>OY728150.1:987047565-990011891 GCA_963277665.1 Viscum album
TGTCATATTCATAGGTAAGTAGTCATAAAGTTTTTTAATTTTGAAAAATATACGACAATTGTCTGATTTAGTCATCCAATTGGATATTTATAGGTGTTAATGTAATTTTATAATATGATTTTTACCTTTAATTACTTAGTTTACCATTAACCATTGTAATAAAAATAATTACCAATGTTACTATTAATAATGGACAAAAATAAAAGTAGTCTAATAACATAATTTGGAAATAATTATTCCAAATATGGAATCCTTTTTTAAAATTTCAAAATGCATATGTTTCAGTAATAAATTTAAAATTAATCCCATTGTCGAAATGAGAAAATCGGTTTTAAAAATATTACAAAATATTGAAGTGTTTTTACACCTAAATTTAATGTAAAATTATTTCAAATGACCTACATTATATTAAATGGTAAAAATATATTCTATTTATACTGTCAAACCATTTAGTAATATAATTTAACCATATAAATCATTTCATTGAAGAAAAGTTATTTTCAATTAAAATTTAGCATATTTTTACTATTCATCAAAACATTAATGTTATTAGAAAAATATCAGAAATTCATCCAAAGTAAATTTTTATATCCTATTTCAAAATAAAATATTTATGTTGTAATATAAAAAATTTTAATGTATCAAAATATTAATTTAAAAGTGGATCTCCATTCAGTGGTGTAAAATTAATCTTTAAAAAAACAGTTTTTCATACATCAAATAGAGTTTCCTTTAGCTGTTGTATTAGGCTTTGTAGTGGGTTGATCCCTTTGGATCGACTATGTTTGATGGGTTTCCAATACCCAATTTAAATGGGGGTTTGTGTAGTGTTCTTCTTTTCTTAGTAAAGGGGCTTGACCCCAACCCTTTTGGTACATCAAATACAGTTTTATTCATAACCATAACTAAAATATCCATTGGATGAATATAAAATATATATATTTTTAATTATATTAAACATATATATCACATTAATTTCATTACTCAATGTAATTCACACAAATATTAAAATAACCAATATTTTTTCATAAATAATTGATAACAAATGAATTCAAAAATCATTTTCATAAGTTAGTTATAATTACTCCCGCAAACCTAACAACTAGGCTATAATAGTAGTATTATAATAACTACATCTCATGGTTTATTTAAAATCACAATTATGGGAAAATAAATCTACTGAAAAATAAAAATTATTTTTAGAAAATATTTCAAAAAAACATTCAGGTTTTATAATGTCGCTACCCAATAATTAGGTCTGCCGGAAGACTGTCACGGCTACAAGAAAGCATATAGAAGGATACATTGGACTCATACTTCCAAGATGAAAAAAAATGTGATAATATCATCAAATAAAACATCATTTAGGATATAAAATACATAAAATGCCTCTCAAAAAAAGTCTCTATCATGAAAAACAACTGTAAAATCACAGTTTTCATCAATTTTAGAGAGCTCAACATGCACTGTCCAAAATATGACTTCATGAGGTCGATCATAGAACATATGATAGATGAAACAGTTGTCTATCAAGACCTTTATTTTATTAATGTCTATTCACAGAACAATGAAATATGATTGGCTCCATAAGATGAATAATTGACCAACAATAGGACCCATTTGGAGTATTCTTCTAACAGTTAAGCCTTTAACATTAAATAAGGATGGAAATATATTTTAACATACCATGTACCACATATTAAAACCATTCCTAAAGAAATTAGTCAAATTAATCATTGATGATTTGGTGGTAAAATTACAACAATGTTCTGATCATGTTTATAACTTGGATATCATTTTCAAAAAACATTGACAACATAGTATGAAGATGAATCCCCTAAAATAAGGTTTTTGCATTACCTTAGGATAAACTCATAGCTTAATCCTTGTCCATCATGTAATTTAAGTTTACCCTAATAATACTATAGTAATTATGGTCATTCCACCACCTCAAAGCCTCAATGAGTTGATAGGATTAAATTGGAATAATTACTACATTTTACACATTATAGAAAACCTCAAAAGAAATGTATTAAATTTACCAGAATGGTGATGAAAGGGGTCATATTTTAGTGGGATGCTGAGTGAAAATATTCATTTAAAAACATCAAGAAATATATTTGGATCCCACATGTACTGATTCCTTGAGTCTAAGGAAAGTTATTCATCCAATAAGTGACAGCTCTAGAATGATCATTGAATTCATTTCTAACACACAAAAATTATGCTGATAGTGAAAAAATGATTTATTATCTCAGTCTCACAATCCTTGATGATAGGAATCAGTATTTAAATATTGAGAAGAAATATTTTGTGTTTATTTTAGAAATTAAAAAATTAAGTAATTTCCTATAGCAATTTGAAGTACACTTGATCTCTCAAATTGAACCACTAAAATATATCCTCAATCATCCCCTATTGACTGAATTTTTTTCTTTATGGGAGGACATTCTAAAAAAGTTTGAAATCTGGTTCATACCAAAAAAATCAATAAAAGGACAGGATTTAGAAAATTTCTTGGATGAACATCCCTCTGTGGAAGAACTTTCAATGAGTACTAAACTACTAGAAGATGAAATCTTCTCTATTAATAAATGTACCCAATTTTGGGAAATTTAATTTGATGGTTTATCTAGAATCCCAACCAAAAAGTGATTTTAATACAACAAGATCAACAAATTTGGGTTGGTAATCATTACTATTTCACCAAGGAAGGTTTTTCTACCTTATTCCATTTTTGTATCAGTAAGCTACACTAATAATGATTCAGAATAATAATCCCCCATCATAGTTTTGGGGCTAGATTTTCACATTAAGGTGACATGTCTAAGAATCCAAGGTGATTATGAGATGGTAATTTAGAATATTGATAGTGATTAAACCATCAAAAAACAAGATATGACCCCCTTAATAATTATTTTTGAGGGTTGATCGTATAATTCCCTTAGGATCCAATGATAACTCATGTCCCACATTCACAAAATAATCAAGAAAATGTGTTTGAAGATGTTGTTGTAGCCTTATAAGATCTGGATCAGTATGAAACATCCATCAGAATTTCCCATCACAATACCTTCATCTGTCCAATGTGGCATAGATGTGGTCAATGAGATAAATTCTACCAATGAACCTGATAATTCTAGAAATGGTTGGATTAAAACCATTATGTAATACCTGTGAAATGGGCCCCTTCTACTAGACAAAGCTAAAAAAAATAGATTTAATTATTGGCAATCAATTTTACCCTTTATGATAGCTCAAGACATAAAAAGGTTCTTTAGAAGTGAAAATTTTATGGAATTATCCTTATATTCATTAATGGATGATAGATTACTACCACAATGTAAGAAGTTCATACGAACCCTTTTGGTTCCCATCAATCACGAACCAATATTTCTCCCCAAATCAAAAGTTTGGGATATTTCTGAACTTCAACGATGTAGGACTTCAAACAAATTTTCAAAAACTATCATTCCTATCAAGTGCATTCTGACTTCATCCATCAACCCCTAGAGTTTATAAATATAGATAAATACACTTGGACATTTTTTGTATAGGGAATATACATTGTAGGATAGTAACCTTCAACTATGAAAAATTTGTTCAAGTACATCCTTATTGAAAACAAATTATTATCTAAATTGTTTGAGGTTTTACGTATTAAGGATTTCAGGAACAAAAGTATCATCAATTTCATAAAGTAGAACATCAACACCATATTTGGTGTCCTTAACACAATAATGATAGAAAATGGATCTATCTTTTGTTCTAATAAATTGATGAGGTTATTCCATGAGTAAAACATCAAATCCAACTGGTTATCCCACTACCATACAACAGAAAATAGATAGATAGAAACTTCTAATAAAAATTTATCGAAAATTGCCTACAAAATGGTGGATATAGAAAATAAATATTTTTATCGATAAGATCCTACATGGATTTTGGGCCTACCAAACCATCACCTGTACTGTTATTCAAACAATATCATATTTTCTAGTTTATAGAAAAGAAGTATTTATAGCCAAAGAGGCCCAATGTACCTTACCTAGAATGGATATATATGGAACAATATCGGATGACGAACAATCACAGAATTAGTTTTATGAGTTACATTTAATCGATAATAGATGGTTATATACCCTACATCATTTGGAAATATACAAAAATATGATACCATAAAAGTTAAAAAATAATATTTTTCTTCATTCACTCTTTCAAGGAGATTTGGTTTTCTCTCAGAAGACTCCCATGATACCTAGGATGAATTCCCAAAATCATGATCTAGAGTGGGAAGTGCCTTATTTTATACATAATTTCAATCCCAGTGGATATTACTTTTAAATCACATTGAATTGGGAACAAAATATTCCCCTACTAATGATAGGTTTCTCAATAACTTCTTCATGGGATAGGATTCATGTGCCTCCTTCATAGATGAAATACCTAATCATTTTCCTTACTGTATGAAATAGAACTTCATGGACATTCATCAGCAATGAAAGATGATAATATTTACAAGAAAAAACTTTTTCATAATGTTAAACTAAATAACATCATTGATCTTGTTATCATGAACATAAAAGGAACATATATCATCTACTTAATAAGATGTTAAACTATATAAAAATTTAATTAACACATAAAATAAAACTACATGGTAAATGTAATTGTTTTATGATGTAAAACAACACAAAAATATCGATATATGCTTGAATAGATCACACCTCATGGTGTTGGTATCTTACCACAAAAACATTCTTGAAATATGTGTGGATTTATTCTTAACATAGTGATATACATAGTGATACTCAAACACTATATCCTAGGACCAGCCACTAAGTAAAATAAATACCCCTTGTCCTAAAAAAACAAAAATTTATGTTGTGGAATATATACTTCATGGCCTACATTGGATCAAATTCTTCCTTTTTTCTCAGACACATTCCTTCCTTACATCATACTACATGTCCTGGGGAAACTCAGATCCCTGTAACTTTTTACATTCCATCAGTGATGGAATGTCTGATTCCTAGGGAAACATTTTTATGGGACTATTCATATCATGCCCTAGTTTGGATCTGCATAAGTCTCACTTGAAAGGCCTTTCAACCTTAGACATATTCTTCCTCCGGATAGACCTATTCTGTCTATCTAAGCCATGAAAACATCATGATGGAATCCAATTTTAGTATATTTTCACGATTCAACTTTATTTTCTTATCCCATATCACATAAACTAATACTAGAACCCCCCCAAGTTCTTGGTTTACAATTTAATTTGTCATATCTAAATAATATATGATCATCTATGGCACAGAAAGCCATGAATCATTCATTATTTCCATGGAATCAGGTAAACTTTTTCTTCACTATCTAATATTAAACTGAGTAGTTTCCCAAAACTATATACTATTTGATTATCATCCCTATGAGATACATAGTTATTTCCAAATCATACGTCTTGGACCACCCAAAACATAATCAAATACCCTTACCCTCCCTTCTAATCCCCTTTTTTGGTGAATTAAAACTTTTCACCTCCTTTTCTTCCCACACCAAGCACAGTTCATCTGAGATTAGATTTTTTTAAAAAAAATATTCTCCACATAATAAAGGAGTATTGGTTTACATTATTATTAACATTGTTCTAGATGCAGGAACATAAAGTGTACACCAAATTCCTTTACCACATGATGTTAAATTACTTGGATAAAGACCCTTATATGGATTATAATTACACATTGCTATGACCCTCTCCCAAGATGAACATTGTGTTTGATGTTGGTCTCTTAGTACCGCTCTATCCAAGAACTGCATGTGGCTTGATTATTTCTCTGATGTAATATGTAGTTATTCTTGTATCCTACATCCTTGTCCAGCTGTAAGGTAATATAATAATTCCACAACTCTTCTAAGTACGGGCTAGATCTATATAGGAGGGTCCATTATGGATTCTCACGCCTCTTTTCTTCTCGTATTTAAATTAAAAAATCCACCCTCTCTATAAAAAATTCTATTAGTGCGAGAAATGTTTCCATAATTATGTATGTATTGAGGTCACTAATACTGAATTATATCATGCAAAGAATGATCCTGTAGAATGTCACATAGTCATCTATTTCAAATACCTGGATGTGGATTCCATCATATTGGGACACATAATAACCCTAAATATATCATTAAGGATAAATAATGTTGATATTCGATGATATTTTATTAGGAATAGATCCATAGTCAACCCCATTTCAATCCAAACACTTCACCAAATACGTTTCAATGAATACCTCATGTCCCCTTCCACTTTAATGTTACAATGTTTTGAAAAGATTAAAAATTAGCTTTTTGGTGAAGTCAAACTCAAAAATCAGTTCATGGATATCATGTCAAACTTGGAATTCATGGTTTTTAGGAAGGATATGACCTTCAACGTTCAGATGGGAAGACCATGGATTCATTAGGAAGTATTTATCCCTTCATTGTACCACCAATTCCTCAAATATAGTATCAATGGAAATATTGGGACATTTGATGGAGAAAAGGACCATGTAAATAATGTGAATCATAGTACATCGATCTAGGATTCTACTATAAGGAAGGGAAACCTTACATGGCTAACACTGTTGCTCAAATTAGTGTCATGAATGGTCTAAAGATGATTCTAGACAACCATTTAAATCATCTTAGTGAAGAGTATATATTTTCTATCAACCGAATTGATGGGGTGGTTTTGAATTCAATAACACACCCAGTGAATTATGTGTTGTTTTTCAAGACAAATAAACATAAAAATTCTAGATAAGGTTTCAAATCTCCAAGAAATAAAATGAAATCTTAGATGAAAATGTCTTTATTTCATCCCCCAATCTTCAGAACATCCCAATTACCGTAGATAGTTAAGAAAACATTATCATGATAATGGGAGAAATGAATATGATCATTCCCAAGACCTCATTTCCTATTAAGATCTCCAAAGATGCCTTATGCCAGTAATCGTTCTATAAATAGTTTCTTCATATTCTAAATGATAAAATACCAACTCCTCCTCTAACTCTAAGAAACATGCTTCATCGTCTACATCCCTTGTAGTGGTTGAAGAGGTAACATATGAGGAAGGGGAATCTAAGGAATACCTCAGAGATGCACCAATGACATTTATGGAAGGTGTATCTACCACTCTCAACAAACACATTGAAATAAATCTGCTTATTGATAAAGGTCCTGGACCAATTTGATTAGTGAGACCTTGAATTTTGAAGAAAATGAGGTATATAATTCCATCCTCAAACAAAATTGAGACCTTTTTTCCTAAAATTACATATAAATTCCAATCCTTGATCCTAATGTGGCCACTCCCCACATGGGTTTTCATTAAGACCATCAAGGATACAAAAAGATACCCAGACAGACACACCCTACTCGTGCCTACAAAATTGAGGTCGGAGTGGATAAAATCACCAATTAAGGATTTATTCGGGAGGTACCATATCAAAAATGTCTAGACATAATTGTTCCCAAGAAAAAATATTAATTTTTAAAGATTATTTTTCATCAAAATCAAATATCTCAACTGACATCGTTCGAATGATGAATTCTCATTTCCAATTACAAAACTCATGACTGATGCAACAACTGGTTATCAAGACCTCTCTTGTATGGATTCTGTTCAGGGCATAACCAAATTCAGATAGACCTAAAATATTAAAAATCCCCCACCTTCAAGGACACATAAGTATTATTCTTCTATTAGGTAATACCCTTTTTCTGAATAATTATCGTACCACATACCAAAATATCATGCATCTTATCTTCAAACCCTTGTAGGGGGAGTTTGTCGAATGCTATGTCAAAAATATAGTGGTTAATTCCCAAAATAATTATTACCAACTTGATGACTTAGATACCATATTCAACATGCTAAGACAACATTTCTTGAAGATGAACCCCTTAAAATGATCTTTCAGGATAACAGTGGGGAAATTTCTAGGCATAATCATATTCCATCACAACAACATAGTCAACAAGGAGAAAAAAAGGTTATCCTAATAATGCCACCTCCACAAAAACTCAAATAATTGTGGGTATTCAAGGGAACATGACCTGCATATGATCCTTCGTATCCAACCATGCTGGAATGTGTCCACCCATCACTAAACTGATGGAGAAGGAGGTCACATATCAGTGGACTAGTGACTGTTCGGAAGAATTTAAAAACATCAATAAGTACCACTTGATCCCACGGGTATTAATATTAATACACAAGTTGTGTTTTTGTTGTATTACTTGTTGATATATCAATAGGTTTATTATGTTGAATAAAGAAAGAATGTTGAGAAGGTAATAGAAATCCATATTGAAGAATGGTGTGTGTACAGTTTTCAATCAAATCTATACCCATCTTAATGAAAATTGGATCCAAAAAATCTAATGTATACCATAGGCATGGGTCATTGAATAATATACATTTAATTTTGATAAAAATATAGTATCTTCTGAAAATATTATTGAATACGGAATTAAAGTGGTGATCATAATGAGGAATTGTTAATGAGTCTGAATGGATCTATTATTAAACATATTGATTCTTTGAAGTTTTCTATTTAACAAAATTAATATGTTTTTTTGTATAAACATGTGAATAAATCCTTATGAATTAACTCAAAAGATGATGATTATTATCTTAAACGTATTCAATGTCTTGATGAATTCATGATACAAGCTAGAATTTATGGAAAAGAGTAGAATACAGTGCAAATTATTCTATCTTCTAAACATCAGTGGGAGGAACACTAAACAAAATATGATGGAGATCATAATTATGATTATAATTAATGAGAAAATATTAGAAGTTTTGAATATTTAACCAAGTGAAGAAAAAAAGTTACTTCAATAGTGGTCCATCAGACACAGTATATAACAACCCTGCTTTTTATTACAACTCAAACATGCTTTATTACATAAAACTTCACTTGATACAACAAAGAAGATCGAGAGGTTTATTGTATTTGGGGCTTAGGATCATTACATAAAAACTTTAAACTTGAAATATAACATCCTTATTGAAAACTTCCTTTACATGACCACTACATTCCTTCGTACTTAGCATTGCATGGGATAACCTGAGGACATGCATAAGAAAAGGGTGAGCTATAAAGCCCAGTAAGGGAGTACATAATGAATAACATGAGGAGTACAATACATGTTAGGCAATAGGCATATCAATAGAGCATAAGAGAGACATGAACATAAAGGCATGATAAAGCATGATAATCATAACATGGAAATGTGGCAACAACACTTAACATTGAATTAGCATGAGCCAAGGCTCATTGCACATGGAGCATGAGTAAACCCTCATTGCACTTGAAGCACGAGTAAACCCTTGTTTCACTTGAATTAGCATGAGTCAACACTCATTGCACATGACGTATCATGATACTATACTTTACCTAATGCATTGGAGCGCTATCAGGGCGCACCCTTCTTAAACATTTCATTTGATGCATAAGTGTGCCACATGGATCATAAAACATGGATTCATAAAACATAATCATTTATTCCACGATAAAGTAATTTGGAATTCATACATGAAACTTTACAATCAATAAGTAAATGTGCATAAAGGTGAATACCCTTGATGGAGAAATGGGCATGGTATTCACTACACAATGATATTGGCTTAGAAAATCGGTGTGATTTCGGCAGCGTAACGGCGTGACATAAGAATTCATAAAAAAGGCTGATGAGAGAGAAAGGGTTCCTCATCATATTTACATGTAATGGACAGTAAGAAGTTCATATAGATACATGTCCCAACAATTGAAAATGAATTTAGATTCATGATACAAAAGTATTGCTTGAATATAAAAGAGGAGAAAAAGGGTTCCTTTCGGAATTTCGGCATAGTAACGGGTGTACATGGGAGGCATTTAATGAGAGAGAAAGGGGTCTCCCATCATTCAAACAATAATAGGGCAGTATGGGAGAGGTGCGAAACCATACCCCAACATTCATAAATGAAATTAAAAGGGCAATACAACTTAAAGAAAATTGACAAAAATGAGAAAGGAAGAAAAACCCTTACTTGGAAGTGTGCTTCCAAAGGCTAGAGAGAGGCTTGTGAGAGGCTTCTTGGGAGCTTGGGGCACCTTGAGAGGATTATAGAGAGAGTAGGGCAGAGGTTGGACGAACTTCAAGGGCATTGAGGGAGGAGGAAGTGGGAGCTTGGGTGAGTTTATATAGGAAAGGTGAGAGAATTCTTTATTATTTAGGTTTGGGACCCCTTATATTAAAATAATCCAAATTACAAACCATCCCATGGTATTAGCCCATGGTTTCTGGAAAAGGAAAGAGGAAAACAATATTTTACAAGGCCAAGTTCCGAACTTATTAAAAAATTAGGGTTGCTTATGTGGAGGTGAGTCACACTCCCATGGAAATTAATTTAAAAAGGCAAAGTGTTGAATAAGTCTTGAGGGCTCCATTAATGCTTTGAAAAGTGATTCAAACAAACCCAAAACCTCATTATTTTAATGATAAAACACATATTGGCCGAACATAGGGATTATGGTATTTTATTACATCATCATTGGGTCATTATGATGTCATAAAACACATTATATATTTAAATGGTATTTAATTTTTACCCAAAAATTTGACTGTCTCAGAAAATTATGAAAAATTCACCGTTGGATAATTTCGACGTCCTGATTCCAAAAATAATATTTATTTTATCTAAATAATTTTCTAATTATTTGAATTTTCACTTTTAAAATAAAAACCGACATTTATAAAAATTTCACGGGTTTTGACAGAAATGGCTTTCAAACCTTAATAAAAATTTTAATTGCATTCATAAAATTATAAGATCATTTATATTTAATAAAAATTAATTTAATATTAATAATAATATTTTATTAAAATATTATTTAATTCAAAAATCCTTTAATTTAATAAAATATAATTCTTAATTAAGTAATAACTAAAAACACCGTTTGTACTTTAAAAACTAATTACAATGTATCAAAAATGACTAGAAATTATATTCATTATTATATACAAAAATAATGTACATGAACATGGTGCTACTTATTTGTTACATAACCCCTTAAAATAGCCGCATAAGACCTAAGGTTAAGGTGTGCGATGGTGACAGACTCTTGGGGTTGCTCGGATAACATCGCTCGAGTGGTGATCTCTATCAACTTCCATTTTTCCCGTAGACGATCACGTTCGAGCTTGACTTGATGAAGCTCAGCTTGGGCTTGGTCAAGGGCAAAGCCCAAAGACGCCACCGCCTTTCCGAGCTCCGACAAATGGGCTTCGTAAGGGGCAATTCTACTGGATGAGGCCATCGCTTCCTTTGTCTGAGTAGAAAATTGGTTCGTTAAAGCCTTATATTTAAACTACCCAGATGATCACTGTTCAACTGCTATAAAAGTAACGGTCACAAATCTTAACGTAAAACTTAAAGAAGTTGACATCTTATAAAAACATTTTTCATAAAGAAACATTTAACTGGATCAAGAGGGATTTTCCATTAATGAAACTTTGGGTCGTTACAACATTCCCCCCTCAAGAAATTTCGCCCTAGAAATTTTCCTTTTCCCACACTAAAACAAATGTGGGTAACCTAGCTTCATCATATCCTCCGACTCCCAAGTTGCTTCTTCAAACTTGTGGTTTCTCCACAACACCTTGACGAGGGGCATTGTCTTATTTCGTAGAACTTTTTCTCTACGATCTAAGATCTTCACTGGTTGCTCCTCATAAGAAAGATCGTCTTCTAATTGTACCACCTCGGAAGAGAGTACATGTGAAGGGTCTGGTATGTACTTCCTTAAGAGGGATACATGGAAGAAATCATACACCTTGGCCATAGTATGTGGAAGTGCTAGTCGATAGGCCACAGCCCCAACACGATCAAGAATCTCGAATGGGCCGATGTACCTTGGACTTAACTTCCCTTTCTTTCCAAACCTCATGACCTTCTTCCACGGAGATATGCGTAAAAACACCATGTCTCCGACTTTAAACTCAAGGTCTCGTCGACGATTATCTGCATAACTCTTCTGTCGACTTTGGGCTGCCTTGATATGCTGCTGAATGGTTTTCACCTTCTCCACCATTTCTTCGACCATTTCTGGTCCAAGCAGCTTACGTTCACCGACCTCATCCCAACATGCCGGTGTTCTACACCTTTTCCCATACAGGGCTTCATATGGTGCCATTTGGATGCTCGAGTGGAAACTATTATTATAAGAGAACTCAACTAGAGGAAGATGTTGATCCCATCCTCCTTTAAAGTCCATTGAGCACGCTCTCAACATATCCTCAAGTGTTTGGATAGTCCGCTCGGATTGTCCATCAGTTTGAGGATGATAGGCCGTACTGAAGTTCAGTTCAGTATTCAGAGCATGTTGAAGACTCTTCCAAAACTTAGAGGTAAATCTTGGATCTCGGTCAGACACAATAGATAGTGGTACTCCATGCAACCGTACCACTTCCCTGATATATATCCGTGCCAGTTGATCCAAAGAGAAATCCTCTCGAATAGCAATGAAGTGTGCAGTCTTTGTAAGACGATCCACAATAACCCAGATTGCATTGTTGCTTTTGGATGTCCTTGGAAGTCCAGTGACGAAGTCCATGGTGATGTTCTCCCATTTCCATTCTGGTATGGGCAATGTTTTCATAATCCCTTTAGACTTCTGCCTCTCTGCCTTCACTTGCTGACACACCAGGCACTTTGATGTATATTCGGCAATCTCCTTCTTCATATTATCCCACCAAAAGTTTTCTCGGAGATCTCGATACATCTTTGTGCTCCCTGGGTGAATAGAGAAATTTGAACTATGTGCATCATCCAAAAGTTCCTTCTTCAGCTCCGAACTTGATGGGACACATAGTCTTTTCCCAAACCGCACAATTCCTTCTTCATTAACATTAAACTCTGAGGATTTTCCCTTTTTGATAGCTTCCACTTTTTCTTGGATTCTCGCATCATCCTTTTGAGCATCCTTTAACCTTTCCAAAAGAGATGGTTGAGCAATCATTTGTGAAAGGATTGATGATGTTCCCTTCTTTATGATTCCCACGTCCATCTTCATCAAGTCTAAGAAGATTGGATCCTTCTCAATTCTCATCATTGATAGAATTGCTGGATCCTTTCTACTTAGGGCATCCGCCACCTTGTTCGCCTTCCCAGGGTGGTAATGTATTGAACAGTCATAATCCTTTATGAGCTCTATCCATCTTCTCTGGCGCATATTAAGCTCTTTCTGTGTGAATATATATTTAAGACTCTTGTGGTCAGTATATATCTCACATTTCTCTCCATAGAGATAATGCCGCCAGATTTTCAAGGCAAAGATCACCGCCGCCAACTCCAGATCATGCGTTGGATAGTTTCGCTCATGGATTTTCAACTGTCTTGAGGCATAGGATATCACTTTATCATTCTGCATCAGCACACATCCTAAGCCCTTCTTCGAAGCATCACTGAATACCACAAAAAGTTCCCCACTTGTGGGTAAAGTGAGCACAGGTGCAGTGATAAGCCTCCTTTTCAACTCCTTGAAGCTTTCTTCGCATTCATCACTCCAAGTAAACTTTACTCCCTTTAGAGTTAGCTTGGTAAGAGGGTTGGACAATCGTGAGAAGTTTCTCACAAATCGTCGATAATATCCAGCTAACCCCAAGAAGCTACGGATATCAGTTACCGATGTTGGCCTCGGCCATCCCTCAATTGAATCTGTTTTGGAGGGGTCCACAGATATCCCATTGCTTGTGATGATATGGCCCAAGAATGAGACCTCCTTCAACCAGAACTCACACTTTCTGTACTTGGCATAGAGCTTCTCCTTGCGCAAAGTCTCCAGTACAGTTCTTAAATGCTCCTCATGGTCCTCCTTGGTTTTGGAGTATATCAGAATATCATCTATAAAGACTACCACAAATTTATCTAGGTAATCTCTAAAGACTCTATTCATCAAGTCCATGAATATTTCTGGAGCATTGGTGAGTCCAAAAGGCATTACTATGAATTCATAGTGCCCGTACCTTGTACGAAAAGCAGTCTTGGGGATATCTTCCTTCTTCACCCTTACTTGATAATATCCCGACCGCAAGTCGACCTTGGAGAAGTATTGAGCTCCACGCAGCTGATCAAACAAGTCATCGATTCTTGGGAGAGGATACTTGTTCTTTATCGTGATTTTGTTAAGTTCACGATAATCGATGCAAAGCCGCATTGACCCATCCTTCTTCTTGACGAAGAGGACTGGTGCACCCCATGGTGATGCACTTGGGCGTATAAACCCTTTATCCAGATTCTCCTGTAGTTGTTTCTTCAATTCTTCAAGCTCAACCACAGCCATTCTATATGGAGTCTTGGATATTGGTAGCGCCCCAGGTATAAGTTCAATTGAGAACTCAACATCTCTTCTTGGAGGAAGACCAGGAAGTTCCTCGGGAAATACTTCAGCGAATTCCCTCACAATAGGCATTTCTTGAAGGGTGGTTTCTTCCTTGGACTCAATCATCTGAGCCAGATATGCGTGCTCATAAGGCAGTAATATCCATGCTTGAGATGATGGAGCTAAAGGAGATTCATCTTCCTCCTGACACTTGTAAAGAATCGGGGGTCGATTCTCCATATGGAGTGTGATTTCCCTCTCCCGACAATTTATGTTTGCTCTATATAAGGAAAGCCAATCCATGCCAAGAATTGCATCAAATTCCACCAAAGGGAGTATGACGAGGTTCGCCGGGAAATTCAATCCACAGATTATAACAGGGGAGGACTTATACTCATGGGATGAAATGATTGCACCATTTTCCGTACTCACCGACATCTTTACTTCCATGATTTGTGGTGGTGCAGGGATTATTCTACTAAACTTTTGAGATATAAAAGAATGCGTAGAACCTGAATCAAAAAGTACGTTCACTATTCTTGAATGAATAACTAGCGTACCTGTCACCACTTCGTTGTCGGGGTTCACTTCGGCAGAAGTGATGGCAAAAGCTCTTCCTTGTTGTCTTGGAGGTTGTTGATTGCCTCCGATAACCCTTGGATTAGGTCACTGATTCGCAAAATGACCCGGTTCTTTGCATTTGAAGCATTGAACAACGCGTTGAGGTTCGAACGGAGCGTTCCTCCCCTCCGTCGCAGCCGCGGGTCCTTCTTGCTGACAGTTAACAGCTAGGTGCCCTTCTCTTCCACAGTTGAAGCATTTTCTTGTCCCCCTAAGGCAATTTCCAGGGTGCTTCTTTCCACACTTTTGGCAAGTGGGGTGCTGGAATTTCTTAGCGCCGTTGGATTTATCCATCGGACCACCAGCATTGAAGTCCACCTTCCGCTTCTTGTCCCCATGATACTCCTGTGATTCTCCGATCTCCATTTCAACCTTGAGGGCACATCAGACAATTTCCTCATAGCTGTCGAAGTCACGGATCGCTAATGCTTTCCGTAAGCTAGGCTTCATCCCACCAAAGAAGCGGTCAACCTTGCATTCGGGGGTAACGACAAAGCCAGAAGCGTATCGTGCAAGCCTTGTGAAGTTTGCCTCGTATGCTCCCACAGATTCCTCATCTTTCTGCTTGAGGGAAAGGAAGTCCCTTTCCATCTTAAGACGGAGGGTGCGTGGAAAATATTTATCGAAAAACATCTTCCGGAATACCTTCCATTCCAAAGCCTCGATCTCCTCCTCAGGCTTCGTATTTTTGATCAACGTCCACCATTGATCAGCTTCACCCTCCATATGATAAGCCGCCAGGAGAACCTTCTCTTTTTCAGAGCATTGGAGGATGGAGAATATCTTTTCAATGGAGTTGATCCACTGTTCAGCAATCGTGGGATCGGATGATCCAATAAAAGTAGGAGGCCTTTGTCTCATGAAGCTTTCAATAGCGACTTGTTCTTTCTTAGGGGGGGTTGAACGTTCCTCTTGACCAGTGTTTCTATTCAAAACTTGAGTTAGCTGAGAGAGAAGCGTGACAAAGTTCGCGATTCCCGCTTCCATTGGATTGGGCATCTCATTGGTACAATCATCACACTGATCTTCACAACGGTTGTTAGCCCGAGTTCTCCTATTACCGGCCATTGGCTGGAATAAAATGAAAGTTAGGGGTAACACATAAAGGGTAATCCAAAGACAAAAGTTGATGACTTATAAATAAACTTTAATCTCTTCAACTCATGAGTCTATAGGATTCAATCCGGGCTTTTCATGATCTTCCTTATAACATATATTCTTAGGGGCATTTTTCCCTTAATAAGGGTTCATACTAAGATTGTGAATTTATCAAAACATATCCCCCGGGAGTGTCGTAACCAAGAGTGCAGCAAGGCCCGTTGTCGTGCACCAGTTCCCGTTCGAGTCTAGCTCAAAGCGGTGTTTTCGGGTTTTACCCCTAGAATACATCTGTGCCAGAGCCACCTCTACCTGCTCGTATCCAGACAGGGATGTATTTGTTTGATAAAACACTTACTTAGTATTTACCAAAACTTAGGGATGTTTTTATTATGCTTAGTCTTGTATCTAAGGCTTTACTAGGGTTTCCTAATCCCAAAAATAACTAAACCTATCCTCTGATACCAACTATAACAACCCTGCTTTTTATTACAACTCAAACATGCTTTATTACATAAAACTTCACTTGATACAACAAAGAAGATCGAGAGGTTTAGTATCTTTGGGGCTTAGGATAATTACATAAAAACTTTAAACTTGAAATACAACATCCTTATTGAAAACTTCCTTTACATGACCACTACATTCCTTCGTACTTAGCATTGCATGGGATAACCTGAGGACATGCATAAGAAAAGGGTGAGCTATAAAGCCCAGTAAGGGAGTACATAATGAATAACATGAGGAGTACAATACATGTTAGGCAATAGGAATATCAATAGAGCATAAGAGAGACATGAACATAAAGGCATGATAAAGCATGATAATCATAACATGGAAATGTGGCAACAACACTTAACATTGAATTAGCATGAGCCAAGGCTCATTGCACATGGAGCATGAGTAAACCCTCATTGCACTTGAAGCACGAGTAAACCCTCGTTGCACTTGAATTAGCATGAGTCAACACTCATTGCACATGACGTATCATGATACTATACTTTACCCAATGCATTGGAGCGCTATCAGGGCGCACCCTTCTTAAACATTTCATTTCATGCATAAGTGTGCCACATGGATCATAAAACATGGATTCATAAAACATAATAATTTATTCCACGATAAAGGAATGTGGAATTCATACATGAAACTTTACAATCAATAAATAAATGTGCATAAAGGTGAATACCCTTGATGGAGAAATGGGCATGGTATTCACTACACAATGATATTGGCTTAGAAAATCGGTGTGATTTCGGCAGCGTAACGGCGTGACATAAGAATTCATAAAAGAGGATGATGAGAGAGAAAGGGTTCCTCATTATATTTACATGTAATGGACAGTAAGAAGGTCATATAGATACATGTCCCAACAATTGAAAAGGAATTTAGATTCATGATACAAAAGTATTGCTTGAATATAAAAGAGGAGAAAAAGGGTTCCTTTCGGAATTTCGGCATAGTAACAGGTGTACATGGGAGGCATTTAATGAGAGAGAAAGGGGTATCCCATCATTCAAACAATAAGAGGGCAGTATTTGAGAGGTTCGAAACCATACCCCAACATTCATAAATGAAATTAAAAGGGCAATACAACTTAAAGAAAATTGACAAAAATGAGAAAGGAAGAAAAACCCTTACTTGGAAGTGTGCTTCCAAAGGCTAGAGAGAGGCTTGTGAGAGGCTTCTTGGGAGCTTGGGGCACCTTGAGAGGATTCTAGAGAGAGTAGGGCAGAGGTTGGACGAACTTCAAGGGCTTTGAGTGAGGAGGAAGTGGGAGCTTGGGTGGGTTTATATAGGAAAGGTGAGAGAATTCTTTATTATTTAGGTTTGGGACCCCTTATATTAAAATAATCCAAACCACAAACCATCCCATGGTATTAGCCCATGGTTTCTGGAAAATGAAAGAGGAAAAAAATATTTTACAAGGCCAAGGTCCTAACTTATTAAAAAATTAGGGTTGCTTATGTGGAGGTGAGTCACACTCCCATGGAAATTAATTTAAAAAGGCAAAGTGTTGAATAAGTCTTGAGGGCTCCATTAATGCTTTGAAAAGTGATTCAAACAAACCCAAAACCTTATTATTTTAATGATAAAACACATATTGTCTGAACATAGGGATTATGGTATTTTATTACATCACCATTGGGTCATTATGATGTCATAAAACACATTATATATTTAAATGGTATTTAATTTTTACCCAAAAATTTGACTGTCTCAGAAAATTATGAAAAATTCACCGTTGGATAATTTCGACGTTCTGATTCCAAAAATAATATTTATTTTATCTAAATAATTTTCTAAATATGTGAATTTTCACTTTTAAAATAAAAACCGACATTTATAAAAATTTCACGGGTTTTGACAGAAATAGCTTTCAAACCTTAATAAAAATTTTAATTGCATTCATAAAATTATAAGATCATTTATATTTAATAAAAATTAATTTAATATTAATAATAATATTTTATTAAAATATTATTTAATTCAAAAATCCTTTAATTTAATAAAATATAATTCTTAATTAAGAAATAACTAAAAACACCGTTTGTACTTTAAAAACTAATTACAATGTATCAAAAATGACTAGAAATTATATTCATTATTATATACAAAAATAATGTACATGAACATGGTGCTACTTATTTGTTACATAACCCCTTAAAATAGCCGCATAAGACCTAAGGGTAAGGTGTGTGATGGTGACAGACTCTTGGGGTTGCTCGGATAACATCGCTCGAGTGGTGATCTCTATCAACTTCCATTTTTCCCGTAGACGATCACGTTCGAGCTTGACTTGATGAAGCTCAGCTTGGGCTTTGTCAAGGGCAAAGCCCAAAGACGCCACCTCCTTTCCGAGCTCCGACAAATGGGCTTCGTAAGGGGCAATTCTACTGGATGAGGCCATCGCTTCCTTTGTCTGAGTAGAAAATTGGTTCGTTAAAGCCTTATATTTAAACTACCCAGATGATCACTGTTCAACGGCTATAAAAGTAACGGTCACAAATCTTAACGTAAAACTTAAATAAGTTGACATCTTATAAAAACATTTTTCATAAAGAAACATTTAACTGGATCAAGAGGGATTTTCCATTAATGAAACTTTGGGTCGTTACACAGTATACCACCGATCCATCGTAATGTATTTTGAAACTAAATCATTTTAAAAAAAACTAAATCCTTAATACATTAGACAAAGTGTTATATTGGGGGTGTAATTAAATAATATTTAATTTTATTTCAATAGAGTTCATAAAACAAGAAGTCATTGTTTATTCTCTTACAATGGGGTCAAGAGAACAAGAAGATATGTAATGATTTTCTCTCAAAAGGATGTGAATACTCATCGGAATAGGGCTGATAATGATCATCATAATGAAGTATATACTAGTCCATAAGATGAATTTTGACTTTGATGAATTCACTAGATGATGAACTTCATCGGATGAGGGATCATTGGTATGAGGAATTGAAGAAATGAAGAACTAATTTGATGATATTTTATATCTGTAGATAATGATCTAATATAAGGAATCTATATAAGAATACTTTTAGTGATTAAAAGAGTTCATTGTAATGGGCTATCTTATTCTTTCATATGTTTTCATCATAAAAAATAATCATAATGGATAATTGTAATGAAGATCCATACAAAAGAAATATTTGTAGATATTAAGGAGTTTTTTGATTTGAGAAGATTTTTGAAGATGTAAAAGATGATGACTTAGATGAATAATAAATTAAGGATTTATGAATTTGAATGGTGAAGAAAAATGTTTTCGAATCAATAACATTATGGGGTACCTATAAAAGGATATAACATAACATTCATATATAGTACAAAAAAATTAATTATTAACAAGTGTTGAGAGCTCTTAAATTTGTTTTTTCAGTTAATGAGTTTCCAACCATAGTTTTCTTCAAGTTGTAGCTAAGGATGTTTCATCATAATGAACCCATATGAGTGAGGTTTAATTCAATCAAAGGATAGGGCTACAATGGATGTTGCTTCATCTTAGTAAGTCCATCAATGTATTCCCATCATAGAGACATCCATCAGAGTAAGTTTTATCAGACTGAGTTTCATTAGATGTAGGAATTATGAGCGTATGATTTATTTCCTAATCAGTTGAAGAAGTGAGAGAAAAAGTGAAATCAGACTGATTTTAATTGGACAGAGACCATCATAAAGAGGTTACCATAATATTTATTCTTATACTGACCTTGTTGGGGAAGTTTTCTAAACTAATATTCAAGAATAAGTTTCAAGAGTAACAAGTTAAATAGAGAATTTTGAAATTCATCAAGATTTTATGTAGGTAATTTTTGATTAATTTTACTTGAATTGGAAGAGAATACATTATGAGGTAGATTATAATATAATAATGAATGAGAATCATTTAAATGGGGATACATATTCATTGCTAAATGGTATTTTCTTCCTGATGTGTATAACCAGTTGTGGTAAAATGGATACTAAAAATGATATTTGGGTGTATAAGATATTGTAGAAGGAAATTTTCTAATGGTATTTTAAAATGTTTCATTTCTTCTTCAAATTTATTCTATAAATAATTTAGTGAAAGATTGATGGTGTGAATATCAAACAAGAGAAGAGTAGTCATTTGTAACCTACCTTGTAAATATCATGTTCTTCCTTCCCTTTATATTTATTGCATACGAATAGTGAGGTTGAGAAGTTATACAGGAGTGGATTGTAACTTCAAAAAGTATTAGAGGATAAGAATGATTACTATAGAAGTTATTAAAAACTATTATTATAATAGAAAATGAACCACTAATCCCCCCTCTCAGTGGTCTCGATCCTACCCAAGAACAATAATTGGTATCAGATCTTAGGTTCCCTCTGAAATATACATCTCTGAGAATGGAGGATTTGGATTTTATGTAATGTAAGGGGATTTAAGTTTTCATTGGTAATAAATATATTATCTAGAAATATATAATGGTTTAAAATCTTATATATGTTTAGTATGATGTTTTGGAAGCTATTATGGAAGGATGTCCTCCATATATTGAGAATGGTCTACTTACTACTACTGAGAAGATAAATCAAGAAAATGATGGATGAACTAAAAATATTATACTATCATCAGTAACTGAATTTTATCTTCTTATATAAAATGGATTTAAAACTACCAAAGTTATCAGGTATAAGTTGAAAAACATATGTGATGAAAATACAAATACGAAGATGGAAATGTTAAAACATTTGAGGCTGAAGTATAAAGATCTGAAAATTACTGAGAATGAATCTATTAGTGACTTATTTACAATTTTTAATCATATTTTTATAATCATAAGGTTCCTTGGTGAGAAACTAGAAGAGTCAACCATAGATGAATAGATATTGATAATTATTATTGATAATTTTAATGCCAAAGTTTCAACTTTGTATGATAGATATCCATAAACTCTAACTTTGTATGATCTTCACAATACTCATGTTACTTGAGAAATAAGAAAAGAGAAGGTTATGATATGTAAATAAAATAATGATCAAAAAATGGCCTTATATTTTTTATTAAATGGAATACACATGATAAATAAGTCAAAGAATAATCAAGTGATTCAGAATCAAAGGAAGAAACTGATTTTTTCAAGACAATAATTTTGATTCTTTTTATGAAATACAATAAGGTAAAATGGGAAAACAAACTTTCAAATGTTTTAATTATGAAGGGATGGGACATTTTTCATAGAATATTTTTAGAAGAAAGTTAAAGGTTATGAGTCAAGGAAAATGATGGAAAATATTGGGAAAAAAGTAAAAGAAACATAAAGAAATATTTCCTTATGACAAAAAGAATAAAAATTATCTAAGAAGAATAAATAAGGATGATTCCTAATCCAGTGATGAACATGATCATCAACTCATATTTATTGACCAGGTATTAAATCGACATGATTTATCTAGTAGTTATGCTGATTAAAATCATATTACATAAATGGAATGGATTATCCAAAGGAATTTGGATAATGCACTTGAACAAAATACTCAAATCAATAAGTAAATAAAGAATTTATAGAAAGAAGTTAAATATATAACTTTTTATAATGGTGATTTTTATATAAAAATAAAAATTTATGAATAAAAGTTAGCTATAAATGATAATATCAACAATATAGAATCAAAACATGCTGAATAAAGTAAATAAAACATCTTAAAGAAAGGTGAATCCAAAAAAACCAAAGATGATCACAAAATAAAGTTGAATGAGAAATATGAAAATCTTTTAGAAACATAATAAATGTTTCCTACATAGCAAAGTGAGATAATAAAGAAGAGAGAAAAATTCACAAAGTTAGTTGATGTAAAAGTTGAAACTTCTAAAGAATGTGAAAAGAACAAGATAAAAGGTGGGTTTTTGAGAAAAAATATTTCACCAGAAATTATAGTAATTCTTTTGGAACGTATCACTTGAGATAAGTGGTCCATTATTTTTTAAGAAACAGCAATAAATTTTTTTGGAACAAGACCACTCTAAATTTGGAATAACAATATTCAGAAGTCATTATTGGTGTTGTGTTGTTTTTAGACACAAATACTATTCCTACCGGCATAACATGTATTTACCAAAAAATAGTAATGAATCATGGGGTATTATGATTTGAAAATAATATCAAATTTTCCTAAAAATTAAGTGGAACCTAAAAAAGGAAAAATAAATGATAAATAATGTTAAATATGTTATAAATGTAGAGAAAAGAAAACTTTATATGTCTGAAAAGAAGGATTGATTTTTTATTTATCCTAAAAAACTTTAAATGTCTAGAAAGGTAGAAGAAAAAGAAAAATCAGATGAAGAAAAGGAGAAGAATTCTTTTTTGAAGATGTGAGAAAAGGTAATAATAAGATATCAAGGTATTAGGGTTTGAAAATTCATAAAATATAAAAGAGGTGTCAGAAAGAAGGGAATGTTACTAAAAAATTTATTATCTTTCCAAAATAAGCGGAAGTCCTAAAAGATTTTTTTACAAAGTCACTATAACAAAAAGGATCAAAAAGAAGAAAATATGTTCCCATCCTTATCAGAAGAATATGCAGAGGAAAAGAAACTTGTTAAAAAATATGAGAAATAACAAAAAAAAATGAAGAAAATAAACCAGATGAAAAATCTATGAAGAACAAAAAAAATTCAAGGCTGTGAGAGGACTCTCAATTTGAAATATTATTCTAAGAAAAAATTGAGGTTCCTCTCAATTTCCAATATATTGGTATTTCTACTAACATGTGTGGAATCTAAGGAGATAAAATAAGGAAACTGATGTAGTTTGGTGTCTATTATTAAAAAATAAAGTAATTAGGTTACAAAATAAGAGTTTTAGAATGTTTTTTTATACACATGAACCTTATGATATGTTTTTTGAGATGGGTTCATGTCAATTTTATCTTAAACAAATCCTTTCAAGACTTCCCTAGTAATGGGAATATTGAAACAAACATAAAAATGTAATACATGAAAGTTGTGTTATGCAAAACACTATAACATTGATTAGATAATATTGTTTTCTATAACTTTTTATACCATATAGACTTAGAGTTTTTTAGTTAATTTCTCTTAATTAAGAATATATTCTGATACTTATGTCCTCCTAAAGAAGAGTTTGATGATTTTTAAATGAATGTTCCAACATTTGATATAAGATCAATTTTAAATAAGGGGGAAGCTTCTCATGATGATACCATTGAATTTTATTTTCAATAAAGGGAATAGTAATGTAAACGGGGATAGAGATAATAAATATGGAAATAAAAGGAATAGGGAGAATAAAAAATGAGAAAATAAACTAATAAGGGGAATTGTTTTGAAACGGTTGATGTGGGTATTGAAAAAATTCAAAAGGGGGAATGTTAGTCTTAAGGGGTGTTTTGGTTGTATTTTTTAACAATAGATCAATATGTTTATTATGTTGAAGTGTGAATTATCTTAAGAATTTAATGGAAATAAATATTTAAGAAAGTTGTTTGAAAATATTTCAATCAGATCTAGAACCGTCATCATGAAAATTGGATCCCGGCTATCAGACTTAACCCATAGGAAAGAGACATTTAATTCAATACTTCCGATTGTGATAGAAATATGGAAGGTGATTAAAATCCTATTAAGTCTTGAATGAAATGGTTGATCGTAATGAGGAAGTGTTCCAGAGTTTGAATGGATCAGATGTTAAACCTTACAATGATTTTTTGTTTTGTATTTCACATAAGTCATAAGTTATCTAGATAAACTTGTGATGAAAGAATTATGGAATATGTCAGACAATGATGAATCAAATAGTAAATGTATTAAAAGTCAAGAGGATGTCATGAAACAAACTGGAGTTTTTAGATGAGAGAATAATATGATGTAAAGTATTCTGACCACTGCTCATCAGCATGAGTAACATCAGACATGGAAGGATGAAGATCATTAGTATGAGTCTCCTCGACATAATAATATCGATAGGATATAAGATTGATCGTACTGATGAAAAAAATTCACTACCAACACCGATCTATCGAATTTAGTATGTCATTGATCCATCGTAACATATTCTAACACCGGTTTTGTTTATAATTTGTTGGTGTCTTTAATACATCAGATATAGAGTTATATTGGAGGTAGAATTCAAAAAAAATGAATTGTATTTTAATTGATTCAAGAAAAAAATAATTCATGCTTTATTATTATAGAATTGGGTCAACTTAAAAAAAACAAAATTGTTAATTTTTTATCAAAAGGATGTAATGAATCATAAATTTGGTGATGATAATGATCATCAAAGTGAATCAGAGACTAATCCATCAGACTCATGGTGACACCGTTGAATTCATTGGTATCTTAACTTCATCTGAAACAGGATCATCAGTATGAGGAATTAAAAAAAATACTACAAAGATATATCATATGGGGTGATAAAGAGTTAATATGGAGGATCTGTATAAGGATACTTCCAATGTTTACAAGAGGTCATCATAATGGGTCATCTTCGGCCTTGTGTATTTTTTCATCATCATGAAGAATTGTAACGAAGAATCATAATGACGAATTAGATAGAAGAAATATTTTTAAAAATGAAGAAGTCTAAAGTTATGAGAAGATGTAAAATTCTCCCAGAATTATTTTGAAGAGTTTAAAAAGACAAATATATAGACTTAAATGAATAAAAAATCTTGGGTTTTCAAATTTCATTGAGCAGGAAGTGAAATTGGGTTTCTCACCTTTACCATTTTGGGGTTCCTATAAACGGAGAGAAGAAAACATTCTGAAATAATGGGAAAACGTGAATTGTTAATGTGTTTCGATATATCTGATATTTTTTTTGTCTGGTATTGAGTTTACAATCATAGTTTTTTTCATGTTGATGTTGAGGAAGTTCCATCAAAACTAATCCATCATATTGAGGTTCAATCTGATCAATGGTGCCAGTTCTATAAGACGACATATCATTTGAGCAAGTACATCAAAGTAAGCCCATCTGAGCGACATCCATCAGAGCATGGTTCATCAAACCAAGTTATGTCGAATGTATAAATTGAGATCTCTCAATTGATTTTATACACAATTGATAAAGGAATAGTAGAATCATAGAAGTTACTAGACTGAGTAAGACCAAACAAACTTTTCTGAATAACTTTTATGGAATGATTTTCTAGAATAAGTTTCAAGACCAACAAGTTCCATAGATAATTTTTTATGTTCCTAAAGAGTGTAAAAATGTAAATTTTCATTCAAATTACTTGTGAAGGAAGGGAATGCATTCTAATATATACCATACAAGAAGGAAATTGAAGCTTTTAACTATGAATACATAGCAGTTTCTGAAGTCTTACCTTTCTTGGGGTGTATTACCGGATATGGGAAAGTGGATACTTAAATGAATATTTGGGGGATAGACGACTATAGTATGAAAGAAACTAATGGGATTTAATAATTTTTCATTTCCTGTTCTTTTGTATTCTAGAAATATGTTAGTAAAATAATCCATGTTGGTGGGACTATCCTACATGATAAGAAGTTTGTTTTTGTACAGAACATTGTAAATATTAGGTGATTTCTTTTATTTATATTTGTTTCATGTGAAATGTGAGGATGAGAAGTTATAAATGATTATATCATGACCTTAACAAGTTTTTGTGGCAAATAAATTTTATTAAAGTAGTTAAGAAAAATTTTCTTATAAAAAATGAAACAACTGATTCACCCTCTGTGGTCTTTACCCTACTCAAGAACATCATTAATGCCACCTATTGAGGAAAATACAATCGTCCAATATTTGGCAGCCATGGAGAAATCACTATGTTCCTTCCATGCATAAAATAAAGATTTCATGAATGAAAAACCCTCTATTATCTCAGTTGAACCCTACTCAACACTGAGACTCATTATTCAAACATTGAGAAAATCTATCTGGAATTAATTTTTTTAGTGAAAAAATGAGGTACTAACTTCTACATCATGAAGTATGGTTTTATCTCAAAATATCTAACTCGAATACATCCTTAGCCTTTTTATGTTTATAGGATGTATGGAATAGTTGACAGTTATTCTGTAGTAGTTTGTAAACAATTCATGCCTTAGAAAGTAGTGAAAGGCCAATCCTTGTAAAATTGCCATGTAGAGCACCCATATGTAGAAACAAAATCTTTAAACACTGAAATGAAATATGAGGATATATTATTTATTCAAGAAGGCCCCTAATAATGGGAAAAGGAATTTGGAAGGTTCTTCCTTGAGCCCAAAAAGGAACAGAATGGAAGACACTATGATCAACAAAGTTTAATTGGGGATTATTCTCATTTACCTAGAAAATGTTGTCTTTCCTTAATCCTTCCAATTATCATAACATTGTACCAAAAATGAAGTGAAATATCATACCATCATTTTATAACTATAACTTAAACTCCAAATACCATTGGACCATCTATCAGTTAAAGGAGATCCAAAGTTTTAATCAAACATATCAATGATGATTAATCCATCACAATAGAAGAGTTAATACCCCTGATTTGCTATGTACAAGGATTAATGAAAGAGTTACCATCAGATCCAAAATTGACTCACATCTCACGATCACATATTTCTTATTAGAACATGTTTTAAAATGCATCTACAGCTCTAGAGGATCCAAACCAGGATAAAATGTTCATTAACATCACCCATCCCTGAATGGTGTCACTTTTTCATCAAATAATAACAGAAGATGGTTGGGAATTTATCCCTATCCTTGAATAGTATGGTCTCACCACCGGGTGCATGATTCGAATCATATAATACATCCAAAATGGAGTACCACTACTTTATAGTGTTAAAAAATACCAAATATGGTGGTGAGTATCCAATGTTACACTTTTTAATTGGCCAAATTGTGAAAAGGTCCTCTATAAATGTTGATTTGAGGGATTCCTTATTAGATGTATTGATGAAGAAGAGTCTGATTCTATCATAAAATAAGTGCATGATAGAGCCTAAAACTACCACAAGTTAGGATATAATATTTCCAAAAAATATAAAGAGCTGGATACTTCTAGATTTCAATAACATAGTATTACCTAGAATTCACCACCAAATGTCATTCCTCATAAGTGCATGAAAAGTTTATCCATCAAACACCAGAGTTTCTACATACAGCTAAATACTCTAGAAAATTTCCTATATGGGGAATGGATATTATAGGTCCATAACCTCAAGCCATAAACAAGAAGTTAAATAACATTTTCATTATTACTGATTTATTCTCCAAATAAACTTAGTTAATACCCCTCAAAGATTTTGAGGCCAAAAGCATTTCCAACTTCATGAAAACCAACATCATTACCTAATTTGGTGTCCCACCAACAATAATAATGGAAAATGGAATCAATTTCTACTCTTCTAAAATGTAAAATGTGTATTAAGAGTGCAATATCAAATCCAACCATTCATACCACTATCATGTAGTGGTTAATGTATATATAGAGTCCTTAAAAAAGACCCAATGAAATATAATTTAGAATATTTTGGATAAAGATAAAAATTATTTTCCTAAAAATATATTTCATTCCTTGCATTCTTACTAGACTACAACCCATAATCCTACATGGGAGACCCTATATTCACTGGTGTACATAACAAATGTTTTCCTTTCTATCGAGGTTCAATTTTATTCGTTATGTATTTATATTTGTGACTAGATATTCACATATCAGCAATCCCAGAAATGACTAGATAAATTATAGAGACTTGGATAATATTGATTTCACACATTTCCTCTCTTGTAAGTCTATAAAAATTAGATAGTGTGAGCCCTTAATAAGAATGTATGACATAACTCATTCCTCCATATTGAATTGGTATTGGTCCTTATGACTCTAATGATACTATGAAAGAATCCTATGAAACTTGAACCAAAGTGGGAAGTACCTTAATCCATAAATAAGGTCCACTCTACCAAAGCTTATTCCTTGATACAGTGAATGGATATTTCATTATGACTATAACGAATGCAAGGATCCTAAAGAAATATTTCATGTTTCACACAATTAATATCTCAACTACAAGATTCTAACATGTGTATTTAGTCATTTCTACATGACCTTAAAAGGAAATATGTATTGTCCATGCTACAAAAAGTAACATTTCATGGTATCATCATCATTCTTTCATGACGATAAACTACATAACACATGTTTCTAGTCATTTGACCTAAAACTACAAGGAACCATCCATTTTTACCGAATTCCATTAAACTACATGGTTAACATCCATATCAATCAATGTCAAGAACCCCCTTGAAATACCACATGTTGTGACACTTATTATAGTCCCTTAAACATGGTCCTCCATCACATGTTAAAGTCCCAATAACATCCCTCTAAGCCCTTAGTTGGTTGTGATTCCCTCTTCGCCAGACACAAGGAAAGAAAGATATGAAGCTCCCATGCATACAACCCCCTCACAACATTTCCATTCCATGGTAGAACATGGGCCCCCCATATTGGTATAATTCCCAAAACCATCAATACCTAACCATATGATGTTAAACTTAATGGTTCATATCCTTGTTGCATGAATGACATAATATTTTGATTCCTGTTTCAGTGGATCATCATATCTAGTGCTAGTTCCCCTTCCGCACCTTTATTCAAGAACTATTTGTGTATTGATTCTAATTACAACAACATACATAGTGACACATGGACCTCCCATACTTGTTCTAGCCGTGATATTATTTTCTCCCATTTTCCCTCTAAACGAGTCAGTCCTACACATGGAACATTTCTAGAACTACATATGGCTTGATTCTCATTCCAATGAGATATGTAGTTACACCCATACCTCATGTTTTGGGACCAATCATCATTATGGTATATATTAATTCCACCTTTCTCCACATAAAATCCTAATTGATATGGGGAATAATATTCAATAAATATGCATGTATTGATTATTATTCTGATGAGATACATAGTGACACTCGAGTCTTATCATCGGGTCCAGGTGCAATATCCCTTTCCAGGTCGGTTGACCCACATCCTTACCATAAGAGGTTAAACTACATGGACATCATATTCACTGCCTGAAAAAAAAAATTCACAATCTCTCTAGAACTATGTGTGGATTTATTATTATTCAAATGAGATATGTAGTGACACCAAGATCTCCAATATCATGTACAAATGAAACAAAAAAATCCACCCCTCCCTATATACAGGTCAGACCTACATAGGGAGACTTTTCAAGAACTATGTGTTCCTTGATTATTTCTCTAGAATTATGCATTGTGATGCCTGGGTCTTGTCCCCTAATCAATCCACCATACCCTTTTCATGCCGGGAAGAATACAGCATAGACGCATGATGTTAAAATGTGTGGTTATTCAAGAAATACTTATGGCATGATTCTCATTCTAGTGAGGTATGAAGTGAAAATCATATTTCCATTCTTTGGTCCTAACCATAAAATTTTCCCTATTTCATGTTGGTTCTCCTTCATTCTCACCACATTATTTTAAATTTCATGGGATTTTAGAACTATATAAGGCTTTATTTTCATTTTGATTACATACATAGTGACTCCTAGATCTCACATCCCAGTCCATCCATTACAAAATCTAAATTATCTTATTATTCCCCTTTATTTCATTTAAGTAGTGGAAGAATACATTGCAACTACTTCATTCACACAAATATCATATCTAACATGGTCTTAGAAGTTTTGGTAAAAGCATACCCAACATGATTAAGGAAAATAAATTTACATTTGGGATATCATGGTCGTGGCTGCAAGACTATAAAAGGCACACCATATGTCCTCATTGCATGACATTAAACTGCATGATTCTTTCAAGAACAATATATTTCTTGATTATTATTCATTTGAAATAAGTAGTGATATATGTATCATCAATACTATACCCTGCCACAACATAATATGGGAAATGACCCCACTCTCCTTTGTATGAGTCAAATATTTATAAGAATATTTATCGTGATGTCTCACCCCATGTGTGTGCCGATATAAAAATACCCCCTTTCCTCTATATTAAAATTCAATCAGTATGGGGGTAATTCATTTAGAGCTACATATGGGTTGATTTTTTCTCTGAAAAGATACATAGTGATTCCTAGGTCCTATAACCTAGAATAGATGTAATCACACCAACTCACATTTATCTTTACCGCATGATATTAAACTGCATGGCTGACATCCTTAAAACATGAAATAAAACTGCATGGATAACTCCCATTAAATGCGACATTTAATAGTATGGTACCTTAAGAACTATATTTGGCTTGATTCTCATTATAGTGAGATACGCAAGGACACATAATCCTAAAATGCTAGTCCCATACATGGGGAAAATGAAAATCCTCCCAGTCCCATTTAAAAACAAGGATCTACACATTATCTCTTAATTTGGGTCCCTTCACATGGGGGTCCACTAAGGATAAAAATATGTCCTCAATCAACATCTAGTTTAGATATATGTAAGGTACTCTACACTTCATGGCAAATATTTTTCCAAACACGTTCTTGGTGATCAAACACATCTATTACACACATCATACTACTAATCATGGACACTTTTAGATCTCCATAATCTTTCTCCAACTCCTAATGGTAGAATTTTTTATACCAAAGGATCCCTTTAAATGACTATACATTAATATTCCATATTTTGTTATGAATAAATTAGTCCAAAAAATATCTTTTTAACTAAAGGATGCTATTTTTTGACTATGTTTTAATACGCCTCTATTGGCTTTGCACATAACAACCCACAAAATGGGGTTTTCAACTAACTATAACTTCAACCATGGGAGAAGAATCATCTATCCTTGTAAGATTTAATGAAATTATGTTCGAACACATGATTGATATTCAATCCGTGCTCATCCCTCACATATTTTTTCCATGTTGTTTCTTAGGATCTAAAACCCCCAAGACCAAAGTTTAGAATTTTATCTCTCATTTCGGAAGTATTCTATAATGATGTTGGTCTTGTAGGCCACATATCACCTATCATTTCCATAATACTATAGTCCTAGTCATATGACCTAAAACTATAGACAACATATTTCCCGTGTTTGGGTTATACATGCACATTGAACATATTCCTCCAATTATTTAGAAATATTGAATTGAAATGGTCCTTTCATATCCAAGTTATTTCCTTTCATGAAACCAGACTCTATGTCCATAGAAATCCCTATATCGATAAACATCATTCATCCATTAGCAATATAATTTCAAAATTCATGTGAACTCCTCTTCTTGACAATGTTTTAACAAAACCCATTTGGATTTACATAATGTTTCCCAAAAATTGGTTTTTCAGCAAGAGGATTCCACTTTTAAATATGCATTTGCACTCCCTCATTGGAATTAAATAATGTATCCAAAAAAGGGTTTTTAGAAAGTTTTAACTTCTTCCACTGGAAAGACCACAAATATTTCCATATTTCATTTCCCCATACCAATCAACAAATATAGAAATATATATATTATATGTTACAATATTACCTTCTTTATGAATGAATATGATGGAACATTCCCAAATGGATTACAATGAAAAGGGAGAATTATTAAACATTTATTCATAGATAAAGACCTAAAATTATATCCACCTTAATTTCATTATTGCCTGACATTAAAATGCATAGAATAATGTCTTTTCTATATGAATTTAAACTACATGGCATAATATCCTAATCAAAAGATGTTAAATTTAATAATAATGTTCATACCATAATACAATACATTACATGGTCAATGTACAGATAACACAAAATTAAACTGCGTGATGCTTCAAATCTTGTCAGAAAAGGGACTTTTACCCTTGGGATTATATATTTATCAAAATATTCCCTCCTTTAGAAATTTTTTTTGTAGGTGTATTTTCCCATTCATGGAATAAGGAAATACATATTCTCATTTTATTCCCAAAAATCTTCCCCCAGTAAAACCACCAATCATGGTTGGCTTTGCATAAGTCACACACAAAAGGACCTATAATCCTAAGGATTTTGCTATTTGACTATGCAGTAACATTCCCTAGTTGTATTTTCATAATGTATCTCAAAAATGGGGTTTTCAACCATTGGTACATTTATCCTCAGGAGATACATCCTATGCTGCAGAATATCCTATTTTAGATTCAAAAAACATAGAATCATTGCTCAAAATTCCACATTGGATATTTGAATAATTTCAGAAAATTCTTGGAGAACAAACCTAATTAATTTCATACTTTCAAAACATATAGTTAAAGTTGTTCAAATTAAAACCCAAACAACATTAGTCTAGCTTAAAATACTGTAAACTATCTTTAAAAATAGACACAATACTTTCCATATTGAAAAATCTCAAAGTGAACTCTTGAAACATTCTAGTAAAATATAACTTGAACAACATTCTATACGATTTAGGAAAAAGATCGAGTGATAAAAAGAATAGAGGCACACAATAGTTTTGGCTAAAAACCTAAAAAGGGCATGCTAAGAAAAATCTAAGTCTTGCATACTAAGTCATATCATACCAGAATTATGAATAAATTATGGAAATAACATAAAATTACCCAAAGTTTATATAGTTGTATATATAACCTTAACAATAATTGAACTATGATTGATAGACCCTATGTATTAGATTAAAATTAAATAATACTCCCACAATTCAGGTAGATCCAAAGTCCACCAAATGATTTTAAAATTCATCAATGTTTCCTACAGTTACCTTAGAACTAGATTATTTTCATTTTGTACAAATATAACCCAAATTGAGGTATTTTTTTGACACCAAAAAATGTGTTTCATCTATTTTTCCTTAGAATTTAATATGTGACACTCACTTAGACAATAAAAATTGACTCTGAGTGGATATGTGTCTCCATGCCAGAAGAATTTTTAGGTTGGAATCCCATGTGAAATTATTCTACACCTCAATGATGGATAAGTGGAAATAACCTCCTTATTGGAGTAGGCCATGGATTTATAAGACTGATGACAAAAAGGTGTTGGCACATTAAAATTAAATTTCCTTATTTCTTTTTATAAAATTTTGTGTATTCAGCATATAAATAACCATATATATCCACAAAAAAATTGATTTGAATTATTATTGAGCCCAATTTCCATACCTGTAAAAAATTATGGCCCTCGAAAGATGAAGACTTATATAATGGAAGTTGTATCATCACACACGACCACTGGCTTAGGACTACTTTCACATCCCAGCTCACATAGGTCCACCTGTGGGTCTACAATTAGACCCCTCTGACTCAAATTTTTATAGGAATACCGAAATCACAAATGAAAAATCCTGGATTGGGCTCTGTTTGGATATCTCCTTCTCCGAAAAATTATATCCCTACTTGTACATCCTAATATTCCCTTTACTAAGGAAAGGCACCCTTTTTCAACACTCGGGTGACCCACACTTGGTTGACTCAAACCTGCGTGATGCGGTCTAATCCACCCAATTACTACTTGAGAAATGTATTACCTTGGATATCAACACCAACGAGACCCATTCATGGAAGAACCACTTGAGAAACCCCCATGGGGTACTGATCATGATGTCGAGCGCGTCAAATTAGATGTTTTATTTTAACTATAATTTCTACAGTATATCAGAAACCCTAGGTTGTCTCTCGGAGAATCCTTAGATCACTAATTTTAAAATAATTTTCTGATTAAAAATCTAAAAGGTGAACAGGGTTTTATAAAACTTGGGTTTTTTTGATTTAAAAATATAAATAGAAATTATATTAATACTGAGATAAACAGGTTGGAGAAATCATGATCAACCCGGGTAGGTGTCCGTTGATGCTCAATCCGTCCTCCCCCTCAAAAGAAAGGTAATGAACATTGATTCCTTGATTTTATACATATTGAATCTAGTATTAGTATCAGAGTTTTTAATAGGTTACCACCTAGGATTTGATCAATCAACAGTATTGATTATCGACAACCGCTCAATATTAAAAAAATATGAATCGATGTAAAAATAGAACTCAATAATTGAATCACATCAACAATGTGATGAGATGACCAGATTTGTGTCAATGATAAAATATTACATAATACAAGAAGATGAATATACATAGTTTCATGCTCCTCGATTTTTTACACTAACACAATCCATTTTCACACTCCTGAAAGGAAAGGGTGTGTAAAAAGGTATCTGCACTCAAATTATCACAAGATTCGGGAGATGCATGGGAGCATGTGGATTATTGATCCTTTGATTTGTATTTGATCATGCCAGAGTAAAGAGTAATTTATAAGGTATAAATGAATAAAATTTGACCACAAACTAGGAAATCAATTACCATAAAAATATTACAAGCATGGAGATCATGATTACAACATGGAATACCCCCCCAAATTGATCACTAAGAGGCTTAGAAGTACATCAGGGAGAAGGGAACTAAAATGGATTAAGAGAGATCCCAAACTAGACTAACCTTCACCCCTAGTAGTGAAACATGATATAATGAGGGATAAGAGTGGTTTTATGGATAAAAACATCACACATTCCACAAAATAAGTCAAGTGCCTAAGGGACTAGGTTACTATTTGGGGAATACTTTTTAATCCTCCATTATCCAGCTAGTTGACAGAAAGAAACACATGAAATTTTAATGAAATTATATGTATTGGTGAGAAATTGAGGTAAATATCCAAGGGATATCGAATCATACCAATACAATCTATGAGGCCGGAGTTATATCCCATATACAGAAGGGTGGTCTAATCATTACCAGCAAGAATTTCCCCACATAGTGGGCCTATTTTGGCCTTAAAAATGGATGAATTGGGCTCTATGATATTCTAAAGAAATGTTTCCCAAATGGTTGTTTATTAATAAACATATTTTTATCCCAATTGGTTGCACAAATTATCCAAATTACATATTAATATCCACATGCATGTTGGGGCCCTCATGTAGTTTGGCCCATTTCTCTTGAATTCCATCACGGGCTCTCCAAATCACCTCCTCTTATAATATAAACACCAAAAAAGAAAAAATTTCCTATTAAATAGTGATAAAATTTTATTCATTTAATAAAACATGAAGTGAAAGTTATTAATATATTTGGAATATTCATTAGAAAACTAATTTAAATATTAGTGTATTGGTGGAGTTTAATAGTGAATCACTATACGATAACACCCCCACACCAAAAAATTTGCACTCCTAGGAAAAGTCACATATCCAAAAAATGATGCATGTATATATTCCAAACATCATTATGTTCTAACATCTGAGGAAATTTTAATTCATAAAAGTAATGTGATCAATTCAATAACCACGCCAAGTATTTATTCCTAGTGAAAATGGAAAAAGAAGTCTCATAAATCATATGAAAATGAAATTCCAAGAGATTCATGATTACAATTTTAGGAAGGAATTAAAAAGTCAACCATGAAACTAAATCTCCATGTGTTTGTGTTAAAAAAATTACATGATATGAATTCCACTTTTTATCCAATAAATATTTGTTATTTTAACATTTTACAACTTAAATGATTTTTTTCCAAAAAACCTCCCCTACATCCTTTCGAATCATATTTCAAGACCCACTCACATAAGCATTCCTAGAAGTTGAACCATAATATCTTAACATAAATATACCCATATTTTTAACATTTCATCACTCCCCTCATTTATTATTTTGGTTTTTTAGAAGTAGCAATTCGAAAAAATCTCACTCAACTCTGAACCATTGTTTGATATCTTCCTGACACTAATTGTAAAAGCTATAACAAGATAAAAGGTTTAGGAGGAGGGGTTTTTCACCTACCCAAGATACAACCGAATTTTTTTTAGGGAATACAACAGTCATATATCTGGTACACACGCATAGGTTAATTTGGTACAATAATAAAACAGATCAGATAAGGAATGAACATATGGAAAAATCATTTTAAGATGAAAATTTTTAACCAAACATAAATTTACCTTATATTAAGTAAGAAATATTCGCACTTTTTGTTTTGGGGAAAAATTTATGGATATATTAGTAACATAGTTTTTCCAAAAACTAATCACACAAGGGGAATATATTATCTAAAATGTTTCATAGAGATATTACCTTTTATATCATTGACCGAAAACCAATTCACTAAAAATCACACCATGGTGTTAAATTCATACAAATATTCATTCCATAACAGAGACAGGTTTTCATCAAATGTTAAAACCACATGGTACAAAAAAATTCAATGTGCATTTTTAGTATGTTCAAAGATTTGGTGTCCATAATGTGGAGGGGGTGTAAAAATACCATAAAGAAGGCAAAAAAGATAATAAAGAAAAAATACGATGAAAACCCTAATGAACTCAAGAAGACGAGGAAGATTTAAAACTCCATAAATAAGGGGAAAAAAGAACATAAAGTTGATGAAAATACTAATGAACCTAGGAATGTATCCACCACCACACCTAGATTTTGTATTGTCTACATTGTAATAATTGAGATTGTGAGAAGGTAGGATAAAACCTGGTGTGTTTCAATGATATGTTGATTACAGAAGGTGGATTTCCTCTATATGGTTCTTTGGAAAATCATCATAGTAGTGTTTAAGTTTCTTCCTGTTGATGGTAATACTTCTTTCACTCCACTCATGAAAAATCTGTATTTCATCAAAAGGGTAAACATTAGTAAGAGTATAAAGAACAATCCATCGGGAACTAAGCTTACCTGGGTAGATCTTTATCATGAAATTGTACATGGGAACCTTATAACCAATATGGAACATTTACTGATGTATCATTCTATCATGGATAGCCTTTTCCTTCTCTTTATAGATTCTGGAGTTCTCATACACATCACATCGAATTTCTTCCAACTCTTGAATCTGAAGCTTCATATGCTCACCAAAATATAAAATATTCTAATTAAATTATTTAATAGCCCAATATGTGTAGTGTTTTACCTCCACTAGGAGGTGACTAGCCTTTCCAAATGGAATTCTGTATGGTGACATCCTGATTGAGGTTTTAAATGTAGTACGGTACGCCCAAAGTACATCATCCAAGTGAAAACATCAATCGTTCTTGTTGGGCTGTAAATTTTTTTCCAAGATTCTCTTAAATTACCTATTTTAGATTTATAATTGTTTGTTAGTTTTGGGGTGATACGAAGTGTAGAATTATGATCAACCCCATACTTACGAGGAAAATTTTTCTTGCTGCGATTGCAAAAATGAGAACCCTGGTCACGAATGATGAATCTCAGAAAACAAAACCTACTGAAAATATGGGACCATACAAAATCCAAAACAACTCGAGAGTCATCATTCCTAGTAGAATTTTCTTACACCCATTTATACACATAGTCCACATCCAATAATATGTACCCAAACCCAAATGAATTTAGAAAAGGCCCCATGAAGTCAGTGCCCCATGCATAAAAAATTTCAAAGAATAACATGGGCTATTAGGGCATTTCATTCCTCTTGGAGATTCTCTGTGAATTGAAAATGACTACATGACGTTAAAAATATATGGGAATACCTATAAAATTTTTTCCAATAAATTCCTAAGTCAAGGACATTTCGAGCTGTACGTTGAGAGCCAAAGTGGCCCCGACAATCCAAAGTGTGGTAGAAGGTCAAAATAGAGATGAACTCATGGTCTGGGACACGCCGAAGAACTACTTGGTCACCACTAATTCTTCACAAATACTGGTCATACCAAATGTACCACCAAGAATAATGTTTAATTCTATAGTATTGGGAAGTTATGAAATCATTGGGGACCCTAGATGTTGCTAGAAAATTCAAAATTTCTGCATATCAGGGGGTAAGGTTCAGAACATCTGAAAAGATATCATGAGGAAAGAATTATGCAATGGAGAGTGATTAGTCAACATGGATTTCCAGTGGTGGATAATTCCTACTAATGTGGTTAGATTATATATTTTCTAGTACCATATTATCTCTAATGTCAAGGTCAAAATCATAGAGGGGGATCATCCACTATTTGAGGTGGTGTTTTGCTTCAGGATTCTTTAAGAGAAAATGAAGGGAAAACATGATCAGAAAAGATAATGACTTTTTACCCAAGAAGATAGGAATGATTTTTCCAAACGAAATAAAATAGAAATGAGTTTTGTTTTAGTGGTTTTGTAGTTTATATGGGTAGGTTCAAGCGTATGTTAGGCATATGCAATGAAATGGGGAGCCTTCTCAACCCTTTTTGATAAAATTGCTGCAACTACAATGTTAGAGGAATTACACATAAGTTTTAAGGGGAGATCTCGCCCTGGTGGATGGATGTTGGCAGGTGATGAGATACTCATTTATAGTGAATTCAATTCATCCTCAAATTTTTTATCAAACAAAAACATAGAATATTTATGTAATAATCGGGACAATGGAATTGTCATCTTACTAAATTCATTAATGACTCAGCAGTAAAAACCAGCATGAACCATGAAATATCGCACCTCATGAAAACATTTAGGATATTAAAGGGATGAAATTAATTCAATTTTAGATTTATCAACTTTAATTACCTTATTTGAAATGACATTCCCAACAACTATCCCCCGCTCAGCCGTGAACTAACATTTCTGATAATTTAAAACAACATCTTTTTCAATGCAGTGGAGGAGGACAAAACCTAGGTGTTCAAAACAAACATACTAGTAAGAACCATATACCATGAAATCAACCATAAATACTTCCATAAAAATCTCATGGTACTCAAAAAAAATACTCAACATAGATTTCTGAAAAGTATTAGGAGCATTACATAGATCGAAAGGCATCCTTCTTTATGAAAATGTGCTGAATGGACCGGTAAAGTTTCTTTTTCATCATCCTCAAGGGCTATATGGATTTTGAAATAACCCAAATAGACATCAAGGAAACAATAAGGGGACTTAAAAACCAATCATTATAACATTTGGTCAATGAAAGGTAGAGAAAATTGGTCCTTCCATGTGGCTTGATTCAGTCAAAGATAGTCAATATAGACTCTCTATCTGTTTTTCACACGTGTTGGAACCAATTAATTTATTTCATTTGAAACTACCATTATTATACTTTTTCAGGCACAATTCTCACTAGTCTAACCCACTTACTAATAGATATAGGATAATTGATCCTAGTAGCAATTAATTTACTGACTTCCAATTTTACAACTTCAAGGAGAGTGGGATTCAACTGGAGTTGGTATTGTCTTATAGGCTTTTCCTCAACATCCAAAAGTATATGGTGCATAAAAATAGATGGGATAATCTTGGGAATATCACCCAATGTCCATCCTCTCTCTATTTTACACTCTCTCAAAAGGTTGATCAGTTTTTCTTCCAATTGTGGAGAGATATTATTGGAAATAATGACGGGACATTCGTCAATACCCTCAATATATGCATATTCTTAATTAGAAGGTAGTTTTTTATGTTCCAACACCGGTGGTTTTTTGATTGAGGGATGGGTTTAGGGAGAGTGAGTTCCATGAAACTATTTAGCTATTATTGTTTATTATCTAAGGAAAGAGAATCTAGGGAAATGAGATTTTTAGAATCATCGACAGTCATGGGTACCTCTGAATGAACATACTCGTCAATCAAAGAACAAAATTTACATTTTTTAAAACCCACAAAACACTTAAAACATGAACCAAAAATAAATCATCCAAGGGTGAAGATGAGGAAAATGAGTCATGGTATGGGTTGAGGAGGGATTTTTGTGTGTGTGTGTGTGTTTAGAGATAACTTCATTTGAATATATAATAATAATGGAGTTCTCTTAAAATAGGTATTTTATTTAATCAAGGATGTTAAAACATACCTTTTCTCTATAGAACTCCATGGAAAGTGTACCGTTGTGAACATTGATGATCATATTTGTTGTTTTAAGTAATGGAATCCCATGTATGAGAGGTTAATTTCCTTGGGTTCAGGTATCTTCCATCTCAAGAATGTAGAAATCAGTGAGGAATATGAGATTCTTCACTCTTATAGGGACATCCACAATCACTCCTGTTGGATGCATAGTACTCCGGTTAGGAAGATGAATGACAATGCCTTTTGGTTGATTCTATCTAACCTACAGAGATGTATACATGGTGTGAGGCATTACATTAATGGAAGCACCTAAATCTATCATAGAATCAGAAAAGAAGGTCTCCCCTATGGTACACAGTATTGTGAATGTCCTTGGATCCTTGCATTTGGTTGGAATTTCTAGTTGACTCAAGGCTGATACTTTCCTCCCCAAGTTGAATCTCTCATTCCCCTTTAGCCTTCATTTATGGGTGAAATTTTCTTTAATAAATTTGGAATAACAGGGAATTTTCTTGACTGTATCCAATAAAGGAATATTAACTTGAAATTTTTTAAATTTTTCTATTATTTCATTATCAATATCATTATCAGAATTTTTCATTGATTTAAACAGTATTTGGGGATAATAAGTTAAATGGATTGTCCATTTTAATCATCAATGATAATTTGATTACACTTTTTATTTTTTTTCCTATATTGGAATATTTTTTATGTGGAGAAAGAGTGTTTTTAATAGGGGGACATAATTGTTGGGTAGAATCGTTGGATGTTAAACCTTCCTTACCATAATGAAGTGTTATTGAACAAAAATTACCTTTTTCTTTTCAATTGGAAATGGGTTGGGAAGGTAATTTTCTAGAACCTTTATCTTTATCTCACCTATGGTGTTTTCCAATTCTCCCACTTGAGTTCATAGGTCTTTAATAATTGATTGTGTGGTTCGTTGGAACTAGAGGTTCTGGGTTTCTATTTGATTCACCATATCCTTAAGGATTTATTTAGATTTGTGAGGAGGAGGAGGATTGTTTCGACAAGGTGAAGGATAAGAAGGTTTCATACCTTGGTCTTGTTGATACTAATACTTCTTAGGGTATCATGTGTTTCCTCCTTGTCGGTACTGGGGATGTGCTTTCCACCCATGGTTTGGATTTGGCCTGAATGGTTCTCTCTTGAAGTGATGTACTTATTGGAATGGACGCCCAGAGAATATTACTGCAAAAGACTCAGTGGAATCTGAATTTTGTGGGAACTATTCAGAAATATTAGTTGTATCAGAACAAATACTAAAACATAATGGAATAGAAATAGGCTGTGAGTTACCTTGTGCTTGAGATAATTACCTTAGAAGGGTATGCATCCCATCAATATTATTGTCTTCCTTTTTTTCTAGAGATGAATGACTTTCCTCATGAACTCCTCAAGTTGGTGCAATATCTCGTGTACCAAATTGGTGTGCTTTTGGATCCATATTGGCTATTAAGTAATGAGAAACGGAAGGATTTTTATCAAAAAGGGAACAACCAACTACAACATCAATCATTACACAATCCATGGGGATTATTCCCTCATAGACATATTGGATTAATAATTGTTCACTAATATAGTGGTGGGGGAAGCTTTCGAAAATTCTTTTTAATATCTCTCAGTATTCATCAAGGTTCTCTCCTTGTGATTTCCTAATTCCACATATTTCATTCCAAATTGATACAGTTTGGGGGATAGTAAGGAACTTCTCTAGAAAGAGACGTTTAAGGTCATCCCCTCCCCCAATTGTGGTAGTAAGATAGTATATCCAGTCTTTGGATACACCATCAATGGATAAAGGGAATTCTCTAAACATAATTAGGTCCTTAGATACATTTTTGGGTTTCATGGTGGAGCACACTATGTGAAACTCTTTGATATTTTTGTGAGGGTCCTCACAAGGAAGACCATGGAATTTGGGAAGTAGGGGGATGATACTTGATATCAGCTCAATATTGGCTACTTCCTTGGGATATTGTATGTACGTAGGTTGGTACTCTACATCTGGGGCGGTCAGTTCTTTTATAGTTTGATTATATGATGCCATGTTTTCTTGGGTTTGATTGTGTTTAATTTTTTACTGGTTTAGGACCACTTGAGGTTAAATAAGGAGTTAATTAGTGTTACTTGATTGAAATTTTCAATATTCCTTGATTTTTGAGTGAATTTTTTTTTCAAATTCAGGGTCAAATTCAAGTAGTGTTTCTCTACCAGATCTTGTCATGCAACAATGATGTCCAGTTTGATTGATTAATTGTTTATTTTTGTTTTTGGATTTCTTTTGATTTTTTTATGGATGTTGAATGAAATAAAAATAGATAATAAATGAAATGAGGAAAGAAAAGATAATGTTATACTACAGAATTAGATAGAGATAGAGATAAATATAGACATAGAGAGAAAACATTGAAAAATTTAATGACAAAAACCCAAAACAAAAATAATCAAATGGGGGTAAAATATGAAAAGGAGTACTAATTAAGAAGAAAAATAAATAAATAAAGGATATAATGAATAAAAATGGTCTTTTATCACTGAAAACGCCACCAAAATTTGATCGTGTTTTCAAGCATGTTAAATTTGATGATTATTTTTTACTAGAATTCTTGCAGTATAGCTGCAACCCTAGGTTATATATCGACGATGCCATAGATCATTAATTTTAAAAGAAGTTTCTATTTAAGGAACTAAAAGGGGAATGGGGTTTTATAAAACTTCGTTTTTTTAATTAATAATATATATTGATATTATATTACTACAGAGAGAAACCAGTTGGAGAAATCGTGATCCACCCGGGTAAGTATCCCTTGATGCTCAATTCATCATCGCTCACAAGGGAAAGGTAAGGATAATTAATTAGTTTATTTTATACATACTGAAACCAGTAATGGTATGTGATTTCTTACTAGTTTTCCACCTAGGATTTGATCGATCAACATTATTGATTATTGGCGACTACTCAAAATCAACAAACATAAATTGAGGTAAAAACAGAACTCAATCAAGGCATCACTTCAATAATGTGATGGGATGACTAGATTTATGTCAATGATAAAATATTCCACAATAAAAAAACAAAAATATTCATAGGTTCAACCTCCTATATTTTATCAATTTATTCAATCCATTTGCACACTCAAGAAATGGATGGGGTGAGCAAAGAGGCAACCACACTCAAATCATCCCAAGATCCGGGTTATGCATGGGAGCATGTGGATTATTTTTCCTTTGATTTGTATTTGATCATATAAGAATAAAAACTAATTTAGAAGGTAAAAATGATGAAAATTTGACAACAAACTAGGAAATCAATTACCTTACAATGATTACAAGCGCGGAGCTCAGTATTACAAAAAGGAACACCCCACAAATTCATCACTAAGAGGCTTAGAAGTACATGAGAGGGAAGATAACTAAAATGGATGAAGAGAGATCTCTTGTTCAACTAAACTTAACCCATGATAGATTAAAATTAGAGAATTATTGATATCAGTTATTTTATGGAGAAAAAAATAACATTTTCCAAAAAAGAAGTCAAGTACCTAAGGGACGAGGTCAGTATTCAGGGCAGACTTTTTAATCCATCTTTATTCGGTTGGTTGACTGACTAAACACGATCAATTGTCATGAAATTCTGTGTTAAGGTACGTCGTTGAGTTAAATGTCCAAGGGATATAGAAATAGGAAAATTGGATCTTTGAGGCCCATGTTATTTCCCAAATCCATAAAGGTGGTCCAATCTGGACCGCTTAGAATTTATTCGCATTATGGGCCTATTTTGGCCCTCCAAATGGAAAAATTGGGATCCATGATATTCTAGAGAAATTTATCCCGTATATTTTATTCACACACCCATTTTTATCCCAATCCCATACACATATTATCCACAATACATATTAATGTCCACATGCATGCTTGGGCACTCATGCAGTTTGGCCCATTTGGTTTAATTCCATCACAAGCTCTCCAAATCAGCTCCTCCTACCATGTTAACACCGAAACACGTAAAATTGACCTATTAAAAAGTGGTAAATATTACATAATTGAATCAAACATGAAATGAAATTTAATATTATGTTTGGAATACTCATTACAAAAGTAGTTTAAAATAGTGATATAGGGGTGGTGTTGATTAGTATATCATTATAAGATCTGGGAATCACAACTAGGAGATCCATACATGGGAAAACCACCAAGGTTCCCCCCTAGGAGAACTCATTAGTCTATACTATGGTAGCTATTCCCCCGCAATCCTACTCAGGATCTCTACCAAGCTACAATCCTATTCCTACATCCTAGTCCCTTCACTACCATCACTAAACTCCATGACATATAGAGAGTCACAAATCCCAATTTTTTGGCCCGAAACTAGGATGTTTTCGGTTGGGACCAATATAACCCCACCTCTCATTGAAAATCTCCCTCAGTCAATAAAATCTTTATGGTGCCTAAGTAAGGGAATCTGCCTTCCAAATAAGCCCCACCCATTATAATATAATCCTCATTAGGAATAATCTTGGACCATTACATGGGAATTAGAATTAGGAATAAACCCCTATCCTTTCCATAATTTTTACATAAGTGAAAAAAGCATATGGTGTGGTTCCCAGGATCTATCGCTTCATCTTGTTTCTCACATTGAGCATGACTCACTTGATATTAGGGTTTTACTGGGGTCATGACATTCACGAGATCCCAAACCATATGGGAATACTCTTTTATAGTAAGACCCAATCCAAATTCACTCAATGGAACATAATCCCAAGCAAGACGTAACCTTTGGAATCCTATTTAGAAGCAAGACCTAATCCAAATCTGATCATAGGGTAATACGCCACTATTATACATAACCTTGAGAATCCTCCTTTGGAATAATGCCCAACATAACCCAACCAATGGTCATCCTCCACAAGAGTAAGCCCCATAAATCCCCAGCCAATGGGAATCCTCTTCAAAAAGTAATCCCCAACCAAACCTATCTAAGGGAATCCCACTTGGTATAAGACCCAAAAATCATCAGGTCATCCTCCTCAAGAATAAGCCTCAAAATTCGACCTTTATTACTCCTCTTCAGGGTGTGTGCCACAAACCAATCCCCCCAAATCTCAATTAGTCAAGTCACTTCTTAATGCCCCCAATACATTTCTCTAGGAATCCTCCTTAGTATTAATCCAAAACATGATTATCTTAAAGGGACATACTTCTCTATGAGACGAATCCAAGGGCCTCCATAGATCTAGGTCCTCATATCTAAACTATATGGGATTTCATTCCTATCTAAATGGGATATGTGTGAGGCCTCCTTGGGGTCTAAACCCAACATATCAAATCAACCCTTTTATATCTGGTCCAAATTACCTCTAGATTATTGTTTATCCTAGGAATACGTATCCATTTTAGGATTGCTTGGCTGGTTTGGCATAAGTCCTACACCAAAAATTTTGGGGGAACCTTTCGGATAGACATACTTTCAACATGATGATAAATCCCATGGCTTGGTCCTTATCAAATGAACTTAAAAGGTATGATTTTCCCTATTAATTGGGAAAAAAAATTTGTGGGTTACAATTCCTTTCACAAGTATAATAAGGATGACCACTCATGTGTCTGATCCCCATATCAAAACAACTATTTTCTCACAAGCTGACGATACACTCCATAGTGCACCACAGAGTATCTAGGAAACAAGTATCATCATATTAATGACCCAATAATATATAATCAGGACATAATAGGGTACAATTGATGTAGGAACTCAAATAAATAAAAATTTCTCCATTGATAAAGAACCTATGATACATAAAGATGGTTATAAGATCACTACATGCTAATAATAGATAGTTAATTCAAGGGTGTCCCACATCATACATGGGAATTAATAAAGGATTCATTAACATATCTTAAATCACTAAGAGATTCCTAGAGTAGGAATTAATTCCCACCAAATGTGTGGGATGGGCCCAACCTCCCATTCTATTGACCAATGTGAGTTCGTAAGTGTTGTTGGAAAAACTCCCCAACAAGAATACAACTTTTGAAGGTATGTACTTCAAGTATATATAAATTTTGGTTGTTTTCAGTTCCATAAATAAAACCCCTTGAAACTAATTCAAAAATAGTAATCCCAAAATGAATGGTTGAATGAAATTTTACCCCCTGAAATCAGTCATATTTGAGACATGTTTTCATTAGAAACAGAGGGTCACTTCATGGGAATGATAATATAGGATCACATAGTGCATTATTTTGAAGGTTAAAGTGATTCAAGAGACTGACACCCTTTAAATGCACCGGCCCTCCTCTGTGTCCACATGTCATCCTATAAAGAATTCAACAGTACAGACTTCTTTCTTGTAATGGACTCCTCTTCATGCCGATCAAACACCATTCTAATAGGGGTTATTTTTTGGGTCTAGAAAAGATCACATAGAGGATAAAAAGGATTTTATTCATTTTTTAATGGATGTATTAAAATAAATAGAGATATTTCATGAATATTAAAATGGTAATATCACAGGATTTGCAATGGAGCCCTTCCTTCCCCATATAATGATCATTATGCAAGTTGTTTCTCCACATAAATCTTCCATACAATACCTCCGCATAGCTCCCCCAAATATGAAAATTTATTTGAGATAAGTTTGTGTTTCGTAGTTCCTTGAAATATGTGTTCTAGTTTTAAGAATCACAATTTTCCAGGCGGTTTCCATTGGATTTATTCATGGAACTGGAAACATCCAACAGTACTTTATCCAAATGGGACCTGATTTCCAAAGGTAGGTGTTCTTTAAGTATGAACTTTACGATACTTAAGAACAAGCATTGGTTGAGAGGATGTGAGGTCGGACTCATCACACCCTTTTGGGGTGAATTATTGTCTACTCCGGGACTCTCATTGTAAAGTTATGATATTTTCATGAATCCTTATTAATTCTCCAAGTATATCATAAGTATCCCTTGGAATTTACAATCACTTATTAACATGTGTAAAATTTAGAATCATCATTATGAATTCAGGGTTCTTTGTTAATGGAAATATTCATGTATTTGAAGTTTTCCATCAATGGGATCCTCTAATATACCGATTAGAGATTCTTTTAATCATCGTTGTGATGATACTGGGTTTTAAGCCACTTAGTGGGGCACTTTGGAATTTGTTGCCATCCAGGGAGATGATGGTTTGTTTTGATCTTGGGATCGTTCCGGTCAAATGGGATACCTACATATCCTTGTGAAAGGAATCAGAACCCTCGTAGTTTGGTGTCACATAATAGGACACATCGTACCTTTTAAGGCCATTTGTTAAGGAACTCTATGTGAAATATTCTTGGTCAAAACTTAATGTGGGACTTATACTAAAGCAGTCCGAGGAACTTGGAAAGGATGTGAGTTTCCATGTAGGATCATACCCTATTGGGAATATGGGGTAAAGAGAGAAGGGTTGATTTGAAGTGTTGGGTTTGAACCTCAATGAGGCTTCCTATGTATCCCATATTAATGAGAATCAAATCCCATGTAGTTCGATAAATCTCATAGGAGATTATGGTCCTTTGGGAAAGATGAGTTTGGGATTACTTTCTAAAAAGGATTCCTTGATGATTTTAAGATTGAATTTGGGGCTTATTTCCTAAGGAGGATTCCCAGTGATCTTGGGCATTGAGACGGCTTCTTATATATCCTAGTTTAAACAGGAATCAGAGTTCTTGTAGTTCCTTTGAATGAGTGTTTGTGTGCATGTTGTAACCATCACATATCTCTAAGCCCATGTGAGTCATGCTCCATGTGAGAAACAAGAGGATGTGAAAGATTCAACAATGAAACTTCCCACTTTTCCTCCTCTACTAATGGAAGAGGGTGCATCAACCGTGGAAGAGGGTGAGGTGATGAGATTTCCCTCTATTCTCTCTACATTGGACAAGAGTCCAAATGAAAGGAATAAGGGGTTAATGTGAGGGGATTATACCAGGATAGATGCCCTGAAATAGATCCAAGTAGGAAAGAGGAAAAGTAAGTGTGGACTGTACCTTCTCTAACAGAGACCTGATGTTTCGGGTCACCTATTTGAGAAAGGAGAGGCCAGGACCTAACCCTTCCCCAAACCGGGAACTTCCCAGCACTATTTCTGGGAGAAAGGTCCATGTGACGATGGATATACAACCCCACAGACATTCCATGAATCCTAACCCTATTGTGAAACATATGTGGGAAACCTATGACTGCGAAAAAACAATCCCAAATAAGAGACAGGATGATATTCCTTTCCCAAAGGTTTGATAAGTCAGTAGGTTTTGGTGGAGGTCTCAACAGAATCCCTTTTAGACAAGGGATCCAATGAAGAATAAGCCTTTCCATGAATGGATAAAGAAAGATTCATGGCTTGTATACTAAAGAGAGTGAATAGAATAAGTCAATCAAAGAGGGCACCCAAGTAGATAAGGGTATGCAAGTATGGTCGCATAAGTACACTTGGGAAACCTGATGTTCACTTAAGTGATGAAAAATCTGTATGGTATTAAATGGGAGAGACCTTGCTCAGGCCTTCAAAAGTATTAATAGGTGATCAAAAAATTGGGGCTCTAAAGTTCCTATGAGAGGAATGGAAGGCGCACAAGTATTTTTGACCTAGGTAGGTTGGGCGCTTTAGGCGCATAAGTGTTGTGGTTTTCAACACTAAAAGGTCTTATGTCTAATGATCCTCCCTTAAATCATCTACTCAAGCTGTTGAAGAACTACCTTTAATGTTTCAAAAGACTGGGGAGAAGTACTAGGGTGTCTAGAGCAGTAATTGGGCTTCAAGGAAATTTGTCCATACAAATGGGGCCCCCAAGGGTCTATTTATAGGAAAATAAATGACCTTGGGAGAAATGAGTTGGGCGCACAACTGACTTGTGCACCAAATTGGGGCACGCAAGTGCCTTGTGCCCCAAATTTTGGCATTCAAGTACCTTGCATGCTGATGGTGTTTTGGATAGACTAGGGGGACACCTTTAGGACTTAGACAAAATCATCACTTCAATCAGCTTCAGCATGGTGGCATGTAAATGTTTGTGTGCATGTACATTGGGTGCCTTTTTAGGGACTTAGCCAAATAATTTCTCCATACCGAGGGGGCTGCGCCCCTGCATCCCTACTTTGGATCAATGTCGTGTTGTGGTCCCGCCTTCGCCAGCATCACCAAACCACATGAAAAATGCAGAGTCTCATTGCGAACGTTTTGACCCTGGTTGATGAAATTTTGCAGAGAAGTGCATGGAACACATTTCATGGTGTCTAAAAGGCCCCCCTTAGAATTTTATTCGTTCAAAATGAAAATAATTTTGTTCTATGGTAAATTTAGGGACCTTTGACACATTCCAACATCATTTGCTTAGATTTGGAGCTACATCATGTTTGGAAGGATGCTATAATTTTTTTGTAATCCATGGGGCCTAGCGGGAAAAGTTTGAATGTTGCTAGGGTTGTGTGAGTAACACTACAGAATTTTAGTCTTTTGACATTTTATTATTTAAAAATTACCCAAATCATACTAAATTTTAATTTAGTGAGCTGGGACTCGACTTTTGTTCAGAGTTCCATTTGCAGGTTCTCAATCTGATGAGTACCATGTCTCTTGGTATTGGCAGTTTTGAGTCATGCATGTTGGACTATAAAGGACTAGTATTTAAGGTCGAATAGATTTGACCATAAATTTTGAAATTAGATCTAAAAAAAGACTATCTGGCTAATAATTTATTAAATATTCTTTAAACATTTCCAAGGGGAATATTGATCCATGAATTTTATGGTCACCAAATTTAAAAACCTATATCAACAAAAGGGAAGTCTTTTCTCGGAACGAACATACCATTATTTGAAAAAAACCGTTATGGGGGATATATTATGTAGGGCCTACTGTGGCATATATTTCACAACCAAATAAGGGAATATTTTGATTGAAAGGCATGTTATGTGGGCAACTTATTCAAGGCTGCTTAATGGAATGCACTGCATAGTCTGGAAAAAAGTGTTCTTTGACGTTTAACATTTTACTACTGATAAATAAAGGAAAATAAGATTTGGATGACTCAAGACTACAGTAGGTGGTTTTGACAAGGAAAGGAATTTTAAGAATGAAAAAGGGCTATTTTAGGTTAATAAAAGTCATGAATAGGAAAACCATATCTATACAAATTTGGTGTATGAGTAATGGTTAAAATTTATCAGAAAGGGGAATTTATGATATCATACTGTGTAGTTTTAAGTCATGCGGACATTGTACTTGGTAGTTTAAAGTCTTACAGTGAAGATGTTGTACTGTGTAGTTTAAAGTCTTGTAGTGAGGATGTTATACTGTGAAGTTTAAAGTCTTGAAGTGAGGATGTTGTACTATGCAGTTTAATGTCTAGCAGTGAGGACATTGTACTGTGCAGTTTAAAGTCTTGTAGTGAGGAAGTTGTATTGTGCAGTTTAAAGTCTTGTAGTGATGACGTTGTACTGTGCAGTTTAAAGTCTTGCAGTGAGGACGTTGTACTATGGAGTTTAATTTCTTGCAGTGAGGACGTTGTACTATACAGTGTAAAGTCCTACAGTGATTACGTTGTACTGTGCATTTTAATGTCTTGTATTGATGGTGTTGTACTGTACAGTGTAATGTCTTGCAGTGAGGACTTTGTGTGGCTTTAATTTAAGGTGTTTAGCTCTGACTAAAGGTATGAGAAAAATCTCCCAATTTCTTGAATTTTTTTTGGAAACATACTATCAAATTCGGGTATGGAAGGGAAAAAATGTAAACTGTGATTTGGGAATTTATAAAACTAAGGAATGATATTTGAAAAGGGATTAAACCATTAGAGGAAGTATTTTAAAAGAAAAAAGTTACCATTATTTGAAAAACTCATTATGGGGGCTATCTTATGTAGGGAAAATTGGGGAATATGAGGCCTAAACAAGTAGTGGCATCTTTTGACTGACATGCCTTATATGTAGGCAACTTATGGAAGACCTCCTAAGGGCATGTGTTGCATAGTCAAGTAATTGAGATCTTAGAAATTAAACATTCTATTGCCAAAAGTCAAAGAAAGTTTATAAAGATTTATATTTTTTGAAGCATAGATTTTGGTTTATGGAGAAAGGTACCTGAATATTTAAAGGGTATTTCCATCCAAGATGTCCAATGAATTGGAGGAATATGACTTTTATGAAGGTCTGACCCAAATGTAAGAGATATGGTGTCTGTAGTTTTAGGTCATACAACTAGGACCAGAAATGGAAAAAATATATAATATGTGTCAAGATGATTTCAATGTTATTTCATGTTGTATTGAACACATGGTGAGGGAAATGTGTAAACCATGGTCTTCAAGACTTTAAGATTGTGAGATATATAATCGGACAAGTATACTTGATTGACAGTTTTAAAATTAAAATTCTTGTATATTTTCGTCAAAGATTAAAGGGGACAAAGATACTATAACCAAGAACAAAGTTACCATTACTTGAAAACCCTATTATGGAGGGTTGTATTATGCATGGACAGCTAAAGAATATGTTGCATAGCCAAATAGTGGCATATTTGGACTAATATACCAGTTATGTAGGCAACATATGCAAGGCCACCTATGGGAACGTGTTGCATAGTCAAGAAAAAGATCTCTCAGATATTAGAAACCATGTAACCAAAAACTGTAATAAAGATTTAGATGATCTAAAAATAATTATTATTAAGAGTATGAAATATTGAAAGGATTTATATTCAATTCAGATGATAAATATTTGAACCAGTATTGCCCATGAGTTTGACATCATTTACATAGATCTGACTCATATGTAAAATGGAGACTTTCTTTGTTTCCTCTAAATTAATTTTATGATGCACAGTTTAAATTCATGCAATGGGGACATTTTCACCCCCATAAAGAATTAAAACACCTTACTTATATTTTGAATCTCCTTATCCAATTCCTATGCTCACTTGAGTGATGCTCGGTGTGAAAAATAAGGAGTAGTAAGGGTCTTTTCTATAATAAAAAGGTGATAGAGATAAATAATAGGGGTATCAGATTTCCATATTGTTTAACTTCATGCATTAAGGACGAAAATGAACTTATATGAAAGGAAAGACTTATTGTAACTAGATTAAGGGATAAAATCCAAGTGTCGCTATGTGTCTTGATGGGGAAATAATCAAGTCATACATAGTTCTTAAAACATTCTCTATGTATATTTGACTCATAAACAAGGAATAAAGGGGTTTTTTAACACGACTTGGCCCAATATTGGAGATCTAGGTGTCTCAAAGTATCTCAAAAAAGATGAGAATGAATCCATATGTAGTTATTTAAAAATTCATTCCTCATGCTAATAGAGTTTGAAATGATGAATGGGGGATGTTTTACACATTCCGAGAGAGCGGTAAATATAAATACATAAAATGGTATAAGGACCAAATCGTATATCTTAAAGACACACTTTTTTTAGATCTGATTCATATAACAGAGGAGAAAAGAAAATAAGAATATTTTGTGATTGTGGTTGGGTCCAAAATTGGAGATTCTGGTATCTCTACATATGTCATTAAAAATGAGAATCAAGCCATATATAGTTCTTGAAACATAATCTCTATGCAGATCTTACTCAGACATAGGAAAGGGAGGGACTCATGTACTACTAAGCAATAGTGATAATGTCAATTATATTTTCATACGGAAGCTTCTAAAATCAAATAGAAAAAACATTACAAATGATGTCATGCAGTTTAACATCATGCGACAAGGATGAAGATGCAATGCATTTTAATGTCATGCATCATGGATACTGATGGTTGTTATGAAATTTAATTTATTATAACTAGGACATGGGGATATGTGGTTTTAAGTATTACAACAAGGACATGGTACTATGCAGTTTAAAGTCTTGCAGTGAGGACTATGAACTGTACAGTTTAATGTCTTGTAGTAAGGACAATGTACTATTCAATTTAAAGTCTTGTAGCAAGGATAACATGTAAAAAATTACACAAAGTATTTCTTAAAAAATATCACATTGGTTGGAGTTGTGATGAGCTCTATATCCATTAAGATTAAGGCATAGGCTCTATTTGAATAGACCCTATTTATGGAATATGGTCCTTCCCATTTTGGTTCAAGTTTTAGAGGTTACTTTCCTGGTATCATTGGAGTCTAAAGGACCAATACCAATTCTCCTTGAAGGAATGAACGAAGGAAAACATTCTTATTAAAAGCTCACGCTATTCTGTTCTAATAGACTTATAAATGATGCAAAGTATGTAGTCTTTTCTCGTCTAATCTTTCCAACTCATCAAACTATTTCTGAGATCTTTCATCTATAGACAACTGATCATAGATTGCAACTCTAAATGAAGGCAATTTTATTTCAATTAGAAAAACTACTTTATTTCCATATATCAATGAATAAGGAGTTTGTTGGGTTGGAGTATGGTTAGTTGTGTGATAAGTACATAAAGCATTCAAGAGTTTATTAGTATATGATTTCTTATATTTATCCACCATCTTCTAGAGTATATTTTATAGAGTCTTATTAAAGGCCTATATCTGTCCATTGGCCACTACATGATAGCAAGATGAATGGTTGGACTTGATATTAGGTTCCTAATACAATTTTTTTACTTCATCAAATCAAAAATTGGTTCCATTGTCCGTCAAAATAGTATGAAGGATTCCAAATCTGGTGATGATATTTTTTTTATAAAACTAGCAATGCTTTTGGCTCCAACTTCCTTGAGAGTTATTTCCACAACCCATTTATATAAGAAGTTGGTAGTAGTGAGAATGTACTCTAACATCTTAACCATGGCTAGAGGATAAGGCCCTACTATATCCATTCTCCGTGTGGTTAATGGACAAGATTATTTATCTGTATGTCGCAACTTTGGTGGTTGATTAATAAATTTGGCATGAACTTGATAGGGATGTCATTTTTTAGTAAAATCTATACAATCACGTGTCATTGAAGTCCAAAAGTATCCAAGCCTTCAGATCTGATCAGAGAGTCTATTCCCAGATTGGTGGGCACCACAAGCTCTTGAATGTACATCTTTAATGACAGTTGTGGTCTCTTATCCATCAATACATTTGAATAGAATTCCATCAAAGCCTCGCCTGTAAAGGATATTTTGGTGGTTTGTACTATTATAAAGAGTAAAAGTGGTCGCTTGTCGCTGGATCTGTTCTTTTCTCATACCTATTTGGTGGAAGTACCCTATTTTTAATATATTCCATGATGGATGTTCTTTATCCCATGGTTTGACCATATGGTTTAAAATTGGGAAAATTTCATTAATTTCCTCTATTTTGGTTTGAACAAAAGGTGAGACCACATGACGATGGGTTATGCAGATAACTATCTCATCCCGATTTGGATCTGCCAAGGTTGTAGCTACATTAACCAGTGTATCTACTTGATCATTTTTTGATCACGGGACATAGGACAATGTCGGTTCTAATGGAAATTTAGCCATTAAATCTCTGACGTAATCACACAAAGGAATTAATTATTCTTTTTTGATATAATATTCCCCATTAATTTGTTTTATTACCAATTTTGAATCACCGTTTACCTTTACATGGTCCATTTGCACCTAAAGGGACAATTCCAAACCTGTGAGGGGATCTTGATATTAAGCTTCATTGTTGGTACCACCTTTTGATAATAGGAAAGAATAAGGAAATACTGCATTTTCTGGGGAAATAATGACAATTCTTAATCCAACCTTGTTGAGTTTAGGGTTTTCAATTCTCTTTCCCACTGGACTCCTGGAAGCACCATCAGAATACATTTCCCATGTTTGGAAATTATCTTGAATAGAGAATAAATATTCATCAGGAGGCTCAGTATTAAACAATGTATGTTCCAGGGATGGATGTTCAGCAAGGAATTCAGGTAGATCTTGGCCTTTTATTGCCTTTTGAGAAACAAACTAGATGTCAAACTGTTTCAAAATAACCACCCACCATGCCAGATGCCCTGTAAGCATAAGAATACAGAGGATAAATTTCAGTAGATTATTACGAGATACTAATTAGAACTCATGATATTGTAAGTAGTGCCTCAATTTCTAAACTGCAAAGATTAATGCCTGGTAGCACTTCTCAATACTTGAATACCGTGTTTTCGCATTAAACATAGTTTTACTGAGATAATAAAGGTTGTTTTCATTCCCATCAGCATTCTTTTGGGTGAGGAAGGCACCTACTAATCGCTTTAAAGCTGTCACATAGTGAATAAATGGTTTTCCTTCAACAGATATCATCAATACTGGTAGAATCAAGAGATATTTATTGAGGTTATTGAATGCTTCATGGAAATGTTTAGTCCATTGGTAGGTGACTACCTTCTTCATTAATTTGGTGAAGGGTAAACACTTGCCTGCCAAATTGGTGATAAAGCACCGAATATAGGCCATGTGTACTTGGAGTCCTCTTAATTCATTCAAATTTTTAGAAGGTTACATACCAAGGAATGATTTGGTTTCATCAGGATCAACTTTTATACCATGATGGCGTACAAAAAATCCAAGTAATTTATCTGAGGTTACCCCGAAATCACATTTTAAGGGGTTCATCTTCGAACTGTGTTACCGATGTTTATTGAATATGGTTTCTAAATCAGCCAAGTGATTGGAACATTTTATATATTTTACTACAAAATCATCCACATAACATTCAAAAAATTCCCCTAATAAGGGTTTGAAGATATGGTGCATGTCATGTTGGTATGTTTCACCTGCATTCTTTAAGGCAAAGGGAATTACCCGATAGAAAAACACACCGCGAGGGGATCTAAAGGCTATAGATTCTTCATCCTTAGGGACCATATGGATTTGATTATACCCAAAATATCAATCCATAAAGTAAAGAGCTTCATAACCAGTTTTTGCATCAATTAGAAGTTCTATAATCGGGAATGGAAAATCATCTTTAGGACAACGTTGGTTAAGATCTCCGAAATCAATGAAGACTCTTATTTTCCCATTCTTCTTTTTTACTGAGAAAATATTGTCCATCCATTTGTGATAGTGAACTTCCCTGAAAATGTTATCCTTTATAATCTTATCAAATTTTTCTTCAATTTTATAGGCATGAGTTGGGTGTGTTCTCCTTGTTTCTTGCTTAAATCAACGATGTTTTTCTGGAAAACTCAAATAATGGGTGGATAAATCAGGATTAAGACCTAGAATTTCTACATAATTCCAATAAAATGAATCTAGATGTTGCTTTAGAAATTAAGCATACTCCTCTAGTTCTTCAGAGGTCATGGAAACACTAATTAGAGTGCAGAATGGATCTTCTTCTATACCCAGATTTATTTCTCTGAGTTCATGAAAAGTGGTAGAGACACCTTCTTCAAATTCTAGAGCGGCATCCCAATTATCTTCATATTCTTATTCATTATGTGTTACCTCTTATGTTTCCATTTTCATAGTATATGATGCGGAAAAACTCCCAGAGTTAGGGGAGGAGTCAGTATTTGAACATCCCGAAGAAGAGGCCACCATATCTGACCCAACTAATGATGAAGTTTCTTCTTGTGGTAATAAAGAAAGATTGATGATTGAGAATCAACATATTTGTCTTCCTCTAGAATTGATACAATTTCTTCTAATATGATTGACGAAGTAGAGGCTTGTTGTAGTTCAATAGATGAAATTAAAACATATCCATTTAGGATTCCATTATTTCTTAGTGTATCAATAATTTCTCCCATGTTATCAGGCTCAATTGCCTCAATTGATATTATGGAAATAACTAGATATGCCTTTGGATTTGGTTCTACCCTTTCAATCTGATTTATAGGTAACACATAATTTGTGTTCAAATGCATAAATGGATTTGTTGGGATCTTTACCAGTCCATTTGGAGCATTAACTATGGTTATCTCCTTTGTCATGGGATTCGTTACTTTTGTGTGATAAAACTCTGCCTCAATGTATTGGGATTAACATGTTTTGAATGGAGCCTTGTCCCCATACAACATTCTGATTTGGCCATTGATATATTATTTCAGACATTGGTGGTATGATGAGGGTATGGAAGCATGTTGATGTAGCCAAGGCCTTCCAAGTAAAATATTGAAGGCCATGTCCTGATAAATGACCATGAATTCTAAATTAGACACAAGATCTCTAAACTGAGTTCTGAGTGTAATCTTTCCCAAAGGATCATGTTCATTCTTATCATATTCATTCAACATTAAAGATGAAGGAGAAAATTCATATTTAGTCGGGCCTAATCAATGAATTGTATGAACAGGAATGAGGTTGACCTCAGATCTATTATCAATGAAGGCTCGTCAGATATCTACATCATTGACCTTTACAGACAAAAACAAAGGTCTGATATGTCCATATACCACATGGTCTTCATCTTCATATGTAAAAGACATGACTGCATGACATTCTTCAAAATCATTTTCTATATGGTAAACCTCAGTAGTAGCAACATCAGTTTCAAACTCTTAAGGACTTGAAAAATTCTCAATGCGTGCCTCTTGAAGATATTTTGATAGATTCAAAGTATACAGAATTGACAACTTGGCCGGTAATTGGGCCAATTTTTTGAAAACATCGTACTTCTGATCCAATGTTCTATGTTTCCCAGCATGGAGATGTGGTTTTGTAGGTGCTCTAGAAGTTGGTTTTTCTGATGTAGATGCACTCTGTGTTAGAGTAGAAGCATGAAATAATGCTAGATTTGGTAAATTAGACTGACTAGGTCCATTCATTTTCTGAGAATAAGATGGTGTGGCTTCTAATCAGTCTTCCAAAATAATTGTGTCAGAACTGAACTTGCCTTTCATATAAGATACTCCTTGTTCTTTTTCATCCCATTAAGGGGCCCTTACAAGAGTTTCTGCCACATATATGGTTCGAGAAGGGGTAGAGTTAAAATGGTTGTTTTTAGAATTTCCATGTCTTCTCTTGTATCCTCAACCTTGGCCTCTTCCTCTTATACCCCAATTATGTACAAGGAACTCTGGCACATTACCATCAAAATCACCATTGGCATAAGGATCCATTAAATGGATATCATTAATAAAACAAAAGATTAATTCTTCATCTGATGAAGATTACTTTTGACAGGTTAGTTCTGGTTGTGTCATTTGGCAGGGCGGTGCCCGTGCTTTTGAAATAGATGGTATAAAATCTTCCAGGATCTAGGACAACTTTGGCCTTGATACGAGCTCTTCCTCTTCTAATTTCTCTTTGTCTTTATCATCACTTTTCTTCTGTGTAGAATGTCCTTTTGATAAAGATGGTTTTTATGTTTAATGAGTGGCAGAAGACACAATTGGTTGTTTCAACTGTGTTTGAAAAATGGCATGAGTTTGGTTGATCATTTTCATAATCATCCAATCATCATATTTTTTTCACACTTTTACTTTTGTCCTCTTTCCATTATCCATATTCCTCTGAATTGGTAGCAGTAACAAATTATATTTGAGATGAGGAACTTTTCAATTTCACTTGTCCAGAGTCTACCTTCTTTTGCAGAAGGTCTTTGAAAACAAATCACTCCTGAATAGGGTGTCCTAACATCTGATGAAAGGGAAAATAATTCATACGATCTTCATCTCCATCTTTATTTGGTTTCTTTGGTCATGGAAACTAAACCAAATTATTTTATTAGGATGAGATGAAGTATCCAGGAACTTGATCATTCCTGAAAGATTAAACATTATTCTTTAATTCCTCAAACTATTTCTGCCTTTGATCACTTTGATCATCTTTACAAGATGGTAATTGTTGTAGATGTTCAGGAGGCAGAGCCCTTCAGTATGATGAAGGTCCTGAAGAAAAGCAGGTAGAGGTGCTTGTTTGAGTGTGACTATAGTAGCTTCTGCTATACCTATCCTCCTTCTCGGAGCTGATGGAATTACAAGAATTTTAGCATTAGTTTCTACAATAGAATCCTCAATTTGTTGAGAGATCAAAGTAAGATCTCGAAACCCTCCTGTGTATTTCACAGGGATGAATGTTGTGCATAATTCATCATGCATATTTTCCACACATATTGGTAGAAACTCCTCTTAAGGGAGTTCTAGACTTAAGAAATATGTTAATCCTTTCCATCATGTAATGAAATATGAAACTCTTTCATTATCCATTTGTTTGTAATTAGTAAGATAAAAAACTATCGACTTTGGTAGTGTTGTGATAAATTGAAGAAGGAATTTCTTACAAAGATCTTCCCATAAAGTAATTGATTGAGATTTCAAACATTTATACCAGACAAAATCTAGTCCTTGTAATGATTTCACAAAACACCTAAGCTTAACTGTTTATTTTTATTTGAGAAGTTCCTATCATAGGATCACAACGAGAAACAAAATGTGTTATGTGTTGTTCTGAATCTCTCGAACCATTAAAAATTGGGAATGTGGTATTCGAAAAATGTGGTGGGGGAGGAATTGCATCCACCCATTCTGGGTAAGCTCTCTTTTCTAGATGAACTAGTGTGTTTCATTCTTTCATAGCTTCCAATTGATTCATTAATGCCTCAATTATGTTCATAAGAATTTGGGGAATATTCAAATGATCTAGATTCTATGCAGGTATAACAACTAGAGTTTGAGCTGGTGAAATGACTGGTAAAACCACTGATTGTGGTGCTGATATCTGCCTTGGTTGTATACTCAATGAAGGGAATTCATTATCTTCATGTGAAATTACTACAAATCCCTTTTTCTGAGGAGCTCCTATAGGATTTTCAAGTTGAGGACTTGTCTGGTGTGTACATCTAGTAGAAATACTATTTCGAAGTAACTCTATGTTGAGTTTTTTCAACTCCTTAATTCCGTCTTCTTTCTATGAAAATATATCTTCAAGTGAAAGAGATTGACCTTCTCTAGTGGAAAAGTGAGATGCAATATGACTTTTTCCATTCCCCTCGTAAGATTCATTTTAGAGAGGGGGAGTTGGTTATTTGATGGCATACCTAGATTCTGGGTAATCCTTTGATTTTGGGTACGCACACCCTCTTCATTTTCCTAGGTTTGTACCATATTATGGATAAGAACTTCATCTTCTGATTCCCCTAAATTGGGCTTATTTTATGGAGGATCTTCTGAAATGGTGTTAATAACATTCACGGATGCATAATGTGTCGATGGAATACTGTCAGTGCTTCTTCTAGATCTTCTCCATTTCTGTCTTTTACAGGACTCTATTATATTATATGAATAATTCCCTCAAAATGTTTGGTGTACAGTAACATGAAGGAAATCATTGGATACTTCAGTTTTATGCTTTCTATGTGGCTTCTCCCCTAATCAGGTGAAAACTGACTTCTGTTGAGGAGGATATTGTAGATGTGAAAAATCCCCCAACCCTGTAGGTTGTGGAAATTTATATTCTTCTTCTTCTTCAAACCAGTGAACATGGTTTAACGAATATGATGGATGAATTAAATGAGCCCCCAACCTTGCATGCTGGGGTGGTTCTTGAATTTCTATGGCTGAGATTTGCACAACTGCTCTTATGATTTTACAAATTTTGGTTCAGATATTATCTGGGTGCATTATCTGACAACCACTCAAATCACCTATTTTAGAATATCATTGTGCTATTTTAGACATTTCCATTTTCTGGCAGCTAACATCCTCAAAGAGGGAGGCTTGCTCATGATTCTCAGATGCCTTATGTAAAATTAACTCAACTTCTTTCTTTCTTTGGGCTCAACTATGATGAGAGCTATTAGAGGCATGTTCTTGAGCGTACATTTGATTACATAGAAAATTAGTTTATTGCAGCTGACCATGGGAAATAACAATGCATGATATAACTTTTGTAAGAATTTTCTGATTTTGGAGTGTAGTAAGATTCAATTCTCCATGTAAACCCCATCCTATGATATGAAAAATATATGTGGTCTTATAAAATAACTGGCGTAGCCTATTTTGAACATTATGGAATGAACACTGAAGGGTTCTCTGCTACTTTTCAACCTTTTATGTTGGGAAATTGAGAGATATGCGAAATCAATTTGGCATTACAACACTTCTATTACCTTTATATGATTCTTATATTCATCATATGTTAATACTTTGGTTTTCAAATGGTGAAGAGTCTTCTATAATTTGAGGCATACATCATGAATACAATCTTCTTTCATCAATTCAAGATTGTCATATTGAAAATTTACCAAAGGCCAGAACAAGATAGGTATTTATCCTTTAGCTAATTGTTTTCTAATGTTTAACATATCTTCATCATCTTTTACTAGAGGTTACTCTACTTGGTCTGACCAAAGTGGATGCTCTATATTAGAAGAGAAATGAACCATGGGAGGTTCAGAGAATGACCAGTCCCTTAAGAGGTCTTCTGGTTGAGAAATTGTTTCACTTGTCAATGACAAGGCAGTAGACATGACTGGATTTGTGTTTGTGTGTTCCTCGAGATAGGAGGGATTTCTCATCACTACATTATCAGTTATAGAATTATATTGAAAATTTGAGATACTACCGTGGATATGACTTTAGTATTGAATGCCTTCATGTGGAGGACCACCGTGGTGGATTACAGCAAGGGATAAATCATCTTGATCCTTTGTCTTCTAGCTACACTGAAGGTTTCTATGGCTCTCACCTGGAGATAGTCTCTCTGTATTGACCAAGTTTTCATGAATCAAAACGTTATAATGAAGTGTTCCACAAGGAAATTCAGAATTACTACTACTACTCCCATAATTTGGTAAAGAGAGGGTAGGATCTTGAGTTGTAATAGATAAATGTCTAAAGTCCTCAAGAACTCTATCATTAAAAGGAGCCAAATTGCAGCTTGAATTTTGATTTTCCAACTATTTTTGGAGATAATTTTTATTGGATGATCTTTTACACTTAGTTGGGACCACTTTTTGGGAGAAGTGGTTATCATGGGCAAGTATATGCGTCTACCATGGAGCGGTCATCAAAAAGTACCGACTACCTCCAATAGGAAAGGGTGTATGTTCCCAATCTTGTTGTCTGTATGATTTGGGGGAGTATGCCCCATGGCCCTCCTGGACTAGAAAAGAGGTGTGTATATGCTCTAGGTTTTCATGACAATGTGTCATCCCAAGTGTGGGGATAGATTTATTTGTCTATTCCCCTGGTACTTTGAATTTTTTGTTATAATATCCTGGCATGCTTCCAGAATATGGGTGGGAATTTGTGTCTTCCCTTTCACCATTGATATGATGTTTTTGGTGACTTCAGTGGCTGAAATGAGGATATACATCCATTCCATATCGGGAGTAGGTGTATGTTCTTACTCTTATCCAATGGGTATTGAATGTAATCATTCATGAGTGTTGTTTTGTGGAGATTTGGATGTCATCAGTTCCCATGTCTGATTAAATGGATTCGGTGTTGTTTAATCATTTCAATCAGGTTCCCTATCTCTGTTGCTTAACCTAGTCTCCAGAGGGTTTATTTATAGATCTAGAAATTCCCAAAGGTTCTTGTATCAAATGATCCATCGACCTGTTTTCCAAAGGCAAGTGCTCATTGGGTGATATGTCCAATGACACTTAAGAACTCACATTGGTCAAGAGGATGGGAAGTTGGTCTCATCACACCCTTTTAGGGGGCACTTTTCCCTATTACGGGACTCTCTTATAGATTTAAGATGTGTTCATATGTTTTTGAATCGTTTTTTATCCCCAAGCATAGTATCAACGGACTACCCCTAAGTTGCAAGTCATAGGTATATGCAGGGATCCAGAACTGTCTACATCTGAGGTTTACCATTCCTCATTGGATTAGATATTCTAGGGAATTTTGAGTTTTTTCAGACAACACTAGTCTCAATCCATATAATTAGGCTATTTGGAGTTTATTTTCATCCAGGGGAAGAGAGTTAATTGAACATCTGGATCGAACCCATAACATGGGCTTCCTACGTATGCTCATGAGAGGAATCAGAATCCATGTTGTTTGTTGGTGTGGGGCTTACACATGAAAGTTTCCCATCCTAAGAGAACATAATTGGGTGGACCCTTTTGGAATGGGAACCCTTTTGTGCTCAGACCTTCTGGAAGGCATCCTACATATTCTGATTTGGTAAAAAACCAAAGTTCTCGTATTTCATAAGGGTTTTGGTTAACCGACGTGAAGGTGGTCAAGACCAAAAGATGTTGTGCTTGAACCTCAGTGGAGGTGTCATATGTACACTTCCTTAGAAAGGATCAAAGTCCACGTAGTTCGGGAGGTCAGGGCTTACACATGATAGTTTTCTTCCAAGGGCACAATTGGAATCCCATGTTGGGGTATGGTTGGGGCCTATATGTGGTTGGTGGTCGAAGTTGGTCTTGAACCTCAAGGGGGTGTCTTTCATACCCTTCTTAGGAGACAGGGATCAAACCCCACGCAGTTCATTCCACCATTTCCATTGTACGGAAGTCATGGCCATCACATTTTCTAAGCCCATGTGAGTCTTACTCAGTGAGAGAAACAATAAAATTTAAAAGGTTCCACAAAGGAATATGCACTTTTCCTCCTCCGATGGTGGAATAGGGTGCACCTATGGTGGCAAGAAGGAAGAGGGCAAGGCGATGGGCCCTCCCTCTATTCACTTCACATTAGACAAGGGTCCAATGAAAGGAAGTGGGTATGATGTTTAGGGGCTTACAAGTGATATCTTACCTTCTTGATTGGATGTGTCTTACTCATACGGGGGATGCCCAGTTACTCTCTTTAGGGTAGGGGTGAGGTGTTCACCATTGGTGCTCATTGACTGGAAATGCAAGTGGGATCCATCAATCCTAATGAGTGGAGAGGCAGAAAGGGGCTCCCATGCTTGGAAACTACACTACCATGGGTATGTGAACCTAGTAATGGTCCATATTTCAATTCAAGTGATGGGGTAACCCCTTTGTCACCACCTACCATGGGTATGTGAACTCATGAGGGTGAGTTAATACGCCCGAAGGTTTCAACATGCCGGTATGGTGTCTTTGGAAGGGGTTTAGACTTGGTTCCAATGGATAGGATACTGAAGAGACTTTAGAGGGATGGAAAGAATTTTAAGGGTCTTTTATGACTTAGGGGATGGAAACATCGAAGTCCATGGCCGGACCACATGCCCACAAGAGGAGTGGCGCCCTTCGCGTAGGTAGGTGCTACGTAGATGGAGAGGTCATCTGCAGACCAGCGTGGTATGCAGACTGAAGGGCGTATCACGTACTGGGGTGGTATGTGTCTTTGGGATTGGTTTGCGTACCATATTGGTACGCAGTGCTAGATTCTGCTCGAGTAGTGGAGACTAGGGGGAGAACCGGTCAGGGCTTCGCCCACGTAATATGGTGCTACATGGTGCGCTGAATTGAAGAAGGGGAATAGGATCCCTGGTTCGTGGGGATTGCATCCGCGTAGGGGTCGTGGTTCGTAGTTTACCAATTTTAGGTTCACAGTATAGTAATTTACTTATTCATTCTTCAGTTCTTAACAATTCATTCCCAATTTATTCATGTTGCTGGTTTGCAAATCAGAACTTCAAGGTACACAAAATCCTAAACTCCCAAAAGCCTCTTCCTTCAGATAGTTGATCACCAAAAATCCAATCCTCAATTATCTGATCTCCAAAAATCTTATCACCTTCTTTTCTCCCCTTTACTTCCTTTTATAGAGGGGGGAAAGGGGTGTATCTATGGTCAGGTGGCACCTTTTAGAGAGGCCCATGATAGAAAACTCAACCTATAGATGACTTAGTCAACCGGATGATTGCGGAGTATATTGAATGCGCCTCACCCACGAACCGACTCAGTCATAGGGGTGCTTCAAGATCAGGAAGGGCTCTTCCTTCATTTTGCAAATGACATAGTGTGCGACAGGTGTTTGTTCTACCTAGTTCTTGGCTGGGGTAATTTACGGCTATGGATGGGTCTGACCTTACTTTTTCGGCCCATCTGGTTCATGCCCACATAGATGCTTTGCCTCTATTTTACAAACTATAGAATCTGCGGGTGGCATGGTTCTCCAAACTGGTCACGTACCATTGATGATTAACTGGTTCATGGACTGGTTCAGTCTTCTACAATTTATTCTATACATTATTCATATTTTTCCCAAATTATTGATGAATATTGGGTAGTTTCTTCCACTGATTTTAAGGGATTATGTTCCTTCCCTTCTGTGTATTTTTTAGGACCCTAAAAATTCCCTCCATCAAGATGCGGTCTAATCAGAACAAAGAGGAGGATATTCTGATGTACAGTGGTCCTGAAACTCAAGTAGTTTGCAATAGAGAGGTGGACCCAGTGGGAGACCATGCCTATATACATGGGTCCACGTGACTTGTCTTTTATCCGATCCTTCGGAAAAAATCTCTCATGTTCCACGATTTTTCACACCACCACGCATACGACTTCTTCATGAACCCATTTTTCTATGAACTAGTTTCATCTTCTTTGAACTGATCCTCATCTACATTCTCCCCCGTCTGAGAACTAAAATTTAAAAACATTAAAATGTAAGTCATGGAGGGCCACTTAGATAAAATTCTACATAATTTAGTTGTCTATGGACAAGATTTGTCTTTCAAATATTGAAATTTTCTCTTCGGACTTCATTTCAGTCCTGAATTAGGAGAACCCTCATAGGGTCTTGGTACACAGTCTGTGGTCCATCGCTCTATGGGCTAGGATGCCGCGGACTTCTTCTGCGTACTGCTGGTTCATGGAATATGGGCATCGCGAACCAAATCTAGGGCCGTAACATGTGGTATACTATGAATTCCCATTGGGGATCCTTTTCCAAACATTTTTAGTTTGCAGGAATATTATCTTATCCTTTAGACTAAAACATGGTATGGTTTTCTGATGCAGAAAGAAAACATAGTTCCTTTACAAGTTGCTGCTAAATTAACGGAGAGAAGGAAAACCCTGGAAAGGAATAGTGAAGATCATCTTCAGACTCAAATTAATCCTCGTGACCTCTTTATGACGGTTTTCTTGATGCCAGAGATTTTAGCTTACCTATTATTCATACAGCAGCCGCTTTATGGTTTTGGTCTTCCTGCTAACATACCTCTACCAGACCCTGACCTCCCTTTAAAATATTTAGAGCCACCATGGGGTCATGATTGCCCCAACATTTCCACATTAAGATAAATCATTGACACTCTGACAAAATAGAACATCTTCATACTTCAAGGCTCAGCTTGGACCTACAGAAACCATGGGTTCCATGATGATGTCATGAGACTAGGTTCCCGAGAGTACCCATCCATTATCAACATCTCCAGAGAAAATCCTAGCATAGGATGGAGAACTAAGTGGGATTTTCGGGCCGGAGGATAATTTTCTGATGAGTGGGCCTGGGCATTCTGGGGGCATCAAACCTATCTGGAGTGAACTGACCAGTTGGAGGCAATGGAATTATTATAGGTAGCCTGGGTATCTCAGTTTTCAATCTTCTATTTAGGTGAAATTCTTCTATAGTTTTTGAGCCACTGGTGTTCAAGTACCAATAGTTTTTACTTACTCCATAGAGAGGTGGGGATCAGTCTATGAGACATAAACCAACATGGAGGTATCCCTATACTTGGAGAAATGCATGATGAGTTTTTTCCAACAGCTTCCACATGGAATGAAACTAATCACATGTCTCCTTTGACAAGGATTTTCCTAGCTACAATGGAGGGATTACTAGGTCATCCACTTTAGGAATGTTCCTTCATCCCATTCGATGCCTGGATAAGGTTATTTTTACAAATGAATGGGCCTAGGCCGAAGTTACACTATAGTCAAACTCACCCAACCCGTCAATACCGCCAGATTTTAGGGTCGTACAATGCATACCTTGAAGTAGGGTTGTATGCCACATGGGGGAATGAACTTCGGTAAGATGTCTCGTCTACACTTAGGCTAGCAGGTTTCATTTCCATGTTCTTAAGTGTATGTCTCTTCCCATACTATGATGCATATACCTGGGGTCTGGACCTTCACCTTAATTATGGTGGCCATGCTGGCAGAGGGTCGACCTATTAATCTGGCCCTTCATACCCTCACCAGGCTTTACGAATTATTGGGATAGATTCAGGAAGGAAGGTGTCTGCACCTTCTTAGCAGACCGTTCCGATTCCTATATGGTTGGATGGAAGAACACTTCCCCCTGTTATGATTATTGGCATACCACTTGGGTTCCGCATTCCAAATTTCACCCAGCTCTTCAAAGCATATCTGTTGTTCATCCCAGAACTCTGACCACTATTGATATGGTTGTATTGTTGAATGATGCCTCTCATTTATTTTTTTGCACCGCATCCTACTCCCCATGGGTCATTGAGGGGTGATATGGGAGATTCCTAGGAGGAATGTTCATACCTCATCAACCTTCAAGATGATATTCTCACCACCTGTGTAGATCGAGTAGTTATTTTTGATCCCCTCCTCCCCTACTGATTTTCCAGGTAGTTTTGATGTCTTCAACAGAGCGCAATGCGTCCAGTCATTCAGCTAAGTGGAGGATTTCAGCCTATGGTTCTCCATCAATTGTGGCTCATGAGGATGCACAAGGGTTCTTCTGTAGAGATCATTATTTCTAACACGATAGGTCCCACCATCCTATTGTTGGAGTATACCCAACAATGGGTTGATTTCTACCCAACGAGAATTCTGAATGAACCAATCTAGCGGATACAGAAGCCATTGATCATTTCTGATCCCATTCCTTCTCCAACAACAGCACCACACATTTCCATCATCACGAGGGGTGCAACGGACACATCCTCTACTTCCATCCCTTCGGTTACCAATATGGATACACCTCATGCTCCTTTTTTTATGGTGAGAAGGTACTCGGTCCATCGTCAGAGGCATTTGGGGGTACATCAGTGCAACCCATTTCGGTGTGCAGTGAATTAGACTTCTCCCCTTCTGTGAATATTTCCCAAGATCATGATGATACTAGCACCATCCAAGCATTGCCAATCATCTCAGAGACCGTAGAGGGTCTTCCTCTTCTGGCTCTAATAGCTAATACATCTGAAGAAAAATAGGGTCTCCCACCTTAGGTGACTAATCTTAGGTCCCTCCCTACTCTTTCGTCGACACTTACTTCTTATACACATGTGGCAGTAGGGGAGGATCAAAGTGTCGTTGTTGTGCCAAGACACTAGACAGTGAACAAGGAGGCATGGCACCAGTTAAGTTCTCTCTCTGTGGAGACCCATTGGAAAATTGTGCTGAAGAGGGTGAAAAATTTTAGCATTTATTTCCTCATTTGGGTTTCAGTGGCTATTATTATCTGTACCTTTACTTCATTATTTACTAAATCGTCATTTCCTGAGAAGACCTCACCTCCTGCGAGGACTAGCTAGCTAGGTTTAATTATTCTCACAAACAGGTGGAAACCTTCCAAGATATTTCAGAGGAATTTGACCATTTGATGGTTGAGGAGGTGAAGGCCTACTATTTTGTGGAGACCCAAGAAAAGGAGTTGCAAGAGTGAGAAGCATGTGCATCTAGGTTGAGGGAGCATCTGGACTCTTTGTATTCCAATTATGATGTTGTCCAAAAGAAGGGGAGGGACCATAAAGTTTTCCTGGAGTGAGTGCGTCTGATGGTCAAAGATGAAATGGAGGAAAGAACTTCTTTGGAACAGACCATCGATGGACCACGACATTCTCTCGCTATCCTTTTAAAAAGGTAGAACTGGGCCCCTTTGTAATTTTGTCCCATGTTATGTCATATACTTCCCCCTCCTCCCTTTTTTGTACTCTAGAGGGAATCTAAATTGGGGATGTTCCTCCATTTTTTTCAAAACCAGTGGAATAGATTCGTCTTTTATACATTTATTCTTCATCTCTTCTTGTCAACTTTATTTTAGTCAAATGTCTGTTTTGAACCATAACTTTAAATTGGTATTCTGAAGTAATCAAATCGAGCTCTAATTCTTTCCTAAGTCAAGGGACTCATTGAGAATGGTTTGTCTATTTCAAAGGCTACATGGAAAGGACCAAAAACCATGTACCTCTTTCAATGATACCCTAATTTTTTACAAGTCCCATTTAGTGAGGACTTAGCGAGTATAGCTCAGATTTTTCTTAGGCCGCCCTTTACAGGTGTTCGACCTAATGGGATTTGTGCCTCTTGAGTTTTTATTTCTCAATGTTTTTATGGGTCAATACATGGTTTAGGACTGGCGATATGATACTTGGATTTTTCCCAAGATTCCCTTTGTAAGTTTTCATCTTGGTGAGTTTCATACCTGTTTCGGTGAGCTGTTTGAAGTCCCACAAAAAATGACTATCTATACTATTGTTTTAGGTCAAACATCTTTGACCCGATATGGTGGGGCAAGGGCCCTGATGAGGTTTTTATTGATTTTGGATGCCTTAATACCTTTCAAATGTATATGGGGGGAATTTTTCACTCATGTTTGAATAGCATGTGGGGAATTCCATGGAACATAGGATCCATATGGGTGTATATAGGTAGGGAAAACATCACATAAGGAAGACTTTCCTTTGGTAGATAATCCAGGGGTGATCAATATGTAGGGATTCTTAGGGTATGGTATGCATAGTCATACAAAGGTGTCCTTAAGTCAACGACTATCCTTTTCTGAGGGTCAGGTAACATAATGGAAGTTCTGATTATAATGACCACCATGGGTGGCTTAAATGGGACATGGTGTCTGAAGGGTTTGGGGACATCCATATTAATCATGGATATGGATATGAGACCATTACCACACACATTTGGCCATTGTGAAGGAGGGTTTGAGATTGACGTAGTTTAAAATCATGTAGCTAGGACATTCTTTCTAAATGGAATTGATTTTTCCAGTTCTCAGGAATTTAACCAGGAACATCACACAATACTCATATGTGATTGTGGAAAGGTTTTTAAATGAAGCTCAGATAGTTTCCAAATCCTGGGATGGATATAAGGGCACAGAGGCCAGGAGGCATTCTGAAAGAAGCATTGCCTAAGAAAGACTTTCTTCCACAGAAAATCCATGCACAATCACTATGAAGTGCCACTAGGGGAATTGTATGCATAGTCATGCAAATTTGTCCCTAGGACAATGATTATATTCTCCCGATAGATGGGCATATTTAGGGAAGTTGGAATTAAAGACCACTAGGGGTGGTTTATGGTTTTTTGGTTCTTTCTAGTTACAGAGTGTGATTCATGAGGAGGGGGTGTCGAGACACAGAAGAAGAATTTTGGGATAAGATATCCCAGGAATGGGTGAAGTCATCTCCCTCACGTAGGTCTGAGACATTGACTTGTGCAAGTCTGACCTATGAATTGAGGAAGAGAGGGAGGCCTCCTTTCTCGACTGAACCCATGATGAGTTCTTTTAGAACCGTGATATTTAACATCATGTGTTAAGGATGGTCTCTTTGTAGTTTAATTTCATGTGGTAAGGAAAATCTTCATGCAGATTCACGTCATGCAGAAAGGACGGTCTTCATGCAGTTTAACTTCATGCATTAAAAAGGTCTTCATGCAGTTTATCTTTACATGGTAAAGACGCACTCCATGCAGTTTATCGTCATGCGGTAAGGACGACCTCTATGCATATTATTGTCATGCGGTAAGAAAGGTCTCCATATAGTTTAATGTCATGCATTAAGGACGGTCTCAGTGCAGTTTATCCTCATGCAGTAAGGATGAACTTGGTGCAGTTTATTCTCCTACAATAAGGACATATTGTAAGGGTCACTCTTGATTAGAATGTATCCAGGTCTGAATACCCTAAAATTTCCAAAATTTGGTAAGGATGCAGATAGTTTAATCTATGATTTTGGGGCTTCTTGGATCAAGATAAATAATATGAGGGCCCCAGGGTCATTGAGCGTACGGGGGTAGGAAGAGTGTCTCCTGTGGAAGGCATGCATTTGGTAGACAGGCCAGGGGCGATCAATATGCTGAGTGGATATGGGCCTGAAATACATAGACGTACAAAGGTGTCCACAGGCTGATGACCTTCCATGTCTGATGGCCATGGAGGTTTCTGAGGATCCTTGATTATCTGGGTCATAGAGTGTGTTGTATGGAAAGGATATGTCTGGTTATGTTGGAGCTATTAGGCCACAGTTGTATTTGGGGCTCAGGAAGTTCCCTATGCTGATTTTCACTATGCCATGGGGTACACTTTCATTCCATGAAGTTTAATGTCGTGCAGTAAGGACGATCTGCTCTTAGTTTAATGGTTGTAGAGTTTGGACCAGCGTTGGATGATGCTATGGTTAACTATGGGAGAATAAAATTAGGTTTATATGGTGTGATTAGATCAGAAATCGGAGATGAAGGTGTAAACTTTAATCTTGGGGTCCCTAGAATTAGGAGATGTGGTATGGGGGCTCTGAGGCTAGTAAGCGTATAGAGATAGGAAGAGTGTCTCCGGAGGAAGACATGCCTTTGGTATACAGGTTAGGGGCGATCAATATGTAGAGATACTAAAGGAATGGTATGCATTGTCAAGAAAAGGAGTATGAAGGTTCATTACCTTCAACTTCTGATGGCCTTGAATGATTATGAATATCTGGGATCGCCCAGGACACAGAGTTTGTCAAATGGGGAGAGATGTGTCTGAGCATACGAGAAACAACCATATCGAAATTGTCCATTGGGTTGAAGTAGCATAGCTCTAGTGTTATGTCTTGGATGCATATCATCATAGTAACCATGAGTGGATATGCAATATCACCAAGTAGGGGCACCATGGAAACATTTGAATGTGAAGGGGATAAAAATGTAAACCATTACTCCGAATATTTTTGGATTGGGAAATGTGATATGGGGGCTCGGGGCCGATATGCATACAGAGCTAAGAAGAGTGTCGCCTATAAAATACATGCCTTTGGTAGACAGGTTTGGGGAGATAAATATGTAGATCCAATGAGGTCATGTTTTTCATAGTCATTCAAAGGTGTCCTCAGGTCGATGACCTTTCACCTCCGATGGACATGGGTGATTATGAATATACGTAATCCACTGAGTCATGAAGTCTGATGCATGTGAAGGATGAATCCAAACAATAAATGAGTGTTCCATTCATGGATTACCATGTATCTGGAGTGGATTATGACTCATACCATGCATTTTACAGTCGTGTGGTAAGGAAGATTGCAAAGCATATTAGCGTCATGCGGTAAAGATGATTGTTGTGCAGTTTAGCGTCATGTGGTAAGGATGATTGTTGTGTAGTTTAGCATCATGTAGTAAGGATGAGCTCATAGTTTTTTTCTTTTTGGGGGTGGCTGTGCCAAGATACAGAAATCCTAGCGTCACTATGTATCATGTTAGGGAAAGAGCTAGTACTAGAAGTAATTTCTTCCAAAAATGGGGAGCATTCTAGGATTTTGTAGTAGAACCGACGTGAATGAGGCTGGGAGCCTCTGACCCACACCTTTGGGGAGAAAATCCTGGAATGTTTGAGGTCACAGTACCAGGATTATTGGCTCTTAGTTTAGGGCCATAGAGCTCAGACCGGCGTGACATAGTTTTTTGTCATGTCTTAGGGACGATGTACCATGTAGTTTTGACATCATGAGATAAAGAAACTATACTACGTAGTATATGGTCGTGGAATAATGAAATTATGGGCATAGTAGTTTAATTTCATGTAGCTCAGATGAAAACTGCTTTTATGGTTACATGAAATATTTCTTTTGAAATATCATGATTGTAGGAGCGGTGTTGAGCTACCCATCCATGGAGATCTGGGCATATTCTTCATTGGACTAGACCTTGTATATTATATATGATCACTCCCATTTTTTCTATAGATTTTGTGGCTTCTTTCTAGGTATCATCAGGGTCCAGAGAACCATTACCAATCTCCTTCGAGGAAAGAAAGAAGACAAACCTTTTTATTGAAGGCTCATGCAATCTAGTTTTGATATACTTCTAGGTGGTGAAAAGTGTGCAACAACTTATCATCCAGTTGCTCCAATTCATCAAATCACTTTTCCACTTGGTCATCATTGGACAGTTGATCACAAATGGAATCCTAGAGTGACAACAATTAGAGCTTAATGGGAAATCTTGGATCTGTTCTGTATACTAATGAGTATGAAGTGTCCTGGTTAGTGGTGCGAGTTTTGGTTTGATAGTCCCACAAGGCATTGAAGTGTTTTTCTATCCATGACTTCTTGTATTTTTCCACCATTTTCTGATGTATGTTACATAGGATCTTGTTGAAGGCCTCTATATGTCTATTGGCCGCCGCATGGTAGTAGGATGAACGGTTGGTCTTGATACCATATTCATGGTATAGTTTCTCTATTTTGGAAAATCATATGTTAGTATCATTTACTGTCAGTATTTTACGAGGGAAACCTAATCTAGTGATGATGTTGGATTTCATGAAGATAATGATGCTTCTTTCCCGAATTCTTTATGGGGTGCAGCTTCTTCCCATGTGGAAAACAAACCAGTCACCATGAGAATATATATGAATTGTTGTACTGTGGAAGGAGGATATGGTCCCACAACATCAATTCCCCATATGGAAAATGGCCAGGAGTACTTAGCATGGTGAAGTAGCTCTGGGGGATGACGAATGAAGTTGGCATGAATTTGGAAGGAGTGGAATTAGGCAGTAATGTTTATGCAATCCCATGCTAGGGTTGGCCAATAGTATCAAAGCCTTTGAATATGATGAGAAAGCTTGGGTCCCGATTGATTTGATCCACACACTCCAACATGAACTTTGTTAATGACTGTAGTAGTCTCTTTGCCATCAAAGAATCTTAGAAGGAATCTTTCAAGGCCTCTCTTATAGGGGACCTTCTACTGGATTGTGTCACTATATAGAACAAAATTGACTGTACTTATCTGTATTTTTTTCCCTTCTAGCCCTATCTGATGGAAGTTCTCCCCTTTGAAGGTAGTTCAAAAAGGGGGTCATCCATCCGGTAGTAGGAGCATATGTATTTGGGACAGGGATAACTTTTTCAATTTCCTCCGCATTAGTTTGAACATATAGAAAGACCATTCAGTGGTGAACAATGTTGATAATTGTCTCATCCTAGTCTAGGTAAGATAGGGTTGTGGCCGCATTGGCTAATGCATCGTCCTGGGCATTCTAAGACCGGGGAACATAGGTCAATGTTAGTTATATGGGGAACTCTTCCATTAACCCTCGGACATGGTCAAACATGGTGATAAAGTTCACCTACCTAATTTCATAGTCACTATTTACTTTCTTGATGACCAGTTCAGAGTCACATTTTACCTTGAGGTTCTTCACTTTCACCAGGAGTATGATCTCTATACTGCAATGAGGTATTGGTATTCTGGCTCATTGTTTTGGCATCCTTCCAACAAGAGGAAGTAATATGATAAAGACTCCTTCTCTGTTGATATGAGTATGACTCCCAGTCCCCCGTGTTAAACATGGGATCTTCTATTTTTTTACCTGTCAGGCATTTGGATGTGTCATCAAAGTACATTTCCCATGTCTAGGAATCCTTTTTCACAGAGAATATTTCTTCGTCGGGGAGTTCTACATCTGATGAGGCGGTCCTTTTTGGGGGATTCTCTGCTATAAGATCTACTAATTCTCTCCCCTTGATTGATTTTTGAGGCACAAAATGGATGTCAAACTGTTGTAGGATGGATTCCCACTGGGATAAGAATCCATTCAGCAATGGATGGATGAGGATGTACTTCAGTGGATTACTGCACAAGTTCAGATGGACTTCATGATGCTACAGATAATGTCGCAACATCTATATTGTGAATACTAGATCCAAAAATCTATTCTTGATATTTGAATATCGGGTCTCAACATCGATCATGGTTTGACTGAGATAATAAAGGTCGTTTTCACTACCGACGTCATTCTTCTTCTTGAGGAAGGCTCTTAGTGACCATTCTAAGGCCGTTACATACAAGATAAGTGGCCTTCCTTTAATAGGAAGCATGAGAACTGGTGGACTCAAGAGGTACTTCTTGAGGCTAACAAATGACTTTTTTTTCAATCATCTTTGTATTGGTGGGTAACTCCCTTCTTCATCAACCTATTAAAGGGTAGCCATTTTCATGTGAGGTTTGTAATAAAATGCTTGATATAGGCCAAATGTCCTTGGATTCATCTTGGATCGGTGAGGTTGTGGGAAGGTGGAAAAACAAGGATAGCCTTTTTCTTCTCAGGGTCGATTTCGATTCCACAATAGCCAATGACGAAGCGGAGAAATTTCCCTAAGGTTACCCCAAAGGCGCATTTCATGGGTTTCATCTTCAGGCTATGTTGCTGAAGTTTTCTAAATATGGTTTCAAGGTCCGATAGGTGATCTGAGTACTATTATGATTTGACCATCAAGTCATCAACATAACATTGGATGAACTTCCTGAGGAATGGTCTGAAAATGTGATGCAAGGCACGTTGATATGTGGTGAAAGGGTTTTTCCAACCAAAGGGAATGACTTTGTAACAAAATACTCCCTAGGGGCCCTGAAGGCAGTGGATTCTTCATCTTCTTGGGACATTCATATTTTTTTATATCAAGAATAATCATCTATGAAGGAGAGATCCTCATATCTAGCAGTTTCATCGATCAAGGGTTTTGTGATTGGGATGGGGAAACCGTCTTTTGGGAAGTGCCAATTTAGTTCTCAAAAATTGATGCAGATGCGGATCTATCCATTCTTATTTTTAACGAGGACTATGTTGGCCAACCAGAAGGGATATTGGACCTCATTATTGAAGTGTGCTTCGATGATATTGTCGACTTCCGCCTTTATCTTTACCACATTGGTGGGGTGCGTCCTTCTGGCGTCCAACTAATATCCTTGGTGATCTTCTGGCTGGCCTAAGTGGTGTATCACCACCTCGGGATCGAGTCATCGAATTTATATGTAATTTCAAGTGAAAAAATCTCGATGTTGCCTCAAGAAGGATGTATATACGTCTTGTTCCTCAGAAGACATGGCAGCACTATGATATTAGGTATGAGGTATTCTTTAGTACCCTGGTTTATTTCATTGAGTTCATAAATGGTTGTAGAGATTCCATCTTCTAATGTCGGAGGGGAATCTCTAAGGGTCTCTTCCACTTCTTTACCCAAATCCCATACCTCTTCTCCTTTTGACGGGGAGAGATCTCTTGATGTGGGAACTCCAAAGCTTGGGGGAATGATGTTTCATTGGCATTCTTTGGTGGAAGTAACCTCCTCTAACTCAATTAGTTGTGAGGGAACCTCTGGAGTGGGAGAAGCATGGGGGTGACAAGTGTCATGTCCTTATGCCGCTTCAGAGTGTGAGGTAGAGATATCTTGAGATTCCCAGGATGGGTCATGTGAACCCTTGATCCAGTATTCTTCCTTGGATTGAGGGTTTGTAGGTGCTTCTATGTTTTCAAACTCAGTTGTCACAATTGAGATCATGAGAACAGCTGGATACGCATCCGAACTCAGATTCCTTATCTCAACTTGGTTGATGGGTTGCACGTACTCCACACCAAGCTGCTTGAGGGGATCTTTGGGAACCACTTCCAGACCATTTGGGGTGGGGACCTAATCGTAACCATAAATTTTAGATGTCTTCCCCATTTTCTCATAAAATCTGGCATCGATGTAATGCGACTCGGAGAGCTCGAATGTGGCCATATCAGCGTGCAATGTACCACCATGTTCATTGATGAAATATATGATAAACTTGTGGTAAGAGGAAGGAATGGTCATGTTTTGGCGTAGCCATGGCCTTCCTAACAGGGCATTAGATGTCGTGATTTTTCAAACAACCAAGAACTATGAATGGGCCACAAGTTTTCCAAAATGGGTTCTGAGCTTGATTTTTCCCACTGGCTTCTGTTCACTCTTTTCATAACCTAAGTGATTTGTGTCCAATGGTGTCAGGTTGTCCTAATTATAGCCCAACCTCCAAAGTGTTCGTAGTGGGAGAAGTTTGACTCCAAATCCATTGTCGATGAAGACTTTACGGACATCAACATCATTCATCATGCAAGACACATATAGGGGGTTGATGTGCCCTTTCATGGCATCATCTTCATCCTGATCATTGAAGGAAATCACTGCATTACATTCTGTTGGGCTAGTCTCCATTCGATATATCACGGGGACAACAACTTCAGCTTGAAATTATTGGGGGGCTGAGCATGGCTTCTATGAGTGCCACCCAGAGGTCTGCTGACAAACTCATGGCATCCCATATTGATAGCTTGGCTGGTACTAAGGACAACTATTTTAGGATATCATACATTTTCTCTAGAGTTTGATGGTATTACACTTGTGGTATCTTCTTAATGGGCACTTTAGGGGCTAGAGCATGAGATTAGGAGGGACCAGTCATAGGAAAAAGATTTTATGGTGCTCCTACATTCTGGGGTCCGGACCTCGCTAGTTTACCTATGCTCCCTAGGTGGCTAGACACTTGTTCATCCTCTGATGGGTACCATATAATAATGAGGCTAGAGTGGTTTCTTGTGGGGGTAGGGGAATATAATTTCTCCGATTGGTTTGGTTGAAGGGCTCTCCCACGAGTTTTCACAATGCTGACGATTTGATCCGGGGCATAACATTAGGGTCAATTCTAGCCACAATTGTGTCTACCTCGATATCCCTTGCCTCTATGATTTCTTTTTCTGGTCCCCTGATCGGGTGTTGGGAACTCGGGTTCATAACCATAATATGTGTCAGAAAATGGTTCCATTAAATGGACAACATTGATAGCGCCAAAGATAAGTTCCTCGTTCGATGACATATTAGCCTGGTTGGCTGCTTTTAATGGTTCCATTTGGTGGATCGATGCCCGTTGTGTCAAGCCCGAGGGCATGAAATACGAAAGTGTCAAGGATATATTTTTCCCTTTCATAGACTACTCCTCCATTACATGTTTCTTCCATCTCTGATTACACCTGAATAGACATCTTATGGAGGGTTTGGGGGCTGAGGATGGCAGTTGTGTTGCATTTGGAGCTGTTGGTAGCACAACTAGTTGATGAAATTGAGATAAAAGTATTCCATGAGCTCAGTTGACTATCTTCTGAGTCATCCATTCATCAAAATCCTGATCCCTTTGGCTAACATATTTCTTTCACTCCTCTGCCTCATTTGGGTCAGTGGTAGAAACATATTCTACGTGTGTAGGAGGCGGTCGTATCTCGACCTTCCCCGATTCCACCATCCATTATAGGAGGCCTTTTAAGACAAATCATTCCTAAATGTTGTGTCCCAACATCCAATGGTAGGGAAAATAATCTGGTCAATTTTTGAGGCCGACTTCTTCAAGATTTTTTGTCTTTGGTATGTGGAGAAAGTTCCAATTCATGGAGACTATGAAGTAGCCTTGAACTTGGTACTCTTAGAACAAGTAACTTTTATTTCTTTGTTCCTCTAATTTGTTTCACCTAGGTCTTATTTGATCGTCTTTCCAAGGCAAGGGTGGTCGTTGATACATTGGAGGCCATTGAAAATTAGGAAGAGGCTTAGGTGGTAGAGTAGGTGTGGGGGGTGGATTGAGCCTAAAAGAGGACGCTTCAGCTCTACCTTCTCTTTTTGTAGGATCCTGTGAGGTTATTAAGGACTTAAGGTTAGTCTGTTGTAGGAAATCATTGATCTTATGGGCAATAGAAGAGAAATCCCAAACTCTTATTGGGAATTTCCCTGGTATGAGTGGTGTTCGCAACTCATCACTGAGGTTGTCAATTCATATAGAGAACATATCATCTTGGGGAAGTGGCCTATTCAATTATTTTAACATTGTTTAATAAATTTTATGGTTGAATTGAATGAGTGTTTCCTCTGGAAATGGGAATGACCTCATTGATTTAAGGTTCAAACATTCCAAGCAGTTTCTAACGGGTTTGTTCATAGAACTAGAAACATCCAATGATTCTATATTCATTTGGACCTACTTTCCAAAGGTAGGTGATCCCTAGTTATGAAGTGATGAGTCTTAATAATTTACAATGGTCGAGAGGATTGGAGGTCGGACTCATCACACCCTTTTGGGTGGAATTATTGTCTACTCTGGGACTCTCTTTATAGATTTAAGTTATGTTTGTGAATCCTTATTACATTACCAAGTATAAAAATGAGTTTTTCATTAGATATGACAATCAATGATTAGTATGAATGAGATTTAGAGAATCTTTTATATGTATTCAAGGTTATTCATCGATGGAGAACCATCTGTATTTGTTAGAGATTCTTAGTCAATGTTATCCTTTGACACATTATATAGAAATATCTTTGTCATTATGATAACCATACTGTTTTTAAAGCCACTCAGCGGGGCACTTAAAGTTTATTATCATTCATAAGGACATAGATTATTTCATAGTTGGGATTTTACCCACACATGGGCTACCTACGTATCCTTTGCTTTAGAAAAGGAATCCGAACACGCATAGTTCGAGTAAAGAAGTATGAGGTTTAAGCATGATTTATGGCTCAAAGAAAGATGTCATAATTACTTTTACACTCTAAGCTCACGTGAGTCGTGCTCGGTGTGAGAAACAAGAGGTATTGGTAAAACCAGACAACTGTGTCATGGAAGATGCAATTATAAGAAATGATTTGGGGCTTATGTATGTATGACTGCCCAGATATATGAATATTAGGATTTACTTTAGGGAAGAAACCCAGGAACAAGGTCCATAAAAGTATATGTGCTTTATGAATATTTGGATACTTAACTTAGGACTTAATCCTAAGAAGGATGCCAAAATTATAGAGGACTTATTATTGGGTTTTACTCCTGAGAAGGAATCCCAAATCAAAAGTAAATTAATAATGGTAAATAGAAATTATGACTGGGGCTTACTCTTAAGGAAGATGGCCAAAAGTAAGGGAACTTAAGGGACTTGGGGATTACTCCTAAAAAGGATGCCCAGGTTAAGGGAATTTAGAACTTGGGGATTACTCTTGAGGAGGATTCCCAAAATTAAGGGAACTTGAAGACTGGGTCTTACTCCTGAAAAGGAGGTTATCGCGTTGTCGAGCACGTCAAATTAGTTGTTTAATTTTGACTAGAATTTTTGTAGTATAGTAGCAACCCTAGGTCGTCTCTCGATGGAGCCTTAGACCATTAATTTAAAAAGAGGGTTTTGATTATGGAAGTATAATGTGAATTGGGTTTTGTAAAACTTTAGGGTTTTATGATTAATGATGAAAATAGGAAATGAAAGAGATAAAACAAACTAGAAATGAACAAGATTGATTAAACGTGATCAACCTGGGGAAGTCTTTTTATGCTCATCCTTCATCGCTTCAAGGGATGGGGTTATGATCTTTTAATCCCCAGTTTGTAACACCTAGAACCATAATGTTACTGAGTTTATTCTAGGATACCTCCTAGGGTTCAGTCAAAAACACATAACGATTCACCAGACACAGCCGATGATTGTGTGATTTGTGTTCGACATCATAACTGAAACTCACCAAGGCAACAAATGAAGAATTTTATGTGTTGTACAGGTTTGCATGTTATTTAATTGTGATACAATGACATAAATGTTCATTATCTTGACAGTGATTATGTGAGTTCAATTGACCAATATGAACCACACAAATACCGCAATTGAATGAGCAAAGAAAAGGGGATGAATGGTTTGTGTAACATCACATGAAAGGGTACCCCCAAACATGATAATTTGAGTTGAGTATAACATACTAGTATATAAATCCATTAAATAAAAACAGAGGATGAAAAAAAACAACATACAACCTGGAATTAAAAATATCATTCAAAATAATACAACTCTGAAGCTCGGGATTACCTCACATTCCTCCCCGGCTGATCACAAGGGGTTTAGAAACCCATGGGAGAGGAAGAAGAAGAAGATTTTGAAGTAGCACTTCCCATAGCCTCCATAACTTCTAGAGATATTGATAAGACTCCTTGGGGACTCAAAAATTTCAGAACTTTTCCACTTGGACGAACTTGCAAATGAGGTTCCCTTGGTGCCCTTTTATAGGAAAATTAGAATGTGGTTTTAGGCACACATATTTCATCAATCCACTTGTACCATGCGTTTCAGTCTTCAGAAAGCCTTATCTCACTTTGGAAAAAATATAAAAGTTTTATCCCTACCACTTTTCTATCTCCACCGAATTTCTGGGACCATTTGGACAACTACAGCTCATGATATTGATAAAATACAGAACACCGCATTTGACTTGGTCCAAATTCGGTGTCTTGGATAGATCAGTTCAGATGGGCCTCATAGAAGCCGAATCGGGATTAGGTTCCTTAATATGAAATGTAGCCTATTAAAATTTGGACATGACCACAAACTATCAGCCCATGTGGATGCACAGATTTCGTATACTATGCAAAACAGTGGACAGATGTCCATGGATCTATGCAATTTTGGCCCATTTTTCTTCCACTTCATCAAGGGCCCTCCAAATCACCTCCACCTACATTGAAATAATAAAAACAAGTAACATTTCCCATTATAATATTGATTAAAATTAATTGATTGATTCAAACATAAAGTGAAATTTATTATTATATTTGGAATATTCATTACAAAACTAGTTTAAAACTGCGGTGTAAGGGTGGAATAAAATAGTAAATCGTTGTACGATCACACCCCCACACCTAAACATTTGCACTCCTGGGAAAATTCACATATCAAAATACAATGATGAATATATATATATATATATATATATATATATATATATATATATATTTCCAACATCCTGAAGATTTATCATTTGAGGAAATTTTATTTAAAGTAAATTGATCAATGCACGAACCACACCAAGGAGTTCTTCCTAGTGAAAATAGAAAAAGATGTCTCATGAATCATATCATAGTGAAATTCAAAAAGATTCATGATACTAATTTGAGCAATGAATTCAGAAGTCAACCATGACACTAACTCTCCATGTGTGTGTGTGAAAACCATTCCATGAAATTCTTTCCAATTGATATCCAATAAATATATGTTATTTTAATATTTTTCAGCTTAAATGATTTTGTCCACCGAACGTGCCCTATATCCTTTGCAATCATATTTCAATATCCACTCACTTAGGAATTCCTAGAAGTCAAACCATAAGCTCCCGACCTTGATATCCCCATAGGTTGTACATTTCATCACTCCCCACATTTATTATATATTTTTTTGAAGTTTCATTTGGAACAAATCTCACACTCATCTCTCAACCCTTTTTTGATCTCCTCACGACACTAATTGCAATAGTTATGACAAGATCAAAGGTTGAGGAGGAGTTGTTTTTTACCTTCCCATGAAATAACATTTTTTTTGAGGGCGTACAACAATCATACATTAGGTACACATGCATAGGTCAATCCGGTACAGTAATGAAATAGATCGAATAAGGAACGAACATTTGGAAATATCATTTAAAGATGAAAAATATTAACCCAACATATATTTACCTTATATTAAGTAAGAAAAAATCACACTTTGTGGCCTAGTGCAAATTTGTGGAGATATTAGTAACATAATTTTCCAAAAAAAACTACTCACACAAAGGGCATCAATCATCTCAAAGTTTTCACATAGATATGACCATTTATATCATTGACATAAAACCAATTCACTAAAAAAATCACTCCTTGATGGTAAATTCATACACATATTCTTTTTAGCCTTCGTTATGGTATTTTTACTTTCCCCACTTTTTGGTCGCCAAATCATGGAACTTCGAAATTGTTGATGGGGAAAAATGAAAATACCATAAAGAAGTCCAAAAAGAGAAAAAAATGATGAAAATTCCTAACTAACCCAGGAATGTATACACCCCCCCCCCCACACACCTAGAATGTGCAATGTCCTCACTGAAATAATTGATAATGTGAGAAGGAAGGATAAAACCTGGTGTGTTTTATTGGTATGATGCGTCGAGAAGGTGGATTTACTCCACCGGATTCTTCGGAAAATCCTCATAGAAGTGTTTAATTCACTGGCCATTGATGGTAAGAATTAGTCCACTCTACTCATGAAAAACCTATAATGCACCAAAAGGGTAAACATTAGTAATAGTATAAGAATGGAGCCATCAGGAATGAAGTTTACCTGGGTGGAGCTTAAGCCTGGAATTGTACATGAGGATCTTCTCACCAATATGGAACTTCCTCTGGTGAATCATGCTATCATGAATAGACTTTGTCTTCTCTTTATAGATCCGGGAGTTCTCATATGAATCACGTCGAATATCTTCCAACTCTTGAATCTGCAGCTTTCTTTGCTCACCTGTATCTAAAAGGTTCATATTACATTGTTTAACATCCCAATATGCACGCTGTTCTACCTCCACTGGGAGGTGAAAATCCTTTCTAAACACAATTCTATATGGTGACATTCTGATTGGGGTTTTAAAATCTGTATGGTATGCCCAAAGTGCATCATCCAAGCACAAACTCCAATCTTTCCTATTGGGTTGTACCATTTTTTCCAAGATTCATTTAACTTACCGATTTGATATTTCTACTTGTCCATTAGTTTGGGGGTGATATGAAGTGGAGACTTTATGATAAACCCCATACTTATGAAGCAAATTTTTCATGTTGCGATTTCAAAAATGTAAACCCTGATCACTAATGATGAATCTTGGTAAACCAAACCTACTAAAACTTTGGGACCTCACAAAATCAACAACCACTCGAGAGTCATCGGTCCTGGTGGCCTTTTCTTCCACCCATTTAGATACATAATCAACATCCAATAAGATGTACACAAAGCCAAATGAATTTGGAAAAGGCCCCATAAAGTCAATTCCCCATGCATCGAAGATCTCACAAAATAACATGGGATGTTGGGGCATTTCATTCCTCTTGGAGATATTCCCTGTGAATTGACAATGACTACATGACTTGAAAAATCTATGGGAATCCCTATACAATTTTGGACAATAAAGTCCTGAGTCAAGGACCATTCGAGCTGTACGTTGAGATCCAAAGTGGCCCCCACATGCCAAGGTGTGGCAGAATGTCAAAACAGAGGTGAACTCATGGTCAGGGACACACTGACGAACTACTTGGTCACTAAAAATTCTCCACAAGTATGGGTCATCTCAAATGTACCATCGATAATCATGTTTAAGTCTCTGGGATTTTACAATGCTAAAATCATTGGGGCCCCTAGATGTTTCTAGAAAATTCAAAATGTCTGCATAACAGGGGGTAAGGTCTGCAACATCACAAAGGTTCTCATGAGGGAATAATTCTCCAATGGGTAGGGGTGAGTCAACATGATGGTCCAATGGTGGGGAAATCCTATTAATGTGGTCTGCTACCACATTCTCCCACCCCCCTCTTATCTCTAATATCAGGGCCAAACTCTTGTAGGAGGAGCATCCACCGTATGAGATGGGGTTTGGCTTCAGGTTTCTTTAAGAGAAATTGAAGTGTAGCATGGTCAGAAAACACAATCACTTTTGACCCAAGAAGATAAGAACGTAATTTTTCCAAGGAAAATACAATAGAAAGGAGTTCCTTTTCTGTGGTTGTGTAGTTTACCTGGGTAGGGTCAAGGGTACGTGAGGCATACGCAATGACATGAGGGGACTTCTCAACCCTTTGTGATAAAACTTCCCCAACTGCAAAGTTAGAGGCATCACACATAATTTCAAAGGGCAGATCCCACCTTGGTGGTTGGATGACGGGAGGTGATGTGAGACTCATTTTTAGTGAATTGAAATAATCCTCACAATTTTTGTCACACACAAACTTAGAATCTTTTTATAATAACTGAGATATGGGAAGTGAGATCTTACTAAAGTCTTTAATGAATAGGCGGTAAAAACCAGCATGAACCAAGAAATATCACACCTCACGAACACATTTTGGATATGGAAGGGTTGAAATTAATTCAATTTTAGATTTATCAACTTGAATTCCATTATTTGAAATGACATTCCCAAGAACTATCCCCTGCTCAACCATAAAATGGCATTTCTCATAATTTAAAACAAGATCTTTTTCAATGCAGTGGCAGAGGACAGAACCTAGGTGTTCCAAACAATCATCAAAAGAAGATCCATATACTGTGAAATCATCCATAAATAATTCCATAAAACTATCAAGGTACTCAGAAAAAGTACTCAATATACATCGCTGAAAAGTACCAGGAGTATTACATAGGCCAAAAGGCATTCTTCTATATGCAAATGTGCCAAATGAACAGGTAAATGTTGTCTTTTCTTTATCCTCAGGGGCTATATGGATTTGAAAATAACCCGAATAGCCATCAAGGAAACAATAATGGGACTTACCAGCCAATCGTTCTAACATTTGGTCATTGAAAGGTAATGGAAAGTGGTCCTTCCGCGTGGCTTGATTCCATCGACGGTAGTCAATACAGACTCGCGAACTGTTTTTCACATGCATTACAACCAATTCATTCCTTTCATTTGACACAACTGTTATTCCTGTTTTTTAGGCACAATTTTAACTAGGCCAACCCATTTACTATCAGATATAGGATAAATGATCCCCGCAGCAAGTAATTTATTCACTTCCAATTTTACCACTCAAGGAGAGTGGGATTCAACCGGCGTTGATATTGTCTTGCGGTTTTAGCCTCATAATCCTAAAGTATATGGTGCAAACAAATAGATGGGCTAATCCTGGGAATATCATCCAATGTCCATCCTATTTCCTTTTTACACTCTCTTAAAAGTTTGAGCAGTTTCAATTCCTGTTGTGGATAGAGGTTATTGGCAATAATGACGGGAAATTGGTCAATACCCTCAAGATATGCATATTTTAAATTAGAAGGAAGTTGTTTAAGTTACAACACCGGTTGTTTTTGGATTGAGGGAGTGGATTTAGGGGGATTGAGGTCCAAGAAACTATCTATCTGCTCATGTTTATTCTAAAAGGAAAGAGAATCTATTGAAATGAGATTTGCAGAATCATCGATAGTAATGGGTACCTCGGAATAAACACACTCATCAATTAAATCACAAAATGTACATTTTTCTGAACCCACACAACACTAAAAACATGAATCAAAACTCAAATAATCCAAGGGTGAAGAAAGAAAAAAAAGAATCAGAGTTTGGGTTGAGGAGATAATTGTGTGTGTTTGCATCATTTGAGAGCACTTCCATCGAATAGACAGGAAGAGTGGAGTTCTCTTCAACAGGGTGTTTCATAGCCTCAAGGATGTTAAAACTTACCTTTTCTCCACCAAACTCCATGAAAAACATACCATTGTGAACATTGATGATCGTCTTTGATGTTTTGAGGAATGGCCTCCCAAGTATGGGAGGAGCATGTCCTTGGGTTCGGGTATCTTCCATCACAAGAATGTAGAAATCAACAGGGAAGATGAGATTCTTTACTCAAACAAGTACATCCTTAATCACTCCTTTTGGATGCGTTGTACTCCGGTTGGCAAGTTGGATGACAATGCCTTTTGTTTGAAGCTCTCCAACCTGTAGAGAAGTATACACGGAGTGAGGCATCACATTAATGGAAGCACCTAAATCTATCATAGCATCAGAAAAGAAGGTCTCCCCTATGGTACAAGGTATCGTGAAAGTGCCCAGATCCTTGCATTTGGTTGGAATTTCTAGTTGAATCAAGGCTGATACATTCCTTCCCAGGTTGACTCTCTCATTCCCCTTCAACCTCCTTCTATGGGTGCAAATCTCTTTATGAAATTTGGCATAACGGGGAATTTTCTTGACTGCATCCAACAATGGAATATTAACTTGAACTTTTTTAAATGTATCCATTATTTTATTTTCAATCTCATTATCAATGTTTTTCTTAGATTTAGTGAGTCTTTGAGGGAAAGGAAGAGGAATTGATTGTTCATTTGAATCATCAATGATAATTTGATTTCCCTTTTTATTTTATTTTTTCATTACATGAAATTTTTTAGGTTTGGGAAGGAGTGTTTTCAAGAGGGGGACATACTTGTTTCATAGAATCAGTAGAAGGAGAAGCTTCTTTACCACTACGAAGTGTAATTGCACATACATTACCTTTTTCCTTAGAATTGGAAATGGTTTGGGATAGTAGTTTTCCAGACCCTTGCATTTTAAGCTCACCAGTGGTGTTCGCCAATTGTCCCACTTGAGTTCGTAGGTCTTGAATTGCTGATTGTGTGGTCTGTTGGAACTTAAGGTTATGGGTTTCCATTTTCTTCACCATATCCTCGAGGCTTGGTTCATATTTGGGAGGAGGAGTATGATTGTTTTGAGAAGTCGAAGGATAATAAGGTTTCATACCTTGGCCTTGTTGATACCAATTCTGCTTTGGGTAGCTTGAGTTTCCTCCTTGTCGGTACTGGGGTTATGCTTGCCACCCTGGATTTGGATTTGGCCTGAATTGTTCTTACTTTATGGGAGGTTCTTGTTGGAATGGACACCCTGGGAACACAGCTACACAAGACTCAGATGAATCTTGAAGTTGTGGGAACTGGTCAAAAAAATGAGTGTTATTAGAAAAAATACCACAATGAAATGGAATATAGGTAGAGTGTGAGTTACCTTGTGCTTGTGCTAATTGCCTTAGAAGGGTATGCATCTCATCAAGTTTAGTATCTACCTTTTGTTCTAAGGCTGAATGACTTACCTCATGAACTCCCCGGGTTGGTACAATTGCTCATGTACTAAATTGTTGTGCGTTTTGAGCCATGTTGGCTATTAAGTCACGAGCGGCGGAAGGAGTTTTTTCAACTAGGTAACCACCAGCTGCAGCATCAATCATTCCACGATCTATGGGAATAAGTCCCTCATAGAAGTATTGGATTAGTAGTTGTTCACTAATCTGGTAGTGGGGGAAACTTGAACAAATTATATTGAATCTCTCCTAGAATTCATGAAGTGTCTCTCCTTGTAACTGCCTAATGCCACAAATTTCATTCCTAATTGAAACAGTTCGGGAGGCAGGGAAAAACTTCTCCAGAAAGAGTCATTTAAGGTCATTCTAGCCCCCAATTGTGGTAGGCAGATAGTATATCCAATCTTTTTCTACACCATCAAGGGAGAAAGGGAAGTCCCTAAACTTATTGAGGTCCTCAGACAAATTTTGGGGTTTCATGGTAGAGCACACTATGTGAAACTCCTTTAGATGTTTGTGAGGGTCCTCACCAGGAAGATCATGGAATTTTGGAAGGAGGTGGATGAGGCATGATCTTATCTCAAAATTGTCCGCTTCCTTAGGATATTGGATGTACGCAGGTTGGTACTCCACATCCGGGGTGGTCAGTTCTTTTAATGTTCTGTTATTTGCAGCAATGATCTCTAGGGTTTGATTTGGTTCAATTTTTGATTGGTTTTGGAACACTTGAGGTTTCACAATGGGTTCCTCAATGTTACATGATTGAACTTCTCTAAATGCCTTGATTTTTGTGCGAAGTGACTTTTCAATTTCAGGATCAAAGTCAAGTAGTGTTTCTTTACCAGATCTTGTCATGCAACAATGGACCGAAAATTATGTTCTATTAAGGAAAACACTTTTATGGGAAAAGTGAGAAACCAAAGGGTCCAAAAAACACCCAAACAACACCAAAAATAAAATGACTAAAATAAATAGGATCACCTCATTCAAGCCACAACAATAACCACCATCCCCATGCAGGACACTCGGCGATCCCATGCAAGCATGGTCCCTCCTGATGTTTCCATCCCTCCCAATCAGTCGTATCCCAAATGGCATGTAAAAGTGGTGGCAGATTTCTCCCATTTGATTGATTGATTTTATTGTTGTGTTTTTTTTTATTTGAGATGGATAAAAAAATTAAGAATGTTGAAAGAAGAATATAATGTTATACTATAGAATTAGAGAGGGAGATGGAGAAGAAGAGAGAGAGAGAGAAAGAACACACCAAAAACAACAAAAAATAAAGAAAAAACCCAAAACAAAAAAAATAAAATGGGGGTGGGGTATTTAAAGAGTACTAATTAAGAAGTAAAATAACTAAATAAAAGTAAATAAAGAAAAAAAATGATCTTGGATCCCCGGAAACAGCGCCAAAATTTGATCACGTTGTCGAGCGCGTCAAATTAGTTGTTTAATTTTGACTACAATTTCTGCAGTAAAGCAGCAACCCTAGGTCATCTCTCGACAGAGCCTTAGACCATTAATTTAAAAAGAGGGTTTTTATTATGGAAGTAGAAGGTCAATTTGGTTTTTGTAAAACTTGGGGGTTTTATGATTAATGATGAAAATACGAAATGAAAGCGATAAAACAAAGTAGAAATGAACAAGATTGATTAAATGTGATCAACCCAGGGAAGTCTCGTGATACTCATCCTTCATTGCTTCAAGGTATGGGATTATGATCTTTTAATCCCTGGTTTGTAACACCTAGAACTAAAATTTTACTGAGTTTATGCTAATATACCTCCTAGGGTTTAGTCGAAAATATATAACGATTCACCAGACACCGCCGATGATTGGGTGATTTGTGTTCGACATCATAACTGAAACTCACCAAGGCAACACATGAAGAATTCGATGTGTTGTCCAGGTTTGCATGTTATTTCATTGTGATACCATGAAATAAATGTGCATGATCTCGACAGTTCTTATGTGAGTTCAATTGACCAATATTAACCACACAAATACCGCAATTGAATGAGGGAAGAAAAGGGGATGAATGGTTTGTGAAACATCACATGAAAGGGTACCCCCAAACACGATCATTTGAGTTGAGTATAACATACCAGTATATAAATCAATTAAATAAAAAAAGAGGATGAAGAAATAAAACATACAACTTGGAATTAAAAAGATCATTCAAAATAATACAACTTTGAAGCTCGGGATTAGATCACATTCCTCCCTGGGTGATCACAAGGGGTTTAGAAACCCATGGGAGAGGAAGAAGAAGAAGATATTGAAGTATCACATTCCATAGCCTCCAGAACTTATAGAGATGTTGAGAAGACTCCTTGGGGACTCCAAAATGGCAGAACCTTGCCTCCTGGCCAAACTTTCAAATGAGGTTCCCTTGGTGCCCTTTTATATGAAAATTGGAATGTGGTTTTAGGCACACAGATTTCATCAATCCAATTATACCACGCGTTTCGGTCTTCAGACAGCCTTATCTAGATTTGGAGAAATATAAAAGTTTTAGAATTACCTCTTGACTATCTCCATCGAAGGGTTGGTACCATTTTGACAAATACAGCTCAAGATATTGATAAAATACAAAACACTGCATTTGACTTGGTCCAAATTCGGTGGCTTGCACAGATCAATTCTGATGGTCCCTATAGAAGCCGAATCGGAATTGTGTTCCTTAATATGAAATTTATCCTCTTAAATTATGGACTGTACCACAAAATATGAGCTCATTTAGATTCACGGATTTAGTGTACTATGAAAAATAGTGGACAGATGTCCATGGATCCATGCAATTTTGCCCCATTTTTCTTCCACTTCATCAAAGGCCCTCCAAATCACCTCCACCTACATTGAAATAATAAAAACAAGTAACATTGAACATTATAATATTTATTAAAATTATTTGATTGATTCAAACATAAAGTGCAATTTATTATTATATTTGAAATATTCATTACAAAATTAGTTTAAAACTGCGGTGTAAGGGTGGAATAAAACAGTGAATCGTGGTACGATCAGGAGGCCCAGGTTAGGGGACTTGGGGCTTACTACTAAGGAGGATGCCCGTATTTGGAATTTTAAGATTGGGATTTAATCCTGAGAAGGAGGCCCATGTTAAATATCCTCCCATCTTTAAAGGATGAGGTTGAATGAATGAAATCTCTAACCTTAGTGACATAAAGATATGTAAATCACTAGGTTTTGAGAAATGTTCCACATAATTCCTTTCAGATAAGGAAGACAACAAAGGAACCATGCCATAGATGGATTTGAAGAGGGTATTGAAGACTAAATTTTTAAAAGGAGAGGTGTATTTGAAGAAAGCAGGTGAATAGGCAGGAGGGGCACCCAAAAAGAGAGGGGTGCGAAAGTCCTGTGTGGACGCGGAAGTCCTGGTCGCGCAAGTATACTTGCGCGACACATGGGTACTTGCACGATGGTCAACCCTTAGTGTAATACTTGGGCGAGACTTGGCTCGAGCCCTTATTAATTTCCCTAAAGGCTTCCAAAAGAGTGGTGCACAAGTTTTATTGAAGCAATAAGGCGGCGCACAAGTGTGGAAATTTCCCTTAAGGGGTGGCCACTTAGGCACACAAGTGTTGATGAGTTTCAACACTTAGGCCTTGTTTTCCCTGTATAGAGCTTCCATTATAGGTAGGAAATTACCTTAGAAGTGTTTGGAAGACTTCCATAAGAGATTAGGGCATCGGGAGCTCGAATATGAGTTTTGGAAATTTTCCGTCCCTAAAATGGTAGGCCCACCAAGGGTATTTATAGGCCAGGGAAGAACTTGGGCGAAAAATCAAAGAGGGTGCGCAAGTCACCTGCGCGACCACTATGCAGTGCGCAAGTATACTTGTGCGACCATGATGAAACTTGCGTGACCCAAGTTGGAAGAAATCCTTCTTCATGCCTTTGTCAATTTTTAATGTTTTTCAAAGGATGAATCACTTTGGACTAAGGTATTTCCCTTTTTTAGTCGTTAGAATTTGTGATGAAAAGGAGCGTCAAAAAAATTCCCCCCTTAGAGTTAGATCCGAAAGAAATGAGTATGTGACTTTGAGGTAAAGAAGAAAACCAAGGAACATGCAGCGCGCAAATGGCGGCGCACAAAGGTGAGCCGCGAAGGTTTCGGAGTGTAGGGGTGTGGCCTTGCCTATATATAGGCAGTCATTCCTTGCACAAAGCACCGAATCTGAACGCTTCTGAGCTCTCATCGCGCATGTTACCTTCACCGTGCAAGTTATTCTGTTGTTCACTGCTTCATTTTGTGTCGCGCTACTGTAGAGGTATTTGGACTTGCACGGTGATACCTACGCGCCCAAACATGCGCGACGCACTTATACTTGTGCGCCAACTTTGGGACTTGCACGAATTAATGCCTTAGCCATTTTTTCACTTTTATTCACAAATTTCATGAAAAATAAACTTACTTAAGAGTTAATTATTCAACTTTTATGCAGATAAAATGGATCATAGGAGAATCGGAACGGCTGATGAACTGGCTAGCAAGTGAATTGATGATATGATGAGCATCATTGGACATGATTATTATATTATCTGTGATAGAACTCTTCCAGATTTGGCCATGTACCTAAATAAGTATCATCTTGGCTTCCCGCAGAGTATTTATCTACCTTTGTATTTCTATGGTCATCTGTGAGAAGTCACAATTCTAGAGGCAAAGAACTATCTCCCAAATTCTTGGTCTTAGAATTAAACCAATTTTTCTTCAGAAAATATCTCAATTGGAGGAGCATTTGTAAATACTGGAATAGTGTAGAAGGCCTACATAATGCATCATAGCCCATGTACCTCAGATCTAAAACCTCACAAACCTGAACTGCAACTACATTGTTATCCCTCAATTTTCTGAAACTCTCAGATGGATCAATCCAAAGGCTGGAAGAAGAGTTGGGAATTTCATCCTGGAGGAGGTGTGAGGCCGACTTGTATGTGGGAATACTGGGGGCGACAAACCTGCGCAGAGTTTGTTGAGGATTTAAAAGAAGCTGCAATATATGAATCTGTCTGGGCTGGGTGAACATATGTTTATAGGAATGATGACTTTGTGCTGGAGATAATCCGCCACCGGAGCCCAGAAACAAATTCCTTCCATCTGAATCATGGATAAGTAGGAATCAGTCTATGGGATGTCCACAAGATCTCAGGGGATCCAATTCTAGGAGACATGTATGATGAATTCATCCCCCCCAAGGCTACTTGGAATGATTCGGAGAAGACCTCATCTTTGGCTCGGGAATTATTGAAAATATTTGACAAGATCAAGAGTTCAGAGACCTCTTTAACTCATTCTATAAAGGATATTCATCTAGAGGAGTGGATGAATATGTTTCTTAACAAGAAGCAGGAGAAGGAGTCTAAGGAGAATGGATCAAAGGGGAATGTGCCCAATGAGAAGGGGTCCACCAGTACTCGTCTTACCACCTGCCCCAAAACAGAGAAGAGGGGTGATCCTGGAACATTCTGGCCGACATTAGAAGCAGGTGAATTTGAGAAGTGGGGATATAAAGTGAATTAGAGAATCCCAAAAAAGACTCTTCTGGCAGGCTTCTTGGCCTTGTGGCTTAGTGTTTTCTTTTTCCAGTCAGGGACTCAAAGGGAGGCGTCAGGCCAGAGACCTTTGTTGTTGCAGCCAAGTTGGATGAGGGGAAAATGGTTGGGTTGGATACCCCCATTTTAGCAATGATTCACATGATATTACTACATATATTCATGGGTATGTATCCTTTGAGAATAGTGGGACCATTCTAAGTTTTGTGGGGATGGATCGCCTCTCACTTTAGGACATATAATGTATAGAATGGAGTAAAAGTTCCTGGAGTTTCTTTCAGGACATCAGTGAAGGCATTCTCTGGAATTTCTCTACTAGCTCTAAATTCCTATGACATAAAGGTGAGGCTGAGCATGTATAAGGAATTCAATTTCTTTCCTTATGGAAATCTTCCAATCGGGCGGTTTGTTGATGATGGAAGAGACAGTCTGGAATTGAGGGCATACATGATGGCCTGCTGATATGGTGTACTGGACACCAAGATTAACGGAGAGATTATATGCGAGGACTATGCTCCATACAGATTTTCACGTCAATTCAAGTGTTTTCAGCAGACTGTTGTATCTCCCCCTGTGCATGTCAGGTCATAGCAACATCCGATGGTTTCTCGAAAACTATGGTTACTGACATCTAGGGAGAATACTGGGGCATTGTTTGATCTACCAGTTAATAAAGGAGCGAGTAATTTGACTACATGGTATTCCAAGAACTGGAAAGCATCATACCCTATAGGGTTGTTGAATCACCCGATTTATCAGGTGGGGAAAAATAAAAGAATCATAGAGAAAGAAACCCTTCATCTAGAAGGTGATTCTTCTACCCCACCCAGAGTTGATTCGTCGGTTCTTCACCAAGGGTCGACTCATCCGATTCCCAAGATGGGGATGATGAGGCACAACATGGGGCAATGCGGCCTCATGCTAGATATAATCCTCCTATTAGAATCAAAAGACCAAATCCATCAACTCTTAGTGAGTTACTTCATTAGGGAACTTTAATAATCATTACTTTATAGAGCAACAAGTCTTATTTTCTTATTCTCTATTTGTAGTTGTAGGAGCTAGGAAGAAGCTGATGTCCAAGATTTTAGGACCTTCCTCACAACCTTTTAGTACACATACTGAATATCTACGACCAGAGGTTGTCCAGACATGGTGGAGTTTATACTGCGGTGATGAAATTACTTGGATGAATTTGTGCGAGGGGATATATCTCCCTAGAATAGGGAATCTTCTGGCTTCTACAGATATCAGTTACAAGGATAACCTCGATGAAGTGAGGGATTACATCAGAGATATGTAAATGATGATATATGCCACTGATGATTCCATTCCTGACACCAAGAGGGTGAAGGAAATGATAGATCGTGGCACCATTGAGGGGATTGGTTCTTTTGGAGATGAGGAGTGGCACGATTACATGGATCCTAAATATGTAAGTCTCTTTTCTTATTTTCTTTGTAACTTGATTCCAGTTAAAGATTTTTTACTCAAAGAAATTATTCTCTTCAACCTACAATTTTCAAAGAAATGAACTGATGAGGTTCCTTCACCATTGTATAGCCCTGGTGGTACTGCCATCCGGGCTAATGAATCTCCTCGTGAGTAGGGTGAAATATCTCCAGGAAAGCAAGCCATGGATGAGGAATTGGACATGGATTTTCATTCTCCAATTCATGTACCTATATATGATGATACCCTCACTCCCAAAAATCCAAAGAAGAAAAATCATAGAAGGAGGAAGTCCACAGCTAAACGCTTCATCAGTAGTGGTAAGTCCTTCAGATAATCATGAGTCTTAACACATGAAAATATTACTCATAATTTTTGGGTTTGCAGGGGCTTCATCAATTTCCCCTCTGAGGGAGATAATTAACCCTCCTCTAATAACAACAGAGGGTGCTGGTGAACAATCACAAGCTCTTGCTGGCTTGGCTGCTCCTTAAGAGGAACCAGCATCTTTTCCCAGTATCACTCCTACTGCTACTACAAGAAGTGAAGAACCTCATTCTGGTAAATTGACAATGCTTCATAAAATGTTGAATGAAACATCAACTGACTTCCATTCCATGATACTTTAGGTTCTACCTCTACACTAGAGCTTTTGGAGGCCATTGGAACTGATACCTCTATTTTATTTGAAGAAGATGTCCAGGGTCAGAGGCCGCAAAATGAAGGTCGCCAAGAAGACACATTGAATGCTCCCACTGGTGAGATTAACCAGGATTCTGAGATTACAATGGATTAAATGATGGAACTTGGTGCATATTTTGAAGATTTTATAGATCATGTTAAATTAACATGTAATTTAGAAGATTATGGACATGAGTGTTATCCTTCGTCCTATTAAAAATAACTTCTTATTACATCTCTGATCATTATCGATTGAAATGTGCAGTTCTATCTGAGCAAGCTTCTGAACTGCCAATGCCTGAAGGGGGTACAGAAAACCCTACTATTATAGAAACATTAGCTTAAGTGGATCTTAACCTGGAAGAGCTTCCTGAAACTCATCTTTAAAATCCTGTTGAAGCTAGGAAAGACGGGGAGGAGCCTTCTCAAGTTACCGATCCACCGTTGGGTAAGAGATAACAATTTTGGTGACTGTACTTAATTTACAAAACATCCAATCAACTTTTGTTAAACTTTGAAACTAACCAAATATTTCAATTTATTATGTAGGGAAATCAATTTTAGTGGCTAGATCTGGAGGTGAAGCCTCAGCCTCAGCCCCAATGGGAATAGAAAGTGAAGAAACACAGGTCAAGGGGGAAGGAGCAGAACAGGGCACTTCCATAAGTGCATTAATCCCCGATTATATTCCACCTTGTGATAGTGATGCTGAGTCAGACCCGGAAGTACAAAAAGTGATCCAATTTTCAAGACGCAAGGCATGGAAGAATATATGGAAGATCATATATAATGTGCCTTTAGAAGAGATGTCATCGAAGATTCCTCAACTGTCATCCCTGTTCATCATGTTGGGACTTGGCAGTTTTGGATATCAAAAGATCCATGTCATGGTAAAACAAGTCATCTTAAGTAGGGAGAAGGAGAAAAAGTGTCATCATGATTTGACCAGGGTGAGGCTATCAGTCAATATCAGTGAATTTGAGGCTACGGTATCTCGAGATGAGGCTGATTATGCTGCCAAGTTGAAGGAGCTGAAGCATAAGATCAAGGAGAAAGTTTTCCAGCAAATGCACCTTCAATAACAGTTAGATGATGTTACTGGGGAACCAGACCAACTAAAAAATTCACTGGAAGGAGTTCAAATAAATGGTATGAAATCCATTTCGGAAGCCAAGAAATCACTCCATCAAGCTGAAGAGAGTGAATTTGGTCGAGTGCATGAGCTCCAAGTGGCTGCTGATGAAGCTCAGGATGCTGTAAATCAAATGAATATTTATGTTGACAGCCTTTTGTAATTATTAGAAAAGAGAATAGACTCTAGTCTATAGATTGTTGTACCTCTCGTTCCCCTCGTTGTTTGATTTTCATGATCACAATCACCTTATTATTTGTCTAATATTGTTTGAAGTGTTTTTGAATGATAGGCACAAGGTTGCCAAGAAAATGGCCCAAGAAAGAATCTCAAAGTGGACTGAATTGCAGTCCACCGGCCAACCTGTGTGATAGCACCGGCCAGCCGGTGGACCTGGCAGAGGCATTGCCCACTGCCAGGTTCCACCGGTCAGCCGGTGGCTCTGTCACCGGCCAGCCGGTGGCACCCAGACTAATGGGCCAGCTACTGTCTCCCCACCGGCCAGCCGGTGGCTCCTCCACCGGTCAGCCGGTGGAGCCTGGACCAAACTTCTTCTCCTCTGCCAAGGCACCGGCCAGCCGGTGGAGCTGTACCGGCCAGCCGGTAGCCCAGTCAAACTAGCCGTTGGCTTTGACCAGTCAACCCTCTTTTGGCCTCCAACGGCTCCGAAGACCTCTCCAACGGCTCCGAAGGCCCCCAATGGGTTCCATGCCTATAAATAAAGGCCAAGGAAGCCCCGGACACTAACCAGATCATATACAAAGCCCACGGACACATTTTCCATCTTTGGCGTACCTCCGGCGGACTTCCTCAAAGGAACCCTCTTTGCTCCAACAACTTCCTACAAACCCCAAACTCTTTCTCATCCCCTCTTTCTTTTGGGTTTCACATCACCATTAAGGTGTGAAAAGGTTGTCAAGCTTTCCTTTAAATAGCTTGAGACATAGGTGAGCTATCCTTCACCTGTAAGAAGGATAGTGGGTTCTTGCTAAACCATTAAAAGCAAGTGGGTTCTTGCTAAACCAATTAAAAAGAAAGCTGTAATAGGTTCTAGTGCTACCTCAAAGCCTAGTGGGTTTCTTGCTAAAACCATTGAAAAGCAAGCGGTAGGAATCTCTCAACGGTTGAGTTGGGAGGGGAGACGTAGGCCGGGTTTTGGCCGAACTCCGTTAACAATTTCTTGTGTGATTGCCTCTTTTATTTTCCGCTGCACATACTTTGATTTCACTTTGATTTTAAATTGTTAATCTTTTTTTAAAAGGCAATTCACCCCCCCTCTTGCCATCACTTCCCTTTTTCTCCGACCCAACAATTGGTATCAGAGGCGAAATTTGAGTAATACCCTAACCGGTTTCAAATTAAAGATCCTTTTTTATGGCTTCTACCACTTCTTCCTCTCAATCCCCCGAAGGACATTCTTTGGATCGTGCTCCATTCTTTGATGGAGCCGATTATACTTTTTGGAAAACTCGCATGTCAACTTTTCTTAAAAGCATTAGCTATCCTATTTTTAGAATTGTTATGCATGGTTTTACGCTCTCTTCTCCCGATGATTCTAAATGGACCCCCGCCGACATTGAAAATTTCGAGCTTGATGGCAAAGCCATGAATGCTCTTCATTGTGGTCTTGACTGTAATGTTTTTTATTTCATTTCTACTTGCTCTACTTCGCATGATATTTGGAAATATTTAGAGCTAACCCATGAAGGTACTAGCATGGCTCAAAAGCAAGAACCCGCTCAAAAGCAAGAACCCATTCAAAAGCTAGAACCCGATGCAAAATCCGTACCCGCTTGCCCACTTCACAAGAAAAGGGCCAAGAAGAAGAAAAAGAAGAAGGCTTCAAAGGCAACATGGAGTGATAGCTCCTCCTTCTCCTCCTTCTCCTCCTTCTCCTCGAGCGACCAAGGTAAAAAATGCCTAATGGCAAAACATGAGGTATCATCTTCTGACTCTTCTTCCTCATCATCCTCTAGTTCTTCAAATTCTTTCAATCATTTGTCTTATGAAGAACTCCAACATGTTAGAGACCAACTTGAAAATGGTTTTCATGAACTTTCTTCAAAATTCGTTGCTTTAAAAAAGAATTTCAAAAAACTCTCTTCCGAAAAAGAACAACTTCTCAAAGAGAAGGAAGAGTTGACCCTCAAAATCCAAAACCTCCCTGATGTTGATTCCATGAAATCAACAATCAAAGACCTAAGGGAATCTTTAGCCAAGTTCACCCAAGGTGAACAAAATTTGTCCAAACTCTTGGGTTCTCAAAGGGTTTCTAGGACCACTCAAGGACTTGGCTATACCAACCAAGCCTCCTCCTCCCATGCACCCACTGTTTTTGTAAGGGGGAGCTCTAGTTATAAATTTTGCAATTATTGTAAAAAACCCGGGCACTTAATCTATGAGTGCAATTGTAAAAATGCCCGGTATGGTAGGCCCAAAACCATTTTCCTTAATGATGAATTTTTTAGGAGAAGACCCGCCATGAGACAAGTGTGGATTGAAAAATCCCTCTTAGCGAGTCTCTCCGGGCCAAAATTTGTCTCGGTTTCAAACACATCTCCCCGGTGATTTGTTGTTTTATTTAGGGGGAGTTAGGTTTGTTTAAGCATTTTTGTTTTATTCAAAATTTTCATTTCAAACTTTCAATTTCAACACTTGGTTTCAAATTTTTTAATTTCAAATCTTTTAAATTGCTATTCAATTTCTTCATTTAAAACTTTCATTTCAAATTTCGAAAATTTCAATTGGTTTAAAATCTCTTTCTTGTTTTTCAAACTTTTCCCTCAATCAAGTTTTATGCCCCGAGCTATTTTGATAATAACAAAGGGGGAGAATTTCTTGATTGATTGGGGGAGAAACCTTTTGATCATGCTTAGCATTTATTTTCAATTTATTCATTAAAAGCATGGTTTTCATTTTTTTTTACTTTAATTGTTTTGGTGATTGTGATCATCAAAATAGGGGGAGATTGTTGTACCTCTCGTTCCCCTCGTTGTTTGATTTTCATGATCACAATCACCTTATTATTTGTCTAATATTGTTTGAAGTGTTTTTGAATGATAGGCACAAGGTTGACAAGAAAATGGCCCAAGAAAGAATCTCAAAGTGGACTGAATTGCAGTCCACCGGCCAACCGGTGTGATAGCACCGGCCAGCCGGTGGACCTGGCAGAGGCATTGCCCACTGCCAGGTTCCACCGGTCAGCCGGTGGCTCTGTCACTGGCCAGCCGGTGGCACCCAGACCAATGGGCCAGCTACTGTCTCCCAACCGGCCAGCCGGTGGCTCCTCCACCGGTCAGCCGGTGGAGCCTGGACCAAACTTCTTCTCCTCTGCCAAGGCACCGGCCAGCCGGTGGAGCTGTACCGGCCAGCCGGTAGCCCAGTCAAACTAGCCGTTGGCTTTGACTAGTCAACCCTCTTTTGGCCTCCAACGGCTCCGAAGACCTCTCCAACGGCTCCGAAGTCCCCCAATGGGTTCCATGCCTATAAATAAAGGCCAAGGAAGCCCCGTACACTAACCAGATCATATACAAAGCCCACAGACACATTTTCCATCTTTGGCGTACCTCCGGCGGACTTCCTCAAAGGAACCCTCTTTGCTCCAACAACTTCCTACAAACCCCAAACTCTTTCTCATCCCCTCTTTCTTTTGGGTTTCACATCACCATTAAGGTGTGAAAAGGTTGTCAAGCTTTCCTTTAAATAGCTTGAGACATAGGTGAGCTATCCTTCACCTGTAAGAAGGATAGTGGGTTCTTGCTAAACCATTAAAAGCAAGTGGGTTCTTGCTAAACCAATTAAAAAGAAAGCTGTAATAGGTTCTAGTGCTACCTCAAAGCCTAGTGGGTTTCTTGCTAAAACCATTGAAAAACAAGCGGTAGGAATCTCTCAACGGTTGAGTTGGGAGCGGAGACGTAGGCCGGGTTTTGGCCGAACTCCGTTAACAATTTCCTGTGTGATTGCCTCTTTTATTTTCCGCTGCACATACTTTGATTTCACTTTGATTTTAAATTGTTAATCTTTTTTTAAAAGGCAATTCACCCCCCCTCTTGCCATCACTTCCCTTTTTCTCCGACCCAACAATTGGTATCAGAGGCGAAATTTGAGTAATACCCTAACCGGTTTCAAATTAAAGATCCTTTTTTTTGATGGATTCTACCGCTTCTTCCTCTCAATCCCCCGAAGGACATTCTTTGGATCGTGCTCCATTCTTTGATGGAGCCGATTATACTTTTTGGAAAACCCTCATGTCAACTTTTCTTAAAAGCATTAGCTATCCTATTTTTAGAATTGTTATGCATGGTTTTACGCTCTCTTCTCCCGATGAGTCTAAATGGACCCCCGCCGACATTGCAAATTTCGAGCTTGATGGCAAAGCCATGAATGCTCTTCATTGTGGTCTTGACCGTAATTTTTTTTATTGCATTTCTACTTTCTCTACTTCGCATGATATTTGGAAATATTTAGAGCTAACCCATGAAGGTACTAGCATGGCTCAAAAGCAAGAACCCGCTCAAAAGCAAGAACCCATTCAAAAGCTAGAACCCGATGCAAAATCCGTACCCGCTTGCCCACTTCACAAGAAAAGGGCCAAGAAGAAGAAAAAGAAGAAGGCTTCAATGGCAACATGGAGTGATAGCTCCTCCTTCTCCTCCTTCTCCTCCTTCTCCTCGAGCGACCGAGGTAAAAAATGCCTAATGGCAAAACATGAGGTATCATCTTCCGACTCTTCTTCCTCATCATCCTCTAGTTCTTCAAATTCTTTCAATCATTTGTCTTATGAAGAACTCCAACATGTTAGAGACCAACTTGAAAATGGTTTTCATGAACTTTCTTCAAAATTCGTTGCTTTAAAAAAGAATTTCAAAAAACTCTCTTCCGAAAAAGAACAACTTCTCAAAGAGAAGGAAGAGTTGACCCTCAAAATCCAAAACCTCCCCGATGTTGATTCCATGAAATCAACAATCAAAGACCTAAGGGAATCTTTAGCCAAGTTCACCCAAGGTGAACAAAATTTGTCCAAACTCTTGGGTTCTCAAAGGGTTTCTAGGACCACTCAAGGACTTGGCTATACCAACCAAGCCTCCTCCTCCCATGCACCCACTGTTTTTGTAAGGGGGAGCTCTAGTTATAAATTTTGCAATTATTGTAAAAAACCCGGGCACTTAATCAATGAGTGCAATTGTAAAAATGCCCGGTATGGTAGGCCCAAAACCATTTTCCTTAATGATGAATTTTTTAGGAGAAGACCCGCCATGAGACAAGTGTGGATTGAAAAATCCCTCTTAGCGAGTCTCTCCGGGCCAAAATTTGTCTCGGTTTCAAACACCTCTCCCCGGTGATTTGTTGTTTTATTTAGGGGGAGTTAGGTTTGTTTAAGAATTTTTGTTTTATTCAAAATTTTCATTTCAAACTTTCAATTTCAACACTTGGTTTCAAATTTTTTAATTTCAAATCTTTTAAATTGCTATTCAATTTCTTCATTTAAAACTTTCATTTCAAATTTCGAAAATTTCAATTGGTTTAAAATCTCTTTCTTGTTTTTCAAACTTTTCCCTCAATCAAGTTTTATGCCCCGAGCTATTTTGATAATCACAAAGGGGGAGAATTTCTTGATTGATTTGGGGAGAAACCTTTTGATCATGCTTAGCATTTATTTTCAATTTATTCATTAAAAGCATGGTTTTCATTTTTTTTTACTTTAATTGTTTTGGTGATTGTGATCATCAAAATAGGGGGAGATTGTTGTACCTCTCGTTCCCCTCGTTGTTTGATTTTCATGATCACAATCACCTTATTATTTGTCTAATATTGTTTGAAGTGTTTTTGAATGATAGGAACAAGGTTGCCAAGAAAATGGCCCAAGAAAGAATCTCAAAGTGGACTGAATTGCAGTCCACCGGCCAACCGGTGTGATAGCACCGGCCAGCCGGTGGACCTGGCAGAGGCATTTCCCACTGCCAGGTTCCACCGGTCAGCCGGTGGCTCTGTCACCGGCCAGCCGGTGGCACCCAGACCAATGGGCCAGCTACTGTCTCCCCACCGGCCAGCCGGTGGCTCCTCCACCGGTCAGCCGGTGGAGCCTGGACCAAACTTCTTCTCCTCTGCCAAGGCACCGGCCAGCCGGTGGAGCTGTACCGGCCAGCCGGTAGCCCAGTCAAACTAGCCGTTGGCTTTGACCAGTCAACCCTCTTTTGGCCTCCAACGGCTCCGAAGACCTCTCCAACGGCTCCGAAGGTCCCCAATGGGTTCCATGCCTATAAATAAAGGCCAAGGAAGCCCCGGACACTAACCGGATCATATACAAAGCCCACGGACACATTTTCCATCTTTGGCGTACCTCCGGAGGACTTCCTCAAAGGAACCCTCTTTGCTCCAACAACTTCCTACAAACCCCAAACTCTTTCTCATCCCCTCTTTCTTTTGGGTTTCACATCACCATTAAGGTGTGAAAAGGTTGTCAAGCTTTCCTTTAAATAGCTTGAGACATAGGTGAGTTATCCTTCACCTGTAAGAAGGATAGTGGGTTCTTGCTAAACCATTAAAAGCAAGTGGGTTCTTGCTAAACCAATTAAAAAGCAAGCTGTAATAGGTTCTAGTGCTACCTCAAAGCCTAGTGGGTTTCTTGCTAAAACCATTGAAAAGAAAGCGGTAGGAATCTCTCAACGGTTGAGTTGGGAGCGGAGACGTAGGCCGGGTTTTGGCCGAACTCCGTTAACAATTTCTTGTGTGATTGCCTCTTTTATTTTCCGCTGCACATACTTTGATTTCACTTTGATTTTAAATTGTTAATCTTTTTTTAAAAGGCAATTCACCCCCCCTCTTGCCATCACTTCCCTTTTTCTCCGACCCAACAATTGGTATCAGAGGTGAAATTTGAGTAATACCCTAACCGGTTTCAAATTAAAGATCCTTTTTTTGATGGCTTCTACCGCTTCTTCCTCTCAATCCCCCGAAGGACATTCTTTGGATCGTGCTCCATTCTTTGATGGAGCCGATTATACTTTTTGGAAAACCCGCATGTCAAATTTTCTTAAAATCATTAGCTATCCTATTTTTAGAATTGTTATGCATGGTTTTACGCTCTCTTCTCCCGATGAGTCTAAATGGACCCCCGCCGACATTGCAAATTTCGAGCTTGATGGCAAAGCCATGAATGCTCTTCATTGTGGTCTTGACCGTAATGTTTTTTATTGCATTTCTACTTGCTCTACTTCGCATGATATTTGGAAATATTTAGAGCTAACCCATGAAGGTACTAGCATGGCTCAAAAGCAAGAACCCGCTCAAAAGCAAGAACCCATTCAAAAGCTAGAACCCGATGCAAAATCCGTACCCGCTTGCCCACTTCACAAGAAAAGGGCCAAGAAGAAGAAAAAGAAGAAGGCTTCAAAGGCAACATGGAGTGATAGCTCCTCCTTCTCCTCCTTCTCCTCCTTCTCCTCGAGCGACCAAGGTAAAAAATGCCTAATGGAAAAACATGAGGTATCATCTTCCGACTCTTCTTCCTCATCATCCTCTAGTTCTTCAAATTCTTTCAATCATTTGTCTTATGAAGAACTCCAACATGTTAGAGACCAACTTGAAAATGGTTTTCATGAACTTTCTTCAAAATTCGTTTCTTTAAAAAAGAATTTCAAAAAACTCTCTTCCGAAAAAGAACAACTTCTCAAAGAGAAGGAAGAGTTGACCCTCAAAATCCAAAACCTCCCCGATGTTGATTCCATGAAATCAACAATCAAAGACCTAAGGGAATCTTTAGCCAAGTTCACCCAAGGTGAACAAAATTTGTCCAAACTCTTGGGTTCTCAAAGGGTTTCTAGGACCACTCAAGGACTTGGCTATACCAACCAAGCCTCCTCCTCCCATGCACCCACTGTTTTTGTAAGGGGGAGCTCTAGTTATAAATTTTGCAATTATTGTAAAAAACCCGGGCACTTAATCTATGAGTGCAATTGTAAAAATTCCTGGTATGGTAGGCCCAAAACCATTTTCCTTAATGATGAATTTTTTAGGAGAAGACCCGCCATGAGACAAGTGTGGATTGAAAAATCCCTCTTAGCGAGTCTCTCCGGGCCAAAATTTGTCTCGGTTTCAAACACCTCTCCCCGGTGATTTGTTGTTTTATTTAGGGGGAGTTAGGTTTGTTTAAGAATTTTTGTTTTATTCAAAATTTTCATTTCAAACTTTCAATTTCAACACTTGGTTTCAAATTTTTTAATTTCAAATCTTTTAAATTGCTATTCAATTTCTTCATTTAAAACTTTCATTTCAAATTTCGAAAATTTCAATTGGTTTAAAATCTCTTTCTTGTTTTTCAAACTTTTCCCTCAATCAAGTTTTATGCCCCGAGCTATTTTGATAATCACAAAGGGGGAGAATTTCTTGATTGATTGGGGGAGAAACCTTTTGATCATGCTTAGCATTTATTTTCAATTTATTCATTAAAATCATGGTTTTAATTTTTTTTTACTTTAATTGTTTTGGTGATTGTGATCATCAAAATAGGGGGAGATTGTTGTACCTCTCGTTCCCCTCGTTGTTTGATTTTCATGATCACAATCACCTTATTATTTGTCTAATATTGTTTGAAGTGTTTTTGAATGATAGGCACAAGGTTGCCAAGAAAATGGCCCAAGAAAGAATATCAAAGTGGACTGAATTGCAGTCCACCGGCCAACCGATGTGATAGCACCGGCCAGCCGGTGGACCTGGCAGAGGCATTGCCCACTGCCAGGTTCCACCGGTCAGCCGGTGGCTCTGTCACCGGCCAGCCGGTGGCACCCAGACCAATGGGCCAGCTACTGTCTCCCCACCGGCCAGCCGGTGGCTCCTCCACCGGTCAGCCGGTGGAGCCTGGACCAAACTTCTTCTCCTCTGCCAAGGCACCGGCCAGCCGGTGGAGCTGTACCGGCCAGCCGGTAGCCCAGTCAAACTAGCCGTTGGCTTTGACCAGTCAACCCTCTTTTGGCCTCCAACGGCTCCGAAGACCTCTCCAACGGCTCCGAAGGCCCCCAATGGGTTCCATGCCTATAAATAAAGGCCAAGGAAGCCCCGTACACTAACCGGATCATATACAAAGCCCACGGACACATTTTCCATCTTTGGCGTACCTCTGGCGGACTTCCTCAAAGGAACCCTCTTTGCTCCAACAACTTCCTACAAACCCCAAACTCTTTCTCATCCCCTCTTTCTTTTGGGTTTCACATCACCATTAAGGTGTGAAAAGGTTGTCAAGCTTTCCTTTAAATAGCTTGAGACATAGGTGATCTATCCTTCACCTGTAAGAAGGATAGTGGGTTCTTGCTAAACCATTAAAAGCAAGTGGGTTCTTGCTAAACCAATTAAAAAGCAAGCTGTAATAGGTTCTAGTGCTACCTCAAAGCCTAGTGGGTTTCTTGCTAAAACCATTGAAAAGCAAGCGGTAGGAATCTCTCAACGGTTGAGTTGGGAGCGGAGACGTAGGCCGGGTTTTGGCCGAACTCCGTTAACAATTTCTTGTGTGATTGCCTCTTTTATTTTCCGCTTCACATACTTTGATTTCACTTTGATTTTAAATTGTTAATCTTTTTTTAAAAGGCAATTCACCCCCCCTCTTGCCATCACTTCCCTTTTTCTCCGACCCAACATGGATTTCCTTCTAACTTTTGTGTGTCAAATTAAAAAAAATATCATCTTCAATCATTTGTGCATGCCTTCTTTTTCTTTTCTACTACTTTAAATTTTTACTTAAGCTAATGGGCCTAGTAAGCATAGTTTTATTTCTGCTAGGATTTTAAAATTAACCCTACAAACTTTGAATCTTTTAATTTCTCAATATTACTTAAATCATACGAAATGTATGTTTAGTGAGTTGGAACTTGAATTTTGTTCAGAGTTCCATTGTGTTTTGTGGGAAGTTTAAAGTCACGCACGTCAGACATAAAAAGGCTAATGTTTAAGGTCAAAATAGCTTTGATTGAATTGATAAAAATTAACTCAATTCCTTTACAATTTATCTGAAAACATATTACCACACTCAAGTATGAGGGAAAAAATGTAAAATATGACTTAAGAAATTTTGAATCTGAGGAATGACATGAAAAGGGGATAAAAGGAATTAAAAGAAATATTTTCCATGAATGAAGTTACCACTATTTAACAAACCCATTTGGGGGTTGAATTTTGCAGGGCCGCTTAAGGGCATTGGCTGCATAGTCAAATAATATCATATTTTGGCTGACAGGTATGTTATGTAGACTACTTATTCAAGGACACCTAAGGGCACGTGATACATAGTCAGGAAAAATAACTCTCATAAATTTACTTTTCTACCGCTAAAAATCCAGTGGAAGGTTATTGAGGTTCAAATTTTCCAAAGCATAGAGTTTGCTGTATGGAGAGAGGTACTTGAATATGGAGAAGATATTTACAAACAAGATTTTCTAAGAACTAGATGAATTTCACTCCTACGATGGTCATACCCAAACATAGGGAAGGGAAATATAAACCATAGACTTGAATAATTTCAGATCATGAAAAGGATTATGGGAAAAATGTTAAGGATGGATATTTTCTTGAGGATATCTACATAATGTCGTTATGAAAACTAAGGAAAAAAGAGGTTTTCCTCCCAATAATGTAGTTACCATTCTTTGAAAAACCTGTTAGGGGGTTGAATTATGCAAGTCCGCTTAAGGGCTTTGGCTGCATAGTAAAATAATAGTATCTTTTGGCTGACGGGTTTGTTATGTATACTGTTTATGCAAGGCCGCCTAAGGGTGCGTGCTGTATAGTCAGGAAAAATAACTCTCAATTATCAAACATTTAGTGATCAGAAGTTAAGAAAATGGTCATGGAGATCTGGAAGTATTTAAGGTTAGGAATATTACACATGAAAATGGGTATTGTCTAATGCATGAAGGAGATACATAGACCAATACTGACCATAATCATGTTGTGGTTGTGGCCTGAATTGAGGTGCTGGACTTCACTACGTATCCCATAAGGATGGGAATCAAGCCATATATAGTTCTTGAAATACAGTTTACTGTCATGTGGGACGAAAGTATGGGAAATCTTAGTTTAGGGTCATAGAACTTTGGACCATTATAATTAATACATTGTGTGTGTTTTCACAGGGACTCTTCAGCCAGGGGACTGAAAGTAGAATTTGGGGTTAGGCCCGAAGACTTGGGGCTGGATTTGAGGGATGCTTGAACGTTCCTACGTATCCCATAAGGATGGGAATCAAGCCGCATGTAGTTATTGAAATACCCTTTGTACAGATTTGGTTCGTACATATGAAGGGTGAAAAGGGGACTTTAGTGCAATGATGGTTTGACCCAAGATAAAAAGGTTCAGGCACTGCCATGTATGCACGTAGTCTTTGGAATATAACATGATTGGAGAACAATGTAAATAATGATTCCCTCTCAGGTGAGGGTGTCAAAGAATGATGTAGTTTATTGTCATACAAGACAAAAGTGATGTACATTTTAACATCATATAGCAAGGAAAAAGGTGAAACAATGTGAAGAGATTGGTTTTGGGCTTGAACCTCAGAAGGTTGCCTATGTACCTAGCCTAGAAGGCAAGGATCAAAGTCCGCATAGTTCAATTAATAAATGAATTAGTAATTAAGTTGTTTTTGAGAACAACGACCTAAAACAAAATGGTGTTGGGACATACAAATGGTTAGCGGCCCAGAGAGGGTGTTATGGTTGAATATTACTCTAAGTTCACGTGAGTCATACTCGGTGCAAGAAACAAGATATAGCAACAACCATAACGATGCACAGTTCAATGTCATGTAAGACATATGAAGGGACTATGAGGTTTAAAGTCTTGCAGTGAGGACTATTGGTGCTGCACAGTTTAGTGTCATGTAACAGGGAAAAAATACATTTTAACATCATGTAGGACATATTAAGGGACTTTTTTCAGTTTCACCTCATGTAGGATGAATGAGCAGTAAATTTTAACGTCATGTAGGACAAATATAGGGACACAGTTTAATGTCATGTTGGACGTGAACACAGTTTTGTTTCATGTTGGGCAATAAGGGTGTTGTACAGTTTAACGTCTTGTAGCTAAAACGTTGGGGAAAATATAGTTTAACGTCATGTTGGACAAAAGGGGGACTGTGCGGTTTAATGTCATGTAGTAAGTACAAAAGAGGACACAGTTTAACATCTTGCTGGACGTAAGGGACTTATGTACATTTTAGCATCATGTAGCTAGGATGTCACATATTAATGTCATGTTGGACAATGGTGAAGATAGTTTAAGGTCATATGCATGGACCGTGGATGGTGCAGTTTAACGTCTTATTGGACATAAGGGACTATACAGTTTAAATTCTTGCAGTAAGGAAAACACATTTTAACGTCTTGTTGGACGATATGGATGAAAATAGTTTAAGGTCATATGCATGGACTGTGGATGTATTTTTTGTTTAAAAAAATACCCATACTGATTTATTTTGTGTTTATAGAAAATAGTTCTTCAGAAATCTGGCATTGGTTGGAGTAGTGATGAGTTCTCTATCCATTGAGATTAAAGAATAAGGTCCATTGGAGTAGACCTTATGTATTTAATAAGGTCATCTCAATTTTGGCTCTAGCTTGAGAGGTTTCTTTCTTAGTATCATTGGTGTTATAAGAACCAATACCAATTCTCCCTAAACGAATGAACGAAGATGAACTTTTTTGTTGAAAGATCATGCTATTCAATTCTGATAGACTTCCAAGTGGTGCAAGGTGCACAATATTTTCTCATCTAACCATTCCAATTCATCCAATCGCTTTTAAGATTGTTCATCTGTAAATTACTGATCACAAATGGCTACTCTAAGCGAGGGTAATTGAACCTTAATGGGCAAGACTGCTTCCGTTCCATATACTAATGAATATGGAGTTGACCGCGTTGCAGTGCGGGTGGTGGTCTAATAATCCCATAAAGCAAGAAAGAATTTATCAGGCCATGATTTCATATCTTTATCCACCATATTTTTTAGTATGTTTGAAAGAGTCTTGTTGAAAGATTTTATCTGACCATTGGCCATTGCATGATACTGAGATGAATGATTTTATTTTTTGGTTTATTCTTGATACAACTTCCTCACCTCGGATGAACAGAAGTTGGTTCCATTGTCCGTCAATATGGTATGAGGGACACCAAATCTAGTAATGATGTTATAATTGATGAAGTTAACAATGATTTTCGACCTGACATCTTTGAGGGGTATTTCCTCTTCCCATTTGGAAAAGAAGTCAGTAGCAGTATGAATATACTTAAACTGATTGGTTGTAGCCAAAGGATAAGGTCCCACTACATCCATTCCCCATGTGGAAAATGGCCAAGAGTATTTAGCTGTATGAAGCAACTCTTGGGGTTGATGAATGAAGTTGGCATGTACTTGGAAAGAATGACACTTCTTTGTGAAATCAACACAATCTTGTATCATTAAAGGCCAAAAGTATCCAAGCCTTCGAATTTGATCAGATAGTATGTGTCCAGACTGATTGGCACCACAGATTCCTACATGAACTTCTTTAATGAAATCCATTTTCTCTTCACCATCAATACATCTGAAGAGAACTCCATCAAAACCTCTTTTGTAAAGAATTTTCTCTAGGGTATCTGGGCTATCATAAAGAGTAAAATTGACCACACATCGCCATATTTGTTCTTTCCCAGCTCTATCAGGTGGAAGTGTTCCATTTTGAAGGTATTCCCTGATAGGTGTCATCTATCATGTATTATGACCATATGTTTTAGGAATTGGCCTAATTTCATTGATTTCCTCTATTAAGATTTGAACATAAGTTGAAATTGTATGAAGGTGGGAAATACTGATGCTTGTCTCATCCCAAATTGGATCTACCAGAGCTGTGGCTATATTAGCCAGTGCATCAGGTTGGGAATTTTGTGATCTCGGGACATAAGAAAATGTCGGTTCTGAAGGAAATTATGACATTAACTCTCTGGCGTAATCATACAAATGGATTGGTTCTTCTTTTCTGATTGTATAATCCCCATTGAAGTTTTTGATTACCAGGTCTGAATCACCTTTCACTTTCAAGTGATTCACTTCTGCTTGAAGCGCCAAATCCAATACTACGATAAGAGCTTGGTATTGTGATTCATTATTTATACTGCCTCCCAAAAACGAGAAGGAATAAGGTAGAACTGCCTTTTCCAGGGAAATGAGTACAATTCCTAACCCAACTTTGTTGAATTTAGGATCTTCCATTTTCTTCCCTATTGGACTTCTGGAATCACAATCAAAGTACAATTCCCATATTAGAAGACTATCTTGAATATAAAATACTACCTCATCAGGAAGTTCAATATCTGAAGATGTATCTTCTACTGAAGGATGTTCAGCAAGGAAATCAACCAGAGCTTGGCACTTTATTGCATTTTAGACACATACTGAATATCAAATTGCTGCAAAATAACTATCCACCTTGCCAGACGTCCTGTAAGCATTGGATGACTAAGGATGAATTTGAGCGGGTTATTGAGAGATACCAATTGGACCTCATGATGTTGTAGGCAGTGTCTCAACTTCTGAACTGCAAAGATTAATGCTAGGCATCACTTCTCAATATTTGAATATCAGGTTTCTGCTTCAAGCATAGTCTGAATAAGATAGTAGAGGCTATTTTAATTCCTAGCATCATTCTTCTGAGCAAGAAAGGCACCCAATGATCGCTCTAAAGCTGTCACATAGAGGTTAAGTGGTCTTCCTTCAACAGGCGTCATTAACACCGATGGACTCAAGAGATATTTCTTGAGAATATAGAATGATTCTTAACATTATTATATCCACTAGTAAGTGACTCCCTTCTTCATCAATTTGCTGAAGGGTAATCTTTTTCCTGCCAAAATGGCGATGAAATGATGAATATAGGCTAAGTGTCCTTGAATTCCTCTCAATTATTTCAAATTTAGAGGAGGTAACATACCAAGGATTGACTTTTTATTCTCAGGATCGACTTCGATACCACGATGGCATACAACAAAGTCGAGAAATTTTCCTGAGGTTACCCCAAAAGAACATTTTAAGGGGTTCATCTTCAAATTATGTTTCCAGAGTTTGTGGAATGTGATTTCCAAATCAGCCTAGTGATTAGAACTTTTCCTGGATTTAACCACCAAATCGTCCACATAACATTCAACAAACTTCCATAAAAAGGGTTTGAAGACATGATGTATGGCACGCTAATATGTTGCGCTTTCATTATTCAGGCCAAAGGGGATTACCCAATAGAAAAACACACCCTGAGGGGTATGAAGGCTGTTGATTCCTCATCTTCTGGAGCCATTCAGATTTGATTATATCCTGAATAACCATCCATGAAGGAAAGTGCTTCATATCCACATATTTAATCAATTAAGAGTTCTGCAATAGGAACTGAAAAATCATCCTTAGGAAAATGCCGATTAAGATCTCTAAAATCAATAAAAACTCTAATTTGTCAGTTCTCCTTTTTCACAGGGACAATATTAGCCAACCACTTGGGATATTGAACTTCTCTTACAAAGGTAACTTTGATAATCATATCATCATCAGCTTAAATTTTGGAAGAATAGGTTTGGCGTGTTCTTCTTGAGGCTTACTTAAATCCTCGATGTTCTTCTGGAAAACCCAGAGGATGAGTAGCAACATCAGGATCAACCCCTGGAATCTTTGTATAGTTCCAAGAAAATATATCTCTATTTTTCCTTAAAAATGAAATATACATCTTTTTCTCTTCAAGAGTCATGGCCACAATAATTAAAGTGGGGTTTGGATCTTCTTTTGTAACCAGATTTATTTCTATGAGTTCATCCACGGTGGTAGAGATACCCTATTCAAATGCTGGAGGAGCATCCCTGAGATCTTCCTCTTCTTCTTCAACATGTGTTATATCTTCTATTTCTACTTGCATAGTAGATGATGAAGTAGAATTTCTATGATCAGAAGAGATGTTAAAATTTGAACATCCTGAAGAAGAGGATTCCATTTCTGACCCTATTGATGATGAATGGTCTTCCTTGGGTAATAAAGAGGAGATGAAATATTGAGAATTGACATCATCGTTCACCTCTGACATTGCTATATCTTCTTCCGGCCTGGTTGGAAAAGTATAGACTTTCTGGATTTCAGCAGATGAAATGAAGAAATCCCCATTTGAGCTTTCATCATTGCTTGGTGAATCAACAATTTCTCCCATGTTATCAGGCTCAATTGCTGTAATTGACATTATGGAGGTTTCCATAAGAGTATTTTAATTTGGGTCTATAATGTCAATTTGACTGATAGGAAACACATAATCTGCACTCAAATGTATAAATGGATTTACTGGAATCTTTTCCAAACCAAATGGAGAATTAACCTTCGTAACCTCCCTTGTTGTGGATTTCTCCTTACCCTTCATGTGATAGAATTACGCCTCAATGTATTGAGATTAACATGTTTTGAATGGGGATTTATCACCATACAATGTCCCAATTTGACCATCGAAAAAATATTTGAGACATTGATGGTATGATGAAGGGATATCCACATGTTGATGTAGCCAGGGTCTTCCAAGAAAGATGTTGATGGCTATGTCATGATCAACAACCATGAAATCTAAATTGGAAACAAGATCTCTGAACTGAGTTCTATGTGTAATCTCGCCCGGTGGTTCTTGTTCATTTTAATTGTATCCTTGTAACATCAAAGTAGAAAAAGATAAATTAGATTCTATGAGGCCCAATAGACGAAGTGTATGAATGGGGATAAGGTTGAATCCTGAACCATTATCAATGAAAGCTCTTCATATTTCTATACCATTGACCTTTCCAGATAAGTATAAAGGTCTAATATTTTCATGCACGACATCATCTTCATCTTTATCTGTGAATGATATCACTGCATGACATTCTGCAGGATTATTCTCTACATGGTAGACTTCAGCTGTAGTAATTTCAGTTTCAAATTCCTGAGGACTTGACAAAGCCTCGATGAGTGCCTCCTGAAGATCCTTTGATAAATTTAAGGCATCCAAAATTGATAACTTGGCTGGTACTTGGTCCAAGTGTTTCAATACATCATACTTTTGATTCAAAGGTCTGTGTTTCCCAACAAGAACATGTGGTTTTGAAGGTACTTTAGAAGTTGATGCTTTGGACGTAGATGCATCTTGTATCAGGGTAGGAGTTGGCAATACTCATGGCTTTGGAAGATTAGACTGAATAGGTCTATTTACTTACTGAGTGGAAGAAGGTGGAATCTCTAACCGATCCTCCAGAATAATTGTGCCAGGACTGAGTCTGTTATTGGGGGAATAATTTTCTTGTTCTTATTGAGCCTGTTCAAGGGCTCTGCCACGAGTTTCTACTGCATACACTGTTCAAGAAGGGGTAGAATTGGAATAGTGGCTTATGGGATATCCACGTATTCCTCTATATATTAAACCTCTGGAACTTCCTCTAATTCCACTGTTTGATATAGGGAATTCAAGCTCATCAAAATTGAAACTGCGACTGGAACAAGGATCTATTAAATGAATCATATTAATAGAACCAAAGATCAACTCTTCTTCTAATGAAGATTCTGCCTGATTAGCCAATTTAAGTTGTGTCGTTTGGTGGGGTGGTGATCGTGGCTTCGATGTAAATGGAATTAAATCCGTCAGAGTCAAAGATAATTTGGGCTTTGACATGATCTCATCCTCTTCTAATTGATCTTCTTTCTTTGAATTATTCTATTTCTTTGAGGATTCTCCCTCTGATGAAGGGGGGTTTGCTGTGGCATTCATAGAAGAATACACAATTGGTTTCTTCAATTACGTTCGAAAAATGGCATGAGTTCAGTTGATCGTTTTTCTGACCATCCAATCATCATATTTTTGCACATTTTTGTTCTGGACTTCTTGCCACTCACCTTCTTCCTCTGGATTTTTAGTAGTTACACATGATACCTGAGCTGAAGAAACTTTCAATTTGACTTGTCCTGAGTCCACCATTTTTTGCAGAAGGTCCGTGAAGACAAAACACTCTTGAATGGGATGACCCAACATCTGATGAAATGGGAAATAATTGGGACGGTCTTCATCTCCTTCCTTGTTCGGACTCTTGGGCCTTGGAAATTGAACCAAATTACTTTCTACAGCTAAAATGAAGTAACCTGGAACTTGTTCATTTTGGAAAGAGTAAACTATTCTCTTCAGATCCTAAAATTGTTTCAGTCTTTGATCTCTTTGATCATCTTGATGAAACAGCCTCCGTTATTGATACTCAGGAGGTGGAACCCTTTGGGAAGATGAAGGTTATGAGGTGAAAGAAAGTACAGGTTCTTGTTTAAGCGTAACTGTAGCGGTATCTGATTTTCCCATTCTCCTTCCTAGAGACAATGGAATTACATGAGTTTTATCTGTAGTCGTTATAAGAGAGTCTTCAATCTGCTGAGAGATCAAAGTAAGTTCTCGAAAACCTCCTTTTTATTTCACAGGGTTCAATGGTGTGCGCAACTCATCACGACAATTTTCCACACAGATTGGCAACAATTCTTCTTGAGGGAGTTCTAAGCTCAGGGAATATGTTAATCCCTTCCAGCGAGCTATGAAATCTGAAACCCTTTTATTCCCCTTTTTCATACAATTTTTAAGATCAATAACTTTTGTCTTTGGCAATGATTAGCTGAATTGAAGAAGGAATCATTGAAGAAGATCCTCCCATCCAGTAATTGACCGGGATTGAAAGCTTGTATACCAAAAAAAAGCATGTCTCTGTAATGACTGTACAAAACACCTGAGATTAACTGCTTCTTGTTGCTGAGGGGTTCCCATCATAGGATCACAATGAGAAAAAAAATGTGTTAAGTGTTTCTCTGGGTCTCCAGAACCATTAAATATTTGGAATGTGGTACTTTCAAAAATTTTTGGGGGAGGAATCGCATCAACCCATTCAGGATAAGATCTTTTTTTTGGTTGATTTTGAGCTCATTTTCACTCCATAGCTTCCAACCGATTTGTTAATGACTCAATAGTAGTTATTAAATTTTGAGAAACATTCGGTTGAGCTTGGACCAGAGAAGGTGAAATAACTAGATCTTGGAAAGATGTGTTGGCTGGTACTACAACTGATGGTAGCACCACCGATTGTTGTTTCACATGACCCATAGGATTATACCTGTGAGGGTGTACTAATAAAGGAGGATATTATTGATCCATCTCAGTAACTGCAACAAATTCCCTTGGATAACTGACTCCAGAACGCTTAGGAAGAAGACTACCTTGAAGTATTTCTACATTGAACCTCTTCAATCCCTTCATTTCTTCCTCTTGTTGTGCGAATCTTTTCTCTAATGATAGTGATTGGCCTTCTCTAGAGGAATGGTATGTAACCTAATTATTTCCTTTCCCCTTTTTGGACACCATTAGGAGAGGGGGAAGTGGGTTACTTGATGGATTACCTAGATTCTGGGTAATCCTTTTATTTCTTGTACGCACACCTTCTTCAATTGTGTCTATGCATACATCCTCTTGAGTAGGAGCTTCCTCATCTGATCCCTCTGAGTGAGCCTCATCTGGGGGATCAAAAACAACAACATTGATGAAATTGATTGATGCATAATGCATTTCATCCCTTCTATCAGCATTTCTGAAATATTGTCTTCTTCCATGTCTTTGATGAGACATTGCCTTTTGTTGATTCGATCCATCAAGAAATTCTTGACGAACTGTAATTTGGTTGGAATCTCCTGATAATTTGGATCTTAGTTCCTCTAGTGTATTCTTCTCTAATCGAGAGAAGACTTCATTTATCTAAGGGAAAGATTGAGAATTTGAAAAGGTCCCCATTCCTATGGACTGGGATGTTCCTGCTGTTTCTGCTCAACTCTTCGAATCTTATTTGTTGATTCTAAGGGTTGGGTTAAAAGAGTCCCCAGTCTGGCAAGATGGGGTGGTTCTTGAGCTACTACATCAGAGACTTTCTTGAAATCTCTCTTGATCTTGTGGAATTTAGTCCATAAATTGGCTGGATGCATCAACCTACTTCCACTCTTATCACCCAGCTCAAAAGAATGTAGGATGATTTCTGACACTTCAATCACATGATGATGTGCATGCTCCAAACAAGAATCCTGTTCAATATTCTCGTTCTCTTGATGCAGGAGTAATTCAATAACTTTTTCTCTCTATTCTAGATTTTGAGAGGAACTAGTTGAGGCCTGTTCTTGAGAGAGCGTTTGATTACAAACAAAGCCAATTGATTATGGTTGGCCATGGGAAATAATATTGCATGAAACCATTTTCGGCGGGCTTTGCTGACTGGAGAGTACAGTGAAATGTAGTGATCCATGAACCCACCATCCCATGATATGGATACCAGATGGGGCATTGTAAATTAACTGGCACAATATTCTTAATGCTCAATGACATGAACACTGAAGGGATCTCTGCTACTTTTCAGCCTTCGGATATCAAGAATCTGAGAGAGATGCCAAGTCAATTTGGAATTTGTACCCTTTTATTATCTTGACATTATTTTCATATTCATCATAAGATAATATTTTCTTTTTCAACTAACAAAGAGTTTTCCATATGTTGAGACAAATATCATGAATTCCATAATCTGTCCACATCTCTAGAATGTCATACTGAGAGTCAGCCAAAGGCCAAAACATAACTAGCACTTCACCTTTCATCATTTGTTTTCTCATATTTAGTACTTCCTCTTCATCATTCAATGAAGATTGTTCTACCTGATTAGACCAATGTTGGTGCTTCCTTGTTGATTCATCAGATTCAAAAATATTGGTAGAGAATTCACTGATCAAACTAGAAGATGAATGACCCAAGGGTGGTTCAGAGAATGACCTACACCCCAGGATATCTTCTAATTGAGAATGTATTTCACCTGCTAGTGGTAAAGCATCAGACATGACTGGCTTCACATTTTCAAGTGCCTCAAGATAAGAGGTATTTCTCGTCACTACATTTTCTATTGGATCATTTTCCAGGCAATGTGAATTACTACTACGGAGAGGACTTTAGCAAAAAAATGTTTCATCATGGGGAGGACCACCATGGTGGGTTACAACAAAAGATGAAACATTTTTCTCCTTAATCTTCTGGCCACACATAGGGTTCTTGTGGATCTCATCTGAAGATGAAACATCGAGATTGACCGAATTTCCATGAATCAAGCCTTCATGAGGAAGTGTCTGATGAAGGCCTTTGGAGTTAATGTTCCAACTATTGGGAACTGAAAGAGTACAATCCTGATTTGCAACAGTTAATTGTCTGAGTGCATCAAGAACTCCAGCATCGAGCAAGGCCTTGTTACAGATTGGACCTTGATTTCTTGACTGTTCTGTGTGTGTCTTCTTCTTATATGACTTATTACTCACTTTGGAAACCACTTGTTGATGAAATTGGTCATTATGGGTAGGTGTATGTGCCAACTTAGAAAAAATGATCAGGTTATGCTGATTATCTGCACTCAAATCAGGTGTATGTGCCTGACTTGGTTGTCCGTATGATATGGGGGAGTATGCCCCACAACCCTATTGGACTGGAACAGAGGTGTGTGTCTGTTCCAGAGTGACATATTGATGTATCACTCCACTAGTAGAGATAGATTTTCATTTCTTTCCCTCTGATCCTCCTGAAGCTGTTATAATATTCTGACAGTCATCCAGAATATGAGCAGGGATTTGATTCTTCTCTTTCACCATTGACAGAATATGCTTGGTGACTTCAGCTACTGGAATGGGAATATATGTCCATTATGTGATTGGAGTAGGTGTGTGTTCCTACTCCTTTCCTCCTTTTCCTGTCAATGAATTCTGACAGTACTCAAGTGTGGGGGTAGAGAGTTGAGTCTGCCTCCTGTTTGTCACCAGAGCTTTCCGAATGACTTATCCTGGTGCTACCAAACGAGACTGTTGGTAGGCTTGATCAATACTGGCAGGTTTATGTGCCTACTGATTGCACTTTACTGAACAAGGTTGATGATCTTCCTTCAATACAGACAGATGAGGTTGTTGGCAGGATTGATGAGTGTAAGCAGGTGTTTGTGCCTGCTTACCAGTTGTCAACACATTGGGTTGGCAGGCTTCATTGTATGTAGTCAGACAAGCCTGTTGACTAGATGATGATTTATAAACAGTTGTATGTTCTTGTCTATAGTACTCCGCATGAATTTCCTGGCGGGATTGGTGTGTTGCTTCCTGACGAGTCTGCTGGACAGTGGAATTAAAACGGACGGTTGTGTGTGCCCGCTCGTTGCTTTCCAACAAGTTAGGTTGGTGTACTTCTCTGGAAATGGTAGAGATAATAACCCTCTAACTGTTGACCCGATTTCACCTCTGTAGGTTCTTCTTGCGTGCTCGGGTCTGAGGGACTTGAGCTGAGCCCCTGAAGGTGATACCCTCATCATGTTGAGGGTGCACTGCCGTACGAGTCTGGTGGAAATTTTTGATGGGAGTCCTCGGGAAGGACTCATGTCTCTTTGAATTAAGGCCACGAGGGACCTGCTCATTCACCTACACAGAATATGGGAGGGACTTTTGATTGAATCTTGGGTATAACGACCCGAAACGATTGGAAACGGTGGTTGGCACCACCTGCTTCTTGATTGATGGTCATCGCTGTCTGGATGACCAGGGTGAATTATTGACTTGGAGGGCTTGTCGAGCAGCCTCTGGAGTTGGAATAGTATCGTTTTGACAGTATTCCTTAACCAACGCATTTGATACCCAACATTGAAGATGCTGAGTAGGTTATTTCATCCCCAGAGCGGATGACGGTCCAGTAGGAGTAGCAGCAGAGGTATTCACAGCAGAGGTATTCACAGGCGTGGACTTTAGAGAATCCATTTCTGTAACGCAGAAGATCTTGGAAAAGAGTGCATGTTTGATATAACATACATAATCAAGATAAGTTTGGCCACTACATATTTTGGATGAGAACATATGTTATTTATTGTTCTGTTTTCCCTCTCATTGAGTTTAAATAGGGGCCTAACAAAATATGTAAAACATCATTTTAACTTGGTTAAGGATTCACGTCAGTTTAACCATTTTTGTTTTCTCTAGAAATCAGAATGACCTCATAAATTTATGGTCCAAACATTCCAAGCAGTTTCTAACAGGTTTGTTCGTATAACCGGAAACATCCAATGATTCTATATCCATTTGGACCTACTTTCCAAATGTATGAGCTCACTAGTTATGAATTGATGAGGCTTAAGAATTTATATTGGTCGAGAGGATGGGGGTCGGACTCATCACACCCTTTTGGGGGGAATTATTTTCTAATCTGGGACCCTCTTTATAGATTTAAGTTATTTTTGTGAATCCTTATTACATTACTAAGTATGAAAATGAGTTTTTATTTAGATCTAACAATCAATGATTAGTATGAAAGATATTTAGAGAATCATTTATATGTATTTGAGGTTCTTCATCAATAGAGAATCATCTATATTTGTTAGAGATTCTTAGTCAATGGTATCCTTTGACACATTATATAAAAATATCTTGGTCATTAGGATAACCATACTGGTTTTGAATCCACTCAGCGGGGCACTTGAAGTTTATTGTCATTCAGAAGGACGTAGATTATTTTAGAGTTGGGATCGTACCCGCAGATGTGCTACATACATATCCTTTTATTTAGAAAAGGAATCATAACCCACGTATTTTGAGTAAAGAAGTATGAGGTTTATGCATGATTGATGGCTCAAATAAAGATTTCATAATTACTTTTACACTCTAAGCTCACGTGAGTCATGCTCGGTGTGAGGATAAAGAGGTATTGGTAAAACCAGACAATTGTTCCAGGAAAGATGAATTTATAAGAAATGATGTGGGGCTTATGTATGTATGACTTCCCAGATAGATGAAGATTAGGATTTACTTCAAGGAAGAAACTCGAGAACAAGTTCCATAAAGGTATATGTCCTTTATGAAGATTTGGATACTTAACTTAGGACTTAATCCTGAGAAGGATTCCAAAATTAGAGAGGACTTATGATTGGGTTTTACTCCTAATAAGGAAGCCCAAATCAAAAGTAAATTAAGACTGGTTAATAGAAATTATGTCTGGGGATTACTCTTAAGAAAGAGGCCCAAAATTAAGGGATCTTAAGGGACTTAGGGCTTACTCTTTAGGAGGATGCCCAGGTTAAGGGAATTTGGAACTTGGGGATTACTCTTGAGGAGGATGCCCAAAATTAAGAGAACTTGAAGACCGGGGCTTACTCCTAAAAAGAAGGCCCAGGTTAGGGGACTTGGGGCTTACTCCTAAGGTGGATTCCCATATTTGGGATTCCGATACTGGGATTTACTCCTGAGAAGGAGGCCCAGGTTAAAGATCCTTTCATCTTTAAAGGATGAGGTTGAATTAATGAAATCTCTAACCTTAGTGACATAAAGATATATAAATCACTAGGTTTTGAGAAATACTGCACAAAATTATTTTTAGATAAGGAATCCACCAAAAAACCATGCCATAAATGTCTTTAAAGAAGGTTCTGAAGATTAAATTTTGAAAAAGAGAGGTGGATTTGAAGAAATCAAGTGAATAGGTGGGAGGGGCACCCAAAAAGAAAGAGGCGTGAAAGTCCTGCGTTGGCGCGCAAGTCTTGACCGCACAAGTATACTTGCGCGACACATGGGTACTTGCGCGATGGTCAACCCTTAGGGTAATACTTGGGTGAGACCTGGCTCGAGCCCTTAGTATTATCCCTAAAGGCTTCCAAAATAGTGGCGCATAGGTTTTATTGAATGAATAAGGCGGTGCACAAGTGTGGCCATTTCCCATAAGGGATGGTCACTTAGGCATGCAAGTGTTGATGAATTTCAACACTTAGGACTTTTTTCCCTGTCTAGAGCTTCCATTCTAGGTAAGAAATTACCTTAGAAGTGTTCGTAAGACTTCCAGAAGAGACAAGGGCACCGAGAGGTCAAATATGAGTTTTGGAATTTTTCCGTCCCTGAAATGGGGGGGCCCACCAGGGGTATTTATATGCCAGGGAAGACCTTGGGTGAGAAATCAAAGAGGGCGCATAAGTAACCTATGTGACCACTATGCAGCGCACAAGTATACTTGTGCGACCATGATGAAACTTGCATGACCCAAGTGGGAAGAAATCCTTCTCCATACCTTTGTCGATTTTTTATGTTTCTTCAAAGGATGAATCACTTTGGACTAAGGTATTTCCCTTTTTCAGTCATTAGACTTTGTGACGAAAAGGATCGTCAATAATGAGCCCCCAACCTGGAAAGCTGGGGTTATTCTTCAACTGGTATGGATGAAATTCATGCTGTTTCTCTTCTGATTTTGTGGATTTTGGTTCGGACATTAGCTAGGTGCATCATCCGAAAATCATTTAAATCACCTATTTCGGAATATCATTGTGTTATTTCATATATATGCATCTTATTACACCTAAGATCCTCTAAATGGGATGCCTATTCAAGATTCTCATATGCTTGATGTAAAATTAGCTCAACAACTTCTTTTCTTTGGGCCTGATTCTATTGAGAACTGGTTGAGGCCTGTTCTTGAACGTACATTTGATTAGATACAAAACCTATTGATTGTGGCTGACCATAGGAAATAACATTGCCTGAAACCACCTTTTGCGGATTTTGGAGTGCAGTGAAATGTAATGCTCCATATTCACCCATTCCTCTGATACAAACATTTGATGGGGAATCAAAAATTAACTGGCATAGCCTCTTTAGAGCATTGAGACATGCACACTCAAGGGTTATCTACTGTTTTTTGACCTTTGGATGTTGGGAAACTAAGAGAGATTCCATGCCAATTTGGTGCTATAACCCTTCTATTACCTTTACATGATTTTGATATTCTTCATATGGTAAGACTTTGATTTTTAAATGACAAAGAGTTTTCAATAAGTTGTGACAAATGTCATGAATGAAATATTCTGTTATTAATTATGGAATTTTATACTGAGAAACTTCCAAAGGCCATAACATGACTGGGATTTCTCCTTTAGTTAATTGTTTCATCATGGTTAACACATCATATTCAACTTTCACAAGAGGTTTCTCCACTTGATCTGACCAGAGTGGATGCTCTGTATTAGTAGATAAATGACCTAATGGAGGTTTGGAGAATGATCATTCCATTAAGAAGTATTTTGGTTGAGAAAGTGTTTCACTCTTCAATGACAAGGAATCAGACTTGTCTGGACTTGTGCTTTAAAGTGCCTCAAGATAGAAGGTCTTTATCATCGCTACATTGTCAATTATGAAATAGTCTTGACATTTTGAAATACTATTATGGATAGGACTTTCACAGAGAATTCCATCATAGGGAGGGTCACCACGATGGATTACAGCAAGGGATAAATCTTCTTGCTCCTTGGTCATTCTGGCCACACGGAGGGCTGCCGTGGCTCCCATCCATAGATAGGCACTCTGGAGAGATTGAATTTTCATGAAGTAATCCTTCATGATGAAGTTTCCAATGAGGAAATTCATAATTAAAACTACCACTCCCATAATTTGGTATTGAGAGGATAGGATCTTGAGTAGAAGCATATAAATGTCTGAGGGATTTGATAAAACCTTCATTATGAGGAGCCACATTGCAGCTTAAGTCTTGATTTTCCAACAATGCATGGCGATAATTCTTGTTGTATGTTCTCTAATACTTAATTTTCACTACTTGTAGGGAAAATTGGTTATCATTGGTTGGTATATGTGCCTGCTTGGGATTGGTTACTAGAACGAACCGGTTACCTCCAATTTGAAAGGGTGTATGTTCTTGATCATGTTGTCCATATGATATGCGGGAATATGCACCATGAACCTCTTGGACTAGAATAGAGGTGTGTATATGCTCTGGGATGGCATGTCGGTGTGTCATCCCATGTGTGGGGACAAATTTATATGTCTGTTCCCCTGATACTACTGAATTAGTTGTTAAAATATCCTGGCATGCTTCCAAAAATGGGCAGGGATATGTGTCTTCCCTTTCACAAATGATAAGTTGTGTTTGGTGATTTAAGTATCCGATACAAAAATATATGTCTATTCTGTATCTTCAGTATGTGTATCTTCCAGCTCCTGTCATCCTTTTCTTGTCAATGGATATTGATAGTACTCACGCATGGGGGTAGAGAGTTGGGTCTGTCCCAAATTTGTCGTCAGAGCTTTCTGACTGACTTCTCTAGGTGCTACCAAATGAGACTGTTGGCAGGATTGATGAACATTGGAAGGTGTATGTACCTACTGGCGGTTTTACATCAAGTATGGTTGACATACTTCCTTCAATACTGGAAGATGAGACTACTGATAGAATTGGTGATTGTAAATAGATGTATGTACCTGTTTATCATTTTCCACCACATTAGATTGGTATGCTTCTTTAAATGCTATCAGACGAGCCTGCTGACTGGATGATAACTCGTAAATAGGTGTATGTGCCTGTTCATGGTACACCACTGGGTTTATCTGGTGGGATTGGTGGGTTTTTGTTAGATGATCCTGCTGAGCAGCAAAATTAGGATGGACGGGTGTATTTTCCCGCTCGTTGTTTGCCATCAAGTTAAATTCATGGAACTTTTTGGTGGAGGCAGAGGTAAGAAACTACTCCTTATTGTTCGGACCTTGTCCCTAGCAGTTCTTCATATGTTCCTGGGTCTGAGAGACTTCGTCCAAACATCCATAGGCAACACCCCCATCATGTTGGGGGTACAGTACCACGTGATTCTGGCAGTGATTGCTAGTGGGAGTCCTCAGAAAGGACTCCTGCATTCTTGAATTAAGGCGTTGAGTGACCTCTTGATCCACCTACCTACAGTATAGTAGGGATTTATTATTGATTTTTGGGGATAAAGTCCCAAAATGGTTAGAGATGGTGGTTGTCACTGTTTTCTTCTTGATCATTGATCGTCGTTGGCCTAATGATCGCAGATTTTTGTTGACCTGGAGGTCCTATCGAGCAGCCTCCAAAGTCGGGATTGTAACATGCTGGCGATATTCCTTTACCGGCACATTAGAGACCCAATGTTTAAGATGATTGGTTGGTGATGACATCCTTCCCATAGATGGATATCAAGCCTCAGCAGCAGTCAGGAAGTTCACTTATGTTGTTTTAGAGAAATCCATTCTTTGGATTGAATGGAATTATATGAAAACACTTGCAAACAACAACAAGATTTATTAAAGAAACATCTTTTTAGATGGATACATGCATGATTAATTCCTTTGTCCGGCCTTCCTTTATCAATTGATAAGGGCCTAATAGGTGGGTAACATTATTAATTGGTTAAGGATTCACATCAGGTTCCCCATTTTTGTTTCGTAGTTCCTTAAAATATGTGTTCTAGTTTTAAGAATCAGTATTTCCAGGTGGTTTCCATTGGATTTATTCATAGAACTAGATATTTGCAACTATTCTTTATCTAAAGGGGACCTTCTTTCCAAAGGCATGGTTTCTTTAAGTTTGAACTTTACGATTCTTAAGAACATGCATTGGTCGAGAGGATGGTAGGTCGAACTCATCACACCCTTTCGGGGGGAATTATTGTCTACATTGAGACTCTCTTTGTAAATTCAGGATTTTTTCATGAATCCTTACTAACTCACAAAGCATATCATAAGTATCCCTTGGAATTCACAATCACATATTTACATTTGTATAATTTAGAATCATCAGTATGCATTCAAGGATCTTCATTAATGGAAACATTCATGTATTTGAGGTTTTCCATCAATGGGATCCTCTAATATAACGAATAGAGATTATTTTAATCGTTTTTGTGATGATACTGGTTTTTAAGCCACTCAGTGGGGCACTCAAGAATTTTTTGTCATCCAGGGAGATGAAGGTTTGTTTTGATCTTGGGATCATGCCTGTCAAATGGGCTACCTACATATCCTTATGAATGTAATTAGAACCCTCGTAGTTTGGTGTCACTTAATTGGACACATCATACCTTTTAAGGTCATTTGATAAGGACCTTTAAGAGAATGATGTTTGGTCAAAAATTAATGTGGGACATAAAATAAAGAAGCCTAAGGAACTTGGAAAGGATGTGAGTTTCAATGTAGGATCAGACCCTATTGGAAATATGGCCCAAGGAGAACAAGGTATATTTGAAGTGTTGGGTTTGAACCTCAAGGAGGCTTCTTATGTATCCCATATTAATGGGAATCAAAGCCTATGTAGTTCGATAAATCATATAGGAGAGTTTGGTCCTCTGAGAAAGATGTGTTTGGGCTTACTTCTTAAAATGGATGCCTTGATGATTTGAAGATTGAATTTGGGGCTTATTTCCAAAGGAGGATGCCCATTGAGCTCGTTCCTTGAGACAGATTCCTACGTATCCTGGTATTAATAGGAATCATAGTTCTCTTAGTTCCTTTGAATGAGTGTTTGTGCGCATGTTGTAACCATCAGATATCTCTAATCCCAAGGGAGTCAATATTCGAGTGAGAAAAAAGAGGATGTGAAAGATTCAACAATGACACTTCACGCTTTTCCTCCTCAGCAGATGGAAGGGGGCACATTGACCATGGAAGAGGGAAAGGCGACGAGCTTTCACTCTCTTCTCTTCACATCAGACAGGGGTCTAAATGGATGGAAGAAGGGGTGATGGTGAGGGCCTTATAGAAGGATGGCTGCCCTAAAATTGATCCTGGTAGGAAAGTGGAAAAGTAAGTGTGAACTATACCTTCCCTACCAGAGACCTGAGGTTTCAGGTTACCTCTTTGAGAAAGGAGAGGCCATGACCTAACCCTTCTCTGAACCAGGAACTTCCCAGCACTATTTCTGGGAGAAAGGTCCATGTGACTATGGATATACAAACCCATATACATTCCATGAATCCTAACCCCATTGTGAAACAAATGTGGAAAACCTCTTACTGTGGAAATACAAACCCAAATAGGAGACATGCAGATGTGCCTTTCCAAAAGGTTTGATAAGTGAGGAGGTTTTGGTGGAGTTCTCAACATAATCCCTTTTAGAAAAGGGATCCAATGAAGAAGAATCCTTGCCATGAATGGATGAGGAAGACTTAATGGATTGTAGACTGATGAGAGTGAAGAGAATAAGTGAATCAAAGAGGGGCACCCAAGTAGACAAGGGCCCACATGAATTGTCGCGCATGTACACTTGGGCGAACTAATGTTCACTTATGTGACGAACAACCTATGTGGTAATACTTGGGTGAGACCTTTCTCAAGCCTTCAAAAGTATTCATAGGTGATCCAAGAAGTGGGGCCCTCATGTTCTTGTGAGAGGAATGGGAGGTGGGAAAGTATTTCTGACCTAGGGAGGTTGGGTGCTTTAGGTGCACAAGTGTTATGGCTTTCAAACACTAAAATGACTTAATTCTAATGATCCTCCCTTAAATCCTCCACTCAAGGTGTTGTAGAACAACCTTGAATGCTTCGGAAGACTGGGGCGAAGTACTTGGGTGACCAGAGTAGCAATTGGGCTCAAGGAAATTCATATGTACATATGGGGTCCCCAAGGGACTATTTATAGACAAATAAATGACCTTGGGAAAAATGAGTTGGGCACGCCAGTAACTTGTGTGCCGATGGTGTTTTGGCTAGACTAGAGCGACACCTTTAAGACTTATCCAAAATCATCACTTCAATCAACTTCATCATGGTGGCGCACAAGTGTTTGCATGAAGGTACCTTGAGCGCCTCTTTAGGGACTTATCTAAATGATTGCTCCAGACTGTAGGGGTTGTTCCCCTGCACCCCTACTTGGGATCAATGCCGAGTTGTGGTCCCACTTCACAACCGTCACTGAACCCCATGAAAAATGCAGAGTCTCACTGTGAATGATTTGACCATGCTTGAGGACATTTTGTGGAGAATTTCATGGAACACATTTCATGGTGTCTAAAAATTCCAACTACCACACAGATATGGGGTAGATGATACCTGTTCATTGATTTGAATAAGAATAGGTTCTCTATCACTACCCATCTATTGAGGCTTCCTATAGAACCTCTATATCAGTTGCATCCTTTAAAGATTGGGAATAAACTTGAGGTAAAAGGCAATAACCTTACATGTGACCAGGCCTACTACTCTGATTGAAATACTACACTTCCCTAAGAGGATGATCCTTTCCTCTAGATACTCTTTACACCACCACCTTGGTGAAAGTTTTCATAATGAAACTTCTTAATGTCTAAGGAAGTACCATCAGATCACCTAGATGAAACCGTATATTCAACACTAGAAGCCTTTTCATGTTTAAGTTAGAAATGATATCCAAATTACCACCTCATCACACTTATTTAGATGAAATTTACATACCCTAAAATTAATTTCAAATCTAAATCCATATTCTAAACTTTTATCTATTTTTATCACATCTGCTGCTAGTGTTAGGGAAAACAACTGCAAGCCACTAAATTAGCAAGGAAAACCTATATCTAACATCTCTCATAATTAAAATTAATAAACCCTATGGATCCCTCATGTGTCAATGTTTCTAGGTATAAATTCTCAAAGAAATTATCTTAAAATCCTTTCCAATCCATTCTCTCTAGCCTCCAATCTAGAACATGAATATCCCACTTGCACATTGATGGTCCTCACAATATATAAGTTTCAAACTTAACCCTAAAATATATCAGATTCCACTTGTGAACTATAATCATATGTATACAATAAATACATAACTCAACTACATTAGGTCCACCCTCTCTGGAAAACTATAGAGGATTACATAGATATAACTCCCTTTTTATATAAAACATACTCATCACATCTCACCCTATGTCTCCCTCCATGAATTTCATAAGGCTATGGATATTATTGAGAAAATTCCCTTCGTCCCATCACCAGGAACCAACAGGGGAATTGGTCCTACTTCTGGAGGTGCAATCTCATAAATGTCCTCCTATCATTCTACTGATAAATTTCACAGTGGTGGAATTCCTCTGTAATTCAAATCACACATTTCAGGGAACCTAACACACTATTTCCATAGTTACAAAAAATAGGGGATACAACTAGACATATCAAGATACTCCACATACACTATCTCAATGGTCATAACAATAAAACTATCAATATACATATCCAACCCAATCTAGGTCCACTGGCTAACTCAGGATAAAACAATCTTCCAATTTAAAATCTTTTATTTGAATCCATTTTAATCATTAAAATTTAACACATTTTAATTTTTTAAAGAGTTTCAAATTTCTTATTATGAACTATTTAGTTAAAATTAAAAAGGAAAAAGAATTGAATTTATTTTTCCCCAACCCAACCACATCATGATTTTCTATGATTACCTAATATGATGCATGTCTCATAATTCCCTGAGTGGATAAAATTATATATTCATACATAATGTTATGCCATATAAAACCATTGGTAACATCTCAAAAAATGGTGGCATAACAAAAAAGGTGCATCACTCAAGGTGAAATAATATTTCAATGGTCAAAATCCAACATTAAGAACGGAAATCCCTCCCTTAGATCTTGGGGATTTCCCAAATACATCGGTTAGCTACACCCATGCACGAGCTCTTTACCCATTCCCAAAAACATCCTTGTATTTTGTATAATTTTCCCAATGAATAAAGAAATAGATAATAACATCATGTGATATGAATTAGTTACATCTTAGCTAGGGATCCACTAAACCAATGGGATGAGCAGGTTCACTAAATGACATCAACTGTACCTCTCTATATTCCAGAGGATACCGACTAGTATCGATAGTTTATTAGCAAATGTGGAGAGACAATACCCGGTTTACCTGAGTTGAAAAACAAAAAACAAAATTAATAACTAAATAAATAGTAAAAATAACCTCTGGATACACACATATCACATAACTGAATCCAAAAATTGTGTAAATTCCCAAAAACTAGTATAGTAAATATGCCAATTCATAATAGTTCCATGTGTCAAAATAAATATAAAATAAGGACATTGTCCTTGATATCATGCATAGTTCCCACATAAACCATCAATACCAAGTCCCACAAAATCCATCTACTGTAGGAGCCTTCCTCTTTTTGCGAACTTCAACCATGAAGTCTGATCTAGTTCTAACAATGAACCGAGAAAGTTTTGAGTGCAACCAGGTAGGCCACCACAACGTTGTATAATGAAATATCTAGAATAAAAATTAGTTCATTGATTAGTTTTTATAAATAATTATTTTTCAATTAACCTCATTGTCCCATGGGTTCTAATATACACCCGATATAATCAAAATTTCTTCATCACATGAAATCATCAGAACCATAAATATAGTGGTTATTTATTTTAAATAATGGATAATCAATACAATAATATAAACAGGGATATAGAATGACATGTCTGACAATCCCAATCAATTATGTTGAAGTCCATAAAAAAATTAATCCACAGTCATGGAATGTGATGTCCCACAACTCAATCAACTTTATGGAAAATCGGGACCAACAACCCATCCCACAAATGTAGAACTCCATAAAAAACATTAACCATTTCATCAAAAACTAATTTCCAAGTTCTAGTATACATGACATTTTTAAGAAGTTAAAAAACATAGGGGAAACTTTTTAATCCTTTACTCACTCTGGACTATACAGCCATCACCTTTAACCCCACCTCACCTTTTATTCATGTAAAAATACATTTTATGTTCTATAAAACCATTTAGAAATATGAAATTTACCCAATAATCATTTTTCATTTCTCCCTTATATAATGTCAAACCCTATTACAATTTCAATGTTAAGAAAACATCCTCAAATGCCTTTCTATCCTATCAAAAATTTATTACCATCAGTTTAATTACTTTAACCCTCGATTCCAACATTTAAATCCCATTTGAACAATTTTAAGGGGATTGAAACACCCTAAGGGTGTCCATATAACTGATCTCATAGTTGTTGATGGAACCAATGAGATACGTGAAGGTTTTAAAACATCAACTTGAAATATAATCAATTTTTAATAAATGATAAATCAAATATGTGGCAGGTAAAAATAATTTAAAATAAGGTATACACATGAAGAATAAAAATACCATGATAAATAACACGAATATCACCTACCGTGTGCTCATAGACATGACTCATCCAACCCCAAACCTTGATTAAAGATAAAATATTCATTACCAGAAAAGAAAAGAACTCCCTAGAAGTAGGTTTCATTATGCATAGAAGAATATGGAGCACCAAGATGTACCTCCTCTAGAAAACAGAAGGAAATGGTCCCATAGACATACCCATGGCTTCAAATTGCATGAAATGACACCTCTAACTCTTTATGATCAAAGGAATACCACTATCGAAATATGATAGTTATTTTGGTTTTCACCCTAGGATGTTGGAAGTGAAATGAGGAATACTATAAATTGAATTCATATAAGTTTTGGGATGGAAGAATTGTCAAATTTTCACTTTTAGTGAGGCACATGGTTTGGTCATATAGTTTTCCAAGACATGTGTCAACTATGTTGTCTCCTATATCCATGGGGAAACTAATTCAGGTAGTTTTTTGTGCCGCTAATATGGTTTTTGAAAACCATGTGGCTAATGGATCACTCCGATCATTCATAGTTTTCAGGACACACTTCAATAGTTCGTAAACATTGCTCCTCCACAACCCATGTCTCATGGTAATGGAGCATGGTTAGCAATAACCATGTTCTATGTTCCATGACCTATAATCGTAGTTTTCTACATTTTTCAAGTCCAAAACCTCTTGTTATGCTGTAAAAACCTTTCTTATTCCAGTAATAATTCCATGATGCAATGAAAGAGAGTTCAAGAAAAATATAAAAGGGAAATGTTCCTCATTAGAGGGTTTAGATCTTACACTAAAAAACAATAAAAAACTCTAAAACCCCTAAAACTCTAAATACTCTAAAAACAGTAGAACCCAAACCCCTAAAAACCTAGAAAACCCCTAAAAGAACATAAAAAACATAAAATTCATTAAAAACTATAAAATCTCCCAAAATGTCCATCAAAAACCTATATCATCTTAAAAACACCAAAACTTATCTAAAACCCCTAAAACACTCTAAAAACCCATAAACAAATGAAAACCCAGAAGAACCCCTAAAACATAAAAACTCAATAAAACCATAAAAAACTATAAAACCTCAAAACCCCTTAAATCCCAAAAAAAATAAACCCATAAAAAACTAAAAAAACATTAGAAACCCCAAATATAATCCAAATAACCCCTTAAACCCTATAATCACCTAAAATCCCAATAATACATTAACACTCCAAAAATATCTAAAAACCACAAAACCCCCTAAAAACATTAAAACCCAAAAAATCCAATAAAAAGTTGACCCTAAAAATCCCTAAAACCCTTAATAAATCCAAAAAACCCAAAAACCTTTAAATACCCTAAAGAATCCTTAAAACACCATAGATCCCCTAAAAATCCCTAAATCCCAATAATAATAATAAATAATAACTAGAATTAAAAACCCTAAAAAGACCAAAAAACCTTAATAACCCTAAAAAAACATAAAACCACTAAGAACCCTAAAAATCATAAAACAGTTTAAAACTTTAAAACCCATCAAATACCTAAAACCATTAAACAAATAAAAACCACTAAAACCTATAGAAATTATAAAAACCCAAAACCCATATTAACATTAAACCATAAATAAACATAACTCCCTCCCCCCAAACCTCTAGAAATCCAAAAAATCCAAAAAAACCATTAAAACCCTAAAAAATGTAAAAACCCAAAAACCCTAAAAACACTAAAATCCATAACAACCCCCTAAAATACCCTAGAAGGGAATATAGATGTTTGTCTCTCCTGTAATGGTGATTCTTCCTTCCCGCTGCAGGCTTGACAACATTGACGATTTTTGCGCCTCGACATCCCCACGCTATGGGGGACGGTACTTGTTGGTCCTTGATAAAGATATAACCTTTATCATATTATCGGATCGTAATTTGCTTCCATATTTTCCATAGAGTGAGCTTTTCCCTAAGGTTTCTGGCTTTCACGAAGGTCATCTACAACTACAACTATCACTTGAGAAGCTTAACAAAGCCTCTCCTCTACATAGGATGACTATGGTCATTCTATTTTGGAATTGGAGCCCTTCAGTTGACATTTTTTATAGGTTCGTGTTTGTACACTGGGATCTTCGGGATCGTGATACCGTGTGCCTTGTCGATTCCTGCCACATTCTAATTTTGTTCTCATTCTAGGAAGATCTCGTTAAGGCCTGTTCGGAGGCTCCATGAAGATGTGATGGTGCCCTCTTCTCCCTCTTTCAGTGGAGCTTTGATTTCCATTTGTGTCCTGACTCTCAGATGGTGGTGACTTGGGTGAGGTTTCCTAAACCACCCTCCCCTTTCAAAAACCTGTCTATTATTTCAATGTTGTGAAAACTGGTTGGAAGGTTCAAGCTCATGGATAGTAAAAATATGGATCTTTTTCATTTGGTTTCCCTGAGAATCTATGCTGAAATCAATATTTTGAAGGATCTGGTTGAATTTTTTTGGATTGATATTGGTGATGAGCTCCGATGGAAGAAACTGGTGGTGTTCGAATCATGTGTGAGGAACTATGACTCATGATGGGATCTTGGCCACGCGAATCATTATTATAGGCATAGGGATAGGGAGCGTCTTGTGGCAGGGATTGATTAGAGAGTTTCCTCTCCAAGGTTAGGGTAGGCTACTGATTTTGAGGCATGTTTGGGAACTTTTAGGGACTCCATTTTGGGTGAAAAAAGGGTTTATAAGGTGGAATAATGGGGCTTTCCTCAAGGCAGGCTGTAGTGGGGAATAAATCAGAGCCTAAGGTAAATTAAATATTCAAGAGTTTCAAGGTTAACTTGGTTATTTCAGGTGATTTACCTTCCTCTAGAAGGATGGGGGTTAGGTTTCTGATGAATATGGAGTTGTAGCCAGTAACCTGACATGGAAATGGCATGTAGATGTTCTAATTCCCATTTTTGGGGGGCAAGGACCTGTGGAAATCGTGGGGAAATTTCACGTACAGGGATAGGTGCAAGTTGAAACTATTAGGGATGATAAAGAGTAGACTATAGAACTTTAGGTGGAGGTACCTAGCCTCACTAGTGAAGGGATGGAGAGGGAGGTGATGTCTGAAATCCATCAACTATTATTGTGCTAGGGTAGGCATAGGATAGGGAATTAGTCTTAATTTTAAATGGTGTTGCGGGATTGGAACTGGCGGAGACTATAGAAAAGGAGGGAGTGAGACATGGGAGGCATTAACAGGGAGAGATGTTGGCTGAAGTGGCATGGTATGAGACCAGACACCCTATGGATATTTAGGAGGATGTTACACATCACTTTTGTGAAGGGATGGGGCATACAGAGGTGGAGCATAATGCATTACCCACTGTTGAGCATGTGTCACATCACAATGAGGTGCAGGATGGTGTTGCCAGGATTGGGGACGGATCAATTGAATTTCTGCCTGAGATGCATGAGGATAAGGAAGACATGTCAGCAGTTAGGATGACAACTAAGCAACAGTATCCGAGCCTTGCTCTGGTTGTGTTTGAGACCTTACCCCCGCCTCTTGAGCTGTCTGAAAAGATAATTTTGAATTTTACATACATCAAATTTGAGCAGCATCAAAACGAAATTTTGTAGAAGCCTGAACTGATTTAGGATGTGATCTTCGTCTGGGATGATAATGATGAAGATGAAAGGTTATGGGACAATTTTGTGGATCGTGATGCCATTATTAATGCTAATATGGCTCGGATTATGAGGTAGAAGGCTTTGATGGGTGATCTTGGTTCTACTGTCTTGGATTCATTCCCCTAGAAGAGAAGGTTGCGGTCTTACATTGATCTCACTCCTGGAATTGATAGTCAGAGAGGTGGAGTTGATCTTGCTGCTGTTGAACATTGGAAGGATGGGGGTCCCAAGATCCAGGTGGTGAGGGATGATGGTTTGATGCAAGTTAAGAAAGTAGATCGTGGAGCTCTCCCAATGAAGTGGAGGTCAAGGAGGGATTACTCTACTCTTCCCAAGCCAATTTATACTAGATCTTCTTCCATGTCCTCTGGTAAGGAAGCTTCCTCTGGTAGGGATGGTCGGTTTGATAAGGCACAGTTGAATGTGGAGCAACAAAATCATAGAGAGTATTATACTACCTTCTTTAAGCAATATGAATAATATGAAAGTGATTCAGTGGAGTCATATGCTTCTTCTTGTTCTAGGGCTGATGGGGATTCATATAGGGATGGAGACGTTAATTTGTAGTTTCTTTTCCCTATCTTATGATTTTTGGTTCTTTGGGGTTTTTCAGTGTCGTGGGGGGTCCAGGGTATTTTGGAATGGGTCGTTGGACCCTACCCCACCCTTGTCTGCTTTTTTTTCTTTTTATAAATTCTAGGGGTCCAGTAATAGCCTGGCCTAGCACCTTCCTTTCCCTAAAAGACCCTAAAAACAAAAAAAAAACTAAAAAAATCCAATAATCCCATAAAAACTAAATAAACTAAAAGACAGAAAAATATTTTAAAATCCCTAAAAGACTATAAAATACCATAAACACTAAAATATTATAAAATCCCTAAAATTCCCTAAGGGACCACTGAACACCAATATATATCAAAAAATACCATAAAAACACAAAAAAACACTAAAGGACCCTAAAAATCCTAAAAACTAATGGTCCTTAAAAACCCTAAAAACCCTAAAAAACAAAAAAAAACTCTAAAACCCCAACAAAATAATAAAAACCCATTACATAACCGATACCCTCCCAAACCCCTAAAATTTTGTAAAATCTCTAAAAAATCCTACAATCCCTAAAAAACATGAAAATTATTGAAGACCCACAAAACACTAAAAACCTGGAAAACCCCAAAAAAAGATCCTTAAAACCCCTAGAAATACCTAAAGACCTAAAAGACCCTTAAATCCCTAAAAATAAAAAAAAATATACCACTAAAAACAATTTAATCACTAAAACCCCAAAAAATTTATAAACCCTAAAAGCCCCTAAAACCCTTAAAACCGTAAAACCCGTAAAAACACTAAAAAATTTGAAATCCCATAAAAAGGACTTAAAAACCTGAAAACTCCTAAAACCCCTAAAACTAATAAAACACCTAAAAAAACTAAAATCCTAAACCCCCTAAAAAACACTTCAACCCTATAAAACCCTAAATCTCTTTTTAAAACCTACAAACCTCTAATAAACCTAAAAACTAAAAAACCCCTAAAACCCTTAAAAATTCCGAAAACCCCTATTAAAACCCAATAACCCATAAAACCTTTAAAAGACCATGAAAACTCTAAAAACACAAGAAAACCATAAAAACATTATAATATTCTACAAACCCTAAAAACCCAAAAAGACCCATAAACCCATTAAACACCCTAAAACCCCAAAAAAACACCTAAAAACATAAACCCATAAAACAAATAAAAAATATAAAAAAAACCCAAAAAAACCCAAAAAAAACCTCTAAAATAATTAATATCTCTAAAAACCCATAATATCCCCTAAAAACCAAAACTATAAAACCCTTAATACCCCAAAAACCCTCAACCCCTAAAATACCATAAAACAATCTCGAAAACCCTAAAACCATAAAATCCTTTAAAATCATGAAAACCCTAAAAAACCTTAAAAACCTAAAGACCTAAAAAAATACATGAACATCCTTAAAACCCCTAAAACAACTAAAAACATAAAATTTCAAAAACCCATAAAACCATGAAAACCATAAAACACCAAAAAAACCCTTTAAAAACTCCAAAACCCTGAAAACCCTTAAATATCTAAAACCCCCGAAAAACAAGAAACACTCTAAACCACCAAAAAACCTAAATACCATTAAAACCCTTAAAAAACAAAACCCATTAAAATCCCCTAAATCCCTAAACCATAAAAACTCTAAACCCCCTAAAAATCTATGAAATACCCTAGAACTGGTAAAAACCCCTAAAACCACAAAACAACCTAAAATACCTTAAAATACTCAAACAACATAAAATTATGAAATCCATTAAAACCCACAAAAAAGATCTAAAACCCTAAAACTCTAAGACCTCAAAAATCTTTAAAACCCCTAAAAATAAAAAAAACATTAAAACCCCTAAAAATAAAAAAAAACCTAAAAATACCATAAAATATAAATAAACCGTAAAACTCATTAGAACCCTAAAAACAATAAAAACACTTAAAATAATAAAAACCCATTAAAAAACAAAAATACAGAAAATATCCCTAAAAACCTTAAAAACTCTAAAAACCCTAAAAACCCCAAATAAACCCGAAATACCCTTACAAATCATAAAACCCAAAATACCCCTTAAAACCTTAAAACCCCTAAAATCCCCAAAAAAAACCCTAAAACCACTGAAACCCCAAAAACCCACAAAATAGTGAAAACCTAAAAATCCATAAAAAATACACAAACCCATAAAATTTATAAAAACAAAAAAATACCCTAAAACCGTAAAACCATAAAAGATGCAGAAAATCCAAAAAAATTCTTATAAAGAACCCAAAATCCTAAAAGACCCTAAAACCATAAAAACCAAAAAACACAAGAAATACACTAAAAACCTGAAATACTAAAAAATATACTTTAAAACTTAAATGTCATTAAAACCCATAAATACCCCTAATAGACCCTAAAACAACTACAAACCAAAAAACCCTAATACATCTAAAAAACCATAAAAGAAACTAGAAAAACTAAAAGGACCATAAAACCCCTAAAAATCCAAAATAATACTAAAAACCTAAAGGACCTTAAAAACCATAAAAACCAAAAAGGACAATAAATACACTAAAAATCCCTAAAAGACCTTCAAACCATAAAAACGTAAAAACCATAAAATGACCTAAAAACAAAAAGACCCTATAAACCCAAAAAAACCCTTTGTCCCCAAAAAAATTTAAAAATCCTTAAAATAACTAAAACCTCGGAAAATCTAAACAACCCTAAAAATCCCGAAATTTTTTAAAACCCTATAAAACAATAAAAACCCTAATATACATAAAATACCATAAACCCCCATAAAACCCCTAAAACCTATAAAACACCTAAAATAATATAAATCCTAAAAAATAACTAAATGAAAGTAAAACCCTAAATCACCAAAAAATCCTAAAATACATTAAAATAAAATAAAAAAATCCAAAAAACTAAAAAAAATACCAAGGATCATAAAAAGACTAAAACACCTAAGGGCTCTAAAACCCAAAGACACTTTAAAGTAACCTAAAAACCCTAAAAATACTAAAAACACTAAACCCCTAAAACACCTTAAAATCCCTAAAAGATATAAAAACCCTAAAAGGCATAAAAAACCTAAATACACTAAAAACCAAAAAAAATCATAAAATACGCTAAAAATCATTAAAACATTAAAATACACTAAACACCATAAAAACACCTAAAATAGAAAAATAAACTGAAAATGATAAAAAAAAACCAAAAGTCCTTAAAACCATAAAAACCTTTAAAACCATAACACACTAAAACCCTAAAACCCTAAAAATGATAAAAATACTTTACTACCCTGATGAACCCTAAAACAACTTGAAACCCTAAAAACACTAATATCATTAGAAACCATAAAATTCTCAAAACCACCATAAAACCTACTAAAAACCCTAAAACCCTCCATCCCCAAAATATCCCCAAAACCCATAAAAACCTTGAAAACCTCAAAACCCACATTACCCAAAACCCGGAACACCATAAAAAATCCAAAGATACCCAATCCCACACCAGAAACACAATAACAAAATCCCCAAAACCCTAAAAGCACTAAAAATCCTAAAAATATTAAAAACCATAAAACCCACACACAAACCCTAAAAATCCCTAACAAACATAAAACCTAAAACCATAAAAAACACTAAAAACTCTATAATCCAAAAAAACCCAAAAGTTCTCTGAAAACGCTAAAAACCTAAACAACATAAATTTCGTAAATCCCTTAAAACTATAAACACCTAAAAACCCAATATAAACTCTAAAACCCGTAAAATCCTAGATTCACCTAAAAACCTAAAAACCCATAAAACCATAAAAATGTTAAAAACCATAAAACCCTAAAAACCCTAAAAACCCCAAAACCACCTAAAAGACCCTAAAACTCCAAAATAACTTAAAAATACAAAAAATACCTAAAAGAGTATAAAGCCTTATAAAACCCCTAAATGACCCATACAAAACACTTAAACACCCTAAAAAACCTGAATACCAAAAACCCTAAAAATCATAAATATCCATAAATTCCATAAATACACTAAAATACACAAAAAAAATTAATAAACCCTAAGAACCCTTAAAAAATAAAATAACATTAAAAACCCCTTAAAATGAAAAAAAAATTAAAATAATTGTAAAAACACTAAAAATCCTAAAAACCACTAAGAAACATAAAATCTCTAAAAACCCTTAAAACCCAAAAAACCTAAAAACCCTAACATAACCCCCAAACCCTAAAACCCCTACGAAAACCCAAAAAACAATAAAAAAATAAAAACAATAAAACCACTAAAAACCATAAAATCCCAAAAACCCCTTAAAACCAAAAAATATCTATATACCCCATAAAATTATTAAAAACTCTAAAAACCCTAAAATAAAACTTAAAACACCCAAATACATAGAAAACACACAGAAACACTAATATAACTAGAGAACCCTAAAATCCAAAAAATATATTAAAACTCTAAGAGAACCTTAATACACCCTCCCCCCCCCCCGCACAAGAAAACCATAACACAATTAATACCCCCAAAAACACAAAAAAAAAATACTATAAACACCTAAAAACCCAAATAACCAAAAAACCAAAAAAATATATAATAATGATTCTAAAACATCCTAAAATCCATAATTACCACTTAAAAACATAAAACTGCTAATAATATTAAAAAACAAGAAATGCACAAACCCATAAAAACCCTTAAAAACATGAAAAACCATGAACCCATAAAAACTATGAAACCCCTAAAACCCCAAAAACCTGAAAACCCTTAAAACCCCTAGAAATCTGTAAAAATCCTACAGACTATAAAAGTGGTAGTCCCATATTGACCCAAAATACATGAAAACCCCAAAAAAACATAAAATTCCCCGATGACCCTAAAACCCTAAATGACCTTGAAACCCCTAAAATGCTAAATGACCCTTACATTCCTTAAACACCATAAAAACACCTAAAACCATAAAAAATAATAAAAAAAGAACTAAACAAACATGAAAATCCTAAAAACTGTATAAACCCTCTAAAATTTTTAAAATCAATAAACTCGCGAAACCCTAAAAAATTTATAACAATCCAAAAACCAATAAACACTCTAAAGCCAAAAAACCACTAACCCCCCCCCCCCCAATAACATTAATTTTTTTTAAAACCACCTAAAAATCCATAAAACACTAAAACTGTTAAAAATCCCAAAAATATAGAACCCCAAAGAAACAAAAACCCAAAAATAATTAAAAACCCTAAAACTCTTACAAACACTAAAAAACCTTTTAAAAAACATAAAAACCCTAATAAACCCTAAAAATACTGAATGCCCAAAAACCCCTAAAAACCCTAAAAAATAATAACCCTTAAAAAACCTAAAATCCCTAAAAATAATTGAAATCATAAAAAACCTCAAATCCCCTTAAAACCATAAAAACTATAAAATCTAAAAAAGCGTAAAACCCGAAAAACCCTAAAATACCTTATAAACTCTAAAAAACCCTAAAAACTCACTAAAAACACTTAAAACACTAAGTCCCCTAAAATAAATAAAAAACCAAAAACCAAAAAATCATAATAACCCTAACGAACCATAAAAACTATTAAACCCCCATAAATTACCCAACACACTCCAAAACCCTAAAACCTATAAAACCGTAAAAACCCTAAAACCCCTAAAAAATATTTTGAAAGGTAAAAATAAACATAAAAACCCTTAAACCCCAAAAAAATCAGGAAACACCTAATGCCCCATAAAACACCTAAAACAATGAAGGTCCCTTAAAACCCAAAAAAACACCAAAACCCCAAAAAAATCCCGAAATCCAATAAAAAACCTAAAACCCCTAAAACCACAAAAAACCATTAAAAATAACTTAAATCCCTAAAATACCCTGCAAAATATAAAAAACATAAATAACCATAAAACCCTAAATATTATAAAAAACCCTAAAAATATAAAATAAGTTAACATACCCTTTAAAACCCTTAAGATTCTAAATACCCCTAAAGGGCCATAAACATCCATTAAACCCCCTAAAAGACCCTAAAAACTATAAAGACCCCTAAAAATCCAAATGGAATATTAAAACCCTAAAAACATAAAAGGCCATATACCCCTAAAGGACCCTAAAGATCCAAAAGGAACCTAAAAAACAAAGGGACTCTAAAACACCTAAAAGAAGAAAATACCCTAAAATTTTGAAAAACCCCTAAAACACCTAATGGACCAAAAACCCTACAACACCAAAAATAACCCTAGAAAACCATAAAAACTATAATATCCCTAAAACCCCTAAAAACCAAACAAATTCATAAAAAACTAAAAGACCCCAAACCCCTAATTTTTTTAAAATGCCATAAAAACCCTAAAAATTCTAGAAAACTAAAAAATACCCTAAAACCCTAAAAATATAAAAAACCTAAAAACCTAAAAACCCTAAAACACTAAAAAACACTTAAATCGCTAAAAAGTAATAAAAACATTAAAACCCATAAAATACCATATGACCATATAACCCCTTAAAACCCGAAAACCCCCCAAACCCCCCAAACCCTAAAAATCATAAAAAACTAAAACCCCTAACAATATTTAAATACCCCAAATTTTAAAAAAACTCCGGAAAACCAAAAAAAAACATAAATAACCTAAGAACACCTAAAACACTAAATCCGTATGAAACCCCTAAAATCCCTTAAAAACACCTAAAACCCACATACATCTAAAAACAACTATAGAAACCAAAAAAGCGTAAAAATTCCAAAACCCCAAACCCCCAAAAACACTAAAAATAAAAAAAAAATAAAAAATAATCCTATTATAATAAAAACCATTAAAACCCAAAAAATGTGAAAAGATCATAAAACCCTTAAAATACCCTAAAAACCCTAAAATAACAAAAATCCCTTGAACTAGAAATTTACCTACAAACCTAAAAAATACTCTTAAACCCCATTAAAGAACCATAAAATCTAAAAATAATTATAATAACTAATAATCAATAGAAAACCCTAAAATCCATTGATACAATAAAAACCTCAAAAAAACCCTCAAAACCTCTAAAAACCATAAACTCCTAAAAACCATACAAATACTAATAGAAATAAAACCCATAAAACCATATTAACCCCCAAAAAACCTAAAAACCCTAATGCCCTGAAAACCCTAAAACACCAAAGTCCCCATAAAGATTGTAAAGAAACCAAAAAAAAGTCCATAAACCACCAAAAAATAGAAATCCCTTAAATAATTATATACCTTAAAAACACTTAACACACCCCAAACTGCACAAAACCCTTAAACCCCCTTAAAAACTATAAAACCACTAAACCTAAAAAAATTGCAAAAAAACAGAAAAAACAAAAAACACAAGAAACCCCTAAACCCGCTAAAAACAATAAAACCCCCTAAAACCCATAACCCCCCAACCCCTACAAACCTTATAAAACATAATACTCTAAAAACCCCTAAAAACCCCAAAACCTATTAAAAACAATGAATACATAAAAACCCTAAATACCCCTAAAAGACCCCAAGGACCATAAAAACCCTAAAATACTCTAAAACCCCTAAAACCACATTAACAACCCTAAATCCATTTTTCAAACCTAAATACCCTTAAAACCACTTAATCACCCTAAAAATTTTAAATCCCTAAAAAACGTAAAAACTCCTAAAAAACTAAAAACCTAAAAACCCTAAAAACCCATAAAACACATTAAAAACCCTAAGACCCCTAAAAACGAAAAAATCCCTAAAAACCCAAAATAAGCATAATTATCCTTAAAATAGAAAAATCCATATGACACTAAAAAACCTAAAAAATCCAATAAAAACTAAATAATCCCTAAAATCATATTAAAAGCCTAAAAGCACTAAAATTCCAACAAAACTATAACAAACCCGAAATCAATAAATTCGCCAAAAACTCTAAAAACTATAAGGAAACCCTAAAACCCCTAATAAAACCATAAAACCCCCAATACCCCCAAAACCCTAAAAACCCCATTAAAATCCTAAAAACTCAAAAAACACTTAGAAACCATAAAAACCCTTACAACTGTAAAATCCCGTAAAACACTAAAAACCTATAAAATCCTTGTAACCCTAAAAACCATATAACCCCCAAAACCCCTAAGAACACTTAAACCATAGAAAATACTAAAATACCTAAAAACAATTAAAAACCCTAAAAACTCTAAAAATCCTAAAACTCATGAACCCTTTCCAATAGAACCTAAAACATAAACCCTAAAAAACCATATACCATGAAAACTAAAATATAAACAATATATCCTAAACCACATACATTACTTCATAAACTCTAAATTGCATATTCTAAACCACATACTATACTCCCTAAACCCTAAATCGGGAACCCAATACCGAAGAACCTACAATCTAAAACATAAAACCTACACCCCAAACCATTTAACCAACACCCTAAACCCGACACCCTAAACCCTACACCCTAAACCGAGAAATCTACACACAATACCCTAGACCAGAAACCCTAAAACCTAAACCATACACCCTTAAACCTATAACCTACACCCAAAACCCTACATGATACAAAATTTACCATATAACCTAAACCATACTCATTATACCCTATAACGTACATCCAAAACCCTATATCCTACATCCTAGACCCTAAACACTAAATCCCAAACCATTTACAAAACACCCTATACCCTATACCAAACATTGTAAATCTAATTCCCTTTTAACAAAACCCAAAACCCCAAACCCCATAGCCCAAACACTAAAATTAATCCCATTAACATTATACTCTACACCCTTAACCCAAAAACCTACACCAAAAACCATAAACCCTTCACCCAAAATCCTATACCCTACACTCTAACCCCTACACCCAACACCCAAAACACCACACCCTACACCTTAACCCTAAAACCAACACCCTAATCCCTATTCCATACACCCTAAACTCTAAACAATACACCCTAAACCCTAAATTGTACACCATAAACACTACATCCTACAAGCTAAAATATATAACCTACACCCTAAATCCTAAACATTACATCCAAAACCCTATACCCTACACCCTCAACCCTATACCATACATTCTAATCTCTATGTCATACCCCATAAACCCTAAACAAAAGACCCTAAACCATATACCCCAAACCATGAACAAAAAAATGTAAATCCAAAACACAAAACAAGACATACTAACCCCAGACTCTGGACAGTACAACCAAAAATCTACACAGTAAAACATATACCCTAAACCCTTCAACGTAAACCCTATAATCTACACCCTGAACAATGTGCTCTACACCCTAAACCATATACCTTAAACCCTAGACCATAAACCCTAAACATTTAACCCTAAACCCTAAACCCTACACTCTAAACCCTAAACCCTAAACCCTATATTCAATACACTAAATATTACACCCTAAACCCTATACCCTACACACTAAACCCATACCCTACACTTTAAAACCAATATCCTCCATCCAAAACCCAATCCCCTAGACCATAAACCCTATACACTAAACCCAAAAACCTATAAAATACACACTAAAACATAAACCATATATCACAAATCCAACACCCTACACCACAAGCCAAAAACCCTACACCAAAAACCATATATCCTATAGTCAACCACTAAAACCTACACTCTAAGCCCTATACCCTACATCCTAAATGAAAAACCATACACACTAAACTCTATACTATACATGATAAACACTAAACCATACACCCAATTAGCTATACCCTACACCCAAAACCCTATGACCCACACTCAAACCCATATGCACTATACCCTAAACCATTCAACCTAAAACCCTAGAACGGATACCCTAAACCCTATACCATACACCCTAAACCCTAAACTCTAAATCCTAAACCATTATACACTCCAAATTATATACCCTTCATCAAAATTCCTAAACCATTCACCCTAAATCTTAAACCCAACACCTTAACCCATATACCCTACACACTAATTTGTAAACACTACAACGAAAACCATAAACCATAAACCATAAACCCAAAACCCAAAACCCTAAACCATATACCCTACACCCTAAACCCTAAACCATATACCCTTAACCATAAAACATAATGCCTGCACCATAATGAAGGGAGGCAGAGTGGAGGTCCCCCTGCAGTGACCGCGAGTATCATACTTACCCTAAGAAAATGGTTTAATGCCTTGGTTTATGATGTGATGGAGCATGAGCAGCATGGTGGTGATGAAGGAGGCTTCATTATAGAAGGTGAGGAAATCTAGCTACCTTATGTGTAGGTTCCCTTATCTGGATGTGTTTCTGGTAAGCAGAAGGAAGCAATGACTCTGCCCCTGTGACAGGTTGACAGGGATGGTCATGGGGTTGAGAATGGTAGGATGAATGGGAATGGCTCACAGATCCCTATCAATGTCATGCTTGATGTGGATGGAAGTGTACATCTGAAGATGGTCAAGTGATGGGACATCCTGTTGAAGACTACCCGACATCATCCACCTGAACCAATGGTTAGCGAGGTGTTCACTAAGTTGCGGGCTGATCTAGGGACCAAGACTGGCGTGCATGTTGCCCAAGCTTTGGGTAATGGGAGTATCTTCACTAGCTATTTGATGAACACTCCTGACTAACATGAACTAGTTCTTATCAAATTGGTTGCATCAGCGGTGCTCATCCCCTTTGGGTCACATGATGCTAAATTTGTTGAAGATGGGGTGATTAGGGACAATGAGGATGGGAACTCCAAATGTTTGGTACTGAAAGACATGGCTTTGTAGGACCCTAATGTGAGGAAAGTACCTGTGCATATTTCTATATTGTAGGAGGGAATGAAACACCATTGTTCGATGTTTTGGGGGAGTGGCTCTGATGATGATTCTAGGATGTAATCCAAAATGGCCCAAATTTTGAAAGACAAGGCCCTACTTTGAGATTCTTCTTCTTTTGGGAAAGAAAACTTTACAGCGGACCTATCCAGGTAGAGGTTTCCACCTCCAACCTCTTTTTTACTCAATCAGGAGGACACTGTTATCCTTATCCAGCACAAACATGGAGATGTTGACACTGCAGCCCTGAAAGTGAGGAGGCCAAGGAAGGACTACTCTTCCTTTTCGAGAATGGTATCTACAAGGGCTTCCAGCAAAGCATCAAAGAACTCCTCTTGCAAGGTGGGTCGACTTGCTAAGAAGTAACTGAATGTAGATCAGGTGAAGTTAAGGGAGTATTACACCAACGACTTGAAGCAATATGACTCCTCTGAATGGGAGTCAACAGACACTGATGAAGCCTTCGATTATGGTTCTGAGGAAGACCCCCTGCCGCGGACTATGATGATGATGGTGGGGAAGGCTGGTAGACCCTGTGCTGGTGTTTTTCCATGTTCTTTTCTTCTTTCTTCTCTCCTTTGGACCTTGTTCTTGCTCTTTTTTTTCCTTTTGAGGCTTTGTTTTTTGGTATGGGTCAGTTGACCCTGCCCCTCCTCTGTCTGTTGCATCTTTTTTCTTATTAATAAATTTTATGGGGGTCGGGAATAGCTTTTCCTCACACCTATTCAGACCCTAAACACTAATAAAATCACTAAAACCCCTACAAAACCCTAAATACTCTAAAAACCAAAAATATCAATAAAACCATAAAATCCATAAAAACACTAAACCCTTAAAAGTTATATAGAAACCCAAAAAAAACACTAAAGACCCCAATACCCCTTGAAACCCCTAATACCCCTAAAAACATTAAAATAAATTAAAGACCCAAAATACCCAAAAAAAAACATGAAAACTACTAAAAACCAAAAAACACTAAAATACCCATTAAAACCCCCAAAACCCAAAAAAACTATAGAAGAACCAAAAAACCCTAAGAACCATAAAAACATAAAAACATAATAATCCTTAAAAATCATAAATCCCAAAAAAATATAAAAACCCTTAAAACCCTAAAAACCTTAAAAACACTGAAATACAAAAAAAATACCATAAAACCCTATAAACCCCTAAAAACCCTAACCCCTCACCCCTATGGATCATGAAAAAATATAAAACTCCCAAAATGACTAAAAACGTTAATACCCCTACGAAAAACTAAGATATACCAAAAAACCCTAAACCCCTTAAAAACACTTAAACCCCTAAAACCCCTTAAAAGGCCCTAAAATACCACTAACTACCTTAAAATCCATAAACTCCTATATGTACATAAAAAAATAAAACTCCTAAAAGATCCTTAAACCTTAAAAACCCTAAATGACTATAAAACACTAAAAACCCTAATATACCATTAAATACTCTAAGACCATAAGAGACTCTAAAAACCCTAAAAATGACAAAAATAACCTAAAAACCCTAACAAACTCCTAAAATACCCAAAAAAATATTAAAACACATAAAGGGCCTCCAAAACCACAAATAATATAAAGGAACAAAACCCCCCAAAACCCCTAAATAACTCTAAAACCCCTAAGGGACTCAAAACCCCCAAAAACAGAAAATGCCCTAAAAACTCTAAAACCCCTAAATGACCCAAAAAAACCACTAAAAATTTTAATGAGGATAAAAATCCAAAAACCCCTAAAATAACATAAATACCCTAAACCCCCAAAAAACACTAAAAGTCTCTTGAAACCCCCCTGAAAACCCTAAATGCTCTAAAAATCTATCAATTCCCTTAAAAAACCTAAAAACTAAAAAACCATGAAAACCATAAAAATCTTCTAAAGACCCTATAAAATACAAAAAAACATCAATAGACCCTAAAAATCATAAAAACCCCAAAATCCCTCAATGATCCTGAAAACCATAAAAACATTAAAATCCCTCAAAAACCATTAAACACTAAAAACCCTAAAACCCAAATAAAATTAAACCCCTTAAATCCATATAACCCCATAAAACCTAAAAAACTAAAAAAACCAAAAATCCTCAAAAACCAAAAAAACCTTCAAAACCCCAAAAGTCCAAAAATCCTTAAAAGTCCCCAAAAAATCCTTAAACCCCAATTGACCATGAGAATCCTAAAAAACATAAAACACCATAAATCCCCTAATAATACCAAAACAGTCCATAAAACCCTAACTGAAACTAAAGACCATAAAACCCCTAAATAACTAAAAATTGACCTAAATTAATCCCAAAGGACCTGAAAACCCCTAAAACCCCAAAATACCATAAAACACAAAACCCCCATAAAACACTATGACCCTAAAAAATTTAGCAGGTTGAAATAAACAATAATAATTTGTAAAAAAATTCAAAAAACCTAGAAACTGTTAGAAATTATAAAAACCCCTAACAACCTTGATAAAACATAAGACCCCTAAAAACCAAAAAAAATCCTAAAAAAATAAATAAAGCCATAACAACATTATAAATTAAAGAAACCCTTTTTGGTGGTTTCCATTCTATAGGGGAAGGAAAAAACCTGTAGGGGGCTCTTCAGATCCCCAGAAAAGGAAGACGAGGAAGGAATATTCGACTTTTCTTAAGACAGTGTCCACAAGAGCCTCTTGCAAAGCTAAGGAAGTTGCCTCTGGTAGGGAAGGTCGGCCTGTCAAGGCACAATGGAATGTGGAGTAGCAACATCTCAGAGAGTATTACACTGCCTTCCTAAAGAAATATGAATAATCTGAATGGGATTCAGTGGAGTCGGATGCTTCATATTGTAATGGGGCTGATGTGGACCCTTATGAGGATAGAGAATTTGACATGTAGTTCCTGCTTTTTTATCTTCTTCTTTTTCGGTCTTCGGGGGTTGTGGTGTCATGGGGGGTCCATGGCTTTTTTGGTGTGGGTTGTTTGGCCCCACCCCACCCTTGTCTGCTTTGATTTTCCATTAATAAATTTTGGGAGGGAGGGAATAGCCTGGCCTCGTACCTTCCTTGACGAAATAGACCTCCAAACCCCTAAAAACAAAAAAAAACCCATGAAACTCCAAAGAAATCAAAAACCCCTTAAACAATAAAATAAACCACAAAACCATAAAAACCATAGAAAACCCTAAAAATTTCAAATACAATTAAAACCCTAAAGACCCATATAAATACTAAAAAATCATAAAAACCTAAATAACATAAATCCCCTAAAAAAATTAAAAACCTTTAAAAACAAAAAAAAACCCCAAAAAAGACTAAAAATCCTAAAACACCATAAAATACCTTAAACCCTATAAAAATGTTAAAAACAAAAAAATCATTCAAACACTAAAATATCATAATGCCCATAAAACCTATAAAAATCCTTAACAACTCTAAAAATATGAAAAAACCCCTCAAAACCCCTAAAAGACTGAAAACCCCCAAAACACAAAACCCCTAAAATCAATAAAACACCTAAACCCCCTAAAACCCATAAAAACAACTATAAACCATAAAAATGCTAAAACTTCCCAAATATTAAAAAATTATTTAATCTCATAAAAATTGAAAAAAACCCTTAAAAACTAAAAACACCAAAACCGACAAACAACCCTAAAACCCGTAAAAACCTAAAAAAATTTCAAAATTATTAAACCCTTAAAACCACTAAAACCCCTAAAAACCAATAAAACACCCTAATGATCCCGATAAACAAAAACCACTAAAACTGATAAAAAATCCCCAAAATCACAAAAAACCACAACAAGACCATCAAATCCTAAAAACCCTAAAAATAATAAAAAAATCCTTAACAGACAGTAAAAAACCTACAATAACACGAAAAGAACCACAAAAAACCTTAGACACATGAATACTTATACCCAACACAATAAACCCAAAACCTTACATCATAAACCCTATACAATATACCCTAAACCCTAAACACGAAACATCATACCCTATATCCAAAAACCTAAAATCTAGACCCTAAACCCTAAAACATATACCCTATTCCATAAAACATACATTTTAAAACCTATTCCCGATATCAAAATCCCTAAATCAAAAACCATAAACCAAAAACCGTACAGTTTAAACACATAAATCCTACACCCTAAATTCTAAAATATACTTCCTTAACTATATACCCTACAACCTAAACTCTATTTCCCACACAACAAACATTATACCATACACACTAAACCCTTTACCCTACTCCCTAAACCATGTACCCTACAACAATAACCCCAAAACCTATGCATTATACCCTATACACCAAACCCAAAACCCTATACCGAATACACTAATCCCTAAAACCAATACCTTAATCCCTATACCCAACACCCTAAACCCAATACCCAAAACCCAAAACCATATACCCTCATCCTAAACACAAAACCCAAAATCATACACCCTAAACTCTAAACCCTACACCATATACCCTATACCCTACACCATAAACCCTAAAATCCATACCCAAAACCCTAAACCATATACCCAAAACCCAACAACATAATTTCTATACCCAACATGCTAAACCCTATACACAAAAACCTATACCATATAACCTAAACCCTATACCAAACACCATAAACCCTACACCCTATACCACAAATCCAATGCACTAAAACCTAAAACCTATACACTAAAACATATACCGTAAACCCTAAACCAAAAATCTTAAACCCTAAACCCAATAATCTACGCCCTAAACCCTAAACCCAACACCAAAAACCCTAAACCCTATAGCATAAACCCTAAACCTTATATGATGCACCATAAACCCTAAACCCTACACCATAAACCATATACCCTACACCCTACACCCTAAACTCTACACCATACACCGTATAATATACACCTTAAACTAGATACCCTACTCTTTAAACCCTATATCATATACACTAAACCATATACCCTACACCCTAAACACTATACCTCAAACCTTAAACCCTAAACCATACACCCTAATCCATATACCCAAAATCCTAAATGTTAAACCATACACAACTATACCCTAAAAACTAGACCTTCTACCTTACACCCTAAACCTTATACCATACACCCAAAACTATAAACCCTAGACCATAAACCCAATATTGTACACCCTAAACACCTTAATCAACCCCCTAAACCCTAAACCCTAAACCATAAATCCTACACCATAAACCCTATACACTACACCCTAAACAATAAAACCTAGAATATCAAAAATAACCCTATAACCAATTTTAAAACCCCAAAAAAATACAAACAAGACCCCTAAAACCCCTTAAAATACTAAAAACCAAAACACATAAATACCCTTAAAACCCCTAAAACCCCCTAAAACGCTAAAAAATCTCTTAAACCACTAAAATCAGTTCAAAACATAAAATAGCCAAAAAAAATCAAAAAACACAAAAAACCCCGAAAAAATCTCTAAAACCATTAAAAATTCTTAAAATCCTAAAAACACTGAAAATAATAAAAACCATAAAAAAATACAAAAACAGCAAAAAACCCAAAAACCTTAAAAACTCATTAACTTTTAAAGGACACTAAAAAATCTAAAAAATCCTATATGTCCTCAATAATGAAAAAAAATCTTATATAACCCTTTTAAAACCTAAAAACCATAAAAACCCTACAAAACCTTAAAATTTTCTAAAACTACTAAAACCCCTAAAATCCATAAAACCATAAAATTGGCAAAAAAAACTCGCAAAACACTTCAATAATCCCTAAATACCATGAAATCCCTAAAAACCCCAGAACCCTAAAAACCCAAAAAAATCCAACAAACCATATAAAGGATTAAAATATTAAAAACAATAGAGACTCTTTAGAACTCCTCAAACCCAAAAAACCAAAAAACCATGAAAGACCTTTTTAAAACCATAAAAACAATAAAACTCCTAAAGCCATAAGAATACCCAAAAACCATCAAAAATAACCAAAATTTCCTACAACCCATAAAAAACGCTAAAACCCCTTTTAAAACCCTAAAAAACTAATTTCCCTTAAACATTGTAAAAATCATATATAACTCAAAAACCCTTAAAGACCCAAAAAAACCCTAAAAGGTCGTAAGACCCCTAAAAACTCTATAACCCCATAAAACCCATAAAAATACCTAAAACACCCTAAAATCACTAAAACCCATTTAAAATCTTGAAAACAGAAAAAAAACTCTAAAACATTAAAAAACCCTGATTAAATCATAAAAAACCCTATAAACCATAAAACCATCTAGAACCCCTAAAACCCAAAAAATAAGGACACTAAAACCACAAAAATCCTAAATACCCCAAACCCTTAATAGCACCTAAAAACTCTAAAACACATAAAAATACATGAAAATCTTAAAACACCATTAAAAACCCCAAAACCTCTTAAAAACATAAAACCATACAAATCCCTATAAACCACATAAATCCCTAAAAATTCTTATAATGCACATAAATTCATAAATCCTTTTGAAAACTATAAAACCCCATAAAAATTAAATTAACCAAAACCCATAAAAATACAAAAAGAACTAAGAAGCATTAAAACACTAAAAATACCTTAAAATTTAATGAAGTATAAAAAACTGAGAAGATTATAAAAAACCTAAATGATCCTATAATGCTTAAAATAACCAAAAATCACTAAAAACCATAAAAGACACTAAAACCCTAAAAGACCCGAAAAATACACTAAGATCTCTATAAACCCTTAGAAACCATCAAGTACCTTAAAAACACTAAAAACCCTAAATGACCCTAAAACCATAAAAACACTATTGAAAAATAAAAACTCTGAAAAACTGTAATATACCCTTAAATCCCCTAAAATACCCTAAAATAATTTAAAACCCTAAAACCTCTAAAAGACATTAATGCCTGTAAAAATCTTGAAACTCCCTAAAAACCCTAAAAAACTATAAAACCCAAAAAACCCTAAAAAACTAAAACCAAAAAATCCTAGAAACACTAAAAGACCATAAAATTATAAAAGATACTAAAAATATAAAAATTCCAAAAGAAAACTATAAAAACTTCTAAAATCCACAAAAAATGAAAAATAGCATTTAAACACCTAAATATATTAAACACCCCCAAAACCCCTAAAAATATAAACACCCCAGAAAAACTATAAAATCCAATAAAACACCTACAAACTATAAGAAGCCCCTAAGCACATAAAATCATAAATTCCGCTAAAAACATAAAAAACATAAATAACCCAAAAAAATCATAAACCCAAAACCCATTAAAATCCATAAAAACCATAAAAATCCTGTAAAACCCTAAAAACAATAAAAAAATTTAAAACCCTAAACCCCAAAATACCTTACTAATCAACTAAAATCCCTAAAACCCAAAAGACCCTAAAACACTAAAAAATTCTATAAATCCCAAAAAAATCCAAAAACATGTAAAAATCCCAAAAACCACAAAACCCTATACCTTAAACCCAAATACATACTCCCTAAACCCTATACCCTAACTCGTAAACCCTAAACACTGCACCTAATACCCAATAACCAAAACTCAAAACCCAAAACCCTACAACCTGAATCATATACCCTTCACCCTAATCCATAAACCATACAAACAAAACCCAATAGCCTACCCCATTAAACTCAAACCTTAAACCCTAAACCCTAAACCCTAAACCTTAAAACCTAAACCCTCTCCCTAAACCCTAAACCCTATAATGCAATCCTCAAATACATTAAAACCCCTTAAAACACTAAAAGATCCTAAAACACTAAATGAACATAAAACCCCTTTAAATCCAGAAGAATACACTAAAACCCACAGACACTAACAGATCCTAAAGCCCATAATTCCCTAAAAGACCATAAAGACCCTAAACCTCATTAAATACCCAAAACGCTAAAAATATAAAAGACCCTAAACCCCCTAAAACCCCCAAAACACCAAAAACCCTAAAAACATATAAATCTCATACAAACTAATAACAACCCCTAGTTTCCTAAAATCCATAAAACCCTAAAATCCATAGAAAACCTTAAAACCATTAAAACACCCAAAAATTAAAAATTCACTAAAAACTACTAATACCCCTAAAATCCTATAAAACCACCTAAAAATAAGAAACGGAAAAATAAAACCTAAATCCACTAAAAACAATAAATAATAAATATAAAAAATATACTAAAACACTAAAAAAATGAAAAAAAAAACACTTCAGAACCCTAGAAGTTAGTAAAACCTAAAAAACATGAAAACCCTAAAATCCCCCAAAACCGCAAAAAAAATAGTAAAAAGTCTCTAGTCCCTAAAAGTTAAATAAAAACCCCAAAAACCCCTAACACACCCTGAATCCTCTATAATTGAAAAAGAATTATAAACCCTAAAACCCCCATAAATCCCCTCAAAACCCTAAAAACCAAAAACCCTCTAAAAAGGCCCTAAAACCCCTACGAAGACCCTCAAACACCCTTAAAACTCTGAAAATAACCCATCAAAACCCTAAAACCCCTAAATACATTAAAACCCCTAAGACAAAAAAACTAAAAGACCCTAAAAAAAATAAAAGACCCTAACTAACCTAAATAAACCTAACACCCCCTAAAAACCTAAAAAACCCCAAAATAATGCTAAAACATTCCAAAAACACTAATAAAACTAAATACCACAACACCCTCAAAACCCTGAAATAAAAAAAACCCAAAAAAACCATAAAAGTCCTAAAACCAACTAAAGACCGCATAAAACCATAAAAACACAAAAACCCTAAAAATCCATGAAATCCATAAAATCCATAAAAAATCTCTAAAATACAAAAAAAATACTAAAACCCCAAATAACACTAAAAACCCTAAAACACTAAAAAACTATAACACCTCTAAAAGGACCCTAAAATCCCTTAATAGCCCAGAGATCATAAAACCCCATAAAATGATCCTAAAAACACTAAAAACCCTAAAACTCCCGAGTAAAACCCTACAAGTCCCTAAAACCATGTAAACCCTAAAACACCCTTAAACCCTTAATCCCCTAAAAAACATAAACATCATTAAAACCCTAAAGAACCATACAAATCCAAAAAAATCCAAAACACCCTTAAAAACGTACAAAAACCTAAAAACCCAACAAACCCATAAAAACATATAAATCCTTATAAATCCATAAAACTATAAAAATCCTAAAGGTTCCTTAAAAGACCACAAAACCCTAAAAGAACCGAAAAACCGAAAAACCCAATAAAAGAATCCTATAAACCCATAAAAACCTGAAAGCCCCCTAAAAACCATAAAAACCCCAAACACCCTAAAACCCAAAAAAATCCTAAAAACCCTAAAAACCCTATAAACACCCCAAATTACATACCCCCCCCAAAGACCCTATAAATGCCTAAAAAATAAAAGACCAGAAAACACTTAAAACACTAAATGAATGTAAAAACATTAAAAATAGCTTAAAGAACATAAAATTATGCAATAAATCAAAGATCCCTTAAAACCCTAAACCATTAAAAACCCTAAAAACCCAAAAACTGTAAATCTTAAAACCCATGAAAAAGAAAAAAAATCCATAAAACCTCTAATGAATCCCTAAAAACCATAAAACCCTAAAAAATCCACAAAAGCCTAAAACACCTAAAAACCGTTAAACACCTAAATTCTTAAACCCCTTAAAACCCCAAAAAATCACAAAGACCACATAAAATCCAAAAGAACATAAAACACTAAAAACCATAAAACCCCTAAAAAATATGAAAACCCTAAAAAATTCCTCAACCCATAAAACACCTAAAAAATATTAAAACCCATAAAACCAATAAAAATTAAAAATATAAAAATCCAAAAATATAAAAATCCAAAAATAAAACTAAAAAACATAAAAATAATAAAACCAAAGATGTCTGCTACGGGAACCTCCTCTTCCCCACCAAGATGAAGAAAGAGCAGGGATTACTCTGCCCTCCCACGCCCAATGGCAACTAGGGCCTCCTCACGAGCTGTCAAATTGAATCTAAAGGTGAATAAGCGAGAGAGGCCTTATTTTTCTGCTAAGCAGGTAAAAGATATGGAGAAGCTGCGGTCCAGACTTGGCATGCAAGAAGATTTTGACTCTGGATGGGAATCAATGGACCAGGGTGATGAATCAGAATTTAGCTTTGCTGATGATGGCGGCGGCTTTGGCGTTGGCATGGGGTTTCATGATGCGGAGCTGGAGGATTTTGGCGGCAATGTTGACTGACATTCTCTGGGTGTGATTTTCTTTTGGACACTATTTCTTTTTTGGTATTGCGCTTTGTTTCTTTTTTTCTTTCCTTTTGTGGCCCTCGGGCTGAGGTCGTAAGGGGTTTTGGGTGTGGATTGATTGATCCCTCCCCTCCCTTGTCTGTAGTGTCTGTATCCTTTGTTTATAAATTTTGGGGGGTTCCGAGAATAGCCTGGACCCATGCCTTCTTTACCTAAAAACTCTAAAAACCCTAAAACCCATTAAAACCCTGAAAACCATTAAAAACCTAATAACACTTAAACACTAAAAAACCATGAAAATCTAGAAAGCCTTAAAAACCCCAAAACCCCCAAAACCCATATGATCCCTAAAACCATGAAATTTTTTAAAACATCCTAAAATCCTAAAGATGGTAAAAAAGAACCATGAAATGTAAAAAAACATAAAACACAGCAAAAATATTTAAAACCCCTAAATGACCCTTAAAAACCTAACAATCCCTAAAAGACCCAAAAAATACTATGACACCCCCCAAAACACCCTAAATCCAATAACAATTTCTATCGTACACGAAAAACATTAGAAACCCACAAAATATAGTGAAATACCGTAAAATATTTGAAAACTCTAAAACCCCTAAGAACCCCTAAATATCCTAAAAAAGTGGAAAAGACCCTAAAACCTTCTAAATGAACTGAAAACACTTAAAACCCTAAAGAAACCTAAAAACCTAAAAACCAAAAACCTGAATACCCCTAAAAACCAAAAAGGGCCCTCAAACCCTAAAAATCCTTAAAATACCATTAAACCCTAAAAACATGAAAAGATCATAAAAAACCTATAAAAACTAAAATATCCTAACAAACATGAAACACCCTAAAAACCCTTGAAAATTTATAAAACCCTAAAACCCCCTAAAATAGACTAAAATAACCTAAAAACCCTAAAATAAACTAAAAACCTGAAAACCCTAAAATCCATGAAAGGCCATAAAAACACTAAATACCTTAAAAACAGGTAAAACACTAAAACCCCCAAAAAATAATAAATAACCTAAAACCCCTAAAAATGTGAAGACCATAAAAACTTCAAAAAACCATAAAACCCATAAAAAACCTTCAAATATATAAAACACCATAAAAACACCAAAAACTTAAGAAAATCATTATAACCTTAAAAACAATTAAAACTACTAAAACCTGAAAATCATAAAAAAACTAGAAACTCTAAAAATACCTAAAAATTAGGAAACCCCCTAAAACCATTAAAGCACTACAACAAATAAAAACCCAAAAAATACAAAAATACCCTAAAACCATGACAACCTCTAAAAACCATAAGAGATCATAAAACCCTTATAAACCCCTATAAACTATAGAATACCCTAAAAATATCATAAATCGAACACCCATTAAAAACCCTTGTAGGGTTCTGAAAAAACCACAGAGAGGAAGGAAGACACTCTATTTAAACTAGTTGTAGAATCTACTCAATCTTCATCAATAATTTGGAAAAAATATGAAGATTGTTCAAAATAATTGGTAAAGGATTTAACCATTCTTCATATCGGTTCATCATCAGTGGTACGTGGATGATTCGATGATCTATGCCACCCATGGATGATGTCTTTTGTAAAATGGAGGCAGAACCCTGCATGTCCATGAAGCACCCTCTGACCGAGTCGGATCATGGACAAGGAGAATTCAATATACCCCACGAACCATGGGTTGACTAAGTAATTCGTAGGTCGGGTTATCTGTAGTGGGCCTCCGAAAAAGGTGCCACATGACCATACATCCAACCCTTTCCCCTATCTATAAAAGAACATCAAAAGTGAGAAGAAAGGGATTGGCTCATTGAGGATCTAATTCTTGGTGGTCGGCTCATTGATGGAAGGCATCATAATTTTGGAGAAAAAGTGGCTTTTGGGAGTTTGGAAGTTCACGTACCATGAAGTTCCGATTTGTGAACCCACAATAGGTATAAACTGGGGACAAATTGCTAAGAACAAAAGAACGTATAAGTAAATTGGTAAACCGTAAACCTAAAATTGATAAACCTTGAACTATGGACCCTAATAGGATGCACTCCCTCTGAACCAGGGATCCATGACCATTCTTAAATACAGTACACCATGTAGCACCCCCCCCCCCCCCCCACAGGGGCGAAGCCCTGACTGAAACTTCCCCCTGTCATCACCGCTCGAGTGGATATCAATGTCGTGCACCAACATGGTATGCTGACCAAACCCGAAGTCACGTACCACTCTGGTACGTGGGATACCCCTCAGTCTACGTACTACACAGGTATGCATAAGACCTCTCCATATGTGTAGAACCTACCTACATGAAGGGCGCCACTCCTCATATGGCCATGTTGTCTGCCAAGTCCTTCAGTGTATCCATCCCTCAAGTCAGATCAAGCCCTTCTAATTCAGTACAACCCTCCAAAATACCTTCAGTATCCTATCCATCGGCACCAAGACAAGGCCTCTCCCAAAGCCACAAGACTGACATGCTGAAACCTTTAGGCACATTAGCATGCCCTCCTAAGTTCACATACCCATGGTAGTCAGAGACAAAGGGGTTATCCCATCCCTTGAATAGAAATATAGAGAATTCCTGGGTTAACATACCCATGGTAGTCAATATTCCAAACTTGGGAGCCCCTTTCTGCCTCTCCTCTCTTTAGGATTGAAGGATCATTCTTGGTTTTCCATTCAATGAGTGCCAAAGGTGATCACTTATCCCTTCCCCTAAAGAGTGTAACTGGGCATCCATCATGGTGTAAGCCCCTAACCATTATCCCATCCTACTCTCATTGTACCCTTATCTGATGTAAAGTGAAAAGAGGGAAGGCTCATTTCCTCACCCTATTCTCAGGTAATCTCAGGCCTCATCCACTCTCGCCGCCATAGGTGCACCCTCTTCCACCCATGGAGGAGGAAAAGAGCACGTGTCACTATTGAATATTTCAAATCATCATGTTTCTCACATTGAGATTGACTCACATGGTCTTAGAGATTTGTGATGATTACAACATGTTCACAAAAACTCAAAAGAATGAAATATAAGAAATCTAATTCTTACCATAATTGGGATACATAGGAATTATTCTCAGTTTCCAAGCTCACTGGACATCCTCTTCTGGAATAAAACCCTAAATACCTTAATTCAAGCATCCTCCTTATGAATAATCCCCAAATTAAACCCCTTAATCATCAATGTATCATTTTTAGAATGTAAGCCCAAACTCATTTCTCTAAAAGGACCCTACTCTCCAATGATTTTGAATGAACTACGTGGGTTTTGATCCATGTATCCTAAGAAGGGTATGTAGGACACCTTCCTGAGTTTCAATCCTAACTCAGGATACCAACCACATGTAAGCCCCAACCATACCCCAACACGGGTTTCCAATCACTCCCTCGATAAGAGATTATCATGTGTAAGCCTTCAACTTCCAGAACTATGTATACCTTGATTCCCAAAAAACCAGGATACGTAAGAGACCTCCATGAGGCCTAAATTAAACTTCCAAGTCTGACACCCATCGATCCTTACTAGACTGTGTCCTCACGACCCAAGCAAGACCATACCCAATCTTAGGAAATCATTTTTCCTTAGGTCCTCTAGGCCACTTCGGCATAAGTCCAACACCAACCTTGACTAGGCACCTGTCACCTAGACATCCATCACACATGACATTATAATGTACGGTTGGGTCCTTGTCACGTTACCTTAAAAGGTTATGTGTCCCATTGAGTGGGACCGAACTACATGGATTTTGATTCCTTTCAGAAGGATATGTAGGAAGCCTGTATTACAGGTTCGATCTATACGCTCTTGTAACTCTCTGTCCCCCAGAATCACAATAAACATCAGAGCGCCCAAGTATAAGGCTTGAGACCAGTGTTGTCTAAATAAACTCAAAATTTTCTAGAATTGTTAATCCAATGAGGGAAGTTAAACCTCATAAGGAGACGGTTCTGAATCCCTGCGTATACCTGTGACTTGTAACCCAGGGGTAATCCATGAATACTATCCATTAAGATAAATAAAATATTCACGAACATATGAACACATATTAAATCTATAAGAGAGTCCCGTAATAATAAATAATTTATCCAAAAAGGGTGTGATGAGCCTGAATTCCCATCCAGTTGACCAATGTGACTTCTTAAGCTTTGTTGGCCATATCACCCAACGAGCACCTTCCTTTGAAAAGTAGGTCCAAGGATCATTGGATACAAGGACGGTTGGTTTCTGGATCACGAATAAACCCGTTTGAGACCAGGCGAAGCCACCGAGATAGGAAACCCGACAGTAATGATTAAACACCGCTGAATCCCTTTAATCAGACATGGGAACCTATAACATCCCCTTCACTGTGAAAAAAAAATGGTGAACCTGACGTGAACCCATAACCAGCATGATAGATTTACCCTAATCTGAAATTCTCCATTATAATAAATGGGTGATTATTATCTGATGGGAAATTTTGTTTGTTCTCCAACCAAAAAAATGTACCCGGTCATGAGTCTTCAACCGAGGTGGTGAAATAATCCCACTTTGTGCCCCCTTTCAGGCCCAAAATGAGGGACAAGCAAGGTCATTAAATATGTGTAGTATTATGAGATGCTATGTTGATAGGTTTTTTTGTTGGTACTTTCCAAATGTTTTACAGGTATGTAGTGGAGCTCCCTTCAATCCAATGGCATATCAAATGAATTCACAGACGCACACGATGATAAATGGGTAGATCGAACCTCTCAATCGGTGGAGGACCCCTTTTCCCACCCAGCATCTTCAAAGCTAGGTCTCAGACGCACTAATCTGAGAGTACCACATGAACGGTGCTCTCCCGACCGTGGGGGCAGCTATGTACACCCTCTAGTCAACTAAGTCCCATCATCCACCTCCCCATCAGTGACCGAGGGAGAAGATACAAGCATCCCTTGTGGAGGTCTCAAACCATTTCGGGAGCCTGTCCTCAGAATGAGAAAATAAATACCTCTCATATCTTAGGGAGGTGGATGAGGATGATGCTGATGAATTAATCCCCCTGGAAGGGGGTTCCGCTCCAAGGCCCCTGCTGGAAGACGTCGCTTCAACTACACTACGACCTCGTATCCTCACCCTGAATAGGATACCACCCCAAGGATCCATGCCCATGATCCCTGAGCTCCAGCCCCTCGAACTGCCCACATAGGGTGGAAAACATACAACTAGGGATAGGTCATCACCCTCGTTCCTAAGTAAGAACTTCGCTTCTCAGACAAAAATACATATCACGGGAATGCCCATGCACATGACCTCTCTTCCAAAGCCTTCCATCCTAACAAGGAGGAAAACTACGAGCAGGCGTACATCCCTGCCAAGCCCTATCACACTCGTCACCCGTATAGGTTAGCACCTACCCAGTAGTCTCCTCTCCTTGCCCAGGATTATAAAGACCACCATGTCAACGTGGTGGCAATCCAACTCCTATAGGACCAAATCCTTGCAGATTCTCCTGATGCACGTGCATCTAGATATGGTGGTGATCAACATCCAGGCACGTCTCCCTACCAACAGAGGCCACCGACTCGATATGGTGGGACACCAACATATACAGGGCCAGCTCCCTATGGATTCATGTAATGTCTATCATCCCAATGTGGCAGCAAATAGAGAAGTAAACTGGCATATCCTAGCATAGGGGCAGACTCGTTCACCTACCTTGAAATAGGAGAATCGTCAGTATCCATTGACCACTAGAGGACCAGAGCAGGACATTCCTACTCCAACAGTGGAATGTTCCCTCACACCCATTCTTGCTAAGGATTTATCTCTACATATCCTAGAAATTATGGAGGAGTAGGTATCGATCCTAGATCATATCTTGGAGACTTTCTAGAATGTAATTGCATTAGCAGCAACAACAAGGACTCGGGCCCATGAGCATGTCTCCCAAATTGAGGTGACTCGTCTAAGAGATGAGATATCCACCTCAGAGTAGATCTGTATCCCTGCTTCCGCCCAGGAGGTTCGTCGGCTATATCCTGTAATACAAGGGAAAATGGATCGAGCATACTCACTTGTTCCTACTAGGGGGAACCCATCCATCATGGTGGATACTCCAGGTTATGTAAATATCCCTTCCAAAACTCAATATTCTCAACGGTGTATCCCGACAGCATCACAGGATCCAAATAGACAGGGACCCATAGGTGATAGACACTATCAATAGCATACGATCCCCGCTTCCTACAAGATAGAATCCTGAACATTCTGAAGGAAACCAAAAAATAAAGAGGGGTCCATCACTCCTCTCTTCTAGAAGTTGGTGTTCTAAACGCCTCCAAAAATGTCTCAAAGGATCGAAATCCTCCCAACCTATTACCATACTATGGGAGTGGCAGTAGTAGATGTGAAATTCCTCCTCAAGATGTTTCTAAAAGTATCTCTGAAGGTCCTCCCCAGAGCACCCATGAGAGCCTCCCTCATTGGAATATAATGATTGATCACGAGAGTTCCCCTTTTGAAGCGAGTTAGGGAAGATGTCAACAAAACCAGAAGATCGAGCAACAATAAGGTCATCCACTTGTTGTGGTCCACCCTGATGGTCCTCCCAAGGGTATACACTTCAAACACTATCTGTGAAGTGGGACCATAGATTATAATGGTATTCCTCACAATCATAGTCGCAATTGAGAAGGTCCTCCCAAAGTAAAGTCTCATCATGACAAGAAAGTCCTCCCCTTATCATAGACTGCCCTGAAGGTCCTCCCTAGGGGTTACATTGCAACGATATTTCATGTAGCCGAGAATTAGATTATGGTGGTAGTCCTCACCGTTGTAATAGAAAAGGTCCTCCCTACAGATACATCGAGCAACGAGAAGTCCCTCCCCTCATTGTTGTATATTCTGGAGGCCCTTACCATGGTGTTCCCTACAGATATTCTCCCTGTGGTAGCTATGATGGTAGTCCTCTCCATCACAGAATCTCTAATGGTAGTCCTCTCCATCATGGCTTCCATTGCGAAGGTCCTCCCTGAAATGGCCTTAAGAAAAAATAAGATCATCCCCTTTTTGTAGTGTGTCATAAAGTCCCTCCTTAGGATGCACACCGAACATCAACCCATGATGGTCATCCTTGCCACCATGACATCCATTGTGAAGTCCCTCCGCTAAATGGTCTTGAACAACAAGAAGGTCCTCCCCTTATTGTAGTCCATTCTGAAGGTCCTCCACAGGGTATGCACTATGGAGTTATTTCTGGTAGTCGGACTTCAAGACGCGATGGTAGTTATTTCCACTACAACTCCAAAAGCAGAGGTCCTCCCTACGGTGACATATCAGGCCAACGTGAAGGTCGTCTCCTGCAAAATCATGTACAAGAAATCCCTCCTATGCTAAGGCACTCATAATGAGGTAATCGAGCATTTAATATTCTGAGTAACCTATCAACGACATAATTATTCAATCAGTATATTATCCAGGACCGCGTTCATCCGCTGAGACACCCTGGAGCCACCCACATAACGATTCGACCCCTACCATCCTTGATACCACTGATCGTACAATCCAGGGGAGTCTCAGTTGGTCTGATCAAGTAGAGGAATCACTGGTGGAGGCACGTGTAGATGTATTTCACCTGAGGAAGCTTTTTTCCAGTGATGATATACTAGTAATGTTTTGGACCACGACCCCCTCTCAGTTCGGCATACCTATAGGGTTTTCAGAAGGAAGTGTACATGACATCCCCTCCCATATGTGTACAACCTTTCACCGGTTGGAATTTAACTTCCAACTATATGAAGGATATGTAGATCATGTTAAGGCCATAGGAGATCTCCCACTTCACATTGACCTATAATCCCTTCCTTCGGTGTGACGACCAAAATAAATGAGGAGAAAAAGGGTCCTAGAGTTAACCTGCCTCCGTGCACTACACAAATTTCATCACCTTATTGATGACACTCTGACAGGAGTTCATATCCTTGGATGGGAAGAACATGGGGATCCACATTTCACTCCACTTCCCATCTAGCATAACTCGTTCAGTGTATGGTCTTGTAATGCAATCACTTCAAGACGACAATCAAATGAAGTCCATATACAGGAGAGGGGACACCTTCGACATAAATAGGCCTTGAGTAAGTCTCAAAAGCGTTAGGCCTAAGGAGAGGGATACAATCCCAAACTCTTGAATCAGGAAACTGAAAAAATTCAATAGGCTTCTCACCTATGAAAATCCAATCAGAGATATCTGTTTGCCTCCCCATAGGGAGTTAATTCACAGGTGAACTCAACACTAGGTCCAGCCCACCCTAGGATGGGAGCACGTGAGATAAGGCAAGAAGCAATAGCAGTAGTAACTGCCGTAATATGGGACCTACCCCAGCCTGCAGGGCTGGGGGAATTATTAACAACAAATTCCCCCATAAGACCAACAAAAATTGGAAGATTTTTTGTGCCCAAGGAACGAAGCCAACCCCATCCCCCATGGCTGGGGTCATTTTTACCTCAATAACAACCACCCCCATGAGAATCAGTATTTTCTTGTTTGGGGAGGATAGTCAGAAGAGGAGGTTCATGTCTAGTCCCATCCTTTGAAACATCATTCCATCTAAGATGGAGGACTTCCATAAGGTCTCACCAAGGATCCTTCCGCGCCACACTTCGTCAAGAGACCTGAAGACAATCCCGAGATTGAAGGGGGGAAACCAGTATGAGGCGCAGAAGGTCATATTCCTACTTGGAAGATGAAACCTCCTCCACCCCGTATTATGCATCTGTCAACATCGTGGATGTTAACCCCGCTAATAGAACCAAAGATGATGCAAATATGGATGGATTGGGATAATATGGTTTTGTTTAGGTTGTGACTCCCAATGAACCCAGAGGCATGCACACCAAGAACTAGAGGGTCGCCCTGAACCTGGACGCTCTAGAAAATCCCCCTCCACTTCCCCAAAGAGTCTCTTATAGAGATAGGGAAAAAGGACATGTTGTCTTCAACCCACCTCCATCTCTCAACACAAAGGAGCCTCTCATGATTGAAGAGATATTTTCTCGATAGGAGGATGAAATGAAGGAATTAGGCAGATTAACGCCAAGATACTCTAGAGGAATTGTCCCGTAAAATACGTTCCTCAAGATGAGTCATAGTACGCACATATAGAAAGTGTACCTCAATAGAAAAGGATTTCCATGACAAATGAAACAAGGTCAGGTCCCCTAGATAGTGAGGCACCAGGCTTGTCCAACTACTTACAATTGGATTTAGAATCATACCAATACTTCCCTCCACTCAGGAAGCAACCAGAGTGAGTACAACTAAATCCTCAGAAGGTACCACCGATGACATATGCGCCTCAGGTGCCATCCGAGCTAGCACTTCAATTATTACCCCAAGATGTACCCATTCAGGGTCAGGCCCAACAAGATGTAATCTAGGGTCTTGCCAACACCATCGAAGCACTGAAAGCTCGATTAGAAGTAATGGAAGGCCAATGTGCTCCAATACAGCCCGAGAGAATGCCTTACCCAGACTAGGTGATCATCACACCACCTCTGCCAAATTTTGGGAGCACTATATTTTATATATTCAATGGATCAGGTGACCTGGAAAAGCATTTGATGCACTATGAGTCTTATTGTGACCCTTTAATGGGAACTCCGGAACAATAAAAAGCAGTGAAACTCATATGATTTATGAAAACCTTAAAAGGTTGTACTTCATCTGGTATACATGTTTTCTAGGTCAGTAAATAAAATTATGGGAGGATCTTCGGTAGCAATTCATGTTCCACTTTAGCTCAATGTTTTGCAAGATGATGGTTAGCGACCTCATGAATTGAAAACAGAGGGAGAATGAGAGGGTATCAAACTTCTTCACCAGATAGAAGGGTCTGACCTACTCTCTAAATAGGACACTTTCCCATGATGATATGCTTTCTATATGCATCAAAAACCACTCATACTAGTAAAATGAACCACCAGATTCCATTATTTCTCTCCTATTGCCCAAAGAATTGATGACTCCTTACAGCGGACTAAACTCAAGTCTTGAATAGATTCATAGGCTCCTCCAAAGAGAGAAGGTAGATAAGACGCATCCTTTTCCACACTCAAGCCACCCCCACACCTACTCCACTACCTAGGCCTCTTCTGAATCACCAAGGACCTCCGGCGTATCAATGACCACCTCCACCCTAGCAAGACAATCAAAGAGGACCTAGGCGAAGCCATTTTGAGGAATGAAGAAATAAAGTTTACTCATTATAAGAGTACCAAGTCTATGGCTATTTCAAAGTGACCATGAATTGAAACTTGCTCCACTTACCAGAGTCAAGAAATCCTAAAGAAGTCAGCCTCAACAACAGACCGGAGTATTGTCCCTACCATCGGATGTTGTGAAAAAATATTTCAGAATGCTTCTTCTTCAAAGATCTCCTACAAAGGATGGTGGACTTGGGGTAGGTCAAGCTAGGACCATCCTTGGAACACGTATCATATGTTTCTGTCACCGACTCAGATGAGGGGGAGGAGTGGCATAAAGTTTTTAGCAATAGGGAGAAAAAATTTTGTGGTTGGATGATTTAGAAGATGGTCAACTGAGCTCATGTAATACTCCGAGCTCAATTACAACAACCGGTTATGCTTCCAACAACTCCTAATGCAACACATCTTCCACCCATGGCCCCAAAATCCTCCATAAGTTGTTCATCCAGGAATGACTAGAGAGGGTAGAAATATGTACATGAGGAGTAGTCTATGATAGGGCCAAACAAAACCTTGACCCTTTCAGATTTCATGCCCTCAGGATTGACACAATGGGAACCGACTCGGCAAAAAACACCATATGAGAAAGCCAACTAGGATAATCTATCATTGAACGAAGAAATAATCTTTGGTTCCATCAACATCATCCATTTAATGGATCCATTCCCTGATGAAGTGTATGGTTATGAACCTGAGTTCCCTACAACTGATTAGGGGATTAGAAGGAGGAATCACAGAAACAGAGGATATAGAGGTAGGCATAGCCGTGACAAGAACCAACCCTATGGTTATACCCCATCTCAAACCGTCAATATTGTAGAAACTCATGGGAGAACCCTTCAACAGACCCAGTAGGAGAAAGACTATTCCCCTACCCCCATAAGCAGCCACTTCAGCCCCATTGTTCTGCAATACCCATCATAGGAGGGAAAAGTTTCTAGCCGCATAGGGTGCACAAGTAAACTGACCAATTTTGGTCCACAAAATGTAGGAGAACCACCAACTCTTTCCCCGATGACTGGTCCCTCCTTATAGAATTCTCCATCCCCTAATGTTCCCATTAATGAGATCCCACAATGGGGAATAACCAGTATGTGGAGCAAAAGTATGATATCCTAAAGCAGCTGGTCTTAGTACCATCCAATCTATCAATATTGGATGCCCTGAGTTTTCCAGTAGATCTCAAGGAGGCACTCATAGAATCCCTACTCAACCAATAGAAATTTCAAGCCGAAATTATTGCCGCCAAGATATATCGAATGGAGAATAGCTCGGCTAAATGTAATGAAGTTATTTCCTTCACCGATCCGGATGAGGATCCCACAATACAAGGGCACATCAAACCCCTATATATTTTTGGAATGCTGAATGATGTTGAAGTCCAGAAATTCTTCATCAATAATGGCTCTGGAGTCAACCTTCTCCCACTCCGAACACGTCGTTGGTTGGGGTGCAATGTGGAAAATATGACACCCTCGACCACAACTCTCTTGGTTTATGACAAGGGAGAACAAAATACAATGGGAAAAGTCAATCTCAGAACCAATTTTGGTGACCTTGTGGTCTATTTAGGGTTCCTGGTTGTTTGAAAAAACACATCATTCAACGCCCTATTAGGAAGGCCATGGCTACATCAACACATGGTCATTCCTTCCTCCTACCACCAGTGTATCAAATTTTGCGTTAATGGAAAAGGTGGAACATTGTGTGCTGATAAGGTTCCATTTTATCTCTCTAAGTCACATTATATTGATGCTTGATTTTATGAGTAAAAGGGGAATACATCTTCAATTGATGGTATTGATTAAGTCCTCACCCAAAGAGGTCTAGAATTAGTTCTCGAGGACCCCATCAAACAGCTCGGTGAAGAGTATGTGCTTCCCATCAACCATGATGAAAGAAACAATCTGATTTCGGATGCATATTCAGTTGTTCTCATGATCTCAGTCAGGACAACTAAGTCTGACAATACAAAAGCAACTACTGAACCACAATTTGAGGAAGAATGCTTGAGAAAGGGTTCACATGCCTCATCCTTGGAATCTCAAGATATCCCAGCCGCACTATATGAAGCGTAAAAAGGAAAAGATGCTTGTAACCCCTTTGATTCTCCCTCTCCAAAGGTTTCCTCACAACCAATTGAGTTAGAATAATTCACTTCCACCACAGAGCGCCTATGCGATGTCTTGCCTCCGAGCTCTGGAGATCCCAAATCTGGAACTCTCTTCCCATTAGAAGAGGAAGAGGAGGAGAATTTGGGGAATGAAGAAGAAGATGATCTTAGATATTCCCCTCCTGCATTCGAAGAGGGTATCTCTAAAACGGTTGATGAACTCAGGGAAATAAACCTGGGTACCGAAGAAGACTCGAGTCCCACTCTCATTAGTGCAACATTATCTTCCAAGGAACAAGTGGTATATACCACTTTCTTAAGGAAAAATCCAGGTTTGTTTTCCTGGAATTACACAAAAATTCTAGGACTCGATCTCGAGGTGGCGACGCACCACATAGGTCTGCCATATGGTCATCGATGCTATAACCAAGCCTCTAGAAGGATGCACCCCACACAAGGGGACATGATAGAGGATGAAGTTGATAATATCATCAAAGAAGAATTTAATTGGGAGGTCCAATATCACATCTGGTTGTCCAAAATAGTCCCCATCAAAAATAAGAACAGACAGATCCACGTCTGCATATATTTTAGATATCTCAATCGACACTACCTGAAAGACGATTTCTTAGTCCTGATCACCGAACTATTGATCAATGAAATGGTAGGATATGAGGATCCCTTCCTCATGGATGGTTATTCTGGTTATAATAAAACCATAATGGAATGTGAAGATGAATAAACCACTACCTTCAGGGCCCCCCTTAGGGATTATTTTTCTACATGGTCATGCCCTTTGATCTGAAAAAGGATATCATCCGATATAAACGTGCCATGCCTCTCATTTTAAAAATGTTCTTAGGGATGTTCTGTGAATGTTATATTGATGACTTGGTGGTAAAATCATGAAAACACTTAGATCACCTGTAAGGCCTTGAAACCATATTTAGAAAACTTCGGCAAAACAGCCTAATGACGAATGCCTTGAAATGCTCCTTCAGGATTACCTCCGGGAAATTTATCAGATTTGTCATATTCCATCATGGAATTGAAATAGACCCTGAGAAGAAAAAGCCTATACTTGGTTTCCCACCACCCTAAAACCTCACATAGGTGGGAGGACTCTAAGGACACTTGGCCTATATCAGGCATTTTATAGCCATCCTCACAGGAAAATGTCTACCCTTTACCAGGCTAATAATGAAGGGAGTTACCTACCTATAGATAAATGATTACCAAAAGGCACTTAACAGCCTCAAGCAGTATCTCTTGAGTCCACTAGTGATCATGCTATAGGTTTAAGGATGGCCACTTATCCTGTATGTGACAACCTTAGAGTGGTCATTTGGATCCTTCCTCACACAGAAGAATGATGCTGAAAGTGAAAAAAAACCTTTATTATCTCATCTGAACCATGATTGATGCTGAGACCCATCATTCAAATATCTATAAGAGTTGTTTGGAAATAGTCTTCATGGTCTAGAAGTTGTGACATTATTTACAGCATCACAAAGGCCATATTATCTCATGCAATAATCCGCTGAAGTACATCCTCATCCATCCAACGCTGACCGGATGCCTATCCTGGTGGGATGTCATCCTACAATAGTTTGACATCTAGTTCGTGCCTCAAAAAGCTATCAATGGATTTGCATTAGAAGATTTTCTGGCAGAGCATCCCTCAACAGAGACAACCTCATCAGATGTCGAACTCCCTAGTGAAGACGTATTCTCTATGAAAAAGGATACCTGAATGTGGGAAATATCATTTTACAGTCCATCCAAATGCCCGACAGGTAAAATAATGGAAGACCCCAAGTTAAACAAGGTGGGGCTGGGAGTTATACTCGTATCACCAAAGCAGGAATTTTTTCCATATTCCGTCTTCTTGTCAAGAGGATGCATGAAAAATGAGGTGGTATACCAAGCCCTCATTGTAGGTCTAGAGCTCTCACTCCAAGCATAAGTGAAACACCTTAAAGTAAAAGGAAACTTAGAACTGGTCATCAAGAAATTCAATGGTGACTATGCTATTAAAAATGAGGAGTTGATCCCCCTGTTCGACCACGTCTGAGGGTTAATGGTAGAGTTACCCATAGAACCCACATTGACATTTGTTCCCCGGTCTCATAATGCCCAGGCCGATGTGTTAAAAAATGTGGTTACAACCTTATCTAACCAAGACCATGATGAAACAGTTATCAACATTGCTCACCATCAAATGGTCTTACCGTTTGTTCAAACTAACATGGAAGAAATCAATGTATTCAGACCTGTCCATAAGCCATATTCTCCTACTAATGGCTAGATGAACCCCATTATGATCTAACTCGATAGGGGAGAAACTCCATCAGACATGGATAGAAGAGAGAAAATATGGAGAAGGGCTATCAATTTTTTCCTACATGGCGACACGAGCTAGCAGAAGGTCCTGTACAAGTGAGGCCTTGATAGATTCATTCTCATATGCATTTATCGAGAAGAGAAAACTATCGTCATTAATTAAGTGCATACCGGAGTGTTTGGAGAACATAAATTGGGGTCCAAGATTTCTCATCAGATTTTAAGGCTTTGATACTATTGGCCTCCCTGGCATATATTACTCAAATATTACCGCGAATTGTCACTCCTTCCAAATTCATGCCAACTTCATTCATCAGTACCTGGAGTTACTTAACCAATATGTGTACTCCAAAAAATTTCCCATCTGTGTAATAGTCGTCGTTGGACCATATCCTCCTGCCATAGTCAAAAAATTCAAATATATTCTCACAGTGACCGACTTCTTTTCCAGGTGGGAATAAGATGCACCCTTTAAAGAAGTCAGGTAAAGAATCATTGTCAGCTTCATGAAATCCAATATCATCACCATATTTGGTGTCCCTCATACCATACATATGGACAACGACACTTACTTCTGCTCTATTGGATTGTAGAAACTATACTTGGAATATGGTATAAAGACCAACCGTTCATCCTATTACCATGCAGCAGCCAATGGAAAGATAGAGGCCTTCACAAAGACCCTATCTAACATAATCCATAAAATGGTCGACCAAGAAAAAATTTAATGGCCAGAAAAACTCTTTGATGCCTTATGGGCCTACCAAAACACAACTCGTACTGCTACTAAGGAAACTGCGTACTCTTTAGTATATGGAATAGAAATAGTTCTTCCCATTGAACTCTAATTTCTATCACTCCTCATTACCATTTGTGATCAACTGTCTGACGATGACAAAGAAGAAAAGTGATTGGATGAATTGGAGTGATTGGATGAGAAATGGTTGTACACTTTTCACCACCTGGAAGTATATCAGAACCAGATTTCATGAGCCTTAAATAAAAAGGTTCATCTTCGATCATTCCTCAAAGAATAATTTGTATTGGTCCTCTGGATCATGATGATACCTGGAAATAAGCCACCAAAGATGGACTCGATGTGGGAGGGAACATATGTCATACACAAGGTGTACTCAAATTGAGAATATGCCCTGATCCCCATGGATGGGAACCTCACCACCGCTTACAGAAATGAAAGATTTATGAAGAAATATTTTTTATAACCATAAGATCAGTTTTCGTCCAAGCTATAGGATGTTAAACTGCCAAGACAAGAATGTCCTTACTACAGGAAAAAAACTACATAGTAGTGTGTCCTTATTACATGATGTTAAACGACACCATACTTCATCCCTGTGACATGACAATAAACTATTCCATGCCAGTCCAAACTCTCTGACCCTAAACCGAGATCCAATAATCCTGATACTGTGACCTCAAACTGTCCAGGATTCCCCCCCCCTAAGATGTGTGTCGGAGGATCACAGCCTCATTCACATCGGTTATTATGTCAAATCATATCATGCACCCCTGTTTGGAAGGGATTACTTCTAGTTCGGGCTCTATGACCCAAAACTAAGAGAAATATGTACTTACTACATGAAAATAAGCTTCACAGTAAATCGTCCAAGCTACCGGATGTTAAATTTAAATTGCCCCTCATCCTTACTTCTTGATGTTAAACTACACATTAATTCGTCCCTACGACATGACAATAAAATGTGTCACACCGGTCTGAACACTATGACCCTAAACTAAGAGAAATATGTCATAGTCTCATGACTTTAAACTGCATAACGAGATAGTGTCTTCACCAAAGAAAACATTTATCTCCCAACATTCATTATCTACTGTGCCACGTTCAATGAACTACGTACGACTTGATTTTTTCCCTGATAGTATATGTAGAGACACTAGAATTTATGTATCTTGGCCCTTCCACCCCTGAAAAAAATGATGATCCCTGTCCTTTCTACATGACTGTAAACAGCATAGAGCCCATCCATACCGTAAGATGTTAAAATGCATGACTCCCTATAATTTTCAGGTTGATTCGACACCATCCTTACCACATGACATTAAACTGATCTGAATCCCTTTCCACGTCAGTTCATCATCGTCCTTACCACATGACTTTAAACTAAATATATTTTAAAAAAATGATCCATGTCCTTCCCGCATGATGATAAACTACACGACAATCATCCTTACCCCATGACGTTACACTACAAAACAATTGTTTTTACCGCATGACGATAAAATGAATGGAAATATTCCTTATAGAATGAAAATAAACTACATGGAAATTGTCTTTACCACATGATGATAAACTGCACGACAGTCATCCATACCACATGGTGATAAACTGCACGACAATCTTCCTTATTGAACAATAGTAAACTGAATGGTACAGGTCATAATCTACTCAAGAGACACAATAAAACATGTCTATAACACACTTTTCACGTTTGGATGCATCCTTTCCTTGCATCAGAAACCATGACCCAGAGGATTGCAGATCTTCATAATCACCCATGGCCATCGGAAGAGGATGGTCATCAACCTACAGACACATTTTCGTGACTATGCATACCATGTCCTCAGCAGCTTGACATATTGATCGCCCCAGACCCATCTACCAAAGGCAAGTCTTCCTCTGGCGATACCCTTCCTATATCCGTACGCTTACCAGCCTTAGATCCCTCATATCACATTTCCCGATCAAAATATTTCTGGAGTAATAGTTTACATTATTATTCCCTTCACGACTAGATGTTTCAAGGGTGCCCTTACCTGGTTAGCTTACATATCCACCTGTGGTTCCTATGATGATCTGCATCCAAAACATAATGTCAGAGCTATGCTACTTTAACCCAATGGATATTTGCAATATGGTTATTTCTCATATGATTGGACACATCTCTCCCCAACATCCAGACTCTGTGTCATGAGAGATCCTAAATTTTCATAATCATTCATGGCTATCAAAAGAGGATGGTCATTGACCTGCGGACACCTTTTCATGACTATGCATACCATGCCTTCAGCAGCTCTGCATAATGAGGTCTATCGCCTGTCTACCAAAGGCTAGTAATCCTCTGGTGACACTCTTCCAATCTTCATATGCTGATCGTCCTCAAATCCCCCACACCACATATCTGGATTCGAGAGACCCTAGGATTACAATTTACACCTTTATCCCTCTTCTGATCAGATCATGCTAGAGCATCCTATTTCAATTATCCCATAGGTAACCGTAGCATCAGCCAACTGTGGTCTGAACTCAATGACCGTTAAACTAGGACCATATATTCCTTACCACGCGATGTTAATCTAAATGGAATAAAAGTGTGCCACACACACAGGGTAAATAAATGCATCAAACTTCTTAATATTTAGATACAACTGCATCCTAATATCTCTAACATGACCAGACATACCTTTTCTATACCTTAGACTCTGTGACCCAGATAATCATGGATCCTCATAAACCTCCAAGGCCATCGAACATAGAAGTTTATCAACATACAAACACCTTTTCATGAAAATTCATACCATGCCCCCAGCGGCTATGCATATTGATCACCCCTAACCTGTCTACCAAAGGCAAGTCATCCTCATGTGACACTCTTCCTACCCCTATATTCTCAATGTCCCTAGAGCCCTTGTATCATTTCTCCAGATCCAAGAGGCCCTAGAGAAAAATTTTACACTCTCTACATCCTTCCCACATCTTGGACATGCCAGGGTATTCAGACCTAGTTACATTCTAGTGAAGAGTGACCTGCACAGAGACCGTCCTTACTGCATGATGTTAAACTGAACAATATATTAAAAAGAAAAATAAAATAAAAATTTATATAAAAAAATCCCTTCGTCCTTTCCGCATGATGTTAAACTGAATGGTCTTGAAAGAACTCTTCACGGGATCAGTTAGGAAAGGAGTCTTCCCTCTCTTCCTTAGTGCACGGGTCAGACTTGCATGGATCTTCATCTCACAACTGCATGAGAGGGATGACTTCTCCCATTCCCAAGACATATTAACCTAAAATTCCTCTCCAGTGTCCAGAAACCCCATCCTCATGAATCATAATCTGTAACAAGAGATAATCAAACGACCATAAACCACCCCTGTTGGTCTTAAATCCCATCATCCCTAGAGTTTTCTAGATATCGAAAGAATATAACAATTGATGTAAGTACAACTTTTCATGACTATTCATACCATGCCCCCAATGGCTCTGCATATTGTTTCCCATGGACCGTCTACCAAAGTAATGTCTTTCATAGGCAATGATTCTTTCTAAACTCCTCTCGACCTTTGAGCCTTCATATCCATCTCGGTGTTCAGAAACTATCTGAGCTAAAATTTACAAACCTTTCTACAATCACATCCGAGTATGGTGAGATGCTTCTAGTTAAATTCCAAAGAACTAGGGAAAGCCATTCCATTTTGAAAGAATGTCCCACCTGCATGACTTTAAACTGTGTCAAGCTTCAACCCTCAATCACGACAACCAAGTTTATGTAAGATTGGTCTCTTATCCATATCCATGATGGATATGAATATCCCCAAACCCTTTAGACACCATGTCCCTTTTGAGCCACCCCTTATGGTCTTCATAATGACAACATTCATGAAGTTACCCAGAAATCATAAATGGACAATCATTGACGTAAGGAAACCTTTGTACGACCATGCATACCATGACCCTAGAAGATCTTCATAATGAGGCCCATGGCTCATCTACTAAAGTAAATTCCTCCTTAGTCAATTATTTTCATACCTCTGTACACCCATATGGCCCCTATGCCCCATGGAATTCCATGTATGCGGTTCAAAATTCAGTGAAAAAATTCCCCCCATATACATCTGAAAGTTATTAAGGCTTCCACAATCTGTAAAAAACCCTCATAGGGGCCCTCGGCCCACCACATTTGGTCAAATATGTGAAACCTAAAATAGCAGTAATGATAGTCTTGTTTTCAAGACCTTAAACTGCTAATAGAAATAGGTATGAAACTCACCAAGACGAAAACCCACAAAGGGCGTCTTGGGAAAAATCCAAGTGTCATCTCACCAGGACAACACCTTGTATGGCCTCAGAAAAAAATTGAGCAATAAAAACTCAAGAGGCGTAAATATTATTAGGTCAAAAAATCCACAAAGGGAGGCCTAAGAAAAAGCCAAGATATAACCACTCTGACCACACTAAATGGGTGTAGGAAAAAATTATGGTTTCATCAGAAAAGACATTAAAATTGTGAGATATTCCATTCAACCTCAGTAATAGTTGAACTACTCTCGTTGATTCCCTTTCCTTAGGAAACAATTAGTGCTTGATTCGATTATTTTAGTTTTCTGATTTCAGGTCATGGTTCAAAATTAACACGTACTTGAATGGATGTTAATAGGAAGACATAGAGAAGTGGTGTTTAAAAGACAAAAGTTGGTTCCATTGAGTTCATCAAGAATAGAGGAAAATCCCCAATTAGAAGTCTCTCTAGAGTGAAAGGCAGGATTACATGCCTTAATTTTGGGAATTTCTACAATGGGGACCTATTCTCCCTTTCCAAAAGGATAGCGAGTGATTGTTGTGGTCCATCAATGGTATATTCCAAGGAATCACTTTCCTCCTTTTTAGCTATGATCATCGAACGCACCTACTCCACGATTTATTTAAGGTACCACCCCTTTTTCTAGATGGCTTCATAATTGGCACACGAAGAGTCCAGTTTCTCCATCAACTTGTCTATACGGGCTTCACATTCCCGCATATCTTCCTCCTGAATGGCCACAAAATCATGGGCCTTCACCTCCTCAATCGTCAGATGATCATGTGTTTCTAAAATATCTCAAAAGGTCACCTATTGGTAGTGAGAAGAATTAAACATGGTCATTGTATCCTCACATGAGGTGAGGTATCCTCTATAAAGGGAAATTTGGAAAATAAGGAAATTAATTTGCGGATAATAAAAGGATCTAGAACCCAACTCATTAAATAATCACTTAAAATTGTCACCCTCATCGGCGAAAATGGCCAAGGGTGTATCCATGGAAATAGAATGTTACCGCCGCCATGATTATTTATGCACAACATGGAACCCCTCCACAAAAATTTCACTTTGAGCCTCCCATGCTGCCACATTTTTGTAAGCGGGAAGCATCACCATGGGTGTTGGGATGGACCTAAGGCTAGTCACCCAAGGCAAGAGACTTTATTTTCCCTCGAATGGACCAAACATTAGAGCTGAATGTGATAGACTAACTGTGGCCCCCCGAGATGATTGAAAATATTCAGTCAGTTATAGACTCATCAAGATCATTGGAAATATCCATAGGAGGAGAGCAGTTTGAATCTCTCCCCACAAAAATGGGTTGCACTGATGAAATCCCTCCCAGACGCTTTTGACGACGGATCGAGCACCTTCTCACCATGAGAGCGGGAGCAGTAGGTGTATCCATCTGGGTTGCTGAAGGGATGGAAGTTGAAGGTGTGGCTGTTAAAACTCTCATGAAAGAGGGAATTTTTGGTGTTGTAATGGTGGTAGAAATAGGATAGGAAACAGTCAATGGTTTTTGTACATGCCAAACTGGTACTTTCAGCATCCCTGCAGGGTAACAATCAACACATAGTTAGGCATAATATAGGGATAGGAAGGTGGGACCCATCATTTTAGGAATGATAATTTCCCTAGCAGCTCCTTTGTGCATCAACATAAGCCACTATTGGCTGTGAACCATGAGATGAGACTATTGATCGCATAGTGAATCACTATTCAAACCCACCCTTACACTGTTGTTTTAAACTGGTTTTGTAATGAATATTACAAATATAATAAAAAATTTCACTTTATGTTTTAATCAATGAATTAATTTTCATCACTTTTTAATAAGTAAATTTTACTTGTTTTGGTGTTTACATTGTAGGAGGAGGTGATTTGGAGAGCCCTTGATGGAATTCAAGTAAAATGGGCCGAACTACGCGGGAGCCCTAGAATGCATTTGGACAATTATTCGTAATATGGATAATCTATGATTCCAATTGGGATAAAAATGGATGGATGAGTGAAAATAAATGTGGGATAAATTTATATATAAGATCATTGAGCCCAATTCATCCACTTGGAGGCCCAAAATAGGCCCACAATGTGAAGGAATTCTGGGAGGTCCAGATTGGACCACTCTTCTGTATTTGGGCCATAAATCGGGCCTCAAAGATCCAATTCTAATGATTCCAACTCCCATGGACATATAAATAAATTCCCCGACTATCTGCCGAATCACAATTCATTTTCACGAGTTTTGGTTAGTCAAATTTCTAGATAAAGATGGAGTAAAAAATCTTCCTTGAATAGTCACCTAGTCTTTTAGGTACTTGGCCACTTTATGTGGAAATATGGTTGTAATTGCCCATAAAATCAATAATCCCCATAATTATCTTGGATGAAAGACCATGGGTGAATGTGAGTTAAATTTGAGATCTCAATTCACCATTTTATTTCTCTTCTCCCCCATGTACATCAAATCCACTTAGTGATCAATTTGGGGAATGTCCTTTGTTGTAATCCCGAGCTCCACACTTGTAATCTTCATAAGGTAATTTATTACCAGGATTGTTTTCAATTGTTCATAATTTCTACATTCTAAATTTGTGTTTATTATGATATGATCAAATTAAAATCAAAGTAACAAGAATCCATAGGCTTCCATGCATAACCCGGATCTTGTGATGATTTTAGTACAGTTGCCTCTTTTCTATCCTCTCCCTTTCATAACTTTGAAAATGGATTGCGTCAGTTGATAAAGTCCTAGAGTTTGAACCTATGAATATTCATATTATTTTATTGTGGAATATTTGTATTAATGACACAAATCTGGTCATCTCATCACGTTTTTGAAGTGATGCCTTGATTGTGTTACGATTCTACATCGATCCATTTTGTTGATTTTGAGCGGTTTCCAATAATCAATATCGTTGATCGATCAAATCCTAGGTGGTTATCTAGTAAGAACTCACATACCATTATTGGATTAAATATGTATAAAATCAAGGAATAAATGATCATTCCCTTTCCCTTGATAGTGATGAAGGATTGAGCATCCTGGGACACTTACTCGATTCGATCATGATTTATCCAACCAGTTTATTTTAGTAGTAATATACTTTCAATTTCTGTTCTTAAAGAAAAAGAACACAAGTTTTATAAAACATCATTCCCATTTTAGTTTCATAAACAGAACCTCATTTCTTTAATTAATGACCTAAGTCTCATTCAAGAGATGATCTAGGGTTGCTGATATACTGTAGAAATTCTTGTTAAAAATAAACATCTAATTTGACACGCTCGACAACATGATAAAATTTTGGCACCATTTCCAGGGTTCCAGGATATTTTTTTTCTTTATTTACTTTTATTTATTTATTTTACTTCTTAATTAGTAATCTTTTAAATACACCACCCCATTTTATTGTTTTTGTTTTTGTTTTCTGTTTCTATTTTTGGTTGTTTTTTTGTGTTCTTCCTCTCTCTCTCTATTCTTCTCCATATCTCTCTATAATTATGTATTATAACATTCTATTCTCTTTTCACCCTTATTAAGTGATTTTATCCATATTCAATCATAAAATAAACAAAAGAAAAACTTACTTGCATGCCTCGATTAGAAAAAGAAAAACTTCTGGAATTTGACCTGGAAATTTAAAAGACACTTCACACACAAATCAAGGCATCTAGAGAAGGTAAATAAACTAACACTAAAAAACCCCTTTTGGAACCTCATTTTTTCATAAACCAATCAAAAATTGAACCTAATCAAACCCAATAAAACATGGCTGCAAATAATCAAACCATAAAAGAACTGACCACCACGGATGTGGAGTACCAACTAGCGTACATCCAATATCCAGGGGAAGCAGCCAACATTTAGCTGAGATCAGGCCTCATCCACCTACTTCAAAAATTCCATGGTCTACCTAGTGAGGACCCTCATAAACACCTTAATAAGTTTTACATAGTGTGCTCCACCATGAAACTCCAAAATGTCTCTGAGAAATTAATTAAGTTTATGGACTTCCCTTTCTCCCTTGATGGTGTATCCAAAGATTGGATATACTATTTTCCTACCACAATTAGGAGCTATAATGACCTATAAAAGCTATTTTTATAGAATCTATTTCTTACCTCCTGAAAACCATCAATTAGAAAAGAAATTTGTGGCATTAGGTAGTCACAAGGAGAGACCCTTCATGTATGCTAGGAGAGATTCAAAAGACTCTGCTCAAGCTTCCCCAACCACTAGATTAGTGAACCACTATTAATCTAATACTTCTATGAGTGAATTATCCCCATGGATCATGGAATGATTTATGAATCATCTAGTGGTTCCTTGGTTGATAAAACTCCTTCCACCGCTCATGAATTAATAGCCGACATGGCTCAAAATTCACAACAATTTGGTACATGAGCTATTGTACCAACTCGAGGAGTTTATGAGGTAAGTTATTAACCTCTAGAAAAAAAAGGAATATAAAAATATTGATAAGATTCATACCCTTATAAGGAAATTAGATCAAGAAAAAGGTAACTCACAATCTCCTCCTGTTCAATTACATAATAGAATTTGTTCTGAAAATACTCATTTTTCTTACCAGTTCCCACAACTTCAAGATTCACCTATGTCTTGAGCAGTCATGTTCCCAAGGAATCCATTCCAATAAGCACCTTCCTTCATGCAAGAAAAATTCAAGCCAAATCCAAACCCGGGGTGGCAAACACAACCCCAGCACAGACAAGGAGGAAACTCAAGCTACCCCCATGCAGAATTGGTATCCACAAGGCCATGGTATTAAACCTTCTTATCCATCAACATATCAAAACAATCATCCTCTACCTCCCAAATCTAAACCAAGACTCGAGGATATAGTAAAGAAAATGGTAACCCAGAACCAACAATTCCAATAATCCACACAATCAACTATTCAAGACATGCGAACTGAAGTGGGGAAATTGGAAAACACCATCGATGAGCTTAAGATACAAGGTTGTGGAGAACTACCATCCCGACCTATTGCCAATCCAAAGGAAAAAAGGTAATGTATGTGAAGTTACACTTTATAGTGGTAAAGAAGTTTCTCCTTCTACTAATTATGCACAACAGGTTTGTCACCCTCTTGAAAACTCTATTCTACAACCCTTAAATGTTTCAAGCAAAGAACAATAATAAAAATAGAGTAGTCAAATTATCATTAAGGATTCCCATGAACAATCCATTCCTCTTCCTTTCCCTCAAAGGCTCGCTAAATCTAAGAAAAACATTGATAATGATAATGAAAATGAATTAATGGATACATTTAAAACAAATTCAACTCAATATTCCATTGTTCGATGCAGTTAAGAAAATTACTCGTAATGAAAAATTTCTCAAAGAACTCTTCACCCATATACAAAGGCTGAAGGGGAATGAAAGATTCAACCTAGGAAGAAATGTTTCAGCCTTGATTCAACCAGAAATTACAACTATGTTCAAGGATCTAGGAACATTCACAAAACCTTGTACCATAGGAGATACCTTATTTTCTTATCCTATGCTAGATTTAGGTGCTTCCTTTAGTGTAATGCCTCACTCTGTGTATACTTCTCTACAGGTTGGAGAACATCAACCAAGATGAATTATCATGCAAATTTCCAACTAGAGTACTACACATCCAACATGAGTGATTGGGGATGTCCATGTAAGAGTGAAGAATCCCATATTCCCTTCTGTATTTTACATTCTTGAGATGGAACATACCTGAACCCAATGACATTCCCTCTCATACTTGGGTGGCCATTCCATAAAATAGAAAATACGGTTATCAATGTTGACAACAATACATTGTCCATGGATTATGGTGGAGAAAATATATGTTTTAAGATCCTTGTGGCTATGAAACACCCCATTGAAGAGCACTCCACTCTTCCTGTATATTCTATGAAAGTGCTCTCAAATTATGTGCACACACACTTCTCTCCTAAACCCATACATAGATTAATTTTCCTCTTCTTAACCCTTGGATGATTTGAGTTTTATTCATATGTTGAGTGTTGTGCGGGTTCTGAAAATTGTAAATTTTGTGATTTAATTAATGAGTTTGTTCATTCTGAGGTACCCATGACCGTCAATGATTCTAAAAATCTCATTTCATCAATAGATTCTCTATCCTTAGAAAATAAACATGATCAAATAGACAGTTTAATGGACCTCACTCCCCCTAAATCCTATCCCTCAATCCAGAAACCAGCAGTGTTGGAACATAAAAAACATTCTTCTAATTTAAAATATGAGTATCTTGAGGGAATTGACCAATTACCCATCATTATTTCCCATAACCTCTCTACATAATAAGAATCAAAACTGATCAACCTTTTGAGAGAGTGTAAAAAGTAAATAGGATGAAAATTGTATGATATTGCCATTATTATCCCATTTATTTGTATTCACAATATACTTTTGGATGATGAGGCTATTCCCACAAGGCAATCTCAATGCTGGTTGAATACCACTCCTTGAAGTGGTAAAATTGGATGTCAGTAAATTACTTCCTGTGGGGATCATTTATCCTATATCTGATAGTAAATGGGTTATCCTAGTGAATATTGTTCCTAAAAAAATAGGAATAAGAGTTGTGTTATATGGAAAGAATTAATTGGTTCCAACACATGTGCAGAACAGTTGGCGAGTCAATATTGACTATCGTCAACCGAATCCAGCCAAACTGAAGGATGCCTTTCCTCTACCTTTCATTGACCAAATGTTAGAATGATTAGCTGGTAAGTCCCATTATTTTTTCCTTGATGAATATTTGGGTTATTTACCAATCCAAATAGCCCATGAGTATCAATAAAAGACAAAATTTACTTGTCTATTTGGCACATTTTCATACTGAAGGATGTCATTCGTTCTATTTATTGATCCCGGTATTTTTTAGTGATGTAAGTTGAGTATTTTTTTTGAGTACCTTTAGAGTTGTATGGAAGTCTTTATGGATGATTTCATGGTATATAGTTCTTCTTTTGATTATTTTTTGGAACACCCGGGTTCTATCGTATGTCGCTGCATTGAAAAAGATCTTGGTTTAAATTATGATAAATTCTATTTTATGGTTGAGAGGGGGATAGTTCTTGGGAATTTCATTTCAAATACAGTAATTCAATTTTATAAGTCTAAAATTGAATTAATTTCAACCCTTATATATCCAAAATATGTTCATGAGGTGTGATCTTTCTAGGTTCATGCTAGTTTTTATCGTTGAATCATCAAAGACTTTAATAAGATCACACTTTCATTGTCTTGATTATTACCAAAAGATTCTGAGTTTGTGTTTGATAAAAATTGTGAGAATTTATTCAATTCCATAAAAATAAGTCTCACATAACCTCCCATCATACATACACCAAGGTGGGATCTCCCCTTCCAGCTTATGTGTGATGCATCAAACTTTAAAGTTGGGGAAGTTTTATCACAAAGGGTTGAGAAGGCTCCTCATGTCATTGTGTATGCCTCGCGTACCCTTGAACCTGCCCAGCTAAACTACACAACACTAAATAATAACTCTATTCTATTGTGTTTTCCTTTGAAAAATTTTGTTCATATCTTCTTGGGTCAAAAGTGATTGTGTTTTCTATCCATGCTGCCCTTCGATTCCTCATAATGAAACCTGAAGCTAATCCCCGCCTCATATAGTGGATGCTCATCCTCCAAGAGTTTGACCTTGAGATTTGTGATAAGAGGGGAGTATAAAACGTTGTAGTAGAACACATTAGTAGGATTTCTAAACCATTGATCCACCATGCTGACTCATCCCTCCCCATCAGAGAATTCATTCCTCATGAAAACCTTATTGATGTTGTGGAACATACCCCCTGGTATGCAGACATTGTGAATTTTATAGAAACCTCTAGGGTCCCCACTAATTTCAGTAATTTCCAATCCTAGAGACTTAAACATGACTCTTGTTGGCACATTTGGGATGACCCATATTTTCGGATAATTTTTGGTGACCAAGTAGTTCGTCAATGTGTCCCTGACCGTGATTTCACCACTGTTTTGACCTTCTGTCAAACATTGGCTTATGGTGGCCACTTTGGCTCTCAACGAACAGCTCAAAAGGTCCCTGACTCTAGACATTATTGGCCAACATTATATAGGGATTCCCATCGATTTTTCAAGTCATGTAGTTGTTTTCAATTCATAGGGAATATCTCCCAGAGTAATGAAATGCCCCAACAACCCATGTTATTCTGTGAAATTTTTAATGCATGGGGCATTGACATCATGGGTCCTTTTCCAAATTCATTTGACTTCATATAAGTGTTTTTAGTTTGGGACTACATGTCTAAATGGTTGGAATCAAAGTCTACTAGGATCGATGACTCTCGAGTTGTTTTTGATTTCGTGAAGTCCCAAAATTTAAGTCGGTTCAGTTTGCTGAGATTCGTCATTAGTGATAAGGGTTCCCATTTTTGCAATCGCAACAAGAAAACTTTGCTTTGTAAGTATGGGGATGATCATAAAGTATCCACTACATATCACCCCCAAACTAATGGATAAGACGAAATATCAAATAATGAATTTAAGAGAATCTTGGAAAAAATGGTACAACCCAAAAAGAATGATTGGATTTTGCACTTGGATGATGCACTTTGGAAGACCTTACAACTTTAGAAACCCCAATAGGAATGTCACCATATAGAATTGTGTTTGGAAAAGATCATCACCTCCTAGTGGAGGTAGAACACCATGCATATTAGGCTGTTAAACAATGTAATATGAATCTTTCAGATGTATGTTAGCATAGGAAGCTGCATATTCAAGAGTTGGAAGAAATTCGATGTGATACATATGATAACTCTTGAATCTATAAAGAAAAGAAAAAGGCTATCCATGACATCATGATTCGTCTACAGAAGTTCCATATTGGTGAGAAGGTCTTCATGTACAATTCCAGGCTAAATCTTCACCCAGGTAAGTTTCGTTATCGATGGCTCAATCCTTATACTGTAACTAATGTTTACCCTTTTGGTGAAATATATATTTTTTATGATCTAAGTGGATTAAGTATTAACATCAATGGGTAGAAACTTAAACACTTATATGAGGATTTTCCAATGAATCCAATGAAGGAAATCCACCTTCTAGAAGAAAAATACTAGAAAAACCCACTAGTTTTTATCCTTCCTTCTCACATTATCAATTATTACAGTGAGGACACTACACAAGCTTGGTGTGTGTGTGGGGGGTGGGTGGGTTCATTTCTAGGTTCATTAGGATTTTCATAATCTTTCTTATTTCTTCTCATTTTCACCTTCTTTATGGAATTTCCACTTTTAACCATATTTATGGGTTCATTAGGATTTTTATTTTCATTCTTCTTTCTTCTCGTTTTCGCCTTATTTATGGTATTTTTTACTTTCCCCCCTTATGGTCACCAAAATCAAGAAACGTACAAAAAATGAATGTTGAAATTTTTTATTCCATGTTGATTTAACATTTGATGAAAACAAATATCTATTATGGAAGGAATATTTTTATGAATTTAACCTCAAAGAGTGATTTTTAGTTAATTGGTTTTTTTAATGATATAAATGGTTGTATCTCTATGAAACATTTGAAATGATTGATTTCCCTTGTGTGAGTAGTTTTCGGAAAAACTATGTCACTAATATCTCCACACATTTTGGAATCAAACCCTAAAGTGTGAATATTTCTTACTTAATAGAATGTAAATATAAGTTAGGTTAATATTTTTCACCTTAAAATGATATTTCCATACATTCGTTCCTTATCTGATCTATTTCATTATTGTACCAGATTGATCTATGCATGTGTACCTGATATCCGACTGTTGTATGCCCTAAAAATGGTTTGTGTCTTGGGCAGGTCAAAAACCAATCCTCCTCAACCTATGATCTAGTTATATATATTAAAATTAGTGTCACGAGTATGTCAATCAAGGGTTGAGATATGAGTGTGATATTTGTTATGAAGGCAAATTCTGAAAAAAAAATGATGGGAGTGATGAAACATGAAACATATGGGGATATCTAGGCCGCGAGCTTATGGTTTGACTTCTGGGAATGCTTAAGTGAGTGGGTCTTGAAATATTATTATAAAGGATGTAGGGAAAGTTCTTTGGACAAAATCATTTAAGCTGTATAATGTTAAAGTAAACTATATTAATTGGATAGAAAGTGGAAAGAATAGTATGGAATGGTTTTCACACACACACATGGAGAGTTAGTTACATGGTTTAATTTATAATTCCTCTCTCAATTTGGTATCAGGAATCTATTTGAATTTATTTTTGATATAATTTATGAGACATCGTTTTCCATTTTCATTATGAAGAACTCCTTGGTGGGGTTTGTGCATTCATCACATTACTTTAATAAATTTAAATTTCCTAAAATGATAAAATTTATTGATGTTCGTAATATATACATGCATCATTTTTTGGATATGTGGCTTTTCCCTGGAGTGCAAATGTTTAGGTGTAGGGGTGTGATTGCATAGCGATTCACTATTCAAATCTACCCTTACACTATAGTTTTAAATTGATTTTTAAATGAATATTAAAAATATAATAATAAATGGAACTTATTTTTTAATCAATGAATTAATTTTTATCACTATTTAATATGTAAATTTTACTTGTTTTGTTGTTTACATTGTAGGAGGAGGTGATTTGGAGAGCTTGTAATGGAATTCAAGCAAAATGGGCCAAACTGTGCGAGAGCCCAAGCATGAATTTGGACAATTATTTGTAATGTGGATAATATGTGCATCTAATTGGGCTAAAATTGGTGTATGAGTTGAAAAAAATTTGGTATACATTTATCTAGAAGATCATTGAGCCCAATTTGTTCACATGGAGGCTCAAATTTGACCAACAATGTGAAGAAATTATGGTGGGCCAGATTGGACCACCTCTCTGTATTTGGGCCATAATGCGAGCCTCAGAGATCCAATTGGACTGATTCTACCTCTCATGGATAGGAAACTTGATGCCCTGACCGTCCACCGAATTTCAAGTCATTTACAAACGTTTTTATCAGCCAACCTGCTGAATAATAATTGAGTAAAAAATATGCCTTGAATAGTCACCAAGCCTTTTAGATACATGAACAGTTTATGTGGAAATATGGACGTAATTTCCCATAAAATCACTCCTCCCTATAATTATCTTGGTTGAAAAACTAGCAGAGAAGGTGAGTCTAATTGGAGATCTCTCTTCACCCATTTTATTTTTTTTTCTCCCTCAGGTACTTCTAATCCTCTTTGTGATCAATTTGGGGAGTGACCGTTGTTGTCATCCTGTGCTCCACACTTGTAATCTTCAAAAGGTAATTGATTTCTAGGTTTTTTGTCAATTGTTCATCATTTTTACCATCTAAATTTGTGTTTATTCTGGTATGATAAAATACAAATCAAATAAACATAAATCCACATGCTTCCATGCATTACCCGAATCTAGTGATGATTTTGAGTACTGTTGCCTCTTTTCTCACCCCTCCCTTTCATAAGTGTGAAAATGGATTGCATCAGTTGATAAAATTCATGATATTGAAACTATGAATATTCATGTTCTTTTTTGGAATATTTTTATCAATGACACAAATTGGTTCATCCCATCATGTTGTTGATGTGATGTCTTGATTGAGTTCCGTTTTTACATCGATTCATTTTGTTGATTTTGAGCGGTTTTCGATAATCAATATCTTGGATCGATCAAATCCTTAGTGGTAACCTATTAAGAAATCACATAACATTACATGTTTCATTATGTATAAAATCAAGGAATCAATGATCCTTCCATTTCCCTTAAGAGAGATGATGGATTGGGCATCATGGGACACTTACCTGAGTTGATCATGATTTCTCCAACCAATTTCTCTTAGTAGTAATATACTTTCAATTTATATTCTTAAATAAAAAAACCCAATATTTATAAATCCCATTCCCCTTTTAGTTTCTTATTAATAAACTCATTTTTTAAATTAATTATCTAAGGCTCCTTCGAGAGACGACCTAAGGTTTATACTATAATGCAGAAACTATAGTTAAAAATAAACTTCTAATTTGACGCGCTCGAAAACATGATCAACTCTCCGATTAATTGAACAACCGGAAGTAGCGCAGTTTGTTGAAGACATCCAAATTTTCTAGAAAACTGGTAGGGTTGGTATGGTTCAAAAATAACTACTCAGTCTTTACGAGTGGTGATCATCTCGTCCTGAAGATTGATGAGGTATGAGCATTCCTCCAAGGAATAGCCCCTATCACCTCTCAATGATCCATAAGGGGTAGGGTGTAAGGATAACGTGAAATTAGAGTCTTCATTCAACAGCCCGACCACATTGATAAAAGTTATATTCAAGGGGAGAACAATAGAAATGCTAAGAAGATTTGGGTGAAAATTAGAATGGGTAAGCTGTGTGGAATGCCGATACTCATAATAGGGGAAGTGTTCCGCCATCCACCCGTATAGGAATTGAAACGGTCCGCTGATATGGTGCGGAGACCTTCCTTTATGAATATGACTTAACAATTCATAAAGACATGTAAGGGTAGGAAGGGAAAAATTAATGGGTCGACCCTCTACTAGCATGGCTTCCATCATCAAGGCATATGCCCGAACCCCGTTGTATGCATCACGGGATGGGAAGATCCATCCACTTAAGAATATGGAGAAGAAACCTACTAGCCTAAGCTTAGGTGAAATGTTGATCTGAATCCCATATCCTCATGAGGCATACCGCCCTACATCAAGGGCCGCACAGTATGACCTAAGAGATTGGCGGGATTGACGGGTTGGTTGAGTTCGACTGCAGCGTGATTTATTTCTAGGCCTGTTTATTGGAAAGAATAACCTTATACATGCTTCAAACGGGAAGAGGGAATGAGCCTAGAGATAATGACCCAATAATCCCTCCACTGTAATAAGAAAAATGCTTGTCAAATGAGACACATAATCAGTATCATTCCATGTGGCTGTTTCTGGGAGAAACTCATCGTATAGTTCTCCAAGGATAGGGATACCTCCAAGTTGGTTGATGTCCCATAGACTGATCCTCACCTCTCCATGAAATATGTGAAAGGTGTTGGTACTCGAACACCAGGCTCAAAAACTATGGAATAATTTCTCCTAGAGAGAATTTTGTAAAATGAGACACCCAGGCTACCTAGTGCAAGCCCACTGCCTCCAGCTGGTCATGGAAACCCAGACAGGTTTGATGCACCTAGAATGCCCAGGCCCACTCATCATAGAAGAATCCTACGAACCACAAATTCCACTTAGAACTCCATCATCCACTAGGGATTTCTTGGGAGATGTTGATAATGATAGGGTACTCTCATACATCTAGTCTCAGGTCATCATCATGGCATATGCGGTTGACCTGAGTCCATGCTGAGCCTCGCAGTATGAAGATTTTCTCCTCAATCAGAGTGGAAATGATTTCTTCTACTGGGGAAATATTGGTGCAGTCATGACCTTGTGGTGATTCTAAATGGATGAAATTAATGTCAGCATTAGGAAGTGATAGAGGTACATTATCATGAAGACCAAAACCGTAAATAAGAAATTGTACAGATAACGATTAAGCTAAGAGATCTCGCATCAAGAAAAAAGTTAAAAATCTGTCATGGGATATGACATGGGTTTGAAGATTATCATCTCTATTCCTTTCCATGGAGTCCCCCATATTCATCAATTTATATTAATATTGTGGAGAAACCAGGTTTTTTCCCTACATTTGGAATTCATACCAAGGTTTAGTCCAAAGGATAATATTCACGTAAAGTCTAAACATTTGGAAAAGGCTCCACAAAGGGAATGCATAGTACACCCTGCGTACAGACCCCAAAGTTGGTTTGCAATGCCCATATTCTACGAACCAACTGTACGTGGAAGAGGTCCATAGTATCCCGGCCCGTGGAGTGATGGCCAGTAGACCATGTACCAAACCCCTATGTGGGTTCTCATAATTCAGGACCAAAGTGAAGTTTGAAATGAAAATTTCATAGTTTGGAGGATAATTCCAGCACACAGACCCCTGAACTGCGTAGCATTTTCCCTATCCGGACCTTCGTGACTTACTTTTTAAAGTTTTTAGAGTTTAGTTAATGGTTGGAAAATTAGTTCATATATGGGGGAGAGTGTAGATGAGGATCAGTTTGCGGAAGTCAAATCTAGTTTGTAGATGAAGTAGTTCGCAAATGAAGTCGAGCACGGAGGTGGTGCGTGGAAATAGGGAAAGGGAGAGCTTTTCTCCGAAGAACCCAGTAAAGGAGAAGTTGTGTGGACCCCTTTATATAGTTGTGGTCCCCCACCAGGTCCATGTCTCTACTGCAAACCACTCAAGTTCAGGACCACTCTACCTCAGAATAACCTCCTCTTCATTCTAATCGGACCCCTTTCTGATGGGCAGAATTTTTAGGGTCCTGAAAAATCCAAAGAAGGCAAAGAAGATATTCCCTTAAAATCAGTCGGAGAATCTAACCAATCTTCATAAATAATTTGTGAAAAATATAAATAAGGTTCAGAATAATTGGTAAAGGATTGATCCAATCCATGTACCGGTTCATCATAAGTGGTATACAGCAGGTTTAGTGAACTATGCCACCAGCAGACGTTGTCATTCATGAAACGGAAGCAGAGAACTGTGCAGCCGCAAAGCACCCATGTGACTGAGTTGGTTCATGGGCGAGGTTCATTCAATATACCCCACAAATCTCGGGTTGACTAAGTCATCCATAAGTTGGGTTTTCTTTCATGGGCCTCCACAAAAGGTTCTGCATGACCATACATAGAATCCTTTCCTCCTCTATAAAAGAATTTCAAGGGGGGTAGAAAGGTATCATCACATTGAGGATTATATTCTTGGTGATCGTCTCTTTGAAGTAAGGCATCATAATTCTATAGAAAATAGAGGCTTTTAGGAGCTTAGGATTTCTCATACCATGAAGTTCTTATTCACGAACCACCAAAAGGTATAAACTAGGGACGAATTGTTATGGACTGATGAACTAAAAAGTGAATTGGTAAAATACGAACAAAAAATTTGTAAACCACAAACCATGTCCCCTACATGGATGCACTCCCCATGAAACAGGGTGCATATTCCCCTTCTTTGATCCAGCACGCCGCGTAGCACCCCCCTACATGGGCGAATCCCTAATCAGAACGGCCCCCAGTCCCCGCTGCTCGAGCGGACTATGGCACCGTATACCAATATGGTACATAGTCCAAACCCAAAACCACATACCACTTCAGTACACGAGATGCCCCTCAATCAATGTACCACACTGTTACGCGGATGACATCTCTGTCCACGTAACACCTACCTATGCAAAGGGTGAAACTCCTCATATGGCCATGTGGTCCACCAAGGCCTTTGGTGTTTCCATCCCCCAAGTCAGATGAGGCCCTTACAATTAATTCCAACCCTCTAGAATCCCTTCAATAGCCTATCCATTGGAACCAAGCCAAGGCCTATCCCAAATACACCGGGCCGACATGTTAAAACTTTCTAGCGCATTAGCGCACACTCCTATGTTCACATACCCACGGTAGGCGGAGACCAAGGGGTTACCCCATCCCTTGAATAGGCATCCAAGGTATTCCTGGGTTCACATACCCATGGTAGTCTAGGGTCTAAGCCCGAGAGCCTCTGTCTGCCTCTACAATCTTCAGGATTGAAGGACCCCTCTTATTTTTCCATTCAATGAGTGCCAGCGGTGAGAACTTCTCCCCTCCCCTAAAGAGAGTAACAAGACAATCATCCTGTTGTAATCCCCTAACCTTCATCCATTCCTCCTTTTATTGGACCCTTTTCTGATGTAAAGTTAATAGAGGGAAGGTTCATCACCTCACCCTCTTCTCAGGTCAAGTTAGGCCTCATCCACTCTCACCACTATAGGTGTTCCCTCTTCCAACAGTGGAGGCAGAAAAGTGCTTGTGTCATTGTGGAATCTTTCACATCCTCATGTTTCTCACACTGAGCATTACTCACGTGGGCTTAGATATTCGTGATGATTACAACATCTGGAAAAACAATCATGAGAATGAACTCCTAGAACTCTGATTCCCACCATAATTAGGATACACTGGAAGCCTTATCACGGCCCGAGATCACTGGAAATCCTCTTCAAGAATCCATCCCTAATTCCCTTAATTTGGGCATACTCAATAGGATTAAGCCCAAAATTAAACTCCTAAATCATGAAGGAATCCTTTTCAGGAAGCAAGCCCAAACTCATTTTTTTAAAGGACTATACTCTTCTATGAGATTGACTGAACTACATGGGTTTTTATCCCTGTCTCCTAAAAAGGGTATGTAGGACACCTCCCTGAGGTTCAATCCCAACTCAGGCCACCAACCATATTTAAGCCCCAACCATACCCTAACATGGTCTGCCAATCATGCCCTCAACAAGTGACTATCACATTTAAGCCCTAACCTTACAGAACTATATATACCTTGATTCCCAACAAACCGGGATATGTAGAAGGCCTTACTGAGGCATAAGTTCAACATCCAAGTCTAATACCCATCTATCCTTATCAGATTGTGTCCTCATGCCCCTAGTAGGACCATACTCGGGACTAGGAAATCATTTTCCCATGGGTCTACTAGGCCGCTTCGGCATAAGTCCCACACCAACTTGGACTAGGCAGTTGTTGCCTAGACATCCTTGACACATGACCTTAAACTGCATGGTTGGATCCTTTTCACATGACCTTAAAAGTTGATTTGTGTCATTGAGTGGGACTGAACTACGTGGATTCTGATTCCTTTCACAAGGATATGTAGGAAGCCTATATTATGTGTTCGATCCAAGAGCTCAAGTCACTCTCTGTCCCCCCTGGATTACAAAAAACTCTAGAGAGACCAATTATGAGGCTAGAGACCAATGTTTTCTGAAAAAACTAAAACATTCCCATAATCTTTAATCCAATTAGCGATGGTAAACCTCAGATGTAGACGATTCTGAATCTGAGCATATACTCATGACTTGCAACCCAGGGGTAATTAGTGAATACTGTAAAGACCTGTAAATTCCAAAGAATTTTTTTTCTTAATTTTCTTTGGAATTTTACAAGAACGCAGTTTCTGACGGCGCCTGATTCCGAGGCCCGGTGTGCCCGTAATCAATTTCCGAAGTTTGGCTCGGGTACATTTAGTGAACGAACGAGCGGGTTTTTCTAACTTTTGAATCTGTGCTCAGAATCGAATTCTGAGGGCACCGATGAAATCGCAGTGCCGGTTTTTTCTTAGAAACTCCTCTTTCGGAGTTGCGTTTGCTCGGTTGTGCCTTTTAATTTTTGGGGTTTAACTTAAGAAATAAAATAAAGTTGTATGACAATTTTATTTTATTTCACTTAAAGCCGCTTAAAGACCACTTAAAAGCTTCTTAAGCTGGGTTGAAGCGGATAGGGTGAAATTCAAAATATCTTACCCACTTGGTAAGATATTTGTGAGGTGGGGCCCGCATGAGCCCCACTGTTTATTTTCTCCTTAAGTAACGCACCCGCACCCTCTATTAAACGAAGTCAACCGTGCGTTTTTCTGGTTAAGAAACGCCCCAATTTAATTGGGCAGTTAAGTTTTACAATTAATTCTTCGAATTAATTGATCGTTTCTTATCCTTTGTTTTTCAAATTCTTAAGTTGATAATAAAATAAGTTGAGGACTTATTTTATTTTTGTTGAGGGGTTTGTGTTGTGTAAAACCTTTGGGAGTGCAGAGGGAAAATTCTTCGTTCTTCGACGAAGAACATGAAGAACGCGAAGAACGCTCCGACCTCAGATGAAGAACGCCAAACCCCTGGAGATCGATGACGTGATGCCGACGACTCTCCTTCCGTGACGTTTCTTCCGCGATGATAAAATATGCGACGAACCCTCGCTCGAAGACGCTTGATGTAGGGGATTTTATTTTGGTGTTCTATTATCTTTTGAGAAAAGAACGACGAGCGCGGACCAACCAATTCCAGGTTGATCCGCGGATTGTTCGTTCATGCGGATTGATGTTGAGGATTATTATTTAATTTGTTCGTGATTATTATCTTGTCGTTCTTCGTGAAAATACGAACAATTGTTAACGACTAACGAGAGGGGGCCGGACCGCACAAACACGGCCGACCCTCCTACATTATTGATGTTGTTTCTTATGTGATTCGGAAGAAATAGCGTGGTGTCGTAGCACCACAAGGAAATCACACGACAAATATTATGCGACGCCATCACCCCACGCCGAGGAGTTGAACGAGGACACGACGCCGTTGCGCCACGTCGAAGAAAACCGTAGACACCACGGCCGGAGCGGGGCCACGGTGGAAGGGCGCGGTGCCGTCGCATCGCGCCGGAGAACCACGAAGGCAACGCGTTTTTTTTTGACGTGCGGATTGACGGGCGACGATGAAGCAGGCCGTTTGGGTGTTTGAATCCCTTCGCAGTGAAGATGGGGTCCCGGGGGGACCATAGGCGAAGAAGGAAAGAATAACGGACCACTGGAACGCGTTCGGTGGTCCGCGGAAGGAGGCGGCGGCGCGCCGCCGGAAAAGGGGCGGTCGACGAACCGCCGGCCTCAATCAGCGGCGAAGGGCGGGGGATCCGCGCGCCCTTTCCACGTGTCGGCTCGGCCAGGATGGATGAGCCGTGGCCGGCCGGTCGGGCCGGACCGAACCGTACCGCGCCGGGCCGGGCCCAGCTGGGTCGACCCGGTTCGGGTCGACCCAGGGGGGGTCGGCCCGGGTCGGCCCGGGCCCAGACCCCCTTTTTCGGGCCACTTTTAGTTAAATGCCCGTAACTTGAGCTACGGGCCTCCAAACGACTCGCCGTCAGTGTCAACACGATACTTGGATCGAGACGGTCGTTTCGGTATATCGCACTCAAGGTTTCAGATTATTTGGGTTTGGCCGGGTTGATTCGGATACGAAACCAACCGGGCCCTCGGAGCGGAAACGCTTATATCTTGAGCTACGGACGTCTGATTGACGTGTCGTCAGCTTTGTTGATCTCCTCTAAGTGAGACGGATATTTTGGCTTACTCCGCTCGAGGTTTGGATGCCGTCGGAGTGCGGTCGGGTTGGTTCGCTCACGAAACCAACCGGGCCCCTGAAACGAAAAAGCCAATAACTCACAGACCGGGCGTCTGATTGACGCAACGTCTGTCTCGTTGTTTTCCTCTTGATGAGACGGAACTTTTGGCATACTTCTCCTGATTTTTGGATACAGTTGGTAGTGTCCGGGTTGGATCGCACCCGAAATCCAACCGGGCCCCAGGAACGGAAAAGTTGTTATCTTTCAGACCAGACGTCCTTTTGACGAACCGTCAGCGGCGTTGGTGATCACGTTGAGAAACGGTCCCTATGAGCATACCCTATGAGAGTTCGGGGTACAGTTGAGATGCGGTCAGGGTTGGTTCGCTCACAAAACCAACCAGGCCCCTGGGACGTAAAGGCTAATAACTCACAGACCGGGCGTCCGATTGACACGCCGTATTTTGCGTTGAGACCCCTATGACGAGGCGGTCCTTTGAGATACTTCTTCGTGGGACTTTGAGATACTTGGAGTATCTATTTGTAGCTCATGGAGCGGACCCTCCTAGAGACGAGCGTACGGAGTACGGAGACCGTGTAGCCGACAGAGACCTGAAGACTGCTTGTTTGATTCGATTCGAAGTGACTTACGTAGCCCAGTGGGGAGAACTACTTTGTGAGGTGGCAGACCCACAGCGGAGGAGCACTACTATGTGAGGTGGCAGAACCACGGTACTCGACAGGAAAAGTACCTCTGTAGGCTATGAGGGGGGAGCACTACTGTGTTGGGTGGCAGACCCCAGCGGGAAGCACAACTGTGTGAGGTGGTAGGCCCGCGATACTCGACAGGAGGAGTACCTCAGCAGTCTTAGGTTAGTGATCAGTACCTCGGAGTCGTGACAGGATCACTGTACACTCCAGAGACGGAGCTCTTCAGCAGTTACGGTTTCGATAATGAAAATCCTTGTTTGAGCTGAGACTTTTGACCTTTGTGTATACCTCATGATTAAGATGGGTCACTTGATAACTTAGGTATATGTATGGGCATATACCTGGGTAGTGGTTATCCGTTGATTTCGTGATCCTTGTGTTTCCTCATGGTTGAGATGGGTTACTTGATAACTTAGGTATATGTATGGGCATATACCTAAGTAGAGGTTATATGTTGAGATCTTCTTTGTGGTTATCCTTGTTGGTTTTAGAGAGACCTTGAGGGTCTCGGGGTCCCTACTGAGTATCGTTATACTCACCCCTGCACGGGCTATGCCCGCACCTCGTTTTGTTGGTTGCAGACGACAGGCAGTGCTGACAGAGGCCGAGTGTTCGAGGACTGGACGGTACCCAGAGGTGGACTACATGACGAGTCAGTACCCGAAGGTGGACTACACGACGAGACGACACACGAAGGAGGTTGACGGACGAGAGAATTGAGGAGGCTATCTGTACCTACCCTTCAGGTAGGATCCGTGGCGGACGATCCAGGAGCTGCGCTATCTGTACCTACCCTTCAGGTAGGATCCGAGGAGGACGACCCAGGAGATTCTTCCTTCCTCCAGTTGTTTGTCTTTTTCTGTTATACTTTCATTCAGTTGTAGTGTTACTTTCTTTTGGGTTTGTATTCTGGCCCATTTACTTTTCAGCACTTTCTTTTTGTACTTAGTGTTTACTTCTGCTTGTTCTCTGTGGTGTTTGTTTACTTTTATAAAGGCAATGCCTTCCCAGTTATTGGGATTTACGCCTTTGGTGCTAGTCGCCAGCCCCTGGCCTATGGAAGGCGGGCTTGGGGTAGTCACGGCACAGGCCCTGAGGACGGGTCGTGACAAATTGGTATCAGAGGAGTTCGGTTCTACCGCAGAACTTATAACTCTGATGTTTCTTTCTGTGAAGCAATAGTGTTAAGAGTACCGAGTGTGGTTTTCAGTTCAGGGAGTCCAGTGTTGGTGCGGGCGGCCGATGTATCCATACACCAGGACCCTGACAACTGATTTCCGACTTTGTGCACGAAACACTGATTGCGTGTGTGTTTTCCAGAAGTTTTATTTGAATAACAGCTCAAACCAGGTCATCTCACCAGGTATAATTGTTTGACCGTGTTACGTTGTTTCTTTCAGGATGCCTTTTCTCGAACAACCAGCTAGAGCCCAGAGGGATGTGCGTGCTGACAGCCTGTCGAGTGACGAGGCTTCGGTACAGGGCCCTCTTACAGTTGAGGCACCAGCAGAGGCACCAGCGGTACTACCATACGTTGGGCCATTGATGCCACCAGCCCCAGCAGTAGGCGATGCCTGCTACTTGAGTGCGCTGCACGAGTTCCAGCGCCATAGGCCACCCAGGTTCTGGGGAGAGACGGACCCGCAAGCGGCTGAGGATTGGATAGAGGCTATGGTGAGAGTCTTCAGGCTAGTGGGGACGCCGATAGACTTCATGGTGATCTTTGCTGCCAGCCTCCTTCAGGCAGCAGCAGGAAAGTGGTGGAACCGCTTGTTCCAGTTTTGTGACGGGATGACCTTCGCATTGGAAGACTTCGAGACCTTCTTCAGGGAGGAGTTTGTGCTAGTAGCTCTACACCCCAAGCATGTACAGGAGCTTCTGCCTTTGCCGCAGGGTTTTCGATCAGATGTCGAGTCATCTGTGGGCAGTAGACAGATGATGCAGAGGTCCAAGAGGACCAGACCAGCAGTTGGAAGATCTCGGGTTTTAGGACCGGTGGTGCGGGGCACCTGGGGTGGGGTCAAAGCCAGGCGTGCCAGAAACAGGCTGTGTTACTCCTACGGCGGAAAGGGTCACCTGGCATGTGACTGTCCGAATCCTCGTACGGTTGATCAGCGGGTGTTGGAGGAGCCACCAAGGCAGAAACAACGACGAGTGCTTGAGCAACATCCGAGTAATGGACAAGGAAATAGAGATCCGGGAGCATGTGGACAGGGGAGGAACTAGTGGATACGCCCTTTGTACTTCTAGTTCCATGTTTCTGTTGTATTTGTGTCTTTGTATTATGATCTGCAATAATAAAAGACACTTATCTTTTTTTGCTTTCCTGTCCTTTTGTTTGGTTGATACTTAGTGGTTCCGGTTAAACTGTTGATTTGACCCTCACTTTCGAGATTTCTATTGGAGGAGACCCAGTGACCTCACACTGATACCGACAGTGTGACTCGACCCTTGGAGGTGAGAGTGACAGTTGGATCTCTTGGTAGTTACATCGAGGCCTTACGACGTCATCCATGGCATGAATGCATCATTCATGTCAGGATTGACTGTATTAGGCAATGAATGTGGTTCATCCAGGGGATGGGACCAGGTTTCTCTTTTCGGTAAAGGAGAAATTTTAGCAGCTCTTCCAGATCGTATGCAAAGGTGGTGCAGTTCATCCAGGAGCGGATGAAGACTGCACAGTGTAGTAAGAAACAGGAAACCGGTGCCAGTCTTAGAGACTCGAGCGTGTTAAATGTTTCAAGAAGTGGAAACTTTAAGGAGAGATGAGTCTGTGAAGTAGCAGACGTGGAGGCAGAGCTAGGGGAGCAGCATGGGGTGGTGTACGTTTTAGCATGCTACAACCACCCGCCTTAGTTGTCCCCGCCAGGCTCAGGGAGCTGGAGGGCCTGGGAAGAGGGTAGCTGCGTGCGGTCAGGGAGAGTGACCTGATGGCTCTACGAATGATTCGAGGGACAGTCTGTGTCCACTGCTAGCTGCCGTATTAATAGACGTTGATAGGAATCATTCTTTCCTTCCAAGAATCTTGTCCCAGACCTAGAGTTTCCAGTAAGCCGTAGACTTGACCCTCACGTTTGGAGATACCTTGGGAGAAGACTCGATAATCACACTTACGCCGACGGTGTGGTCAGACCCTCGAGGCGAGAGTTTCGGTTGGAATCTCTTGGTTGTAGCGTCGAGGCCTTATGACGTTGGTTTGAGTATGGACTGGGCAATCATAGTTCATACACAAATTAATGGTATTAGGCAAAATGGTTGTGGTTTAACTACGACGTCGGAATGGGTTTTCCTTGGTTGGTGAAAAGGAAACCCCAGGTAGCACAGGATAAACTCATGCACAGGAGGGTGCGACTGATCACTCTTGAGTCGGTCAACCTTACCCTCATGGCATCAGTCGTTTTGAGTTTCAGTTCTAACAGGAAATGGAGACCTCTGGAGTTCGAGGATGACGATCACATCCTTATACGGGTCTCACCTCGACGAGGTTTACGGAGATGTGGCCAAAGCGGAAAGTTATCTCCAAGGTTCAACGGACCTTTATAGGTCCTCATCTAGGTAGGCGAGGTGGTTTACCACTTGACCCATTCACCACAGTTGCACTAGGTGCACGAAGACTTCCACGTATCTCAACTGAAGAGATACGTGCTCGACCCTTCGCATATCAATCGACCATGGAGAGCAGGACAGTGGCGATGAGGTGACTTCTACGGAGGTTCCTGTGGGGATCGAGGATCGACAGGAGCAGATCCTAGGAGGACGGTCGATTCCTCTTGTGCACTTTCTTTGGCATCACGGGAACCTCCAGGTGAGCACATGGGAGCGGAAGACTCAGATGTGTGCTTAGTACCGCCTTTGTTTCCCTAAGTTTTTGGTGAAGCTTTACGGGGACATAAAGCCCTTTGGTGGGAGTAATGTAAAGACCCGTAAATTCCAAAAAAAAATTAATTTTCTTTGGAATTTTACAAGAACGCAGTTTCTGACGGCGCCTGATTCCGAGGCCCGGTGTGCCCCGAATCAATTTCCGAAGTTTGGCTCGGGTACGTTCAGTGAACGAACAAGCGGGTTTTTCTAACTTATGAATCGGTGCTCGGAATCGAATTCTGAAGGCACCGATGAAATCGCAGCGCCAGTTTTTGCTTAGAAACGCCTCTTTCGGAGTTGCGTTTGCTCGGTTGTGCCTTTTAATTTTTGGGGTTTAAGTTAAGAAATAAAATAAAGTTGTATGACAATTTTATTTTATTTCACTTAAAGCCACTTAAAGACCACTTAAAAGATACTTAAGCTGGGTTGAAGCGGACAGGGTGAAATTCAAAATATCCTACCCACTTGGTAGGATATTTTTGAGGTGGGGCCCGCACGAGCTCCACTGTTTCTTTTCTCCTTAAGTAACGCACCCGCACCCCCCTATTAAACGAAGTCAACCGTGCATTTTTCTGGTTAAGAAACGCCCCAATTTAATTAGGCAGTTAAGTTTTACAATTAATTCTTCGAATTAATTGATCGTTTCTTATCCTTTGTTTTTAAAATTCTTAAGTTGATAATAAAATAAGTTGAGGACTTATTTTATTTTTGTTGAGGGGTTTGTGTTGTGTAAAACCTTTGGGAGTGCAGAGGGAAAATTCTTCGTTCTTCGACAAAGAACGCGAAGAACGCTCCAACCTCCGACGAAGAACGCCAAACCCCCGGAGATCAACGACGTGGCACCGACGACTCTCCTTCCGTGACGTTTCTTCCACGACGAGAAAATTTGCGACGAACACTCACTCGACGACGCTTGATGTAGGGGATTTTATTTTGGTGTTCTATTATCTTTTGAGAAAAGAATGACGAGCGCGGACCAACCAATTCTAGGGTGATCCGTGGATCGTTCGTTCATGTGGATTGATGTTGAGGATTATTATTTAATTTGTTCGTGATTATTATCTTGTCGTTCTTCGTGAAAATACGAACAATTGTTAACGACTAACGAGAGGGGGCCAGACCGCACAAACACGGCCGACCCTCCTCCATTATTGATGTTGTATCTTATGTGATTTGGAAGAAATGGCATGGTGCCGTCGCACTACGTGGAAATCACACGGCAAATATTACGCGAAGCCGTCGCGCCACGCCGAGGAGTTGAACGAGGACACAACGCCGTCGCGCCGTGTCAAAGAAAACCGTAGACACCGCGGCCGGAGAGGGGCCACGGTGGAAGGGCGCGGTGTCGTCGCATCGCGCCGGAGAACCACGAAGGCAACGCGTTTTGTTTAGATGTGCGGATTGAAGGGCGATGACGAAGCAGGCCGTTTGGGCGTTTTAATCCCTTCGCAGTGAAGATGGGGTCCCGGGGGGACCATAGGCGAAGACGGAAGGAAGAATGGACCACCGGAGCGCGTCCGGTGGTCCGTGGAAGGCGGCGGCGGCGCGCCGCCGGAAAAGGGGTGGTCAGCGAACCGCCGGCCTCAATTAGCGGCGAAGGGCGGGGGGATCCGCGCGCCCCTCCCGCATGTCGGCTCGGCCACGCTGGCCGAGCCGCGGCCGGCCAGTCGGGCCGGACCGAACCGGACCGGGCCGGGCCCAGCCGGGTCGGACCCGGGTCGGGTCGACCTAGGGGGGGTCGGGCCGGGTCGGCCCGGGCCCAGACCCCCGTTTTCGGGCCACTTTCGGTCAAATGCCTGTAACTTGAGCTACGAGCCTCCAAATGACTCTCCATCAGCGGAAACATGATCCTTGGATTGAGATGGTCGTTTCTGTATATCGCACTCAAGGTTTCGGATTACTTTGGGTTCGGCTGGGTTGGTTCAGATACGAAACCAATCGGGCCCTCGGAGCGGAAACACTTATATCTTGAGCTACGGACGTCCGATTGACGTGCCGTCAGCTTTGTTGAGTTCCTCTAAGTGAGAAGAATATTTTGGCTTACTCCTCTCGAGGGTTGGATGCCGTCGGAGTGCGGTCGGGTTGGTTCCCTCACGAAACCAACCGGGTCCCTGGAACGAAAAAGCCAATAACTCACAGACCGGGCGTCCAATTGACGCACCGTCTGTCCCGTTGTTTTCCTCTTGATGAGACGGAACTTTTGGCATACTTCGCCCGAGTTTTGGATACAGTTGGTAGTGTCCGGGTTGGATCACACCCGAAATCCAACCGGGCCCCTGGAACGGAAAAGTTGTTATCTTTCAGACCAGACGTCCGTTTGACGAACCGTCAGCGGCGTTGGTGATCACGTTGAGAAATGGTCCATATGAGCATACCCTATGAGAGTTAGGGGTACAATTGAGATGCGGTCGGGGTTGGTTCGCTCACGAAACCAACCGGCCCCATGGGACATAAAGGCTAATAACTCACAGACCGGGCATCCGATTGACACGCTGTCTGTTGCATTGAGACCCCTATGACGAGGCGGTCCTTTGAGATACTTTTTTGTGGGACTTTGAGATACTTGGAGTATCGACTTGTAGCTCGTGGAGCGGACCCTCCTAGAGACGAGCGCACAGAGTACGGAGACCGTGTAGCCGACAGAGACCTGAAGACTGCTTGTCCTATTCGATTCGGAGTGACTTACGTAGCCCAGTGGGGAGCACTACTTTGTGAGGTGGCAGACCCACAGCGGAGGATCACTACTATGTGAGGTGGCAGACCCGCGGTACTCGACAGGAGGAGTACCTCTGTAGGCTATGAGGGGGGATCACTACTGTGTTGGGTGGAAGACCCCGGCGGGAAGCACTACTGTGTGAGGTGGCAGGCTCGTGGTACTCGACAGGAGGAGTACCTCAGCAGTCTTAGTTTAGTGATCAGTACCTCGGAGTCGTGACAGGACCATTGTACACTCCAGAGACGGAGCTCTTCAGCAGTTACGGTTTCGATAATAAAAATCCGGGTTTGAGCTGAGACTTTTGACCTTTGTGTATACCTCATGATTAAGATGCGTCACTTGATAACTTAGGTATATGTATGGGCATATACCTGGGTAGTGGTTATCTGTTGATTTCATGATCCTTGTGTTTCCTCATGGTTGAGATGGGTTACTTGATAACTTAGGTATATGTATGGGCATATACCTAAGTATAGGTTATCTGTTGAGATCTTCTTTGTGGTTATCCTTGTTGGTTTTAGAGAGACCTTGAGGGTCTCGGGGTCCCTACTGAGTATTGTTTTACTCACCCCTGCACGGGCTATGCCCGCACCTCGTTGTGTTGGTTGTAGACGACAGGCAGTGCTGACGGAGGCCAAGTGTTCGAGGACTGGACGGTACCCAGAGGTGGACTACACGACGAGTCAGTACCCGGAGGTGGACTACACGACGAGACGACACACAGAGGAGGTTGACGGACGAGAGCGTTGAGGAGGCTATCTGTACCTACCCTTCAGGTAGGATCCATGGCGGACGATCCAGGAGCTGCGCTATCTGTACCTACCCTTTATGTAGGATCCGAGGAGGACGACCCAGGAGCTGCTTCCTTCCTCCAGCTCTTTGTCTTTTTCTTTTGTACTTTCGTTCAGTTGTAGTTGTACTTTCTTTTGGGTTTGTATTCTGGCCCATTTACTTTTCAGCACTTTCTCTTTGTACTTAGTGTTTACTTCCGCTTGTTCTCTGTGGTGTTTTTTAACTTTTAAAAAGGCAATGCCTTCCCAGTTATCGGGATTTACGCCTTTGGTGCTAGTCGCCATCCCCTGGCCTATGGAAGGCGGGCTTGGGGTAGTCACGGCACGGGCCCCGAGGACGGGTCGTGACAAATAATATGCTTAGGGATAAACCACAAATTTGAGAACATATGAACACATCTAAAATCTATAATAGAATCCTAGAATAGGAAATAATTCCCCCCAAAAGGGTGAGATGATCTCGACATTCCATCCTCTCGAACAATGTGAGTTCTTAAGTGTCGTGGGCCATATCACCCAATGAGCGCCTACCTCTGGAAAGTAGGTCCATGGATCGTCAGATACAATGATCATTGGGCATTTCGAGCTCCGTGGATAAACCCTTTGGAGACCAGGTGAATCCATAAATATTGGTAACCTGATAGAAATGATTAAACAACACTGAATCCCTTTAATGAGACACGAGAACTTATCACGTCCCCTTCGCTGCGAAACAATACAAAACGCATAAAAACACTAAAAACCTAAACAACCTTAAAAACCCTAAAACCCTAGAATATAAATTAAAACCCTTGAAAACCCTAAAACCTAAAACCAAAAAAACATAAATAACCCAAAAATCCCAAAAATCCTCAAAACATTAAAAACCATTAAAAACCCCACAAGACCCCTAAAACACCACTAAAACCCTAAAAAATATATAACCAATAAAACCCTAAAGATAATAAAAACCCATAAATGACCCTTAAAACCCCTGAAACTCCTAAACACAATAAAAACCACTTTAACCACAAAAACTATAAAACCACTAAATCCCCAAGAAACCCTAAAAAACAAAAATCTCTAAAAACCATAAAAAATACCAAAACCTAAAACAACACTAAAACCCATTAATAAGTATAAAAACACCTAAAACCCTTATAAACCTTGAAATCTTGTAAAACCCATAAAAACAAAAAAAAACAAAAAACACTAAAACCACTAAAAACTCTTAAAATCATTAAAACCCAAAAAACTATAAAATGAATTAAACCCTAAAACGTCATAAAAGAATTAAAAACCATAAAAACCTTTAAAACAATAAAAAAATACAAAAACCGCATAAGAACCCTAAAAGACCCTAAAACACCCCTAAAAGAGAGGAAAGAGCCTAAAACCCCTAAAAGACCCAAAAACCCAAAAACATCCCAAAATTTCCCAAAAACCATTAATCACCCTAAAAACTATAAAAACTTCCCAAAAAAATTAAAAACCATGACAAACTTTTACACCCTAAAGACCCCTAAATCCCAATAAAAACTCATCAAATACTCAAAACACCCTAAACCCCTAAAAATCCCTAAAATCATAAGAAACCTAAAAAATAAACCTTAAACCCTAGAACACAAAAAAACCCTTAAAACCAAAAAAATAACCTTAAGAAACTCCAAAAAACCATAAACCCCCAACCCCTCTAACCCCTAGAAATTTTAAAAACCCCAAAGACCCTAAGAAACCCTAAAAATCTCTAAAGAAATAAAAAACCCAAGAACTATAAAACCATATGAAATGATAGAAAAATACTAAAACCCCTAGAAACTCTAGAAACCATAAAACCCATGAAAAAACCATAAAAACTCTAATGAAACCTATCAAACACCAAAAAACACAAATAAACCCTACAAAATCAAAAAAACACTAAAACCCCTAAAATCCTTAAAAATACATAAATCCCTAAAACCATGAAAAACTAAAAAACTTTAAAACAAATAATACCCTTAAAACACTTAAAACTCCAAACGTTACTAAAACATTAAAAACCCATAAGCCCCCTAAGAAAACACAAATAAATACATAGAACCCCTTAAAACAGAAATATCTTATAAAACTCTAAAAACCTAGATAACCCCTAAAATCCCCTAAAAACACCAAAGGACCCCAAAAAATCCAAATACTCTATAAAATACCCTAACCCCCACCCCAAAAGGATATAAAAACCCTAAACCCCTTAAAATAGTAAAAATACTAAAAAACCCTAAAACCCTAAATATTCTTAAAAACCCCTAGAAACCCCATACAAACCCAAAAAACATGAATTCCAAACAACAACCAAAACCCCAAAAAAAACACTAAAACAACCTAAAAACCTTAAAAAACTGAAAACACTAAAACCCCCAAAGATACTAAAAAACATTAAGACCCTAAAAAAATTTAAAACCTATAAAAATATATAAAACTCTAAAAAACTCTAAAAACATTGATAACACATAAAACTATAAAAAACCTAAACATACTTAAAACCCCAATAATACATAAAAAGCACAAAAATCCCTAAAACCCCCAAAAAATAGCTACACCATAAACCCCATAAATCCTTTAAAAATACTAAAATCTCAAAAACCCTTTAAAATCATAAAAAACCCAAAAAATAATTAAAACACTAAAACCCACTAAACCATAAAATCCAACAACCAAAACCCAAAACCCCAAAAAACACAAAAAACCCATAAATCCTTGAAACCCAAAACACTAAAAGCCCAAAAATCATAAAACCTTACAAACAGTAGACAACCATAAAAATCCTTAAAAACACTAAAAATACTCAAATGATACCAGAACCCCTAAAATTCCTAAATACCGTACATGTCCTAAAAACCCAAAAGCCCCAAAACACCATAAAATCCAAAAAAAACTAAAAACCCAAAATACCCAAAACAAAACCCTAATAAAAATAAAAACCTTAAAACCCAAAACCCCAATAAATTAATTGAACCCATAAAATCCTAAAAACCCTAAAAAAATAAAACCTCTACGATGCCAAAAAAATGAATTTAAAAAATATTAAGAAACCATTAATCCCCCAAAACCCTATAAAACTATAAAGCCCCCTAAAACCACTTTAAACCCCTAAAAACCATTATAACCCCTAATAACAAGTAAAATTTCCAAAACACATTAACGAAACTAAGACCCATGAAAACCCCAAAATTCCTAAAACCCTGAAAACCACAAAAAACCAGTAAACTCCCAATAAGCACTAAAAACCCTAAAAATAGAAAAAAACCCTTAAAACCCTAAAACACCCCAAAAATTTTAAAAACCCTAAATTGTTGGAGGAATCCTAAAAACCATAAAACCCTATAAAACATAAATAACTTAAAAAATTCACAAAAACTCAAAAATTCCCTAAAATCCCAAAAAACACAAAAGGATACTAAAAACCATTTAAATATACTAAATGATGTAATGCCTCCAAAAACCATAAAAGGACCCTAACATCCAGAAAAACTATAAATGAATGTAAAAAACTAAAAATACTAAGGACCATAAATTCCCCAACCCTCCCCCGAAGACCCTTAAAACAATATAAAACCCCTTAAAACACCTTAAAACCCTTAAACACACTAAAAATATTAAATCCCTAAAAACCCTCAAACCCATTGAAATACAAAACAAATACTCAAAACACTAAAAACCAAAAAAATACTTAAAAACCCTAAAAACCCTAAATCCCAGAAAACCAAAAATCACTAAAACACTAAAAACCATAAAAATCCATAAAAACCTAAAGACCCTAAAAGATCCATCCCCCCCCAAATTCCCAAAATGAACCTAAAATCTAAAAACTTTTAAAAGACCCTAAAACCCTAATAAACACTAAAAACCCATAAAAACCCATAGCAACATAAAAAACCAAAGATGAAAAAACAAAAAGCCCCCATAAAAACCATATAACCAATAAAATTCGTAGAATACCCTAAAACCCTAAAAATTTTATGAAACATTAAAACCCCCAAAAACACTAAAACCCCCTAAAAACACTAAAACAATCTAAAACCCCTAATACACTAAAACCACCTAACAATGTAGAATCCCATAAAACCCCTAAGAACCCTAAAACCCATTAAACCAAATAAAACCCAGAACACCACTATAAACCCCTAATATCCACCATCAAACACCAAAAAACCAAAAACTCAATAAAACCCAAAAATCCCAAAAACCATAAAAACACTATACCCCTAAAAACCATTAACCCATAAGAACCATGACAACCTAAAAAACTCCAAAAACCCCTAATACCCCTAACACTCACTAAACACCCTAAAACACTAAAAACTATTAAAAGCCCTAAAAACTCTATAGAACCCTAAGAACAATAAATACCAAAAAATCCATAAAATCCCTAAAAACACTAAAGAGGATATGCCTCTGCTCTCTCCAGGTTCTCTCCCATTTTTTCATTTTCCAGGAGTCCCTCCTGGAACCCATATTGGTTGATTCACTGCTCCATTCAAGTTCTTTTAGTGTGATGCAGATGTGGAGTTTGGCGACAGGGCTTCATGCTGGCGTGGATTGGTGCTTGCGACCTTCTTCAAGCGGCTCGTGGCTCGTGCAGTGCTGTGACCATTAAGGTGCTGCCATGGCCTCTCTGTCCTTTTCTAGAGCTACAGAGGCATGGATGGAGCGGTGTTTGTGTAGATAGAGGTGTGTCGGTGGGCATCGTGGATTCCCCTCGATAGATCTGGGTTCCGGTGGTGTTTCCCAGTTCTTGTCGGCTTCGTTTTGGACGGATTTTTACAGTGGTATGGTGCAGTCATGATAGATCTGGAAACGTTTTCTTGGGTCTCAAGATCTTCGGATCTTACGGTGGTGATCCTCGATCGAGGAGGAAAGTTTTGTCTTTGGCCCTTCTGTGATGTTGATTTTTCAGTCCTTCCAAATCTGTGTTTGGGAGGTCTGTGGTGGATTTTCTAGATTTTATGGCTCTACGGAGGTCTCTGGAAGATGATAGGAGGGATGTGGTGGTATGGATTTTGGAAGTTCACACATGATGCAAAGATACAGGTTCATTTTTGACTTTCTTGGTTTCATGCTGATGCCAGTCTTCTAGATTTTTTCTGCATGTTGGATGCTATGTTGGAATTTGGAGGTGCTTTGTGTGTTCTTTTTGGTAGCTGCAATGATGATGTTTGGGTTAGTTGTGATTTATTGTTGCTACTGGATCTTGAGTTTGTTGCAAGACGAGAGTTCTGTATTATCATGTGTTGTCGCATGATGTTATCTCATATTGCTACAGAATGGATCTTTTCTTGGCTACTGGTGATTTATTTACACTGATTTTGATGCTGGGTGCGACTTGATGGAATGTTGGTTGTTTTATGGCTGAGTTGTGATGAAGTTCTTGTTCTTGTTTCTGTTGGCAGTTGTTCTGGAAATGGGTGTGATTGAAAATTCTGGTCTATTATGGTTGTTGCCTTTGGTTCTATGATGTTGTCTATGGATCTAACTTGCGTGGAGGTGATGGTTGCTGTGGAGGCTGGTGATTTTGGTGATGGTGGTTTTCTGTTGTTGGATGTGAGTCTTTCTTTGTGAGAAGTTACCAGGTGCTGGAAGGTATACTGCTGGACTCTAGTTACTGTTTAGCTGGGAGGTGCAGAACGAATGTGCCTCTATGATTCTGGTGGTGGACATGTTTGGAAAAGCGAAGTTGGCTGACGAAAATTGTGTTGTGAGATGCTGGTTTCTGTTTGGCTGGGAGGTGATGTTGGAGGATTTTCCATTTTCTTGCTTTGTTTCGCTTTGTGTGTTTTTTATTTTTCTTGTTTTGGCGTGGGTTGTAAGGGGTTTTTGGGTGCGGGTCATTTGACCCCTCCCCTCCCCTGTCTGCTGTGTCTTTTTTTCTCTAATAAATTTTTAGGGGGTCGGGAATAGCCTGAACCTCGCAACTTCTTTGGCCCTAAAAACACTAAAAACCCTAAATTCCCCTAGAAACCCAAAAAACTATAAAAACTCTAAAACACCCCTAAAATACTGAAAAAAATATTTAAAACCCTAAATACCCTAAAAACCATAAAAGAGCCAAAAAACAATAAATGAACTTAAAATCCCTAAAATAATTTAAAACACATAAATACCCTAATAATTTAAAAGAACATAAAAACACATAAAAACACTAATAATTATAAAAATCCTTAAAAACCATAAAAATCATAAAACACCCTAAAACTCTAAAATCCTAAAAATCATAAGAACCCAAAAAAACCCTAAAATATTTGAAAATAAAAAAAACCCCCTTTGAAATCCTAAAAATCATTTAAAAATATTATTCTCCTAAAAACCCCTATAAACACTAAATCCCTAAATTTTACGAAATCCATAAAAACCAAAAATATAATAAAAAGGTCTAAAACCCAAAAGAACCCGAATAAAAATTAAAAACTCCTTAAAAACCCTAAGAAAACCCTAAAACATTTAAAAACACTGTAAAACCCTAAAAACACGAAACACAATTAAAACCCCTAAAAATTATATAATCCTCCACAGATCACAGAAAAATAAAAAAAAAACCCGTAAACCTTAAAATTACCCGAAAACCCTAAAAACCATAAAAAATGAAAACCCCTAAAAAACCTAAAAACACTAAAAAACAAAATAAATTCAAAAAACATATAAAAACACTAGAAACCCTACAAATTTACTAAATACTATAATATAACTAAAATCCCAAAGAACTAAAAACCATTAAAAATAATAAAATTGATGAAGATCCCTAAAAACTATAAAAACCCATAAAAACCTTTAAACCACCAAAATACTCAGAAACACTTAAAATACCATAAATAATATAAACCCCCACTAAAATCCCTTGAAATCCTAAAAACCTCAAAGTCCTTAAAAACTGTAAAAAATTCAAAAAACCCACCCCCCCCCTAAACCCCTAAAATGACCCTAAAACCCTAAATACCCTAAAAAAATAAAACATTTTGACACCCCCTAAAATTCTAAAACCCCCTAAAATAATTAAAAGGCCTAAAAACTCTATAATCCCTAAAAAATATAAAAACCCCAAAAAACTCTAAAAAGACCCAAAACCCCTAAAACCACTCAAAACTCCTAAAATCCCATAAAAACCCTTCAAAACCATCATAAACACTAATAATATTAAAAAATATCATGAAACACAAAAAAAAACCAAAAACACCCTGATAACCCCCAAAAACCCCTAAAAACTAAAAAATCACTATAGGTAAGAAGAAATATGGTGGGGGATCCTCTGCTCTCTCGTGATGGGGTTTCCCCTAGCTTTCTTGAAGATGATGATGGGTTTCACGCATCTCCCTCCCCTTGTTGTGGGGGAGGGGACTTCGATGGCTTTCGCAGATGATCGACCTTTTGTTTCATTCATGGATTCGGACCTTCATCCCTCATTTCTACGGATTGAGCTTTGTACCAAGGTTCCCGGTCTTCATAAAGGATACCCAAAACTCTATCTCTCTATTTTAGAGTTTAATGAAGCCTACTATTACATAAGTTGGCCTTGGTTTCTTGTTTTACGAGATGGCGCCCTGATGGACGTTTTTGATAGATTCGTCATTGAATGTTGAAACTTTCAAGATTGTGCTATGGTGGGTCTTGTGGATAGCTACCATATTTTGATTCAATTTGATTATGAGGAAGATCTTATCCATGTCTGGTCTGCGGCTCCTCAGAACTGTTTTGGTTCTCAGTTTTCTCTTTTTTGATGGAGTTTTGATCTTAACTTGCACCATGATTCTCCAATGGTGGAAACATGGGTTAGATTTTTTGAACTTCCTCTCCCCTTCAAAATTTTGACCATTATTTTGATGTTGGGGAACCAGGTGGGAAGGTTTATTTTTGTGGACATCAGGGCTCGGGTTGTATGCCATCCAGTTTCTCCTAGGGATTTTGTAGAGGAGGGTTATTCTAAGGAGCAACTGGAATTTGTGTGGATCGTTATTGGTGAGGGGATCTGATGGAGACATCCAATGATCTTTGAGACTTGGGTTGATTTTTGATACTATTTCTGACATCTTGGTCATGATAATCATGTCTATAAGAGAGGATTAATGGGATATGGTGCTTCAATTCTGGCTCTAGTGGGACATGGTGAAGGGTGCCAAAATCTGGTGGGTGGGGAAGGAGGTTCCTGTCAAGGCTTCTCAGTGCCTACCTACCCAACCAAAGGTTAGGGACATCTTTTCTCCCATGAGAGATGATCTTAATTGTGGTGGTGAAAAATAGGATGCAAGGGTAGATCCTTGTGACTTGGGGTTGGAGAATCAAATTAACAGTAGCGGGAATGAGGAAGGTAATGCAGTAGTCATCCATATTGCTGATAGTTTTAATGGTGAACATGCTAGAAAAAGGGAGGTGCATGATCAGAGTGATACTACTTTGTATAATAGGTTTGAGTGATTTGTGTCTATCGAGCCTAAGGGTGAGACAATAGAACATGGGGATGTGGAGTATCAAGGGATGATGGAAGAACAGGAAGATATGGCGAGGAAGGGAGAGGGGATCCATTTTGTCCATGAGAAGAATGGGGTAGAAGCTATTTTGTGGGACTTTAGTTATGGAGAGAATGGAGAAGATGAGGTATATGACTTATCTGCAGAGAGAAAAGTGAAGGTTAGGGTGGTCGGTGGTGAGGGTTTGTGCTTCATCTAGAATTGGGCATGACCTCATTGATTTAAAGTTCAAACATTCCAAGCAGTTTATAATGGGTTTTTTGGTAGAACAGAAAACATCCAATGATTCTATATCCATTGAGACCTACTTTCCAAAGGTAGGTGCTCATTAGTTATGGACCGATGAGGCTTAAGAATTTTAATTGGTCAAGAGGATGGGAGGTCAGACTCATCACACCTTTTTGAGGGGAATTATTGTCTACTATAGGACTCTCTTTATAGATTTAAGTTATGTTCCAGAATCCTTATTACATTACCAAGTATAAAATGAGATTTCCTTTAGATCTAACAATCAATGATTAATATATATGAGATTTAGAGAATCTTTTATATGTATTCAAGGTTCTTCAACAATAGAGAATCGTCTGTATTTGTTATAGATTCTTAGACAATGGTATCCTTCGACACATTATATATAAATCTCTTGTTCGTTATGATAACCACACTAGTTTTAAATCCACTCAGCAGGGCACTTGAAGTTTACTGTCATTCAGAAGGACATGAGTTATTTCATAGTTGCGATTGTACCCGCAGATAGGCTACCTACGTATCCTTTGTTTTTGGAAAATGAATCAGAACTCACTTAGTTAAAGTAAATAAGTATGAGGATTATGCATGTTTGATGGATCAAAGAAAGATGTCATAATTACTTTTACACTCTAAGCTCACATGAGTCAATGCTCTGTGTGAGAAACAAGATATATTGGTAAAACCAGACAATTGTGCCCTGAAAGGATGCAATTATAAGAAATGATGTGGGGCTTATGTATTTATGACTGCCCAAATAGGTGAAGATTAGGTTTTACTTCAGGGAAGAAACCCAGGAACAAGGTCCATAAAGGTATATGTAATTTATGGAGATTTGGATACTCTAACTTGGGGGCTTACTCCTGAGGAAGATGCCCAAATTAGAAGGGGACTTATGATTTGGTTTTACTCCTGAGAAAGAAGCCCATATTAAAAGTAAATTAAGACTGTTTATGAATAATTATGACTGGGGATTATTCCTGAGGAGGAGGCCTAGGTTAAAGGGATTTGGAATTTGGGGATTATTCTTGAGGAGGATGCCTAGATTTTGGAACTTTGAAGACTGGGGATTACTCCTAAAAAGGAGGCCTAGGTTAAGGAAATTATGGTTGGGGCTTACTCCTGAGAAGGATGCCCAAATTTGGAAAATTATGAAGACTGAGGCTTATTCATGAAAAGGAGGCCCAGGTTAAGGAAATTATGGTTGGGGCTTATTCCTGAGGAGGATTCCCAGATTTTGGAAATTATGACTGGGGCTTACTCCTAAGGAGGATGCCCAGGTTAGGGGACTTGGGACTTACTCCTGAGGAGGATGACCAAATTAAGGGAACATGGATTAGGGATTACTCCTGAAAAGGAGGCCCAAATTAAGGATTATCTCATCTTAAAGGATGAGTTTGAATGAATGAAATCTCTAAACTTAGTGACATAAAGATATGTAAATCACTAGGTTTTGAGAGATGTTCCATAGAATTCCTTTCAGATAAGGAATCCAACAAGGGAGCCATGCCAAAATAAATGGCTTTAAAGAGGGTTTTGAAGGCTGGATCTTGAATAGGAGAGGAGGATAGGCATAATATAGGTGAAATAGGTAGGAGAGGCACCCAAAAAGAGAGGGGTGCGCAAGTCCTGCGTTGGCGCGCATGTCCTGGTCGCGCAGGTGTACCTGCGTGACACATGGGTACTTGCGCGATGGTCAACACTTAAGGTAATACTTGGGTGAGACTTGGATCAAGCCTTTATTATTATCCCTTGGGGCTTCTAGAAGAGTGGCGCACAAGTTCTGTTGAAGGGGTAAGGTGGCGCGCAAGTGTGGCCATTTCCCTTAAGGGCTGGCCACTTTGGCATGCAAGTGTTGATGAGTTTCAAAACTTAAGCCTTACCCCCCTCTTTAGATATTCCGTTCTATATAAAAAATTAACTTAGAAGTGTTTGGATGCTTTGAGAAGAGACTAGGGTGCCAGGAGATCAAATCTGAGTTTCTGGATTTTTTCCTTCCTGAAATGGGGGGCCCACCGGGGGTATTTATAGCCTGGTGAAGACCCTGGGTGAAATTCAAAGAGGGTGGACAAGTCACCTGCATGACCACTAGTCGGCATGCAAGTATAATTGCAAGACCTTGGTGGAACATGCGCGACCCAAGTGAAAATGAATCTTTGTTCATTCCCTTGTAAATTTTTGATTTTTTTTCAAAGGATGATTCACTTCGGGTTCAAGGTATTTTCCATTTTCATTCATTTAGACTCTGTGAAGGAAAGCAGAGTCAACAAAAGTCCCCCCTCAGAGTTGGATCCAAAAGAAATAAGGATGTGACTCTGAGGTAAAGAAGAAAACCAAGGAACATGAGGCGTGAAAGTACTGAACATGTAAAGGGTGGCGTGCAAGTGAGAGTCGCGCAGGCGTCGGCGTGCGCTGGCTTTAAGCACCTAGGGTTGAGTTCTGGCCTATATATATGCGGCCATTCCTCCCACAAAGCACTGAATCTCAAAATTATTTCTCTCACCGTGCAAGTTTCCTTTTCCATGCAAGTTGCTCTGTTTTCTGCTGTTTCTTTGTTTTCGCACTACTATAGAGGTATTTGGACTTGCGTAGTGATACCTGCGCACCAAAATTTGCACGACACACTTATACTTGCGCACCAATTTTGGGACTTGCGCGCCTTAACGCCTTAGCCATTTTTTCACTTTTCTTCACAAAATTTATGAAAAAACAACTTACTTAAGAGTTAATTATTCAAATTTTGTGCAGATTAAATGGCTCCCAAGAGAATCGGAATGGCTGATGAACTAGATAGAAAGCGATTTGATGATATGATGAGCATCATTGGCCAGGATTATTATACTGTCTGCGATAGCACTCTTCCAGATTTGGAAAAGTACCTGAAGAAGTATCATCTTGACTTCCCAAAGAGCATTTATCTACCTATGTATAGCTATGGTTATCTACGAGAAGTCACCATTCCAGAGGCAAAGAACTATCTCCCAAAGTCTTGGTTTTAGAATTACACCAATTTCTCTTCAGCAAATATCTCAAGTGGAGCAACATTTGTAAATGCTGGAACAGTGGATAAGGCCTACATAATGCATCATAGACCATGTACCTCAGATCTGAAACCTCACAAGCCTGAGATACAACCACATTTTTATCCCTCAATCTTCCAAAACTCTCAGATGGATCAATCCAAAGGCTAGAAGAAGAGTTGGGACTTTCATCCTGGAGGAGGTGTGAAGCCAACTTGGATGTGGGCATACTGGGTGTGACAAACCTACATAGATTTTGCTGAGGATTTGAAATTAGGTGCAATATATGAAGCCGTCAGGGCTGGGGAAACATATGATTATAGGAATGATGACTTTGTGCCGGAGATACTTAGTCATTGGAGCCTAGAAACCAATTATTTCCATCTAACACATGGAGAATTAGGTATCAGTCTGTGGGATGTCCACAAGATCTCAGGGGCTCTAATTTTGGGTGATATGTATGATGAATTCATTCCTCCCATGGTGACTTGGAATGATTTGGAGAAGACCCCAGCCTTGGATCGAGAATTATTGAAAAACTTTCACAAGCTCAAGAGTTCAGAGACCTCTTTAACTAATTCTTGAAAGGACATTCATCTCGAGGAGTGGATGAATATGTTTCTTACCAAGAAGCAGGAGAAGGAGCCAAAGGAGAAGGGATCGAAGGAAAAGGGATCGAAGGGGAAGGGGCCCAAGGAGAAGGGGCCCACTCATTCTACCACTTGCCTCAAAACAGAGAAGAGGGGTGCTCCAGGAACATTCTTGCTGACTCTAGAAGCAAGAGAATTTGATAAGTGGGGATACGATGTGAATTAGAGAATCCCAAAGAAGACTTGTTTGGCGGGCTTTTTGGCCTTGTGGCTTAGTGTTTATCTTTTTCCAATTAGGGACTCGAAGGGAGGTGTCAGGATAGGTACCTTCGTTGTTGCAGCCATGTTGGCTAAGGGAAAAATGGTTGGGTTGTCTACCCCCATTTTAGTAAAGATTCACAGGATCTTACTCCATGTTTTCATTGGTAAGTCTCCTTTGAGAATAGTCGGACCATTCCATGTTTTGTGGGGATGGATCAACACTCACTTCAGGAAGTATAATGTACAGAACGGAGTAAAGATTCCTAAAAGTTCTTTCAGGCCATCAGTGCAGGAATTCTCTGGAATTGCTCCACTAGCTCTCAATTCCTTTGACATGAAGGTGAGGCTGAGCATGTATAAGGAATTAAATTTCTTTCCTTATGGAAATCCACCAATCGGGCAGTTTGTTGATGATGGAACAGCCAGCCTAGAATTAATGGCATACATGCTGGCCTACAGAGATGGTGTACTGGTCACCAGGATTGACAGAGAGATTATATACAAGGACTATGCTCCATACAGATTTGCACGTCAATTTAGGTGTTTGCAGCAAACTGTTGTATCTCCCCCTGTTCATGTCAGGTCAGATCAACATATGATGGTTGCTCGGAAACTATGGTTGCTGACATCCAGGGATAAGACCATGGCATTGTTTGATCTACCAGTTGATAAAGCAAAAAATAAATTGACTACATGGTATGCCAATAACTAGAGAGCATCATACCCTGGAGGGGTGCTGAATCACCCAGTTTATCATATGGGGAAAAGGAAGAGAACTGTAGAGAAAGAAACCCTTCATCTAAAAGGTGATTCTTCTACACCATCCGAAGATGATTCGCTGGATTCTTAGGATGGGGATGATGAGGAACAACATGCGTCAAAGCATCCTCATGCCCGATATAATCCTCCTATCAGAATCAAAATACCCACTCATCAACCCCTAGTGAGTTACTTCATTGTGGAAATTTAATCACCATTACTTTATAGATAAATATGTCTTATTTCCTTATTCTATATCTGTATCTTCAGAAGTTGGGAAGAAGCTGAAGTCTAAGGTTGTAGGACCCTCCTCGCAGCCTTTTGGTACACATACTGAATATCTACAACCATAGGCTTTCCAGACATGGAAGAGTTTATACTATAGTGCTGAAACTTCCTGGCTGGATTTGTGCGAGGGGATACACCTCCCTGGAATAGGGAATCTTCTGGATTCTACAGATATCTGTTACAAGGATAACCCCGATGAATTGATGGCTTACATTAGAGAGCTGGAAATACTCATATATGCCACTGATGATTCCATTCTTGTCACCAAGAGGGTAAAAGAAATGATATATCGTGGTTGCCACTGAGGGGACTGGTGGTTCCGGAGATGAGGAGCGGCAAGATTACATGGCTCTTGAAGATGTAAGTCTCCTTCCTTATTTACATTGTAACTTGATTCCATCTAAATCTTTGTTACTCATGGAAATTATTCTCTTCATCCTACAACTTTCAAAGGAAGGAATTGATGAGTATCCTTCACCATAGTATAGCCCTGGTGGTACTGTCATTAGGGCTGATGAATCTCCTCACGAGTCAGGTGAGATATCTCTAGGCCAGAAAGCCATGGATGAGGAGTTGGACATGGCTTTCCATTCTCCATTTCATGTACCTGTAAAGGAGACTATTGAAACTCCCAAAAACCCAAAGATACAAAGGCATCGAAGGAAGAAGTCCACAACTAAACACTTCATCAGTAGTGGTAAGTCCTTCAGATAATAATGAGTCTTAACCCATGAAAGGATTACTCATACCTTTTGGGATTTTAGGGGCTTCTTCAATTTCCCCTCTGAGGGAGAGGACTGACCCTCCTCTAAGGACCACGGAGGGTACTGGTGAACAATTACAAGTTCAGGCTGACTTGGCTGCTCCTAGAGAAGAGCCAACGTCTATTCTGTGTATCCCTTCTGTTGTTGATACAAGGAGAGAAGAGTCTGGTTCTGGTAAGTTAAAAATGCTTCATAAAATGTTGAATGAAACATCAAATAACATCCATTCCGTGATACTTTAGGTTAAACCCCTTCACTAGAGCTTCTGGAAGCCATTGAAACTGATTTTGATACTTTATCTAAAGAAGCTATCCAGGGTCAAAGAACGCAGAATAAAGGTCACTAAGAAGACATATCAAATGCTCCCACTGGTGATATTAACTAGGATTCTGAGATTACATTGGATGAAATGATGGAACTTGGCACATCTTTTGAAGATTTTTTAGATCATGTTAAATTACCATGAAATTTAGAAGAATATGGACATGAGTTTTATCCTTCGTACTATTAAAAATAACTACTTATTAGATCTCTAATAATGATCAGTTGAAATCTGAAGTTCTATCTGAGCAAGATACTGAACTGCCAATTCCTGAAGGGGGTACAGAAAACCCTACTATTGTAGAGACATTAGCTTAAGTGGAGATGAACCCCATAGAGCTTCCTCAAACTCACCCTGAAAATCCTGTAGAAGATAGGAAAGATGGGTAGGAGCCTTCTCAAGTTACTAATCTACCATTGGGTAAGGGATAACTTTTTTTTACGACTGTACTTAATTAACAAGACAGTTAATAAATTTTTTTGATCCTTTAAAACTAACCAAATCTTTCAATTGATTATGCAGGGCCATCAATTTCAGTGGCTAGATCTAGAGGTGAAGCCTCATCCTCTGCCCGAACGGGAATAGAAAGTGAAGAAACACATGTCAGGGGATAAGGAGCAGAACATGGAACTTCCCTATGTGAATTAATCCCAGATTATGTTCCCCCCTATGATAGTGATGCCGAATCAGAACCGGAGATACAAAAGGTGCTCTAATTTTCACAACGCATGGCATGGCAGAACATACGGAAAATCATATATAAAGTGCCTTTAGAAGAGCTGTCATCAAAGATTCCCCAACTGCCATCCCTGTTCGTCATGTTGGGACTTGGCGGTTTTGGATATCAAAAGATCCATCCTGTGGTAAAACAAGTCATCTTAAAGAAGGATCAGGAGCAAAAGTTCCCTCAAGATTAGACTAGGGTGAAGCTGTTAGCAAATATCAGCGAATTTGAGGTTGCGGTATCCCGAGCTGAGGCTGATTATGCTGCCAAGATGAAGGAGCTGAAGCATAAGATCAAAGATAAAGTTGTCTAGTAGATGAACCTTCAGAAAAAATTAGATGTTGTTACTGAGGAACTTGACCAACTGAACAATTCATTGGAAGGGGCTCAAACAAATGGTATGAAAGCCATTGTAGATGCCAAGAAAGCACTCCATCAAGCTGAAAAGAGTGAAGTTGGTTGAGTGCATGAGCTTCAAGTGGTTGGTGATGAAGCTCAGGATGTTGTAAATCAAGTGAATATTTATGTTGACAGCCGTTTCTAATTCTTGGAAAATAGAAGAGACTGTAGTCTGTGGATGTCCTTCTAATTCTTGTGCATCAAATGGAAAAAACACTTTCATTTCCTTTCATTTGTGCACACATTTTCCCACTACCTGCATTAAATTTTTACCTAAGCCGATGGGCTTACTAAGCATAGTTTGATTTTTTCTAGGATTATTATAAATAAACCTACAAGATTTGAATCTTTTAATTTCTCAATATTACCTAAATCAAACAAAAATATTTTTTTAGTGAGCTGGGACTTGACTTTTATTCATATTTCCCTTGCCTTTTGTGGGAATTGTAAAGTCATGCACATCGGACATAAAAAGGATAATGTTTGAGGTCAAAATAGCTTTGACCGAATGGGTTAAAATTGACTCAATTCCTTGAAAACTTATCTGAAAACATATTACCACACTCAAGTATGAATTAAACCATGTAAACTATGACTTAAGAAATTTTGAATCTGAAGAATGATACGAAAAAGGGTTAAAAGGCATTAGAAGAAGTAGTTCCCAAGAATGAAGTTACCATTATTTAACAAACCCGTTAGGGGGTTGAATTATGTAGGGCTTCCTAAGGGAATTGGCTGCATAGTCAAATAATAGTATTGTTTGGGTAACAAGTCTGTTATATAGATTTTTTATGAAAGGTCACCTAAGGGAACGTGCTGTATTTTCAAGCAAAAGAACTCTCAAAAATTTACTTTTCTACTGCTAAAAAGCCAGTGGAAGTTTATGGAGATTCAAATTTTCCAAAGCATAAATTTTGCTCTATGGAGAGAGGTACTTGAATATGGAGAAGATTTTTTCAAGAAAGATTGTCTAAGAACTGGATGAATGTCACTCCTACGAAGGTCTGACCCAAACGTAGGGAAGAGAAATATAAACCATAGACTTGAATACTTTTAGATCATGAAAAAGAACATAGGAAAAATAAGTTAAGGATGTCTATTTTTTGTGGATCCTTACATGTTGTCGATAAGACCAATAAGGACAAAAGAAGGTTTCTCCCCATGAATGAAGTTACCATTATTTGAAAAACCCGTTATGGGGTTGAATTAGACAGGGCCACCTAAGGGCATTGGCTGCATAGTCCAATGATAATATCTGTTGGCTGACAAGTCTGTTATGTAGACTGTTTATGCAAGGCCGCCTAAGGGTACGTGCTGCATAGTCAGGAAAAAAGAACTCTCAGAAATTGGACATTTTGTGACCAGAAGTCAAGAAAATGGTTATGGAGATTGGGAAGTAATTAAGGTTAGGAGTATGACACATAAAAATGGGAATTTGTTCAATTCTTGTAGAGATACAGAGACCAATGCTAACCATAATCATGTTGTGGTTGGGTCTTGAATTGAGATGATAGAATTCACTATATATCTCATAAGGATGGGAGTCAAGCCATATGTAGTTCTGGAAATACAGTTTAACATCATGTGGGATGAAATTATGGGAGATCTTAGTTTAGGGTCATAGAGCTCAGACCATAATAATGAATACATGGTGTGCGTTTTCATAGGGACTTTTCAGCCAGGGGACTGAAAATGGAATTTGGGGTTAGGCCGAAAGACTTGGGGCTGGATTCAAGGGACACTTGAACGTTCCAATGTATCCCATAAATATGGGAATCGAGCCGTATGTAGTTCATGAAATACCCTCTGTACAGATTTGGTTTGTACAAGTGAATGGTGAAAGGAGACTTTAGTGCAATGATGGTTTGACCCAAGATAAAAGGTTCAGGAATTGCCATGTATGCATATAGTCTTTACAATATAACATAATTAGAGATCAATGTAAATAATGATTCCCTCTCTTGTGAGGATATCAAAGAATGTTGTAGTTTATTGTTGTACAAGACAAAAGTGTTGTACAGTTTAACGTCATGTAGCAAGGAAAAAGTTGAACCAATGTGAAGAGATTGGTTTTGGGCTTGAACCTCAGGAGGTTGCCTACGTACCCAGCCTAGAAGGCAAGTATCAAAGTCCGCATAGTTTAATTAAAGAATGAATTGGAGATCAAGTTGTTTTTTAGGACAATGACCAAAAAAATGTTGTTGGGACTTACACATGGTTAGTGGCCCAGAGAGGATGTTATGGTTGAAGTTTACTCTAAGCTCATGTGAGTCATACTCGGTGTGAGAAACAAGAGGCAGCAACAACCTTAACGATGCACAGTTTAATGTCATGTAGGACATATGAAGGAACTGTGCGGTTTAAATTCGTGCAGTGAGTACTATTGGTGCTGTACAGTTTAGTGTCATGTAGGAGGAACAAAATACAGTTTAACATCATGTAGGATGTATTAAGGGACTTCTGTACAGTTTAGCATCATGTAGCTAGGACGATGGGGACAATACAGTTTAACGTCATGTTGGACAAAAGGGGGACTGTGCAGTTTAATGTCATGCAGTAAGGACAAAAGAGGACACAATTTAACGTCATGTTGGACGTATTAGGGACTTTTTTCAGTTTTACGTCATATAGGATGAATGAGCAGTACAGTTTAACATCATTCAGGAAAAATATAGGGACACAGTTTAACATCATGTTGGACAATAAGGGTGTTGTACAGTTTAGCATCCTGTAGCTAAGATTATGGGGAAAATACAGTTTAACGTCATGTTGGATGATATAGATGTAAATAGTTTAAGGTCATATGCATGGACTGATGATGGTGAAGTTTAACATCTTTCTGGATGAAAGGGATGCAAATAGTTTAAGGTCATATGCATGGACCATGGATGCAACCATTTAGCGTCTTACTGGACGATAAGGGACAATGCAGTTTAATGTCTTGCAGCAAGGACAACACGGTTTAACATCATGTTGGAAAAAATGGGTGCAAATAGTTTAAGGTCATATGCTTGGACTGTCGATGGTGAAGTTTAACGTCTTTTTGGATGATAAAGTATTTGTGTTACACAAAATACTTCTTCAAAAATCTAGCATTGGTTGGAAGAGTGATTAGTTCTCCATCCATTGAGATTAAATAATAAGCTCCATTGGAGTATACCTTATGTATTGAATAAGGTTCTTCCTATTTTAGATCAATGTTGGGATGTTTCTTTCCTAGTATCATTGGAGTTCTGATAACTAATACCAATTCTCCATGAAAAAATGAACGAAGATGATATTTTTTATTGAAAGCTCGTGATATTCGATTCTGATAGACTTCCAAGTGGTGCAGGGTGCACAATCGTTTCTCATCTAACTGTTCCAATTCATCCAATTAATTTTGAGATTGTTCATCTATAGATGACTGATCACAAATGGCTACTCTGAGCGAGGGTAATTGAACCTCAATGGGAAAGTCTTCTTCTGTTCCATATACCAATGAATATGGATTTGACCGCGTTGTAGTGCGGGTGGTGGTTCTATAAGCCCATAAAGCATGAAAAAGTTTATCAGGCCATGATTTCTTATCTTTATCCACCATATTTTTCAGTATGTTTGAATGATTCTTGTTGAAAGCTTCTATCTGGCCATTATCTGTTGCATGATACCGAGATGAATGATTGGATTTGATGTTGTATTCTTGATACAACTTCCTCACCTCGGATGAACAGAAGTTGGTTCCATTTTCCATCAATATGGTATGAGGGACACCAAATCTGGTAATGATGTTAGACTTGATGAAGCTAAAAATGCATTTAGAACTGACTTCTTGGAGGGGTATTTCCTCTGCCCATTTGGAAAAGAAGTCAGTAGCAGTAAGAATATACATCAATTGCTTAGCTGCAACTGAAGGATAAGGTCCCACTACATCCATTCCCCATGTGGAAAATGGCCATGAGTATTTATTTGTGTGAAGCAACTCTGGGGGTTGATGAATGAAGTTGGCATGTACTTGGAAAGAATGACACTTCTCTGTGAAATCAACACAATCTTGTATCATTGAAGGCCAAAAGTATCCAAGCCTTCGAATTTGATCAGATAGTCTATGTCCAGACTGATGGGCACTACAGACTCCTGCATGTACTTATTTCATGACAGTCATTGTCTCTTCACCATCAATGCATCTAAAGATAACTCCATTAAATCCTCTTTTTTATAGAATTTTCTCTAAGTGATCCGGTCTATCATAAAGAGTGAAATTGACCACACGTCGCCGGATTTGTTCTTTCCCGGATCTATCAGGTGGAAGTGTTATATTTTGAAGGTATTCCCCGATATATATCATCCATAATGTAGTATGACCATATGGTTCAGGAATGGGACTAATTTCATTGATTTCCTCTATTCTGTTTTGAATATAAGGTGAAATTGTACGACTGTGGGCAATACTGATGATTGTCTCGTCCCAATTTGGATCTTCCAGAGCTGTATCTATATTAGCCAGTGCATCAGCTTGTGAATTTTTTGATCTCAGGACATAAGAAAATTTTAGTTCTGAAGGAAATTCCGCCATTAACTCTCTGACGTAATCATAAAAGGTGATTAGTTATTCTTTTCTAATTGCATAATCCCCATTGACTTGTTTGATTACCAGGTCTGAATCACCTTTCACCTTTATGTGATTCGATTGTTCTCTAAGTGCCAACTCCAATCCTGAAATAAGAGCTTGGTATTCTGATTCATTATTTGTATGGCCTCCCAACAATGAGAAGGAATAAGGTAGTACTACCTTTTCTGGGGAAATGAGTACAATTCCTAATCCAACTTTGTTGAGCTTAGGATTTTCCATTTTCCTCCATGTTGGACTTCTGGAAGCACCATCAAAGTACATTTCCCATGTTTGAAGACTATCATGAATAAAGAAGATTTCATTATCAGGAAGTTCAATATATGAAGATGTATCTTCTACTGAAGGATGTTCAGCAAGGAAATCCGCTAGAGCTTGGCCCTTTATTGCCTTTTAAGACACATACCGAATATCAAATTGCTGTAAAATAACAACCCACCTTGCCAGATGTCCTATAAGTATTGGACGACTAAGGATGAATTTGAGCGGGTTATTGCGAGATACCAATTGGATGTCGTGATGTTGCAGGTAGTGTCTCAACTTCTGAACTGCAAAGATTAATGCTAGGCAGCACTTCTCAAAATTTGAATATCAGGTTTCTGCTTCAAGCATAGTCCGAATAAGATAGTAATGTCTTTTTCATTCCCATCATCATTATTCTAAGTAAGAAAGGCACCCAATGATCGCTCTAAATATGTCACATAGAGGATAAGTGGTCTTCCTTCAACAGGTGGCATTAACACTGGTGGACTCAAGAGATACTTCTTGAGAATATCGAATGCTTCTTGACATTTTTCAGTCCACTTGTAAGTGACTCCCTTCTTCATCAATTTAGTGATGGGTAAACTTTTTCCTGCCAAATTGGTGATGAAACATAGAATATAGGATAAGTGTCCTTGAATTCCTCTCAATTATTTTAAATTTTGAGGAGGTGACATACCAAGGATTGACTTTGTCTTCTCAGGATCGACTTCGATACCATGATGGCGTACAACAAAGCCAAGAAATTTTCCTAAGGTTACCCCAAAAGAAAATTTTAATGGGTTCCCCCAAAAGAAAATTTTAATGGGTTCATTTTCAAATTATGTTGCCGAAGTTTGTGGAATATGATTTCCAAATCATCCAAGTGATTATAACGTTGTTTTTATTTAACCACCAAATCGTCCACATAACATTCAACAAACTTCCCTAAAAAGGGTTTGAAGATACGATGCATGGCACACTGATATGTTGCATTTTCATTCTTCAGGCCAAAGGGCATTACCCGATAGTAAAACACACCATTAGGGGCTCTGAAGGATGTAGATTATTCATCTTCTAGAGTCATTCAAATTTTATTATATCCAGAATATCCATCCATGAAGGAAAGTGCTTCATAGCAAGCTGTTGCATCAATTAAGAGTTCTGTAATCGGTACTGGAAAATCATCCTTAGGAAAATGTTGATTAAGATCTCTGAAATCAATGAAAACTCTAATTTTCCCATTCTTCTTTTTCACAGGGACAATATTATCCAACCACTTGGGATATTTAACTTCTCTGAAGAAGTTATCTTTGATAATCTTATCCACTTCAACTTCAATTTTGGAAGCATAGGTTGGGTGAGTTCTTCTAGCGGCTTGCTTGAATCCTCAATGTTCTTCTGGAAAACCCAAATGATGAGTGGCAACATCAAGATCAAGCCTTGGAATAATTGAATAGTTCCAAGAAAATATATCTCAATTTTTATTTAAAAACGAAATATACATCTCATGCTCTTCAAGAGTCATGGAAACACTACTTAAAGTTGGGAGTGGATCTTCTTTTTTACCCAGATTTATTTCTCTGAGTTCATCTACGGTGGTAGAGATACCCTCTTCAAATGCTGGAGGATCATCCCTAAGATCTTCCTATTCTTCTTCAACTTGTGTTATTTCTTCTATTTCTATTTTCATAGTAAATGAAGAAGCATAATTTTCGTGATCAGAAGAGACGTTAAAATTTGAACATCTTAAAGAAGAGGCTTCCATTTCTGACCCTATTGATGATGAAGGGTCTTCCTTGGGTAATAAAGAGGAGATTATGGATTGAGAATTGACATCATCGTTCACCTCTGACATTGCTATAACTTCTTCTGGCCTGGTTGGTGAGGTATAGACTTGCTGGATTTCAGCAGATGAAATGAAGACATCCCCATTTGAGCTTTCATCATTGCTTGATGAATCACCAATTTCTCCCATGATGTCTGGATTAATTGTCGTAATTGACATTATGGAGGTTTCCATAAGAGTATTTTGATTTGGGTATATCATGTCAATTTGACTGATAGGCAACACAAAATCTGCACTCACTTGTGTAAATGGATTTACTGGAATCTTTTACAAACTAAATGGAGCATTAACTTTGGTAATCTCCCTTGTTGTGGATTTCTCCTTTACCTTCATGTGATATAATTCCGTATCAATGTATTGAGATTCACATGTTTTGAATGGGGTCTTGTCACCATAAAATTTCCCAATTTGACCATCGAAACAATATTTGAGACAATGATGGTATGATGAAGTTATAGCTTCATGTTGATGTAGCCAGGGTCTTCCAAGCAAGATGTTGAAGGCTGAGTCTTGATCAACAACCATAAAATATAAATTGGATAAAAGATCTCCAAACTGTGTTCTGAGTGTAATCTCACCCAGTGGTTCTTGTTCATTTTTATCATATCCTTATAACATTAAAGTAGAATGAGATAAATCAGATCCTGTGAGGTCCAATCGATGAAGTGTACGAATTGGGATGAGGTTGACTCTTGAACTATTATCAATGAAAACTCTTCGGACGTATACACCATTGAACTTTCCAGATAATTACAAAGGTCTAATATGTCCATGCATGACATCATCTTCATCCTTATCAGTAAAAGATATCACTGCATGGCATTCTGCAGGATTATTCTCTACATGGTAGAATTCAGCTGCAGTAAATTCAGTTTCAAACTCCTGAGGACTCTACAAAGCCTCGATGAGTGCCTCTGAAGATCTTTTGATTAATTAAAAGCATCCAGAATTGATAAGTTGTCCATTATTTGGGCCAAGTGTTTCAATACATCATAATTTTGATCCAAAGGTCTGTGTTTCCCAACAGAAACATGCGGTTTCACAGGTGCCTTGGAAGTTGATGCTTTAGAAGTTGATGCATCTTGTACCGGTATAGGAGTTGGTAATACTCCTGGATTTAGAAGATTAGACTGATTAGGTCCATTTACTTACTGAGAAGAAGAATGTGGAACCTCCAATCAATCTTCCATAATAATTGTGCCAGGATTGAATCTGCCTTGTGTGGAAGAACTTGCTTGTTCTTGTTGAGATCGTTGAAGGGCTCTACCACGAGTTTCTGCCGCATACATAGTTCTAGGAGGGGTAGAATTGGAATAGTGGCCTCTGAAAGATCCACGTCTTCCCCTATACCCTGAGCCTCTAGAACTTCCTCTGATTCCTTTATTTGATACGGGGAACCCAGGTTCATCGAGTTCAAAACTGTGATTGGAATAAGGATCTGTTAAGTGAATCATATTAAAAGAACTGAAGATTAACTCTTCATCCGATGAAGACTCTGCCGGACTAGACAACTTAGGTTGTGCCGTTTGATGGGGCGGTGCCCGTGGCTTCAAAGTAGATGGCATAAAATCTTCCAGAGTCAAAGACAACTTGGGCTTTGACACGATTTCATCTTCTTCTGATTGTTCCTATTTCATTGAATTATGCCATTTCTTTGAGGATTTTTCCTCTGATGAAGAGGGTTTTGCTGCGGAATCCATGGCAGAAGAAACAATTGGTTTCTTCAATTGAGTTCGCAAAATAGCATGTGTTCGGTTGATCATTTTTCTAACCATCCAATCATCATATTTTTGCGCATTTTTGTTCTTGACTTCTTGCCACTCACCTTCCCCCACTGGATCTATAGCAGTAACACATGCTACCTGAGATGAAGAAACATTCAGATTGACTTGTCCTGAGTCGACCGTTTTTTGGAGGAGGTCCATGAAAATAAAACACTCTTGAATGGGATGGGCCAACATCTGATGAAATGGGAAATAGTTGGGATGGTCTTTATCTCCTTCCCTGTTTTCCCTTTTGGGACTTGGAAATTGAACCAAATTATTTTCCAGTGCCGAAATGAAATAACCAGGAACTTGTTTGTTTCGAAAAGAGTAAACTTTTCTCATCAAATGGTCAAATTGTTTTTGTCTTCGATCTCTTTGATCATTTTGAATAAATGGCCTCTGTTGTTGCCGCTTAGGAGGTGGAGCCCTTCGAGAAGATGAAGGCCTTGAAGTACAAGCAGGTGCAGGTGCTTGTTTAAGCATAACTGTAGCAGTCTCTGCTTTACCCATTCTCCTTCCTGGAGCTGATGGAATTACATGAGATTTATCCGTAGTCTTTAAAAGAGAGTCTTCAATCTATTGAGTGATTGAAGTAAGGTCTCGAAACCCTCCTTTTTAGTCCACAGGGATCAACGGTGTGCGCAACTCATCATGCATATTTTTTACACAAATTGGAAACAATTCCTCTTAAGGGAGTTCTAAGTTTAGGGAATATCTTAATCCCTTCTAACGAGAAATGAAATATGAAACCCTTTCATTCTCCCTTTTATTATAGTTTATAAGATAAAAAATTGTTGTCTTTGGAAATGTTGAGATGAATTGAAGAAGGAATATTTGGTGGAGATCATCCCATCTGGTAATTGACCGGGATTGCAAGATTGTGTACCAGACAAAAATCAGGTCTTTGTAATGACTGTACAAAACACCTAAGCTTAACTGCTTCTTGTTGCTGAAGGGTTCCCATCATAGGATCATAATGAGAAACAAAATGTGTTAAGTGTTACTCTGGGTATCCTGAAGCATTAAATTTTGGGAATGTGGTACTTGAAAAATTTGATGGGGGAGGAATTTCATCAACCCATTCAGGGTAATCTCTCTTTTCTAGTTGAATTTGAGTACGCTTTCCCTCCATAGCTTCTAACTAAGCTGTTAATGACTCAATAGTAGTTATTAACTTATGAGAAACATAAGGTTGAGCTTGGACCTGAACAGGTGCAATGACTGTAGCTTGGACAGATGTGGTGGCTGGTACTGCAACTGATGATAGCACTGCCGATTGTTGTTGCACTTAACTCATAGGATTAGAAAGGTGAGGGTGTACTAGTAGAGGAGGATATTATTGATCCATATCAGTAGCCACAACAAATTCCCGTTGGCTGACTGACTCCAGCACGCTTAGGAAGAAGACTACCTTGAAGTAGTTCTGCGTTCAACCACCTTAATTCCTTCATTTCTTCCTCTTGTTTTGCATATCATTGCTCTAGTGAGAGCGATTGGCCTTCTCCAGAGGAAGGGTATGTAACTTGATTCTTTCCTTTCCCCTTATTGGACAACTTTCAGAGAGGGGGAAGTGGGTTACTTGAAGTATTGCATATATTCTGGGTAATCCTTTGATTTCGTGTACGCACACCTTCTTCATTTGTGTCTGTGCGTACAACTTCTTGAGCAGGAACCTCTTCATCTGATCCTTCTGAGTGAGCCTCATCTGGTAGATTAGCAACAATGGCATTGATGACATTAATTGATGCATAACGCATTGCATCTCTTCTATCGGCGTTTCTTCGATATTGTTTTCTCCCATGTCCTTGTTGAGACACCGCCTTTTGTCAATTTGATCCCTCAGAAACTTCTTGATGAACTGTAATTTGGAGGGAGTCTCCTGATAATTTGTTTCTTCATTACTCTTGAGGATTCTTCCCTAATCGAGAGAAGACTAACTTTATCTGAGGAAGAGATTAATGATTTGAAAAAGTCCCCATTCCGGTGGACTGGGGCTATTTCTGCTCAACTCCTTAAATCCTATTTGTTGATTCTGAGGGTTGGGTTAAAAGAGTCCCCAGTCTGGCAAGCTGGGGTGGCTCTTGAGCTGCTACATCTGAGAATTTCTTGAAAGCTCTTCTGATCTTGCAGACTTTAGTCTAGAAATTAGCTGGCTGCATCAACCTGTATCCACTTTTATCACCTGGCTCAAAAGACCATTGGATGATTTCGGACACTTCTGTCACTTGGTGATGTTCTTGCTCCAAATGAGAGGCATGTTCAATATTCTCATTTGCTTGATGCGTGAGTAATTCATCAACTTGTTCTCTGTATGTTTGCTTTTGAGAGGAACTAGTTGAAGCCTGTTCTTGGGAAAGCCTTTGATTAAAAACAAAGCCAATTGGTTGTGGCCATCCATGGGCAATAACATTGCACAAGACCATTTTTGGTGGGCTTTGCTGACTGGAGAGTACAGTGAAATGTAGCGCTCCATGAACACCCCTTACCCTGATATGAATACCAAATGAGGCATTGGAAATTAACTGGCTCAATCTTCTTAGTATTCCAAGGCATGAATGTTGAAGGGCTCTCTCATGTTTTTTAGCCTTCGGATATCGAGAAACTGAGAGAGATGCCGAGTCAATTTGGTGTTGTAACCCTTATATTATCTTGACATGATTTTCATATTCATCATAAGATAATATTTTCTTTTTCAACTGACAAATAATTTTCCATATGTTGAGATGAATATCATGAATTCCATCTTCCATCAACATCTCTGGAATGCCATACTGAGAGTCTGCCACCAAAGGCCAAAACATGACTGGAACTTCACCTTTCACCAGTTGTTTTCTCATATTCAGTATTTCCTATTTATCATTCAATGAAGATTCTTATACCTAATTAGACCAAAGTTTGTGCTTCCTTTTTTCTTCATCAGATTCAACAAGAGCGGTAGAGAATTAACTGATCAAACTAAAAGATGAATGACCCAGGGGTGGTTCAGAGAATGACCTACACCCTGGGCTATCTTCTGATTGAGATAGTATTTCACCTGTTATTGGTAAATAAGCAGACATGACTGGCTTCACATTTTCAGGTGCCTCGGGATAAGAGGGCTTTCTCATCACTACATTTACATTGGAAAATTTTCCAGGCAATGTGCATTATTACTACGGAGAGGACTTTCAAAGCTATATTCATCATCATGGGAAGGACCACCATGGTGGGTTACAGAAAAAGATGAAACATTTTGCTCTTTGGTCTTCTGACCACACAGAGGGTTCCTGTGGCTCTCATCTGAAGATGAAACTTCGAGATCGACCGCATTGTCATGAATCAAGCCTTCATGAGGAAGTATCTGATGCAGACCTTAGGAATTAATGTTCCCATTATTGGGAACTAAGAGAGTAGAATCTTGAGTTGCAATAGATAATTGTCTGAGTGCATCAAGAACTCCAACATCAAGCAAGGTCTTGTTACAAGTTATCCCTTGAATTATTGACTGTGATGGATGGGTCTTCTTCTTAGATGCCTTCTTAATCACTTTAGGAACCAATTTTTTTATGAAAGTGGTTATTATGGGAAGGTGTATGTGCCTGCTCATGAGAAATGATCAGGTTAGGCTTATTATATCCACTCAAATCAGGTTTATGTGCCTGACTTGGTTGTTCGTATGATAAGGGGGAGTATGCCCCCACAACCCTCGTGGACTGGAACAGAGGTGTGTGTCTATTCCGGAGTGAACTGTTGATGTGTCACTCCACTGGTAGGGATAGATTTTCATTTTTTCCCTGAGATGCTGCTGAAGCTGTTATAATATCCTAACAGGCATCTAGAACATGACCAGGGATTTGCTTCTTCACTTTCAACATTGATAGAATATGCTTGGTGACTTCAGCTGCCAGAACAGGGATATACATCCATTCCGTGCTTGGAGTAGGTGTGTATTCCTACTCCTTTCCTCATTTTCCTGTCAGTGAATTCTGACAGTACTCTTGTGTGGGGGTAGAGAGTTGAGTCTTCCTCCTGTTTGTCATTGGAGCTTTCTGAATTACTTCTCCATGTGCGTCCAAACGAGACTGTCAGTAGGCTTGATCAATACTGGTAGGTGTATGTGCTTGCTAATTGCACTCTGCTGAATGTGGTTGAAAATCTTCCTTCAATACTGACAGATGAGGTTTCTGGCAGGAGTGATGAGTGTAAGCAATTGTATGTCCCTGTTTACAAGTTTTCAACACATTGGGTTGGTGGGCTCCATCATATGTAGTCAGAAGAGCCTACTGAATAGATGATTATTTATAAACAGGTGTATGTCCCTGTCTATAGTACTCCACTAGAATTGCCTGACAGGATTGGCATGCTGCTACCAGACGAGTCTGCTGGACAGTGGGATTAAAATAGATGGGTGTGTGTGCTCGCTCGTTGCTTTGCACCAAGTTAGGTTGGTGGACTTCTCTGGAGATGGAAAAGATAAGAACCTGCTCACTGTTGACTGATCTTCACCTCTGGTGGTTCGTCTTGTCTTCTTGGGTTCGAGGAACCTAAGCCGAATGCCTGGAGACGACACCCTCATCATGTTGAGGGCACACTGCTGCACGAGTCTGGTGGCGATTGTTGGTGGGAGCCCTCGGGAAGGACTCATGTTTCCTTGAATTAAGGCCCTGAGGGACCTTCTCATTCACCTCCCCAGAATATGAGAGGGACTTGTGATTGCGTTCTGGGGATAATGACCCGAAACAGTTAGAAATGGTGGTTGGCACCACCTGCTTCTTGGTTGCTGTTCGTCGCTGTCCGGACGACCAGGGTGAATTATTGACTTGGAGGGCTTGTCGAGCGGCCTCCAGAATCGGAATAGTACTATTCTGACAGTATTCAGTAACCAGTGCATTTGATACCTACCGTTGAAGATGCTGATTAAGTGATGTCTTCCTCAGAGAAGATGATGATCTAGCAGGAGTATCAGCAGTTGCCTTCACAGTAAAGGCATTCATAGGGGTGAAATTAAGAGAATCCATTTCTGTAACGCCGAAGTTCTTTGGAAAAGTGTGCATGTTTGATATAATAGATATAATCATGATAAGTTCGGCCACTACATCTTTTGGATGAGCACATATGTTATTTATTGCTTTGTTGGACCTCTCATTTAGTTTAAATAGGGCCCTAACAAATAAGTAAAACATCATTTTAACTTGGTTAAGGATTCATGTCGGGTTCACCATTTTTTGTTTCCTCTAGAATTGGGGATGACCACATTGATTTAAGGTTCTAACATTCCAAGCAGTTTCTAACGGGTTTGTTCGTAGAACTGGAAACATCCAATGATTCTATATCCATTTGGACCTACTTTCCAAATGTAGGTGCTCATTAGTTATGGACCGATGAGGCTTAAGAATTTGCATTGGTCGAGAGGATGGGAGGTCGGACTCATCACACCTTTTTTAGGGGAATTATTGTCTACTCTGGGACTCTCTTTATAGATTTAAGTAATGTTCATGAATCCTTATTACATTACCATGTATAAAATGATATTTCCTTTAGATCTAACAATCAATGATTGATATGTATTATATTTAGATAATCTTTTATATGTATTCGAGGTTTTTCATTGATAGGGAATCATCTATATTTGTAAGAGATTCTTATTAAATGGTATCCTTTGACACATTATATAGATATCTCTTGGTCTTTATGATAACCATACTGGTTTTCAAGATACTCAGTGGGGAACTTGAAGTTTATTGACATTCAGAAGGACATGAATTATTTCACAGTTGGGATCATACCCGCAGATGGGCTACCTACGTATCCTTTGTTTTTGGAAAAGGAATCAGAACCCACATAGTTCGAGTAAATAAGTATGAGGTTTATGCATGTCTGATGACTCAAAGAAAGATGTCATAATTACTTTTACACTCTAAGATCACATGATTCAATGATCTGTGTGAGAAACAAGAGGTATTGGTAAAACCAGACAATTGTTCCATGAAAAGACGCAATTATAAAAAATTATGTGGGGATTATGTATGTATGACTACCCAAATAGGTGAATATTAGGTTTTGCTTTAGTAAAGAAACCAAAGAACAAGGTCTATAATGGTATATGTACTTTATGGAGATTGGGATACTCTAACATGGGGCTTAATCCTGAGGAAGATGCCCAAATTAGGAGGGGACTTATGATTAGGTTTTAATCCTGAGAAGGAATCCCAAATCAAAAGTAAATTAAGACTGGTTAAGAAAAATTATAACTGGGGATTCTTCCAAAGAAGGAGGCCCAGGTTAAAGGGATTTGGAATTTGGGGCTTATTCCTGAGGAGGATGCCCAGATTTTATATCTTTGAAGACTGGGGATTACTCATGAAAAGGTGGACCATGTTAAATAAATTATGTTTGGGGCTTACTCCTGAGGATGATTCCCAGATTTGGGAAATTATGAAGATTGGGGATTACTCCTAAAAAGGAGGCCTAGGTTAAGGAAATTATGGTTGGGTCTTATTCCTGAGGAGGATGCCCAGATTTGGGAAATTATGACTGGGGATTACTATTAAAGAGGATGCCTAGGTTAGGGGAGTTGGGGCTTACTCCTGAGAAGGATTCCCAAATTAAGAGAACTTGGATTGGGGATTACTCCTGAAAAGAAGGCCCAAATTAAGGATTCTCTCATCTTAAAGGATGAGGTTGAATGAATGAAATCTCTAACCTTAGTGACATAAAGATATGTAAATCACTAGGTTTTGAGAGATGTTCCACATAATTCCTTTCAGATAATGAAGCCAATAAGGAAGACATGCCAAAAGAAATTGCTTTAAAGAGGGTTTTGAAGGATGGATATTGAATAAGAGAGGTGGATAGGCATAAGAGAGGTGAAATAGGCATGAGAGGCACCCAAAAAGAGAGGGACGTGCAAGTACTACGTGGGCGCACAAGTCCCGGTCGCGTAGGTGTACCTGCGTGACACATCGGTACTTACGCGACGGTCAAACCTTAAGGTAATAATTGGGAGATACTTAGCTCAAGACTTTAGTATTATCCCTAGGGGCTTCCAGAAGGGTGGAATGCAAGTTCTGTTGAAGGGGTAAGGTGGCGTGCAAGTGTGGCCATTTCCCTTAAGGGCTGGCCACTTAGACACACAAGTGTTGATGAGTTTCAACACTTAGGCCTTACTCCCGCTATTTAGATCTTTCATTCTAGGTAAGAAATTACCATAGAAGTGTTCGAAAGCTTTGAGAAGAGACTAGGGCGTCGGGAGCTCAAATATGAGTTTCTGGATTTTTTCCTTCTTGGAATGGGGGGCCCACCAGGGGTATTTATAGGCTGGTGAAGACCCTGGGCAAAATTCAAAGAGGGTGCACAAGTCACCTACGCAACCACTAGTCGGCATGCAAGTATACTTTCATGACCTTGGTGGAACTTGCGCAACCCAAGTGAAAATGAATCATTGTTCATGCCCTTGTCAATTTTTGATGTTTCTTCAAAGGATGAATCACTTTGGGTTCAAAGTATTTTCCCTTTTCATTCATTTAGACTCTGTGATGGAAAAGAGCGTCAACAGTGTGGCTGGATGTAGGTCTTCCGGCCTCACTATGCCAATGCCTGGGGTGGTTCTCGATGGATATTCTGCTGGTGAATCTTATTGTGCAGGTGGGTAGGGGAGGGTGGATGAGCAGGGTAAATGAATTAGAAAGAGGTGGTGGCTAAGAAGGGGGAGCGTTTGTGGAAGGGAAGGTGAATGAGCAGGGGGAGAGAGCTGAACAGAGATATGCGGGCCACTTCAGTCAGTTTCCAGAGAAGGAGGCTATGCCGGGGGAGGTTCCTGGGTAAGGGGAGTTAGAGGAGTAGTGTTCTGTGGTGATGGAGGGTTCCCCACGGCATGGGTAGAGGCCCTTGACTTTGATGGTGCATGAGGGGGTTTCTACTGGTGAGTCTTCTTATGAGTATTTGGAGGGGGCTCTGGCTCGGTTTTCTCAAGAGAAGTGGGAGACTGCTAAGCTTAGGGAGGTGATGGAGCCGGTTGTGGAGGTCTACAAGCTACCTAGGGAGGAGGGGTGATTGCAGGCCCTAAATATCGACTACTCCTTAAATTAGGAATCCTCCTTAATCCCTGATCAAGTGTTTTTCTAGGAGGATGGTAGAAGGATGAATTATAATATGGATATGATCTGTAAGGATAGGGCCTTGCTTCAGCGGCCATTCCATATGGGATGGAAAACAAATTTTCATGGGTATTTTTAGACTCCTGAAAGAGAAAGCTGAGTAAGGATTATTCTAATTTTCCAATGGCAGTGTCCGCGAGAGCCTCTTACTAATCTAAGGAAGTTTTCTATGACAGGGGAGGATAGTCTGTCAAGGCACAACTAAATGTGGAGTAGCAACGTCTCAGAGAGTACTACACTACCTTCCCAAAGCAATATGAATCATCTAAATGAGAGTCAGATGCTTCCTCTGGTTATGGTGCTGATGGGGACCCATATGGGGATGGTGACGTTGATTTTTAGTTCCTGCATCTTTCTTTTCTGCTCTTCAGGTCTTTTGGGGTTTTGGTGTCTTAGGGGGTCCAGGGTTTTTGGTGTGGGTAGTTTGGCCCCGCCCTTGTTTGCTTTGCTTTTCTTTTAATAAATTTTGGGGAGTCGTAAATAGCCCGTCTTCACACCTTCCTTTCCCTATAGCCCCAAAAACTATAAAACCATGAAAACCCACAAAACCCTGAAAACACCTAAAAATATAAAAAACACAAAAAAACCTCTAAGATTAAAGAAACCCTAAAACACTATAAAACCTTAAAAACCATAAAATATGAAAACCCTGATAAACCCTTAAATCCCCTAAAAATATTTAAAAAATCCCTAAACTCAAAAAATCCCCTAAAGCCTAAAACCTTTAAAACCATAAAAAACAATTAAAACCATGAAAAACCCAAAAAACCCAAAAAAGCCAAAAACCACTAAAAAACTAAAATACCTAAAACCAAAAACCTAAAAAAACACTAAAAACCATAAAAACACTATAACCCTTAAAACCATAAAAACCCAAAATCCTTTAACGCCCCAAATCCCTAAAAACCCCTAAAATCCCAAAACACCTAAAAAACTAAAATCCCTCAATCCCAATAAAAATCCTCAAAACCATAACTATTCCCAAAACCACAAAACCCTAAAAACCAAAGTAACATTAAAACTATAAAAAACCAAAAAACACAAAAATCCTTAAAACCTTAAACCCCATTAAATCCCTAAAATAAACTATAAACTATAAAAACCCTAAACCCTAAAAACCCTAAAACCCTAAATTACTGTAAAACCACTAAAAAGGATAAAATACCTAAAAATAATAAAATCCCTAAAACAACAAAAAACACAAAATCCACTAAAACTCTAAAAACTCGTTGACCCCCTAAAAATAATAAAACCCATAACAACCCCTAAAATCCTTAAACACAATAAAAAAACCCTAAGAACCCAAAACCCCTCAAATACCCCTAAAATACTAAAAAATCATAAAATACCCTAAAACCATTAAAAAATCTAAAACACCCTAAAACCCCTAAAACACTCATAAAAATCATCAACCCCCTTAAAAACCAAAAAACCCATAAAAATCCCTAAACCCAAAAACCCTTGGAACCCTTAAATCCTAAGGACGCTTAAAAACCCTAAAAAACCTAAAAACCTAAAAACCCCTAATAAACCCTTAATACCAATAATAGTCCTAAAACTCTAAAAACCAAAAAGATGAAAAACCCCCTAAAAACCCTAAATTTTTAAAATGTATAAAAATACCTAAAATACGTATAATACCATAATAAAACTTATAAAATCGATAAAACCATAAAACACAATAAAACACTAAAACACATCAAAACCCCGAAAAACACTAAAATACCTAAAAAATCTAAAAACATAAAAAATCATAAAAACCCTAAAAAACCAAAGAACCCAAGAGTTTTCAAAATAAAAAAAATACCGAATCAATAAACCATAAAAACCAATTAAACCCTAAAAAATTGAAAAAAAATCCTAAAACACCAAAAAAAACCATAAAAACCCCAAACAAATCCTAAAAATCATTTAAACCACAAAAACCCAAAAAACCCCTAAAATAAAAATAAAAACCTTAAAACCCCTTCAAAACAATTAGAACACAAAAAACCTAAAAAATAAATTAAATTCATAAAACCATTATGTAACTATAAAACACTAAAACCCGAGAACCCCTAAAAAACATTAAAACCATTAAAACCCCTGAAAATCCCTAAAAACACTAAATGACCTTGAAACACTCAAAAACATCACAAATACCCTAAAACAACTGAAAATTCATAAAACACCTAAAAACACCTAAAAACATGAAATCCTAAAACCAATAAAAACTTTTCTGGACCCCTAAAAACATTTAAAACCCTAAAAACTATAAAAACACCTAAAACTCTAAAATGATAAAAAAACCTTGAAAAACTTGAAAAATCCCTAAAAGTTCATAAAATACTTTTTAACCATAAAAACCTTTAAATTACATAAAAATAACAATAAATACCCAAAACCCCATAAAAGATTTAAAAAATATGAAGAGGCATAGAAAACCTAAGAAACCACAAATACATTAAATACCTAAAACACTATAAAAACCCTAAAAACCAAGTAAATCTAAAAAAACCTTCAAAACCCCTAAAGAACCATAAAAAATCCTAATAACCCAAATAAACTGAAAATACCACAAAGACTTTAAATGTCCTTAAATAACCCTAAAAAACCTAAAAACTATAACCCCAAAGAAGCCAAAAAACCCTAAAACCGTAAAAACCTAAAAACTAAAAAACTCAAAACTATCCCAAAAATCCCAAAAGACATAAAACCACTAAAAACATTAAAACACAAAAAAAAACCCAAAAAACAATAAAACTCTACAAACTGCTAAAAATTCTTGAAAAACAAAAAATTAGGCTAAAATCCCTAAAACCCCTAAAAATTTTAAAAATAAAAAAACCTAAAATGACATAAAAAATAAAAAACCAAAAAACCCTGAAGAACCATAAAAATAATTAGAATCCTAAAAACCATAATAACCATATAACCCTAAAAATAAAAAAATACCATTCAAAACCAAAAAAACCATTAAAAACCCTACAACCCCTTAAACACTTACTACCCTAAAATAGTAAAAAATAAAAAAATCAATAAAAATCCCCCAAAATTATAAAAGCCTTCAAAGTACTAGAACCCCAAAAAATCCCCAAAAACACTTGAACCGCATTTAAAACCCCCAAAACTCTAAAAAAATCCAAATAACCAAGGTAATTTTAAAATTTTAGAACCCATAAAAGACCAAAAAAACCCTAAATTCCCCTTGAAATCCATAAAAACCCTAAAAGTACTCAAAACCCTAAAAACACCTAAACACCATAAAACATCTAAATAACCCTAAAAAGACAGAAAAAAACCCCTAAATATGTTTAAACCCCCTAAAAAACTAGAAAATACAAAAACACTAAAACCCATAAAAACCTTAAAATCCCTAAAATAAATAAAACCCCTTAAAAATCATACAAAACCCTATAAAACCTTATGAACAAAAAGACAATTAAAATCCCTAAATAATTTTAAATATATAAATTCATAAAAAACTAAAACCCCCAAAACCCTTAAGGATACAAAAATACTTAAAGAGCCTACAAAACCTAAAAACCAAAAAAAAATTTAAGAACCCTAAATAACCCTAACACCCTTAAAATAGTAAAACCCCTAAAAAACCCTAAAACATCCTAGAAAACCATAAAACACCCATAACCCATAAAATTCATAAATACCTTTCAAAATCCTAAAAAAATCCCAAAAAATAATAAAAATACCCAAAAACCCAATATACCTAGAATATCCCTGAGAAATCCTTAAAACCCCTAAAAACCTATAATCCCTTAAAACCCATAAAAATCCTAGACACTAAGAACCCTAAAACCAAAGAAAACACCTAAATAACTAAAAACACTAAAATCCCTAAAAAACCTAATACCCTAAAAACCGTAAAAACATCAAAACCCCCTAAGACCCCTAAAACCAAAAACCTTAAAACCATATAGACCCTAACAATCCATTGAAACCCCTTAGAAACCTAATGGACTAAAAATCATTAAAACCCAAAGAAAACACTAAAAACACAAAAACCTCCTAAAGAACTGTAAATACAATAAAAATACTTAAATTTCCCAAAACCTAGAAAACAAAATAAACCATAAAATCACTAAAACATTAAAAACCATAAAACCCCTAAATAACCCCTAAAATACAAAAAACCAAAAACCATAAGTCACAAAAACTCTAAAATCATTATAAACACATAAAATACCTTCAAATCCGCAGAAGTCTCTAAAAATCATAGATGAACATAAAAAACATAAAATCCCAGAAAGAAAAAAAACCACTAAAAACACATAAATGACCCTAAAACACCTAAATAATAAAAAAACCCAAAACACCTTAAATGAACCAAAAAACCTGAAAACCATAAAGCACCCTAAACCACTAGATAACATGAATACCCAAAAAATATAAAGGGACCTCAAATCCATAAACACCCTAAAAGTCCCTAAAGCCCTAAAACCCTAAAAAACCCAAAATTAAACTAGAAACAAAAAAAATCATACAAACCCTTTAAAACCCAAAAAGTACATAAAACCCCAAAAATATATAAAATATCATCAAAACACCTAAAGACCATAAAAACCCTAAAAACCATAAAAGGCCCTAAAACCCTAAAAAATTTATAAGACCCTAAAAAGAAAAAATCACTAAACCCCTTAAAGAACACGAAACCATTAAAATAAAAGAAATCCAAAAAAACCTAAGAACCTTAAGATCCTAAAAACCGTAAAAACCCCTAAAAACCCAAAATACCCTATCACCCCCCCCCAATAAACACCCTAAAACTACTAAGACCTTAAAAATTGTAAAAATATGTAGAAACCTTAAAACCCAAAAATACATTAAAATACACTCAATGACCCGAAAACCCCCAAAAACAAAAAAAAGGACCATAAAACCAAAATAACCCTAACAACACAAAAACCCTAAAAAACTATAAAACCCTTAAATAGGAAAAATCCCTAAAAATCCCAAAAACAAAAAAAAAATCATAAAAACCCTAAACCATATAATAATTATAAAAATAATTAAAAACACAAATACACAAAACCAAAAAAAATACTAAGACTGTATAAACCTTTATAAATCCATGAAAACCTTTAAAACTGCATAAATATCCGCAAAAACCTCAAAAATTTAATAAATCACTAAATATATAAGAAATTTAAAAAACACCAAAATATAATAAAAACCCTAAAAACCGTAAAATCCCTAAAACCCCTAAAAACCCAAAAATAAATAACCCACCTAAAAACTATAAATAATAATTAATTTAATAAAAAATATTTAAAAACTGAAAAAAAAACCAAGAAAAACTAAAAAAATGATAAAAACTATAAAAACGTGAAAAACAACTAAAAACCCTAAAAACATAATAAATCAAAAATTCCTAAAAATATCTAATAAAAATAAAAAACTCTAAAACCCATAAAAAACTAAAAACCCTAAAACCCCACTAAAACCCTTAAAACCCCTAAACAACTCTAAAACCCAATAAAACTTCTAAATAACAGTTAGTACTTAAAGACCATCAATACCCCTTAAAACCTCTAAACCCCCTAAAAATCTTAAAAACCACTAAAAGACCCTAAATTTACTAAAACACCTGAAAACCCCCTAAAAACCCTAAATTACCCTAAAACCATAAACATCCTAAAAACCCATAAAAGGATAAAACCCTTAACACCCTAAAACCCAAAAAAAATCCCATAAAACACCTAAAATAAGCCTAAAATACTCTAAAAATCATAAAACCCATAAACCCGTAAAACCCTTAAAAATAATGAAAACATATTAAAAACTAAAACCCTAAAAATCATAATACCCCATAGAATTATAAAAGCTATTTCAAGAAATTTAAACCCCTAAATTCCCTAGAAAACATAAAACCCATAAGAAACCATACAACACACTGAATTATTTAAATCCCTAAAATCCCTGAAACCTTAAACCCCTAAAAACCATACAAACCATGAATAACTCATAGAAAATCCCTAAAAGTCCCTTATAAACCTACCACCAAAAAAACTTTAAAAATATATTAAAACCTTAAATAAGTCCTAAAAACACTAAAAATACCCTACCCTCTAAAAACCCCAAATAACACTAAAAATCCTTAAAACCCCCCAAAACCTGAAACCCCTAAAAATCATAAAATAAATACAAGATCCTAAAACACTTAAAACATTAAATACTACTAAATATTTGAAATCCCCTTAATACCATAAATATCATAGTAACCCTAAAAATTGTAAAAACCCTAAAACATTGATACCCATAAAAACCCTCAATCCCCAAAAATCCGTTAAAACCCCTAAAAACCATAAAAATCCATAAAAATAAAAATGTATAAAAATCCTAAATCCCCCCAAAACCAAAAAACCCTAAAAAATACCCTAAAGAATCATAACCACACCAAAAACAAAAAAAACCTAAACAATCCTAGAAATAATAAAAACCCATAATAATTCCAAAAAACCTTAAAATCATAAATAACCCAAAAAGACCATAAAAACCCTATAAGAAATAAAAACTCTAAATATACTTAAAAACTCATAAAAACAGTAAACCTAAAAAAGACTCTGATATCTTCTAAAGGAAACAAAAAATAACCCTAAATGCTCCAAAAACACCCCAAAACACCATAAAACCCTAAAGCACTCCAAATATCCTAAAACCCCTAAGAACACTAAAAACCCACAAAACCCTAAAAGGCCATAAAAAACTAAAAACCTAAAATCATTAAAATCCCATAATGGGGCCTATAAATCCAAAAACATCCAAAAATTGTAAAAACCCTGAAATCCCCTAAAACCCGAAAAATATAAAAAAGAACTAAAAACCTCTAAAACCCCTAAAAGACCCAAAACACCCTAAAATATAGTTAAATTCCATAAAAACCAAAAAATACCATTAATGAACCCAAAACCCTGAAACTCATAAAAACCTAAAATCCATAAAAAAGAAAAAACATAAAAAATTTAAAAGACCATAAAAATCATAAAAATAATCAAAAATACACTAGAAACCATAATAACCCTAAAACCCTAATGTAACATAAAATAACTAAAGTCCCTAAAAACATTAAAAACTGTAAAACCACTAAAGGACATAAATCCCCTAAAAACCCAAACAAATACTAAAACAACAAAAAAACGAAAAAAAACAAAAAACCCCAAAAAAACATTTTAAACCCCTCAAAATCCTCAAATTACTAGGACAATAAAACTCCTAACCCCATTAATGGACCCTAAAACCCTAAAAAACCTAAAAAAAATTGAAAATTTTAAAAACCCTTAAACCCCCTAAAATGCCTAAAATACACTAAAAATCATAAATGGCCTTAAAAACATTAAAGTACCCTAAAAGGGAAAAAATGTAAAAAATACTCTGATAACCTAAAAAACTAATAATAATTAAAAGACCCTAAAAACCATAAAAACCTAAATACCTTAAAATCCCTAAAACCATAAAATACACTAAAAACCAAAAAACCCAGAAAAGCCCTAAAAATCCTAAAAACCCTAAAATTCATAGAAAACCATAAAACCCATTTATAACCCTAAAAAAATAAAAATCCTAAAACCCTAAAAACCCCTATAAACCTAAAACAACCATAAAGAACCTAAAAACACATAAACCCCTAATAATCCAAAAAAGCCCAAATTTACTAAAAACCATAAAACCCCCTAAATCAAAAATAAACTCTAAAACCCCTAAAAACAATAAGAAACCTAAAATCCCCGAGCCCCAAAAATATACTAAAATCAAAAAATTTATATGAACTTTAAAACCTTAGAAACCCCTGTTCTGCCTCCAAGGTGGTGCATTTTCAGCGGTGCAGAAATGAACTGATGAGGATGATCACCCTTCCATTTTACTATAGAGACGGGTTCTTTTTGAATTTATCATTTTTTTATTTCAACCAATTCAGCATCATTATCCTTTAATGAAGGTTAAATTAACCCTACAAGAACAGTTGGTCCCAGCGAGCGATTGTGTGGGGTTCATGCACTTGTGAAATCAGTCCTTACTGAATATAACATTCTCGGATGGTCTCTGATGAGTTTATTCATGGAGCCAAGAAGTCCCAACAGCCCTAGTATCCATGATTCATGGACCTTTTTTCAAAAGTCATGCACTCATTGGATGAAGATTTGGCCAACAACACTTAAGGACTCTGATGGTCGAGAGGATGGGAGGTCAGGCTCACCGCACCCTACCGGGGGAGAATTGTTTCCTGTTCCAAGACACTCTTATAGATCTAAGTTGTGTTCATATTTTTGTTAATACTTTGTTCATTCACGAATAGTGTGTCCATAGGTAACCCTTGGATTTAAAAATCATCATAAGCATGCATATATTTGATGTTATGGAGGCAATGCTAACATGAGCCATATTATAAGGTGATTTGGAGTCTATCTTCATACAGGGGGGATGAAAGGTTACTTGATGTTAGGATTGGGGCCATAATAAGGTCTTTCTTCATATCTATGGGAGAGGAATCAGAACCCAGATACTTCGGATTGTGTGGGACTTACGCATAGAAGCTGCCCATTTGACGGGACATGATTTGGTGGACCCTTTTGTTTGGGAACCCTTTTGAGCTCGGGCCTTCTTCTAGGCATCCTACATATCCAATTTTGATCAAGAATCAGAGTTCTTATAGTTAAGAATCATGTGGATGTTTTAATTTTCACAAATCTGTCAGCCCATGTGAGTCATTCTTGGTGTGAGAAATAAGAGGTTGCGAGATATACAACCAACCACATGCGTCATATCCTATTTGGTGGAGAGGGAGAGATCACAGTTAAAGAGGTTAGGGTGACTGTGGGAAAGGTTGTGGAGTGATAAACCTTCCAATGTGAACTTACATTGGAAGTCATGCGGCTCGACTTCAAAACATTGGGGACTTACCTCAGTGGGAGGGCCCTGGAAAATGTTCTGAGGTATACTATTGTTTAAAGTCATATAGATTGGACGATGGAATCACAATTTAATGTCATGTGGATAGGAATATTTTTTGTCTTCTAATTTAGGTTCATGAGATGAGGACCACTTTCTATATAATCCATGATTAAGAGGAAGAAAATAATGTGTGGATATATTGACATGCCTCAAACTTGAGAGGGACGGAACGTGTAAACCATGATTAAGGAGGATCCCGGATCAAGAGAAACAATATGATTCATGGAATCCATTGAGTCATAAAAAGGCTGGAAAGGACATTCCTGAGGATGAATTTGCCTCTTTTTGATAGGCCATTTTTTTGGGAAACATATGCGAAGCCACCAGGGTAAGATGTGAATAGTCAAGAAGATGTGTCCTTAAGACACTGGCCTCCCCCTTATGATGGCCGCAGATGTTTATGAGGATCTGAAATCACCTGGTATACTATAGTTTAAAGTAATATATCTTGTAAGAACACAATAAATTCTAATTTCATGTGTTTTATGATGATAACTCATAGTTTAAGGTTATAGAGTTTTGACCATTTTTTATCGAATCCATGATTAGCTATAAGAAAATTGGTATGGGATGTTCTGACATGCCTCAAACGTGAGAGGGAAGTAATTTGTAAATTATGACTTTAGATATTCTCGGATCAGGAGAAATGATATGGGGAATGGAATCCATTGAGGCATACTTATGTTGGAAAGGACTCTTCTGAGGATGAATTTGACTCTTGTTGATAGGGAATTTTTGGTGGGAAAAAAATGAAGATCCACCAAGGAATAATGTGCATAGTCAAGAAGAGGTGTCATCGAGACACTGGAATTCAATTTATGATGGTCGAGGAGGTTTATGAAAATCTTAAATCACTAATTATACAACAGTTTTAAGTCATATAGATTGGATAATGACATCACTATTTAATGTTCTGTTTCCAGGACTAATACCAGACAATTTAATGTCATGTGGTTAGGACGATAACACATTGTTTAAGGTCATAGAGTTTTGACCATTTTTTATAAGAGACATTATTAACAGAAGGATAATCAGGATTTTATTTTCTTACATGCCTCAAACATGAGAGGAAAGGAAAGTGTATTCTATGACTCTAGGGATTCTCAGATCAGGTGAAATGACATGGGGCATGGAATCCATTGAGGCATATAGAGGTAGGAAAGGACTCTTCTAAGGACAAATTTTCCTTTGATTGATGACCATTTTTGTGGAAAACATATGAAGATCCACCGGGACATGATATTCATAGTCAAAAAAAGGTATCCACAGGACACTGGCATTCTACATCCGATGTCCATGGAGGTTTGTGAGTATATGAAATCACTTGAGACACAGAGTTTGATGGATGGAAAGGATGTGTTCTGGCATTTAAAAAACACTTAGGCTTTGATTGTTCATGTTTTTATGGGTCAACATGGAATTGGAGGTTGGTGATAGGTATTTTCAAGAGGTTCATGAGTAATTTATATTTTCATGGTATTTAAGGGACAAATGTTTGGGTGGCATAAGGGAGGAATGGAAAATGTCATCGACCCAGCCTGAAAATTTTGCGGTGCGACTCTCTATTTTTCACGGGGATCAGTGAAAAAATTAAAGGGACTAGCCTAGGACCATAGCTTTATATTGATCCTGAGCGGGGGTGCAGGGGCGGAGCCGCTGTGGTACGGACCGATGGGCACGAACTGTTTTCCATATAGACCTGGTCGCGTAGGAGCTGGCCATTTATAATTGTACGTGGAAGAATTGTCCGTGTATAATGGTACACAGAGGATTATGCTACAAATTTTCTTCCACATAGGGGCTTCCGCATAATATCTTCCATATATGGGCATCCACATACCATGTTCTACATATAGGCATCCACAAACCATTTTTTTCATATGGTCATACGTGAACCATCTTGATTATATTTTTTAATTGATTTCTTGGTTGGCTGTGAGGGTTATTCCGAATACATTTTGAGGGGAGGTCTTATCTAGACTATTTTTTATATATGGTTGATGTCCTGTGAACTTCTTTGAGTGAAGGAGAAATTTATCTTGCACCCTATACATTCTTCATCCACTTTTAATCTATCCCAAAGCTCTCTCCCCTTTATCTTTTCACCACCCTTTTTGATTCCCCGGGTGGTACTTTTATTGAGTGTTGGGGAATCTATATCTGTGGTTCGAGAGACACCTTCTACGGAAGCCCATAGAGAGATATATTTACCCACATAAGACTTGTTCAATCATGGTTTGTAGAAGCTATTGTACGCCATCGACATATTTTCATCCATGAACCACATCATTCGCAGGGATGGTGTGCGGGGCGTATCTTTTTCAAATTCTCTCCAGCAAAAATAGTACACAAAGGCTTTAGTTCATGGGTGGAAATTCACCACAAAAAGCTTCATTCACTGGACAATGCCTCGCCAGCTAGTGTGTCCTAGGACTTCCACATACTAGTGGTTTGTGCCTTATGCCTTCCGTGAACCATTCCCAATATTTGGTATGTAGTCGGGCCAAATATCTTTTCAAAATTGGATTTCTTCACTTTTCTCTTTAATCATGCAATAAAACATGCATTCATCTTATTTACCAAACTTTTGGGAGTATTTTTATTCTTGTTTCTCAATTTTTGGGACCCTACAATCATAAAACCCTAAAAATACTAAAAAATCGTAAATATATTAAAACCCTAAAAATACCTAAAAACTCTTTAAAACCCTAAAGCCTTAAAAACCTCTAAAAACCCTAAATCCACTAAAAACCCTAAAAACATTAAAAATCATAAAAAACACTAAAACACCTCAAAGATTCTAAAAACCATTTAAACACCCCTAAGAACCCATGAACACATTAAATTCCCTAAAAGACACCAAAAAACACCAAAGTCAAAAAAATCATTAAGATCCTTAAAACCCTAAAAAAATTTAAAACCCAAAACACCCAAATATCCTTGAAACCCTAAAAACGTTTAAACACTAAATTACTTTTAAAATGACTAAAAACCATAAATACATTAATAAGTAAAAACCTATAAAAATCTAAAAACACTACAACCCCTTAAAAATCCTAAAACAATCTGTAAAACCCTTAAAATACCTCAAAAATCTTATATTCCTCAGAAACCATACAAAACCCTAAAGGACCCTATTCTGCGTGGTTTGGTTTTCGGCCTCGAAACAACCAACAGCTCCGTATCCGATGATGGACAGACCTGCTTTCCAAAGGCAGACGTTCGTCTGATGGTCTGACAGCGACACTTAAGAACTCACATTGGTCAAGAGGATGGGAATTTGGGCTCATCGCACCTTTTTTGGGGGGAATTATTGCCCGTTCTGGGACTCTATTATAGATTTAAGATGTATTCATATGTTCGAATATCTTTTGTTTATACCCAAAAATAGTATCCATGGATTTAACCCTTGGTTGGAAATGGTCATCTGAACGCTGGGGTTCAGAATCATTTATTCCCGAGGTTTACCATCCCTCGTTGGATTAATGACCCCGAGGAGTCTGGACTCATTAAGACGGTGCTAGGAGCAGCTTGGTGAACCGATTTGAAGATAGTCAGATCGACCGGTTTTTGGGCTTGAACCTCAGGAAGGCTTCCTATGTACCCTGCCTAGGGGACAGGGATCAAAGTCCACATAGTTCGGAAGGGAGTGTCGAAGAACCAATGTGAAGGTGGACCCGGGGGTATGTTGGTGATCGGGCTTGAACTTCAGGGAGGATTTCTATGTACCCTACCTAAGAGACAAGGAACAAAGTCCACATACTTCGTATAATGGATTGGGGATTACACTCTGGGGAGGCCCAGGGTAATGGATCGGGGCTTACACTCTGAGGAGGCCCATGGTGATATATTAGGGCTTAAACTCTAAGGAGGATCATGGTGATAGATTGGGGGTTACACTCTGAGGAGGCCCATGAGAGGATGTCATGGTCAATGCTTACTATAAGTCCACGTGAGTCATGCTCGGTGTGAGAAACAAGAGGTAGCAGGGACCAGACGATCACGTCGCGAAAGGTGCGTCTGTGAGAAGTGAAGTGGGGCTTATGCATAGGGCGGCCCATAAGGTCGGGGCTTACTCTGAGATGGACGCCCATAATGTCTTCCTCATGTCTGGCCATGAGGGAATCCCAACCCATTGGTGGTTTGAGGAGTATTATGGGGTCCATCAACTTTGCGCAAGTGCACAAGTGGGATAACGCCAAGGGCGTTGGAATCAATCCAAACAAAGGGAGATGAAAAGTGTGAATTACATGCCTGAAATTTGGAACGCAATGAGGGTGGCATGGCGATGAAGGATAATTGTTGACCATTTCTAAACACAGCATCCATATCACATTAGCCTAAAATGGGGACAGACAACAGAGGGTTGACTGCTGACCATGTTCGAAACATAGGACCTGACTCGAAGTGTTGTCCAATGTCTTCTGGGGCGTTGGCCCAAGACAGTAGGTGAGCCGATGCGGCATGGGACCAGGTCGTTAGGGGGTCCCTTCAGACATGGAAGAGAACGAAGATCCAAATGAAGGACACGCAAAGCGTGGGGTGGAGTGATGGAATGTTTGAATGGATTCCAACACTCTGGAAATTACGCCACTATAAACATAACGTAAGGCATCTCTTGCACGGAGTAAGATGCATCCAATTATTGAATGATAAGGAATGCTACAGTTTATAGTCATGTAGAGAAGACTATTTCCATATAGTTTAGCATCATATGGATAGGACGAGGACCATACAGTTTAATGTCACGTGGTCAGGACGACTAGGTAGGAGATACCTAGCAATGGTTGGTGTGGGACTTACGCAAGGGAGGCCCTTTCTGGATGAACCTAGAAAACGGAGCTAGGTAATGGGTTTATAGGAGAGTCATGAGGAGTAGCTCGACTCATGGAATTTATAAGATGGATTTTGGGGTGGAAAAAGGGTGCAATGTGAAATAATGTTGACCAGGCCCGAAAAGTTCGCAGTGCGACTCTCCATTTTTCATGGGGGTCAGTGACAGTAGCGAAGGGACCGGCCCGAGCGGGGGTACGGGGGCTCAGCCCCCGCGGTATGGATTAGAGAGTGCATGGGGTTTTCCGCATGGGGATATCCGCGAAGGATTTGGCCGCGAGGATCCGGCCGCGAGAGACTGGCCGCGGAGGAGCCGTCTGCGAAGGACTAGATGCGAGGGACTGGCTGCATGTAGTTCGTGGTTTGGTGGTCTGTGAAGGATGGACATGGAGGAAGTTGTTCGTGAAGGAGGCTCTCTGTGAAGGATGATTTTCATGGAGGAGGCTTCCCACAAAGGAGGTTGCCATCCACGAAGGGTGTCTGCAAAGGGGATGGTGCGCGTCCTACTTCGTGCCCGCGGAGGGGTTCCGCCCCCATTTCGCGAACGACAGTGGTCCACGGAAGGGGTGGTCGCGAAGGGACTATCCTTGAAGGAAATGGCCGCTATGGTCTGGTCGCGGAGGAGCTGGACGCATGTGGTTTGCAGAATATTTTCTCCTCTCCACGGAAGAGTTCATCCGCGGATGATATGGGGTCCGCGGATGGCCGCGGAACACCACTGGGAGCGATTCCTCCAGCATCTCCCCATGGGTTTTCACCTGTCCTTTCTCCATCCTTTTTGGTGCCCCTCAATGAATATTTATAGAGTCAAGGAGGTTGTATCGATGGGCCCATGACACTTTCTGTGGAATCCCATGAAGGAATCCCCACCTGCTGGTGACTCGGTCAACTGGGATATTTGATGAGTCGCGGCGGGGTTGCTTCGCGGTGGCACACCAATCCGCCTCTATTCCACAGACGATGAGGTTTGCGGTGGCATGGGTAGGCTATCGCGGTTCGTGGCGGTGGACCGGTGTGGCGTCTGTCCCGCTTCGCGGCTGCGGAGGGGCTTCCGCCTACATTTCGTGGATGACAGCGTCTGTGGGAGGGCGGTTCGCTGAACCGGCCACGTGCTGTTGCTGGGAGTCGGTGCGCGGACCGGTTCGGTCCTTTCCCAAGTCTTGGCGTAATTGGATTTCCCCCTTTTGGAATTTTCAGGACCCTACAGACCCTATCAACCCTAAACACCTAAAAACACTACAAAGACCAAATAAAACCCTAATAACCCAAAAAAAAACTATAAAATCCCTAATACCCCCTAAAAACCTTTAAACCCCTAAAAACACTAAAACCCTTTAAACCCCTAAAAATAATAACAAAATAAAAACACCTAAAAACCATAAAAATCTTAAAAATATATACCTCAAAAACATTTAAACCCCTAAAATACCTAAAAACACATAAACACCATAAAACCTTGAAAAATACCCTTAAACCCCAAAACACACAAAAAAAACAAAACCCCCAAAAACCCTAAAAACCTAAAACCCTAAAAAAACTAGAAACCCTAAATATCTCTAACACCCACTAAAATCTCAAAACCCACAAGACCCAAGAAACCCCCCAAAAAACCTAAACCCTTAAAAACCCCAAAAAACATTAAAAATCTAAAATCCCCTAAAACCCCTCAAAAACATTAAAAAATACTAAAAACCTAAAAATTCCAAAAACCACTAAATGCATTAAATATATTAAAACCATAAAAACCCTAAAACCCTAAAAACCCCTAAAAACACTAGAAACCATAAAACACCATAAACCTCATAAAACATTAAAATAACCCCAAACTCTTAAAGACTCATAAAAACCCTAAAACCCCTAAAACCCATTAAAACTCAAAAACCTAAAAATACATTAAATCCCCTAAAACTTCTATAAAATAGAAAAAGACCCGTAAAAACATCAAAACCCCTAAAAATGAAAACAAAAACCTAAACACCATAAAAAACTAAAAACACTATGATCTTGAAATGTATAAATACCACTAAAAACCAAAAAAAATCACTGAAAGGATTTAAAAAACCCATAAAATCCATAAAACACTCAAAAACCCTAAAATCCCTTAAAACCCTAAAGTCCCAAAAAACCCATAATAACCCTGAAAACATAAAAACCATATGAAAACTATAAAACTACTGATAACCCCTAAAAAACTCTAAAACTATAAAAAAAAATATAGAGGAAATGTAGAAACCACTCTAAACCCTAAAAAATACAAAAATAACCCTAAAACACTAAAAAATAAATACTCATAATACCTTTTAAAAACATGAAAACCCTTAACAACGCTAAAAAAACATAAAAAAACCCAATAACCCAGAAAAACCCTAAAACAAACCTAACAATCATAATAAAAAAACTAAAAACATAAAAGACCCTAAACACCCCCAAAAACCCAAAAACCCTAAAACACTAAAAACTCATAAGGAAACCGAAAAAACAAAAAAAAACACTAAAAATTCTATAAATATCTTAAAAACCACAAAAAACCCTAAAGTTCCCAAAAAAAACCAAATACCCCCAAAAACCATAAAAACCCCAAACACCCTAAAAACTCTAAAATCATTGAAACTTCTAAAAATCACTAAAAATCTAAAACTCTAGAAACCCTAAAACCCCTAAAAACCATAAAAATCTTTAAAACCCTCAAACCCATAAAACCCCTCGAGCCAATAAGAACCTAAAAAACTCTAAAAATATTAGAAAATGATAAAAAATCCCTAAAAAGTATTAAAATCCGTAAAACCCATAAAACATATAAAACCCTAATAAAAATTATAAAAACCCAAAAATACTAAAAAACAAAATAAAACCGCCCAAAAACACAATAAATACTAAAAAATATACAACCCCTTAAAACCATAAAAACATAAAAATCATTAAAATACCTAAATGACCCAAAACAAAATTTAAAACCCCCAAACCCCTAAAAAACATAAAATACCATAAAACATTAATAGAAAATATATAACTATATACATTCTAAAAACCCATTTAACACCATAAACACCATAAAATCTTTAAAAACATAAAACCCCAAAACACTAATAAGTAATAAAAACCCCTAAAACCCCTAAAAACACCTAAGAATCCAAATACTCATTAAAATCAGGACCCCTAGAAACCCCTAAAAATATTTAAAACCCTTTAAACCAGAAAAAAATCCTAAAAAAACAAAAATCCCTAAAACACTACAACCCCTAAAATCCAAGAAAAACACTAAAAACCCAAAAAACCTAAAAAAACTAAAAACTATTAAAACCCCATAAAACCTCTATAACCCATAAGAACACATAAAACCCCCTAAAACCTTATAAATCACAAAAAACATGAGAAATACTAACAAACCAAGAAAACCTAAAACCCCTAAAGAGCTGAAAATAAACACTAAAAACCTAAAAAACCCTAAAATCCACTAAAAATATAAATAAAATAATAAATCCATTCAAACCCATAGAAACACTAAAACCCTACAACAACTAAAAAACTAAAATCCATTAAATCCCTAAAAACAGATTAAAACCCATAAAACCCATTAAAACATTAAAAACCCTAAAAAACGGAAACACCTAAAACAATAAAAACAACTAAAAAAACTAATTTTTTTAAAACCACTAAGAATCTTAAAAAACCTAATAAATCTAAAAATTTCTAAAACCCAATAGAAAAACTAAGAAATAAAAGAAGAAAAACCATAATGATTAAAAATAAAAAAATCAAACAAAACCATAAAACCCATAAAACCTCTTAAAAATTATATAGGACCCTAAAACCATAAATCCCAAAACCCCCCAAAACCCCTTAAAAACAGAAAAACACAAAAAACAAAAAAACACAAAAAACATAAAAAAGATCATAAAAGACCCTAAAACTCTAAAACCCCTATAACACCCTATAAACCCTAAAACCATAAAATACTCTAAAATCCAAAAGATGACCTAAAAAGGATTAATTGACACAAAAGACCCTAACACACAAAAAGGACACACACACCCTAAGAGACTGTAAAAATATAAAAACTTAAAGATCCCTAGTAAACACTAAAACCAATAAAAGACACTAATACTCTAAGTCCCTGAGGAATCCAGAAAACACTAAAACCCTAAAGAACCCAAAAAACACTAAAACCACTAAAGGGTCATAAAGAAACATAGAGGGTCCTAAAAACTCTAAAAACCTCTAAAGGGCATGTAAACCCCCTAAAACCCTAAAACACCCTAACAACAATAAAAATTGAAAAGGATCTAAAACCCCCCCAAAACCCAAAAACCCCATAAAACCAAAAAATACAATTAAACAAATGAAGGTATTAAAAAATATAAAAAATAATTGTTTCCTATAGAAATAGGGATGACCTTGATTTTTTAAGGTTCAAACATTCCAATCAGTTTCTAACAGGTTTATTTGTAGAACCGGAAATATCTAATGATTATATATCCATTAGGACCTACTTTAAAAATGTAGGTGCTCATTTGTTCTGGACCGATGAGGCTTAAGAATTTGCATTGGTCGAGAGGATGGGAGGTCGGACTCATCACACCTTTTTGGAGGGGAATTATTGTATACTCCGAGACTCTCTTTATAGATTTGAGTTATGTTCGTGAATCCTTATTAAATTAACAAGTATGAAAATGATCTTTCCATAGATCTAATAATCAATTATTGATATGTATGAGATTTAGAGAATCTTTTATATGTATTTGAGGTTCTTCATCGATATAGAATCATCTGTATTTATTAGAGATTCCTAGTCAATGGAATCCTTCAACACATTAAATATAAATCTCTTAGTCATTATGATGATCATACTGGTTTTAAAGCCACTCAATGGGGAACTTGAAGTTTATTGTCCTTCAGAAGGACATAGATTATTTCAGAGTTGGGATCGTACCCGCAGATGGGCTACCTATATATCCTTGTTTAGAAAAGTAATCAGTACCCACGTATTTGGGGAATTAAGATATACTTTAAAGTTATATGGGACAGATTAGAATTAATGGGTGATAGGCTTGAACCATAGAAAGGCTTCCTATGTAATCTACTTTTATGGTAGCGATCAAATTCCACATAGTCCGATTAAGAATTGTGGGGCTTACGTATGATTAATGGCCCAAAGAGATGTGTTGTGGTTACTTTTACACTCTATGCTCACGTGAGTCATGCTCAGTGTGAGAAACAAGAGGAATCAGTAAACCTGACGATATGTGCCATGGAAGATGCAGTCACAAGGAATGATGTGGGGCTTACATATGTATGATAGCCCAAGATAGATGAGAATTGGGATTTACTTCAGAGAAGAAACCTGGGAATAAGGTCCATAAAGGTATATGTGATTTATGGAGATTTGGATAATTAACATAAGACTTAATCCTGAGAAGGATTCCCAAATTATAGGGGACTTATGATTGGGTTTTATTCTTGATAAGGAAGCCCAAATCAAAAATAAATTAAGACTGGTTTAGAGAAATTATAACTGGGGATTATTCTTGAGAAGGGGGCTCAGGTTAAAGGGACTTGAGAAATGGGGCTTACTCCTAAGAAGGAGGCCCAGGTTATGGGGAATTATAACTGGGGCTTACTCCTTAGGAGGATGCCCAGATTAGGGAACTTTAAATTATGACTAGGAATTACTTCTGATAAGGAGGTCCATGTTCAGAGATCTTGAAACTTGGGGCTTACTCCTATGGAGGAAGCCCAGATTAAAGATATTCTCATCTTAAAGGATGAGGTTGAATGGAGGGAATCTCTAACCTTAGTGACATAAAGATATGTAAATCACAAGGTTTTGAGAGATATTCCATAGAATTGTTTTCAGATAAGGAATCCAACAAAGGAACCATGACAAAAATGGCTTTGAAGAAGGTTTTGAAGGCTAAATCTTGAAGAGTATAGGTGGATTTGATGAAAATAGTTGAATAGGTAGGAGGGGAACCCAAAAAGAGGCAGGCGCGCCAGTCCTGTTTGGGCGCGCAAGTCTTGGTTGTGCAAGTATACTTGCACGACACTTGTGTACTTGGGCGATGGTTAACCCATAAGGTAATACTTGGGAGAGACTTGGCTCAAGCCCTTTGTATTATCCCTAAAGGCTTCCAAAAGGGAGGTGCGCTGGTTCTGTTGAAGGGATAAGGTGGTGCGCAAGTGTGGCCATTTCCCATAATGGTTGGACACTTAGGCGTGCAAGTGTTGAGGAATTCCAACACTTAGGCCTTATTCCTCCTCTTTATATCTTCCATTCTAAGTAAGAATTTACCTTAGAAGTGTTTAGAAGACTTCAAGTAGATACTAGGGCACCGAGAGCTTAAATATGTCTTTTGGATTTTTTTCCTCGAAATGGGGGGCCCACAGGGGATATTTATAGGCCATTGAAGACCTTGGGTGAAAATAAAATTGGGCATGCAAGTCACCTGTGTGACCCATATGTGGAGTGCAAGTATACTTGCGCGACCATCTTGGATCTTGCGCGACCCATGCTTAAAGAAATCCTTGTTCAATCCTTTATCAATATTTGATGTTTCTTCAAAGGATGAATCTCTTTGTGTTGAAGGTACTCTCATTTTTCAGTCGTTAGACTCTGTGATGGAAAGGAGCGTCAAAAAAAGTCCCCCTCATAGTTGGATCCAAAAAAGGAAGGAGGATTTTACTCTGAGGTAAAGTAGAAAACCAAGGAATTTGGGCGCATAGGTGTTGAGCGTGTAGGTAGTGGCACGCAGGTGCGAGCCACGCCTGCTTCAGCGCATAGGGGTACATCCTTGCCTATAAATACGGGTTCCACTCTCGTGCAAAGCACCCAGCTTTCAAAGAACTTTGCTCTTGTCACGCAAGTGGGCTCTCGTTCACGTCAGTGCTGCTATCTGCGGGTCACTGTTTCTTTGTTTCACACTTCTACAGAGGTATTTGGACTTGCATGGTGATACCTACGTGCCCAAACTTGCGGACACGATTATACTTGCGCACCAACATGGGACTTTCGCTCCTTAATGCCGTAGCCATTTATTCACTTTTCTTTACAAATTTTATGAAAAATCAACTTACTTAAGAGTTAATTATTCGACCATTGTGTAGATTCAATGGCTCCTAGAAGAATTTTAATGACTAATGAACTTGATAGAAAGTGGATTGATGACATGATGAAAATTGTTATCCACAATGACTATGATATTTGCGATAGAACTCTCCCAGATTTGGCCAAGTAATTGAAGAAATATCATCTTAATTTCCCACATAGCATTTACTTGCCTCTGTATGGCCATGGTTATCTGCAATGAGTCATCATTCCAGATGCAAAAAACTATATGTCTGAGATAAATATACACTAATACTCCTCTATTTTGGTTATGCTGTGTATTAAGAGCAGCAACAATGGTGTGAACTTTCAAATTTTTCCTCCATTCCATTTCTTTGCAGATATCAAAATGGAAAACCCATGGGCTGAAATGTTTTTCACTGCTGGTTGGTGGAGAAAATACTATCATGGCATTAGAACAATATTTGAAAAGAATATTCTCTCCAAATGGGTCTTTACTTCCAATACTCCATTATCAAATCCATGTATCGATCTTCCAAGTCTCTTGGACAGAAATAGAGTCACTGTTTGATCAGCAGAAAGTTTTCTCATACTGCACTCAAGAACATTCTTTTACAATTGTTCCAAGAAGAGATGGTATCACTGCATCTCTTATTGAATCCAGTTGAAATAATTAATTCCAGGTGGCTGCAGATGAAGCTCGGGATGCCGTAAATCAAATGAAGAGTTATGTTGAAAGCCTCTTGTAATTCCTAAAAAAGAGAAGAGACTCCTGTGTATGTACGTCCTTCTAACTCTTGTGCATCAATTAAAAACACTTTCATCTTAAATCATTTGTTCTTGCATTATTTTACTACCTTCTTAACATCTTTACCTAATCCAATGGGCATAGTAAGCATAGTTTTATTTTTGTTAGGATTATAAAAATAACCCTAAATTTTTGAATCATTCTATTGCTCAATATTATCTAAATCATACGAAATGTATGTTTAGGGAGCTGGGACTTGACTTTTGTTCAGAGTTTCATTTTCTTTTGTGGGCATTTTAAATTCATGCACGTCGGACATAAAAAGGCTAATGTTTAAGGTCGAAATAGATTTGACCGAATGGATTAAAATTGACTCAATTCCTTGATAATTTATCTGAAAACGTATTACCATATTCTAGTATGAGGGAAAAATATGTACACTATGACTTAAAAAATTTTGAATCTGAGGAATGATATGAAAAAGGATAAAAGTCATTAGAAGAATTATTTCCCAAGAATGAATTTACCACTATTTAAAAAACCCGTTAGGGGGTTGAATTATGCAGGGCCACTTATGGGCATTGACTGCATAGTCAAATAGTGGCATCTTTTGGTTGAGAGGTACGTTACGTAGACTACTTATGCAAGGCCTCCTAAGGGCACTTGCTGCATAGTCAGGCAAATGAACTCTCAGAAATTTTACTTTTCTATTGCTAAAAATCCAGTGAAAGTTTAAGGAGATTCAAATTTTCCAAAGCATATAGTCTTCTATATAGAGGGATGTACTTGAATATGGAGAGGATATATCCAATCAAGATTTTCTAAGAATTGGATGAATGTCACTCCTGCGAAGGTCTGGCCCAAACGTAGGGAAGGGAAATATAAACCATAGACTTGAATACTTTAAGATCATGAAAAGGAGTATGGGAAAAATATGTTAAGGATGGCTATTTTTGCGGGTCCCAATATATTTTCATTAAGAAAAATGAGAAAAAAAAGAGGTTTTCCTCCCAAGAATGAAGTTACCACTATTTGACAAACCTGTTAGGGGGTTGAATTATGTAGGTCCATTTAAGGGCATTGGCTATAGAGTCAAATAATAGTATCATTTGGATGAAAAGTCTATTATGTAGACTGTTCATGCAAGGCCGCCTAAGGGAACATGCTGTATATTCAGGAAAAAGAACTCTCGGATATCTGGAATTTTGTGACCATAAGTCAAGAAAAGGGTTATGGAGATCTAGAATTTTTTAAGGTTAGGAGTATGACACATCAAAATGGGCATTTAACAATGCATGAAGAAGATATACAGTCCAATGCTAAACCATAATCATGTTGTGGCTGGGTCTTGAATTGAGGTGTTGGACTTTACTACGTATCCCATAAGGATAGGAATCAAGCCATATATAGTTCTTGAAATATAGTTTTAACGTCATGTGGGATGAGAATGTAGGATATCTTAGTTTAGTGTCATAGATCTCGAACCATAATAAAGAATACACAGTGTGTGTTTTATAAACCTGATGTGAATGAAGGCCTGGGTTTTCATACCACATTCATGTTTTCACAGGGGGAATTTTCAGCCAAGGGACTGAAAGTGGAATTTGGGGTTAGGCCCAAAGAATTGCGGCTGGATTCGAGGTACTCTCTAACATTCCTACGTATCCCATAAGGATGAGAATCAAGATACACATAGTTCTTAAAATACCCTCTGTACCGATTTGGTTTATACAAGTAAAGGTTGAAAGGGGACTTTAGTGAAATGATGGTTTGACCCAAGATTAAAAGTCCGGGCATTGCCATGTATGCACGAAGTCTTTGGAATATAACATGATTGGATATCAATGTAAATAATGATTCCCTCTCAGGTGAGGGTGCCAAAGAATGTTGTAGTTTATTTTCGTACAGGACAAAGGTGTGAATAGTTTAACATCATATAGCAAGGACGATGGTGAACCAATGTAAAAAATATTGGTTTTGGGGGAGGCTTCACAAATCAACATCGTATGATATGGAGGTGAACCAATGTGAAGATATTGGTTTTGGGCTTGAACCTTGAGAGGTTGCCTACATACCCATCCTAGAAGGAAAGGATCAAAGTCCACATAGTTTGATTGAATAATGAATTGGTGATCAAGTTTTTCTTGAGGACAACGACCTAAAAATGGTGTTGGGACTTACACATGTTTAGCATACTAGAGAGGGTGTTATGTTTGAAGTTTACCCTAATCTCATGTGAGTCATCCTCGGTGTGAGAAACAAGAGGTAGCAACAACCTTAACGATGCACAGTTTAATATCATGTACGACATAAGGGATAAGACACAATTTAACGTCATATTGGACGAAAGAGGGACTGTGAAGTTTAAAGTCTTGCAGTAAGGACTATAATAGTTTAAGGTCATATGTATGAACCAATGATGCACAGTTTAGTGTCATCTAGCTGGGACAAGGACTGCATATTTTAACATCATATTTCAAGGATGAGCGCTTATAGTTTAACGTCATATAGAAAAGACGATGAAGGAGACACAGTTTAATGTCATGTTGGACGAAGAGGGACTATACAGTTTAAAGTCTTATAGTAAGGACTATGGGGGGACTATGAAGTTTAATGTCATGCAGTAAGGAAAACACAGTTTAACGTCATGTTGGACGATGACACAGTTTAACATCATGTTGGACATCGACACAGTTTAACGTCATGTTGGACGTGGACACAGTTTAATGTCATGTTGGACATATACACAATTTGACGTCATGTTGGACGTAAGAGGATATTTGTATTACACCCAATAATTATTCAAAAATCTTGCATTGGTTGGAGTCTTGATGAGTTCTCCATCCATTGAGATTAAATAATAAGCTCCATTGGAGTAGACCTTATTTATTGAATAAGTTCCTTCCCACTTGATGAAGATTCTACCTTATGAACCAGTTCAGGCTATGCCGTTTGGTGGGGTGCTGCCTGTGGCATTGAAGTAGATGGCATAAAATCTGCCAGAGTTAAAGACAACTTGGGATTTGACATGATCTCATCATTTTATGACTTCCCTTCTTTCTTTTAATTATGTAGTTTCTTTGAGGATTTTCCTTCTGATGAACGGGGTTTTGCTGTGGCATTCATAGCAGAAGACACAATTGGTTTCTTCAATTGCGTTCACAAAATGGCTTGAGTTCAGTTGATCATTTTCCTAGCCATCCAATCATCATATTTCTGCCCATTTTTTCTTTTTTACTTCTTCCCACTCGCCTTCTTCCTCTGGATTTGTTGCAGTAACACATGCTACCTAAGCTGAAGAACCTTTCAGTTTTACCTATCCCGAGTCCACCATCTTTTGTAAGAGGTATTTATAGAAAACACACTGCTGAATGGGATTCCCTAACATCTGATGAAATGGGAAATAGTTGGGATGGTCTTCATCTCTTTACTTGTTTGTCCTTTTAGGCCGTGGAAACTAAACCAAATTATTTTCTAGAGCTAAAATGAAGTAACTAGGAACTTGTACATTTCTGAAAGAATAAACTTTGCTCTTTAACTACTCAAATTGTTTCCATCTTTGATCTCTTGTATCATCTTCATGAAACGGCCTCTGTTGTTGATGCTCAATAGGTGGATCCCTTCAATAAAAATAAGGTTTTGAAGTAGAAGTAGGTACAGGTTCTTGTTTAACCATAATTGTAGCATCCTCTACTTTACCCATTCTCCTTCCTGGAGCTGAAGGAATTACACGAGTTTTACCCTTAGTCTTCGTAAGAGTGTCTTCAATCAGTTGTGCGATCAAAGTAAGCTCTCAAAACCCTCATTTTTATTTCATAGGGATCAATGGTGTGCATAATTCATCACACAAATTTTCCACATAGATTGGAAACAACTCTTCTTGAGGGAGTTCTAAGCTTAGGGAATATGTTAATCCCTTCCAACGAGCAATGAAATATGAAACTCTTTTAATATCCCTTTTCTTGCACTTTGTGTGATCAAAAAATGTTGTCTTTGGAAAAGTTGAGCTGAATTGAAGAAGGAATCATTAACGGAGATCCTCCCACTCAATAATTAATCAGGATTGCAAGATTATATACCAGACAAAAGCAAGCCCTTTAAATGACTGTACAAAACACCTGAGCTTAACTAATTCTTGTTGTTGAGGCGTTCCCATCATAGGATCACAATGAGAAACAAAATGTGTTAAGTGTTGTTCTGGGTCTCCCGAACCATTAACGATTGGGAATGTGGTGCTTGCAAAATTTGATGGGGGAGGAATTGTATCAACCCATTCAGGGTAAGATCTCTTTTCTTGTTGAATTTGTGCACGTTTTTCCTCCATAGCTTCCAACCGAGCTGTTAATGACTCAATGGTAGTCATTAACTTTTGAGAAACATCTGGTTGATCTTGGGCCTGAGCAGATGCAATGACTGGAGCTTGGACAGATGTGGTGGCTGGTACTGCAGCTGATGGTAGCACCACCGATTGTTGTTGCATTTTACCCATAGGATTAGACCTGTGAGGGTGTACTGGTAAAGGAGGATATTCTTGATCCATCTTAGAAGCTGCAAAAAATTACCTTTGTTGACTGACTCCAGCATGCTTAAGAGGAAGACTACATTGAAGTAAATCAGCATTCAACCTCCGTAATTCCTTCATTTCTTCTACATGCTATGAGAATATTTTCTCTAGTGATATTGATTGGACTTATCTAGAGGAAGGGTGGAATGAAACCTGACTTTTTTCCTTTCCCTTTTTTGGATTCCTTTCGGAGAGGGGGAAGTTATTTATTTGAAGGAATACCTAGATTCTGGGTAAGCCTTTGATTTCGTGTACGCACACCTTCTTCATTTACCTCTGTGTGTACAACCTCTTAAGTAGGAACTTCTTCATTTGATCCCTCTGAGTGAGCCTCATGTTATAGAGGATCAACAACAACGACATTGATGACATTTATTCATGCATAATGCATTTCATCCCTTCTATTATCATTTCTGTGATATTGTCTTCTCCCATGTCCTTGATGAAACATTTCCTTTTGTTGAGTTGACCCCTTAGGAATTTCCTGATGAACCGTAATTTGAAGGGAATATCCTAATAATTTGGCTATGAGTTCCTCTTGTGGATTCTTCCCTAATCAAGAGAATACTGACTTACACTAAGGAAGGGATTGAGGATTTGAAACATTTCCTAGTCCGGTGGACTAGGGCTGTTCATGCTCAACTCCTCGAATCCTATTTGTTGATTTTGAGGGTTGGGTTAAAAGAGTCCTCAGTCTAGCAAGCTAGGGTGGCTCTTGAACTGCAACATCTGAGACTTTCTTAAAAGATCTCCTAATTTTGTGAACTTTAGTCTAGAAATTGGTCGGATGCATTAACCTACATCCACTCAAATCACCTGGTTTAAATGACCGTTTGATGATTTCTGACACTTCTATCACCTGATGATGTGCACGCTCTAAATGAGAAGCCTGTTCGATATTCTCTTTTTCTAGATGCAAGATTAATTCGACAAATTTTTCTCTATATGCCTGACTTTTAGAAGAACTAGTTGGGGCATGTTCCTGAGTAAGCCTTTTATTACAAAAAAATCAATTGTCTGTGGTCGGCCATGGGAAATAACATTTCATGAGAGAATTTTTGGCGGGCTTTGTTGACTGAAGAGTATAGTGAAATGTAGTGCACCATGAACACCCCATCCCCTGATATGAATACCATATGGGGAATTGGTAATTAACTGGCACAATCTTTTTAGTGTGACAAGCCATGAAGGTTAAAGGGATCTCCGTAGCTTTTCAACCTTTGGATATTGGGAAACTGAGAGAGATGCCAAATGAATTTGGCATTGTAACCCTTATATTATCTTGACATGATTTTCATATTCATCATAAGATAATATTTTATTTTTCAAGTGAAAAATAGTTTTCCACATATTAAGACGAATATCGTGAATACAATATTATGTCAACATTTCTGGAATATCATACTGAGAGTCAGTCAAAGGACAAAACATGACTAGTACTTCACCTTTAGGCAGTTTCTTTCTCATATTCAACACGTCCTCTTTATCATTCAATGAATATTATTCTACCTGATTAGACCAGAAATGGTGCTTCCTTGTAGATTCATCAGATTCAAAATTATTGGTAGAGAATTAATTTATGAAACTAGAAGATGAATGACCTAGGGGTGGTTCAGAGAATGACCTGCACCCCGGGTTATCTTCTGATTGAGAAATTATTTTACCTATTAGTAGTAAACCCTCAAACATGATTGGCTTCGCATTTGAAAGTGCCTCAAGATAAGAGGGCTTTCTCATTACTGCATTGTCCTTTGAAGAATTTTCCAGGCAGTGTGAATTACTATTGTGGAGAGGAATTTCATAGCTAAATTCATCATCATGGGGAGGACCACCATGGTGGGTTACAACAAAAGATGAAACCTTTTTCTCCTTGATCTTCTTGCCACGCAGAGGGTTATCATGGCTCTCATCTAAAGATGATACTTCGAGATCGACCGAACTGACATGAAGAAAGCCTTCTGGAGGAAGTGTATGATGAAGACCTTTGGAATTATTGTTCCCAATATGGGGAAATGAGAGAGTAGAATCTTCAGTTACAACAGATAATTGTATGAGCGCATCAAGAACTACAGCATCGAGCAAGGACTTATTACAGATTGGCTGTTGATTTTTTGATTGTGTTGGACGAGTCTTTTTCTTAGACGCTATATTACTCACTTTGGGAACCACTTGTTGACAAAAGTGTTTATTATAGGCAGGTGTATGTGCCTGCTCAGAAGAAATAGTTAGGTTAGGCAGATTATCTCTATTAAAATCAGGTGTATGTGCCTGACTTGATTGTCCGTATGATATGGGGAGTATGCCCCATAACCCCCTTGGACTGGAACAGGGGTGTGTATCTATTCCATAGTGATATGTTGATGTGTCACTCCACTGGTAGGGACAAATTTTTATTTCTTTCCCTGTGATTCTACTGAAGCTATTATAATATTCTGACAGGTATCCAGAATATGAGAAGGGATTTGCATTTTCTATTTCACCATTGTCAGAATGTGCTTGGTGACTTCAGTTTCCAGAACGGGAATATACATCCATTCCATGCTTGGAGTAGGTGTTTATTCCTGCTCCTTTCCTCCTTTTCCTGCCAGTGAATTCTGACAGTACTCATGTGTGGGGGCAGAGAGTTGAGTCTACTCTAAATTTGTCATCGGAGCTTTCTGACTGACTTCTCCAGGTGCTACCAAATGAGACTGTTGGAAGTCTTGATGAATATTGGAAGGTGTATGTGCCTGATCTGTATTCTTCATCAAGCATGGTTAATGAATTTCCTTCAATACTGGCAGAAAATACTGCTGACAGAGTTGTTGATTGTAAACAGGTGTATGTCCCTACTTATCAGTTGCCACCATATTAGATGGGCAAGCTTCTTTAGTTGTAGTCAGACGAACCTACATACTAGCTGATGAGTTATAAACAGGTGTATATGCATGCCTATAATACTCCACTATAATTTCCTGGCAGGATTGGGATGTTACTTCCAGACGAGTCTTTTGGGCAGTAACATCAGGACAGATGGGTGTATATGCCCGCTCGTTATTGGCCATAAAGTTGGCATGATGGACTTCTCCAAAGGGGGTAGAAGTAAGAACCTACTCCCTGTTGACCAGATTTTTCTTCTGGCTGTTCGTCTTGCATGCTCGGGTCTAAGGAACCTAAGCTGAACCCCTAAAGGGGGTACCCTCATCATGTTGAGGGCGCACTGCCGCACGAGTCTGGCGTAAATTATTGATGGGAGCACTCGGGAAGGACTCATGTATCTTGAATTAAGATCTTGAGTGAACTTTTTATTCACCTTATCATAATATGGAAGGGATTGGTGATTGCGTTCCGGGGATAGTGACCTGAAACAGTTGGATACGGTGGTTGGAACCACCTGTTTCTTGATCACTGGTCGTCACTGTCCAGACAACCAGGGTGAATTATTGAATTTGAGGGCTTGTCAAGCAGCCTCCAGAGTTGGAATGGTACCGTGTTGACGGTATTCCTTAACCTGTGCATTTGAGACCCAGTGTTAAAGACGTTGCGTAGGTGATTTCATCCTCAGAACGGATGAGGATCCACTAGGATTAGTAGCAGATGCATTCACAAGTGTGAAATTTAGCGAAGCTATTTCTTTAACACAGAGAGATCATGGAAATGAGTGTCTGTTTGATATAACAGACATAATCAGGATAAGTTCGGCCACTACATATTTTGGATGAGCACATATGTTATTGATTACTTTGTTGACCCTCATATTGAGTTTAATAGGGGTCTAACAAATAAGTAAAACATCATTTAACTTGGTTAAGGATTCATGTCGGGTTCACTATTTATTGTTTACTCTGGAAATGGGGATGACCTTGTTTGTTTAAGGTTAAAACATTCCAATCAGTTTCTAATGATTTTATTCGTAGAACCGGAAACATCCAATGATTCTATATCCATTTAGACCTACTTTCCAAAGGTAGGTGCTCATTAGTTGTGGACCGATGAGGCTTAAAAAATTTTATTGGTCGAGAGGATGGGAGGTCGGACTCATCACACCTTTTTGGGGGGAATAATTGTCTACTATGGGACTCTCTTTATAGATTTAAGTTATGTTTGTGAATCCTTATTAAATTAAAAATTATGAAAACGAGCTTTCCTTAGATCTAACAATCAATGATTGATATGTATGAGATTTAAATAATATTTTATATGTATTTGAGGTTCTTCATCGATATAGAATCATCTTTATTAATTAGAGATTCTTAGTCAATGGTATCCTTTAATAAATTTTATAGAAATCTCTTGGTCATTATGATAACCATACTAGTTTTAAAGCCACTCAGTGGGGCACTTGAAGTTTATTGTCGTTAAGAAGGACATAGATTATTTCAAATTTGGGATTATACCTACATATGGGATACCTACACATCCTTGTTTAGAAAAGGAATCAGAACCCACGTAGTTTGGGAATTAAGATATAGTTTAACGTCATATGGGACATATGACAATTAATGGGTGATAGGCTTGATCCTTATAAAGGCTTCCTATGTACTCTAATTTTAAGGTAGAGATCAAAGTCCACGTAGTTCGATTAAGAATTATGGGGCTTACGTATGATTAACGGCCCAAAGAGATGAGTCGTGGTTAATTTTACACTCTAAGATCACGTGAGTCATGCTCAGTGTGAGAAAAAAGTGGTATCAGTAAACCTGAAGATTTGTGCCACAAAAGATGCAGTAACAAGGAATGATGTGGGGCTTACGTACATATGACTGCCCAAGATAGATGAGAATTGGGATTTACTTTAGAGAAGAAACCTGGGAATAAGGTCCATAAAGGTATATGTTCTTTATGGAGATTTGGATACTTAACTTAGGACTTAATCCTGAGAAGGATCCCCAAATTAGAGGGGACTTATGATAGGGTTTTATTCCAGAGAAGGAAGTCCAAATCAAAAAGAAATTAATTCTGGTTAAGAGAAATTATGACTGGGGCTTATTTCTAAGAAGGAGGCCTGGGTTAAATGGACTTGATTACTAGGGATTACTCCTAAGAAGGAGGTCTGGGTTAAGGGGAATTATGACTGGGGCTTACTCCTAAGGAGGATGCCCATGTTAGGGAACTTTAAATTATGACTGGGACTTACTCCTGAAAAAGAGGCCTAGGTTCATAGAACTTAAAACATGGGGCTTACTCTTAAGTAGGATTCCTAGATTAAAGATCTTCTCATCATAAAGGATGAGGTTGAATGGAGGGAATCTATATCCTTAGTGACATAAAGATATGTAAATAATGATGAGAGATGTTCCCTAGAATTTTTTTCAGATAATGAATCCAACAAAGGAACCATGCCAAAAAGGGCATTGAAGAAGGTTTTGAAGGCTAAATCTTGAAAAAGAGAGGTGGATTTGAAGAAAATATTTGAATAGGTAGAAGGGGCACCCAAAAAGAGGTAGGTGCGCAAGTCCTGTTTGGGCGCGCAAGTCCTGGTCACGCAAGTATACTTTTGTCACACATGTGTACTTGGGCGATGGTTATCCCATAAGGTAATACTTGGGCGACACTTTGCTCAAGCCCTTAGTATTATCCCTAAAGGCTTCAAAAAGGGTGGCGCGCTGGTTTTGTTGAAGGGATAAGGTGGCGCGCAAGTGTGACCACTTCCCTTAAGGGTAGGACACTTAGGCGCACAAGTGTTGATGAATTCCAACAATTAGGCCTTATTCCTCCTCTTTAGATCTTCCATTATATGTAATAAATTACCTTAGAAGTGTTCGGAAGGCTTCAAGCATGGACTAGGGAACCGAGAGCTTAAATCTGACTTTTGGATTTTTCGTCCTCGAAATGGGGGGCCCACATGGGGTATTTATAGGCCATTGAGGACCTTGGGAGAAAATAAAATTTGGCATTCAAGTCACATGCATGACCCATATGTGGCACTCAAGTATACTTGGGCAACCATCTTGGAACTTGCGTGACCCATGCTTAAAGAAATCCTTGTTCATGCCTTTGTCAATTTTTGTTGTGTCTTCAATGGATGAATTTCTTTGTGCTGAAGGTACTCGCCTTTTCTAGTCATCAGAATCTGTGACAGAAAGGATCGTCAACAAAAATATAAGATCCTAACAACTATAAAAAACATTAAATGACACTAAAAACCATAAAACCCCAAAAAATCCTTAAACCCCTGAAAGACCAAAAAATACCCAAAAATCCCAAAAATCCCTAAAAATACCAAAAAAAATAAAACCCCCAAAAAAATTAAACCCTAAAAAAACCTAAACCCCAATAAAAATACTAAAACCCCATAAATAACTCTAAAAACCCTTACAATCCCAAAACCCTAAAACCACCTAAAATCCATTAAAATCCCAAAAAATACCTAAAAACCATAAAAACCTGAAAAAACCTAAGATTCTGAAAACTCATAAAACCCTTAAAACCCAAAAAACCCAAAAAACCCAAAAAAACCCCTAACCCCCTCCCAAATCCAAAAAAACCACAAAAACACAAAAATCCATAAATATACCAAAAAACCATTAAAACCCAATACAAAACCCTAAAACCCCTAAACCCCTAAAATCTATAAAAACCCAAAAAACCTAAAAACACTATAAAACTCTAGAACCACTTAAATCCTATAAAACTAAAATAAAATAAAATAAATACCCTAAAACCCCTAAAATAATCCTAACACCCCTAAAAACCCTATAACATAAAAAACTAAAATAAACCTAAAACCAGAAAACTGTAATACCTTAAGACACTAAAATATATTAAAAAAATTAAAGAATCCAAAAAATAGAAAATAATATAAACACTATAATTCCCAATTATTTTAATAAATATTTCTTTAAAATAAATTTAATTTATTCGATAACATGCATTACACGCAACGATGAGTTTAGACAGATGGTGATATAATTTTAAAATGTTATTTTAACTTATCCATTAGATTGATGAGTATGAATATGTATAATTCAATTATTTAAATTTATGGTTTACACATATATAAAATTAATTCATTAGTTATTGATTACTTATAAAATAAAATATAAATCATTTTAAATTAAAATAAAGAAGATTTTTTTCTGAAAAATTGTTTTTATGTGGGTAATGTATATTTAACCTAATAAATTAAATGTAACACTATTTTTGAATTATTTTAATGAAATTTATATATTATATATTCAATAAAATGTTTTAACATTCATATAATACTGTAGGGTCTTGAAAACCCGCAAAGGAGAATGATAATCCTCTTAAATCAAGAGGGGATTCTACCAAATTTCCCTCAAGGAATTGGGAAAAAATATGAAGAGCACCCAAGAAATCATCAAAGGACCGACCGGTCCGTGTACTGGTCCAACGGTGATGGTATGCGGTTGGTTCAGCAGTCTGCCTCCTCCATGGGCCGCTGTCATTCGTGGAATGGTGGCGGGTGCCCTCCGCGGGGGTGAAGCAGGATGAGCGCCAGGCCGGTCCGACATCCTGAACCGCCCTAGCCGCGAACTGCGACAACCATCCCAGATCGCGTACGACATAGTTTGCAGAATAGAGGTGGAGCCCTGCGTGGTCGCAAAGCATTCCTCGACTTAGTTTGGTTCGCGGTTCAATGCCCCCACAGTGGATTGACCAGGTCATCTGTAAATCGGGTTTCCTGTCATGGGCCTCCGCAAAAGGTGCCTCAAGGCCATAGATACACCTCTCTCCCCCCCCCTCTATAAAAGAAGATCTAGGGAGAGGGGAAAAGGGGAGGATCGAATTGATTCAGGTGGAAGGATTTCGGAGGAAGGAGCTTAGGATTTCGCAAATAGCGAAGTTCCAATTCGCGAACTAGAACATGTATGAAACTAGGAACGAATTAACGAGGAACCAAAAATGCATAATAAAATGGTGAATGAAGAACTTAAAAAGGGAAAAAATACCGTGAACCATGGCCCCTCCGAGGATGTGCTCCCCGCGGACCAGGAAATTTATGCACTTTTTTCGATCCGACGTACCATGTAGCACCCTCTTACGCGGGCGAAGCCCTAACCGACGAACCCCCGACCAACGTCGCCCCTGGACTTCGTTGCTCGCACAGACTCTACCGCGTACCACCCTGGTATGCAGGTTGAACCCAAGGCCACGTACCACCATGGAAAGTGAGATGCCTGTCAGTCTGCAGACCAACCTGGTTCGCGGACGACTTCTTTAGCAGTGTAGCACCCCCTACACAAAGGGCGCCACTTCCCATACACCCGTATGGCCCACCAACTCCTTTGGTGTTCCCATTCCCCAAGTCAGGTAAAATCCTTCCAATTAGGCCTGACCTTTTGCAACCCCCTTGCTGGCCCATTCATCAGCCCCAAGCCAAGGCCTCCACCGAAGCCACTAAACCCGAATGATGCAACCTTCTAGTGCATCAGCGTGTCACTTTGAGTTCACATACCCACGGTAATCAAGGGAGAAAGGGTTGCTCTGTCCCTTGAGCGGATTCCCGAAGCGTTCCTGGGTTCACATTCCCACAGAAATGTGGGGTCCATGCCCGAAAGCCCCTTTCTGCCTCTCCACTCACCGGATTAGGGGATCCCACTTCCATTTCCCTTCAGCTCCGGCAGTGGGCACTTCTCCTCTCTTCTGGGAGTGAAAGGGAAGCCTCCTAGGTGTAATCCCCAAACCTTTCTTGCGGGAGGTAGTACCCATGCACCTCCGTACTTCCCCGGTGCTAAGGATCGAGAGGAGAGATGGATGTAGGGGTTTTTATTACCCTTTCCCTCTCCCGCTAGGATTTTTCACCTTCGGGCTGCTCCATGCATAAGCCCCACTCTGCTTCCCACGGATACACCTTTTGCGATGTGATCTCCAGGTCTCTGCTACCTCTTGTTTCTCACACTGAACATGACTCACATCGACTTAGAGTAAGAATCAACCCAGACACCACCTACTGCGAACTACGAGGACATTGATCCATGTCAAGTCATGGTATATAGGAATCCTCCATGAGGTTCAAGCCCCCTACCCATCGGACCCTCAATCCATCCTCACGTAGGTTCTCTGACACCACCTCCACCGAACTATGTGGATTATTATTCCTCTCATGAGGATATGTAGGAAGCCGGTATCACGGGTTTGATCCAAACACTCAAGTTGTTACCTATCCCCCCTAAATGTTAATAAACACTAGAGCACCCAGTTATGAGGCTTCAAGTTAACGCCATCTCAATGAGTCGAAACTCCTTGGAGTCATTAAGACCAATGAGGGATGGTAAACCTTGGGCCTAAATGATTATGAATCCTTGCATTCAGCTGACCATTGCCAACCAGGGGTAATCTGTGGATACTATTCTTGGGTATAAACCAAAGATTCGCGAACATATCAACATGTCTTAAATCTATAAGAGATTCCTGGAACAGGCAATAATTCCCCCTAAAAGGGTGTGATGAGCCTGACTTCCCATCCTCTCGACTAATGTGAGTTCTTAAGCATCGCTGTCCAAATCAACCCAGCGAACGCCCGCCATTAGAAAGCAGGTCCATGTATCATTGGATATGGAACCATTGGACATTTCGAAACAAAGACCGATATACCTGACCTTAGTGATCAAGAGGAGCTCAACCTACCGTAAGATCGATGGTCAGGGCACGTCGGTCCACTCCAATCCGATTCGTGGCGAAATAGAAAAAATGGTGAACCCGACGTGAATCTTTAACCAAACATGATGGGTCTAAACTAATCCCACTATGTTCCCCCTTATACTCACAAGGAGGTCCAATAAAGGTCATTAATTATGCATGAGATCATGAGATTCTTCTTTGACGGGTTTGATATTTGTATTTGTTAAAATATTTTTACAGGTACCACTCAGAACTCCCTTCTATCCAATGGTATCACGGAGGAACTCGCAGGTGTGTGCATCAAGGTACGCAATGACCAGACTTCCTCACCAATTAAGGACCCCTTCACCGACTCTATGTCTTCAACGCTGGGTCTCTGATGCGTTCATACAAGAGTACCACGTGAATGGTAATCTACCGACGGTGGAGGCGGCCATGCACGCCCTCAAATCTGCCAAGACCCGCGGTCGCCCGCCCAGTAAGGGCCACAAAGGCAGATCTAGATGGCTCTTGTTGCTATCTCAAACCATTTTAGGAGTCTATCCTTGGAATGGGACAACGCGTACCTCCCTTATCTTACGGAGGTGGATGAGGTCGATGCTGAGGACTTCATCCCTGCTGAATGGGGGTTCCGCTCTAAGGCCCCCACCAGAAGACATCATCGCAGTTACACCACGACTCAATATCCTCACGCTAAGGAGGATTTAGCCCAGAGGATCCAGGCCCCCGCTCCCCGAGATCTGGCTCTCAGACCACCCGATGAGGGAGGAAAACTTACAACCAGGGATCGACCATCACCCTTGTCCCTGAGGAGGAGCTCTGTTGCCCAGTCAAAGAGACGTATTGTGAGCAGGAACATACACATGCTTGCTCCTCCAATGTTCTCCACCCAAACTTAGTGGCATCATACGAGCAGGCGCGCATCCCTACCGAGCTCCATCAAGCCCGTCATTCACACAGGACGACACCTACCCGTCATACACCTTTCTCAACCCAGGGTCGTGAAGCCCACCAACCAGATTTGGTGGAGACCCCGCACTTGCAAGACTAGTCCCTAGCAGATGCTATTGACGCCTACCATCCCGATGTGGTGGAGATCAACAAGTCCCGCCATCCTGATATGGCAGCAATTAATAGGTTGGCATGTCTCCCTGCCAATAAAGGCCATCAACTCGATATGGTGGGAAACCAACATATGTAGGGACATCTCCATGTGGATGCAAGCAAAGTATGCCATCCCAATGTGGCAGAAAACAGAGAGATAAATCGGCATATCCCGGCACAGGGGCAGATTCGCTCACCTGCCCCGACACAGGAGAATTGTCAGTACCCACTGACCACTAGAGGACCGGAGTAGGATATTCCTACTCTGATATCAGAATGGGCCTTCATACCCGTTTCGTCCAAAGATGTCGCTCTGCATATCCTATCAATGATGGAGGAGCAGGTATCGATCCCAGATCATATCTTGCAGACTTTTTAAAATGTGATTGTGTCAGCGGCAACAGCATGGACTCGGGCCCATGATCTCGTCTTCCTAATTTAGGCGAATCATCTAGGAGACGAGACAACCACCTCGGAGCAGATCTTCATACCTACTTCTTCCAAGGAGGTTCGTCATCCATATTCCGCGATACAATGGCAACTAGATCGAGCAGCTTCACTCGTTCCAACTGGGGGACAACCGTACATCTTGGTATACTCTCTATAGCATGCATATATCCCTACTAAAAGTCAATATGTTCATTGGCATATCCTGAAAGCATCAAGGGACCCAATTAGAAAGGAAACCAAAGGTGAAGGCCGTTATCAATAGCAGACGGTCCCCGTTGCCCGCAGGAAAGCACCCCGAACGCGCCGAAGGCAGCCGGAAAATAAAGAGAGGGTTCATGACACTGCTCTACTAGAAGATAGGGTGCCAAATGCCGCTAAGCGCATATCGAAGGCTCAGAACCCTTCCCACCTATTATCATATTATGGGAGCGTCAGTAGGAGTTGTGAAGGTCCTCCCTGCAATGTCGCTACCAGCAGCATTGAAGGTCCTCCCCAGAGCACCCGTGGGGGCCTCCTCCACGGGCATATAACGATCGATCATTAGAGATTATCTTTTTATGTGATTCACAAAATCCCTCTATGTGGCTAAAAGATCGAGCATAAAGAAGGCCCTCCACCTTCTGCGGTCCACCCTGAAGGTACTCCCCGGGGTATACGCTGAAAACACTCTCCATGCAGTGGGACCATAGATTATGATATTATCCCTTGCTATAGTAGTCACAATTGCGTAGGCCCTCCCCGCAGTGACGTCTCATCATGACAAGAAGGCCCTCCCCTTTTCATGGCATGTCCTCCCCAAGGGTTACGTTGCAACAACACTCTGCGCATCCAGGCATTAGATCATGGTGATATTCCTCGCCACTCTGATAACTAAGTTCCTCCCCGTAGAGACGTTAAGAAATGAGAAATCCCTCCCCTCGTTGCGGTACATTATGAAGGCCCTCCCCAGGGTGTACCCTGCAGAAATTCTCCCTACAGCAGCTGTAATGGTAGTCCTCACCATTGTAGCAGCCATTGTGAAGGTCCTCCCTGCAATGGCCCCAAGCAACAAGAAGGTCCCCCCCTTGTCGTAGTGTGTCTTAAAGGTCCTCCCTAGGATACACATCGAATGTCCAACCATGATGTTCATCCTCACCATGATGGTAGTTGTTGCGAAGGCCCTCCACATAATAATGCTACATGCCTTGGAGGTCCTCCCCAGGGTAGGCACTGCAAAATTCCTCTATGCAGTGAGGTGTCAAGTAGTAATGGTAGCCCTATCCATTACGACAAGAATAACGGAGGTCCTCCCCATATCGATGTCAGGCAACGAGAAGGCCCTCCCCTCATTGTTGTACATTCTGAAAGCCCTCCCCAGGGTGTACCCAACAGTTTATCCCCTTGAGGCAGCTGTAATGGTAGTCCTCACCATTGCAGCCACCATTGTGAAGTTCCTCCCCGCAGTAACATATTATATCGACAGGAAGGTCCTCCCCCTGCTGAATTAAACACAGAAAAGCCCTCATATGCCGAGGCACTCAGAAGGACGAGATCAAGAATGTCAAATTCCCAGTCAATCACAAACGACATCCTTCTTCAATCAGGTGATAGTCTGGGACCACGTTCATCTTCGGAACCACCCCGGAACCACCCACATGACAATTCAATACCGGTCGGCCCAACTTCCCTCGACCACACTATCGGTGAGCATCTCAGTTGGGCTGACCAGGTAGAGGAATCGCTTGCGGGGGAGTATGTCGACATGTTTCACCTAAGGAACCGATTGGCCATAGATAATATACCAATTATGTTTTGGCCCACAGACACCTCTCAATATGACATACCCAGGACGTTGTCAGAAGAATGTGTAGACAACATCCACTCCAATATATGGACAACCCTCCATCGGCTGAAATCAAGATTTTTTCCCTATGATGGGTATGTAGACCATGTCAAGAAAATAGGAGACCTCCTGTGTCGCATCGACCTGGAAGCTCTTCCTTCGACGTGTCAGCCATGACCTAAGAGTCATAAAGGGAACCCTGAGTTAGCCTTCCTCCACGCACTTCACCAGTTGCATCACCTTATTGGTGACGCCCCAATGGGAGTCCATATCAGAGGATGGGGAGAACATGTAGCTCTGTATTTCACTCTGCTCCCCACCCAGAGGAACCCGTTCGGCATAATATCTTGCATTTCCATCACGTCAAGATAGCAATCGGGTGGTCTCCCTGTTCGCGAAAGGTGACACACCCAACAAAGACAGGCCTTGAGTAAGTCCGAGGAGCGTCAGGCCCGACGGGAACAAGCTATTCACGAACTCCTAAATCAGGCCAACAAAATCATACAGCAGGCCCCTCATCTAAGAGAGGCCAATCAGCAGTAATTGCTCACCTACCCATAGGGGATTGATTCATAGGTGGACTCGGCCTGAGATTCAGTTCACCCCCAAATGGGGGCACGCTAAATCAAGAAAATAGCGATAGCAGCAGCCGCTGCCGCAATCCAGGGAAACGCCATCCTGCAGGGTTGGGCGAATTTTTAACAACAAATTCCCCCGTAAGACCAATAAAAACAGGAAGAGACTTGGTGCCCAGGAAACGGAGCCAACCCCAGCCCTCAAGGCTGGGGGCATTTTTAACGCCTCAACAACAACCTCCCCCACAAGAATCAGTATTCTCTCGCCTACAGAGGACAGACAGAATTGGAGATTCTTGTCTTATCTCGTCCTTTGAATCATCATCCACTTCAAGAGGGAGGCGTATCGTAAGGTCACATCAAAGAACTCTCTACTTCACCCTTCGTCAAGAAGTCTGAAATCAATCCCGAAACAGGAAGGGGAGGACCAGTAAAAGGCGTGGGAGATCCTATTCCTATTTATAAGATGATATCTCCACCACCCCGCGATACGCATCCATAAACTCCATAGAGGCTATCCCCATGGGTGGTACTAGAGATGAAGGAAATCCAGATGGATCGAAAGATGATGGTTCCAGTCAGGCTGTGAGTCACAACAACCCACCAGGTGTGCACACCCGGAGCTAGAGGGCTGCCCTAAATATGGCCTCCCTTCCAGCCTACCCTCCTCTTCATACCTAGTGAGCTTCCAAAAAGGATAAGAATAAAGGACAGGTTACCCTCAACCTGCCTCATTCTCTTGATAAAAACGAGACACTCACACTCGAAGATAGATTCGATCGATAGGAAGAGGAAATGAAATAATTTAGGTGACTTAACATTGAGCTGCTCCATAGGAATCATCTTATTGAAAGTGCTTCCCAAGAAGAACCACACCTTGCAGTCCCAATAAATGCACATCAAAGACCCAGGTTTGCCCCACCAAATGAGGCTCCAGGTCCGTCCAAATACCTGAATATAGATTCATGTGAATACCAAGACTTCCCTCCACTCAAGAAGCAACTGGAGCATGTACGTCTGAACCCTCCGAAGGTGTCCCAAACGGCATATTCACCCTTGGTGCTGGCTGAGTAGGACCCTCAAGAAATGCCTAGGGCTGCACATACCCAAGACCGAGTCCAACAAGATGTAAACAAGGTACTCGCCAGCACCATCAAGGCCCTGACAGCTCGGTTGGAAGCAATGGAAAGTCGACTCGCTCCAATACAGCCAGAGCGAAAACCATTCCCAGATTGGGTGAGCAATATGCCTCTTCCCCACAATTTTGGGAGTCTTGTAATCCCCATATTCAATGGATCAGGTGATCTGGAACAACACTTGATGCACTAGGCATCTTATTGTGACCCTATTATGGGAACTCCAGAACAAAAAGAAGCAGTGAAACTCAAATGCATCGTACGGACCTTGCAAGGATCTGCCTTCGTCTGGTACATGAATATACCAGTTTAGTCCATAAAGAGCTGGGAAGACCTTCGGTAGCAGTTCATGTTCCACTTCAGATCAACGCTGCCTAAAACAACAGTCAGTTACCTCATGATTTTCAAAAAGAGGGAGAATGAGAGGGTCTCTGACTTCATCACCAGATGGAAGGGTTTGACCTACTCTCTGAACAGGCCAATGACCCAAGATGAGATGTTGTCCATATGCATTGATAACCTTCGAGATGAGCTGCGAACACCACTCATACTAGTGGAGTGCACCACTGGCTTCTGTAATCTCTCTGTCATTGCCCAGGGAATTGAAGACTCCCTACAGCGGACTAATCTGAAGTCTGGAATAGCCTCACAGGCTCTTGCAAAGAGAACAGTTAGAGCTGAAGTGTCCTCTGTCACACTCAAGCCAGCCCCTGTGCCTGCTCCACCGGTCAGGCCTCCACCAAACTGTCAATGGCCCCCTGTATATCTGCGGCCTCCTCTGCCTAAGCAGAACGATCAGAGAGGATCAAAGCAGAACCAGTTAGAGGAACAAATACACAAAGTATACTCATTCCTAGAGGACCAATTCTGCGACTATTTCATTGCCACCATGAATTGCAACTTGCTCCGCCTCCCGGAGCCAAAGAAGCCCGAAGAAGTCGGCTGCGATGACATGCCATATTACTATCCCTACCTTCAGATGTTGTGGCAAAGTATCCAAGAATTCTTCATCTTCAAAGACCTCCTACAAAGGATTGTAGACTCTGGGCAGGTCGAGCTGGGACAACCCCCAGCACATGTGACATAAATTTCTACCATCGACACTGACAAGGGGGAGAGGTGGCAGGAAGTCACCAGCAAAAAGGGGAAAAATTTGATAACTGGATGACTCAGAAGACTGTCAACTGAGCCCAGGGCATACTCAGAGCTCAACTACAATTGCCAGTGTTGCCACCAATATCCCATAATGCCGCACAACTGAAAATATCAGCAACACAACCCTCTGCGATCCAGTCATCCAGGAGTAATAGAGAAGGGAGGAGACAAGTGCAAGAGGAGCAGTCCGCAATGAAGCCGAAGTTTTCCCCGATGCTGTCGGATTTTATACCCCCAAACTTTCCACCACGGGCACCGAATGGCCAAATGGAACCATATGGGACAACCGACCAGGTTAACCTATCACAGGATGACGAGCTAATCTTTGGTTTCATCAACGTCATTCATCTAAGGGAATCATTTCCTGACGAAGGGTATGGAAACGAACCTGAGTTCCCAACACAAAGGATCGGGAGGGGGAATCACAGAAGCAGGGGATACCAGGGGAGACGCAGTCGCGGCCGAAACCAACCCTATGGTTATACTCCATCCCAAACTATTAATATTGCGGAAACCCATAGGAGAGCCCTTCAACAGACTCAACATGAGAAAGAATATCCCTCCACCTCCACAAGAGTCCACTCTTCCCCTGTCATTCTGTGGTACCCATCAGAGGAGGAACAAGTGTCTAGCCACCTAGTGCACACAAACAGACTGGACAGGCTGTGTCCCCAGAACATGGGGACATCATCGGCATCTGACCCCGTAGCCGGTCCCTCCTCGTCACGTATTCCAACTCCCAATATGCCCGCTAAAACTCTCCCGCCAATGGAGAAGCATCAGCCACTGGAATAGAAATACAACATCCTTAAGCAGCTGGCGTCTGTACCAGCCAAACTGTCGATCTTGGATGCCTTAAGTTTGTCAGCAGACCTTAGGGAGGAACTTATAGAAGTCTTTCTCAACCCACAGAAGTTTCAAGCCGAGGTAGCTTCCACCGATATTTATCGAACGGAGACTGGCCCGAATGAATGAAATGCGGTGATTTTCTTCACTGATCAGGATGAAGATTCCATCGTGCAAGGATATATCAAACCACTATATGTATCTGGCACACTAAATGATGTTGATATCCATAAAGTGTTTATTGAAAATGGATTTGTAGTTAACCTCCTTCCCCTACGAACACTCCATAAGCTAGGCTACAATGAGAATGACCTAGTACCCTCAACCACAACTTTGTTAAGTTACGACAAGAGTGAACAAAATTCAATGGGACAAATCAAGAAAATACCCCATTTTGGCGACCTTGTGGCCTAATCAGAATTCCTGGTGGTCCGATAGAACACAAAATTCAATGCCCTACTTGGAAGTCCATGCCTCCATAATCACATGGACATTCCTTCATCCTACCACTAGTGTATCAAGTATTGCATCAATGGAAAAAGTGGGACATTTCACACTGACAAGTCCCCTTTCGAGCTCTCCAAGTCACACTATATTGATGCCCGGTTTTATGAGAAAAATAAGAAGAAGCCTTCGCTCGATGGTATTGACTAGATACCCGCTCCAAATGGTCTGGAAATGGTTCCTGATGACCCCCTCGGGTAGCTTGGCAGAGACTATGTACCTCCCATCAACCATATTGAGGGAAGGGTTCAATTCTGGACACGCACTCAACTGTCCTCATGAATGTAGTTATAATAGCCAAGTGTAGTAGTGCGGAAATGACCGCTAACCCTCAATTCGGGGACGAGTACCTGAGTGGGGATGTCCATGATGCCTCATCCTCAAAACCCTGAGAACCCGGGCCGGAAACTCTCCCCCATTGGATCAAGAAGATGAGAATGAAGAGGAGGAGGAGGAGGATCTCAGGGATGCACCTCCCAAATTTGAGGAAGGTATCTCCACCACTGTGGATGAGTTCAGGGAAATAAACCTGGGTACCAAAGAAGACCTGAGGCCCACTCTCATTAGTACGACCCTGTCTCCCGAGGATCACGAGGTATATACCTACATCCTGAGGCAACACCGGGATGTCTTTGCCTGGAATTACACAGAAATGCCGGGACTCGATCCTGACGTAGCGACGCACCAGTTAGGTCTGCCAGAAGACCACCGGGGCTATAAACAAGCTGCCAAAAGAACACACCCCTCACATGCTTCCAAAATAGAGGCTGAAGTCGATTATCTTATTAAAGCGGGCATCATTCGGGAGGTATAATACCCCATCTAGTTGGCCAACATTGTCCCCATCATGAAGAAGAACAGACAAATCCACATCTGCATTGATTTTAGAGATCTCAATCGGCATTGCCCAAAAGATGATTTCTCGGTCCCGATCACCGAGTTATTAATCGACGCAACGGCTGGGTATGAGGATCTCTCCTTCATGGACAGTTATTCTGGGTATAATCAAATCCGGATGGCCTGAGAAGATAAAGAATCCACTGCCTTCAGATCCCCTCAAGGAATATTCTATTACAGGGTCATGCCCTTTGGTCTCAAGAACGCTGGAGCCACATATCAACGCACCATGCATCGTATCTTTAAACCATTCCTCGAAAGATTCGTCGAATGATATGTAGATGAATAGGTGGTTAAATCAAGACAGCGCTCAGATCACCTGTCAGACCTTGAATCCATCTACAACAATCTTCGACAACATAGCTTTAAGATGATCCCCTTGAAGTGCGCCTTCAGGGTTACCTCAGAGAAATTCCTTGGCTTCGTCATACACCATCATGGCATCGAATTCTACCCAGAAAAGACAAAGGCTATCCTTGTCCTACCACCTCCCCGCAATCTCATTGAGTTGATATAATTCCAAGGGCACTTGTCCTATATCAGGAGGTTTATAGCCAACCTGGCGGGAAAATGTTTTTCCATCACTAGGTTAATGAAAAAAGAGGTTACCTACAAATGGAAATATTATTTCTAGGAGGCATTCGACAGCCTAAAGAAGTACCTATTAAGCCCTCCGGTTCTCATGCCCCTGGTTGAAGGAAGACCTCTTATCCTATACGTGATGGCCCTAGAACAGTCACTGGGAGCCTTCCTCACACAAAAAAATGACACTGGCAGTGAAAATAGTCTCTATTACTTCATCTGAACCATGATTGATGTTGAAACCCGATACTCAAACATCGAGAAGAGTTATTTATCCTTGGTCTTCACAGTTCAAAAATAGCGACATTATCTGCAGAATCATGATGTCCATTTGGTCTCGTGAAGCAACCCGCTCAAGTACATCCTCAGCCGCCCAATGCTGACCGGGCGCCTATCCCGATGGGCAGTCATCCTGTAATAGTTTGACATCCGGTTTTTCTCTTAGAAGGCCATCAAAGTCCAGGTGTTAGCAAATTTTCCAGCAGAGAACCCATCGACAGGGACCACCACACTAGATGTCGAGTTACCTGATGAAGACATATTCTCGGTTCAAGATGAGATCACAACATGGGAAATGTACTTCGACGGCGCATCCTGATGGCCAACAGGGAAAAGGATGGAGAATCCCAAATTTAACAAGGTGGGATTGGGGATAATACTCATTTCCCCAGAAAAGGTAGTCTTTCCATATTCCTTCCTCCCGTCAGAAGGATTTACGAATAATGAGGCGGAGTATCAAGCCCTCATTACAGGCCTTGAGCTGGCACTCTAGGCTCAAGTACAACACCTTAAGATAAAAGGTGACTTAGAACTTTTCATCAAGAAAGTCAATGGTGACTATGATATTAAAAAGGAAGAGATGATTCCCTTATTTGACCACATCTGAGGGTTAATAGCCGAATTCTCCACAGAACCAACATTGACCTATATTCCCCTGTCTCAGAATGCCCAGGCCGATGCATTAGCCAACGCGGCCATAGCCCTTGCTGACCCAGACCAGGATGAAACGGTTATCAGTATTTCTCATCATCGAATGGTCTTGCCGTTTGTTCAGACTAAGACAGAAGAGATCAACAAAGTCAGTCCTGCCCTTGAACCATACGCACCTACCATCGGCTGGATAACCCTGATTGCAAACTACCTCCAAAAGGGAGAACTCCCATCAGACAAGGCTAAACGAGAGAAAATACGGAGAAGGGAAATCAACTTTGTCATATATGGCGGCATAGGTCAGCAGGAGGTCCTCTACAAACGAGGCCTCGAAGGATTCCTCCTTAGATGCATTGATGGAGAAGAAACCACTTCCGTCAGAACTGAAGTGCATGCAGGGGTATGTGGAGCACACCAGCCAGGGTCTAAGATTTCCTATCAGGTTCTAAGGCTTGGGTACTATTGGCCCACCGTGGCAAGAGATTGTGATTACTTTACAGCAAAATTCCACTCATGCTAAATTCATGCCAACTTTATACATCAACCCCCATGGTTACTTCATTAGGATAAGTACTCCTGGACATTTTCCATCTGGGGAATGGATGTCGTGGGACCATATCCTCCCGCCACGACCAAAAAATTGAAGTACATTCTCACAGAAACCAACTTCTTTTCCAAATGGGCAGAAGTTGTACCCCTCAAGGAATTCGGGGCGAGAAACATTGTCAGATTTTTGAAAACCAATATCATCACTAGATTTGGCGTCCCTCATACCATACTAATGGATAACGGAACCAACTTCTATTCTACAGAATTGGAGAAACTATACCAAAAATATGGTATCAAGGCTAACCACTCATCCCGCTACCATGTAGTGGCCAACAGATAGATAGAGGATTTCAACAAGAGCATGTCAAAAATTCTCTAAAAATGGTGAAAAAAGACAAGAATTCATGGCCGGATAAACTCCTCCATGCATTGTGGTCTTATCTAACCACAATCTGCACCGCTACTCAGGCTACTCGGTACTCATTAGTATACGGAACAGAAGCGGTCCTGCCCATTGAGCTCCAATTACCCTCACTTTGTGTTGCCATTTGTGATCAGTTATCCAAGGATGAGCAATTAGAAAAATAGCAAGGTGAATTGGTATAGATCGATGAGAAGTGGTTGCACTCTTTGAACTATCTGGAGGTATATCAGAATCAGATCGTGTGAGCCTTCAATAAAAAGGTTCGTCTTTGGTCTTTCTTGGAAGGAGAATTGGTGTTGGTCCTTCGGACACCAATGATACCCAGAAAGAAACCTCCAAAGCTGGAGCCCAAATGGGAGGGACCATATGTTATACACAAGGTCTACTCCAACGGAGCATATGCCCTGATCTCCATGGACGGGAAATTCACCATCGCTCCTACAAACGCGAGGTTTCTAAAGAAATATTTCACATAATTAAAGGTAGATCTCATCCAAGCTGCAAGTTGTTAAACTGTCAAGCCCCAACGGTCCAAACTCTATGACCCTAATCTAAGAATACTTTGTCCTCACTGCATGATGTTAAACTGAATGGATTCCAGAGAACTACGTCTGGCTTGATTCTTTCCCTTGCAGGATACGTAGTGACACTAGAATTTTACATCCTGGCCCAGCCACCCCCGAATAAAACAAAAAAATTCCTTTTTCCCCTGTGTGCGGACCAACACTGCACGTGGTGTATTCATCATCCTTACCACACTATGTTAAACTCCACGGATAAGAAATATTGAAAAATGCCCTCCTCCCCCGTGTACGGACCAGACCTACAAGGGGTGTATTATATTTCATAGAACTATGTACGGCTTGATTCTTTCCCTTGCAGGATACCTTGTGACACCAGGATCCCCCATCCTAGCCCAGCCATCCCCAAATAAAGTCAAAAATGCCCTTTCTCCCGTGTATGGACCAGACCTGCAGGGGGTGTATTCCTCGTTCTTACTGCACGACGTTAAAGTTAACAGATAAGAAGTTAAAAATTCCCTTTCTCCCATGTATGGACCAAACCTTCACGGGGTGTATTCCTCGTCCTTACCACATGATGTTAAACTACACGGAGAAGAAGTTAAAAATGCCCTTTCCCCCGTGTATGGGCCAGACCTGCATGGGGTGTATTCCTTATCCTTACCGCACGATGTTAAATGTCATGGAGAAGAAGTTAAAAATGACCTTTCCCCCATGTATGGACCAAACCTTCACAGGGTGTATTCCTCGTCCTTACCCCACGACGTTAAACTGCATGGATAAGAAGATTTAAAAATGCCCATTTCCCCCATTTATGGACCAGACCTACACAGGGTGTGATCCTCATCCTTTCGCATGACATTAAACTGCACAGATAAGAAAAAAATAATAAAAAACTAATAAAAAAAATAAACGTGCCCCCTTTCCCCCGTGTAAGGACCAAACCTGCATGAGGTGTAATCCAAAGAGAACTATGTGTGGCTTGATTCCTGCCCTCGCGGGATACGTAGTGATGATGGGATCTTATCTCCTAGCCTAGCCACCGAGGAATGAAAAAACAGGTATATATACCTCTCGTCCTTACCGAACGACGTTAAACTGCACGGAACTTGTCCTCACTACACGATGTTAAACTGCATGGACTTCGTCACGACCCACCCAAGATATATGGCGAAACAATTTAGGAATACTACTCATGAATTTGGATGCATCCTCTCCATACATCAAACTCCACAACTCAAATAATTGCGGATCTTCATAATCACTCATGGCCATCAGAAGTGGAAGGTTATCGACCCGTGGACACCTTTTCAAGACTATGCATACCATGACCTCAGTGGCTCTGAATATTGATAGCCTCTGGCCCGTCTACCAAAGGTAGGATTTCCTCAGGTGATACCCTTCTTATCTCTATATGATTACTGGCCTCAGAGCCCCCATATCATATCCCCCAAACCAAAAAATTATGGATCAATGGTTTACAAGTTCATTCTCCTCTCACATTCGAATGTTGCCAGGGTATCCCTACCTGGTTAGCATATGTGTTCGCCCATGGTTAGCTTGACGACAAGCATCTATGAACATCAATCCAGGGCTAAACTACTTTGAATCGACAGGAAATTGTGGTGGAGATGTGTCTTGTATGCCTGAACACCATTATCCCCATATGCCGAACTCTGTACTATGAGAAATCCTAGATTTTCATAATCATTCATGGCCATAGGAAATGAAAAGTTATCTACTCTAAGTCACATTTTCATGACTATTCATACAATTCCCTTAGTGGATCTACATATTGATGGCCCCTGACCTGTCTACCAAAGGAAAGATTTCCTAGGGTAGTACTCTTCCTAACCCTGTATGCCTACTGGACTCAGAGCCCCCATGCCATACCTCCCGATCTGGGAAACCCCAGAGTTATAGTTTACACCCTCATTCCCTCACACTTGTTCAAAGTATGCTAAAGCATCCTAACTCAACTTCCCTTCGGGTGATTGTAGCGATGGTCAACTGATGGTCCGAACTCTATGACCGTTAAACTAATATTACTTCGTCCTTGCTGCACGGTGTTAAACTGCATGGAGTAATGGTATACCCCATGCACAAGATAAATTAGCGGGGTAAATTCTTCAAGTTTTGACAGCAACCAGGGATGAACATACTCGACATGTCCAGACATTTCCTTACCAAATGACAGACTTCATGGCCCGGTCAATCACGGATCCTCATAATCACTCATGGCCATTGGAAATGGAATGTTATCGACCCAGGGACACCTTTGCATGACTATTCATACCATGCCCTCAGCGGCTATGCATATTGATGGCCCCTGGCCCATCTACTTAAGGCATGATTTCCTTGGGCGACACTCTTCCTAACCTCATGCGCTTACCAGCCTCAGAGCCCCCATCTCATCTCTCCTGATCCAAGAAGCCCCGGAACAATGGTTTACACCATCAAACCCCCTCCACGTCTTGGACATGCTGAGATGTTCAGGTCCAGTTACATTCTGATCAAGAGTGGACTTTGCAACTATGTCCTTACTTCATGAAGATTAAAATTGTACGGAGCATGTCTTTGACGCTTGGAGAGAAATTGCAAAGACAAATCATTAAGAATCCAGAGAAATGCCTCCAATGGTAAGCATTTTCACGGATTTAAAAATGCTCCCCTATCCTCGCTGCAAAACGTTAAACAACACAACATCTTCAGAAATGTTTATCATCCTTACTGCATGGTGTTAAACTGCACGGAAGCCATCCTTTCCGCATGAAGTTAAATTGGATAGAATTTAAAATCCCCCCCCCCATCCTTGCCGCACGACATTAAACTACATGGTCAAACCTGTCGTGGTTCAGTCAGGAATGGAGGTTTTCCTCTGTCCCTCAGTGCAAGGGCTAAACCTGCACAAACCACTGTCTCACACCAGTGAGAGAAGGGATGACTTCACCCATTCCCAGGAAATTTTTCCCAGATGTTTCTTCTGTATCCAGACACCATCTCTGCATAAATCACACTCTGTACCCAAAAAGATCTGAACCCTTGTAAACCACCCCTGGTGGTCCCGAATCTCATACATACTTGAAGTTTCCTAGATAGCAGGAGAATGCAATCATTGACCTAAGGACACCTTTGCATGATTGTGCGTACCATTCCCTTAGCGTCTCTGTATATTGATCGCACCTAGCTCGTCTACCAAAGGCAATATTTCCTTCGGTAATTCTTCTCTCCGTACGCCTCTTGGGTTTTGAGCCCCCATATCCATCCCGAGATTTGGAAACCTTCTGAGCAGCAGTTTACCATCCTCTTTCATAACCCTACCTGTATATGGTGGAATGTCTCTAACGCGATTACCAAGAACCAGGAGAAGCCATTCCACTTTGAAGAATGTCCCGGGTGCACGACTTTAAACTATGTCAAGCTCCAACTATCCTTCACTATAACTAAATGCATAGGACAGGGACCCTGTATCCACACTCCTGATTAATACATATGTTCTCAAACCCTTTCAGATGTCACATACCCTTTCCAAGACACCCATGGTGGTTTCCATAATCCATAATTCCACTAAGTCCTTGGGCCATCAGAAATGGACAGTCATTGACTTAAGGACACCTTTGCATGACTATTCATACTATTCTCTCAGCGGCTCTACATATTGATTGCCCCCTGGCCCGTCAACCAAAGGAAAGACTACCTTAGGTAATGCTTTCCTACCTATGCACGCCGATACGGCTCCCATGCCTTGAGGCATGCACTGAATGTCGTTCAAATATAAACATATTTCCCCTCACATGCATTTGAAAGGTATTGAGACATCTTTTAATCAACCAAATCTTGTCAGGGCCCTCGCCCCACCATATTTGGTCAAAGTTGTTCGACCTAAAACCTCAGTAATGATAGTCTTGTCGGTGAGACTTTAATCCGCTCACAAAAAGAGGAACAAAGCCTGTTAGGCCAAAAACCCGAAAAGGGTGACCTAAGAAAAAGTCGGGCCATACCCGCTGGGTCCACACCAAATGATCCCAGGAAAAATTAGGGTATTAAGAGAAAAGACAAAAAAAAATTGGTGTTTTTCTACAAAACCCTTGAAACAGTAAAACAATGCTTACTGGATCCCATGGTCCAGAAAAAAGTTAGAGATCATTTTTATCAATTCTCCTAAACTATTATTATTATAAGTTCAGTGAATTATCATACACATCAATCATGACAAATGGTTTCTATCACGGGAAAAGACAACAAGAGTGCTAAGGAGAAATTTCTCTTTGTTCTGAAGCAAAGTTGGTTAGATGGGAATCCACAATCTGGGGCCTCCTCTGGCATGAAAGGTTATTAAAAGAGGTTCTCAGTGGATTCATAAAGTTGTATCTAGCACTAATGAGAATCATCGATATCATGATAGAGATTATGCAGCAAGGCTATCTTAGCTTCTGCACCAGCCCGCAATGCTTTCGCCTCTTGTGACATCTTTGAGCTCGCCCTCATCTCCTTTTCCTCCTGCTGGTCCCTTTATTCAATTATGGTCGTGACATCAGTCTCCTCTTGCTGCAGCCGATGTATGTCACTTCTTAGCACCTCCAGTCGAGAACGCTGCTTAATGACTTCTTCCTGAAGTCTCGCCACTACCCCGACATGATCATGAGCTTTTGTTAGGCAAATATGTCGGGTCACAGAAACGTAGGCATCATATTGAGTAGTAGAAAGGTGAGATTCGAGATCACATAGATTCTCTTGGTCAGAGACCACCAGCTTGACTATATAATAAATACCATGATAGTCAAAGCTGTCAAATCCCAATAGCATAAACAGTATGCGTAGCCTCGACAATTTTTTCGGTATCTCATCCAGGGGTGTCTAAGAAATAAGCTTCCAAATTTTCTCCCATGCCCTTTGGCGATCAGGTCGAAAACTAGAAGGACTCGTTGATCAGGCTTAGAATCACTCCCAGACGAAGACACGTACTTGGGGAAGAATGTCACCCGGGAGGGACCCGATGTGGCCTCACCCATGAACTTCGACACCGCGTCAATTTCACCCCTGACTATTGTTGTCACGGGTACAATTGGATCCGACGGCACAATCATCAATGCCAAAGATCGTGGTCCTAAATCCAAAAAGTTGATAAGACAGGTAAGTATCCCTAATCAAAAAGGAAGAGAAAGGGGTCAGTGGGAAGAGATTGAAAATCTTACCCACGATCATCAAGGCGTCGGTGCCCTTAGGATCTATGTCGCCGCTGCCACTCGAGGAAGATGCTACATTTTAGAGAGTCAAGGGAGTCCTGGGAACCCCCAGAGGTGTCCCGGACCTACAGCCACACCCGAGGCTAGAAACTCCCAGAGATGTCCCCAAGCGGTTGTCTATGAAGATCAAGCTCGGGGAAATTACTCCCCCTGTGAACAGAATGATGGCCCGATCCGGGTTTCCAACGACCGGCCTAATAAGAGGCTCTTTCTCCATCACCATGGGATCCATCAGAACTGAGGTGGCTGGCCCCGTCAGATCTGGGGCCCCCTCAGTAATCACAAACACCCCATCCTCCCCCCACAATTGTAGAGGCTGTCTGATCAACGGGAGTCTCGACTTCCAATTGTTCCTCCTCTGACATATCTATGATTGATGAAGGTAGAAGGAAAGCGACCATATCACTATCCCCTTCAGTAGGGCCCTCCATCTTGTCACGCTCAGGTGTGGCTGCAGGTGGTCCCTCAAATAATAAAGGGGCAGAAGGTATGACTGCTTGGGCAGCCACCGCCAGGTCTCAGATTTTCCCTACACCATAGCGCCAAAATAGTTAATGACTGGAAGAATCAGAACATATGAGTTAGTAATCGAGTAAATAGGAGTCATGATTACCCAACATCCCATGGCTGAGCCGTTCCGATAATTGGGATGCCTACTGATGTCTCTAGGTTTTCCCGGGAGATAATTCACCACTTGGAACACTAGGAGGAGCGGGAGGAGGAAAGACCCTGGTTGGATCCGTGATGGTCGCTTCCATGTGCTCAGCTGCACCAGGAGACCCCTCCTCGATGAACCCCGTGGTTGAAGGCGCATGTTCACCTATGGCGGTACCATGGGGAGTGTACTCCGGGGAAGGAATTGCCCCTTGCGATTCCTCGGCACCCTGCATAAAGGAAAGAAACATTAGAACCTTCACCGTAAGGGAGGAAGAAAGCCGGAATGGATGAGTAGGGAAAGCTCTTCTTCAGGATCGGACGATTCGGGATGTCTTATCATCATAGATACCCGATTAGACCCATAAAGCTGGTTTCAGAGTGAATGTTTGTATGCATCCATCACCTTCGATGAGGTGACTATTTCGTCCAGATACTCTTCCAACATCAGGTGAGGTAGAGCGAAGATAGTCCCAATACCCGGAAGCTCAATAGGTCTCACTTTAAGTAATGCCCAAACCTCTTCATCTGAGCCACTGACCCTCAGGTCATCCCACATCCTCCAAGATTACGAAAATGCAGCCGTAACAGGAACGGATAGACATGGGGAATCGACCTGAGAGGGTCGGGAAGTAGCAGGGGCTGGTGGAAGCACTGACAACCGTGTTTGTTCTCCAGATCTCACCGCCTCTCTAGAACTATTTGGAGCTCCATATAGACGATACCTCACAAACATGAGGTGAAATTCCCTTACCTCGGCCATACTGGGGGAACCACTAAAATCACCGCCCCCTGAAGAGTGATCACTCTCTTCCTCCTCCTCATCAGTCACCAATCACTGCATGGCCTGGACTTGATGAGTCAACACTGCATTACCCTGGCGTGCATGAATGTAAGCCTCGAGGTGCCGGAGATACCGCTTGTCCCTCTCTAGGTCCGCATCATAAAGAATGTCAACCTGAGCAGATATGTAGCCCAAATCGTCAAATGCCACTTCTGACTCCTAGAGATACTGCCACAAAGAACAGGGGTACTGGCTGCGAAATGATGATCGGACTCTGAATTCATCCCATTGGCCACAGTCCATCGAGAAGGTAGCATCATCTGGGATGGCTAACTCTCTCCGGCTGGCTTCGAGGGCATGTGATGATACACCTATGCCCGTTAAAATTTCCCCCTGAAGCATGGGACCCACGAGATTGCGGAGAGCTTTTCCCAGCCTGGTTAGAGTAGAGTCCCCCTTTCTCTTCCTCTTTCCTTCGATGCCTTAGGACTTGAGATGGTGGGAACCAACAGCCATAACTGGCCATTCGGTTACGATTGCACCCATGAGTTATCATAGCTCTTGGATAAGAAAGGCATGGAGTTTGCAAGTGCGGGGGACATAACCTCACAGCCGGTATCCTCCAGGGTGAAAATTAACCACAATTGTCTGGCCACCATTAGATAGCGGTTCTCACGGGCGCCATTGAGTGCGGGAGGACACAGTGCCTGGACGCAGCCAAATTGACATCTGAATTGGCAAGGCGTGTACCCCTCGAAGATCAGCCCCCCGCCGATACGAGCCACCAGAGTACCTTCTAAAAGGGAAAAGAGGTATCCCTGCTTGCTAAATTCTTCTGATATAGTGTTAGTAATTGCATCGGTCGGAGAGAGATATGGTCAGAAATTTAAATGATCATAACTCGAGATCTGACTCGATAGGTGACACATATTATGAACCGTCTGTTGTCCATCCTTCTCTTGGGTCTCCCACTCTTCAGGCATAACCTCGCTAGTTAGTTGAAAGTACGGCCAGAATGCGGTACCTGGAATCTAAAAAGGGTTGATAAAAGTATAGCAGTTTCTAATATGCTCTCCCAGCCATCCCTAGAGGATGTGGAAAGGGCCGTCTACACGGTTTAGCTGATTCCCCTCGGTAATATTGCCCAGCAACCGATAAATCTTATCCAGTACCGGGACAGCCAAGTTGATGATGTTTCCAGTATCTAGATGTGCTGCCATAACAAAAGTGGAGACCCGCATGCCACCAGTCTCACGTATGGGCAACAACCAGCCACTCAAGAACATGGCCAGAAATGCCGCCAAGCGGAGCAATCGGTCAACGTCTGGCACCAGTTCCCAGCCCCAGTTGTTGAACTGGACCTCCTCCAGGATCAGCCAATAGCTGCCCCTCTACCTTCGGGACTCCATCACAGGACAATTCATGGGCTTGCGGGGACGATCCATGGACTTGATCTCTGTGGAAAAAGCCTTGATACAGTCACGATACGGGACAAGCTGTTTATAAGATGTATCCTTTGAATGATTCTGGGATTGACCAATAAGATGCTTTACCAAGGGAGGTGTCCTCTCTTCATTGTCCCACATAGAAGGGGGAGGCAAGAATTCATCATACATTCCCCCAATAATGGGGACCCCTGAAATCTTGAAAACATCCCAAATACTGATACCCACCTCCTCATGGACCAGATGGAATGTATTGGTATCCAGACTCCAATGACTCATAAGCTACTTGGAAAGGGCATGGGGATGATGGGTATAGGTCTGGGACACCCAGGTTGCTTCATATAAGCCCACGGCTTGCAATTCCACTTCAAACTCTGCACAGCTCTGGCAAACCCAGAAGGGCCACCCCCAGTCCAATGACTAAAATTCCCCCCAAGGCTGGAGGTCTCGGTCCGCTGACCAGCCATGATGGTTGTTCACCATAGCGTTATGGGAAATGCTCTGGTAAAAGTTAATTTCTCCCTCCTGCTGGCGTTGTTCTCCTGTCAGGGACACATGAAGGTGATTCAACAGAGATCTGGAAGCTGTATCCTTTGGGGCAGGCCACCCTCTGGTAGATATCACCGATTGAGGGATAGTACTAGTAAAAATACATGTTGTAGGGTTGTTGTCACAAGATGGTACCAGAATCAGTGTATCAGATAGAAAACCAAACCCATAGGCAAGAAGGCTGTTGGAAAATGGGTACTCCCACTCTGACTCTGAGAGCAAGATAGCAAGGAAAGGGTACAGTGGGGGGTGGCAGATTCCATCCGAAATAGACCTGGACACATCCTTTAGGCTTTGATCACCAATTGAGAGAGGCTCGATAGCAGGCCTGGGAGAAGGGCGAGGAGGAACCATATTTTCTCCCTGAATTATAAAAACCATACATATGGTTAGTCCAAAATAATAAAAATTTGGACAAAAATACCAAGTATTATGCAAAGGATTCTGTCAAGGGGCCTTCATGACAAGGTCTGCAAGCTGGCCTTCAAAGGTGGTTCGAGACGGTTGTGTCCCGTGAACCAACCCTATGCAGAAGAAGTCCACAGTGCTCTGTCCCACAGAGCGTTGGCCAGAAAACTATAAACCAGGCTGCTCTGCGGAATCTCAATCTTGGATTTAAATGTTTAAGTTCAGAGGACTTAAGAAATTTTCAAATTCTAGATGATTTTCAGTTCGTGGACCACTAAAACCACGTAGCAAGTTCCCATTTGTCCCATTGTAACATACTTTTTAATTAATTAAAAGTGTTGGTTTGCGGTTGGGAGGTTGGTCTGCTAATGAAGGCCAACGCGAACGAATAATGGTTCGCGGAAATGGATAATGGTTCGCGGATGAGGAATTTCACGAAGGAGCACGCACATGAAGCCAAAACTATTTTCATGAAGAATCTAGTAAAGGACAAAGGAGAAGGGCCCTCCATATTTATAGGCATGGTCCCCTACTAGGTCCACCCCTCTACCACAAACCATCCACATTTCATGACCACTATACATCAGAATAGTCTCCTCCTCATTTCGATCAGACCCCATTTCGATGGGGGGAATTTGTAGGGACTTGAAAAATCCGAAAAGGAAAATGATAATCCCCTTAAATAAAGAGGTGATTCTACCAAATTTCCCTCAAGGAATTGGGAAAAAATATGAAGAGTGCCCAATAAATCAGCAAAGGACTGACCGGTCCGCGTACCGGTCCAACTATGATGGTACGTGGCCGGTTCACCAGTCCGCCTCCTCCATGGACCGCTGTCGTTCATGGAATGGAGGCGAGAGCCCTCCGCGGATGTGAAGCAGGATGAGCGCCAAGCTAGTCCACCATCCCGAACCGCCCCAGCCACGAACCGCGACAACCAGCCCGAACCGAGTACACCATCGTTTGTGGAATATATGAGGATCCCTGCGCGGCCGTGAAGCATTCCTCGAATTAGTTTTGTTTGTGGTTCAATGCACCCATAGTGGATTGAGAAATTCATCCGTAAATCGGGTTTCCGGTCATGGGCCTCTGCAAAAGGTGTCGCATGGCCTCAAATACACCTATTTTCCCCCCTCTATAAAAGCAGGTTGAGGGAGAGGGGAAAAGGGGAGGGTCGAATAGATTTGGGTGGAAGGATTTTGGAGGAAGGAGCATAGAATTTCGCAAGCAGCGAAGTTCCAATTCGTGAATCATAACGGGTATGAAACTAGGAACAAATTAACGAGGAACCAAAAACGCATAATAAATTGGTGAACCACTAACTTAAAAATAAAAAAAACTGCAAATCGTGGCCACTCCGTGGATGTGCTCCCTGCGGACCAGGGAATTTATGCACTTTTCCCGATCCGACATACCGCGTTGCACCCTCCTATGCAGGCAAATCCCTAAACAACGAACCCCCGACCGGTATCGCCCCTAAATGTCGTTGCTCGCACGGACTCCACCACGTACTGCCCTGGTACACATGACGAACCCGAAGCCGCGTACCACCCTAGTACGCACGATGCCTATCAGTCCGCGGACCACCCTGGTTCGCGGACAGCTTCTCCAGCCACGTAACACCCCCCTACGCGAAGGCTGCCACTCCCCATACACTTGTATGGCCCGCCAACTCATTCGGTGTTCCCATCCCCCGAGTCAGGTAAAATCCTTCCAATCTGGCCTGACCTTTCACAACCCCCTTGTTGGTCCATTCATCGGCCCCAAGACAAGGCCTCCACTAAAGCCACCAGACCCGTATGATGCAACCTTCAGGTGCATCAGTGCACCACCTTGAGTTCACATACCCACTGTAAGAGCGTGAAAAGGGGTTGCTCCAGCCCTTGAGCAGATTCCCAAAGCGTTTATGTGATCACATTCCCACGGTAATGCAGGTTCCAAGCCCGGAAGCCCCTTTCTGCCTCTCCACTCACCGGATTAGGGGACCCCACTTTCATTTACCTTCAGCTCCGGTGGTGGGAACTTCTCCTCTCTTCTAGGAGTGAAAGGTCAACCTCCTAAGTGTAAGCCCCTACCCTTTCATGCAGGAGGTAGCACCCATGCACCTCTGTACTCCCCCGGTTCTATGGACTGAGAGGAGAGATGGATGTTGGGTTTTTCATTACCCTTTCCCTCTCCCACTGGCATTTGTCACCTTCGGGCTGCTCCATGCGTAAGCCCCACTCTGCTTCCCACGGACACACCTTTCACGTTGTGATCGTTAGGTCTCTACTACCTCTTGTTTCTCACACCGATCATGACTCGTGTTGGCTTAGAGTAAGCACCGACCCTGACACCACCTACTGCAAACTACGAGTACTTTGATCCATGTCAAGGCATGATACGTAGGAATCCTCCTTGAGGTTCAAGACCACTACCCATCGGACCCTCGGTCTATCCTCACATCGGTTTTCTGACACCACCTCCACCGAACTATGTGGATTCTGATTCCTCTCATGAGGATACGTAAAAGCCTGTATCACAGGTTTGATCCAAACTCTCAAGTCGTTACCTGTCCCCCCATGAAAGAAAATAAACTTCAGAGCACCCAGTTATGAGGATTCAAGTAAATGAAATCTCAATGAGTCCAAACTCTGTGGAGTCATTAACCCCAACGAGGGATGGTAAACCTCGGACCTAATGATTCTGAATCCTTGCATTCAGCTGACCATTTCCAACCAGGGGTAATCCATGGATACTATTATTGGGTATAAATCAAAGATTCATGAACATATGAACACGTCTTAAATCTATAAGAGAGTCCAAGATTAGGAAATAATTCCCCCCAAAAGGGTGCGATGAGCCCGACTTCCCATCCTCTCGACCAATGTGAGTTCTTACGCATCACTGGACGAATCAACGCAGTGAATGCCTACCTTTGGAAAGCAGGCCCACGTATCATTGGATATGGAACCGTTGGGTGTTTCGAAACGAAGACCGATATACCCGACCTTAGTGATCAAGCGGAGCTCAACCCTCTGTAAGATCGACAGTCGGGGCATGTCGGTCCACTCCAATCTGATTCTTGGGGAAACAAATACCATTTATTATGCATATGATAATAATAAATTCGGTTTTATGCCTAAAATGTATTTTTATAAAAAGATATTTTCAATGAATTTTGTGAAATTACATTAAAATTAATTTATGTAATTTATATTTATTGAATTATATTAAATGAATTAAAATTTTAGAATCAGTAATTTTAAATTTTATAAATAATCACCCTTTATTTTTGGTTAATATGAATAGTATGTATGGTAAAATTTACCTCCTCGATATATAGTAAATTTAGCTATTCTAGGATAAAAATACATATTGAGGCCATGTTCTTTCATAATAATTTTTAATTTATATAGGTAATTGTAGTATTATATTATTATACTTGGAATTTAGTTTTTTAATGGACACTTTTCCATGAAAATAACCTACATAATATTTAAATAAAATAAAGTTACAAAAATGTAACTCTCTTTTTTTAAATATCACACACATATACTCATTGGAAAAAAGAAATTTATGATTGAATATAAGTGTTTATTTTGAGATTAATGAAATTATTTTCCTAATTTATATTTATTTTTAATGATTTTTAATTATATAATGACCTTAATTTCTTATGCAACACTTATGAAGTATATCTCGAATAAATAAAATAACATAATAAATGATTTTAAAAATATTAAAAGTGATGTAATTTCAATTGTTTAATATGTGAAACAAAATTTATAGATCCATATGACATATTAAGGTGATTCTAAATAATTATTTTTAATTTAAACTTTTATTATATTTATTTAAATTAAAATTAAATGAATACGATTAAAATGACATTAATGATATTTTATAATAAATAATATTTTATTAAATGGTAAAAAATTAAAGAAAATACATTTTAGGAAATAATAGTAAGGTATGGTTTTTAAAATAATTCTTGGTTCATTTATGGGACGTTATTTTATTTTATTCTAACATTATAAACCCTTATATTGTAGAAAACATTAATGTTTTGGTAAATGTTAAAAGGTTTACTAGGGGTTAAAACTAAAAGATATGGTTAAAAATATGATCCAATACTGTCAAGATTTTATTTTAGATTGTATTTTTACTCAGACTCATACTATAAAGTATTATTTTCAATATTGATCCATTTTTACATTTAAATTTATTTATATTAATTTAATATTTTAATCATTTCAAGAGTAACCCTCCCATGAATTAAAAAAGGCAACCCTCCATTCTCTTATTCACACCCCCTTGAGACTTATATCTCGACAAAACTATGAAAATTTCTATTATAAAAATACCTATAAATATCATTTAAAATATTTTATTCCCAAAATACCATCCCTAGAGCCCATTAGATGATATTTTAAGGAGTCATTCCAATGAAGAGGTAAATTCCCTAACATATCACTTTCATTTAAAATTTTATTTTACCTCCTCTAAATATGTTATATTGTTATTAAATTGTTAAAATAAGTATCCTAAATATAAATAAATGTTATTATTATTATTAAAAAACCATTATAAATCCTCTTACATATAAAATGGGAAGTGACGGTATTGATTGTACATACATATGACTTACCATCTCCAAATAGTTATATAATAAATTTTTCATCGCCATATTTTTTGGATGGGTATTATAACGAGATTAATATTGGTATATTATATTTATGATACAATTATACTTATAGATGGATAATATAATGTATACCTTATTACCATCCAATCCTTTTGGAAACAATAATGTCATGTATGTGTACGTGTGGACAACCACCTCCACGAAGCAATGAGATTTGTTTTTTATATATATTTTACATGGATTAAAATAAAGTTAAATTTAATGAATATATATTATATATATTATAAAATAATGATATTTTTATGTTTAATTAATATTTACCTTCTTTTTCCACCCGTTTAAAAATGATCACAATGTTCATGTGTATATATGGCATACTGTCTCCAGGAACTGTGTAATTCATTTTTCTATCAAAAAATTTTGTAGATGAAAATAAAAATATATATATATTTTTTTAATATATTATACTTATACCATGATTAAAATTATTTATATGATTTCACTATTATCAACGTACAAGGTCTGAAATTACCAAACTAACAGTTATAGGGAAAACAAATAAATTATTTTCCAGAATGGTGATTCTAATAAATAACTATTAATAAATGGATGATTAAATGTTTAAATTAAATCTTATATGGTTTAATATAAATTATTATTTTTTATAATAACATTTAAAAAAATATATAATTACTATATACAACATTTGAAAACTAATGAATGAGTTCAGACATGAGGTAAGGGTTTTCATGTTACAATCCCATTGTTTATTGGTATTTTTTTGTTAAGTTACGATGATGAAATAATATGATAAAAATCTCAATAAACTTATTAATTTTATTATTAAATTGTTATTTCTTGATAATTAACTTTTTTTAAATTTTTCTTACTTTTTTTACTCAAGAGATCAAAAATCTGTTTTTAAGAAAAGTTGAATTTATTTATCTCTACAACTGAAAGAACATTTTCTTCAATATCCATGTTTTCTTGAAAAATTTACATAAGGTTTTTAATATTATACTATTTTTTAAGGTTAATTTTACCCTTGTATTAATTTTTGAAAAGCATTTTGAAATGAATATTTGAGTAGTTTTCTAGAAGAGGTAATATTTGACTTTTAGGACAAAAGTATGCAAGGAATATTTTTTTAATTTATACTTCATGAATGTAATTTCATGCCATCATGAATGAAAAATGTTTTAAATTCTCTTTTTCATGTTTCCTTGGTTATTTTCAATTAAATTTTTTTAAATAAATTTTTATAAATTTTTATATTTATATAGAAGTGATTTTAAAATGGAAACATTATTTTCCTCATGAATGTTTTAATGATTTTTTTATTTATCAATGACAAAAATAATATATGTTTTTCAGGATTTTCCGGGAATCAGATCCAAGTATATCATCTTCATTATTTATCTAGATGGTTTGTGTTTATGATGGAATGGTTTTTACGAAACGTATTCCTTTTCCAATGGTTATGCTATGATGAAATTTTAATGAAAACTATTTATTTTCATGGGTTCTTATAGGATGAATGGTTTAAAATATTGTGGAAGTTATATATATAATCTTCATTATTTTATGGGTAGGAACTATATCTCCCTAAAATTCATTGGGTAAATATTGGTATCTCATGAGATAAAAGGGACTGGAACAGGGAGTGAACCCAGTTAAGGGACTTTTTCCAAAAGGATCTTCTTGGGAGTAAACCTTTACCCCTATGATTGTTAGGGGAGATAACTGATTACACTATTATAGTCTTTAAAAAATATCCTTGACAATATATAAAATGATTTTATATTCTCAAGTGTATGCCAAAATCCCATCTATTATGCCAATATTATTCTTTTGTGGATTATGTTCTTTGATTCCTTTATGATTTATGTCTTATAAAATACAAAAATTTAATCTATGACTCAGGATTATTATATATAATATACATGTTATGGTTTTAAAATGTTTATATGATGTTTTAAAACCCTTTTTCTCATGTTTTGATGATATGATCATTTATATATCTATATTTACGCCTATTAAGAATCAAATCACACCCTTTCTTTGTTTACATTACCTATTTATGATGAATGTTTATTTGTATGACATATCCAAAGAGGGTGGTATTTATGAAGATCTATGTGGGAGATGATGTATAACTATTATGAACCAAATGTTTATGTTTCCAAGTTTACAAAGATACTATACTTATGCAATTATTGCATGAATTATTATGTTATATAAATTAAATTCATCTAATTAGATGTAATATATTTGCATGAAACATTAATGTCACTATAAATGGTATTAGAGTCAGGATTAGTTAACCTTTAGAAACTATGATAATAAATCTTTAGTGATAAACATGATGATAAGTCTATATATAGGATAAAAACCAATAGTTATGGTAATGATCATGAATGACCTAGGTTTAACATATGTTTTTATATAATAAAGTGTCACAGTTTAGAAATCATATTTTTTTTCATGATTATGTGATTTCCCACTACGAACTATTTTGTTTCAACTATTTGTTTAGTTTTAGTCAATGGATGGAACCTGAAGGAATTGTGTTAATGCTAAATGCATTAGACAATTCAATGATTGTCCTCTGGAGAAAACGAATGTTATTGGATCTTGAATCAAAATTATAATTTCTATGCTCACACAACTTACTCAAGATATGAATCAAAATGAGCTTCTAAATGACCAGTGTTGGTAAAAATGATCTGTTTAGCCCATTATGAGAAACACAGACCTTTATTTAATGGTCCCACTGATCTAGTAATCACTAATAAAGGGATTAGTACCAAAAAAATATATTTTCTATTCTATGGTGTTTAGAACATATGAGATATATTCTTGTGGTTTTAAATTTTGAAGGAAAATCCAATCAATGGTATAATCTTATCAAGAAAATAGATCAACATAATGAAATTGATTCTATGTAGTGGGATGAGTTTAAGAGGTAATTTTACAATAATTATTTTCCTAGTATTATTCATATTATAATGGATAAGTAATTAATTGAGTTGAAATATACAGATAATTAATTTATTGGTACCTATGGGGAAAATTTGACAAAACCTATGAGGAACACTTTTGGTATTTTCATCGAACCTAAAAGTAAGATTGGTTAATTATTTAGTGGCATAAAACCAAGTCTTAGAAAGGAATTATTCATAAGGGAAATTAGTAGTTATGAAGAAATTGGTGGATTTTATATCTTGGTGGATATGGGGACTGGAGTAAACCATCAATATCATGTTTTTAACATGAAAATAAAAATTGAATTAAAAAAAACCAAAAACATGGAGAGAAGAAGATGATATTTCCTTTATTATCAAAATATGGTAGGAAACATGGTTGAAATTGTCATAAGGGAACTATTAATTGTTTCAAGTTTTTCATGGAGGGTCATCATGAAATATAATTCAAATATAATGGGAATAAGTTAGATAATGATGTGACACTACTGGAAATTCAGACTATAGCCACAGTTTTAAACCGTGGCTTTATGTCCTCAAACCATGGCTAAGTTTGGGGTGGCTATAGGCCTAGACATATAGCCAGGATTTGGAACAGTGGGTATAGCTCAAGAGCCACGATTTAAACCATGGCTCTATGTATACATCCACGGTTCAAACCATGGGAATATCTCTATAGCCACGGTTTAGAACCGGGGCTATACTAGAGGAGGGACACAATTTAGTTCCACAGTTAGAAAATATGGCATTAAACCTATATCAACGGTTAGAAACTGTGGTAATAGACCTATAGACATAGTTAGAAACCTTGGATATAGGGTCTGAAAAACCATAAAAAATTAGACCCCCACCCCCCTGCACAACCCCCCCCCCCCCCCTACAGTATCCCACCCCCTGTATACCCCCCCTCCTAGACACCCCCACCCTACATAAACCACCCCTGGATAGTCCCCTGCAAAGCCCCCCTTCTGGACAGACCCTGGACACCCCCCCAGACAGACCCTAGACACCTCCCCCCAAACCCTGGACACCCCCCAGACAGACCCTGGACACCCCTGGACAGACCCTGGACACCCCCCAGACAGACCCTGGTCACCCCCCCAGACGGACCCTGGACACCCCCCAGATAGACCTTGGACACCCTCCACCCCCAGAGAGACCCAGGATACCCCCAGACCCTAGACACCCCCCAGAGAGACCCAGGACACCCCCAGACCCTAGACACCCCCCAGACAGGCCCTGGACACCCCCGGGACAGACCCTGGACACCCCCCCCCCCCACCTAGATAGACCCAAGACACCCCCCTTGACCCTGGGCAGATCCCCTTGGACAGCCTAGACCTCCACTCCCCTGAACAGCCACTCCCAACCTCCTGGACAGACCCTGACCCCCCCCCCCAGAACCTGGACACCCCCACCCCCCAGACCCTAGAAACCCCCCAGACCCTAGAAACCCCCTAGACCCTAGAAAGATCCCCCTGGACAACCCATACCTCCACTCCCCTGGACAGCCACCCCCACCCTCATGGACAGACCCGGGACCCCCCCCCCCAGAACCTAGACACCCCCCAGTCCTGCCCCCCCCCCCCCCCGCTCATTTCCCCTCCCCCTCCCTCTGCCATCCCCCACTTGCACCCCCCTACTAGCCCCCACTTGCACCCCCTTCCATCCCCCTCCACCTTGTCAGTTTCCCCTGCCCCTGCAAGTCCCCTCCAAATTAAATTATACATGAAATCTACTTACATAATAAGAATTAAACAAATCCAAATATAAAAAAAAACACATAACTGCACTTACATGAGTCTCCCTATAAGACAAACTATCAAACAAGTCTAGAACCAGATCAAAAGTACCTACAACACAAGGTAGAACATAGTAGTTCTCATTCCCTAAAATTATGTTAAAAACATCTTAGAATATTCACAAAAAAATATAACTCAATAAACAAGAATAGTGCAGCCCCCCCCCCCTGCTGGACCCCCTGAATAGCATCCCCCCTGCTGGACCCCCCTGGACAGAAGCCCCCTGCTGGACCCACCTTTCACCACCCCTGATGGACACCCCCCTTACACCCCTTCTAGACCCCCCCCCCCACATCCCATACACCCCTTTCACCCCCTTGCACACCCCTTTACCCACTGATATACCCCCTTGTACAACAGCCCCCACCCCCTAGACAGCCGCCCTAGCCCCCTGGACAACCCCCCCCCCCCCCATGGACCCCCCTGGACACCCCTTGACAGAATCCCCCTGCTGGACCCCCCTGGACAGCAGCCCCAGCCCCCTAGACAGCATCTCCCCTTGGACACCCCTGGATTTCCCCCAATACAGAAGCCCCCCATGCTGGACCCCCTGGACAACAGCCCCAACCCCCTTGGACAGCACCCCCCCCCCCCTCGGACCCTATAGTCAGCCCCCCTAGATAGAAGCCCCCCTACTGGACCCCCTGAATAGCCCCCCCCCCTCCGGACACATCCCTTTCACATATCCTGGAGCAGCCCGTGCACTATCATCATGTTAAAAATAAAATCTCACATGAGGTGGGAAGAAAGAAATTCATGCTGCCCATGGCTGCATCAAAATCCAGAAGTGCATGTATGAACAGTCCATCTAGACTTGGAGCTAAATTGGAAAGGGAAAACTGGTTGAGAAAATTTTCTCAACCCAACAGCTCACATTGATGAGCAAGGACATCCACCTTAATCCCTAATTATTTATTATTTTTGTTTTATTAGTGTGCCATACAATGTAGGGAGTTGAAAGTGAAACTAGTTCTCAGGAGGAGATCAAATGAAGGGAAGTAAGTTGGAATAAATATTCCAAATATGAAAAAAAGTCACCATCATGGTATGATTTATCAAATTTTATTCCAAATAACATCAGAGGGAAATATATTCCTTGATGGAGTGAAGATAGTGTGTCTCCCTGATGGAGAGATGAGTGGACAAGACCCTTGAGAAGCTTCCAGACTTATTTATTTCATGCAAATCTGAAATTTCTGGAAAGTTTTTGAAAAAATCATTGATGAGGTATGCATTTCTCTCGTCCCTATTAATGACCGAAAAAAGTCTGATATTAAGGGGGAGAAATTGAATTAATAAATGACAAGAATTTAAGGAAATTTGAGATCCCAAGGCTGATTTCTAAAACCTGCTACATGTACTTGAATGTTTTCAACATGTGTATGGAGAGGAGTGAAAGATCTCAGGTTGTAATTCCAAAAAGAATGAAGATATCAATTGGAATAATTTTATTTCAACTTGAGGACATCTGAACAGACCCTAAATGATTCATGGGAATTAGAATCAGTTGGTATCATGTTCAAACCCCTTCCCCCTTGCACACCCCACCGCTACCCCCCATGCACATACCCCCTGCCCCCTGGACACCACACCCATGCCCCACCTGCACACCCCACCCCTGCCCCTTGCACATCTTGGTATGATTTATCAAATGGTATTCCAAAGAACATCACAAGTAAAGATCTGCCTTGATATAGTGAAGATAGTGTTTCTCCTAGATGGGTAGATGAGTGGAGAAGACCCTTGAGAAGCTTCCAGACTTATTTATTCCATGCAAATATGGAATTTCTATAAAGTTCTTGAAAAAATAATTGATGAGGTATTCTTTTTTCTCATCTCTATTACTCATAGAATAAAGTTTGATATTAAGGGGGAAAAATTGAATTAATCAATGAGAAGAAGTTGAGTAAATTTGAGATCTCAAGGCTGATTTCTAAAACCTTTTACATGTACTTGAATGTTTTCAACATGTGTATTGAGACGAGTGCAAGATCATAGGTTGTAATTCCAAAAATAATGAAGATATCAATTGACATAATTTGGTTTCAACATGAGGACATATGAACAGCCCCTAAATGAGTCATGGGAATTTGAATCAGTTTGTATCTTGTTCACACCCCTGCCCCCCTGGACACCCCAACCAAGCCCCCCTGCACACCCCACCCCCTGCCCCCTGCACATCTTGGTATGATTTATTAAATGGTATTCCAAAGAACATCATAAGGAAAGATCTGCCTTGATGGGGTGAATTAGTGTGTCTCTTCGATGGGGAGATGAGTGGAGAAGACCCTTGAGAAGCTAGAAAACTTATTTATTCAATAAAAATATGAAATATCTGGAGAGTGCTTGAAAAAAATCATTGATGAGGCATGCATTTATCTCATCCCTGTTAATTACTGAATAAAGTCTGATATTAATGTGGAGAAATTGAATTATCAATGATAATAATCTGAGGAATTTGAGAACCCAAGGCTGATTTCTAAAACCAACTACATGTACTTGAATGTTTTCAACATGTGTATTGAGATGAGTGCAATATATCAGGTTGTAATTCCAAAAAGAATTAAGATATAAATTGGCATCATTTGATTTCAACTTGAGTACATCTGAACAGACTCTAAATGAGTCTTGGGAATTAGAATCATTTGGTATAATGTTCACACCCCTGCCCCTTACACACCCCTCCCCTGCCCCCTGCACATCTTGGTATGATTTATCAAATGGTATTCCAAAGAACGTCGGAAGGAAAGATCTTCCTTGATGTAGTGAAGATAGTGTGTATCCTCGATGGGGAGATGAGTGGAGAAGACCCTTGAGAAGCTTCTAGACTTATTTATTCCATGCAAATATGGAATTTTTGGAATGTTCTTGAAAAAATCCTTGAAGAGGTATGAATTTCTCTCATCCAAATTAATGACCGAATAAAGTCTGATATTAAGGGGGATAAATTGAATTAATCAATGACAAGAAGTTGAGGAAATTTGAGCTCTTAAGGCTGATTTCTAAAACTTGCTACATGTACTTGAATGTTTTCAACATGTGTATTAAGATGAGTGCAAGATCTCAGGTTGTAATTCCAAAAAGAATGATGATATCAATTGGCATCATTTGGTTTCAACATGAGGACATCTGAATAGACCCTAAATGATTCATGGGAATTAGAATCAGTTGGTATCATGCACACACCCCCTTCTCCCCTGCACACCCCACCCCTGCCCCCCCCCCCCCCCCCACACTGTACAGTCTCTGGTGACTAATGCTACAAATCTAGTTTACTAAATATTTTATTAGATTGTTCTTGTTTAAGGTGGAAACATTCTAAATTCATGGTCGGAAGATGTTTCCCCTCGGATGTCATTGGAGTAGGGCCAAATCACAGCATTACCATGGCGTGACCGCGGTGTGACCGTGGCATTATCACGGTGTTACCGCAATGCGGCGTGACCACGGTGTGACCGCAGCGTGACAATGGCATGACCGCAGCATGACCACGGCGTGACCGCAGCGTGACCACAGAGTGACCACAGTGTGTTGGCCTGGTCCAGTGACATCCGCAGGGCAGAATCTTCTGGTGAGGAGCGAAGGGAGCGGGAGGAGGTGGGGGAACCTTCCGGTCATTGCCCCACTGACAGAAATGGTGATTAGTCAGTCTCAAAATTGATCACAGGACTCATGGAAGACTATCACTGCGAACCGCCACGGGTTTTCTTCCTGGAGCAAGGCCAAATCACAACATTACCACGGAGTGACCGCGGCGTGACCACGACGTGAATGCTGTGTGACCGCAGTGTGTTGGCCCAGTCCAGTGACATCTGCGGGGCATCATCTTCCAGCCAGGAGAGACGGGAGTGGTAGGAGGTGGGGCAACATTTTGGCCATCGCCCCTCCAGTTGAAATTGTGATTAGTCAGTCTCAACATTGATCACAAGACTCCTGGAATACTATCACTGCAAACTGCAGCGGGTTGTCGTCCTGGAGAAGGGCCAAATCACGGAGTGACTACGGCGTGACCGCGGTGTGACCACGACATGTTGTCCTGGTCCAGTGACATCCATAGGGCATCATCTTCCGGCCAGGAGCGAAGGGAGTGGGAGGAGGTGGGGAAACATTCCAGTCATCGCCCTACCGGCAGAAATTGTGATTAGTCAGTCTCAACATTGATCACAAGACTCATGTAATACTATCACTATGAACCATCGCGAGGTGTCATCCTAGAACAGGTCCAAATCATGGTGTGACTGCAGCGTGACCGCAGTGTGACCACAGCATGATCGCAGCGTGACCGCGGCGTGACAGCGGAGTGACCATGACATGACCGCGACGTGACCACAACGTGACCGCGCCGTGAACGCGGCTTGATCGTGGCATGACCGCGGCATGTTGGCCTAGTCCAGTGACATCCATGGGGCAGAATCTGCCATCTAGGAGTGAAGGGAGTGGGAGGAGGCGGGGCAACATTCTGACCGTCTCCCCGCCGGCAGATGATATAACAGATCAACTATTTAATATTCTATAACAAGGGATCGCCAGAGAAGGTTGTAGCGAGTGGCACAATGACGCAATGTCTAAAGGGAAACAAAAAAATGGAAAAGAATCATACACCCTACACAAACTATTTACAAATTCATTCACTTTTCCTAAACATGGAAATTTTATTTATAATTTACAAAGCGTGAAAAGGAAAGTGTCATGGTCAAGGCATATGCCTACTCGAGCAATGTCATTTGAGCTAAACGAGTATGATAAGAAAATTATATTATTTAAAGAAAACAAAAACTAACTAGCCACAAAACAAACACCAACAAGAGGCATATAAAAGACTCAAACCAAATCTAAACATGATACAAATAAATATCACAACTCTTTGGTTTAGAAGACAGCGCACCTCCGTTGGAGGGGTTTTATTATAAAATCATGGCATTGATTTATCACACAATTCATTTAATTATATTTAACATTTTTTCTAAAACTCATTCAGCACAAATCAAATGCAATAATTTAAGCAACTAGATCAACATAACTATCACTATGAGTTTTCGCAGACAGCACATCTCCGTTGGATGGGTTTTATTATAAAAACATGAATTTATTTATCAAATGAAACAATTATATTAAAGAACACTTATTAAAGATATGAAATTCAATATAATTAAGAATAATTAAGAAAGAATCTAAATTTAATTTAAATCATTCTTGAATTAAAGAGTCTAGAAGAGGGATCCTACATTAAGGTGGAACCAAACCGTCCACTTTGGCTCTTGGAGCTTTCTAACTAAAATTTTATACTCCCACACTGTGTATACACACATTCACACACATTCAAGGACACCTAGACCCTATTCACACACCCGCATGGAAATGAGAATGTGAAGGGGGATCCTAGAATATATGCTTATTTGCATATACTAGTCTCCACTCACCTGCATATGCATTTATATATATATATATACATGGGAACACATAGCCCCATACGTGCATAATCACTACCATGGTTGACTATACACATAATGGGGGAACCCACATACATATACTTTCTTACCTATGCACACGCAGGCGAGTCGCCCTTAACTTGGATACTCAAAACCAACAAGCAGGGATCAACACACTACACAAAGGATATTAGGAACATTAAAACACATAAAGGCTTCTATATAACCAGTGAGAAACCAACCAACGATATTAAATCCTTACCTCGATTGGGAGAACCAAATCCACCCGAACCAACACAAAATGATCTAACGCCCTACTGAAAACATAATATGGAGTAAAAAACACTAAAATCCCCAAATACATGAGGTGTGAGACAAGTAGTAACCATATAATATTTCCTCGGATCAAAGTTGGAGGACTTAATCAATCTGAACCCCATTTACCGCCCTTCGTAGAATATAATTACCCTTTGTCCACAGAAAGAAGTAAAAGACCTAAGTGGAAAATGCGATAAAGAAAATATAATAAAAAATAAACTAAAACATACCTATATCTTGTGACTATACATGTCACAGCCCAACATATAATAACCACAATGCCCCATGTGTCAAATCATGTTCCAGAAATCAAGGGGGAACTAGATCCATGTTTCAAAATGATACTATCAACTAGTACATTCCTATTAATTAAACATTATTATTCTTGTTAATGGTATATAATTAGTTTGGATCGAGTTTCAGCTTAATTTGGTTTTTTTCGATACAAGTTTATCCCCCTGTACACACCCAGCACACACCCCACACACACCACAACACAACCCCATCACACCCCCTCCTCCCCTATAACGCACACTTCCTTCCCCCTACACACACTCCCTCCACCCCCTACACACACCTACTACCCTCGTACCTTAAACACCCCCTACACACACCCACTGCACACACCCCCTTGTACCCCCGCCACCCCCTAAACACCCTCACACACCCTTACACAACCCTAGAACAACCCCAAAAAAACCCCTACACACCCCCTCCAAAGTCTAAAATAAACAACAAACCAAAAACTAAATTCAAATTTAAATAGATCCTATGAATTTCATTTGTCTAAAATTCAAATCAAAAAGATCAAGAAGAGGGGCACCATGAAATTGGATACTTCTATCTACCTAAAAAAACGATTCATTGTGTATATTTGTTTCTAAACACATATAATATGCTTCATGAAAAACTATAAATTCAGCTTCTATATAACTTTAATATGTTAAAGATGAACCAAGCCACCCAAATCCATATTCTAGTAGGGTCTAAAGAACCGGAATATGCATTGTTTGAAACACTACAAGAAATCTATCCCAAATAAGTGAGCTAGATAATTCCTCCCTACTGAAGAACCAATATACCAAGGATCCTTAATTGTGTTTCTCATAACAATGATACTCATCCATAAAGATATTCTTTCTTTATAAACATTGTAAGAAATAATTAATAATCAATATTTTGTTATTACAAAACAATTATAACTAAGGGTAACCATCTAATATAAAGAATTACTAAGGTAGACTTCATCATGTATAAAATGAGAAAAAACCCAAAGCCTTTTTGTTTTATTATTGGACTGATTAGTACCAAACAGTTGGTATCCCATCTTGGTAAGAGAAAAAAAAATCTCAGAAAAGATCCTATTAGGATTAGAAAGACCAAGAAGACCAAGCTTGTGTTTGTTAACAAAAAGCTTATGAGAACTAACTATTTTAGGGTTATCCTATCCCTGACAATTCCATAACATTATATTCATTTAAACATGGATTTGGAGATAGATCTACCTTTCTTATTAACAACATAGTTTTTGTTCCTTGTTGATCTCCTAAAATCAACAAATTGTTTCCCATATCTACTTATGATAACACTTTCTATGCATGACGTTTTTGTATTGGGATAGCCCAATTCCCTTCCTTGTTCTGATACAGTAGTGAAAAGTTGCTTTGGATTACCTTTATAAGTGAAACTCAAACTCGTATTAATCTGATGAGTGATACAATAATTAACTCCATTAAAAATTAGATTCCTAGTATTGATTCCAGGATTAACAACATAAGTATATCTTTGTCTTACTATTTCATTACACTTTGGATCGTTTTGAAATTGAGTAACCTTCTGCTGTATACAACTCCCACTGTGGGATGCATTGGCCATGTTGTTGTCTCTAGTTGGATTGATTGTATGTCTCTCTTTTAGAATATCAATAGACGGAGGAGTCTGCCCAGACCCATATACAACTCTCATACCTTACGAATCCATGTTTATGATAGTAGTTTCCAAATTATCAGTAGACAGAAGAGTTTTCCCAGGCCTGTATGCGACACTCATACCTACAGAATCCATGTTTATTCTAGAAGATTCCAAATCATCCTTGAAAAGGGTGTTACTGCCCTCCTTTAAAGATAAACCAGTCTAAGAAATACCAATTTGGGAAATAAAAATTGGTTCTTGCATATCAGAGATACTTCTGAGTTGATCGTCCGGAAAAGATTCAATAAGAATTGTAATATCTTGATCAAATTTAATATAGATGGAATCATCTTGCTTGTCTATAAATCCAAAACCTTTAGCTTCACCACTAACATCCTAGAAAACAACACATGCATTATTATTTCTAAGCTGGGAGGTTGAAACTTCAATATGCTTAACAGGGGTGACATTACAATGATCAGCTTGATGAGAATCAACAAGGCACACAATATCCTAGGCAATTTAAAGGAAAATTTCATCATCCCCACTATTTGTAACACCATCATAAGCCATATTACTATAGGAAGGACCAGGTACATACAGATTAGTGGTGGGATGAGAAAAATCAGAATCTCCTTCCTCTTTAGTAACAAGAGAGGCCCAAGATTTACCATTTATATTTTTAACATCAAATGCACTTGATTGTTTTTTCACCCATTTACCTGGTCCACCTTTTCTCAGTGGATCATTTTTTTCTAGGGTAGTATATTTTCCCTTCTTCCTCCTATTAACCTATTTCCTTGAATTAACATCAGAAGGGGGCTTCACTTGCTTATAATTGAATCTACAGTTATAGATGTTGTTTCCAAAAATTCAACAGTAATCACAAAATGGGGAACATATTCATACTCTACCTATACTTAATCCTATGGTCATTAGCAATGAAATTGATGGAGTCTGACAGCTTGGTATCAAAATCAGCATCAACCAAGATTCTGACATATAATCATAGCTCTCCATGAAGAGTGCATTGAACCAATTTCATATGAATTCCAAAACAAGCAATAATATCATTCAAGATTGGAGGGTGCCAATACACCCAAGTTTAGGCCATTTAATCTAACATATATTTGAGCTGTTGAATTCCTTTGATTGAAAGGATCAAAATTAATATGTCAATCAGAAATCCTCAGTGCGCCAGGCTTCAAATTAACATTTCTAATCTTCTGCACTGATTCGAGGTCATTCTTAATCTTCATCAGAATATGGAAGAAACCTCTTCCATTCATTGCCTCCCCAACAATGTGAAATCCTCAATTTTAGATCTTTATTGGGCCAATGTTTGTCTCATTTGGAATACAAAATACATCCATGAATTGTGAATTTACTCAGATTGATTCTCTATTGAAGGGATTCCATATTAGCGATGACTGAGAAACCACCACCATCCAATTTCTTGAAACAAGGAGTTCTGAGGAGGTTATCCATGATGACATTAACACCATTAAGCACATCCACAAATTAAATTCCTTTGTTTTTAAAAGTCCATAAATCTCCTGTAATATTTAGTTTTTCATTCAGATGTTTCTCAATTTCTGAAGATTCACATACCAGATCCTTGAAAGAGCATTCCCACTCCAAGAATACGCATCCATGACTAGAAGAAAGGAAAAGAAAAGAAAAATCATTGCAGCGATTCACCAGAAGACTTAAAAACTTTTTTCGCAAGGGTATCCCTTATTGAATGGGAATGTTAAGAAGGGGATTGTTTTTTCATTTTAGGAAAATGGATTCCAGGTTGCATTTAAATTAATTCATATGGTACATGGGCATGAGGTTTGGCTGGATCAATCTTATAATTGGACAAGATAGTTCAAGACTCAGATGTTGCAGCTCTTGTAACTAGTGTTGTGGCTACAGATCACTCTAAATCTACCCTACCAAATATCATTCGGTTATTTAGGGAGATTATTATTGAGGAAGTATTTGGAGACTTTTCACCAAATACTAAACTTGCAACCCTCCTTCACCCACCCCTGCACCCACCCTCCCCCATGCTCCCTTCCTTCACCCCCACTACCCCCACCCCTACTATCCCCACCCCGTTGCACCCCCACCCCACTAAACCCACCATATCCCCTACCCCCTCCTTCACCCCCACTACCCCCACTACTGTACCCACCTCACTTATATAAATAAAACCAATATAAAATAACTAATGGGTCCCTAACCAAACTAACCTAAACTATAAAAATGTATTTAATTTCATTGAATGATATCTCTAACTCTTCTTTGTTTTGAAATTTTTAGAAAAAAACTTTTTTGGGTTAAGTGTGAATAAACACAATAGATTACCAAAATAGCCAGAAATAAATTACAAATAGGAACTAAAATTAAAATTTTAAAATTAATCTTAACATGTAGTTCATCCATGCACTATAGGATTTGGGAGGAAATAAGTCACGTCTCGAGATCTATGTGAAAGATGAAATCATGTGACACCTAATGCTCTATGTCCTCAGTTACTATCACCATTATTCTATCCCCTTTATATCAATCAAATCATTGTTTCCAATATGCATCACCTCATTTAAAATTCCATACCAATGATACTGAACACCACTGCTCCTGACCCAATTTAACCTAAAATTCTATTTTCATCATTAAATCAATAACATCCTAAACCAACAATAGACAAACCATCATCGAATTCCACATGATTATAACACCCAAAATGACCTTTACCAATGATAACATCAACCAAGAATACAAACTATGATGATCCAAATACTCTAACTTAATAAAACTAATCAAACCAAATTGATTCAATAAACTAAGAAGAACCAAAATATATGGACTTAAACCAAACCAAATAGAAGTGACCTGATCCAAATCAAATAGAATATATAACTAATACTACTAGAAATGAGAAAACCAACCTATTTTATATAAAACATAATAAAATCTACAAGGCTCTAACTAAATAAATGTAATCCAAACAAATTTATTCACTAAAATAAGAACCTAAATTTATAGACCTAAACTAAACCAAATAGATTTGTACTAATCCAAAATAAATGGAATTAAATTAACACTACTAGAATCGAAACAACCTAACATAAAATCATATCATCAAAACGTCTGATTTATAGAATTTTCATATTTAAACTCTATAAGACAATCAAACCCAATGAAAATAAAAAAAAAATCAAAAAAAATCATACCTAATGCAGTAAGTGAAAACAAATAAACTCTATCAAATAAAAATGTGAAAATTAATAAGACAATAAATCAAAACAAATTAATCTTACCCAATGAAAATTGAAGAGGCTGTGGATTTGAAATCAAGGAAACCCTTCTCCATGGAAAAAATCATAGGTCATGTGAGAAATTAGAACCATCCTAGTTCATATGTATGATGTTGTTCATTTGATAAAATCAAATATAATTGAAACCACAACAATATAAATAGAACAACTATTTGAGGAAATAGAAAACAAACCCTAACACACCCTACCACAGGCCACTCACAATCTGTGAGTCATGGAATGCCCACTGGTGAGAATTTGAGGGGTGCTTGGAATGTTTGAATACTGTAAAAACATTACACATTGGTGAGTTGATGAGGAGGGTGTCCTGAAGGCAGAGGCGGATCTGGAGCCGCGTTGGAAGAAGAAGATCACAGGGTGGTTGGGTGGTCATGTTGTTGGAGGAGGATCATCCCAAGGTTGGGTGGTTGTATCTTTATTGGAGGATTGTCTTGAGGTTGGGTGGTCGCGTCATTAGAGGAGAATCATCCTAAGGTAAGGTGGAAACATCTGGGGAGGATGAAGGTCGGACAACAATCGTATGAAAGCTGCAAGGAAGAGTTCCCGAGGAAGTGTCCGTGGAGAAGAGTCCACGAGGAAGAGGAGAAGGTTTCGAGGGTGAGTCAGTGAGCGAGAGATGAAATCCTTGAGGGAGGTTAAATTTCCATGGCTAAAGCCACTGTTTTTTAAAAACCATGGTGAGATAATAGGATTTAGCCACAATTTTTTTAAAAAGTGGACAAATCTTAAATTACTAGTAGTGTGAATAGAGATAAAGAACTAGAAAATGCACCACCCACACTCTAGTGTATTTAATATAAGTATTATTAGAATTATGCTAACCAGTTCCCAAATTTTAAAGTTAATTAATATAAAAAAACATCAACAACCCCATAATCCTATAGAAAAAGGGAAATATAATGTGATCACTATTTATGATGAGGGATATGATAATGATGTGTTTAAAGGCACATTTAACTTCCACACTAAAAATACTAATGTATTATTTGATTATGGATCTACCCACATTTTTATATAAAAATACTTTTATAAGGGTATCATAATTACACATCAAAAAATAGATGTCGAATTATTAGTAAACCCCCCTAATAGTACAATGATCACATCCTAGGTCTATGATTCTTCTATGGTTGATGCTTATAGGAATGTGTTTCCTGAAAATCCTGAAATTATTTATCTAGTTAAAATTTATGTTATTTTGGGAATGGATTTAATTTTTTTACATAAATCCCACCTAAATTGATGAGGAATGGAATTTACATTTGATGTTCTATACCAACCTATGATTATCTATTAAGGTGATGAAAAAATGAACTTATAATGGAAATTACATCCATCATATGGGTCATGATTCTTATTTAAAAGGGGAAATCATTTTAGATGGTTGGGTAGAAACATAGAATAAAATATATTACTACTATTTAAAATTTTATTTATGTATTTCTAGAAGAAATTAATGGACTTACATTGAATTTTGAAGTTGAGTTTGAATAGAACTCATACCTGGTGCTACACCTATGTCCAAGATTCAATATAGAATGGGAACAATTAAGTTTCAAAAATTGAAGTAACATTTAATGGAGAATATTTACATGGGATTCATTTTTACAAGTGTTTCATGTTGTGGTGCACCAATTTTTTTATTATGAATAATAATGGAACAATGTGACTCTGTATTTATTATTGTGAACATATAAAATATTTCTATCAAGAAAAAGTATCACCTACCCAGTATTTATAACTTTTTTTATCAACTACACAATGCTCAATACTTTTACATGATTTATCTTCACTCTAGATAACATTAATTTAGGGTCTCTGTTTCGGGGTCGGTCTCGAAACGCCCAACGGTTTCGTATCCGATGACACGAGGACCTGCTTTCCAAAGGTAGGAATTTTCCAAATGGTCTGTCCAGCGATGCTTAAAAACTCACATTGGTCGAGAGGATGGGAAGTCGGGCTCATCAAACCCTTTTGGGGGGAATTATTTCATGTTCTGGGACTCTCTTATATATTTAAGACGTATTCATATGTTCGCAAATCTTTGTTTTATACCCAAGAATAGTATCCATGGATTTCTCCTAGATGGTAATGGTCAGTTGAACGCAGGGGTTCAGAATCATTTATGCCCAACATTTACCATCCCTCATTGGATTAATGACCCCAAGGAGTCGGGACTCATTGAGGCGGTACTAGGAGTGGCGCGGTGAACCGATATGAAGATAGTCGGATCGACCAGTTGTTGGGCTTGAACCTCAAGGAGGCTTCCTAAGTACCCTGCCAAGGAGATAGGGATCAAAGTCCATGTAGGTAGAATAGGAGCATCGAAGAACCGACATGAAGGTGGACCCGGGGGTCTGCTGGTGATCGGGCTTGAACCTCATGGAGGCTTCCTACGTATCCCTGTGGTAGGGAATCAAAGTCCTAGTAGTTCGCATTGGATTGGGACTTACGCTCTGAGGTAGCCCAGAGTGATGGATTGGGACTTACACTCTAAGGAGGCCCATGGTGATGGATTGGGGATTACACTCTGAGGAGGCCCAAAAGAGGATGTCATGGTCGATGCTTACTCTAAGCCCATGTGATTCATGCTTGGTGTGAGAAACAAGAGGCAGTAGGGACCGGAGGATCACGTCGCGAAAGGTGAATCTGTGAGAAGTGAAGTGGGGATTATGCATGAGGGCGGCACATAAAGTTGGGGCTTACTCCAGGATGGACGCCCATGGTGACAAAGCGCAGTAGGAGAGGGAAAGAGGTGCTCCTATGCCCGTCACTTCTCTTGTTCCCGGGGGAAGTACCAAAGTGCATGGGGACTTCCTTATGATGGGTATTTTACTACCCTCCGAAGAAGGGAGAAGTACCCTAACCCCAATAGGTGGAGGGTCAGAAAGGGGGCTCTCGAGCTCAGACTCCACATTACCATGGGAATGTGAACCCAAGAATGCTTTGGGAATCTGCTCAAGGGTCGTGGAAACCCCTTCACCCCTATTTACTGTGGGTATGTGAACTCAAAATGGCGCGCTGATGTGCCTGATCATTACACCACACGGATCCGGTGGCTCTGGTGGAGGCCTCAGCTCGGGGCCGATGAGTAGGCCAGTGAGGGAGTCATGGAGGATCAGGCCGGATCGGAAGGATTTTATGTGTCTCGGGGAATAGGAACTTCGAAGAATTTGGCGGGACAAACAGGGGTATGGGTGGTGGCGCCCTTCACGTAGGGAAGTGTTGCGCGGTTGGAGAAGACGTCCATGAACCAGGGTGGTCCATGGACTGATGGGCATCCAGCGAACCAAGGTGGTTTGTGGCTTCAGGTTCGATCTGCGAACCAGGGTGGTCCGCTGAGGGTTTGATCTGCGAACCAGGGTGGTCCGTAGAGGGTTCCATGCATGCAGCGACGGCCAAGGGCGGCACTGGCCGAATGCTCGTCGGTCGAGGCTTCTCCTGCGTAGGAAGGTGCTACGCGGTGCAGCGGATCGGAAAAGAGGCATAAACTCTCTGGTCTACGGGGAGTGCATCCGCAGAGGGACCATGGTTTGAGGTTTTCTTTTCTTTGTTATTTTAGGTTTGCGATTCACCAATTTATTATGCATTTTTGGTTCCTTATTAGTTTGTTCCTGGGTTCATACCTGCTCTGGTTCGCGAACTAGAACTTCTGAAATCCTAAGCCTTCCTTAAAAATCCTTCCACCTGAATCTCATTGATCTCCTCACCGTTCCCACTTCTTCTATTCCCCTTGGTATCCTTTTATAGAGCAGGGAAAAGTATGTATCTATGGTCATGTGGCACCTTTTGCGGAGGCCCATGAACGAAAACCTGATTCACGGATGACTCGGTCAATTCGCAACTCACGGGGGGCATTGAGTGTATCACCCCCGCAAACCAAACGATATCCCTACGAACCAAACGAGCTCGTAGAGTGCTTTATGGACACGGAGGGTTCCGCCTCCATTATGCGAATGACAGTGGATGCGGTTTAGGCCAGTCAATGCGGTCTGCGGCTGGGAAAGTTCGTGACGGTGGACCAGTTCGGCGCCTATACTGATTTGCGCCCATGGAGGATCTCTGCCTCCATCTCGCAAAAGAGGCGGGTCCGTGGAGGGGAGAAGTTCACTGAACTAGCCACGTAACACTTGAGCCGGTTCATGGACCAGTTAGTCCTTTTCCAATTTTGAGTATTGGCCTCCTTCCTTTTCCCAATTCGTTGAAGGGAATTGGGTAAAAATCCTCTCTCGAATTAAGGGGATTATTATCTTCCTTTGTAGATTTTTCAGGACCCTACAGATGCCTTCCATCGGAATGGGGTCCGATCGGAACGAAGAGGAGGAAATTCTGATGTAGAGTGATCCTAAAACTCGGATGGTTTGCGGTAGGGGAGTGGACCCGGTGGGGGACCATGCCTATAAATACGGGGGGGGGCTTCATTTGTCCTTTACCGGATTCTTCATGAAACCAGAGATTCTTGCATTTCTATCTATGCATGCTCGTTCCTTCACGAGATGCTTCATAAGAGAACCAGCTACCGCTTCCGTGAACCATTCTTCGTTCGCGGCTGCCTCCACCTACGGACTAAATTTTCGGCCGCGAACCAAACCTTTTAATTAACTAAAAAGTAAGTCACGATGGGCCGCAGAGGAACTCGCTTCACGTTTCTAAATGGTCTGCGGACCAGAATGATCCAAACTTTGAAAAAAATACTTTAAGTCCAAACTTAAATGCTTAATGCTCAGAGTTGAGGTTCCGCGAGGCAGCCTGGTTTGCGTATTTCTGGCCCACGCTCCATGGTCCAGGGTTTTGCAGATGCATTCCACATAAGGCTGGTTCGTAGGATGCTGTCATCGCAAACCAACCTACAAGGCCACCTTGTGGATTTCATTATGAGGCTTGGATAGAATCCTTTGAAAATACTTGGTATTTTTTACTTTATTATTTTGGACTAACTATTTGCATGATTTCCATGGCGCAAAAAGAAGATAAATATGGTTCCTCCTCATCCCGCTACTAGGCCCGCTGCTGGGCCTCTCCCAATTGGTTCATGGAGATGTATATCCATGATTCATAGAGCAGAAAACATCAAAGAGGACCCTAGTTAGTCCGTCATTCCTGACGATGGTGTCTTGAAAGACTTACTCTCTTCTGAGCTCCTGGGTTATCCACTATCAAATCAGCTTCTTCTTTACGGTTTCAGTATTCAGGATGACACCCTTATCCCCCATACTCTCTCGGGTCTTCTGTCTCCTTTCTTGGAAGTGATACCAAAGTGCGTTCAGGTGAGCCTTACCCCATTGGGGGAGATGATCTCTGATCCTAATCTGAAATATACCTTAATTTTGAGAGGCTCTTTCTGGACCCAAAGTGATCACTACACACAAGACTTCTCTCAAGAAGTTGTCCTCAAGAATTACCCTTCTATTATCAACCTTTCTCAAATGGATCCTGCCGCAGGGTGGATTCCTAGGTGGGATATTTGGTCTGGCGTGCTCTTCTCAAATGACTAGGCCTGGGCCTTCTGGGTTCATCATCATTTCCAGGAATCTCCTGAGTCGCTGGAAGCAGTCAATTTGTACTCCGCAGTATGGGAATCCCAATTTTCTATTTACCCACCATCCTTGATCCTGCCTGACCTGCTCAGTCACTGGTGTTCAAGCACTAATACTTTCCACCTCGCCCATGGTGAAGTTGGCATTAGTCTGTGGGACATCTATCAATTGGGAGGGATCCCGATTATGGGTGAGATGTATGACGAGTTCATGCCCACTCCTAGTGTGTGGGATGATGTTGAACAAGTTCCTTCATTGGCGAAGGATCTGCTGGTAATGGTGGAGAAATCACTGGGTCAGGCCTTGCGTTCCCACTCTATTATTCCCTATAGCACTTGGATAGGGTTATTTATAAACACCACTGGTCCTGTACCGAGGATCAACTGCCCCATGAATCATCCTTCTCAATAGTCACGAACAACCACAGGTTCCTACTGGGCAGTTCTGGAGGCTGGCGACTACCTTTCAGGGGGTTACGAGGTGCGCCCCGGTGTGCCGCCTAGCTCTGGCTGGCAGGTTTGTTTGTTATGTTTCTAAGCGGGTGGTTATTCCCTTCTCGGGATATCAACCCAAGCGTCAGAGCTTTCACCTTGATGATGGCAGTCGAGTTGGAAGAGGGATGCCTGATGAACATAGTCATGCCCACTTTGGCTCGTATTTATGAACTGCTGAGTCACATGCAGGAGGTCGGGTCACCGTACTGTCTGAGTGGGCCATTTCCGTTCTTATACGGCTGGATAGTGGATCACTACCACTATTATGATTATTTTCATAACAGGGTCATCTCGCATCCTACTTTTCAGCCTACCCTTCTTGATATAGCTGGGGTTCATCTAAATCCCCCTAGTTCTAACAAAGTCATTGGGCTTCTGAGTGATTTCTCCTAGTTTGCATTCACTCCCTACCCTTCCCCTTCTGACGTTGCAGTTGATAACTATCGGGGGAGCTTGGAGGAGTTCTCCTACATGATTTCATTGTGGGATGGGTTTTTGTCCGCACGAATCGACGGCGTTTCTCTGTGTATGTTGTATGTCCCAAATCGTTTTTCTCACCAGTTTGGGTGTATATAGCTCCAAGTTTCCCTTCCTCCTCCTCAAGCTCGAGTAAAGCACCCTGCCACTCTCCGTCAACGGTGGTTGATGCTGATGCGGGAGAGATCTGACACAAGTATTCTCTTGCCTGATATGAGATCGGCTTCCAGCCTATCTTTAGAGTATGCAAGGATGTGGGTAAAACATTACCCCAATGGGATCTTGGGGAAGGCTGTCCGACAGGTTCCCAAGTCAAGAGTCATTGTGACTGCTATGCCTACCGCACCTTCCTCATTGGCTCTAAGGGAGGAACAACTAATGGCTCGTCGGTCAAAGGGACTCAAGAGATTTTCCCCTCCCATCCCCTCTATGGCCGAAGTTCAGATGAACCCAACCTTCTTGGGCGCAGATGAGGATGACCCTATGGATTCAGGTCCAATCGAGACAATTGCTGAAGTTTTTCCAACCAATACCGGTCTTAGCAACATGACTCCCAAGCCCGAACCGGGGTTAGAAGCTTCAGGTCTTCCAGCTTCGGAACCATCACCTAGCGTGCACATGCCTGCACAGGTCGCAATTCCAGACTTCGGTCTCATGCCATCTAGTGAGGATACCAATGATCCACATGTCTTGGAGGATCACCGAGTAGTGCGCAGGTGGGCCTGGCCCTGGATTCGTGATATTGTCACTGAAACTCCCCTGGCCGAAATGGAAACTAAAACCGAAGCTCTTCGACAGCTCTTCCTGGGTTTGGGGTCAGGTTTCTTTGACTATCAGTAGTTCCATTCTCTTTCTTTCCACGTTGTCATGGCTCATGAGGAATTTTCAACTAGTGAATGAAAACTTTCACACCTCTCTTCTGCTCATTGTGGGACTCGAGCCCTGGAGAAAGCCACGATACAGCTCCATCAGCTGATAGCACAGGAGGTGATCTCTCGAGATCAGGCGGCCTTCCTATCCTCCAATTTGCATGAATGTGAAGAACGGGTAGCGATGCTGAGGGATCAGTTATCAGTTATGACTGGTCATCTTGAAGCCACCAGAAAAGGGATCAACAATATCCAAACAATAGTGGAGCATACCCATTTGGTGACCGAGGTTGAGGCCAGGGAGAAGGTTGTGCTGGAGCAGACATGCAATGACCTCCACCGCACAGTCGCTGATCTATTGGAGAGAGACAGTTAGGCTCTTTTATGACTATCAGATCCATTCTTGTACTCTCTGTTTTACTTACCCCTCTTTTTTTTGAGGGAGAGACCCCAGCTTGCGGACGCCCTCCCTTTTTTGTTCGAACAAAATACAATCTCTATCAATCATTTGTCGCTATGAAATTTGATTTTTACTGGAACAATTGTATTGTAAATAAAAAATTACTAAATCAGAATTAATCATAACTCAGAAAAACAAACTCTAACTTTTTCTTGGACCATGGGATCTAGCGAGAATAGTTTGACTATTGCTATGGTTCTATAGAAAAACCCCACAAACTTTTTGTGTTTTCTTTTAATGCCCTAATTTCATCCAGGGCTTATATAGTGTGAACCAAGCAGGTGTGGCCCGACTTTTTCTTAGGTCTCCCTTTTCGGGTTTTCGGCCTAACAGGCTTTGTGCCTCTTTTGTGAGCGTTTTAAAGTCCCGACGTCAAGACTATCATTACTAATGTTTTAGGTCAAATAGATTTGACCAAATATAGTGAGGAAAGGGCCCCAATGAGGTTTGTTTGATTAAAAGATGTCTCGGTGTCCTTCAGATGCATGTGGAGGGAGTGTGTTTAGATTTGAACGACATGCAGGGCATGTATCAAGGAATGGGATCCATATAGGCGTGTAGAGGTGGGAATAGCATCGCCTAAGGAAATATTTCCTTTGGTAGACAGGACATGAGCGATCAATATGCAGAGCCGCTGAGGGCATGGTATGCATAGTCGTTCAAAGGTGTCCTTAAGTCAATAAATCTCCATTTCTAATGGCCATATGACTTCAGGAAAGTCCAGCTTATGGAAACCATCATTGGTGTCTTGGATAATTATGAAAACCACCGGGGTGGCTTGGAAAGGGTATGTGACATCTGAAAGGTTTTGAGAACATCTGTATCAATCAGGAGTGTGGAAGAAAGGTTCATGTCCTATGAATTTATCTAACGTAAAGGACGGTTGGGGCATGGAGCAGTTTAAAGTCATGCAGCAGGGACATCATCTAGAATGGAACGGATTCTCCTGGTCGTCGGTAATCTTGTCAGAGACGTTCCACCATATTCAGGAAGGGTTGTGAAATGGGATAGTAAACTGTAGCATAGAGGGTTTCTGAATGTATATGGGGGCTCAGAGGCCAACAAGCGTACGGAGAGAGGAATTGGCTAATGAAATCTTGACTTTGGTAGACAGGCCAGGGGTGATCAATATGCAGAGCCGCTAAGGGAATGGTATGAATAGTTTTTCAAAGGTGTCCTTAGGTCAATGATTGTATTCTTCTGATAGTTGAGAAACTTCAGGTAAGTTGAGATTTGGGACCAACATGGGTGGCTGACAAGGGTTCATCTCTTTCTGGGTGCAGAGTATGGTTTATGACAAGAGGATTCCTAGACATGGGAGAAAATTCCTGGCTAAAGTTTCAAGAATGGGTAAATTCATCCCTCCCCACGCTGATGTGAGGTGGTAGTTTGTGCAGTTATGGACCTTGCACTGAGGTGGGGAGGAAAACCCCTATCCCTAGCTGGAATCATGATGATTTTGGCCGTTCATTTGACGTCATGTGGTAAATACGGAGTCTGTGCATTTTAACTTCATGCAGTAAGGATGAGGGACAATTTTTTTACATTCTACGCAGTCTAATGTCATGCGGTAAATAAGAAGTACTCTCAGTTTAATGGACATAGAGCACATACCATTGGGCAACTAATGATATAATCACTCAGAGGGAAATTGAATTAGGATGCTCTGGCATGCTCTGAACAAGTGTGTTGGAATGAAGGTGTAAACTGTAACTCTGGGGTTTCCCAGATCAGGAGAGATGGTATGGGGGCTCTGAGGCCGGTAAGCGTACGGGGCTAGGAAGAGTATCACCTGATGAAATCTTTCCTTTGATGAACGTTCTAGGGGATATCATTATGCAGAGCCGCTGAGGGCATGGTATGCATAGTCATACAAAGGTGTCCAAAGGTCGATAACTTTCCACTCCTGATGGCCATGAATGATTATGAAAATCCGGGATTGCTTATAGCACATATTTCGACACATGGGGATAATGGTGTCCCAAGAACAAAAGAGACATCTTCACGGTAGTTGCCCACTGAGTCAAAGTATCCTAGTTCTATCTTGATGATTGTAGATGCAAATTTTCATGTGAACCGCAGGCGGATACATAGTCTCCTCGGGTAGGGGTGCCCCAGAAACACTTGGATGCTGGTGAGGAATGAAGTTGTAAACCACTACTCCATAAATTTTTGGATCAGGAGATATGACATGGGGGCACTGGGGTCGGTGAACGTATAGAGATAGGAAGATTATCGCCTGGGGAAGTCTTTCCTTTGATGGACGAGACAGGGGCTATCATTATGCAGAGCTGCTTAGGGCATGGTATGAATAGTCATACAAAGGTGCCCACAGGTCGATGGCATTATGCCTCTGATGTCCATGAGTGGTTATGGAGGTCCTCAATTATCCGGGTCGTGGAGTCTGGTGTATGAAGAGGATGAATCCAAATTCATCAAGAGTATTCCTTTCCCATTTTACTGTATATCTTGGGTGGGTCTCGACGAAGCCCATGCAGTTTATCGTCATGCGGTAAGGACAAACTCCATGAAGTTTAATGTCATGTGGTGAGGACGATTTTCGCATAGTTTAACGTCATGCGGTAAAGACGAGGAACATTTTGGAAGGATGTTGTGCATTTTTACGTCATGCAGTGAGGACGGGGGAATTTTTAAACTAGTGAAAATGCTTGTAGTTGAAGGCATTTCCCAGGACGGTTAATGCTTGGTCTCTTCAGTTTTATACCAAGCAGACAAGATGTTCCGTGTAGTTTAATGCCATGCGGTAAGGACGTAGTGTCAAAGGCTTCTCTTCATCTGAATACAATTGGGATCGAACATCTCGGCATGCCCAGATATGGAGAGGGATTTATTGGTGTAAATCGTGGTTTTGGGGATTCTTGGATCAGGATAAATGATATGGGGCTCCTGAGGCCGGTAATCGTACGAAGCTAGGAAGAGCATCGCCTGTGGAAATTTTCCCTTTGGTAGACGGGCCTGGGGCTATCAATATGCAGAGCCGCTGAGGGCATGGTATGTATAGTCATGGAAAGGTGTCCATGAGTCAATAACTTTCCACTTTCTATGGTCGTGAATGGTTATGAGGATCCGCAATTATCCTGGCCATGATGTACGTCATTTGGGAAGGAAATGTCTAGGCATGTCGGGCATACTCGGCCCTAGTTGTTGTTAAAGCTTAGAGAGGTCCCTATGCTGGTTTATTTTGCGCGCGGAGGTGTACCTTTATTTCATGCAGTTTAATGTCGTGCAGTAAGGATGAAGTACTCCTAGTTTAGCGGTCATAGAGCTTGGACCATTGAGTGACTATTGCTGTATTCACTCGAAGGATAATTGAGTTACCATGCTCTGATATACTGTGAACTGGTTGGGGATGAAGGTTGTAAACTGTAACTATGAGGTTTCCTGGATCAGGAGGTGTGGTGTGGGGGCTCTGAGGCCGGTGAGCATATGGAGCTAGGAAGAGTACCGCCCAAGGAAATCTTGCCTTTGATGGATGAGGCAGGGGCTATCATTATAAAGAGTCGCTGAGGGAATGGTATGAATGGTCATACAAAGGTGTCCCCGGGTTGATAACATTCCACTTCCGATGGCCATGAATGATTATTAAAATCCGAGATTGCTCACAGTACAAAGTTCGTCATGTGGGGATAATGGTGTCCGATCATACAAGAAGCATCTTCACTACAATTGTCCGTTGAATAACAGTAGCCTAGTCTTGGATTGATGTTCGTAGATGCAGGTCATCATGTGAACCATGGGTGGAAACATAGGCTAACCGAGTAGGGATACCCTGGTGATTTTTGATGTGAAAAGGGGATGAACTTGAAAACCACGGCGCCATAAACTTCTGGATCATGAGGTATGGTATGGGAGCTCTGAGGCTGGTAAGAGTACGGAGCTAGGAAGAGTGTCACCTGTAGAAATCATTCCTTTGGTAGATGGGCCAGGGGATATCAATATGTAGATCCGCTGAAGTCATGGTATGAATAGTCATGAAAAGGTGTCCACGGGTCGATGACTTTCCACTTCTGATGGCCATGAATGGTTATGAAGATCCACAATTATCTGGGCTGTGGAGTCTGATGTATGGGGAGGATGTATCCAAATGCTCAGAGTATTTCCACCTCGTTTCTCCATACATCTTAGGTGGTTTGCGATGAACTCCATGCAGTTTAATGTCATGCTGTGAGGACATGGTCCGTGTAGTTTAATGTCATGCAGTGAGGAAGATAAATACACCCCGTGCAGGTCTGGTCTATAAACGGGGGAAAGGGGCATTTTTCTCTTTCAATATCTATTTAGTTTAACGTCGTGCAGGGAGAAATTAAAAAAGAAACACCCCGTGCAGGTCTAGCCCATACTCGGGGAAAGGGTGTATTTTTAAAGCTTATTATCTGTGTAGTTTAACATCCTTCGGTAATTATGAAGAGTACACCCCGTGATGGTCTGGTATGTACACAGGGGGGGAAAGGAATTTTTATCTTTTATTCGGGGGGCTGGGCCCGGATGGGGAACCCAGGCATCACTACGTATCCTCTGAGGGCAAAAATCAAGCCGCACATAGTTCTCTGGAAGAAGTACACCCCGTGCAGGTCTAGACTGTACATGGGGGAAGGGGGCATTTTTTTTATTTGAGAGGTGGCTGGGCCAGGACGAGGAACCCTGGTGTCGCTATGTATCATGTGAAGGCAAGAATCAAGCCACACATAGTTCTCTGAAAGACAATACACCCTGTGTAGGTCTGGTCCATACACAGGGGGAGGGGGAATTTTTAACTTTAATTCGGGAGTGGCTGGGCCAGGACGGGGAACCCTGGCATCGCTACATATCCTGCGAGGGAAGGAATCAAGCCATACATAGTTCTCTGAAGTCCGTGCAGTTTAATGTCATGTAGTAAGGATGAAGGATACACCCCATGAAGATCTCGTCCGTACACGGGGGGAAAGTGCATTTTTAAACTCTTTTTTGATGGTTGGGCCAGGATTGGGGACTTTGGCTTTGCCATGTATCCTTTGAGGGAAGGAATCAAGACATGTGTAGTTATTTGAAAGGATTACACCCCGTGCAGGTCTGGTCCATACACGGGGGGGAGAGGGCATTTTTAAAACTTTTTGTCCGTGCAGTTTAATGTCGTGCAGTGAGGAAAAAATGCTCTTAGTTTAAGGTCATAGAGTTTGGACCATTGGGTGCTTGGCAGTTTAAGTTCATGCAGCTCGGACGAAGAATACACATCGTGCAGGTCTGGTCCATACATGAGGGGAAGGGGGCATTCTAAACTCTTATTATCCCTTATTATCCGTGCGGTTTAACATCGTGCGGTAAGGATGAAAGCCATACAGTTTAACGTCATGTGGTTAGGACGAGGGGTATTATTAGATTCTGTGTAGTTTATTGTCATGCGGTAAGGACAAAGGGTTCTTTTGGTTTCTATACAAAATACTTCTTTTGGAATCTCGCATTGGTAGGAGTCGTGGTGACTTGACCGTCCATGGAGATCAGGGTATATGCTCCGTTGGAGTAGACCTTGTGTACAACGTATGGTCCCTCCCAATTGGGCTCCAGCATTGGAGGTTTCATTCTAGTTATCATTAGGGTCCGGAGGACCAATACCAATTCTCCTTTCAAGAAAGACCATAGACTAACCTTTTTATTGAAGGCTAGTGCAATCCTATTATGGTAGACTTCCCGATGGTGCAAACTGTGTATCCGCTTCTCATCCAGCTGTTCCAATTCACCCAGCTGCTTTTCTGATTTCTCATCATCAAATAATTGATCATAGATGGCAACACGGAGTGAGGGAAGTTGGATTTCAATGGGCATGACCGCCTCTGTGTCGTACACTAATGAGTATGGGGTAGCCTGAGTAGCGGTGCAGATTGTGGTTCGATAAGCCCACAATGCATGGAGGAGTTTATCCGGCCATGAATTCATGTCTTTATCCACCATTTTCTGGAGAATGTTGGATAGGGACTTGTTTAAAGGCTCTATATATCCATTGTCCGCTGCATGGTAGTGGGATGAGTGGTTAGCCTTGATACCATACTCTTGGTATAGTTTCTCCAATTTAGCAGAGCAGAAGTTGGTGCCGTTATCCGTCAGTATGGTATGAGGGACACCAAATCTGGTGATGATATTGGTTTTCATGAATCTGACAATGCTTCTTTCCCCAAATTCCTTAAGGGGTACAGATTCTGCCCATTTGGAAAAGAAGTCGGTTGTTGTGAGTATATACTTCAGCTGTTTGGCTATGGCGGGGGGATATGGTCCTACAACGTCCATTCCCCATACGGAAAATGGCTAGGAGTACTTGTCTTGATGAAGTAACTCCAGGGGTTGGTGTATAAAGTTGGCATGAATTTGGCATGAGTGGAATTTTGCGGTAAAGCACTCACAATCTCATGCCACTATGGGCCAATAGTACTCGAGCCTCCGAACTTGATGGGAAAGCTTGGTGCCTGGGTGATGTGCTCCGCATACTCCAGCATGCACTTCAGTCATGATGATGGCAGTTTCTTCTCCATCAATGCATTTGAATAGGACTCTGTCATGGCCTTGTTTGTAGAGGACCTCTTGGTGACTTGTGCCGCCATATAGGACAAAGTTGATTGCCCTTCTCTGTATTTTCTCTCATTCCGCCCTGTCTAAAGGAAGTTCATCCTGTTGAAGGTAGGTTCCACTGGGGGTCATCCAACCGGTGGTGGGAGCATATGACTCAGAGACAGGACTGACTTCATGGATTTCCTCTATCTTGGTTTGAACATATGGCAAGACCATTCGGCGGTGAGCAATACTGATGACTATTTCATCCCGATCTGGGTCAGATAGGGTTGTCGCCACATTGGCTAATGCATCATCCTGGGTATTTTGGGATAGGGGAATATAGGTCAATGTTGGTTCTGTAGAGAATTGTACCATTAACCCTCATACATGGTCAAATAGGGGAATAAGATCCTCCTTTTTTATAGCATAGTCACCATTTACTTTCTTAATGACCAGTTCCGAGTCACCTTTTACCTTAAGCTTTACTTGTGCCTGGAGTGCGAGTTCTAGGCCTGCAATGAGGGCTTGATATTCTGCTTCATTGTTCGTACATCCTTCTGATAGGAGGAAGGAATATGGAAAGACTTCCTTTTCTGGGGGCATGAGTATTATCCCTAAACCCACCTTGTTAAATTTGGGGTCTTCCATCCTCTTCTCGGTTGGGCTTTGGGAGGCGCCGTTAAAGTACATTTCTCATGTTGGGAGCTCTTCTTGAACCACAAAGATGTATTCATCGGGTAGCTCAATGTCCGGTATGGAGGTTCCCGTTGAGGGGTGGTCTACCAAAAAGTCTGCTAATACCTGACCCTTAATGGCCTTCTGAGGCAAAAAATGGATGTCAAACTTTTGAGGATGACTGCCCATCGGGATAGGTGCCCGGTTAGCATTGGGCGGCTGAGGATGTACTTGAGCAGGTTATTATGCAAGAACTAAAGGACTTCATGATGCTGCAGATAATGTCTCAACTTTTGAACCATGAATACCAAGGCTAAATAGCTCTTCTCAATGTTTGAGTATCGAGTCTCAGCATCAATCATTGTTCGGCTGAGGTAATAGAGACTTTTTTCACAGTCGTCGTCATTCTTTTGTGCGAGGAAGGCTCCCAATGATCGCTCTAGGGCCGTCATGTATAGGAGGAGAGTTCTTCCTTCAACTAGGGGCATGAGCACTGGTGGGATTAAGAGGTACCTCTTTAGGTGGTCAAACACCTCTTGGCAGTCATCTGTCCAATGGTACGTGACTCCCTTTTTCATTAAAATATTGAAGGGAAAAAATTTGCATGCCAGTTTGGCTATGAATCACCTGATATTGGATAGGTGTCCTTGGAATGCTCTCAACTCAATGAGGTTGTAGGGAGGTGGTAGGTTAAGGATAGCCTTTTTCTTCTCAGGGTTGACTTCAATGTCGCGATGGCGTACAATGATGCCAAGTAACTTCCTTGAGGTAACCCCTAAGGTTCACTTCAAAGGGTTCATCTTCAGGTTATGTTGTCGAAGTTTGTTTAAGACGGTCTCAAGGTCTGACAGGTGATCTGAGCACTACCTTGATTTGACCACCAAGTCATCTACATAACATTCGATGAATCTCCCCAGGAATGGTTTAAAGATATGATGCATGGCGCGTTGATATGTGTCTCCAGCGTTCTTGAGACCAAAGGGCATAACTCTGTAACAGAATACTCCTTGGGGGGCTCTAAAGGCAGTGTATTCTTCGTTTTCTTGGGCCATCCTGACTTGATTATATCTAGAATAGTCATCCATGAAGGGTAGAGCCTCATACCCTATCGTCGCATCGATTAATAACTCGGTGATCGGGACCGGGAAATCATCTTTCGGACAGTGCCGATTGAGATCTCTAAAGTCAATGTAGACGTGGATTTTCCCGTTCTTTTTCTTGATAGGGATGATGTTGTCCAACCAGATGGGGTATTAGACCTCCCGAATGAAGCCTAATTTAATGAGATTATCGACTTCAGCCTCTATTTTTGTGGCATGCGAGGGATGTGTCCTTATGGAGGCATGTTTATAGCCCAGGTGGTCTTCTGGAAGACCCAGATGATGCATCGCCACTTCGGGATCGATTCCCGGCATTTCTGTGTAATTGCAGGAAAAAACATCCCGATGTTGCTTCAGGAAAGAGGTATATACCTTGTGCTCCTCAGGGGATATGGCTGCACTAATTAAAGTAGGACTCAGATCTTCGTTGGTACCCAGTTTTATTTCCCTGAGCTCATCCACCGTGGTGTAGATACCCTCCTCAAATGCAGGAGGTGCATCCCTAAGATCTTCTTCCTCTTCTTCTCCCAAATCCTCATCTTCTGGATCTGACGGGGGGAGTGCTCTTTACTTGAGCTCCTGGGAGTCCGGAGGTGAGGCATTGTGAGTTTCCTCGCTCAAGTACTCGCCCCCAAATTGAGGGTGGGAAGACGTTCCCACATTTTCATGCTCGGCCGTCGTGGCTGAAGTCATGAAGATAGCTGAGTGTGTGTCTGGACTTGAACCCCTTCTCTCAATATGGTTGATGGGCAGTACGTAGTCTCTGCCAAGCTACCTGAGGGGGTCATCAGGAACAACTTCAAGACCATTTGGAGCGGGGATCTAGTCAACACCATCGGCCAAAGGCTTCTTCCTCTTTTTCTCATATAACCCAGCGTCAATGTAGTGTGACTCAGATAGACCTAAAGGGGCATTATCGGCGTACAAGGCCCCACTTTTCCTATTGATGCAGTACTTAATACACTGGTGGTATGATGAAGGAATGACCATGTGCTTATGGAGCCATGAACTTCCTAGCAGGGTATTGAATGTTGTGCTCTGCCAGACCACCAGGAATTCCGAATAGGCTACAAGGTCTCCAAAATGGGTCTTTAGCTTGATTTGTCCCATCGGCTTCTGCTCACTCTTGTCGTAACCTAGCAGAGTGGTGGCCGAGGGTATTAAATCACCATCACTGTAGCCCAACCTATGGAGTGTCCATAGGGGAAGGAGGTTAACTCCAAATCCATTTTCAATGAAGACTTTATGGATCTCAACATCATTCAGTGTTTCAGATACATAAAGTGGTTTGATGTGTCCTTGCGTGATGGAATCTTCATCCTAATCGGTGAAGGAAATCACAACATTGCATTCAGTCGGGCCAGTCTCAGTATGGTAAATCTCAGCGGAAGCTAACTCATCTTGAAACTCTTGGGGGATGAGCAAGGCTTCAATAAGCACCTCCATGAGGTCGGCTGATAGACTCAGGGCATCCGGGATAGACAGTTTGGCTGGTAATAACACCAGCTACTTAAGGATGTTTTACTTTTGCTCCAACAGCAAACGCTTCTCCACTGGTGGGAGAGTTCTAGCAGGCATCTTGGGAGTTGGAGTATGTGATGGGGAGGGACCTGCTGTGGGGTCGGATGTCGATGATGTTCTCACATTTTGGGGACCCAACATGGTCGTTCGGTTTGTACGTGCTAGGCGGCTAGGCGCTCGTTCCTCCTCTGATGGGTATCACAGAATAACGGGGCCAGGGTGGCCACTTGTGGTTGTGGAGGAATGTTTCTTCTCCTGCTGAGTTTGTTGAAGGGCTCTCCCATGGGTTTTCGTGATATTAACGGTTCGGGCCGGGTTCCAACCATAGGTTGGTTTCGGCCGCGACTGCATCTCCCCTGGTATCCCCTACCTCTGTGATTCCTCCTCCCAGCCCCTCATGTCTGGAACTCGGGTTCATAACCATACCCTTCGTCAGGGGAAAATTCCATGAGATGGATGACGTTGATGGAACCAAATATTGGATCCTCATCCTCGGACAAGACAACCTGGTCGGTTGTCCGTGATGGTGTCGTTTGGTGGGTCGGTGCCCGTGGCCCCAAGTTCGAGGGCACAACATCTGACAGTGTCGGTGCTAACTTTGGCCTCGTTGCGAACTAATCCTCTTGTGCTTGTCTCATCCTTTGATTATGCCTGGATGATCAGCTTTTGGAGGGTTGTGAGGCTGATACTGTTGGTTGTGCAGCATTAGGGGCTGTTGGCGGCAACACTGGCTGCCGTAGTTGGGCTCGAAGTATGCCCTGGGCTTAGTTGATAGTCTTCCGAGTCATCCAGTTATCAAATTTATGCCCCTTCTTTCTGGTGACTTCCTGCCAACCCTCACCTTTGTTGGAGTTAGTGGTAGAAATATACATCACATGTGCCGTGGGTGGTCCCAGCTCAACCTGCCCGGAGTCTACCATCCTTTTCAGAAGATCTTTGAAGATGCAGAATTCCTAAATATTGTGCCCCAACATTCGGTGGTAGGTACAGTAGTCTGTCCTTTCATCATGGACAACTTCTTCGGGCTTCCTCAGCTCCGGGATGCAGAGAAAGTTGCAGTTCATGGTGGCGATGAAGTAGCTGCGGACATGGTCCTATCGGAACGAGTATACTTTGTTCCATCATTCCTCAAACTGGTTCCGCTTCGATCCTCTCTGATCATCCTGCCTGGTCGGAGGCGGCCACTGATGCACAGGGGGAACTTGAGGATTTGGTGGAGGCCTGAGCGGTGGAGCATGTACATGGTCTGGCTTGAGCGTGACAGAGGACACTTCAGCTCTGGATTCTCTCTTTCCAGGAGCCTGTGAGGCTATTCAGGACATCAAATTGGTCCGTTGCAGGGAGTCCTCAATTCTCTGGGCAATGGATGAGAGGTGGCAGAAGCTAGTGGTGCACTTCACTGGTATGACTGGTGTTCTCATCTCATCTCTAAGATTGTCAATGCATATAGCAAGAAACTCATCTTGAGGCATTGGCCTCTTCAGAGAGTAGGTCAGACCTTTCTATCTAGAGATGAAATCTGAGACCCTCTCGTTCTCCCTCCACTTGCAGTTCATGAGGTCTCTGACCATTGCCTTGGGAAACATCGAGCTTATGTAGAACAAGAACTGCTACAAAATGTCTTCCTATCTTTTTATTGACTGTTATGGAAAACTCATATACCAAAGGAAGGTAGATCCTATCAAGGTCCTCACGAATCATCTGAGTTTAACCACTTCTTATTGCTCTGTATTTCCCATAATAGGGCCGCAATAGGATGCGTAGTGCATCAAATGTTGTTCCAGATCTCCTGATCCATTGAAGATAGGGAATACAGGGCTCCCAAAATTGGGTGCAAGTGGTGTGTTGCTCACCCAATCTGGGTAGGGTTTCCGCTCTGGCTGTATCGGGGCGCGTCGATCTTCCATCGCTTCCAATTAAGACGTTAGTGCTCCAATGGTGTTTGTGAGACTCTGATTTACATCTCGTTGGGCCCATTCCTGAGCAGGTGCAGCCTGGGGCATTGCTTGAGGATCCATCTTGGTTTTCACCTGGGGTGAATGTGCTATTTGTGACACCTTCGGATGGTTCAAGCGTACTCGCTCCGGTTGCTTTCTGAATGGAGGAAAGTATTGGTATTCATCTAGATCCACATTTAGGTAGTTGGAAGGACCATGTGCCTCATTGGGAAGGGTAAGCCTGGGTCTTTGAGTTTCACATACTGGGAGTGCAGGATGTGGCTCCTCTTGGGATGCATTATCAATAAGACGGTTATTCTGGAGTAGCTCAGTGTTAACCACCTCAATTCCTTCATTTCCTCTTCCTATCGAGCGAACATCTCTTTAAATGTGAGTGGCTCATTTTAGTCGAGAGAATGGGATGGATTAAGGGTAACATTTCCTTTGTTTTATCCTTTTTGGAAGCTCGTAGGGTAATCGGAGGGGGGTTGGCTGAAGGGGAGACCATATTTAGGGCGGCCCTCTGGTTCCGGGTGTGCACACCTGGTGGTTCGTTGTGAGTCACAGCCTAACCGGAACTATCGTCTCCCGATCCATCCTGATTTGCATCATACCTAGTGTCACCCATGGGGTTAACCTCTATGACGTTGATAGATGCATATCATGGGGCGGAGAAGATGTCATCTTCCAAATAGGAAAAGGATCTCCCACATCTTCTAATGTCCTTCCCTTTTGTGATCTAGGATTGCCTTTGGACTTCTTGATGAAGGGTGACGCGGAGAGTTCTTTGATGCGACCTTACGGTGTGCCTTCCTCTTAGAGGGGATAATGATTCAAATGATGGGATAGGATATGAAACTCCTCTTCTTGTTGTCCTCCCTAGACGAGAGAATATTGACTCTCGTGGGGGAGGTTGTTGTTGAGGGGGTAATAATGCCCCTAGCCCTGAGGGCTGGGATTGGCTCCGTTCCTTGGACATCGAGTCTCTTCCCATTTTTATTGGTCTCACGGGGGAATTTGTTGTTAAAAATTCCCCCAATCCTACAGGCTAGGGTTGACCCTGGACTGCGGTAGTGGATGCTGCTATTGCTACCTGCCTGATCTTGCGTGCCCCCATTCGGGGGTGAACTAGGTTTGGTGTTGAGTTCTTCTGTGAATCAATCCCATCTAGTGAGGCAGGCAATGATCGCTGAATGGACTATCTTATGCGAGAGTCATGTTGTATGCTCTCGGCGGTCTGATTCAGGAGTTCTTGAATTGCACGTTCCCGTCGGGCCTGACGCTTTTGGGACTTACTCAAGGACCAGCTCTATTGGATGTGTTTCCTTTCTTGAACGTATAGACCACTCGATTGCCGTCTTGACATGATGACATTGCAAGACACCACGCCGAATGGGTTGTTCTAGGCGGGGATTGAAGTGAAATGCAGAGCTCCATGTTCTCCCCATCCCATAATACGGACTCCTGTCGGGGCATCACCGATGAGGTGACGCAACTGGTGCAGCACACGGAGGCAAGCGATCTCTATGTTTCCTTTACGCTACTCGGTTCGCTGTCACCATGCCAAAGGAATAGCTTCTAGTTCAATGTGACGCAAGAGATCTCTTATTGTCTTGACATGGTCTACATACTCGTCGTAGGGTAGAAAGCTTGATTTCAGCTGGCGGAGGGTTGTCCATATATTATGGAGGATTCCGTACACGCATTCTTCCGACAACTCTCTGGTTATGTCGAACTGAGAGGTGGCCGTGGGCCAAAACATAACTGGTATATCATCCCTAGCCAGTCATTTCCTTAGGCGCAACATATCGGCATACTCCTCCACTAGTGACTCCTCTACCTAGTCATCCCAACTGAGATGCTCGCTGTCAGTGTGGTCAGAGGTAGTGGGACCAGTAGGTATTGAATCATTATGTGGGCGATTCTGAGACGGTTCATAAGATGAACGTGGCCCGGGAACGTCTCCTGATTTAAGAAGGATTTCTTCGGCGAATAACTGGGAATCTGACATGCTTGATCCCATCCTTCTGAGTGCCTCGGCATATGATGGCTTTTTTGTGATTGATTCGGCAGGGGGAGGACCTTCTTGTCTATATGATATGTCATTACAGGGAGGACCATTGCAATGACGGCTGTAATGGTGAGGACTACCATTAATTCTTGACGCCTCACTGCATAGTGGACTTTTGCAGTGCATACCCTGGGGAGGACCTGTAGGGCGTGTCACAGCAAGGGGAGGACCTTATGGCTACATAGCATTGTTACGGGGAGGTCCTTCACAACAACTTCCATCATGGTGAGGATAACCATCATGGTTTGACATTCGGTGTGCATCTTGGGGAGGACCTTCAAGACACACTACAATAAGGGGAGGACCTTCTTGTTGCTTGGGGTCACTACGGGGAGGACCTTCGCAATGGCGGCCGCGGTGGTGAGGAATACCATCATAGCTGCTGTAATGGCGAGGACTACCATTACAGCTACCGCAGGTAGAATATCTGCGGGGCACACCCTGGGGAGGGTATTCAGAATGTACCGCAATGAGGGGAGGGCCTTCTCGTTGCTTGACGTCTCTATGGGGAGGACCTCTGTTATCAAGGTGGGGAGGACTACCACCGTGATCTGATGACTGGTTGTGCGGAGTGTCATTGCAACGTAACCCCTGGGGAGGACCTTCAAGGAAGGCCACGACAAAGGGAGGGCCTTCTTTTCATGATGAGACATCACTGCGGGGAGGGCCTCCATAGTTGTGACTATGATAGCGAGGACTACTATCATAATATGTGGTCCCACTGCATAGAGAGTGTTTGCAGTGTATACCCCAGGGAGGACCTTCAGGGTGGACCGCAGCAAGTGGAGGACCTTCTTGCTGCTCAATCTTCTGGTCACGTGGAGGGTTTCCGTGACTCGCATCAAAAGAGGATCTCTCGTGATCGATTGTTATATGACCGTGGGGGAGGCCCCCATGGGTGCTCTGGGGAGGACCTTCAGAGCTACTGGTAGCAACATTGCGGGGAGGACATTTGCAACTGCTACCGCCGCTCCCATAAAATGGTAATGGGTGGGCAGGGTTCTGAGCCTGCGATGTGTTCTTAGTGTCCTTGGGAACCCCAGATTCCAGTAGACCGGAGTCATAAACCTGCTCTTTATTTTCCGGCTGCCTTCGGCGCGTTCGGGGCGCTTTTTTGTAGGCAGCGGGGACCGTCTGCTGTTAATAATGAACTTCATCTTTGGGTCCCTATCTAATTGCGTCCCATGATGCTGTCAGGATATGATGACAGACATATTGACTATTAGCAGGGATATATGCCTACTATGGAGCATCCACCATAATGGACGGGTGTCCCCCAGTTGGAATGAGTGAAGCTGCTCGATCCGGCTACCCTTGCATCGCGGAATATAGCTGGCGAGCCTCCTGGGTAGGAGCAGGGATGCAGATCTGCTCCAAGGTGGCTATATCGTATCTTAGATGAGTTTCCTCAATTGGGGAGATGGGCTCACGGGCCTGAATCCTCGTTGTTGTTGCTGATGCAATTATATTCTGGAAAGTCTGCAAGATATGATCTGGGATCGATACCTGCTCCTCCATCATTTCCAGGATATGTAGAGAGACATCTTTGGCTGGAATGGGTATGAAGGCCTATTCCGGTATCAGAGTAGGAATATCCTGCTCTGGTCCTCCGGTGGTCAGTGGGTTCTGACAATTATCTTGTGTCGGGGTAAGTGAACGAATCTTCCCCTGTACCGAGATACGCCGATTTATCTCTCTGTTTGCTGCCACATTGGGATGGAGGAATTTACTTGCATCTGCAGGGAGCTGGCCCTGCATATATTGGTTTCCCACCTTATTGAGTCGGTGGCCTTTGTTGGCGGGGAGACGTGCCCACCTATGATTTTCTGCCACATTTTGGTGGCGGGCTTTGTCAATCACCACCATATCGGGATGGTAGGCGTCAGGAGCATCAGCTATGAGTTGGTCCTGCAGGCGTTGGGTTGCCACCACGTTAGGTTGGTGGGCTTCACAACCCTAGGCAGGGAGAGGTGCATGTTGGGTAGGTGTCTTCCTGTGTGAGCAACGAGTGTGATGGAGCTCAGCGGGGATGTGCGCCGGCTCGTATGATGCCGCCATGTCTGGATGGCGGGCCTTGGAGGAACGAACAGGTGTATGTGCCTGTTAGTAATGCATCTTTGTCACCACATCTAGGTGGTGGGATTTTTTGATTGCCACCATATCGGGATGGTATGCGTCAGGATCATTAGCTAGGAGCTAGTCCTGTAGGCACTTGGTCGCCACCACGTTAGGTTGGTGGGCTTCATGACCCTGGGCAGGGAGAGGGGCCTGTCGGGTAGGTGTCATCCCGTGTGAGCGACGGGTGTGACGGAGCTTGGCGGGGATGTGCGCTGGCTCGTATGATGCCGCCATGTCTGGATGGCGACCCTTGGAGGAACGAACAGGTGTATGTGACTGTTCGTAATGCATCTCTGTGACTCGGTAGCGGAGCTCCTCCTCAGAGACCAGGGTAATGACTGGTCCCCAGTTGTATGTTTTCCGCCCTCGTCGGGCTGTCTGAGGGGACGGAGCTCGGGGAGCATGGGCCTGAATCCTCGGGGCTATGTCCTCCCTGGCGAGTGGATGTTGGGTCGTGGCGTGACCGCGATGACGTCTTCCGGAGGGGCCTTAGGGTGGAACCCCCATTCAGCGGGGATGAAGTCCTCAACATCGACCTCATCCACCTCCCTAAGATAAGGGAGATACGCATTGTCCCGTTCTGGTGATAGACTCCCGAAACGGTTGGACACAACAATAGGGGATGTCTGGATCTTCCTTTTTGGCTGCTTCCAGGCAGGTGATCGGTGAATCTTTCTGAATTGGAGGGCGTGCATGGCCACCTCCACCGTTGGAAGAGTACCATTCACATGGTACTCTCAGATCAGCATGTCCGAGTCCCAGCGTTGAAGACGCTGGGTGGGTGACGGGGTCCTCTGTTTGTGAGGATGCCCATTCGTCGTGTGGCCTAAAGTGCGCACTTGAGATTTCCTTCGTGAAACCATTGGATTGAAGGGAATTATGTATATTACCTGTAAAACATTTTAACAAATACAGATAGTAAACTCTTCAAAGCAGCATCTCATGATCCCATGCGTAATTAATGGCCTTTCTTGGCCCTCTTTGTGAGTAAAAGGGTCCACATGGTGGGATTAGGTTAAATACGTCATGCTTTGTTAAATATTCACGTCGGTTTCACCATTTTTGCTTTGGGGTCGGTCTTGAAAGGCCCAACGGTTCCGTATCCAATGACACATCGACCTGCTTTCCAAAGGCAGGTGTTCCCCGGATGGTCTGTCGAGTGATGCTTAAGAACTCACATTGGTTGAGAGGATGGGAAGTCGGGATCATGGCACCATTTTGGGAGGAATTATTTCCTGTTCCGGGACTCTCTTTTAGATTTAATACATATTCATATGTTTGCGAATATTTGGTTTATACCCAAGCATAGTATCCACCGATTTCTCCTGGTTGGCAATGGTCAGCTGAACGCAAGGGTTCAGAATCATTTATGCCTGGGGTTTACCATCCCTCATTGGATTAATGACCCCGAGGAGTCGGGGCTCATTGAGTCGGTAGTAGGATTGGTGCAGTGAACCGATGTGAAGATAGTCGGATCAACTAGTTGTTGGGATTGAACATCATGGAGGCTTCTTATGTACCCTACCTAGGAGACAGGGATCAAAGTCCACATAGTTCAAACAGGAGCGTCGGAGAACCGACGTGAAGGTGGACCCGGGGGTTTGCTGGTGATCGGGCTTGAACCTCATAGAGGCTTCCTACATATCCCTGTGGTTGGGAATCAAAGTCCTCGTAGTTCGCATTGGCTTGGAACTTTTGTTCTGAGGCAGCTTAGAGCGATGGATTGGGGCTTACACTCTGAGGAGGCCCATGGTGATGGATTTGGGATTACACTCTAAGGAGGTCCAAAAGAGGATGTCATGGTCAATTCTTACTCTAAGCCCACGTGAGTCATGCTCGGTGTGAGAAATAAGAGGCAGCAGGGACTAGAGGATCACATCATGAAAGATGCGTCCGTGAGAAGTGGAGTGGGGCTTACGCATGATGGCGGCCCATAAAGTCGGGGCTTACTCCAGGATGGACGCCCATGGCGACAAAGCGCAGAAGGAGAGGGAAAGAGGTGCTTCTGTGCCCATCACCTCTCTTGTTCCCAGGGGAAGTACTAAAGTTCATGGGGTCTTCCTTCTGATGGGTATTTTACTACCGTCCTAAGAAGGGAGAAGTACCCCAGCCCCAACAACTGGAGGGTCAAAAAGGGGACTCCCGAGATCAGACCCCACATTACCGTGGGAATGTGAACCCAGGAATGCTTCTAGAATCTGCTCAAGGGTCAGGGCAACCCCTTCGCCCATGTTTACCATGGGTATGTGAACTCAAAACGGCGCGCTGATGCGCCTGAGGGTTACACCACACGGATCTGGTGGCTCTAGTGGAGGCCTCGGCTCGGGACCGATGAGTAAGCTAGTGAGGGAGTCATGGAGGATCAGGGCGGATCAGAAAGATTTTATGTGGCTCAGGTAATGGGAGCTCCGAAGAATTTGGTGGGCCACAAAGGGGTATGGGTGGTGGCTCCCTTCGTGTAGGGAAGTGATACGTAGTTGGAGAAGCCGTCCACGAACTAGGGTGGTCCGTGGACAGATGGGTATCCCACGAACAATGGTGGTTCGCGGCTTTGGGTTCGATCTGCGAACTGGGATGGTCCATGGAGGGTTCGATCCACAAACTGAGGTGGTCTGTGGAGGGTTCCATCCAGGTAGCGGCAGATCGAAAAAGTGGCATAAACTCCTTGGTCCTCGGGGAGTGCATCTATGGAGGGACCATGGTTCGTGGTTTTCTTTTCTTTGTTATTTTAGGTTTTCGGTTCACCAAGTTATTATGCATTTTTGGTTCCTTATTAGTTATTTCCCAGGTTCATACCAGCTCTGGTTCGCGAACTGGAACTTCCGAATTCCTAATACTTCCTTTGAAATCCTTCCACCTAAATCTGATTGATCTCCTCTCTGTTACCCCTTCTTCTCTTCCCCTTGGTCTCCTTTTATAGAGCAGGGAAAAAGATGTATCTATGGTCATGCGGCACCTTTTGTGGAGGCCCATGACTAAAAACCCTATTCACGAATGACTTGGTCAATTCGCAACTCGTGGGGGCCATTGAGCACATCTTCCCACGAACCAAACGATCTCCCCCATGAACCAAACAAGCTCAGAGAGTGCTTCGCAGCTGCAGAGAGTTCTACCTCCATTCTGCAAACGACAACGGATGCGGTTTGGGTCGGTCTATGTGGTCCACGGCTAGGGCGGTTCGTGACGGTGGACCAGTTCGGCGCCTATCCTGCTTCACTCTCGCGGATGATCTCCACCTCCATCTTGCAAACGAGGCGGGTCTACGGAGGGGAGTGGTTCGCTGAACCGGACGCATAACACTTGAGCCGGTTCGCGGACCAGTTATTCCTTTGCCAATTTTGATTATTGGCCTCCTTTCTTTTCCTAATTCGTTGAAGGGAATTGGGTAAAAATCCTCTCTCGATTGAAGGGGATTATTATCTTCCTTTGCAGATTTTTCAGGACCCTACAGATTTAGGGTCGGTCTCGAAATGCCCAATGGTTCTGTATCCGATGAAACGTGGACTTGCTCTCCAAAGGTAGGCGTTTGTCGGATGGTCTGTCCAGTGATTCTTAAGAACTCACATTGGTCGAGAGGATGGGAATTCGGGCTCATCGCACCCTTTTGGGGGGAATTATTGCCTATTTCAGGACTCTCATATAGATTTAAGACATATTCATATGTTCACGAATCATTGGTTTATACCAAAGCATAGTATCCACAGATTTCTCCTGGTTGGAAATGGTCAGCTGAACTCAGGGGTTCAGAATCATTAATGCCTGAGGTTTACCATCGCTCGTTGGATTAATGACCTCGAGGAGTCGGGACTCATTGAGGTGGTACTAGGAGTGGCGTGATGAACCGATGTGAAGATAGTGGGATTGACCGGTTATGGGGCTTGAACCTCATAGAGGCTTCCTACGTACCCTGCCTAGGAGATAGGGATCAAAGTCCACATAGTTCGAACGGGAGCGTCAGAGAACCGACGTGATGGTGGACCTGGGGGTCCGCTAGTGATCGGGCTTGAACCTCATGGAGGCTTCCTACGTATCCCTGTGGTAGGAAATCAAAGTCCTCGTAGTTTGAATTGTCTTGGGACATATGCTCTGAGGCAGCCCAGAGTGATGGATTGGGGCTTACACTCTGAGGAGGCCCATGGTGATGGATTGGGGCTTACACTATGAGGAGGCCCATAAGAGGATGTCATGGTCGATGCTTACTCTAAGCCCACGTGAGTCATGCTCGGTGTGAGAAACAAGAGGCAGCAGGGACCACAGAATCACGTTGCGAAAGGTGCGTCCGTGAGAAGTGGAGTGGGGCTTATGCATGAGGGAGGCCCATAAAGTCGGGGCTTACTCCGGGACGGACGCCCATGGTGATAAAGTGCAGCGGGAGAGGGAAAGAGGTGCTTCTGTGCCTATCACCTCTCTTGTTCCCAGTGGAAGTACCGAAGTGCATGGGGACTTCCTTCTGATGGGTATTTTACTACCCTCTGAAGAAGGAAGAAGTACCCTAGCCCCAACAAGTGGAGGGTCAGAAAGGAGGCTCTTGAGCTCATAATCCACATTACCGTGGGAATGTAAACCCAGGAATTCTTTGGGAATCATCTCAAGGGTCGGGGAAACCCCTTCTCCCCTGTTTACCATTGGTATGTGAACTGAAAACGGCACGCTGATGCGCTTGAGGGTTACACCACACGGATCCGGTGGCTCTGGTGGAGGCCTCGCCTTAGGGCCGATGAGTAGACCACTGAGGGAGTCACGGAGGATTAGGCCGATTTAGAAGGATTTTATGTGGCTCAGGGAACGGGAACTCTGAAGAATTTGGTAGGCCACACTTGGGTATGGGTGGTGGTGCCCTTCACGTAAGGAAGTGCTATGCGGTTGGAGAATCCGTCCATGAACCAGGGTGGTCTGTGGACTGATGGGCATCCCGCGAACCAAGGTGGTTCACGGCTTCAGGTTCAATCCATGAACTAGGGTGGTTCGCGGAGGGTTCGATCTGCAAACCAGGGTGGTCCACGGAGGGTTCCATGTTGGAAGGGGCAGCCAAGGGCGGCGCCGACAGAAGGATCATCGGTCGGTGGTTCGCCCATGTAGGAGGGTGCTATGCAGTGCAATGGATCAGAAAAGAGGCATAAACTCCCTGGTCCACGGGGAGTGTATCCACAGAGGGACCATGGTTCACAGTTTTCTCTTTTTTGTTATTTTATGTTCGTGGTTCACCAATTTATTAAGTGTTTTTGGTTCCTTATTAGTCTGTTCCCAGGTTCATACCTGCTCTGGTTCGCAAACTAGAACTTCCGAAATCCTAAGCCTTCCTTCAAAATCCTTCCACCTGAATCAGATTGATCTCATCTCTGTTCCCCCTTCTTATCTTCCCCTTGGTTTCCTTTTATAGAGCGGGGAAAAGGATGTATCTATGGTCATGCGGCACCCTTTGTGGAGGCCCAAGACCAAAAACCCGATTCACGGATGACTCGGCTAATTCCCAACCCGCGGGGGGCATTGAGTGCATCTCCCCCGCGAACCAAACGATCTCCCCTGTGAACCAAACGAGCTCGGAGTGTGCTTCACGGCTGCGGAGGGTTCCGCCTCCATTCCGAAAACGACAGTGGATGCAGTTTGGGTCGGTCGACCCAGTCTATAGCTGGGGTGGTTTGTGACGGTGGACCGGTTCGGCACCTATCCTACTTCACACCCACAGAGGATCTACGCCTCCATCTCGCGAACGAGGCGAGTCTGCGGAGGGGAGCGGTTTGCTGAACCGGCCGTGTAACACTTGAGCCGGTTCACATACTTGTTAGTCCTTTGAAAATTTTGAGTATTGGCCTCCTTCCTTTTCCCAATTCGTTGAATGGAATTGGGTAAAAATCCTATCTCGAATGAAGGGTATTATTATCTTCCTTTGCAGATTTTTCAGCACCCTACAGTCTCAAAGGAGTATATACCCAAGACAACATTCTATACAATTTACAGACATTATGAGATTATAGTGATTCAATTTTTTCTACCTAGTTCTCCCACTATCTTCATGAATTGAGTTATTAAAAACATTAGAAAATACCTTGATCATTTTTTGGTAGTATTTATATTAGAAAATCATATATATTTAAAGGTTATGGAATTGTAACAATATCAAATAAGGATCATTCTAAATACCCCGATGAAGGAGAATATTTATGAAAATTTACCAAGTGTGAATTTTGGATTAGAACAGTTTCATTATTAGTTCATATAATCTCTTGTGAGGGTATATCAATAAACCCTTCAAAGACAAACTTTATTGAATATTGGCCCAAACTAACCATGGTGATTGAGATTCATAGTTATATTGGTTTGGACGGATATTTTAGACACATTGCAGATAATTTTTTTTCTATCTTATCCACTCACCAAGTTAACTTGAAATGGTTCTTAGTTCCATTAGAAAAATAATTATAATGAATGTTTTATGTATTTTAAGAGAAGTCTATTCAAGGAACTTGTTATTACAATACCCTAATGTGGATATGGTATTTTAATCAATATCGATGCGTCAAAGAAGGTATTGGTATGTGTCCTCATGAAAAATTATATGTTTATATTTTATGCCTCACAAAAAGTGATGGTTAATGAAAAAAATTACCGAACTCATGATTTTGAGTTAACTGAGGTAATATTTGGATTAAAGATATAGGGGAATTATCTTTAAAAAATAATTTTTTGAAATATAATATGATGAGGGAATTTTAAGGTATATATTCACTCAAAAATAGCATAATATTCTCTAAATAATATGGTTGGATATGATTAATGATTATGATTACTCAATACATTAACACTCTAGTAAACTGAAAAATATCTAAGATACAATCAGTTGAAATGATCATTCGAGATTTTCAATGATGAGGGTCTCAAAATATCATATCATTTTAGACTTTCAAAGGACGGTTCTTGAAATCTTAAAGGAAGGGGGACATATTATCTGTCTAAAATGAGCGTTCAGCCATCTATATAAGTGAATATTAAAGAGTCATTAATGGAATATGTAGATATACAAACGAATGTGAGAAATATTCCTAAGTTAAAACATGATTATAATAGAATAATGAGGTTCAAAAACTTTTTATGTTTTCCTTAGGTACTAGATTTAAATAAGGAGATGTTTGATGAAGCTCATAGTTCTTCATTATTAATTCATATTGGACATATAAATATGTATAGAGATATGGGATATTATTTTTGGTGGGATGGAATGAATAAAAATATTATAGAGTTTGTATTCTATTTATTTTTATGTCATCAAGTTATATAAAAGATATTATAGTCAGAGGGAATAATAAAACCATTACCCACACTGGAGTGTAAATAGGAAAATATCACTATGTATTTTTTTCACTGGACTCTCAATAACAAATTAAGGGGAAAATGCTATATTGGTTGTAGCATATCACCTTAAAAATTCATTACATTAATTTCCATTAGTGAATATCTATCTCTTGATCATATTACTCGGTTATAAATTAATTGCATGGAAATATTTCATGGTGTACCATTATCAATTGTATATGATTAGGATCTGAGGTTTTTCTCAAAGTTTCAGAGAATTATTTTGCAGGATCTGGATACAGAGATTGGTTTTATCACTACTTATCATCCAAATATAGATGTTCAGTGTAAGAGGGCCATTATAACTCTAAAATACATGTTTATTCCAAGACCTTTGTATTTCATTAGTTTTTTGGATCATCAAATTCTTTCGGTATAATTATCTTTAAATAATATATTTCACTCTAGATATCAAATCGATCCTTATGAATCCCTCTATGGTAGGAAGTGTAGAAATAAAAAAATTATAGAATTATTTTAGAGAATGAAATATATTGGGACCTAATCCATATTTATAATTTGTAGTTAATATTATATTCATTCAATAACAAATAAGATCATCTCGGAGTCGGAAAAAAGGTTCTACTTTCTATTATATGAAAGATGTATATTTTGATGTATGTGACAATGTATTCTGATGAATAACTCTCTAAAATCGGGTGATGAAATTTGGAATTAAGGGAAATATATGCCCTAGTAATATAAGTGATTTTGAAATTATTAATTATATCATGATTATAGCTTATCGATTAGCGCTCCTACATAATATCTCTCAAGTTCATGATGTGTTTCATGCATCTGTCCTAAGAAAGTACATACCCGGTCCATCACTTATATATAACTAAGAGTTCATACCACTATAGAATGAAATTTATTATGAAAAATAACTAGTGGATAATATATTTCATAGATATAATGTTCTATGAAACAATACCGCTAACTTAGCCAATGTTTTGCAGAGAAACCTCCATTTTTTGGAAGCTATGTGGGAACATGAGGATGTGACGAGGCATAAGTATCTTAAGTTGTTTTTGTTAGAGTAATTTAATTTTTGTGTGAAATTATTTTATGCAGATAGAATGTAACACCTTAATATTTTAAGAAACATTTCTTTCTAATAAATTTATTTTCTTCAAAAACATGGGCTTCCCATAATAATGACTTTAAACGAATTGTGATATACTATATAAATAGTATTATCACCTACCCTCTGTATTGGAGAGTATGAAGAGTCTATAATAAATTATGAAAATTTATGGTTTACTAATTTATTAAATGAAGGCAATATTTAACTTTTAATAAATAATAAAAATGAAAATAATTTGAAAATAAAATAAATGAGATATTTTCCTGAAAAAATATTTTTATGCGCACATTATATTTTCATCTTGATATTTTAAATTTATAACTATTGCTGAATGAATTTAGTGGAAATTATATTTTATATATTCAATAAATTTTTTTATCATTCATCAAATATTTTTTATTATGTATAGGATAATAATAAAATCATTTTTATGCTTAAATATGTATTTTTCTAAAAAGTGACTTTCGTCTTATTTTTTCATACTTACTTCAAAAATAATTTATTCCATTTAATGGTATTAAATTATTTAAAAAATAATTAAACATTTAGAATAAGGAGGTTCAAATTTTTTAAATTGGGTCATTTTATTTTTGGATAATACTTATATTAACAGTGGTAAAATTTATCTCCTCAGTAAAGGATAAATTAGGTCAATATAATTTAATAATATATTGAGAGTCCCTAATGTTTAATAATAATTATTAGAATATAAATTTCATTTTACCCTTATCACCTTATGATTTGAATATATTAATTTAATGGACATTTATCTATGAAAATGACCTATGTAATATTTAATTTAATGACAGGTGAAAATTGTCACTCTCTTTTGTTTTTAAAATCTAATACATGTCCATATAATGAAAAAAGTGTTATGAATGAATATGAATATCTATATTGAGATTAAAAAAATAATTTTCTATAAATAATTTTTTTTTTTTAGTAATTATATAATGACCTTAATTTCTTATGCAACACCAATGCATTATTTATCAATTTTAAAAACAATATAATAAATGATTTCAAAAACATTAAAAGTGATATAATGAATGAGATAATGTGTCCCATTCCTTTTTTATATCTATATTAAATATTATGGTTGTATTAATTCATTATTTTCTAATTCCACATTTTCCATGATATATTTAAATTTGAATTAAATGAATAATTTTAAAAACGACTTTAATGATATTTTATAATAAATAATATTTTCTCAAATGAAATAAAACTCTTAAAAATATTATATTCATATAAATTAATGTGATATATTTTTATAAATCAACCATGGTTCATTTATTTTTATTTTTAAATTTTATAGTATCATTATTAACACATAAAAGGTAGAAAATTAAAATATTTAAATAATTATCAAAATGTTAACTAGGGGTTTAAAACTAAAAGGAAAGGTAAAAATGTGATTCAAACATTTAAAAGTTTTTTTTAGGGTATTATTTTGAATAATAATCATCTAAACCTAGAATATTATCTATTTGGATCCGTTTAAAAAAAAATAATTTACATTAATTTTATATTTTAAGAAATTCCAAGAGTTTCTCTTCCCTCAATTATAAAAGGTTACCCTCGATTATATTATTCACAACACATTTATAGTTATATATCAAAAAAATCTATGAATTTATCTTAAAAAATACCTATACATATCCTAGATGTTCTTCTCATTCAAAAATACCAACACTGGGGCCATTTAGAGGAGATCTGAAGGAATCATTTTAGAGAAGATGTATTCTCCTTAACCAATCAGCTTCTTATAAATTGTTTTTTCACATACTTTAAATATGTTATATCATTCATAAAATAATATCATAAGTGTAATTAATATGCTAAAATGTTATTATTATATTTAAAACATAACTATACACCCTATTTCTTATCAAATGGGAATTCAGAGTATCAATTTTTCCTATGTACTACTTAACGTCTTCCCATAGCGATACAATTCATATTTCATCACAATTTTTTATAGATAGGAATTATGATGGGTTTAATATTTATATATAATATATATGAACAATTAATTGTTATTTAATGAAAATATCATGTTTACTCTCTTATAATCAATTCCATTGGCCAATAATAATATCCCTCGTGCATAATTGTGGACTACCACCTTCATGAAGTGATGTGATCCATTTCTCATTTATATTTTTTTAGATGGATAAATGTATTAATTTTATAAATATATATTTTATATATTATATAATAATAATCTTTTAAAGGTGAATTAATATTTAACTTTGTTTCATTCAATCCATTGAAAAATGAAAACATTGTTCATACTTATGTACAACATGCCATCTCCATTAACAATGTAATTCATTTTTCTATCCCTATCTTTAATTGATGACTATATATATATATATATGTATGTATGTTTGTATATAAATAATTAATATATATTATAATTATACCAAGATTAAAATTCTATAGATGATTGAACTATGATCAAAGTACACGGTCTGAAACTATCAAACCAAAAGATACATGAAAAATGAAGCAATTACAATCTGTAATGGTAGTTTTAATAATGAATTATTAAAAAATAGGCAGTAAGAGGTTAAAAGTAAATAATATATGGTTTTATATATATGACTATTTTCTGAAATAATATTTTTAATAAACCAATATTTATTATATAGTGGGTTATAAAATGTATGAACGAAGTCCGACGTAAGTAAGGGGTTTTATTTTAAAGTCTCATTGTTTATTAGGATTCCTTAGGATTATGTTTTGATGATGAAATTTTCAGATAAAACTATCAATATAATTTATAATTTTATTATAATCAGGTTATTTATTGAAAATAAATGTTTTCTCTTCATTATCTATATCTTTTTACTCAATATTCCAAAATTATTTTTTAAGTAAAATCATCAACATTTTTCACTTCGATCAATGAAAATGTTTTCTTCCATATCCTCGTATTCTAAAAATATTTAACGAAGCTTTTAGTATTATTTTATGATTATTTAATTTCATTTTTATCCATTATAAACTTTTTAAAAAATGGTTTGAAAGGAATGTTGTTTTCATTTTCTAAATGTGGTACTTTGTGACTTTTTTGATAAAATTATGCAATGAATATTATTTAATTTGTATGAAATGAAAAATATTTCCTGCCATCATGCAATGTTTTAAAGAATTATCTACAAGTTCCCATGGTTATTTGGTAGTAAAATATTTTCTATAATATTTTATAAATTTTTATATTTTAATGAAGTGGTTATCAAAATGGAAAGGTAATGTTCATCATGAATGATTTAATGAACTATTCATTCATCAACAAAAAAAACATAGATTTTTGTTATGATTTAATAGTAATAAGATCCATGAATACCATACATATTATTTCTATTGATGTTTTATTTTTATTATAGTATGATTCCTGTAGAATCCAACCTTTTCCAGGGGATATGCTTGAATGAAATGTTTTTTAAACCCATTACTTTTCAGGGGTTCTGGTATGATGAATGGTTTATTATTTTTTGGCACATAACTGTATGATTTGTATTATTTTATAGTTCGTACCTATATCTCACTCTAATGAATTCTATAAATATATATATATCATCAGATAAATAAGTCAATAATGGGTAGTAATCATAGTTTACTAAGGGATTTTTTCACTATGATAGTCTTGGGAGTGAGTCTAGAATACTTATATGGTTTAGGGAGTGAACCAATTCAACTATGATAATATTTAAAAAGATCCTTGAATATTAAGAAAATGATTTTCTTAGTTATATTTATGCCACAATTTTTTTACTTATTCGTATATTATGCTCATATGGCTCATGTTCTTTGATTCCTTAATGATTAATTCTTTATTAATTACTATAATTTTTTCCATGACTCAAGATTATGATTTATGATATATAGGGTTAGGTTTTAAAATTTTAAACTCTAGTTATAAAACCCATTTTCTCTTGTTTTTCTTATATGATAATTTATATCTCCTCGTTTTCCCGTACTCAGCATCATAGTTTACCCTTTATTATGTTTCCATTCCCATGTTTTATGAATTTTTTATGTATTATATGTTTAAGGAGGGTGATAGTTATGAAGATATATGTGGTAGATTATGTAGAATCATAATTAACTAGTTATTTATGTGTCCATGTTTTCAATGAAAATAAACCAATATGATTCTGGCATGGATCTTTATATTAAGTAAACAATATTCATCTATGTACATGTAATATATATATGTGAAAAGTTTTGGTTTCCATAAAAAACCCTAAAACCATAAAACCCCTAAAATCTCTAAAACCCCAATAGAACCATAAAAAACAAAAAACCTTTAAAAAAATATAAAAATCCTAAATACATTAAAACCCCCTAAAATCCTATAAAATCACTAAAAACCTAAACAAACCATACCAAACCGTAAAACCCATAAAAACCCTAAAAGAACATTTATACCCCTAAAACCATAAAAGAACACAAAACCCCTAAAACCCCCTGAAAATCCATAAAATAATTCTACAAAACCCTAACAAAATTAAATATACATGAAGCTCTAATAACCCTAAAACCATGAAAAACCTAAAACCCTAAAAAAATAAAATACTATAAAATACATAAAACCACTAAAAACACTTTAAATCCCTAAAACCCAAAAACTATAAGGATCATGAAAACCCTTAAAACACCTAAAACCCCTAAACCCCCCAAAAGATGATAAACCCTCAAAAGTCCCCTAAAAACCTTAAAATATGAAAAAACACATACGAGAACTAAACAACACAAAAAAACCAAAAATACATAAAACCATTAAATCCATAAAATCCCCTAAAACACATAAAATTACTAAAATACCATATAACCATTAAATGCCATTAAAACGCCAAATGTCCCTAAAAACCCCAAAAAACCCAAAAAATCCTAAAAAACTATAAAAACCATTAAAAACAATAAAAACCTTAAAAACCTCTAACATAACTAAAAACCATAAAACCCCTAAATACCAATAAAACCCAAAAATACCAAAAATTCCAAAAAAAATAAAATATCCCCAAAACCCTAGGAACCCCAAAAAATACTAAAAACACTAAAAACCCAAAAAAAACTAATTTAGAACCCCTTAAACCCTAAAACCCATAAAAATCATAAAAATACCCAAATAACACAAAAATACAAAAAAAAAACTAAACCCTAAAATCCTAAAAACCCTTAAAAACCTAAAAAACACCTAAAATATCCTAAAAACCCTAAACACTGTAATTTTTTATGAAAACCCTAACAAACCTAAAACACCCTAAAACCCCTAAAAACACAAAAAGACCGTAAAATCCCTAAAAAAACTTGAAGTCACTAAAAAACTCTAAAAACCCATAAAATACCAATGAAATCTCTATAAAACCATAAAACTTCATAAAAATAAAAAACCCCTAAAACCATAAAACCCTATAAACCCTAAAAAACATAAAAGAACTGAAAACCCTAACAATACATAAAAACCCTAAAACCCAACCTCCCCATAAACACTTAAATTTATAAAACCCTAAAAACTATAAAATATATATAAATATTAAAAAACAAAAAACCATGTGAAAATCCTAAAAACCCAAAAAAATGTAGGAAACCATAAGAAAACCCTAAAACCCCTAATAACCCTTATGAATACACTAAAAACCCAAAAAACATTTTTTAGACTCACATGTTTTGATAATCCCAAATCATGTTTAAATATTGATCATGATATATTAAATCAGTTACTAATCTTTTTAATCTGTATTTATAATCATTTTATTCTGAACAAAGTATACTCTTAAGTCTCATGACTTTGCTGCATCAGATTATAGTTTATATTTATCTAAATATAAGTTCATTGTTAAAGGCTATTGGTAAGAGCCTTCTGTTCAAAGTCACTATTATAGCTCACTGTCACTCTAAGTCACTGATGCTAGAAGATCGTCGTTGAAGATTTATAGTCACTATTGGAAGCTACCGGTACAAGGATATTGTCCCGAGTCTACCATTGATCTGCTTATCAAATATCACAGACAAAGAGTCACCATCACAAGATCACTGCTAGGACAAGGATTCTGTTAGAAGTTCACTGTCAGACTCAATCTCCAGTCTTCTATCAAGAACCTCACTGTTCAAGCCTACAGTTGGACAAGTCTATCGTTAGTAGAAGGCTACCACTGCACAAATCCTACTGTCGAGATAGTCAAATGTTGTTCAAAGTCCATTGATGAGGATATACTATTACATAGAGTAAATAGATACCATTACAAGACATCCACTAAACACAAAGTCCACCGTTACAAGCCTACAGAAAAAGAGCCTACCGTTGAAGTCCACAGTTGTAAAGACCACAATTGAAGTCTACCGTGTGACATGCATCTGCAACAAGTCTAATGATATTCTATTATTTTATTTATCAATTTTATTAAAGCTATTATAACGGTCATGTCTGGAAAAATTAATGCACCTTGCATTATTTAATGTTATTTGCAGGCATATCAGGAAACAGTACGATGTACGAGGAAGACCACACGTGGTTGAAACATTTTTCCTGTCGGCCCCTGCTGAACCAAATGAGAAAAAGCTGAACTGGAAAAAAGCATATATATATGAGAGAGAGGCATTTAGAGTGGCTCAGACAATATATATAGAGACAAGAAAAGTGGTGTGGATATATTGAATATACACAGAACACTCATAAGAGAGAACCATAAACAATCTGAAGAAGAACCCTCAAGCACTGATTCAGAATAACACAGAGGTTCAAAATGATCAGTTGAAAGAATCTCCTTCAAGCTGTTGTGGGGTGCTGCAAAGAGCTTAAAACCCAAGAAAATGATTATCTCTACATCTGGAAGTCAGAACCTGGAAGTTGCGACACTCTTTTTTGGAGTCAACTTGCAGAGAAGGTCCAAATCTTAATCTCATTCATTCTAACGAGTCCAGAGCCAATCTACCAACACAACAGAGCATTATAAACTCATCCATACTATATTTATCTCTATTTTGTTTAAATATTGTACATTTGTGAGTAGTGTGTATGTGTTACACACACTAACTCTTTTGCTTGAACTGAGGGATACTGAAAATCCCCATACCAAAATATCTTTAAATTTTTTCCCATGTATAACTGTGGAAGAAGCCTTTTGTGCCTTGAAAGTTTATTTGCCCATGTAGAACAGTGGTAGAGGTTGCAAAACCTGGACAGTTTGTGAAAACTATTGTAAAGCTCGATACAGGTTGTGTATCACTTTTTAATATAATTGCTTGGTGGTAGGTGATCACCAAGTGGAGAGGACTAGGTCTTGTCTTAAGACGGAACCTCTTGTTTAAATTGTTGTGTTCATCCTTCCATTACTCTGTTTTACATTTATCCGCTTCTTATATTTTCAATGAAAAAAATCTATTTTTACATTAACTCTGATAGTTAGTTCTGTTTAGTGTGTATATCTGATTTGTTTAGTAAACTTGTTTTAAAAGTGGAATTAGTTCTCATACTGATTCTACTGAGGAGTAATCAACCTTTGAGAAACCTATTGAACAATAAGTCACTTATATCTCTACTGCCTAAATTGACTGGGCCATTTTAATTTGGGGGATTTTAATCCTAAATTTTTTTAACAGAAATTTTAATTGGAACTCAATTCACCCCCCCTCTTGAGTATCCACTCCGACCAACAACATTAAAAACCCATAAAAACACCAAAACCCCATAAAACAATAACAAACCCAAAAATGGATAAAAAACCCTAAAAACCCCAACAAACGCTGGAAAACCCCAAAAAACCATAAAAATCCCAAAAACCATAAAAACTCTAAAAGTAAACAAAAACTCAAAAATCCCCTTAAAATCCTAAAATCTCTTAAAAACATTAAACACTAAAACCCTAAAAACCTAAAAAATTCTAAAAGTACTAAAATTACATAAAAAACATAAGCAACCCAAAACCCATAAAGACATTTAAAATCTCTAACATAATCCAAAACTCCTTAAAACCCATAAATACCCATAAAACCATAAAACCCACTAAAAACATAAAAGTACTAAAAATCGATAAAAACCATAAAAAACCTAAAAACACTAAAATCCCTAAAAATATCCTAAATACCTAAAAAAATAAATGCCCCAAACACCCTAAAACCCATATAAACTATGAAATCACAAAAAACTCTAAAAATCCTATTAAACACAAAAAAAATTATGAAACCCTAAAAATCCTAAAAACTATAAAAACCCTAAAAATCCAGGAAAATACCAAAAAACACTCAAAATCTTTGAAAACCCTTTAAAAACAATAAAACCCTCAGAATACTAAAAATATCTAAAAATATTAACCTCTAAATTCCCTAATATCCCTAACACATCCAAAAGCCCCTCAATGTGCCAGAAAGCCAGGAAAACCCTTAAAAACACGAAAAACCCAAAATGTAACATCCCAAACCATGATCCACTAAAACAGATACCCATGTAGGTTCCCCACATGACCTCAGACACATCTCCTCATACACCAAAGGCTACAAACAATATGTGAGGGTCCAATAAAAAAATTGGGGAAACTATCACCTCTTTTTCATGAGTAAGTAATAAGAAAAAAAATAATAAATAATAAATTAAATATTAAAAAAAATTATAAGTAACCACATATCACATAACTAAATCCCAAAACTATGTAAATTCCTAAAAACTAGTATAGAAAATATTCCAGTTCATAATAGTTTCATGTGTCAGAAAAAAGGCAAAATAATTACACACTAATAGATACACAAAACATGTCCTCATATGATGTTTGTATCCCTCATCCATACTATATTCAATGTCCCAAAAATATATCTAACAGAATCCCCTTTCCCTTATCCATAACTTCAACCATAAAGACTTCTTCAGTGACAATAGAAGCTTGAGCGGGTTATGAGTATGACTTTGGAGGCCACCACCAACGATGTCTAAATCAATTTTCAATCTATTAAAATAGTGCATGATGATGTAAATAGAAGTAGTGGGTAAGGTAATAATTATAAAATATTTATTATAGATAAATAATATTTAATTAACTTCATTGGCCGTTAGGATCCAATTGACAATTAAGATAATCAAACCACCATCTACCCATGTAGATCAACTAAACCATAAACATAAGGGTTACATATTTCAAATCAAGGAACACCAATTTAAGAATATAACTGAGTATAAATAATTCAATGTTCAACAATCCCAATCAATGATGTGGACCGCAATGAACATCATTTTAAACCACAAGCGAGGAATTCCATATCCCAGAAACCAATAAATGATGTGGACCACCAATACCAACATCTAATCCCTTAGATGTGGAATTCCATGACTAACATATTTAAACATTTTATCCATAACTTATTTCCATGGTCCAATATAATTGTCCTTTTTAACACATCAAAGTAACAAGGGTGCACTTTTTTAATCATTAACTCACTATGGTCTATAAACCAAAAACCTTTAACAAACTTCCACATTTTATTCATGTAACACAGCCATTATTCATTTTTAAAACTATTTAACAACATGAACATTCCCCAATAACAATTTTCCACTTCTCTCCATTATTATTTAATACCACATTACATTTTCAATGTTAATACAATATCCCATTATTCTATTACAAAATTAAAAAAATATTACCACTGGTTTAATTTTATAAACGTTCTATTCAATCATTTACAATCCATTTCTACCATCTTCAGGCAATTGAAACATCCTATGGGTGGCCATAGGGCCAGTCTCATTATCTCTAACAATCTCAACAAGATTCGTGAATGGTCTAAAACAACAATTATAATTCTGAAATAATTTTCATAAATGATAAAAATAATTCATATTATTTTGATAAAATTTACCATAAATAATAAACATAAAGAATAATTAAACTATGATAAATAAAACCTAGAACACCTACCTTATACCCATAGAAAACCACTCATCTAGCCTTGAGACTTAATTAAAGATAAAATAACACACACAAAATGTGAAGAACATCTAGGAAATGGGTCTTATGATACATAAATATTACGTTAAGAAACATTGTGTCTAGTCTATAAAATATATGTAAATGGACTTGTATACTTACCTAGGGCTTCAAATAATAAGAAAAAACACCTCAAATTCCTTATAATTGAATGAGAACCACTCTAGGAAGAGGATGTATTTTGGGTTTTTACCCTAGGATAATGGTAGAGAAATGAGGAATAAAATAAGGTGAATTAATATAAGGACTTGGAATGGAAATCTTAAAATATCCTTATTTAATGAGGTTCATAGTTTGTTGGTATTTTTTTCTAAACTATGTATGAACCGTGCAATCTCCTCTGTCTATAGGGAAATCGGGTCACACATTTTTTTAGACCACCCACATAGTTTGTAAAAGTATGTGAAATCTTTTTTAATGGATTTTTCAAACATCCCAAAATTTCAAGACCACCCCTTGCATAGTATTTAAATATTGATCCTACTTAACCCATGAATCATGGTTATGGTGTACTATTATAACTAACTGTGAGATAACTATGCACTATTCACTATAAGATTTTTTCCCACCTTTTTCATGATTCAATCCCCCATGATTCTCCTAAGACCTTCCTTACTCCTAGGAAGCATTCCAAGAGACATTAAATGAGAGTTTAATGAAAATGTGATATATGAACATATCTCATAAAAGGTCTAGGATCATACAATATGCCCTCTATAAAATATATCATCCTCAAGATTCACTCGTAAGGATCACTAATCTGATAAGGTAAAAAGATCAGGATAGTGGGCCCACATATTTGCATTTATCTTCCATGTTTCATCCAAAAAATGTACATGGTTCCACAACACACTGACTAAGGAAATTGTCTTACACATGAATAATTTTCTTGTAATGATCCAAAATATGAATAAAATTATCCTGAAATTAAGAACTAATCTCAAGCTCAACATAATCAACATAAATCCTATGTGGAGGTTTAGGGTGATACTTACAAAGCTACGTCACATGGAAAAAATTATGAATATAACTATATTGTTGTGGAAGGGCCAATATATATACAACTAGAGAGATACTCTACGCAATATCAAAGGTACTAACATGCCTAGTCACAAACATTCCCTTTTTATAAATCCCATAGTGACCCAATATCAGTAAAACTATAAAAAACACATGAAAACTCACTATAAACGCAGTAGGTCGATGACAACAATCAGTTTGAGGAATATATTTACTCTGGGTTGTAGGCCTACACTTCCTGGTTAGTTGGACATACTTTGACATCTCCAACATGAGACTCATCCCCAATAACTCTGAAATGCCTGGATCGGTTGTGATCACTGAGAGGGGAGGGGTGAATCAGTGATAACTTTTTTTTTCTTTTTATGAATTGTTCCATTTGGATTATCAATTCAACCTCTACAGCTGGTTAAAGCCTATATCTACTCTTTTAGTGGTGCAGTAATAATGAGAGCACAGAACACAGAGATTTACAAGGTTCGGTACAAAGACCTACTCCTTGCCGTGTTGGTTACACCCCCCAACACGGATTCTTCACTATGCCAAAAGATGATTACACATTAATTGGTTATACCCCCCAATTACAAGTTGGTTAAACCCCCCAAATCCACAGCATCATCTTCATCATGCCTCCACTTCACTTCTTCAAAGGTGTTGTTCGAAACTTCAAGTAGCTTCAACAGTCTTCAAAAGATCTCGTTGGACTTGCTCACCACAAACAATCACTTAGAGTGATCAATTATTTTGCATTCACACACATAAGTGTGTACTCCTCTTCTTCTCAAAGTTGATCTTCTTCACATGTGCACACATGCACTACTCATTCTTTTAGTGCACACACTTGACTTGTCCTTCTTCTTCAATATATAAACACACACAAAGTGTGGTCTTCCTTTTGCACCCAAAGCACAAAGGTCCTCGACCTTCTCCTTTTTGTGCACACACTCTACCCGTATACTCCTCTTCACTTGGCACACAAACACAAAGGCCTCAAGGGGCGCGCAAGGCACTCCTGCCTTGGGTCGCGCAGGGTGTCAAAGACACCTCGGGCGCACAAGAGCACTGCCCAAACTTCCCTGTCGCGCAAGGAGTAGCGCGAAGGGGGGATTCTCTTCTTGTCGCGCAAAGAGGTAGCGCGCAAGGTCCTTTCTTCTCAAACAGAAACCCTTCGCACAAGGGTTGCGCGAGAACAAAACTTGGAGCCTCCTGTCGCGCAAGTGATGCGCAGGATTTTACTTCGCGAGGCAGAGAGCATCGCGGGTCTTCAAGAATGAACAGAAACCTTCACTCGGCCTCGGACTCCTCTTTATATAGGCAGAGGAGGAGCATGGATGATCCGCGGGGAAATACGTTTTGAATGCCCAAAATCTGCGGCGTCTTTGAAAACTTCAAACGCCTTAAAAAGATCTTCCGCATATCACGTTCTTCTTCACTATATTAATGCGGGTTTTCTCATTTATGGTTCCCCTCACGTGCATGCGTTTTCGAACGTATGCATGTCTCTGTTAAAGCACAAACCATGCAAAGCAAGAATGCACGAAGCCTCGGCAACTTCATTTGCCTCGGCCGTTCTTCGAAAAACTCCATTTCACGTATGCATGTACATTTTAAGGCATGGATGGATTCCTTAGGGCCAGACGATCACAATGGAGGTCTTACTTCGATCGGAGGTGGCCGGAATCTCGAATGCCGTCGTCGGGTGGCCTCTGGTTCAGCGGGAGACGTCGGGTGGCTTCGGGGTGGCTCAACGAAGGAGATGAGCCGGGAGCTGTTGGATCGGGCGATCGAAATACATCGGACGGCCTGGATCAGATCGCCTCGCCGCGGATCAGATGTGCGGCCGAGATCTGGCACGCGATCGATCGTGCGGCCAGGATCGCTCCCGCGGAAAAATTCGTCGTCCCACATCGAAACGCCGCGAGATTTTCTCACGGTTTAACAAACAAGCGCTGCCGGGAAGCGCTCAGTTGAATCCTCTCCCCTCCCGGTGCCGCCCCGCACCGGGTTCTCTCTACGGGCGTGCTATGCGCCCACCTTTCTCCCTGCGGGCGCGCTCCTAGCGCCCACTCTGCACACTCGGGTGCGCGGGATTCACCACTGCGTGCCCTCGGGGGTACACGGCCCCCTGCCGCCTTGTGCTTGCACCATGAGATCCCCCATGGGCGTGGCGCCTAGTGCCCATATGAGCCGTGGGGTTGAACTCGTGGGCTGGCCTTGGCTGGCCTATTTTTTTTGGCTAAGGCCAAAGAGTAAGACTTAGTCAAATCCAAAGTTCTTCCATAAGTTTAAGCCAAATGCCAAGCCACCTTCCAAGCCCACCTCTTCTTTTCTTCTTCTTCTTAAGAATTCCATCATTTCATTTTCTACTTAGGAGAGAATTCTCAAGGATCTTCATCAACCGAACTCCCGAATCACACATATTCTTCAAAGAACTTCAATGATCTAATCAGAGAGGTCAGATCAAATTTAAATCCTCATGCACTAAGAGATAGTGCATGGTCTTCTAATCATGTTGTGACAATGTATCTCCTTGATACACGTGCTTTGAACTTATGAACAGCTTAGCAATCGTCTGATTTAATGCTTCTGTAATCATCAATCTTCAAGATGTACTTAATCAGATGGCACACCATGAAAAGTTATTGACAACAAATGCAATTACTTCACTTGGGCACAACAATCTCCCCCTTTGTATTTGGTTGTCAATACTCCTAAGCACACTGAGAGAATGTCGTGTGCCTGATGATTTCTCCCCCTTATTGGCCAACAAATGCAAAGGGATGAATGGAAACCATACTCAGAATATAGAGCTTCTGGAACCTGCACATCTTTAACTACCAATGCTCCCCCTCAGGGGATGCACTCATCTCCTTCAATTCCCTGCATGTCAGTACAAGAATACAAAAAGTTAGGGAATAAGGAGGGACCTTCTTCTTCCTCAAGTGAGAGTAGAAGGCTGAACATGAAGTTTCAGCCTCAATTCAACAAATCTTTCTGTGGGCATAGCTTTGGTGAAAATGTCTGCCACCTGATCTTGAGTAGGAATGTAGTCTAGCTTGATGTCTCCACTGGCGACCCTTTCTTTGATGAAATGATATTTTATATCAATGTGCTTGGATCTGGAGTGTTGGATAGGATTCTTAGACAACCCAATTGCACTTTGATTGTCACATAAGATCCTCAATGGTTTTTCAGCTTTAATCCTCAAATCTGCTAGCTGCACCTGCATCCAAATCATTTGAGTACATGCATGTGTAGCGGCCACATACTCTGCTTCAACTGTGCTCAATGTTACAGAATTTTGTTTCTTGCTGTACCAGCTAACACATCCTTCTCCCAGAAAGAAGGTTCCACCAGATGTGGATCTTCTATCAGTGCAATCACCAGCCCAATCAGCATCTGTGAATCCCAACAACTGTATGTTTGCACTGTGTTTGTATAAGAGTCCATAGTTGAGGGTTCCTTTAACATATCTCAGGATTCTTTTTCTTGAGTTCAGTGTTCTGTTCAAGGCAAGCCACTAGTTCATCTTTCAATATGTGTTCGAGCTCTGTTCGTTCACTTTCATCATCTTCACTACTACAGGTGTCAAACCCTTTTTCCACATGAGCCATAAAATTCGTTTCTTCTTCTGATTGACTGGCTGAAGTGAAGTCTGATTCTTCCTCTTTGCTTACATAGCTTCTTATTTCACCAGGAACGATCCTTTTCTTTCTTTCACCAGATCTGTTTCCTTCTCTTGGGTATCTACTCCATTTCTTCTTTTGTGACTTATCATCTTCAATATCTGGAGTACTAGATCTTTTCTCAGGACAGTTAACAGCAAAGTGTCCGATGTTATTGCAATTGAAACATCTCGATGGTGATTTCCCTTTTCCCCTGAATTTAGTTTTTCCAAACCTTTTAGAAAAAAGAGAAATAATCGTGTTGAGATCTTCATCCTTTTCTTCATTGTCAGAATCACTTGATTCTAGGACTTCGTCATCTTTTATCTTGAGTTGTCTCATGGCCTCAAAAGCCATCTCATCCTTGATCTTCTTCTTGAATACTGGGATCTTCCTCATTTCATATGCAATGAGAATGTTGTGTAGTTCATCAAGAGAGAGATCATCTCTGTCTTCTAATGCTGAGACTTTGGGGTCAAACCTGTCAGGAAAATTTCTCATTAGTTTTTTAACAATAGTGGAGTCCTCCAACTTTTCTCCAAAGCCCCGAATGTTACTGACAATTTCATTGACTCTTGTGAAATAATCATCAATATTTTCTTCTTCTCCCATCTTCACATCTTCAAACTTGCTTCTCCAAATTTGTAATTTGGCTTCCTTGACTTTCATGTTGCCTTCATAACTACTTTCCAATTTGTCCCAAATTTATTTAGCATTCTTGAGTCCCATGACTTTTGTGTATACCTTTTCTGAGAGTGACATAAGAATGGCATTTTGAGCTTTGCCATCAACTTCCATATTTCTTTTCTCATCGAGTGTCATAGCAGCTTCATTAGCAAGAGGAGGGAATCCAAATAAGGCTGCATTTATAACTTCAAGGCCGAGAGATAGAAGGTAGGGTAACATCCGATTCTTCCAGCTGTGGTAATTCTTTCCATCGAATGTAGGAACACCCCTACTATTAACAGAATTCAGATTGTCCATCTTCTCAGAAGTAGATCCTTACAGAGGGAACCTCCCTCTGATACCACTTGAAATGCCTGGATCAGTTGTGATCACTGAGAGGGGAGGGGTGAATCAGTGATAACTTTTTTTTTCTTTTTATGAATTGTTCCCTTTGGATTATCAATTCAACCTCTGCAGCTGGTTAAAGCCTAGATCTACTCTTTTAGTGGTGCAGTAATAATGAGAGCACAGAACACCGAGATTTACAAGGTTCGGTACAAAGACCTACTCCTTGCCGTGTTGGTTACACCCCCCAACACGGATTCTTCACTATGCCAAAAGATGATTACACAGTAATTGGTTATACCCCCCAATTACAAGTTGGTTAAACCCCCCAACTCCACAGCATCATCTTCATCATGCCTCCACTTCACTTCTTCAAAGGTGTTGTTCGAAACTTCAAGTAGCTTCAACAGTCTTCAAAAGATCTCGTTGGACTTTCTCACCACAAACAATCACTTAGAGTGATCAATTCTTTTGCATTCACACACATAAGTGTGTACTCCTCTTCTTCTCAAAGTTCATCTTCTTCACATGTGCACACATGCACTACTCATTCTTTTAGTGCACACACTTGACTTGTCCTTCTTCTTCAATATATAAACACACACAAAGTGTGGTCTTCCTTTTGCACCCAAAGCACAAAGGTCCTCGGCCTTCTCCTTTTTGTGCACACACTCTACCTGTATACTCCTCTTCACTTGGCACACAAACACAAAGGCCTCAAGGGGCGCGCAAGGCACTCCTGCCTTGGGTCGCGCAGGGTGTCAAAGACACCTCGGGCGCACAAGAGCACTGCCCAAACTTCCCTGTCGCGCAAGGAGTAGCGCGCAGGGGGGATTCTCTTCTTGTCGCGCAAAGAGGTAGCGCGCAAGGTCCTTTCTTCTCAAACAGAAACCCTTCGCAAAAGGGTTGCGCGAGAACAAAACTTGGAGCCTCCTGTCGCGCAAGTGATGCGCAGGATTTTACTTCGCGAGGCAGAGAGCGTCGCGGGTCTTCAAGAATGAACAGCAACCTTCACTCGGCCTCGGACTCCTCTTTATATAGGCAGAGGAGGTGCATGGATGATCCGCGGGGAAATACGTTTTGAATGCCCGAAATCTGCGGCGTCTTTGAAAACTTCAAACGCGTTAAAAAGATCTTCCGCATATCGCGTTCTTCTTCACTGTATTAATGCGGGTTTTCTCATTTATGGTTCCCCTCACGTGCATGCGTTTTCGAACGTATGCATGTCTCTGTTAAAGCACAAACCATGCAAAGCAAGAATGCACGAAGCCTCGGCAACTTCATTTGCCTCGGCCGTTCTTCGAAAAACTCCATTTCACGTATGCATGTACATTTTAAGGCATGGATGGATTCCTTAGGGCCAGACGATCACAATGGAGGTCTTACTTCGATCGGAGGTGGCCGGAATCTCGAATGCCGTCGTCGGGTGGCCTCTGGTTCAGCGGGAGACGTCGGGTGGCTTCGGGGTGGCTCAACGAAGGAGATGAGCCGGGAGCCGTTGGATCGGGCGATCGAAATACATCGGACGGCCTGGATCAGATCGCCTCGCCGCGGATCAGATGTGCGGCCGAGATCTGGCGCGCGATCGATCGTGCGGCCAGGATCGCTCCCGCGGAAAAATTCGCCGTCCCACATCGAAACGCCGCGAGATTTTCTCACGGTTTAACAAACAAGCGCTGCCGGGAAGCGCTCAGTTGAATCCTCTCCCCTCCCGGTGCCGCCCCGCACCGGGTTCTCTCTGCGGGCGTGCTATGCACCCACCTTGCTCCCTGCGGGCGCGCTCCTAGCGCCCACTCTGCACACTCGGGTGCGCGGGCTTCACCACTGCGTGCCCTCGGGGGTACACGGCCCCCTGCCGCCTTGTGCTTGCACCATGAGATCCCCCATGGGCGTGGCGCCTAGTGCCCATATGAGCCGTGGGGTTGAACTCGTGGGCTGGCCTTGGCTGGCCTATTTTTTTTGGCTAAGGCCAAAGAGTAAGACTTAGTCAAATCCAAAGTTCTTCCATAAGTTCAAGCCAAATTCCAAGCCACCTTCCAAGCCCACCTCTTCTTTTCTTCTTCTTCTTAAGAATTCCATCATTTCATTTTCTACTTAGGAGAGAATTCTCAAGGATCTTCATCAACCGAACTCCTGAATCACACATATTCTTCAAAGAACTTCAATGATCTAATCAGAGAGGTCGGATCAAATTTAAATCCTCATGCACTAAGAGATAGTGCATGGTCTTCTAATCATGTTGTGACAATGTATCTCCTTGATACACGTGCTTTGAACTTATGAACAGCTTAGCAATCGTCTGATTTAATGCTTCTGTAATCATCAATCTTCAAGATGTACTTAATCAGATGGCACACCATGACAAGTTATTGACAAAAAATGCAATTACTTCACTTGGGCACAACAAACTCTAACTCCCCTGCTTACATCCAGCACTAAGGTGATCAGCATCTCCAAACATGGAGTGTATCATATAGTTTTATATGAATTTCCCCATGATAATTATTGTTGCAGGAGAACTCAATAAGCGCTATGTGTTTCTCCTATATTCCACCATAATCTAGGACTCATTCTATAAGAATTTCCTCTAACACCTGGATGTTATGTACCAATTTATCATCTATCTGTGGGTAAAAATTTGTACTCCAAAACTCATGAGCAATGACCATCTTCTACAACCATTACTTGAATCATGAAGTATAATGTGAATTAAAATATGAGATATTACTTTGAGAAACCCCTTGAAAACATACTATCTCCCAAATTTATATGTTTCCGAACTCATCAAATATTAATGTCTCTCAAATTTCTAAGAAATGAGATACCTTTTTAATCGATCAACAATTACCCATATAGAGTCATTTTCAGAATTAATTCTACAGAATCCATTGTAACATCAATTAACTTTCATTCGAGGATAGGAAATGAATACAAAAGTCCTGCAGGCCACTAATTCTCAACCATCACCTACTGATAGGTGTATCACCACTCCACAAAATTTATGATCTCTTTATTCATTATTGGAAACCAATATTCTCTATGAAGATCACAGCACATTTTGGTCAAATCTGAGTCCCCTTCCAACATAGAAGAATAGAAAGGATGAATTAGAAACTCCCACATAAAAACGTGGACATAAACATGAATAATCTCATCAACATTGATGGGATAGTTGGTAGGTATATCCCCGTCATGAAATTTTCCATTCAATGCTAGACAATCTGGAACCTAATAATTCATCCTCTTGATTAAGAATATAAGAGAAGGTAAAACATATAAAGGCACAAGTTTCATTAGATCTTACTCCTCTTGAACACCTACATGCATGTCAATGAACTAGGTCATCATCTCTTATACATAACTAAACTCATAAATCACCTGAGTCTCTATATTCTAACTGATAGCATCAAAAACATTGTTTCCTTTCCATGAAATATATCCTAGAGAAAAGTAAAAAATATATTTCATATACTCTACTCATTTTTATTGTTGGAGGCTTATATCCTATTGAAAAAAGATATACATGAGGCTCTTATGGTGAGTATAAATAATAAACTGCTGACCTAGGAGATAATGATACCAACATTTTATGGTGTGAACTATCATGAAAAACTCAAGATCATGTGTAGTATAGTTCTATTAATGTGGCATCAACTATTGTGATCCATACACCATGACTCAGTCTCCCTATATCTGTACTTTCTAACCTCCATTCCTAGATTCATCATGATACAACATATACTACATACCATATTTTAATAAGATATGTGTTGGTGTTGTGGTCAAATTCCTATTCAGTTCTAGTAAATTATTCTCACATGATTTATACCACTCAAATTTTATGCTCTTCACATCTAGTCTTGAGAATGAGTCTTCCAAGATAGAAAATCCTTTTATGAACCTTCAATAATAACCCATTAAACCCAAAAAGATGAAGATATAAAAATAATAATTTTATGATCCTAAGAAACAAATTTTTAGACATTATTTGGGTTCACTAACACACCACATTCCAAGATGATGTGACTCAGGAAATGTATCAATCTAGAAAAGAAACTTATATATCTTAGAATATATCATTTTCTCTATCAGTGTACTTAGGCTGATGTCAAGATGATTTCCATGATCATATTGAGTTTGGGGGCACACCATGATTTTACCAATAAAGCCAAAAATTGTTTTCCCAAAAGGTGAAAAATTTAGTCCATCATGGCCATAAAACAAATTTTTATTGTTTTTGTCCCAAATATAATCACGAAAAAAATCATACAATCCCTAAATGATTCCTAATGTAGTTCAGGGAATTTGAGATGGTATCACCCTCAATTGAAGATACCTAAATCTCATTTCAATATTGGATAATATCTAGGAACGCCTTATATAGTAAAAAATATCATCAATATAAGGAATATGTATCAGTTTTCAATTTTCATATGGTTTAAATTTTAATAATCCATACAAAAATGAAACATTTTTATAGACTTCTTAAAGAATAGAACCAGTTATCCCTAAGGTGACATACTTGTAAGGATATACCCATTAGCATCCAATTCTATCCAATGAGTCTTAATCTCTTGAATCTAATTTGGTTTCATTTGATAATGTGTAATGGAAAACAAATTAGCTCTAAGTGTTATCTCAAAAGTAAACTTGAATTTAGTATAATGTGGTGACCATAAGTACTCCTTTGGAAACTCATACTAAAACTACCCTACTTAAGGAGGTAAGACATTATTCTCCACTCCATCATTATTTAAAAATAAACTCGTAACCTAGGTTGTTAGCTCACCCAATTGATGGTGAACTCATCCTGAATGGTCTACTTGAATATTTAAATCCCCATGATCAAAATAGATGTCACCCTCTAGATATGTGAATGTCACTCTCCTATGGTACCAATAAATATGAACATGATACAAAACATGTCAGTCCAATCCTAATATAACATAAAAACCTATAATCTCAAGCATGAACAAATAAAAAATAAAATTGTACTCACCAATTTCAAGGGAACACCCCTTACAAAAATTGATGCCCTTCGATTACATCCCTAATGGTGTGTTGATAAACATAATTCCACACAATAAATCCACAAGAATACCAAAACCATTCACAACTCAAGTTTAAATAAATTAATGAGAATATCTGGTAATGAATAATTCATTTGAATGTATGTAATCTATAATAATCATACCACATATTGTCAATGACCCTACCTCACTATCAATAGGTGCAAGATGAACTGCATGTAGATGACACATACCTCTACCTTGAGCTCATGTATGTGTCCCATGTGTTTCACTATTCTACTGATATGACTACTACATTCCATTAGCACCTCATTCCCTGCCTTGAATGGTATGTCCTTTATAACATCTACTTCCATAATGATATGGGGTAGATGATCCCCTTCCAGTTCTCTACCATGGCATAGGTCCTCCATTGCTACTCATTAATTGAGGGTTCTCACAGAACCTCAGTATGTTTCCCATACATACCTAAGCTTGAAACACCACTGGTGATCAAATCCACTAACCTCACATGTGAAAAAGTCTTCCACACTGATAGCAATCCATATGGTATCTTCTTTGAGAGGCTGAAACTTTCCCATGTCCAGTCTCCCCTCCACCACCTTAGTGAATGTTTGCATAATGATATTCATACAATATGATGATATTTTCTAAATCACCCAGTTGAAACCATCTATCTACCATTAGATGTGTCTTTTACATTCCCCTAATAAATTTATATATTGATTAATCACCATAGTGAAGTTATTTAGATGAAATATATTTACCATTAACTTAATTTGACATCAAATTACATCCTTAATTGTTTTTTCTCTAGTTATATCATCAATTGAAAATGTTAGGGTAAATTGATATAGTTTAGTGAAGTGGTTATCATAATCATTCAATGAAATATTCCTCTAGTAAAATTCATTAAATTTATATCTCTCTCATGTATCATAATTTCTAGGTTCAAATGCTTCATGAAGTATTCCTGGAATTTCATTCAAGACATTCCCTCTAGCTTCTCATCATGAACCTAAATATCTCACTATCACATTAGTGGTCCTCTAGAACTAAAATCTTCCAACATAACCCTCTTATCTGAATTAGTCATCAAAGTATCTAGAATTATATGGATAGAATCAATGTAGGACTCACCTTCCTATGGTCCACCCTCTCTCGAAAACTTTAGTGGCAGATTCTTCTAAAACTCCCAGGTCAGGTCAAACATTCTCTTTGAATCTCATCCTATGTCCATCTCCATTAACTTAAAAAAGAAATATAAATTATCATGAGACTAATATTTTTCCCTACTTCCTAGAACCAAAGAGGGATCTTGTCCCAATATTAGAGGTTTATTATTATTAATTTCTATTTATCACCATATCAGTAAATGAATTTTTAGAGGCATTCTTCTTCAATTCGGTACATACATATCATGGTATATAACAAAAAAATTTCTTAGTTACAAGAAAATGGGGGTTATAACTAGCCATATCATGTTATTCCATAAACACTACCCCAATATTCATAACCGTATCACTTTTAATACAACCCTCTATCAATATCCAGGGATCCTAGAAAACTCAGGGTAAAAAATCATCAAATTCACAAGACAATCATTTTACATTATTTTCACTATTTCAATTTAATGCCTTTCAATATTTCAACTATTTAGAATTCCTTATAAGGAACTATTTATTTAAATTAAAAATGGAAATAAAAAATTATTTAATTTCCCCCAACCTAACTGTAAACAACTTTTTTATGTGTTTCTAATATGATGCTTGTTACATAAATCCTTAAGTACCTAAAATTATGTATGAATACACAATACTATTTCATATAGACCCATGATTAAAATCCAAGAAAATGTTAATATCACAAAATAATTATATCACTCAAGGTAAAATAACATTTCAATAAGAACCAAATAACATCAAGAATCACAATCCCATCCTATGAGCTTTAATTTTACCCCACACATGGGTTAGCTACTCCAATTCATGGGATCATTAACAAAGAAAGACACATCCTTGTATATTCTCTAACTTTAACAAATAGTATAGAATCATAAAGGAACCTCCTCTAGAAACACATTGTAACATCCCATTCTAGGAGACACTAAAACAATATCTTGATCTTGTTTTCCACATGACCTCAGTCATGCCTTCCCATATTCCAAAGGCAACTAACTAGCAGTGAGGGTCTAATAAAGAATTTATAGAGACTATACATTCTCTACTAGGGTAAGAAACAATATAAATTATGATAAATAATAATAGAAATAGTAAATAATAACCAAATGTAAAACATATCACACAACCAATTCCCATAACTGGGTAAATTCCCAAAAAATAGTTTAGTAAATATGCAATGTCTTAATAGTGTCATGCGAAAAAAGTATCCCAAAACAAGGAATCATTGAAAATTCCCCAAAATAGGTCCTGATGTCAAATTTAGTTCCCTCATATATGATCTATCCCATGTCCCTATTTTACCATCCATCTTTGGTCCTTCTCCCTTATCATGACTTGCAACCAAGAAGTCTCCTAGAGTGCCAATGACGGCTTGACGAGGGTGTTAGTATATCTCAGTGGGACACCACCAAAGGTGTATAAACTAATTTATAGTCTAATAATGTTGTTAATGTATATGTACATAATATTATCAAGTAATAGTTATTTATAAAATGGTTTTCATAAACAAATAGTATTCAATTAACCGTGTTAGATTTGGATTCCAGGTGACACTCGAGATAATTAAACCAACTTCAGCTCATGTCGATCTTCTAAACCATATATATATTTGGGTTACTTATTTTAAATAAAGGTGAATCAGTCAAGGAATACTACTAGGGATACTAATTCCCATGTCCCATAACCTAGATCAATTATATGGATCTCCCTGGCTAACATCCTAAACCATGGGAGTGGACCGCCATTTCGAACAACCCAATCAACGTTGTTGACCTCCATGAAAAACCTCCATCCCCGTAGGTGTGGAATTCCATGACTAGTTCCTTTAACTATTTCATCAATAACTAATTCACAAGGTCTGAAATACTTTACATTTTTAACATATTGAAACAATAATGGTACACCTTTTTAATCATTTACTCATTATGGATATACACCCAATACCATTAACCCCATTTCACATTTAATTCAGGTAACCCAACCATTTGATGTTCTTTAAAATTATTTAATATCATGAACACATACCATTAACCATTTAACACTTGACCCCTTTATCATTTTATACCATGTCACGTTTTCCAAGTTAATCTAATAGATTTTTATGTCATGATATCATGAAAAAAAAACGTTTTGGACCAGTTTAATTTCATAAACCCTCCATTATAACATTTACAAGACATTTTACCATTTTCAAGGAAATGTAAAACAGTATGTGTTTCCATATTACTTGTATCAAAATATTTTATGGAACTAATGGGGTCCGTGAAGGGTCTAACACATCAAAAATAAGTCCAATATATTTTTTCTAAATGCGAAATTGATTTTGTTTCAGATTGATACCACTTAGCATAAGGAATACACATAAATAATAACAAGACTATAGGAAATGACAATTAGACCATATACCTTATAATCATAGAAAAAAACTCTTTCAACCTTGATCTTTTTATCAAGATAAAATGGTTATAACCCTCGAAGAGAAGAACTCCCTGTAAATAGTTCTTATGATCCATAAAATAATAATGGAAACCAAATAGTACCTCTTTAAAAAAATAAAATTAAATAGACACATACACTTACTATGGGATTTGAATCATAATAAATGACACCTATAATTCCTTATAATCGAAGGATAACCACTCTTGGAAGAGGATATATTTTTTGGTTTTCACCCTAGGCTATAAGAAGATAAATGAGGAGGACTATTGGGTGAAATAATATAAGTATCTATAGGTGAAAATCATGAAATTTACACTTTTAATGTGGCACATCGTTTTCCAAATGATGCACTAAATGTGTGGTCTCCTATTTCCATCGAGAAACTGAGTGGCATAGTTTTTTTGTGCCACCTGAATGGTTTGAAATTCCATGTGCATGTCGTTTGAATGGTTGTTCCCTACCTCACACAATGTCCATGAAAACCCTTGCATGGTTTTTAAATTGTGATCCTCCCAAACCCATTTCACATGATCATGTGTCACTACTAGACCTAATCATGCATCATGCATTATATGATCTATTTTCCTCCGTTTTCAAGTCTTGAAACCCTAGGTCACTCTTAAGTCCTTCCCCACTCATGGGAATCATTCCATGATACATTAAAATAGATTTTAATGAAAAATTAAAATAGAAATGTACATAGTTAAAGGGTCTAGATCTTACACTAAGAGACCCGAAAAACCTAAAAACCCATAACACTACATAAAATTATTAAAAATCCTAAAACCATAAAACTCTAACCCCCCCCCCCCACAAAAACCCTTTAAAACCCTAACAACCCTAAAAGCCCCTAAAACCCCCCAAAACTCCCTATAATATCCCTAATACCCAAAAACTCCTAAAAAACTCTAAAAATCCATGAAAAAACCCAAGAACACTAAAAACCCCTAAAAATCATAAACCCCCCTAAAAATATTTGAAAATTCGATAATACAATAAAAACCCATAAAACAACCTAAAAACGTAAAAAACCATAAAACCATAAAATACCCAAACACCACTAAAAACACGTATGACCCTAAATAACTCTATAAACCCCATAAAAACTGTAAAAGACCATAAAACCCCTTAAAACATAAAAAACCTACAAACCCTAAAACTTATACAACCCTTTAAACCCCCAAATAACCCTTAACCCACATAAAATTGCATGAAAACCATAAAAATGTAAAACCTGTAAAACAATCTATAACCACTCAAAACCCCGAAAAATCCCAAATAATTCCTAAAACCCCCCAAACACCCTAAAACTCTAAAAATACATAAATCCCCTAAAAATATAAAAACACTAAAACCTCCTAGAAATCATTAATCCATAAACACCCATTAAAACCACCTAAACCCCTAAAAACCCCTAAAACACAAAACCCCCAAAAAAACCATAAAACCATAATAATGTTGAAACAACTAAAAATAGTAAAAACCATAAACCCATGAAAAACAATAAAAACCATAAAATAAAATAAAACCCTAAAAACTCTTAAAACATTAAACACATAAAAACCCATAAGAACACTAACAACCCTAATAAAATAAAAAGATTAAAAATCCCAAAACCCTAAAAAACCCAAAAAAACACTTTAAAATCCCAAAACCACTAAAAACCTGATAAAACCCCCAAAACCCCAAAAACCCATAAAAACCATACAACCCCTAAATAACCATAAGAGACCCAAAAACCCTAAAAGCCCCTAAAAACCCAAAATGACATCATAAATACAATATGATATTAGAAAGCCTAAAAGACAATAAAATATCCTAAAAGTCATAGAAGACTCTAAAAACCAAAAAACATTAAAGCAACTTTAAAAACCTAAAAATCCCTAAAAGACCCTAAAAACCATAGACTACCTATATAACCCTAATAACACTATGAACCCTAAAAACACCTAAAACCAATAAAAATATGAACCCCCTAATTACCATAATATCCCTAAAAAAATAAAAACAAAAAAAGATTGAAAAACACTAAAAATCATTAAAAAACACCAAAACCCCATAAAACCTAGAAAACCCTAGATAACATTAGACCACCAAAACCCCTAAAAAACCCATAAAATCATAAAAAACCATTAAAACTCAGAAAAAACCCATGAAAACCCCACAACAATAGAAACCCTAAAAAGTCTCAAAATCCCAAAAAAACCTAAAAAACCTAAAAACCTAAAAAACTTTATAAACCCTAAAAGCCTAAATCTATTAAAAACCTAGAGAAACCCAAAACACTCAAAAAAACCCTAAAACATTAAAACCCCTAAAAACCCTAAATCCCAAAAAAAACCCTAAAACCATATCATCCCAAAATACATCAAAGCCCCCTCAACACCTAAAAACCCAAAAACTAAAAAACCTCTAAAACCCTAAACACCAAAAAACACTAAAAACCATACAATCCCTAAACCCCCCTAAATAAAACTAAAACCATAAAACCATAAATTACCTAAAAACCCCTAAACCCCCACAAAATGTTTTTAAAGCCTAATAAAAACCATTAAAAACTCATAAAACTGTTAACAGGCTAAAACCAACAAAACCCCAAAACCCCCAAAAAAACATTAAAAATCAAAAAGATCCAAAAAATTTAAAAATACTTCAACACCTAAAAAAGAAAAATAATTATAACTCTAAAAACCCTAAAACTACCTTAAAAACCCCCCAAATCCTAAAAATCCTAAAAACCCCAAAATACCCAAAAATCCCTAAAAACCATGGAAACCCCAAAAGTCCATAGAGACCCAAAAACCCAAAAAAACTGAAAGATACCCTAAAACCGTAAAAACATGATTAAATCCCTAAACCCATAAAAATTATAAAAACACTAAAACAACTAAAGGTACTTATACCAAAAAACCCAAAAAACGCATAAAACACCGTAAAAATATTTAAAAATCCCGAAAACCCTTAAAAACGCTTAAAATACTAAAAACAATAAAAATAGTAAATACTCTAAACACCCTAAAAACCTAAAAACACTAAAAACTAAAAAACCCTAAAAACCAAGAAAACCTAAAACCACTAAAAACCCTTAAAACAATAAAAATCCTTAAAAACCAAAAAAACATGAAAACCCCTAAAAAGATCATAAAAATCCTAAAACACATAAAAACCTATAAAACCCTATAAAAATCTATTAAAACCGTAAAAACAATAAAAAATATAAAATCCCTAATTACCCTAAAACCCCTAAAAACCCTAGAAGCCCTTAAAACATTAAACTACATGAAAAACTCTAGAAATCCCTAAACCCACTAAAACACTAAAAACCCTAAAAACCCTAAAAACCATAAAAACCCCAAAAACCCAAAAACCCATAAAAATTAAAAATCCAAAAACACATAGAGACACTAAAATACACATAAAAATACTAAATCCCTAAAAAAAATAAAACCCCTAAACCCCCAAAAACACTAAAAATCATTAAAACCATAAATGACCCTAAAACCCCTATGAATCCCTAACATGAAAGCCCTTAAATACCCCAAATCACTACAAACCCAAAATCCCTAAATAATTCATTAACCCTTAAAAACCCTAAAGTCATTAAAAATCCTAAAAAACATTGAAACCCCCTAAAACTATAATAAACATAAAAAACACAAAACCCCGTGAAACCCCTCAAGCACTACAAACATAAACCCCCTAAAAACCATATGAAACCCCTAAAACCTAGTAAACCCCCCAATTCCAAAAAACCCCTATAATGTCCAAAAAACACTAAAACCATAAAAACCACAAAACCTCTGAAAACATTAAAAACAATAAAAACCCTAAACCCCCTAAAAACCCTTAAAACCCTAATAACCATAAAATCCTCAAACCCCATAAAATCTACAAAACCATAAAAAATCCTAAAGAACCTAAATCCATAAAATCTATACAAAACCATAAAACCCAAAAACTACTAAAAATCCTAAATATCCCAAAAATCCGTAAAAACGATGAAAACCCCTACAAACTATAAAACCCACTAAAAACTCAAAAAACCAAATAAACCTTAAAACCCCTAAAACATTTATCCCTATAGAACACCCTAAACCCCCAAAATACTAACAAACATTGAAACCCCTAAAATGATAAAAACACAAAAAAACCCAAAAAAATATAATAAATACTTAATAAATACATAATCCCTTAAAACCCTAAAACAAAAAAATATATAAAAACTAAAAAAAACCCTACACCCCTAAAACACCCAGAAAACCTAAAAACCCTTAAAACCATAGAAAAATGTAAATCCAAAAATGAACCTAAAGTACCCTAAAATCCTACAAAATTTTTGAAACCGCTATAATACCTTTAAACCCATGAAACCCCTAAGAGTCCTAAAAACCCTAAATAAATACTAAAAACACCTAAAAACCCAAAAACCCCATAAAATAACCTAAACAACCCTTAAATAACCCTGTTGGATAACATTATTAACTGGATATGCAGTGAACATGTGTTCAATTTTATGTTTATTGTGGTTGTTGTCACTATTTCATATATTTTGGCTCCGAGGAATGCAGTTGATTTCCAACATAAGTGACCCTAATTTTATAGTGGTCTTGTTAAGATCCATAATGTGGTTCATTTGGTGTCTTTTATTCAAAAAGTTTCAATGGAAAATGATTTCAATGATCTTATTATCTTACGGATTCATGGAGTTTCTAGTAGGACCAAAAAACTACAGGTTCTCAAGTATATCCATTGTATCCATTTTATTTATTCTTTGATTAATGTCAATGTGGATGAAGAAGATTTTCAAGAACTGTAAGAACTTGGATCTTCGTTTTAGGTATTCCTTTCCTTTTTTTGGATTTTTTAAGAAAAATAAACATTCTGGAAATTTTTTATGTACATGCCATGCACTTTCTGAGTACACACTATGTACTCTTCTCTGGAACGAAGCCATGTGCTGGCTGTGCCCGGGCCACACACACAGTGTGTAGGGGTGACATGAAGGCTGATTTTGGTGGAGTACGGAAAGACCTAGTACACGTTGTGTACTCTAAAAGTACATGCCATGTACTTTTTTTCACTAAACGCACCGGGGTCGCGCCTGATGGACAGAACACACCCCTTCTCCAGGTTCTTCATCCGAGAGCGACCCATATGGTCGGATCTTCCCCGAGCCCCCGCCTCTCCGTTTGTTCTCCGATTTGAGCATGGTCGATTGCATTGGAAGCGCAGAGGTGAGTTATCCCTTCTTCTTAAGCCTTGTTTTCCAATTCTTCCTCCTCAAGTTATCTAAGGATGAACGTTTTGTGCGTTTTATTAGATCTATGACATTCTAGGGGGAATCAGTCATCGTGGATCAAGTATATCGATCTCCTAGGATCGAGGTAGGTGGTTTGTGCCTTTATGTAGAAATTCGATGAGTATTTTGTGCAAATTCCACCAATACCCTTAAACGGGGTATTGTGTGTTCCTATTTTTCCTTTGTTGTATTTCCTTCTTTGATTGATTGCTAGAGTAGATGTTTTTCATGTGATTATGGTAGTTTTTACTTTACTCTGGATGTTTACTATGATTGTTCTACATGTTTGGCGTTTTTCTAGTTGACATGCCTAGTTGTAGGATAGTGGAACTATTGCTTTGTTATGCTGTTGAGCCTTAGATTGATAGACAAGTAGTTCTTGAGGTTTACTTGGATGACACATGTGCGCTGAGCATGTTTATTTTCACACAGGACTGTGAGAACCTAGTGTAGTAGACCATAGGGAGAATGGATGTAAGGGCTTCTCCAGAGTGTCTTTTAATATGATGCGAGACCACAGGGGGAATTGATGAAAAGTGCTTCCTCATAGAGCCTGTAGTTCCTCTACGTGGGCCACGGGGGGAATGGGACATTGATTGCTTCCCCAGAGAGCCTTAAGCACGATACGATACTATAGGGGGAATTGACGGTGAGTTCTTCCTCAGAGACTCTATTTATTAGCTGAACCAGAGGGGTGATACTTTGTGTGCCTCCTAGAGGGTTGCTAGTACTTGTAGGTTGAACCATAGGGGTTAGGCTATGAGAGCTACCCAGATGGTTACCTGTTTTCCTCTTGTTTATGGTTCTTTACTTGTGCACTTTATATTCTAGAATTGTGGACTGTGACTGCTGTGTATTTTCCTGTTTAATGTTCTTGTACTTTACTTGCCATGTATTTATTGACTGTTAGGCACAGATCTTTGGGTGGTTGCCTATTGGGACTTTGTCTCACACCCTGTTTGGGCTATGCTTTTAGGCCCAAACAGATTATGTTGTTGCATGTATAGATAAGGTAAAGTGCCCTCCTAATTTAGGTTCTTGATTGCACTGGAGTTGGAGAGCATGGGACCGATCCGTGGCTTGCGATGCTGAAGAGTTTGCTTTTTTTTCTTTTGCACTTTGTTTTTTCAGTTGTATTTCGGCACGTTTTTTTTGTTTACTGCTTTCCATAGACATATGTACCATTATGCATCATTATTATTTTATATATTTCTTCCGCTGTTCAGTTCAGTTGTGGTATGTTGTTTATCGTTTTCGTTATTGTGTCTATTTGTTCTTCGGTTGTATACTTTACTGAATGAAGGAATAGTTTCCCCACCGACTCACCAAGTCCCTCGCTGCTAGTCAACAGCCTCTGGCATTTGGGGAAACAGACTTGAGGTCATGTGGTGAACTGGGTACGGGGCACCGGTGGAGGGGCTCTGGATTCGGGTCATTACAAAGTGGTATCAAATGTGTGATTTTATTTTGCCTTACTGTTTGAAGACTTTATCCAGGGATAGGATGGATTCGGTACTTGTTATTAAGTGGTTCTTGGGAGTATCTAACCCATGTACAAGGAAAATCCATACTACCTAGTTAAATGTAGTTTTATGGTTTTGAGATTTTACGGTTGATATGATTTCACCTAGAGTGATTCACATTCTTTGTGTTATTAATTCCTTGACAATTGTGGTTCTATTTCTATCGCAACCTGATGAGATGAGGGTATGCCATCTCATGCATCATATAGGCACTTGTAGAAATCACATGTCATGCATTATTTCCATACCATCTAGGGTGTATTAGCAATTTCATGCTGTTGTGATAGACTTTGTGTAGATTATGCATACTGTTGTGATAGATGCTTGATAGAATCTATGCTGCCTTGTTAGAGGATTGTTTGTTTCCTACCTTGCTTAAATTAATGCCAGGTTTTGATTTGCGGGGAGTATGGGCCCTCACGAATCAAAATTTGGCACTTCCTTGACTTGTTTTCTTTGTTTTCTGGGATTTTGTGCAGTTTCTGAACTACTACACAGAAAAACCTAGAATACACGGCATGTACTTTTGACTACACATCGTATAGTTTTCATGCCATGTCACTGGACGTGTGATCAGAAACACGGTATCGTGAGAATATTTTAAGGAATACTCCATGTATAGAAGGTACACACCGTGTAGTTTGGAGAGGTGTACCCGGCTGTGTCACTAAAAACATGGGTCGGGGAAGCTCGAGAAGAACATGCCATGTTGTAAAGGAACACACCGTGTAGTCTTTTCCAGGTACCCGGCCGTGTCACAAACAACACAGGTTGGCGTGACCTTCTCTTCGACACGCCATTTTGTCTTCGAAACATGTCATGTAGTCTTTTCTAGGTACCCAACCATGTCACGAACAACACAGGTCGGCGTGACCTTCTCTTTGACACGTCGTGTTGTCTTCGGAACATGCTGTGTAGTCTTTTTCAGGTACCCAGCCGTGTCACGAACAACACGGGATGGTGTTACCTCCACCTATACATGCCGTGTTTTTTCAGAACACGCCGTGTAGGGTTCATCCATGTAGACGGACATGTATTTAACAACACGGGCCGCTGAAGCCTTGCCTAGTACACATCGTGTTTGATCAGAACATGTCGTGTAGTCTCGGGTTATGTCGGACCGTGTTGGTTAGCCGTGTAAGGGGACTCAGGTAGGGGAATATTTTTCAAGTACATGTCGTGTGTTGGGTCAACACGCCATGTATTTTGAGGTGTTACACGACTTGTATGGCAGGGGTACACGCCCATGTTAGTGGCTTAAGAAGACACGCTGTGTAGTTTTTATACATGCCGTGTAGTCATGTTTTGTAAACTTGTGTGTTTTCCTTCCACTGTTCCCGTTTTGTGCTCTTGTGTTTTCTGTCTTTGTTAGTTATTATCTATGGTGTGCTTTTTATCTTTCAGATCTATGCCTCTGAGACGTCCTCCGATTGTACGTCTGTCATCAGGCAGTGATCAAAAGCCAGATATGGCTGATCAGGGACGTCCTACCGATCCTCCAGTCGGGCTAGCCTTGGCACCGACTGTCATACCAGTTGCAAGCGCTAATGTGCATTTCAGGGAAGGTTTTATGAGGATGATCTAGACCCTTCAGGGAGTACCGCCTCCTTCCATGGCTATGGCAGACTTGACATGGTTTTTCCAGTAGCAGCATCCTCCTACTTTCTCAGGGGAAGGAGGACCTCAGGCTGTAGAGTCATGGATGGAAGCCATGATGAACATCTTTGAGAATCTGGAGATGCCTCCAGAGAGGTGGGTCAAGCCCGCCACCTACATGCTCCGAGACTCCTCAAGAGGTGGTGGGAGGTGATCTCACATGTGGGTCATCAGCAGGATATGGCTTGGGATGAGTTCCAGTGCGTGTTCTATGACTACTTCTACTCTGATACCCTGAGGGCCGACCGAGCATGGGAGTTCATGAGATTAGAGCAGGGTACTCATTCTTTCATGGAGTATTACTCTCGTTTCACCAAGATTAAGTGGTTCAAACCCCTCTGGGATGGGAGTGGGGTGTTCTTAGTAAGGAAGTTAGAGGATGGTATCAGGAGGGAGATCCTCTCATAGGTGAATATCTTCCAGTTGACTTCCATCACTTCCATTGTCAATCAGGCACTGATTGCGAAGCGCAATCTGAGAGACTTCGGAGCTGCGAGCCAGGTCGGTTCTGCTTACAGAGTTATTTTTCCTCCAGGTGACAGCAAGAAGTGCCATAGGGAGTCTATGCGCGGTGATCCGAGGAAGTGAGATGCATCGTCAGGCATCCAGGTGGTATGCTACCAGTGTGGCCGTCCAGGGAACATGAGGCCGCAGTGCCAGAGAGACCCCGTGGAGTGCCGATCTTGCAGCAAGATGGGTCACCTTCAGTGTTTCTGCCAGGTTTTATCACCAGCAGCTAGTGACCAGGGTTCTTCCATGACTCCATGATTAGGAGCAACACCACCAGTTTCTCACCAGTTGGGGAACTGGAGTTCTTCCAGCCATTCGAGCCGAGGTGGAGGTCAAGGATGTGGTGGTTTTCCACCAGTCCCTCAGCACCAGCAGGGAGGTTCAGCTTAGAGTGGTCAGCCAAGGGCGCAGGTCCGCGGTGTAGGCCAGTCTTTCGCCGTGGAGCAGACCTATCAGGAGAAAGATCCCGACCCTTCTACAGTTCAAGGTACGATTTTAGTAGCCTCAGTTTTATCTTATTCTCTTTTCGATACTGGAGCTACGCATAGATTTATCTCTATTGCTGTCGTGGAGAGCCTGGGGCTCTGCATCTTTTCTTATGCCGACTTTTTGATACTAGAAACACCTTTGGGGATGAGGAAATCTAGTGTACGCTAGTGTAGAGAGTGACCTCTTGAGGTTTCAGGGTATCATTTATTATGGGATCTCTATGTCCTAGAGATGACAGGCTATGATGTCATCCTCGAGATGGACTGGTTGGTTCCTTTCCAGGCATTCGTCGACTGTTATTTTTGTAGAGTGAGTTTCGTTTCACCAGAGGGTGGATCTTTTCTTCATAGAGGCGAATGGGATGTTCAGGCGAGTCGAGCAGGACTCGAGCATCATGGTCTAGGAAGGGTGACGACCCAGATTTCTAGTCTTTATCTGGATGATCAGGGGACTTCGTAGTTGGACTTTCCTCCAATGGAAGATCGTTTCAGGGATGTCTTTCCAGAGGACTTTTCATGTTTGACTCCAGAGCGTGAGGTACACTTTTCTATTGATCTTGTGCCAGGAGCAGCACCGGTGTCCATTCCTACTTATAGTATGGCTACACCTGAGTTTCAGAAGCTCAAGAAGCATTTGGAGGAGTTTTAGGAAAAGGGTTTCATCCAACCCAGTACTTCTCCTTGGAGTTCGTTTGTCCTGTTTGTGAAGAAGGCAGACAGAACCCTTCAACTTTGTGTGGATTATCAAAAGATGAACCAGTTAACGGTCAAGAATTGATATCACTTGACAAGGATATATGACCTCTTTGATCATCTTCGGGGAGCCCGGGTGTTCTCGAAGATCGACTTGAGGTCTGGTTATCATTAGTTGCACGTTAGACCATCAGATATACCTCTGACATCCTTCAGGAGCAGGTATGGTCTATACGAGTATACAGTCATGTCGTTTGGTCTCACGAATGCGCCTAAAGTTTTCATAGCACTGATGAACTGAGTGTTCCATCCTTACTTGGAATCCTTTGTCGTGGTCTTCGTGGACGATATCTTAGTGTACTCTCACCTTCGACAAGACCATGCCACACATCTTGAGATTGTTCTGAGTAAACTGAGAGAGCATCTCCTCTATGCTAAACTCTCGAAATGCCACTTTTGGATGGATTAGATTCACTTCTTGGGTCATGTCATCTCAGAGGCAGGAGTATCTGTGGACCAAAGGAAAGTGAGAGATGTAGTTTCTTGGGAGCATTTGAAGAACATTTTTGAGGTAAAATGTTTCCTATGGCTGGCTAGATACTACAGACGCTTCATTCAGGACTTTCCATGCCTAGAAGAACCTTTGACAGGTCTGACCAAGAAGGGGGCAAAGTTCTTATGGTCATATTCTTGTGAGTCAGCCTTTCAGGAGCTAAAGGGAAGGTTGACATCCGCACCGATACTAGTCTTTCCAGAGCCAGGAAAGATCTACACTATTTATTGTGATGCTTTAGGTATCGGACTAGGTATTGTGCTTATGCAGGGAGATGGAGTCGTTGCGTACGGGTCTCGGAAATTGAGGCCACATGAGAGGAACTACCCTACGCATGATCTAGAGTTGGCAGTTATTGTTCATGCCTTACCATGTTGGAGACACTATCTTCTGGGAGATCACTTTGTGGTCTTCACTGACCACAAGAGTCTCAAGTATATCTTCACTCAGCATGATCTGAATCTGAGTCAGCGCAGGTGGGTCGAGTATCTTCAGTCTTTTGATTTCGAGCTTGCCTATACGTCGGGGAAGGGAAACACAGTGGCAGATGCGTTGAGCAGGAGAACTCAGATTCAGGCAATTTAGGAGGCCAGCAGTGAGTGGCATCTCATGGATCTTTTCTTTGAGATGCATCTAGAGGTGCACGATAGATAGGGACAGACTTTCCTATCATTGGTAGTTGTTACCTCTACGCTACATGATCAGGTATGGATGAGGAAACTGTCAGACTCAGAAGGCTTAGTCCTGCAGGAGAGTGTGTCAGGATAGGACCCTCTTACTGGATGGACAATGGGTGAGGATAAGATCTTGCATTTCCAGGGACGCGTATAGGTGCCGGCAGACATACGCGAGGAGCTGATGCGGGATTTTCATTCCTCAGTTTGGGCAGTTCATCCTGGAATCACCAAGATGTATTGGGATCTTCATCTCCAGTACTAGTGACCGGGTATTAAGAAAGATGTTGCTGGTTTCGTCATGAGATGCTCTACTTTTCAGCAGGTTAAGGCAGAGCATCAGCGATCAGTGGGCCTTTTACAATAGTTACCCATTCCAGAGTGGAAGTGGAATGATGTTGCGATGGACTTCGTGACCGGGTTACCGAGGTCGCCTCAAGGGAACAATGTTGTTTGGGTTGTCGTCGACAGTCTTATGAAGGTTGCACAATTCTTGCCGATCAAGGAGACCTTCAGTGTTGATGATCTGGGACGACTTTATATCAGAGAGGTTGTACATATGCATGGAGTGCCACACTCCATTGTTTCAGACAGGGATGTGCATTTTACCTCTCGGTTCTGGCAGGGACTTCATAAGGAGTTGGGTACACAGGTACTTTTGAGTACAGCATACCATCACCAGACTGATGTCCAGTCCGAGCGCACAATCCAGGTGCTAGAGGATATTCCCAGAGCTTGTATCTTAGTCTTTAGCGGATCTTGGGAGAAGAATATACCTTTGGTGGAGTTCTCCTACAACAACAGTTTTCAGGAGACTATTCAGATGGCACCATACGAGGCTCTGGACGGTAGGCCATGCCGATAACCCTTGTGCTGGCTGGAGGCAGGAGAGGCAGCATTGCTGGGACCTCGTCTTGTTCAGGAGACTTCGGAGAAGATAGAGTTGATTCGGAAGAGGATGGATACAGCACAGTCTCGGAAGAAGTCTTATGCTAATCAGTGGAGATGACCTTTGGAGTTCGAGGTCGGAGATCAGGTTTTCCTGCGTGTCATAGTGAGGTTGGGACACAAGAGGATTCAGAGATAGGGTAAGATTTCACCATGGTACGTCAGGCCGTTTGAGGTTTTGGAGAGAGTTGGGCTGGTTGCCTATCATTTTCAGCTACCCCAGAGGTATCGGTCCATGCACTACATCTTTCACGTCTCTCAGATCTGATGTTACTTTTCAGACCCATCTCATGTCTTTCCGCCTGAGGATGTTGAGCACGAAGCGGATGCATCATTTGAGGAGCATCCCGTCCAGATTTTCGATCGCAATACGAAGGTTCTTCGTGGGCAGTCTGTCCCTCTTGTACAGGTGCTATGGCAGCATGGGAGAGTACAATACGAGACATGGGAGAGGGAGGTCGATGTACGATCGTAGTGTCCGGAGCTATTTTGGATTTCTTCTTCTACACCTCACTAGGGAAATTCAGGGATGAATTTATTTAAGGGGGGAAGTTTGTAAGAACTCGGATCTTCGTTTCAGATATGCCTTTCCTTTTTCTGGATTTTATAAGAAAAATAAACTTTTTGGAAATTTTTGAAGTACACACTATGTACTTTCTAAGTACACACCGTGTACTCTTCTCTGGCTTGAAGCCGTGTGTTGGTCATGCCCGGGCCTCACACACGGTGTGTAGGGGTGACGTTGAGGCCGATTTTAGCAGAGTACGGAAAGACCTAGTACACGTCGTGTACTTTCTTTTTTTTCACTAAACGCACCGGGGTCGCGCCTGACGAACATAACACACCCCTTCTCTAGGTTCTTCGTCCGAGAGTGACCCGTACGACAGGATCCTCCCCGAGCCCCCACCTCTCCGTCCGTTCTCCGATTTGAGCACGGTCAATTGCGTTGGAAGCTCAGCGGTGAGTTCTCCCTTATTCTTGAGCCTTGTTTTCCAATTCTTCCTCCTTATCAAGTTATCTACTCACTCAAAATTATTTATTCATAAAAGACAAGGAAAACAACAAGCAATCCGAAACCAATGAGAAAAAAGGAAAACAAGATCATGAAGGTATGAAATAATGTAAGCCAAGGGTGTCCCCTCTCACAAGTTCCTCTCCCTCAAAGGGTCTGTAGTTCCTCGACACAGGCCACAGGGGGAATGAGACATTGAGTGCTTCCCCAGAGAGCCATTAGTACAATACGAGACTATAGGGGGAATTGACGGTGAGTGCTTCCTCAGAGAGTCCATTTCTCAGCTGAACCAGAGGGGTGAGACTGTGTGTGCCTCTGAGAGGGTTGTGAGTACATGTAGGTTTAACCATAGGGGTTAAGCTATGAGAGCTACCCAGAGGGTTACCTATTTTATTCTTGTTGTTGGTTTTTACTTGTGCACTTTATATGCTAGAAATGTAGACTGTGACTACTGTGTATTTTCCTGTTTACTATTCCTATACTTTACTTTACATGTATTCATTGACTGTTAGGCACAGATCTTTGGGTGGTTTCCTACTGAGACTTTGTCTCATACCCTATTTGGGCCATGTTTTTGGGGCCAAATAGATTGTGTTGTTTCTGGTATAGATAAGGGCAAGCGCCCTTCTACTTCAGGTTCTTTATTGCACTGGAGTTGGAGAGCATGGGACCGAGCCGTGGCTTGCGATGCTGAGGAGTTACTTTGTTTTCTTTTGCACTTTGTTTTTTCAGTTGTAATTCAGCACAATGTTTTTTTACTGCTTTCCATAGTCCTATGTAACATGTTGCATCATTATTATTTTATACATTTCTTCCACTGTTCAGTTCAGTTTTGGTATGCTGTTTATTGTCTCCATTATTGTGTTTGGTTGTTCTTCCGCTGTATACTTTACCAAATGAAGGAATAGTTTCCCCACCAACTCACCAAGGCCCTCAATGCTAGTTGTTAGCCTTTGGCATTTGGGGAAACGTGCTTGAGGTCATGTGGTGAACCGGGTACGGGGCACTAGTGGTGGGGCTCCGGATTCGAGTCGTTACAAGAACCATGTCTCTTAGGGTTTGGTGGTGTTTTCCACATCCACTAAGGATTTGTGAAAGTTTGGTTCAAATAATTTATTGGTGAATGGTGTGCTTATGAAGCTGAGTTTGGGCTATGATGAAGGCGGTAAAATTCACTATTCAATTTGGATAGAGGTTACTCTAGCTTGAGTCAGATTCAATACTTGTAGTGGATTTCCTCAAGAACATGTCCATGATAGTTCCTTAAAATCTTCTTCCTCAATGGATTGAAATCCTCATTCTTTGTCACAAACTTACTCTCAATGTAACACATGCATACAGGGAGGTGAACTCTGTTACAGATGCTCTATTCAAGTAGGCTATTGTGGAGAGGGGCTCGATGTGGTCCTTTTTCACTCGGTCCTTTTTCTCATTGCTTGTGGTGTCTGATTTGAAGTGTGATTAACACATTCATCTTTGTAATCCAACCTTGTAACTCTATGATTTTATTTTTCTAATAAATTTTGGGGGATCAGGCATGCCTGTTCTTGAGCCTTCTTTTCCCTAAAAATGATAAAAAAGTTAAAAATATTAAGAGACTATAAAAACTCATAAAACCCATAAAAACCCAAAAATCGTAAAAATACAAAAAACACCTAAAAATCCCTGAAAAAAACACTGAAAATATAAAAAAATAAAAAACAAACTAAAAATCCCTAAAACCCCTAAAAACCCTAAGAACCTATAACAATACCTAAAACCTTGAAAACCCCAAAACCCCTATATACTATAATAACCCTAAAAACTCAAAAAATACCCAAAAAAACCAAAAAAACCCATAAAATCCACCAAAACCCATAAAAAATCATAAATACCCTAAAATAATAAACAATAGAAAACACTAAAACCATTTAAAATCAAAAAAATACTAAACTAATATATCCATAAAATCACCTAAAAACACTAAAAACTCATAAAACAATAATAAACACTAATAACCGAAAAACCCGAAAAAATCTGAAAACCCTTAGAAACACTAAAATCCCCCAAAACCCAAAAACACTTTTAAAAAACCTTAAACCCTAAAACACTTAAAAAACTAAAAAACAATAAATCCCATAAAAACCCATAAAACCCCAAAGGCCCCTAAAATCTATTAAAATCCTTAAAAACATAAAACAACTAAATATCCTAGAAACACTAAGAAATAAAAAAATAATTAAAACCATAAAAAACCTAAAAACCCATTAAACCCCGAAAACCCCATAAATGGGCCATAACAACCAAAAAAACCATAAAATTACATAAAACACATAAAAAACCTAAAACTCCCATGATCCAAATACACTAAAAATGAACCTGATAATCATTAAAAAATCCATAAAATATTGTAAAAACCATTTAAATTTATAGAATTCCATAAAACCCCTAAAAGTCTCCAAGTCCCGAAAACTCTAAAGGAACCTAAAAATACTAAAAAACATAAAGACCCTATATCATCCAAAAAGAATAGTAATGGACCCTAAGACCCCTTAAGGACCTTAAAACCATATAAAACACTAAAGGATATAAAACCTTAAAGGTCCCTAAAATATCCAAAAGGACCCTAAAAACCATAAAAAACATTCAATAACCCCAAAACCCTAAAATATTTTAAATGACCCTAAAAAACACTAAAATACCCTAAAACCAAAAAGAACCCAAACACCACAAAACTATAAAAGATGATAAGGCCCCTAAAATACCTCTTAAAATAATAAAAACATTAAAAGATCGAAAAAATCACCAAAACCCCAAAACAACCAAAAAAAATAAAATACACCAAAACACCCTAAAAGCATAGAATGACCCTAAAAATCCATAAAAACCCTAAAACCCCCTAAAACAACATATTAGTCCTTAAAACACTAAAAAAACTTATAGCCTTAAATTACCTAATATCCCCTCCCATGATGGGGCCTCTACCTCTCTGCTGCAGGCTTGAAGATGTCGCTGATGTCTGTGCCTTGGTCTCTCCCCTCTATGGTGGAAGGGCCTTCACTGCTTGCTGATAAAGGCAGATTCTTCCCTTTCTCGGATCCTAACTCACTTCTAGTTTTTCCGCAGATTGAGCTTTTCCCTATGGTTTTAGGTTTTCATGAAGGTCTTTCGAAGCTCCCACTATCGATTAAAAAGTTCAAAAAGGCTTCTGACCTGTATAATCTGACCTTGGTAGATAGGTTCTTGAATTTGCACCCCTAGTTGATGTTTTTGACATGTTTTTGTTTTAACACTGGGATCTCTGGGATCATGAAACTGTTGGTTTGGTCGATTCCTGTCAAATTTTGAGTTGATTCTCTTCTAATTAGGATCTTATCCAAGCATGGTCTGCTTCCCTTCGTAGATGTGATGTTGCTCATTTTTTCCTCTTCTAGTCAAACTTTGACTTCAATCTGAATCGTGATTCCCTATTGATTGAAATTTGTGTGAGGTTTCTTGATCTCCCCTCTCCTTTCAAAACATGTCTATTATTTCAATGTTGGGAAATTTGGTTGGAAGGATTTTTGTGTGTGGAAAGCGGAACTAGGGTCCTCTGCCTTATGGATTATCCGAGGGTCTGTGTTGAAATTGATGTTTTCAAAGAGCTAGTCGACTTTTTCTAGGTTGAAATTGGTGAGTAGATTTGGTGGAAGCGATCAGTGGTGTTTAAATCAAGGGTGAGCTACAGTGAATCCTTCTTTACTATTGGCCTTGTGAAGAGGGATTGCATATGTAGGGGTAGTGAGCGTCTTGTGGTTGGGAGTGAACAACCGTCCATATCATTGAAGTTGGGGTTGACAACGGAGCTTGAGGAAAGGTAATAAACTCTATTGTACACTCTATTGCACATTTGGAGGGATTCCAGGGTGGATGAAGGGGGTCCCTCCTCTCGATAGGGTACTCAGAGGTATGCCATAGTTAAGTGCATTTTCAAGGGACTGAAGGGTGACCTGGGATTGGTGGGTGATGCCCCTTCCTATACTATGTTGGGGGATGAATTTACTGATGAAGATTGTGTTTTCGCCTCTATTTTGTAGGTTGATCCTGTTAGGGATAAAAGCGAACATCCAAGCCCCATTGGTGAAGGGATGGAGAGGGAGCCACTTCCAAATCCTTCAGCAGTTTTTTTGCAAGGAAAATTCTAGGGAGAGGAGTTGGTCTTAACCTATAATTGGTTTGTGGGATTAGATTCTATGGATTCTATGGTAAATGAGTAGGTGGGTATTGTGAGTCAGGAATTGCAGGTTCTGGTAGCTAAGGATGATTCTGATGACCTTCAGGATATGGCTCTACTTCCCTTTTGTAAAGAAAAGAGGCAAATGGGAGTGGAGAATCTCATACATTCTATAGAAATTCTGAAGCAGGCGCGAGATAATGCTACGGTTCTTGGGGATGGTCCGATTGATTCCCCTCAGCCTGGGGTAGCAGTTTGATAAACTTTTTGTAGATAGGACTGTTGAGAAAATTGATCCGAGATCTACACTTATTATGTTTGAGACTCTACCTATATGTGTTGAGTTGTATAAAAAGATAATGTTGGATTTTTCGGAAATCCCCTGTGACCAGCATCAAAAAGAGATCCTACAGAAGCCAGACCTACAACCGATGTTCTTCCTTGGGGATGATAATGATGAACATATAAGGTTGGGGAAAATTTGTGGGGATAGAGATGACATTATGTAAGATAATTTGGCTAGGATTAGGAGGGAGCATGCTTTGATGGGTCTCTTTGGTTCTTATGGCCTGGACTCATGCCCACGTAAGAGGAAGTCGCAGTTTGTTCTTGGGTCTGGTAGTTAAAAAGGTGTGTTTGAGCTTGCTGCTACCGATCATAGTAAGGATAGAAATATTAATCCCAGGGCACTGAGTGCTGATGATGTGATGAAAAGAAAGAAGGCAGGGCTTGGAACACCCCCAGTGAAGCAGAGAACAAAGAGGGGTTATTCCTCCCCTTCTTGGCCAATTGCTACCAGAGCTTCCTCCAAGGCAAGTAATGTTGAGGGGAATGCCCATGGCAGGGAAGGCCAGGTAGGAAAGGTGTAGTTGAATGTGGATCTCAGGAAGTATTATTCAGCCTTCCTTAAGCAATATCAATCTTCTGAATGGGAGTCGGTGGAGTCGGATGTTTCCTCTGGTTATGATGCTTATGGGGATCCTTATGGGGATGGAGAAGTCGATTTATAGGTGTGTTTTTGGGTCTTTTGAACTTTCGTGTGTTGGGGTTCATGGATTTTGGTGTGGGTTTTTTGACCCCACCCACCCTTGTCTACTTTTCTTTTATTTTATATATTTTGGGGGGTCCGAAATAGCCTGAACTCTCACCTTCCTTTCCCTAAAACACCTAACACCTTGAAAACATAAAAAAACCAAAAAAAACTAGAAAAATTCTTAAAAATCGGGAAAAAAATCCAATAAAACCTAAAAACACTATGATTTTAGCAGTGGAAACTCTCAAGATCCAATCCATGAGGGTTCCTTAGTGAATTATTCTACACTAGATTAAGTGCCTTAGTAATTCTCAGAATCTCACTCTCAGTGTCTCGCATGCCTGTTGGGAAGTGAATAGAGTGGAAGATGTGCTCTCCAACAAGTCCCTTGTGGAAAGGAGCATAATGTGGTCCTTTATTTCTCTGCATTGGTGTTTGGACATTTTGGATTCAGATATGAAGGGTGAACTACACATCCATTTTTGTAAACCTTCCTTTTAACACTTTTCTTTTAATTTTTGTTAATAAATTTTGGGGGCCGTACATGATTGGTCTCACAACTTCTTTTTCTAAAAACCATAAAAACAATAAGAATCCCAAAACCATAATAACATGAAAAAAATGAAACCCCCTAAACTCCCTCAAAACCCTAAACAAATCCGAATAAAACACAGAATATTAGAAAAATGGCACTAAAACTACACAAAATCCCTTAATACCAAAAAACCCCCCCAAACCCCTAAAACACCCTACAAACTCCTAAAATCTTTAAAAACAAAAAATCATAAAAACTCTAAAAACCCCAAAAACCCAAATCCCCCTAAAAGAACCTAAATTCCCCTCACACCCTAAAAACATATAAATCCCCTAAATAACTGTTACTAACCGATAGACACCCTAAAACAAACTAAAAATCTAAAAACCCCAAAACCCATTTAAAATCATAATAACTTCTAAAAAACCTAAAAAAAATTAAATACCTAAACATTTGTAAAACCCAAAAAACCCTAGATTGCCCATAAGCACCCTAAAACCCTTAAAACACCCCAAAACCCCTAAAACCCCTGAAGACCATTAATTACGCAAAAATCCATTTAAAAACCTAAAAATCCTAAAACCCCAAAAAACCATTAAAATCCTACAAACCCTAAAGAAAAATTAGAAACAATTAAAATCCATAAAAAAACTAAATCCCTTTAAAACCCTAAAATCCCTATAAATCACTGAAAAATCTAAAAAACTAAATATCCACTAAGACACACTATAGAACAAAAAAACCTAATTTACGATACCAATCCTCATAAATCCCTAAAAGACCCAAAACCCCAAAAATCTCTAAAAGATAAAACCCCCCTAATATCCCAAAAGATAATAAAATACCCTAAAAACATTAAGTCTCCAAAAAACAATAAAATCCTTATAGGACCATAAAAACCATAAAAAATACAAAAATAACATAAAACTCAAAAGACCTTAATGTACCCTTAAAACACTAAAAACCCAAATGACACTAAATAAAACAAAACCCCTAAAAAACTAAAAAAATGTAAAAACCAAAAATGAAACAAAAACCCCATTAGAGACCAAAAAACAAAAAAAACCCATAAATTAGAGTAAAAAAACTAAAAACTCAACAACCCTAATACCCCAATAAAATAGAAAAGACCATAAAACCCTAAAAAATAGAAAATACACTAAAACAATAAAGACCATAAATGACCCTAAATACCAAAAAAACCATTAAAAACTTAAATGGACCTAAAAACCCAAAATACCTTAGAAGAGCCTAAAACCCTAAACAACTTTAAAAGACCCTGAAAACTATAAAAACACTAGAAGAACCAAAAAACCCTAAAATCATATAAAACCTAATAGACCCTAGAGACATTAAAACCCCTAAAACCCTTAAAGCCCCTAAAAACCCTAAAAACACGAAAATATTAAAAAAACGTAAAGACTGTAAAAACATTAAAAATTTATTCAAAACCTATAAAACCCCCCAAATAAAAGTAAACCCCCTACATTCCCTAAACACCCTTGAAAACCAAAAAATTAATTTAGAGCCCTAAACCCCCTAAAAACTATAAAACCTCCCCAAAACCCTAAATCCCCCCAAACAACTTGAAAAACCGAAAAACCCTTATATATTGCTGAAAAAATTACAAAACCCTAAAACCCCTAAAAACATAAATAACCTAAAACCCAAAAATGGTAAAACCCTAAAACCTTAAAACCCCTGATCAACCCAAGAAAACAATAAAATTCTATAAAAACCTTAAACCCCATTAAAACCCCTAAAAATACCTAACAGACCTACATTAACCTAAATAACCCTATAATACCCTAAATAACCCTATTAAACTCGATAAAACATGAATCCCCTAAAACTGCCTAAATCCCCTAAAATCCATAAAACCCCAAAACCCCTAAAAACCCTAAAACCTGAAAACCCTAAATCCCTAAAACACATAAGAACCCTAAAACATACCTAAAATTCCAGAACTTTTAAAACCCCTAAAAAAAATGAAGAACCCGGAACCTCTAAAACCACGAAAATCTCATAAAATCCTAAAAATCCCTAAAATGAATAAAAACCCATCAAACCCCCTAAAGCCCTAAAATTTCTTAAAACCCTTAAAAAATTAAAATCCCTAAACCCCTAAAATCCTAAAACCACTAGAACTCTAAAAACCCTCAATTCCATAAACACTTTATAAAAACACAAGAAACCCTAAAAATTGAAAGACCCTAAAACCACGAAAAATCTTAAAACCCTAATGATGCTAAAAACCCTACAACACTAAAAACCCTAAAACACTAAAAATACCGAAAAACCATAATAACCCTAAAAACATAAAACACTAATGTCCATACAAAACCCTAAAACAACCCTAAAACCCTAAATCAACTAAAAATTCATAAAAAATCTAAACCATAAAAACCCTTAAAAACACTTCAAACCCATAAAAGGCCCAAAAAACAATAAAACGACAAAAATAATAAAAACTCCTAAAAACCTTAAAACACATTAAATACTCTAAACCCCTAAAAAACAAGAAAACTATAAAATCAAAAAAAATCACAACTAATAAAGACCCAAAACAACTAAATAACACAAAAGACACTAAATCACATAAACCCCTAAAAGACCATAAAACCCATAAGACCCCCAAAAGACCTTTAAACCCCTAAAAATCATAATTGACACTAAAACACCAAAATTACTAGAATTCCATAATAACCTAAAATACCTTAAAACCATAATGGATATAAACACACTATTTATACCCTAAATGACCCTAAACCCCCAAAAGGACCCAAAAAATACATAAAGGACTCTAAAAACACTAAAACCCCAAAAGAACCATAAACCCATAAAACCTATAAAGGATCCTAAAACACCTAAATGAACATAAAATACCTAAAATCCCATAAAATACTGTAAAATACCTAAAAGTCCCTAAAAGAAAAAAACCTAAAATATCTAAAAACCATAATAAATCCAAAAAATGCAAAATACCATAAAAATTATGAAACATTTAAAATAACCCAAAAAACTCAAAAAGCCCATGAATCCTCTAAAACTATATAAGAGGAAAAAAGATAATAAAATTAATAGATAATAAAAACTATAAAAAAAACCAAAATACCATAAAATTCCTTAAAGAACATAAAAAACCCTCAAAGCCTAAAAAACATACAAACCAAAAAATACATAAAATCTTTAAAATACTCAAAAACACATTAAAACTCTAAAAATCCCAAAACACCCTAAAACCCCGAAAACCCACTAAAATTCTAAAAAACCTAAAAACAGAAAACCCCATAAAACCCTAAAAACCCTAAAACCCAGAAAAACTTCTAAAACACCAAAAACCCAAAAACACCCAAAAAAACTATAAAATACCTAAAAACCCAAGTACCTAAAACCCACTAAAAACCCAAAACCCCCCTAAAACACCAAAAAAATTATAAAAACCATAAAAGGAACCTATACCCCCTAAAATCCCTAAAAACATAAGAATACTAAAAAACATGGCAGACACAAATAAACCCAAAAAAACACCTAAAAACTCAAAAAAAATATTAAAAACATCCCAAACCCACTAAAACCCAAAAAATAATACAAAAACCAAAACCAAAACCCATAAAAATCTCTATAAACAATAAAAATCTATTTTTTTAGAAAACCCATGAAACCCCTAAAAACGACATAAAACTAAAAAAATCATAAAAAATCCTTAAATCTCCCTAAATCCATAAGAAATCCTGAAAACCATAAAAACCATGAAAATCCTATAAAAACCTTAAAACCCCCAAACCACTTAAAAACCATAGAAACACTAAAAACTGTAAAAATGAAAAAAAAAACCACGAAAAACCCATCGAAAAATGATATATAACCCTAAAAAACCTAAAAACCCAAAAATTACTCATAAATCCCTTAAACCCATTAAAATCCTTAAAACCCATAAAACCATAAAAAATCATAAAAGACCCAAAAACCACAAAAATAAACCTAAGATACCAAATCAATCCTAAATATCTCTTAAAATCCCCTAAAAGGACCTTAGTAGCCCTATATTACCCCTACAAGTCACTAAAACCCCATTAAACACCCTGAAACCTGAAAAAAACACAAATAACCACTAAAACCAAAAAAAGCACACTAGACAAATAAACACCCTAAAAATTGTAAAAAAATTAAAAATACTAAAAACCATAAAACAATCCTAAAAACCAAAAAAACTATAGAAAAAAAAAACCTAAAATAAACCTATAAAACTATAAAAACGTACAAACCCCTAAAAATAATTGAAAACACTAAAAACAATAAACCCATAAAAGATATATGTAAACCCTAAAACAACAAAAGAACCCTAAAACCCCTTAAAAACATAAAATCCCTAAATGACCAAAAAAACATATGAAACCACCAAATCCCTAAAATGCCTTAAAAATATTAATAATCAAATAATCCTAACAAAACCTTCAAATCCTTAAAACCCCCAAAAAACATAAAAATCCATAATTCCATAAGAATAATAAAAACATGTAAAAAACATAAAGGCCCTAAATACACAATAAATCCAAAACCACATAAAATCGCTAAAAACCATAAAAACCTTAAAACCTAAAAAATCAGAAAACCTTAAAAATCCCTAAAAACCCCAAAACCCAAAAAACCATAAAACCTCTATGAAAACATAAAACGTGAAAACCACAAAATTTCCTACAACCCCTCAAAACCCATAAGCTCCCCCAAAAAACATTAAAAACCCTATAAACCCCTAATACCCCCAAAAAAACCTAAAATAACCTTAAAATCATAAAAAACTATAATCCGCCTAAAAACCTAAAAATCTTTAGAATCCTAAATAACCATGAAAACTCTCAAAAAAAACTGAAACCCAAAAAAAACCAAAAAAACATAATAAACCCTAAAAAAGTATAAACCTAAACCCCCAAAAAAACCTTAAAAACACTAAAAAGTAAAAAAAAAACCACAAAAAAATGCATGGGAACCCATAAAAACCCTTGATGAATTTCAAGACCCTTAAACCCACAAAAACCCCAAAAAAATCCCTAAAACCCTAAAAATCCATAAAAACCCCTAAAAATCCATAAAAACCCTAAAAATATTACAAAATTCTAAAAAACATAAAATTATATAAAACACTAAAACAATAAAAAAATCTAACTAACCCTAAAAACCATAAAGAACCTAAAACCCCCTAAAACCCTAGAAAAACCATAAAATCCCTCAAACCCACTAAAACCCTAAAACAATCCAAAATTCTAAAAGGACCTAAAATACCAAAACCTATAAAAACACTGAAAACACATGAAAAAACAATAAATAACTTTAAAAACCCTACACACCGAAAACCCCTAAAAACATATAAAAATTCCAAAGAAAGCCTAAAACCGTAAAAAACTAAAAAAAACTAAAAATCCCTTAAAACACCAAAAACCCTAAAACACCATGCAATCCATAACAACAATAAGATACCCTTAAAACCCCCAAACCACTTGGAAACAATAAAACCCCCTAAATTACCCAAAACCCCCAAAAAACACTAAAAACCCCTAAAGACCCAAAAAACATAAAAAACCTAAAAAACCATAAAACCCAAAACCCACTAAAATCCTCTAAAACCCCTAAAATTATCAAATCGAAAAAAATCCATAACAACCCTAAAAAACCATAAACCCCCTAAAACCTCTAAAAACCCTAAATCCCACAAATAATAATAAAAACAATAAAAACCCTTAAAAATCTAAAAATTCCTTAAAACTGTAAGACCAACTTATAAACCAAAAATAACTATAAAAATACCTAAAAATACATAAAATACACTAAAAACCATAAACCCCCTAAAAATATCAAAATCCATTAAAAGAACAAATAAAAATATCTTAAAAGGGTTTAAAATTATTAAACCCTCCACCCACCCAAAAAAAACCCTTAAAAAAAATAAAAAATCTAAAACACTAAAACAATTAATATCCTCAAACAATTAAAAACCATAAAACCCAATAAAAACTCTAAATACACCTGAAACAAAAAAAATTGAATAAACCTAAAAAAATAAAAAAATGCTAAAACACATAAGACCCTAAATTTTGTAGAACCCTAAATACCCCTAAAATACCAATAAAACCCTAATAAACCTAAAAGGAACAAAACCTTTAAAAACCCTAAAATAACATAAAAACATATGAACTAAAAAGGACTCTAAAACCCCTAAAGGACCCAAAAAAACCCCAAAAACACAACATGTCCTTGAAAACACTAAAAGATTCTAAAAACCCCTAAATGACCTTAAAACCCTTATAAAACCATAAAAACTACCTAAAGGAGCCTAAATACACTAAAAACATAAAGGTCACTGAAATTAAAAAAAACATAAAATCCCTAAAATCCCTTAACGTTCAAAATAAACAATAAAACTCAAAAATGACCTAAAAATACAAAAAGATGATAAACCACCCTAAAAATCCATAAAACCAAACAATATCTTAAAACCTTAAATGGACCTAGAAACTGTAAAAATAATAAATGACTCTAAAACCCAAGAAGTCCCTAAAACCCCTCAAAAACCCAAAAAACCTTAAAATCCTAAAATAACCTAAAACCAATAAAAAACATAAAAACCCTCAAAATTATAATATTCCATAATAACACAAAAATTTCATAAAATACCATAAAAACCCTAAAAAACTAAAATGAACTAAATAACTAGAAAATCATAAACCCTTAAACCCCCTAACACCCTAAAATACTCTAAAACAATAACACCATAATAACCGTAAAAATATTAAAAAGTTCTAAAATGAAAAAAATACACTAAAATTACCTTAAAAACCTAAGAACCCAAGAAATCCAAAAAAACACCTAAAACCCCAAAAAAAATTAAATACCACAAAAATACCTAAAAACACTACAGGACCCTAAAAACCACAAAAATTATAAACATCCCAAAAACCCCTAAAAGACCATAAAAATCCTCAAAACCATAATACCCTAAAACACCACAAAACCCTAAAATGCTAATAGACCATAAACCCCCTAAAAAATTAATCGACCATAAAAACCCTAAAAGACCCTAAAAAAACTAAAACACTTAAAAAGACCCCCAAACCACTAAAAATAAAAAACCCCAAAACCCTAAAGCCAAAAAACATTAAAGGAACCTAAAACCATAAACACCCATTAAAAATATTAAAACACCTAATAGACCATAAAAAACCAACAACCACATGAAAACCCCTAAAAACATAAAAAAACCTTTTGAAAACTCTAATATCCACAAAACCCCTAATGATCATAAAACCCAAAATATCCTAAAACCCCTAAAACCCCTAAAAACATCATTAAAAAATACCAACTTCTAAAATCAAAAAAAAATCCCTAAAACTACAAAAACACCAGGAACCCCAAAAAACTATAAAACCCATAAAAACTTAAAACTCATAAAACACCTAAAAAACATAAAACCCTATACAATCAAAAAACACTTAAAAATTAAAAAAAATTCCAAAAAATAATAAAAATACATAAAATAAATAAAAAACCAAAAACCCTACACCCCCCAAAAAATATAGAAACCCTAAAAACCATAATAACTATGAAAACCCCTCAAATCCTAAGACCCTAAAAACATAAAAGACACTAAAACCCTAAAAACCTATAAAAGTAACTGAAACATTAAAAGGCCTAAAAGAGACTAAAAACCCTAAAATACCCATAAACCCATTAATAACCCTAGAACACCATTAAATACTTAAAAATCCATAAAAAACCCAAAAACCCATAATCATCTTAAAACCACATAAAAGAAATAAAACCATAAAACCCCTAAAACAAATAAAAAATAAGAAAAACCCATAAAAACCTAAATAAACTAAAAGATATAATAAAACCATAAAAATAGTAAAATAATGGAAACCCCAAAACAGTTAAAAGACAAAAACCCACATAGAACCCCAAAAACTTCCCTAAAAATCCTTAAAACCTTAAAAACTCTAAAAAATCCTTATAAAGCTAAAAAACCAAAATACACTAATAAGTACCTATAAACCATACAAAAAATAAAAAAAATCCTAAATACCAACCGCTCGCCCCAAAAAACCCATAAATAGATAAAAACACTTAAACTCTACTAAACCCCTAAAATCCCTAAGAACCCTAAAAACCCTTAATCCTTGAAAAAGACCATAAATTATTAAAAATATTCTAAAACCCCTAAACAATTTATGATTCCCTAAAACCCTAAAACCCCCCTAAAACCCCCAAGACCACTAAAATGATAGAACTATTCAAAACACTACAAACCTAAAAACCTAGAAAACATGAAAAAACCCTAAAACACTTAAGACCCGTAAAAACCCATAAAACCCTAAATCTATAAAAACTATTAAAACCCCTAAAACCCCTCCATAAACCCCAAAAAACCAATTAAACATTTTAATTTTTTACAATATAGACATATCTGTGGTTAAAATAACAATTTCTATTTGTAAAATGTTTTACCAAAACATATGTCCCTATCACTAAATCGTCCGTAAGAACACTATCCCTAAATGTTTTTGTGACCGATAAAATATTTATATTACAATTATAATAATACCATGTGATAATATTTATGTTGATTAATGTTTTTAGCAATACATTCTTATGAAAATATTTTCTATTGGTAAAATTATTATCAATAGAAAATATCCATTTATAAATTACATTTGAATAAAAATTATAACTTTTTATAGCTAGTAAAATTTCATATTATATTTACTAACTTAACATCTATGATTAATTTGTTTTAATTATTAAATAGAATATAATTTACATGAATGTTTAAAATTTGAAAAAAATTAATTATATTAATAAATAAATTTAATACAAAATGAATCAATACCAATTGTAGGATCCATTCCCCCAACATGGTACATCACATCCTCATGCCCCCATTGCCTACTAAGATCCATCACCCCCTAGTACTATAAATACATCCATGCCCAATACTAGTAAGCAATCTCCCGCACTAGTGACCCATCCATACCCCAAGACCATCAAGCTGGAAGCAACTATACCACAGCCTTTAGTGCACTAGCAAAAGTGACCCATCCATGACCCAAGACCAGTGATCTAGCCCCAGCACCAGTGAGAAACCTCAAGTATCTGTTATACCATATCCTTTAGCTCCATGATCACTATCACACACAATCTAAGAGCATACCAAAAAACAATCTAGCTCCAGTACCAATGAGAAACAAATCAATCCAGATCCAATACCACCAAGAAACAATAATTCACATTTATTCTATGCCCTTCCGCTCTAATATATACATCACAATAAACCAAAAATAATTAAAAAATATATATGAAAAGTATCTACATGAATTGAAACAAAAATTGAAACAAATGGAAGTATAAAAAATAATTTACATAGCGATCATTTTTCATCATCTCTAGGGGTTGACTGAAGGATAGAACTTCCAAAAATTGGTAATCAAATAGTTAATTAGATAGATCCAACCACCTCATATTTTCATACATCTCCTAGTAGGAAACCTTTTATACATGTTAATTTAGTTATGGAGTTCCATCCTGAAACTGAAATCACTCGGTAATTGGTATTTTTAATGAGTTTTTAAGAAGGTTTGATTCGATAAATGGGTCACTAATTGAATGTGAAAAGGAGATGCCTATCAATTTGAAAGATACATCAGAAGACATATCTTCTCCCTTCACAAAAATTAATGATAAAGGTAATATATAATCAAGAAATTAATAACTATATCTAAACTTTTTTTTAGTTTGATCGAAGCTTAAAAGACCTGAACAAGATCATTGTCAGTTAGTATTTGTAAAACAACGGTATGTATAAAGAATAGAAGAGCATGTACACTCATTTATTGTTTAAAAATTTAATCCAACCCGTTCATTGGAATTACAAATATTGAAGATGATATAAATCTATACTCCATGGATTTTAGTATAAAATGATCATTCCAGCAAACTACCTTTTTTGAGGTATAGAAGATCAATTATAAAATATCATCCCTAATAAAAACCATTGAATGGTTTCTTCAAAATGTTGATTTGGATGAAAATGTGGTTTTCTATGGAATTAGATATACTTTTAATGATAGAAAACAACTCTTGGATACATTGAATGAAAACAAGAAGGCAAAATGAAATGGAACCTAGAAGCATCAAAAGTTATATATAAAGGAACAATGATCTTCCTCAATGATCTTAATAGCTATCATTCTGGTGATATGAGTATTATTTATGAAATAATAATGAAGAAAAAACAATTGGGAACTTTTGATAAGATGCATATGGAAGAGGATTCCACATATAAAAAGGGTTCTATCAAAAATATCAGATCAATATTGAATACTTTAAAGTTGAAGAAAAAATTAATGGTGTGATTTAATCCCATTAACCTATTCATATTTTATTTTATTCTCTAAATATGGGTATCCGATTCTAGTAGAAACATATAGGACTCACACATACTGAGAAGTATGAAATTTAAACAAGAAATGTCAAATATGTAGTAAGTGTCAAATAATTCTAATGGGTAATTGCATAAATATATGCTAAAGGGGAGTATCCATTTCTTAGAAGATGAATTTTCATCAACTAAAACTACAGATATTGTAGAATGTGTCTTGGAGGAATTATTAGAGAAGCTAAATGACTCAAAGAAGAAATTATAACAAACTCAATCATTCATAAATCAACATAACATCTAACACATATTTTTTATTTCAGGCATCAGATCGTCGAGCACCAGATATAGTAAAAGTCATAATATTTTTTAATAACTTTATGTTTAACATATTTAATAATCATAAGTAATGAAATACTAACATTAAAAACATTGAATAAAATAATATATATATATATATAATAGTATGCAAATAAGGACACATAAATTAATGAAATCAAATTGGATTATAAAAAAATTATTTAATCTTATTTAGATACCTGATTTTGAATAATAACATCAAAATAAATAAAATCAAATCTAAATTTTGGCATTACCCATACATTACACATGGTGTGTATAAATGTAAAACTATAACTAAATTTGAAAATTACACATATAATAGACTGGTTTAATTTTTTCACCATATCCTTTATTGTTCCCTAAAATTTAAACACTGATAAAATGATAAATAAATATTCATTCAATGAAAAAAATAAAAAAATGTATTAGTAGTCTATATTAAATAACAATAAAAAAATAAACTACATTTAGGATCTTATTAAATATTGTATAGAAATATTAATTAATAGAGAAACCTAATATGTCAAATTCAATTAAAACAATATATCATTACCTTGTAATACCATATCATCAATGTTTAATTATCAGGCACAGAAAAAGCATGCCCACATGATAGACCATCCACTTCAAACAACATAAAAAAATGGGTTTAAAATTTTAAAAATCATTACATAATTAGAATGTGTAGGAAGTTAGAATGAAAAATCACAAAAAAATGACTACCCAATTGATGCACCTATCACTAAAAATAGGAAAGAATATATTCCAAAATGTAGAATGTATTAAATGATCAACAGGTGAAAAAATGACTATGAATAATGAAGAAATCCAAAAAATAAAAAAATACCTATGTATAAATAATCATTGGTTCTTCATTATGATCTATTTTCACACAAGAGTACAAGAAAAGATAACACATTTTGTAGAAACTTTTCTTTTCTGGGAAAAAAATAAAAAAAATTATCATCTTAAAAAGCCTAGTGAAGAACGTTTTTTATGTTTCCATAATATTGGTTCTATTCTACACTGACACAATGATTCTCATCCACCACTCTGATCACTTGAGAACAAAGAATCAAAATGTATTTTGGTTTTCTGATCAATGAGGCAAGAAAAAACCACAAGGGAGTGGCTATGGGAGAATAAAAACCCTTGGATGTTCTCTATTAATTCTAGATTGGGATTCCTAGTGAAGAACCCACAATAACGAATTGGAAAAAGATGGTCAAAATAATGCAATAAAAGTTAAAACAAAAGAAGAAAGTAAAACATTAACTATTGTGGAAATTAGGAATATATTTCTTTGTTCTATGAACATATTGATTTTTAAATCCTATAGACAATGACAGTGACTTAATTTCTTAATACATCCATTTCCAAGACTACATCTTATTATACAACATGGAAATTAGATATAATTGTTATGGAATAAAATTTCATAGATTATGAATTGACTATTTTGAAGTGAAAATGTTCGTAATATTATGTTTTATAATTTATTTGTGTAGGTAAAAATAATAATTTATCTTCAACAAGGACATGCTCCTTAATTATCAATGTAATACATGCAATGCATTACTTACCAGTCTTCTTATATTTCATCAAAATGTTTTATTGGTGTAGGTAAATTTGATGTTGTTTTAATCTATTTATGTTTTATGAATATTTTAATTTCATGACATTAAATAATGTATCTATACTATATCCATACTGTTAATGGAATATAGTAAGGATTTATATAATTTATTACTAACACGGACAAAATATAAGGATATATGATAGCTTTTAACTGTTAACTATCAAATAACCCCAAACATTGTAGCACTGATAATTAAAAAAATGATGGTAACTCTGCCCGAGGAAATAAAAAGAACATCTAAAGTGCATTTTTTCTAAATCTATGCATCAAAACAAATAAACATAAAAAACATTCCCAATATAGATTACCAATATGGAGAAAAAAACATGCCAAAGATGAAAAATATTATATTATTATAAAATGTATTCCTGACATGAAAATGATATAAATTTATAAATATGACGAAAAAATAAAATTGGATAATGAAAATGCTACTAGAGGGTGATTGGGGAATTGAATTAGAAATTTAAGATGAGATAGGTAAATAATGAACAATAGAGGTTGACATGGTGATATTGGGTATTTTATGAACACTGACTGAGAATAGTGAAGGGGTTCCTATGAGGAGGTCTGTGAGGAATACTGATTCTGAGGAACGTTGACCGTGAGGAACACTGATCAAGAGGAATTCCAGTAGGGAACATAGAGGTAGGGTTGGAGGAGGGAGGTCATGGGGAATGTTAGTGGGGTGACTTTGGGAAAATTAAAGTTATATATATATATATATATATATATATTACTATATATATAACAAAGAAATTATGAATATATATAAAAATTATATTGTATAAGGATTATGTATGTAAGTATCAATATATATATTACTAATAAATATTACTAAATTATTGATAATATAATTAATTATATATTTTTATTACCAAAATGATATGCTGGTAATAGGTAATATATATATATATATATTCTTTTTTTGGTAAAATATTTGATATTATTGAATAATTTATTATTAATATATTTTTTAGTGGTAAAAGTTTTATGGGAATTAATAACTGATAAAAACATTTTAATTTGTTGATAAATCATTTATCAGTATCTTTATGAAAAGAAAATTTATCTAAATATTAGTAAAATATTGGTTGGTTTTGAACTACTAATATAAAAAAGGCATATCTGTTGGTAAGGATAATTGTTGGTACCTATAGTCAATATCAACTGAATTTAATATCATTTGGAATAAATAATTTTTAACATTAGATATATTATATGCCACCAATTTTCTGTTAGTAAAGGAAACTTTTTTTGTAGTGACCCTAACATACCCTAGAAACCCTAAATACAATAAAAATTTTAAAACCATTTAAAAGACCATAAATGCCTAAAAAAAATAAAACCCCCAAAAATAAATAAAAACACTAAACCATAATGATCCTAGAATCCCTAAAACCTTAAAGAACCTAAAATCCCTTTTAAGCCTAAAAGACCCATAACACCCTAAAACACATTAAAAACTCTAAAAAACCTAAATACACAAAATCCCCATAGAAAACTCTAGAACCCCAAACATAATAAAAACCCTAAAAGGAATTGAAGAAAATAAAACCCCTAAAAAGATTAAACACTTTAAACAAAAGAACTCCTAAAACCCTATGTTCCCTAAAACCCCTAAAATCCCTTAAAACCCTAAAACCCCTAAAAACTCATAAAATCTCTCTAAAAACCCAAAAAAACCTAAAACCCACAACAATACCATAAAACCCATTAAAAACTAAAAATCCCCCAAAAACCAAAAAAACCCTAAAAACCTTGAAAACTCTTAAAAACTGTAAAAACGTTAGAAACCTAAAAACCCATTAAAACATAAAACTCAAAAAACACATAATACCATTATAATAACCCTAAAACACATAAAATCACTAAAAACTTAAAATTCATTTTAAACACAAAAAATAACAACCCCTTTCAAAACATACAAAGACCATAAAAACCCCTGAGAAACCCAAAAACCCAAAAAAAATCCAAAAAAAATTATAAACTCTAAAATAACCTAAAAGGACTTAAAACCCTAAAACACATAAAAACTATAAGACCCTAAAAATACTAAAAACCATAAAACATGAAAAATCCTAAAACCATAAAATACATTAACACCCACCAAGACGACAACCCCCCCCCCCAAATCCCCAAATACCCAAAAACACCTAAAAACCCCGTAAAATTATAAAACCCTAACTAACCCCTAAAATTCTTAGAAAAAATAAATACCCTAAAAACATTAAAAAATGTATAACCCATAAAAAACTGTAAGAAACATTAAAAACCTTGAAAAACGACACAAAACCATAAAAACCCTAAAAAATAAAAAAAATAGAAACCCATAAAATCTGAAAAAATACCTAAAACACTGAAAACCAAAAACCATAAAAAACCTTAAACCTTAAACCCCTAAAAACCTAAAAATCCCAAAAAACAATAAAAACCCTAAAAACCCTAAAACCATAAAACTATAAAAAATAATAAAAAACATAAAATCCCTAAAATTCATTCAAACAACATGAATCCATAAAAACATATACGAAGTCTATAGTAGACCCTAAAAAATCTAAAAACCATGAAAACCCTAAAATTCTTTATAAACCCCTAAAGACACAAAAATTCCATAATGACCATAAAAACTCAAAAATACCCTAAATAACCATATAAAATTCCATAAACACCCTGAAAACACTTAAACAATTTTAAACCCCTAAAAAACAATAAATACATAAAAATCTAAATAATAATGAAACCCCTAAAATATCTAAAGACCTAAAAACCCTAAAATCTCTAAAATTCCCTAAATCCACTATAAAACCTAAAAACCATAAACACATAAAAGCACTAAAATCCCAAAAAACAAAAAATACTGAAATAAATAATAATTCAAATAACCAAAAAAACCAAAAATCCCTAAAAATCCCTAATATCCCCTAAACAACTAAATACCATAAAAATCCTACAAATACATAAAAACCCATAAAAGCACTAAAAATCCTTTATAACATTAAAAATATATAAAATATTTAAAACCCCTAAAATACCTAAAAATATTTCAAAACCCTAAATTCCCATAAAACCCTAAAACCCCTTAAAAATCATAAGACCCTAAGAATCCATCTAAACCCCTAAAAATTCTAAAAAACCCTAAAACCCCATTAAATCCCTACAAAACCTAAAAATACAAAATAAATCCCTAAAACCCCATTAAAAAACCTAAAACACAAAAAAACCCCAAAAAACCCAATAACACTAAAAAACCTAAAAACAGTAAAAATAACTCAAATCCCCAAAATCACATAATAACCATTAAAATCCATAGAAACAATAAAACCCCGAAAACCCCTAAAACCCTAAAAACTCAAAAAACCCTAAATCCAATTAAAACACCTAAAACCCATCAAAACCACTAAATCCCTAAAATCATTGAAAACTACTAAAAATGAATTAAACCATTAAATCCCAAAAGGGCCCTAAAAAACATAAATAACCAAAAAACCCATATAAAATATAATAACCCATATAGAATACTAAAGGAAACTAAAAACCCTAAATTACCCTAATACCCATGATTCTTGGCTAAAGGACCCTAAACCCCTTAAAAACACTAAAGGACCTAAAAACCCGTAAAGGACCCTAAAACCCATAAAGGACCATTGGAAACATAAAAGACCCTAAAAATCCAAAGATACCTTAAAACCCAAAAAACCATAAAACCCCCAAAAAACGTAATGACCATGAAACCCCTAAAACCCTAATGGACCATAAAACCCCTTCAAATGTTAAAGGGTGATAAGAAACCTAAAACCAATAAAAAATTATAAAGACAAAAAACAACCAATAACATTAACTGACACTAAAACCCAAAATACACACCCCCCATGCATCTGAATGGAACCAAAAAACTCCAAGAACCACTAAAACCCCTATAACCTCATGTTTATAATGAAAACATTATTATTTTATCCCAAAGAGGAATGTGGACATTGGTTTTATTATAGGGTTTAATTGGTGGGAAATCACTGGTGTTAGTTACAATATATATGATGGTCTCCAACGGGTTTGTTTTTAGTGCCAAAAATAAACAATGACTCTCATATCCACGACTCATGGATCTGTATTCCAAAGGAAGGTGTTTATGAGGTGATTTTTCCAATGACACTTAAGAACTGAAATTGGATGAGAGGATGGGAACTCAGGCTCATTTCACCCATTTTTGGGGAACTATTTCCTATTCTAGGACTCTCTTATAAATTTAATCTAAGTTCTTATGCACCTAACTCCTTAATTAATTCACAAGTATGTGTTTGTGGTATATCCTTGGGGTAGTAGATAATCATGATTATGCATGGGTTTGGAATCATCTAGACGTATGTGTGGTAATCCATCGACGGAAGGATTAGTATGTATTTGAGATTTTCCATTAATGATATCCTTTAATGGGTAAATTAGGTATGATTTGGTTGTTCTCTAAGACAATGTTGGTTTTAATCCATATCGAATGGAGCTCTAGATTTTATAATCATCCTAGGGGGATGGGAGATATTTTATTTCCATGATCGAACCCATACGATAGGATTCCTACATATCCTTGTGAGAGGAATCAAAACCCACATAGTTCGGTGCTGCATTACTAGACACATCACCTTTTGAGGTCGTGGGAGAAGTACGCAACCATGAAGTTGAACCTCATGTGGCATGAAGACACGGGTGATAGGTTTCTTGGTCAAAGGTGATATGGGACTTATGCAAAAGAGGTCTGAGGTACCTACAAGGGATATGGTCTTTTGGGTGGATGTAACCCTACCATGGATATAGCCTGGAAAAACATTAAGATAATGAATGTTGGGTTTGGACCTCAAAGATTCTTTATATGTATCCCAATTAGTTGGGAATAAAATCTCTCATCGTTTGGTTTGAGATAGGACTTACACATTTGAGGAGGTCTACCAAGGGAGCATGGTTACGGTTTATATATGGGAGCTGCTCAGTTGATGAGATTTGGTCTGAGCTTACACCTTCTAGGAGGTCCATTTGGATTGATATTGGGGATGAAATCTATGTATAAGTCCCAAGACTTGGGACCATGAAGATTTCATGATCACCAGAAACCTATAATCCCACGTGAGTGATACTCAGTGTGATAAACAAGTCGAGGAAGTGGATATAAAAATCACACGTCCAACTTCAACTACTAATAGATGGTATTGTAGCCCAAGGAGAGAGACAAAGGTATTTATGTGTGACCATCTCCTCTTTTTTCATATCCCGAATTGTCAGATTTAGTGACCTATCTGGATATGTCTCAGGTGAGGGGAGATAAGAGATAGGGTTAAACCTCCTACACAAAAGGCTAGGGGCTTACCTCAGTGGGTGTTCCCTGAATTTGGTTCTAGGGGGGATCCCATTTCTTGTAAAAATTAAATGAATGTTTTATCCCCTCTATTAACATATGAAATAGAGAGGTACATGTGAATCTCCTAATGTCGTACCTCGTTATACAATGGAAATATAAACTTATGGTCATTCTGGGGGTCTGCTTTACTATTGGGATAACCAAAATGTCTCCACTTACAAAGATAATGTAAACTGAAAAGGATATTCTCGTTCACCCAATGGTTCTATCATATGGGTCCGGAGGATTTTTAAAAGGACTTATCTTAACATTGTTGGATTGTATTGTGAAGGAGTTGACATGGGGACTGCTGCTATCAAAAAGGGAATGATCGGGACTAGAGAGTGGAGACCCATAGTGTACCCCCCTTCACGTGGTAGGTTCTCACATGAGATGGGGGTTACCCCATGTATCATTTTCTACATGGGTAAGAATTTTTTCCACATACCATTGTGGTATCCATACATGGGTGGAGTCCACATAACATTCAGCTATACGGGGCCAGGTTCTACCCATGTAGAATATTTCTACGCAAGACCAAATTCATCATGTATAGTGAATTTCTATATATGGTAGGGTTTCATCTGCATAGAGTTTTTCTATATAAGGTACCTGGGATTGAAGTGGGCATTGTATATGTGCCTCCTATAGATTCTTCCCATTAGGGATATTTAGTTTTTTGATTAGAAATTTTAATTTAGTCCCCTTAACACTATATGCTTGTGTTTTTACCTGTGGATAATTATAGAATGAGTCTATATTTTTTGGAGCTTTTTATTTATTCCATCCATCATTGATCCCATAGCCTCCCTCTCTTTTTGTATTCCCTCTATCTCTATATATTGATAAATAATCAATTTTGTACTGGTGTAGCTGGTTCTATAAAACGAGGATGTGATCCCCCTTTTCTAGAATCCCATGACCATTAACTGGTCTTCAAATGACTTACTTAGGGGAGTATATAGATTTGTGGTCTACGGAGGAAAAAATAACCACCTCGGTCCTACTAAGTACTTTGTTTCATTCGTGGGAAGCCATTTTATTTTCCTTACACATGTACCATTTGAGCCCATGGGGGATGTAGTGAATGGGGAAAATCTATATTCCCTTATCCCAAAAATGACCATGTTCATGGATATGGCACCACCATTTTCTTCCTATGAAATTTTTTGTTCATGAGAGCATTCTCTAAGATGATCACCATACATAGAAAAGATACACAAAGGTTTTCTTTCTTCACAGTCAAGATTTTTCCTTTTCCGAACTCACTCTATTAAAATATTTTACTTTAATTCTTCCTTCAATTTAGCTTCCTTCATTTTACAATTTCATTGGATAATTTCAATTCCATTTGTAAAGATTTCAGGACCCAAAAAATTTCCCCCGTCATAATGGGGTATGATCAGGTTGAAGAGGAGGATATTTAGATGTAGGAAGTGGTCCTAATTTGAGTCAGTTTTTGGTATGATGGTGTACTCATTGGAGGCGGACCACACCTATATAAAGAGGGGAAATTTAATTTCACTTCTACCATATTTCTCGATGAAAAAAGTAATCTTTTGAACTATATTTAATACGTAATCCTTAGTAATCTAACCCATCATGGTCACATTCATCCACAAAATAAATGTTGGATCCACGAACTGAAACATTGAACCTGTGATTGGTGAGTTTAGATTTTTTCATAGTGGGGCTCGGGGTGTAGTTCACTTATTCCATGAACCTATAACTTTTTGGTCAATGCTTCGTGGTCTATGGCCTTGTAATATTATGTGAACTATCATTTTTTGGTCATAATATTCCATGGATAATTAATTTGTGGGGCTTTCAGCATGTGGACTACTTTAAGTACTTTTCAAATTTTTCAGTTTAACTCCCTCATTTGTTTATATGAAATTTTTATGAAGAAATGAGATGGATTCAATTCTTGTTTCAATGAAATCGGTTGTGAGGAGGGAAGCTGTGAACAAGAATGTAGAAGAAGATCTACATTCAAACATCAATCCTCGGGAGGGTATTTTGAAGGACCTCTTTTCACCAGATCTTATGGCTTATCCATTATCCAGTCAAATTAGTTATTACAACTTTGGACTTAAATATGACACTTCACTACCACCAATAGACTATAATATCCATATTTTCCGCTGATAGATTACATGGGTGTGTGATCGAGAAAATGAGTTTACTACAGGGTAAATCATATTTGGATCAGGAACAATAAATGCATTTGTTCTAGATGGATCCATGTGAACATAGAGTAATCAACATGTCCAAGAAAAATATTTGGGTTCAGTCATTTATAATTATCCATCCATTTCAAAACATTCATGGTTTAACCCTAATGGATGGTGGAGCTCCACGTGTGATCTTCTATCTGGATGATGTTTCTCTGATTAATGGGCGTAGGCATTTTGGGTTCATCAAAACTATTTAGAATCCCCTAAGATATTGGAATATATCACCTTATACCAGGAAATGTGGGTTTACCAATTTTTCTTTTATTCACTAAGCACAATAATTCCTTAACTTCTCAATCGATGGAGTTCAAGAACCAACACCTTCCACTTGTACCATGGTGAAGTGGGCATCAGTTTATGGGCTATTTATCAGATAGGGGGACTTCTCATCCTTCAAAATATGTAGGATGAATTTTTATTATTATGCAACACCTGGGGAAGTGTTAAACAAGTATCTCCATAGGAAAGATAATTACTTATCATGGTAGATTGATTACTTGTTCCGCCTCTTCATACTCACTCAATCATTTCATTTGAGGATTAGATGTGATTGTTCTTGAAATTGAATGAATGAAGGATTAGAGTTTTCTATAGTCGAACACATTGAACCTTTTAGTCATGACATACTCTAGGATCTTACCATGATACCCTCGAGGTGGGTTGATATACCACCTGGGGTTATGAAATCCGGTTATATTTATCTTCTGAGCTCAGGATAGACGGTTTATTTTCCATGTTCTTAAGTGGATGGATTTCCCTTCTTCTAAAATTTATACTAGTGTTAGATTTTTAGTTGATTATGTCAGCTGCATTGGACAAAGGATGGTCTATAAATCTAGTTATTCCCACCCTCACCCATATTTATGAATTATTGGGGAAGATATTGAAGGAAATACCTCCACATAATCTTATAGGGCTGTATCTATTTTTATACAGATTGATAGCAGAGCGCTTGTCCTGCTATGTGTACTGATGTAACATGATAGTTCCTCATTATTAATTTCACCCAGCTCTACTCAGTATTATTGTGGTCCATCCCAAAAAAACTGGATGTTGATATAATAGTTGAATTAATGAGTGAAATTTCATTATTTTCCATTATTCCTCAACTAATTCCTCATGGAGAAATGGTGGATGAAGGTAGTGGTTCTTCATAAGAACATTCTTAAATTATTATATTATGTGGTGGAATCCTGACTACTTAATTTAAAACATTAACAAATCCGTGAGTTGTATACCCCATATAGGTTTTCCACATAATTCATATGCCTGAAACACATGGTGCCTCTCCCAGTTACTCGGGCTAGGAGGGAATATCACTTAGTAATACTTCTCCAATTTGGTTGATGATGGTGCAGTACCATTCTGGTAAATTATTCAATATTCCCCTTACAATGACCTTAACATTAATTTCATTGGAGTGTACTCAACTGTGGGTGTCTTCTTACCCTAACAGAATATCTGTGAGATCAGTTCGATGGATGAAAAGGCCAGTTGTTGCCTCTAGTCTCATACCAATTGAAGCATATCTTCTTTTTCTTGTTGTAAGGATGTGTTCTATCCAATATCACATTCATTTATATGGGATATCTTCCATATTCCCCATGATAGTATAGAGTTATTCAAATCACTTGCCTTTGGTGGACCCTATTGGTGGGCCTACTGAAGTTGGCCAAAGTGGAACATCATCATCCATCCCTAAAGCCACAACCAACCTACCGTAATTATCTTTAGTTGGTGATACACCTATAGAGGTGGTATATCTACCTACTTTTTCATGATAACTTATAGCAATGTGATTTACCATGTTGTTACTTCCTGATTATACTCCTATGACAGTAGGTGAGTAGGGCCAAATTTCAGATGCTATTAGCGGTTATAGGGCTATGTGAGAACATTTATGGATTCAAATTTTTAATATTGTCACAAAAATCCTTTTGTAAAAATTTACTAACCACAAATACATTCTCCAGATAATTTTCATTAACTTGGTATCATGCGGCTTTAATTATCAGCATTTCAAACATCTTGCATACCAAATCGTCATAGCTCGAGAGGACCTACATGTTCTTGTACATTACCTTTCACAATTCAATGCCACCCATCATCAAACAGAGTCTTTTGGTATAGTACAACGGAGATATATCACCTGGTTATGGAGGAATAAAATTCTTATGATAAAAAGATGGCACAAACTAAGGAGTTACTGGAGTGTGAAGCCCACGTTGCAATGTTGAAGGCACATATATCGTCAGAAAATAAAAATATTGAAACTATTAGATAGGGATGTCAGGATCCCAAGGATAATATTATACACACACATATAGTGTTTGAGGATGATTCCGAGTAGATTATGACCTTGTAAGAATACCGTGATGGTCTGTGCCAAGTGGTGATCAATTTGCTGATAGGAGCGAGATGGGCTTCACTATAACCATTTTAGTTGTCACATGTTTCTTCTTCTATTTTTCCAATATCATTTAAAGGAGACTCCAGAATTATTATGTTCCTTTATACTTTTGAAATGAAATATAGTTGTTTTTCCTCCCTTCATTCCCATTAATTTCTCCTCATATGATAAAATTTACAAGATATTGATTTTAATCATGATCCAGAGTAATTAAATTGTAATAATAAACATGTGATCTAATTGTTCCTTGATCCAAGGTACAATGTGATAATAACAATAATATATCTAGGGTCACATGAAATACCTTAAATTATTTTTGAATTTTCTTGTTATACCCCTCATTTTTTCCAATTCCTGTTATGATGTGGGTATACTAGGAATAACTTTCCTTTTTATTAGGCCACCCATTGTGGGTTTCTGACCAAAAAATATTTGTGTATTTTTTTTTGAATTCTCAATATCTTTCATAAAACATAAAATATGTCATCCTATATTGATAATACTCAACTTTTACCTAGTCCACCCTTTGCATGTTTTCAATAATGTGAGTTTCATGTCTCTTTTTGTGCGCAGTTTAATGTCTTGCAAGCTGGAATATCATTACTAATGTTTTAGGTTGAACATCTTTTACCATGAATTTATTGGTTGAGCTCCCCAATTGTACATATTTTAATATAATAGCCTAATATTTTCCATAAATGAGTGAGGTATTTTAATTGACCCTAGTTTTTTGATTTTTTGGGGTGTGATATGTGATATGGGTCATGGAAGCATTTAGGGCATTCAAATGTAGGAAAAGCCTCTCCTGAGGAGTTACTTGTCTCTAGTTGACATGCCTTTTTTGTGGGAAATTTATGTAGAGCCAATAATACATATTGTTCATGGTTGAGCAGAGGAATCCTCAAGACACTAACCATCCAAATTCAATTATCATGGTGATTTCATGGGACTTTGTATCTATCAAGACCATGAGGGGTTGATTTTCAATAGAGTGGTGTCTGAAAATTAAGAAGGTATTCATGTCAATTTAAATAATGAATGGGAGATAAATCCAACATGAATTTCACTTTTGTAAAGGATTTTTGAATCATGCTTCATTTTAATGTCATGCAACCATAACATTTTGGGGGTTACCACTTTTGTTTGACCAAATGAGTGGAGATAATGCCCATTTTCAATGTAGCATGACCGGAAATGTTCTACCATGTTCATACATGAAAGGGGGGAAAGGATTTAAACCATAACCCAAGGGTGTTTCTGAATCCAAGGAATGATATAATACATGGGATCAATTAAGGTGTATGAAGATAGGAAGAGCCTTTCCTGAGGGAGATTATGTCTCTTGTTGAAAGGAATTTTTGGGCAACATATCCAAATCCACCGGGGTATATTTTGAATAGTCATGTAGAGTTTCCATCAAGACACTAACTATCCTCTTCCGATGGACATGGAAGGATAGGGGGACTCAGAAAATTATTAGAACAGAGTTTGGGTTATGGAAGAAATGTATATTTAGGTGATATGGGGATTTTAAGACACAAATTACCAATTAAATGATAATTATTATTTTCCCATGATGGGGTGGAGAGGTTCCCTTTTGTAGGACTAACCCACACATAAGACATAACATTGTCCTTGATGTTTAATGTCTTTTGGTAAGTACATACCCATATCGTTCCCTCACATTCATATCTAAATTAGGAATGGAAGTGGGGTGTTTTTTGAATATGATCTTACAAGTGGGGTCAATCTAGCATTAGACTCCACCATGAGGATTTATTTCATGCACAAGAGTACGAGGGAATACACTCTCAATTGTGTCTGAAATTTACTATTTAGATCCAGATCATACATAGTGATAATGGGGCTATTTATGTCTTATGGCTAGACCTGAAATACTATTTTGAGGTGTGACCATGTACCATGTGAGGATAAGAGTCAATCCATGCATTGATCTTGAAGTTAAAACTCAAAACATTAGTCTAACCCACACATGGAGGGGGTAATTTTTATGTTTGGTGTGGCAAGACTAGGATGTATGAATATTATAATTGATGAAAAATTAGACAACTATTGGTTTTTGATATCATGCAGTTTATTGTTTTTCATTTAATTCATTTTCAATATAGTTTAAATTCTTATGGTTAGGAAAATGGAATCACGAATTAGTGTTATGTTTCCTAGACTAATTTTCAGGGAAATCATGTGTAACTTCATGGAGAATCCATCCAGAAGATTCCGGAATGCGCCAGACATGAAGGGGGGAATTTATATACTACGATCCCAGGGACTCTCGGATTGGTAGGAATGATATAGGGAATGGGAGTTTTTAGGGTGTACAGAGGAAGGAAAATCATCTCCTAACGAAGAACTTGCCTCTGTACGAGAGGCATTTTTTCACAATATATGTAGAGCCACTATGGAATATTGGAAATATTCTTGTAATGGTATTCTCAAGACACTGACTGTCAATTTCCAATAGTCATGGTGGTTTATGAAGACATTAGATTCCTAGGGCGTAGTGTCTGGGTAATTGAAAAGATGTGTCTGAACACACAAGAAACATACAATCTTCAATTTTCCATAATGAATGGATCTCCATACACAGATCTAACTAATATGTAGGGGGTATTTCTATTATGGATATATCTCTGATTTGGAATCCATATTTGGAACCTTCTTCACTGATTTGTATCCATACATAGAAGATGAATGATTTTTTTCCTGTGGTTGGGCCTAGGATGAAGGATTCAAGAATCGCTACATACCTCATTGAAATGAGGATTAGGCAACATGTAGTTTTTAGAGACTTTCATATAAGGATCTGATTCATGCACAGGGGGGAATTTTTTTGTGGTGGTCCTTTAAATAAGATTTGTTTAGATGTCTCCTGCATCAACTTGGCATGTATGCTAGGGAGGAGGCATTTTATGTTCTTTGGAGTGGTTTAGAAAAGATGTGATATTTAGGCATCACTATGTATTCTACAAGGACAAGAATCAAGCTAAATGTAGTTATTGAAATACCATCCAGTTTATCATCATGTGGTAAATATGTATGCAAACTGACACAAAAGTCTATGAGCATTATGGTTTGAAAAAAATATGGAGACTTGGTCATCACTAAGCATCCCATTAGAATAGGATTCAGGTCATACATAGTTAATTGATGAGGATTCTCAACACAAGTTTGACCAATACAGGGGTGAGAGAATTTTTTTTGTTCATGGATGGGCCCCAATCATAGGGTCTAGGCGTCCCTATATTTCCACTATGAACTAAAATCAAGCCATATGTAGTTCTAGGATAGATATTTGTGCAGTTCTGATGCATGCATGGGAAAAGGGGAATTTTTTAGTTTTAGGATGGTTGAAATAGTACATAAGAATTTGGGTGTCACTATGTATCTGTTTCCCTCGGAATCCGGGGATGACCGCCTTGATGGGAGGTTCAAACGTTCTGATCAGTTTCTAATGGGTTTGTGTGTAGAATCAGAAACATCCAATGATTCCACATCCATTCGGACCTACTTTCCAATGGTAGGTGCTCATTATTTTGTGGATTGATGAGGCTTAGGAATTTTCACTGGTTGAGAGGATGGGAGGTCGGACTCATCACACCTTTTTGAGGGGAATTATTTTCTACTCCGGGACTCTCTTTATATATTTAAGTTATGTTCGTGAATCCTTATTACATTACCAAGTATAAAATGAGATTTCCTTCAGATCTAACAATCAATGATTAAATATATAGGAAATTTATAGAATCTTTTGTATGTATTTGAGGTTCTTCATCAATAGAGAATCATTTGTATTTGTTAGAGATTCTTGGTCAATGGTACCCTTTGACACATTTATACAGAATTCTCTTGGTCATTATGATGACCATGCTGGTTTTAAAGAAACTTAGTGGGGCACTTGGAGTTTATTGTCATTCAGAAGGACATGGATTATTTTATAGTTGGGATCGAACTCGTATACGGGCTACCTATGTATGCTTTGTTTAGAAAAGGAATCAGAACTCATGTAGTTCGAGTATGGGAGTATGATGTTTAGGATTGATGGCTCAAAGAAGGATGTCACAATTACTTTTACACTCTAAACTCACGTGAGTCATGCTTGGTGTGAGAAACAAGAGGTATTGGTAAAAATTAGACAATTGTTCCATGAATGATGAAATCATAAGAAATAATGTGGGGCTTATGTATGTATGACTACCCAAATAAATGAAGGTTACGATTTACTTTAGGGAAGAAATCCAAGAACAGGGTCCATAAAGGTATATGTGCTTCATGGAGATTTTGAATACTCTAACTTGGGGCTTACTCTTGAAAAGGTGTCCCAAATTAGGAGAAGACTTATTATTGGGTTTTACTCCTAAAAGGAATCCCAGATCAAAGGTAAATTAGGACTGGTTAAGAGAAATTAAGGCTGGGGCTTACTTCTGAAAAGGAGGCCCAGGTCAGGGATTAAGGTTTGGGGCTTACTCCTCAGGAGGATTCCCAAATTAGGAGACTGGGGATTACTCTTAAGGAGGATGCCCAGATTTGGAAATTTTAAGAATTGGGGCTTACTCCTAAGGAAGATGCCCATATTTGAGACTGGGGTTACTCCTGAAAAGGAAGCCCAGGTTAGGGGATCTGGGGATTACTCCTAAGAGGATTCCCAAATTAGAGGACTTATGACTGGGGATTATTCCTGAAAAAAGGAGACCCAGGTTAAGGATTCTCTCATCTTAAAGGATGAGGTTGAATGAATGAACTCTCAATCTTTAGGGACATAAAGATATGTAAATCACTAGGTTTTGAGAGATATTCCACAGAATTCCTTTCAGATAAGGAAGTCAAATCAAGAAATCATGCCATAAATGGCTTTGAAGAGTGTCTTGAAGACTGAATATTGAATAGGAAAGGAGTAATGGCTTAAGAGGGGTGAAAATGGGAAAGAAAGGCACCCAAAAAGGAAGAGGCGCGCAAGTCCTGGCAGGCGCGCAGGTACTGCGTGGGCGCGAAAGTCCTGGTCGTGCAGGTCCTGGTCGCGCAGGTATGCCTGTGCAACACATTGTGTACTTGCGCGATGTTTAACCAGCAGGGTAATACTTGAGAGACTTTAGGTTAAGTCCTTTAGAATCATCTTGAGGTTCTTCCAGGAGAGGGGTGCACAGGTTCTATTGAAGGAGTAAGGTGGTGCGCAAGTGTGGCCATTTCCCTTAAGGGATGTCCATCTAGGCGCGCAAGTGTTGATGAGTTTCAACACTTAGGACTTCCTCCCCCTCTTTAGATCTTCCGTTCTAGGTAAGAAATTACCTTAGAATTGTTCCGGAAGCTTTGAGAAGAGACTAGGGCACTGGGAGCTCAAATCTGGGTTTCTAGAAAAAATCCTCTTCCGAATGGGGGGCCCATAGGGTCTATTTATAGGCAGGAGAAGACCTCGGGCGGTTATCATTTAGGGCGCGCAAGTCACTTGCATGACCAACATCAGCGCTCAAGTCACTTACACGACCAACATCAGCACGCAAGTGTACATGCGCGACCATTGAGGCGCGCACGTATACTTGCGTGACCATTTTAGAACTTGCGCGACCTTTCCGAAATGTTCTTCCTCTTCTTTCCTTTGCCAATTATTGATATTTGTTCAAAGGATGAATCTTCTTTGTTCAAGGTATTTCCCTTTTCATTCATTTAGACTCTGTGATGGAAAGGAGCATCAACAAAATTCCCCCCTCAGAGTTGGATCTGGTGAGAAAAGAGGATTTGACTCTGAGGTGAGAAGAAATAAGAAATCTTGCAGTTTAATGTCATGAATGTTGGACATAAAGAGGCTAATGTTTAAGGTCAAAATAGCTTTGACCGAAATTGATTAGAATTGACTCAATTACTTGAAAATTCATCTGAAAACATATTACCATACTCAAGTATGAGGGAAAATATGTATGATATGACTTAAGAATATTTGAATCTTGAGGAATGATATGAAAAAGAGCTAAAAGACATTAGAATAAGTAGTTTCCATGAATGAAGTTACCATTATTTAATAAACCCGTTAGGGGGTTGAATTATGCAGGGCCACCTAAGGGCATTGGCTGCCTAGTTAAATAAAATAGTATCTTTTGGCTAACAAGTCTGTTATGTAGACTATTTACGCAAGGCCACCTATGGGCACGTGCTACATAGTCAGGCAAAAGAAATCTCAGAAATTTACTTTCCAAGTGCTGAAATCCAGTGAAAGTTTATGGAGATTCAAATCTTCCAAAGTATAGAGTTTTCTGTATGGAAAGAGGTACTTGAATATGGAGAAAATATTTCCAAACAAAAATTATCGAACAACTGGATGAATATCACTCCTACGAAGGTCTGACCCAAATGTATGGAAGGAGAATATAAATCATAGACTTGAATACATTCAGATCATGAAAAAGGATATGGGACAAATATGTTAAGGATGGCTATTTTTGCGGATCCCTACATACTGTCATTTAAGACAAATAAGGAAAAAAGAGGCATTCTTCCCAAGAATGAAGTTACCACTATCCGAAAAACCTGTTAGGGGGTTGAATTATGTAGGGCCACCTAAGGGCATTGGCTGCATAGTCAAATAATAGTATCTTTTGGCTAACAAGTTTGTAATGTAGACTTTTTATGCAAGGCCTCCTATGGGCACGTGCTGCATAGTCAGGAAAAATAACTCTCAGAATTTTGACATTTTTGTGACTAGAAGTCATTAAAAGGGTTATGAGGATCTAGAAATATTTAAGGTTAGGATTATAACACATAAATATGGGTATTGTTCAATGTGTACAGAGATACATAGATCAATGTTAACCATAATCATGTTGTGGATGGGTCCTAAATTGAAATGTTGGACTTCACTGCATATCCCATAAGGATGATAATCAAGCCATACGTAGTTCTTAAACTACAGTTTAACGTCGTGTGGGACAAAAGGATTAGATATCTTAGTTTAGGTTCATATAGCTTGGACCATTGTAATAAATACACAGTGTGTGTTTTCATGGGGAATTTTTAGCCAAGGGACTGAAAGTGGAATTTGGGGTTAGGACCAAAGACTTGGGACTGGATTTGAGGGACACTCGAACGTTCCTACGTATCCCATAAGGATGGGAATCAAGCCCACGTAGTTCTAGAACTACCCTTTGTACAAATTTGGTTCGTACACGTGAAGGGTGAAAGGGGAATTTAGTGCAATGATGGTTTAACCCAAGATAAAAGGTTTGGGCATTGCCATGTATGTACGTAGTCTTTGAAATGAAACATGTTTGAAAAAATCAATGAAAATAATGGTTCCCTCTCAGGTGAGGGTATCAAAGAAATTTTTAGTTTATTGTCATACTGGACAAAAGTGTTGTATAGTTTAACGTCGTATAATAAGGACAAAAGTGAACCAATGTAAAGATATTGATTCTAAGGACGGTTTCACGAATTATCATCGTATGAGATAGAGATGAACCGACGTGAAGAGATTGGTTTTGGGCTTGAACCTTGGGAGGTTTCCAACATACCCAGCCTAGAAGGCAAGGATCAAAGTCTGTGTAGTTCAATTAAAGAATGAATTAATGATCAAGTTGTTCTTGGGGACAATGACCAAAAAAATGATGTTAGGACTTACATATGGTTAGCGGCACAGAGAGAGTGTTATGGTTGAGGTTTACTCTAAGCTCACATGAGTCATACTCGGTGTGAGAAACAAGAGGTAACAACAACCTTAACGATGCATAGTTTAATGTCATGTAGGACATATAAAGGGATTATGCAGTTTAAAGTCTTGCAGTTAGGACTATTGGTGCTGCACAGTTTAGTGTCATGTAGCAGGGAAAAAATACAGTTTAATGTCATGTAGGATGTATCACGAACTTTCTGTACAGTTTAGCATCATGTAGTTAGGACGATGGGGACAATAGAGTTTAACGTCATGTTGGACGAAAGGAGGGGGACTGTGTAGTTTAATGTCATGCAGTGAGGACAAAAGAGTGCACCATTTTAACGTCATGTTGGACGCATTGGGGATTTTTTTTACATAGTTTAACATCATGTTGGATGAAAAAAAGGATGATATAGGGACGATACAGTTTAGCGTCATGTTGGACGAAAGTGCGAATAGTTTAAGGTCATATGCATGGACTATGGATGGTGCAGTTTAATGTCATGCTAGATGGTGGTGTAGTTTAAGGTCATACAGGACCTTTGATGATTATGTAGTTTAACGTCTTTCTGGACATAAGGGGATTTTATACAGTTTGGCGTCATGTAGTTAGGACATCACAGTTTAACGTCTTGCTGGACGTAAGGGACTTTTATACAGTTTAGCGTTATGTAGTTAGGACATCACAGTTTAACGTCTTGCTGGACGTAAGGGACTTGCAAATAGTTTAGGGTCATATGTATGGACCGTTGATGATGCAGTTTAAGGTCATACAGGACCTAGTTGCAGTTTAAGGTCATACTGGACCATTTAGGGAACTTTTTCATAGTTTAACGTCATGTGGGACGAAAGTAAAAATAGTTTAAGGTCATATGTATGGACCGTTGCTGTATAGTTTAACGTCATATAGCAAGGAAAAATTGGTGCCACACAGTTTAGTGTCATGTTGCAGGGACAAAGTACAATTTAATGTCATGTAGGATGAATATAAGGACTTTTGTACAGTTTAGCATCATGTTGCTAGGACGATGAAGGTGACACAGTTTAACATCATGTTGGACGTATGTGCAAATAGTTTAAGGTCATATGCTTGGACCGTTGTTGTATAGTTTAACGTCATATAGAAAGGACGAAATGGTGCCGCACAGTTTAGTGTCATGTTGCGGGGTCAAAGTACAGTTTAATGTCATGTAGGACGAATTGGTGCCGCACAGTTTAGTGTTATGTTGCGGGGACAAAGTACAGTTTAATTACATGTAGGACGAATTGGTGCCGCACAGTTTAGTGTCATGTTGTGGGGACAAAGTACAGTTTAATGTCATGTAGGAAGAATTGGTGTCGTACAGTTTAGTGTCATGTTGCGGGGACAAAGTACAGTTTAATGTCATATAGGACGAATTGGTACCGCACAGTTTAGTGTCATGTTGCGGGGACAAAGTACAGTTTAATGTCATGTAGGACGATTTGGTGTCGCATAGTTTAGTGTCATGTTGCGAGGAAAAAGTACAGTTTAATGCCATGTAGGAAGAATTGGTGCCGCACAGTTTAGTGTCATGTTGCGGGGACAAAGTACAGTTTAATGTCATGTAGGAAGAATTGGTGCCGCACAGTTTAGTGTCATGTTGCGGGGACAAAGTACAGTTTAATGTCAGGTAGGACGAATTGGTGCCGCACAGTTTAGTGTCATGTTGCGGGGACAAAGTACAGTTTAATGTCATGTAGGATGAATTGGTGTCGCATAGTTTAATGTCATGTTACGGGGACAAAGTACAGTTTAATATCATGTAGGACGAATTTTTGTCACACAGTTTATTGTCATGTTGCATGGACAAAGTACAGTTTAATGTCATGTAGGACGAATTGGTTCCGCACAGTTTAGTGTCATGTTGCGGGGACAAAGTATATTTTAATGTCATGTAGGATGAATTGGTGCCGCACAGTTTAGTGTCATGTTGTGGGGACAAAGTACAGTTCAATATCATGTAGGACGAATTGGTGTTGCATAGTTTAGTTTCATGTTGCATGGACAAAGTACAGTTTAATGTCATGTAGGACAAATTGGTGCCGCACAGTTTAGTGTCATGTTGTGGGGACAAAGTACAGTTTAATGTCACGTAGGACAAATTGGTGCCGCACAGTTTAGTGTCATGTTGCGGGGACAAAGTACAGTTTAATGTCATGTAGTATGAATTGGTGCCACACAGTTTAGTGTCATGTTGCGGGGACAAAGTACAGTTTAATGTCATATAGGACGAATTGGTGCCACACAGTTTAGTGTCATGTTGCGGGGACAAAGTACTGTTTAATGTCATGTAGGACGAATTGGTGCCACACAGTTTAGTGTCATGTTGCGGGGACAAAGTACAGTTTAATGTCATGTAGGATGAATTGGTGTCGCACAGTTTAGTGTCATGTTGCAGGGACAAAGTACAGTTAAATGTCATGTAGGACGAATTGGTGCCGCACAGTTTAGTGTCATGTTGTGGGGACAAAGTACTGTTTAATGTCATATAGGTCAAATTGGTGCCGCACAGTTTAGTGTCATGTTGCAGGGACAAAGTACAGTTTAATGTCATGTAGGATGAATTGGTGCCGCATAGTTTAATGTCATGTTGCGGGGATAAAGTAAAGTTTAATGTCATGTAGGACGAATTGGTGCCGCACAGTTTAGTGTCATGTTGCAGGGACAAAGTACAGTTTAATGTCATGTAGGACGAATTGGTGCCGCATAGTTTTGTGTCATGTTGCGGGGACGAAGTACAGTTTAATGTCATGTAGGACGAATTGGTGCCGCACAGTTTAGTGTCATGTTGCGGGGAAAAAATATGGACTTTGCAGTTTATACAAAATACTTCTTCAAAAATATGGCATTGGTTGGAGTAGTGATGAGTTCCCCATCCATTGAGATTAATGAATATGCTCCATTGGAGTAGACCCTATGTATTGAATAAGGTCCTTCCCATTTTGGCTCAAGCATGGGAGGTTTTTTTCCTGGTATCATTGGAGTTCTGAGAACTAATACCAATTCTCCCTGAGTGAATGAACAAAGACAAACTTTTTTGTTAAAATATCATGCTATTCGATTCTGATAGACTTCCAAGTGGTGAAAAGTGCACAATATTTTCTCATCTAACCGTTCTAATTCATTCAATCGCTTTTGAGATTGTTCATCTGTAGATGATTGATCACAAATGGCAACTCTGAGAGAGGGTAGTTGAACTTCAATGGGAAAGATGGCTTCCGTTCCATATACCAATGAATATGGAGTTGATCAAGTTGCAGTGCGGGTGGTAGTCCGATAAGCCCATAAAGCATTAAAGAGTTTATCAGGCCATGACCTCTTATCTTTATCCACCATATTTTGCAGTATATTTGAAAGAGACTTGTTAAAGACTTCTATCTGGTCGTTGGCCACTGCATGATACCAAGATGAATGGTTGGATTTGATGTTGTATTCTTGATACAACTTCTTCATCTCAGATGAACAGAAATTGGTGCCATTGTCCGTCAATATGGTATCAGGGACACCAAATCTAGTAATGATGTTAGACTTGATGAAGCTAAAAATGCATTTAGAACTGAATTACTTGAGAGGTATTGCCTCTTCCCATTTGGAAAAGAAGTCAGTAGCAGTAAGAATATACTTAAACTGCTTAGCTGTAGCCGAAGGGTAAGGTCCCACCACATCCATTCCCCATGTGGAAAATGGCCATGAGTATTTAGCTGTATGAAGCAACTCTGGAGGCTAATGAATGAAGTTGTCATGTACTTGGCATGAATGACACTTCTTTGTGAAATCGACACAATCTCATATCATTGAAGGCCAAAAGTATCCAAGCCTTCGAACCTGATCAAACAGTCTATGTCCAGACTGGTGGGCACCACAGACTCCTGCATGCACTTCTTTTATGACAGCCATTATTTCTTCACCATCAATGCATATGAAGAGAACTCCATCAAAACCACGTTTGTAGAGAATTTTCTCTAGGTGACCTGGGCTATCATAAAGAGTAAAATTGACCACACGTCGCCAGATTTGTTCTTTCTCAGCTCTATTAGGTGGAAGTGTTCCATTTTGAAGGTATTCCCTGATAGGTGACATCCATCCTATAGTATGACCATACGGTTCAGGAATGGGACAAATTTCATTAATTTCCTCTGTCCTGATTCGAACATAAGGTGAAATTGCACAACGGTGGGAAATACTGATGGTTGTATCATCCCGATTTGGATCTGCCAGAGCTGTGGCTATATTAGCCAATGCATCATCTTGAGCATTTTGTGATCTTGGGACATAAGAAAATGTCAGTTCCAAAGGGAATTCCTCCATTAACTCTCCGACGTAATCATACAAAGGGATTACTTCTTCTTTTCTGATGGCATAATCCCCATTGACTTGGTTGATTACCAGGTCTGAATCACCTTTCACCTTTAAGTGATTCACTTGTTCTTGAAGTGATAATTCTAAACCTACGATGAGAGCTTGGTATTCTGCTTCATTATTGGTACCACCTTCCCACAATAAGAAGTAATAAGGTAACACTGCCTTTTCTGGAGAAATGAGCACAATTCCTAAGCCAACTTTGTTGAATTTATGATTTTCCATTTTCTTCCTTGTTGGACTTCTAGAAGCACCATCAAAATACATTTCCCAGGCTTGAGGACTTTCTTGAATAGAGAATACTTCCTCATCAGGGAGTTCAATATCTGAAGACGTGTCTTCCACTGAAGGGTGTTTAGTTAGAAAATCAGCCAAAGCTTGGCCCTTTATCGCCTTTTGAGACGCATACTGAATGTCAAATTGCTGCAAAATAACTGCCCACCTTGCTAGACGTCCTGTAAGAATTGGACGACTAAGGATGAATTTGAGCGGGTTATTGCGAGATACCAATTGGACCTCGTGATGTTGCAGGTAATGTCTCAACTTCTGAACTTCAAACATTAATGCCAGGAAGCACTTCTAAATACTTGAATATTGGGTTTCTACTTCAATCATGGTTCGATTGAGATAGTAGAGGCTGTTTTCATTCCCAACATCATTCTTTTGAGCAAGAAAGGCACCCAATGATCACTCTAGAGCTGTCACGTAGAGGATAAGTGGTCTTCCTTCAACAGGTGGCATGAGTACCGGTGGACTCAAGAGGTATTTCTTGAGAATATTGAATGCTTCTTGACATTCTGCAGTCCACTGGTAAGTGACTCCCTTCTTCATCAATTTGGTGAAGGGTAAACTTTTACCTGCTAAATTGGCGATGAAATGCCGAATATAGGCTAAGTTTCCTTGAAGTCCTCTTAATTCTTTCAAATTTTAAGGAGGTGACATACCAAGTATTGACTTGGTCTTCTCAAGATCGACTTCAATACCACGATGGCGTACAACAAAGCCGAGAAATTTTCTTGAGGTTACCCCAAAAGCACATTTTAAGGGGTTCATCTTCAAATTATGTTGTCGAAGCTTGCATAATATGACTTCTAAATCAGCCAAGTGATTAGAACGTTGTTTGGATTTAACTACCAAATAATCTACATAGCATTAAAAAAACTTACCTAAGAAGGGTTTGAAGATACGATGCATGGCACGCTGATAAGTTGAACCTGCATTCTTTAAGCCAAAGGGCATTACCCGGTAGCAAAACACACCCTGAGGGGCTCTGAAGGCTGTGGATTCCTCATCTTCTGGGTCCATTCGGATATTATTGTATCCATAATATCCATCCATGAAGGAAAGTGCTTCATAGCCAGCTGTTTCATCAATTAGAAGTTCTGTAATCGGAATTGGGAAATCATCCTTAGGACAATGCCGATTAAGATCTCTGAAATCGATGCAAACTCTAATTTGTCCGTTCTTTTTCTTTACAGGGAAAATATTAGCCAACCATTTGGGATATTGAACTTCTTTTAAGAAGTTAGATTTGATAAGCTTATCCACTTCAACTTCAATTTTGGAAGCATAAGTTGGGTGTGTTCTTCTCGCGGCTTGATTAAATCCTAGATGTTCTTCTGGTAAACCCAAATGATGAGTAGCAACATCAGGATCAAGCCTGGGCATTTCTGTATAGTTCCAAGAAAAAATATCTCTATTTTGCTTTAGAAAAGAAATATACATCTCTAGCTCTTCAAGGGTCATGGACGCACTGATTAAAGTGGGGCGTGGATCTTCCTTTGTACCCAGATTTATTTCTCTGAGTTCATCCACAGTGGTAGAGATTCCCTCTTCAAATGCTAGAGGAGAATCTCTGAGATCTTCGTCTTCTTCTTCATCATGTGTTATTTCTTCCGTTTCTACTTGCATAGTAGATGACAAAGCGGAATTTTCATGATCAGAAGAGATGTCAAAATTTTCACATTTTGAAGAGGAAGTTTCCATTTTTGACCCTATTACTGATGAAGGGTCTTCTTTGGGTAATAAAGATGAGATGATGGATTGAGAATCGATATCATTTTTCACCTCTGATGTTGTTATAACTTCTTATGGCCTAATTGGTGAAGCATAGACTTGTTGGATTTCAGCAGATGAAATGAATACATCACCATTTGTGCTTTCATCACTGCTTGGTAGATTACCAATTTCTCTTATATTGTCTGGCTCGATTTTCGTAATTGACATTATGGATCTTTCCATAAGAGAATTTTGATTTGGGTCTATCTTGTCAATTTGACTGATAGGAAACACATAATCTTTACTCACATGTGTAAATGGATTTACTGGAATTTTTTCCAAACCATATAGAGCATTAACTTTGGTAATCTCCTTTGTTATGGATTTCTACTTTTGCTTCATGTGATAGAATTCCGCCTCAATGTATTGAGACTCTAATGTCTTGAATGGGGCCTTATCACCATACAATGTCCCAACTTGACCATCGAAACAATATTTAAGACATTGATGGTATGAAGAAGGGATAGCCGCATGTTGATGTAACCAGGGTCTTCCAAGAAAAATGTTGAAGGCTGAGTCTTGATCAACTACCATAAAATCTAAATTGGATACAAGATCTCCAAACTGAGTTCTGAGTGTAACTTCACCAAGTGGTTCTTGTTAATTTTTATCATATCCCTGTAGTATCATGTTGGAGAGAGATAAATCAGATTCCATGAGGCCCAATTGATGAAGTGTACGAATGGGCATGATGTTGAATCCTGAACCATTGTCAATGAAAACTCTCCGAACATCCATGCCATTGACTTTTCCAGACAAGTACAATGGTCTAATATGTCCATGCACAACATCATCTTCATCTTCATCAGTAATGGATATTATTGCATAGCATTCTACAGAATTATTCTCTATGTGATAGACTTCAGCTGCAGCAATTTCAATTTCAAACTCCTGAGGACTTGACAAAGCCTCGATGAGTGCTTCCCGAAGATCTTTTGACAGATTCAAAGCATCCAAAATTGATAACTTGGCTGGTACTTGGTACAAGTGTTTCAATATATCATACTTTTGATCCAGAAGTCTACGTTTCCCAATAGGAATATGTGGTTTAGCTGGTACCTTGGAAAGAGATGTTTTGGAAGTTGATGCATCTTGCATTGGGATAGGAGTTGGCAATATTCTTGGTTTTGGAAGATTAGACCGATTAGATCCATTTACTTGCTAAGAGGAAAAATATGGAACCTTCAACCGGTCTTCCAAAATAACTGTGCTGAGACTGAATTTGCTATTGGTAGAAGAACTTTCTTGTTCTTTCCGACCTCGCTGAAGGGATCTACCACGAGTTTCTGCTGCGTACACAGTTCTAGGAGGGGTAGAATTGGAATAGTGGCTTCTGAAAGATCCACGTCTTCCCCTGTATCCTGATCCCCTGGAACTTCCTCTGATTCCTCTGTTTGATACAGGGAATTCAGGCTCATCAAAATTGAAATTGCGACTGGTATATGGATCTGTTAATTGAATCATATTAACAGAACCGAATATTAACTCTTCGTCTGATGAAGACTCTGCCTGATTAGCCTGTTTAGGTTGTGCCTTTTGGTGGGGCGATGCTCGTGGCTTTGAAGTGGATGTCATGAAATCTGCCAAAGTCAGAGAAAACTTAGGCTTTGACACATACTCATCTTCTTCTGATTCTTTTTCTTTCTTTGAATCATGTTGTTTATTTGAGGACTTTCCCTCTGACGAAGAGGGTTTTTCCACAACATTCATGGCAGAAGACACAATGGGTTTTCTCTAATTGTGTTCGCAAAATAGCATGAGTTCGATTGATTGTATTCTTGACCATCCAATCATCATACTTTTGTGCATTTTTTGCTTTTGACTTCCTGCCATTCATCTTCCTCCTCTGGAACTATAGAAGTGACACATGCTACCTGGGCTGAAGAGCCTTTCAATGTGACCTGTCCCGAGTCAACCATATTTTGCAGGAGGTCATTGAAGACAAAACACTCCTGGATGGGATGCCCCAATATTTGATGAAAAGGGCAATAATTAGGATGATCTTCATCTCCTTTCTTGTTTGGCCTCTTGGGTATTGGCAATTGAACCAAATTGTTTTTCAGAGCCGAAATGAAATAACCAGGAACTTGTTCATTCCAGAAAGAATATATTTTTCTCTTCAGATCCTCAAATTGTTTTCGTCTTTGATCTTTTTGATCATCTGGATGAAAAGTCCTTTGTTGTTGGTGCTCAGAAGGTGGAGCCCTTCGAGAAGATGAAGGTTTTGAGGTATAAATAGGTACAGGTGCTTGTTTAAGCATAACTGTAGTAGTTTCTGCTTTACCCATTCTCCTTCCTGGAGCTGATGTAATTTCATGAGATTTAGCCTTAGCCTGTATAAGGGAATCTTCAATCTGCTAAGCGATTGAAGTAAGGTCTCGAAACCCTCCTGTGTATTTCACAGGGATTAATGGCGTGCGTAATTCATCACGCAGATTTTACACACAGATTGGCAACAATTCTTCTTGAGGGAGTGCTAAACTCAAGGAATATGTTAATCCCTTCCATCAAGCAATGAAATCAGAGACTCTTTCATTATCCCTTTGATTATAATTTGTAAGATCGAAAACTGTTGTCTTTGGCAAATTTGAGCTGAACTGAAGGAGGAATTTTTGGCGAAGATCCTCCCATCCGGTAATTGACCGGGATTGCAAGCTTGTATACCAAACAATAGCTGGTCCTTTAAAGGTTCGCACGAAGCATCTGAGTTTCACTGCTTCTTGCTGCTCTGAAGTTCCCATCATAGGATCACAAAAAGACACGTAATGCGTCAAATGCTGTTCAGGATCGCCTGATCCATTGAAAATAGAGAATACAGAATTCCCAAAACTGGATGGAGGAGAAATTGAATCTACCCATTCAGGGTAAACTTTCTTTTCTAGTTGAACTTGCGCACGCTTCCCATACATAGTTTGTAACTAAGCTGTTAATGACTCAATAGTATTTATTAACTTTTGAGAAACATCTGGTTGAACTTGGACTTGGGTAGGTGCAATGACTGGAGCTTGGACAGATGTGGTGATTGGTGCTTCAACTGATGGTAGCACTGCCAACTATTGTTGCACTTGACCCGTAGGATTAGACCTATGAGGGTGTACTGATAAAGGAGGATATTATTGATCCATCTCAGTAGCTGTAAAAAATTGTTTTGGCTGACTCACTCCAGCATGCTTAAGAAGAAGACTACTCTGAAGTAGTTCTGCATTCAACCTTCTTAATTATTTTATTTCTTCCTCCTATTGTGAAAACCTCTGCTCTAGTGAGAGCGTTTGACCTTCTCCAGAGGAAGGATATGTAACCTGGTTCTTTCCCTTCCCTTTGTTGGATCCTTTTCAGAGAGGGGGAAGTGGGTTACTCGAAGGATTACCTATGTTATGAGTAATCCTTTGACTTCGTCTACGCACACCTTCTTCATTTGTGTCGGTGCGTACATCTTCTTGAGTAGGAACCTCTTCATCTGAGTCCCCTGAGTGAGCCTCATCTGGTGGATCAGAAACAACGGCATTGATGACATTGATTGATGCATAACTCATCGCATCCCTTCTATCAGCATTTCTGTGATATTGTATTCTTCCATGTCTGTGATGAGACATTGACTTTTATTGATTCAATCCCTTAGGAACTTCTTGATGAACCGTAATTTGCAGGGAATCTCCTGATAATTTGGTTCTTCATTCCTCTTGATGTTTCTTCCCCAATCGAGAAAAGACCGACTTTCTCTGAGGAGGGGATTGATGATTTGAAAAAGTCCCCAATCCAGTGGACTGGGGTTGTTCCTGCTATCCTCACTCAACTCCTCGAATCCTTTTTGTTGATTCTGATGGTTGGTTTAAAAGATTCCCCAGTCTGGCGAGCTGGGGTGGTTCTTGACATGCTATGTCTGAGACTTTCTTGAAAGTCCTCCTGATCTTACGAACATTAGTCCGAAAATTAGCGGGATTCATTAACCTGTATCTGTTTTTATCACCCGGTTCAAAAGACCGTTGGATGATTTCCGACACTTCTGTCACTTGGTGACGTGCTTTCTCCAAACGAGAGGCTTGTTCAATATTCTCGTTTGCTTGATGCAAGATTAATTCAACAAATTGTTCTTTGTATTCTTGATTTTGAGAGGAACTAGTTGAATCTTTTTCTTGGGAATGATTTTGATTACAAACAAAGCCCATTGAATGTGGTCGGCCATGGGAAATAACATTGCATGAGACCATTTTCGGCAGGCTTTGCTGACTGGAGAGCACCATGAAATGTAGTGCTCCATGAACACCCCATCCTTTGACACAAATACCATATGGGGCATTGGAAATTAACTGACCCAATATTCTTAGTGCGCCAAGGCATGAACGTTGAAGGGCTCTCTGCTGCTTTTCATCCTTCGGATATCAAGAGACTAATAGAGACGCCAAATCAATCTGACAGTGTAACCCTTCTATTATCTTAAGATGATTTTCATATTCATCATAAGATAATACTTTCTTTTTCAACTGACAAAGAGTTTTCCATATGTTGAGATGAATATCATGAATTTCATCTTCCGTCAACATTTCTAGAATATTATACTGAGAGTCAGCTAGAGGCCAAAACATAACTGGCACTTCACCTTTCACCAGTTGTTCTCTCATATTCAGCATTTCCTCTTTATCATTTGATGAATATTCTTCTACCTTATTTGACCAGAGTTGGTGTTTCCTTATTGCTTCATTGGATTCAATAGGATTGGTAGAGAAATCATTGATCACACTAGAAGATGCATGACATAGGGGTGGTTCGGAGAATGAACTACACCCTGGGCTATCTTCTGATTGAGAACGTATTTCACCTGCTAGAGATGATGCTTCAGACATGACTGGTTTCGCATTTGCAAGTGCCTCAAGATAAGAGGGCTTTCTCGGCACTACATTGTCCACTAGAGAATTTTCCGGGCAATGTGCATCACTACTGCAGAGAGGACTTTTGCAGCGAAATTCATCATCATGGGGAGGACCACCATAATGGGTTACAGCAAAAGATGAGATCTCTTGCTCCTTGGTCTTCTAACCATATAGAGGGTTCCTGTGGCTCTCATCTGAAGATGAAACTTCGATATTGACCGATTTGTCATGAAGAAAGCCTTCATGAGGAAGTGTCTGTTGAAGACCTTCAGAATTAATGTTCCCACTATTGGGAACTGAGGGAGTAGAATCTTGAATTCTAACAGATAATTGTCTGAGGGCTTCAAGAACTCCATCATCGAGCAAGGCCTTGTTATATATTGGCTCTTGATCTCCTGACTGTGCTGGGCGGGTCTTTTTCTTAGACGCATTCTTACTCGCCTTGGAAACCACTTGTTGACGAAAGTGACTGCTCTGAGCAGGTGTATGTGCCTGATCAGGAAAGATGGTCAGGTTATGCTAACGATCTCCTTTCAAGTCAGGTGTATGTGCCTGACTTGGTCGTCCGTATGATATGGGGGAGTATGCCCCATAACCCTCTTGGACTGGAACAGATGTGGGTGTCTGTTCCGGAGTGAATTGTTGATGTATCACTCCACTAGTAGGGATAGATTTATGTGTCTTTCCCTGAGATTCCACTGAAGATGTTATAATATCCTAGCAGGCATACAGAATATGAGTAGGGATTTGCTTCTGCTCTTTCACCATTGATAGAATATGCTTGGTGACTTCAGTTGCCGGAATGGGAATATACGTCCATTCTGAGCTTGGAGTAGGTGTATGTGCCTGCTCTTGTCCTCCTTTTCCTGTCAGTGAATCCTGACAGTACTTAAGTGTGGGGGCAGAGAGTTGAGTCTAACTCCTATTTGTTATCAGGGCTTTCCGACTAACTTCTATGAATGCTACCAAGTGAGATTATTGGTAGGCTTGATTAATACTAGCAGGTTTATGTGCCTGCTGATTGCACTTCACCAAACGTGGTTGACGAGATCCATCATATGTAGTCAGACGAGCCTGCTAACTAGCTGATGATGTATAAATAGGTGTATGTTCCTGCCTATAGTACTCCGCCTGAATTGCCAGGCGGGATTGGCGTGATGCTGCCAGACGAGTCTGCTGGACAACGGAATTAAAACGGGCAGGTGCATGGGTCTGCTCATTGCTTGCCACCAAGTTAGGTTAGTGGACTTCTCCGGAGATGGCAGAGATGAGAACCTACTCACTGTTGACCGGATTCCACCTCTGGTGGTTCGTCTTGCTTGCTCGGGTTCGAGGAACTTGAGCTGAACGGCTGGAGTCAGTACCCTCATCATGTTTAAGGAACACTGCCGCACGAGTCTGGCGGCGATTGTTGGTGGGATCCCTCAAGAAGGACTCCTATATGTTTGAATTAAGGCCTTGAGGGACCTTCTCATTCACCTCCCCAAAATAAGGGAGCGAATGGTGATTGCGTTCCGGGGATAAAAACCCGAAATGGTTGGAGACTGTAGTCAGCACCACCTGCTTCTTGATCACTGGTCGTCATTGTCCGGATGACCGATGTGAGTTATTTACTTGGACGGCCTGTCGGGCAGCCTCTAGAGTTGGGATGGTACCGTGTTGACGGTACTCCTTAACCAGCGTGTTTGATACCCAACATTGAAGATTCTAAGTAGGTGATATCTTCCTAAGAGCGGACGACGATCCAGCAGGAGTAGCAGCAGTGGCATTTACAACAGCGGTATTCACAGGTGTGAACTTGAGAGCAGCCATTCTAGAAATGCAGAAGATCTTGGAAAAAGAGTGTTTGTTTGATATAACAGACGTAATCAAGATAAATTCAGCCACTACATCTTTTGGATGAGCACATATGTCATTGATTGTTTTTGTTGGCCCTCTCATTGAGTTTTAAATAGGGGCCTAACAAATAGGTAAAACATCATTTTAACTTGGTTAAGGATTCACGTCGGGTTTACCATTTTTGTTTCCCTTGGAATCCGTGGATGACCGCCTTGATGGGAGGTTCAAACGTACCGATCGGTTTCTAACAGGTTATTTCGTAGAACCGGAAACATCCAATGATTCCACATCCATTCGGACCTACTTTCCAAAGGTAGGTGCTCATTAGTTTGTGGACTGATGAGGCTTAGGAATTTTCTTTGGTTGAGAGGATGGTAGGTCGGACTCATCACGCCTTTTTGAGGGGAATTATTGTCTACTCTGGGACTCTCTTTATAGATTTAAGTTATGTTCGTGAATCCTTATTACATTACCAAGTATAAAACGAGCTTTACTTTAGATCTAACAATCAATGATTAAATATGTAGGAAATTGTCACGACTCGTCCTCGGGGCCCGTGTCGTGACTACCCCAAGCCCGCCTTCCATAGGCCAGGGGCTGGCGACTAGCACCAAGGCGTAAATCCCGGTAAAAAGGGAAGGCATTGCCTTTGTAAAGTAAACAATCACACAGAGTACAAGTGGAAGAAGTAAACACTAAGTAAAAACTGAGTACAACAGTAAGTGCGGAAAGTAAAAAGGGGCCGGAAATACAAGCCCAACTATAAAGTACAACTCGAAGGGAAAACAACAACTGAAAAGTAAAGCTGCTACGCCGAGCTGTCCACTGGAAATCCCACCTGAAGGGTGGGTACAGATAGCTCCTCTGCTCCTCGGGTCCCACCGTCCGCTCCGAGTATGTCCGCCCAGTGGTCCACCTTCGGGTACCGCCTCGTCGTCACGTCCACCTCTGGGTACCGTCTCGTCGTGAGGTCCTCCTCCAGGTACCATCTCGTCGTATAGTCCACCTCCAGGTACCATCCAGTCCTCGAACACTCGGCCTCTGTCAGCACTGCCCGTCGTCTGCAACCAACACAACGAGGTGCGGGCATAGCCCGTGCAGGGGTGAGTATAACGATACTCAGTAGGGACCCCGAGACCTTCAAGGTCTCACTAAACCAACAAGGATAACCACAAAGAAGATCTCAACAGATAACCTCTACTTAGGTATATGCCCATACATATACCTAAGTTATCAAGTAACCCATCTCAATCATGAGGAAACACAAGGATTGTGAAATCAATGGATAACCACTACCCGGGTATATGCCCATACATATACCTAAGTTAGCAAGTGACCCATCTCAATCATGAGGTAAACACAAGGTCAAAAGTCTCAGCTCAACCAGGGTTTTCATTATCGAAATCGTAACTGCTGAAGAGCTCCGTCTCTGGAGTGTACAGTGGTCCTGTCACGACTCTGAGGTACTGCTCACTAACCTAAGACTGCTAAAGAACTCCACCCATCGAGTACTGCGGGCCAGCTGCTACAACCAAGCGCTCCCATGTGTCGCTACAACCAAGCGCACCTCTGTCATGGGTCTGTCGCTACAACCAAGCGCTCCCATGTGCCACTACAACCAAGCGCACCTCTGTCGTGGGTCTGCCGCTACAACCAAGCGCTCCCATGTGCCGCTACAACCAAGCGCACCTCTGTAACACACCGAGTCGTTCGATCAGCAGTCGTCGAGTCTCAGCCAGCTACACGGTCTCCGTACTCCGCACGCTCGTCACTGGGAGGGTCCGCTCCACGAGCTATAGGTCGATACTCCAAGTATCTCAAAGTCCCACGAAGAAGTATCTCAAAGGACCGCCACATCAGAGGGGTCTCAACGCAACAGACGGCGCGTCAATCGGATGCCCGGTCTGTGAGTTATTAGCCTTTTCGTCCCAGGGGCCCGGTTGGTTTCGTGAGCGAACCAAACCCGGCCGTATCTCAACTGTACCCTGAACTCTCATAGGGTAAACTCATAGGGACCGTTTCTCAACACGATCACCAACGCCGCTGATGGTTCGTCAAACAGACGTTCTGTCAGAATGATATCAGCTTTTCCGTTCCAGGGTCCCGGTTGGATTTCGGTGCGATCCAACCCGTCCACTATCCACCTACATCCAAAACTCGGGAGGAGGATGCCAAAAGTTCTGTATCGTCAATAGGAACGCAACTCAACAGACAGCGCGTCAATCGGATGCCTGGTCTGGAAGTTATTGGCTTTTCCGTCTCACACCCACCCTAGGAAACTTCCCAGGAGGTCACCCATCCTGATCACTACTCTAGGCCAAGCACGCTTAACTATGGAGTTTTAACCACGTAGCCTCCCGAAAAGGAAGATGTACCTTGAGTATAGTATACCAAAACGACCGTCTCGATCCAAGGATCGCGTTGCCGCTGACGGCGAGTCGTTTGGAGGCTCGTAGCCCAAGATACGGGCATTTGACCAAAAGTGGTCCGAAACTGGGGGTCTGGGCCCGGGCCGACCCGGCCCGACCCCCCCTGGTCCGACCCGAACCGGGTCGACCCGACCCGGCCGGCGGCGCGACCCGGCCGACGGTGCGACCCGGCCGGCGGTGCGGCCAGCGCGTCGTTCGGGTGCCGCGCGCGGGGGGCAAAGCCCCCCCCCCCCCCTTTGTGAAACCGCGGCCCCTTAATTGGGGCCGCTTGAAGACACGGTCGTGGGAATTAATTCCCCCGGTCTCCACTGCCCGGCCGGCCCGCACTGGCCGGCCGGTTTCGCCACCAAGGACCGGCGACGGCCGGTCCTTCCTTCGCCGACACCGGCGGCCCAGTGTCGGCCGCCTATCATCTTGCTCTGCCGCGGCCCGGAACCGGCCGCGGCCTATGCCATTCGGCGCGATGCGACTGCATCGATTCCCTCCGCCGCGGCCCCGCTCCGGCCGCGGCGCCTTTGACTTTCTTCGACGCGACGCGACGGCATCGCGTTCTTGGATTTCTTTCCACGGCGCGGCGCGACGGCGCCGCGCGTATCTTCCGCTATAAATCTTGTGGTGCAACGGCACCACGTTTTCTCGTATCATCCTCAAGATACCATCACGAAAAACAAAGGAGGAGGGTCGGCCGTGTTTGTGCGGTCCGACCCCCTCGCGTTATTCAATAACAAAAAGGGTTTTAATCCACGATTATCACCAAGTTTGTATTCACGAACAATTAAATAAATAAACCCCTACCTTGATTCAGATACGGTGCACGTCAACAACCCGCGGAAGACGAGCGTCGCGGAGGTCGGGCGTCGCGGGGAAAGGACGTCGACTCTGTTGTCGTCGAGGTGCGTTCGAAGGGGAAACATCGTTGGAAGAAGACGTCACGTTCTTCGGTGGAGATGTTCTTCGTTGGAGGTGTTCTTCGCGTTCTTCGTCGATGTTGAAGAAGAAGAAGACTTAGCCTTTTCTCTCCCAAGTCTCCACCACAAGAACAACTAACCCCAAAATAAAATAATCCTCCCACTTATTTTATTAACCCAATATAGGTTTTGAATTTCAAGAGTTTGAAAATTCAAAACCCATATTTAACTCACTTAAGTTATTAACATAAGATGTTATAAAATTAAGGAGGTGTTAAGTTATCAAAACTTAAATGGGGGGTTTAGAGGGGTTAGGAAAGTTAAGGATTTTGAAGAGGTGGGGAGGGGTTTGTGTGGGCCCCACCCTTTCAAATATCCACACATGGGAAGTTGGATGGATGTGGGCCCACCACCAACTTCCCATGGGAGAAGTTAACAACTTAACATGAAATAAAATTGATTTAACAATTTTATTCACTTTTTTTAATAAAACCCCAAAAAATTAACTTCTTCTCCCGCACAAACGCAACTACGGTAAAGGTTCCCTTAAGCGATTACCGGCGTTGCGAGTTCATCGGTGCAATCGGATTTCAATTCCGAGCACCGGTTCAAAAGATAAAAATTCCCGCTCGCTCGTTCACTGAACGTACCCGAGCCAAACTTCGGAAATTAATTCAGGGCACACCGGGCCTCGGAATCAGGCGCCGTCAGAAACTGCGTTCTTGTAAAATTCCAAAGAAAATTAAGAAAAAAATTTCCTTGAAATTTCCGGGTCTTTACATTACTCTCACCTCAGTGCTTTACGTCCCCGTAAAGCTTCAATACAAACTAGGGTCACAAAAGCGGTACAGAGCACGCATCTGAGCCTTCCGCTCCCATGTACTTACCTGGAGGTTCCGTACTGCCAAAGAAAGTGCACCCGAGGAATCGATCGTCCTCGTAGGATCTGCTCCTGTCGATCCTCGATCCCCACTGGAACCTCCGTGAAAGACACCCTATCGCCATCGTCCAGCTCCTCATGGTCGTTGATATGCGCAGGGTCGAGCACGTATCTCCTCAGTTGAGATACGTGGAAGTCATCATGCACCTGGTGCAACTGCGGTGAATGGGTCAAGTGGTAAACCACCCCGCCTACCCAGATGGGGACCTAAGAAGGTCCGCTGAACCCTAGAGATAACTTGCCGCCTTGGCCACATCTCCGTAAACCTTGTCGAGGTGAGACCCGTATAAGAACGTGGTCGCCATCCTCGAACTCCAGATGTTTCCAATTCCTGTTAGAACTGGAACTCAAACGACTGCTGCCACGAGGGTAAGGTTGGCTGATTCAAGAGTGATTGGTCGCACCCTCCCGTGAAAGAGTTTATCCCGTGCTGCCTGGGGTTTCCTTTTCACCGACCAAGGAAAACCCATCCCGACGTTTTCCTAAAACCGTCAATTTGAGTATGAACAGTTATTTCCCATTCCATACTCAAACTAACGTCGTAAGGTCTCGACGCTGTCACCAAGAGATTCCAACCAAAACTCTCGCCTCGAGGGTCTGACCACACCGTCGGCGTAAGTGTGATTATCAAGTCTCCTACCAAGGTATCTCCAGACGTGAGGGTCTAGTCCACGGCTTACCAGAAACTCTAGGTCTGGAACAAGATTTGTGAAAGCAAGAAATGATTCACATCGACGTCCGTTACTACAACATCTAGTAGTGGACACAGACTGTCCCTTGAATCATTTCTAGAGCCATTGGGTCACACTCCTTGACCGCATGCAGGCGCACTCTTCCTCCGCCCTCCAGCTCCCTGAGCCTGGCAGGAATAACTAAGGCGGGTGGTTGTACCATGTTAGGATGTACACCACCTCATGCTGCTCTCCTAGATCTGCCTCCACGTCTACTGCTTCGTAGACTCATCCCTCCTTTAAGCTTCCTCTTCTTAACACGCCCGAGTCTCTATGACTGGCACCGGTTTCCTGTTTCTTACTGCACTGAGCAGTCTTCATCCTCTCTTGGATGTCCTGGACCTCCTTTAGTCTCACAAGATCTGCTATGATTTCTTCTTTGTCGATAAGAGAAACCCGGTCTCATCCCCTGGATGAACCACATTCGTTGCCTAATACAGTCAATCCTGACATGAATGATGCATTCATGCCATGGATGACGTTGTAAGGCCTCGACGTATCTACTAAGAGATCCAACTATCACTCTCGCCTCCAAGGGTCGAGTCACACTTTCGGCATCAGTGTGAGGTCACTGGGTCCCCTCCAGTAGAAATCTCGAAAGTGAGGGTCAAGTCAACAGTTTAACCGGGACCACTCAGTATCAACCAAACAAAAGGACAGGAAAGCAACAAAGATAAGTGTCTTTTTATTATTGCATCTCATAGTACAAAGACACGAATACAAAGCAACATGGAACTAGAAGTACAAAGGACGTATCCACTAGTTCCTCTCCTGCCCACCTGCTCTCAGAGCTCTACTACCTTGTCCACTGCTCGGCTGTTACTCAAGCACTCGCCGCTGCTTCTGTCTCGGTGGCTCCTCCAACACCCGCTGATCAATCGTACGAGGAGTCGGACAGTCACGTGCCAGGTGACACTTTCCGCCGCAGGAGTAACATTGTCCGTTTCTAGCACGCCTGGCTCTGAACCCACCTCGGGTGCCCCGCACCACTGGTCCTAAAACCCGAGATCGTCCAACTGCTAGTCCGGTCCTCCTGGACCTCTGCATCATCTGTCTACTGCCCACAGATGACTCGGATACTGATCGAAAAGCACGTGGCAAAGGCAGAATCTCCTGTACACGCTCGGGGTGTAGAGATACTGGCACAAACTCCACCCTAAAGAAGGTCTCGAAGTCTTCCCATGCGAAGTTCATCTCATCGCAAAACTGAAACAAGTGGCTCCACCACCTGCATGCTGCTGCCTGAAGGAGGCTGGTAGCAAAGATCACCATGAAGTCTGTCGGCGTCCCCACTAGCCCGAAGACTCTCACCACAGCCTCCAGCCAAACCTCAGCCGCCTGCGGGTTCGTCTCTCCCCAGAACCTGGGTGGCCTCTGGCGCTGGAACTCGTGCAGCGCGCTCAAGCGTCGTGCATCGCCTACTGCTGGGGCTAGTGGAATCGGTGGCCCAAAGGGTAGCAGTACCGCTGGTGCCTCCGCTGGTGCCTCAACTGGGATAGGTCCCTGTACTGAGGCCTCATCGCTCGGCGGGCTGTCAGTACGTACCACTCTCGGGGCTCTAGCTGGTCGTCCGTGAAAAGGCATTCTGAAAGAAACATCGTGACACGGTCAAACGTTTATACCTGGTGAGCTGACCTGGTTTGAGCTATTTTAAGGGAAAACCTTTGAAAACACACACGCAATTAGTGTTTTCGTGCACAAAGTCAGAAATCAGTTGTCAGGGTCCTGGTGTATGGATACGTCGGCCGCCCGCACCAACACTGAACTCCCTGAACTGAAAACCACACTCGGTACTCTCAACACTATTGCTTCACAGAAAGAAACATCATAGTTATAAGTTCTGCGGTAGAACCGAACTCCTCTGATACCAATTTGTCACGACCCGTCCTTGGGGCCCGTTTCGTGACTACCCCAAGCCCGCCTTCCATAGGCCAGGGGCTGGCGACTAGCACCAAGGCGTAAATCCCGGTAAAAAGGGAAGGCATTGCCTTTGTAAAGTAAACAATCACACAGAGTACAAGCGGAAGAAGTAAACACTAAGTAAAAACTGAGTACAACAGTTAGTGCAGAAAGTAAAAAGGGGCCGGAAATACAAGCCCAACTATAAAGTACAACTCGAAGGGAAAATAGCAACTGAAAAGTAAAGCTGCTACGCCGAGCTGTCCACTGGAAATCCCACCTGAAGGGTGGGTACAGATAGCTCCTCTGCTCCTCGGGTCCCACCGTCCGCTCCGAGTATGTCCTCCCAGTGGTCCACCTTCGGGTACCGCCTCGTCGTCACGTCCACCTCTGGGTACCGTCTCGTCGTGAGGTCCTCCTACAGGTACCATATCGTCATATAGTCCACCTCCAGGTACTGTCCAGTCCTCGAACACTCGGCCTCTGTCAGCACTGCCCGTCGTCTGCAACCAACACAACGAGGTGCGGGCATAGCCCGTGCAGGGGTGAGTATAACGATAATCAGTAGGGACCCCGAGACCTTCAAGGTCTCACTAAACCAACAAGGATAACCACAAAGAAGATCTCAACAGATAACCTCTACTTAGGTATATGCCCATACATATACCTAAGTTATCAAGTAACCCATCTCAATCATGAGGAAACACAAGGATTGTGAAATCAATGGATAACCACTACCCGGGTATATGCCCATACATATACCTAAGTTAGCAAGTGACCCATCTCAATCATGAGGTAAACACAAGGTCAAAAGTCTCAGCTCAACCAGGGTTTTCATTATCGAAACCGTAACTGCTGAAGAGCTCCGTCTCTGGAGTGTACAGTGGTCCTGTCACGACTCCGAGGTACTGCTCACTAACCTAAGACTGCTAAAGAACTCCACCCATCGAGTACTGCGGGCCAGCTGCTACAACCAAGCGCTCCCATGTGCCCCTACAACCAAGTGCACCTCTGTCATGGGTCTGCCGCTACAACCAAGCGCTCCCATGTGCCACTACAACCAAGCGCACCTCTGTCGTGGGTCTGCCGCTACAACCAAGCGCTCCCATGTGCCGCTACAACCAAGCGCACCTCTGTAACACACCGAGTCGTTCGATCAGCAGTCGTCGGGTCTCAGCCAGCTACACGGTCTCCGTACTCCGCACGCTCGTCACTGGGAGGGTCCGCTCCACGAGCTATAGGTCGATACTCCAAGTATCTCAAAGTCCCACAAAGAAGTATCTCAAAGGACCACCACGTTAGAGGGGTCTCAACGCAACAGACGGTGCGTCAATCGAACGCCCGGTCTGTGAGTTATTAGCCTTTTCGTCCCAGGGGCCCGGTTGGTTTCGTGAGCAAACCAAACCCGGCCGTATCGCAACTGTACCCCGAACTCTCATAGGGTAAACTCATAGGGACCGTTTCTCAACACGATCACCAACGCCGCTGACGGTTCGTCAAACAGACGTTCTGTCAGAATGATATCAGCTTTTCCGTTCCAGGGTCTCGGTTGGATTTCGGTGCGATCCAACCCGGCCACTATCCACCTACATCCAAAACTCGGGTGGAGGATGCCAAAAGTTCCGTATCGTCAATAGGAACGCAACTCAACAGACAGCGTGTCAATCGGATGCCTGGTCTGGAAGTTATTGGCTTTTCCGTCTCACACCCACCCTGGGAAACTTCCCATGAGGTCACCCATCCTGATCACTACTCTAGGCCAAGCACGCTTAACTATGGAGTTTTAACCATGTAGCCTCCCGAAAAGGAAGATGTACCTTGAGTATCGTATACCAAAACGACCGTCTCAATCCAAGGATCGCGTTGCCGCTGACGACGAGTCGTTTGGAGGCCCGTAGCCCAAGATACGGGCATTTGACCAAAAGTGGTCCGAAACTGGGGGTCTGGGCCCGGGCCGACCCGGCCCGACCCCCCCTGGTCCGACCCGAACCGGGTCGACCCGACCCAGCCGGCGGCGCGACCCGGCCGACGGCGCGACCCGGCCGACGGCGCGACCCGGCCGACGGTGCGACCCGGCCGGCGGTGCGGCCAGCGCGTCGTTCGGGTGCCGCGCGCGGGGGGCAAAGCCCCCCCCCCTTTGTGAAACCGCGGCCCCTTAATTGGGGCCGCTTGAAGACACGACCGTGGGAATTAATTCCCCCGGTCTCCACTGCCCGGCCGGCCCGCACTGGCCGGCCGGTTTCGCCACCAAGGACCGGCGACGGCCGGTCCTTCCTTCGCCGACACCGGCGGCCCGGTGTCGGCCGCCGGTCATCTTGCTCCGCCGCGGCCCGGAACCAGCCGCGGCCTATGCCATTCGGCGCGATGCGACGACATCGCTTCCCTCCGCCGCGGCCCCGCTCCGGCCGCGGCGCCTTTGACATTCTTCGACGCGACGCGACGGCATCGCGTTCTTGGATTTCTTTCCACGACGCGACGCGACGGCGCCGCGCGTATCTTCCGCAATAAATCTTGTGGTGCAACGGCACCACGTTTTCTCGTATCATCCTCAAGATACCATCACGAAAAACAAAGGAGGAGGGTCGGTCGTGTTTGTGCGGTCCGACCCCCTCGCGTTATTCAATAACAAAAAGGGTTTTAATCCACGATTATCACCAAGTTTGTATTCACGAACAATTAAATAAATAAACCCCTACCTCGATTCAGATACGGTGCACGTCAACAACCCGCGGAAGACGAGCATCGTGGAGGTCGGGCGTCGCGGGGAAAGAACGTCGACTCCATTGTCGTCGAGGTGCGTTCGAAGGGGAAACATCGTTGGAAGAAGACGTCGCGTTCTTCGGTGGAGATGTTCTTCGTTGGAGGTGTTCTTCGCGTTCTTCGTCGATGTTGAAGAAGAAGAAGTCTTAGCCTTTTCTCTCCCAAGTCTCCACCACAAGAACAACTAACCCCAAAATAAAATAATCCTCCCACTTATTTTATTAACCCAATATAGGTTTTGAATTTCAAGAGTTTTAAAATTCAAAACCCATATTTAACTCACTTAAGTTATTAACATAAGATGTTATAAAATTAAGGAGGTGTTAAGTTATCAAAACTTAAATGGGGGGTTTAGAGGGGTTAGGAAAGTTAAGGAATTTGAAGAGGTGGGGAGGGGTTTGTGTGGGCCCCACCCTTTCAAATATCCACACATGGGAAGTTGGATGGATGTGGGCCCACCACCAACTTCCCATGGGAGAAGTTAACAACTTAACATGAAATAAAATTGATTTAACAATTTTATTCACTTTTTTTAATAAAACCCCAAAAAATTAACTTCTTCTCCCACACAAACGCAACTACGGTAAAGGTTCCCTTAAGCGATTACCGGCGTTGCGAGTTCATCGGTGCAATCAGATTTCAATTCCGAGCACCGGTTCAAAAGATAGAAATTCCCGCTCGCTCGTTCACTGAACGTACCCGAGCCAAACTTCGGAAATTAATTCCAGGCACACCGGGCCTCGGAATCAGGCGCTGTCAGAAACTGCGTTCTTGTAAAATTCCAAAGAAAATTAAGAAAAAAATTTCCTTCAAATTTCCGGGTCTTTACAGAAATTTAGAGAATGTTTTGTATTTATTCGAGGTTCTTCATCAATATAGAATCATCTGTATTTGTTAGAGACTCTTGGTCAATGGTACCCTTCGACACATTTATACAGAAGTCTCTTGGTCATTATGATGACCATGCTGGTTTTAAAGCCACTCAGTGGGGCACTTGAAGTTTATTGTCATTCAGAAGGACATGGATTATTTTAGAGTTGGGATCGAACCCGTAGATAGGCTACCTACGTATCCTTTGTTTAGAAAAGGAATCAGAACCCACGTAGTTCGAGTAAGGGAGTATTATGTTTATGATTGATGGCTCAAAGAAGGATGTCACAATTACTTTTACACTCTAAGCTCACGTGAGTCATGCTCGGTGTGAGAAACAAGAGGTGTTGGTAAAAATTAGATAATTGTTCCATGAAAGATGCAATCATAAGAAATAATGTGGGGCTTATGTATGTATGAATGCCCAAATAAATGAAGGTTAGGATTTACTTTAGGGAAGAAATCCAGGAACAGGGTCCATAAAGGTATATGTGCTTTATGGAGATTTTGAATACTCTAACTTGGGGCTTACTCCTGAAAAGGAGTCCCAAATTAGGAGAAGACTTATGATTGGGTTTTACTCCTAAAAGGAATCCCAGATCAAAGGTAAATTAGGACTAGTTAAGAGAAATTAAGATTGGGGATTACTCCTGAAAAGGAGGCCCAGATCAGGGATTAAGGTTTGGGGATTACTCATGAGGAGGATGCCCAAATTAGTAGACTGGGGCTTACTCCTGAAAAGGAGTCCCAAATTAGGAGAAGACTTAGTTTATGGAATACTATGTAGTTTAATTTCATGCAGTGAGGACCATGGTATTCCATTTATGGTCATGAATTCATGACTGTAATGGTATTATTGTGTACCTTTTTTATTTTCTTTGAGGACAATCCCTTAGAAAATTTCGTAAGCTTGAAATTTCTATAATTAGTGTGTGAAATAAAGAGATTCATTGGGTCCCCACAATGTTGAGATAGGTGAGAGTACAATAAGGGAAATTAAAATCATGTGGTTCCTAGACGAAGAAAGAGTATCAATGTATTCATATGTATCTCATTGAACATTAGAATCAGTCTGTATGTAGTTCTATGGGGAAACCTCCTTGCATCAGTTTGGTCCATGCATAAGGAGGGGAATTTTTAAATGATGGTTGGCCTAGAACATATGTATAGTTTTCAATAGATATCCCACAAAGACAATAATCAAATGAAATGTAGTTCTGTAACACGTCATATTAGGTGACCTATTTCAATGGTTATTTCTTCTTAGGTGAGAACATATTGTTGTTACACTGTCTAAAGTTTTCCAATGAGGACATGTTGGGAATTTAGTTTAACTTTACACGGTAAGGATGTTGGTAGTACAGTTTAATGTCATGTTGTGGGGATGAGTTTGTATGGTTTAATTTTATGTGGTAAGGACATAGATTATATGTACTTTAATGGCATAAAATAAGAACTTTTTATCCTACAGTTTAACATCACGGGATTAGGATGATGGATTACATGATGTTTAACATCATTCTTCCAAGATGATGTTTCATTCTTCCTCAAAACGTGTGTTCTGGTTTGGAATCATGGGGGTAATTTTTTCCTACACAATTACACTCTTATATATTTGAGATATTTTCATGAATACATATTAATTTACCAAGTATAATTTAGGTTTCCATTGGAATTTTCAATCAATTATTAGCATGTGTAAAATTTAGAATCATCCGTATGTATTTGATGTTCTTAATTAATGGAGACATATTCATGTATTTTTTTCTCCATCAATGGTATCCAATCATACAATATTTAGATATTCTTTTAACCATCATTATGATAACACTTGTTTTGAAGCCACTCAGTGGGGAACTTTGGTATTTATTATCATCCAAGAAAGCAAAGGTTTGTTTTGATGTTAGGATTATACCCATAAATGGGCTACCTATGTATCCTTGTGAAAGGAATCATAACCCTCGTATTTTGGTGCTACATAATTGGACACATAAAACCTTTTAAGTTCATGTGATAATGACCTATCCATACAATTTAATGTCATGTGGTAAGCACATCTAAGCTAAAGGTGCTTATTAAAGGTTTGGTGTTGGACTTCTGCCTAAGAAGCATAAGGAACATGGAAATACTATGGGTTTCCACGTTAGATTACACCTTGTTGGTAATATTGAAAAGGAATAATAGGATTGATTTGATGTGTTGGGTTTGAACCTCAGAGAGGTTTCCTATGTATCCCATTTAGATGGTAATCAAATCCCACATAGTTCTATTAGTCTCATAGGTGAGTATAGTCCTTTGAGAGAAATAATTTTGGGCTTACTTCTTGAAAAGGATTCCTTGGTGATTTAGGGGTTTAATTTTGGGCTTAATCCTAAGGAGGTTTCCCATTTATAGATTAATTGAGATGGATATCGAGCCTTGGGAAGGCTTCTTACATATCTCAATTATGGTGGGAATCAGAGTTCTCTTAGTTCAAGACCTGAGGTGATTGTGAAAATGTTGTGGTTATGAGAAATCTCTAAGCCCACATGAGTCATGCTTTGTGTGAGAAAAAAGAGGATGTTAAAGATTCAACAAAGACACCCCTACTTTTCCTCCTCCTCTAATGGAAGAGGATGGGCCTACAACAACAACCGTGGAAAATTCTGAGGTGACCATGGAAGAGGGTGAGTTGATGAGCCTTCCCTCTATTCTCTTTACATTATACAAGGTTCCAATTTAAGTAATGAGTGAAGGTGATAGAAGTAGAGAGGATCAAGACTGCATCCTCCTACTTGAAAAGTTAGGGGCTTACACCAGGATGGATTCCCTAACATTGGTCCTGGTAGGGGAGGGAGACTTTTCATTTGTTCAAAAGGAAAATTAGAGGTGATGTAACACCCCAAGATTCCACGGTATGCTTCCCTTTGAATAATACAGTAGCATGTGTTGTACACAACTTCGAGTTCTAACACACCACAACCAATCAAACTAGCTGTTATGAATAGTAATACATACTTTTTGAAATTTTATAAATTTTATCATTCAAAATGGAATTCATTTTTGGATTCGTAATATTGAAATTAGCTTAGGGTGAAATTTTGGTATTTTTCTGAAAACATTTCATTTTTGATGAATAGTGAAAAACACTGAGTTTTAGTTCAAAACCGAATTTTTATTTAAATAATTATTTATTTTTTTTAAATTTATTTAAGGTCAAAATATATACATAATACCTATATAAGTTCAATGTAATTCATTGGAGTGATTTTATAATAATTTTAGATATATAAAAATTTTGAACTTTTCATCGTCTTTTACCCACCTCCTAGGAGAATTTGCAAATTCACATAAAACATAATTTTACTGTTTCTGTGAGTGGATTTTAAAAAATCCAAGAGATGCAGTTGATATCAGTAAGTAAAATGTGGTTCAATAAGTTGAAAATAATTTTCGGTGAATAGTAACTTTTTACTTTTATTTACCACAGTTAAAAGTAAATAGGGTAATTAAGGGTAAAAATGATATTATTATTACCCTAACACATGTCCAAATTTTATTAGATAAGTATAATTTGACAAAAAAAACCTTAGGAATAAAATATGAACCTCTTTTTTCCACATGGATTATATTAGAACATTTATTATTATTTAATTCAAAGAAGAGTTAAAAGTGTTAAAATAAAAGTTCAATAACTAAAACATTTTTAATACAGGGTTACACATAATATAAATTAGACTATAAATATTTATTATAAATCTAAAAATATTTCCTACATAAAATTATTTTATTTATATTTTTTAGAAATTAAATAATTTAATTTATTTATGACACAATGATGATGTAGTATTTACCTAATTAATTAAATATTAAAATGATTGATATTATAAATATCCAAATAAATGTAATTTGAGACTTTTAATGAATTACACTAATTTTATAGGTTAATATTACATATTAGGGTTTATTATATGAATAATTTTTGAAGTAATAATGCTGTTATGAATTTAGAAAAAACAAAATACCAAATAGTGTCAAAATTGACATAAAAGAGTTTTTAAAACAAATATTATATTATTAATTGATATTATATTATTAAAAATATAAGGCTTGGCCAAAAGACCTATATAATGATAGGTGTATCATTAATCAACCACTTGGGGTTCTCTAGTAAGTATATAGTATGTTTATGAATCATTTAATATAAAAATACAAAGAGACATGGTAAATGTCAAACTATTTAACTAAGAGTCAAATCTAAAAGACAAAGTTAATATAGTGACCCAAACCTGTATAAAACCTATTGGTTGAGTGGTTTGCGACCCATCCCCACCTTATCTTTTAAATAATACATTTTAGAGCCATTATAAACCGAAAATGATTCTATTATAAAATAATTTTTCTAGTTTTTCCTAAGGTGCCCCTCACCCCTCTTATAAAAGGGCACTCACCATTCTCTCTAATTCACACCTTCAAAGCCATTTTTCTCATCCAAACTCTTTCCAAATACCCTCTAAACTATCCTCCCTTCATCATAGAGTCCTTATTTTAGTCATAAAACCAACCTAAGGATCCCTTTTGATCAAATCAAAAGGAAGAACCCGAAGAAGAGGTAAATATTTCATCACCTCTTTCAAGTTCCTTTCTTCTTCCACTTCATTTTTGTTTGTTGTTACCATTATAAAATAATAACTCATATATCTTATATATATTGTGATGTTATTATAAATATGGTACAACAAAACTCAATATTCTATCCATCCTTTGAATGACATTTCACCATACGTGCGTACGTACGACTTACCGTCTCCACGTTGTGGTGTAATTGTTATTCAATACATTATTATTTGGATGGGTGTAATAATGATGTGTAATTGATGAAAATAATAAATATAACATGATAATTATTCTATATATATGATATACCATCAAATTATATATTAATTTAATATCAAAAGAATGATATTGTTGCTCGTGCGTACGTACGGATTACCATCTCCACGAACGCGATGAGATTCATTCCCCATCGTATCCATTCAAGAATAATTTTCATTAGATGATTAAAAATAATTATTAAAAAATTTATATAATTATGAATTTGAATAAGATACATCCTGTCCATAAAAAATACAACTCACATGATAAATAATATAAAGAAAAATGAATCCTTTAACACCTGAAACAATGATAATACTAAGATATTATTAACAAAGCAATGTTAAAAGTTCATATATGAAATCATATTAATGTATATGATTCTTGTATAATTTAATAAAAATTATTTCACCATTATATAAGAGGTTAACCTACCCTCAACCAAAGAAAATTACAAGGTAAGGGTTAATTTTACAATCTATTTATTATCCGAGGTTGTTTTTATATAAGTATCTACTGGGACCTCTTTATCATCCACACCCATGTTTCTTAAAAATTTATTCCAAAACATTTTTAATATTTACTAGACTATGGGTTAAATTCATTTATACCCTTGTTTTACTTTTTATAAAAGTGTTTTAATGGAATATTTCGGTCGTTTTCCAAACAGGGTACTTTATGAAATTTTCCACAAAATTAAGGTAAGAATTATTTTTTAACTTATACGGCGGGTGCGGCTATTTTCCACCATTATAACATTGTCGAATCTTATTTAACAATCTTATAAGAATATTTTCTAATATAAATGTTTTCTTTTATAATGAAATGACATTTAAATGATTTCAAAATAGAAATATATATTTCTCTAAAAAGGTTTTGATTTCATCTATGTCATCATCCTTTGATGGATTTAAAGTTTTTTTGAAGTTGATTTATTATGAGACAAAACTTCCATATTGTATTGAAGTTTTTGTGATATGTTTGACTGTGGATGTGTTATTTCATACCATTCATGGTTTATTGATAAAGTATTGACATTTCGTATTCCAAATTTAATACTAATGTTTATGTTATGTTTAAACCTTTTCATGTGAGGAATGCATTGGACTTAGTATGTGACGGGTGGAGCCCACTATATCTCCTCAATGCATCGGTAGGTCTCATGAGACAAACTAGTGTCTTGGCACAAGGCCTTGACAAATCCTATTTGTAGTCTTGGAAAAAGGCCTTGACTATGTGGTTATGAAAGTCTGGCATTATGAATTCCATCATTATGAAAGTGGCTATTGATATTGCATGTGATTATTTGACTAGTAGAATATCCATGTGAGTAAGTAAATGGAATTATTTGATTATATCTTTTCCATATTATGATGAAGTTTAAGTTTAAAAGGCTTCTGTTTTAGTCATATACATTTCCTTAAATTTTTATGCTTATTTATGAAAGTTTCTGCTATATTGTTATCCTTACTGAGCATCTGAGCTCACCCCTTTCTATGTTTTATTTTTCCTATGATGTGAAGAAGTATTTTATGACTGATCTACAGGGATAGTATGAGGGTATATGAGTGTAGTCTATGGAAACAATGTTTTTGTAGTTTTTCATTTTATGGTGTAATGTAAACCTTATGAATGTATCTAGTACTTCCAAGGCTACTAAACTAATCGGTCTTTCAAGACTTGATCTTTTGTGATCTTGCCAATTTTATGTATTAATGCAACAAATATGGGGAACTGGGTTCGGGGAGTTACAGTTGGTATCATAGGAATTTTAGTACAAACCTTGGAAAGTAGATTTAGATAAACTCTGATTAGATAACATAGCCATAAGTTATATATTGAGGATTTGTATAGAAGAAGTTCATAGAATTTTGGTATTGTAGATATTTTGTGAGTTTTCTAAGAAATAAAACCCTGTCTGGATACGAGTAGGTAGAGGTGGCTCTGGCACAGATGTACCATGGGGAAAAACCCGAAAACACTGCTTTGAGCTAGACTTTAATGGGAACTGGTGCATGACAACAGGCCTTGCTGCACTCTTGGTTACGACAGTCCCGGGGGATATGCTTAGGATAATTCTCATTTTCTTTACAAACCATTATGAAGGGTTAATGAGTATATACTTCCTCAAATAAAACATTTTTTATGATTATGCATTATATCCATAAACTGTTCAATTTATGTTAAGTGTTTTACAAGTTTGGAATTATTTATTTCAATTCATAAACTAATCTATTTTATGCCATTGTTTAGAAATGGTGCCTAGTGGAAGGAATGGAAATTGTATCAATGCACACACTCCATGTAGGTATTTCCCTCCTACTCAAGATAATTATAGTGGATTTGGTGATACAAATGGTGCGGATCAACTTATCACCATACTGGGACAACTAACTAAGGTTATGAATAATAACCTCACCCGTATAGAGCACCCTAATCCACAACATGGAGGATCAATGTGATATCTCTACATGAGGAAACAACCACCAAAGTTCAATGGGAGTAAAAAATACATTAGTAGATGATCAATGGATAAATTCCTTAGTGAAAATATTCTATGCCTTGGGGAGTAGTGAAAGGGAAAAAGTTGTCATGACAGTTTACCACCTCACTAGAGATCCTGATCAATAGTGGTCATTGATTCAAAACAAAAAAGAGTATGATGAAGTATCAAATATAGAATGGAGGGATTTTAAAGAGATTTTCTTATAAAAATACTTTCCTCCTGACCATCGAGCAGATATGGAAAGGCAATTTATGAGTCTGAGGAAAAAGGAGGATGAGAACGTCGCAAAGTATGAGGAAAACTTTACAATTTTAGTGAGTCATGCTGCAGATTATACACGTAACCCAAGAATTAATATTGATCGTTTCATTTATGGGTTAAAACCATTTCTTTGTCGAGAATTAGTCTGAAAATCCTTCTCATCATACAAATATATTGTCTCAAGTGCTATCAAGATAGAAAAATAATTCTCTAAGTATTATTACTTTAAAGCAAAGAAAGAGAAGAAGAGATCTACTGAACACTCTGGAAATGGAAATAAGGGGAAGAAGGGAAAAGTTGAATATCTATCATGCAGTAAATGTGGGAAGAAACACCCTGGTACTTTCCTCAAGGGAATGGGAGTCTGTTACAAGTGTGGTGAAAAAGGCCACCAAGCTCGTGATTTCAAGGGGAAGAAAGTGGCTATCGATGTTGAATTCTACAATTGTAGAGAAAGGGGGAATTATGCGAATGAATTTCCTAAGCTCCAGGGGAACTTACCTCAGAAAAGGCCAAGGGATCAAGGAAAAGCTTATGCTATCACTACTGCTGAGGTTGAAGCTCCAAAAGATGTAGTGGATGGTAATTTAATGGTTTCCTCAAGTTTAGAAAATGATTTATTTGATTCTGGATCATCCCATTATTTTATATCTTCCCATTTTGATAAGAAAATTATATATTTCCAATTTAATTTAACAAGGGGGTTGTCAATCAGAACTCTTAAGGAAAGTATCATCACAACAATATTTTGTGAATTAGTTCCCATTAGGGCATATAAATTCTCTTTATCTATTGATCTCATCATCATACCCATGATTGAATTTCATATAATCCTTGGTATGGATTGTCTTTCTGACCATGATGAAAAAATTTATTGTAATAAGAAGGAGGTTATGATTTTTTATGACGATGATAAAGAACACCTTATCTTTAGAGGAGAATTGTCACCACCTGGTTCTTATCTAGATCCACCCTCAGTAGCTCAACTAAATTCAATTATTAGAGAGGAAGATAATGAAATAACTATGGGTGAGGAAATGAATGTTCAAATAGAGGATGTACCTATTGTGAAAGAATATGTTGATGTGTTTCCAGAAGATTTAGATGGACATCCTCCAGAACAAGAAATTGAGTTTTCCCTTGATTTAATTCCTGGATCAAGGCCCATATCGACAACCCCTTATAGAATGGACACTGTGGAATTAGTGTAACTAAGGAAACAACTAGATTAATTGAGTAATAAGGAATTTATTCACCCTAGTGTTTATCCATGGGGAGCCCCTATCCCTTTTGTTAAGAAGATAGATGGATCTATGAGGTTGTGCATCGAATACAGGGAGATCAATGCTATAACAATAAAGAACAAGTATCCCCTACCTCGCATTGATGATTTATTTGACCAACATCATGGAGCTCAATACTTTTCAAAGATTTACCTTCGATTTTGATATCATCAGTTGTGTGTGAAGAAAGAAGACATTATGAAAACAACATTTTAAACCGGGTACAGGCATTAAGAGTTTACGGTAATAGATTTTGGATTAACTAATTCTCCCTCTGTCTTCATGGATCTAATGAATAGTGTTTTGAAGGAATATCTTGATGAATTTGTAGTGGTATTTATTGATGATATCTTGGTATACTCCAAAATCTATGAAGATCATGAAAATAACTTGAACATTATCCTAAAGACTCTTAGAAGACATGAATTATATGGGATGTTTAGAAAGTGTGAATTATGGTTTCAGGATATTTCTTTTCTTGGCCATATTGTCTATATGGATGGAATCTCCGTAGATCCTTTTAAGACAAGAGAAATCCAAGAATGGCCAGAAATGACAAGTATAACTGATGTATGCAGTTTTATTTGTTTAGTAGGTTATTATCGGGGTTTCATCCAGAATTTTGCCTGATTGGATAACCCATTAACCAAGCTCACACGTAAAGGGGTGAAATATGTTTGGACAAAAGAGTGTGAAGAATGTTTTGAAGAATTGAATAGAATATTATTCAATGCTTATATCTTGACTATAACATCGGGGAATGATATGTTTGTTATTTATAGTGATGCTTCAAAGAAGGGACTTGGTTGTGTCCTTATGCAGAGTGATAGAGTTATTTACTATTCATCACAACAGCTGAAAATTCATGAGAAAAACTATCTTACTCATGATCTTGAGTTAGCAACTGTAATATTTTCTTTGAAGATATGGAGACATTATCCTTATGGTGAAAAATGTGAGATATATACTAATCAAAAGAGTTTGAAGTATAATTTCTCACAGAAATAACTCAACATAAGGCAAAGAAGATGGCTTTAACTACTCAAGGATTATTATTGCATGATACACTACCACCCGAGGAAGGCAAATAGGGTGGAAGATGCTTTGAGCAGAAAGGATCATGGATTTTTGAACAAGATGATGGTTGAAAAGGATCCTTATTACATGGATATAGTAAAGATGGATATGAGAATCACCATGGAAGGTGAAACATCAATACTTATCCAAACGGTTTCCAAAACATCTTTACAAGAAAGGGTAAAGAGTTCTCAGACCAATGATGAAGATTTTCAAAAGAAGATTAAAGCTATAAATGATGGGAGATTGAGTAACTTTGTGTATGAAGATGGAATTTTGAAATTTGGGAAGATACTTTGTGTTCTCGGTATACCTGATCTAAAAAGAGAATAGTTGGATTATGCTCATAGCTCCAATTTATGTATACACCCTGGGATCACCAAAATATATAGAGATTTGAAGGAACATTTTTGGTGGGACAACATGAAGAGAGATATTGATTATTTTCTGTCAAGATGTATGGTTTATCAACAAGTGAAATCTGGAAGGAAATAGCCTGGAGGAGCCTTTCAACCTCTTCCCATACCTGAGTGGAAATGGTATAATATTACGATGGACTTTTTCATTGGACTATCAAAGACTCCTAGAAAGAACGATGCAATATGGGTCATTGTTGATCGTCTTACCAAGTCGACACATTTTCTTGCTATAAAAGAAGATTTACCACTTGAAAGATTGTAAAGACTATATATTAATGAAGTTTTATGACTTCATGTAGTACCACTGTCGATTTTTTTTATAGTGATCCACATTTTACATCAAGATTATGGAAAAGTATTCAGAAAGACCTGGATACTGAACTTCATTTGAGCACTTCCTACCACCCTCAAACTGATGGACAATCAGAACAGACTATTCAAACCTTATAAGACATGTTGATATCATGATCACTTGACATTCAAGGTCTGTGAGATCAATATTTACCTCTGGTAGAATTTTCCTATAACAATAGCTTCCATTCAAGTATTCAGATGGCACCATATGAAGCGTTATATGGAAAGAGATGTCGCACACCAACCTGTTGGGATGATGTTGGTGAAAGAAAACTCGTAGGCCCAGAACAGGGGGAGGAAAAGATGGGAAAGGTGAAGGTAATCCAAAACCACATCAAAGTAGCTCAAAGTAGACAGAAGAGCTATGCTGATAACTGAAGGAAGGAATTGGAATTTTAGGTAGGAGATCATGTTTTCTTAAAGGAATCTCCATGGAAGGGTGTTATACGTTTCGGTAAGAAGGGTAAATTGAGTCCCAGGTACATCAGACCTTTCCAAATTCTAGAATGAATTGGGGTTTTATCTTACCATTTGGAAATGCTGCCAAGTCTCTCCAATGTCCACGATGTGTTCCACATATCACTGTTGAGAAAATACATGCCTGACCCAACGCATGTACTCACCTATGAGGAATTAGAACTGGAACCCAACCTATCTTATTGCGAAGATCCTATCATGTTTCTTGATAAAAGAGAACAAGTGCTGAGAAACCGGATGACTCGTCTAGTAAAAGTACTATAGAGAAACCATAACATGGAAGAGACAACGTGGGAACCCAAGGAAGTTATTATGAAGAACCACCCGAGTCTTTTTATGCATTAATATTCTAGAAATTTCGAGGATGAAATTATTTGAAGGAGGGGAGAATGTAATACCCCAAGCTTCCACAATATGCTTCTCTTTTAATAATACTGTAGTGTGTGTTGTACGCAACTTCGAGTTCTAACACACCACAACCAATCAAACTAGCAATTATGAATAGTATTACCCACTTTTTGAAATTTTATAAATTTTATCTTTCATAATGACTTTATTTTTTGATTCTTAATATCAAAATTATCTTAGGGTGAATTTTTTGTATTTTTCTGAAAACTTTCAATTTTTTATGAATAGTGAAAAACACTGAGATATAGTTTAAAACTGAATTTTTATTTAAATAATTATTTATTTTAATTAAAATTTATTTTAGGTCAAAATAGATACATAATACCTATATAAGTTCAATGAAATTAATTGGAGTCAGTTTATAATTATATATATATATATATAATTTATTGAACTTTTCACCGTCTTTTACCCGCCTCCTAGGAGCATTTGAAAATTCACATAAAACTTAATTTTACCGCTTCTGTGAGTGTAATTTCAAAAATCATAGAAACACAGTTAATATTAGTAAGCAAAATGTGGTTCAACAAGATGAAAATAATTTTTTGTTAATAGTAACTTTTTACTTTTATTTACCACAGTTAAAAGTAAATAGGGTAATTAAGGGTAAAAATGATATTATTATTACCCTAAAACATGTCATAATTCTATTGTATAAGTATAATTTGACCACAGAAAACCATATAAATAAAATATGAACCACTTTCGTCCACATGGATTAGATTAGGACATTTATTATTATTTAATTCAAAGAAGAGTTAAAAGAGTTGAAATCAAAGTTTAATAACTAAATCATTTTTAATATAGGGTTGCACATAAAATAAATTCTACTATAAATATTCATTATAAATAAAAAACCATTTAATACATAATGGTATTTTATTTATATTTTTTAAACATTAAATAATTTAATTTATTTATGACATAATGATGATGCAGTAATTACCAAATTAATGAAATATTAAAATAATTGATATTATAAATATCCAAATAAATAAAATTTGAGAATTTTTATGAATTACCCAATTTTATAGGTCAATATGACATATTAGGGTTGTTTATATGAATTTTTTTCGAAGCAATAATGCTTTTATGAATTTAGAAAAAACAAAATACCAAATAGTGTCAAAATTGTCATAAAAGAGTTTTTAAAACAAATAATATATTATTAATTGATATTCTATTCCTAAAAATATAAGGCTCTGTAAAAAGACTTATATAATGATAGGTGTATCATTAATTAACCAATTGGGGTTTGGTTGGAAGTATATAGTATGTTTATAAACCATATAGTATAGAAATACAAAGAGACATGGTAAATGTCAAACTATTAAACGAAGAGTTAAATATAAAAGATAAAGTTAATATAATGACCCAAACCTGTCTAAAACCTATTGGATCAGTGGTTTTTGACCCATACCCTCTTTAGCCTTTAAATAATCCATTTTGGAGCCATTAGAAGTTGAAAATGATTTTATTATAAAATAATATTTCTAGTATTTTCTAAGGTGCCCCTCACCCCTCTTATAAAAAGGCACACCCCCTTATATCAAATTCACACCTTAAAAGCCATTTGGTTCGGCTAAACAGTACACAAATACCCTCTCAACTATCCTCTCTTAATCCTAGAGTCCTTACTTTAGTCATAAATCTATCCTAAAGATCCCTTTTCATCAAATAAAAAAGAAGAACCCGAAGAAAAGATAAATATTTCATCACCTCTTTCAAGTTCCTTTCTTCTTCCACTTCCTTTTTCTTTGTTGTTTGCATTATAAAATAATAACTCCAGTATATTATATATACTATGATGTTATTATAAATATGGCACAACCAAACTCATTATTCTATCAATCCTTTGAATGACATGTCACCATACGTGCGTACGTATGGCTTACCGTCTGCACGTCGTGGTGTAATTGTTATTCAATACATTATTATTTGGATGGGTATAATAATGATGTGTAATTGATGTGAATAATAAATATAACATGTTAATGATTCTGTATATATGATATACCATCCAATTAAATATTATTTTAATATCAAAAGAATGATATTGTTGCTCGTGCGTACGTACGGATTACCGTCTCCACGAACACGATGAGATCCATTCCCCATCGTATCCATTCAAGACTAATTTTCATTAGATGATTAAAAATAATGTCTAAATACTTGATATCATTTTGTATATTAATAAGATACATCCCATCCATAACAAATATGACTCATATAAAAAATAATAAAAAGGAAAACGAATATGTCAACTCCTAAAACAACGATAATACTTAGATATTATTAACAAAGAAATGTTAAAAGATCATATATGATATCATATTAATGTATATGATTATTGTATAATTTAATACCAATTATTTCACAATTATACAGGATGTTAAACTACCCTTGACCAAGGAAAATTACAAGGTAAGGGTTAATTTCACAATCTCTTTATTATCTAAGGTCATTTTTATGTAAGTATCTATTGGGACCTCTTTATCATCCACATCCATGTTTCTTAAAAATGTATTCCAAAACATTTTTACTATTTACTAGTATATGGTTTAAAGTCATTTATACCATTGTTTTAATTTTTATTCAATTTTTTGAAAGTAATCTTTCCGTCGTTTTCCAAACATGGTACTTTATGACATTTTCCATAAAATTAAGGTAAAAATATTTTTTTAACATATACAGCAGGTGCGGCTATTTTCTGCCGTTAAAACATCGTCGAAGATTATCTTACAAGATTATAAGAATATTTTCAAATATAAATTTTTTCTTTTATAATTACGTGACCTTTAAATGATTTCAAAATAAAAAGAGGTATTTCTCTAAAAAGGTTTTGATTTCATTTATGTCAGCATCATTTGATGGATTTTAAGTTTGTTTGAAGTTGATTTATTATGATACAAAACTTCCATATTGTATTGAAGGTTTTGTGATATGTTTGACTGTGGATGTGTTATTTCATACCATTCATGGATTATGGATAAATTATGGACATTTTGTATTCCAGTTTTAATACGAATGTTTATGTTATGTTTAAACCTTTTCATATGAGGAATGCATTGGACTTAGTAAGTGACGAGTGGAGCCTGCTATAGCTCCTTGATGCATCGATAGGTCTCATGAGACAAACTAGTGTTTTGGCACAAGGCCTTGAAAAAATATTATTTTTAGTCTTGGCATAAGGCCTTGACTATGTGGTTATGAAAGTCTGGCATTATGAATTCCATCATTATGAAAGTTGCTATTGATATTGCATGCGATTAATAGACTAGTAGAATATCCATGTGAGTATGTAAATAGAGTTATTTGATTTTATCTTTTCCATATTATGCGGAAGTTCATGTTTAAAAGTCTTTTATTTTAGTCTTATACATTGCCTTAAATGTTTATGCTTATTTATGAAAGTTTATGCTATATTGTTATCCTTACTGAGCATCTGAGCTCACCCATTTCTATATTTTATTTTTCCCAGGATGCGAAAAATTATTTCATGATTGAACTGTAGGGATAGTCTTAGGGGATATGAGTGTGGTCTATGGAAACAATGTTGTAGTTTTTCATTTTATGATGTAATGTAAACCTTATGAATGTATCTCGTACTTCCAAGGATACTAAAATAATTGGTCTTTCGAGACATGATCTTTTGTGATCATGCCAATGTTATGTATTAATGCACCGACTCTGGGTAACTGGGGTTGGGGCGTTAAAGGTGAACCATACCTTCCCTACCAATGACCTGAGATTACATGTTTTAGAGATGATAAGGGGATGACAGAACCCAAACCATAATCCTCCAAATCGGGAACTTCCGAACATTGTTCCTAGGATAAAGGATCATGTGATTGTGGATATAAAAACCCACTGACACTCCATGAATCCTAACACCATTGAAAAAATGGGTGAAACATCTAACTGTGGATATAAAAAAATAAATAGGAGATATGGTGATTTTACCTTTTGAAATGTTTGATAAGGTAGGAGGTTTTGGTGGAGATTTCAACAAAATCCCATTCAGATAAGGGAGCCAATGAAGAAGGAACCTTTCTAGGAATTTCTTTAATGAAGGCTTGATGAAAGGCTTTGTAGACTGAAGGAATTATTTGAATCAAAGAAGGGAACCCAAGTAAGTATCTGGCATGCAGGTATTGGCGTGCAAGTAGGCTTGGTCATCTGTATGTCAACTTAAGTGACGAACAATCTGGATGTTAATATTTGTGAGAGACATGACACAAGCCTACAAGAGTATTCACAAGTATTCCCAAAAGTGGGGCACTCAAGTTCCATTGAGATGAATTAGTTGTGAAAAAGTGTTTCTGATTTAGGGTGGTTGGGTACTTTCGGTGTGAAAGTTTTATGGATTTAAAACACTAAAGGAACTCAATTCCTATAATCCTTCTTCAATTCCTTCACTCTAGGTGTTGAATAACTACCTTGAAGGTTTTAGAAGACTTGGTTAAAGCACTAGGGTGACCAGAGCAATAATTAAGATTTTGGAAAACTCATCCATACAAATGAAGGCCTGAAGGGTCTATTTATAAGAAAATAAGAAACCCTAGGAAAAATAGTGGTGGGGTGCCCGTGTGGGTTGCACGTCGATAGATCCTTGGCTTAACTAGGGTGATCCAATTTTCAAGTCTATGAAAATATTGATTTAATTCATGTGTTTTCTCTTCCTTTTTCTAAAGAATTTACCTTTCTCACTTTTTATATTATTTGATAAAACAGAGTGTCAAAAAAAGTCCCCCCCCCCTCATAATTGGATCTAAAAATGAAAATTGGATCCTATACTGAAGAAAAGTTAATAAAAAGGGAAAAAATAGGTAGATGTGATGCGCAATTGGTACTATGTGAGGTAATTTCCATGCTAGATGATGGCGCACAAGGTAATCTTCATTGTGTATATATAGTGGATTCACTTAAGAAAAAATTACAAAGAATTATTGAAATCCAGATCTTGGAGTGCAAGTGATTTCACTCAGACACTCTTGTCGGTCACAATTCTTCTGTATTTTTTTATTTTCTTTCAAAAATTAGGGTGCCAAGATTGTGCAAAGAATTTTTTCTTGTGAACCAAGTCCATAAATTCACTCCTTAATGCCTTTGTCAAATTTTTATAATTCCTTTGTCAAAAAAATTCAAAATGATATTACTCTTAAATATGAATTTTGATTTCTTTTACAGGTTCAATGGATCCTAAGAGAATTGGAACTGTTGATGAATTTTCCAGAAAGATAATTGAGGATATGATGATGGTTTTTGGTCATGATTACATTGAATTTTGTGAAACTACTCTCCCAGACTTGGAAAGGAAATTGAGGAAATATCACTTCAATTTTCCCAAAAGCACCTATTTTCCTTTGTATGGTTATGGACATCTGCAGGATGCCAACATATTGGACCCGAAGAATTTAATTCCACTTTCTTGGTTTCAAGACTATACCAATTTCTTTCCTGCAAATAATTTGTTTCGGGAACATATATCGACACTTGGATAGCAGATAAGGCCCATTTCATGCATCATAGCCCGTGTGCTCTATATTTGAATGCACATACACCCTAGATACTACCACACTATTATTCATTCATTTTTCGAGATTCTCATACATATAAATAAAAATAATGTCATAAAATTCTGGATTTCCACCAAGGAGGGGGTGTTTAACCCACATGGATGTGGTCATATTGGGTGCACATGATGTGTGCTGAGTTTATTGATGACTTAAAAGGTGTTGGGATTTCTGATGTTGTATGGATCGGGAAATCCTATGTATATAGGAATGATTATTTTGTGCTAGAGTTGCTAAGCTAATCGATTCCAGAGACTAACTCCTTCTATTTGACACTTGTAAAAGTGGGCATCAGTTTGTCAGATTTCTAAAAGATCATTAGAGCTCCAATACATGGAGATATGTATGATACGTTTATTCCTCCCATGGTGACATGGAGTCACTCTGAAAATAAACTATCCATAGTTCATTAGTAGATGAAGATATTTTATAAACTCAAGAATACAAACACAACAAAGCACTATACAATAAGAGATATTTACCCAAAAGAGTGGATGAAAATATTCTAGGTAAAGAAGAAGGAGACATGTGCCCCTTGCACTTATCCAACATGATTTCCAAAGGAAGAATAGATAGGTACACCTGACACTTTCTTGACAACATTAGATAAAGGAGAGTTTGAAAAGTGGGGTTATGAAGTCAACACCATAATTCCTCTGAAGACATGCCTTGTAGGTTTCCTGATCATGTGGGTAAATGTGTATCTATTACCTATTCGAGATTGCAAGGGAGGTGTAAGGCCAAGAACTTTTGTTATCGCCACCAAGATGGTCGAGAAGAGGATGGTAAATTGGATAACCCTATTTTGGAAAATATTCATAGGATATTACTGCATATTTAAATATAGATGTCTCCATTCATAATAGTTATACCATTCAATGTGTTATGGGGGTGGATCTCTACTCAATTCAGAACTTATGTTCTGAAAAGTGGGGTACAAGTGTTTGGAAGTTCGTTCTGACCATCTATTCAGGATTTCATTGGTATTTCACCTTTGTCTCTGAATGATTATGATAATAAGGCCAGGGTGATATGTACAAGGAATCTCTTCTTTTCCCTTATGGTAATCTTTCTAGGGGTGAATTTTTGATGATGGTATAACCAAATTAGAGTTAAGAGTGTATATATTGTCATGTAGGGATGGTGAATTGACCACCATGGTTGACGGGGAAATCATATGTGAGGCATATACTCCTTATAGATAATCTCGTCAATTTTAAATTTTTAAAAAAAATATATTTTCCTCCTCCAGTGCATGTCATATTTGAGAAAAATCCAATGGTAGCCCGAGAAATATGGTTTATGATGACTATAGGGAAAACTAGGGCAATATTCAATATACCTGCCACCGATGCAACAAGAATATTAAATATCTAGTATGACAAAAAATGGGTCACACCATAACCTCAAGGGGTGTTAATCCTCATTTTCCCTCATGTAGGGATAAATAGAGGCAATAGAATGAAACCCTTTCATTTTAAAGGCAATTCATCATCATTATGGGATTATTCATTGGAGTAAGAGGGTGGAGGTGACAAGGCTCCAAGCTCACCAAAGCAACCTTGTGCAATATATAATCCATATGTTAGAGTCAAGAGAGCCACACCATCAATATCTACTGATGTTGTGCTAAGGTAGTCATGATTCTATCATTAAAAAGAGAAATAGGTCCCATTTTTTTATTCCCCATCTGTGACTACATGAATTGAAAAAAAACATATATCTAAAACTGCAGGATCCTCTTTACCGCCCACTTGAATATACTCTGAATATATACAACCAGAGGCGATTAAAACATGGAAAATTTTTATTGTGATGCTAAAACTATGTGAATTGATTTATTTGAAGGGTCGTGTATTCCAGGGATAGGGGATCTATAAGACTCTTCTGATATTCTCTTTAAGAACAACCCTTATGAAGTGAGAAAATGCATCTGAGACCTGGAGATTTTTATATACGTAATTGATGAATTAGTTCCCAGCATAAAACAAGTGAAAGAAATGATATATCTTAGTGCCATAAAAGGTATTAACCTTTCATTGGATAAATAATGGTGTGATTTTGTTGATCCTAAAGACGTAGGTTTTATTTTTCTCACATTCTTTTCTAAATTTCAATTTTGATCTAGTCAATGTGTTATTACTCATGGGAAATATCATTTTATCTTATAGCTGGAAAAAGGAAAATCGACTGAAGATCAATTACCACAATATAGCACTGGTGGTATTGCACTTAGATCTACTGTATCACCTCGTGACTCCGGAGAGATATATCAAGGAAAACAGACCATGGAGGATGAGATAGAAAAGAGTTTCTAGTCTCCAACACCTATTTTCGGAGATAATGATGTGATTCCTCCCAAGAACGAGAACAAACAAAAACACCGAAGAAATAAAACTAAGGTTAAACATTTTCTCAGTAGTGTTAAGCCTTCTTGACAACACGAATTTTAGATTTATTCCTAATAAGTGTTTAAATATCTTGGAACTGCAAGATATTCTTCTATTTCTTCTCTTAGATAAATCACTAGTGATCTTTGAGGAACCATGGATGGTTCTTTTGAATAGACACAAATTCTTTCTTACTTGGTGATTCCTGAAGAGGTATCTAGGCTAGAGGAACCATTATCTGTTCCCAGTTTTTTTACTATTCCTATTATCAAAAGAGTGGAGACCACTAGTAAATCAGTAGTGCTTCATGAGAAACTAAATGTAACAACAACTGACTTCCTATCTTTGATACTTTAGGTTCATCACATGCACCATAAAATCCTACGACAACTAATTCTGACCCCACAACTGTTACATAGGAAGCTATTCAGGGTTAAAAGTTTTTAGATGAGGTTTACAAAACAACCAATTCTAATGCTCCCATGGGTGAGACTAACATGGGATCTGGGATATCATTGGATTATATGATGAATTGTTGAGTGCATTTTGAAGAAGTATCAGAACATGTTAATATGAAAAATTCTTTAGATTATTTTGAAGTTCCTTGAATAGAACCAAATGGATGTGAATTTTTATTATTATTTCTATCAATATTCTTAGGATAATTTTTCTAAACATTATTGGTTGAAATATGCAGTTCCATCTAAAGAAATTGATGTAGTGAGAGTGCCTGAAGGAAGTGATGACATCCCTATCAATCCTACCATTCCAAAGACTTTGGCTCAGGTGAATCATGAGACAAAACATATTCCTGATATTCTTTTAGAGGATGTTGAGCAAGTTAAATAAAGCATTCCCCACCAAGAGAAATAAACCAAAAATGTTAAAACTGGGAACATTTTGGATGAGTATTATCAAGATTCCGACCTATTTTTAGGTAATGGATACAGATATTTTCATTTTTCTCATTCTTGTTATCCTTTGAAACTAACCATAACAGTAATTTTAACTTAACCATATAGGATTATCAACTTCAATGTTAGGTCCTAAGGTGATGATTCTGCATCATCTCAAATAGCATTATGAAGTGAAGCAACCACTGTCAATGAAAAAGTAGAACAAGGAATTTTTAAGTGCATTAATCCTAGAATATGTTCCTCCTTATCATAGAAATTATGAATTAGACCCAAAATTGAAAAAGAATCTTTGTCTTTCATGTTACAAGGCATGAAAAAGTATTTGGATCATAATATCTAAAATTCCCCTTGAGGAACTTCTCCCATAAATTCCATGACTTTCAACTCTATTAATTATGCTGGGATCTATAGCTTTGAATACCATGAAATTCATACTACAATGAAAGAGATTATCCAAAAAAGGGAGCAAGAGCGGAAGATTCAGAAAGATATGATAAAAACTAGAATTTTGATCAACACTGATGAATTCCATGAAGTGAAATCCCAAGATTAGGTCAATCATACTAGATATTAGAAAGAATTGAAGATGAAAATTATAGAAAATATTGTTCAGCAACGTCGTCAACAAGATTTACATATTGTTACATGGGAGCTTGACCAACATCATGATTCAATAGGATAAGTCCAGAAGGATGGTGAAAATCTGTTGTAGATGTTGAGGAATCACTTCTTCCTGATTAATAGAATGAGACTGGTTGGCTAACCGAACTTCAACAGGTGGATGATGGGGCTCAAGAGGCCATTAATCAAATGAGAAGTTATGTATAAAATCTCTTGTTATTTACGATATACAGACTCTAGTTTGTGGATTCTCCTCCATGGATTTTTTTTACTCACTAATGAAAATACTTTTTTATTTAATCATTTGTATCTTTAACCTTGCTAGATTTTTTACCTAATTCAATGGGCTTAGTAAGAGTAGTTTTATTTTTACTTGGGTTATATAGAAAACAACACAAACATTGTATCTTATATATTTTTATTACTCAATATTTCCTAAACCATTCCAAAATGTAAGTCTAGTGAGCTAAGACTCGACTTTTTTCTAGAGTTCCCATTATGGGTTTTTCAATCTGGTGAGTACTATGTAACATGGTTATTGGAATTTTATAGTCAGGCTTGTTGGACTAAAAAGTCTATTGTTTAAGTTTTAATAGATTTGAAAATAAATTTTGAAATTATATCCCAAACAAGGATCAGTGGCTAGGAATTGCACTAATATTCTTTAAATACTTCCAATGGGAATCTTGAGTGATGATTTTTATGGTCACCAAATCTAAAACTTGTATAAACATAAAGATTTTCCTTTCCAAGAATGAGGTAACCATTATTTGATGAACCCGTTATGGGGGTTTTATTATGGAGGACCAACTATGGGATACGCTGCAAAACCAAACAATGATATCGTTTGACTAATAGGCCTGTTATGTAGGAAAATTTTTATGGAAGGACTTTGGGGGCACATACTGCATAGTTATGAAAAATAGATCTTATGAATTTAACATTTTATTGTTGATAGATAATGGAAAATAAAATTTGGGTGACTCAATACCACAGTGGATGGTTTTTCCAAGGAAAGGGATTTTAAGAATAAAAATTTATCTATGAAAACATTTTTCATGAATAGAAACAACACTTCTACATAAGTTTTTTTGTATTATTAATGGTTAAAAAAATTTAGAAATGGGGATTCCTAATATCATTCTATTTATTTTTAATGTTATGCAGTGAGAACATTATATTTTTCGACATTAAGTCTTGCAGTGAGGAAATTGTATGGTGAATTTTTAAGTCATGAAGTGATGACATTGGGTGGCTTTAATTTAAGGTATTTAACTTTGACCAAAGGATTGATACTATCTAATTTTTTTTATAATTTGTTTAGAAACATACTACCATGTTCAAGTATGGAAATGAAGAATTGTAATCTATGATTTGGGATTTTTGGATCCAAAGAATGATATGGTAAAAGGGATAAATAAATTTGAGGAAGACTTTATTAAGAATAAAGTTACCATTATTTCACAAACCCATTGTCAGAGTTGTATTATACAGGGCCATCTATGGAATATACTGCATATCCAAATAGTGGTATCTTTTTCCTTACAGGTCTATAATTTAAGAAAATTTTATGTCAGGCCACCTAGGAGAACTTACTGCATAGTCAGGCAAAAGAGATCTAAAAAACTGACATACTATTACTAAAAGATAAAGAAAGATTATGGAGATTCAAATTTTCCACAACAAAAAGTTCAGTTTATGGAGAAAGGTACCTAAATACAGAAATGGTATTTCTAATCATGATTTCCAAAGAATATAAGGAATAATATATCTATGAAGGTCTTAACCAAACGTAGAAGTATGGCGTTTATAGTTTTAGGTCATAAAACTAGGAACAAAATGGAAATAGTTGATGATATTTGGTCAAATAATCCAAAGTTTTTTCATATTTCATTGAACACATTGTGAGGGAACTTTCTAAATCATGGTCTTAAAGACTTTCATATTGAGAAAAAAATTAATGGGACCAATATACCTAGATGAATGCTTTAAGTCACATATTCTTTCATATTTTCCTCAAAGTTTGAAGGGGAAAAAATTCACTATAACAAAGAACAATGTTACCATTTTTTGAAAACACATGTTATGAGGGTTTTATTATGTAGGTCCAACTAGGAAATATGATACATAGTCCAATAGTGGTATCTTTTGACTGACATACCCATTATGTAGGCATCTTATGCAAGGCCACCCAGGGGAATGTAATGCATAGTCAAGAAAAAGAGTTCTCAGATATCAGAAACTCTTCCACCAAAAACCATAAGAAAAATTATGAAGATCTGAAAATTTTCAAGATTAAGAGTGTAAAATACGAAATGGGGTAATTTTTAATGCACCTGAAAAATATTAGAATCAATATGGGCTATGATTTTGTATTCTCTTACATAGATATGACTCATATGTAAAATGGGTATATTTCTTGTTTCCTTGGTGGGATCTCTAAGGAGATGACCCAAAATTAAGACTCCTGCATAGATTGTTAATTATTTGGGGAAGAGAGATAAAAATTTATCCCGTTGATGGGACTATAATTTAAGGTCTAGTATTCACAATGTATCTAAATGGTGTGAAAATCAAGACATACATTTTTCTTTGGGTGCTTTGAGTTTTAATGTATTGCAGCATGGAAATTATGCTACGTAGTTTAGAGCCTTGTAGTGAGGACATTAAGTGATTCCAATGTAAAAAAGAAATATTGCGGCTGGAAAAATGGACTGAACACAAGTGTCACTATATATATCATACGGATGAGAATCATGACATACGTAGTTCTTTGAACATTCCATATATAGGTTTGATTCATCCAAAAGGAATAAAGGGGGTTTTTTTATCATGTTTGGGCCCAAGATTGAAGATTTAGGCTTCTCTACGTATCTCATATAGATGAGAATCAAGCCAAATGTATTTATTGAAACAAAAATTTCCCATACTAATTGAGTTTGATGTGGGATATGGGGTCTTTTAACAAATTTCAGAAGAACTATTAAACTTAAGACACAAAATGGTATGAAGATCAAACTATGTATCCTAAAAGATTACTTTGTATAGATCTAATTCATATAGAGGAATAGAAAAGGGAAATAAATTTCTTTGTGGCTGCGGTTGGGCTTATGATTGGATATCTAGGAATGTTTACATATCCCATTTTAAATGATAATCAATCCATACATAGTTCTTTAAATGAGATCTCTATGTAGATTTGTTTCAAACATAGGGAGAAAGAGAACCCATGTGTCACTAAGGAGTAGAAATGATGTATGTGATGCATGTGCATGGAATCTCTTAACGTAAAATAAAGAGGATTTTAACCATATAGTTTAATTTCATGTAATGAGGAAAAATGATTTCATGCAATTTAACATCGTGCAATAAGGAAAAAGATGCTATACATTTTATCATCGTGCAGTATGGATGCTTATGGTTGTAATGAAGTTTAATAGCTTGAAACTAGGACATTGTGGTATATAGTTTAGAGTCATAAAGTGAGGGCATTAAGATTTGAAATTACACAAAGTACTTCTTCAAGAACCATTCATTGGTTATTATACAGTTTACTATCTTACAACTAGGACTTTTTCTATGCAGTTTACGGTCATGCGGCGAGGACATTATGAAGTGAAATTACAAAAAATAATTCTTCAAGAATCATTAATTGGTTGGATTTGTAATAAGTAATCATCCATTGAGATTAAATAATAATATCCATTATGGTATACCTTATGTACAGTGTAAGATCCTTCCCACATTGGCCCATATTTTGGAGACTTCTTTCCTGGTATCAATGGAGTCTTGAGGACTAATACCAATTCTCCATAAATAAATGAGTGGAGCCCAAAAATATTGTTAACATATCAGGCTATTATTTTCTGATAGACTTCTAAATGATGCAAAGTATGCAATTTACTTTTGTCTAATCATTCAATATCATCAAATTGTTTTTGAAACTTTTCATCTATAGATAACAGATCACGGATTTCAACTCAGGGTGATGGAAATTGAATTTAAATTGGCAAAAGTACTTTGGTTCCATACTCCAATAAATATGGAGTTTCTTGAGTGGTATTATGGGTAGTAGTTTGATAATCCCATAAAGCATGAAAAAGTTTATCAATCCAATATTTTTTATCTTTATCCACTGTTTTCTAGAGTATATTTGATAGGTATTTTTTAAAAGCCTCTATCTATCCATTCTTTGTTTCATGATAGCAATTTCAATTGTTGGATTTTATATTATGCTCTTGATATTACTTATTTACCTCAATAGTACAGAAATTGGGGTCATTGTCAATCAATATTGTATGAAGGACACTAAATCTGGTGATGATATTATCCTTGACAAAGCTAACAATGATTTTAGCTCCGACTTCTTTGAGAGTTATTTACTAAGCCCATTTTGAGAAGAAATTAGTAGCAGTAAGAATATATTTGAACTAATTAGCCATATATATTGGATAAAGTCCTAAAACATCCGTTCCCCATGTGTAAAATGGCTCGGAGTATATAGTTATATGTAGAAACTTCGGGGGTGATGAATGAATTTGGAATGAACTTGGCAGGGATGAAATTATTTGGTGAAATCTGTGAAATCCCTCGTCATGAAGGCCAGAAGTATCCAAGACTTAAGATTTGATTAGCAAGACTATTCCTAGACTGGTGAGCACCACAAGATCTTCTATGCACTTCTTCTATGACAGCTGCAGTTTCTTCTCCATCAATGCATCTAAAGAGGACTCCATTGAAGCCTCATTTTTAGAGGATCTTTTGTTGATTTGGACAATCATAAAGAGTGAAATTGGTCACATGTCGTCATATTTTTTAATTTTTAGCTCTATCTGGAGGAATTACACAATTTTGAAGGTATTATATTATGGGTAGCATACATCCCATAGTATTACCATATAGACCAGAAATAGGGTTAATTTCATTAATTTATTCTATTCTAGTTTGAAAGAAATGTGAAACCACACAGATGATGGGAAATAGTAATGATTACCTCATCCCAATTGTGATCCTCCAGGGATATTTCTACATTATCCAATACATCATCTTGGTCATTTTTTGATTGTGGGACATAAGAAAGTTTTTGCTATCAGGGAAATTCACACATTAACCCTCTAACATAATCACACATAGGGACCAACTCTTCTTTTCTGATAGCATAATCTCCATTGATCTATTTAATTACCAACTCTGAATCACCTTTCACTTTCACATGGTTCACTTGTACCTGGAGTTCCTATTCTAGTCCTATAATGAGAACTTGTTATTCTACCTCACTGTTGGTACCACCTTATGTTAGCAAAAAAGTAATATGGAAATACTTCCTTTTCTAGAGAGATAAGTACCATTTCTAACCCAACTTTGTTGAGTTTATGGTTTTCCATTCTCTTCCCCATTGTACTTCTTGAAACACCATCAATTTACACTTCCCATGTTTGGGGATTTTCTTGAATATAGAATATTTCTTCATCATGATGTTTTGTATTCAAAGAGGTGTCTTTTTCAGATGGGTGTTCAACAAGGAAGTATATAAAATCTTGGCCTTTATTGCTTTCTAAGGAAAAAATTGGATATATAACTATGGAATCATAACTTCCCACTATACCAAATGTCTTTTAATTATAGGAATATTAAGAATAAATTTTAACTGGTTACTTTGGGATACCAATTGGACCTTGTGATGTTGTAGGTAGTGCCTTAATTTATGAACTACAAATATTAATGCCATGCAGGACTTCTTAATACTTGAATATCGAGTCTCTTTGTAATGTATAGTTTGACTGAGATAGTAAATGCTATTTTCATTCCCAATATCATTCTTTTGGGAAAGGAAGGAACCTAATTATTCCTCTATAGCAGTCACATAGAGGATATATGGATTTAATTAAATGGGTGGATTTAATATCGGTGGACTCAAGAGATATTTCTTGAGGGTATCAAATGCCTCTTGGAAGTCTTTGATCCATTGATAGGTGACTACTTTCATCATTAATCTAGTGAAGGGTAAACACTTTCCTACCAATTTGGCAATAAAGCGCCAAATATAGGCCAAGTTTCAATGAATACCTATTAATTATTTCAACTTTAGAGGAGGTGACATGCAAAGGACTGCTCTTTTCTTCTCAGGATCAACTTTGATGCCATGATGGAATACAACAAAGCCAATGAATTTTCCTAAGGTTACCCCAAAAGAACATTTTAAGGGATTCATATTCAAATTATGTTTATTAATTTTATTGAATATGGTCTCCAAATCAGTCATATGATCAGAACATTTTCTATATTTAACTACCAGATCATCCACATAACATTCAAAAACTTTTCCTAAGAAGGGTTGAAAGATATAGTTCTTGGACAGTTGATACGTTGCACCTATATTCTATAAGCCAAAGGGAATTACCTGATAGAAAAACACACCTTGAGGGGATCTAAAGGCTGTAGAATACTCATCCTCTAGGGCCATTCATATTAAAGTATACCTAGAGTAGCCATCCATGAAGGGGAGAGATTCATATCCAGCTGTTGCATCAATTAAAAGATGTCTAATCGAACCTGGAAATTCATCTTTGGGACAATAATGGTTAAGATCTTGGAAATTAATGAAAACTCTAATTTTCCCATTATTCTTTTTTACTGGGACAATGTGGGAAAAACATTTGGGTATTCAACCTCCCTAACAAATTTAGACTTAATAATCTTGTCAACTTCAACATCAATTTAAGAGGCATGAGTTTGGTGTGATCTTCTTGCTACCTTCTTGAATCTTTGATGCTCTTATAGAAAACCCAAGTGATGAGTGGCTACAATAGGATTAAGTCATGCAATTTCTATATAGTTACAAGAATGTATATCTCTATGTTTCTTTATAAATTAAGTATAAATCTATTTATCTTTATAAGTAATGGGAGCACTAAATAGAGTGGGTCACAAATCTTCTTTTATACCCAGATTTATTTCTCTAAGCTCAGCTACGGTGTTGGATATACCTCCCTCAAATTCTGGAGGAGCGTCCCTGAGATCTTCTTCTTCTTCTTCCTTATGTGTCACTTCTTCTGTTTCTTCTTTCATAGTAGGTGATTAAGAAAAACTATCAATGCTAGGGGATGAGTCAGTATTTCAACATCTTGAAGAAGAGGCAACCATTTCTAACCCTACTGATAATGAAGGATCTTCTGGGAGCATTGAAGTGGAGATGATGTGTTGGGAATCAGCATCCTTGTCTTTCTATAGCATTTCTACAAATTCTTCTAGCCTTATTTATTATGTATATATTTGATGAAGTTAGGTGGATAAATGAAAATATCTCCATTTAAACTTTCTCCACTTCTTGGTAAATCAACAATTCCTCCCATGTTGTTAGGCTCAATTTCCATAATTGACATTATGGAAGTCACTGGATGAGTTCTTAGATTGGTTTCTATAATTTCAATTTGATTTATAGGTAACACATAACCTATACTATAATGTTTGAATGGGTTAGTTGGGATCTTTTATAGGCCATTCCGAGCCTTCATTATTGTTACCTATTTTTTCAAGGACCTCATTCCCTTTGTGTGATATAATTCTACTTTAATATACTAATATTCACACATTTTGAATGGAGTTTTGTCACCATATAATGTTCCAATTTGACAACTGAAGCAATACCCGATACATTGGTGATATGACGATGGAATGGTTACATGTTGATGTATCCAAGGCCTTCTAAGAATAATGTCGAAGGTTGTGTCCTAACAGACAACCATAAAATCTGAATTTGATACAAGATATTCAAGAAGAGTTTGAGGGCAATCTCACATAGAGGTTATTTTTAATTCTCTTCATAACCTTAAATCATTAAAGTGGAAGGAGTTAAGTCATATTTAGTGAGACCCAATCGACAAAGTGTATAGATAGGAATGATATTGACTCCTATGCCATTATCAATGAAGGCTCATTGGATGTCTATTTCAATAACACTATTAGATAGATACAAGGGACAAAAGTTTCTATGTAAAACATCATCTTCATCATCATCCCTAAAATATATGACTACATTAAATTCTACGGGATTATTCTCTATACGGTATTCTTTAGCAGCAACAACCTCGGTTTCAATATATTGAAGGCATGACAAAGCCATAATAAGTGAATATCAAAGAACTTTTGATGGATTCAAGGCATCAAAGATTGAAAAATCGGATCGTAATGGGGATAACTATTTCAAAACATCATACTTTTGGTTCAGAGTTATGTGTTTTCCAGCATAGAGATGCGGTTTTACAGGTGCCTTAGAATTTGATGCTTTTGATGTAGATGTACCCAGTGTTAGGAAAAAATCTAGAAATACTTTTTCTTTGGGTATATTAGACTAATTTTGTCTATCTAATTTCTGAGAGAATTATAGTTTAACCTTTAATTGGTCCTCCAAGATAATCCTTTTAGGACTGATCCTATCATGCATGAGATAATTTTCATGTTTTTATTGAGCCCACTGAAGAGATATCCCACAAGTTTCTGCCGCATATATGGTTTGATCATGGGTAGAATGAAAATAGTGGTTTCTAGAATATCAATATATTCCCTTATATCCTCAACCATGGATTCTTCCTCTAGTTACCTAGTTTGTTATAGGGAAATTAGTCTCATCATAACTAGAATCGTCATTTTCATAGGGATCCATTAAGTGGATAACACTAACAAAACCAAAGATCAATTATTCATTTGATGAAGATTATTATTGATAGGTCATTTCTGGTTGTGCCTTTTGGTGGGGTGGTGCCCATGATTTTGAAATAGATTTCATGAAATCTGTTAAATTCAAGGAAAACATTGTCCTTGACACTAGATCGTCCTTTTGTGACTGATGTTTATCTTTCTAATCACATCACTTATTTGAGGATTGACCTTTAGAGGACTAATCTTTTTATAAGGATGGAATTACTATAGAAAAAGTGTCAGAAGACACAATAAACTATTTCAAATGTGTTCATAGAATGTAATGAGTTCAATTGATCATTTTCCTGATCATCCAATCATCATACTTCTTCTCATTTTTCTTTTGACTTTCTGACATTCACCTTCTTTCTCTAGATCAGTTGCAGTAAAACATGCTACCTGGGATGATAATATTTTTAGTTTCACTTGTGCAGAGTCTACAATTTGTTGTAGGAGGTCATTGAAAACAATACACACTTGAATGGTATACCCAAATATTTGGTGAGAGGGAAAATAATTTGGAATATCTTCATCTCCTTGTTTGATTTTTTTGGCCTCAGAAAATGAACCAAATTGTTTTCCAAAGCTGAAATGATGTAATCAGGAACCTTTTAATTTCAAAAAAATAAACCTTGTTCTTTAATTCCTCAAACTATCTCTTCCATTGATATTTTTGTTCATCATGAAAAGATGATCATTGTTTCTGATGATCAGGAGGCGGAGCCATTCAGAATAATAAAGGTTTTAAAGTAGAATAAGGTACAGGTTATGGTTTGAGTGTGACTGTAGTAGTCTCTTCTTTCCCTATTCTCCTTTCTAGATCTCATGGAATTACACAAAATATAGCTTTAGTTTCCACAATGGAATCCTCCACTTGTTGAATGATTAAAGAAAGGTCTCAAAACCCTCATGTGTATTTCACTGGGATTAGTGGTGTGCCTAACTCATCATGAAAATTTTCCACACAAATTGGTAGAAAATCTTCTTGTGGGAGTTCTAGATTTAAGGAATATCTTAATCCTTTCCATAGAGACATTAAATCTGAAACTATTTTATTCTCCATCTATTACCAATTTTTAAGATAAAAAAAGTTATCTTAGACATCGTTGAACTGAATTGGAGGATGAATTTATGATGGAGGTCTTCCCATCTAGTAATTGATCAAGAATACAAACTAGTATACTAGAAGAAAAAAAAGCTAGACCCTATAATTATTCCACAATGAATCTGTGATTTACTGCTTCTTATTGTTGAGGGATCACCATTATGGGATCACAATGAGAAACAAAATGTGTTACATGCTACTACGGATCTCCAGAACATTTAAATATTGTAAATGTAGTTTTCACAAAGTTTGGTGGGGGGATCGGATCCAACCATTCATGGTAAGCTTTCTTTTCTGGCTGTAATGGTGCACTCCGTTCTTCCATAGATTCAAATCAATTTGTTAATTCCTCAATTGTTTTTATATGCACTTGGGGAATATCTTGATGATCTGGGACCTATTCAAGTACAACAAATGGAGCTTGAACTGGCCAAATTACTATAAAAACCACTGGTGGTGTTGCTACTAGTATTTGTCTTGGATAACCCATAGGGACAGGCCTATAAGGATGTGTTTGGTCCTTCCCTAGTTGTGTACTCAATGGATGGAATTCATTATCTGCATATGTAGTTTCAACCAATACTCTTTTATAAGGAGTTATTATAGAATTTACAAACTACAGATCCTATTGGGGAGAATGTCTAGCAGAAATGTTTCTCTTAAGTAACTCTTCATTGAATCTTTTCATCTCCTTAATCTCCACTTCTTGATGGGAAAACCATTATTCATGTGAAATAGATTGAACTTCTCAAATGGAAAAGTGATATGTGATCTAACATTTACCTTTCCCCTTGTTATATGCCTTTAGAAGGGGTGGGAGTTGGTTACTTGAAAGAATACCCTGATTTTGGGTAAGTCTCTGATTTTTGGTGCACACACCTCCTTCACTTGCTTCATTGTGTATCGTGTTATGGATAATAACTTCATCTTATAACTCCCAGGAACTATATTCATTCTCTGGAGGATCTTCCATAATGGTATTAATGAAATTTACTGATTCATAATGAATTGATGGAATTCTATCAATATCTTTGTAAGATCATCTCCTTTGATTTAACCTTGAGGATTTTTTCTCCTCTATGCTGAATCCCTTGTAACTTTTTGACAGATAGTAATATTAAGGGAATCCATGGATAGTTTATTTGTGTGTTCACTTAGTGTCTTTTTCCCTAATCAAGAGAAAACTAACTTCCATTGAGGAGGGGATTGTAGATGTGAAAAATCCCCCATCCCAATAGGCTGAGGATATTTATTTTCTTCTTCTTCATACCTTCAATTTTTTTTATTGAATTAAAAGGTTGAATTAAACAACCCCCAGACCTATAGGCCAAGGAGGCTCCTAGACTTCTATAGTTGTAATTTACATAGTTGCTCTTCTGATTTTGTGAATTTTGGTCTGAACATTAGTTGGGTGCATTATCCGACAACCACTTAAATCACTTATTTCGAAAGACTTCTATGATATTTCAAAAAAAAATTCCATATGATGGCTAACATACTCTAAAATGTAGGCATGTGTAATGTTCTCAAATGCTTGATGCAATGGTATCTCAATAGATTTCTCCCTTTGGACCTGACTCTGATGAGATCTAGTCGAGTCCTTTTTTGGAGTGTATCTTTGATTACACACAAAATATGTTGATTGTAGTAGGACATGGTAAATAACATTGCATGAAACAACTTTTGGGCGTATTTACTAATTTTGGAGTGCAGTGAAATGAAATTCTTTATGTGCACCCCATCCTCTGATACGAACCCTAGATGGGGTATCAGAAATTACCTGGCATAGCCACTTTAGTGCATCGAAGCATGCATGATGAAGGGTTCGCTTCTTCTTTTCAACCATTGGATGTTGGGAAACTAAAAGGGATGCCATGTCAATTTGGAATTCCAACCCATCTATTACCTTTTAATGAATTTTATATTCATCATATGGTAATACTTTTTCTTTCATATGACAAATATTATTCCATAAGTTGATACAGTTATCATGAATACAATCTTCTTCCACCAATTATAGAATGTAGTATTAAGAGGTTTCCAAATGCCAGAACATGACAGGTATTTCACCCTTTGCAAAAAAATTTCTTATATTAAACACATCATCATAAATATTTTCTATAGGTTTATCCACTTGGTTCTACCAGGGTGTATTATCCCCAATTGTTTTATTAAAATCAATGGAATCAGTTTATATTTTCTGTTCTATATTAGATGATAAATGACCCAAGGGAGGCTCGATGAATGAACTTCCCCTTAGGATGTATTATGTTTGATAAATTATTTCACTTGTTAGTGACAAGGCATCAGACATGACTGGCCTTTTTTTTGGAAGGTGCCTCGAGATAATAGGGATTTGTCATTACTACAATGTCAATTAGGGAATTATCTTGACAGTGTGAAATACTAATGCGGAGAGAACATTCATAGAGAATTCCATCATGGGGAGGACCACCATGGTGGATTATAGAAAAGGATAAATCCATATTCTCCATGGTATTTTGGCCACATGAAGGGTTTCCACTTCTCTAATATGGAGATTGGCTCTCTATATTGACATAATTTTAATGATGTAAGACTTTATAGTGAAGTGTATGATGGGTGAAATCAGAATTATGGCTACTACTCCCATAATTTGTTAATGGTGGTGTTGGATCTTGAGTTGTAATAGATAAATTTCCGAGGGATTCAAGAACTCCAACATTAAGAGGAGCCAAATCACAGATTGGATCTTGATTTTACAACTGTGTTTGAGGAGACTTCTTTTGAGATTCTCTATTACATGTAGTTGGGGCCACTTGTTGGGAGAAGTGGTTTCCATGGGTATATGTATGTTCTTTCCTTGGAGAGGTAATCAAAGTGGGCTGATTATCTCCAACTGGAAAGGGTGTATGTTCTTGATCTAGTTGTCCATATGATATTAGTGAGTATACTCCATAACCCTCAGAGACAAGAACATAGGTACGTATCTACTCTATTATGGCATGCCGATGAGTCATCCTAGGTGTGGGGGTATAATTATGTGTATGTTCCTCTGGTACTACTGATGTTGTGATTATGAAATTCTAACATGCTTTCAGAATATGGGCAAGAATTTGTGTTTTCCCTTTCACCATTGCAAAAATAAGATTAGTTACTTCAGCAGTCGGAACGAGAATATACGTCCATTTCATATCATAATTAGGTGTATGTGACTACTAATTTCCTCCTTTTCATGCTAGTAGATATTGACATTACTCATGTATGGGGGAAGAGAGTTGTGTCTACCCTAGATTTGTCATTGGATCTTTCCGAATGACTTCTTCAAGTGCTGCCAAATGAGACTATTGGTAGGATTGGTGGATGTTGGAAGTTGTATGTGCCTACTAGTTTTTTTTTCACCAAGCATGGTTGATGGAGTTCTTTAAATGATGAAAAACGTGACTGCTAGCAGAATTGGTGAGTGTAGGTAGGTGTATGTTCCTGCTTACTAATTTCCACAATATTTGATTAGTGGGATTCCTTGAATGCCTTCAGATGAGCCTAATCACTAACATATAGTTTGTAAATAGGTATATGTTCCTATTCACAGTACTCCACTAGATTTAACTGGTGTGATTGGTGGGTCACTTCTAGATGATTTTTTTGGGTAGCATAATTGGGACGGATAGGTGTATGTGCCTGTTCATTATCTTCCATCAATTCAATTTTATGAACTTCTCCAGAGGGGGAAAATTTAAGAACCTGATTCTTATTGGCTAGAAAATTTCCTTGGAATTTTTTATTGTGATCCTGGTTCTAAGGACCTAGGCCAAACATCCAACAGAAACACCGCCATCCTGATGTGGGTTTATTGCCGCACGATTATGCTGACCTCCACTATTGGTGCGATCCCTCAAGAATGAGCCCCAAATCTTTTAGTTGATTCCATGAGTGTCCTCTTGATCCACCTTCCTATAGTATGGTAGGGACTAGTTGTTTCGTTCCAGGTATGAAGACCTGAAATGGTTGAATACAGTGGTTAGAACCATCTTCTTCTTGACAACCTGTTGTCGCTAACCGAACGATCCAGGGTGATTGTTAACTTGGGGAGCCTGTGGAGCCACATATATGGTTGGGATAGTACTATGTTGATGGTATTCCCATACCAGTACATTGAGGACCCAGCGTTAAAGATGATGATTTGGTGATGACGTCCTTCCAGCGGATGAGGATCCAACTTGAGCTGCGACCAAGGCATTCACGGGTGAAAACATGAAGGAAGCCAAGTAGAGTGAAGTGAGTTCTGAGAAAACATAAGAAAACAATGAACTCCATTAAAGGAACATCATTTAGATAGATACATTCATGATTTATTTCTTTGTATGGTCTTCCTTTTTAAATTGATAGGGACCTGGCAGATGGGTAACCCTATTAACTTGGTTAAGGATTCATGTCAGGTTCACCATTTTTGTTTCTTTATTCCTTTGAATGTGTGTTATTGATAAGAATCACTACATTCAGGTGGTTTCCATTAGATCTAATTATGGGTCCCTAAAAATACGATAGTTCTTTATCCCAATGAGACCTTATTTCCAAAGGCAGACATTTGTTATGTTTGAACTTATGATACTTAAGAACATCCATTGGTTGAGAGGATGGGAGGTCGGACACATCACACCCTTTTGGGGGGAATTATTGCCTACTTAGGGAATCTCTTATTGATTTGATATATTTTCATGAATCTTTATTAATTTACCAAGCATAACGTAGGTTTCCTTTGGAATATGAAATTAATTATTAGCATGTGTGAAATTTAGAATCATTTGTATGTATTCGAGGATCTTCATTAATGGATACATCCATATGTATTTGAGGTTCTCCCTTAATGTTATCCTCTCATATACTATTTAGAGATTCTTTTATCCATTGTTATGATAATACTAGTTTTTAAGCCACACAGTGGGGAACTCTGGAATTTGTTATCGTCTGGGTGACAAAGGTTAATTTTTATGTTGGGATCATACCCATAAATTGGCTACCTATGTATCATTGTGAAAGGAATCATAACCCTCATAGTTCGGTGCTGCCTAATGGGACACATCATAGCTTTTAAGGTCATATGATATGGATATATACATATAGTTTAATGTCATGTGGTAAGGAAATATAAGTGAAAAATGATTATTTAAGGTTTGGTGTGGGACTTATGCCTAAGAAACCCAAAGAACATGAAAATAGTATGGATTTCCAAGATATATTTGAACCTATTGGGAATATGGCCTAGGAAGAACAGTGTTGATTTTTAGTGTTGGGTTTGAACATCAGAGAGGTTTCCTACATATCCCATTTGGATGGGAATCAACGCCCACATAGTTTGATAAGTCTCATAGGAGAGTATAGTTCTTTGAGAGAAATGATTTTGGGATTACTTATTGAAAAGGATTCCATAGTGATTTGGGGATATAATTTGGGGCTTACACCTAAGGATAATTCCCATTTATGGATGTAATGAGATGGAGCTCAGGCCTTATGAAAGATTTATACATGTCCCAATTATGTTGGGAATCAGAGTTCTCGTAGTTCAAGACCTGAGGTGTTTGTGAAAATGTTGTGTTCATGACAAATCTCTAAGCCCACATGATTCATGTTTGGTGTGAGAAATAAAATGATTTCAAAGATTCAATAAAGACACCCACACTTGTCCTCCCTCGCTAGTGGAAGTGGATGGTCCTATAGTGGCGATGATGGAAGAGGCTGAGGCAACTGTGTAAGAGGGAAAGATGAAGATCCTTCCCTCTATTCTCTTTAAATTAGATAAGGGTCCAATATAAGGAAGTAGTGAAGAATAAGGAATTATAGAGGAGAGATACTGAAACCTCCTACTTGAAAAGTTAGGGGCTTACACCAGGATTACTACCCTACCATTGGTCCTGGTAGGGGAGGGATACATTTCATTTGTTCAAAAGTAAAAGATGATGTGAACCATACCTTCTCTACCATAGACCTGAGGTTTCCTGTTTTAGAGATGATAATGGGATGATAGAACCCAAACCCTAATCCTCATAACTGGGAACTTCCCAACACTGTTCCTAGGAGAAAGGTCCATGTGACTGTGGATATACAAACACACAGACACTCCATGAATCTTAACCCTAATACAAAACAAATGTGGGAAGCCTCTGACTAAGGATATAAAACCCAAAATAAGAGACATGATGATTTTCCCTTTATAATGACCCATACTTTACATACATTGTTATTACTTCAGAATTGAATCACACTTATTACAACATATAACAAAACTAGGAAAGGACCGTATAGGTATAGTGTCTTTAGAAACTGGGAAACATAAACAACTGGTTCATAAAGTGTCTACACTGTCTCCCATTTATTTCATCATATCTATAGTCCCTTTTGGAATATCTTACTTAATAACCTTATTCCTGACCTGGGGAAAGAAAACATACAAAAGGGTGAGATCAAATGCTCAGTAAGGGTAAAAAAAATAAATATCAATCACATCATATACATAAGAACATAACTTTTGGAAATCTTAACCTGCAAAAGAAATCATAATTTTATAACATGGGATAAATAATAGTAGTGACATGTAATCCCAATAATCATAACTTAAAACATGAAACTTTGTGTCATACACACATAATCATAGAGAATCATTTCTTATTAGTCAAGGATCATTTCCAAGACTATCTTAGTGGACAAAGTCCATTTCTGAACCGAGTTCACTCCTCGTTTCAGTCCTGTTTCACTGAACCGGTTTAACCTGCCGTTCCAGCCATGTCTATCTCACGAGATATAAAATCATTACCCAATGCATTGGAGGGAGATATAGGTCTCACCCATCTCATAATGATACCATTCTTATGTGTGCCACAAAATCATAAACCATACATCATAGCATAACCCATGTAATAAAAATGGGAATCTTAAACATCGTGACATCATAAAACAATTCATATAAGATAAAGGAATTCATAAAAATAATTCCATCACAAAATAATCAAATCAATGTAATAATAGGGATAGAAATAGAATCCTTTATTATCTTAGATGGAAAATAATTTTGATAAAACACTTGAACTCCATTCTTGAGGAAAATATCCTTTCTACTTCAAAAACATTTTCCTTTTTTAACATGTCATACAATTTTAAAATAAAATAAGTTGATTAAAAATAAACTTGAAAACTTGTAAAGGAAGCTTCTTGGAAATAATGTTTTAAAAATCCATTCATGCCATATAAGTTAAAAAAAACATTCTTCTCATACTTTTGTCGGAAAAGTCAAAAAGTACCTCGTACGAAAAACGACAAAAGATTCCTTTCATATCTTTTACTAAAAACTCACCGAAGGGTAAAATTGGATTTAAACAATTTTAGGTGGATGGAAATAATATTACATATTGAGAAAAAATGTATGTGGATGATAAAATACACCCCAGTAAATTTCAACGTATAGACAATCTCAGATAAAAAAGAGATTTGCAAAATTATCCCTTAGCTTAGGTCCGATTTGCTTCGTAAGTGTATGAACCTCCTGTATAATGATTTAAATAATGTTATTGACTTATTCTAGAATCATACTTATTGGTATGATATCATATATGGTCATATTCTTAGCTTCTTATTAGTAATATTTCATTACAACTTGTTATTCAGATGTTTATTACTTTTTGTTCTTATGCGTGTTTTGTCGAATAAATTCTTATTCTTATCTTTAGGTTATAGATACCTCATTTACATAATGTTATTAGTGTAATATATATCATATTCATTCATTCAATTCATTTATATAATCATTATGCAATGAATATCATGTAGAACGAGTCGCATCACATCGTGGAGACGGTATTCCATACGTACACACGAGCGATGATATCGTTCCCATGATCATGGAATTGTATTGGAGTGTATGTATACTATTTAAGAATCAATATCAATTTAAAATAATCATATATAGTCATTATTTACACCATTATACCCAGCCAAGTAAGGTGGTGGTGGAAAATAGATTACACCACGGCATGGAGACGGTATTCCGTATGTACGTACGCGCGGTGATTTCATTTTCCATAGGATGGATAGATGGTGAAATAGGGTCGTTTCATACTTATAATAACATATAATTATATTAGTTATACTGATTTTATTACTTCATAATGAAACAACTAAATAAGAAGAAGTGGAAGAATAAATAAAGATGAAAGAATCGGTAACGGACATTACCTCTTCTTTGAAGTGCTTCTTTGAGACCTCATTTTAGGGCACTAAAAATTGGTCTTTGAAGAAGACCAGGACCTCTAGGATGTATCTAGGGAAGTGGATAGGCGAAAGTGGCAGGGGTTGGCCGAGCTTTAAGGCTCAATGTGGCGTGAGGAAGGGGGGGAGGAGGTGCCCTTTTATAAGGGAGGAGAGGGGCTCCTTTGGAAAAACTAAAAATATTATTTTATTATAAAGTCAAGTTCGGTTTTAAATAGCTCAAAATTGATTTATTTCAAACCTAATGTGGGTATGGGTCTAAATCCTCTCATCAAATATAATTTAGACAAGTTTAGGTTCCTATTTTAACCTTATCATTTAGATTTATCATTAATTTAAATAATTTTACTTTTACCGTGTCTTCTTGTGTACTTATACTATAAGGTTAATAAACTTACTATAACAATCCAAAATAACCCCAAGTTGTTTATTATTAATATATATAACCTTATATAAGTCATTTGGCCGAACCATAGATTTTTAGGAATAAAATAACAATTAATAATATAATATTTTTTAAAAAAACTATTTTATGTTAATTTTGACACTATTTAGTAATTGATTTTTGTGAAAATCATAACAGAATGATTAGTTCGAAAAAATTTAATTAAATCAATAATAACATGTCATATTAACCTATAAAATTAGTGTAATTCCTAAAAAGACTCAAATTACATTTATTTTGGTATTTATAACATCAATTATGTCAATATTTCATTAATAAGATAATTACTGCATCATTTTTGTGTCATAAATAAGATAAATTATTTAATGTCTAAAAATTACAAATAAAATACCATTATGTAGGAAATCTTTTTATATTTCTAATGAATATTTATAGTCTAATTTATCTTATGTATAACCTTATATTAAAAATTATTTACTTATTAAACTTTGATTTTAACTATTTTAACCCTTCTTTAAATAAATTAATAATAAATGTCCTAATCTAATCCAAGTAGGCCTAAATGGTCATATTTTATTTATAAGGTTGTTTTTGGTCGAATTACACTTATCCAATAGAATTAGGACATGTGTTAGGGTAATAATAATATCATTTTTACCCTTAATTACCCTATTTACTTTTAACTGTGGTAAATAAAAGTAAAAAGTTACTATTCACCAAAAATTATTTTCATCTCATTGAACTACATTTTACTTACTGACATCAACCATGTCTCTCAGATTTTTGAAATTCCACTCACAGAAGCGTTAAAATTAAGTTTTATGAAAAATTTATTTTTTTAACTACCACTTAGTGGTTTCACTATTCATCAAAAATTGAAAGTTTTCAGAAAAATACCAAAATTTCACCCTAGGCTAATTTCGATATTCCGAATCCAAAAATGAAGTCCATTTTGAAAAATAAAATTTATAAAATTTCAAAAATTGGTTATTACTATTCATAATGGTTAGTTTTAATAATATTTTAATAGCATATCCTTGTTTAGTGAAACTCGGTATTGCGTACGACGCAAGCTATCGAGGAAGGTCGCGTGTAAAGAAATCCAATTTAGTGTTGTGTGTAGTGAAAGATTCCTTTTATTATTTATAAAAACAAAAATATTTCTCATAAAAGTCTCGGGTGTTACATTCTACCCCCCTTAAAATGAATTTCGCCCTCAAAATTCGTCACTTTGTAACAAACAGATGAGGATACCTCTCCCTCATCATATCCTCAAGCTCCCATGTTGCTTCTTCTAATTGGTGGTTCTTCCACAAAAATTTCACCAATCGAGTGGTCTTGTTTCGTAGGACTTTTTCGCTACGATCTAGAATCTCTATCGGCTGTTCTTCATAAGAAAGATCTTGCTCTAGTGGTACAACTTCTGAGCTGAGTACATGTGAAGTATTAGGTATGTACTTTCTCAGGAGAGATACATGGAACACCTCTTGAACTTGAGAGAGATTTGGTGGAAGAACAAATCGGTAAGCTACCTTCCCAACACGATCCAGTATTTCGAAAGGACCGATATATCTAAGGCTCAACTTCCCCTTCTTTCCAAATCTCCTGACCCTCTTCCAGGGAGATATTCGTAAGAACACTTAATCACCCACTTCAAACTCTAGGTCTTTTCTTCGGTTGTCGGCATAACTTTTCTATCGACTATGAGCTGCTCTTATGTGTTGTTGAATAGATCTGACCTTTTCTGCCATTTCATCAACGAGATCAGGTCCTAATAGCTTTCTTTCCCCAACTTCATCCCAGCAAGTTGGAGTCCTACATTTCTTTCCATAGAGAGCTTCATAAGGAGCCATCTGAATACTGGAGTGAAAGCTATTATTATAATAAAATTCCACCAAAGGTAGGTGTTTATCACAACCACATTTGAAATCCATAGAGAAAGCTCTCAACATATCTTCTAGAGTTTGAATTGTTCTCTCAGACTGACCGTCTGTCTGAGGATGATAAGCAGTGCTGAAACTCAACTTTGTATCTAGAGTATGCTGAAGACTTCGCCAGAACTTTGAGGTAAACCTCGGATCCCGATCAGATATAATAGAAAGTGGTACTCCATGCAATATTACCACTTCTTTCACATATATCCTGGCAAGCTGATCCAGATAGAAATCCTCTCTAATAGCGATGAAGTGTGCAGACTTTGTAAGACGATCAACTATGACCCAGATAGCATTATTGCCTTTGGATGTTTTAGGAATTCCGGTGACAAAGTCCATAGTGATGTTTTCCCATTTCCATTCGGGTATGGGTAATGGTTGTAACATCCCCTTAGACTTCTGTATCTCAGCTTTAACTTGCTGAGAAACCAAGCATCGAGAGACATATTCAGCAACATCTCTTTTCTTGCCATCCCACCAGAAGTACTCTTTCAAGTCCCCATACATCTTCGTGCTTCCAGGATGAATAGAGAATGAAGAACTATGAGCCTCATCCAGCAGCTCCTTCTTTAATTCGGGGATGGGAGGAACACAAACCTGATTCCTGAACTTTATTATCCCATCACAATCAAGGTTGAATTCAGGAACATTTCTCACCTTCTTTTGTAACTCAACATCTTCTTTCTATGCCTCTTTAATCTTCACATGTATAGATGCTTGAACATTCATTTGAGAAAGATACAATTTTTCCATTTTCATTATAATTCCAAGATCCATCCTTTGTAAATCCATAAATATTGGATCTTTTGTGATCCTCATCATGGATAAACTGGCATGGTCTTGTCGACTTAATGCATCTGCCACCTTGTTTGCTTTCCCAAGGTGGTAATGGATTGAGCAGTCGTAATCCTTAATCATCTCCAACCATATTCTTTGGCGCATATTCAGCTCCTTTTGTGTGAAAATATACTTTAAACTTTTATGATCAGTATAAATGTCACACCTTTCTCCATAAAGATAATGCCTCGAAATCTTTAATGAAAAGATTACCGCAGCTAACTCCAAATCGTGAGTTGGGTAATTTTGCTCATGTATTTTGAATTGTCGTGAGGCATAAGCTATCACCATATCATTTTTCAAAAGAAAACACCCCAATCCCTTCTTGGATGCATCACTGTAGATCACAAACCTTTCTCCACTACAAGGCAGTGTGAGCACATGTGCACTGGATAACCTTCTTTTCAACTCCTTGAAATTCTCTTCACATTCCTCCGTCCAAACAAACTTAACTCCTTTCCGAGTCAACTTGGTGAGTGGATTAGATAATCATGAAAAATCTTTCACAAAACGTCGATAATATCTAGCCAAACCAAGAAAACTTCGGATCTCAGTTACTGTTGTTGGTCTCGACCATCTTTCGATAACCTCTGTTTTTGCTGGATCCACAGATATCCCCTCTTTTGAGATTATGTGACCCAAAAATGAAACTTTTTGAAGCCAAAATTCACACTTGGTAAATTTGGCATAAACCTTCTCCTTTCTCAGGGTCTTCAATATAATTCTCAATTGATCTTCATGTTCTTCCTTGCTCTTTGAATAGACAAGAATATCATCTATAAAGACTACCACAAACTGATCAAGATAGTCTCTAAAGACTCTATTCATCAGATCCATGAAGATATCAGGGGAATTAGTAAGACCAAATGGCATCACTATAAATTCATAGTGTCCATACCTTGTACATAAAGTCGTCTTTGGTATATCCTCCCTTTTGACCCTTAATTGATGATACCCTGAACGAAGATCAATCTTGGAAAAGTATTGAGCTCTGCGTAGTTGGTCAAATAAGTCATCAATGCGTGGGAGAGGATATTTGTTCTTGATAGTGATCTTGTTAAGTTCTCGATAATCAATGCAGAGTCTCATTGATCCATCTTTCTTCTTAACAAACAGAACAAGTTCCCCCCAAGGTGATGCACTAGGGCGTATGAACCCCTTATCAAGATTCTCTTGGAGTTGCTTCTTCAATTCATGAAACTCAATTGGGGCCATTCTATAAGGTGTCTTTGAAATAGGAAAAGCACCCGGTACGAGTTCTATTGAAAACTCAACTTCACGATTTTTTGTAAGACTCGGTAATTCCTCCGAAAAGACATCATCAAACTCCCGTACAATGGGAATATTCTTAATCGTGAGTTTCTCACCAACCATTTGAGATAAATAACCTTCATTTAGTGGAATCAAGACCCATAAGATGGAAGAAATTTCCACTGGAAGGTTATGTTCATCCTTGCATTGATAGACGATCATAGATTGATCTGGAATATGAAATGTGACTTCCCTTATTTGTCAATTGATATGAGCTCCATATAAAGAAATCCAATCCATGCCAAGAATCACATCAAATTCCACTATAGGAAGGATCACAAGATTTTTAGGAAGCACTTTCCCACAAACTTTGATCGGAGAAGAATTATAAACTTTTGATGTGACTGTTGTGCCATTAGGGGTTGTCACAGCTAACTCAGCATCTAATTGTTGAGGTAATATGGTGATATCCTTAGAAAATTCTTCAGAAATAAAATAGTGGGTGGATCTAGAATCAAATAAAACATTTTCTACTTTAGAGTGGATGGTAAGTGTACCTTTCACCACATCGTTATCGTACTCCACATCACTGATAGAAATTTCATGTGACTTTCCTTTGTCTTTAGCCTTAAGAGTTTGTTGACGTCGACCATAATCATCAACCCTTGGATTTGTGCATTGATTAGAATAATGCCCCATCTCCTTGCACTTGAATCATTGAAGTGTAGTAGGTTTATTCTGTGTATCCCTTCCTTTGTTTGCATCATTAGACATCTTCTTCCCATCATTGCGGCATTCAAATGCCCTATGACCTTCCTTTCCACATTTGAAACATTTACTTGTCCCTTTAAGACAACTCCCTCCATGTTTCTTTCCACACTTTGAGCATAAGGGAAATATCATCTTCTTTTTAGTGTGCTCTTTAGATTTTCCTTTGAATTCCATTTTCCTCTTCTTATCAAACCCATATGACTGATGGGTTACTCAAATCTCCATCTCGACTTTGAGAGCACATCAAATGATTTCCTCGTAGCTATTGAAGTCCCTTATGGCTAACGCCCTTCGAAGACTTGGTTTTAAGCCACTAAAGAATCGATCGATCTTACTCTCAGGTTGGATAATAATACCAGAAGCGTACCTTGCAAGTATTGTAAAATTTGCTTCATAGGTACCAACAGATTCATCATCCTTTTGCTTTAGTTCAAGAAACTCCTTCTCCATATTTTTTCAGAGAATATGAGGGAAGTACTTATTGAAAAATAAGTTCTTGAACTCGTCCCATTCCATGGACTCAATGTCATCCCTTTGCCTCATATTATTAATAATATTCCACCATTGATCAGCATCACCTTCCAAACGATACACTGCTAAGATGACTTCATCATGTTCATAACATTGATGAACTAAAAATATCTTTTCAGTAGTACCAATCCATTGTTCAGCAACTAATGGATCAGTAGACCCGTTGAATGAAGGTGGACGCTGTCTCATGAAGGATTCAACAGAATGTTGCTCCTTCCTTTTCTCATTTGGAAGTCTTACATGATTCATAGCTTGAGAAAGTTGTGTGAGCATGGCTACAAGATTGTGCATTCTATCTCCCATAACGTTTGGTTGCTCAGGGGGACAATCATTGCATTGCACGTCGCATTCCGCATTAACACGGTTCCTTCGGGTTCCATCCATTGACTAAAACCAAGAAGAATAGTGTGAGCAACACTAATTATAATAGGAAAACCACATAATCAAGAATAAAACTTCACACTTAAGGTCTTATCCTGGTTATTCATGGCCATTTCAAAAACACTAAGATTGTGTTCTATGCTTAGACTTATCCTTAGGATTCTTACTAAGGTTTTCACATCCTAGTTTCCAAAGGTTGACTATATCTTTTCTCTGATACAAACTATAACGACCCATACTTTACATACATTGTTATTACTTCAGAATTGAAGCACACTTATTACAACATATAACAAAACCAGGAAAGGAACATATAGGTATAGTGTCTTTAGAAACTGGGAAACATAAACAACTGGTTCATAAAGCGTCTACACTGTCTCCCATTTATTTCATCATATCTATAGTCCCTTTTGGCATATCTTACTTAATAACCTTCTTCCTGACCTGGGGAAAGAAAACATACAAAAGGGTGAGCTCAAATTCTCAGTAAGGGTAAACAAAATAAATATCATCACATCATATACATAAGAACATAACTTTTGGAAATCTTAACCTGCAAAAGAAATCATAATTTCATAACATGGGACAAATCATAGTAGAGAAATGTAATCCCAATAATCATAACTTAAAACATAAAACTTTGTGGAATACACACATAATCATAGAGAATCATTTCTTATTAGTCAAGGCTCATTTCCAAGACTATCTTAGTGGACAAAGTCCATTTCTGAACCGAGTTCACTCCTCGTTTCAGTCCTATTTCACTGAACCGGTTTAACCTGCCATTCCAGCCATGTCTATCTCATGAGATATAAAATCTTTACCCAATGAATTAGAGGGAGATATAGGTCCCACCCATCTCATAATGATACCATTCTTATGTGTGCCATAAAATCATAAACCATACATCATAGCATAACCCATGTTATAAAAATGGGAATCTTAAACATCGTGACATCATAAAACAATTAATATAAGATAAAGGAATTCATAAAAATAATTTCATCACAACATAATCAAATCAGTGTAATAATAGGGATAGAAACATAATCCTTTATTATCTTAGATGGAAAATAATTTTGATAAAACACTTGAACTCCATTCTTGAGGAAAATATCCTTTCTACTTCAAAAACATTTTCCTTTCTTAACATGTCATAAAATTTTAAACTAAAAGAAGTTGATTGAAAATAAACTTAAAAACTTGTAAAGGAAGATTCTCGGAAATAATGTTTTAAAAATCCATTCATGTCGTATAAGTTAAAAAACATTCTTCTCATACTTTTGTCAGAAAAGTCAAAAAGTACCTCGTACGAAAAATGACAAAAGATTCATTTCATATCTTTTACTAAAAACTCGCTGAAGGGTAAAATTGGATTTAAACAATTTTAGGTGGATGGAAATAATAATAAATATTTAAGAAACATGGATGTGGATGATAAAATACACCCCATTAAATTTCAAAGTATAGACAATCTCAGATAAAAATGAGATTTGCAAAATTATCCCTTACCTTAGGTATGATTTGCTTCATAGGTGTCTGAACCTACTGTATAATGATTTAAATAATGTTATTGACTTATTATAGAATCATACTTATTGTTATGATAGAATATATGGTCATATTCTTAGCTTCTTATTAGTAATATTTCATTACAACTTTTTATTCGGGTGTTTATTACTTTTTGTTCTTATGCGTGTTTTGTCGAATAAATTATTATTCTTCTCTTTAGTTTATAGATACCTCATTTACAGAATTTTATTAGTGTAATATATATAATATTAATTCATTCAATTCATTTATATAATCATTATGCAATGAAGATCATGTAGAATGAGTCACATCACATCGTGGAGACGGTATTCCGTACGTACGCACGATCGATGATATTGTTCCCATGATCATGGAATTGTATTGGAGTGTATGTATACTATTTCAGAATCAATATAAATTTAAAATAATCATATATAGTTATTATTTACACCATTATACCCATACAAGTAAGGTGGTGGTGGAAAATAGATTACACCACGACGTGGATACGGTATTCCGTACGTACGCACGCGCGGTGATTTCATTTTCCATAGGATGGATAGATGGTGAAATAGGGTTGTTTCATACTTATAATAACATATCAGTATATGAGTGATAATGATGTTATTACTTCATAGTGAAACAACTAAAGAAGAAGAAGTGGAAGAAGAAATAAAGATGAAAGAATCGGTAACGGACATTACCTCTTCTTTGAAGTGCTTCTTTGAGACCTCCTTTTAGGGCACTAAAATTGGTCTTTGAAGAAGACCAGGACCTCTAGGATGTCTCTAGGGAAGTGGAGAGGAGAAAGTGGCAGGGGTTGGCTGAGATTGAAGGCTCAAAGTGGTGTGAGGAAGAGGGGGAGGAGGTGCCCTTTTATAAGGGAGGAGAGGGGCTCCTTTGGAAAAACTAAAAATATTATTTTATTATAAAGTCAAGTTCGGTTTTAAATAGGTCAAAATTTATTTATTTAGAAGCTAAGGTGGGTATGGGTCGAAATACTCTCATCCAATAGAATTTAGACAGGTTTAGGTTCCTATTTTAACCTTATCATTTAGATTTAACATTAAGTTAAATAATTTTACTTTTACCGTGTCTTCTTGTGTTCTTATAATATAAGGTTAATAAACATATTATATCAAGACAAAATAACCCCAAGTTGTTTATTATTAATATATATAACCTTATCTAAGTCATTTGGCCGAACTGTAGATTTTTAGTAATAAAATAACAATTAATAATATAATATTTGTTTTAAAAACTATTTTATGTCAATTTTGACACTATTTAGTAATTGATTTTTTTGAAAATCATAAAAGAATGATTAGTTCGAAAAAAGTTAATTAAATCAATACTAACATGTTATATTAACCAATTAAATTAGTTTAATTTATAATAAGTCTCAAATTACATTTATTTTGGTATTTATAACATCAATTATGTCAATATTTCATTAATAAGATAATTACTACATCATCTTTGTGTAATAAATAAATTAAATTATTTAATGTCTAAATATTACAAATAAAATACCATTATGTAGTAAATATTTTTATCATTCTAATGAATATTTATAGTCGAATTTATCCTATGTATAATTTTATATTAAAAATTATTTACTTATTAAACTTTCATTTTAACTATTTTAACCCTTCTTTAAATAAATTAATAATAAATGTCCTAATCTAATTCAAGTGGTCGTAAATGGTCATATTTTATTTATAAGTTTGTTTTTGGTCGAATTAAACTTATCCAATAGAATTAAGAAATGTGTTAGGGTAATAATAATATCATTTTTACCCTTAATTACCCTATTTACTTTTAACCGTGGTAAATAAAAGTAAAAAGTTACTATTCACCAAAAATTATTTTCATCTAATTGAACCACATTTTACTTACTGACATCAACCATGTCTCTTGGATTTTTGAAATTCCACTCACAGAAGTGGTAAAATTAAGTTTTATGAAAAATTCAGTTTTTTTAACTACCACTTAGTGGTTTCACTATTCATCAAAAATTGAAAATTTTCAGAAAAATACCAAAATTTCACCCTTGGATAATTTCGATATTCCGAATCCAAAAATGAAGTACATTTTGAAAAATAAAATTTATAAAATTTCAAAAAGTGGTTATTACTATTCATAACGGCTAGTTTTAATAATATTTTAATAGCATGTCATTGTTTAGTGAAACTCGGTATTGCGTACGACACAAGCTATCGAGGAAGGTCGCGATTGCATGTAAAGAAAGCCAAGCTAGTGTTGTGTGTAGTGAAAGATTCCTTTTATGATTTATAAAAACAAAAATATTTCTCATAAAAGTCTCGGGTGTTACACCCTTCCCAAAGGTTTTATATGTTATAAGGTTTCAACATAATTTCTTTTAGACAAGGGATCCAATGAAGAAGGATCCATTCAATGAATGGATTTGAAGAAGACTTGATGAAAGGCTTTTTAAACTGAAGGGATTAGGTGAATCAAAGAAGTGTTCCCAATTAAGTATCTAGCACATAGTTATGGGTGCACAAGTAGGCTTGGGAGATATGATGTCAACTTAAGTGATGAACAACCTGGATGTTAATACTTTGGTGAGACTAGACTCAAGCCTTCAAGAGTATTCACACATATTCCAAGAATTGGGGTGATCAAGTCCGATTGTGAGGAATTGGTGGTGCAAAAGTGTTTCTGATTTATGGAGGTTGGTCACTTTAGGCCTGAAATTGTTATTGATTTCAAAAAATAAGGAACTCAAATCCTATGATCATTCATAAATTCCTCCACTATAGGTGTTAAAAAGCTACCATGAAAGTTTCAATAGACTTGGGAGAAGTAATAGGGATACCAGGGGAGAAATTAGGCTTCAGGTAAATTCATTCATACAAATGGAGGAACCAAGGATCTATTTATTGGAAAATAAGTGACCCTAGGAGAAATGGTGGTGGGTAATGCAAGTGGGTTGTGTGACAATAATCGACGCACAAGTACCTTGTGCACCGACTGATCTTCAGATTCAATAGGGTGATCCAATTTTCAAGCCTTTGAAAATTTCTATTTTAATCATGTGTTTCCCCTATTTTTTCTAAGGAATTTCCCATTGTCACTTTTTAGATTCAATGATTGAATGGAGTTTCAATAGATGTGTTGATACAGTTTAATGTCATGTTACTAGAATGATTTGTTATAGTTTAACATCATGTTACTAGAATGAGTTTCTTTGACTACATGAAATATTTCTTTAGGAACCTTGAATTGGTGGGTTTTGTAATGAGTTGGTTATCCATTGAAATTTAGGAATATTCTCCATTGGATTAGATCAAATATATTTCATATTATCCCTTCCATTCTGGTTTCAAATTTTTTGGATTCCATCATTGTATCATTAGTGGTTTGAGGACCAACTCCAATTCTACTTCAAGGAAAAATCAGAGGAAAACCTTTTTGGTGAAGGATCATGTAATTTTTTTTTGGTAAACTTCCAAATGGTTCATGGTATGCAATCTCTATTCATAAATCTATTCTTATTCATCCAATCAAATCTAAAAACTATCATATGTGGAAAATTGGTCACAAATAGAAACACAGACCGAGGCCAGTTGAACATCGATAGGTAGGACTGCTTTTATCCTATATACCAATGAATACGGGGTTTCTTGACTATCAGTGCGGATGGTGGTCTGGTAAGCCCACAGAGCATGGAGGAGATTGTCCTACCAAAAATTATCATCCTTATATACCATCTTTTGGAGTATATTGGATATGATCTTGTTGAAGGCCTCTATCTGTCCATTAGCCACTGCATGATAGTAGGGTGAATGGTTTTTCTTGATACCATACTCCTAATATAATTTCTCCAATTCTATATAACATAAATTGGTACTTTTTCCATTAGTATTATAGGAGTGACACCAACTCTAGTGATGATATTTTTCTTTCAAAAGGCTGATAATTTTTCTTTCCCCGACTAATTTGAGCGGTAAAACTTCTAACCATTTGGAAAATAAGCTTTTTTAGGATGTATTTGAATATCTTAGCCGTAGGGGGTGGGTATGGTCCCACAATATCCATTCCTCATATGGATAATAGATAGGAGTACATGTCTATGTGAAGTAACTTAGGGGATGGTGGATGAAATCGAAATGAACATGGAATGAATGAAACATCCAAGTAATGTCAATGTTGTTTTGAGTCATAGTGGTTCAATAGTATCCAGCCCTTCAAATTTTATGGGAAATCATGGATCCTAATTGATGTGCACCATAGGCTACATTTTGTACCTCTTTTTTGACAACATCAGTCTCTTCTCTATCAATGAACATAATAAAGATCCCATAAAGGCCTTGTTTATAGAGTATTTTTTTGTTTGGGAAGTCATATAGAACAAAATTGATTTCCCATATCAATATTTTTTCCCACCTAGATCTATCTGGGAGGAGTTTTCTCTTTTGTAGATAGTTCATAATGGGATTCATCCAACCAATTGTAGGAACATATTGCTCACATAAGAGGATTATTTAATTCATTTTTCTATATCAACCTAAATTAATGGTGAGACCATTAGGTGGTGTGAAATGATGATGAATGTTTCATCCTAAACTGGGTCAACCTGAGTTGTGGGTGCATTTTCCAATGCATCGTCTTGATCATTTTGTAACTCGGGGATATAGGTAAACATCTGATCCAAAGGGAATTATTCCATTAATCCTCATACATGATAAAACAATGGGATTAACTCTCTATTTTTAATGTTGTAATCACCATTAACTTTCTTGATGACCAGTTATGGATTTCCTTTTGTCTTTAATTGTTTTTCTTTTATATGAATTTACACTTCTAGTCCAACAATTTAAGCCCTGTATTATGCTTCATTATTTGTGCACCCTTATGATAAAAATATGGAATATATAAGAAATACACATTTCAAAGATATTTGTATGATTCTAATCCCTAGTGTGTTATGCTTGTGTTCATCTATCGTTTTCCCCGTCAAGATTCTAGAATCACAATAAAAATGAATCTCCTATGTTTGGAAGTCTTCCTTTACAGTGAAGACATCATCATCTAGAAATTTATCTTCTGAAAAAGTTATTTATGTCAAGGGGTGATATTTTGAGAAATTTCTAGTGCCTAGACTGTGATGGATTTTTGAGGCACTAAATAAATTTCAAACTACTGTTGAATGATCGCCCACCATAAAAAAAGTCAAGTCAGCATTATACGGTTGATAATGTACATGAGTGGGTTTCTATGGGAGACTAGGTGGACCTCATAATGTTGTATATAATGTCTCAATTTTTTGATAGAAAATATATGTTCTAAATAGATTTTCCTGATATTTGAGTATTTATTCTCGGCATCAATCATGGTTCAGATGAGATAGTAGAGACTGTTTCCACTGATAGAGTAAATATTTTGTGTGAGGAAGGCACCTTGGAATTACTCCAAGGTGGTCACATACATGATGAGTGGACTTCCTTCAACAAGAGTAATTAGAAATAGTGGACATAAGAGAAAATTCATGAGGTTTTAAAACGCTTCCTATCAATCATCAATCCATTTTTATGACACCCCTTTCTTCATTAACCTGGAAAAGGGTAAACATTTACTAAAAATGTTGGATATGAAGAACCAAAGGTAAGGAAAGTTGACTTATAGTCCTATTAACTATGTGTGGTTATGAGGTATTGACATGCCAAGGACAACCTTTTTATTCTTGGGGTTGACATCAAAACCATGATGGCGTATGTCAAAGATGAGGAATTTCACTGAGGAAACACAAAAAACACAATTCAAGTAGTTCATCTTTAGGATATGTTGTTGTAGTTTTTCGAAGACTATTTTGAGATTTGTTAGGTATTATGGATGTTATCGTGATTTAACAACTAGGTCATCAACATATAATTTGATGATATTTCTAATGAATTGATTAAATTTGTGATTAATGTCACATTGATATGTGGCAATGACATTCTTTAGACGGAAGGGAATTACCCTATAACCAAATACTACATGGGGTGAACTTAAATCAGTGGATTCATTATCATATTAGAACATTCAGATTTGGTAGTATCCTAAATAGAAATCCTTGAATGAGATTCCCTTACATGAGATAGTTGCATAGATTAATAATTATGTAATCGGGACAGGGAAGTCATCTTTTACACAGTGCCAGTTAAGATCTCAAAAATTGATTAAGACTCTAATATGTCCATTATACTTTTTAACAGGGAAAACATTGGACAACCATATAGGATATTGTACTTCCCAAATGAAGTTGGATTTTATTCTATAGTAATATTTAGACTCTTTCTTGGTAGCATGTGTTGGTTGAGTTGTTATGGCCACCTATTTGTAACCCTGGTGATCTTCTTGAAGGCCTACGTAGTGAGTAGAAACATCAGGATCAAGTCTTGTAAAATTTATGTCATTCCAAGAAAATAAAATCTCAAATATTTTCTAGGAAAGAGGTGTACACAACATTTTCTTCAAAATGAATGGATGCACAAATCAAGGTAGGTCATGGATCTTCTTACATACCAATATTTATTTATTTGAGTTCATCAATGGTCATAGAGATTCCTTCCTCAAATACTGTTGTGGAATCCCTGAGATCCTATTCCTATTCTTACTCATCATTTTCTTCATCCTCTTCTTCTTGTGATAGGGACATAATCTTTAAGATAAACCCTCCACATTTAGGATGAGTGTCTAGACCATGAACCTTAAGGAATAAAGTGACTTCTATTGGACAGACTGATGGAGGGGGTGTCATGAAGATGATTTAATGAGGGGTGGGATGGTTCTTTCTTACAATTTTTCCTCAGTGGGGGAGTTAGGGATTTTCTTGAGCTCTATGGATGGTTTAGGTGGATTTTCATCAGAGAATTCACCATTAGCTTGGGTTTTAGCATGTTCTTCAATGATGTAGGACTGAGAGGCTATGACTTAAATCATGAGGACTATTGAACATGACTCTAAATCTAGATAGGTACACCCAACCTAATTGATGGGAAGTTTGTATTCTTCATCAAGTTTCTTCAAGGGGTTGGCAGGGATCATCTCCAAACCATTTTTGGCGGTGTCCCAATCAATACCATCGACTGAGGTCCCCTTCCCTTTCTGATCCTAGAATCATCCATCAACATATTGTGTCCCACAAGATTTAAATGGTGTATTATCAACATATAAAGTTCCATTTTTTCCATAAGTTAAATATTTAATGCATTGATTTTAGGACGATGAAATCGCCATGTTCTGATGCAAGCAAGGAAATCCTAGAAGAACAATGGAGGCCATGTTTTTTAGAAACACCATAAATTTGGAGTCAGCTAAAAGGCTTCCAAATCATTTTTTGAGCTTGATTTGGACCAATGGTTTTTGCTCACATTTTTCATAACCCAACAGGGTTCCGGTTGAGGGCTTTAGGTTGTCTTCATTGCAACCCACCTGATGAAGTGTTTTCATAACGAAGAGATTAAATGCATATCCATTACTAAGGAAGAATTTTCGAACATCAATACCACATATCCTATCATACACATATAAAACATTACTATTCCCTTTCATAACGGTGTATTCATCTCAATCTAGGAATAAGATAACCACGTGGAATTATTTTGGATTGGTCTCTATCTAATAGACTTCAGAATCGACCACATCAGCTTCAAAAACATAAGGGATTAGTAAATCCTTTATGAGTGATTCACTGAGGACACTTGAAAAAATCAGAGCCTCCAAGATTGATAGTATGGCTGGTATTGAGGCAATTTTCTTCATGATATCATAATTTTGGTTTAAAGGCCCATGCATCCCTAAATGGGAATTATATTTCACAAGAACTATAGTTGATGATGATAGATCAGACCTCTGGACTTGAGATAGATGAGACTCCTCTCCATTTGGGTTTGGCTGGATTGGTCTGTCGACAGGCTGAGCAAAACTAGACACATGTTCTTGTTTCTGATGGATACTCCAAAATGATTGGACTAGAGTGACTAAAAACCCTAAAACCAAATAATAATAATAAAACGCCATAATGATCCATGAAAAACCTAAAAAAACCTAAACCACCTGAAAGACCATAAAATTCACTAAAACCCCTAAGAACCCCTAAAATCACAAAAAGTTCTAAAAAATCATATAACCCACTAAATACCCTCAAAAATTGTAAAAACCTAAAAACCCTAAAAACCACTAAAAACACTAAAACCCTTAAAAATAATAAATAACCAAAAAACCCAAAAAACCATAAAAACATTAAAAACCCTAAAAACATTAAAAACCATAAAATCCCTTAAACTCTACAAAAACCCTAAAAACCCATTACACACTCTAAAAATCCTAAATCAGGTGAAATAATTAGCGCCATAAATTCTTAAAATAACCCAAAATATACAAAAACACCTAAAACTCTAAAAACCCATTAATATAATAAAAACTATAAAAACCCTAAAAACCCCTAAAACCTATACAACCCTAAAACCACTAACAACTCCAAAACCTCTAAAATTAAAAAAACCATAAAAATCCTAAAACCATAAATACCATGAAACCATTAAATGTACTAAAATTAAGTAAATAACACTAAAACCCTATAAAAACCTAACAACCCTTCAAACTCCTAAAGGGTCCTAAAAACCCATTGTTTCATATTTCCTTGAAACATGTATTTTAGTTTATGAATCAATGATTCCAGGTGGTTTCCATTGGATTTATTCATGGAACATGAAAAATACAATAGTTCTTTATCATAAAGGGACCTGCTTTCCAAAGGAAGGTGTTCATTAAGTTTGAACTTTACGATACTTAAGAACATACGTTGGTTGAGAGGATGGGAGGTCGAAGTCATCACACCCTTTTATGGGGAATTATTGTCTACTCTGTGAATTTCTTTATAAATTTAAGATTTTTTCATGAATCATTATTAATTGAGCAAGTATAACATAGGTTTCCCTTGGAATTTATGATCACTTATTAACATGTGTGAAAATTAGAATCATCCATATGTATTCAAGGTTCTTCATTAATGAATATATCCATGTGTATTTGAGGTTCTAAATCAATGGTATCCTCTCATATACTATTTAGTGATTCTTTTAATCATCGTTATGATGATACTGGTTTTTAACCCACTTAGTGGGGTACTTTGGAATTTATTGTCGTCTAGGGATATGAAGGTTTTTTTATATTGGGATCTTTACCATAAAATGGGCTACCTACGTATCCTTGTGAAATGAATCAGAACCCTCATAGTTCTATGTCTCTTAATGGGACAAATCATACATTTTTATGGTCATGTGATAGGCACCTAACCATATATTTTAATTTTATATGGTAAGGAAATCTAAGAGAAAGGTTCTTCGTCAAGGTTTGGTGTGGTACTTATGTCTATGCATCCCAAGGAACGTGTAAATAATTTGGGTTTCCAAGTAAGATTAGACCCTGTTAGGAATATGGCCTAGGAAGAACAGGGTTGGTTTGAAGTGTTGGGTTTGAACCTCAAGGAGGCTTCCTATGTATCCCATGTGGATGAGAATAAAATCCTACAAAGATTGATAAGCCTCATCAGAGATTATAGTCCTTTGAGTAAAATTTGTTTGGGCTTACTTTATGAAAAGGATTCCTTGGTGTTTTGGGGGGTTTAATTTGGGGCTTATTCACAAGGAGGATGCCCAGATTAAGGGAATTGAGGATGGATTTCTGAAGATGATATCTAGTGATCTTGGGCCCTAATAAGGTTTCCTATGTATCCTGATTATAGTGGTAATCAGAGTTATCGTAGTTCATTCATTGTGTTGGGGATTATGCATGAGAGCTACCCATTTTTTGGGGGCATGACTGGGAGAACCATTTTTGGAAGGGTACCCTCTTGAGCTCGGGCCTTCATGCAAGCATCCTATGTATCTAGGATTGAATAGGAATCATAGTTCGTGTAGTTAAATAAAGATTTTTTGTTGTTTTCATGAAAAATCACTAAGCCAATGTGATTCATGCTTGGTGTGAGAAACAATAGGATGTCAAAGATTCAACAAATACATCCACACTTTTCCTCCTCTAGTGGTAGAAGAGGGCGCACATACAGTGGTGATGGTGGAAGAGGGTGAGATGATTGAGGAAGGGGGAGAGGTGACGAGCCTTCCCTCTATTCTATTTACATTGGACAAGGGTACAATTTAAGGAATGAGTGAAGGTGAAGGAAGTATAGAGGAGCGAGACTGCAAACTCCTACTTCAAAGGTTAGGGAATTACACAAAGATGGCTACCCTAAAATTGATCCTAGTAGGCTAGGGAGACATTTCCTTTTCCTGAATTTAAATTCGAGTGCCAATCGTACCTTCCCTACTAGAGACCTGAGGTTTCGAGTCTTAGAGACAAGAAGGGGAGATCAGAACCCAAACCCTAATCCTCCAAACTGAGAACTCACCAACATTGTTCTGGGGATAAATTTCCATGTGATTGTAGATATAAAAAACCCATAGACACTCTATGAACCTTAACCCAATTATAAAAAAAAATGTGGGAAAACACTCACTACGGATATAAAAACCCAAATATGAGATACGATGATGTAACTTTCCAAATGGTTTGATAAGATTGAAGGTTTTGGTGGAGGTATTAACAGAATCACTTTTAGATAAGGTAGACAATGAAGAAGTATCTTTTCCATGAATGGATTCGAAGTGGTCTTAATGGATTGTAAACAGATGAGAGTATGTGTATCAAAGAAGGGTTCCCAAGTAAGTACTAGAACACAAGTATTGGTGCGCAAGTAGGCTTGGTCAACCTGATGTTCACCTAAGTGATGAAAAAAATTGATGTTAATACTTCAGCGATATTGGACTCAAATTTTGATAATTATTTAATGGTATTTCCAGAAGTGGGGCTCTCAAGTTACTGTGAGAGGAATAGGTGGTGCGCAAGTGTTTCTGATTCAAGGAGTTTGGGAACCTTAGGTTCTTAAGTGTTATGGATTTCAGACACTAAAAAAGACTTAAGTCTTGTGAACCTCCTTCAAATCCTCCTCTCTAGGTGCTAAAAAACTACCTTGAATGTTTTGGAAGACTTGGGAGAACCACTAGGGCGACCAAAGCAGCAATTAGGATTTAGGGAAATTCGTCTGTACAAACGAAGGCTCCAAGGGTCTTTTTATAAGAAAAAATAGGACCCTCACTGAAAAGAGATTGTGTTCACAAGTCACATGGGCACCAAATTTTGGTGTGCAAGTACCTTGCATGCTAACAGTACTTTGGCTATAATAAGTCAATACAATTGTCAAGCCTTTTCAAATCTTGACTTTCTTCATGTGTTTTATCCTCTTTTTTCTAAGGAATTTACGTTTGTTACTTTTTATACTCTGTGAAAAAACTGAGTGTTCACAAAATCCCCCATTCAGAATTGGATCTAGAATGGAAAAAGGATCCTATAATGAGGTAAAGTAATGAATAAGAAAAAATATGGTACTGTGGTGCACGAGTTTCAATGCGCACAATAAATAGGCATGCAAGTGGAAAAACACAAGATTCTAGAATACAAGGTTACTCGTATCGCTTATATATATCAGCTTCACTTCCGCGAAAATTCTCCTGACTTCTGGAAATCTATATCTCACCGCACAACTTCTTTTTGCTTAGATGCTCATGTTTAGTCATGCTTTTTCTGTATGTTTTTTATTTGTGTGCTAAAACTGGGAGCCACACTTGCATTTCAGTTTTATACTTGTGATCCATGTTTAGACATGTTCTCCTTAATGCATTTTTCAATTTTTCTCAATTCATTTATCAAAAGATCAAAAATAATATTTCTTTAACAATTATTTATGATCCCTTTTTCTAGTTCAACGGCTCCCAAAAGAATTGAAACCGTTGATGAATTGGCCAAGAGAAGAATTGATGACAAGATAAAGGGTGTCGATCATGACTACTTAGACATCTATGATACTACACTCCTCGAACTAGAAAAATATCTGAAGAAATATCACTTCAATTTTCCCTCAAGCACTTATTTTTGTCTGTATAGCTATAGCCATCTGCAAGATGTCAATATTCCAAACCCTAAGAACTATATTCCACTTTCTTGGTTTCAAGATAATACCAATTTCTCATATACCAATTTTTCCATTGTGGTCTCATATATTAATGTTGGGATAGGAGATAAGGCTCATATCATGCATCACATCCTATGTTCTCTATATTTGAAATCACACACACCCGAGATAAAGCCACACTGTTATTCATCCATCTTTTGAGATTCTCAAATGGATCAATCCAAATGATGAAAGAAAATTTAGGACTTCTTCCCAGGAGGGGGTGAAAAACCTGCATGGGTGTGGGAATATTGGGTGTGCAAGATGTGTGAAGAATTTATATATTACTTAAAATGTGTTGGGATTTATGAGGCTTTATGGTTTGAGAAAACCTATGTGTATAAGAATGAAGATTATGTGCTAGAGTAACTAAGCCAATGGAGTCCAGAATCTAACTCATTCCATTTGACACATGGAGAAGTAGGCATCAGTTTTTGGGATTTCAACAAGATCTCTAGAGATCCAATCCTTGGAGGTATTTATGATCAGTTTAATCCCCCCATGGTGACATGGAATGACTTAGAAAATACACCATCCTTGGTTCTATAGTTGAGGAAAATATTTATTAAACTCAATAATATTACCACTATGAAGTCTCACACAATAAGGGATATTCATCCAGAGGAATGGATGGAAATATTCTTAGTAAAGAAGAAGGAAAAATTTCCCACATGTACTCGTCCAACCAGATGTACAAAGACAAAGAAGAGAGGTACACCCAACACTTTTTAGACAACATTAGAGAAAGGATATTGTGATACATGGGGGTATGAAGTCAATCCCAAAATTCCTATGAATACACCTCTGATAGGTTTTTAGGCCTTGTGGATTAGTGTTTATTTATTACCAGTTTGAGATTCCAAAGGAGGTGTGAGGCTAGTAAATTTTATTATCACAACTAAGCTAGCTGAGAGATTGATGGTAGGGTTTTCCACTTAAGTTTTGGAAATGATTCATAGGATAATACTGCATATTTACAGAGGGAAGTATACTTTTAGAATATCAGGATCATTCTAGGTGTTATGGGGGTGGATCACTATGCATTTCAGAACTTTTGTTCTAAAAAGTGGGAAATAGGTCTTTGGAAGTTCATTCCAACCATATTTTCAGGCTTTCTCGGGTATTTAACAATTGTCTATGAACACTTATGATATCAAATCTAGGTTGATAATGTATAATGAATTTCATCTTTTTTTCTTATGGGAATCTTCCTACAGGGCGATTCGTTGATGATAGGATGACCAGCTTAGAGCTCATTTCATACATTTTTTCTTGCAAAGATGGTGTATTCGCCACCATGATTGACTAGGAAATCATATGTGAGGCTTATGATCCTTATATATTTGTGTGTAAATTCAAATTTCTAAAAAAAATTATTGTATCCACCCTTGTGCATGTTATATTAGAGCAACATATGAATGTTTCTCGAAAACTATGGTTGCTGACATCTATAGAGAAGACTGCAGAAATATTTAATTTACCTATTGTTGATGAAATAAAAATATTGACTATCTAGTATGTTAAAAACAAGGTCGTATCTTTCCCTGATGGGGAATTAAACCATGTTGTCTCCCTAGTGGGGATATAAAGAGGTAGTAGGAAGGAACCCTTACATTTTGAAGGTAATTCTTCATCGTTAGGGGATGAATCATTGGAGTCAAAGGGTGAAGGTTACAAGTCTCTAATCTATACGAAGCAACATCGTTCAAGATATAATACACCTGTTAGAGTTAAGAGAGACACCCCATCACTCCCCACTAAGGTTGTACCAAGGTGGTCTAGTCGCCTTCATTATGAAGAACGAGAAGTCCCATTATCTCATCCACCATCTGTGCTTCTGGGAATTGGGAAGAAAAATAAATCCATAATTGCAGGATCCTATTCACAACCCTCTAGAATGTACAATGAATATATTTGACCAAAGGTTGTCCAAACATGGAAAATATTACATTCTGTTGCTGAAACTATGTGGATATACTTTTGTGAAGGGTTGTGTATTCTAGGAATAGGGGATATATGGGCCTCTTCTAATAATTTATTTAATAACAATACTGATGAAGTGAGAAAATACATCCGAGAGATGAAAATACTCATATACGCAACCAAAAAATCAATTCACACCACGAAGAGGGTGAAGTAAATGATAGATCATGGTGATGAGAATGATCTTTTATTAGAAGAATAATGGCAGGATTTTGTGGATCTTGAAGTTGTAAGATTCCTTTTTCTCACATTATCTTATACTTTGTAATTTTAATTTAGTCAAAGCATTTTTAGTTAGATTACATATCATCTTAACTTGTATCTAGATAAAAAATAATCTAATGAAGTTCAATCGTCATGATATAGCCCTGGTGGCATTGCTCTTGGAGCTACTAGATCACCCTGTGAATCAAGAGAAATATCTCCAGGTCAACAATCCATGGAAGATGAGGTAGAAAGGGGATTGCAGTATCTAATACCTTTTTATGGATATGATGATGCAAGTACTCATAATAAGGTGAATAATAGAAAACATCAATTAAAGAAGACAACGGTTACACATTTTCTCAGTAGCGATAAGCCTTCCTAATAACATTAATTTTAGCCTTACTCATGAAAAAGTGTTTAAACATATTTGAATTGTAGGTGCTTCTTCTGTTTCTTCTTTAAAAGAAAATAATGATATGATTCGAGGATCTTTGGATGGTGCTCCAAAAAAACAAATTCCTGCTGACCTGGGGGGTTCTAGAAAATGCATTGAGGCCAAAAGAACCAACGTCTATTCCAAAAACTGCACATGTTCCTGCAATCAGAAGAGAAGAGACCTCTATTAAATCAATAGTGCTCCATAAGACCCCAAATATGAAAACAAGTGATGCTTATCCTATGATGCTTTAGGTTCATCACATGCACTATAACATCATATGACAACTTGTCCTAACCCCACAACTGTTTCTGAGGAAGTTTTTCGGGGTCAATGGTTGTCAGAGGAAGGTTGTGAAGAAAACATACAGATTGATCCCATGAGAGAGACTATCATGGGATCTAGTATATCATTGGATGATATGATTAACCTTGCCAAATATTTTATAGAAGAATTAGAACATGTTAATTTACCAAATTCTTTAGAAGATTTCTAAGTTCCTTGAATAGAACCAACCAGACATGAGTTATCATTGTTCATCCTATTAATCTTATTAAAATTAAATTTCTAACTATGATTGGTAGAAATATGTAGTTCCATCTAAAAGAATTGCTGCCACAACGATGCTGGAAGGAAGAACTAACATTAATGTCAATCTTACCATTGTAGAGACATTGGTTGAGGTCAATCTCAAGATAGAATATCTTCTTGAGATTCATTCTGAAGATCTTGAGAAAATTAAAGAAAGAATTCCACACCCAGAGATATCAAATAAAACCATTGAAATTGATAATATTGGGCAGGAGTCTTCTCAATCTATAGAATTACTATTAGGTAACACATATTAATGTTTTTATTCTGTTCACTCTTGTTATCCCTTAAAACTTACCATAACTATAATTTAATTCACCATATAGGGATATCAACTTTAATGTCCAGATTTATAGGTGAATCCATTCAATAAACTCAAACAGTATTAGGAAGTGAAGCAACCACTATCAAGGAGGGAGAAGAACATGGAACTTCTCTAAGTGCATTAATCCTATAATATTTCCATCATTAGGACATTGATTCAGAATCAGACACAGAACTGAAAAAGGCCCTTTACCTCGCGCGTCGCAAGGCTTGGAAAAACATATAGAAGATAATATCTGAAATTCCCCTTCAGGAAATGCCTTTAAGAATTCCACAAAGTTCATATTTGTTTATCACACTGGGATTTGGTGGTTTTGAATACCGAGAAATTCCTACCATGGTGAAAGAGATTATCCTAAAGTGGGATCAAGAGCATAAGCTTCGAAAAGATCTGATAAAAAAAAATGTTGATCAACATTGATGAATTCTAAGCATCTCTATCCCAAGATGAAACCAATCATGTGGAAAATTTGAAAGAACTGAAGCAGAATATTAAAGAAAAGATTTTTCAGAAACTATGTCTTTAACATGAATTAGATATTATCATAGTGGAGGTTGACTAGCTTCATGATTCCATCATAAAAGTCCAAAAGGATGGTAAAAACCCATTGTAGATGCTAAGGAAGCACATATACATGCTGAAGAGAATGAATCTGGTCGAATAAATGATCTTCAATAAGAATTTGATGGGGATCAAGAGGTTATTAACCAAATGATTATTTATGTAGAAAACCTCTTGTGATTTATGATATAATAGAGATTCCAGTTTGTGGATGCTTCTATGTGATTTTTTTACTCAGAAATGAAAATCATTTCATCTTTAATCATCTATGTTTTCATTATTTCAAGATTTTTAACCTAATCCAACAAGATTAGTATGCATAGTTTTATTTTTAATAGTGTTATACAAAAAAACCCTTAATATTTGTATCTTTTGACTTTTTATTTTACAATATTACCTAAATCATATAAAATATACATTTAGTGAGTTGAGACTCAACTTTTTTCTGGGATTCCCTCTGCAGTTCCCAATCAGGTGATTACCTTGTCTCTTGTTGGGGGAAGTTTTGAGTCATGCATGTTGGACTAGAAAGGGATAGTGTTTAAGGTCAAACAACATTGACCATAAATTTTGAAATTATATCCCAAACAAAGCTCAATGGTAGATAATTGCTGTAATATTCTTTAAATATGTCAACAAGGATTCTTAGGACATGTTTGTTATGGTCACCAAATCTTAAACTTGTATAAACATAAAAGAAGTCTCTTCCAAGAACAAAGTTGTCGTTATTTGATAAACCTGTTATGGGGGTTGTGTTATGCAGGGCTGACTAGGGAATATGCTACATTTCCAAATAGTGGAATCTTTTGACTGAGAGGCCTATAATGTAGGAAACGTTTATTCAAGGCCTCTGGGGGTACATACTGCATAGTCAAGAAAAATAGCTCTTAGGAATTTAACATTTTACTATTTATAGACAAGGTTAAATAAGATTTGGATGACTCAAGACCATAGTGGGTGGGTTTTTTCAAAGAAATGAATTTTAAGAATAAAGGATTATCTTTACCGACATATGTCATGAATAGTAAAACCACTTCTATAAAAATTTGGTATGTGAGAATGGTAAAAAAATTTCAAAAAGGGGAATTTAGGTTATCATAATACACAATTTTAAGTCATGTAGTGAGGAAATTATACAGTGAAGTTTTATGTCATGCGGTGGGGACATTATAGTGTGCAGTTTTAAGTGATGTAGTGAGGACATTATACTATGTAGTTTTAAGTCATGCAGTGCGGACATTAGGTGGATTTAATTTAAGGTCCTTAGCTTTGTCAAATGGTTTGAGACTCTTCTAATTTCTTGATATTTTTTTTGGAAACATACTATCATGTTCAGTTATGGAGAGAGGAATTGTAAACTGTGATTTGGGAATTTCTGTATCTGAAGAATTATATAGGAAAAAGGGATAAAAGGCATTAGAGAAAATATTTCCTAAGAACAAAGTTTCCATTATTTGACAAACTCATTATGGGGGTTGTGTTATTCAAGGCCAACTGGGGCATATGTTATATATCCAATGAGTGGCCTATTTTGGATGAATGGATTGTTATGTTGGAAATATTTTATGCAAGGACACCTAGGGGAACATACTCTATATTCAGGAAAAAGAGCTTTCAAAAGTTTGAAATTGTACTGCTAAAAGTTAAAGAATGTTTATGGAGATATATATTTTCCAAAACATAGATTTGGGTTTATGGAGAAAGGTACATGAATATGAAAAGAGTATTTCCAATCATGAATTCCAATGAATTGGAGGAATTGGATTTCTATGAAGGTATGACCCAAACATAGTAAGTATGGAGTCTGTAGTGTTTTAAGCTCATACAGAAGGGACCAAAAAATGGAAATAGTATATGACATGTGGTCAAGTTATCCAAGATTATTTCATATTACATAGAACACATGGAGAGGGAAAAGTGTAAACCATGGTCTTGAAGTCTTTCAAATTAAGAGAAAGGTAATGGGAAAAATATACATGAATGACTGCTTTTAAATTAAATATTCTTGTATTTTGTTATCAATGTTTAAAGGGGAAAAAGTCACCATAAACAAAAATGAAATTACCATTACTTTACAAACCTATTATGGGGGTTGTGTTATGTAGGGAAAACAGGGGAAAATGATGCATAGTCAAATAGTGGTATCTTTTGACTGACAGGCCAATTATGTAGGCAACTTATGAAAAGCCACCTAAGGTCACCCACTGCATAGTCAGGAAAAATATTCTTAAATATTAGAAACTCTGTCACCTAAAAACATAAGGATGACTGTGATAATCTTAAAATATTCAATATTAATAATGTGAAATCTAGAAGGGGTTAGTGCTCAATTTATATGAGAAATATTTTAATCAATATTGGACATGATTTTGGAGTCCTTTACCAAGATCTGACTCAAATGTAAAATGGAGACTTTCCTAGTTTCTTTTAAATCAATATTATGCTATGCAGTTTAGAGTCATGCAGTAAGGACATGAAGTGATTTCGACGTAAAAAGGGAATATTGTAGATGGACCAAGGAATTAAACCCATGTTTCACTATGTATATCATATGGATGATAATCAAGCCATAAGTAGTTCTTTAAACATTAATTATGCATGTTTGATTCTTACATAGGAAATAAAGGGGTGTTTTATCATGGTTGGGACCATGATTGGAGATCTAGTCATCTCTACGTATCTTATATGGATGAGAATTAAGAAAAACATAGTTCTTGAACAATCATTTCTCACACCAATTATGTTTGATGTAGGAGATGGGGGCTTTAGACACATTCTAGAAGAATGATTAAATTTAAAACACAAGATGGTATGAAAATCAATCCATGTATCTTAAAAGCGAACTACGTATTGGTCTAGTTCATATACAGGAGGAGGGAAAGAGAAATAGAATTTTTTACTTGTAGCTGGGCCCAAGATTGGAGATCCAAGTGTCTCTATGTATCTCATTGAAAATGAGAATCAAGACACACATAGTTCTTGAAATGCGGATCCTATGCAGATCTGACTCAGAAATAGAGATGAATGGAGCTCATGTTCCACTAAGAAGTAGCAATGGTGTTAATGATTCTTGCCTATGGAAACTATTAAACTCAAATATATAAGACGTTAATTGTACTATTTAATGTTGTTTAATGAGGAAAAATTATGTCATTCAGTTTAACGTCATGAGATAAGGACAAAGATTCTATGCATTTTATCTTCATGTATCACAGACGCTTATGGTTGTTATGTAGTTTAAGGTCTTATAACTAGAACTTTGGGTTGTGCCATTTAGACTCATGCAGTAAGGATATTGTACTATACAGTTTTAAGTCATACAGTGAGGACATTATACTGTGTAGTTTTAAGTCATTCACTAGGGATATTTGACCATGTAGTTTTAAGTCATGTGGTGAGGACATTGTACTAGGCAGTTTTAAGTCATGCAGTGAGGGCATGGTACTGTGTAGTTTTAATTCATTCAGTGAGGACATTTTTTTTCAATTACACAAAGTATTTCATCAAGAATATCACCTTGGTTAGAGTTGTAATAAGCTCTCCATCCATTGAGATTATGAAATAAGATCCATTTGAGTATACATTATGTATGGAATAAGGTCCTTCCCACTTTGGATCATGATTTGGAGGATTACTTCCAAGTATCATTGGAGTCCAGAGGACCTATACCAATTATCCTTAATGAAATGACCAGAGGAAAAATTTCTTGTTATAATCTCATGTTATTTTTTTAATAGACTTCTAAATGATGCAAAGTGTGCAATCTCTTTTTGTATAATAATTATAGCTCATCAAATAACTTCTGATACCTTTCATCTATAGACAAATGGTCACAAATTTCAATTCATAGTGTTGAAAATTGAATTTCAATTGGAAAAAATGCTTCTGCGTCGTACACTAATGAATATGGGGTTTCTTGAGTTGCGGTACATTTAGTAGTCTGATAATCCCATAAAGGGTAAAAAATATTATCAGGACAAGATTTATGATATTTATCCACCATCTTTTAGAGTATATTTGATAGGGTTTTATTGAAATCCTCTATATGTTCATTGGTCACTGAATGATAGCGAGATGAATGGTTGGATTCGATATTGTGCTCCTAATACAACTTTTTTACCTCAAAAGAACATAAGTTAGTGCCATTATCTATCAGTATAGTATGAGGGAAACCAAATCTAGAGATGATGTTTTTTTTAAAAAACTAATAATGATTTGGGCTCTGACTTCTTTGAGAGGTATTTTCATATCTCATTTGGAGAAGAAGTCAGTAGCAGTAAGAATATACTTGAACTTCTTTGTCATAGCTAGAGGATAAGGTCTTACTGCATCCACTCCCCTTATGGAAAATGACCAGGAGTATCTAACTATATGTAACAACTCCAGGGGATGATGAATGAATTTTTCATGCACTTTGTAGGGATGACATTTCTTGGGTGAAATCTATACAATCATGTTTCATTGAAGACTAGAAATATCAAAGCCTTCAAAATTGACCAGAATGCCTATGCCCATACTGGTGAGATCCAAAAGCTCCTGCATGTACTTCTTTAATGGTAGCTGCAGTTTCTTATATGTCAATACACCTAAAAAGGATTCCATAAATTCCTGGTTTGTAGAGGACCCTCTGGTGATTTTTACTATCCTAAATTGTAAAATTATCCACCCTTCATTAGATCTATTCTTTTTCAGATCTATTTTGGGGAAGTACTCCATTTTGAATTTATTCCATGATCGGTGTCATCCATCCCGTGGTATGACCATATGGATCAGAAATAGGTATAACTTCATTAATTCCCACCAATATAGTGGAACTAAAGGTTAGACCACATGATGATGAGAAATACTGATGATTGTCTCATCCTGATTGAGATCTTCCAGGGTTGTGGCTAAATTATCTAGTGCATCATCTTGGGCATTTTGTGATTGTAGGGCATAAGTCAATTTCGGCTCTGAGGGAAATTTTTTCATTAACCCTCTAACGTAATCACATAAAGGGATTAACTCTTATTTTCTAATATAATAACCCCCATTGATTTTTTTGATTACCAACTCTGAATCACCTTTCATTTTTAGGTGGTTCACTTGTTCCTAGAGTGCCAATTCTAAGCCTGTGATGAGAGCTTGATATTCTGCCTCATTTTTTGTACCCACATCTGAAAACAATAAGGAATATAAAAACACTACCTTTTCTAGGGAGATAAGTACAATTCCTAACCCAAATTTGTTAAGTTTAGGGTTTTCCATTCTCTTCCCTATTGGACATCTGGAAGCTCCATCAAAGTACATTTCCCAAGTTTAGAAAATATCTTGAATAGAGAAGACCTCTTCATCAGGATGTTCAATATTCAATGATTTATCTTCTTCAAATGGGTGTTTAGTAAGGAAGTCTACTAAGTCTTGGCCTTTTACTTCTTTCTGAGGTAGAAACTGGATATCAAACTATTGCCAAATAACTACCCACCATTCCAAACACCATGTAAGCATAGGATGACAGAGGATAAATCTGAGCAGGTTATTGCAATATAACAATTGTACCTCATTATTTTGTAGGTAGTGCCTTAATTTCTGAACTAAAAAGACTAATTCTAGAAAAAATTTCTCAATACATTAATATTGAGTTTTGGGGTCAAGCATTTTTCAAATGAGATTTTAAAGGATATTTTCATTCCCAACATCATTATTTTGGGCAAGGAAGGTTCCCAGTGATCGCTCTAATGCAGTCACATAGAAAATAAGTGGCCTTCCTTCAATAGGTTAAATTAATACCAGTAGAATGAATATATATTTATTGAGTGTACCAAATGCCTCTTGGAAGTAATTATTCCATTGATAAGTGACTCCCTTATTTATTAATTAGGAGATGGGTAAACACTTTTCGGCCAAATTGGAAATAGTGCACCAAATATAGACCATGTTTCCTTGAATTCACCTTAGATATTTCAAATTTCTATGAGGTGACATTCCAAGGATTTATTTTGTCTTTCCAGGATCAACTTCAATGTCATGATTTCATAGAACTATTCCATGAAATTTTCCTAAGGTTACCCCAAAAGCACATTTCCAGGGTTTCATCTTCAAATTATGTTCCCGAAGTTTATTGAATATATTCTCTATATCAATCAAGTGATCAAAACATTTTCTGAATTTAACCCCCAGATCATCCACATAACATTCAAAAAAATTCCTAAGAAGGGTTTGAGGATATGGTGTATATCATGTTGATACATTGCACCTATATTCTTTAAGGAAAAGGGAATTACCCAATAGAAAAACACGCCTTGATGGGCTATAATCGTTGAATATTCTTCATTCTATGGGTCCATGTGAATTTTATTGTATCTAGAGTATCCATCCCTGAAATATAGAGCTTTATAGATGGATATTTCATCAATTAAAAACTCTTGATCAAAACTAAAAAATAATATTTAGGAAAATGATGGTTAAGATCTTTGAAATCAATGAAAAAATTGATTGTTCCATTATTCTATTTTCAAAAAATATATATATATATAGCTATATTGCTTTAAAAATTATTTATACACATCTTACTCTTCAAAATTCATATTCACACTAATTAGAGTAGGGTGTGGATCTTCTTTTGTACATAGATTTATTTCTCTGAGCTCATCCATAGTGGTAGAGACACCTTCCACAAATATTGGAGGAGTGTCCCAGAAATTTTATTTTTCTTCTTCATTATGTGTCACTTCTTCTGTTTCTACTTTCATAGTCAGTGATGAAGCAAAAATTTCAATGCGATGGGAAGAGTCAGTATTTGAACATATAGAATAAAGAGCCAATATTTATGACCCTAATGACGATGAAGGATCTTCCTGGAACATTGAAGATGATACGATGTGTTGGGAATCAAAATTCTTATCTTACTCTATTATTACTACACCTTATTCTAGTCATATTAGTGAAGAAGAGACTTGCTAAAGTTTGGTGGACGAAATGAAGACATATCCATTTAAGCTTTCACCACTACTTAGTAAATCAACAGGTTCTCCAATGATGTCAGGCTTAATTTCCGCAATTGAAATTATAGAAATCACCATATGAGTACTTGTATTTGGGTTTATCCATTCAATTTTATTGATGGGAAACACATAATCTATAATCAAATGTTTTAATGGGTTTCTTGGTATCTTTTCCAGGCCATTTGAAGAACTGATTCTAGTGAGCTCTTTTGTCACGGGACTCATTCTCTTCGTGTGATATAATTATGCTGCAATATACTAAGATTTACACATTTTGAACGCATCATTTTCACCAAAATATGTCTCAATTCAACCATTGAAATAGTACCTAAGAAATTGGTGGTATGAATAAGGAATTGATGCATGTTGATGTAGACAAGGCCTTCCAAATAGAATTTTAAAGGTTGTGTCCTCACGGAAAATCATAAAATATGAATTAGACACAAGATCCCCAAACTGAGTTCTGAGGGTAATATTACCTAAATGTTATTTTTCAATATTGTAAAAACCATGTAAGATTAATTTGGAAGGAGATAAGTCATATTCAGTGAGGCCTAATCGATGAAGTGTACGAATAGGAATGTGTTTGACTCCTGAGCCATTATCAATGAAGGCTCATTGGATTTCTACATCATTGGCCTTGGCCGATAGACACCAGGGCCTGATATGTCCATGTAAAACATCATCTTCATCTTTATCCATAAAAGATATAACTGTATGATATTCTATAGGATCATTATCTATATGGTAAACCTCAACAGCAGAAACTTCAGTCTCAAACTCTTGAGAATTTGATAAAGCCTTAATAAGTGATTCTTAAAGATCTTTTGACAAGTTCAAGGAATCCAAAATTGACAACTTGTCCGATAATTGGGATAGCTGTTTAAAAACATCATAGTTTTGGTTTAGAGGTTTGTGTTTCCTAGCATGGAGATTTGGTTTTTCATGTGCCTTGGAAGTTGATGTTTCTGATGTGGATGTACCCTATGTCAGAGCAGAATTTGTAAATACTTTTGGTTTAGGTAGATTACACTAACTAATTTTGTCTACTTCTTGAGACAATGACTGTGTGACATCTAATCAGTCTTCCAAAATAATCATGTTAGGACCGATTCTATCATGTGTGGGAGGACTTCCATGTTCTTGTGGATCCTTTTTAAGGTCTCTCCCATGAGTTTCCATCGTATATACGATTTGAATAATGGTAGAGTTAAAGTGGTGGTTTCTAGCATACCCATGTCTCCCCCTGTATCCTCAACCAAGGATTATTCCTCTAGTTCCCTAGTTAGGTATAGGGGACTCAGGCTCATCATAACCAGAATCACCATTGGAATAGAGATATGTTTAGTGGATAATGTTAATAGAATCCAAGATCAATTCCTCATCTGATGAGGATTCCTCTTGATGGGAGGGTTCTGGTTGTGCTATATGGTGGGGTGGTGCCCGTGCTTTTGAAATAGATGGAATGAAAAATTACATAGTCAAGTAAAACATTGGCCTTGACATGAGATCATCTTATTCAGAATTATCTTTTTTCCTTTTGATCACATCGCTTCTTTTAGGATTGACCCTTAGAGGATCGAGTTTTTGATGAAGGGGGTTTTGCTGTGGCGAGAGAGAAAGAAGACACAATAGGTTGTTTTGACTGTGTTTATAGAATGTCTTTAGTTTAGTTGATCATTTTCCTAATAATCCAATCATCATACTTATGTTCATTTTTTACTTTTGAATTCCTACCCTTAACCTTCTTCTTCTTAATCAATATAAAAAAACACATGCTACCTAGGCTGATAAACATTTTAGTTTCAGTTGTCCAGAATCTACCATTTTTTGCAGAAGGTATTTGAAAACAAAACACTTCTGAATGGAAATACCTTACATATAGTTAAAGGGACAATAATTAGTATTATCTTCATCTCCATCCTTTATTGGTTTATTTGGCCTTGGAAAATTAACTAAATTTTTTTCCCAAGATGAGATAAAGTAATCGAGAACCTGTTCATTCCGAAAAGAATAAACATTGTTCATTAATTCCTAAACTTTTTCCGTCTTTGATCTCTCTGATCATCTAGACGAGGTGTTCATTTCTATTGAAACTCGAGAGGCAGATCCCTTCAATATGATGAAGGTTTTGAAGTTGAATGAGGTACAGTTTTATGCTTAAGTGTGACTATGGAAGCCTTTCATTCCCTATTCTCCTTCCCTAAGCTGATATAATTTCACGAGATTTAGCTTTAGTCTGCACAATGGAATCCTCTATCTGTTGGGAAATTGAAGCAAGATCTCAAAACCCTCCTATGTATAACACAGGGATCAGTGGTGTGCGTAACTCATCACATATACTTTTCACACAAATTTACAACAACTCTTCTTGAGGGAGTGCCAGATTTAAGGAATATGTTAATCCTTTCCATTGAGCAGTGAATTCTAGGACTATTTCATTTTACCTTTGTTTTTAATTCATAAGATCAAAAACTTTTGTCTTTGGCAGCGTTGAGATGAATTTATGAAGGAATTTATGATAGATATCTTCCAATCCAGTAATTGATCCAGATTGCAAACTTTTGTACCAGAAAAAAGTCAGTCCCTGAAATGACTATACAGAACATCTGATATTTATTGCTTCTTGTTGTTGAGGATTCCTCATCATGGGATCACAATGTGAAACAAAATGCATTAAGTGTTGCTTTGGATCTCCCAAACCATTAATTATTGGGAATGTATTATTCAAAAAATTTGGTGGGGGAGGGACTGGATCCACCCATTCAGGGTAAGCTCTCTTTTTCGGCTGAAATGGTGAAAACCATTCATCCATAGCTTCCAATCGAGTGGTTAATTCCTGAATTGTGTTCATAATAATCTAGGGAATATCCTGATGATATGGGACCTATATAGGTACAATAGCTGGAGCATGAATAGGTGTCACGATGGCAAAACCACTGGTGGTGGTGCTGGTATTTGTCTTGGATAATCCACAGGGACAGGCCTATAAGGATGTGTTTGATCATGCCCTGATTGTGTAAACAATTAAGGGAATTCATTATCTTCATCTAAAGTTACAAAAAATCCTATTTTTTGAGGAGTTCCAATAGGATTTTCAAGTTGAGGATTTTCTTTGGGAGCATGTCTAATAGAAATATTGCTTTGAAGTAACTCTCTATTGAGTATTTTCAACAATTTCATCTCCTCTTCTTAATATGAAAATAATTCATCAAGCAAAATAGATTGAACTTATTTAGTGGAAAAGTGAGAGGTGATATGACTTATACCTTTCCCCTTGATATATTCCTTTCTAAGGGGTATAAGGTTGTTACTTGAGGGCATACATAGATAATGGGAAAACCTCTGTTTTCTGGTATGTACACCTCCTTCTTTTGCTTCAGTGAGTACCATATTTTGGATAATAACGTCATCTTCTAATTCCCCTAAATGTGACTCAATTTCTATAGGATGTTATGAAATGGTGTTAATAAAATTTACTGACTCATAATGAAATTATGGAATTGTATAAATATCTTTATATGATTGTCTCCTTCTGTATCTTCCATGAGACTATGTTCTCCTATATGATGAATTCCTGGGAATTGTTTGATGTCCAGTAACTTGAAGGGAATCCATGGATAATTAATTTGTGTGCTCTCTTTGTTTCTTCTTCCCTAATCGGTAGAAAACTGAATTCCATTGAGGAGGGAATTTTAGATGTGAAAAAGACCTCAGCCCTGAAGGATGGGGTTATTCCTTCCCTTCTTCTTCAAACCTTCGAACTTTTTGTATAGAATTCAAAGGTTGAATTAAACAAGCCCCAATCCCTTCAAGATGGGGTGGATCCTGAACTACTATAGCTGAGATTCACACATCTAATCTTCTGATTTTACAAATTTTTGTTCGGACATTAGCTGGGTTCATTATCCCACAACCACTCAAATCACCAATTTTGGAAGATTACTGTGCTATTTTAGAAATTTGTGTTATCTAATGTCTGATATCCACTAAGCGGGAGGCCTACATAATATTCTCAGATTATTGATGAAAAATTATCTCTATATATTTCTTTCTTTGGGCCTAACTCTGATGAGATCTAGTTGAGTCATGTTCTTGAGCGAACATTTGATTACATACAAGATCTGTTGATTGTAGCTGACCATGGGCAATAACATTACATGAGACCACTTTTGGTGGACTTTTCTGCTTTTGGATCACAATGAAATTCAATTCTCCATGTTCACCCCATCCTCTAATACAAACACCATATGGGGTATCAGAAATTAACTGGTGCATCCTCTTTAGTGCATCGAGGCAAGCACACAGAAGGGTTATCTACTAATTTTAAACCTTTGGATGTTGGAAAACTGGGAGATATGACAATTCAATTTGGCGTTACAACCCTTATATCACCTTTAAATTATTTTGGTATTCATTATATGGTAATTTATTAGTTTTCAAATGATGAAGAGTTTTCCATAATTTAAGGCAGACATCATGAATGAAATCTTCTTCCATTGATTCTGCAATGTTGTTTTGAGAATTTTCCAAAGGCCAGAACATGACTGGTACTTCTCCTTTATCCAAATATGTTCTCATTTTCAATATATCTTCATCATATTTCACTAGAGGTTTCCCCACTTGGTCTGACCAAATTTAATGCTTCTCGATTGTTCGATTAAAAATAATGGAATTAGTTGATTTTCCCCCCATCATATTAGAATATATATAACCCATGGTAGATTAAAAGAATGACCCTCCCCTTAAGATTTCATTTGGTTGAGAAAGAATTTCACTCATTAATGACAAGGTTTCAGACATGACTAGCCTTATGTTGGAATGTTCCTCGAGATAAGAGGTCTTTCTCATTATTAAATTGTCTATTATAGAATTATCATGAAAGTGTAAAATACTACTACAAATTGAAATTTCGTAGAAAATACCATAATGGGGAGGACCACCATGGTGGATTACAACAAGGTATAGATCCTCTGGCTCTTTGGTCTTCTAGGAAAATGGGGGGTTTCTGTGGATCTCATCGGGAGATAGGTTCTCTGGATTGACTAAATTTTCATGAAGCAAGCTTTCATGAAAAAGTTCTCAATGGGGAACTTCATAATTTCTGATAATACTCCCATAATTTAGTAATGAGAGTGTAGGATCTTGAGCTTCAATATATAAATTCATGAGGGCATCGAGAACACTAGCATTGAGGGGATCCAAATCACAGATTGGATTTTGATTTTCCAACTGTGTTTGATGAGACATCTTCTTGGATGCTCTATTACAATTTGTTGGGGCCAATTTCTGGGAGAATTTGTTATCATGGGTAGGTGTATGTGACTTCATTGGAGTGGTCATCGTAGCAATCGAATTATCTTTAATTGGAAAGGGTCTATGTTACCAATCTTGTTGTTCATATGATATGGGATAGTATGCCTCATAACCCTCCTGGACTGGTATAGAGTTATGTATCTTCTCCAGGATGGCATGTAGATGTTTCACCTAAGGTGTGGAGAAAAGTTTTGGTGTCTATTCCCCTGGTACTGCTAAAGTTTTTGTTTTGATATTCTGGCATTCTTCTAGAATATGGGCAGGAATTTGTGTGTGCCCTTTCACCATTGTTAAGATGTGTTTGGTGACTTCAATGTATGAACGGGAATATATGACCACTCCGTATCTAGAGTAGGTGTATGGTCTTGAACTTGTCCTCCATTTATTGTCATTGGATACTAACAATACTCATGTATGGGGGTAGAGAGTTGAGAATACCCCAGTTTTGTCATCAGAGCTTTTCGGTTGACATCTCCGAGTGATGCCAAACGGGACTGTTGGAAGGCTTGATGAATAATGGAAGGTGTATGTGCCTTATAGATGTTTCCCATAAATAATGGTTTATAGACATCATTCAATATTGGCAGATATGATTGTTGGTAGAATTGGTGAGTGTAAGTAGGTGTGTGTGCCTGTTTACCAGTTGCCACCACATTTGATTGGTGGGCTTCCTTTAATGCAATCAGACGAGCCTACTAACTGCTAATAATTTGTAAACATCTATATTCTCCTGTTCATGGGACACTAAAGGTTTTTCTGGTGGGATTGTTGGGTCGCTTCTAGATGAGCTTGCTGGGCAACAGAATTTGGACGAACGGGTGTATGTGCCTGCTCATTGTTTACTATAAAGTTAGGCTGATGGACTTCTCTAGAGGGGACAAAGGTAAGTAACTTCTCCCTACTAGCCATTCATTGTCCCCAGAGTTTCATATTGCATTCCCAAGTCTGAGGTACTTGGGCCGAACATCCAGAGGCAACACCCCCATCATGTAGTGGGTTCACTACCGCACAATTCTTCTAGCATCGATTATTGGTGTGAGTCCCCACAAAGGACCCATTTATCTTTGAGTTGAGGCCATGAGTGACCTCTTGATTCCCCTCCATTTAGTATGGTAGGAACTAGTTTTTTCATTCCAAGGATAATGACCTGAAATGGTTGAATATGGTGGTTGGAACCATTGGATTCTTGACCATCGGACGTTGATGACCAGACGATCGAGTGTTGTTATTAACCTGGAGAGCCTGTCGGGAAGCCTCCAAGGTTGGGATAGTATCATACTGTCGATATTCCCTTACTAGTACATTTGAGACCTAGCGTTGAAGATTCTATTTTAATAATGAAATCTTTCCAGTGGATGACGATCCAACTTGATCAGTGTTCGGGGCTTTCACGGGTGCACGTTTGCAGGATGCCTTTTTGGAGTGAAGAGAGTTATGAGAAAACATGAAAACAAAAATAAAATATGCTAAATAAAACACATTTATATGGATACATGGATGATTGACTCTTTTGTATGGCCTTCCTTTATTAATTGATAGGGGCTTGAAAGGTGGGTAACATTATTAACATGGTTAAGGATTCACGTCGGGTTCGCTATTTTTGTTTTGTAGTTCCTTCAAACGTGTGTTCTAGTTTAAGAATCACTGCTTCTAGGTAGTTTCCATTGGATTTATTCATGGAAATAGAAACATCCAATAGTTCACTATCCTAAAGGGTCCTCCTTTCCAAAGGTAAGAGTTTTTTAAGTTTGAACTTTGTGATACTTAAGAACATGTATTGGTTGAGAGGATGGGAAGTCAGACTCATCACACACTTTTGGGGGAAATTGTTTTAAACTCTGAGACTCGCTTTATAAATTTAAGATATTTTCATGAATCCTTATTAATTCACCATGTATAAAATAATATTCCTTTGGAATTTGTGGTCACTTATTAACATGTCTGAGATTTAGAATCATCTTTATATATTTGAGGTTCTTCATTAATGGAGATATCCATATGTATTTGAGGGTATCCATCAACAGTATCCTCTCATATACTATTAAGAGATTCTTTTAATCATCGTTATGATGATACTGGTTTTTAAGCCACTAAGTGGGGAACTCTAGAATTTAGTGTCATCCAAAGAGATAAAGGTTTGTTTTGATATTGGGGTCGTAGCCACAAAAGGGATACCTATGTATCCTTGTGAAAGGAATCAGAACCCTCGTATTTCACTGCCGCTAAATGTAACACATCATACCTTTTAAGGTCGTGTGATAAGGACCTAATTGTATAGTTCAATGTCATGAGTAATGGAAATATATGTGAAATGTTCTTAGTCAAGGTTTGGTGTGGGACTTATGACTATGTAGCCCGAGGAACTTGGAAAGAATATATGTTTCCAATTAAGATTAGACCTTGTTGTAAATATGTCCCAGGAAGAATAAGGTTCATTTTAAGTGTTGGGTTTGAACCTCAAAGAGGCTTCCTACATATCCCATGTGGATGGGAATCAAAATCCATGTAGTTTGATAAGTTTCATAGGAGAGTATAGTCCTTTTAGAGAAATTATTTTGGGGTTACTTCCTGAAAATGATTAATTTGTGATTTGGGGGGTTTAATTTTGGGATTATTCCTAAGGAGGAAGCCAAAATTAAGATAATTAAGGTAGGATTCATAAATTGGTTATCCAGTGAGCTTGGGCCCTATGAAGGCTTCCTATATATCCAAATTATGATGGGAATCATAATTTTCATAGCTTATTCATTGTGTTGGGGCTTAGGCATTAGATTTCCCATTTGTGGGGACATGATTTGGTGAACCCTTTTTGGAAGGGAACCATTTTGAGCTTGGTCCTTCAAGTAGGCATCCTACGTATCCTGGTATGAACAGAAATTAGAGTTCTTATTGTTCAAGAATGATTTTTTTGTTGTGATCATAACAAATCTCTATGCCCATGTGATTCATTCTCAGTGTGAGAAATAATAGGATGTCAAAGACTCAACAAATGCATCCACACTTTTCATCATCTGTTGGTGGAAGAGGGCGCGTCTACGGCGGAGACGGTGGATGAGGGTGAGGTGGCTAGGGAAGAGGGTGACACGAAGAGCCTTCCCTCTATTCTCTTTTCTTTGGAAAAGGGTCCAATGTAATGAAAGAGTTAAGGTGAAGGAAGTAGACAGGAGAAATAATGCAACCTCTTAATTTCAAGGTTAGGGGATTACACTAAGATGGCTACCCTAAAATTGATCCTGGTAGGGGAGGGAGACTTTTCCTTTGCTTGAATGGAAAAGAAAGTGGGAACCGTACCTTTCCTACCAGAGACCTGAGGCTCCAGGTCTTAGAGATGAGAAGGGGAGATCAAAACCCAAACCCTAATCCTCCAAACCTGGAACTCCCCAATACTATTTCTGGGAGAAAGGTCCCTGTGACTATGGATATACAAACCCATAGAGACTCTATGAACCATAAACCCGTATTGAAACAAATACTGGAAACCTCTGACTGTGGATATACAAACACAAATAAGAGACACGTTGATGTGCCTTTTCCAAAGGTTCGATAAGTCAGAAGGTATTGGTAGAGGTCTCTATAGAATCCATCTTAGATAACAGAGCCAATTAAGAAGAAGCCATGCCATGAATGGCTTTGAAGAGGGTATAATGGCTTGTAAACTGAAGAGATTAGGTGAATCAAAGAAGGGTGCCCATGTAAGTTATGTTGTGCAAGCGTGGGTGCGCAAGTAGGAAAGGGGGACCTGATGTTAGCCTATGTGACAAACAATTTCAATGTTAATACTTGGGTAAGATTAGACTCAATCCATCAAGAGTATTTACAGATATTTCTAGAAGTGGGCCGCTAAAGTTTTTTTAAGAGGAATAGGGGCGCACAAGTGTTTCTGATTCGAGGAGGTTGGACGCCTCAGGCACGCAAGTTTTATGGATTTCAAACACTAAAAAAGACTTAATTACAGTGATCCTCTTTCAAATCCTCATCTCTAGGTGTTAAGGAACTACCTTGAAAGTTTTGGAAGACTTAGGAAAAGCAATAGGGAGACTAGAGCAACAATTAGGCTTTAGGGAAATTCTTCCATACAAATGAAAGCACCAATGGTAAATTTATTGGAAAAAATAGGACCCTGGGAGAAAATATATTAGGTATGCCAAAAAATTTCATGCCAAATTGTGGCGCGCAAGTACCTTGTGCATGGACAATGATTTGCCTAGACTAAGGGGATCCAATTTTCAAGCCTTTGAAAATAATGATTTTCTTCATGTGTTTTCTCCTCTTTTTTCTATGGAATTTAATTTTGTCCCTTTTTAGACTCTATGATAGAACATAGTTTCAACACCCATAAAAACCAAAAAAACCATAAAAAACTAAAATACCCTAAAATTCCCATTAATGACTAAAAAGGTAATAAACACCTAAAATATCATAAAAACCAAAAAAAACCCTAAAAGGTCCTAAAACCCTAATAGAATCTAAAAATACTCTAATAAACTTAGAAGAGCCTAAAAACCCTAAAAGACACTAAAACCCCTAAAAACATAATATACCACAAATCCCTAAAAGACTCTAGAAAACACAAAAACCATAAAAGAATGTAGAAAACACTAAAAACCCTAAAACAACCTAATGACCGATAAAATCCTAAAGGAGCCTAAAACCCCCTAAAAACTCTAAATGACCCTAAAACCCCTAAAAGACCAAAATGTACTTAAATAACCCTATATGACCCAAAAAATACTAAAAGACCCTAAAGGGCCCTAAAAACAAAAAAAACCATAAACCATTAAAACATTAAATCACCCTAAAAATCCTAAAACCGCATAAAACCCTAAAACCCCTAAAACACCTTGCCATACCATAAAAACCTAAAAACACTTAAAGCACCCAAAAATCCATAAAAATAAAAAAAATGACTCTAAAAACTTGTAAAAACACTAAATAAACCATATACACACTAAAATACCCTAATTACCTGAAAAACCCCAAACACTCTAAAACCCCTAAAACCCCATGAAACCATAAAAACCTTAAAAAATGAAAACCCAAAATAAAACCATAAAAACTATAAAATCCCATTAAACACCAAAGAACCCAAAAAACTTTAAAACCCATACAAACTTTAAAACCCATACAAACTTTAAAACCCCAAAAATACATTAAAACCCCCACAAACACTTAAAACCCTTGAAAATCCTAACAACTACATAAAAACACCTAAAACCTAGAAAAAACACCTAAAACACTAAAAATAAATAAATAACCCTAAAACAAAAAATAACCTAAAACCTCCCAAAACACAGAAAACCCCAAAAAAAATTCAAACCCTAAAAAACTATAAAAATATTACAAAACCCTAAAATGACTAAAATCATGAAAATCACAAAACCTTCAAAAAATAATAAAAACCCCTAAATCCGTACAAGACATAAAAAATCATAAAACCCTCAAATCCCTAAGAACCCTTAAAAGACTCAAAAAATCCTTAAATATTCTAAAAACACTAAACCCCTAAAATTTACAAAAACCTATAAAAACCCAAAAATACCCTTAAACCAAATAAACGCCATAATAACCCTAAAAACCCCTAAAACCCGTAAACATCTATAACAAAATTAAAAACCTAAAAATCATAAAAAAACAGTAAAAATCCTTAAACAACTAAAAAAATATGAAAAAACCCAAAAATAATAAAAACAGTTAAATGTCCCTAAAAAAAATAAACCCCTAAAAAACCCTAAAACACTAAAAACCATAAAACCTATAGAACCCCTAAAAATACTAAACACATTAAAACCCAAAAAAATAAAAAACCTAAAATCCTAAAGAAACCCTAAAAATCCCTAAAACATTAAAATGACTAAAAAAATCCATGAATAGCATTAAAACCAAAAAAACACTAAAAACCATAAATACACTAAAATCCATAAAACCCCTAAAAACCCATACAAGCCCAAAAACTAGGAAAAAACAATATAAAAAACTAAAAAACCTAAAATCCCTAAATAAACCCTAAAAGACCCTATAAACCTAAAAAACTAAAAACACAAAAACACTAAAAGAACTAAAAGACACTAAAAACCTAAAAACCCAAATTGACTATAAAAAACCCCTAAAACCCCATGAGACTATAAAAACCCAAATAACACCTAAACCCCTTAAAGGAACTAAAATCTCTAAAAATCCATAATGGCCACTAAAAATATTAAGGGACCTAAAAAACCAAAATAACCATAAAGGACCTTGTAAACCCTAAAAATGTAAAACTCCCTTAAGGAACCTAAAAACACTAAAACACCTAAAAGACACTAAAACCCCTAAAAACCATAAATTTTCCTAAAACACTAAAAACCAAAAATAACCTAACCCCCCCCCCCCAGAAACCATAAAAGACCCTAAAATATCAAAAAAACTATAAGATCCTAAAAGCCCAAAAAGGCCCTAAAAGAGACTAAAAATGGTAAAAACCTTAATAGACCCATAAAAGCCTAAAAACAATTAAAAGTCCCAAAAACATTAAAAAACCACAAAAACTATAAAATACCATAAAAACCCAAAAAAACCTTGACAACCCCCAAAAACCTAGAACCCCCATACCCCTAAGAACCACCAAACCCCCTAAAACTCTTAAAAACCATAAAACCCCTAAAACCCTAAAAATTCCCCAAAACACCTAAAAACAAAAAAAAAACCTAAATAACCCTAAAACACATAAAAATAAAAATAAACCAAAAAAACCACCAAAAACCATAAAACTCTAAAAAACATTAAAATGCAACATCAAAACCCCCCTAAAAATATTTAAAATCCACAAACACCCTAAAAACCCTAAACTATAAAAACCAAAAACCAAAAAACCCATAAAATCACCTAATATCCCTAAATAACATAAAACATTAAAACATCTTACAAACTCAAAAAAACACATAACACACCTAAGAACCCAAAAGACCTAAAAACCCCAAAACCCTAAAAACCCTAAATAACCCAGTGAAAACCCTAAAACCCCTAAAACCTATAAAAAACCCCATAAAACCCTAAAACCATAGAAAACCCTTAATGGTTTAAAAACCATAAGACCCTAAAAACACAAAAAACAATAAAATAGGCCAAAAACACCAAATCCCCCTAAAAATCCATGCAAACCCGTAAAACCATAAAAACCCTAAAAACCAAAAAATAACAAAAACCCCTAAAACACATATAAAATAAAAAATACATAAAAATACTAAAAACCTAGAAACAAATAAAATTCATAAAAATACTTAAAAATCTTAAAAAACTAAACACTCTAAAAACCATAAAACCCCAAAAACCCAAACAACCATAAACCCCAAAAAACCCCAAAAAATATATAAAAAATCTAAAACCCATTAATATCCCTAAAGCCCCTAAAACCCAAAAAAAACCCCAAAAACCCTCAAAACCCTAAAATAGGTAAAACACATAAAAACCATTCAAATAATTAAAAACTATAATAAACCTAAAACTATTAAAACCCTAAAGCTTTAAAAAATAATAACACTAAAAACACAAACACACTAAAATCCCCTAGAAAACCAAAAAACCTAAAAAAGCTAATAATCATAAAAATAACTAAAAACCGAAAACCCCTAAAACCATAAATCCCCAAGAACCATAAACCCTATAGTAACAAAAAAACAATGAAATCCACAAAATCCATTAAAAAACATTATCACATTAAAAACACATGAAACGCCTTACATACCCTGAAGGACCCTAAAAACCCTAAAAACCCTAAAACACATAAATCCATAAAAACCATTAAAACACATAAAACCTCAAAAACACTAAAAACCCTTAAAAACACTAACATAACCTAAAAAATTGTAATCCCCAAACCTTAAAAACTACCGTAAACCCCTAAAACACCCTAAAACCTCTAAAAGACACTAAAAATCCTAAAAATCCTAAAAATCCTAAAAATCACTAAAAACCTAAAAAGTCAGAAAAGTCACTAAAACCCCTAAAAACCATAAAAAATAGAAAATCCCTAAAAGACTCTAAAAACCTAACAACCCTAAAGATTGTAAAAAACCTAAAAACCCCTAATGGAGCCTAAAAACATAAAGGACCCTAAAAGATTAAAGTCCAATAAAGTTCCCTAAAAGGCCATAAAGTTCCATACAAACCATAAGAAAACCCAAAACATGTTAAAAACCCAATAAAACCTCAAAACCCAAAAAACACCATAATATCCAAAAAAACCTAAAACCCCCTAAAAACTATAAAATACTATAAAAACCACTAAAAAGCATAAAAAATATAAAAACAATAAAATAAATTAAAACACTATGAAAAATTAGACCATAAATACACTAAAAAACAAAAAAAAACATAAAAATGAAAAAAAAGATCAAAAAAACACTCAAACCATTAAAAATACTAAAACACATAGAAACCCATAAAACATAAAAAATACAAAAATCCCCTAAAAAAATAAACCATAACCCTTGAGAATAACCGAAAACCCCTAATATACAAAAAATCCTTAAAAACCCAAAACCCCACCCCCAAACACCTAAAATATGGAAAAAATCAGAAAATCCCTTAAATGCCCAAAAAACCCAGAACAACCATAAAAAGAAAAGGTCGTAAACCCTCAAAAACTCCTAAAAACCAAAAAACCCTAAAACCCCTTAAAATTTCATTAAAACCTAAAAAACACTGACAACATAAAAAAACACTAAAAAATCCTAAACCACCTAAAAAGGATCAAAAACCATGGAGGCCTTCAAAACACTAAAAACCCTAAAAACAATAACCCCCCCCACACAATAGTAGAAATCTTAAACAAGCCCTAAAAATCCAAAAAACCACTAAAACATTAAAAACCCTAAAAAAACATACAATCCTAAAAAACCTAACAAACCAAAAAAAAACTCATAAAACCCATAACAAACCCTAAAACCTCTAAAACACCAAAAAACCAAAAAACCTATAAAACAATAAAAACCATTAAAAACCCAAGAAAATAGTAAACCCCTAAAAACCCTTAATAAATCATAATATCCCTAAAAACGCTAAAATCCCCTAAAACCATAAAACCCCATAAAAGACCATAAAACACTAAAAACCCTAAAATCCTAAATTCATTGAATAGACATTAAAAACCCAAAACATCCAAAAAAAGACATCCCTATAAAAATCCTAAAAGAAACTAAACCCCAAAAAACATAATAAAACCATACAGAACCAAAAAAATCATAGAAAATAGTAAACACCGTAAAAACCCTAAAATTTTAAAAACAACCAAAACCCTAAAATAGTCATAATGATCCTTAAAAACTATAAAACCATATAAAAATATAAAAAACCAAAAAATACATCAAAAAATTCTAAAAAAACCCTTAAAATAGAAAAAACTATAAAACTCATAAATACCCACGAAAAACATCAAAAAACTAAAACCCCTAAACCATTAAGAAATCTAAACCCACTAAAACCACTAAATATCTCAATATACTCTAAAACCACTAAATCCCCCAAAATATCTATAGGTCCCTAAAAGTCATTAAAATGTAAAAAAACCACTAAAAACCCTAAAACATTAAAAACTCTAACAACCCATAAAAACCCTAAAAACTATTAAAACTAAACCCCAAAGAAAACATTAATAAACCTCAAAACCCTAAAACCAAAAAGAATAACCCTAAAACCACTAAAACCCTTAGGTGAAGTTCTCTCTCAATGACTTCTTATCTCCCAATGACTCCATGACGGCACCAGCGGTGATCCTTCCACACCCCCCCCCCCCTGTGGGGGAGGGTTTTTCACTCGATGGCAATCAGGACTTTTCCATCATCTCTCCTCTTGTGCCTGACTGTCATCCCCCCTTCACTATAATTGATCTTTTCTTGAAGGTTCTTGACATATATGAAGGCTACCCTCACTTACCCTTATCGAACTCCGAGTTCCATGCGACCTCTGCACTTCATGGATTGACCCTAGTTTCCTGGTTCATGAAGAACCAACCCTTGATGGAGTCTTTTGAGAGATTCGTTTTTGGATGTTTGAATCATCAAGATCAGGTGAAGGTAGGGTTATTGGATGACCTCTTTTTTATGATCCAGTTCTCAATGGAGGAAGATATAATTTGTGCTTGGTCCACAGACCCTTGAAGCCTCAATGGCGTCAGATTCTTCCTCTTTTAATGGAGATTTGACCTGCACATGAACAGGGACTTGTAGTTGATTGCTTCAAGGGTTAGGTTCCTGGAACTCCCTCTTCTGTTTCAGAATCCATCCATTATTTCTATTTTCGAAAATCTTATGGCCTGGTATTTGTGTTCGGACAGCCGGACTCAAGCGATCTTCCACCCAGTTACCCGAAGAGTATGGGTTTAATTGGATGCCTCACAACCTCTGATTGACTTTGTATAGATTACTGCTGGAAAGGAGTTTCGTTACAAATAGTCAGTTGTTGTGGAGTCCTCTATTGCGTTCTGCTCAATATGTAGGAAACTAGGTCATTTTAGCACAACTTGTAGAGGAGGGGGTAGCAGTGCATGAGTTATCGAGGGTGAACGACCAGTGATGGTAGATGATCAATGTAATGTTGTGACAGGGACTCCTGTGATAAAGGCACTGTCGTGACAATCTGTTAGGCTAAAGGTCTCTCAGGTGTATGAGAGATTGAAGTGGAATATGGTGAGTTTGCATGAGAAGGGAGTAATGGAGACTGAGGAAAGTGTGAGGTCCCCTAGGTTGGGCTATGAAGATTTACAGGAGCAGGGGCGGCTAGAATAGTGGAGGAACCTGCTTCGGGTGGGCAGGGAATGAAGGTGTAGGCTTTAGTTAATCCTTCATTGTAGCATGGGTTTGGCTCGCTGGCCTCGGAGGGGGAGGCTGCTACAAAGAGGCTGGTGACGATATCACCATTTGGTGGTCTGGACGTGATGGTTCCTCGAACTGGTAGCAGGCATGAAGAGGTTGTTGAGAGGGTGGTACAACTTCTCGGGATTCTGGGGGATGCTGCATGCTTAGGAGGGGTGGATGAGGTCCAATAGGTTGTGTTCTCTTATAGTGGGCAAGCTGGACATAGGGAGGTGCTGGATTTGGATGGTGCCCCCTTGTGTAACAGGTTTGATTTTCTTTGTTTTGTGGATTCAGAGGAGAAGGATGATGCAGAGGGGGATGCCGAGCATCAGGGGGTGGTGGAGGAACAGGGGGAGGTAGCTGATTCCTGGGTCGTGACTGCTGCTAGGCTTGGTACCTTTGTGGATGAAAATGGTCCCTTGGTGGAACCTTTTCCTGGTGATGTTTTCCATAGGCGAGATGAGATGGAATTTCCCCTGTTTAAGGCTCATGGTGATGGTGTGGGGCCTGTGGAAGGCTGAATCAATGAGGCTTCACTGGTCCCTAGAGGTGATATGTTGAATAGGTCATGGTCATTGCGTGGTGGAGAAAGGGTGGCCCAGATGGCCAGTGACACCAATGGGCACTCTGATTGTGCCTTTGAGCAGAAGATAAGGGTGATGCAAGTGATCATGCACAATAGTGATGGGTTTGCTGGGAATGATCCTTCTTGCCAGGGAAAAAAGCTGACTGGGCAAGTGGGGAAATTGCCTGAAGTGGAGGTGGATCACTCTATTTTTGACGTCGGGTGTCCTACTTTGAAAGAGGGTAAGGGCATGCAGCTCGTGATGGATGATGTGGTGTCTGCTCCCTATCTGGCTATCGAGATACCGGACCCGAGAGTCCCTTGCATGTCGCAGTGTGGGGTCCTTCCTGATTGTTCGCTTAATGAGGAAGCCCTCTTCATCCCTGACTTCTATGAGGATGGTAAAAGGTTGAATCACAATAAGGATATGATCATTAAGGAGAGGCATAAAAATATGGATGACGGTTCTTGCTCGGGACACTTGAAGAGGAGGATGAAGCGGGATTACTCCACTCTTCCCAGAGACATGGATACCCGAGCATCATCAAAGGCTATCAAACTGAAAGTCAATGTTAACAAACGGGAGCATCAGCACACCCCAGCGCAAGTTAGACGCAGGGAGGAGCTCTTAACGCTCCTCAAACTTATGAGGATTTTGAGTCAAGATGTGAATCGATGGACAAAGTGGCAAACTGTGACTTCTACTCTGACCATGCGGATCTTGGATATGGAGCAGAGGGTGATCCTTATGGCGCATTTTCATTTTCTAACATTGGCGGTGATGTTTACGAAATTGTTTTTTCTTTTTGGGTTTTGTCTTTGGGTTTGTTGGGGGTTATTAGGGGTTTTGGGTGTGGGTCGTTTGCTCCCTACCCTCCCTTTTCTACAGTGCGTTCTTTCTAATAAATTTTGGAAGGAATAGCCTGGCCTCACACCTTCCTCGCCCAAAAACCAAAAAAATATTAAAAAACTCTAAAAACACTAAAAACATTTAAAACCCTAAAAGACTAAAACCCCTAATAGGATTAGGATTGGGGGCACCCTTGATGAGGGCCCTTGTGTCATCAACAAGTTTACTCCCCTCTCGAGAAGGTTTTGGGCAGATGATGGTGAGGAGGAACAAAAGAAGGAAACTACTAACTAGCCCACGGGTGATAAAAAGTCTCAACAGCAGAATGCCAATGAACCCGACAAGAAACCTGTGGGCAGGCCCCCAAAAAAGAAATGGGGAAAAGGAGCAGGAGCTGTATCTAAAACCCACAATGAAGGTCTTCTTCTGGAATTGTAGACGGATTGGGAATCCCCCTACCTCCCGTGCGCTCAAACACTTCAACTTGGTGAATAAACCATGCATTTTTGGGATGGCTGAACCCATGAAAAATTTCAAGGAATGGAAAGACTGGAACAACATTCTCACGTGTTGGTGATACTCCCCTAACCATCTCATTTGTGTATGCCTCACGCGCTTATACAAAAAGAAGGCAACTATGGTCTCACATGGAGCAAACTAGTGGGATGGTCTGTCACAACTGGATTGTAATCGGTGACATCAATACGGTTTTAAGACCTGATGAAAAGACTGGAACAACATTCTCACGTGTTGCTGCAGATGAGTTTTCCCTCTGCATTGATAAATGCAACCTTATGGAGATCCCCACTTCCCTTGATCAATTTACATGGGGCAGGTTTACTATCAACGGAAAGCAAGCCAGTAAGCTCGATAGATGCCTCTTTCAAATCATTGACACTTGTCGCCCATGTGAAATATCTGGATCTACTCTTCCCACAATTAACTCGAACCACAATCCACTTTTGGTTGACATCTTCTTTGGCGGCAGGAGGGTATCACCCCTCCCATTCAAATTTAACAACGCCTGGCTCATGATCTCGGGCTGTAGGGAGGTGGTCAGTGACAGATAGAAGTGTGAATTCCAAGGAAGCCCACTATTTGTTGTGGCATTGAAGCAGGAGAAGATTAAGGAACTGCTGAAGGAATAGAGTACAAATTAATTTTCAAAAATTGTTGAGGACATCAAACTGGTAGAAAATCAACTTTCTTTACTTCATATTAGTGAGCAGCAGCAGTCTGCACCATCTGGGGACGCATTGCGTGCCCAATTCAAGCTGGAGGAACTCCTGGATTTAAAAGAGAAGCTTGACAGGAAACAATTCAATGTGAGCTGGCTCAAGGATGGGGATAGGAATTCTACGTTCTTCAATAGGCTGAATAAGAAGAAAAAGGCCAGAAAAGGAATGCATACCATAAAGGTGGATGGGGTTACCTATACATCTATGCAGTAGATTTCTGATGCGGCTGTCAAATACTTCAGGGATCATTACAATGATGATGGTCGGTCCGTGCAACCTAGCCTCATGAGTGAAATTAACCCATGTATTGGGGAGCTGCAGAATCACAACCCAACTTAGATCCCCGCTGAGGAAGTCAGGAATGCACTGTTTTCACTCAACAGCGAGAGTGCACCTGGTCCGGATGGTTTTAGCAATAAGTTCTTCATGTGTTATTGGTACATAATGCATGTAGAACTCTCCAGTGCTGTCAGATGATTCTTCACTTGCGGCTCGACTCCACACGGTATTAACTCCAACTTCCTGGTGCTACTACCCAAGAAGGAGAATGCATGTGAAATCACTGAATTTCGACTGGTTATTATTGGAAACACGATTCCGAAAGTCATCAGCAGAATCCTATCCATCAGAATGGGAAGAATTGTTCATGGAATTATCACTCTGAATCAATTTGGGTTCATCCCGGGCTGCAATATTCAGAGCTGTCTTTAATCTACCTCAGAAGACATAAACATAATGAGGAAGCAATCGAAGCATGGCAGCTTCGCTATGAAGCTGAACATCTCCAAAGCATTTGACACGATAAATTGGAGTTTTTTATTCGAGGTCCTGGCTAGGTATGGATTCTCCAATTCTGTTATCAAGTTGATCAAGGGTATCCTTTATAGTGCCATAATATCAGTTCTAATTAATGGCTCCCCAAAGGGGTACATTGATTGTACTCGCGGGGTGAGACAGGATGAACCCATCTCAGGTCTCCTCTTTGCCTTAGCTGAGGACTATTTGAGCCGTTGGATTCTTGATATGGTACAAGCTAGCATATATAGGCCAATCAAAGCAGGGAGGGATCTTTATGTACCTACACACGTGCTCTATGCTGATGACATTCTACTATTCGGGAAAGCAAATATGAAAACTCTCTCCTCTATCATGTCGGTACTGGGACACTATGAGGATGTGGCAGGTCAGAATATTAGCTGAAAAAAATCATTTATCATCTTTGGTAATAGGATATCTGCCACAAGACAGCACAGAATTGCGAGGAAACTTGGAATTGTGAGGGGCTCTCTACTGTTTTCGTATCATGGTGTCCCCCTATTTTGGGGGATAATTAAAAGCAGTCACTTGGAGAGCATCTCCCTGAAGATCACACAACAACTGGAAAGCTGGAAAGGGAAGTGTTTATCGCAAGCGGGTCGAGTCTGTTTAGTCAACTCTATAATAACATCCATGTTTGTTCATGTGTTCTCCAGATACATATGGCCCTCATGCCTGCTCAATAGCCTTCAAACCAAAATCAGGAACTTTGTGTGGACAGGCTGCATGAATGAACAGAAACTGACAACTATATCCTGGAAGGAGTGCACAAAGCCCATTGATATGGGTGGGCTCGGCATAAAGGATCTCAAGAAATTCAATGATGTGATGATTGGTAAATTCACTTGGAATCTGTTCAACCCACAAGACTCCAGTCTAGACTTCCTGAGGGAAAGATTCAGCCAAAGGATGTGTAATGATTTCTCTGGATATATCATTTCCTCGGTCTGGACCAACATCAGACATTCATGGAGGGAGATAGTGCAAAACTCGAGATGGTTTGTTTCAAGACACTCAGGGCTTAATTGTTGGACAACCACATGGCTTGAGAGGCCACTTGCTGAATCTCTTCAGCCACCGCAGAACCTACAACATCTATCCATTGCAGAGGTTCTATGCAGAATGGATGAGCTGGAGAGTGCCCTGCCAACCGAAATCATCTTTCAAATCCATAGATATAACTTAATTGAGGAAGACTGCATTATATGGACGCTAAATCGAATTGGAAAGCTAAGTACAAAAAAACTTTACCGGTTCAAATGTGAACAAAGAAATCATCCACCTGCATGGATTTCAAAATTCCAAAGACCATTTATACCTCCCTCTACATACCATCTTGTGAATTAATGAATTAATTCATTCTTGTTTTTTTTATTTAAATTCATTTTAAATTCTGTCATTTTTACTCACCTTTTATTTAACACTGCTGCGCCTTCTGTTTTGTTCTGCCGGGTGAGAATATTTGCCACGTTGGCAATCCTCTGCCTACCGGCCCTTGCGTCATGGCCGTTGATCTCCCTTGCCGCCCATTCTTCCTGGGGCGTCCACCTGTTTCCGCTGGCTGAACGGCTTGAACCCTCAGCGGCATTTCGGTTTTCATTTTGTCTTCGTGGCAGGCTCTCGCGAGGAAGACAATTTTCTTTTGAACCGTGGCTCGCAGGGGGGTTTAACCCACCCTGCTACGACTTCCCTAAAGCAGAGAAGATTTTTTTTTTGGGACGACACCCGCAGCTTCTTTTTTCCTTCGACGATTACAGCCACTTCGACGTCTTTTGGATCCTGGCACTCGAACCCGTGTAGGGTTACCTCGACGGCAACGGACTCCGCGGCACACAGCCTGTGTACCGCATCCGGTGGAGCTCTGTCATGGCCTTTCGCTCGGCGACAGCACTCCGACGGCCAGCCACGAGATCATTCGAACCAGATCCGGTGTCATCTTCAAGAGAACAGGACGGCCGGGCGATTTTCGGCCCGGGGTTGTGAGTATTTCTTTCTTTCTTGCGGTTTATTGAAACCCCAGATTTGTTATCCCTGTTGCTGATCTCTATTCGGGTGAATCAGTTCATTTGTAATTGTTCTTCTTTGTGTTTTAATAAAATGCGTGCGTGTGTGGGGTGTTCTTGCCGTGCAGTAGGACTCAACGGGTCCGAAGCACGTTAAATCTTGTGTTCCTCTTTAATTTTCAGCATTTCCGTTTCTGTTAATTTCTGTTGCACTCGTTCCTGAATCTTCGGCACCAAACTGCTCCTCAATGTTGTTTGTTGGATGATTTTGTGCCCACTGTTTCTGCATTCATCCGCTTCACAATTGGTATCAGAGCCACACTTGGATGTTGTTTGATTCTTTTGCCTGCTGTATTCTTCACTGCCCGGTTATATCTGCAAGATTAGGTTGCAACTACAATCGTATGTTTTTGTTTCTATATGATTAAGTAGGTTGTTTCCTGTCTGCTGTAGTTTGCATGTTCATTTCTGTTTACAATCTTGTCAGAACCATAACTGCTACTGTTTGCACTCTGCTTCAAAATTTGTTCCTTGTTCTGTTACAGATTAATTGGCTGTGTATGTATTTTAATTAGCAGCCCTTTGTATATTGTTTACAAACCTGCTGAATCTGTCATTTCTGTATTTTGTTACAGCTTTATTAAAATCCAGTTTACTGGTTTTGGTTCATTGTCTAGCTTGCTCATAGTTGTTCTTTCAAATTGGGTTTCTTTTTTTTTTCCGCACTTTGTATCCACTTTATTCTGTCATTTCATTGTAGTCTTTAGTTTCTTATTAAGACTGAAATTACTGTCTTTACCGAATAATTTTGTTTTTCTGCACATTGTACAAATTTATTCCGAGTGAGTATTGGTCAGTCTTTTGGGGGCGTACGCTCTCGTTGTCCCCAATTACTTCGCATCAACTCACTATATATAAATATGTCTACAATGCGGTATGAAATCGAAAAATTCGATGGAGACAATGACTTCAATTTATGGCGTATTAAAATGAGGGCATTATTAGTCCAACAAGGTCTTATTGATGCCCTATCTGGGCCTACTAAACCCATAACAACTGTTAATGAAGCTGGACAAACCATAACTGAACACCAACCGGTCCCCAATGACACTCTAATTAAAGCCCATAGTTCCCTCTTATTGTCCTTAGGTGATAAAGTCCTTAGGGAAGTGGCCTTTGAGTCCACTGCTGCCGGCATCTGGCTCAAGTTAGAAAAACTTTATATGACTGCCTCCCTTGTTGGTAGGCTCTATAAGAAGCACCACATGTTTACTTTTAGGATGAGACCGAGCTCTTCCTTGAAAGCCCATCTTGACGAGTTCAATAAGATCATGCTAGACTTAGCCAATATAGATGTCATGGTAGATGATGAGGATCAGGCTATTATTCTCCTGATATCTCTAGACCATAGTTATAGCACTCTGGTCGAGACCATGATGTATGGTCGTGACTCCTTGACTCTGGAAGAAGTCAAGTCTGCCCTTTTATCTAAGGATCTTCACTCAAAACCTAAGGCGAAAGGTGAGGCTGAGAGTTTGTTCACTAGGGGGATGCCTCAGTTTAAAAACAAAAAGAAACATGTTAGCAGAGATAAAAGCAACAATAGTAAAGAACCAATGCATGAACGAAAGTCAAAGAATAATGATAATAAAGACAAAAAAGTTACTTGCTTCCATTGTGGCAAGCCTAGGCACATTAAGCCCGAGTGTAGGAAGCTTAAGAGAGAGCAAGAGCGCGCACAACCCACTGACCAGTCTCTTATTGTTGACTCTGGTTATGACACAGCCGAAGTTCTAAATGTGTCCAGCCATACACTCGACCGTGAGTGGGTCCTTGACTCTGGCTGCTCCTTCCATATGTGTCCCCATAGAGAGTCTTTCTTAGAGTTGGTCGAGAAAGTGGAAGGGGACGTCCTATTAGGGAATAACAAGAAATGCAAGGTTGAGGGCAGAGGATCTGTGCTGATAGAATTGGATGACCATTCCATCATCACCTTACTTGATGTAAGGTGGGTCCCCAACTTGCAACGAAACTTGATCTCCCTAGGAGTCCTAGATCAAAAGGGATATACTTTTAGATCTGAATCTGGTATTATCAAAGTCTCAAAAGGATCTAGAACCATCATCAAAGGATCCCTTGTGAATGGTTTGTATGTCTTGAATGGCAGGACCCATTCAAGACAGTTGGGTAGTGTTTATACCACGAACACTGACAACACAATGCTCTGGCATAGAAGGCTGGGGCATGTAAGCTCCAAAGGGATTGAAGAACTCAGCAAGCAAGGATTACTGAATGACATCACACCTACGAATCTCCCGTTTTGTGAATATTGTGTGATGGGAAAGGCTAAAAGAGTGACCTTCAATAGATCGTCCTTCAAGGCAGCCGCCCCACTTGATTACATCCATTCGGATTTGCGGGGGCCGGTCAGGACCTCCTCTCATGGTGGAGGTTTCTATTTCGTCACCTTTATCGATGATTACTCCAGGAAGGTTTGGGTATACATCCTCAAAAATAAATCAGATGTTTTCCAAACATTCAAAACCTGGAAAGCCTCAGTCGAGAATCAGACTGGGAAGAAAGTCAAGACCAAGAGGACGGACAATGGGCTTGAGTACCTGTCCACTGATTTCATTCAATACTGTGAGTCTGAAGGTATCAAGAGGCACAGAACTGTTAGGGAAACTCCCCAACAGAATGGCCTAGCAGAGAGGATGAATCGGACTATCCTTGAAAGAGTTCGTAGCATGCTTGCTCACTCCGGCCTCCCTAAATCCTTTTGGGTTGATGCCACAAGCACTGCTGTGTACCTGATTAACAGGTGTCCCTCCTCTGCGAATCAATTCATTACTCCAGAAGAATTATGGACCGGCAAGCCCCCATCATATTCCTACTTAAGGGTCATTGGGTGTACAGCCTATGCCCACATCAAGACTGACAAACTTGAACCAAGAGCCCTCAAGTGCATCTTTGTTGGTTACCCCGATGGAGTTAAAGGATATAAACTCTGGGTGGATAAACCGGGATACCAACGGTGCATTATTTGCAGAGACGTTGTCTTCCATGAGTCCTCTGCTCCTAAGACCAAGATTGAGACACCTGGCAGTTTTGATCCAGACTTTCATAAGTCTGATGAACATGAGCCATTTACTCATGTTGAGACTGATGTTCAGTCTATTCCTCCTCCTCTTCAGCCCACTGATGTGGCTGACTCTGAGACGAGTTCTGGTTCAGACTCAGACTTTGGACCTTCCACCGATCATCAAGATTATCAATTAACCCGAGATAGACAAAAGAGGGTCTCTAGACCTCCTGCTCGGTTTAGCCAGTATGATATGGCATCATATGCTTTTCATGTGGCCCAGGATCTCATAGATGATGATCCTCAATCATATAGGCAAGCTCTAAAGGATAAGGATTCAAAGCATTGGATCATATCCATGAATGAAGAGATGCAATCTCTAAAGAAAAATCACACCTGGACTGTTGTTCACAAGCCTGTGAATGCTAAAGTGATTGGGTCCAAGTGGATTTATAAGAGAAAGGAAGACAACACAGAGGGAAATAAAGTAAGGTTCAAAGCTAGGCTAGTCGCCAAAGGATTTCTTCAGAGAGAGGGAATCGACCATGCTGAGATTTTTGCCCCTGTTGTCAAACACTCTTCTATTCGGCTCTTGTTAGCCTTCGCTGCCTATCTCGATCTGCACATCGAGCAACTTGATGTTAAAACTGCCTTCTTGCATGGGGATTTGAATGAAAAACTCTATATGAAACCTCCTGATGGTTATTCAAAGGAATTCAAATCCAACCAAGTTTGCCTTCTAAATAAGTCCTTGTATGGTTTAAAACAGGCATCAAGGCAATGGTACAAGAAATTTGATTCCTTTATGTTAAATAACCAATTTACCAGGAGCCAGTATGATGCTTGTGTCTACTTCAAGTCAATTCAAGGTTGTATGATTTACCTTCTGCTTTACGTAGATGACATGCTTATCATATGTAAGAATATGAGTTTTATCACTTCAATTAAATCCCAATTAAAAGGCAACTTTGAAATGAAAGACTTAGGTGCAGCTAAGCAGATTTTAGGTGTTGAAATCATTAGAGATAGACCTAACAAACTGCTATACTTATCTCAGCATGCTTACATTTTAAAGATCTTAAAGAGGTACATGTTTGAATCTCTCAAAACGGTGAATGTACCTCTTTCTCAACACTTTAAATTGTCTTTGACACAAGCACCCACTGCTGATGATGATGTGAAATTTATGTCTAAAATTCCATATGCTAGCATTGTTGGTAGTATAATGTACTCTATGATTTGCACCAGGCCTGACATTGCTTTTGCTATCTGCACCTTGAGCAGATTTATGGCCGCTCCTGGGAAGCCCCATTGGCATGCCCTCAAATGGATTCTCAGATATTTATCATGTTCATCTAATTTGTCTTTATGCATTGGTAAAAATGTTGATGCTTCTAACATTTTGGTAGGCTTTGTAGATGCTGATTATGCAGGTAACATTGACACCAGAAAATCATTGACTGGATACGTGTTCACTGCCTGCGGTGGGGCTATCTCATGGAAGTGCAACATGCAGTCTGTTGTTGCCCTCTCCACCACTGAGTCTGAGTACATTGCACTCACCGAGGCGGTAAAGGAAGCCTTATGGATCAAAGGCTTGTCTTCTGAACTCAATCTTTATGATTCAGCTATTAATGTTTTTTCTGATAGTCAATCTGCATTACATCTGTCTAAAAATTTAGTTTGCCATGGAAAATCAAAGCACATAGACATTAGATTACACTTTATTAGAGATGTGATAGAACAAGGAACCGTGTGTGTCAAAAAGATACACACTGATAAAAATCCAGCTGATAGTTTGACTAAAGCTTTCATTTTATCAAAGTTCAAATACTGCCTAGATAGTTTGAACTTGGTTCCTGTTCCGTAGCCCTAGGTGCAAGAACATCCCTGAATTTAATTAAAAATGGTGGAGTTTTGTGAATTAATTAATTAATTAATTCTTGTTTTTTTATTTAAATTCATTTTAAATTCTTTCATTTTTACTCACCTTTTATTTAACACTGCTGCGCCTTCTGTTTTGTTCTGCCGGGTGAGAATATTTGCCACGTTGGCAATCCTCTGCCTACCGGCCCTTGCGTCATGGCCGTTGATCTCCCTTGCCGCCCATTCTTCCTGGGGCGTCCACCTGTTTCCGCTGGCTGAACGGCTTGAACCCTCAGCGGCATTTCAGTTTTCATTTTGTCTTCGTGGCAGGCTCTCGTGAGGAAGGCAGTTTTCTTTTGAACCGTGGCCCGCAGGGGGGTTTAACCCACCCTTCTACGACTTCCCTAAAGCAGAGAAGATTTTTTTTTGGGGACGACACCCGCAACTTCTTTTTTCCTTCGGCGATTACAGCCTCTTTGACGTCTTTTGGATCCTGGCACTCGAACCCGTGTAGGGTTACCTCGACGGCAACGGACTCCGCGGCACATAGCCTGTGTACCACATCCGGTGGAGCTCCATCACGGCCTTTCGCTCGGCGACCGCACTCCGACGGCCAGGCGTTGTTCTTCTTTGTGTTTTAATAAAATGCATGCGTGTGTGGGGTGTTCTTGCCGTGCAGTAGGACTCAACGGGTCCGAAGCACGTTAAATCTTGTGTTCCTCTTTAATTTTCAGCATTTTCGTTTCTGTTAATTTCTGTTGCACTCGTTCCTGAATCTTCGGCACCAAACTGCTCCTCAATGTTGTTTGCTGGATGATTTTGTGCCCACTGTTTCTGCATTCATCCGCTTCACACATCTGCTATGGAAAATTTGGAGGAATAAGATGCCTGTACATGAGCAGCTAATGAGGAGTGGATGGCAGCTAGCCTCGGCATGTCCCCTTTGTTTGAAGGCCCAGGAAAATGTGCAGCAACTATTCCTTGGATGCAGGCGGGCTGCGGTGCTGTGTGAGCACATACAACATACCTTTCAGCTGTAGATCTACACGGAGGACACACTTGAGGACCTGTTCAACAACATTGTGGGGACACACTGTAGCGAGCAGATTGCCAATCTGCTTCTTGCTGCTACTGTTGAACTTGTGGCACATATATGGGCAGCCCAGAATAAAGTGGTGTTTCATAACATCAGATACTCAATGTGGAGCAGAGTGTTGGAGATACACAAGGCAATCCAGAATGCGTCAGAGATACAAACTAGTTCCATGAATAACGACATGAATGAACTCATCATACCATGGTCTATTGGCGTGGTAGGAAGATGTAAAAAACCACTGGTGCCAAGGTACATTCACTGGATTCCCCCACTCCCGAGCTGGATAAAGGTAAACATTGATGGTGCGGCCTCCGGTTCACCCGGCCTCTCAGGATGTGGAGGTGTCTTTCATACATGTAGAGGATTCGTCAAAGCATCGTACTACCACTTCATCATAAATGGATGTGCCTATGATGCTAAACTTTGGGCCATTGTTAAGGCAGTTCAATATGCGACCAGCTTCCAATGGATGAACCTTTGTATTGAATCTGACTCAATGTTGGCCGTGGAGGCCTTTAAAACCAAGACGCGAACGGTAACATGGTGGCTTTTGTCGCAATAGAACACCTGTCTATGGGAATCAAAAGTGCTCAACATCAACATCACACATGTATTCAAGGAGGCGAATGTTGTGGCGGATGCCCTATCCAAAAAGGAAATTGAAGAAGGGTGTTCGATGTGGTCCTTTCTTGTCCCACAGTTCTATAATACCTTTGTCGAGTCGGACATGAAGGGTGAGGTGCACACCCGACTGTGCAGGCCCACCTTGTAATGCGGTGAATTTTGTTTTTTTAATCAATTTCGGGGGACCGGGATCTGGTCTCGAACCTTCTTTGCCCTAAAACCCTAAAACCACAAAAAAACCCTATAAATTAAGGCAACTAAAATGCCTTAAAAACCCTAATAAACTTTGAAACTCCTAAAAGATTCAAAATCCATGGAAACTAATAAAACCCATAAAAATCACTAAAACCCCTAATACCCATAAACCCCCTTAAACTCGTAAAGAGTATAAAAAAATATTAATACACCCTAAAACTCCTAAAATACAACTAAATCCCCTAAATAACCCTAAAAACATCAAGCCATATAATAGTAATTCAAACCCCTAAAACCCTTAAAAAACTAAAATCCCTAAAACCAAATAACCCAAATAACCCTAAAAAATTGTAAAAAACCCTGAGTCCCCTAAAAAACTCTAAAAACCCTAATAACCTAAAATAATGCTAAAACCATTAAAATGAAAAAACCCTACAAAATTAAATAACCATAAAAACCTTCAAATCCATAAAACCCCTTTAAACCACTTGAAACACTAAATTAACTAAAAAAGATAAAAATCCAAAAAGACAATAAATACCCAAAAATAATAAAAATACCCTAAAATACCCTAATACTTAAAACCCCCCCTAAAATCTCCAAAAAATGACCCTAAAAACATTAAAGGAACCTATTGACCATAAAAAATCACCTGAAATCCTCAAAGACCTTGAATTCTCTGAAAAACCCTAAAAACCCAAAATACATTTAAAATTCCTAAAAAGGCCTAAAACATTAAAAATTATAAAAACCCTAGAATCATTGAAAAACACTAAAAACCATTGGAAAGGAAAAAAATTATAAAACTCTAACAACCAAAAAAAATCTTGAAAACCCTAACAAACCGTTAGACCCCCTAAAACCATAGAAACCATAAATCCCTAAAAGACCCTAAAACCCAAAAAAAAACCGAAAAACCCTAAGAACCATAAAAGACCATGAAACCCATAAAGGACCCTAAATAAAACTATAAAAACCTTATTAAACCATATAAGACACTAAAAACTCTTAACTTCTATAAAAATCAAAAAACCCTTAGAAAACCTTAAAAAAGCTAAATAATCCCAAAAACCATTAGAAATCCTAAAACCCCTAAAATTAGTAAAAACCCTAAAGTGGTAAAATAGTTAAACCTTAAATCAAACATGAAAACCCATAAAACCCCTTAAAATCCATAAATTCCATAAAAACATGAAAACCTAAAACCCCCTAATACACTAAAAACCCTAAAAACCCTAAATAATACATGAAAACCCCTAAAAACTATAAAAACCTTAAAAGTACATAAAAATCCCTAAAAATATTTCAAATACTTAAACCTCTGAAAATATGTACAAGTTCTTAAAAAAATTTATTACTGTAAAAATCCTAAAACACCTAAAAACACTAAAACCCCTAAAAACCCTAAAATACTCTAAAAACCCAAAAAACACTTAATAACACTAAAACCCTTAAACACCTTAAAACCCTAAATTGTCCTAAAAACCTTAAAACGTCAAAAAACCTAAAACCTATAAAACCCCTAAATACCATTAAAACCCATTAAAAACCCTAAAAATAATAAAATATCTAAAATAAAAAAATCCCACCTTTAAACACCTAAAAACCATTTAAAACCATAATAACCTTAAAAACCCTCAAAACATTAAAAACAATAAATTCCTCTAAAAACCATTTAAAACAATAAATATCCAATAAACACCTAAAAATCAAGAGAAATCGTAAAAACTGTAAAAATCCTAAAGAAACCTAAAACCCTAAAACGCTAAAACCCCCTAAACACATAAAATACAAAAAAAAACTAAAGTCCATAACAACCTAAAGACCCGAAAAACAAAAAATAAGGCCTAAAAGAACATAAAACCCAAAAAAAGATCATTAAAATCCCCAAAACCGTAATATACTTTAAAAACCATTCAACACATAAATAATAGAAAAAAATCTGAAGACAATAAAATACCCAAAAAAGGAAAAATTCTCTTAAACCCTAAAGTACCCTAAAAATACCTACAAATCATAGAAGGTCCTAATACGCATAGAAATTCATAAAGGACCCTAAAAACCCTAAAAACAATAAAGGAACCTAAAAACCTTAAAAAACCCAAAAGGACCATAAAAAAACCTAAAACCATTATGGACTTAAAAAAGCTAAAAAAGCTAAAAACCCTAAGGGGCCTAAAAACTATTATTAACCCAAAATGATATTAAAACATATAAAACTCCCAAAAAACCCCAAAAATGCCTACTAAAAACCCTAAAAGACCCAAAAAACCATAAAATCTTAAAAGACCCTAAAACACGATAAAGGAAATAAAACCCAAAACCCAAAAAACAAAAAGGAAACTAAAAACACCATCAATTTGAAAAAAAACTAAAAATCCTTAAATGATCATAAACAAACCTAAAAACCCCTAAGACCCATAAAAACCCTAGACCCCTATAAACAATAAAAACACATAAAAACCCTAAAACCCTAAAATTAATAAAAGAAATAAAAACCCTAAAAACCTTTAAAACTATAAAAAAAACTAAAAAACCCAAAAACCACAAAAAAAACATTTTAAAACAGTAAAAAAATGAAAACCCCTAAAACCCATAAAAACATTAAAAATCTTAAAACCCCCAAAAACCATAAACGACAAAAAAATCACCTAAAAATAAAAAATAACCTAAAACAAAAAAAATTAGTAAAATATGCAGAAACCAATAAAAACAACAAAGAATCTAACACCCCCTAAAACCCCTAAAAGACCGTAAAACCCCAAAAAGCTGTTAAGAAACCATAAAATACTTTAAAACATCATAAAAACTAAAAATATCTAAAAACCCAAAAAAACTAAAACACCTAAAAAAAGTTTAAAGAATTTAAAAATCATAAAAATCCTTAAAATTCAGAATACTCTGATACCACTAAACCCCCTTGAAATCCAAAACACCCTTGAAATCATAAAATCCCTTAAGAACCTAGAACCCCCAAAAATCATAAAAATCCAAAAAAAATAAATCTAAAACCCGTAAACCCCTTTAAATTCCCTAAAAACCCTAATGCCTCTAAACCCCAAAATATCATCAAAACCCTAAAAAACACTAAAAATAAGAAAAACCCAAAAAACCCAAAAAAACCTAAAACAACCCAAAAAAATCTAAAAAATGTGAAACCATAAAAACTGTGAAAACCATAAATACCCACAACCCCTAAAAACAGACAAAAATCTTGAAAACACTTAAAACACTAAAAATCGCCATAAAACAAAAAAAACTAAAAATCATAAAATCCACCCAAAAACCGTAAAACGTACAAAAACATAAAAAAATAAATACACAAATACCTATAAAACCCTAAATACCCTAAAAATACTAAAATTACAAAAAAACCAAAACCTAATAACCCCCCCCAAATCTAGAAAACCCAAAAACCCCAAAAACCCAATAATCCCTTAAACTGTAAAAACCTAAAAACCCATAAAAACAAAAAAAGCCCATAAAAACTAACCCCCCCACATGTTAAACTCCCTAAAACCCCCTAAAATTCCTTAAATACATTAAATCATAAAACCCTAACAGAGCCCGAAATCCAGAAAACCAGAAAAATACAAATGAATTCCTCATAAAACCTAAAATCATAAAGGTACACTAAAAACCTATAAAAACCACAAAATCATAAAAGCACTAAAAACCCTAAGAACCCTAATAAACCCTAAAAACCCAATAATACATCAAAACCCTATAATTATATAATTAATAAAACCCCATATGACTCTAAAAACCCATAAACCATTAAAACACTAAAACCCTAAAAAACCTTAAAGAACCCTAAAAATATATATAATCCCCCCTAAAACCCTAAAAAATAAAAATCCCTAAAAACCCTAAAAACCCTTAGAAATCCTCAAAACCATAAGAAATATCATGGAAACCATAAAAACCCATAAAAGACCTAAAAACCCTAAAAATCATTAATAAATCATAAGAAAAAAAACTATAAAAACCATAAACCCCGTTAAAATCCATAAGAACCTCTCAGAAACCCTAAAAATCTAGAAAAACCCTAAAAGTTCCCAAAACACCTAAAAAATCACAATAAATACTTACAAACCCTAGAAACTGATAAAATAATAAAACTCTAAAATATCCTAAAACCCCATAAAATCCCTAGAAAATCCTAAAAAATCTGAAAAAATATTAATAAACCTAGAAAACATTAAAAACCTAAAAAATCATAAAACCCAAAAAAATCTCCTTTAAAACCCAAAAACACTAAAAAACTAAAATAAATTAAATCCTCCTAAAATCTATAAAATCCATAAAAACCCTTTTAAACCCATAAATCACAAAAAAACTAAAAAACCATAAAAACCTCGAAACACCAAAATATCAATTAAACTTGTAAAAACCCAAACCCCCAAAAAATCCTAAAACCAATGAGTCCATAAAAAAACAAAAACCCTAAGATAACCAAAAAAGTCACTAAAAACCAAAACCGACCCATAAAACCATTAATCACCCTAAAACTCTAAACACCCGAAATCCCTAAAAAATGATGAAAACCCTTAAACCCCATAAAACCCCTAAAAACAATAAAACCCTAAACAATATCATCTATAAAAACATATTTAAACTCTTAAAAATTAATTAGCCCTTAAAACAATAAAAACACCAAAAATGAACCTAAAACCCCTAAAAATCTAAAAGACCCTAAAACTCATAATATAACAAAAAAACCAAAATCACTGAAAACCAATAATACACTAATAACCCTGAAAATACCCTTAATAAAATGAAAACACCTAAAACACTAAATGAACCTAATCATACATAGAAACCCTAACAAACCGAAAAACCCTAAAAACCCTTTAAACCCAAAAAAATCCTAAAAATACAAAAAATAGGAAAACTCCAAAAAACAAAAAAAACCAGAAAAGAACCTAAAAACCCTAAGACCCCATAAAACCCCTAAAACACTACACCAACAAAAACCCCTAAAACCTAAAACCCATTAAACCCCATAAAAACAATAAAAGACATAAAATATTGTAAAACTTTTTAAAACCCTTTAACACACAAAAAAATACCAGAAAACCCAGAAAACCCCTAAAAAACCATAAAAATATGAAAAACCACAAAAACCTTGAAGTTATAAAAAAATATTTAAGAATCCCCAAAAAGTCCCTAAAACCCCTAGAAACCCTCGAAATCCTCAAACCCCTAAAAATCCTAAAAATACCTAAAAACTAGAAAAATACCTAAGATCCCTAAACCCCCTAAAACTCTAAAACCCCCTAAAACCCATAAAAATAAACCTAAAAAACAGAAAACAATAAACCCTAAACCACTAAAGACTCTTAAAACCCATAAAAACATAGAAAACAAAAACACCCAAAATACCCTATGAACCTAAAAGCCACTAAAAACACTTAAAGACCCTAAAACCATAAACCACTAAAAGACCCTAAATAATCCTATCAAAACCATAAATACCATAAAATCCCTTAATCACCATAAAATCATTAGAACCATAAAATCACTAATAATCCAAAAAACCCTAAACCACAAAATCCCCTAAGAACCCCAAAAAACCCAAAAAACCCTTGAAAACCCTTGAAAACCCTAAAAAATCCTATAAAACTCTAAAACCACTAAAAATTATAGAAATCCTAAAATAATCCTAAAATTCTAAAAACATTAAAAACGCCTAAAAGGCCTAAAAATAATAATAACCATAAAATCCCTAAAAGAAGTGAAAAATACTAAAAGACCCTAAAACCCCAAAAAAATAACTAAAAACACCAAAAATTTCTAAAAACTCTAAAAACCTCTAAAATTGAATAAAACCCAAAAAATCAAAAACAACCCTATTAGTACAAAAGAAACCATGAAAACCTATAAATCCCCCCAAAAAATACTTAAAACATTAAAATCGCTAACACCAAAAACAACTGTAAAACCATTAAAATCCCTAAAAATTATTAAAACTCTAAAAAACCCTTAATCCCGTTAAAACCCATAAAACCAAAAAAATTCTAAACACCCTATAACACTGATATAACTTAAAAACATTAAAAACACATCAAATACTAGAAAACCATTATAAATACATAATAACACTAAAAAATATATAAATACAAAAGAAATTAAAAACCCTAATACCCATAAAACTCATAAAACCCTAAAACCCCATAAACCCCTAAAATCCATAAAATCCCCAAAAACATAAAAAACTATACAAAACCATAAAACCATAAAAACCTCAAAACCCCAAAGGTACCTATAAAACAATAAATTCCCTAAAACCCCATATAAACCCCTAAAACGCTAAAAATACAAAAAAACCTAAAAACCTAAAACTTCATAAAATATACTAAAACTATAAAACCCTAAGACATCCAAAAAACATTAAAACCCCCAAAATATGGTAATTCCCCAATAAATCCTAAAAACCCTAAAATCTTCTAAGACATAAATACCCTAAAAGAGAATAAAACCCAACACAACCCTAAAAACCCCAAAACTCCTAAAATACAGTAAAACCCCTAAGTGTCTGAAAAATCCCTAAAACCCCTAAAAACTATAAAAATATTAAAAACCCCTCAATGGACCTAGAAAAACTGAAATACCCGAATAGACCTTGGAAACCCATAAAACCCCAAATGGACCCTAACAACTCTAATAGACCTAAAGGAACATAAATCACTAAATGAACCTAAAACCACTAAAAACCCTAATGGGCCCTAAAAATATTAATAGACCCTAAAAACAATGAAAATCAAAAAGACACTAAAACCCCCAAAAAACACAATACCCCTTAAAAACTCTAAAAGATATTAAAAATCCATAAAACCCCTTAAAAGATCCTAAAATCCTCTAAAATCCCTTAAGAACATAAAATCATAAGAAGACACTACAAACCCATAAAAATAATAAAATGTTGTAAAAACCCCTAAAACCCATAAAAACTCAAAAAACAAAAACAAAAAAAAACCCTGAAGAAGTATAAATCCCATAACAAAACTATAAAAACCCTAAAAACACATAGAAATACTAAAACCCCTAAAAAATCTTAAAAACCCATAAAAACATTAAAGCACCATAAAACTATAAGAACGCCTAAAGCACAAAAAACCATTAAAACCCTGAAAACCCCCCTCTAAAAGCCTAAAAACATCAAAACCCCCTAAAAAACCCTAAAACCCAAAAAAACTCTAAAACACCCAAAAACATTATATTACCCTAAAACCCCCAAAATACCCAAATCAACCATAAAAATCAATAATAAAACCTGAAATCCCATAAAACCACTAAATATCCCTAAAAACATAATACCCAGAAAACCCCTAAAAACTCTAATCCCATTAAAATCCCAAATAACCCTAAAAACCATAAAAACCCTAACAATCCTAAAAACCCTAAAAATAATCAAAACCCCCCTAAACGCGAGTGAAAACACTAAAATCCCTAAAATCTCAAAAATAACCCAATAAAACCCTAAAATGCCCTTAAAATCCCATGTAAACCCTAAAACCACTAACAATATAATTCTCCAAACTTAATTATACCTGTAATAATAATTTTTTTAGTTAATATTATTATTATTCTTTATTTAATGTGAATTTGTGTGTTTTATTTCAAATATACTAAGGACAAAGGGAAATATTTTATTCAAACAATTAAATATAACATGGATACAAAAGAATAAAACTACTCAAGAAAACTCATTGCATGACCCAACAAAATAAATAGTAAACCCCCAAGCATAATAAGAAGGCTGATGGTGTAGTTCAAATCCATTGGATTTTACGATACAAAAAAGGTTATGAAAATCATTAAAGAAAGAATGATAACCATGAAAGAGATGTAGAGCACCATCCTATTAAAAACAAGAAATGGTCTTTGATTCCTTGGACGGGTAATTATACAGCCAATATGACCGTTATAAGTTGTCGTTGGGGGGTTTAATGTGACTGTTGATTTTATAGATTTTGGGTATGTTTAAATAATATTTTGGTTAAATGAAATTATGGTTTTAAATTAATAACATGGGTAATAAATAGTAGTATTTTTTGTGTACTAGTGAGTTAAAATATTATTAAATAATATTATAGAACTTGGGTGTTTATATTAACCATAAACTTTGTGTTTTTAGTGTTTAAAATTAATACCCAAAGGATTTTTATTTTAAGGATTTTTAAAGTAAATAAATTCATGGAAATTGTTAAGGGTAATAAAGGGTGTTAATAAGGGAATTAAATAAAAAAATTTTGGATAAATTTTTTTGTATGCCTAATTTTTTTATTTTAATGACTTTTAAGCATTAAAAATTTAGAACCAACCCAAGGATAAGGGGAAACCTCAACTATGCTGGAAGACTCTCTAGGGGTCAACCCCAGTATAAAGGCCCCTACCCACACCCAAATAGGCTCAATAAATAAGTGAACCATGCATGCATAGCTTTGGAAACACGAGCATGGACCTGTGCAGAGGGCTCAGTCATACATGAGAGGACGGTTGGCTAAGTTCCTATGAGTGAGGTTCTGAGTATAAGGACCCCATGAGTGTGTGCTTATGTCATCGAATAGAAGTGATGCCCGATGAGGCTTATAATGCATCCCTAAAAAACCACTTTGTTTCGATTTGGGATTTGGTTTCTCCAGGGCACATGATCTCAACCGCAAGATCTCATTATACAAGATCCTGGCCATCCACACTGATCCCTGAATCAAAACTCACATCCCATTTTATCGTCACCTGTTTATGAAGACCATCCGATCCTGTATCATTTTAAAATGGACCGTTGAACCTAATTAAAAACATGCAGACCATCATAGCATTCTGATCCTTCTGATCCTATCTCATCTATCTATTATTTTAAAACATGCTGATCAAGTTTGGTCCATCCAGTCAGATCTGCGGCCACATCCTAGCCATCCATTATCTAGCTGCAAGTTTCCCTTTATAAAAAATTTTTAGGGTTAATTTTTACCCTTCGATCAGATTAGACTTAATTCTATACAATCATTTTTTCTCCTTCTTCCTCCACACTAAACCAAACTAGTAACTGTCACACCATTAGTCGCATGCTCTCTTCATCCCCTAATTCCTATAAAACCATATTTTCCACCCTCATCACAATATTTTCAATTATTTCCAAGGGGGTGATTATTTTAAGCCAACAATCATCATCCCTGGATCGTATCTCCCTCATGGTTTTTTTTAAAATTTAGGGTTTCAATAAACCTGTTACTCATTTATTTGCAGTAATTAATGTTTTTAATGGGTAATCTTCAGTATTTTCAGACCAACAATTGGAAGATTGGATTTTTTAAAAAACCTCACTATTCACACCCAAGTGCTACTTGAAAATTCTATCAGCCAAGTCTCTCTCTCTCTCTGTTCATAAATCCTCAGCCCTCTCCTTATCTGAATCAAGTAAGGGAATCTTATTATTTTCACTTGATATTTAAACACTTATATATACATATATATATATACATAAAACTATATCTATCTAATATAACTTACATATATGTTAAATATTTTTATTTTAAATGATCTTTCCCGAAATATCTTATAGATGCAATGGTATGGTTTGATGATCAAGTAATGGAAATTGATTATTTTTGCTTGATTTTGTAAACTTATATATATATATATATATATATATATATATATATATACATAAAACAATATCTCTCTAATACAAATTACATATATGATAAATCTTCTTTTTGTAATTTATCTTTCCCAAAAAATCTTATAAATGCAATGGTAATGTTTGATAATCATTTAAGGGTATTTTATTCTTTGTTTTTGTGTAAACTAATATATGTACGTATATACATATGTATCCATATTTATATATGTGTATACCATATCCTTTTATACCAAAATGGTATACATGAAATTTTTTCAAGATTTAGTAGAACTATATTTAAATTATTATGGATTTAAAAATGAAATCTCATTATTGAATTACGTTCTATTACTGAAAATTACATTTATATGTGTATATACATGAATATATACACATATATAGCTTAATATCTTCAGAATATATATGTATATATGTTAAGGGTTTCTCTCCTCTGAATCTAATGTCATGAAACTTATGAATTAACTTAGTATTTAAAATTTATTTTTATAAAGGTGATATACCTATCTGTGAGCATGTGTGTAATCCAACATGCAAGTAAACACATTTACATTTATTTATCGACTTTTTCTTGGTGTCTGTTCCTATAAGAGGTTTCTTATTTTAAAGATTTAAAAGTGTTTTATGGATAAAAAACCCATACACTGGTATAAGTATTTATATATAGTTATATATATATACAAAAATATAAGAATTCATGTATAAACATATTAAGTATAGATTTTCTTTCACTTTTATTTAGAAATGGTATTTATCAACCTATCAACTAATGCCTTGTGATTTTAAACAATTATAAACACTTTGTTTTCTCAACTGTATGAGATAAAATTATCATTTTAAGTGAAATTATGAAAACATTTATCATTTCATATGAAAAAAATATTTATTTATTGCATAATATTATTTTGATAAGACAAAAAAATATATGAATTTTTGATTAAATGTGGATTTATTTCATTATTCATTTTATCGATGACTTGAAAATAAAAAAAAATTAATTTAAGTATTATATGAATATTTTTATGATAATATATGGATTAAGAACTAAAATTTTAAAGTTAGTATATGCCACTTTGGATTGTTTAAATATTATGTTCCTCAACAATTTATCAATTAATTTAATTCACCGAGGCTTATGATTAAAAAAAACTGAAGTGGTAAGTGACATTTTCACTTAAGGAAATATATTTATTAGACATTTGAAGAATTATTTAGACTTAGTTAGTGTCTGGTGGTGCCTTCTATAGCCCCTCGGTGCATCGGTAGGTCTCATGAGACAAACTACAATCTTGGAATGATGCCTTGAAAAAATGGTTATTTATGGTATTGGCATGAGGCCTTGACAATATGATTATTTATGTTCTTGGTAATAGGCTTTGAAATTATGGTTATGATGTCCCACATTATTCATTCCTTGATTATGAATCTAGTAAGTGAATATCTATGTGATTATTCAACTAGTAGAATAATCATGGTTAAGAATCATTCTCTTAGGAACATATATTAACCAGTTTTACATTTTTGAATGCACATGGTATGACGTTTTATAATTAAATATATATTTATATAGAAAATAATTTATTAATAAGGATTAATAATTCGTTTCAAATCCATAAACAATGGTTAGGAACTTATATATCATTTCCTGGTTTTCACATACATGTTTTGATGTCATTTTTTGTGAAATTATAAACAAGTAATTTTTCATGGGAAAATTTGTATCAACACACCTAGTATGTCATAGAAAATTATCTGTGGCCATATTCTGACTTAAAAATAGTGTTTCATGAATTTTTGTTCAAGTACATGAATAATTTATAATACATTTTATTTGTAACTTTTAAATAAGAATACAATTTCTTTAGCATAGGCTTTCCTAAAACGATAGACAACTTTAGTATAGATGTTCCTCCTCTTTTCATTAGAAATGGTATTTATCAACCTCTAAACTAATGTATTGTGATTTTAAACTCTTATAAACACTTTTTTTGCTCAACTTAATGAGATAAAAATTATCACATTATGTGAAATTATGAATCAATTTATCATTTCATGTGCGAAACCTATTAATTTATTTCATAAGATTATTTTTAGAAGATAAAACAATATATACATTTTTTATTAAATATTCATTTATTTAATAATTCATTTTATTGATGACTTAAAAATAAATACAATTAATTTATGTATGAGATGAATATTTTTATGATAATATATGTATTAAGAACTAAACTTTTCAAGGTGATGTAGGAACCATTGGATTGATTAAATATTTTGTAACTCAACAATTTATCAATGAATTTATTTCACCTATGATGAGATTCGAATAAATCAAATTGGTAAGGGACAATTTGATTTAATGAAATATTTTTATTATACATATTATTAATAAATTTATAATTATTAAGTGTTATGTGGGGCTTTATATAGCCCCTCTGTGGATTGGTAGGTCTCACAATACAAACTACAGTCTTGGCATGAGGCACTAAAAAAATGGTTATTCATTTTCATGGCACGAGGCCTTTAAAGTATGGTTATTTATGGTCTTGGAATGGGGCCCTGAAATTATTGTTATGATTCACCACATTATTCATTCCCTCATTATTACTGTCATAAGTGAAAGTCCATGTGATTATTCTAATTGTAGAATAACCATGGTTAAGAATCATTCTTTTAAAAACATGTATTAATTAGTTTTACATTTTCCAATGCACATGGTATGATATTTTATACTTAAGTATATATTTATATAGAAAATAATTTATTACTATGGATTAATAATTCATTTCCAATCAATAAATAAAGGATAGTAATGTATCTATCATTTCATGGTTTTCATATATGTGTCTTGATGTTGTTTTATGTGCAATTATAAACAAGTAATATTTCATGTGAAAATTTTTATTTTCACACCAGGTATGTCATGGATAATTAAGTGTAGTTATATTCTAACGTATTAATGGTGTTTCATTCATTTGTGCTCATGTATTTTCATATTTTATATTTCATTTTATTTGCATCTTTTAAATAAGAATAGAATTTTTTGAGCTCGAGCTTCCATAAAAAAGAGTCTTAGTAACTCTTGAAAAATGATGATGATATATAATGAGAAATGTTATTTTATTTTTATGAAAATGATTTATGTATGTATATTTATTTAAAATAAATGTTTACTGGGAATATTAAATTTTCACCCGATGAATTATAATCACTTTTATAGGTTTAGCAAACATGTTGTTTTGAAACTCTATTGGGAAAGTTATACACTAAAGAATCATTGTTTTCAATTTGTGTATTTTGTTGATATATAAGTCGTGTATCTAGTTTTCTAGAACCGAGAATGGTAAAAGGTCATCTATGTCGTTTAATGATTTTATTTATTCATGTTTTTTAAAAAAAATTACATTTAATATCTAAGGGCTGTGTTCGGTTTCTCGGGCTTGGGTCCTTATAGTTGGTATCAGGGGCACGACCTAGTGAACTTTGGAAAATTAGAATAAAAATGCTAATTTATGTATACTATCTATAGTGAAATTACTTTATTAAAATATTAAGATGGAAGTAAAGGGTTCACCAACTAACCTCTTGTCTCTTCCTACTGAGCTACTTGAGATCATAATTGTCAAATCATGTTTAGAAGAAAACCATCCTTTTACAAACCAATGTTTTTCCAGTAAACACCTCTACCATGTTTCAACCTACCGAAATATCCTTCAATTATACCAAGTAGATATTTATGTCTATCAACATATGGGAAATCTACAACTTTCATGTTATAGGTATAGAGGAAAGTACCATGTTGGTGTCTTTCTATGTTTCACTCTGTTTAAGAATTAGCTAGCCTTAGGAAAATTTCGATAAACTGCATTAGAGGGGTGACTTTTGTGCTGCCTATCAATTCCATGTTCTGATTGTTAGTATGTATGGGATACTATATGAAATAGTTCCTTTTATAAATGAATTAGTTCTAAAAATCAATAAGGAATTAGTCCATTCCAAAATCTCTAAGCTCCACACCTTCCATGCCCCCTCTAAAAACCCATGTATTTTATGCATGGGTTTGATCCTAGTTGCTCAAGGTGTATTTGGGAAAGAGAAATTGAGGAACTAAAAACTAACCTAGGAATCCACCAAATGTCATCAGTATATTATCCAAGGTGGTGGACCAAGTAAAGTTATAAATTAAATGTTTTTAATTCAAATTTTTCTAATAGATAATAATAAAATATGTTTTATAGGGAAATCCTGGATGATGAAAGAAGGTTGGTACTGATGGGAGTGTGTGATAATAAAAGAATTAAGAGGGGATAATTATGTTAAGAGGGGAGAATGTAATTCCACAAACATAATTATAACTGTAAAAATAATATTTATTATTATTATTATTAGTATTATTATTATTTCTTTAATGCGAATTGGTGTGTTTTATTTCAAATACACTATAGAAAAAGAGAAAAATTTTATTCAAAAATTGAAATAATAAATTAATAAAAATTATTTGACTACTCAAGAAAACTTATCGTAAGACCCAAAAAAATAAATGGTAAACCACCAAGAATAACACGAAAGCCGATGGTGAAGTTGAATTCCATTGTATCATCCACAAAAAAATGTTATCATAAGAAGTAAAGATAGAATTATAAACATCAATGAGATTTAGAGAACCATCCTCTTAAAAAAAGTAATGATTATTTATGACTTGGATGGGTATTATATGACCAATATGACAGTTATAATTGGTCTTTGGGGGTTTAAAGGTGACCATTGGATTTTATAGCTGCTGGGTTTGATTAAATAATATTTTGGATAAATTAAATTAATGATTTAAATTACTAACATTGGTAATAAAAAGAAGTATTTTATGTGTATTGGTGAGTTAAAATATTATCAAATAATATTATAGAACATGGGTGTGTATATTAACTGTAAACTATGTGTTTTTAGTGTTTGAAATTATGATGGAAAAAGTTTTGTTAAAAAATATTTTATGTAATGAAGTGCATGGAAATAGTTAATGGTAATAAAAGGTTTTAATAATGGAATAAAATAAAATAATTTTTGATAAGTGTTTTATAGGTCTAATTTTTTTATTTAAAATAGCTTTAAGCATTAAAAATTTTAATCCAACCCTAGGATAAGGGGACACCTCAACTATGTTGGAGGACCCTCAAGTGGTCTACCCCATTAAGGAGGAATCTACCTAGACCGATTGAGTCTTGATTAGTAGGAGAACCAAGAATGAATATCATTGGAAACACACACATGGACCCATGTATAGGGCCTGGTCAGGTTCGAGCAGAGGGTGGACTGAGCACCTATGGATGGTGTCTCATGTATAAGAACTGCATGAGTTTTTGTTTGTATCATCGAGTGGAAGTGTTGCATGCTGAGGATTATAAGGAATCCCTGAAAACCCACTCTGTTTCGATGTGGGATTTAGTTTTTCTATGTCAAATGATTTCAGCCGCATGATCTCGCCACATGAGATCCGGGCTCTCCATGTCAATCCCTAGATCGAATCCAGACACCGATTTTATCACCCCATGTTAATGTGGACCATCCGATCCTACCTAGTTTTAATCTAGACTGTTTAACCAAATTAAAAATGTGCAGATGATCATAGCCATCTGATCCTTCTGATTTGAATGTCATCTGTCTATTGTCTTAAAATTCACTAATCAATTTTGGTCTATCCGATCAGATCTACAACTACATATTGGCTATTATCGAGCCACAAGATTCCCTTCATTAAAAATATGTAGGGTTAGTTTTAACCCTTGGATCGGATTAGACTTAATCCTAGAGAGCCATTATTTTCTCCTTCTTCCTCCATGTTGAACCGAACTAGTACCCATCAAACCACTATTCTCCAACCCCTCTTCATCCCCTATTTCCCATGACACCATCTTTTCCACCCCCATCATGATCTCTTTAATTATTCCAAGGGGGTCATTATTTTAAGCGGAAAATGACCATCCTTAACTCATATCTCCCTCATGGTTTCATTATTTTTTTAGTTTTAGGTTGTTAATAAGCCTCTTACTCATTAATTTGCAGTAATTGATTTTTATAGGTTAACATTATTCTTTTCATACCAACAATTGGAACTTGGGATTTTATAAAAAACCTCACTTTTCACACCTAAGTGCTACTCGAATATTTTCTCTACCAACTCTCTCCCTCTCTCTCTCGGTTTAGAAACCCTTAGCCCTCTCCTGATCTGAATCAAGTAAGGGAATTTTATTATTTTCATTTGATTTTGTAAAATTATATATATATATATACATATATATTTCAAACGATATATCTCTAATCTAAATTACAAATATGATAAATCTTCTTGTTTTAAATGATCTTTTCCTAAAATTCTTATAGATGTAATGGTATTGTTTGATGGTCAAGTAAAGGAATTGTATTACTTTTGTTTGATTGTGTAAACACACACACACATATATATATATATTTACTTAAACCATATCTCTCTAATCCAAATTACATATATGATAAATCTTCTTGTTTTATATCATCTTTCCCTAAAAATATTATAGATGCAATGCTATGGTTTGATTATCAAGTAAGGGAATTTATTACTTCTTTTTTTTGTGTAAACTAATATATGTACATATATACATATGTATCTATATATACGTGTGTATACCATTTCCTTTTAAAACAAAAATGTTATATATGAAATGTTTTCACGATTTAGAAGACCAATATTTAATGTATTATGGTTTTAAGAATGAAATATCATTATAGAATTATATTTTTTTACAAAATATTACATATATATGTGTATATACATGCGTATATACAAATATATACATTTATATTTTTATAATATATATGTATATATGTTAAGGGTTTCATTGACAGAATCTTAAATCTAAAAACTTATGAATTAACTTAGTTTTGAAAATTTATTTTTATAAGGGTGATATACATATATGTGAGCATATGTGTAATCCAATATGCAAGTAAACACATTTACATTTATTTATGAACTTTCTCTTGGTGTGTGTTCCTATGGGAGTGTTCTTGTTTTAATAAATTGAAAGTGTTTTATGGATACAAACCACATACAATAATATAAGAATATATATATATAAATATATACATATATATGCATTTAATTACAAATAACTTAAGTATAGATGTTCATTCTATTTTACTTAGAAATAGTAATTTTCAACCTCCAAAATAACGTCTAGTGATTTTAAACTCTTATTAACATTTTTTTCAACTTCATGAGATAAAAAATATCATTTTATGTGAAATTATGAAACAAGTTGTCATTTCATGTGCGAAACCAATTTATTTTTTTAATAACATTATTTTGAGAAGGCAAAAAATATATATGAATTTTTGATTAAATGACAATTTAATTAATTATACACTTTATTGATCACTTACAAATAATAGAAATTAATTTAAGTATGAGATTAATCTTTTTATAATAATATATGGATTAAGAACTAAACTTTTCAAGGTGTTATGGGACACATTTAATTGTTTAATGATCATGTACCTCAATAATTTATCGATGAATTTATTTCACCTATGATTAAGATTCCAAAAAATAAAAGTGGTATGCGAAACTTTGATTTAGAGACATATTTTAATTAGAAATATGAGGAGTGAATTTTACTTAGTATGTGTTCGGTGGGGCCCTCAATATCCCCTCAGTGAATTGGTTGGTCTCATGAGACAAATTACGGTCTTACCATGAGGCCTTGACGAAATTGGTATTTTTGGTCTTGATAGGAGGCCTTGAAAGTATGGTTATTTATGTTCTTGGAACGAGGAATTAACAGTATGGTTATGATGTCCCTCATTATGCATTCCTTCATTATGAATCTAGTATGTTAAAGTCCATGTGATTTTTCAACTACTAGAATAACCATGGTTAAGAATCATTCTCTTGTGAACATGTACTAATCAGTTTTACATTTTTAAATGCACATGGTATAATGTTTTATACATAAGTATATATTTATATATAAAATAATTTATTAATAAGGATTAATAATTCTTTTCTAATCCATAAACACAGTTTAGAAACTTATATATCATTTCATGGTTTTAATATATGTGTTTTGATGTTGTGTTATGTGCAATTCTAAACAAGTAATAATTCATGTTCAAATTTGTATCTGCACACATGGTCTGTCATGGATAATTAAGTGTGTCCATAGTCTGACTAATAAATGGAGTTTCATGATCTTTTTTCAAGTATGTTCAAATTTTATAATTCATTTTATTTGTATCTTTTAAATAAGAATAGAATTTCTTAAGCATAGGATTTCCTTAAAATGAGACTTAGTAACTCCCGAAAAATGATGATGACATGCTATGAGAAATTTTATTTCTTTTTATGTAAATGATTTTTGTATTTATATTCATTTAAATTAAAATTTTCAAAAATATTTTATCAATTTTTTTAAAAAACCACTTAATGGTAATTTTAAATGCTCACCGTATGAATTATAATTACCTTTATAGGTTTAGCAAACTTGCTACATTGGAACTCTATTGTGGAAGAAATATGATGATGAATTATTGATTTCAATTCATGTATTTTGTAGATATGTAATACATGTATCTAATTTTCTAGAACCTAGACTGGAAAAGTCCCTCTTTTGTATTTAATGATATGTATTTATTCATGTTTCTTTTTAAAAACATTACACAGTATATATAAGTGCTGAGTTCAGTTTCACGAACTTAGGTCTGTAAAAAAATTAATAAAACCCACGTATCGCATAAAATCCCTACAGACCTTGAAAAAACTCTAAAAACCCCTAAAACCCTACAAACACTAAAAATAATAAAAAACTCTAAAACCACTAAAAATGCTAAAACCCATAAAACATTCCTAAAAATACCAAAAAAACCCCAAAACCCTCTAAAACTCTAAAAATACAAAAAAACCCTTAAAAACCCATAATAAACATTTAAACAATAAAATCCCACTACCATAAAACTAAACTAGGTAGGCACCAGTCTTTATCAGCGCTAACGGAAAAGCACTGATAAAGGGGTAGGCCTTTATCAACGCTTTAAATATCCCTTTATCTGTGCTTTTCTTAGCACTAATAAAGGTTACATTTTCAGTGCTTTTCATAGCACTGATAACGTTTATTGTATACATTAAATAAAAAACACATGTTATAACTAAATATATATATATAATTAAATAATTATAAGATTAATAATAAATATATTTATTAGATTTATAGGATTTATTAGATTTATTTATTCATTATATTTATTAGATTTATTAATTAATTATATTTAATATATATATTTATTATATTTTTTTATATTTAATGTATTAGTTTTATTTATAAATATATAATACTTTTTAATATATATGTATAATTAAAATTATTGAATATATATGTGTTTTCCAATGAATTGGGGTCAATGAATATATCATGCATATATATATATGCATGAATAATGTTCATTTATATATTATAATTACATATCATGTTGATGTGTTACTGATTTATAATTCATTATGTTACCCATATAATATATATGTTCTAAAAAATGTACACTTATAATTAAAATTAAATTATATTTTAAAAAATAAATAAATATTTTATTATATTTTCAATGATATATATATAAATATACCTTTCAAATAATTTTATAAGTATAAATAAATATATATTTATTTAGAGTTATTATTATTGATAAATATATATATTTATTATAAATATCATTTTAAATAAATATATAATAATATAAACAAATTATTAAATTTATACATTTATCAGTGCTTTTATTAGCGCTGATAAAGTATATCTTTAGCAGCGCTACAAAAGAGCTGATAAAGAGGGTCTTTATTAGTGCTAAAATGAAAAGCGCTGATAAAGTCACCCTTTATCAGCACTACAAAAGCACTGATAAATTCCAACCTTTATCAGTGCTAAAAAAGTGATGATAAATGGGTTATTTATCAGCGCTTTTCATTTAAGCACTGATAAAGACCCCATTTATCAGTGCTTTTTTCTAGTGCTGATAAAGGTCCATGCAGGATTTATAAAATCCACCAGGTCCTCCTCCGCCACCCCGCACCCTATCAAGCTTTCACAAAATCCCTACTCTATGCAGCTTCCTCCTCTCTACCATGGTCGTCGCCTCCTTCTCCTCCTCCTCCGCTGCGGCCTCCTCCTCCTCCTCCGGTGCATACTTCTCCTCCTTCTCCTCTGCCATGGCTCCTCGTCCTTCTCCTCCTCCACCGCGGCTCCTCCTCCTCCTCTACCCCGGCTCCTCCTCCTCCACCACCACTACGGCCTCCTCCTCCTCCACCGGTGCCTCCTCCTCCTCCTCCTCGTCCTCCTCCTCCTCCTCTGTCTACTCCGCTGCCTTTGCTACCTCCGAGCTACCTCCACTGCCTCCGTTGCCTCCATGCTACCTCCACTATCGATGCCTCCTCCTCCTCCGCCACCAGGTCCTCCTCCTTAAGGTGTGTAAAATTGAATTTGCATAAATTAATTATGTTTTCATTTATTGTCAATATTGAAAATTATTATGATTTGGCGTGATTCCTGTGTGTGATGCTTATGTGTGTGATAGTTCATCAGGATTTGGGGTGTAAACCGTATGAATATTACCTTTATAGAATCCTGAATGAGTAGTGTAATTAGATTCCATGAGCGATTTGGTTGATTGGTGATAAAAGATAGTTCCTCCTCATGGGTTTTATTAATGGATGAGTAAAAGTATATGGTTCAAGTGATAGAGGATCTATTTAGAGGTACATCCTATGATCCAAAAGGGATAGGACTTAAGTGAATGACTTATATATGTCGGTTGAGAGTCCATTGGGATATTTAAGTGCCCTTGATGGTTTGGGGTAATTAATGAGTTTTTTGGTTTGAAGAAGCCCCTCAATAAGTGAATTGAAAAGGGTGATATGAAATTTGATCTTAGTAAAGTCATGATCATAGTAGAATTTTTATTACACTAAGTGTAGGAGTATCCCCACCAACCATTCTACAATTTGGTATGGTGAGTAAATGGAGTAAAAATTGGAAACATATTATTACTAGCTTCAAAAGGAAATTTAGTCATGGGTTTTAGATGTATTTTACCAATATATTTATTGAAAACATTATCATATATGTGTTAGCGGATCATTAATGGTGAGAAAATATGAAAAATTTATGTTTTTTGTGGATAACAAGTGTCCCAAAATAAGGAGGACGTGATTACACATTTATGGGAGTGTTTCAAATGATGATGTTCACTCTAGTGTAAGATATCACACCATAGTAGGGCTGGTGTAAATATGAAGGGTTTGAGATTTAAGAGAGACATATTGTAATACGGAACATTTAACTATAATGGATGTCTCTAAAATAATATTAAGAGATAATTTCATTGGGATACCTTGCTCATGAAAATAAACATTGCACTGGTTTGGGGGTCCAATGGTATCTGTATGCAATGAAAAGGCTTACGCTATAATAGTGTTTTTTCATACTATATTATATTGTTCATTAGTAATTGGTGTATCATTGTTTAAAGGGATGTTTCATGCCATGCCACAACTATAAGGGTCACACCATGAATGGTATTCTATAGATATTGGTAAATATGAGAAGATATGAATCACATTTCATGATATGTTATGTTAGGCCATAAAGGTGGTGAAGGATCTTTGGGATTTAGTTTCTAAGTCATTTGGAATTTGGATTCATTCCCTATGTAAATAATTCACATAAAAGAACATTTAATATCTATAAATCTAGTGTTACATGACCCGAATCAATGATTGGGTTTCAATGGAGAATCCTTCAGTTACCCAACCATTCAATCCATGGATTGTTCCAATGATGGTTTTGTTAACATTTGAGGAGAATAATAGGGGTGCACACATAATCCAAATTCTATAGGCACTTGTGGTCGAAGAAGGGAAAATTGATGAACTTATAGATTTAGATCATTATATCGCGTACATGGGACTATATGGTTATATCCTTACTCCATTCCTTATTCTTATTGATAATAAACCAAGAACAAGATTCAGGACATCATGAACACTAAGGATAAGAAAATTTATAACAATAGTTTGTGAACCATGTAATTATCCCTTGATCCATGTAATTTATTTCATTGAATTACTATCATCATTTTACCATCACTATCAAGATAATTTTTTCACTAATTAGTATTCGAAAATGCATTTAGATTATGAGTTTTTCGTAACCATTGATTCACCCCCACCTTTATGAAGTTTTCTAATCTCACCTAATTTGTTCTCTTGCATGCGTGGGTAAATATCCTTCGTAGTTGTAGTTGGGTGGTTGGAATTATGATTTGTTCACCATTATGTCTTGTTTATGATTTGTTTGTGAAATGGTCATAGGGTATAATGGCCATAATAAAAGTTAGAGTATTTAGAAGTTGGAATTTGAATTGTTGTATTGAGAGTGAATTAGGTCAAGCTTATGGGATATGAGATTATAAAACAGATGATGGATATGGGTGGACATCCACAAGTAAAAAACCAATAGATTTTCTAGGGAAGAATGTGGAATTCATTCCCATTAATGTGATGATATTTCTGACCATTTCAGTTTAACTAGTTTGTTTGTTTGTTTTATAGTAGATATGGAATATATGGATTAGTAAGTGATCAGTTGTGTTTTATATATAAAGGTATATTTCATGAGTGACTATATTATAGTATATGGGTCTAAAAACAATAAAATGAAGATTAAAAAATTCTAGTGGAGATCTTGGAAAGGGTTTGTGTATGTCTTATATGTGTGATGGTTTTTCATCCGGCCATGATAATACAACATGCTTATAAGGTGACGTTTCTCTATTTAAGTGGGTTCATATTCTAAGGGATAATCATGATCCATGTTCCCATTATATGTACACTACGGTCATGGATTATACTAATGGTGACCATTGTATTGGTATATTAGGGGTATAGACTTGATTCATAGTGACAATGGTATTGTTATGTTTGGGTCACAAACTAGATTCATGGTTCCCAATGTTGTGGTATGTTAGGAGACAAGAAAGGATCCATGGTGACTGACATGTCTGGATTTTAGGTGTCTAGATAAGATCCATGGTTCTCAAGGTATGGGTATTTAGATTCCTAAATAGGATCAATGGTTCATGTGTATTAGTTTCTTATCAGCCCATATGAGATGCATAGTTACCAAGGTTTGGGTATGTTTGGGTTTCAGAAATTATCTCTGATGTATGTGGCATGGTTTTATTAGAAGATAAGATTGTTTTTTAGAACCCATGGTTTAATGTATTGATTCTCACTGAATATAGTGATACTTGTTTTTTTGTTTTATTAGTTACCATACAACAATCTTACTTTATTTCTTTCATAATGTTTGTTGTTTATTTATTTGCATTCATATAGATAAACCTAGTATATTATGATTTATATTAGGTTCCACATTATTGGAGTCCTTCTAATATTTTACCATTCAACGTACACAAGATCATTAGTGTATGTATGGACCTTATATAAGATTAATGATTCTTACTGCATATTATAAGTGATCATACAAGAGTAGGTTTATGGTATTATGTATAAAATGCCTATGTGGGCCTTGGATACCCTATGCTAAGTCATCCAGACTATTACCATGACCCTCACTTATATCATATCTCCCCTTCGAGATCTCTTAATCCAATTATAATGAGGAAATAATCTATGTCACACTTCACCAATCCCTATATGGAATATCCTACTAATCACATACACCATGAATCATATATATCCTTAAGAGGGTGTTCCTCATCATACGTGATATATAAAACTATATTATCCATATTCATTAGGCCTAAGACTCTAATACCAACTCAAATAGACTTAAAAACCCTAACTAGGCTATAAAAATATCATACCAAACCCGATCCTCTCATAAACACAACTAGAAACCTCACCTACATGGAGACATAATCTCTGGATGATCACAAAATCACAAAAATTCAATAGAACCCTCACTCAATCTCTTGGTGGATCAAAAACACCCTATTTATTTACCTAGGTTGCTCTTGATTTCTATCCCTTTCACTAGAACACATATACTCATGCATGAAGGGACAATCATTCATAAATTGGAACATGGTTTTGTATTATAAGGTATGTCAAAAATCGAAGTCGTCCATAGGGTTGTATTGCGGAGTGATATATTGTTGAGGAAGCCGTTTAATTATGTAACGAATGCCGGTCTGGTGTGGAAAGCATTGGACTACCGAAATCTCATCACACTGGGCGGCTTGAGTGTGAAGGAAGTTCTGGAAGACAGGTTGTCACAATCAATATTACAGATCGGGAGCAGGCCCAACTTTATGTTTTGCATAAAAATTTCGATGTTGACCCATATGTTGAAACCCACAAAGAAATTCATAGGCATTTGAATCCATCTAGGGCTGAAAAATGGATATCAGATACACATAATCGACAGTTTATAGGATGGTTTCAGGACCATATTTTTAAGAAGTCAAATGAAAATCCAGAGTCAATTTCAGACCGACTTTGATGGCTAGCCGGAGGACCAAGTGTGTATATATTATCTTACAATGCTTTTGTAGTTAATGGATATAAATTTTATACTAATGAACATGATGAAGACAATACCATATATAATAGTGGGGTTACACTTGTGGCTAAAGCGATGCATGTTTTTGGTGCTAAGGACATAAATCCAATTTATGCGAATATATCATGCTTTTTCATCATCAAACAAATATGGGAGTTGGATTATACTGAATTCAAAGTTCCTATTTTTCAATGCAAGTGGGTTGATAATAGGAGTTCTGTTAAAATAGATGAATTGGGATTCGTGAAAGTTGATTTTAGTAAGGAAGGGGAGAAAGACGAACCGTTTATAATGGAATCATATGCAGTGCAAGTAATTTATGTTCTAGATCCCGCAAACCGAAACTAGTCAATTGTTCTGTGATCGACCAAAACAACTGAAGGTTCAGATGAAAATTCAATGGAGGATGACCCTTTCATTGGGACTTCACAAACATTTCGTAGTGGTTCCAATGTAGATGATGTTTTTAATGTCATAGGAGACCACAATGAAGGGATATGGATAGCCGATAGAGGGGTCAAATCCCTTCAGCATTTAAAAAAAAGAGAGTTCAATAATCATGTTATTTTTTTATTGTAATATAGATTGTGTTACATTATGTTATTATTTGTTTGTTGCTGCTTTTATGTGATCTAAATTAAATGTTAAACCACTTCTACAGATAATGACTTCTGCACCTGCTGATGCACCCAATCCCGAGAAACAACAGGTTTCTCAACCTGTTGCAGCTGGTCTCATTGCTGAGGTACAACAAGTCTCTCAACCTGTTGCAGCTCGTCCCATTGCTGAGGTACAACAGGTTTCTCAACCTATTGCTATTGGTACCACTTCTGAGGTACAACAGGTTTCTCAACCTGTTGTTGTTGGTCCTAGTGCCGATACTAGCGCTTCATAGGAACATAATGATGATGCAGAAACCGAGGAAATGGTAGGCAATGAAACCCTGGCAGCAAAAAAAATAGGTGCACCGTAGTTTGACAGTTTTAGCTAAAATACTTAAGGCAAAAGAAAAAGGCATCAAATATGAGGTGATAAGGAATAAGCGAGGCCAGCATGTAAACCCCAAAAAATCCATGTTTAGTAACTACATTGGAATTGTGACTCTGCAACGCATGCCGATTGATATAGAATCGTGGCACCATGTTGTCAGCGGGCTGAAAAAATTAATATGGTAAGGGATTACGAAAACATTACGATATCATTTATTTAATTTATTAAAATAAAATAAAATAAAATACTGAAATATTGACTAACTCTACATCATCTCTTGTAGAGTACATTTATAGTAGATGTCTTGCACAGAGAATATGTATTAAGACTGACAGGAAGGGTTCATAGAGGCTTTCACACCATTTTAAGGAAATATCATATGAAATATGCTGAAGGGAAAATCAAGTTGCACCCACCTCCTCTTTATGCACACTTGATATCCAAAGGAGCGTGGGATGCGTTTTGCAACTGTCGTGCAGAGCAGACTTTTCAGGTACATTGTGTTTGGTAACACATTATTTAACGTTGCTTGTATTCATCATTTTGATTGATAGTTTTTTATTTATGAAACAAAAACTGAGTGCTGAAAATAAATAACAGGCAACAAAACCAGCGTACCCCTACCGTAAAGCAAGGATGGGGTACTCTTCAATTGAAAAACAATTGGTTCATATTTTAAAAGTACTGTAATACTTTTATGTGACATAAAACAACACTGTAACCATGTTTCTCTATTTATATGCAGATTGATGAATCAAAATCCCAAGCCACTTCCATCCCATGCCATGTTCTATGGAAGGAGGCTCATTTTAATAAAGAGGGAAAACTGGTAGATAAAAATACACAAAAAGTGTGGGAAACATGTGTAAGTATGAAATAATATAAATTTGTTTTTCTTTAAATCACTATTACATCATAATGATTACTTATTTTCCCATATTTTCTATTTGACATAGTCATAGGAATCAACAACACCCACACCGGATGCGGACATACTTTCAGCGGCCTTGAAACCAAAAGAACAATATTGCTGCGTCAGAGGTGCGGGTTTTGGGGTGACACACCGGACATATTTTCAGAAAAAAAAACAAGAGGAGGAAAAAACTAAATAAATGAAAATTATGAGAGATATAATAGCTACCCTTGAAGAAAAATTAAAAATTAAGGGAGAGTTACTAGAAGCTTTGATGGGGGAGAGGCGAAGAGAAGAAACAACTCAAGAACAACCCGCCCCACCCCCACCATCTTTGAGGTGAGCCATTCCCCTCAAATACCTGACTTAACCGAGGTAATCAATGATCTAATATTTGTTTCTGTGAAATGTGAATCACATACACACTGATAACATTATTATAATGATATTCTACAGGGTGAAAATGACTATGATTTATATCTGTCAACTCCCACCCATCGCCTTGTAGCAAGGGATACGTTGTTCAATATGAAGAATGACATGCTACACTCCAAACCACTTCCAACTGGTCATGTCAATGTGTCGATTAATGTATCTCAAGAGCTGATCATCGAGCCACCCATGCCAAATGACGATGATGACATTCATATGGTGAAAAAGCTGTTGGAACATTCATTGCATGGCTGTTGAATCTTGTAAAAAAACATGTCGACCAGGAGGTATTTATTTCCAATTAATTATTCAAGAAGAACCTTTAACATTTAATTAGAAAAGGGCTGAACCGATGAATGTTATTACAGAATGATAAAAGGAAGGAGCTAAAATGAAATAACGGCTCAAAAGGATCAACCAACCGATCAAAACAATCTACTGAGGGCACCTTTACCCCGCCCATTCTATATCCACATTTAATTTCATTGCAAGCGCATGTGGATATGAAAATGAAAGGCAAAAATAATCACACAATTGTTTGTGAAATAGATATATATGGAGAGGAAACATTATATTTCGTTAGTGCTGACACTGTAGCTAAAATCATCACATATAACTGGTTAGGTGCCTCAGTTATAAATGTATACATGAGGTATGTTTTCATGATTTGATTTTACAGAAGCTGATATACTATGATAATTATGGATAAATACATTTCATATTTTTCACAGGTGTATATATGAAAAACAATTGAAGGGATTTTCCCATGAATAAAAATTTGGACTCGTTATTCCTCACACCATGTCTACATAACAAAAATAAATAAATTCCTATTTTCAGGATGAATTAATGTCAAACTTGCTTGGAACGTTTCAATGAAAAATTATGACTGACAAGCTATTTTTAATACCAACGTTGTAGGGGTAAAACTCTACATTTTAATCATATCAATTATATTTACATTTCTATCATTACTTATTCATTTTTTGGTTTTTAGGCAGCATTGGATGCTCATTGCAGTCAATTTGGATACTCCAAAGATTTATTTTCTGGATTCACTACATGAATATCCAACAAAATGACCACACATGATGGCGATTGTCAATTTGTAATACACTAGATCCCACATTTTAGAACTAAATATATAGTTATATAATTTATATTATCATTTAATGAGTATTCTGTTATGATAGGGTGATGTATGAATATCGTCTAAAGGCTGGAATGAATCCAGGGTCTAAGGATGACAAGGCGCACAAGATCTACAAATGGACAAGTATCAGGGTATATATAATTATGCTGCACTATCCAAATACATATCAAAATAGATTACTTATTTTTCTCAATGTTTCTGTAGTGTCCAAAACAAACAAACGGAAAGGACTGCGGTTATTATGTTAGTAAATTTTTGAAAGAGATCATATTTCATGAACAAACTAGCATCCCTGAAGAGGTATTTTTGAAAATAATTACTAGTTCATCTAAAATATTTATTAACCCTTTGTGTATTTATATTTTTTCAGTACTACTACGACTGTCACAAAAACTCTTATTCACAAGATGATATAGATGTGTTTAGAAATGAATGGGCAGCGTACCTAATGGAAGAATGTAAACAAATAGGACAATGAAGGTGAATTTTTACTACTTATGTTATCTTTATATGATCATTGATATATCCCTTGTTTACACTTATTGAGCATCTATAATCACTATTTATTATGTTTCTTATCCTTAGATTATGAAAAATTGTTTTAGAAATGATTTGAGTTTCTAGTAAAGAATTACTTAATGAGAGACTCTTATGAACTAGTGACACACAGAAAACCGAGCAAATGAATTATGATTGTTTTGATACTTTAGGACAATGATCCATGAGTCATTTGTGAGGTGTAAAAATTGACTTCCCCTCAATCCGATGCACGATGTGACCAGTATGGCTAAATGTGTCTGATATCAGTTTGAAATAGACATAAACTTTAGAAAATAACACAAGTGACATATGGAATACCGAGAAAACATGTTCAGATTGTTTTGATACTTTAGGAAAACGATCCATGAGTTATTTTTGGGGTGTACGAATTGAACGCACCACAATGTGATGCACGGTGGGACCAGTATGACTAAAAGTGTCTGATATCAGTTTTAAATTGACATTAACTTTAGAAAGCAACAAAAGTGACATATGGAAAACCAAGAAAATGCGTTCAGATTGTTTTGATAATTTAGGACATCGATCCATGAGTCATTTTTGAGGGGTTCGAATTGACCACACCTCAATCCGACGCACTGTGTGACCAGTATGGCTAAAAGTGTCTGATATCAGTTTCAAATTGACATAATCATTAGAAAACAACACAAGTGACATATAGAATACTGAGAAAATGAGTTCAGATTGTTTTGATACTTTAGGAAAACGATCCATGAGTCATTTTTGAGGTGTATTAATCAACAACACCTCAATACGATGCACGGTGTGACCAGTATGACTAAAAGTGTCTGATATCAGTTTCAAATTGACATTAACTTTACAAAACAACACAAGTGACATACAAAAAACTGAGAAAACACGTTCGGATTGTTTTGTTACGTTTGGAAAATGATCCATGAGTCATTTTTGACATGTACGAATTGACCGCACCTCAATCCGATGCACGGTGTGACCGGTATGGCTAAAAGTGTCTAATATTAGTTTCAAATTGACATAAACTTTAGAAAACAACACAAGTGACATACAGAAAACAATGAAAATTCATTCGTATTGTTTTGATACATTAGGAAAAAGATCCATGAGTCATTTTGGAGGTTTAAGAATCGACCGCACCTCAATCTGACCCACAGTGTGATCGGTATGGCTAAAAGTGTCTGATATTAGTTTGAAATTAACATTAACTTTAGAAAACAACACAAGTGACAGACGGAAAACCAATAAAATGCATTTGGACTATTTTGATACTTTAGGAAAAAGATCTATGAGTCATTTTTGACGTGTACAAATCAACCGCACCTCAATCTGATGCACGGTGTGACCGGTATGGCTAAAAGTGTCTGATATCAGTTTCCAATTGACATAAACTTTAGAAAACAACACAAGTAACATATGGAAAACCAAGAAAGAACATTTGTATTATTTTGATACTTTAGTAAAACTATCCATGATTCATTTTTGAGGTGTATGAATCTACCTCACCTCAATCTGATGCACAGTGTGACCGATATGGCTAAATGTGTCTCATATCAGTTTGAAATTGACATTAACTTTAGAAAACAACAGAAGTGACATACAGAAAACCAATAAAACGCATTCAAATTGTTTTGATACTTTAGGAAAACAATCCATGAGTCATTTTTGATGTGTTCTAATTGACCATACCTCAATCTGATGCACGATGTGACCGGTATGGCTAAAAGTGTCTGATATTAGTTTCAAATTGACATAAACTATAGAAAACAACACAAGTGACATACAAAAAACTAAGCAAACACATTCAGATTGTTTTGATACATTAGGACAATGATCCATGATTCATTTATGAGGTGTAAAAATTGACCTCACCTCAATCCGATGCATGGTGTGACCAGTATGACTAAAAGTGTCTAATATCAGTTTCAAATTTACATTAACTTTAGAAAACAACACAAGTGACATACGGAAAAATGAGAAAACGTGTTCGTATTATTTTGATAAATTATAAAAATGATCCATGAGTCATTTTTGACACGTAAGAATTGATCTCACCTCAATCTGACACATGGTGTGACCGATATGTCTAAAAGTGTCTGATATCAGTTTCAAATTGACATAAACTTTAGAAAACAACAAAATTGACATACAAAAAACTGAGAAAACACATTCTAATTGTTTTGATACTTTAGGAAAACTATACATGAGTCATTTTTGAAGTTTAATAATTGACCGCACCTCAATCCGATGCATAGTGTGACCGGTATGGCTAAAAGTGTCTGATATCAGTTTGAAATTGACATTAACTTTAGAAAACAACACAAGTGACATATGAGAAACTGAGAAAATGCATTTGGATTGTTTTGATACTTTAGGAAAATGATACATGAGTCACTTTTGATGTATAAGAATTTACCTCACCTCAATCTGATGCACTGTGTGACCAGTATGGCTAAAAGTGACTGATATCAGTTTCAAATTGACATAAACTTTAGAAAACAACACAAGTGACATACGGAAAACCAAGCAAATGCGTTCGTATTGTTTTGATACTTTAGGAAAATGATGCATGAGTCATTTTTGAGGTGTAAAAATCGATCGCACCTCAATACGACATAGGGTGTGACCGGTATGGCTAAAAGTGTCTGATTTCAGTTTTAAATTGACATTAACTTTGGAAAACAACACTACTGACATACGAAACTTTATGAAAATGATCCATGAGTTTTTCGTAACATGTACAAATCAACCACACCACAATCTGACGCACGGTGTGACCGGTATGGCTAAAAGTGTCTGATATCAGTTTCAAATTGACATTAACTTTAGAAAACAGCACAAGTTACATACGGAAAACTGAGAAAAAGCGTTTGGATTGTTTTAATACTTTATGAAAATGATCCATGAGTCATTTGTGACATGTACGAATTGACTGCACCTCAATCCGATGGACGGTGTGACCGGTATGGCTAAAAGTGTTTGATATCAGTTTCAAATTGACATTAACTTTAGAAAACAACAAAAGTGACATACATAATACCGAGCAAGCGCATTCAGATTTTTTTTATACTTTATAAAAAAGATCCATGAGTCATTTTTGAGGTGTATGAATTGAATGTACCTCAATCCGATGCACAGTGTGAATGGTATGACTAAAATTTTCTGATATCAGTTTCAAATTGACAATAACATTAGAAAACAACACAATTGACATACGAAAAACTGAGAAAACATGTTCGGATTGTTTTGATACTTCAGAAAAATGATCCATGAGTCATTTATGAGGTGTAAAAATTGACCAGACCTCAATTCAATGCATGGTATGACCAGTATGGATAAAAGAGTCTGATATCAGTTTCAAATTGACATTAACTTTAGAAAACAACACAAGTGACATACGGAAAACCAATAAAATGCATTCGGATTATTTTGTTTCTTTAGTAAAATGATCCATGAGTCATTTATGACGTTTATAAATTGACCTCGCCTCAATCTGATGCATGGTGTGACTAGTACGACTAAAAGTGACTGATATCTGTTACAAATGGACACAAAATTTAGAAAACAACACAAGTGACACATGAAAAACCGAGAAAACGTGTTCAGATTGTTTTTATACTTTAGTAGAATGATCCATGAGTCATTTTTGAAGTGTAAAAATCAACTACACCTCAATCTGATGCACGGTGTGACCGGTATGGATAAAAGTGCCTGATATCAGTTTCAAATTGACATTAACTTTAGAAAACAACCCAAGTGACATAAGGAAAACCGAGAAAATTCATTTGGATTATTTTTATACTTTAGGAAAACGATCCATGAGTCATTTGTGATGTGTATGAATCGACCGAACCTCAATCCGATGTACGGTGTGACTAGTATGGCTAAAAGTGCCTGATATCAGTTTCAAATTGACATTAACTTTAGAAAACAACACAAGTGACATACGAAAAACTGATCAAATGCGTTCGAATTGTTTTGATACTTTAGGAAAATGATCCATGAGTCATTTATAATGTGTAAGAATCAATCGCACCTCAATCTGATGCATGGTGTGATCGGTATGGATAAAAGTGTCTGATATTAGTTTGAAATTGACATTAACTTTAGAAAACAACACAAGTGACATATTGAATACTGAGTAAACGTGTTTGGATTGTTTTGATACTTTATGAAAACAACCCATGAGTCAGTTTTGAGTTGTACGAATCGACCGCACCTCAATCCGATGCACGGTGTGACCGGTATGGCTAAAAGTGTCTGATATCAGTTTTAAATTTACATTAACTTTAGAAAACAACACAAGTGACATATGGAAAACCGAGAAAACGCGTTCGGATTGTTTTGATACTTTAGGAAAACAATCCATGAGTCATTTGTGACGTGTAAAAATCAACCACACCTCAATCTGACGCACGATGTGACCGGTATGGCTAAAAGTGTATGATATTATTTTAAAATTGACATAAACTTTAGAAAACAACACAAGTGACATACGGAAAACCAACAAAACACGTTCATATTGTTTTGATACTTTAGGAAAATGATCCATGAGTCATTTTTGACGTATAAGAATCAACCGAACCTCAATCCGATGCACGGTGTGACCGGTAATGCTTTTCATTAAATAAAGAATCAGTATTTATTAAATGAGATAAATCATCCAAAAACATATTGATTTTACATTATTCTTTTTAATTGTTATTAGAATGAAAACATTTGACTTTATCATTTCCATATTTTAGTTTCACATTTCCATATTAATGTATTCTTCCATATTAATGTTTTAATTTATTTCATTATTATATTACTAATATAATATTTATTTTCTTTTATAGGTGAATTTTTTTCCTTGAGTTCAGATGCTTTGTTCGGAAAAAAATAATGTGGACGACAATTTTTTAGAGAGGATCACAGATATAAAAGGATGAAACATTAATGTTTATAACTGTTATTGGATAATTGTAATTTTAACAATTTAAAACATTGTTTAAAATGTATATAGTAATGTGTTTTTTTGTATTCATGATGTTAAGTAAATGTATATAGCATTGTTTGTCAAAATATTGTGTAAGGGTGCTATTTTGTGCAGGTGTGCATGTGCTATTTTGTGCAGGTGTGCTGGTTTGTGCAGGTGTGTAGGTGTGCAGGTGCTGGTTTTGCAGGTGCAAGGGAAGGTGCCTTTATTAGCACTTTTTTTAGCACTGATAAAAGACACCTTTAACAGCACTAAAAGAGCACTGATAAAGGGCCCTATTATCAGTGCTCAAGGTAGCGCTGATAAAGGTGTCCTTTATCAGTGCTAGAAAAGCACTGTTAATTCTGGCGTAGATAAAGGGGGGCGAGTTCCCTTTATCAGCGCTAAAAAAGCGCTGATAAAGGGGGTACATTATCAACGCTTTTCAGAGCACTGATAAAGGGGACCCCCCTTTATCTACACTGGAATTAACAATGTTTTTCTATCGCTGTTAATGCCGGTTTTTTGGGCTGATAAATGGCCAAATTATAGTAGTGACCATATAACCCCCCCCCATTTTTTATGAAAACCATTAAATAACTAAAATTCATAAACACCACTAAAAATCCATAAAAACCCTAATACCATAAAAACACCCCTAAAACCAAAAGAACCCTAAAATTCTAAATATCCTAAAACCCCTAAGATAACATAAAAATAATAAAAAACCAAGAACCCTAAAAACCCAAAAATAATGTAAAAGCCTTAAAATTCCAAAAAATGGAAAATAAACTAAAAAACCTAATAAAACCTAAAAATACTAAAAACTATAAAACCTTAGAAACCATAAAATCCCATAAAACCCCTATAAACCCTAAAAAATCCTAAGAACCATAAATACAGTTTAATCTCAAAAAACACTAAATTCGTTAAAAACACTAAAATACTCTAAAAACCATATGAACTATAAAAAACCCTTAAAACATTAAAAACACTTAAAACTATGAAAAACCTTAAAAATACCAATTAATCTAATAAATATAAAATCCCAAAAATGAATAACAACCATAAAACTCTAAAAACTGCAAACCACCACCCTCAGAACCCTTAAAAATCTTTTAAACCCTAAAACTCAAAAACCCTAAAAACCCTAAAAACCCTTAAAACCATTAAAACCTTGAAACACCTAAAAACCATAAAAATACCCATAATCCTCAAAAAACTTAAAAAGACTAAGAGTCCTTGAAACCTATAAACCCAATAAAAAACATAAAACCCATAAACCCTAAAATTCATAAACACCCTTAAAACCTTAAATAATACCTAAATCCCTAAAAACCCAAAAAATACTGAAAAATCCATAAAAGACCCTAAATCCCTTAAAAATCCCCAGAATACCCTAGAAACTCTAAATATACAAAAATTATATAAAACCCTAAGATACCCTAAAAACCCTAAAATCCCTAAAAGGAACTGAAAACCCTAAAAGGACATAAAAACCCTAAAAGATTAAAAAACTCTAAAGGACCATTAATGAACTAAATCCCCTTAAAATTTCTTAAAACCTGAAAAATCATATAGGTTCCTAAAGACCATAAAAGAACCTAGAAATCCCTAAAACCCATAAAGGACCCAAAGAACACTATAAACCCAAATGGATCCTATAAAATCATAAAGCGCAAAGAAAACCCCTAAAAACATTAAGGGACTATAAAACCACTAAAAGACCCTAAAACCAAAAAACAACAACTAAAAGGTTCTAAAAACCCAAAAACCCCATTAAAAACCCTAAAAGACCTTAAATAACCCAAAAATACATTAAAGACAATGAAAACCTTGAATGTCTCCATCAAAAAAAATACCTCTAATCCATAAAAACAATTAAAGACCCTAAAAACAATAAGAAACATTAAAAATAAAAAAACCATAAAAAACCCTAAAAATTCTAAATCACCATAAAAGACCCTAAAATCCTAAAAACCCTAAAAAATAAAAAATCCTAAAATCCCTATAAACATTAAAAGTCCCTAAAACAGATTAGAAATCCATAAAAATCATAAAAACCCTAATATCTATAAAAAACCTAAAAATACTAAAACCCATAAAAATATTAAAACCCCCCAAATACACTATGAAACCTCTAAAACCCAATGAAACACCTAAAAACCCGAACCCCCTAAATACCTTAAAAACACCTAAAACCCCTATATCCTCACAACCCTCCCTAAAACCCTTTAAACTCTAAAATCCACAAACACATAATAAAACCCCTAAAAAACTACCCCTAAATCCAAAAACCCACTAAAATCCCTAAAACCCTAAATCCTAAGAAAATAATAAAAAACCATAAAAACCTTAAAACACTTAAGTCACCTAAAATCCATTAAAATTCTAAAAATCATAAAACACCCTAAAAACCATAAAATCATAAATACCCTAAAAACTCTATAAAACACTAAAATACCCTTAAAACTTTTCTAACACCCCAGAAGAATTTAAAAATCCTAAAACTCAAAACCCCTTGAAACCTAAAAAACCCTAAATCCCAAAAAATCCATAAAAAACTAAAAATCCTAAAAAAACCTAAAGACACCATAAAATCCCTAAACACCCCCGAAACTCCTATAAACCCCTCTAATTACCCAAAAACCCCTTAAAAACCCCAAACCCCTTAAAACCTTTAAAAACATTAAATATTCTATAAACCCTATGAAGACATAAAAATTATAAAACCCATAAAAACCCTAATGGGCCCTAAAAACCCCTAAAACCCCAAACCAACACAACCACTAAAAACCTTAAAACTATAAACCATAAAAATTATAAACACCAATATAAAACACAGAAAAAACTTAAACCCTATGTATCCCCTAAAGGTCCATAAAACCCAAATTTTTTCAAAATATCTTAAAACCCTAAAGACCCTAAGAACCTTGAAAACCCCTAAAACACACTAAAAACCTTTAATGACCATAAAATGCACTATAAATCATAAGAATATAAAAACCCTAAATTACCAATAGGACCCAAAATACCCAAAACCCCATAAAAGTGTCAAAAACACCTAAAACCACAATGGGACTAAAATACTAAAAATTGGAAAGGACTCTAAAAAATCACAAACTTTCATTAAACCCCCTAAAGGACTTTAAAATATCCTTAGACCCTAAAAACCTAAAAATATAAACAAACCCAAAAACCATGAAATCCCCAAAACCCCCAAAAACCACATGAAATCCCTAAAAAACCTAAAACCCTTGGGAAACAATAAAAGACCCTAAAACCCTAATAACCATAAAATCACCTAAAATCATAAAAAATCAAAAAAACCCTAATACCAAAAAAAATTAAAACACCCTAAAATAATATAAATCACTTATTCCCTTAAATGTCCCTTAAAGACCCTAAAAACCTAAAACAGGAAAAACCCTAAAAAACAAACAACAAAAATAATAATAATAACCAATGAAAACCATAAAACCCCCCCTAATTCCTTAAAACCCCTAAACCCTCTAAACCCCACTAAAAACACTAAAACCCAAAAACTACTAAAACCCCTGAAAATAAGAAGAAAATCTAAAAACCCAAAAAAACCTTAAAAATCCCAAAACCCCATTTAAACAAAAAATACAAAAAAAATAGATAAGAATCCCAAAACCCCCCTAAATATCACTAAAAACCCTAAACCCTAAAAACCATACCAACCCTAAAACCCCGAAAAATGAAAAAGGATATTATAAGTCTCTAAAAGACCCTAAAACCCAAAAAATACCCTAAAGCCATAAAAATCAAAAAAAAAAAAATCAGAAAACCCCTAAAAATCCAAAATAAGTTCCTAAGACCCTAAATTCCATAAAAGTCCCTAAAACCCAAAAGGCCCTAAAACCCATAAAAAACCTAAAACACCATAAAATCCCAAAAAACCTAGAGACCGTAAAACCCCTAAAATTATTGAGAAACCCTAAAATCCATAAAACCCTAAAACCCTTTAAATTCATGAAAACTGAGATTATCCATCCAGGATTCATGTATCACTAAGAGGGGGAAGGAGTGAATTAGTGATATCTTTTTATTTCTAGTTTCCTTTAGAAATAACCTTTACCACTAGTTACATATTTATTTGTCTGCTAAAAACAAATCCACAAAGAACATAAGAATTTACTAGGTTCATGAATATAAAATAGTAGATATCCCCTTGTTTGGTTTGGAAATAATCCAATACCACACAATCCACTAGAAAACCAATATTTTTGGAGAAATTGAACAAGTAGGATATTCCCTTACACTCATGTAGCACAATTTTCAATACAATAATGCATGTTCCTCAAGTAGAAAAAAATGATTTAATACAATTTATTTAACCCACATGTTATGATTCAACTTGATCAACATTCAATAATATAAGTTTTAAAAAAAATTCTTCATTTTCTTACCTATATGTTATTAGGAACTTCCTAGACTTTTTAATGTTTCTTAGTTTGATTCCCTTGTCTGATTCCCATGTTCGATTTTCTCAATACGAATAGTATCCTTCTTTCAAAATACCACTATGTCAACTCTGAACCACTTTTATTATGATTCTAGAAAATCCAGATTGACTCCCTAGTCTGATTTTCTTAATATGGAAAATATAAAATTTTCATAATAAAACTAAAATAAACTAGGACTTCTTCAATCTATGTCTAGAAATCCGAATGTGAAAAAGGTCAGTCCAATTGAAAAAAATCTAAGTGTCATATTATCCTCTTATTCTTCTATCCAGAAGACTTATTCAAAAAAACAAAATCTAAAAACATATTTTTACTAGATGTGTAGTGATATAGTCTCCTCTATCAAGAGTAATACCAATCACAAAAAACAGAAAGTGTTCTCCTCCTTTTTTAGGCTCACATAAATTGTTTAGGCATGCATCCAAATGGTTTTCCCACATCTCCAAATTAATGAATCTTAATTATTTCCTTAAATATAGGATTTATCTTTAAGTCATTAAATTCCCCTTACAATCCAAATCTTTCTTTGACTTATTCAACATTCCATGAATTTTGGATATTCTCTTAACATCATGTCCCTTCAGTCTTTCTAACAAATCTTCACACCGATTGTGATTTTTTATTTCCAATTTTCTCATTATGATTCTCCACTATAATGGTCATCCTGATTTATTCACCCACTTTTAAATATAGAAGTGAATACGTATTAAGAAACATCAGTCTAATTTTTATACCTAATTCTAATTTCCAAATATGATTTCTTCATTATGATAAAGGCATTTGGTCACTGTGATTTTTTTGACCAACTTTCTAATAAATCAGAACTTGATATATTTCATTAAGTTTATTTGAACCACCTGAAAGACTATCTACCAATTCTTATTTCCTCATTATTATGTAATTATATGTTTAATAATAATTTTTCATTATTTTTCCCTTCACCAAATGTTATAAGGAAAAAATTTCTTTTCATTACGATTCTCAGAACCCACTCTCATTTTGATTTCTTCATTAAGATGAACAATTAATATTGTTGAATAAGTTACTATGAATCAATTTTCAAAAAAAAATTCTTCCCATTACGATGCTCCATTCTAATTGATAAAATTATAGGCAAACAAATTCTTTGAACTTTAAGAATGATTCATTTTCACCTTTGAAGAAACTTTCAAAAAGTCTTTAAATAAGAATCTTCTTGTTCTTATTTTCTCTTATTATTACAATAAAAATGAACTATATGTTACCATAATTTTTATTCTTTCATAAATTTATGTTTATATGCTTGTGATCCTTTATGATTTTGAATATTACAAAGATCAACTTCAGCATCATATGACTTAAATTAGGTTGTTTTATAACATCTTATTATTTCAATAACTTTCTTTCTTTGCCACCAACCTCATTAAGATATTTTTGAATATGATTTGAAACCTCATATCTCCCCTTTTCATTCATCATGTTGGAATCAAAATATTTAAATCTTACTTATGATTTATAGGAAATAAAAAATTAAACAGCATCATCATATTTTTATCAGATCCATTCTAAATCTGGTTTTCATCCTCGTTATGATCAGAACAAAATTTCGAACCCCAGGTGAGTCTGAATAAGAATTTATTCAATAAAAAATATTCACAATACTCTGTAAATTCATAAGATGTTAGAGTTTGATTTTATTAATACAATCGTTAGTCCAATTTTTACCAAAAAAATGTGTGGTGAGTTCTTCTTCTTTGATATTTTCTTGGAAAAAAAAGACAATACCTGAATATGATAATATTCTATATCAAATTGGTCCTCAAAATCTCCCCCTTTAGATTTTATTATCAACGAAGAATCATAAATAACTATAATTTTTGACCACAAGATATGGATTACATATCTATAATTCTATGACTATATGATCTAACTCCTTGTAGGAAACACAAATCATTTATATGAAAACCATATTGTCCAAAAGTAGTGACTCATGAAAAACAACCTCAAATTTTTATCCTCCGGATTTTATCCTCAACTTTTCCTCCAAATATATATTAATTAGATTTCATCGTCAACTTTCTTCTGCATAATTTTACAATTATTTTAATTCTCTAGAATGAAAAACTTTTGTTTCCTACAAACACTCCAACAAACAGTTGTAATAGTTCACATACATATATGTTGGGTTCAAAACATACCCACAATTCCCCATTTGTACATTATTCAATAATGACAGATTTATAAAACAACCCCCCCTACAACATATCCAAAAGAAATATGAGGGAGGGTATAAACCAACATACCTCAACCATGATAAGAAATAGGTTGGATTCCCATGTTCAACCTCAATTTAAAAAAACTTTCCTCTGGTAAAAGTTTTTGGAATATTTTAGCAACTTGTTCCTATGTAGGAACCTACTATATCTTCAATCCATTATTCTAAACAATCTATTTGATGATTTATTACTTTATATAAATATGTTCTGTACTATAATTCCACACTATATTCCTTCTTATATTTATTTCACTTTTATTATCAAATCTCAAGTGTAAGGGTAACTTTTCTTCAACAAGTTAGTATTCCAATTGAGTTTTCATCAACATATGTTTTTTAGTAGCTTGAGTGGAAGAAACATACTCATATTAATCCATTCAAAGAGTTACTAAATTTTGTTTCTTTTTATATAAAATAACAAAACCTTTCCCCATAAAGAAAACTCCACCAGATGTGTTTCATTCATCATCAACATTTCATGGCCAATCAGCATTTGAATATCTAAACAAGTCAATACTTTTTGATCTATCATACTCAATTCCAAAAAAATAAAGGCTGATATATTTGAGAATTATTTTTCCAGTAGTGAAATGTGATTCTTTAGGATAACTCTGAAATCTTGAACATAAGGTAACAACATAAACAATGTCGGGTCTTGGGTCACTCAAATATAGGAAACATACAATCAATTTTTGAATCTATTTCTAATAAACTTTTGTACCTTCTAAATTATTATACCACTTAGTTCCCACATAAATAAGTGTGTAATCTGGTTTCAAATTTTCAATGCTAAACTTATTAAGATGTTACATAGTATAATTTTCATGAAAAAGGAATACATGTTACTTTTTTTGTTAGATTCTTAATACATGAAATTATTTTATTTCACCCAACAAGGAATTTTTAAAAAACAACTCTTCAATAAATCATTCGCATGTTCTTTTATCATTCCCATCGAATATAATTTCATCGACATAAATAGTTATGATGATGAAAAATCCTAACTTTACATGATGTAATGATTTATATCAAATCTTTACTTGTTAAAAAATATCAAACATAAGTATAAAATTTTTAATACCATGCCCTAATATCTTGTTTTAATCCATACAAAAAATTATCCAACTTACACACATATGTTTGATCTTTTCCATGGACAAATCCACATGGTAGTTCTATTTAAACTTCCTCATCAAGATCACCATTCAAGAATACAGACTTCACATCCATTTGAAAGATTTTAAAACTTAATTGTGTAGAAATAGAAAGAAGGATCCTTATTGTTTATAACATTTCCACCAAAGAATAATTTTCATAAAAATCATCACATTCAATTTGTGAGTAACTATTGAATACTAATAATTTTTTGGTCTTTATCACTTCACTTTATTCATCCATTTTTTTTCTAGAAAACCCACTTTTTACCAAAAACATTTTTGTTATCCGTTTAGTGTACAAGTTACCAAGTATCATTATTTCCTATATTATCAATCAATTTATTCATATAATGAGCCCATTCTGAATTCTAAAAATCTTCATTCACATATTTCGGCTCAACTTTTGAATAGAAGGATGTATGTGTAACAATTTTTGAATTTCTCCTTGTTTGATCCTTCTATTGTTGACCACTAATATTTTTTTGAGTCTCCACTAGCTTCCTCAACCTTGGATAAGTTTTTTGAGTTTCATCCTCATCACTTAAAATATATGAGTCTTATTCTTGTTCTTGATCATGACTACAATTGTATATATCCATATCACAAATGATAACAAAACCTTCCTTATCCTACTCGACTGCCTTATCTGCATGTGTCTGTTTATCCTCCTCCTATTTTTCAATAAATTTCACATTAAAAAAAATCATTTTTTATATTTATTTGTTAAAGAACACATTTCTTCTTCCTTATAAAGTTTATCCAAAATAAATTTCATCTTCACCTCCCTTCTCAAATATTCCAATGTTTCCACCATTCATCTTTATAAAGCATTCTCTCCCAAAATATATTAATTATTTCAAACATGTATTTTTCCCATAAAAAATAAATATAGATTAATATCTAAAAATATCAAGTAGAAACATTAGTTTTTAATATACACCACAGAACTCATGGCTCGACTCCAATAGTATTGATAGAGACCTTGTTCAAGTAACATAGTTCTCCCCATTTCCACCAGACTTCTATTCATTCTTTTAGTTACTAGATTTTTTTTGAGGTTTGTATGGTGAACTAAACTCATGAAAAATTTCATGCTTCTAATGATAAATTTAAAATTATTCATTCTTATACCCCCCACTATTATCAGTTCTCAACTTGTTTAGTGAATACTCACATTCCTTATATGCTTTCCTCTAGAAACATTTAAACATTTTTAGATAATCTAACTTCTGTTTCATATACATAATACATGTAATGTGAGTAAAGTCATCAATGAAATTGATGAATGAAATTTATCCATTATTATATTTCTATATCATTGGGCCATAGATATCATAACAAACTAGTTTTAAGGGTTGATTTAAGTAAATCCAAAATTTCCTATGTGCTGAGTTTGTATTGTTTCCTTTCTAAAAAATATTTCAACACCAATTTTTTCTTATTAATGTATCTTGAATGTCACATACACTATGTATTTTTTATGTCTTTATCATGTTTCTTTGAAAAATGTGTCTCATCCTTTTATTACATAACTTATTTTCGTGCACCACACCCAAGTAACTGGTGTTTTATATTTCACTAACTTGAAATAAGTTTCCTTTTATACATTGGACTCTTGTAACTTTTCTTCTATATTCCTCAATATTTATATAAAACCCATATTTTTTAAGATAAATTTTTTACCCTCATTAAAAAGTTTTTAAACACTTAACATGTTTGGTTTCATCACATTTACATATAATGTTATTTAGAATTCTACTTTTTCTTTCCTAATGACGACTGATCCAACACCTTTGATATCATAGATTCATTATTTCCAAATGTCACAATTTATTCTTTGATTTATTTAAAATTATTCAACAAATTTATGCCTCCTATATAATGATAATACGAACCACTTTCAAGAATCAATGGTCAATATCCATTTATAGCATTAAAATTGGTTTCAACAATAATAGATTTAACTTCTCCCTTTCCTTTATTCCCATCCAACTTCTAATAATTGATAAGAAAAATTTTTAGTTTTGGTAATAAGACAATATATCCCTTATGGATATGTCTAGATTGTTCCCAAATTTTTGTAAATAGTTTCTAGGGTTTTAAAACTATTTTTAATTTTTACACCAACCTTCTCAGATTTTTTAGAACATCCTTATAAGTCTTCTTATTTTAAGATGATTGGCCCCCCATGAAACCTTGCATTCCATATCCTATGAAATAGTATTAATGTTGTTCATTAGGACATAAAATATTTTCCATATATCCTAATCCACCAAAAATACTAGTAGTATCCATACAAATAATATTTTCTTCTAAAACACTCAGATTGGCCGGTGCTGTGGGTATGCTTCTCATCAACATTCCAAACAAAACTTTTTTGACCACCATACTTTATGTTTTCAAAACAATATTTCTTCTTCAGATTATATTTCTTTTCATCCATATCAGAACCCAAATTAATATAAATTGATTCATATTTAGGTTTTTGGAATCTTTTTTGGATTAAGGGATTTAGAAACTTTTTTTATTTTCCACACTTTTGGTATTGGCCACATATACCACTTTCTCGCCTTTTTTTACTCAGGAACAAATCCATTTATATTATCATCATTTTAAGATACTTTTTTTGATACTTCTCATTTTAATCCTTATGATAACTTTCACCAACTTTTGATATCGAGTTTTTGAAAATTATATCCATACGTTTAGTTTTAAAATGTTTCTATGGGACAAGTTTCAGCTCTTATTCTTTTTCCTTCATCTTTACATCCATATGTTCATTATGATTAATTTCATTCTAAAGAGATTTATTCAAATCATAAATCTCTTTCATAATCTTGACTTTATCATTAGGAGAAAATTCTTCATTATTTTTTAGATATTTTCTATTATTCTGTTTTTGGATTTCTTTCTCTTTCCATCCAAAATTTCTCAAACACTCTTTCAATTATTATTTAAAATGAAAATGTAATTGAGTTTCTTCTTCTTCTTCTTATTCTTCTTCTTTATAATTGATGATTTAGTACTCTTAACTATTCACTATTTCAATAAAAGTATTATCTCTAGCCTTTTAAAAGTAATTTTTGAATTCAAATTCACTATATTCTTCTTCTTCATTTTTAGACAAAAATCTTATTCTTTTTTAATTGAAGATATTTTTATTTTTCCCTATAGAAAATGATTTATCCTTATCACCTTGTTTCATACATGACCTTATTGACCTTATTTCTAATTTATCACAATTTATTCTTTCATTATTTGAGGAAAATTATCTTCAAAGTGCCTAATGGGTCCACATTCAAAACATTTCAAGTGAATTTTTCATTTATATTTTCATGCACCCCTTATCAAATTTTTATAAAACAAGGATAAAAATTCATCAGCATTTTTTACATACATCATTTTTCGTGTTAGAGTTAGCAACATAATCTTCCTCAATAATATTCTTATAAAATTTTTTTGGATAATTTGAAGGATATTTTTTAATAAACGTTTGCTCTTCACTTAATAAAATTATCACTTCTCATTTCATATGTAATGACAGTGCTATAAATATCATCCCAAGATATAGTTTCTAGATCCCTGTATTCTAATGAAGAAAATTTAGCATAAATCTTGTGAGGAAGGATTATTAATATTTTTTCAACGACTATAGAATCTTGTCACATTTTACTAAGACATATGATAGTGCTGAAAGTGTCATTATCCTGGCTAAAAAAGTCACATATAGATTATTATTCACCCAAAACGATATATTCATACTAAAATCTCCACATTTTTAACTTTTCCTTATTTAATTTTTTATTTCATTCATAAATGTTTTTCAACTTATCCTAGATACCTTTGGAAGGGGAAACACCTTTAATTATTAAAAATATACTTTCAGAAAGTGATGATATTAAAGAATTTTTTTTCTCTTCCATAATTCTCAATATTATTCTTATCAAAAGATGTAATGGGATCCTAGTCCCCAATAAGAGGAAATACATCTATTTTATCTTTAAGAACATCATTCCCAAGAGACATATGATAAGGAAAAATTCAATATTTCTAGATATGATAGTTCTTACCATAGAATATTAGAATCCCCTTACTATTCACACAATTCAAATTCTCCATCTCAACATATCTTTTAAAAACATCAGTAAAGATTAAATGAAGGGAAACTACACTATGATACCAATTGAGATTTCCCCACTAGTATTAAAGTATCATTGAGACGGGGAGGGGTGAATCAATGATATATTTTTCTTTTATGTTTACACATATTAAAAACAACCTTATCATTATTTTAAACATTTATTTCTCTATTGAAAACAAATCAAACACATAACCATATAAACTAATTAAGTTACAATGTTCACTACTCAGCAAGAGTAGCTATACCTTGGTATGGTTTGGAAAAAATAAAATGCTATAAAATCAAATAGAAAACCATGATTTTCTGTGTAATACAATTAGTGGGATATTCCCTTACCCTCATGTAGCACTAAGTTCAATATGATAGTCCATGTTCTTAAAGTAGCAAAAAATGATGTAATATATAATTTGAAACAAATATGTTATGGAGCTTCTTGATCAAATTTATGAAATATTATCTTTCAAAACAATTCTTCACTTTCTTTTAGTGAAGCATGTAAAACATCCTGGACATTCTAATGATAATCAGTCTGATACCCCAGTCTGATTCTCATGCTCTATTTTCTAGATATGGAAAATAAACTTCTGCCAAAATATTATTGAGACAATTCTAAACAACTTAAATTTGAGTTTTGGAAACCTGGCCTGATTCTCAAGTTCAATTTTCTCAATAAAAAATGTAACTTTTTCAAAATACCGTTGAAACGAATCAAGACTGGTTCTACCAGAGTCTGTAAATCCCAATATGAGATAGGGAATTCCAATTTCACAAACTCAGAATACAATATTCTTCTCCTCTTCTTATTTTTGGATAACTTCTTCAAAACAACAATTGGAAACTTATTCTTACTTGAATTTTAGAGTTTCTCTCTACTATTTCGTGAGAAATTCCTATCATAAAAAACCCAAAGTGTTGTCCTCCTTTTATAGGATTTCCAAAATAGTTCAGGTGGGATTACAAAATCTTTTCATGCTTCTCCAAATTTCTTAAATCATAAATATTTAAAGAAATATCATATCTCATTTTGAATTCTTCATCCTTACTTGAATTTGGGATCTTTTATTAACTTTAGATCCTGTCATCATTTCAAACAAATCTTTAATCTGATTATGATTTTTCTTTCAGATTTCCCCATTATGATTCCCCATTATAATGGTTATCCTGATTTCTTGAACCGCTTGTAAATCAGTAAATTAATACTTCTTAAAAAACATCAGTCGGATACATTATTATAATTACTGAATAATATTTCTACATTATGATAATGGAATTTTTTCACTTAGATTTTCTAGACCTACTCGGAACAAATAAGAACTGAATATATTTTATTATATTTCTATTCCCCACTTGAAATTCTATCTATGAATTTTGATTTCCAAATTAATATGGATGTATATGTCCAATTATAGTTTCATTATTATGTTGCTCTACAAAAATGAAGGAAATAAAATGTCTTCTGAGTACAATTTTTGGAACCAACTCTCATTTCAATTTATTCATTACGATGATGAAATAATATTCTTGAATAAATTTCTCTATATCCATTGTGACAAAAATATGTCTTACCATTACGTTTCATTGTACTAATTGATACAAAAAGAGGAAAAACATTCTTTGAACATCAAGAGATCTTATTTCCACCCTTTGAAAACACTTTCTAAAAGTCTTTAACTAAGACTCCCATTATTCTTTTGTCTTCTAATTATGATAACGAAAAACTATCTATTACAAAAAAAATTATTTCTTTTATAAACATATATTTGTATGAATGAAATCCTTCATGAATTTGAATATGGTGAAGATCATATTTAGAATCATCTGACTTACATTTGGAAGTTTTATATAATCTTATTCATTCAAAAACTTTTTTTCATTCCAACAAGCATCAATGAAATTTTCCTAAATATGATTATCATAATCTTTTGTACTTATTTAATTCATCTTACAAGTATCAAAATAGTTATTACTTAATTATGAATTGTGGAAAATAAAAAACAACAAAGAATCCTCGGATTTGTAACAGATCCATGTTGAATCCAATTCTCATCCTCATTATGATCAGAACATCATGATGGACCCACAGTGAGTCCAATGAGATATTTATTCTATAAAAATATTCTATATAAGATAGAAATTCTTAATTAATGTGAGTCTGAATTTAAAAATGTGATGGTTACACTTATTTTTACCAAAAACAATGTGAGTTGATTTCATCTTCTATGATATTTCCTTGATAACAATATACAATATGTGAATACGATAAGATTCCTTATTATCTTAGTCCTAAAAAAACAAAACTAATTACAAAAAACAGAAAAAAACCATAAGACACACAAAAATCCTAAAAACCATTAAAACCCCTTAACCCCACCCCCCTAAACCCCCAAAAACACTATATATCCTCAAAAACTCAAGAAAAACACATAAACCATAAAAATTATAGAAAACCCGTAAAAACCTTAAAACCCAAAAAAAAATTAAAACCCATAACAAAACATTAAAACCCAAAAAACCACAAATAACCCTAAAACAATAAAAAACATTAAAAATCATACAAAACAGTAAAAAACTAAAAACCCAAAAAACCAAAATAAAAAACAACATGAAAACTACTAAAACCCTAAAAATCCACTAAAATACCCAAAACAATAGATACTAAAAATACCCATTATACCTGAAAAATAAATAAATACACAAAAATCCGTTAAAAACTATAAAATATATAAAATCCTAAAAATAAAAAACCCCATAAAACCTAAAAATTGTAAAACCCCCCTAAAAGCCCCCAAAAAACCATTAAACCCCTAAAAGTACCTGAAACACTAAAAACCCTAAAAGACATAAAAACCCAAAAACCCAAAAACCATTTAAAACCCTATAAAAAATGAAAATAAATTTACGTAAACCCCATAAAATGACAAAAATCACAAAAAAAAAACTAAAATCTCTTAAAACACATAAAACCCCAAACAAACCCTAAAACCTTGGAAACACCCAAAACCCCTAAAAACCCTAAATACCATAAAAATACTAAAATACTCTAAAAAATCATAAAAACCTAAAACAATCCAAAAACACCTAAAAAAATTAAAACCCCTAACACCCCATAAAATCTTAAAAACCGTAAAAATATTAAAATCCAATAAAGAACCCCTAAATCCATAGAAACCCTAAAAACACCTAAAAATAACTAGAACCCAATAATAATCCCCAAAAAACACTAAATACCCTGAAAATAATAGAAGCAATTAAAATCCCTAAAAACTTATAAAATCCTTCAGACCCTAAAATCTTAGAAGGCCCTAAAAAATATAAAAAACAATAAAACCCACAAAAATCCAAAAAAAAAACCCATAAAAAACCAAAAACCCTTGAAGACCCCTAAAACATCGCTAGAGACATGAAAACCCTATAAAAAATCCAAAAACCCCTAAGACCGTGGAAGTCCCTAAAAAAACTAAAACACCCTAAAACTCTAAAAATCCTAAAAATCTAAAAATACCTAAACCCCCCTCAAACCATATAAAACCACAAAGACCCTAAATCCATTTAACATCCAAAAAACCATTAAATCCAATAAAAACATAAAACCCTAAAAAAATAAAAATCTAAAGTCGTTAAAAACATAGAACCCCCTAAAACACCATAGAAACCTTAAAACCCCTAAATAACCTTAAAAACCCACAAAAATTTAAAAACCGTAAAAAATATGAAAATCCAAAAAAAACATAAAAAAAATAAATCCATAAAACCCCTCAAATATATAAAAACCTTAAAGTCCCTATAAACCTAAAAAACTGAAAAACATAAAAACCCAAAAACCCCAAATTTCCTAAAAAACCCTAGAAACCATTACCAAATCATAAAAAATACATAAACACTAAAAAATGATAAGAAAACCCTAGAACCCCTTAAAACATTGAAAACCTAAAAACCCTAGAACCCTAAAAAAATTAAAAACCTTAAAAACCATACCCCCCCAACAAAAAACCCATAAAACCACTAACAACCCCTAATACACTATAGACCACCCAAAACACCATAAATTACATTAAAAATCCCAAAACCTCTAACAACACTAAAATAACCCTAAAACAACCATAAAACCCCTAAAAATCCTAAAACCCCAAACCCCCCAAAAACCCTAAAACACTAAAAACCATTAAAAACCATAAAAATCCTACAAAATTGTAAAAAACCAAAACTGCTAAAAAGACACTAAAAACCCTTAAACTCCTAAAACCACTAAAAACCCTAAAAACCCATAAAACCCTAAGAGCCCTAAAGACACAAAAAACCCTTAAAATAAAAAGACCCATAAAAGACAAAAAATGGTCATAAAATCCTTATAACCACTAAAAAAACCATGAAAACCTAAACATCCTAAAAAATTAAACACTAAAAATCCGTAAAAACTCTAAAAATCCTAAAAACCCATTAAAAAAATTAAAAATATCATAATAAATTTAGACCCCAAAAAATCATAAAACCCTAAAAACCCTAAAACCCCAAAACCGAAAAACCTTATAAAACCCACTAAAACCCTAAAAACCATATTCCCTAAAAACCATAAAATCCCTAAAAATCATGAAAACCCATTAAAACCCATGAAAAACCTTCATAACCACAAAAAACTATAAGTATAATGTGTCATTTTGGGATCCACTAAACCAGTTTCTCTATCTAGTTCACCACATGAACCCACGCATGCCTCCCCAATTGTGAGAGGTTATCGACTAGCAATGGTGGTCTAATGAGGGACAAGGGCAGAGTCTAACATCATTAAAAGAGTAAAAAATAATAAAAATAATAATAAATAATAAAAATAAATAGTAAACAACAACCAAAAGTTATCCATTTAAAAAATAATTGTAAAGAATCTGAATTTCTATGTAATTTTTTTAATTAAATGGGAATTTTATTAGTCCGTGAAAATTGACGACTCGTGATTCCGAGTCCCGGTGTGCCCAGAATAAATTTATGATGTTTTGTTCGTGTACGTTCAGTAAATGTACAAGAAGGATTTTATAACTTTGGAACCAGTGCTCGGAATTTAAATATGAGGGAACCATTGAACTCGCAGCACCAGTATTCACTTAAGAATAATTTCACCTCGACAGCAGTTGGGTGAGGGTGAAAGTAGGTTTTTGGGGTTTTCATGGAAATAATAAAATAAAATAAGCGCATGTTTTATTTTATTTTATCTATTATAACCACCCATGTGGATGTTGGAGGTGGGGACCACCACACCTTAACCTCCCATGAGAAGTTATGGTGGTGGGACCCACCCTAACCTAACCTCTAATGAGAGGTTACGGTGTGGGGACCACCCAGGACTAAACTCCCCCCCATTTAACTGAGGAAAACCTCTCAACTCCCTTATAAGTAAGGGAGAGCCTCTTGACATCCTCTACCATTAATGGTGCCACCCCCCCTAATTAATGGTTTCAACTCTATCCCTTTAATTAAGTGAGCCAAATCATTTAATTAAATGCTACAATTATAATTTAAAACCCAAAAAATAAATAATAGATAATATATTATTTGGGGGGATTACCTATTCATTTGTTTGAAAAAGGATGGAAAAGGAGGATTAGAGATCTTGGTAGAAAACACTCCAATGAAGAATGATTTCATCTGAGAAGAATGCTCCACTGACAACGAACGTCGACCTCAACTTTGACCATCTTCCTCAGAACTCCTTCCAACGTGAGACGACCTCATCCATGGTGAATCGATGTCCATCTTTTCCCAATAGTTCGTCTTCTTCCCCGCGACCCCGTCGACGAACAAAAAACAAGGTAGGGATTTTATTTTAAGTATGATATTATTCCCTTGATTCTTTCCTTCTAAAACAAAGAACGCAGACCAAATTTTTATCAAGTTGATATGCGGATGTTTTTCTTTGCGGGTTGGTAATATTTTGTTAAATGATGGATTATGGGAATTGATGTTTTTAAGATATCTTCCATGACGTTCTTTGCATAGTTCTTCTGAACTGTATGTTACCACTCTAAACGTGGAGGGTGTGGGAAAAGATAACATGGCCCAACCCCCCGCCGATCTTCTTTGTGGGGTTCTTCGAAACGACGATGAAGGCGGAGAAGGTAACGGTCGTGCCCCCCGCGGCCTCTGCGACCCATGATGCCCCCACGGCATTTCGATCACTGGATGAAACCTGCCCCGTGCCCTAGCCAAGAGCACCCCGGCTGTGCCACCCTGCCGACCACGCCGCCCCGTTGGCCTCACCCCCATGCCCCGGCCTTGCTGCCCTCGGCCGAACTGGCTCCACGCCACTGGGTCGAGCCGCCTATGCGGTGCCCTCTAGGATGAACTTCCCTTGCGGCTGGCTGGGCGGGGCCCAACGGGCCAGGCCGAGCCAGACCCAATGGGTCAGGCCGGGTCGACCCGAACCAGGTCGGCGCAGACTGCGTCAGGCCGGGTCGGACCGGACCCCGGCCCACTACGACCCATTTTCACTTCTTTTGGTCATATCTATGGCACCAGACGTCCATTTGACAAACCGTCAGTGTCACTAGAATTCTTGGAGCATGAAAGACTCATTGATTATACCCCACTAGAGTTTGGGGTATAGTTGAGATATGGTCTGGTTGGATCGTACACGAATTGAACCGGGCCCCCGGGACTAGAAGACTAATAACTCACAGACCGAGCGTCTGATTGACACGCTGTCAATTGCGTTGAGACCCCTATGACATGGCAGACATTTGGGATACTTCTTACTGGTACTTCATTGTAGTTGGAGTGTCAACCAGTATTTTTTGGATTGGATCTTCTGGAGACAAGAGAACATTTGTGCGGGAACCTAGTAGCTTGCTGGGACTTGATGACTGCTGACCGATTGACTCTGAGTGACTCAACTCGCCCAGTGGGGAGCACCTATTTGGGGTGGCAGACCCACGGCGGGGGAGCGCCTATTTGTGGCTTATGACCCACGGTACTCAACAAGAGGAGTACCTCCGTAGGCTGTGAGGGGGAGTGCTTGGTTGTGGCGGCAGACCCATGGTGGGGAGTGCCTCTGTGTGACGCAACAGACCCACGTCAGAGGAGTTCCTAGTTGTGGCTGATGACCCATGATACTAAACAAGAGGAGTACATCTGTAGGCTATGAGGGGGAGTTCCTAGTTGTGGCGGAAGACCCATGGTGGGGAGTGCCTCTGTGTGACGCAACAGACCCATGGTACTCGACAGTAGGAGTACCTTAGCAGTCCAAGGTTAGTGGGAAACACCTGGTTGTAGCGGCAGGCCCACTGTACTCGATAGAGGAGGAGTTCTCCAATAGCCGAGGGTTCGAAATGTTTTACCCATAGAATAAATACTGGTTTGAGCTGAGTTATTTTTTATGTGTTTTCCTCATGATTGAGATGGATCACTTGATTAATTAGGTATATGTAGGGGCATATACCTAAGTATGGTTATCTGTTGATTTCATGCTTTGTGGTTTATCCTTGTTAGATTTTGTGAGACCTTGAGGTTCTCAGGATCCCTATTGAGTATCGTTATACTCACCCCTGCACAGGCTATGCATGCACCTTGTTGTGTTGGTTGGAGATGATGAACAATGCTAATTGAGGCTGAGAGTACTAGGACGGGATGGTACAAGGAGGTGGACCATACGGTGAGTCGGTACATGGAGGAGACGGGCGAACCTGGAGTGCCGAGGATGTGATCTGTACTGACCCTTCAGGTAGGAACATCAGAGGATGACCCAATAGCAGTTTTTCTTTTCTCCAGTTGTACTTTTAGTTTCTTGTAATTTACAATTGGGCTTGTGTTTTTGTCCCCTTTTACTTTCAGCACTATTTTGTTATACAGTTTACTTAGTGTTTCATCCAGCTGTGTGCTTGCTTGTGTGTGTGTTTACAGGTTATAAAGGAAATTCCTTCCCAGTTCTAGGGAATTACACCTTTGGTGAAAGTCCCCAGCCCCTGGCCTATGGAAGGCGGGCTTGGGGTAGTCACGACATCTGCCTCAGGGGATGGGTCATGAAAAATTGGTATCAGAGGAGTTCTTTCAACCACAGAACATTAGACTCTGATCTTTTATGTGAAGCAATAGTGTTAAGTTTAGTGAGTGTGGTTTTCAGTTCAGGGAGTCCAGTGCTGGTGAGGCAGCTGACGTATCCATACACCAAGACCCTGACTTCTGATTTCCAACTCAGTGCACGAAAAAACTGATTACGTGTGTGTTTTCAAAAGTTTTCTTTAAGTCAGCTCAACCAGGTCATCCCACTAGGTATAACTTTTGACCATGTCGCATATATTTATTTCAGGATGTCTCCACGCTGACGACCAGCTAGATTCCTGAGAGTTGTATGCACAAATATCCCACCGAGCGACGAGGCCTCGGTGTAGGTCCCTTTTCCAGCACAGGCTCCAGTGGTACCTTTACCCATTGGGCCATTGATGCCACCAGCCCCTGAAGTAGATGGTGCATGCCACTTGAGTGCATTGCATGAGTTCCAACACTAGAGGCAACCCAGGTTCAAGGGAGAGATAGACCCACAAGCGGCTGAGAATTGGCTGGAGGCTGTGGTGAGAGTCTTCCGATTGGTAGGGACACCAGTAGACCTCATGGGGATACTTGCTTCCAGTATTCTAAAGTAATTATCAGGTAGATGGTGGAGGTTGATGCTCTAAGTTCACGACGAGATGAAGCTTCTCTAGGAAGACTTTGAGAGACTATTGCAGAGTTTCTTCCAGCGACTCTTCGCGCTATGCGCATTCAAGAGCTACTTCATCTGCAGTAGGGCAACAAGACTGTAGCTCAGTACTCAGCAAGGTTCCCAGACCTCTCACGCTACATAACTGATATGGTGCATGACCCATTCTTTAGTGCTTGAACCTTTGAGAAGGGACTCAGGTGGTAGATCAGGGTTTCAGTGATCTCACTCAGTATCCTGACATAGTCAGAGGTGTTAGAGAGAGCCCTCTTGGTGGAGAGTTTCCTTGCTGAAAATTCACCAGCAGTGAGACCCACTACCAATCATCACACAACGGATTCTTCTATAGATGGCAATAGAAAGTCGACATAGAGGTCCAAGAGGGCCAGACCCACGAGTGGATGACCTCATGGCTCAAGTTTAGTTGTGTGGGGCACAAGAGATAGAGCCAAACATGCTAGGAGAGAGCAGTGTTACGCATGCGGCGGGGCAAGGTCACATGGATCGTGACTGCTCGACTTACCATTTGGATGATTAGTAGATGGTCGATGGACTGCCCATGCAGAGATAGATATTCAATCGAGGTGCTCTGTACGGCACAAACGGACGTGGAAGAGGAGATAGTCATGCAGCTGGTGGTGGGAGACGTTTCGAGTTATTACTGCCACCACCACTAGGAATTCCACCCCGACTACAAGGATCAGGTGGACTGGGGAGAGCTCAGCTCCAGGAAGTTGATGCAAACAATCATGGCGCACCAGAGATGATTTGAGGTACGATCTGTGTCTACTCCACCATAGCTGTAGTACTTATAAACACGGGTTCCGATCACTCTTTCATTACCACTGCCCTCATTCAGATATTGGAGATTCCTATAGAGATGTTGGATCGATCCTTACAGCTAGAGACTCTTACAAGAGTAGATTTGATGATCACACACTGGTGCCGACAGTGAGAGCTTACTCTAGGAGGCGTGAGCTTCGGCTGGGATCTTCTAGTAGCGACATAGAGGCCTTATGACACAATCTTGGGTATATACTGGTTATCTACAGTCCATATTCAGATTGATTATATTAGGTGAAAAGTGAGGTGTGTCTACACTGATGGGACTAGGTTTACCATCACCATTAAGAAGGGAGCCTTTGCAGCACATGATGGACTTGATCGGAGGAGAGTTCAGCCAATTACTCATCAGTTGGCAAGACTTACCCTCGGAGCGGTTGATGTGGAGAGTTCGACTTATCCTGTAGTGGTCCACAAGTATGTCGATGTTTTCCCTGATGATGTTCCAGGTCTACCTCCATGCAGAGAGGTGGAATTTTACATTGACTTGTACCTCGGGATGACACTTATATCTACTCCATCTTATCTGATGGCTCCTATAGAGCTTCGTGAGCTGCGGGTACAGTTGGAGGACTTGTAGGGGAAGGGATTCATCTGGCCCAGTGTTTCTCCTTGGGCAGCCCCAATTCTTTTCACCAAAATGGTGGATGGGAGCTTGAGGCTTTGTGTTGACTATTAGAACCTAATCCAGGTGACTGTGAAGAACAAGTACCCACTCCCGAGGATTGATGACCTATTCGATCAAATGAAGGGAGAAAGTGGTTCTCAAAGATAGACCTCAGATTAGGCTATCACCAGCTCAGAGTTCGAGATGAGGATACGCAGAAGAAGACTTTTAGATGTCATTACGACCACTAAGAGTTCTTGGTTATGCATTTCGGCATAACCAATGCTCCAGCAGTGTTTATGGGACTCATGAACAGGGTTTTTCAGCCATACCTTGATCTCTTTGTTGTGGTCTTCATTAAAGACATTCTGATCTACTCAACTACTGAGGAGGAGCATGCCTATCATTTGTGGGTAGTACTGGACACACTCTGAGAGCACCGACTTTATGGTAAGCTCTCGAAGTGATAGTTCTAGATCCGAGAGGTTCACTTTCTGGGTCATGTAATCTCAAAGGCTGGATTTGCAGTAGATCCAGTGGAGATTGAGGCGGTACTTGCTTGGGATCCACCCAGGAGTGTGACAGAGGTATAGAGTTTCCTGGGTTTGGCTAGTTATTTCTGGAGATTTGTGCTAGATTTCTCCAGAGTAGCAATACCACTACCATCCTTGATGAGGAATGGGAAAACCTTCATGTGTAGGAGAAATTCCAGTAGAGATTTTAGGAGCTGAGGCAGAGGCTGACTAGTGCCCCCATCTTGCGGCTTCTAGAGGAAAGTGTAGGGTACTTAGTCTACTATGACGCATCAGGGACCAGAATCGAATGTGTCCTGATGTAGGAGAGAGCAGTGATCACTTATGGTTCTCGGAAGCTGAGAAAACATGAGCAGAACTACGCTACCCATGACCTGGAATTATAAGCAGTGGTCTTTGCCTTGAAGATGCGGAAACACTATCTGATGTGCGAGTGTTTTACTATGTACTCTGATCACAGGAGTATCAGGTATATCTTCTATCAGAAGGAACTAAACCTAAGACAACGACGTTGGATTGAGTTCCTCCTGGACTATGACTTTGAGATAGTCTATACTCCTGGGAAGGGGAACGTTGTTACTGATGCACTCAGTAGGAGATATGGTGTACAACTACTAGATGAGGTGACATAGCAACTAGCTGCTTTACAGATATCCTTTATGGATAGAGATGGAGCGGACTTACTTTAGTCTCTTATAGTCACTCCCCCACTTTTTCAGTGAGTCATAGAGGCACAACATGGGGATGATGACTGCGAGACACAATGTGCTCAAATATCCACAGGGCATGCACCTGATAGATTTTATGAGGGTTGGGAGCACGTCATCCCCTTCAGAGGGAGTACTCTGGTACCAGTGTCACTTCAGGAGGAAGTGTTGAGGGAGTTACACACATCCCCACTAGAGGTACATCTAGGAGTGGTGAATATGTACCAGGATCTCCGGCAATAGCACTGGTGGCTGGGAATGAAGAAGTTAGTTGCAGAGTTTGTCTCTCGGTGCCTCACTTGTCAGCAAGTGAAGGTGGAGAATCTGATACTAGCAGGCTTGGATCAACCTTTAGAGGTCCTGGAGTGGAGGTGGGATGGGATACTCATGGACATCATGACAGGACTTCCACGTACATCTAGGGGTCACGACTCTATCTGGGTGATCACTGACCGACTCACTAAGTCGGCCCACTTCCTACCGATCAGAGAGCAGGGTTCAGTAGAGATCCTGGGATGCCTCTATGAGTAGGAGATTGTGCGGATACATGGAGTACCTTCAACGATTGTCACTGATCGTGATGCATGATTTACTTCCCAACTATGGAAGGGGTTGTAGGAGGATTTTGGGACATAGCTTCATTTGTGCACCGCCTTCCATCAGCAGATGGATGGTCAGACTGAGCGGACCATTTAGAACCTCGAGAAAATGATCCGTGCATGTGTGCTCAATGTCGGTCACAGCTGGTAGGATCAATTACATTTGGTGGAGTTTGCATATAAAAACAGGTATCACTCCACCATTGGGATGACACCCTTTGAGGCATTATACAGGAGACTTTGCAGATCACCTTTGTGCTGGAATTACCATGGGGAGTCAGCACTAGTGGGACCAGATATGGTTTGGGCTACCACAAAGAAGGTGAAAATCATCCAGGAGCAGATGAAGACTTCACAGAGTTGGTATAAGTCGTATGCCAACATGAGAAGGAGACCTCTGGAGTTCGAGGATGGTGACCACGTCTTTCTATGGGTCTCACCTCGATGAGGTCTATGGAGATTTGGATGAGGCAGCAAGTTATCTCCAAGGTTCATCGGACCCTTTCAAGTCCTCAGCAGATTTGGTGAGGTGGCATACCGCTTATCTCTTCCACCTCATTTGCACCGGGTGCACGACGTCTTCCATGTATCCCAGCTGAGGAGATACGTGCATGACCCTTCTCACATCATCAACCATGGATATCCAGACATTGATGATGGGGCACCTTTTACGAAGGTTACAATAGATATTGACGATCGACAAGAGTGGGTCCTTTGTAGATGGTCAATACCTTTGGTCTGAGTTCACTGAGAGCACGGGAACCTCCAGAAGAGTACATGGGAGCGGGGAGGCTCAGATGCATGCTCAGTACCACCACTTGTTCCCTTAGTTGAGTTGTGGATTATGGGAAAGTAGAGAACTAAAGTGGGGAGAATGTAAAGACTCGTAATTTCCATGTAATTTTTTTAATTAAATGGGAATTTTATGAGTCCACAAAAATTTACGGCGCGTGATTCTGAGGCCTGGTGTGCCTGGAATCAATTTCTGAAGTTTTGTTCGAGTACGTTCAGTAAACTTATAAGTGGGTTTCTCTAACTTTTTAACCGGTGCTCAAAATTTAAATCCTAAGGAACCATTGAACTCGCAACGCTGATATTCTATTAAGAAAACTTTCACCTCGACGACAGTTGGTCGAGGATAAATGTTAGTTTTTGGGTTTTTCATGGAAATAATAAAATAAAATAAGTGCATGTTTTATTTTATTTTATCAATTATAACCACCCATGTGGAAGTTGGAGGTGGGTAACACCACACATTAACCTCCCATGATAGGTTATGGTGGTGGGTCCCACCCGAACCTAACCTCCCCCGAGAGTTTACGGTGTGAGGACCACACGAGACTAAACCCCCCTCCCCCAATTTAATTGAGGAAAACCTATCAAATCCCTCATAAATAAGGGAGAGCCTATTGACCTCTTCTATTATTAATGGTGCCCCCCTTAATTAATGGTGTCAACCCCCCCTTTAATTAAGTGAGCCAACTCATTTAATTAAATTTTAATATTTTAATTTGAAATCCAATAAACTAAAAAATAGATAATCTATTATTTGGAGGGGCTACCTATTCATTTGTTGGAAAAAGGTTGGTAAATGAGGATTAGAGATCTTGGGAGAAAACTCTCCAATGAAGAATGATTTCACTGTAGAAGAATGCTCCACTGATGAAGAACATCAAACTCGACTTCGACCATCTTCCTCAGAACTCCTTCCAACATGAGACGTCCTCGTCCTCAGCGAATCAATGTCTGTCTATTCCCAACAATTAGTTTTCTTCACCGCGATCCCTTCAACGAACAACGAATAAGGTAGGAATTTTATTTTTAGTATGATATTATTCCCTTGATTATTTCCTTCTAAAACAAAGAACGCGGACCAACTTATTATCATGTTGATCCAAAGATGTTTTTCCTTGTGGTTTGGGAATATTTTGTTAAACGATGGATTATGGAAATTGATGTTTTTAAGATATCTTCCATGACGTTATTTTCTTCTTTATTGTGAACTGTATGCTACCACTCTAAATGTGGAGGGTGTGGGACAAGATAACATGGATCGACCCCTCACTGATCTTCTTTGTGGTGTTCTTCGAAATGATGATGAAGGCAACAAAGGTGATGAAGGCAACGACTACGCCACCCGCAGCCTCCGCGACCCACGCCACCCCCACGATGTTCTGACCGCTGACTAAACCGCTCCTTATGCCCCGACCATGAGCACCCTGGCAGCGCCACTCCACCGGTCACGTCGCACCACCAGTCGCACTGCCCTTGACTGAACAATCCACACCCTTGCAGTGCTCCGAGTTGAACTGGCTTCGCTCCATCGGGTCGAGCCGCTTACGCGGTGCCCTTTGGGCCAAACCACCCTTGCGGCCTGCTTGGCTTGGCCCAGCTGACTGGGACAAACCCAAAAGTCTGGCCCACCCGATGGGCCGGGCTAGACCCTACGGTCAGTCCGGGTCGGTCCGATCGGGTTAGACCGGACCCGGTCCCACTACGACCCATTTGCGCTTCTTGCGGCCATATCATTGGCACCGAACGTTCATTTAATGAACTGTCAGCAGTGTTAGAATTCTTGTAATTTAACGTTCCATTTTTGTATAACCCATTGGAGTTTGAGGTATAGTTGAGATACAGTTAGGTTGGATCGTTCACGAATCCAACGGGGCCCCCAGGACTAGAAGACAATAACTCACAAACCGAGCGTCCGATTGACATGTCAGTTGTTGCGTTGAGACCCCTATGACATGACAGCCATTTGGGATACTTTTTCATGGGACTTCTTGGTAGTTGGAGAATCGACCAGTAGCTTGTGGAGAAGATCTTATGGAGACAAGAGAGCATTTGTGTGGGAACCTAGTAGCTGGATAAGACTTGACGACTACTGACCGATTGACTCGAAGTGACCCGACTAGCCCAGTGGGGAACGCCTGGATGTGGCGGAAGACCCACGACAGTGTAACACCTGGTTGTGGAGGCAGACCCATGGTGGGGAGCGCCTCTGTGTGAGGTAGCAGTCCCATAATACTCGACAGGAGGAGTACCTCAGCAGTCCATGGTTAGTGGGAAGCTCCTGGTTGTGGCGGTATGCCCACTGTACTCGATAGAGGAGGAGTTATCCAGCAGCTGAGGGTTCAAAATGTTTTTCCCCTACAATAAATCCTGGTTTGAACTGAGTTAGTTTTTCTATGTTTTCCTCATGATTGAGATGAATCACTTGATAACTTAGGTATGTGTATGGGCATATACCTAAGTAAGGTTATTTACTTATTTCATGCTTTTTGGTTTATCCTTGTTGGATTCTGTGAGACCTTGAGGGTCTCGGGGTCCCTACTAAGAATCATTATACTCACCCCTGCACGGGATATGCCTGTACCTCGTTGTGTTGGATGCAGATGACGAATAGCACCGATTGAGGCTGAGAGTACCAGGACTGGACAATACCTGGAGGTGGACCATACGGCGAGTCGGTACATGGAGGGGACAGATGAACCTGGAGTGCTAAGGAGGTGATCTGTACCTACCCTTCAGGTAGTAACCTCAGAGGACGACTCCGTTTCAGTTTCTCTTTTCTTCAGTTGTACTTTTAGTTTCTTGTACTTTACAGTTGGGATTGTATCTCCAGCCCCTTTTACTTTCAGCACACTTTTTTTATATAGTTTACTTGATGTTTTTTCCAGCTATGTGCTTTTTGTGTGTGTGTTTATAGGTTATAAAGGCAATGCCTTCCCAGTTTTAGGGAATTATTCCTTTGTTTCTAGTCACTAGCCCCTGGACTATGGAAGGAGGGCTTGGGGTAGTCACAACATGGGCCCCATGGTATGGGTTGTGACAATAATAGAATCCCAAAACTATGTAAATGGACACAGACCAGTACGTTAGATATTTCATGTCATAATAGTTTCATGTATCAAAAGAAACCTAAAATAATGACACATTAACTATTATACATAATAGTTCATCACATAATTAATAGTTACCTCATCCATTCTCTATACCAAGTCCCAAATTGACCATCTAACTTTTGAAAGTTTTCGGTTATCCTAACCTACAACCATGAACTATGCTCAAGTACTAACGGCGGCCTGAACAGGTGTGTGAGTACCACTTAGTAAGACACCCCTAACAGTGTCTAATGTAATATTTACTCTAATAAAATATTGTATGAATATATACATGGGATTAGTATGAAATTAATTATTTATTAAAATAATATCATAAAAAATATTATTCAATTAACCTCATTATCCCTTGGGTTCCATGGGACACATGACCCAATCAAACCTGCTTCGGCCCATGTCGGCTATCTAAACCATATATATAGGGGTTACGTATTTTAAATCAAGGAGATTCTTTCCAAGAATATAACAGGGGATAAAAAACATCATGACCAACAATCCCAATCAGTGATGTAGACCTCCCTAACCAACATCCTAAACCAATGGGTATAGAACACCTTGTCGAGGAAGCTAATAAACGATATTGACCACTATGACCAACGTCCATCACCATATATGTGGAATGACATGACCAAAACATTTAACCATATCTTCAACAACTAATATCCTATTTCTAATATACATGACCTTTCTAAAAAGTTAAACTGACAAGAGTACACCTTTTTAATCATTTAATCACTATCATATATACACTGATTAGCCACTAAATGAGGCTAATATTCATTGTTAATATAAATAATATTCATGTTCTTTGTTATTCATAAACACCATTTTAGTGCATTTTACACTTTGAACATCATTTCACATTATGATTGTAATACCTTCTTAAAATGCACTATTATGTGGTACATTTTTGAACATCATTTAAAGTACCCAGTGATTCATCTGATTTTAAGGAATTAAATTATACATATTTTAATTTGATATTTTTGTAAATTGATATAAACTTAAATATTAACATGTTTGATTCAGGGATCAGTGGAGAATTCATGGAGGATGATGGAGATATTTGGAAATGAAAGGAAGCAATTCTGGAGAAGGCAGATTGGACATCAGCCCACTGATTAGGCTGTGGGTCCCAACATACAGGCCCAATTAATCCCAACTTTCGTGGAATGATAGAAGACATGTACAGGAACAAATCACTCTTCAGGAGTTAATGCTAATTCTGCCTCCATGGTGGTTATTTAGGCGGCCCAAGTTAGAGATACAATTCTGGGCCAGATTCTGCGGCCCAGAAATAGAGTCCACCAATTTGATCATATCTCATAATCCACATCTCCAAATGGGCCCATATTTTACAGAAGGTTATAAGACATCCTGATATCCATTTTATTCTTCTATGGCCCACCCTGATTCGGCCATCTAGAAGGTCATAAAAATGCATCTGTTCGGTGGATGAAATCTAGCTGCCACCTCGGGTCAAATGTGGAAAATTCCAAATTCCACAAACTTTCCACCACCCTAGGACTACCATACTCAAGTGGGATGACTTGTACTGTTGAAGGCTCGACCCAAGGCTCCCAAAATTCCTATTTAAGGCAGTGGTGGTGAAGGAGTTGAGGATCTTGGATGCTTTGTTCAATTGTAATGTTATGCTGCATTTTTGTTGCCTCAATTTTGTCTTTCACATGTAAGTTGTTCAATTCACTTTAGTTTCTTAATAAAAGTTCTTCTTATACTCTTATTATGTTGTTCTTAATATCACTTTGATACCGTTGGATCAAGGTGTGAATTTATTCACACCAACCCTTGTGAAATTATTCACACAACGGTGGAGTGATCATTTTATTTTTGTTGTTTTCTTTACTTCTCCATTTCCTCCCTCATGAGTCTACTTTCCGCTTCCATTGAAACCATGGGATCAATGGAGGGCTAACCCACTTATGGGTTGATCCAAGGGAGTAGAAAGGGGCTGTATTGGATGTTATTTATCACCTAATTAATGTATAATCACTTCTTTAATTGGGATTTTTATTTGATGATTTTTAAACTCCATCGTCCTTGTTGAATTTAAGGCCACACACTTCAAGTACTAATATGATCCTTTACCTTGAAGTGCTCAAAACTTTGATCCTTCAAGTGTATAGGTGATTAGTATTAGAGGGTGTAGGCATTAAACCAGTAAGTGATGATGTTGTATTATCTCCTTAAATGAAACCATCTCAAATTTAAGAAATTGAAATCATTAAAAAGAAAATACGTCCAATCCACCCCGAGCGATAACCTAGGATCAACTCATTCTTTTAAATTGAATCCACTTAAATCTATTAGATATCTTTAAAACCCATCCAAAATCAATCCAAGTTGGCCACTTCATATCCAAAAATCGATCCCTTAGGTTTTGTATATTAGGTATCTTCTTAGGTCTCTGTGGAATCGACAACCCAAGCTACACTACAAGGACCGTTCTACCCTTCTTCTCTTGGGTAAATTTGGGCGTGAACCAAATTTTGGCGCCGTTGCCGGGGACCTAAGTAAGTTATCTTAGACACTATCATTCTTTTTTTTCATCCCACTTCTCTCATCTCATCCCCAATTTCATTCCTATGGAAAACCCTTTTGAACAAATCCAAACACGGGGAACCTCTCCCTACTTTGATCACTCAACCCCATGTACGATGTACAATGACCATCCTAATTCCTACTTGTGGGATCATCAACAACCTACTGAACCACAATGTTTTTATTCATATGATCCACAATACATTCCAACATATTATGAGTTCCAATCCCAACAAGGCCAATTTGAACACCCTCTTGTGCAATTTCAACAACTTAATTATCCACCTGAAATAGACCATATTTCTCAACCCCTTACCCATCATGATCCACAACCATTACTTGAAAATTTGTGTCAAAAAATGGAGATAAAGAATTTTGAGGTTTCATCATTAAGGTTAGAACTCCAAATCATTAAAAATTGTGAGGAACCCATCCCTACACAAACTGTCTCTTCCATAACCTTATGTGAAGTGTCTAGTTTCACACAAACCCCACATGAATTTATTGAAGAACCAACCCTTGTATTTGGGATAGATGAAGAGGATCAAGGAAATTTTGAAGGGACTTTAAATCAGGAGGAAATTTACTTTTTGGATTCAAAAGAGGAGAATTTGACATCATGGATTGAGTCTCATGAATATAACTCTGTTGATGATTTTTCAAAAACACCAATCATTGAACCATTAAGAGAAATCACAATCTTTGAGTCCATACCCATTTCTAACACTGATATTTCCAATTTTTTGGTTTCATCTTATATTCCAAAGGAACCAATTATGTTGATAAATTTTGAAAATGAAACTGAGTTCAATTCAAAGTCCCAACCTATGTTTGAAAGTTTTAGCCTACCTAAACTTGAACAAAAGGACTTTCCATCCACCCCCAAGTTTCCATTCATTGGGGATAGCCAAAAACTTCCATTTGTCACCATTTCTTATCTTGAAACCACTAAAGAGGTGATTATTCATAATGTATTAGAAAATACTACAAAAGAAATTGGATCCATCATTTATGATATTCCTTGGATTTATCTGCTCATTTTAGAATAGAGGTTTGTGCATGAAACAACTTCTAAACATAGAATCAATCTCAACCTAGTATAAGTGGTGAAACATGTGGTCCTTAAAATGTTGAAAGTTGGTATTGGATAAGTTGGGGGGTTCAAGTCGAGCTAACGACGTTAAACAAAGCGCTGCATGGGAGGCAACCCGTGGTTTTTATGTTTCTAATCTTTCTGAATCATCTTTACTTTTCAAATAAGATTAATTAATCATTTTTATATTTAAAAATTAAAAAATAGACTTTTGACATGTTCTTCTATTATGAGTATGGATGGGTACGAAAGAGGAGCACCATATTCATCTGTGTCACGTGGTGTGATCCTTGAGTAATACCTTACCCAGAAATTTAAAAAAAAGACAATGTATCATCAGTTTATTTTGTTTTTATTATTAAATAGGTTAAGGAAAATAAAAATAAAAATATAATAATACAAAAAAAAAAGTCCACGCCATAGGCCGTGGGGCAAACCCCATCACAACCGGCGAAGCCGCGGGGACTCGAACCCGGGACCGAAGGGAGACAGGGGCGCGCGCTTACCACTGACCTGCGGCTTCTTGTGCTACCTTATTCTATAATTTTTATATATATTCTTATATTTTACTTCCTTTATTATATATATATATATATATTGTTTGTTTGTTTTTGTTTGTTTTTTTTGTTTTGTTTTTTCCTTTTTCCACTAGGGAACTTTGCAAGCGACATGGATATCAAAGGAATAAATTCGAGCGGCAAGAACTTCAAACTTCAACCACCAGGTGACTTCATTCCATAATCCTCATTTTCAATTTCCTTTTTAAAATTTTATTCCCTGCCTCTACTCCTTCTAATTTTTCATTTCTTCAAACACTGGGGACAGTGTTGTTTTAAGTTGGGGGGAGATAAAATAAAAAAAAATGCTTTTGTGTCAAAAACAAAAATTGAATGATTTGAAAAAAAAGTAAATGGAAGGAAAAATTCCTTTAACTTTGAACATGGTAATACACATTGCACACTTTGAAACTGAATATCAAATAATTTAGCATGCCCTGATTCTGATTTTAATCCTTGTATAATTTCATGAGCATAGATTTTGGAAAGTGTGGCTGTCCAATGTGATATTTCATCGTTTATATTTTCATCCAAATAAATAAATGCCACAATGCACGTCCTCTAGACTGTGGGGTACTAATTTGAATTTTTGGGGTCCCATAATAAATAGCATAGGATGGTTTTATTTTTATGAATAATATGAGTATTCAAAAAAAAATTTAAAAAAAAAAATTATTAAAAAATAAAAAATAAAAAATAAAAATAAAAATTTGCGTGTAGAGCAATGGATTGATAAAATGCGAGGCTTTCGGCACTTGGGGATCGTGACTCCAGAGTTGTCTAGCCCTGGGTTTTTCAATCTATCTCTATTTATGGTAATATGACTTTGTTTTTTATTAAGTTAACTCGAGACGATGCCCGAGTATGTGGGTTTCACTTGGTGCCCTAAGGCCTTTGAGTCTGGGAGTCATCGGCAAAGTCTTGCTACATGGGTTAATTTGATTAATTGCAATCTCAATTACTATAGCAATATTGCAAAAAAAAAAATAAAAAAAAAGAGGGATGAAGAATACTCATATTAGGATTAAATGTGATTCCACCTAGCGCTTCCATGATTTTCCCCTTGAATGAAAATGAACCCCCATATCTATTGTGATTCACAACACATCATTACACCTAATTGAGTTGGATGAAGTATGATGATGGATTTGATCAAAGGAATGGGCTTGGGATTGGGATCTGCTTATGAAAATATCTCGTATTAAAATATTTTTATGGGTTTCATGATTGTTTGGTATAAGGTTTTTTGGTGATCATTGTGTATTAAAATGTTTTTAGAAAAGGGAATTTGAATTTCATTTTTGATGAGATATATTTTGCTCGGGACTAGCAAAACTCAAGTTGGGGGGTGTGATTAGCCACTAAATGAGGCTAATATTCATTGTTAATATACATAATATTCATGTTATTTTTTATTCATAAACACCATTTTAGTGCATTTTACACTTTGAACATCATTTCACATTATGATTGTAATACCTTCTTAAAATGCACTATTATGTAATACATTTTTGAACATCATTTAAAGTACCCAGTGATTCATCTGATTTTAAGGAATTCAATTATACATATTTTAATTTGATATTTTTGTAAATTGATCTACACTTAAATATGAACATGTTTGATTCAGGGATTAGTGGAGAATTCATGGAGGATGATGGAGATATTTGGAAATGAAAGGAAGCAATTCTGGAGAAGGCAGATTGGACATCAGACCACTGATTAGGATGTGGGTCCCAACATACAGGCCCAATTAATCCCAAATTTCTTGGGATGATAGAAGACATGTACAGGAACAAATCACTATTCAGTAGTTAATGCTAATTCGGCCTCCATGGTGGTTATTTAGGCAGCCCAAATTAGAGATACAATTCTGGGCCAGATTCTGCGGCCCAGAAAAACAGTCCACAAATTTGATCATATCTCATAATACACAACTAAAAATGGGCCCAAATTTTACATAAGGTTAGAAGACATCCGGAGCTCCATTTTCTTCTTCTATGGTCCACCCTGATTCGGCCATCTAGAAGGTCATCAAAACGTGTCTGTTCAGTGGATGAAATCTGGCTGCCACCTCGGGTCAAATGTAGAAAATTCCAAATTCCACAAACTTTCCACCACCCTAGGCCTACCATACTCAAGTGGGATGACTTGTACTGTTGAAGGCTCGACCCAAGGCTCCCAAAATGCCTATTTAAGTCAGTTTTGGTGAAGGAGTTGAGGATCTTGGATGCTTTGTTCAATTGTAATGTTATGCTGCATTTTTGTTGCCTCAATTTTATCTTTCACATGTAAGTTGTTCAATTCACTTTAGTTTCTTAATAAAAGTTCTTCTTCTACTCTTATTCTGTTGTTCTTAATATCACTTTTATACCGTTGGATCAAGGTGTTAATTTATTCACACCAACCCTTGTGAAATTATTCACACAACGGTGGAGTGATCATTTTATTTTTGTTGTTTTCTTTACTTCTCAATTTCCTTCCTCATGAGTCTACTTTCCGCTTCCATTGAAACCATGGGATCAATGGAGGGATAACCCAATTATGGGTTGATCCAAGGGAGTAGCAAGGGGCTGGATTGGATGTTATTTATCACCTAATTAATGTATAATCACTTCTTTAATTGGGATTTTTATTTGATGATTTTTAAACTCCATCGTCCTTGTTGAATTTAAGGCCACACACTTCAAGTACTAATACGATCCTTTACCTTGAAGTGCTCAAAACTTTGATCCTTCAAGTGTATAGATGATTAGTATTAGAGGGTTTAGGCATTAAACCAGTAAGTGATGATGTTGTTTTATCTCCTTAAATGAAACCATCTCAAATTTAAGAAATTGAAATCATTAAAAAGAAAATACGTCCAATCCACCCCGAGCGATAACCTAGGATCAACTCATTCTTTTAAATTGAATCCACTTAAATCTATTAGATATCTTTAAAATCCATCTAAAATCAATCCAAGTTGGCCACTTCATAGCCAAAAATCGATCCCTTAGGTTGTGTATCTTAGGTATCTTCTTAGGTCTCTGTGGAATCGACAACCCAAGCTACACTACAAGGACCGTTCTACCCTTCTTCTCTTGGGTAAATTTGGGCGTGAACCATACACCCAACACCATTAACCCCATTTCACATTTTATTCATGTAACACAAAAATTGGATGTTATTTAAAACCATTTAACAACATGAACATTTACCATTTACCATTTCACAATCCTCTCATTTATCATTTCATACCACATAACACTTTTCAAGTTAAGGCAACATCCCCTAATGTTGATAACATGCCAGAAAATGATTTCCATCAGCTTAATTTCATGAATTCTATATTCCGACATCTATGACCCATTTAAACAATTTTAAAAATATTAGAAAACCCTATGGGTGGCCATATGCCTTGTATAATACTCTTCAATGGACCCAATGGGATCCAAGAAGGGTCTAAAACAACAATTATAAGTCTAATATTTTTTTATAAATTCAAAATTGAATTATCTATAGTTCAACACCATTTTTCATAAGGTATATACATGAATAATAACGATACCATGGTAAATAAAACTTAATCCACATTCCATATATTATAGAAAAAAATTCATCCAACCTCAACCCTTGATTCATGGTAATACATTCATATCCACCCATGGGAATAAATCCCAATAAATAGGGATCATAAGACCTAGATGATGATGGGAAACCAAGCAGTGATTCTTCCATAAAATTAAAGGAAATGAACTCACAAACTTACTCGTGGCTCTAAAACATAGAAATTAGATACACCAATGTCATAAAATCGAAAGAGAACCACTAATGGATGTATAAGGATCTTTTTGTTCACAGCCAAGGTTTCTGGGAGAGAAATGAAGAATAAAATACGATAATTCATAAAGGGATATGGATGGAAAAATCATCAAATCTCTACTTTTAATAAGGTTAATAGTTTGGCCAAATGACTATTCAAATTGTGAACTAACTATGCAATCTCCTCTATCCATGGGAAAACTGAGTTGTATGGTTCTCTAGGCCAACCTCCTAGTTTTGAAGACTAGGCCAATGCCATGAAAATGCATACATTCGACCTCACTTGTTTTTTGTTCTACCCCTTGCATATCTTGTAATCTATGATCCCCCCAAAGTCATGTCACATGGTAATGGTGCACATTTAGCACTAACCATCCACTAACCATGTTTATTTCACCTTCAGCTTCTTTTCCAATGTGTTTTTAGTCATGAACCATTAGGATTATGAGAATACCATCCCTATTTTCAGGAATAATTCTACAATTCATTAAAATATATTTTAATGAAATCAAAAAATAGAAATGTTCCTCATTTAAATGTTAATATCTTACACTAAAAAAATCTTAAAAAACTAGAAACCCATAAAACCCCCTAAAACCATAAAAACCAAAGAAAATCCTAAAGGTAAAAAACCCCTAAAAATAATAACAACCCCAATAATCCAAAAAACCCCACACCCCTAAAAAACATAAATAATCCTTAAAATCCATGAAAAAAATAATGCCCTCAAATAACGCAAAAATGCCTAAAAATATGTAAAAACCCTAATATCTTCTAAAAAGTAACTAAAAACACCAAAACCCTAAATTATCTAAAACCCTTATATAATCCCTTGACGGACGAAAACCAAATAAACAACCTAAAAACCTTAAAAGCCATTATAACCCTAAAAAATCATAAAACCCCTAAAAAATAAATAAATCCCAAAAAACCATAAAAAATCTAAAAAAATTAAAAACAATAAAAACCCATAAAAATACCAAAAAAATATTAAAATATACCCAAAACCCTAAAACCATTAAAAACCCTAAGAACCCTTAAAACCCTAAAACCACTAAAAATCTATGAAAATCCCTAAAACTGATAAAAAATTGAAAATAACCTAAATTCTATAAAAAATAATAAAACCCCTAAAAACCCTTAAAAACCATAAAACCCCCTAAAATCTATAAGAATACCTAAATTTACTACAAAGCCATAAAAAATAGAAACCCTAAAAAACTATAAAATCCTAAAACACATAAAAACACTAAAAATTATAAAAATTCTCAAAAACATTAAAACCCAAAAAACTAGAAAAACTGATTATTAACAATAAAAACTCGAAAAATACCTAAAAATACAAAAGAAATCATAGAAACACTTAAAACACCTCAAATCCCCTAAACGAACCTAGAAAAGGGATGGTGGCTCTGCTCTCTCGCGATGGCGATTCTCCTCTCTCGCGGCATGCTTGAAGACGACGACGACTCCTGCGCCTTGCCCTCCCCCCTCCACGGGGGAGGGCCTTCTACTGGTTCTCGATGATGAGCATATGTTTGTCCCATTCTAGGTCCCTGATCTTCTTCCCCTTTTTCCTCGGGTTGAGATTTTCCCTAATGTTCCTGACTTACATGAAGTAAATCTACAACTCTAGATATTGATGACGGAATTCAACGATGCCTCTGCCCTGCATAAGCTGACCTTGGTTGCTTACTTCTAGAATTGGCAACCTCTAGTGGATGTTTTTGATAGATTCATGTTTGACCATTGGGACCTCCAAGATTGTGCCACGGTAGGACTTGTTGATAGCAGACACATCTTGATTTTCTTTGCATTAGTGGAGGGTATGATTATCACCTGTTCTGTGACTCCAAGGAAATGTAATTGTGTTGTTTCACCCTCTCCCGATGGAGCTTTGACCTACATCTGAACTGTGACTCACCAATGGTGGCATCTTGGGTTAGATTTCATGAACTTCCCCTTCCCTTTTTGAATTTCTCCATCATTTCCATGTTGGGAAATCTGGTGGGAAGGTTCTTATGTATTGACAGTAGAACGAGGGCCATTTGACACCCTATGGCACCAAGGGATTTTATTGAGATTGATGCATCGAAAGCTCCAATTGACTTTGTTTGGATTATTGTTGGTGAGGAGCTGCGGGGGAAGCAACCTGTGATTTTTGAGTCGTGGACTGATTTTTTCTCCTCCTATTGGAAACTAGGGCATAGTGATTAGGCTTCCAGGCATGACAACAGGTATTTTGGTGCTTTAAAGAAAGTGTAGAAGGTGGATGGCAGAGAGAGGTATGAGTGGGAGGAGGCATAGGAGGCTATGAACACAGTTCCTCATCTCTTGAAGGTGGTTCAGGTTGAGTCTGGTGAAGAGGCTCAGGCTCGGGTGGTGGTGCATGCTAAGGATATTGCAAGGACTGTTCCAAGCGAGCATAAAAGGAGTGGTGTTGAGCGGGTGGCAACTGCTTTTGGTCCTGGTTCTGGATCACTAGGCCCGAGGATTGTGTGGGCTGATCTTCCAGTGGCACTGGGGGGTCATGGGTCTGCAATATCTGATCATAGTTTAGGGAGGCCAGATGTTCAGCACCAGCTGGAGCCAAAGGTGAGTGATATCTTCAAGAGACTGAGGAGAGACTTGCAGCTTTTAGATTCTGAAAGCTCTGCAAACAGGGAGGTTGCTACTGGCAGGATGCATATCTCCTCTGATAATAGTATGGTGAGGAGGATGGAAGCATTTCCAACCTTCAATCATTTTCAAGGGCTGGATACTGAGGAGGAAGTACAAGGGTCTCCGCCTGCTGGCTTTGGAAGTGAGAGACCTCCTGCTCAGAGGAGTGGGGTGAAGGATGAAGATGCTGGGAGTGACAGAGGGAGTGTGGTCCAGTAGTCGGGATCTTTGGTCCAGATCAGAGGGGATGCATCCTTGGTGCTTCATGATGTTGCACGACCTGCTGGTGAGACGGAGGCGGTTGTTGCTGTACCTGGAGACGTTGCTGAGAAGAGTGTGCTAGAAGAACATGAAGAGGTTTTCTCTGGGGTGGTTCTTAGGGGGACTGCTATAGGTGATTGCCAAGTGTATGAGAAGGAGAAGGCAGAGGAGCATGAGACAATACACAAGTTGGAGGAGGCGGTTGAACAAGTGTGACCGCTGGCAGCAGGGATGGCGTGCGGGCAAGGGGAGAGATCTGAGAAGGGGGATGATCCCAAGAAGGGGGATGTCGTCGCATAGGAGACGGTGATGGGGCCAGTCATGGAGGCACATGAGGAGACTCTTGTTGACAGGCTTGGCTGTATGGGTTTTCTTGAGTTGCAGGGGGATGAAAGAAAGCAGAATAGGGAGGAGGGACAATTGCAGCCGGCCCTGGCTGGTGTTGTTCCCCCTCCTTGTCTGGATGTGGAGGAACCCGCCCTAGTGGTTCCTAGCATTCCCCAGTGTGGGATCCTTTTCTCCCTTAATCAGGAAGCCACCTTCATCCCTGGAAAAGATTATTTCCAAGAGGATCATAGAAGGATGAATCAAAATATGAATATGATCATCGAAGAGAAGGCCTTCTCGAGGTGGCCATGCCAGATGGTAAGGAAAACAAAACTTCAGGGGTCTCTTAAGATCCCCAAAATAGGAAGCTGAGGAAGGAATATTCGACCTTGCCTAAGACAGTGTCCACGAGAGCCTCTTGCAAAGATAAGGCAGTTTCCTCTAGAAGGGGAGGTCGTCCTGTCAAGACACAGCTAAATTCGGAGCAACAACGTCTCAGAGAGTATTACAATGCCTTCCTAAAGTAATATGATTTATCTGAATGGGAGTCAATGGAGTTGGATGCTTCTTCTGGTTATGGTGCTGATGGGGAATCTTATGGGGATGGAGATGTTGACTTGTTGGATGAGACGTGCTGAAGCAACTGCGGTGTGTTTTCTTTTCTGTTTTTTCTTTTTTCTAGGGTCTTTTGGGTGTTGGGGTGTAATGGTTTTTTGGGTGTGGGTTGATTGACCCCTCCCCTCCCTTTTCTGCTGTTTCTTTTTCCATAATAAATTCTGAGGGGGTGGTAATAGCCTGGCCTCACACCTCTTCTACCCCTAAACAAACCTAATAAACTTAAAACCACATAATAACACTAAAATCCCTAAAAAAATAAAAACCCAAATAAACCCTTTAAAAACCTAAAAATAAAAAATATATATATAAAAAACTAGAAACCCTAAAACCTCTATAAAACCCTTAAGGAACCAAAAAAACCAAAAAACCAAAAAAACCAAAACAATCCCTAAACACCAAGAAAACCTAAAAACCCTAAAAACCCTAAAAACCCTAAAACCCCATAAAGACACTTAAAGGACCCTAAAAACCCTAAAGCATCCAAAAATAACATATAAGACCAAAAACCCCTAAAACACCCTAAAACCTAAATTACCTAAAACCCATAAAACTCCAAAACCCTTAAAACCCCTAAAAGGCCCTAAAAAGATAAACCACAATAAAAGAAAGTAAAAAAACAAAAAATCTAAAATGAACATAAAATACCCTAAAACACTAAAACATACTTAAAACCTCTAAAACCTCAAAAGTAACCTAAAACACTAAAGGACTATAAAACCCCAAAATGACCCTAAAAAACCATAAAGGACCCTCAAAAACCAAAAAAACCCTAAAGGAACCTAAAACCCAAAAATCCCTAAAAACAGTAAAAAATCCTAAATATCATAAAATCCCTTAAAACACAAAAATCCTTAAAAGATCCTAAAACCCAGAAAAACCCCAAAAAACACTAAAAACTAAAAAAAATATCTAAAAACTAATAAATATACTAACATTATAAAACCATTAAATCTTTTAAAACCATTGAAATAGTGAAAATTCTTTAATCCCTTACAACATTTTAAAACCCCTAAATACTCTAAAACCCCCCAAAACCAAAAGAACATAACCCCCCCAAACATTGAAAACCCCTAAAAACATTAAAAACCATGAAACCCCCTAAAATTAAAAATACTCTAGAAATACCTAAAAACACATCAGAAAATATAAAAACCCTTTTAAAAATCTAAAAACCATAATTACACCTAAAAACACCTTAAACCATAAAACCCTGAAAAAACCCTTACAAATGATAAAATCCCACACAACCATAAAACCATAAAACCCATAAAATACTATAAACCCCAAAAAAATTAAAATAAACTAAAAACCCCAAAGATGCTAAAAACCCTATAAAACCCCTAAAAGATCCACAAAATACACTAAACAGCCTAAAATTCATAAAACCCCCCTAAAACACTAAAAACCATAAAATCCATAAAAACATTTAAAAATTATAAATACCAAAAAACACTAAAAAACCATAAAACCATAAAATAATCCTAAAAACCACAATGACCCTAAATAGCCCAAAACCCTAAAAACCTAAAAAATCTAAAAAACTCCAAAAAAATCCATGAAAAACCTAAATCTTATAAAAACCCATAAAAACCCAAAACCCCAAAAAACCCATAAAAATTTCCTAAAACCACATTACTCTAAAAACCCATTAAATCCTAAAAAATATAAAAAAAACTAAAGAACCTTTAAAATCTCTAAACCCATAAAAAATCAAAAATCCCCTAAAAATTCATGAAAAACCATAACACCCCTAAAAACTCTAGAAACACTAAAACCCATAAAACAATAAAAATACAAAAAAAATCCAAAAACTACAAAAAAATATGAAAATCCCCTAAAAACCAAAAAAACACTAAAAACCCACAAATCCCTAAAAAGCCTACAACTTTTAATACCCTCAAAAACCCTAAAACCCCAAATCACTAAATGAACCTAAAAGAACCCTAAAACCATAAAATCACTAAGAACCCATAAAACCATTAAAATACCTAAAACACCCTAAAATAATAAAAAATATAAATCATTAAAAACCTTTTAAAACCACTAAAAACAAAATAAACCAAAATAATCCTTAAAATAGTTTATAACCCATAAAAACACTAAAACCATTAAAATCCTAAAAAACCCAAAAAACCCTTAAAATATAAAACCCGCCAAAAAAATATGATTCATGAGAACCCATAAAAATTGAAAAAGAACTAAAGGGACTTAATAACCCAAAATACATTTAAAAAGAGAGAACCCCTAAAAATGTAAATGAACTCGGAGTTCAATGAAGCCTCCACTGATTCTCAATGATGATCGCTCCATCGACCCATTCTCATATATTGATTTGATGACACCTTTTCCACAGATCAAGATTTTCCCTAATGTGTCATAACTTTTTGAAGGTTGCCTACAACTTCCAATTTCGATCCAGGAGTTCAATTAAGCCTCCTTGTGACATCATTTTACATTGGATGCTGATTTTTTGAAGTGGAGCCTCTGAGAGATATTTTTTACAGGTTTCTTTGAGCATTTGGATCTCCAGGACTGCACAATGGTGGGTATTGTTGAGACTGATCATATCATGATTCAATTTGAAATTGAGTAGGGTCTTATTCTTACATGGTCTGTCACACCTCAAAGATGCAACAGTTCCTGTTTCTCCCTCTTTCAGTGGATTTTTGATCTTCACTTGAACAATGTCTCTTTGATGTTTGTGACTTGGGTAAGATTTCCAGAACATCCCCTCCATTTTAAAAATCTATCTACTATTTCAATGTTAGGGAATCTAGTGGGAAGGTTTTTATGTGTGGATAATAGGACTCATTCCCTCTTCCTCCCTTTTTCTACAAGGATTTTTTTTGAAATTGATTCTTTTAAGTAACTGGTTGAATTTGTGTGGATTGTTGTTGGTGAGGAGATATGATGGAAGCAACCAATGGTTTTGTATTTGTGGTTTGAAATCAATTATTCATGTTGGAAACTTGGGCATCATGGTCAGACTTGCAGGTGTGGTTCCTAGGAAAGAAGTGGCATGAATTTGGCTCAGGTGAAGTATGGTGAAGGAAGTCAAGCCTTAGTTGAGGTGCAGAAGGTGGTGGTGCTGAAAAAATCCAAACTTTTGCTTCCCCAACCAATGGTCGGTGAGGTTTTTGAGCATCTAAAACCAATATTAAAAGTTGGGTGTGATAAGGAGATGGTAGTGGAGGCTTCATATGGAATGAGCCAGATGTTTTCTAGGAATTACGGTGGAAAGGTAAGGTCAAGTGCAGAGGTGATGTAAAATTATTAAAGCGTGTCTTTGAGGCCCAACAGTGGGAAATATGGCAGTAGTGAATTTTAGGGGGGAGCTGAGCAAGGGGTAGTGGCTGAGTAGGGGGAGATGGAAGTGTTTGGGTATAATCAGAGTAGGGTTGGAGTTTTGTGAGAAAAAGAAGTTTCAACTCTTGTAGGAGTCAGATACCGGTTCTAGATGATGTCTCTATGAGTAACAGGTTCAGGTTCTGGACTCAGTTTAGTTAGCAGGTGAAGATACTATGCTATGGGGGTGGCTGAGATGTGGGAGGTGGATGAGCCGGGGGACTTGGCTGAGATTGAGCATGAGAAAAATTTGGTTGAGAAGTAGGCCTTGTGAATTGATGAAGGAACCCCTGATGAGAGTGTGGGTGAATCTTTTGTTCAAATCCCTGGACATGGTGGCCATGATAGGGATGGATTTCAGGGTTTTCCACTGGCTCAAAATGAGTCGGTTGGTGAAGATTGTGTTGAGGATGTGGTTGCAGACTCACTAACTAGGAATGATGGTACCACTGGTAAAGGAGGTATGGCTCCAGACATGCAGCTGGCCATGGTGGTGTATGGAGGGGATTCTACTAATGAGACCTAGTGTGTGGTCCTCCACAACATGGTCTTGGTTGAACGACCAAGTGTCTGCATTACAGATGAGGATAAAATTTTAGTGGACATTTTTGATAAGGATAACTATAGGATAAACTCCAATATGTCCTAGTTCTGTAGGGAAAGGGCCAAACATGGGGATTCCTCTCAAAGGGGGGAAGGAAATAAATTGACAGGGTTCACATAAGGTGTTAAAGACCTTAGGTCCAATGGAAATATTTTCAACCCTTTGTTGAGAATGTGTGAGAATTGGGCTGGGGATAAGGGGCCTCATGTGTGGCATGTGACAAAATATTATATGGTAAGGAATCTCTTGTTGATGGTTTTACCTCTTCCCCCCAAAAGCAGGAAAAATATGGATTATTCTACTCTTCCTCAACACTTGGCTACCTAAGAATCCTCTAAGGCGGCTTAACTGAAAGTAAAAGTCAACATGTGGTAGTATCCTCCATGCACCTTGGAGCAGGAAAGGCTTAGAGAAATGTATCTTTTTCTCTTCAGACTTCATGAGGATTTTGAGTCTGGATGGGAATTAATGGACACGTGGCCAGACTCTGACATCTGCTTTGCTGACGCAACTTCTGGCTATGGTGCGGATGGGGATCCATTTAGTGTTGTCCTGATTTATGAATTTAGTGGTTATTTTCACTAACTTTTTTCCAATTTGTGATGTTAGTTTCCATAGGGTTTTTTTGGGTATAGGGGGTGTTAGGGGTTTTTGTGTGTGGGTTGTTTGACTCCACCCCTCCATTGTTTGTGTTGTCTGTTTTTCTAATAAATATTTGGGGGATAGGGATAGCCTTGTTCTGGGCCTTCAATTCCATAAAACACTAAAAACCATAAAAATTACAAAAAACCCTAAAATCATAAAACCACTAAACCCACCCCCCAAACATCTAAAATACTCTAAAAACAGTAAAAACATAATAAGACACTAAAATTTTTAAAAGACCAAAAAACCCATAAAAAACCCTAAAAACCATAAAATCCCTAAAATACACTAAAATACCTAATATCCCTTAAAAAAAATAAAATTCCATGAAAATCCCAAAATGAATCTAAAACACCAAAAAACCAAAAAATACCCTAAAAGACCATAAAAACCCTAATATTAAAAAGGACACTAAAAACTATAAAACCAATAAAGGAGCATAGGAATCCCTAAAAAAACAAGACGAACCTAAAAATCCCATAATACCAAAAGGACCTTAAAATCCAAAAAAACTATAAAGGTCCCAAAATCCCCCTAAAAATCTAAAAACTGGAAAAAACCCCTAACACCCCCTAAATCCTCTATAAGTATATAGAAAACACTAAAAATTTAAACAGACCCTAAAAACCAAAAAACCCCTAAAACCCCTAAAAGTCCCTAAAACCCCCAAACCCCTTAAAATCCCTAAAATCCTAAAAACACTAAATAACTTAAAACCATAAAACCCCCAAAACCTATAAAAAACCTTAAAATCACTAAAAACCAAAAAACCCCTATGAATCCAAAAAAATCCCCAAACCACAAGAAAAAACACGAAAAAAATTAGAAAACCGAAAAACATAACACCTAAAAAACCGGAAAACCCATACATGATGTAAGAACCCCAAACCCCCTAAAGAACCCTAAAACCTTAATAAAATAATAAGGACATTATAACCCATAAAACCCCTGAATTCCCCAAAAAATCCATAAAAGACCCTAAAAACCCTAAAAACATAAAAACCCCTAAACCCACTAAATAACCCTAAAATACCTTAAAAATCATAAATCACTCTAAAAATTCGTAAAACAATAAAAATACAGAAAAAAAAAAACAACAACAAAAACCCTGAAAGACCCCACAAACAAACAAAAAACTTAAAAATACCCTAAAAACCTTATAAAACACAAAAATACATAAAATAACATAAACCTATAAAACCCCCAAAAAAATTAAAAAACATTAAATCCATAAAAATCAAAACAATCACAAAAACTCTAAAAACCCTGAAAATCATAAAAACCTATAAAATACCATTAAAAACCTTGATAATTCATAGAAATCCTAAAACTCGAATAACCGTAAAACCCCTAACAAATCCTAAAAACCCTGAAAAACGTAAAAACATAAAAATAAATTACACCCTTAAAAAATCCTAAAACCCTAAAACCCCTAAGAACCTTAAATCCCCATAAATCTGAAAACCCCTAAAACACCCTAATAAACAAAAAATAACCCAAAAAACCACCTAAATCGTGAAAAATCACTAAATCCAAAAAAAAATGTACCCCAACCCCTAAAAACCCAAACCCCCCTTAAAACCCCAACCCCCCCAAAACCCCAACCCCAAACAAACCTTAAAACCCCCAAACCCGATAAAACACTAAAACTCTAGAAAAACTAAAAAGCCTAAAACCCCTAAAAATTGTAAAACCCCAAAAAACCCCAAAATACCCTAGAAAACCTAAAAACCACTAAAACCATAAAAACCCAAAAAACCTAACAACCCAAAAAACCTAAAGATCAATAAAAACACTAAAACCCATGAAAACCTTAAATAAACACATAAACCCTAAAACCCTAGAAAACCAAAAAAAACCTAAACCCACACCCCTAAAACCCTATAAACCACTAAAACCCCTAAAAAACAAAAAACCATTAAAACCAAATATACATAAAATAATTAGAAACCATAAAAAACTATAAAAACCCTAAAAACCCCTAAAAACCCCAAAAGGTCATAAAACACATAAAATAACCAAAAACTCTAAAACCTCTAAGAAATTACAAAACCATAAGAAATCCTAAAAGACCCATAAAACCCTTAAACACATTAAAAACCATAAACCCCCAAAACCATAACAAACATAAAACCCATAAATCCCTTTTATACTCTAAAACCCTAAAATAACCCTAAAACCCAAAAAACATTTAAACCCTAAAAAATTCAAGAAAACCAAAAAACCCATAAAAACCCTATAAAAAAATTTAAAACTCTAAATTAACCTAAACTTCCTAATAAAACTGAAACCCTAAAAACTAAAAAAACCCTAAACACTTTAACAAAACCCTAAAACCCTAAAACCCCTAAGAAAACCTTAAAAATCCTAAAACCCCTAAAACCCTGAAACCTTAAAAACCCTAATAACCTAAAAACCATGAATTAATATTAAAACCCCTAAAAACCATAAAAATAATAATAATCTCGGAATCCCTAAAACACATAAAATAATAGAAAAACTCCCTAAGACCCTAAAACCCCTCAAGACACTTAACAACTCTAAAAACTAAAAAATCCAAAAAAAACTGCACTAAAATCCCAAAAATTCCCAAAAATCCATAAAAAAACACGAATTCTATAAAATAAACTTAAGACCCTTAAAAACCATAAAACCCCTGAAAACAATATTAACCCAAGTAAAATAAAAAATATAAAAAAATAAAATCCCTAAAAACCTTAAAAGGACCATGAAATCCCTAAAAACCCCTAAAATCACTAGAACCCCCCAAAACCCTAAAAATCATAAAACGCCTAAAACCCTAAAAAACCTAAAACCCCTTAAACACATAAAACCCCTAAAAATGTAACACTTATAAAAACTCAAAAAAAAACTAACAACCCTTAAAACCAATAAAACCCCTAAAAACATAAAAACCCATAAAATACCCTAGAAATGGTAAAATTACTAAAAAATCCAAATATGCCTTAAATACTCTGAACCCCCAAAAAGTCCTAAAACCCATTAATGGTTCCTAAAAGTCCATAAACACCCTACCTTAAATTATTATTATTTTATTATTTCCAAAACACTTTTAAGGGGAAAGTGAGAAACCAAGAGTACATGAACCATTACATATCATAGTTTCCATACACATCACCACATCCACCATAAGGTTCTTCCGCCGCAGTGGCTGATTCCCACTCAGAAGCTGGGTTATAATTCCACCGTAGATTAGCATTATGATCGTTAATCTTTGGTTGTTCCAGAAAACTCTTTTCCGGACATATCTGGTTGACCACACGATCTTTCCCAAAATCAAGGCAACCCCTCTTCCCCTCTTAGCGGTGGACCTTGTTTTAATTGGTTTCAGCAGGTAAGAATAATCCTTCCTCGTCTTTATCCTTGCTGGGGCTGACAAAATTTCTTCACACTCGGGTATACATTGTTTTCCACCTTGCACAATATCGATATAGGAAATTCTAGCCATGCCTCTCACATTATCCTTGCCAATATCACCCCCTTTTCCAATGTTTGTCCCAACTTCATTACCCTTGCATCCATCCTTTTCCAGCAGAATGGGATGCAAGTTAGAGTCAATCTAGGTAAGGTATTGAACCACATTATCATGGCTGTAAAAATATTACTTCCCCATTGAACCACCCTCAATCACTGCCTTATGAATGCTGGAGTCCATTTTTCTACTAACACCACCGCAGTCTTGATTTCTACCTGATTGAGGTCCCTCCTATTTTGGGAGCTGCAGGAAATCCTTATGTCCCCTCCTTTTCTTCTTCTTGATCATACCTTCCTCAAGAACCTTATGTAATCCTGCAACCTCCTCATACCCCACACATTCTGAGTTGTTTTCATCAGGATCATAGGAATCCTCATGAGGGTGTGCCTAAATATCCAGACACTCAAAAGAGTTATGAGTTTGGACACTCCCCTGGACCAAACTTGGATAAAATGCTTGCTGGTTGACCCTCGAAGAAGAAGCAACAAAGGGGTCGCTCACCATGCCACCCGTCCAAACCACAAACTCCTTTCCAGAAAACCTCCCACCTCTAGATTGAGGCAATGTTGGGGGATGTCAATCAACCCACACTTCCACTGATTTACCCCTGTCTTTACCCCTCAATTCCTTTTTGTTCCAATCTATATCCCCGAACAAAGGAGGGACGACACCCAACTGTTGCATTGTGCACTGCATTGTATTTCACACTCGGTGAGCCTGATTTCCATCTGCAATATTCATATCCTATTCCTTCGTCTCTCCCTTGGGTTCAACCCACCTGCAGACGGCACTCGAATGACCCATTTGCCGACAGGAAGAACAATACTCCACCCAATGCTCAAAGACCACTGGTTGCTTGCACCTGATCTCCTCGCCAGCTTCAATCCACACAAACTCAACCGGAGCCTTTGAAACATCCACCTCCACACAGATGTAGGGGTTTACTGGATGAAAAACCGCAGCAGTACGTGAATCAACGCAAAGGAAACATCCAACCAAATTCCTAACATACGAATAATTGTTGGGTTCTGTAAAGGAATAGGTAGATTAGGAAGACTTACCCAAAGAGGGACCGTAGTAGAAGCACAGTTCAGATAAAAGTCGGAGCTCCACCGAGAAAGGTGAAATCTGCAACCACCGTGCCTCCTGGGAGAAAAGGCTAGAGCACGAACAAGATCTTCCGAGGATGAACATCGCACCATCAAATGATTTCTATCCAATAGACCGACGACTGCCATATCTTGAATCCCCCAAGAATCAAAATCAAACCAGTCAAATTCGTCCACCGAAGGTCACCTGTTTCTGAAACTTGCAACCAACGTGAGATTCAGAATGTACTCTGCTTCTATAAACTCCAAAACCGAAAGAGAAACCACGGGCACGCCATCGCAAAGGCCAGGGACCTTCGGAGCAAAATTAATTGATTTAAATGACGGTATCAAATTAGGGTTAGTTAAAGGAAAGAAAACGCAAGACCAGATACGAGGATGACGAGGATCCTCCCCCCTCGCGTCGATAGGTGGCGGAGGGGGGAAATCCGTCGATCCCATTAGGGTTACGCCATCACCGTCGCCTGGAAGGAAAACCGAGGGTGACCTTTTCCTTAAACAACCTAAAAAACCCATAAACATCTAAAATACCTAAAACAAATAATATTCATGGAACCTCCTCCACTCTCTCATGATGGTCATTCCCCTTCCCTTCTTCAAGCTTGATGAAGATGGATGCTACCGTGCCTCTCCCTCTCCCCTGAATGCGGGAGGGACCTCCATTGATTATTGATAAAGACTTCACCTTTGTCACATTCTCGTATCTAAATTTTATGCCTCCTTTTACATGGATCAAGATTTATCCTTAGGTTTCAGACCTTTTTGAAGGCCACCTATTGCTTTAGCTCTCGAACCTAAAGTTTAATGAAGCCTCCGCTATGCATCATTAGACATTGGTTTTTAGACTCTTTAACCAGTGCCCTTCAGTGGATTTATTTGACAGGTTCATTTTTTGAGCATTTTTATCTCGAGGACCATGCTCTGATGGGTCTTGTTGATAGCTTCCATATCATGATTTTCTTTGAAAACATGAAGGATCATATTCGTTCTTGGTCTAAGGCCTATCAAAGATTCAATGGTGCATGTTTCAGCCTATTTTAATGGAGATTTGATCTTCACTTGAACCACAACTCTCTAATGTTTGAAATTTGAGTTAGAATTCCATAACTTCCCCTCCCCTTTCAAAATATTTCCATTACATACATGTAAGGGAATCTGGTGGGAAGGTTCTTATGCGTGGATAGTATAACATGAGCCGTCTTCCATCCTGTTTCTCTGAGGGCCTTTGTTGAGATTTATGCTTCTAAGGATCCTGTTGACTTTGTGGGGATCATTGTTGGTGAGGAGATCTGGCTGATAAATCTTTGATTTTCGAGTCATGGGTTGACTTTTTTCTTCTTTTTGGAAACATGTTCATCATGATCGGGCCTATAGGTGAGGTGTCAGAGAAAGTGATGGATTTAATCTGTCTCAGGTGGAGTCTGGTGAAGGGTGTCAGGCCTTTGTGGAGGTGCATGAGGTGGCAGTGTGGAAAGAATGAAAATGTTTGCCTCCCTAGCCAAAGGATAGTGAAATTTCTGAACTCTTGAAATCTGATATGAAATTTGGGTGCGGTAAGGAGATGGAAGCAGTAGCCTAATGTGGCATGGGATTGGATATTTCTATGAATTGTGGTGGGAAAAAGGTATAATGAAGAGGTGATGCATATTGATGAATGTTTATTGAGTGATGATCACATGGTAGGGGTTGTCAAGGTGAAAGACACTTTTAGGAACAACAGTGTGCATGCAGGTAGCAGTGAGTTTTAGGGAGGGCTAACTGAGTAGGGGGACATGGCTTAGTTTGGGCATGAGTAGAGTCTGATTGAGGGCCCCTTGAAGCAACCCTTTATAATGGTAGTAGTGTATTTGAGAAACAACAATGGTATGGATTGTAGTAGTGAGTTACATGTTTCAGATGGTGTTTCATTGAGTAATAGGTTCAATTGTTTTGACGTTGTTGAGTCTTATGGTGGAGCTGTTGTCCAGGGGAAGTTCTTGAGTAGAGGGAGGTGGCTGACTAGGGGTAGGTGGCTTAGTTTGGGAATGGGCAGAGCCTAATTGAGGGCCTCTTGAAGCATCCGTTGAGCATGTATCCATATGTTTCTAGTTATGATGCCCCCCCAACCGGAGTGTGGGTAAAACTTCCGTGCAAGTCCCTAGTCATAGTGGAAATGGAAGGGTTGGTCTGTAGGTTCTGCCATCAGTTCACAATGAGGAGGTTGGTGAATCTTGTACTGAGGATTTGGATGGGCACATGCTGCCTGGGAATGCTGGAATCCATGGTGAGAAAGGTATGATTCAGGAAATGTAGCTAGTCATGGTGGTGTATGAGGGGGGGGGGTCTGCTGATGAGGCATGTTGTGTGGTTCTTCAAGACGTGGTCATATGAGAACGTCCATGTGATTGGGAGGTAACCACAAAGGATCTGGACAGTTAGGTGTGATTTTTGCTGAGTATGATAGTAGGATCAACTCCAATATGGATTAGATCATGAGGGATAGGGATATTATTGGGGATTCCATTCAAAATGGGGAAAGAGAATAAATCTGTAGTGTTCACTTCAACTCCCCGTAAGAGGAATCCGGAGAAGGACTATTGTAATATACCGCGAACCGGGTCTACTAGAGGCTCCTCTAGGGACCCTAATAAAAATACCTCTCATAATATTGAGTAGCCTGATACCTTCATGGCACACCTATCTAAGGATCATTGAAGGCTCAGGGATATGTACAATAAATCTTCCAAGAAATATAAATTTGAGTTGGAGTTGGCGGATGCTGATGTGTCTTCTAGCTATGGTGCTGATGGTGACCCATAGGGTACTATTTGTGTCTTTGATATGTATCACTTTTTGTTTATGGGTCATTTGAACCTACCCTCCATTGTTTTTTTATCCTTTTTTCTAATAAATTTTGGGGTCCATGAATAGCCTGGCCTTGCGCATTCTCTTCCCTAAAACCAAAAAAATCTTAAAACACTAAAATCCCAAAAACAACCCAAAAACACCTTAAACCCATAAAACCCCTAAATAATCCAAACGAGTCTAAAAAACCTAAAATACCTAAAAAATCATGACAAGTCTTAAATGATTTGTACACCATTAAAACCCAAAAACCAACTAAAGAACCCAAAACAAAACCCTAAATCCATAAAACCACCTACAAATCCCTAAAATTGCAAACACCATTAAATCCCTAAAATCCCTTAATATCCTAAAAAACTCTAAAAACACTACAAATTCATAACAAACACTAATAAATATAAAACTCAAAAAAATCCATACAACACTAAAAAAATCTGAAAACCCCCTAATGAATAAAAATCCTAAAATCAAAAAAAACCTTAAAAACACTAAAAACCCCATGATTCCCCTAAAATTCCTAACCCCCCCCACAAAACCCTTAAAAACAATAAAATTATTAAAACTCAAAAAAACCCTAAAATCCAAAACCCCTAAAAACAATAAAAAACAAAAAAAATAGAAACCTAAAAAAACCAAAAGTCTCTAATACCCCTAAAGAATCCCTAATACCCATAAAGAACCGAGAATCCTTACAAAATCATAAAAACCCTTAAAACTAATAAAAACCCTAAAAACATTAAAACCGTAAAACCCTTGAAAACCCACTATAAAACTCTAACAACCCCTTAAAACAATTAAAAACCAAAAACCACTAAATGTAATAAAACCCTAAAACCCCAAAAAACACCAAAATCCCTAAAACCACCAAAATCTCAAAAACTCCAAAAAAATCCAAAAAAGCGCGTACACCTTTAACCCCTAAAAACATGAAAACCCCCTTAAAATCCTTAAAAACATTAATTATCCCAAAAAACCCTAAATGTCCCAAAAAACCTGAATATCATAAAAGATCTAAAAACTCCCTAAATCCAAAACGTCACAATACCCCCTAAACACCCCTAAAAGACCATAAAATATCATAAAATACCAACACTACGATAAAATTATCTAAAAATCATAAAGGAACATAAAACCATAAAAACCATAAAAACACTAAAATACCCTAAAAATCATAAAATTCACAAAAGAACCCTACAAACCCTAAATGACCCTAAAAACATAAAATAACCTAAACACCCTAAAACCATGAAGTAAACTAATAACTACTAAAGCCCTAACGTCCCGTTAAAAACATAAAACCACTTAAAGATCCCAAATCCATATAAAACCTAAAATCCTTATAACCCTAAAATACCCTAAAACCCCTAAAACCCCCCTAATCCCTAAAGACCAAAAGAAATCCTAAAAGATCCTAATAACCCCTAAATCCCTAAAAGACCCTAAAACCCCTAAAAACCCCCAAAACTCCATAAAAACTCTAAAAGATCCTCTTCCCACCCCAATTACTTTAAATGACCATAAAACAATAAAAATAATAAAAAAACCTATAAAATACACTTAAGCCTACAAAAAAACTGAAAAAACTAAATAAACACTAAAAGAACCTAAAAATACTAGAAAACCTAAAAACCCTTTAAAAAACATAAAACCAAAAAACATACTAAAAATTAAGAAGGCACCCTAAATCATTAAAAACCCTTAAAATCATTAAAACCTCAAATAATCCTTAAAACATTAAAAACCTGAAACCCATTAAATTCGCTAAAAACCGTAAAACCAGAAAAACTAAAAAATCCCTATAAAACCCTAAAACCACCCAAATAAATTAAAAAACTATTAAACCACTAAATACCATAAAAACCCTAAAAACATGTAAACCCCCTAAAACCATAAAAACATAAATGTCCCTAAAACCCCTAAATGTACCTAAAACCCTAGAAATACATAAAACCTTAAAAGGCCATAAAACCCCTAAAACAATTCAATGTTCTTGAAAGCTGCACAAAAAAACACTAAACCCTACCATACCCCAAATACTAAAAACCAAAAAAACAAAAAAAACACTAAAAACTTGTAAAACAGTAAAAACTATATTATCACTAAAACCACTTATTAAACCCCATTAAACATATAAAACCCCATAAAACACATCAAACCACATAAAAACCCTAAAACCCCTAAAAACACTCAATAACCCTAAAACATGGGAACACCTCTAAAACCCTTACCCCCACAACCCAAACCCCCCCTAAAAACTATAAAAAACTAAAAAAATACTAAAAACCCCTAAAATAATAAAAAACCTAATAAAACTGAAAATCCATTAAAAACTTAAACCCCATAAAAACCCCTAAAACAACTAAAACCCTTAAAAAACATAAACCATAAAAAACCCTAAAATCATTAAAGACCAAAAATAAAAACATAAACACCCCTAAAAGGGCATAAAACCTTAAAAATACCTAAAAGACCCTAAGAAAAAATAAAATACCCCAAAACCCTTTAAAACCTATAAAACTATAAAAACCACAAAAAACCTATAAACCCTTAGAACTATAATGAACCCAAAAAACCCAAAAAACCCAAAAAACCTATAAAATAACCTAAAAACCCTAAAATCCATAAATTCTCTAAGAACTCATAAAACCACTACAATATCTTAAAAATAATAAAACCCCTAAGAAGATTAAAACCCCCATGAAATCCCTAAAACCCCTAAGAAAACCATTAAAACCATAAAAACCCTAATCCCCCTAAAAACCCAAAAAAAACTCTATATTCCCTTAAAATCACTAGAAACCACAAAATAATTGAAAAAATCAAAAACCATAAAAACCTTAATAATGATAAAAATTATAAAATCCCCCAAAAAACAAAATATTCCATAAAACCCTAAAAACTAAAATGCCTACAGACTGTAAATCACTAAAATCCCTAAAACCACAAAAAACTCAAAAAACACAAAAATCCCTAAAAACCCTAAAAGCCTAAAAATCCTTACACCGTAAATCCTATACCCCACAGGGTAAAATTTAAACCCTACACCATAAATACAATACCATGAATCCAAACCCCAGAACCCTATATCGTAAACCATATATCAAAATCCCTAAAAAGTAAACCCAATAACTGATACCCAATACCTTACACCAAAAATGCTACACCCTAAACCCTACAACCTACACCCTAAACCCTAAACCCTAAAAACTATACCATATATCCTAAACCCCAAAACATACACCACAAAACCTACAATCTGTACACTAAACCCTATACCACACACCTTAAACCCTCTACCCTACACCCTAAACCCCAAAACTCACACTCTACAACCTAAAACCGACACACCACACCATATACACTACACCCTTTACCCAAAACTCAACACCCTAGAAAATATACCCTATATACTAAATCCAAAACACTAATCCCTGAACCCTATACCCTACACCCTAAACCCTAAACCCTACACCTTGAACCCAATAACCTACGCCCTAGACCCTAGACCATAAACCCTATACCCAACACTCAAAACCCAAAACCCTACATGTCGAACCTTATACCCTTCACCTATGAAACTAAACCCTACACCCAAAACTATATACCCTACACCCTAAAATGTAAAACCAACACACTGAAAAATTTACTTGAAACATAATAATGTACACCCAAAACCTTATACCGTACACTCTAAACAATAAAACCTACACCCTAGACCCTATACTCAGCATCATAAACCCAAAACCCTACACCCTACACCCAAAATCATACACCCTAATCCCTACACCCTACACCATACACCCAAATTCATGTACCATAAAACCTAAATCATATATCCTACAACCCAAACCCTATAACGAACTACCTAAACCCCATAAACTACACCCTAAACCATATACCCGATACCCTAAACCTTGAACCGCACACCCTAAACCCTATACCATTCACCAGAAACCCTAAACTCCAGAAAATAAACCCTATTCCCGACCACCTAAACCCTAAACACAACACTGTAAACCCTAAACCATATTCCCTAAACCTCATAACACCCTAAACCCTATACCCAATACCCTAAACCCTATACCCTCCATCTTAATCACTAAACCCTCAACCCTACACCCTAAAACTAAACCCTAAACCCTAAACCCAATACCCCACACAGAAAACCATTACCCATAGACCATAAATCCTATATCCAATACCATAAACCCTAAACCTTACACTCTAATCCCTATTTATAACACCCTAAACCCAACATCTTAAACTGTATACCCGACACTATAAACCCTACACCCTAAATTGTTTACCCTACACCCTAAACCATTTAACCTACGCCCTAAACCCAACACCCCATAACCCAATACCCTACACCATAAAACCTATACCAAAATCCTAGCACCTTAACCCTACAACCTAATTACTATTCCTTACACTATAAACTCTAAACCCTAGACCCTAGACCCTATACAATACACAATAAACTCTAAAACGTACACCGTAAAACCTAAAACCTACTACCAAAACTCCACACTCTACACCCTAAATGCTTGACCGTACACCATAAACCCTATACCCTACACCCTAAAACATATACCATACACCCTAAACCCTTCACCCTAAACCCTAAACCCTAAACCCTATACCCTATACCATAAACCCTTTAGAAAAACACTATACCTGACACCCTAAACTGTCAACCCTACACCCTATACCCTATACCCTATATACTACATCTTAAACCTTATACCCTAAACCCTAAACCCTTAACCATACACCCTAAACCGTATACAATAAACCCTAAACCTGAAACCTTACACCCTAAACAATATACCCTAGACCCCAAAGCCTAACAACCTTAAAATACATTAAAAACCATTAAAACACTTGAAAACATGAAAACCCCAACAAACCATAAAAAACAATGAAACCCAAACACCCTAAAAATAACATAAAACCCCATAAAACCTTTAAAAATACTAAAATTCCTAAAATCTATAAAAACCATGAAAATATAAAATCTTTCAAAACCAAGAAAACACCTAAACCCCTACAAACCCAAAACCCGAAAAAACCCCTAAAATCTAAAAAAATAACTTTGAACCCTTAAAATCAATTAAAACCCCTAAAACACTAAATGACTGTTCAAAAGGGTTAAAACCCCAAAAACACTTTTGAAACCTTAAAAACCATAAAACCCTTAAAACCCATATTGAACCATAAAAATCAGGACCCCAGAACCAATAAAAGACGTTAAAAATCTCTTCAAAATCATAAAACACCAAAAAACATAAAACCCATAAAAACCCTAAAATAATCTAAAATAACCTAAAATAACATAAACCCCTAAAACCCCTAAGGACCCTAAAAAACCTAAAAACCCCAAAAAACCCCTAAAACCTCTAAAAACCCTAACCCCACCTAAATATCCTAAAAACCATAATATATTTAAAAACATAAAAATACAAAAAAACCCCCCAAACCAAAAACAAAAACCTTAAAACCCCTAGAAACAATTTAATACTGAAAACCCAAAAAACCCTAAAATACAATTAGTCCATAAAAACATAAAAGACCGTAAAACCCCTAAAAAATAAAAGGCCATAAAATTTCCCCTAAACCCTTAAAGCCTCGAAAAACCCTTAAAAAATTAAAGGATCCATAAATCCCTAAAACCCCCTAAAAACGCTAAAAACCCTAAAATACTTAAATGACCATAAAATCCATAAAACCCTAAAGGACACAAAAACCAAATAAAATCCCTAAATGACCCAAAACCCCTAAAGGATCGTAAAACCCCTATAAGACCCTAAGAACCCTAAAAACCCAAAGGACATAGAAACCCCCTATAAACTAAAAAGACCCCACAAATATAAAAACAATAAAATCCAAAAAGACCCTAAACCACTAAAATTCTATAAAAACCCTAAAGAAACCTACAACCATAAAAATCCTTAAAAACATACAACCCCTAAAAAAATAAAACCCTAAAAACCCATAAAATACTTCAAAATCCATAAAACCATAAAAAACCTATAAACCTGAAAATTATTAAAATTAATCAAACCTCTAAACATCCAAAAAACCATAAAAGACCATAGAAAAGCATAAAACCCACAAAACCCCTTAAACACACTAAAACCCTTAAAAGGAACAAAAAACCCCTTGAAACCCTATAGGGCCATAAAAAACAGAAAACCCCTCAAATAAATTAAAAATTCTATAACCCCTAAAGGATTATAAAAACCATAATAATCTTAAAAGACTCAAAAATTCAAAAAGAACCTTAAAACACCTATAACCCTTAGCAACCATAAAATATCTAAAAATGATAACTGACCATTAAAATCCCTAAATATGCCGTAAAAGAACACAATAACTACAAATCACTAAAAAACCCCACCAAAACCTTTAAGAACTTCAACCCCCAAAAAACATTAAATGATGCTAAAAACTATATAAAACCCCAAAACCCCAAAAAAAATCTTTAAAAACACTGAAAATTACTAAAAACTCTGAAAAACATAAAAACCCCCAAACCCCAAAAAATCCTAAAAACCTTTAAACCCATAAAAAAACTAAAAACACTAAAAACCCCAAAAAAAGAAATAAAAACACTTAAAAACCCAAAACCATTTAAAATCCATAAAACTCTAAAAACCCTAAAAACACAAAAAAAAACTAAATACCCAAAAATAATCCTGAACCCTCTAAAATCCTCTAAAAACCCCTAAAACCCCAAAAATCCCCTAAAATGGTAAAAACCCTATGAACACCCAAAAAAATATAAAATTAATACTAAATCAAAAATAAATCCTAAAAAAAATAAACAATAAAAACCCATAAAAACTCTTAAACCCAGTAGTAATTGTTGAAAACCCAAAAAAACCAAAAAACCAAAAAACCCAAGAAATCTATAAAAAATCCCTAAAACCCCTAAAACCCATAAAACATATAAAACCCCTAAAACATAAAAACAACTAAAATTAATAAAAATGAAAACAAAAATGAAAACAGTGAATCCCCCTAAAAGACATCGTAGACCCTGGTAAATAAAAAACCCCGAAAGATCCTAAAAACCATATAGATACCCATAAACACACTAAACTATCCCCCATAAAACCAAATCCCAAAAACCTTCACCCTAAATCCTATAACCTAATCTATAAACCATACACGTTAAACCCCTTACCCTACATCGTAAACCCAAAAACCTACATGATGAATTCTATACACTACACCCAAAGCCCAAAACCACACACCATAAACCCTATACCCTAAACAATAGACCCTAAACACTAGAACTTGATCCATAAACACCATAACCTACAACCTAAACACTATACCATACACCGAAAACCGAAAACCCTAAAACCTAAACCTCATATAATACACCCTAAATAAAAAACACTAAATCATACACTTAAATGGTAAAACCTACTAGCTAAACCAAATACCATCCACCAAAAACCCTAAACCCCACACAAAAAACCCTATATTTTAAACCCTAAACCCTAATAGAAAAACCCTAAACACAGTACCCTACACCCTAAATGCTTCACCAAAAACCAAACACCCTAAACCTTATACCATACACACTAAACCTCATAATTTTTACACTAAACCCTAAAACCTACACCCTAAATCATATACCATACACATTAATCACAATACACTAAAACCTAAACCCTAAAATATAAAATCCTTAATAATCAAAAAATCATAAAAAACCATATAAACCTTTAAACCCATAAAAATTAAAAACCTTAAACCCTGAAAAATAATAAAATCTATTAATAACCCTAAAATTCTTAAAACCCCTAAAACCCCTAAAAACTTTAAAAACCATAAGAAATCCCTAAATCTCGAAAGCCCCAATTAAAACCCTCAAAACCCAAAAATTCATAAAAATCCTAAAACCCTAAAAACACTAAAAACTCTAAAAGCCCTTAAAATCCCAAAACTTGTATACCATACAAAAATATTAAAATCCAAATAATCCCCAATAATCCATAAACCCCCCAAAATCCTACAGAACTCAAAAAACACTTAAAAAACCAAAAAAACCCCAAAAACATACAAAACCATACAAAACCCTAAAAACCCTAAAATTGTCCTAAAACCCATGAAAATCCCTAAAATAATTTAAAACCGTTAAAAACTTTAAAAACCCAAATCAAACCCAAAAACCCCCAAAAAACACCAAAAAATCCAAAAAACCAAAAAAACCCTAAAACCCCTAAAAACTTTTAAACCCCTAAAAACCTAAAAATCCCTTAAAACCCCAAAAAACCCCTTAAAACCGACCCCCCTAAAACCCCTAAAATCCCTTAAGGACCCTAAAAATACCAAAAACCCAAAACACCTTATTGTACCTTAAAACACTTATAGAAATCCTAAAAATCCTAAAAACCCTTACACACCCTAAATACCCTAAAAACCTTAAAACCCCTCAAAGATGCATAAAATCATGAAATGTCATAAAACCCGTAAACACCCGTAAAACCCCTTAAAACAACTAAAAAACCCCAAACCCCTTTAAACGCCTACAAAATCCTTAAAACACTGAATAATATAAAATCCATAAATAAATCCTGAAAACCCCTAAAAGCCATAAAAAATAAATGCCCTAAAACCCCCTAAAACCCTAAAAATTTATAAAACCCTTAATAAACCATGAGAACTCCAAAAACCATAAAAATAATAAAAACCATTATAAACCCCCAAATCCTTCATAAAAACCCTAAGACCCCTATAAATCATAAAAATCCCTAAATATCCAATAAACATAAACTCCATTAAAGACACTAAAAACTCTAAAACCCTTAAAAATATAAAAACCCTAAAAACATAAAAATCCCAAAAATCCCTTAAAACCATAAAACCTAAAAAAATATCAAACACTAAAATACTCTAAAAACACTGCTTCAAAAACCGTAAGACCAAATATTTTTATTGATTTTTGGATAATCCCAATTTTAACTGTTGATGGGGAGACCTAAATGACCAGTATGCCCAAGGAACAAGGCACATACATGACCCGAAGTCCCAGAGGCACAAGGTCCAATACATGACCTTGAAGGCCCAAGACCTAACAACTTCATATATCCCCTCCCTAGAATCTTCATATTGAAGGCACCAAGATCCACACCTCGTATGGCTGATCGATAAACATTGCCTCGCGCAGAGCTGCATGGTGCCTTGTAACGATGACAGTTTCCATACCCTCTCATTCTTCCAATATGGTTAGTTGTACACTTTTGGTTTCTACATTTCTCTGAATCATCTTCTAGGCCTACTCCTATGTGGTCTGCCTGGGATTCTTCTTTTTCTCTTTGGCCCGAAAGCCCTGTGGCCTAAAGGCCATTGGTGTTCGGAAATCCTTGTGGCTCGAAGGCCCTTGGTGGCCAAGAGGCCCTTGGTGGCCCGACGACCCTTGGTGGCCCAAAGGATGTTGGTCGTTCGAAGGCCCTGAGACCTGTACTCCCAAATAAGTGGCTCGATGTCCCAAATAGGATAAATAGTTAGGAATTATACAGTACCACACAATACTTTCTACAATAAATACTACAATATTTCTCGAATAAAACCCCTAAAAAACCATAAAACCCTAAAAAAAGAAACACTAAAAGAACCCAAAACAATTAAAAGACCTTAAACCACATAAAACCCCCAATACCACTAATATACCCTAAAACCCCTAAACCCATAAAAACATTAAAAGAACTGAAAAACATAAAAATAAAAAACCTCTAGAAATACCCTAAAACCCTAAAAGAACCTAAAATCCCTAAAAATACCAACAAATGCCTAAAATAAATTTAAAAACCTAAAAAAATAAAGAAACCCTAAAAACCCTAGAACCCATAAAACTAAGAAAACACCTAAAATCCATTAAAAACCATAAAATCCATATATAAATCTCAGAACCCCTAAAATCCCCAAGGAACCCCTAAAATCCAATAAAACCAAAAACCACAAAAAAACCTAAAACCTCCAAAGCCCTAAAAGCCCTGAAAATAATAAAAAACACTAGAAAAAATAAAAATTTTAAAAACCCTAAAACAATATAAGCCTATAAACCCCCAAAACCCCAAAACCCCCAAAAACCATTAAAAACCCTAAAACCTAAAAAAACAATAAAACCCTAAGAAACCATAAAACCCATAAAAAACTTGTAAAAACATGAAAACCACATACCCTACACCCTAATCTCAAAAACCTTGACCCAAAATGTTATACCATACACCTAAAACCCTACACCAAAAAACCATATACCCTACACCCTAAACCCTATACCCAAAACTCAATACCCTGCACCCTGAACCCTAAACCCCAATCCCTAAACCTTAATCTTTAAACCCTACACTATAAACCTTATCCCAACACCTTAACACTTTAACTCCAAACCCTAAACTGTAAAAACTATATCCTAAACCAAAAATACCCTAAAACCCCAAATAATTATAAAATAACCTAGAAACCCTAGAAGTCCCTAAAAACCTAAAAACTGTAAAATACCAAAAAAAACCCACCGCTAATACCCTCTAAAACACCTAAATGATATTAAAACCATCTAAAAAACTAAATTTCTCTAAAACCCATAATAACCCCTTAAAGAGCCTAAAACTATAAAAAATCATAAAACACATTAAAAAACCTTAAACTCTAAAAACCATAAAACATCCTAAAAACTCTAAAAAATAAAAAACTATAAAAACCCGAAAACACCCAAAAAACAAAAAAAAACCCTAAAACCACTAAAAGACCAAAAACTCCCTAAACCCCATGACAGCATAAAAACCCCTAAAAACCTAAAACAACAAAAAACTAAATAACACTAAATAATCCCAAAATGATCCCTAAAATAACTAAAAACACTAAAACAACTAAAAACTTATAAAACTCCCATTATAACCCGTCAAATCCATTCAAATCCCATCAAAACCATAAAATTCCTAAAAACCCAAAAAACCATAAAAAACCCATAAAAACCAATAAAAACAGTAAAAATTACCTAAAGCACATAAAGACCCAAAAACTCCAAAAAACCCTAAAATTTGTTGAAAACCAAAAACCCCCATAGCACCCCTAAAATTCCCTTAAAACCCATAGGACCCATAAAAGACTAAAACCCACAAAAACCATAAAAGACACTAAAAACAATTAAAAATACACTAAAACACCCAAAATATACCCTAAAATCCTTAAAAAAAATTACACCATAAAACCATAAAACAATAACCCCCGCCACTTAAATACTATAAAAACCCAAAAACCCTAAAAGAACCTAAAACCCCTAAATGAACCTAAAAGACATTAAATACCAAAAAAATTTAAAATTCTTATAAACTATAAATTACAATAAGAAACCTCAAAAATCCTAAAAGATGTAAACCATAAAAAATAAAATACCCCAAAATCCTTAACACCCATAAAAACCATAAAAACATAAAATTTGTAAACTATTAAATGCCCTAAAAACCTAGAAAATAAATGAAACCCCCCTAAACTATAAAATCTTTATAAATCCATAAAAACCAAAAAACCCTCAAAACCACCTTGAAATAATAAAATCCCCTCAAAGCCACTAAAAATCCAAAAAACTATAAAACCCCTAAAATAATCTAAAAACATAAAATCATAAAAAACATTAAAAAATTAAAAAGCCCAAAAATACCCTAATCTATATAAAACCCCTAAAAGACACAAAAAAACCTTAAAAAGTTTACAACCCTTAAAACCCCTTAAAAAGAAGAAACCAAAAAATATAAACCCCTAAGAAAATAAAACCCCTTTAAACCAAAAAAAGATCCTAAAACCCAAAAAACCCCAAAATAAGCTAAAAAATCTTAAATTCCCTAAAAACCCCTTAAACCCCTAAAACTGTAATAATTATAAAAACTGAAAAAAGTAACCAATAACCCTTTAAACCTTGAAATAATCTAAAATTTTAAAAACCCCAATCCCCTAAATAACCTAAGAACACTTGAAGACCCATAATTTTTTTAAAAACACCCCAAAAACACTTCAATTACCCTAAAACTGCTAAAAACCTGAAAATATCTAAAAATACTAAAACCCCTAAAAATTATAAAAAAACTAAGAAAACTAAAAAAACATAAAACAAAACAGATATTTATAACCAGTAAAACCCATATAAAATCAAAAAAACAATGAAATTAAAAATGAAAGACCCCTAAGACCCCTAAAGACCCCCAAAACACTAAAAACACTAAAAACTATTGAATCCCTAAAAATTCACAAGAATTCTTGAAAAAACTGGGAAAATATTTAAAAACCCTTAAAATTAAAAAAAACATTAAACCCCCTCAAAGCACTAAATAAACTAAAACCTATAAAACCCCTAAAAACACTACAAAAAGATAAAAACTCTAAAATAAACATAAAACTATAAACTCCCCAAAAACTATAAAAACCCTAAAAACACTATAAACCCATAACACTCTAAAAACATTTTTTTCAATGGAAATATGACTTCATTGGGGAAATAATTATTTCTAAATGGTTTCAATTGGGGTTGTTCATTGAATAGAAAACACTTAATAGATCTGTATCCATAGGGACATCCTTTCAAAAGGTAGGTTCTCATTAGTTATTTTTCCCCACAATGCATAAGAACTCACATTGGTCAAGAGGATGGGCGTTTGGGCTCATAACAACATTTTGGTGGGAATTATTGCCTACTCATGGAACTATTATATATTTAAGATATTTTCATGAATATTTCATTAATTCACAAGTATGATGTGGGTTATCACAATATTAGAAATAAATTACTAGCATGTGTTGAATTCAAAAACATACTTACGTATTCGAGGTTCTTTATCAAGGGATATATCTGTATGTATTCAATTTTCTTCATCAAATGAGAAAATATTTGTATATGAGGTTCTCTGTGGATGGTATCCTCTTATATAATACTTATACATTATTTGGTCATTGTTATGAGGATGTTGGTTTTCTAACCATACAATGGGGAAATCTAGAGTTTATGGTCATCTAGGTAGAAGAATATCACTCTGTAATTAATCATTATCCAAGGAGACAAAATTTGTTATGATATTGGTATTGAACACATAAATGGTATTCCTATGTATCCTTGTGAAAAAAATAAGAAACCACATCGTTACATGTCACCTAATGGGTCACATCATACCTTTTAAGGTTTTCTGATGAGGTCTCAACCATATAATTTAACGTCATGTGGCAAGGACACCTAGGTGGAAGGTTCCTAGTATTGATTTAGTGTGGGACTTATGTCGAAATAGTCCAATGAACTTAAAAGGGATATGAGTTTCCAAGTAAAATTAGACCATGCTAGGGATATTTCCCAATAGAGCAAGGTTGATTTCAAATGTTGGGTATGAACTGCATGCAGGCTTCCAATGTATCCCATTTGGATGGGAATCAAATCCCATGTAGTTTTTTATTTCTCGTAAGGGATTACAGCCATATCAGAGGATAGGTTGGGGGATTACTCCTAGTAAGTATATCCCCAGTGAAGGGACCATGTGGTATGTTTTAACTTATAGTGATTTTGGGGCTTAACATAGGGTTTACTCCTAAAGAGTATTCCCAGATTAAGGGAATTATGATTGGGGATTATTCATAAATAGGATACCAAATGATCTTGGGCCCTAGGTGGGATTCCTGCAAATCCATTATTAATAGGAATCAGAGCACTCATAGTTAAATGCTTTAGATGGATTATGGGAGTGTCATGATAATCAATAACTTTTAATTCCACATGAGTCATGATCACTGTGAGAAAAAATAGGAAGAATATGATTTGAAAAACCACATGATTTTCCTCCTATACTGGTGGCAGAGGCTAGGGATACAATGTAAGAGGATTTAGATATCGTGTTATAGGATAAGAATGATGGTGGAAGAGAGGAGAGGGCTTGGATACTCGTCCCCTCTATGAAGCAGTGGGAAGGATGTATAGAGTGGATAAGAGTTCAACCTCCTGCAAGAAAATCTAGGGGATTACATAAAAATGGCTACCCAAAAATTGGTTTTGTATTGAGGTAAGAGGATGAAATTCCTTGTCAAATGGAAATCGAAGTGTAATACTCACCCTACATACTACAGAATAGAGGATTTAGATCTCATAGAGTGGAAATCCTGGATGGATTCCTATACCTTGAATCCAATATTTGGAACTTCTCAATACTATCCCTTGGGTAAGGATTCATGTGACCATAGATATACAAATCTATAGTTTCCTCTAGGATACTTACCCTCTGAGAGAAAAAGTCTCAGAGACTTCTGACCATAGTAAACAAATTCCAAATGGGAGATACACCAATGTTTCCTTTCCTATGGTTTTAAAAATCAGGAGGTCTTGGTGGAGGTTTCAAAAAGGTCCCTTTTTTACAAGGGATCCAAAGAAGAAGAGGCCCTACCATGAGTGGATTTGAGTAAGGACTAATGGATAGATTTTATAGGCTATAAGGGTAGGAAAACCAAGAAGGATCACGCAAGGGGTGCACTACACAAGTGAGCATGGGTGAACTAGTGGCACCTTAGGTGATGAACAACTTGGGTGACTAGATTTGGGCATGCCTTAGATCAAGAGTTTATGTGTATCCACAGGTATTCCCAAAATGGAGTATCAAAAGTTCCTATTTGAGGAAGGGCGGTTGCACAAGATATCTAATATCATGGGTTTGGGTGAACGAATCATGAAAGTGTTATTTAAATTAAATTCCATGAGAGTTATAATTGACTATACTTATTTTATTAACTCTTTTTAGGTGTTAGGAAACTACATTGGAGTGTTCAGTGGACTTGAACATAGTACTAGGGAGATAAGAGATGAAATAGACCTTTGGGGAAATTCATCCATAAAAACGAAGACCCCAAGGGACTATTTATAATAAAATATGAGACCTTGGGGTGAAGGGGTTTGGTCATGAATGTGAGTGGTGTATATTTATTTTGCACCAATAGTTCTTGGGGCAACTTAAGCATATTTCTCTTCAAGGATTGGTGATTCTTTCCATTATTCATCTATCTTCTCCTTTTTTTCTAAGTTATTTCCATTTGTAAAATTTTTGTTCATGTGATGAAACAAAGTGTCAAAAAAAACCACATCCAGGTCTATTAGAGCAGTAATATACCATTGGGAAAATTCATCCTTACAAATAAAGATACCAAGGGTATATTTATAAGAAAATATGAGATCTTGGGTGGAGGTGTTTGGTTATGAATGTGAGTGGTGTGTAGCACTTATACACCAATGATTCTTGTGGTACCTTTAGAGGATTTCCCTTTGAGACTTTGTGATTTTTCCAATCTTTTTCTATCTTATCCTCTTTTTTCTAAGTCATTTCCCTTTGTAAAATTATTGTCCATGTGAATAAACAAAGTGTTAAAAAAAACCCCCCTCAGAATTGGATCCAAATGAAAAGGAGGGTCTAATCCTGAGGTAAACAGATTAAATAATAGATATATTACCTAGTAATCACCATTTAGTTGTTCGCACATGTCTACTTCATATGAAATTAGAGTATATAGACTTATTTATCTATAAATAGGGTCTTCACATTGCCAAAAAAACACTTAAGATTCAGAAATTCAAGCTCTCCCAATGAAAGTATTTTACACAGAAGCTTTTCATACTGAATATTTTATTCAAGTATATAAAACATGTATTTGAGTGAGATACATGCATGTAGAACATTTATTGAGACACTTGAGAAACACATATACTTGTGTTCCACAATTCCTTTTCGAATTTTTCCTTATTTTCGAAAAAATTTCAAAATTAACCTATGCTGAATTAAAATCAATATTTCCTTGTAGGTTTAATAACTCCCAAGAAGATCATAACTACTAATGAACTGGATGGAAGGAGAACTGAGGAAATTATGATCATCAAATGAAATGATTAATATGAAATCTCTGATCCTTCATTCCTAATATGGTTGGGTATTTAAGGAAATATCATCCGGATTTTCTAAATAGTACTTATCTGCCACTTCACAGTTATGACTATTTGTTGGAAGTCCATACACTGGATCCAAATAATTATCTCCTAGTTTATTGGTTTTAATACCATAAGAACTTCTCATATGTCAACATTTTAGGTGTGGGAACTTATATTAATGCTAGGATAGCTTCCAAGACCTATTTTATGCATCACACCTCCTATGATCTAGATCTGAAACCACATACAGATGAACTAAAGTTTCACTATTATTCTTCCATTTTTTGAGAATCATAGGAAGATAAATCGAAGGGATGGAAGAAAGTATGGGATTTAACCTAGGAGGTTATTTTAAGCCCACAAGGAAGTGGGTGTACCGGTTATAAAAAACCTATTCAGAGTTGAAATATGATTTGGAAATCATTAGAATTTATGAGGCTTTGTGGGTATGGCAGAACTTCATATATAGGAATTCTGATTTTGAGCCATAACTATTGAGATGATTGAGTCCACAAAAAAAATATTTCCATTTGAAACATATATAAGTGTGCATTAGTTTGTGGGACATTCATAAGATCTCTGGGGCTATGATCCTTGAAGATATTTATGATGAACTGATTCCTCCAAAGGCAACATGGAATGAAACCGACATGACTCCATTTTTAGAACATGACTTACTAAAAATAGTACATAATATCAATATGTAAAAACACAAACCAAGAGGGGAGATTCAACCAGATATGTGGATGATAATTTTCATGAAGTGTAAGGGGGGACCCATGTGCAAGCACCCAATGAGCTATCCCATGGCTGTAAAGAGAAGTGCACCTAACTAATTCTGGAAGATGCTAGAAAAAATAGATTTTGAAAAGTGGGGATATGAAATCCACCCCAAAATTCTAGTCAATACACATATTATGGTTTTTCTAGATATGTGGCTAAGTATTTATCTATTTCATATACTTGATTCCAAAGGCGGTATAAGGGATGGAACTTTTTTATGTAGCGGAAAAGTTAGAAGGGAACAAAATGGTGGGTTTGGCCACCCTTATTTTTGGAAAAAATCCACTGGATTTTGTTTCATATTCATGGAGTAATGTATCCATTAAAAATTTCTTAACAATTTCAGGTTTTGTGGGGATATATTGCGACTCATTTCAGTACCTATATTGTGGAGAGTGGGATCCATCTCCTCTAGAGCTCATTTCAATCATTCATTCAAGATTTTGTTGGTATTTCACCCCTACCCTTAAAACCTCTAGACATTCTAACATGACTGAGTTTATATAAGGAGTTAAAATTCTTTAATTATTGGAATTCTCTAATGGGAATGTTTTCTGACAAAATTTTGGAAAACATAGAGCTAATGTCATACATTCTAGCCTTCAGGGATGGTGTGGTGGAAACTAGGATCAACAGAAAAATCATATGTGAGGCTTATGTTCTTGAATGACTTTCTTCCCAATTCAAATTCCTACAAGTAATTACTATATCTTCTCTTGTGAATGTTATATTATAACTTAATTTAATAGTGTCAAGATAGTTATTGTTGCATACAACTATAGAAATAATAATGGTGGTGATTAATGTACCCACAGGTGGTGTAGAAAGCAGAAAGACTATTTGGTATGTAGAATCTAGGATTGCAACATGAGTTACTAAACAATTCTGTTCCTCATGTTGAAATAAGGATGTGGGACAGGATTGAATCTTATCATTTGGAAGGTGCTTCATCTCCTTCAAAGTTTGAGTCATCAGAATCCGAGAGCAAAGAGGAGGAGTCTTCTAATTCATTAAAACGAACTCATAAAAGTTATCATACACATACTAGAATCCAAAGTGCTACACCATCTTCAATATTTGAGGTTACACCTAGGGGGTCTAGTCACCACATCCATGAAGATAATCGGGTTATATTTTATTATCCACCATCTATGATGATATTAATAGGGAATTACATTAAATCTATGCCTGAAGAATCATCCTCACATTACACTAGGATGTATTATAAATACACATGACCATAGGTGGCCCAAAAAATTCTGGACTTATCCTTTGAAACTGAAACTATGTGGGATCTCTTATGTGAGGGGATGAATATTCAATGAATCGGAGATCTCAGAGACACTTAAGATATTTTATTTGAGTATAGTTCTACTAAAGTGGGATTAAATATATAGGATATATATATGCTCATCTGTGAAACCAAGGACCTAGTCTCTTATATAAGGTGACTAAGGGATATAATAGAACGTAGTTTTATTGAGGGGATAGATCCTTCATCCTTTGAGGAATGGTGTGATTTTGTCTCTCCCAAATATATATGTTCTATTATTCTCAAAATCTTTTCATATTTTCCCTTATCCTTTAGCCAAAGTGTTTTTTTACTTAGGGGAAAGACTATTTTAATTTGAATCTGGATAATGAAAAATCAACCGAGGTTCCATTTCCACAGTATAGCCTTGGTGGTACTGTGAGTGAGGTTAGTGGGTTACCCATCAAATTGGGAGAATTATCTCTAGGATGTTATGGCATAGAGGATGAGACAGAGGGAGTGTTCCAACCCATAATACCTATTTTTATGGAATTCAATGATGTCCCTCCTTTTAAAAATGTGAAGAAGAAATAATGTAGAAGGGTAAAATCCTTGGCTAAATTCTTTTTCAGTAGCAATAAGTCTTCTTGATATCATTAATTTCAGATTCATCCAAAGAAAGTGCTTAAACATCTTGAAAATTTCAAGAACTTTTTGTATATCTTCCCTCAATGAAGTTATAAATGAGCCTCTCATAACCAAGGGGGAACCTTAGATAATGTAAAGATTCCTACAAATGACATGTATCCTTTGACTGAAGAGGAATATATGCTAGAGAAAACATCATTTGTTCTAGGAACGACTCCTACCACTATTTCTGAGAGAGAGAGGAGGAATTTGGTATGTCTGAAGTGCTTCATGGAAGATATATATTGACAAATGACATCCATTTCTATAATATTTTCTGTTCATTTCATGCACCAAAAAATCCTATGATGACTAAAGTCGACCCTGTATATAACGACCCATACTTTACATACATGGTTATTAATTCAAAATTGAATCATACTTATTACAACATATAACAAAACCATGATAGGACCGTATAGTTATAGTGTCTTTAGATACTGAGAAACATAAACAACTGGTTCATAAATCATCTACATTGTCTCTCATTTATTTCATCATATCTAGAGTCCCTTTTGGCATATCCTACTTAATACACTTCTTCCTGACCTGGGGAAAAGAAAACATACAAAAGGGTGAGGTCAAATGCTTAGTAAGAGTAAACAAAAGAAATATCAATCATATCATATTCATAAGAACATAACATTTTGAAAATATTAACCTACAAAAGAGATCATAATATCATAACATGGGATAAATCATAGTAGTGAAATGTAATCCAAAAAATCATAACATAAAACATGAAAATTTGTGTCATAAACACATAATCCTAGAAAATCATTTCATATTAGTCAAGACTCATTTCGAAGACTATCATAGTGGACAAAGTCCATTTCTAAACTGAGTTCACTCCTCGTTCCAGTCCTGTATCACTGAACCAGATTAACTTTTCGTTCCAGCCATGTCTATCTCATGAGATATAAATATTTACCCAATGCATTGGAGGGATATATAGGTCCCAACCATCTCATAATGAAACCATTCTTATGTGTGCCACAAAATCATAAATCATAGCATAACCCATGTAATAAAAATGGGATTCTCAACCATCATGACTTCATAACATAATCCATATAAGATAAAAAGACATCATAAAATTAATTCCATCATAACATAATAAAATCAATGTAAAAATAGGGATAGAAACAGAACCCTATATTATCTTAGATGGAAAATAATTTTGATAAAACACTTGAACTCCATTCTTGAAGAAAATATCCTTTCTACTTAAAAAACATTTTTCATTTCTTAACATGTCATACAATTTTAAACTAAAATAAGTTGATTAAAAATAAACTTGAGAAAATGTAAATTAATCTTCATGGAAATAATTTTCTATAAAATTATAAAAATCCATTCATTTCGTATAATTTAAAAAAACATTTTTCATGTACTTTGGTTGGAAAAGTCAAAAAGTACCTCGTACTAAAAACGATAAAAGATTCCTTTCATATATTTTACTAAAAACTCACCAATGGGTAAAATTAGATTTAAAAAAATCTAGTAGGATATAAATAATATTACATATTGAGTAAACATGGATGTGTATGATAATTATTCCCCAGTAAATTCTGAAGTATAAACAATCTCAGATAAAAATGAGATTGCGAGATTTTCCCTTACCTTAGGTCTGATTTGCTTCGTATGTATCTGAACCTCCTGTACAAGGATTTAAATAATGTAATTGACTTATTACATAATCATATTCATTGTTATGATACCATATATAGTCATATTTGTATCTTATTATTAGTAATATTTAATTGCTACTTGTTATTCGGGTATTCATTGCTTTATGTTCTTATGCATGTTTTGTTGAATAAATTCTTATTATTCTTTTTAGGTTATAGATACCTCATTTAAAAAATGGTATTAGTGTAATATATATCATATTTATTCATTAAATTAATTTATATAATCATTATTCAATGAATATCATGTAGAACGAGTCACATCACATCGTGGAGACGGTAGGCCGTACGTACGCACGCGCGATGATATCATTCCCATGATCGTGGAATTGAGTTGAAGTGTATGTATACTATTTCATAATCAATATAACTTTAAAATAATCATATATAGTTATTATTTACACCATTATACCCATCCAAGTAAGGTGGTGGTGGAAAACATATTACACCATGACGTGGAGACAGTATTCCGTACGTACGTACGCGCGGTGATTTCATTTTCCGTAGGATGGATAGAAGGTGAAATAGGGTTATTTCATATTTATAATAACATATCAGTATATGAGTGATACTGATGTTATTAATTCAAATCTAAACAACTAAATAAGAGGAAGTAGAAGAAGAAATAAATTTTAATGAATCGGTAATGGATATTACATCTTCTTCGACACGCCTCTTTGAAACCTCCTCTTAGGGCACTAATGTTGGTCTTTGAAGAAAACCGGGACCTCTAGAATATTAATAGGGGAGTTGAGAAGAGTAATGGGTAGGGTTTGGCCAAGCTTGAAGGCTAAAAGTTTTTTAAAGAGGAGAGGGAGGAGGTTCCCATTTATAAAGGAGGAGGGGCACCTTTGGAAAAGCTTAAAATATTATTTTATAATAAAGTCATATTCGATTTTTAATAGCTCCAAATTGATTTATTTAGAAGATATGGTGGGGATGGGTCGAAATACTCTCAACCAATAGGTCTTATACAAGTTTAGGTTACTATTTTAACCTTATCATTTATATTTAACTCTAAGTTAAATAATTTATCTTTTACCGTGTCTTCTTGTTTTCTTACACTATATGGTTATTAAACTTACTATAACAAGTCAAACGAACCAAAAGTGGTTCATTTTTAAAATATATAACCTTATCTAAGTCATTTGGACTAAACTTAGATTTTTAGGAATAAAATAACAATTAATAATATAATATGTATTTTAAAAACTATTTTACGTCGATTTTGATACTATTTGGTAATTGATTTTTGTGAAAATCATAACAACATGATTAGTTCAAAAAACTTTAATTAAATCAATACTAACATGTCATATTAACCTAAATAATTAGTTGAATTTATAAAAAGTCTCAAATTACATTTATTTTGGTATTTATAACATCAATTATGTTAATATTTCATTAATAAGCTAATTGCTGCATCATCATTGTATCATAAATAAATAAACTTATTTAATGTCTAAAAATTATAAATAAAATACCATTATGTAGTAAATCTTTTTATATTTCTAATTAATATTTATAGTTGAATTAATATTATGTATAACCCTATATTAAAAATGTTTTATTTATTAAACATTGATTTTAATTCCTTTAACTCTTCTTTAAATAAAATAATAATAAGTGTCCAAATCTAATCCAAGTGGACCGAAATGGTCATATTTTATTCCTATGGTTGTTTTTGGTAGAATTGAACTTATAAAATAGAATTAGGAAATGTGTTAGGGTAATAATAATATCATTTTTACCGTTAATTACCCTATTTACTTTTAACCGTGGCAAATAAAAGTAAAATGTTACTATTCACCAAAAATTATTTTTATCTTATTGAACCACATTTTACTCCTTGATGTTGACCGTGTCTCTCGTATTTTTCAAATTCCACTCACAGAAGTAGTAAAATTAAGTTTTATGTACAATTGCAAATGCTCCTAGGAGGTGGGTAAAAGACGGTAAAAAGTTCAATAAAATTTTTATGTGCCTATATTATTATAAAATTGCTCCAATAATTACATTGAACTTATATAGGTATAATGTATATATTTTGACCTAAAATAAATTTAAATAAAAAAAATTGTTATTTAAATAAAAATTCGGTTTTAACCAATAACTCAGTGTTTTCACTATTCATCAAAAATTGATAGTTTTCAGAAAAATACCAAAAATTCACCCTAGGCTAATTTCGATATTACGACTCCAAAAATGATGTCCATTTTGAAAGATACAATTTATAAAATTTCAAAAAGTGGGTATTACTATTCATAATGGCTAGTTTATATAATATTTTAATAACATATCGTTGTTTAGAGAAACTCGGTATTGCGTACAATGGAAGCTATCAAGGAAGGTTTCTCTTGAGTGTAATGCAAGCCAAGATAGTGTTGTGTGTAGTAAAAGATTCCTTTGGTGATTCACATAACATAATACATAAAAACAAAATATTTCTCATAAAATCTCAGGTGTTACATTATACCCCCCTTAAAATGAATTGTGCCCTTGAAATTCATCACTTTGTAACGAACATATGAGGATAACTCTCAATAATCATATCTTCAAGTTCCCATGTAGCTTATTCTAGTTGGTGGTTCTTCCATAAAACTTTCACCAAGCGAGTGGTCTTGTTCCATAGGGCTTTTTCACTACGATCCAGAATCTCTATCAGTTGTTCTTCATAAGAAAGATCTTGCTCCAGCGGCACAACTTTTGAGCTTAGTACATGTGAAGGATTAGGTATGTACTTTATCAAGAGAGACACATGGAACACATCGTGAAATTGAGAGATATTCAGTGGAAGTGCCAATCGGTAAGCTACCTTCCCAAAACGATCCAGTATTTTGAAAGGACCGATATACCTAGGGCTCGGCTTTCCCTTCTTTCCAAATCTCATTATTATATTCCAAGGAGATATTTGTAAGAACAATTTATCACCCACTTAAAACTCTAGGTCTTTTCTTTGGTTTTCGGCATAACATATTTATCGAATCTGAGTTCCTCTTATGTGTTGTTGAATAGGTCTGACCTTTTCTGCCATCTCATCAACAAGATCAGGCCCTAATAGCTTTCTTTCCCCAACTTCATCCCAGCAAGTTAGAGTCCTACATTTCTTTCCATAGAGAGCTTAATAAGGAGCCATATGAATACTGGAGTGAGAGCTATTATTATAATAAAATTCCACTAAAGGTAGTTGTTGATCCCAACCACCTTTGAAATCCATAGAGCAAGCTTTTAACATATCTTCTAGATTTTGAATTGTTCTCTCAGACTGACCCTCTATTTGAGAATGATAACCAGTGATGAAACTCAACTCTGTATCTAAAGTATGCTGAAGACTTCGCCAGAACTTCGAGGTAAACCTCATATCCCGATCAGATATAATGGAAAGTGGTACTCCATGCAATCTTACCACTTCTTTTACATATATCCTGGAATGCTGATCTAGAGATAAATCTTCTCTAATAGAAATTAAGTGTTCCAAATTCGTAAGTCGATCAACTATGAACCAGATAGCATTATTTCCTTTGGCTATTTTAGGAGGTCCGGTGACAAATTCCATAATGATGTTTTCCCATTTCCATTCAGGTATGGGTAATGGTTGTAACATCCCCTTAGACTTCTATTTCTCAGCTTTAACTTGCTAACAAACCAAGCATCGAGAGACATATTCAACAACATCTCTTTTCATGCCATCCCACTAGAAGTACTCTTTCAGGTCCCTATACATCTTCGTGCTTCTAGGATTAATAGAGAATGAAGAACTATGAGCTTCATCCAGCATCTCATTCTTTAATTCTAGGATGATAGGAACACAATCCCGATTCCTGAACCTTATTATCCCATCATATTCAAGGTTGAATTTAGGAACATTTCTCACCTTATTTTTTAACTCTACATCTCCTTTTTGTGCCTCATTAATCTTCACATGTATAGATGGTTGAATATTCATTTGAGAAAGATAAGATTTTTCCCCTTCCATTATAATTCCAAGATCCATCCTTTGTAAATCCATAAATATTGGATCTTTTGTGATCCTCATCATGGATAAGATTGCATGGTCTTGTCAACTTAATGCATCGGCCACCTTGTTTGCTTTCCCAAGGTGGTAATGAATTGAGTAGTCGTAATCCTTAATCAGCTCCAACCATGTTCTTTGGCGCATATTCATCTCCTTTTGTGTGAAAATATACTTTAAACTTTTATGATCAGTATAAATATCACACCTTTCACCATAAAGATATTTACTCCATATTTTTAATGCAAAGATTACCGCGACTAACTCCAAGTCATGAGTTGGGTAATTTTTCTCATGGATTTTCAACTTTCATGAGGCATAAGCTATCACCATACCATTTTGAATGAGAACAAACCCCAATCCCTGTTTTGATGCATCATTGTAGATCACAAACCTTTCTCCACTACAAGGCAGTGTGAGCACATGTGCACTGGATAGCCTTCTTTTTAAGTTTTTGAAATTCTCTTCACACTCCTCCGTCCAAACGAACTTAAATCCTTTTCGATTCAACCTGGTGAGTGGATTAGATAATCATGAAAAATATTTCACAAAACGTCGATAATATCCATCCAAACCAAGAAAACTTCGGATCTCAGTTACTATTGTTGGCCTCGACCATATTTTGATAACCTCTGTTTTGCTGGATCCACAGATACCCCCTCTTTTGAGATTATGTGACCCAAAAATGAAACTTTTTCATGCCAAAAATCACACTTGGTAAATTTGGCATAAATATTCTCCTTTTTAGGGTCTTTAATACAATTATCAATTTATCTTTATGTTCTTCCTTGCTCTTTGAATAGACAATAATATCTTCTATGAAGACTACCACAAACTGATCAAGATAGTTTCTAAAGACTCTATTCATTAGATCCATGAAGATAGCAGTGGAATTAGTAAGACCAAATGGCATCACTATAAATTCATAGTGTCCATACCTTTTACAGAAAATTGTTTTTGGTATATCCTCCTTTTTGGACCTTAATTGACGATACCCTGAACGAAAATCAATCTTGGAAAAGTATTAATCTCTACGTAGTTGGTCAAATAAGTCATCAATGTGTGGGAGAGGATATATGTTCTTGATAGTGATCTTGTTAAGTTCTCAATAATAAATGCAAAGCCTCATTGATCCATATTTCTTCTTAACAAAGAGAACAAGTGCTCCCCAAGGTGATGCACTAGGGAGTATGAATCCTTTATCAAGATTGTCTTGGAGTTTCTTCATTAATTCCTGAAACTCAATTGGGTCCATTCTATATGGTGTCTTTGAAATAGTCATAGCACCTGGTATGAGTTCTATTGAAAACTCAACTTCAAAATTTGGTGGAAGACCTAGCAATTCCTCTGGAAAGACATCAGCAAACTCCCATAAAATGGGAATATTCTTAATCGTGAGTTTCTCTCCAACCATTTGGGATAAATAACCTTCATTTAGTGGAATCAAGACCCATAAGATGGATGAAATTTCCACTGGAAGGTTATGTTCATCCTTGAGTTGATAAACGGTCATATATTGGTCTGGAATATGAAATGTGACTTCCCTTCTTTGTTAATTGATATGAGATTCATATAAAGAAAGACAATCCATGCCAAGAATCACATCAAATTCCACTATAGGAAGGATCATAATATTTTCAAGAATCACTTTCCCACAAAATTCAATCGGAGAAGAATTGTAAACTTTTGATGCGACTGTTGTGCCATTAGGGGTTGTCACAGCTAACTCAATATCTAACTGTTGAGGTAATATGGAGATACCCTTAGAAAATTCTTCAGAAATAAAGGAGTGGGTGGATCCAGAATGAAATAAAACATTTTCTACTTTAGATTGGATGATAAGTGTACCTTTCACCACTTCGTTATCATACTCCACATTGCCGATAGAAATTGCATGTGACTTTCCTTTATCTTTGGCCTTAAGAGTTTGTTGACGTTGATCATCATCAACAACCCTTGGATTAGGGCATTGATTGGAATAATTCCACATTTACATACACTTGAAGCATTGAAGTGTAGGAGGTGCATTGTGTGTATCCATTTCTTTGTTCGCATCATTAGACATCTTTTTCCCATTATTTCAACATTCAACTACTCGATAACCTTATTTTTCACACTTAAAACATTTACTTGTCCCTTTAGGACAATTCCCTCCATGTTACTTTCCACAGTTTGAGCATAAGAAAAAATTCATCTTCTTTTCAGTGTGGTCTTTATATTTTCCTTTGAATTCCATTTTCCTCTTCTTATCAAACCCATATGATTGATGGGTTACTCCAATATCCATCTCAACCTTGAGAGAACATCAAACAATTTCCTCATAGCTATTGAAGTCCCTTATGTCTAACCCCCTTTGAAGACTTGGTTTTAAGCCACTAAAGAATCGATCGATTTTACTCTCAGGTTGGATAATAATTCTGGAAGTGTACCTTGCAAGTCTTGTAAAATTTGCTTCGTAGGTACCACCAGATTCATCATCCTTTTTCTTCAGTTCAAGAAACTCCTTATCCATATTTGTTCGAAGAATACGACGGAAGTACTAATTGAAAAATAAGTTCTTGAACTCTTCCCATTCCATGGATTCAATTTCATCATGGGGCCTTGTATTCTTGATCAGATTCCACCATTGATCAACTTCATCTTCCAAATAACATACTACTAAGATGACTTTATCATATTCAGAACATTGTAGAACTAAAAATATCTTTTCAGTGATACTGATCCATTGTTAAGCCACTAATGGATCAGAAGACCCACTGAATGATGGTGGACGCTCCTCATGAAGTATTCAACAGAATGTTGCTCCTTCCTTTGCTCGTTTGAAAGTCCAGCACGATTCATAGCTTGAGAAAGTTGTGTGAGCATGGCTAAAAGATTTTTCATTCTAACTCCCATAATTTTTGGTTTCTTAGGGGGACAATAATTGCATTTCCCGTCACATTCAGCATTAACACGGTTCCTTCGGGTTCTAGAAATTGACTAAAACCAAGAAGCATAGTGTGAGAAACACTAATCATAACAGGAAAACCACATAATCAAGAATAAAATTTCACACTTTAGGTCTTATCATAGGTTTTTCATGGCCATTTCTAAAATACTAATATTGTGTTCTATGTTTAGACATATCCTTAGAGTTCTTACTAAGGCTTTCACATCCTAGTTTCCAAAGGTTGACTATACCTTTCCTCTGATACCAACTATAAAGGTCTGGAATTACTTCCAATGGACTATAATTGATACCTATCAGGGCACTCCATGGGAGGATACACCCCCTAGGCAGGACACACCACCATCCCTAGTGGCATCCATTTCCTCATGAAGACCTTGGGCGGAGATCCATGCTTCGTCCAACGCTCACATGTGAGAGTTCCCAAGGATCAGATTCATTCCTACATCCTTTGCCTCTGACACCAACAATAACGACCCATACTTTACATACATGGTTATTAATTCATAATTGAAGCATACTCATTAAAACATATAACAAAACCAAGATAAGACCGTATAGATATAGTTTCTTTAGAAACTGGGAAACATAAACAACTGGTTCATAAATCATATACATTGTCTCTCGTTTATTTCATCATATCTAGAGTCCCTTTTGGAATACCCTATTCAATACCCTTATTTCTAAGCTGGGGAAAAGAAAACATATAAAAGGGTGATCTCAAATGCTCAGTAAGGGTAAACAAAAGAAATATCAATCATATCATATTCATAAGAACATAACATTTTTAAATTCTTAACCTGAAAAAGAGATCATAATATCATAACATGGGATAAATCATAGTAGTTAAATGTAATCCCAATAATCATAACATAAAATATGAAACTTTGTGGAATAAACACATAATCGTAGAAAATCATTTCTTATTAGTCAATGCTCATTTCCAAGACTATCAAAGTGGACAAAGTCCATTTCTGAACCGAGTTCACTCCTCGTTCCAGTCCTGTATCACTGAATTGGATTAACTTGCCATTCCAGCCATGTCTATCTCATGAGATATAAATCTTTACCCAATTAATTTTAGGGAGATATAGGTCCCACCCATCTCATAATTAAACCATTCTTATGTGTGCCACATAATCATAAATCAAAGCATAACCTATGTAATAAAAATGGGATTCTTAAACATCATGCCGTCATAACATAATCCATATAAGATAAAAGGACATCATAAAATTAATTCAGTCATAACATAATCAAATCAATGTAAAAATAGGTATAGAAACAGAACCCTATATTATCTTAGATGGAAAATAATTTTGATAAAACACTTGAACTCCATTCTTGAGGAAAATATCCTTTCTACTTCAAAAGAATTTTTCCTTTATTAACATGTCATAAATTTTAAACTAAAAGAAGTTGATTAAAAATAAACTTGAAAACTTGTAAATTAAGCTTCATGGAAATAATGTTCTATAAAATCATAAAAATCCATTAATGCTGTATAAGTTAAAAAAACATTCTTCTTGTACTTTGGCCGGAAAAGTCAAAAACTACCTCGTACTAAAAACGACAAAAGATTCCTTTCATATATTTTACTAAAAACTCACCAATGGGTAAAATTGGATTTAAAACATTTTAGGAGGATAGAAATAATATTAAATATTGAGGAAACATGTGTGTAGATGATAAATATTCCCCAGTAAATTTTGAAGTATAAACAATCTCGGATAAAAATGAGATTGCGAGATTTTCCCTTACCTTAGGTCTGATTTGCATCGTACATATCCAAACCTCCTGTATAATGATTTAAATAATGTCATTGACTTATTAAATAATCATATTCATTGTTATGATATCATATATGGTCATATTCTTATCTTCTTATTAGTAATATTGCATTGCTACTTGTTATTCAGGTATTCATTTCTTTATGTTCTTATGCATGTTTTGTCGAATAAATTCTTATTCTTCTTGTTAGGTTATAGATAACTCATTTCCAGAATGTTATTAGTGTAATATATATCATATTTATTCATTAAATCAATTTATATAATCATTATTCAATGAAAATAATGTAGAATGAGTCGCATCACATCGTGGAGACGGTAGGCCGTACGTACGCACGCGCGATGACATCGTTCCCATGATCGTGGAATTGTATTGAAGTGTATGTATACTATTTCAGAATAAATATCACTTTAAAATAATTATATATATTTATTCTTTAAACCATTATACCCATCCAAGTAAGTTGGTGATGGAAAACAGATTACACCACGGCATAAAGACGGTATTCCGTACGTATGCACGCGCGGTGATTTCATTTTCCGTAGGATGGATAAAAGGTGAAATAGGGTTGTTTCATATTTATAATAACATATCAGTATATGAGTGATAATTATGTTATTACTTCATAATGAAACAACTAAAGAAGAGGAAGTATAATAAGAAATAAATTTGAAAGAATCGGTAACATATATTACCTCTTCTTCGACACGCCTCTTTGAAACCTCCTCTTAGGGAACTAATGATGGTCTTTGAATAAGTACAGGACCTCTAGAATATTACTAGGGGAGTTTATAAGAGTAATGGGCAGGTTTTGGCCGAGCTTGAAAGCTCAAAGTTGTGTAAATAGGAGAGGGAGGAGGTGCCTTTTATAAGAGAGGAGAGGGGCACCTTAGGAAAAGCTTAAAATATTATTTTATAATAAAGTCATATTGTGTTTTTAATAGCTACAAATTGATTTATTTTGAATCTAAGGTGTGGTTGGGTCTAAATACTCTCAAACAATGGGTTTTAGACAAGTTTAGGTTACTATTTTAACCTTATCATTTATATTTAACTCTAAGTTAAATAGTTTAACTTTTACCGTATCTTCTTATTTTGTTACACTATATGGTTAATAAACTTACTATAACAAGTCAAACGAACCCCAAGTGGTTAATTATTAATATATATAACCTTATATAAGTCATTTGGCCTATCCTTAGATTTTTAGGAATAAAATAACAATTAATAATATAATATTTGTTTTAAAAACTATTTTATGTCAATTTTAATACTATTTTGTAATTGATTTTTGTGAAACTCATAACAACATGATTAGTTCTAAAAAAGTCAATTAAATCAATAATAACATGTCATATTAACCTAAAAAATTATTGGAATTTATAAAAAGTCTCAAATTACATTTATTTGGGTATTTATAACATCAATTATGTTAATATTTCATTAATAAAGAAATTACTGCATCATCATTGTGTCATAAATAAATAAAATTATTTAATGTCTAAAAATTATAAATAAAATACTATTATGTAGGAAATTTTTTATATTTCTAATTAATATTTATAGTCTAATTTATCTTATGTATAACCCTATATTAAAATTTTTTTAGTTATTAAACTTTGATTTTAATTATTTTAACTCTTCTTTAAAAAAAATAATAAGTGTCCTAATCTAATCCAAGTGGAAATAAATGGTCATGTTTTATTTATAAGCTTGTTTTTGGTCGAATTAAACTTATCCAATAGAATTAGGACATGTGTTAGGGTAATAATAATATCATTTTTACCCTTAATTACCCTATTTACTTTTAATCGTGGTAAATAAAAGTAAAAAAGTTACAATTCACCAAAAAATATTTTTATCTTATTGAACCAAATTTTACTCCTTGATATTAGTCTTGTCTCTCTGATTTTCTAAATTCCACTCACAGAAGCGGTAAAATTATGTTTTATGTACAATTGCAAATGCTCCTAGGAGGTGGGTAAAAGACGGTAAAATGTTCAATAAAATTTTTATGTATCTATATTATTATAAAATTAATCCAATGAATTACATTGAACTTATATAGGTATTATGTATCTATATTGACCTAAAATAAATTTAAATAAAAAATTATTATTTAAATAAAAATTCAGTTTTAACCAATAACTCAGTGTTTTCACTATTCATAAAAAATTGAATGTTTTCAGAAAAATACCGAAAATTCACTATAGGATAATTTCGATATTACGAATCTAAAAATGAAGTCCATTTTGAAAGATAAAATTTATAAAATTTCAAAAAGTGGGTATTACTATTCATAATGGCTAGTTTATATAATATTTTAATAGCATATCGTTGTTTAGCGAAACTCAGTATTGCATACAACACAAGCTATAGAGGAAGGTTTATCTTGCATGTAACACAATAAAAGATGGTGTTGTGTGTAGTAAAAGATTCCTTTGGTGATAAACATAACATAATACATAAAAAAAAAATATTTCTCATAAAATCTCGGGTGTTGCACTGTGGCAATCACCGATGAGGCTGATTGAGGTAAAAAGTTGTTCGAGGAGGGTCATGAGCTAACCTCTACATGTTTTCCCACATGTGATATTAACATGGGTATTAGGATGTCAATTGAATCTATGATAAATCATAGCATGTATTTTTTAGAAAATAATCGAACCTACTAATATTCCTAATAGAAGAGAAGAATTTTGGGCACCATATATAGAAATAAATGGAGGTGAGTATTTGTATTCCACCCAAGTAATATTTTTTATGTATCATTATCTAATTGTGATTATTTGTAATTAACGTCCCCATCCAATGAAACTAAAACAATAATGGTATATGGAGAAGACATTTGAATCACTCTCAATCCCATTATTGAGGAAGATCTTGCTCAAGGGGACCTTGAAATTTGAAATCCTCCTGAGGTTTTTTTGGAAAATCATGGGTTGGCCTAGGGGAATTTCCCTCAACAAAAGGTGCGAGACCAAAGTAATGAGGCTAGAAATTCCGGGGAGGAATCTTCTTAGGATGTTGATCTTCTATTGGGTAAGGATCAGCAACTATTGTGATTGTTCCCCATTCATTAAATTCTTTTGAATATAATTATGATATTAATTCATCATTCTGGATTATCAGCTTCTTTGGCTAGGTATGAGGGTGATGCTTCTACATCAGCTTGACCAAGATTGGAAGGAAAGGTAGACCCTATTCATGAGGAATCAGAACAAGGAACTTCTTTTAATGCATTAATCCCAGAGTATATCCCTCCTTATGATAGTGACTCTGAATGATGCTGAGTTTCTGAACACTGTTTATATTGAAGGGAGTATGTCTTAGAGAGATATATGGAAGATAATATCTAAAATTCCCCTTGAGAAACTACTTTTGAGAATCCCATGGATTTTATATCTATTTATAATTTTGTTATTTGGTGTATTATATTACCATATAATTCATATTGTGATGAAAGATACTATTTTTAGGTGAGAGAAAGATTCTATGATTCATCATTATGTAACCATGTCTAGACTTCTCATCAACATTGACAACTGTCGAGATACATTATCCAAAGTGGAGTCCAATCATAGTAAAAAGGTGGAATTTTTCAAGAATCAGGTTAAGGAGAAGATTGTTCAAGTGTCACGCCTTCAAAAATAGTTATATGCTGCTCAAGACTAACTCGAAAAAATTCACTTCTCAATAGTAGAATCTAAAAAGAAGGGGTTAGTGCCATTGTGAATGACAATTAATTGCTTCATCAGGTTGAGGAGACTAAGGTAGTTTGACCGAATGAACATTAACATGTAACCGATGAGGTTCAGTAGGTTGTTCAACAAATGAAGAGTTATGTTGAAGGCCTCTTGTAATTTTTGACAGAGATATTCAATCATGTTGATGTTCCTCTGGGGGATTTTTGGTCATAAATGAAAATATTTATTTTTCAAATCATCTATGTCTTCATACTTATCTTTTTTATTTTAATCTTAATTCCAATGATTGTTTTCATATCATAACATCTTCTTGATAGATAATCCTAATAACAATGATAGTGATGGGGGTTCTCCAACTTTTACCTAAACAAATGGGGTTTAGTGAGAATAATTCGATTGTTACTAGAGTTTTAGGGACAACCACATAAACATTTTCTATTTTGTATTATCACCTTAATTTTTTCCTCGGATCAATATAGATGATACTTAGATGGGGATGTTTTTGTTTTTCTTAGGATGACCATATTTTTCTTTTTGAATTTTAAGACTAACAAGATTTTTTTCTTTTAACTTTTTATTGCTCAATATTACCTAAACCATACAGAGTGTGGGTCTAGTGAGCCGAGACAAGACTTTTTATAGATTTAACATTATGGGTATTAGATTTGTGAGTATTATGTATCTTTTTTGGTCATTTTATATTCATTCATGTCAGACTAATAAAGATAATTTTTTAGGTTGAACATCTTTGACCATGAATGTTTATAACCAAAACAAGGATTGTTGTCTTGGAATGTTCTGATATTATTTAGATACTCCCAAGGGGAATATTGGTACAATTTTTTGATCTCCAAATATGAAACATTGTATTAAAGAATAGAGAAGGTCTTTCCTAAGAACGATGTTACCACTTGTTGAAAATCCTCTTATAAGGGAAATTTTATGTAAGGAAAACTTTTTAATGAACTTCATAGTAGATTACTGGTATCCTTAGTCTGATAGTCCTATTATTTCAGCAACATATTCATAGAAAACTGTGGGCCTATACTTTATATTCATCTAAATGTGTTTTAAAGAATTATAACATTCATTTACTAAAGAACAATGAATGTTTAAGATTTGGATGTCTCAAGACCACAGTGGGAGGATTTTTCAATTAAAGAAGAATGAGAATAAAGAAATCATCCTTACTGACTTAGGCGATGAATGAGAATCCACTTCTATATGAATATGATGTGTGAAGGAGGGTAAATTTTTATGAAAGGGGATTTTTGATATTGTGTTGTGCAGTTTAATGTCTTGGAGCAAGGATATCATGTTGTGCAATTTAAAGTCATGTAGCAAGGACATTAGGGGATTTGCAGTTTAAAGTCTCACAGTAAGGAAATCATGTTGTGTAGTTTAAATTCATAAAGTAATGACATTAGGGGTTGCACAGTTGAATGTCATGAAATAAGGAAATCATGTTGCAAAATTTAATTTCATGAAACAAGGACATCATGTTGTACAATTTTAAGTCATGCAGTAATGAAATTATGGGATTTTAATTTTAGGCCATTAGTTTTGACCAAAGGTCCAATGGATATCCAATTCATGGTAATATATTCAAAAATATGATAATATATTTAGTTATAGATGGGAGAAATTGTAAGCTGTGATTTGGGGGTTCCCATATCTGAAGGATGATATAGAAAAAAGGGATTATGATGTTAGAGAAGGTCTATCATGAGAAAGAAGTTACCACTAGTTGAAAAACCCAATATGATGGATGTTTTATGCAAGGTGAACTAGGGAATGTACAACACAGTCATGTAGCGGCGTCCTTAGGTTGAAATGCACATTATGGGGGAAACTTATGCAAGGAAAAATGGGGTGCGCACTACATAGTCTAGTAAAGTAGCTCTCAATAATTTTGAAATTATATTGTTAAATGATAAAGAACGTTTATTGATATTCATATTTTACAAAGAATAGATTTTGTTTTTTGGATAAATTAACTCAATATAGAAGGGGTATTTCAAGTTATAATTTCCAAATAATCAAGGAAATGTATGCTCAACGAAGGCCTGACCCAAGCATAGAAAGTATGGTGCATGAAGTTTTATGTCATATGACTTGGACCATAATATTATAGAAATGGAGGATAATATGTGGCCAAATGGACCATGATTATTCTAATATGACTTGAACATATAATGGGGGAAATGTAAACCACGATCTTGGATGCTTTTAGTTTAGTAGAAAGTAAATGGAAAAAATATGCAAAGGATGACCACTAATTTTTAATTGCAGATTCTAGCATATCATCAACAAAATATTTAAGGGACAGAAGAGTATTATTCTAAAAATGAAGTTACCACTGGTTGACAAACCCATTATGAGTGGGATTCATACAAGTCAAACTAGGGCATGTACTATATAGCTATTAGTGGTATCCTTTGGATGAAAAACTCATTATGGGGAAATTTATGAAAGACCAATTGGTGCGTGTAGTGCATGGTTATGAAAAGGACATCTAGGGTATAAGAAATTATACCATTAAAATACAAGGAAAGGAAACAAATATATGAAAGTATTCATTATTAGAAGTGTGACATGTGTAATGGGCAGTGCCTAATACATAAAGGAAACATTGGACTGATACTGACCATGAGTTTCGAGTCCCTTGTACTTATTTGTAACATATATAAAAGGGAGATATCTCTTGTTTCCTTGGAGGGTTCTCTAAAAAGAGGACCCAAAACTATTTCTCATGCATATAATTATTTTAAATGTATATTAGGGAGTGGGAATTTTCATTTACCCCATGGCTAGGGCCAGAACATAAGGCCTAGGATTCACTACATTTCTCAATGGGATGGTAATCAAGACACGTGTAGTTCTAGAGGTACAGTGCAGTTTAATGTAATGTGGCAAGGAAATTATGTTGTGCAATTTAAAGTCATGCAGCTAGGACCTGATTAATTCCAATGTCAAAATGAGTATTGGAGCTAGGCGAGGGTGTGGAGCCCAAGAATCACTATGTATCTTTTTAGAGGAATAATCAAGCCATATTAAGTTATAATTGATACTGGTTTATCCATAAAATAATAAATCTTATTGGATATCCCCATTTATATCTGAATCGTACATAGACAATTAGGGCCTTTTTCTACATTGTGTTGTGTCTAGGCTCGAGATTTAATACTAGGGCATCACTAGTTATCTAATATGGGTGAGAATCAAGAAACATGTAGTTTTTTTATGGATTATGCACTTTACTATCATGTGGCCAGGATATTTTGTGTTCCTTTTAAGGTATTTTAGCTAGGACCAAAATATCATATGTGTGAATAGATACACCTTACATGTGTGGATAAATCCTTTTCCAAACTCTTAAACCCACAAGAGCTCTGCTCGTAGTGAAAAACAATGAGGGGTAAAATTTTCTTCTACAACACAATGGTAAAAAAAGTGATGGATATGGGAATTTAAATGAGATGATGGGTGAGCTGGGATATAGGATTTTGGCATCACTATATTTCTCATAGGTATGATAATCATGACATGCATATTTCTTGAGATGCTCAGAATCTTAACATCATGCAATAAGGTCAAATATGGACCAACATGAACGGATGTGAATATTGTGGCTGAACCAAGGTATGGGGTCTGTTCATTTATATATATCTCATTAGAATGAGAATAAAACCACATGTTGTCCTTGATAGGATCATTTTACAGGTCTGATTCATGAACCATATATAAAGGGTATTTATGATTTAATTTTGGATATACCTATGATTAGATATTTGGGCACCACTGCATATCTAAATAGGATGAGAATTAAGCCACACGTAGATCTTGAGAATTCTCCATGTGCAGGTATGAACCATACATAAAGAGTGGAGGGTATTTTGAAACAATTTAGTTGGACCCAAGATAGAATATTTGGGCATAACTACATATCTTTATAAAGAAAGAACCAAACCACATGTAGTTATTGACAGTGGGTTCAAACACAAACCGAGGTTTGTTGTGAGGAACGATGCTTTAATATTTTTATTATATATTTTCTATAATAATTTTTTCGATAAGGACACCAAATGGTATGAGAGTAAATCAATATGTTCTATATGAGTTCCTAGTTATAAATTTGTACATACATATGGAAAAGGATTATTGTTTCCTTACGGTCTTGGATGGACCCAAAATTAGGGATCCAGGCTTCACTACATATCTCATTGGAGTGAGAGTCAAGACAAATGCAGTTCTTGATAAATTGTGCAGTGTATCATCTTGCGAAAAGGATGAAAATTCTACACATTTTAACATCATGAAATAGGGATGAAAATAGTTCAATGAAATTTAACGCCCTTCAGCTAAGACTAACATTGTGTGATTACACAATGTACATTAGAAATATTTAATTTATCGGACATATTGTGAGTTTTCCATACTTTGGGATTAAGGAATAATCACCATTAGAGAAGACCTTATGTATGGAGAAAGGTCCCTCCCACATCGGCTCAAGCTTCATAGGCTAGTTTCCTAGTATCCTCAGTGTCCAAAGGACCAATCCAATTCTCCTTGGTGTAATGAACAATGAAAGACTTTATTGATGAATTATCATGATATCCATTTATTATAGACCTCCATGTGACTCAAGGTGTGCAATATCTTTTCAACCATTCACTCCAACTCATCCAGTCTTTTTTGGGATTGCTTATTTGTGGATACCTTGTCACAAATGGCAATATTAAGTGATGGAAACTAAACTTCAATAAAAAATAATTATTCTATTATATACACCAATGAGTATGGGGTTTTCTGCATTTCAGTATAGGTAGTAGTCTGGTATGTCCATAAGGAATGTGATATCTTATCATGCCACGAGTTATAATATTTATCCACCATCATCTGGATTATATTTGACAAAGAAAATTTAGAAGCCTCTATCTTTCCATTTTCCACTACATGATAGCAGGATGAATGATTGTATTTGATATTGTATTTTGGATATAACTTCTCCACCTCAATAGAACAGAAACTGGTGGAAATTCCAGTAAAAATGGTATGAGGGACACAGATATGGTAATGATGTTATATTTGACAAATCCAACAATGATTTTGGCTCTGAATTCTTTTAGGGGTATTGTATCAGTCCATTTGGAGAAGAAATATGCAATAGTAAGGATGTACATAAAATGTTTAGCTGTTGCTGGAGGATGTGGTGCAACATAATCCATTACTAATGTGGAAAATATTAAGGACTATTAAGTTTCATGCACCAAATCTAGGGGTTGACAGAAGAAATTATCATGCATTTGGAAGGGATGAATCTTCTTAGTGAATTTTGTGAAATTGTACGTCTTTGAAGGCTGTAATTATCTTAAACTTCGGTTTTGATCATAAATCATATGCCCAGATTGGTGGGTACCATATTATTGTATATGTACATCTTCCATAACAGCTACAAACTCTTCTACATCAATGAATCATAGCAGGAATCCATCAAATCCTCACTTGTAAAGGAAACACTAATGATTTGGTCCATTATAAAGAGTGAATTAGCTTCTCTCATCCAAATATTATCTCTTACAACCCTATCTGATGGAATTATTCCTTCTTGGAGATATTACAATATGGGTTTCATCCATCTCATAGTAGGGTAAACCCTTTCCGATGAGGATGGATACAAAGCACTAATTGTAGGCCATGTGTCTTAGATGTTCTCTTAATTCTTTCAAGTTTCAAGGAGGTGACAATATAAGGATAGATTTAGTATTATCAAGATCAACTTTGATCCCAAAATGGAATACAATGAATCCATGAAATTTTCTGGAGGTTAACCCAAAAGCACATTTCAAGGGGTTAATCTTCAGATTTTGCTATCAATGATTTCTAAAGATGGTCTATATGTCAGCCAAGAGATCATAAAATTTCTGAGATTTTAACACTAGATAATCAATGTAGCCTTTGAAAAATTTTCTAAAGAAGTATTTGAATATATGATGCATAACATGTTGATATGCGAAACCAGCATTCCTTCACCCAAAGGTCATTACCCAATAGCAGAATACACATTTAGTGGCTCTGAAAGATGTGGATTCTTCATCTTATGGGGTCATCTATATTTGGTATTACCCTTAATATCCATTCACGGAGGATAGGTCTTGGTATTCAATTATTGCATCAATCAAGAGTTTTGTGATTGGAACCGAGAATTCATCTTTGGGACAATGTCAGTTGAGATCTCTAAAATCGATTCAGGATCTGATATTACAATTATTATATTTAATAGGGACAATGTTGGCTATAAATATTGGGTATTACACTTCTTATATAAAATAATCCTTGATGAGTTTTTCAACTTCATCCTCAATATTAATGGCATGAGTCAGATGTGTCCTCCTAGTTGCATTCTTGTATCCCTGATGATCTTTTGTAAAACCCAAATGATGGTCGACCACCTCAGGGTCAAGGCTTGACATCTCTATGTAATTAACAAGAAAATACATCTCGATGATGCTTTAAGAAGGAGGTTCATTCCTCCTATTTTTCAGGATCCAAGTCCATGTTAATTAGATTGGGATGTGGATCTTATTCTATACTAAGATTTATTTATCTAAGTTCATCCATAGTAGTAAAGATTCCCTCTTCAAATGATAGTGGGGTGTCCATGAAATCTTATTATTCTTACAATTCTTCTTGCTCCACTATTTTTTCTTTTTATATGGGAGTATATGGTAAAACAAGTTCCCTGTAAGGAATAGGGGAGTCACTATTCAGATATCTAGAGGATGAGGCAATCATTTTGGGCTCACTTTATGGCATGAAATATTCTTGGAGTCCTAAATGGGAAAAGATGGACTAGTAATGAGTCTCTTCACATTCACTTATTTTCATGATGGATCCTTCTTAATTTGATGAATAACTGGGATTTTATAGGATCATTGGACTGAATAAAGACATTTTCATTCAATATTTTATTATTATTTGAAGAATTGATAACTTCTTATGTGTCATCTCTCTAAATTGTCATGATTGACATTATAGAAGTTGTTGTATGAATTTATCAATTCTTTCCCATTATTGTAATTTGGTTAATATGAATCATGTAATATACACTCAGATTCTTGAATGGGTTACCCATGATAATCTCTAAACCATTCAGGGAATTGATTTGAGTGACATCATTAGCCATTGATTTCTTCCCTTCGTGGCGATAGAACCATTCATCCATGTGTTGTGTTTTTAAGGATTATAATGGGGACTTGACACAATAAAATTTCCCAATTTGAACACTGATAGAATATTTGAGACATTGGTGGTATGACGAAGGAATGGACTCATGATGATGTATCCAAGGTCTTCCTAGCAAAAAAATGAATGTTGTGTCCTGCTGAACTACCAGGAAACCTAATTCAGATATAAGATCTATGAACTATGTTTGGAGTGTGATATCATCTAGAGGATATTTTCTATCATATTAATAACCCTATAACATCAAATTTGAGAAAAAATGAGATTCATTGAGGCCAATTTGATGAAGTGTCTGAACTGGGATGAGGTCGACTCCTGTACCATTTTCAATGAAGGCTTGTCAAATATCAATTACATTTATCATGTCATATATATAAAAGCGTCTAACATGCCATTGTATGAAAAATCATATTCTTGGTTAGTGATGGAAATTACTACATGGAATTCTGAAGGATTATTCATTGCACGATATACTTCTGCAACAACAACCTCAACTTTAAATTATTGAGGGCTTGAAAATGCTTTAACGAGTGCTTCCCAGAGGAATTTTGATAAACTCAGAGAATCTAGGATTGGTAAACTATCCAAAAATTGGGCTAGTTGTTTTAAATAATCGTACTTTTATTCCAAATGGTATGTGTTTTATATAAAGATGATTCTACTTTTCAGGCATTTTCGATGATCATGTTCCTGGTCTGAATGAGTGGTTCTTACAAATAGGAGCTGGAAGTGCTTCTATTCTTAGTGGATTAGTCCTTCTAGGCCTTCCTATGTACTGAGGAGGTGATGGATTATCCTATAACTGGTCTTCTAAGATAATAATATAAAGGAATACTCTACTAGGTCTGTAGGAATAACTCCATTGTTCTTGTTTATCTTGTTGGAGATATTTAACATGGGTTTTGGCTATATAAATGGTCTGATAAGGGGTTGGTTGAAGTAGTGGCTCCTAGAATGACCAAGTCTTTTCCTATATCCTTAACACTAATGACCTATTTCCTAGTTCCCAATCATATTTAGGGGAATTGGGTTTATAATCAGAATAATTATTTAATTAGGGATTCGCTAAGTGTATAACATTAATGGAACCAAAGATCAAATCCTCATCTAAAGAATATTCTACCTGGGGTAGACAATTTTTATAACATTTGGCAGGGAAATTTATATGATTTTTGAGATGGTCGACATTATATCTGTTAAGATCAAGGAAAACATTGTACTTTAAATGAAATCATATTTTTCTATTTTTTACTTATCCTTATGGCCAGGTCACATCATTGAGGATGGCCCTTTAGAATATTGAGCTTCTGATGAAGATGGATTTGCTGTAGTGGAAGCGGATGGAGGCACAATTGGTGGTTTCAACTATATTCATAGAATGACATGATTATGATTTATTTTTTTTCTAACCATCCATTCATAGAAAATTAGAGTATTCTTGCCTTTATCTTCTTGTCACTCGCCTTCCCCCTCTGGGCTAGTAACAAAAATGTATTCCACCTAGGATAGTGAATTATTTTAGTTTCACCTTCCCAGAATCCAATATATTTTATATAGGTCCCCGAAAATAAAAAACTCATAGATGGGATTCCCATTATTTGATGGAAGGGGAAATAGTTTGGGAGGTCCCCATCCCCCAATTTGTTAGGCTATATGGTATTTGGTAACTAGAATAAGCTGTTTTCCAAAGTTGAGATGAAATAGGTAGGGACTTGGTCATTCCAAAAGGAATAGTCCTTGTTTTTTAAATCCTGAAGCTATCTTCAAATCTGATCTCTTTGATCACATTGAGAATTTAGTCATTGATATTGATGCTCCGTATGTGGAGATCTATGGTGCGATGCAGAATTCGAGGCTGGAGTAGGTACATGGGTCTGCTTAAGATTAACTACAACAGTCTCTACCTTTCTTGTTCTCCTTCTCTAAGATGATGGGATTACCTAAGACTTGTATTTGGTCTCTATGATAGAGTTTTATAACTTTTGAGAAATTGTGGACTAATCCCGAAACAATATATTGTATTTTAATGGGATAAATGGTGTGCACAACTCATCATAGATATTTTCAACACATATAGGTAATATCTCTTCTTGAGATAGTGGTACATTCATGGAGTAAGTCAATAATTTCCATGTATCAATGAAATATGAGACTCTTTTGTTCTCCCACTGCATTTATTTTGTGATATTGAAGATTGTTGACTTCTACAGTGTTGAGCTAAACTAGAAGAGGAACTTCTAACTGAGTTCTTCCAATCCAGTGATCGAATAGGATTGCAAACTCATATACCATAAAAGGATGTCCCCTACAATTATTTCCTGAAGAATATGAGTTTCACTACTTCATGCTGCCCAGGGGTCCCCATCATGGGATCACATCCAAAGAAAAAATTCTTCAAGTCCTACTCCAGATCTCCCTATCCATAGAAGATTAGAAATGTGGGATTCCCAATGTTTGGGAAAGGTGGAGTCAGATTCTCCAAGTTGAGGTAATCATTACTTTATAGATATATTGGCACACTCCATCCTTCCATATCTTCTAATCAAGTCTTTAATGACTCAATGGTGTTCATATACATTTTTTAATTATTCGGTTGAGCCGGGTACCTGAATAGGTGCGGCAGTTGGAGCCTGAACAGGTGCAACGACTAGAAGGACCACTGGTGGAAGCACTTCTGGTATCTGTTATTGGTAACTAATAGGGTAGGCCTATAAGGATGTGTCTATCCATATTCTATATTTTTACCTAGTGGATGAAATTCTTGATCTGATTTCATGGGATTCAAATAAATTTTTCATTGATGTCCCATGTCGAGTGGATGTTCCCTATCAGCTTCTGTTTTCACTAAAAAACCCTATCTTCTAAGGTGTTACAATTAGAAGTGTGAGTTGAGGGTCTGCATAAGGAGAATATTTTTTAAGAATATTTCATTAGAGAAACTCTTCATTAAGTCTTATCAATACTCTCATTTCCTCCACTTACAGAGAAAATCTTTCCTTTAGGGAAATGGATTTTCCTTTTCTAGGGGGAAGGTGGAGACATGGTATGACCCTTACATTTTCCTTAATTATGTTCCTTTATAAAGGTAGAGGTGTATTATTTGAGGGATACCCAAATTTTGGGTGATCATATTGTTTCAGGTACACACTCCTTCCACATTCATTTTAGTGTGGACTATATCATGAACAATAACTTCTTCTTTAGAATCCCCTAAATCGGTATAATTTTCTAGAGGGTCTTGAATAATGGAATAGAAGACATTCATAGGTGTGTAGTACATCATAGGAAATTTGAATGAATCTATTTGAGATCTCCTTCTTCTGCACCCTCCACAAGAACTTTTTCTCTTCTCTATTGTTTACCCAGGGGTTGTTTGATGGAAAATGGTCTGAACTAAATCCCCCAAGAGTTCATTCGTGCACTTTCCATGTGATTTAATCAGATCATGGGATATGAAAAATTGTGAGGATTAACTCTATGGAATATTCCTTAATATTGAGAAGACTAATTCCCATCGAGGAAATGATTATTGGGGTGAAGAACACCTCATCTCTGAGGGATGGGGATGTTCTTGTTCTACTTTCTCAACCCTTAAAGCTTGGTTGGATGATCCTGAGGGTTGATTTAATGATCCACCAGTCCTGTGGGCTATAGGATTTACCGAAATGTTGTTGATGATATTACCATAGCTACTATTCTGATTTTGTGGATTCTAGTCCAAACATTGGTTGGGTTCATTATTCGTTACTCACTTGAATAAAAATTTTCAGAATACCGTTGTTCTATTTTTGAAATTTTCTCGATCTGATGGATGAAATCCTCCAAGTGAGGTGAATACTTAATTTTCTCAGATTCATGACACAAAAGTATCCCAACAACTATTATCTTATGGAATAACATTAGTGAGAGTGGGTGGATGCCTGTTCTTGTTGATAATATCTCTAGTAATGAAAAAATTCCATTTTTTGTAGCCTTCCTGTGGCAATGACATTTTATGATTCAACCTTTGGTGAGATTTTCTATCTTGGGAGCATAATGGAATTCCATGCTACATGTACAACCCATCGTCAGATGTGAACACCATATGGGGTATCTATGATCAACTTTCGCAACCTTATCAATGCATCAAGGCATGCACATTGAAGGTCTATATACTATTTATCAGTCTTTGGATGTCCAAAATCCAGGAGAGATGCCATGTAATTTTGGTGTTGTATCTCTTCTGTGACCCTGACATGAGTTTGATACTCATTATAGAGTAATACCATTTCTTTTAAGTGATGATGTGTTTTCCATCTGTTGAGGCAGATGTCATGCATTCAATTTTCTACCAACACCTATGGAATGCTATATTGAGAGGTGGATAAAGAACATAACATAGGTTGTATTACATATTTAGCCAGATATTTCCTCATGTTTAGTAGATCTTATTCATCTTTCATAAGAGGTTCCTCAACCTGATCTAAAAAAATATGAAACTTTCTGATTGTTTTACCTCAAGCAATGTGATCGGTTGGGGTTTCCTTAGCTATATTGGAAGGAAAATGACCCAAGGGAGGCCCAAAGAATGACTATCACCTTAGAATGTCTTCATGCTTAGAAAGGATTTCACCTACTAGTGATATGAAATTAGACATTACTAATCTAGTATTTATAAGAGGCTCATGATCAAAGGGATATATCGTCACTACATTGTCAATTGTAGAAATATTTTGACAATGAGAATCACTAATATGGAGTAAACTTTTGTAGTGATTTCCATCATGGGGAGGACCATAATAGTGGATTACAACAATGGGATGACACTATTTCTCCTTGGCCTTCTGTCCACTTGGATGGCTTTCGTGGCTTTCATCAAGAGATAGGCTCTCAAGATCGAATGAAAGGTTTTCATGAAGTAATCTTTCATGGTGAAGTTTCCAATTATGACCTTTTGAATTATTACAACTTCTCCCATAATTTGGAAAAAGGAGAGTAGGATCTTGAGTTAAAATAGATAAATGCCCGAGGGATTCATAAACACCAACATAAAGTATCCTGATCATAGATCAATTCATAATTTTCCAACTATTCTGGACGGGACTTATTCTTGGAAGCCTTCTCATGAGAGATTGGGGTCACTTCCCACTCGCAGTTGGCCACCAAACTAAGTTGGAGGGATTCTTAAGAGGGGGAAAAGGTGTGAACCTACTACCCATTGGACTTTTTTCTCATCAGTGGGTCTTATTGCATGCCCGAGTCTGAGGGAAATATTCTAGATAGTAGAAGGTGACACCCTCATCATGTTGAAGTTTCTCGACAGTGTGGTATTCACGATGGAGATTGTTGGCGAGATAACTTGAGGAAGACCCTTGATTCTTCAGTGTGAGGCCATAAGGGGCCTCCTAATCCACCTCCCTAAAATATGGGAGGGATTATTTTTTGAATTCTAGGGATATTCTCTCAATATGGTTGAATACGGTGGTCAGTTTCGTCTACATCAGGACCTCTGGTCATATTTTACCAAACTACTGGTGATGGTGGTTGAGCTGGAGGGCTAGTCGAGCAACCTTCAAAGATGGGATGGTATCATGATTATGTTACTCTTGAACCAGAGCATTAGGGACCCAGTGTTGGAGATTTTTTGTTAGTGATTTTTTCCATCGGGTGGACAAGGACCCAACCTGATTAGTAGTTGATACATTCATAGGTGTAAACTTGATAGAATCCAATAGATTGAAGGGAGTTCTTGGAATGAAGTTCATGTTTATATGACATATAAAAACAATGAACTATGGAATAGAATTATCCTTTTGGATGGATAAATGTGTGATTTATTTCCTTGTTTGGCCCTTGTTTCCATTGAGAATAGAAAGGGTATAAGAGGTATGTGAAACTATCATCTTGGTTAAGGATTCATGTCGGGTTCACTATTCCTTGATTCCAATGGAAATGTTACTTCATTGGGGATTAATTATTTATGATTGGTTTCTCATAGGTTTTTTCATGAAATTGGAAACAACCAATGTTTCTTTATCCATAAGGAAATTATTTCCAAAGGCAGACACTCTTAGGGATTTTGAAAAGTGATGATTAGTAACTCACATTGGTCGAGTGGATGGGTGGTCAGGCTCATCACAACCTTTTGGGGGGAATTATTACCTACACTGGGAGTCTATTAATGATTTAAGATATGTTCATGAATCATTCATTAATTCCAAAATATTATGTGGGTTATCACATTATTATCAATGAATTATTAGATTTTTGAAATTGTGAATCATCTGTATGTATTCTTGATTCTTCATCAATGGAGATATTTTTATGTATCTGATGATCTCCATTGAAGGTATACTTTTATATAAATAATATTTGTTCATTATTACGATGATGCTAGTTTTCTAGCCACATAGTGGCGCACTCTAAACATTATGTTCAACTTGGTAGACAAATTTCACCCTAGAATTTATCATCATCCTCGATGATGGAAGTTGTTATGATGTTGGGATCAAACTTATAAATGGGATTCCGACATGTCTTTGTGATTAGAATAAAAACCCACATAGTTTGGTTCTGCAAAATTGGGAATGTCATGGATTTAAAGGTTGTGTGGTGAGGACCCAACCATACAATTTAACATCATGTAGTAAACACATTTTGGTAGATGGTGCCTAGTCAAGTTTTAGTGTGAGACTTATTCCCAAACATCCCAAAGAACATTGAAGGGATGCGAGTTTACATGTTAAATTAGACCCTAATACGGATTTGGACTAAGATAATGGGGATGATTTAGAATGTTGGATTTGAACCTTAGGGAGGCTTCCTATGTATCCAATTTTAATGTGAATCGAAGACCACATAGTCTGTTAAGTCTTGCATGGTATGGCCCTTTTAGAGGATAGGTTGGGGGCTTACTCTGGAGATGTATGTCCCCTGTGAAAGGATTATGAGGGATGTTTTACTCATGGTGATTTGTGGGATTAACTTGGGTTTTACTCTTAATGAGGAAACATAGATTAAGGGAATTATGAATGGGGTTATTCATAAGGAAGATACCCAGTGATCTAGGGCCCTAGGTGGGATTCCTATGTATCCTGGTTAAGAGAAATCAAAGTTCTCATAGTTCAATGATTAAGGTGAATTGTGTGTGAATCATGATCATAGTTAGACTCTAATTCAACATGATTCATGATTTATGTGAGAAACAAGAGGAATTGAAAGATTTGACAACCTAGAAGATTTTCCTCCTCCACTAGTGGAAGAGGCTGGGGCTATGAAATAATAGGCCAGATCTCTGGAGGAAGAGGGTAAGGATGATGGTGGAAGAGAGGAGAGGTCTCAGATACCCATCCTCTATTTGACTTAGTGGCTAGGAGGAAAAGATTAGAAAAAAGTGACACTTCTTGCAAGAGAAGATAGGGGATTACACCATGGTGTCTACCCTAAAATTTGTCACGTTGTGAGGGAGCATCATGTCATTCCATATCAAAATAAAATTCTAGGGTGATCCTCACCCTCCCTACTATAGACTAGAGGATTAGGATCTTAGAGATGGGAAATGATAGATAAATTTTAAACCCTAGAATTTGAGATTGGGAACTCCTCAACACGGTACGTAGGGTAAGGATCTACGTGACTATAGATATCTAATTCTTCAGGCTCCTTGAGGATCCTTACACTATGGTTGGACAAGTTCAGGAAACCTATGACCATAGAAATCCTAATACAAATGGGAGACATGATGATGTGCCTTCCCCTTAGGATTTTTAAATCCGGAGGTCTTTGTGGAGGTTTCAAAAAGTTTCCTTTTAGAAATGGGAACCAAAAAAAGAAGAGTTCCTTATATAAGTGGCTTTGACAACAGCCTAATGGATGGCTTTTACAAGCTGGAAGGGGAGTCAAACCAACATGGATCAGGCATGTGGTGCACCACACAAGTGTTCTTGGGAAAACTAGTGGCTCCATAGGAAAAGAAAAACCTAGATTACTATAATTGGGTGAGACTTATCTCAAGCGTTCAAGAGTCACTATAGGTATTCCCATAAGGGAGTAGCACAAGTTCTTATTTGAGGAAGGGTGGTCATGCTAGTCCTCTTAAATCAAGGGGATGAGTGAATAAATCACACAAGTGTTGTTTACATTAAACACCCTGGGACATTAGATTCACTATCCCATATTATTATCTCTCTTTAGGTGTTAGGAAACTACCTTGAGGAGTTCAGATGACTAGAGTGAAGTATTAGGGTGATCATAGCAGCAATCGGCTTTTGGGAAAATTTATCCACACAAATGAATACCCCACAGGTCTATTTATAGGAAAATATGAGACCACGGGTGAAGTTGTTTGGTCTCACTAGTGAGTGACACAAAGGTGATTGTGAACTAATGATGCTTTGGGTACATTGAGGATATTTCTCTTCGAGGAATTTTGATTCTTTCCATTATTCTTCTATCTCCACCAACTTTTCCTAAGGAATTTTCCTTTATCACTTTTTCATTCATGTGATGAAACCAATTGTAAAAATATTTTAAAGACTCTAAAACCCATAAAAAACAATATAACCCTAAAACCCTAAAAACCCATTCAAAACTCTAAAAACCCACCAAAAACTTAAAAACCCCTGAAGAAATCCTAAAACCCTTAAAATCATAAAAACCCCTAAAACCTGTTAAACCCTAAAATCCCCTAATACCCCTAAAAACAAAAATCTCCATTAAAAATTAAATGACCCTAAAACCCCTAAAACCCATAAAACCCCTAAAACCTGAAAAACACTAAAACCCTCCTACCACACCTAAAAGATTCCAAAACCTCTAAAATCCCTAAAAGAAACTAAAAACCCTATAACACCCTAAAAGAACCTAAATTCCCTAAAATCCCTAAAAGTCCCTAAAAACCCTAAAAACTGTAAAAACAATGTGAATCCCTAAAACCCCTAAAAGGCTATAAAAACTATTAAAACCCCTAAAATAATCTAAAAACCTAAAACCCCAAAACCCCTTAAATCACGAAAAAACTCAGAAGACAATAAAAATAACTAAAGCCCATAAAGGATCCTAAAAACCATAAATCATAAAAGGACCATAAAGACCCCTAAAAACGAAAATGATCTTAAAACCCCCAAAAGAACCCTAAAACCCTTAAAAACCCAGATAACCCATAAAAATAATAAAGGACCCAAAAATCTTTAAAAACCCTAAAAATCCTGAAAAAACCCAAAAACACCCTAAAAACATAAATGACCTTAGAAATTCCTATAAAGATACAAAATTCCTAAAAGCCATAAAACCCCTAAACCCCTAAAACCCCTAAAATACCATAAAACCCGTAAAAACAAATAAACCCACTAAAAGACCAAAAAACCCCAAAAAAACCCGAACACCAGTAAAAAAATAACCCAGAAACCATAAAACCCCTAAAAAAATAAAAACCAATAAAAACCTCCAAATTAAAAAACCCCCAAAAAAACAAAAAAACACAAAAAACGAATAAAGGGCCATAAACTCCCAAATCTCCCTAAAAACCGAAATCCTTAAAACCCCTAAAATTCATAAAATCACAAAATGACCCTAAAAACCCAAAGGGAACCTAAAACCATAAAACCTATAAAGGATCCTAAAACTCCAAAAATCCCCTAATGACCCCAAAAAACCAATAAGGACCCTAAAACCCATAAAAACCCCAAAACAACCTAAAAACTCTAAAAGACCATAAAACCCATTAATTCTTCTAACAACAATACAAAAACACCCCAAAGGACCCTAAAACCCAAAAAACACTAAAAAACATGAAAAAACCCTAATAACCATAAAATACTATATAAACCCATGAAAACCCTGAAAAACATTGAAATCCCCTAAAAACTGTAATAACCCCTAAAACCATAGAAATCCCTAAGAGACCCTAAGAACGCCTAAAAACACGAAAAAACTAAAATGAACCACACAAAATCCTATATCCCTAAAAAAATCTTAAAATCGTTAAAGACCATAAAAACCCTCTAAAAACCACAAAATCTCCTTAAGAAACCCTGGTAAACCCCAAAATCCCTAAAAGCCTAAAAAAACCTGAAACCCTTAAATACCCTAAAACTATAAAAGCCCTAAGACCGCTAAAAATATTAAAATCTATAAAACCCACTAAAACAATAAAACCCCATAACTCCCTAAATATACACCCCCAACTACTAAAAGACCAGAAAAGCCAATTAAAACCTAAAACCCTCAAGAAAACCCCTAAAAATCCATAAAATCCAAAACAACTCTCAAATGTCTAAAACCCCTAAAAACCCTGAAAAAAATTAAAGACCCCAAAAACCTAAAACCCCATAATCCCTATAAAAACCTGATGAAAACCGTAAAAAAACTTCAAAACCCCAAAAAACCCCTAAAACCCCTAATACCCAAAACCCCTATAAACCCCCCCAAAACCATATAACCCCTATAAAACCCCCCTACAACCCTATAAACCCTAAAAACTATAAAAACCCAGAAAATACACTAAAACCATTAAAACCCCTAAATGTAATTCAAAACCCTAAAACACCTAAAAGACCCAAAAACCTTATAAACTCTAAAAACCATAAACTATAATAATACCCTAAATCCCAATACAAACCCCCAAAACCCCAAAAAATAGCTAAAAAACATAAACTCTAAAAACCCTAAACCCGCTAAAAATTTGAAAAAACTCGTAAAAAACCGTAAAACCCCTAAAACCCATAAAATTACACTAAAACCCCCCAATTCACTAAAATTTCTTCAAACCCATAAAAATAATTATCAAACCCAAACAAAACCTAAACTCCCTCCACAAACCCTTAAAATCCATTAAAACATAAAACTCCCTAAATCCCACTAAGATACCCTTTAAACGCCAAAAACCCCAAAAAACCACTAAAAACCTTAAAAACCTAAAAAATAGTAAAAATACGAAAACCATAAAAGACATTAAAACCACTAAAAACCCTAAAAGAACATAAAAACCACTAAAACAGTAAAAACACCATTAAACCCAAAAAACACCTACATTACATTAAATCCCCCTAAAATCCCTAAAATACATTAAAACCCCAAAAAACACTAAAAATCATATAACCCATGGATGCCCTAAAAGACTCTAAAAACCCAAAAAAGGCCATAAAACCCCTAAAAACCACTAAAAAACTAAAAAAACATAAAACAAAAAAAACCATAAATTACAACTAAAAAACCTAAATGACCCTAAAACCCTAAAAGACAAAAAAACCTAAAACTATAAAACACAATGGACACCCTAAAACCCCATAAAGTCCATAAGTTAACCTTAGTAATCATAAATTTTTTTAGAAACCCTAAAGGACCATAAAATTCAAAAAATCCTAAAATTCCATAAAACCCCTAAGAACCCAAAAGGACCCCCTAAAACACCTAAAGGACCCGAAAAGCCTAAAATTCACTATATGACCCTAAACCCCTAAAGGACTGTAAAAACCCTAAATATCCCTAAAGAAACCTAAAAAATACAAAAAACCCTAACGTACTCTAAAACTCAAAATAAACATAAAAAATACAACCCCCCAACCCTAAAGGACACAAAAACCATAGAAACCAAAAAGTCCTTAAAAAACTAAAACATCGTACCCCCCCCCCATCGCTAATTAAACCCCAAAAAAACCCCCAAAAATCTCTATAACACTAAATGTCCTTAAAAACCCATAAAACATTAAAAGAACCTAAAACTGTAAATAACCATAAAAACATAATGAACCAAAAAACCCTAAAACTATAAAATCCATAAAACCATAAAAACTCTAATAACCCAACAAACATTAAAAAATCCCAAAACCCCTAAAAATATAAAAACCCTAAAATACCCTAAAACACTAAAAATATACACAAACCCTCAACAATCCTAAAATACCTTAAAACCATAAAAACCCAGAAAACCTTAAAATCCCTAAAAATCATAAAGGCAAAAAAACCTAAAAACCATAAAAGTCCATAAAAATCCTAAAATATTAAAAACCCTAAAAGCCTAGAAACTCTAAAAAAACCCCACAAAACCCATTAAAACACTAAAAACCCATATAACACCTAAAAAAATTATAATCCCTACAAACCCCTTAAAACACAAAAAACATTAACAAAAACTAAAACCCCCTAAATTACCCTAAAAACAAGAATAAACTGTAAAACTGTGAAAACCCCATAAAACCACTAAAATTCAAAAAAGAACCTAAAACCCCTAAAACACACTGAAAACCAGAAAAACCCTACAAAAATCTTATATTTTCGAAAAACCCTAAAAAATTTAAATGACCCTAAAACTTTAACAACACTAAAAACCCTAAGAACCCTAAATACACTAATAACTCTTAACCCCCGGAAACAATAATAAACACAAAAAACAATAAAAAAACCCTAATATCCTTAAAAAAATCCCTAAAACCAATATATCCCTAAAACCAAAAAAAATATTAAAACCCCCTAAAACATTAAATACCCCAAAAAACCTTAAAAAAACCCCAAATCCCCAAATCCCAAAAACCACTAAAAAATCTAAAAAACCATTAAACCCCAAGAATAGTAAAAAAACCCGAAACCCTAAAAACATTAAAACCCCCTAAAAACAAAAAAACATCTAAAACATCTAAAACCACTAAAAACCCAAAAAACCAATAAAACACAAAAAACCCAAAAAACTGAAACACTCTAATATACATAAAAAACAAAAAATAACTGTAAAACACCTAAAATAACATTAAAAAATAGACTGTAAGAAACCCAAAAGACCATTAAACTCCTTAAAACCACCTGGAATACCCTTCAAACACCTTAAACAGGATAAAACCCCTAAAAATAAAAAAACTAAAACCCCTAAAAACCCAAAAAACCCTATAAAAACGTAAAAACTATCAGAATCCCTAAAAAACATAAAAAACACAGAAACCCTAAAGACCTTAAAACAACCCTAAAACTCATTAAATATCATTAAATTCATAAAAACCATGAAACCCTAAATCCCTTAAAACATCCCTAAAACTCATTAAATATCATTAACACCCAAAAGAAAACCCTTAAAAGACAAAAACCTCTTAAACTCCCCCAAAACCAAAAAAAATTGAAAATTGAAAAAAAATACTAAAATCCAGAATAATCTGAAAAAACCAAAAGAAAACCCTAGATACCCCTAAAACACCATAAACACCTAAAATTACAAAAAACACTAAAAACCTTTAAAACCGTAAAAACCATAAAACTCATTAAAACCCCTAAAACACTAAAACCCCCCCAAAAGTATTAAAACCTTAAAAACTCTAGAATCCCAACAAAAACCTAACCCCTACCCCCCCAACCCAAAAAATATATAAAACCCTAAAAATACTAAAAACCCTAAAACTTGAAAAAAAAACACAAAAAAACCCTAAAACCCTTATATACCCAATTACATATACCATGTACCCTAAAACATAAACCCTAAACCATAAACCCAACAACATGCACCCTAAAACCTAAATCCTATAATGTACTTTGCAAAACCTAAACCCTGCACATGAAACCATATACCATAAAACCTAAAACCTAAACCCTACATCTAAAACCCTATCCCCATAAACCTAAAGAATAATTCTTGTACCCTAAATGTTAATTCATACACAGAAACCCTATAACCAACATACAAAAACCTAAACCCAACACCCTAAACCCCATACCCATCACCCTGAGCTCTAAAACCGACACATTAAAACCAATACCCAAAATCATAGAACCTAAACCCTACACCCTAAATCCTATAACCTAAACCCTAAAACCTACACCCTACACACTAAAACCTATACCCTACACCCTTAACCATAAACCCAAAACCCTAAACCGTACAATCGAAACCCTAAACCCCACACCATAAACCTTATACCAACAACTAACAACCAAATCCCAAAAACCCTATACCCATAACCCTATACCCAACACCCTAAACACTAAAACCTACTCCCTAAACCTTATACCCTACACCAAAAACTGTAAACACTACACTGTAAACCATACACCCTAAACACTAAACACTGCACCCTAAACACTATAACATTTACTGTAAACTATAAAACCTAATTCCTAAACACTAAAATCAACAGTCCAAACCCTATACCTAGAACCCCAAACCCTAATCCATACACCCTAAACCATAAAACATACACCTTAAACCCTATTCCTTACAACCTAAAACCAATTCCCAAAACCCAAAACCCAAAACCCTCCACCCTATACCATATACCCCACAAAATAAACCCTAAAACCTACACCCTAAATCATAAACCCTACACCCTAATCCCGAGACCCTGAACTCTAAACCCAAAACCCTAAACCATATACCATATACCCTACACATAAAACCTATAGAATACATCCTAAACCCTATATGATACACCCGAAACACTATAAAATATACCAAAAAATCTATACCATACCCCCTAAACCCAAAACCCTATAGCCTAAATCCTTAACCCTACAACCTAAACCCTATACCATACACCCTAAACACTAAACCCTTAACTTCATCCTAAGCATTATACCCTACACCCAAAAACCCCTTACCCTACACCCTATACCCTATACCATACAACCTAAACCCAATACCATATGCCCTAAACCCAAAACCAAAATTTCTTCACCCTAAACCCTATACCATATACCATATAACATGCAGCCTGAACCCCAAACACTACACCCTAAACCCCATACACATCACCCTAAACCATAAACCCTAAACCCTACACCATAAACCCAATATACAACACCCTATACCCTAAAACCTACACACTAAGCCCTATACTCTACACACAAAACCAAAAAACCCTACATCCAAATCCTTAAACCCCAAACGCTATACCATATAACCTAAACACTATACCATATAACATAGACCCCAAAACCTAAAGCCTACATCGTAAACCATATAATCTAAACCATAAACCCTAAACACAACACCTAAAACCCAATACCCTACAACTAAAACATTATACCCTGCACCCTATACCCAATACCCAACTCCTTAAACACTAGACCGTACACCCTAAACCCTATAACATACACCATAAACCCTAAACCATATATCATAATCCCAACACTTACACCTACACAATAAACCCTACACCCTACACCCTTAAACCTATACTCTACACCCTAAACTTGAAACCGTAAACCCTACACCCTAAACTCTATACCTTACACCCTAAACCCTATACCCTACACCCTAAACCATATACCCTACACCCTAAACCCTACATATAATACCCTAAATCATATACCATACATCCTAACCCCAAATTCCTAAAGCATAAACCCTATACCCTATACCAAAAATCGTAAACCCTACACTCTAAACACTACACCCTATACCCTATACCCAGCACCATAAACCGTATACCCTACACCCCAAACCCTAAAATATACACCATAAACCATATACCCTACACCCTAAACCCTACACCATACACCAAAAACACTAAAATGTTTATCTTACATGTTAAATAACTTCAAATAACCCCAAAACACTAAAAAATCTAAAAATACGAACAAGCACCAAAAACACTAAAGATACCAAAAAATCATAAAAGCTTTAAAACCATAAAAACCGAAAAAAACATAAAATACCTAAAAACCATAAAAACATATAAAATCCCTAAAACGCAAAAAAATATTAAAACACTAAAAATTAACCAACAAAAACATCAAAACCCCTAATAATCGTAAAATCAACAAAACCCCCCACAAACCTCAAAGCCCTTAAAACTACTAAAAATCAATAACAAAACTAAAAAAACTTAAAAAATATAAAACCCCTAAAAACACAATAAAATTATAATAACCATAAAAATCATGAATACCATTAAACCCTTTCAAAATCATAAATAATCAAAAAAACCCCAAAAACCTAAAACCCCAAAAACCATAAAAATCCCTTAAAACCCCAAGAAAACCATAAAAACACTAAAAATCCCAAAAATTATCTAAAAACCTAAAATAAAAAAATTTAAAAACCCTAAAGGACAGTAAAGACCAAAAAAACCCCTAAAAAAACTAAAATCCCTAAAAACCATAAAACCCTAAGAAAACCTTAAAAATATAAAACCCTATAACCCTTTTAACCCCAAAAAAACCATAAAAATACTAAAACACTTAGAAACTCAACATGACTCTATAAACAATAAAAATCAATAAATAACATTGGAAAATACAAATCCCTAAATTACCCTAAAATCAATAAAATCCTTAAAATACCATAAAATACCCTAACAAACGTAAATACTTCAAAAAACCCTACAAATATAATGTACCAAAAAACACTAAAACCCCCAAATGACCCTAAAAAACCTAAAAAACTCTAAAGGACCCTAAAAACTGTAAAAACCCTAAATGAAACCAGAACAAAAAATAACACTAAACTGCCCTAGAACCCTTAAATGTCCCAAAAAACCCCTAAACCCCTAAAAACTCTAAAGTTCTCTAAACCCCCTAAAAACTAAAACAAATTAAAACCCCTAAAACACCATAAAACCCCCAAAAAAACTCAAAAATTACCTTAAAACTCTAAACACCCCTATACAACCCCAATACACACATGAAACCCAACAAACCACTAAATGAACCTAAAGCCATAAAAAACTAAAATACACTAAAAATATTATATGACCCTAAAAAATATTATAAGACCCTAAAACCCTAAAACCCCAAAAAACCCATAAAAAATAAGAGACACTAAAAACCCTACAAACCTTAAACCATAAAAATCCAAAAAAATCCTAAAAACAGTGAAATCCCTAAAACCATAAAAGCAAAAAAAACCCTAAAACCCCTTGAAATCCCTAAAATTCCAAAAAAAAAAAGAAAAAACCCCTTTAACACATAAAAACCAAAAAACCCAAAAAAACCCTATAAACCTTAATGAAATCCAAAAAACCCTAAATCCCATAAAGGATCCTAAAAACACTAAAATCACCTAAAATTCCATAAAACCCTAAAAGAACTTAAAAGACACTAAAAACCATAGAAACTTAAACATACATGATAAACCATAAAAGAACCTAACCACCCACCAAACCCGAACAACCTTAAATGACCCTAAAAGCCCATAATTGGCCCCAAAACACTCTAAATATACCCTGAAAGACATAGAAAATTCCAACAAACCTATAAAAATAAAAAAAATCTCTAATACCTCAAAAAATTTAAAAGACCTTAAAAACTGTAAAACCCGCCCTGAAACCCCTAAAAACCCTAAAAGACCCTAAAACCCCTAAAACCACAAAAAACCCATAAAAACATAATATCCTAAAAAACCTTAAAACCCAAAAAAAACTGAACCACTAACAACTCAAAAAACCCTAGAAACCTAAGAAAAACATAAAAATTATTAAAATACTCTGAAAACCCTAAAAATACTTGAAATTCATAAAGAAAATATAATCCCTAAAAACAAAACCATAAACCCCAAAAAAAAACTTAAAATCCCTTTAAACCCTAAATACCTGAAAACAAACCTAAAAACCCTTAAAACAAATAAAAACCACTAAAATAGAAAAATCCCATAAAACCCTATGAAACTTGTATACCCCTAAAACACTAAAAATCCTAAAAAAACTAAAAAATCAGGAAAATCATGAAAACCCCATAAAAACCTAAAAACACTAAAAATACTAAAATCCGCTAAAAACCTAAAGAACCCATAAAAATCCAATAAACAATAAAAAAACTAAAAACCCATAAAACACCTAAAAATCCCTAAAATCCTAGAAAAACAATAAAAACCCTTAAAACCCTATCCCCCCCCAATATACTAAAAAAATTAAACCATATAAAAACAAAAAGGCAAAAATATATATAAAATAATGAACCACCATAAAGGACCCTAAGAACCCTCAAACCAAAAAAACATGAAAAAAACCAAAATCCTGATAAAAACCCTAAAAGACCCATAGAAACCCCCTAAACACTGTAAACCCAAAATGCTTCTCCCTAAATAAAACTATAAACCCAAATCTCAAGACCCTTCGTCCTAAACCCTACATCCAAAACCCCATACCCTAGAACAAAAACCTTACACCCTTTACCCTAAACCCAAAACCCTAGACCATGCACCCCAAACACTACAACCCACAACTTAAACCCTAAACCCCACACCCCAAACCATACAACCTACACCATAAACCCTTAAACCCAAAACAAGAAACATTTAACCCTATACCATAAACTGGATACTCTACACCCTAAACCCTATACACTAAACCCTATACCCTATACCCTATACCCTACATCTAAAACCCCATACCCTACAACCTAAAACTTATACTCTTCACCAAAAACCATGTACCCAAACTATAAATCACAAAACCCACACCTTAAACCATATACCCTACACTCTAAATTCTAAACCCTAGATACTAAATCCAATAACCTATAACATAAACCTTGAATCCTACACCATAATTTCTATACCCTAGAACCAAAACCCAATATCCAACACCCTAAACCCTATACCCAACATCGCAAAACCTAAATCATAAATCTTATACTGTAGCTCTAAACCCTACACCATAAACTATATACCCTACAACAAAATCTCTATATCATGCACCCTACACCCAACACCCTAACCCATATCTGTAAACCATAAACCATAAACCCTGCACTCTAAACCCAACACCCAACACCCTAAACCCTGTAACCCTCACCATAAATCCCATACCAAATACCTTAAACCCTATACAATACACCATAAACCATAATCCCTTCACCCTATATCTTATACCCTACACCCAACACCCTAAACCCCAAACCCTACACCCTAAACCATATACCATACACCATACACCATACATCATCAACCTTAAACCCTGCACCCTAAACCTTATACCATACACCCAAAACCCAAAACCCTCCACCCTAACCCCTACACCCTAAACCCCAAACCCTGAACCATATACACTAAACCCTATATCCTTCACCCTTACCTCTAAACCATACACACTAAACCCTATAACCTCAACCCTAAACCCTACACCATAAACCCTGTACCCTGCACCATAAACCCTAAACCATACACCTTATTCCATATACCCTACACCATAAACCCTAAACCATACACCGTAAACCCTATACCCTAAACCCTATACCCTACTCCATAAACCCTTATGATGACACCATAAACCATATACCCAACACCTTAAACCCTAATCCATGTAACTTTAACCCTACACCCTTCACCCTAAACCATAGACCCTACACCATATACCATATACCCTACACCCAAAAACCTAAACACCAAACTATAAAACCTATAATATACACCATAAACCCTTAAAACCTCTACCAAAAACTGTACTCCCTAAACCCTTTACTTTACACCCTAAACCCTATACATTATACCCTAAACCACATTCCCAACATCTAAAACCCTATACCTCACAGCTTAAACCCTAGACCCTAAAACCAAAACAATGTACACTACATCCTAAACCCCAAACCATATAACCTATACCCAATACTCTACCCTCAAAACCTTATGCCCTACACCATAAACATAATACCCAACACTTTAAATAATGAACAATCCATGAAAAACCCAAAAACCAGAAACCTAAAACCTATACCCAACCCCATAAACCCTATACCCTATACCCAAAACACAAAAACCTAAATATTAAAACCTGAAATCTAAACCCTATACCCTAATACAAATACCCTATAACCTAAATTCCAAGCCCTATATTGTACAACCTAAACCCCAATCCCTATACCATAAACACTATACACTACACCCTAAACCCTACACCATAAACCCTATACCCCACACTCAAAATTCCAAACCCAATACCCTAAACACTATACACTACACCATAAATCATAAACCCTACACCTTACACCCTACACCCTATAGACAACATGCTAAACCTTATACTATCGACTATAAAACCAAAATCCAATACTCTAAACCCAATACCATATTCCATAAACCCTAAAAACTACAACATAAAACCCTATTACCAAAACCCTACACCCTAAACCCTAAACCCTATATCTTGCACCATAAACTCTAAACCATACAAACTAAACTAAATACCCTCCACCATAACCCTAAACACTACACCCTAAAACAATTACCCTACACCCAAAACCCAAAACCATAATCCTTAATCCCAAAACTCTATTCACTAAACCCTACACACTAAACCCTAAACCCTAAACCCTATAGTATACAATGTAAACCCAAAACATGTCACCATAAACCCTATACCCTACACCTTAAACCCTAGTACCGACACCCTTAAACTTATACCCTACACCCTAAACCTTAAACCCTATACCCTACAACATAAAACCTAAACCCAACACCCTAAACCATAAATCTTACAACCTAAACCCTATAACATACACCCAAAACCCTAAGACTTATACCGTCAACCCTATACTGCACACCTTATACCCTATAACCTACACCATATACACTAAAACACCTAGAAAAACCCTAAAACCCCTTAATAGCAGAATAATATAATAAAACACCAAAAAAATGAAAAACCCTAAACCCCAATAAAACCCCTCAAACCCATAAAAATTATTAGAATCCTAAAAACACTTAAAACCCTTAAAATAACTAAAAAATCATAAAACCTCCAAAAAACATTGAAAACCCAAAAAACACTAAGAAATACGTAAAATAATAAAAATCATTAGCTCGAAAAACAAAAATCCCTAAAAACCCTTAAATCCATAAAACCCCTAAAACCCCTAAGATTTCCAGAAACCATCAAAATCATAAAAACCCCTAAAAACCCCCAACACACCTAGAAAACACTAAAAATATTTAAAACCATAAAAACACCAAAGAAACCCATAAACCACTAAAAATAAGAAAAACCAAAAACCCTCTATAAAACGAACCCCCCCCCCAAAAACCATTAAACACACTAAAAACCTCAAAACCACAAAAACCAAAAAATATATATAAAATACTAAAATCCCTAAAACGATGAAAATCATTAAAAACATGAAAATCCTAAAAACCCTAAAAATACATAAAAACATTAAAACCCCTAAAATCCAGAAAAACCTAAAACAACTAAAAATCCTAAAACCCCCCAAAAAAACCCAAAAACTTGTGCAAACCCTAAAAATCCTAAAAGACCCAACAAACCCTAAAACCCTAAAAGACCCCAAAACCATGTAAAAACACTAAAACTCACTACAATACCTTAAAATTCTTATGAATCCCAAAAATACCAAAAATACCCATAAAATACCCTAAAACCCCTAAAACCCTAAAACACCCAAAATACTCTAAAACTCCAAAAAAACACTAAAAACCCTCAAAAAAATTAAAACCACTAAAAAATATAAAATCAATAAAAACACTAAAACCCATAAATGAACCATAAAAAACCCTAAAATCCCTAAAAAACATAAAAACCCTATATATCCTAAAAATCATAAAAAACCTAACCCCCCCCCCCCCGACCCAAAAAAACCATTAAAACCCATAAAACCGTAAAACACCTTAAAATCCTTGAAAAACACTAAAATACTATAAAACCTAGAAAACCCTCTAAAACCCCCAAAACCCCAAGCATTAAACCCTAAAAAGACCCACAAAACCACATTAAATACCTTAAATCCTAAACCCCTTACACCCACTAAAACCCCTAAACCCCAAAAAACAAAAAAACATTAAAACCTCTAAAAAAACCAAAAACCAAAAAAAATACCTTAAAACCAAAAGAACCATGTAAATAACCTAAAACCCCTAAAAACACTAAAGACCCTAAAAACCTTTATAGGTACTGATCCCCCTAAAAATTAGTAAAGACCCATAAAACCCTAAACCCCTAAATGTCTCTAAATGCCAAAAAATCCTAAAGGAGACTAAAACCCTAAATGTCCCTTAAGACCAAAAAAATACTAAAGTACAATAAAAAACTATAAAAGACCCACAAACCCCATAAAAACATTAAACGGCCCTAAAAATCATAAAATATCCTAACCACCATAAAAACTGTAGAAGTCCCTAAAACCCCTTAAAACCCCTAAAAATCTTAAGATAAAGAAAAAAGATGGTGAGTGCTTGGGAGAAATTCGATCATGATGGCCCCACGCCGCCGCAAGCTCCGATCCTTGCGAATGCGAAGAAGGGGGATGGAGACCTCCCACAACCTCAAAATTTTGGGCATATAGATCTTTTCCAGCTTTTCCGAGCTAGCAAGGTGAAGAAAATTTCTCCTCCAGATCAAGAGGAGACATCTGGATCCAATTTTTTTTTGTCGATGTTGTGAAATCGACTGATTCTTTGACTTTCATAGATTTTGGTGCCCCCTCTCCTGGTTGTGTTATTCGAAAGGGGTGGATTGGGCATGTGTCTTCCAATCGAGAGGCATTGGAAGAATGGGCCAGCCTTTGCAGGTTCTCAATCATTGCAAGGGTAATTGTGTCGAAGGGGGAGAAAATTTGGAGAAGTGGTGACCTATCTAAGTGAATTTTGGATATCTGGGGGTTTTCAGATTAGAAAATGATGGTGATGGGGTGTGGCTACTTTCACATCATTTCCCCCTCTGATGACTACAAGAGGCAGGCCTGGAGTTTTGGGTCCCCTAACCTCAAACCATGGATTCTTAGGATTCAAGACTGGGACCAGAGCTTAGTCCCATTCAGCATGAAGAACACCGTTGCGCAGGTGTGGATTCGGATTTGCAAGCTGAATTGGTATTATTGGAATCCGCGAATCTTGTGGGACATTTCCTCGGCAGTTGTCTTTCCTATCCATATTGACATGGATATATAAAATATATGTTATGGACACTACGTGAGAGTGCTTGTGGAGGTGGACTTGAAAATACCCTCCTTGAATAAGTTATCTTCAACACCCTCTAGGATATCTTGAAGTTGGAGATCAAGTATGAGAGGCGCCCAAAATTCTGCTCCTTTTGTAGCAATTTTGGGCATTTAGTTTCAGAGTGCCAAATGTTCATGACCTGCTCGATCTATAACCTTCAGGGGCATGAGGCACCTCAATGAAAGAGGAATCGCGAGGTTGTCTGTCCTCTTGTGGCTCCCCCGGTGGATAGGGTGGTTACTGATGCGGTTAATGATGGATCTGCTAAGAATGGTGGTTCTGGAGAGCGCATGGATGACCTGGTGGCTCCGGTTACTACACCAGGGGTCCTTAGGATCCACTTTCCACTGTTCAGGAAGCCTCAGTTGTGCCCGAGACGATCGATCATACTCTTATTCTGCCGCCCACCGAGGGAGCTGATGGTGGTCCCTCTTCTGATCATGATCAGGTCATCCCAGTGAATGATCACTGTTCGAAGTCTCTGGAGTGCGCGGGGATTTCCTTGAGTTCTTTTTCTGTGAGTCTAGGAGAATCCTTGTGTGAAAAGGCCACAATGGAGTTTCCTACTTGTTAGCAGACCCTAGGTAATGGGATTGTTGTTTTCCTGGAAACCTCGGTTTGCATAGAGAAAGCTGATGTGCCCCTTGACCCCACGGTTTCGCCTGCAAATGGATTTGATTTCACCATGGTGGCCTCAGATAAGGCGGCGAGGAAGTCATAGAGGGCCCCCCCGGAGAAGACCATCTGTGTTTTGAACAAATACAATCCCCTTAGCGGGGTATTCTGGAGTGATGCGGTAGAGGAAGAGTCAGATCATCCCATAAAGTCACAGGAAGATGTGGCGCAGAACCTGGTGACATATTATTTGTTATCTGATGTTGAAAAGCGGGCTAATACTCCCAAGAAGAAGGGAAGGAAGGGAAAGGGAAAGGTAAAGGGAGTTATCCCTCCGCCTGATTTTACCAATTCCCAATGAAGATATTTTTTTGGAATTGCCAAGTGCTAGGAAATTCTTCTACGGCTGCTACCCTTCGGCACTTTCTTTCTCATAAGCTTCTATTAATTGGGTTAGCTGAGCCCATGATAAAATTTGATAATTGGAAGGGTTTCAACTGGAACTCTCTTGTATATTCTCTTCTTTCATAAAATGGTGGAGCTGATGGTATGATCACCTTATGGGTCATAGTTCATAACAGTGTTCAGGTTGTCTTAGTTGATTCGAGTTAGTAAATGATTTCCCTTAATATCCGCTTGAGTTATGACATTCTCACCTTTTATTTTGTGTACGCATCCTATTTGTACAACACTCGGTGACTTCTCTGGAAGAAGTTGGAGTAGGTTAGTGAGGACATTGACAATAGATGGGTGGTTATTGGGGACTTTAACATAGTGTTGAGGCCTGAGGGAAAACTGGGTCTGTACTTCTCCCATTCTGCTGCTGAAGACTTTTCCTATTGCCTGGATCATTGTGACTTATCATAGGTCTCCATTTCTTGGGCCACCTTCACGTAGGGAAGATAAACCATTAATGGCAGACAAGCCAACAAGCTGGATAGATGCTTTGCCCACATGGGTGATGGAGGATCCTCGATGGCTATTTCTGGCTTCACCCTCCCAAAATTTAATTCGGACCACAATCCCCTTGTGGTTGAACTACGTGATCGAGTTTATAGATCCTCCCCAATCCAATTTAAATTCAATAATTCATGGCTCACAATCTTTGTGAGTAGGGAGGAGGTTTTGAAGGCATGGAGCGCTACTTTCACTGGCAGCCCTCACTTCATTGTGATTTAAAAGTTAAGGGAGGTTAAGTACTGCCTTAGATAATGGAGTAACCAGTCCTTCTCAAGGATGGATGATGATATTGCTATGATGGAATATCAGCTGGTCGTGTGTCAACTCATGGATCAACAGCAGAATTCACCATCAGGTGATGATCTTCTCCTGCATTCAAATCTTGATGAGCTATTGGACCTCAAGGAACAGATTTCGAAATCGCACATTAATGTTAAGTGGCTGTAAGATAAATATCAGAAATCCATGTTCTTCCATGGCTTGCATAGAGAAATGTGTATCAAGAATACCTTGAGTGTTGTCTAGGTTTGTGATCACACTTTCACCATGATTGAGGATATTGCCAAGGCCTTGGGGGACTACTTCCAGGGGCTGTACACAGATGATGGTCAAGTCTTTGCCATTTTTGCGGACCCCATTTCATCCTGCGTCACACCCATGTAGAATGAGGCTCTCACGGTAGCCCCTCCTGAGGAGGAAGTTAGGGTAGCACTCTTCTCTTTGAATTTGGATAGCATTGCGGGGCCTGATGGTTTTGGCAATAAAATTTTCATGTTCTATTGGGATATTATTCATTTGGATATCACTAATGTGGTGAGGGAATTCTTCCTTTCAGGATCTCTTCCAGATGGCGTAAATGCCAAATGTTTTTCTCTGATTCCTAAGAAGGATAATTACATAACGATTGGAGACTTCCGCCCGATTGCTGTTGGTAACACCATCCTGAAGATAATTAGCAAAATTATTTTCATCAGGATGGGGAAGATGTTAGGTGACATCATTACTGCAAATAAATTTGGATTTGTTCCTGGAAGGAGCATCCAAACCTGTCTCTTTACAGCCTCAGAGGGGATCAATATTATGCGGAAGAAGACGAAGTAGGGTAGCTTTGCTTTAAAGCTGGATATTTCAAAGGTGTTTGATACAATAAAGTGGAGTTTCATCTTTGAGATCCTCTATAGATATGGCTTTTCCAACATCTTCATCTGGTTTATTACTTCAATCCTCCACAGTTCCAGGGTCTCGGTTTTGGTTAATGGATCCCCATACGGATTCTTCGCATTCACTCATGGGGTCTTATAGGGGGATACTCTTTCTGGCTTTCTCTTTGCTATGGTGGAGGATTACATGAGTTGATGCATCCTTGACCTTGTACAGGCAGGGATGTACTCTCCAATCAAGGCTGGTCAGAATCTCTTTTTCCCCACACACTTTCTCTATGTGGACGGCATTATCTTGTTTAGGTAGGCCAATAAGCAAACTTTGTCCATGGTCAAACAAATCTTCCACCACTATGAGTGTGTGGCTGGGCAGGGCATTAGTTGGATTAAGTCATCGATTGTTTTTGGTAATTGTGTCTCTCCTGCAATGAAGACTCACATTGCCAACATGTTGGGTTTGAAGAGAGGCTCCCTTCCCTTCACCTACTTAGGCGTCCCTCTATTTTGGGGGAAAGCAAGGATCTTCTAATTTGAATACATTGCCTCTAAAATCATCCAGAAAATGTCAAAATGGAAGGAAAAATCCCTTTTGCATGTTGGATGGGTCTACTTGATTAATTCTGTTATCACCTCAATGTTCGTTCATGCTTTTTTCATTTATAGATGGTCGGCGAGTCTCATCAAAAGCTTAAATACCAAAATAAGAAACTTTTCTTGGACAAGTTCTATTGCTAAGAGTAAACTGGTCTCTGTTGCCTTGAAAAATTGCACAAAGCTGCTTGATATGGGTGGGCTTGATATCAAGGATCTGCGACGTTTCAAAGATTCTATGATTGGGAAATTTACTTGGGTCTTGCTCAATCCTCTGAATGACGATCTTGACTTTCTCAAGGAAAGATTCATGCCCAGACTGTGTGATGGATTTATGGGGTATATTTCCTCCTCTGTCTAGCTGACCTTAAGATCCTCGTACAAAGACATTATGTCCAAAGAAAAATGGATTGTGTCCAGGCATTCTAATCTGAACTTCTAGTCTACACCATGGTTGGAACATCCCATCTCGGCGGTTTTGGCGCCGCCGCTTAACCTGCAGAATCTTACCATTGCTGATCTCATATGGAAATGTGATGACTCAATTGCCCCCCTCCTGGATAGTATTGCTATGCAAGTTCAAGGGTATGCTTTTGCTGATATTGAAACTCTCATCTAGATGCCCAGCATGGTTGGAAAATTCAATACCCGTGATTACTACTGGTTCAAGTGCCCGCCAGGTCCTGTCTCTCCACCATGGATGATTAAATTCATGACACCATTCATTCCCCCTTCACACTTCACTCTTATCTAGAAAATTTGAAGAAATTGGCTCCCGACACATGATCAGCTCTAGCTTGCTGGATGGAAACTTTCTTCTATCTGTTTCTTATGCCGGAAATCTAAGGAGAGTTGCAGCCATATTATCTTGCATTGTACCTTTGCTACGGAACTATGGCACTACCTATCATAGAATTGTGGGTTGTCCTACTATTTTCTAGGGCATATTTGTGACTTCCTACATGCACTATTTGAGATGAACCGGAGTGACCAGGTCTAGAATCTGTTGCTGGTCAGGGTGGATGCGACCATTCATTATGTTTGGGCTACCCGAAACGTAGATGCCTTCAATATGCAGCCCCTCTCGCTGCAGGGGGGAGTGGTGGTGATCGACAAGGTGATACACAATGCCTCATGGATACAAATAGGTTCGATGCATAATGATGTCGATGATCTGACAGTGTTTCATTCACTAGGTGTGGCTGAAAGGATTAGAAAACCACTAGTCTTGAAGTATATTAGATGGATCCCTCCACTTCCATCATGGATAAAGGTTAATTTTGATGGCGTGACCCTTGGATCTCCTGGCCCATCGAGGTGTGGTGGCTTCTTCGACACCTCTCGGGGCTTCTTGAAGGGCTGCTTCTTTGAGTTTCTTCGGGATGGTTGTGCTTATGAAGCGGATCTGTGGGCGATCATAACGGATGTGAAGTTTTCATGCCAGTTCAATTGGTCACATCTTTGGATTGGATCAGATTCGATGCTTGCAGTTTCTGCCTTAAAGGGACTTTCTAGGGATGTTCCTTGGAGACTTTTGCCGCATTGGATTGAGTGCCTTGACCTATCTCGGAACTTGAACCTCAATGTGTCTCACGCTTACACGGAAGCTAATTTGGTTGCTGACGCCCTCTCCAAATAGGTGATTCAAGAGAGATCCTCAATGTGGTCTTTTTCCACCCCATCTTATTGTATTCCGTTATTGGACTCAGATCGGAAGGGAGAAATTCACACTCACCCTTGCAGGCCCATCTTGTAGCTATCTCATTTATGTTTTAATTTATTTTGGGGGGCTAGGCTTGCCTATCCCAGAACCTCTTCTGCCCTAAAACCCCTTAAACACTCTAAGAACCCAAAAAATATTTAAAGACATTGAAAAATACTAAAAACAAAAATAACCACTAAAAATACACCCAAAACCCTAAAACACCCGAACACCCATGAACCCCTGAAATATTACTAAAATCCCTAAGAAAACCAAAAAACACCCTAAAACCCCTTAAAACCCAGGAAAACCATAAACACTATAAAACCCTATGAACCCAAAAAAAACCATAAAACCAATGAAAACACATAAAAATTACTAAAAACCCTAACAAATCCTAACCCCCTCCCCCAAACACAAAAAACCCTTCAAACAACAAGAATCCTAAACCCCCCAAAAAACCCTAATTAACCCCTAAGAATACTAGAATCCTAAAAACCAAAAAAACCCTCAAAAAACAAAAAAAACATAAAAACACTAAAAACCCTAGAAATGATAAAATCCCCTTAAATCTCTAACAAACTGAAAAATCATTACAAAAATACCCAAATCCTCTAAAAGACCATAAAACCCCAATAAACTCCTAAAACCCATAAAAGACGCTAAAAAACCTAAACCCTAAAAGCACCTAAGAAACCAAAAATAACTGAAAACCCCTAAAACCCACTAAACCTACACCCTACACCCTAAATCCAACCCCCTCACTCAAAATCCTATACCCCAAACACTAAACCCTAAACCCTACATTATAGACCATATATCCTACACATTAAACACTAAACCCTACACCTTACAACCTAAACCCTAAAACTTATACCATAAATCCAAAATAAAATAAAACCCCCAAAACTCTAAAAGAACATAAAACCCCCAGAAGAACCTAAAAAACATAAAACAATAAATTCTACTAAAATACACTAAAACCATAAAAAACCAAAAATGACCCTAAAACCTCTAAAAATTCCTAAAAGACCCTAAAACCCCCAAAACCTACTAAAAGAACCTAAAAACAAAAAAAATCTTATGAGAACCTAAAACCCACATAATGTATCTAAAAACTCTAAGAAACCTAAAACATTATAAAAAAGCCTAAAACCCATAACAGGTCTAATTACCCTGAAAACCGTAAAAAACCTAAGAAACCTAAAAACAAAAAAAACCATAAAAATCCTAAAAACAGTGAATCCCTTGAAAATCACTAAAAATAATAAAACCACTAAAAATATAAAAACCCTAAATAAATCTTAAAAACCATAAAACACTTAAAAATACTAAAAAAAATAAAAAAACTCAAAAAGCTATAAAACTAAAAATTAAATTAAATAATGAAAAAACCTTTCAAATCCTAAAAACACAAAAAAGAACTAAAAGTTCCAAAACCCCCTAAAAAGACCCTAAAACCCAGAAAACCAAAAAACCAAAAAAACCCTAAACCCCCTACAAACACTAATAACCGCTAATAAACCAAAAAACCCTTGAAGCCCCTATAAACCCAAAAAACCATTAAAATACCTAAAAACATTAATAACCAGAAGAGACCCTAAAACACCTAAAAGTCCCTAAACAACCAAAATTCTCTAAAAATAACTAAAAACCTAAAAACCTAAAGACATAAAATCCAATAAAACAATAAAAGAACCTAAAACCCCTATTAGACTCTGAAAGACCCAAAAACCTTAAAAGACCCTGAAAAAACCCAAAAACCACAAAAACTATATAATCGATAAAACCATAGAGTTAACTTAAAATCCCTAAAAAATACTAACACCCATAGAATCCATAAAAACCTAAAGAGAGACACTAAACCCCCTGATAACCCTAAAAACCCTAAAACACTAAAAACCCTAAAATCAATTGAACACCAAAAACTCCTAAAACCCTAAAACCCCTAAAACACTTAAAATACCTAAAATACCTAAATCCCATATAAATATTGAAAACCACCTAAAGATCCATTAAACCTATAAAAACCATAAAAACCCTAAAAATTCTTGATAAAACTAAAAAGCCTAAAAATACCAGAAAATATCCATTATCCTAAAAGATTTAATATGGCCATAAAATCCATAAACAACCCTAGAAAACCCTTAAAAGACCCTAAAATCCCTGAAGCACAATAAAAAAAGAACTAATAAAACCATAAAAACAATATAAACCCTAAAAGACCCAAAAACCCTAAAAACACTAGCATAACCTAAAACCCCTAAAAATTTAATAAAACCCTACCAAAACATATAGACCTAAAAACTACATAAAACCCCTAAAACCCTATAAATTCCCAAAAAACCATAAAAGAACCATGAAAACCATAAAAAACAAAAATACCCATAAGACCCTAAATACTATAGAAAGACGTAATAGAATCCTACAATCCCCTAAAACCCTAAAAAAATAAAAACCCTAAAACCCTAAAACCCCAAAAAACATAAAAACCCCAAAACCCATATAATACCCTAAACCCCCTAAATACTCTAAGAGACCCTAAAACCCCATAAACCCTATAAGACCCTAAAACCCCAAAAGGACCTAAACCCATAGCCTACACCTTAAAACCAATACCCTATAACCTAAACCTCATAGATTACACCTTAAACCCTATAACCTATACCCTAAACCCTATCCCCAACACCATAAAAACAATACCATACACCCTATACTATATACCCTATTCCCTAAAGCTGAAACCTTAAGCCTTACAACCTAAATTCAAAACCCTATTCCACAAAACCTATACCCTACACCATATACCCTAAACACTATAACCCAAACCCTAAATTATACACCCTAAAACCTAATCCCTACACCCTAAACCATATACTCTACACCCAAAACAATATACCTCACACCCTAAACCCTATAACCTACACCCATAACCCTATACCGTACACCCTAATCCCTAAAACCTACACCCAAAATCCTATAAACTACACCCTAAAACTATACCCTAAACCTAAAACCCTAAACCCTAAACCCTAAATAATAATCCCTTCACCATAAACCCTATACCATATAATATATATCCTACTTCTGAAACCATAAACCATACACCCTAAACCCTTTATCCTCCAAAGAAAACCCTAAACCACACACCCTAAACCCTACACCCTAAATCATATAGCATAAACCATAAAACTTTAACGCAATGTCCTACACCCTAAACCAAACACCCTAAACCCCAAACCCTATACCCTAAAACCTAAACCCTAAATCCTAAATCCTTAAACATACTCCCTAAACCCTAAACCCAACACCATACACCCTTTTCCCTACACCCTAAACCCTAATACCTACACCCTAAACCCAATACTATGCATCCTAAATCTTAAAAAATATACCCTAAATCCCATACCCTAAACCTAAAAAACTACACACTAAACCTTACAACATACACCCTAAACCCTATAACATGCAACTTAAACCCAAAAACATACACCATAAACCCTATACCCACACCCCTAAACCCTAAAAACTAAACCGTAAACCTTAAACCCTAAAACCCCCAAAAAAACCATAAAAACCCAAAAAAACCATAAAACCTTGAACAAATTTGAAATTCCATAAAACTCAATAAAAAAACTAAAAATAAAAAAAAATGTAAAACATTCAAAACCCACTAAATTTCCTAAAAACCATAAAATCCCAAAAAACCAAAAAACCCTAAACCTATAAAAACACAAAAACACTAAAAACCATAAATCCCATAAGAAATCACTAAAACACTAAAACTATAAGAAAATTAGAAATACCTTAAAACCCTTAAAAAAATAGGAAACCAAAAAAACTATAAAAATCATAAACCCCTTAACACCCCCAAAACCCCAAAAAAGACTAATAACTACTAAAAATTCTAACATGCCTAAAAAATAAAAATTTACACAAATATGAAAAAACCCAAAAACCCCTTATAAATTCATACAAAACCCTATAACCCTAAAAAACTACAAAAAAATAAACATATTTACACCCATAAATTAGTAAAAACCAAATATAAACCGAAATTCTCTAAACATCCTTATATACTCCTAAAAACCTTCAAAACCTTAAAAAATAAATAAACCCATTATAACCCCATAAAATCCCTTAAGACCCCTAAAAATGTTAATATCCTTTAAAATCCATATAAATACAAAAAAGCCCTAAAACATATAAAAGGCATTAAAACCACATAAAAAACCCTAAATATCCTTTGAAACCGCTAAAACATCTTAAAAACATTTAAACACCCTAGAACCCCTTAAAACCCCTAAAACCTTAAAAACCCTAAAATACCCCAAAAACATTCAATTCAAACCCAAAACCCCATAACCCCCCCAACCACCCTTTAACTCCTAAAAATAATAAATACTCTAAAATCCATAAAAACCCTAAAGAAATTCTGAAAACCCCAAAATAGAAAAAATACCGAAAAACCCCAAAAACCCTAAAAATACCAAAAAACCCTAAAACCCCAAAAACTCGAAAAATTCTAAAAATAAATTAAAAAATATTAAAAAAATTTAAAAACCATAACAACATTAAAAACAACCAAAACCCCCATAAACCACTAAAAAACTAAAAACCTCTAAAAATCCTAAAATCACTATAATACTTTAACTAACCCTAAAAACCCCTAAAAATACCAAAAAACTATAAAAACACTAAAACCCCTAAAAACATTAAAAACACTTAAAAATAAGAAAAATCAATCTAAACCCCTAAAACCATAAAAACTGTTAAAAACTAAACTCATTAAAAGGCATAAAATACAAAAGAATCAAAAAAAATGAAAAAACCCCTTAAAGATACAGAACCCATAAAAATACCAAAAGACCCTAAAAATACAGTAAACCTCCAAAAAGACACTAAAACCCATTAATGAAAAAATAAATAATAAAAACAGAAAAATACCCAAAAAAATATAAAAGGAACTAAAATTTAAAACCCCCCAAATACCTAAAATATCCTAAAACCCTAAATAACAATAAAACCCATAAAACACCCAAAACCCTGAAACATTTATAACTCTGAAAAACCATAAAAACCCAAAAAACCCCTTGAAAAACACTATAACCATAAATACCATGAATAATATAAAAACCCTAAAACTCAAAAGAAACCCTAAAAACCCAATGAAAACTCAAAAAACCCTAGAAAACTGTTAAAACCACTAAAAATCTAAAAAATCACAAAAAAACCATCAACCCCAAAAACTCAAAAACCCCATGATAAACCCCTAAAACCTGCTAAAAGACCCCTTAGACAACCATTAACTCAAAAAACCCATAAAAATCCTAAAAAACCCATAAATATGCATAAAACCCTAAATGAACTAAAAAACTAAATCACTCCAATAAATCATGAAAAACAAAAAAATCGAAAAAACCCCTAAAACACCAAAAACCCCAATACCCAAAAAAATAATTCCTAAAAAATCATGAAATCTATAAAAACCATAAAAACCCTAAAAAATAAAAAACTAAAAATAATAAAAACAATAGAAATCCATAAAACCCATAAAAATCATTAAAAACCCTAAAACCCTAAAACCCTAAAAATCCTAAGAAACACTAAAAGACCATAGAAAATTGTAAAACCATAAAAACCAAAAAATTATATAGCCTACACCCTAAACCCTAAATCCTAGACATAAAGCATTATACAGTACACCCTAAACTAAAATCCATACTCCCTAACCTTATACCCTAAACCCAAAACACAAAACCCTATACTGAAGACCCTAATAATTAAACATTGTATACTAAACCAAAAACCATAGACCTTAAAATATAAACCCTACACCATAAACCCAAAAACCTTTACAATAAACTCTAAACAACCAAAAAACCCCTAATAAATGAAAAAAATATAAAAACCCTAAAATTCTATGAAAAAATTTGTAACACTAAAATACCATAAAATAACCAAAAAACACATAAAACCCTAAAATACCCTAAAAACCACTGAAACATAAAAGACCCATAAAACCCCTAAGATACCCTAAAAACCCTAAAAGAAGAAAAGAACCTAAAACCCTTGAAAACTCTAAAACCCAAAAACACAAAAAACCTTAGACCCACCTTAAACCATGAAAATCCCCATAAAATCCAAAAAATCCATAATATCCTAAAAACCCATAAACCCCCAAAACCCTAAAACCCCTAAATAATTCTTAAAAACACATAAAATGTCACAAAAAAATAATAAAAACTATAAAAACAGTAAATCCCCTTCAAAACACTAAATGTACCCAAAAAACAAACCAACCAAAAAATATTTGAAAATAATTAAATACCCTAAAACACCTAAAAACCTTGAAACACTAAAAATACAATAAAACCAAAAAAATACCTAAAGTGTCCTAATAAACTAAAAAAATACAAAACAAAAAAAACCCCTAAAACCTCTAATAACCCCCAAACCCTTAAATACCCTATATAACCTATATACCATAAATACCCTAAAATACATAAAACCAAAACCCCTCGAAACCACCCCCACCTAAAACCCCAAAAAACCAAAAAAAAACCCTAAAAGACCCTATAAAAGCCTAAAAACACTCTAAAATCATTAAAACCACTAAAAACTATAATACTCACTAAAAAATATAGAAACAATAAAACCCCTAAAACCTCTAAACCCCCATAACCCCCCTAAAATTAATAAATTTCCTAAAAACCTCTAAAACTATAAAAACACCTAAAAGACTCTAAAACACCATACTAACCCTAAAAGACTTTATTTTGATGGAAAGATGTTGGTGGATTATCTCTATTGGTCTAATTGTGGGATTTTAGTGTTTTTCAGGATCATTCTTATTGTTCTCACCATTTTTTAACCTTTCATAGAAACTACCAATAGTTACCCCATCCATAACTTGGTATGGAACTGATTTCCAATTTCAGGTGGTCGGTTGGGGTTTCAGACCCAGTAACACTTAGGAACTCACATTAGTTAAGAGGATTGATGGTCAAGCTCAACAAAACCTTTTTAGTGGATCTATTTACTACTCTAGGACTCACTCATATATTTAATATATGTTTTAAAATATATTCATAATATAGATACATGACCAATTACCCTAATGGAATGATCATCAGTTAAACCCATTTATTGGAAAAATATGGGGATCTCATTAGTGAATACTTTTGTATGTATCTGAAGATTTTAGTCCCTTTCCATTTTGTGGGTAGCAACTTATATGATTAATATTTCTAATCAGATACTAAAGAGTTTGTTTTTATCTATGGAGGTGATTAATTTCTCAAGGATGAGAATGAGCCATTATGAGGAATCCAACATATATTCTTTTCTAAAAGGAATCAAAAATCACATAGTTTGTTAAACATGTGTAGTTTAATGTTGTATAGAAAGGAAATATATGTTGGAAATTCAGTACATGGTATTAATGATTGGGTCTTAGGGAGATGTCCTATAAATCCCAGTTATGGTAGTTCTTAGAGTTATTGTAGTTTGTCAATGCCCTTAGAATTGGCCCCAAGGTAGATAATATTATATGGAGGTAATAATATTATGCAACTCCTAAGGTATTACACACTGAGGTTTCCATGGATAGTGAATATTCATGATAATAATAATATGAAAATTTAAATTCCCTAATCCAATATGAGGTATACTCGGTGTGAGAAACAAGGGATAGCATGTAATCAACCTCATTGCATATGAATATTTGACTTGTGTACTGAGACATCCATTGGGATGCTTATTATAGGGATCAGGACAAAATAAGTCTTTCTATGTATCCTAGTTATATTTGGAATAAAATATATCATATATTATTTGGATTCTTACTCTACTAATTGACGAGGTGAAATGATCATCCCATGGGAATGATAATGTCCCGATGGTTCAAATGTTAGAGTCATGAGGGGAATTAAACTGAAGTGGATTCCCATTTTAGTTTTGGTTTGGGACTTTGGAATTCCTCATACATATCTTGGCTCTAGGAAGAATCAGAGTCCCCATATTTCTTTTATCTTCTCAGTCTTGAATGATCATCCCACAATAATGATTGGGTCCCAATGGTTGAAAATTCTAATACATTAGGGGAATTACACAGAAGTGGATTCCCATTTGAGTTGGGGATCTGACCTTAGGAATGTGTCCTATATCTTGTTTATGGATGGAATTAGATTCATAGTTAAATCATTTTGGGCTTACACACTAAGGCTTCTCTTATAGGTGGGACAAATCATATTATCCCTTAGGCTAGGAGTTACACATTGAGGTTTCCCTTATAAGAGGTGAATATCATATTATGCCACTGATCGGGACTTAAAAATAGAGGTTTTCAGTTTTATAGGTTGCAAATGGTTATCATGTACTAGGATTCCCAATTTCCGGCATCTATTTTTCTGTCTATCATGGGTTAATTGTCACCTAGAAATGCCTTGATTTTCTAGTTGTCCTGTCTAAGGATTTCTACCTAACATGTCCAAATACAAAAATATGATTCAATTTAATTATCCAAGGGACATTTCATTACTTTTATGGAATATATGAAGGCTCTATCATGATAAAAGATGACTTATCCAGAGGACATCATAAAACCCAACTCGTTTGTTCTGGAATCCATCACATGATCTTGGAATACATGCTTATAGGGCATCATAAGATTCAACTAACTTTCCCTGGTGACATTGTGAAAGCTTGATGACATGCTTATATGGAATCACAAGAGTCATTGTGATATGTATTAGGGTGACATATATCATGGATGACATGTGTAGGTGCCACCAAGAAATCCAGATAACAAGTTTGGGGGATGGTGCAAGAGCCTTCTAACATACCTAGAGGGAGTCACAAGGACTGAAGATATTCTCTGAAAGATGTCTTGAGAGACTTTAGATGTGTCTTGGGGTCATCTCAAGACTTATATGACATGATAATATGTCTTCATATGATCTGGGTGACATGTATAGAGGTCATTCTGAGGCCTAGATGGTGATCTTGGTTGGTTTCACAAGAATTGGGTGGAATGCCTGAGGTGCACATTGGGACTTTCTATGACATGTCCAGGGGACCCAACATGATTCAAATAGCATAACACAAGATTTTATCAGGTTATATATGACATTTCTTAGTGTTTTCTCTTGACCTGGGTGGTTCATGAGAATCACATGAGAATCATCGTATATTTTCTTCACTAAAGTATCTTATATTTTATCATTTGTTCCAAAAAATTATTTAATATGCCTTATATTTGTTCAATTATAGATTGTATCAAGCCTATTATGTTTTAGAAAATATATGGTATTTACATCACAAAACTGACTATAAGTCCTCCATGTAATCTATGATTGATCACGTATAGTGCCTATGCATGCTACATGATCACTCTAGTTGTTCCCCAGATCTTACATGATTGAAAATTTTTCTGGTTGTGAGATCAGATGCTCCAAGAAATCTTCTCTGATGCTGGGATACACTAGAGCGAGGTTCTAAGGAAAATACTGTGTTGTTTCCTATGGTATTTTTCTCATATTGTGTAGGGTATTTATTGATCTCCCCACACTATTAATTTTCTTCTTTTCATGGTTTGTATCACACAAATATAGGATAGAGTCGGTGGAGGGATTTAGTATCATGTGTTGTCATGAGGTCCCACAATTGGTTATACCATGGGATTTGTAGGATTTTTAGTGAATGTAAGACCATCCCATAAACATATAATTAATTAGATTATATCTAACTAATGAATCCATCTTAAATATTGGGATCACACCAATTTACATTCATATTGGCATGATAATATATCCAAGACCCTTTATGAAATCTAGGAACCTATTGAAAGTCCTTCACATGATCTTATCTGACCTATCTTGGGTGATTAACAAGGTAAGGATAGTTTTTCAAGTGGATTTATGATACCATACTTGTTTTTCTCATGAGTATTACAACCATGAGAGGATACCTCCATTTTTCCTCTTTATTTTGCATGTTAATTTTACAAGGGCCTCCGGTCATGCAAATTTTCTTTAGTGTTGTTGAGGAAAATTATTTTCCCTACCAGTGATGCATCATGTGACCAAAAAATGGTCTTATGGTGATGCGTGATAATTTATCATGGGAAAAACATTCTTCTAATTTTTTATCCAAAGGGAGAGTAAAAGACTATTTGGAAATGTCTGAGGCCTTTCATGTGATGAGGAAGATATACTAGTGATCTCCCCTAGGGTGAGGAAGACGTGTTTCCATGGGCTTGTGGTGTCATGAAAAAATCCTAGGGAATTTCACATGAGTTTTATGGCCACAATAGGGTCCCATATTTCCAATTTATTTCCTTTGTATTATTTTACAAAGATTAAGGATATCATTATGTTTTAGTAGTGTTTTCACAGACAACCACTCTACCAATCAATGATGCATCATGTGATATTTGTGATCGTAAGAGGCACCCCCATTTTGGATATTTGCCTATAATTTTACATGAATTTTTTGGATTTATTTTTTGGTGTCCACTGTTTGAATATTTTCATGATCTTGGGGTACTTTTTAGGCATCCTCTAAGTGACTAAAAAATTATCAATAAAATTTCACAAGATTATATGGATGTGTCAAAAAGGGGATTTTTGAGATCTTTTATAAGGACCCGACCTTAAAACCCTAACATAATCTTGAATTAAATGAATAATTCACATTGAGGATCTTTTCATGTTTAGAGTTTTAGAGAATTAAGACATAACTATTACATCTCAAAAAAAATTACAAAGTAGACACTTCTACCCAGTATCCATTTTTTTTACAAAACATAAACTCTTAAAAAAAAGTCATGTCTACTTCCATGTTTAAGACAACATGAATTTTCCTTGATCTCATCCTTGAACCTATTCCACATTATTTCCTGTGAAAGACATTTCAAAAACTTGGGATGAGCATAAAAAGCTCAGTAAGTGATACACAAAGAAGTAAAATTGTTATTTTTTCAAAACAACAAGTAAAACATGAATACTTTACCATAAGTTATAATTTTCACCTTTATGAAGTAGTAAATACTCTTCACTAAATAAAAGATTATTACTTACCCTTTTGTAACCAAAAGATTACCGTAAAACCCATATAAATAACACATAACATATAAAGGCAACTTGGGACACAAACATACATAAATGGAATAACCATATGGTCGACTTCCACATATATCACTAAATGGAATAGCCATACGGCCGACTTCCACATCCAATGAAATGGAGTTTATAACGTAACCACCTGTCCTGGTATTCACGGTACCACCCGTCATTTTTTTTTCACGTAACCACCCGTCAAATGTCCAAGTACCAATATAAAATCATATCACATTAAACAAATATAAAGGAAAGGAAACATTTCCACATTCAATCACAATATATAACTTAAATATATTGACATAAAAAATCCATTTTCAAAACCATTTTCAATACCAAAAATATGTAAAAGAGTATAAGGTATTTATTTTATTTTAAAAAAACATTACGGCTTGTTGAGGAAGCCAAAGATCAAATAATACTCACGGCGGCGGAAAAAGGTCGTTGTCACCGCGTACGTTAAAAGAAACACTCTTTTTTTTTGTCATTTAGTAAAATGCTTCGTCGAAAAAGATTCAATTTGAATGAAATGAAAATTCAAAGGTTTTTTTACAGCGTATAAAAAAAAGTCTTGTATTAGAACAAAATATGCCTCAATGAAAGGAGATTGAGACGAAGTCCCTTACCTCATGTCCGAATTGACTCGATCGTTCTTTAACATCCTGAATAATAAAATAAAGTTAATTTATACTAGATTAAGAACCTTCTTAAAGTTTATTATTCCTTTTATACCACTTATTACCATGTTATAAACATTATGAAATCATTTAAGTTAATAACTTTCATTTTGTCGATATTGGCACTTGAGTCAAAAATGAACACCTTATATTTAAAAGTTTTCCATTAGGTCAATAGTACATTATATCCAAAATTATATTCATGATTTTGATATCATATGTATCATATATATCCAGTATATACATGTATTTATAATATTACATAACATTTAGAGGTAAGAAATGAAATGCATCGTTCATAGAGACGGTAAGCCGTACATACACATGAACGCTACATTCATTTATATTTCTTATTTTAATGGAAATAAAACATAATGATACATAGTTATATTATAATTCGATTATAATATCATATATAATATCATTAAAACTATCTTTTATACATCCCACATAAGGCATTAACGAGTCATATCACTTTAAGGGGGCGGTAGTCCGCACTTCCTCAAATGAGATTATCGTATTTACCCACTATGGAAACCATAAAGGATTGATATAATTGGGAATTATAGAAGAATAATGAAATAATAAACATAATATATATCATATATAAATATAGTTCCATCACAATGCCCACCATTATAGGCGGTAAGATGTAATTGAACAATCATCGTTTCGTGAGGCCATAGTTTTCCATCCACAGAAACATTATGTTCTTCATCCATTATATAGAGGTGTGTGTATGTGTAGTTCAAATACATCTCATAAAAACATACTAGTATATTTAGGATACTGGTTTTGTTACAAAATAAAAGAAATAAAAAGAGTTTAGGGGTTGGAGAAGTAAAATAATAGAAAACAATTTAAGAGAAAACGTTACCTTTAATTTGGGTAACTCTCTTTGGTTTGAACCAAAGGACTTATTGAAGTGTCTTATACCTAAGGTAAGGCTTCTAGGGTGAGGATACGGATGTAGGGGGATTAGTTGGGTAGAGTTTTGATGAGCCAAATGGCTTGAGAAGTGTGAGGAATTGGTTATAATTGGTCTCCTTTTATAAGGGAGAGGAGGGGCACTTTAGGAAAGTGTAAAAATATTATTTTATTATACAATGATATTCGGTTTCAAAAGGTCTAAAAATCATTAAGTTTGAAGATAAGATGACTAATATTCGAAATAAAATCATCCAATCATAATTGGACACGTTTTGGATAATAATGTAATCATTATAATCTTGATTATTTAAATCATTTATTAATGAGGTAAATATTGCATCATTATTGTGTCATAAATAATTTAATTTATTTGATGTCTAAAAATTATAAAAAAATACCATGATGTAGAAATTTTTTTATATTTCCAAATAATATTTATAGTAGAAAATATAACTTATATAACACCATATAAAAATTAATTACTAAAAGATCTTTGTTAATGTCAATTTTGTCTTCACATTAAATTAATTAATCTAAATTGTCATTTGCACTCCCATGTAGCTCAATGGGGTCCCAAAATCAACCCAAATATACCCAGGGTAATTAATGACTCAACAAATATGGTTTGGACAAGTTTTAATTTAATTTTGAATTATTAAAATATTCTTTTTACCTTGAATTACCGTATTTACCTTTAACCACGGAAAATAAAAGTCAAAAGTTACCATTCACCAAATATTATTTTCATCTTATTGGACCAAATTTTACTTCTTAATAACAACCATGTATGTTTTATTTTATAAATTCAATTAAAAGAAGGGGTAAAATTTCATTTAAATGAAAAAGTTAGTTTTTTTAACTACCACTAAGTGGTTTCACTATTCATCAAAAATTGAAGTTTTTCAGAAAAATACCAAAAATTAAGCCTAAGATATATTTGATATTCCGAATTCAAAAATTATTTCTATTTTACCAAATTAAAAACATGGAAGTGGGATTAATTAATTTTAAAATTAATTCCCGTTGTTAAAACAAATAGCGTGTTTTTAAGAAACAATAACTAACAAAAGATTGATACTTGTTTATGTCTAATTTCAAAGTGAAATTAATTCCAATGACCAACATTGGATTAAATGGTAAAAATATATTCTAATTAAACTTTAAAACTAATAAAAAAGGTAATATAACCATAATAAATTATATTAAAACATAGTTTTGAATTAAAATACAATATTTTCACTATTCATTAAAAATGAACTTTATCGGAAAAATTCCAAAAATTTACACAAAGTAAATTTTGATGTCCCCATTCTAAAGAAGGATTTTATTTGGTCGTATAGAATTTATTAAAGTGACCAAAACTAGATTTAAAAAGGGTTTTTCATTAAAAGGCGATAAATCGGCCTTTTAATGTAAATTATGCTTAAAATTAAATTCATTCACATTTTAAGTCTCTAACTTTTTATTGGATAATGTAAATACTTTTAACAATCTTGCATAATCATATTGTAGTTACTTTCATTCATTCCTGGCAATACAACGGCTCGGAGTTAACTACAATTTAAAATAATAGTATTATATTATTAGTGTGCAACGTAAGATTCCAAAGAAACTCATTGTTGCGTATTGGGTATGATATCGAACATAGAACCCTTTTAAAGTAAAATTAATACTTAATTCAATAATATTAATAAGTATAAAAATATATTCTTCTTTATTTACTTGGGATGTTACATCCTTCCCTCCTTTTGGAAATTGCGTCCTCACAATTTTTATTCACTTATCAAAATAAGTGGGGGTATTTATCCCTCATAGAATTTTCAGATTCCCACATTGCCTCTTCAACCATATGGTTTTTCCACAAAACCTTTACCTGGTAAATTACCTTATTCCACAACACCTGCTCTCTACAGTCAACAATCTGAACTGGTTGTTCTTCATAAGAGAGATTCTCTTCCAACTGAACTACCTCTGGGGTCAAAACATGAGATGGATCTAGCATATACTTTCTCAACATCAAAACATGAAAAAAATTGTGTACCTGGGATAAACTTGGAGGTAAAGCCACTCTATACACAACTGATCCCACTTTCTCCAGAATTTCAAAAGGTCCAATGAACCTCGAACTCAACTTTCCCTTCTTACCAAAACACATCACATTTTCCATGGAGAAACTTTGAGAAAGACATGATCACATACCTAAAAGGAATGACCCTTCCTCCAGTTATCTGCATAACGTTTTTGTCTGCTCTGAGTGATTCTCATGTGCTTCTGAATCAACTAAACTTTCTCTGCCATCTCTTCTACCAATTCTGGTCCCATAAGCTCTTGGAGTTGGTGGTCTAGAACCAACTACTTTGTACTTTATTCATTAAATAAAAGCCTTATCACATCTTGATTGTTCTTCTTCATGACATGTCATGTGATAATGTCCTAAGGACAGCTGTTGCATTAAAGGGTTGTAGCGGATCCCTGCTATGATGAGAACCCGAAAGTGCCATAACACTGTTCTTGAATGTATGTTCTATGGCCGGATGATATTATTTGAGGGACACAAATAATACAGGTCATTAGGGGTGAGGACTCATAAAACTTTGAGTCACCTTCTCATGGTGTGCGCCCTTGGTAATATCCTGGAGGATATTATGAGAACGAGACCCACCAGTAGGAAATCCACATTTCATAGTGTCATTGGATGTTCCTATCTGCGGACGTGTGTATTGGTACTTAGACTTTAAGATTATTATTAATGGGTATTACAACTCGCACACTTAGATGTATTGATGAAAACTGTGATGACACACTGTTCTCAGCGAGGTAGGATACGTTGGGTGCGTCACGAGTAATACCGCATTAATAGATAATGCAAGAAAGGATTTGTCCCTTTCGTTCCAAAATGGAAGTAGATATCTCAGGCCCTTTGATGGAATTGATATAGCCTAAATAAATCCATGGACATGGTAAGGTATGGGCAAGTTCAATTCTGGGAAGTCAAAGAAAGAATAATCAAGCACATGGGTTGATGGCACTAGCATGCAACCCGATTGATTGGAGATATCGAAACAAAGGGATTTTATTACATGGTAAGCGTTCGTAGGAGGTGACACGTCATTGCGGCGTTAACTTCTTTCTCTATGGGTGCCTTGGTGTGTTGCTAGATGCTAAACTTGGAATTTAGGCAGGCTCAACCTAATACCACTGAGAAAGAGGCATAAAGGGTCACACACTAAGTGTGCCCATGTATCTCAGTTAAATATTAATTTAACAAGTTAAATAAATATTATTCCCGACTGTGGTTTAATAATTATTTAAGGATGCCTGATCGCATTTGTTTCGAAACTAGTTATTCGAGAGAATATAGTGTGGGAGAAATAATATATATTTATTAGAGAGTAATGCAGTTACATTTATTTATGAAATAAATAGTCATTACTCAAGGTCTAATAAATATGGTGGATGAAATAAATAAAATGAAAAATAAAAGTACACGCCGTGTATATTCATATACACGTCGTGTAGTTTGTTTTTCAGAATTCATGATAAAATATTGTTTATTTAATTAAATGATATTAAATGTAATACATTGGGCACATGTCAAGTAATAATGATGGTCAACTGTCATTATTAAGACATGTGGTATTACTAAGAATTAAATGAAATGATTAAATGATTTCGGGCAATTAATTCATTTTATTATTCTAAGTATTATAATCCCAATTACATTATTCTCATAGAATTAGATCCATTGTTGTGCACAACAGATTTGGAAATAATCTCAAGCCAAGAGAGAATTCTCTTTCCACCAAGAACGCCCTCATGTTACTAGAGAAAGATCCTCCACCGGATTAAGGCGGTTGAAGGCGGACATCGCAAGCGAAGGTTCTTCCGCGCTAGAACCCAGAGATCCCTTTAGCGACGTCCGGAGATACGTGACACACGTGTGGATCACCACTAGAGTAATCCTACACTTGGATTATACGACGCAATGATGGATCACCAAATCGTGACCGAACACATCAACAAAGAAAGGATTACAACGAGGTAATTCTTATGCATTAATTAAATTAATTATAATCACCATATGATGATCCTCCTCAAGGGTTCCGGGACTCTTCTTTTCTTTTCGTTCTTTGTTCTATTCTGAAGATTCAGCGTTTTATATCGTGACAGATCTCGGATTGAACATTGTTTAACGTTAAAATTAAAGTTGGGAAAACCCACCAACACGCTTCCACTACGCCTGGAGCCTACAAGTGGTATCAGAGCGAGTCATATCATTGATCATAATTATTTAGTTTTTCGTTGGTAATTTACGCATTTAATAATTTAGTTATTTCAATTCAAGTTTAATCATTCTGGAAATCTGAATATCGAGATCTATTCCTCCTCCCTCATTTCTCGTTCACCTCACAGAAATGAATTTTTCTTTTAATTTTGATTAAAATAAAATAGAGGAACTCATCCGGAGGAGCCAAACATTTCTGGCCGTATAACACCAGAATACACGGCGTGTATTCGGAAGTACACGCCGTGTAGTCTAGGTTCAATGCATTGACTGATCCGCCAAATCAGGCCGTGTATTGGATTTTTTCTAAGAATTTAAGACACCGTGTGTTGACCAGAAACAGGTGGCACACGGTTTCTGGAATACACGCCGTGTGGTCCAATGAACACGGCGTGTAATCCCTTCGGGTTAGGGTTGGGTGATGTACTCCGTACATAGCCTGCCCGGCTGGAAACCGTGTAACACGGAAACTACACGGTGTGTGTCCTACTGTACACACCGTGTACTCCAAAAATTTCTGAAGTACATTAACACGCCCTGTCCCAGGGCGTGTACTTCGGATGGATGGTAAAGAAAAGTACACGCCGTGTAGTCGGAACTACACACCGTGTACTCACCCAAATTACACAGATTTATTAAAATTTATTATTATATTATACAAACTCTTGAGACGTGTACCATGGTGTAGGCGTAAATATGAGTCATAACACGTGATAGGTGTTTTATATATATGTGTTTAATTTAACATCTGCGTAATAAATGGAAATTCACCAGGTTGCCTCCAAGGTACAAGTTACGTAAAAGGATAATTTTAAATGAATTTATTTGTTTAAAATTATGATGGATGAGAATATCAAGGAAATTCAGAAAAAAGGGATTTAAGATAAAAGGATTGATTAATTAAAGATAATTAATTTATTCGAGCGTGATTTATCTTAAACAAGAACGATTAATGAATTGAATGCTAGTTTTATTTATGCGTAAATATCATTGCATGTATGGATGATCATGAGCTAGACCGAGACCTTTGTATGTGAATGGTTTCTTTTAATTTATTTATTTAAATTAAATTTTTTGTCCTGCAAGCCATCTCCTCATTAATATGTAGGGTCTGCGCGCCCAAGGATTCTTTTATGTAAAAACCCCTTTTTACCCCTCACCTGCGTGTGAGATAAATGCATATGTAATGGATGGAGCTCCCAATCTAGTGGAGGCGGCTCAAGTCAGGATCCATGGTGAAACCAATTCAAGGAGATACAAAGGTGGACAGGTGGAAAGCTGTAAACATGAACCCAAAAGGTTCATGGTGTTTCTACCCTAGGTCTTGGGTTAGTTTATCAACCGCTAGATAAACTAACCAATAGAAAATCTCATGATCATACAATTTATTTTATTTCTGTCAGTTTCATGGTTTATTTATTGTGGGTGTGTTGTCACGACCATAGAATTAATGAATTAAACGAGCATGCAAGATGGAACTAAAATAAAATCGGATTATACGTAAATATTATCTTAGACATGGTTAATCACTTAAGTATATCCTACTTAATATTAACAAGAATGTAATCAAAGATAATAAAATGGCAATTTACATATAAGGATAAAATCCCTCAAAATAAATATTAAGTCGGCATAGCCTTCCATAATCTTGGTTAGAATCAAACCATAGTTCAAAGTGCTTGACCAACCCTAGTTTGGGTGCTTTCAATTATCGGGGAATTCTAATTCAAGTTTTTGGGTTGACTTGACTTGGTTCACATCAAGGGTTGACTGCCACAGCAGGACTTGGTGTGACCAAGAGGCAAAGGTTGAGGAAATCCAAAAAGGATTTCAGGATTGGGGAGTCTACTCAGCGGATCAAGGAGCTATGAGTTAATGCAGTTGGAATTTGGAATGCCTACCTAAAACCCTTAAAGTTGCTTTACCAACCCTAGTTAGGGTAATGCGAAGGGAAATATGGATCCTTGCCACTAGAATATTCACACAACAGAATATTCCGGAGTAAATGGTGAGGGATATTGGATTTCAATAAAATAGTGGGAGACTAATAAGTATTAATTAATTTATTTGTCTCAAATTTTGTAATAAAGTACTAAACCTTTCCTCATCTTAATTTATAGAAATGGAAAGAAAATGACTTCAAACATATCATTGCGCACCATACTCGAAAAAAAACCTTCTCACTGGCACTAATTCCCAAGAGTGGCAGAGGCATTTACGCGTTGTCCTTCACCACGAAAGGAAATTATATGTGCTGGAAGAGCATATTCCAGTTGCGCCTGGGAAAGAGGCTAGTGATGAGGAATTATCTCTCTACATGAAACACATGGATGATTCCACAAATGTCTAGTGTTTCATGATATTAGCCATGTCTAATGAGCTCTTTAAGCAACATGAAAACATGGACGCGTATAGCATGATGTATCACCTTAAAGATCTCTACCAAGATAAGGTGAGATAGGAGAGGTATGAGATCTCCAATGATTTGTTTACCACGAAGCTTGGAGAGTCTGTGCCATCTGGGCCTCATGTAGTCAAGCTTATTGGCTACATTGAACGCTTGGACATCTTAGGGATTAAATTCCCGGATGAGTTGCGTACAGATCTCATCCTATCATCACTGCCCAAGACCTTCTCCAGCTTCATTATCAACTATAACATGAGCGGCAATGATAAGAGTCTATCGGAGCCTCTGGACTTGATTCTCTAGGTAGATAAGGACATGGGGCGTGACAAACCTATGGTCCTTATGGTGAACAAGAAAAGGAAGGACAATGAAAAAGGGCCAAAGACTTATAAACGGTCTGAAGCCCCCTAAGCACCATCCCTCCAAGTAGGGGAAGATCCAGAGGCAGGGCAAGGAACAGGAGGCAGTGTGCTTTGCATGTGGCAAGCAGGGCCACTGGAAGAGGAACTGTACCCAAAATCTTGGGGATGCTAAAGGTGCATTTGTTATCAAGTGAAATCTTTCTATTTCTACACATTGGGTATTAGATACAGCTTATGGGGCTCACATCTGTATTCAAATGTAGGAACCAAGTAGATTTAGAAAGATCGCCAGAGGAGAGGTGGATCTTCGAGCTGCCAATGGAACAAGGCTGGCTGCATTGGCCATTGGCGACTACCACCTCTCATTGCCGACTGGGATGATTTTGGTTTTACATAACTTTTATTATGTGCCTAGTGTTACCAAGAACATAATTTCTGTATCTTGTTTGGATATGGATGTATTTGTTTTCAAATTTTGAAATAAGGGTTTTCTCTTTTATAAGAACAATGTATGTTATGGTATGGAACATTTAAATAATTGTTTGTATGTATTGAATTACAAAAACCAAGTGTTGGCAATCGATAACGAAACAAACTCACATGACTCATACATCACCCAGTAATGGCATCACCGCCTTGGTCATGTGAACGAGAAGCATTTAAAAAAGCTCTGCCAAGATGGATATTTAGACTCTACTGAGCTAAAACCACTTGATAGATGTAACTCTTGTTTACAAGGAAAAATAACCAAGGTGCCTTTTGGTGGACAAGGTGAAAGGGCCACAGAGCTTCTAGGATTGGTACACATGGATGTGTGTGGACTATTTCCAATAGAAGCTAGAGGTGGATATTCTTACTTCATTACTTTTACTAATGATTTGAGTAGATATGGCTATGTCTACTTAATGAGGTATAAGTTATAGTCCTTAGAGAAATTTATGGAATTCAAGAATGAAGTAGATAATCATCTTGGTAAGAAGATAAAGAAGCTTCGATCCGATCGAGGTGGATAATATCTGAACCAAGAGTTCATCGATCTTCTACGGGAGTCTGGGATTCTATCTCAGCTTACTGCTCCTTATACACCATAGTGGAATGGTGTTAGCGAAAGGAGGAACCACACCTTGTTGGACATAGCGAGGTCGATGATGAGTCATGCGGATCTTCCATTATCCTTTTGGGGATATGCATTACAAATTGTAGCATACACATTAAACCGTGTACCAACTAACGCGGCAAATGGAATTCCATCTGAGTTATGGAATGGAAGGAAACCCACTTTGTCGCACACACGTGTATGGGGATGCGAGGCATTTGTTAAGGCCTTTTCAGGCAACAAACTAGCACCTCAGGGCACAAAGTGTATCTTTATAGGATATCCCAAGGAAACGAAAGGATATTACCTATATAACCCTAAAGACAAGAAAGTGAATGTCGCCAGACAAGCCGTCTTTCTTGAGAGGGAACACATCCTCAAGAAGGATAGTGGGAGCAAGATTGACTTCGACGAAGTTGATGCTCAAGATACACAGGAGTTGGTATAGGAACAAGTTCCACAGGTCCCCGTGGAAGAGGTTCTAGAAACAAAAGTACTACATAGGATCTCAAGAGAGGTAAGGGAACCAGAGAGATTTGGTTTCCTAGTCACCGAGGATGGTGAATCATTATTGTTTGACAATGATGAACCTCTCTCCTACAAGGAAGCAGTAGAAAGCTCAGAAGCTGCAAGATGGCTAGAAGCTATGAATTCTGAGATGGATTCCATGTATTAGAACCAAGTTTGGGTTCTGGTCGATAAGCTAGTTGATGTAAAGCCTGTTGGATGCAAATGGGTATTCAAAAGAAAGATGGACATGGAAGGTCAAGTTAGCACCTATAAAGCAAGGCTAGTGGCTAAAGGATTCAGACAACATCAAGGAATTGACTATGATGAAACCTTTTCACCAGTTGACATGTTTAAATCCATAAGAATCATACTTTCCATAACAGCTTACCATGACTACGAGATTTGGCAGATGAATGTCAAAACAACATTCCTTAATGGGAACCTTCAGGAAGATGTCTATATGACACAACCAGAAGGGTTTGTGACACCAGGTGAAGCCAAACGGGTTTGCAAGTTGCAGAAATCCATTTATGGATTGAAGAAAGCATCTAGGTCATGGAACATTCAATTTGATGAAGCCATAAATTAATTTGGATTCATTAAGAATGAATGTGATCCATGTGTTTATAAGCGGTTTAATGGAAATGTGGTTATCATCCTAGTGGTATATGTTGATGACATATTTCTTATTGGAAATGACGTACCAACCTTACAGTCAGTTAAGGACTTGTTGAACAAGTGTTTCTCCATGAAGGAATTAGGAGAAGCATCCTACATTCTAGGGATCAAGATCATTCATGATAGATCCAAGAGGCTACTTGGACTAAGTCAGGGTACATACATTGACCAGATACTAAGGAGATTTAGTATGGAAAAATCCAGGAGGGGATTGGTTCCAGTGTCACATGGATTACATCTTTCTAAGAAAATGTGTCCCCAGACAAAACATGATAAAGATAGGATGAGAAAGATCCCATACGCTTTGGCTATAGGATCCATCATGTATTCCATGTTATGTACCAGGATTGATGTTGCCTATGAACTGAGCATGGTAGGAATATATCAAGCAGATCCAGGAGAACAGCATTGGACAGCTATTAAGACTATCCTTAAGTATCTGAGAAGAACTAAGGATATGTTCCTGGTGTATGGAGGAGATGAGGAGCTTGTCATCAGAGGGTATGCTGATGCTGGTTTTCAAACAGATCAGAATGATCTAAAGTCGCAATCTGGATATGTTTTCTATCTCAATGGAGGAGCTATGAGCTGGAAGAGTTCAAAGCAGCTAGTTGACGCCTTTTCTACAGCAGAGTCTGAGTATATAGCGGCTTATGATGTAGCCAAGGAAGCCGTCTGGATTCGGAACTTTGTCCAGGAGCTTGATGTGGTGTCTAGCAGTAAAGATCTCATTACATTTTATTGTGATAATACTGCAGCGGTGGCTCTTGCAAAAGAACCAAGGTCACATCAACGGACAAAGCACATACTCTGGAAGTATCACCTCTTGAGTGATTTCTATTTAAGGGGTGAAGTTGCAGTGAGCAGAGTGTCCATGGAAGATAACGTAGCAGACCCCATGACTAAAGGCCTATCTCAGCAGAAGCATGAATATCATGTGAGAGCTAGCGGGTTAAAGGTTGTTAGCAGTTGGCTCTAGTCCAAGTGGGAGTCTGTTAGAGTTGGTGGTCTAGAACCAACTACTTTGTACTTTATTCATTAAATAAAAGCCTTATCACATCTTTATTGTTCTTCTGTGTGACATGTCATGTGATAATGTCCTAAGGACAGCTGTTTCGTTAAAGGTTCATAGTGGATCCCTGCTATGATGAGAACCCGGAAGTGCCACAACACTGTTTTTGAATGTATGTTCTATGGCCAGATGATATTATTTGAGGGACACAAATAATATAGGTCATTAGGGGTGAGGACTCATAAAACTTTGAGGAACCTTCTCATGGTGTGCACCCTTGGTAATATCCAGGAGGATATTATGAGAACGAAACCCGCCAGTAGGAATTCCACATTTCATAGTGTCATTGGATGTTCCTATCTGCGGACGTGTGTATTGGTCCTTAGACTTTAAGATTATTATTAATGGGTATTACAACTCGCGCACTTAGATGTATTGAAAAAAACTGTGACGACACACTATTCGCAGCGAGGTAGGATACTTTGGGTGCGTCACGAGTAATACCACATTAATAGATAATGCGAGAAAGGATTTGTCCATTTCGTTCCATAACGGAATTAGATATCTCAGGCCTTTTGATGAATTGATATAGCCTAAATAAATCTATGGCCATGGTAAGGTATGGTCATGTTCAATTCCGGGAAGTCAAAGAGAGAATAATCAAGCACATGGGTTGATGGCACTAGCATGAAACCTGCTTGATTGGAGATATCGAGACAAAGGGATTATATTACATGGTAAGCGTTCGTAGGAGGTGACACATCATTGCGGCGTTAACTTCTTTCTCTATGGGTACCTTGGCGTGTTTCTAGACGCTAACCTTGGACTTTAGGCAGGCTCAGCCTAATGCCACTAAGAAAGAGGCCTAGAGGGTCACACACTAAGTGTGTCCATGCATCTCAGTTAAATATTAATTTAACAAGTTAAATAAATATTATTCCCGACTGTGGTTTAATAATTATTTAAGGATGCCTGATCACATTTGTTTCGACACTAGTTATTCGAGAGAATATAGTGTGGGAGAAATAATATATATTTATTAGCGAGTAATGTAGTTACATTTATTTAAGAAATAAATAGTCATTACTCAAGGTCTAATAAATTTGGTGGAGGAAATAAATAAAATGAAAAATAAAAGTACACGCCGTGTATATTTATATACACGACGTGTAGTTTGTTTTTCAGGATTCATGAGAAAATATTGTTTATTTAATTAAATGATATTAAATGTAATATGTTGGGCACATGTCAAGTAATAATGATGGTCAACTGTCATTATTAAGACATGTGGTATTACTAAGAATTAAATGAAATGATTAAATGCTTTCGGGAAAATAATTCTTTTTATTATTCTAAGTATTATAATCACAATTACATTATTCTCATAGAATTAGAGCCATTGTTATGCACAAAAGATTTGGAAATAATCTCAAGCCAAGAGAGAATTCCCTTTCCACCAAGAATGCCCTCAAGTTACGAGAGCAAGATCCTCCACCGGATCAAGGCGGTTGAAGGCGGACATCGCAAGCGAAGGTTCTTCTGCGCTAGCACCCGGAGATCCCTTCGGCGACGTCTGGAGATACGTGACACACGTGTGGATCACCGCTAGAGGAATCCTACACTTGGATTCTACGACGCAATGACGGATCACCGAATCGTGACCGGACACATCAACAAAGAAATAATTCAAAAAAGGTAATTCTTATGCATTAATTAAATTAATTATAATAAACATATGATGATCCTCCTCAAGGGTTCTGGGACTCTTCTTTTCTTTTCGTTCTTTGTTCTATTCCAAAGATTCGAAATTTTATATTGTAACGGATATCGGATTGAAAGTTGTTTAACATTAAAATTAAAGTTGGGCAAACCCACCAACGCGCTTCCACTGCGCCCGGAACCTACATAAGCTTCCTTTCACCTACTTCATCCAAAAAGTTGGAGTTTGACAACACTTTCCATATAATGCCTCAAATGGAGCCATCTGTATACTGGAATGAAAGCTGTTATTATAAGAAAATTCAACCAAAGAAAGATGTTGGTCCCAACTTCCCTGATAATCTAGTGAACAAGCACGTAGCATATCCTCCAAGGTCTGTATTGTTCGTTCTGACTGCCCATCTGATTGCGGATGAAAAGCTGTACTAAAATTTAATTCAATACCCAACGACTTCTGAAGGCCTTTCCAAAAGTTAGAATTAAACCTTGGATCACGATAAGATACAATGGAGAGGGGAACTCCATGCAACCTGACTATATCTTTAACATACAACCGAGCAAGTTGATCTAGAGACAAAGTATATCGAATAGGAAGGAAATGAGAGGATTTAGTCAATCGATCAACTATAAAAAAGATTGCATTATTACCTCGAGATGTCTCTGGTAATCCCACAAAGAAGTCCATGGATATATTTTCCCATTTCCACTCTGGAACCGGTAGAGGCTGAAGCATTCCTTTTGGTAATTGTCGCTCTGCTTTAACCTGCTGACAAGTCAAACACTTCACAGTAAAATCTATGATATCTATTTTCATTCTATCCCACTAGTAATACTCCCGAAGATCTCTGTACATCTTAGTACTGCCAGGATGAACTGAAAACGGAGAACTATGAGCTTCACATAACAACTCATTCTTCAACTGTGAATCACAAGGCACACATAATATCTTTCCAAACCTCAAAACACAATCATTATCAACGTTAAATTCAGGTAACTTACCGTTCTGAACCAATTCTACCTTTTTCTGCAACTCACTGTCTTCCTTCTGTGCTTTCTTTATTCTGTCTGATAGAGATGATCTCACTGAAACTTGAAACAAAATAGAAGAATTTCCTGCACCAACAACTTCTATTCCAGAGTTCATCAAATCAAAAACCAATGGATCTCGTTCCAAATGTAGCATGGCTAATGAGGCATTAATTTTTTGACTCAAAGCATTGTCCACTTTATTTGCTTTTCCCGGATGGTAATGGATCGTGTAATCATAATCCTTGATTAATTCCAACCATATACTCTATCTCATTTTTAATTATTTCTGAGTGAATATATACTTTAAACTTTTGTGATAAGTATATATTTCACACTTCACTCCATACAAATGATGCCTCCAAATTTTTAAAGCAAAAACAACAGCAGCTAATTCCAAATCATGAGTAGGGTAATTTAACTCACGAGGTTTCAATTGATGTGAATAATAAGAAATTACCTGATCATTCTGCATTAGGACACAACCCAGTCCTTTCAACGAAGCATCACTGTAGATAACAAACTCACCATTTCTTGAAGGGAGTGCCAAAACTAGAAAATTCACTAATCTTGTTTTCAATTCTTGAAAACAATCATCAAATTATTTTGTCCAAATTAACTTAACACCTTTTCGAGTTAACTTAGTAATTGGACTAGATAACCGTGAAAAATTTTCAACAAACCTTTGGTAATAACCTGCCAAACCAAGAAAACTAAAGATCTTGATTATATTTGTGGGTCTTGTCCATTCTTCAACAACCTTTGTTTTAGAAGGATCAACAGTTATGCCATTTTTTGAAACAATGTGACCAAGGAATGAAATTTGTTGTAACCAAAACTCACACTTGCAGAATTTCCCATAAAGTTTATTTTCTTTTAGGGTTTGTAAGATAACCCTTAAATGACTTTCATGCTCCTATTTACTTTTTGAATAAACCAAAATATCATCAATGAACACAACCACAACCTTATCCAAGAACTCATGGAAAATTCTATTCATAAGATCCATGAATACAGTAGGTGCATTGGTTAAACCAAAAGGCAGAACTACAAATTCATAATTGCCATATCTAGTACGAAACGCGGTCTTCAGAACTTCTGCTTCCTTTACTTTCAACTGATGGTACCCTGACCTCAAGTCAATCTTCAAAAAATACTGATCTCCCTGGAGATGATCAAACAAATCATTGATATGAGGCAAAGGATACTTGTTCTTAACAGTGATGTTATTCAATACTCTATAATCAATGCAAAGTCTCATAGAACCATCTTTCTTTTTAACAAACAAGACAGGAGAACCCCATGGTGATGTGCTAGGAAGAATGAAACCTTTATCTAATAACTCTTGCAATTGATTCTTTAACTCTAAAAGTTCAATTTGAGCCATTCGATAAGGGGTGTTTTGAAATTGGCTTAGCATCAAGAACTAAGTCAATAGTAAATTCAACTTCCTGATCAGGTATAATACTAGGAAAATCATCAGGAAAAACATTAAGGTACTCATTTACCACTGACACATCATTAATCTGAACAGTTGCTTTGTTTTCAACAATATGTGCCAGGTAATATTAATTTCCATCTTTTACTAGTTTCTCAGCTTCCTGATATGTTACCAACAATAAGGGTTCATTTTTGTATACAAACTGAAAATATTTCTAAAAAGAAACCTCTTTAGCTCTGTAGTCAATCTTAGCATGATAAACAGAAAGCTAATCCGTGCCCAAAATAACATCAAACTCTACTAGAGGAAAAACAATAAAGTTTAAAGGTAGATTCTTTCCGCACACAAGGACATGAATGTTCTTATGTTTTATTTTTGTCTCAAAATTTTTTCCAGGTGTTTTTACCATATGTTTTGTATTCATATCATGAGATGGAATTCCCAATTAACTAGAAAACTTCTCAAAAATGAAAGAGTGTGTAGACCCTAAATCAGACAACACATTGGCATAATCTGAACAAACAAACAATGTACCTGATACTACTTCCATTTGATGGACCAACATTTGCTATAGCAGTTGCGAAGGATTTCACCGCCCCTTTATGCTTGTAGTCCTACTGCTTTCCCTCAGTTGAGTTCTTCGCTGGACACTCATTTTCATAATGACCCATTTTGTTACACTTAAAACATCTTACTGATGGCTTTTCATTGCCTGCTTGTTCATCCTCCTTACAGTTACGAGCAATATGACCAGACTTACCACACCAGAAGCACTTTCAAGTATTTGATAAACATTATCCAGGATTCTTTTTACCACACTTATCACAAGATGGATATTTAGTTTTCTTACCTCCAGGATTATTTGATGAATTCCTCCCCTTTTCCTTCCAACGGGACCTCTTATTCTGTTGTGTGTCAAAAAACACTTGATCATCGAAAAACTCCATTTCCACCTTCTCTGCACATCAAACAATCTTTTCATAACTTTTGAACTCACGAGAGGATAATTCTCTTCGATATCGTGGATTCAGTCTTGAGTAAAATCTATTTATCTTAATATCAAGATCTCAGATGAAATTTGGTGCATACCTTTCTAGTCAAGTGAACTTTGCTTCATAAGCGGCCACTGAGTCATCCTCCTGCCTCAATTCTTGGAATTGTTTTTCCATCCTAAGATGAACCACCTTAGGAAAATATTTCTCAAGAAACGTACCTTTGAATTCATCCCAAAAAAGATCATCAATATCCTCACTATCCTTGATATTTTTCACCTTTGACCACCACTGATAAGATTCACCTTTAAAACGGTAAACAGTGAGACTAACCTTTTGATGTTCTGAACATCCCATAACATCAAAAATATTTTACAATGCTTTAATCCACCCATCTACTATCACAGGGTCAGATGATCCTCTGAATGATGGGGGATGTTGCCTCATGAAATGCTCCACTACTGACATGTTCCTCTATGGTTGATCTCACTGATCTCGTGCATGAATACCACCACCATTTATAGCCTGAATCAACTGTGCCATCACTGCAACAAACTGTTCAATTCCAATTCTAACCATCTCAGGTTGCTGATTTGGAAGGTTGTCTTCCTCCTGATGTCGTCCCAACATAGATGCCATGTTTCCTCTGCAGAAAACCATTCCGAACACATAAATATCTTAGGTGAAGCAACATGGTAATCTGTAAATGCTACATGATCTCAATATTAACATAAATTACTTTATGGATATTAATTTAACAATATCCTAACTCCTAAAGTTATCTAAACTGATATCTGATACCAACTATAAGGACCCAACATTAAAACCCTAACATAATATTGAATTAAATGAATAATTCACATTGAGGATATTTTCAAGTTTAGAGTTTTAGAAAATTAGGAAATAACTATTACATCTCAAAAAAAAAATACAAAATAGACACTTCTACCCAGTATCCATTTTTTTACGAAACCTGAACTCCTAAAAAAAGAGTCATGTCTACTTCCATGTTTAAGACAACACGAATTTTCCTTGATCCCATCCTTGACCCTATTCCACATTATTTCCTATGAAAAACATTTCAAAAACTTGGGATGAGTACAAAAAGCTCAGTAAGGGATACACAAACAAGTAAAACTGTTAGTTTTTTCAAAACAACAAGTAAACCATGAATACTTTAACATAAGTAATAATTTTCACCTTTATGAAGTAGTAAATACTCTTCACTAAATAAAAGATCATTACTTACCCTTTTATAACCAAAAGATTACCGTAAAACCCATATAAATAACACATAACATATAAAGGTAACTTGGGACATAAACATACATAAATGGAATAACCATACGGTCAACTTCCACACATATCACTAAATGGAATAGCCATACGGCCGACTTCCATACCCAATTCATTGGAGGTTATAACATAACTACCTATCCTAGTATTCACAGCACCACCTGTCATTTTTTTTATCACGTAACCACCCGTTAAATGTCCAAGTACCAATATAAAATCATATCACATACAACAAATATAAAGGAATGGAAACATTTCCACATTTCAATCACAATATATCACTTAAATATATTGACATAACAAATCCATTTTCAAAACCATTTTCAATACCAAAAATACATAAAAGAGTATAAGGTATTTATTTTATTTAAAAAAAACATTACGACTTGTTGAGGAAGCCAAAGATCAAATAATACTAGCGGCGGCGGAAAAGGACATTGTCATCGTGTACGTTAAAAGAAACATTATTTTTTGTCGTTTAGTAAAATTCTTCGTAGAAAAAGATTCCCTTTGAATGAAATGAAAAGTCAAAGGTTTTTATATAGCATATAAAATAAAGTCTTGTATTAGAACAAAATATGCCTCAATGAAAGGAGATTGAGACGAAGTCCCTTACCTCCTGTCCGAATTGACTCGATCGTTATTTAATATCCTGAATAATAAACTAAAGTTAATTTATACTTTCTTAAGAACCTTTTTCAAGTTTATTATTCCTTTTATATCACTTATTACCATGTTATAAACATTATGTAATCATTTAAGTTAATTACTTTCATTTTGTCGATATTGGAACTTGAGTAAAAAATGAACACCTTATATTTACAAGTTGTCCATGTGGTCAATAGTCCATTATATATAGAATGATATTCATGATTTAGATATCATATATATCATATATATCCATTATATACATGTATTTATAATATTACATAACATTTAGAGGTAAGAAATGAAATGCACCGTTCTTGGAGACGATAAGCCATACGTACGCATGAACGCTACTTTCATTTCTATTACTTATTTTAATGGAAATAAAACATAATGATACATAGTTATATTATAATTCCAGTATAATATCATATATAATATCATTAACATTATCCTTTATACATCCCACATAAGGAATTAACGAGTCACATCACTTTAAGGGGACGATAGTCTGCACTTCCTCAAATGAGATTATCGTATTTACCCACTATGGAAACCATAAAGTCTTGATATAATTGGGAAGTACAGAAGCATAATGAAATCATAAACATAATATATATATCATATATAAATATAGTGCCATCATAATGGCCACCATAAGAGGCGGTAATATGTAATTGAACAATCATCGTTTTGTGAGGCCTTAGTTTTCCATCCACGGAAACATTATGTTCTTCATCCATTAGACGGAGGTGTGTGTAAGTGTAGTTTGAATCCTTCTCATAACAACAACCTATTATATTTAGGATACTGGGTTTGTTTCAAAATAAAGGAAATAAAAAGAGTTTATGGGTTGGAGAAGTAAAATAAAAGAAAACAATTTAAGAGAAACTGTTACCTTTAATTTGGCTAACTCTCTTTGGTTTGAACCAAAGGACTTATTGAAGTGCCTTATGACTAAGGTAAGGCTTCTAGGGGGAGTATAGGTATGTAGGGAGCTTAATTGGGTAGATTTTGGCGATCCAAATGGCTTTAGAGGTGTGAGTAATTGGTTAGAATTGGTCTCTTTTTATAAGGCAGAGGAGGGGCTCTTTAGGAAAGCGTGAAAATATTATTTTATTATATAATGATATTCAGTTTCGAAAGGTCCAAAAATCATTAAGGTAGAATATAAAATGACTCATATTTTAAATAAAATCATCCAATCATAATTGGACATGTTTTGGATAATAATGTAATCATTATAATCTTTTTATTTAAATCATTTATTAATGAAGTAAATACCACATCATTATTGTGTCATAAATAATTTAATTCATTCGATGTCTAAAAATTATAAAAAAAATATAATGATGTATAAAATCTTTTTATATTTCCAAATAATATTTATAGTCTAAAATAGGACTTATAAAACACCATATAAAAATTAATTACTAAAAGATATTTGTTAATGTCAATTTTGTCTTCACATTAAATTAATTAATCTAAATTATCATTTTCACTCCCAAGTGGCTCAATGGGGCCCCAAAATCGACCCAAAGATTCCCATGGTCGTTAATGACTCATCCAATAAGGTTTGGACAAGTGTTAAGGTAATTTTGAATTATTAAAATATTCTTTTTACCTTGAATTACCCTATTTACCTTTAACTGCGGTAAATAAAAGTCAAAAGTTACTATTCAAAAAAATTATTTTCATATTATTTAACCACATTTTACTTTTTAATAACAACCATTTATGTTTGGATTTTCAAAATTCAATTCACAGAAGTGGAAAATTTTTATTTAAATGAAAAATTCATTTTTTTTAACTACCACCAAGTGGTTTCACTATTCATCAAAAATTGAAGTTTTTCAGAAAAATACCAAAAAATTCAGCCTAAGCTATATTTGATATTCTGAATTCAAAAATGATGTATATTTTTCCAAATTCAAAACATAGAAGTGGCATTAATTAATTTTAAAATTAATTCCCATTTTTAAAACAAATATCGTGTTTTTAAGAAACAATAACTATCAAAAGATTGATACTTGTTTATGTCCAATTTCAAAGTGAAATTAATTCCAATGACCAAAGTTAGATTAAATGGTTAAAATATATTCTAATTAAACTTTAAAAACAATTAAAAATATAATCTAACCATATAAATAAATTATATTAAAACATAGTTTTGAAATAAAATACAATATTTTCACTATTCATTAAAAAATGTACTTTATCGGAAAAATTCCAAAAATTTACACAAAGTAAATTTTGATGTCCCAATTCTAAAGAAGGATTTTATTTGGTCATATAGAATGTATTAAAGTGACCAAAACTAGATTTAAAAATGGTTCTCCATTAAAAGGCGATAAATCAGCCTTTTAATGTAAATTATGCTTAAAATTAGATTCATTCACATTTTAAGCCTCTATATTTTTATTGGATAATGTAAATACATTTAAAAATCATGTATAATCATATTGTAGTTACTTTCATTCATTCTTGCCAATAAAAAATCTAGGAGTTAACTACCATTTAAAATAATATTATTTTATTAGTAGTGTGCAACGTAAGATTCCAAAGAAACCCGTTGTTGCGTATCAAGTACGCTATCGAACATAGAAACCATTTTAAAGTAAAAATAATATTTAATTCAAAAATATTAATAAGTATAAAAATATCTTATTCTTCATTTACTTGGGATGTTACATCTTTAATAGGCTATGCGCTGCCTAAGACCATCCTCACAACCTTATGTAAGTCATGAGATCTCATGTATCAAAGAGGATCACATGTTATTCATGATAATGGACACCTTATTCTTCATTTTCTTTATGGAGAAGATAATAACCATATTCTTGTATTTATTCATTTATGAATTTATTTTTTCTCATTTGACAGGCATCAAAAAATTCCCCCCACCCCTACAAGAATGACATCTTTGGGGAAAATTAATTGATTCAATGGAATGTAGATGCTCATCTAGGTATTTGGAAAAGAATCCAATTGGTTTATTTCGTGACATTTGGTCTACCATGTGACATTTTTATTCAATAAAATTCCCTAAAAATAGGAGAGTGTAGAGAGGTTCATTCACCGGCTACTCTATTATCCAAAGCTCATGCTCCCTGATTCCCTCACATGACCTTGTCACCAGAACATATAGCTAGAACCCATCACAAGATCTTAGCATGAGTATGTTTTGTGAGATATTATTTAGAGTACATCCTTATCCCAGGTGAATTCTCAATGAAATCCATAAACTTATCTTCATTAACTATTTATACTTTTCCATGGAGAATCACAATGGTCTTGATGGTATCACAAAATCTTCTAGATTGGTCGCATGATCCTTTGACAATTATGTGTCTCTCATAAAAAATTCAAGGTCACACAATCATGAATATTCTAAGGGGTTATGTGGTTTTATAATATATTGAATGTTTATTAAATCCATGATATCTTCATAAGTGATGTGATTCATGATCCGTTTATGCCATTTGTAAATACCTTGCTGGTTCAAGTGATGCGTGTGATATTTTCAATATATTATTTTTGAAAAGATTTTATTTTATATGTATAACATATGTCACATAATTTTTTTCATATAGATTCTGGATCTCTTCATTTATCCTCTACTATAGTTAATAAAAGTTCCATGAATATAACAAAACGCAATTATGACCCTCGATATCTCATGAATTCTGATAATGATATTCTAAAATGGATTCTTCCATTCGAGATTCAAAATTATCTTTTATCATTCAGAATTCCCCAATATTAGTTCATCTTAGGGGGACAATAATATTCATCCCTCATTGGGAAATCAATCATCCTTTTTTGTTGGATTCAAATTCTATTGATTGTTCTCAGGAAAAACATTTCTGAATATGGTTAACTGGTCATAGCTTGATCCCATGGGTTGTCTAATATGTTGTAAAACATTATATTTGGAATGGAGGGATTTTATTTTTCTCATCAATCCATTTCTCATAGATACTCAAGTATATTAATCTCTTCTATGTATAACCTAGGTGGAGGATGGATCTTTAATTGGGATATCTTTCCTCATAATAATTTTTCTGATGAATGGGCATGACCATACTTTGTCAGTAAAATCAACTTAGAGTTCACTAACTTGTTATATTATGTCCATATTTAAGAAGTATTATGAATTTTACAATTTATTATATATCTCTAGCCTGATCATCTTTGATAACTGGTTAGCCTTTCATGTCTTGTAACCAACTCATTTAATCTATCCCACGGTGAGGTGGGAATCAACCTTTGGGATATCTACAAATTAGGTGGTGTACTCACTCTCAGAGATATGTATGATTAGTTCCTTCCTACCATAGAATTCAGGGATGACCATTTTCATACTCCTTTCTAGGGGAGGGATATTCTCATCATTTTAAATTAAAAGTTAGGAAAGGAGATCACTATGAACTCACTTATCTCTTTTAAATATTGGATCAATATTTTCCTCTATCTCAGTAGAGCCAGGGTAACCACTATATTCCCCCATTTAGACCATTCCTAGATTGTTTATGATAGTACTGACTTTTATTGGTCCATTTTGGAAGTTAGAGATGATACTTCATGGGTATATTAAGTAAATATAGAGATCTCTCAAATACTTAGTATGGAGAGCTTAATGTAAACATTCGTAAATGGGTTCCTTTTCCCCTTTGGGGATGCATTTTCAGGTATTTAGGTCAGTACGCTAGTGATGGAAGCATAGCTAGTAGAGGTTATTACACCTAATCTGACATTTTTAACCCCTAAACACCATTACCATATAATTAGACACATTAAAAAGGTAGTATTTTCTATAGGATCTATGGTCATTTCCAGTTTTCATTTTCCTAGATATGGGATAATTTTCATTGCTACAAATACTACAATGACCTAAGGATCCCCAATTCATTATCTCATGCCAGGTTTCAGGACATATCTTGGGTTGGGTGTATGTAAATAGGATCTGACCAGGATACATATGTATTGAGTTGATCCGGTAGCTTTGATTTCACCCTTTATCCCCCATTGATTGGGATGATCCATGATAATGGTTAGGGATCTCTTGATGAAATGTCATGCAATATCTCTCTTCGGGACATAGTTCTTATTGCCAGGATGGACAAGCTAATCATCTACAATCCATATATACCTTATTGGTTTTCTCATCATCTTGGTTTTACCCAAAGGGTCTCCCCTCTTCCATCAATTTGTGTTTGAGGAGAATGACACCTCAGGATCATCTTCCATTTTTTGATGATGTAGGCACATGAAGACACTGATGCTAGGAAAATTATTCTATATGTTGACTCTCATGCATTTCTTAATCAATATAATGACTAGGCTTGGCTAGAATTTGATATGGGTGGTGTTCTGGGATCACGGGTTCATCACATGGACAATCCATTTTCCTCACGAACCCATCATTCCATGCTAGTTATAGATTCGATTCAGGACTTGGGAGAGACTTAGAGGAAGCACCTTCATCCAGATGGTGACTATATTTATAGTGGGACCGAATCTATCTTGGATGTCATACCTCTAGAAAAATCAATTGGCAATTCCTCTATTGAGGGGTGGATATTGTTGGATCTGAATCTACGGATTATACACAAGAGGGGGGTGAATTGTGTCTTTTTCAAATTATTACAATCTCTTCAATTTGGACAAATTCTGTTCACTATGCTTTTGCACGATTAAATATGCAGCGGAAAAAGTAAAAGCATGAACACACGGATGTATAGTGGTTCGGGGAACAGAAGGCCCCTAGTCCACTCCACCAACGCTCAAATCCACGAGCTTGGCGATTTTCACTATCTGGTCCTCGTTTCCACAGACCCGTCCACAACTGAGTACAGGCAGTTGACACCTTTACAAGACTCAGGCACACACAGCCTTCCTGGTTCAAACACGAACCCACACAGCTTAGAACGAGAAGCTGATCACTCAAAAATAAAAAAGGTTTCGATAAAGAAACACTTCTCCAGTTGTTCTTCACAATTGCAACAGAATGCAATTGACAGTAGATAGATCGTCGTCTTCAGAAAATAAAGATCTGTAATCAAAACAGTTCTGAGTCGATCCAGTTGCAATAGATATTACCAGAAACTTCACAACTTCAGCAGCAGTAGATTCACAACAGGTAGTCGATGTAGAACACGTGAATCTGCTATCAAAATCTTCCTTTGGTAAAAAGGATTTTACACTTCTTCTCGATCACCAGAAAAGAACGCTTTCACACAGTCTCTGTTTTCTTGCTCGTCAAAAGATTAATAAATCTATATTTCACACACTTTCCCGTGTATATATATATCTCCGAAGTTTCCAAGATAGAACATATATTCAAATCTGAGAAAATCTTCCGCATAAATAGATCCATGAAAATCTCCTTTAGATTCACGATATTAAATGAAATAACAAAGCCGTTGTAACTCCCCTGAAGAATCGGCATAAAAAGCTCCGTTTAAATCAATCATTAATCCGTTGTAAACCGTCTTTGATTCAGTCAAAGTCGTATTTAAGAATCAGCTCGAAATCCGCCTAATAATCCGCTTGATTGACTAATTCAAAAGGAAATATCGTCTGTCAAAAATATCCCGACGCCAAATGTAGGGTTGATGACGTGGCTCCAAACGTAGGGTTCACAAACGTAAGGTTCAGAACGTAAGGTTCAGAACGTACATACTTTCTCTTCAGCATTCAAACGTAGGGTTGATCATCCATACTTTGTCTTGCTTCAACTCTCCAAAGAACGTACGGTTGATTATAAAAGTAAGGTTGATGATCCATACTTTTGAGAAACAAACTCAACACTGAAAACTAACGTACGGTTTCTCTTCCATACTTTTCAACAACGAAAACGTAAGGTTCCTTCCAAACGTAATGTTCTTCTTCCATACTTTTCAACAACGTAAGGTTCATTAACCATACGTTTCAAAATAACATAAAAAGTAAACTTTTCATCCATACGTTACGTTCATCAACGTAGGGTATGAACAGTGATTCCAGTATGCGCTAAAATTGATCTCGCGCTACAGTGATTCCAGAACGCGCTAAAATTGATCTCACGCTACAGTGATTCCAGAATACGCTAAAATTGATCTCGGAATAAATGAAGTATAAAATCTCGTTATATAAAATAAATTCCTGCAAAATACTCAACGAAATAATTAGTAAATAATTAAGGGTATTTGTGAGCATCAAAATCATCATAAAGAGACAGAGTATTATTTAAAATAATCTCCCCCTTTAAAAAACATTATTTTGAATTGTTTGAAAACAATACATTGCTCAACAATCTCCCCCTTTTTGATGATCACAAAACCCATAAAATAATAGAACTAATTTAATTGCAATCTTGATTGAAAAAAAAGTTTTATAAAATTTTAGAATTTTGAAAGGATTAAAACAATATTTAACTATAAAATTTCTCCCCCATAACTCCCTCATAAAAATAAATTTTCAAATAGATAAAAGATAAATGTCGTATATATCCAAATGCTCCTATATATCCAAATTTCTTCATAGGAAACGAATGAATTTAAATGTTGTGTTTATCCAAATTCTACCCCTTTTTGTGATATCAAAAAGAATGAAAAATTACGGATTTGAACACATTCAATATTGCACTGAACTATAAGTAAATGCTATAATTAACTGTGTATGAATAAGTGAATTTCTTATACTGGCTAACTTAATCATAAATCAATAAATAATAAAACAAAAAAGATAAGAAAAGAATTTTTATTCACAAGCTACGACAGTGATATACAGAGGAATCAAGGTGTAGGGATAAGACAGGGAAAAAGGTGTCTATCTCCTTTGAATTACGGTCTTGATCTCTGTAAACTGTTCTCTGAGCCTCTTCATCATCCCATCTCCTAACTTGATGATAAGATCTCTGTTCTCCTGAGTCATATGAATATCTTCAATCAAATTAACTCTGAAAAACTCATGCATTCTTTCTTCTTTTTCAACAAAAAGAGCCAGCTTTTCTGATAACTGATTCAAAAGAATCCTAATCGGTTGCTCTCCAGATGTCAACTGATCTACCAAAAATTTCTGATTATCTAGCAAAACTGACAAAGGGGCACTATTACACTGAAGATCGTGTAATCTGTCACTCATATTGCTCAGTGCTCCAGTAATTGCTTGAAATCTTCGAATCAAATCAGGTGAAGAACCTGATCCACTCACAGCACTATTTGCAACAGATTCAAATTTATTCTCCATGTAAATTTTCATCTCAGACAAATCATCTTTCGTTACCATCTCTGATTTCAACTGATCAACAGCATGCAACATATCAGTTTTAAACAAATCTACTTCCTGTCTTGAAACAGTACATTCTTTCAGCTTCTGAAACTTCAACTGCTCTAAGTTCAGAGAATTTCTGAGACTATCATTCTCAGATTCCAACTGAGAGATACGCTTGTACAACTCAACAACTTTTTCTTTTCTCAAATCAGGGGCACCCTGTGCTCTATTCTCATGTTCAGAAATAGGTTGATGAGGCAAGGCAAGTGGTAAAGAATCTGCATCTGATTGTTCTTTGTCCTTGTCCTGACAAGGTTGATCCACTAAACTAGCTTTTGAAGCCTGAAATTCTTCCACTGAAAATTCTTCCTGAAGTACTTCTGTATTAGCTTCAGAAGTATGTTCATCACGAACAGTAGTCTCTCTGACTTCTACTGAATGATCAAGAACAATATTTTCATGAACTTCTTGAGGTTGGGCCACTTCTTCACCAGGCACTGCCTCCATAAGTTGTTCTTGTGGAATTGCTTCTTCAACAGCCACAGCAGCAGTTTGAGGTTCTAGCTGAATTTCCGGTTGAGCTACTGGTTCCTCTATCGGTGCAGTCCTCTCCACAACAGCTTCTCTCACAAATGAATAAGAAATTACAGGTTCAGAAGATTTCAAGACAGGAGAGATAATTTCTTCATCAATTGACCTCTTCCTTCTAGATTGAAGTCCTTCCTGACTTCTCTCTTCCTCAACTTCCTCCATCTCAAAGCGAATTCTCCTTGCCACTGTACTAATCCTTGATTCTGCTTGTCCCTCTTTGGACTTAGCCGGTTGAGCCTGAGCACTCTCCGAGTCTTCCTCAGCTCCAACAGGTAAGAGTTTTCCTTTAATTGTGCTCCAGAAATATCCCACTTTCCTCAAAGTTCCAGCATTAAAAACATTATTGTGGTGACATTTCACCCCAGCACTTACCAATCTGATCATTCCTCTTTTAAATAAAAACAAAGAAATGAACCTTCCATATGGGAAAAAGGTCATTCTTGCTTCACTCTGACAGCAGTATCTCAGATATCTTATCATAAATCGAGGAAAATTAAACTTAATATCACTCATCAAAAGATACATTATATACATGTCAGGGTACAGAATTTTCTCCATCTCAGCCATCCTTGGTGCTAAACCAGTCTGAACAAACTTTACTAAGATTTTCTGATCAGGCTCCAAATCTTTAATAAACATCTTCTTTATCACTTTGGTTCCAAACAGAAAAGACATAATGTCTTCAGACTTATGTACAGAATCTCCAATATTCCGTAAATCGAAATGAAAAACTCCTTCATGAGGGCAGTTAAGAATTTGACTTATCTCTACAGATGATATGGAAAAGTCCTTATCCTCTATTTGAGCCAACAAACTGTCCTCCGTATCTCCAAGGATAAACTGAACAGTTCTAAAGAAATGTCTCATTTCTGCCTCATAAAGAAACTCAGAATTTTCACTATTAAAAGCTTGCTCAAGGCTTTGAAACGATAGCGCTTGCTTCAACAGTAAATTAGTTTCAAACAGCCATTCTAAATCGATGACTTTACCTTGCAGTATTTTCCGACCAACTACTTTAGATTTCTTTGCAGCACTGCTCTCGGCTTCATCTGGACGCTTAGTCTTTTCCATTTCAACAACGATTTCTGAAGGTTCGTAAGTTTAGGGTTTGAAGATTCAGAAAAGGGTTTTGGAGCAGATGTGCGGTTTTAGGTTTTCGAAAGGGTTTCCGAAAAAGGTGAAAACAATTTAGAAGGTGAAACGGTTCTGACAGCCTTGATTCCCGTGTAATCACTAATCATTACTTTTATTTAAAACAAAATAAAATTACTTATAGCGGGAAACAAAAAATTAAACAGAATTCGAAAACAGAATAAGAAAAAGAGAGGAAAAAAAAACTATTTAAAATTAAATAAACCTAACTCCCCCTTAATAAATTCAAACCTTGCCGTGGGAAGTGGTTTAGTAAAAATATCTGCTAATTGATTTTCTGTATTTACGAATTCTAAAAATATATCCTTTTTTAACACATGATCTCTTAAAAAGTGATGTCTTATATCAATGTGCTTAGTTCTAGAATGACTAATAGGATTTTTTGAAATATTAATTGCACTAGTATTATCACATAAAATAGGCGTATTATTGAAATTTAATCCAAAGTCCATAAGAGTGTTTTTCATCCACAACACCTGTGCACAGCAACTACCTGCAGACACATATTCTGCCTCGGCTGTTGACAGGGCAACTGAGTGTTGTTTCTTACTAGACCATGATACTAAAGACTTTCCTAAAAAGTGACATGTTCCTGAAGTACTCTTCCTATCTAATCTACAGCTTCCAAAGTCAGCATCTGAATATGAAATTAAATTAAAATCAGAGGTTTTTGGATAAAGCAGAGATTGATAAATAGTACCTTTTAAATATCTAAAAATTCGTTAACAGCAGTTAAATGAGATTCTTTGGGATTTGATTGAAATCGAGCACAAAGACATACTGAATACATTATATCTGGTCTACTAGCAGTAAGATATAACAAACTACCAATCATACCTCTATATAACTTGTTGTCCACTGATTTTCCAGTTTCATCCAAATCAAGTTTTATATTAGTACACATAGGAGTTGTAAATGTCTTGCTGTTTTCAAGCCCAAATTTCTTAAGTAAATCAGTAATGTATTTGCATTGATTTAAAACATTTCCAAAATCTTTTTGAAATATTTGAAGACCCAAAAAGAAATTTAATTCTCCCATCATACTCATTTCAAATTCTTTTTGCATTAATTCTGAAAATTCATGACAAAGAATTTTATTGGTCGATCCAAAAATTACATCATCAACATAAATTTGAACCAACAAAACATTATTTTTCACAGTTTTCTTAAAGAGTGTTGGATCTGGTAGTCCAACAGTAAAATCATTTTTCAAAAGAAAAGAACTTAGTCTTTCATACCAAGCTCTTGGTGCTTGTTTAAGGCCATAAAGAGCTTTAGTAAGTTTGAAAACAGAATCTGGTTTTTGAGAATTTTCAAAACCAGGAGGTTGCTCAACATAAACTTCCTCCATTAAATAACCATTTAAAAAGGCAGATTTAACATCCATCTGAAATAATTTAAAATTCATATAAGATGCATAGGCTAAAAGGATTCTAATGGCTTCTAACCTGGCTACAGGTGCAAAGGTCTCATCATAATCTATTCCTTCTTCTTGATTATATCCTTTAGCTACTAATCTTGCTTTATTTCTAGTTATTATCCCTTGATCATCCTGTTTATTCCTAAAGACCCATTTAGTTCCTATTACTGGATAATCATGTGGTCTTTCAACTAATTCCCAAACCTTATTTCTCTTGAACTGGTTCAATTCATCTTGCATTGCTATTACCCAGCTCTCATCATCTAAGGCTTCTTCTATGGTCTTAGGTTCTTGTTGGGATAGGAAAGCAGAGAATTCAACTATGTTTCCAAAGTTTCTTCTAGTTTGAATACCAGTCTCTAAGTCACCTATCACAGATTCTAAAGGGTGATTTTTTGAGGTTCTAGACTGTCTAGGCATTACATTCAAAGGCTCTTCAGTATCATGTTCTTCTGAACTGGACTGAATTTCTTTTATATCATTTTCAAAATCATTCTTTAAATTCTCAGGTCTCATGTTTTCATTAGAATCAGGTTCATCTATTTGTTCTATCCTTTTCTCAAAAGGATCAGATTCATCAAATTTCACATGAACTGATTCTTCAACAATCCTTGACTTTTTATTATAGACTCTATAAGCTTTGGAGGTTGCAGAATATCCTAAGAAAATACCTTTATCAGATTTTGGATCAAATTTACCAAGATTATCTTTGGTATTCAGGATGTACACCTTGCATCCAAAAACTTTAAAGTAATTTACTTTAGGTTTTCTATTATTCCATAGTTCATAGGGTGTCTTTTTCAAAATAGATCTTATTAAAATTCTATTCATTATATAACAAGCTGTATTAATAGCTTCTGCCCAGAAATATATAGGTAGGCTATATTCATTTAACATAGTTCTAGCCATTTCTTGAATAGTTCTATTTCTTCTTTCTACAATCCCATTTTGTTGAGGTGTTCTTGGAGCAGAGAAGGTGTGTTTAATACCCATGTTTGAGCAAAAGGAACTAAATTCCTGGTTCTCAAATTCTCCACCATGATCACTTCTCAATGAGATTATATTAAAACCTTTTTCATTTTGAATAGATTTACAAAAACCTTCAAATAAACTAAAAGCTTCACTTTTAAATTTCAAAAAGAAAATCCAAGTAAATCTAGAATAATCATCAACTAATACATAAACATATAATTTACCATTTAAACTTGCTACTCTTGAAGGTCCAAACAAATCCATATGGATAAGTTATAGAGGTTTAGTTGTAGCAACTTTATTAACAGATTTGAATGATGATTTGTGTTGCTTGCCAAGCTGACATGCATCACAGAATCTGTCATTTTCAAATTTGAGACTAGGCAAATCAGAAACTAAATGTTTCTTAGATAATTTATGTAAAGCATATATATTGCAATGACTAAGTCTTCTATGCCAGATCCAGGATTCACTTATATTAGCAGTTAAGCAGTTTACTTGTTGTTTACACAAGGAATACAAATCCAAAGTATAAACATTATCAGTTCTGGGTGCTCTAAACTTAAACAGTTTATCTTTAGAAACAGTACAACTATTGTTAGTAAAATCAACAGTGTATCCATCATCACAGAGTTGAGAGATACTTATCAGATTGTGTTTTAACCCTTGTACATAAAGTACTTTGTTGATTGAGACTGTCTCTGGATCTCCAACTGTTCCAATACCAATAATCTTTCCTTTGGCATTGTCACCAAAGGTGACAAGTCCTCCTTCCTTTCGAGTAAGAGAAGAGAAATTAGCTGAAGTTCCACTCATGTGTCTTGAGCAGCCACTGTCCATATACCATATTTCTTTCTTTCTTTGGTGACCTGCTACCTGCAAAGACATTCAAACAAATTGCTTTGGTACCCATATTTTGTTGGGTCCAGGAGTGTTAGCAAGCAGTGATCTGGGTATCCAGATTTGCTTTGTTTTCTTAAAATTGATTGAATCATATAGATCGTTGGAAATATAAGCTTTCTTAATTCCACATATCTGAGGTTGTCTTAGAAAACAGTTTTTAGCTATATGACCTCTTGTTCCACAGTAGTTACAAATAACCTGTTTAGTGCTAGGAACAAAATAATTTTTGTATAACTTAGGTTTTTCTCCTTTACTTCCAATTCCAAACCTTTCCTTTTTAATTACAGTTTTTCCAAGTATCTCATTTAAGGTGTTTTCTCCTTTTGTAAAAATTAATGCAGCCGTTTTATAAGATTCTACTTCATCCTGTAGAGTTTTTATTTTTGATTCAAAATTAATTTTATTTGATTCAGCAGAATTGTATTTGTCAATTAATTCCTTATGTTGTTTTAGCAAAGTATTTCTCTCATCTGAAATAGCTTTGTACAAGTTCTTTATAGATTTATATTTATTAAATAATGAGTCATACCTTTCTTCAAGCATATTGCAGTAAGCTGCAAGTTTTTTATTTGAGAGGCTTGTTTCAGAGTTTGATTCATTATTTGAGTCAGAGGAATAGTATGAGTGTACCTCATCAGTTTCAGCCATGAAACACATATTTGCTTTTAAATTGGCTTCCTTCTTCTCTGAGCTTGATTCAGAAGAATTACTTGAGTCTTCAGAAACACTCCAAGTAGCTTTCATAGCTTTCTTGTCTTTCTGCTCATAATCATCTCTTTTGAAGAATTTCTTCTTCTTTGCATCTTTCAATTTTGGGCAATCTGGTCTGATATGTCCCATCTTTTTGCATTCATAGCATCTCACTTCCTTGCTATCCTTTTTAAAGGATTTCTTGAAGTCTTTCTTCTTACTATAAAACTTTCTGAATTTTCTGGCTAGCTGTGCCAGTTCTTCATCCGAATTTGAAGAATCAGAGCTTTCTGATTTAGCACTCACTTCTTTGTTCTTCATCTTTCTATCCTTTTGTTGAGAAGTCACTTTCAAAGCAGTATTTTCCCTTTTTATGTAGACTTTATGCTCATTTACCTCATCTTGCATTTCAGCTTCGTACATCATCAGTGTACCAATCAGTTCTCTCATAGTTAGATCTTTAACAGAAGTTGATTGTCTGATTGCTGCAGAGATTCCATTCCATCGAGTAGGAAGTACTCTCAGTACCTTCAACGCTTGATCAGCCTGCTTGATTGGTTCTCCTAGAGCTGTTATATTATTGACAATTTCTGTCAATCTTCCATTCATCTGAGTGATGCTCTCTCCTTCAATCATTCTGAAAGTATCGAATTTTAACTTAGCAGTTGCATATCTCATCTGTCTTACATTATCTGTTCCTTCATAAGCAACAGCTATTGTTTGCCACATTTCATATGCAGTCGGGCATTGAGATACTCTGTTAAATTCGTCTGGTCCTAGACCACAGATGATTGCATTCATAGCTTTTGAATTTATGTCATACTCAGCCTCTGTAGCAGCACTCCATGTATCGGGATTTTCAGGAATTTCATAGGGAGTCAGAATCTTTGAATAGACTCTGTAACCAAGATTTTTCAGATAAATAATCATACGTGATTTCCAGCAGCCATAATTATCTCCATTAAAGTAAGGTGCTCTGACCATTGACATTCCCTCTCTCATATCAGCCATGATACACTATGTATAATCTTTAAATACTTCTAGCTTGATAGGACTTTAGAAATAAGAAGCTCCTCCTTTGATACCAATTGTTGGATCTGAATCTACGGATTATACACAAGAGGGGGGTGAATTGTGTCTTTTTCAAATTATTACAATCTCTTCAATTTGGACAAATTCTGTTCACTATGCTTTTGCACGATTAAATATGCAGCGGAAAAAGTAAAAGCATGAACACACGGATGTATAGTGGTTCGGGGAACAGAAGGCCCCTAGTCCACTCCACCAACGCTCAAATCCACGAGCTTGGCGATTTTCACTATCTGGTCCTCGTTTCCACAGACCCGTCCACAACTGAGTACAGGCAGTTGACACCTTTACAAGACTCAGGCACACACAGCCTTCCTGGTTCAAACACGAACCCACACAGCATAGAACGAGAAGCTGATCACTCAAAAATAAAAAAGGTTTCGATAAAGAAACACTTCTCCAGTTGTTCTTCACAATTGCAACAGAATGCAATTGACAGTAGATAGATCGTCGTCTTCAGAAAATAAAGATCTGTAATCAAAACAGTTCTGAGTCGATCCAGTTGCAATAGATATTACCAGAAACTTCACAACTTCAGCAGCAGTAGATTCACAACAGGTAGTCGATGTAGAACACGTGAATCTGCTATCAAAATCGTCCTTTGGTAAAAAGGATTTTACACTTCTTCTCGATCACCAGAAAAGAACGCTTTCACACAGTCTCTGTTTTCTTGCTCGTCAAAAGATTAATAAATCTATATTTCACACACTTTCCCGTGTATATATATATCTCCGAAGTTTCCAAGATAGAACATATATTCAAATCTGAGAAAATCTTCCGCATAAATAGATCCATGAAAATCTCCTTTAGATTCACGATATTAAATGAAATAACAAAGCCGTTGTAACTCCCCTGAAGAATCGGCATAAAAAGCTCCGTTTAAATCAATCATTAATCCGTTGTAAACCGTCTTTGATTCAGTCAAAGTCGTATTTAAGAATCAGCTCGAAATCCGCCTAATAATCCGCTTGATTGACTAATTCAAAAGGAAATATCGTCTGTCAAAAATATCCCGACGCCAAACGTAGGGTTGATGACGTGGCTCCAAACGTAGGGTTCACAAACGTAAGGTTCAGAACGTAAGGTTCAGAACGTACATACTTTCTCTTCAGCATTCAAACGTAGGGTTGATCATCCATACTTTGTCTTGCTTCAACTCTCCAAAGAACGTACAGTTGATTATAAAAGTAAGGTTGATGATCCATACTTTTGAGAAACAAACTCAACACTGAAAACTAACGTACGGTTTCTCTTCCATACTTTTCAACAACGAAAACGTAAGGTTCCTTCCAAACGTAATGTTCTTCTTCCATACTTTTCAACAACGTAAGGTTCATTAACCATACGTTTCAAAATAACATAAAAAGTAAACTTTTCATCCATACGTTACGTTCATCAACGTAGGGTATGAACAGTGATTCCAGTATGCGCTAAAATTGATCTCGCGCTACAGTGATTCCAGAACGCGCTAAAATTGATCTCACGCTACAGTGATTCCAGAATACGCTAAAATTGATCTCGGAATAAATGAAGTATAAAATCTCGTTATATAAAATAAATTCCTGCAAAATACTCAACGAAATAATTAGTAAATAATTAAGGGTATTTGTGAGCATCAAAATCATCATAAAGAGACAGAGTATTATTTAAAATAATCTCCCCCTTTAAAAAACATTATTTTGAATTGTTTGAAAACAATACATTGCTCAACAGATATATGGAGACTCCTATCCTATTTATTTTCCATCTCAGCCAACTACTCCACCTTTTGGTGTGCCCATCCCACAAATCAATAAATATCTGAGACATCATCAGATGATATCGTTGTAGATTCATGACTTGATTACTGATACTCCTTTGGAAGAATTTTATGATGAATAGGAATGAATTCATCATATTTTTTATTACATGGGGGTAGATGGTTTTGATTAAAAACCACTAAAATAAATCATCAGTAAAATTATCCTAACTCATCATGATTTGGCCACCAATGAGAGGGAATTGAATGATCTTGAAGATGAGGCTCCCCTTGCCGAATAGTTGAAGGAGGTGTTAGAGGAAATGGAGTAGGGTTTCCATTTTATATCTAAATTTCATTCACATATAGATGAATGGAACATTAAAATATAAATATATGAGGAAATAATAGATCAACCAAGGTATGAAATTTCAATATTATCATCCTCATTGAAAACATCTCAAAAGAGTGTTGAGGAGACCACTAATTTAGTCAAGACTCTCTATCCTAGGGTAGAAGTAGAAGAGGAGGGATGAGGGACACTTTTTTGTTCAATTGATGCTTCTTGTGAGACTCTTTCAAACTTTCCTAGATTAACTGGTCGAATGTCATTGTAGTTTGATAGGTGATATGCACTCTGTGTTTATGATATTCTTAGATAGAATAAAAAATGTATAAATTCCTCCTATATCACTCTATCAATGAATTTTTTTTCCCAAACCATTCATGTTTTTATCTAGTTTTTCTTTCATTACTGATGTGAATCCCTTTTTTTTATATAAAGTTGCTTGAATCACCAATGATACCCATAATTTTTATAGTATCAAGTAAACTTGGTAGCCTATATTTGAGTGTTGAAATTATAATAGATTCTTTTCAAGAAATTTCCAAAATTTCCCTCCAACTAGAGATTCCATACAGATATATCTACTCAATCTATCTTGAGATTACCTGATTCAAAGAAGGATAATTGGGTAGAATATATGTATCATAGAGAGGGTTCTCAATATTTTTCTAAATCTAATGGGCTTGGAGATAATAGATTAATTTTCTACAAGGACATGTGTTGGTCCTTAAATTATTTTACATTATTTCATACTAAATCTCTAATGTGATGTATTTTATGTTCTTTTAGCTTGGACCTTCTATCATTGTAGTTTAGGGCCTTTTATCTCAGACCTTATATCGCTGTAGTTAAAGGTTTTTAGATCATACCTTCTATCACTTTAGTGTATGGTCATTTATCTTGGATCTTCTATCGCAGTAGGTTTGGGTATTTTATCTCAGACCTTCTATTGTTGTAGTTTATTTTATTTAATGTTGGACCTTATATCATTATAGTTTATGGTATTTTAGATCATACCTTCTATCACTATAGTTTAGAGACATTTAGATCAGACCATATCTCCCTATAGTTTATGGTATTTTATCTCAAACCATATATATTTATAGTTTTGGGTCTTTTAGGTCAAACCATTATTCACTTTAGTTTACTGTATTTTAAATCGGACCTTATATCATGGTAGTTAAGGTCCTTTAGCTCAGACCATTTATCAAAATAGTTTAATGTATTTTATCTAAGACCTTATGATGCCTTGAATTTAAATGTCTTACTACCATCACTTGATCAATTATTATGAAATATGAAGTAGACATTCCATGAAAGATCCAAAAAACCCAAGGGTGTTGAGTTCTATCATGGTATTTTCGAGGCTCATGAGGATTAGAGATCCTTTCCTACAATGATTATGTGGCCCTAATTTGTTGTTCAATGACCATATGTGTTAGTATAATTTTCAAAAATGGACATCTATACTCTTTTCCATGGTTCATGGAATATTTTTAGGGGGAATATTGGTTATGGGTGAGTTACTATAGATTCTAGGTCCGCCTCGATAGTTGGTGTATGGATAGTATAATTCATAACCCGAAATCTTGAGTAGGTGAATATTGGATGGGGAAAAAATTTCAGGGATGACCCATAACACCCTAAGGTGCTGGGTTCCACCACAGTGTTTCCAGGGATCACAATTATTGAAGCTTTTTTATTTCAAAGAGGGGGTGCCTTTTGTTCATGGGTCAATGCCCTTATGCATTGATAGAATGGTCAAGAAAATATGATATCTAATCCTTTGTGATATCCATGAGATAATTGTAATGAAATGAATGTTCAGATGATGAGGTTGGGTATAGAGGAATATTTTACATGAAGGATTCTATCACCCTAGGGTAGTTCGTCTTTTAATTTTGAAGCGTGGACCCTATTCCATGTGGTTGCAAATCACGAGGTGTGATCCATAAAAGGTTCAATAATGGAGTGTCACATTCCATCTTTGAGAAGATCTACAAAACATGATGACATAACATCAATGATTTCAAATTTTATTAGATAGTTTGGTATGGGGATTATAAATATTAGTCCAGTGTTCTTGGTTCATGAGGATGATATGAGAAAATCATTTGAGGAATGGCTGATAACATAAAGAGGCGTCGAGTTCTTACATGTGGAAATAATGGATCAAAAGAATCTGAAATCCCTTTTTCAAATTGATCCATTTGGATGAAAACAATTGGAAAATATATAGGATCCATAAGAATACATGAATTATGAAATAATGGGTCCCATGAAGATGGGGATCCTTTCCCAAAGGCCATGGAAGGTTTACAGTGATTCGATGTGCTCAAATCATGAAGTATTATTGGTAGAATGTGTAATATACAAGAAGGGATCAAGAACCCTAAACTTTATGTCACTTCCCAGTGAACATATTCTCATACAGAGGAGATATGGGAAATTATTACTCTAAATTTTTTCTAAACCATTATGTTCAAATAGCATAGCTTGTATATTACTAGGGCTATAGAGTATTACCTAAGAGTTTATGATTTATTTATTTATGCCCCAATATTTTTCAAAACTCTGGATATGAAGAGTTTAGAGAGTGAATACTTGAATTTTTCTCAGGCTTCCCTTTATGAGTTTTCATCATGATATGTTTTGTGTCTCTTTCACCAATTATTTAGTGTCTTGCGATTTGGAACATATTAAGATATATTTTATGGTCATAAAACTTTGGAAAATGTGAAGGTAGTTTATGGGAAAGGAACACATAGACTTAATATGGGGGATGATACACAAGAGCCTAATTAGGTTACCCAGGGTAAATAGTACCCCAAAATCCATTTAAGTGGGAGATGAAAATATAGTAAATCATTGATTGAGGTTCTCAGGTCACGAGTATTGATATGGGAAAATCATACATGGAATGACTTAGAACACACTAAGGCGATGAGTTATACCCAGGTGATGGTAGGGCTCACAATAATCTGAATTAACTTTTTACAGAGTGACAAATTTGGTTCAATACCACAGGTTCATATGAAGATTCCATATGCTTGAATTCATAGTAAAAAAAAGGTCCCTTGAAGCTAGTTATCTTTTTCCAAGGTCATTGAATCATTTGTTGCAACATGATGTGCTTGAGACATGAAGTGTGATTTATGGATTGAAGTGATTAAAATATGGAATAAGAACTCCATACATTGGATTAACAGGGTAAAGGTCATATGTTTCTTTGAAAAAAGATGATAATGGATGATAGTCTACACAATTTAACATTGTGTAGCAAGGATTTAATTTCTTCCATGTAGTTTAACATCATTTTATGAAGACACTTTTTTAGAAATGTAACAATATGTGTTTATGAAATATTTATTCTGTAGTTTTAATATCTAGTGAGTATGATGTTTTCCTTGATGTTTAATCATCATGCAGTAAGGAAGTGGTAACTGATGTAAAAACTTGTGGAAGATATATTACATGCAAAAGAAGGACACAGAAAGATCTAACTCATACATAGGAAAAACAACCTTGTATGTCTTAACCACTATGTAGTTGGGATGCATTTATTTTATCAGTTGTTTTATATTAGATCGGGATTGGAGATCTGGGCTTCACTATATATCCTATGATTATAAGAATCAATCCACACATAGTGCTTTAATGAGAAACTCTATACACAGTTTGGACCCACGCATTGAGGTGGGAAATGATTGCATTGATTGTTGTAGTTGGGCCAAGGATTGGAGACCCAGAAAACACTATGTATCTTTTGATGATAGGAATCAAGACATAGGTTGTTCTTGAAGAATCCTCCTATGTAATTCCAACCAATTCACATATAGGAGGGATTTTTATGCTTATTTATTGTGAATGGACCTATTGTTGGATATTTGGGCATCAATAAGTATCATGTGATGTTTGGAATCAAGTCACACATAGTTTTTGTATAGAGGTGTGGTAGGAGTCCAATCACCAACAATAGTGGCCCACTCAAGGGAGGTCCACAAGAATGTGCAAAATTAAATTGTATATAGGAAATCCAGCATGATGTTTAATGTCATGTAGTGAGGACTCATGGTATACCTTTTAAGGCATTTTATTCATGCCATGATGATCCTTTCATGAGATATTATGGCTTGTTTTCTGGGGAATTACATACTAAAATTCATAATTTCATTTGATCTATTATCAGTGTTAGAAAAAATAATGTGATGGGTTCATCTCATGATGCATAGGAAACTAAGGATAATATAGAGACATTTTCTATCATGTGGTAGCTAGAATAAGATATATGATCATGGAGTCCCTATGTATCTCATTGAAAATGAGAATCAAGGCTTAATTAACATTAGCGATGTAGTTTAATATCATGAGATAAGGACATAGGTCATCTAATGTGAAAGGTAAGAAACATGATATTTGTGCCCAAAAATAGAGGTATGGTCATCACAACGTACACTGTGATGATAGGAACCAAGCCACACATAGTTCTTATAAGAAGGGACTCCCTATGCGGATCTGACACTCACATGGGGATAAGGGAACTTAATCCCTCATTTGAATAGATATAGGTCATATTCATAGATTTTTTTGTGTGGTGTTGATTAATGTGTAGTTTAACTTCATACAGTGAGGACGTACTCTTTAAACTTTGGAAACAAGTGGATATGACATGAGACATTGTCCAGCATAATGTCTTACTACAAGGACTTGAGATGTTGTGTCATTTAATTCCTTTCTCTAGGATGATCTTGTGCTATTTAATGTCATGATTCCAGGATGAGGGATTCTTGATGAAATTTATGAAAATTATTTCTTGATAAACCTCACAATTGTTGGGGGGTGTAGAAGATTCTCATATATCATCACCAATGAGTATCTTCCATCATGATAGACCTTATGTATGATGTAAAGATGTTCCATTTTGGTTCCATATTTAGAGGCTTCTTAACTGGAATCATTGGGGTCCTGAGATCCAATACAATTCTCCTTGGAGTAATGAATTAGGGTTAATCTTTTTATTAAAGGCTCATGTGATCCAATTATAATGGACATCAAGGTTGTTTAATTTTTACAACCTGTTATCATTGAGCAACTCCAATTCATCCATTCGATTTTAAAATTTCTCAATAATAGAGATAATATTTTAATCATTTTTATATGTTTTCAATGATCTAATGCCTTTAAATTTCCCGATTTGAGTGTATCTTCATGAGATATATATTTTTGGTTTATTTTGGAATAAAATGTAATTTTTTTGTAATTCTACAATTTTAACAAATTTTAATCACATCGGTATATTTTGAGTGACATTTAAAATATTATTCCAATTTTGGTGATTATATTTTTCTATGATCCCTTAATTTTCTTTCCTTAACTTTCCCTTCTAGACCAAGAGCTTTTTTGAAAATATAAATTCTCAAAAAAAGAATCTAGTTGAATTTTTTAGGGCTAATAGATTGAACCCCATCCTCAGCAACGACACTAAATTTGACACAAACCTATCTTGGGGCATGTAAAATTTTTTTTTTATATTACCTATGTGTAGTCTAGTAATTAACCCTAGGTAGTATCTAGAAGAGGAGTGTACACAAATTTTTTTCACTTTTAATTAGAGAAGGAATGTAGTGTTTTTTTTGAAATATTTGGTTTTGGAAGAAATAAAATAAATGAAATAAATTAATAAAATAAATGAAATTAAATTGGGAACATAATTGATTTAAAACTATATTATGATAATTTTGATCAGGTCATTGTCTGTTTTATAGTTACAATGATATCCTTATTCTAATTAATTAAATACCCTTCTACTAAGTTGATTAAAGTGAGATTCTATGATCATTTTCTCGAAATACCTTTGTTAAATGGTTATGGTTTGAGAAAAAATTACCAAGATATTAGTTTGGTCTACTATACTTCATTTTTTGAGAGAGTTTCAATGAATATAATCAAATAAATTTGGAAAAATATGATCATGTCTTGTTTAAAAAAACCAATCACCAGCATCCACTACCCCTCTCACAAGTACTAATAATCACTGATTACTTCACAACTAATTCATGTTTTATTCCATCATATGTAAACTAGATCCTAGTGGAGGGTGATGATGATCATTGAAAAAATCAAAAATAAATAATGAAATAAAAAACCAAATATGATCACACTTAATAATAGAAAACAACTATATAAAATTGAAAACAACATTGATGAAGAGAGAAAGGGTTTTTATTTTATAAAGTACAAGAACTCAAGTATTACAAAATAGAAAACCTACCCTTCTATAATAACTCAAATATTTACCCCACCATGGTAAGGGTAATCTAGATAAATGGGGTAGGACATGAACAATTTTTTTTTAAAGAGATGGCATGGAAGCTAAATGACTTCTACCATTTCTCTCTAGAATTTAATAAAGTGTCCAAGGTCCAAGAAGATTCACCCTTAGTCTTCCTTGATTTTTCTTAGGAGATCCAAGATATGGAGGATCCTAAAAACCTTATTATATCTTCTACTACTGAACTCCAATAGGTGATTTCCAATGAAGAATAGATTGAATCTTAACAGACTAATGGAGATGATCATTCTATGAAATCATTATCTTATAATATTGTTGAAACTAAATTGGGAAGAAACTATAATTATTTTTAATTTTCATAATCATCCAAAACTTGAATTTCCATGTTAGATGAGGATGAAAATAAATATTAAATTGAGAAGGTACATATGGATCTCCCTAAACTAGATGAATTATTATTAGAGGGAGTTCAAGCAGTGACCAATGTGGATTTTCCAGATGAAAATGAGATGCCTCATAATCACATTAAAATGGAATAATTTGATATTGGTTATTAATGATTTGTTTTTTTTTCAACAAGAAATATACATTTAAATTCATTTTAGATATTTTATTAATTCATCATACCTTGAGAAATTAGTAGACATTGAAGAATAGGTTGTGCAAGTAGAAACTAAGAAAGGGGAGGAATCACTCATTATCCTACCCCAACTATGCATGTTTTATCTCATTACCATGGGGTGGATTTGGAGTGCTATATCCATGGAGTCCTCAACAAAAACAAATAAGGTCATTAGAAAAAAATAATTTTTTTTCTTCATGAGAAAGAAACTTCACCCACAATTAAATAGGGGATAACCTATTATAACTTCCCATATGGAGGATGTCAAAACATAGGGACCACATTGGGTATTAAATTAAGATAATACTTTATTTTCTCATTTTATTTATATTATATTTTATTTTATTAAATTTATTATGTTATATTTTTATCTCTTTCCCGTATGTTTTCAGTGAGAAACGCTTAAGAGCATTACTCAACATTGCATTACGAATAAGTCAGGTTGTACCGTTCCTTAACAATTTCCTTCTTATTGTGATTAAATTAAAATTATGATTATATATTAAATAGAACTGTATTCATTGAGGACTCCATATAATTTAAGTGGGGGTATGGAAACATTGATGTTTAGTATATTCAATTTTCTTCCTTTTTAATTTTTCGTTCAATTTTTTTTTTAAACTTTCTAGATCAAATAAAAATCATTGAAATTTTTAAAAACCAATTCTATGAGTGAAACAATTTATTCCATGAAACTGAGCCTAAATGAATTTTTCAAATAACATTGTTTCATGTTAAAATATTTTTGTAATTTCAGGAATAATCTTATGATTTTTTAATCTCATGCCACAGTTCACTGTCTTTTTCTTTGAAATCACTTTACCATGAGGATTTTGAACCATTTTTTAAAATTATTTACTTTAACCTAATTTATTGAGATAACCAATCCATGATTTCATTAACTGTAATTTGATTTATTCCTGTCAAAACATAATTGTTTGAGGTATGTGTGTTTTAAATGATTGAGTCATTTATTTGGTTTCAAAGACACCTTTTTAGTAGAAATTTTTTATTCTATTCTTTTTTGTATATTTAATCATTTTAGCCCATTGAATCAATGAAAATATTGTAATTTTAGCTACATTACAAGACAATTTTCCCTATCAAACATACTCTTGATGTGAAATTGAATGATTCTTACATAAGTGTGGGGGAGGATGTATTGTATTTTGATACCTCATTTTATGATAATTTTGGTGAAAATAAAATTTTGAATAGATGATTTTTATGATGATGAATTTATTCTATTGAAAGTTTTTCCTTTATAGAGCTCTCATTAGAAACGAATTTGTTCCTTTCTGAAGCATCTAATGGATAAAGAATGTTGTGCCAATCTGGGTCATTCAATAAAAATTGAGAAAATTGAAATTTTTGTGGATGAAATGTTTAATGTTTTTCCCTTAATATTTCATGATTATGGAGCTGATTTTATACTAAGGGGAGTGAGGGGAAGACCATACATGAGTGAAAATTAGAATCATTCAATTTATTTTCTAATGGATCCAATCCCTCCTCATTCGATATTATAATTTATTAATATCTGAATCCTAAAAATAAAAATCCAAATGAAAAACCTAAAAATTTTACATGATAAACACATGTACATTAATCAAATTCTGTGGAGAAGTAAGAATTTATCATTCTTATGGAAACTCTTTTATGAGTTTGGTTAAGAAAACACTTGTTGAAAATTCACATTTCTGGGATTAGACAAAATTCACCGGAGCCTTGTATTTTGTGTGCATGGAAGATAAATGAAGTGGGTATACATAAAATTAAATAAATGGAGAACATGAAATAATGGTTCTTGATGAGTTGTTATATATTTTTTCTTCTAAGGTGTGGAATTTTTAGATCTCATGGACTTGGGTTTCAGATGTACATTGATTTGATATTGATGCTTACTTGTCTAGGGGACCATATCCTAAATATAGAAGAATTGATAGTGACAATATTTTTATAATGTTTTATATTTTTTAATGATTTAATGGCTACCAATTTATCAATTTGAGTGTATTTTAATGAATTTTGGATATTTGGTGTGTTTTGGGCTAAAATTTGAAAATTTATTTTTCATGAATTTTAACAGATATTAATTAGAAGAAACTTATGGGTATAAAATTTATAATATTATTCCAATTTTATTTATTCTGTTTTTTAGGATATCTTTATTTATTGGTTTCATGTTTCTCTTATATATGAAGAGCTGATTCCAACATCCCTTGGCCCAAAAGAATCAATCATTTAAAAAATTGTTCTGGTGGAAAAAGTGGACCCCGCCTCGAGAAAATGAAACATAACTCTTGATAAACACCTCCATTTGAGGTGATTCCACTTGTATTTGAAAGAGAACTCATAAGTTCTTTTTAAAAATACATTCCAAGGAGGTACACAATATTTATAAAATCCATTGAATGATATACACTGAATGATGATTTATGGAATTCACTGCCACAATAAGTCATAAGCAATATTTATTCCATTATATCCTCTAGAAGAATCCAATTAATGTTATATTTTGAGTGAAGATATGAAATTAAATGTTGAAAATCATATAATAAGGGACACTATGGTTATTAAAACATATGTTTTTTCAAACATGAGAAAATTTTGGAGGAGAGATTCTAGTGGACAACATTTATACCTTTCCATTTTTGTACACTTTTTTTTAGTTTTCTAATGCATTCTTCAACACCATTCATATCAATTACCCTTAACATGGTGGGGTAATAATTTGAGTTACCATGGAAGGGTTGTTTTTCTATTTTTTTAATTCTTTTTCTCTTTAAATATTAAATAAATACTCATTATCTATTTTGGAAAGTTGTTTTTAATATCATATAGAGGTTATTGTTATCAAGTGTGATCATATCTGGTTTTTGATTCTCTTGTTGATATTTTATTTATTCAACGATCATTATGTTCCTCCACTAGGTTCTTGTTTATATACGATGGAATAGACTAGGGCTTAGTGGGGGAAGTACTCATCGATATTTAGTACATGTGAGAGGGGTAGTGGATGTTATTTATTTTTTGGTATAAACATGATGTGATTGGATATTTCCTATTTCATTTGAGGATATTCATTACAACTCTCTCGTAAAAGGAAGGAGAGTAGACCAAACTGAGATATTTATAAGGGTTTCTCTCACCATCACCATTTGACCAAGGGAGTTATAGGAAATGATCGTGGAATGTCACTATAATCAACATTGTAGAATAGCATTGAATTAAATGGAACAAGGATATCATTGCACTTGGAAAATTGACCCCAAAATGTTCATCATTCTCATATGATAGTTTTAAATCACTTATGTTTCGAATTTAATTTTAATCCTTTTCTCAATGTATTTCCTTTAATTCATTTCTTTCAAAACAAGCATTTACAAAAACAATACATTTGTTCCAAAAATTAGAAGTGAAAATCCATTTGTTGTTAACTCCTCTTTAGGAGAATACCTAGGTTTAACCAACAGAATACACTTTGGTAATATATATTTTTTTAACACCCCACGATAGGCATGTGTCACTCAACATCAAATATTTTTTCAAAAATGGATATTTTGAACAAAGGAAACTATACTTCTATGGGTAATGCTTCCTTGGTCCTATACAATAATGAGTATGGATTTTCATGTGAAACAGTATGCATGGTGGTAAGGTAGGCCCTTAAATCAAGGAAATGTTTTTCAAGCTATGAATTTTTATCCCTTTTCACTGTATTTTTGGATTATATTTTATAGTGTCTTATTGGAGGCCTCTATTTATCCATTTTCTTACACATAAAATGAAGATGAGTGATCGGGATTGATATTTTACACCTAGTATAGATTCTTAAACTCTTTAGAACAATAGTTGGTGTTGTTGTCTATATATATTGTTTGAGGGAATCTAAACATGGTGATGGTATGAGACTCTATGATGTTGATGGTATTCTTCATCCTTATTTCATTTAGGTATATTTCCCAAACCCATTTATAAAATAATTCATTAGTAGTAAGGATGTACTTGAACTACTTAGATGTGGTCGGGGTATATTACCCTGCAACATCAATTACCCAAATGGGAAATAGTTGGAAATATTCATTTGTATGTTTAAATTATGAGGATTTATTGATGAACTTTTCATGGATATGAAAGCATGACATTTCTTGGTGAAATCCACATAGTCTTATATCATGGTTTCTATTAATAACCCAACCTTCTAATTAGGTGGGAGAGCCTAGTCCTAGACTAATGAGTGGCCATAAAGCCCTCATGGACTTCTTCTATAATGATGTGAACCTCTTTCTATACTATGAATCTGAGGAGGATTTCATCAAATCATCTCTTGTAGATGGATTTTTATCATTTGGTTCATTCCATAGGGTTATCTTTTATGCCTGATACTAAATCTATTCATTTATGGATAAATTTATTATGAGAGTCATATTTTGGAGATAAATAATTATGGTATTTATCCCTCCAGTGGTGGATATCAGTTCATCATGCTTTGGGAGGTAATGAAATGATTTATTTCTTCCATATGACATATGAATATTGAAGAGACCATTCTTTGGTGTATGATACAAAATATTGTTTCCTCATGATCAGGGTTGGCTAGGATTTTGGATACATTTTCTAATACATTAGTGTGAATATTATGTGATTGGGGAACATGATGAAATGTGGGATCAAAAGGGAACAATGTCATTAGTTACTTAACATATCCAATGAGAGGGTATATATCTTCATTTTTGATAGAATATTAATCATTGATATACTTTATTACTTGTTCTGAATCCCATTTTATATTCAGGTGGGATTTCTACAACTATAGGGCTAGTTCCAAGCAAGTGATAAGGTATTTTATTAAACCTCATTATTCGTGCTTCCCTTGGATTGTGTCAAAGAGTAGAGAAAATTACATCATCTGGGAAAAAATAAAATCCCTATGAAAAATCGATTGATATTTGGGTTTTTATCCTTTTTACCATAAGAATTTAGAAGGCTCCATCAAAATACATCTCCCATGTCCAGGGAGTATCATGGTAAGAGAATTACCATTCATCTAAGACCTCGGTGTCCGCTGGTGTATTCATAGGGGTAGGCAAGGTTCCCTTGGAGTCCCCTTAACTCATTGATATTTTTTTTGTTGGAGAAATTCATAAAATAGAACTAGTCTTCGCACTATTGGCATCGCTTAAGAAATGATAGGGGACATTAATAATAAAACAGTGGGTTCCAATATCGTTATTAAAGTGTATATGGACAAGGCCTATGACATAATTGAGTGGAATTTCATTATTCGTGTGATGAGGCATATGGGTTTCTCAAAACAGGTTGTTGACCTTCTCTTTCGCTGCTATAATTCACCGTGGTTCTTGATTATCTTCATGGGAAAATCTTGAGGCTTCTTAAAGTTGGTTCATGGGCTAAGGCAAGGATATCCCCTTTCTCCCAGCATTTTCATTATGGTGCAGGATTCCCCCCGCAAATACCTTGAGCACTTCATGCTTCTTGGTTGCATCAGGCCCTTTCACTGTAGACCCCAATTCCACGGGGTCTCTCACCTCCTATTTACTGACGACATAGTGTTCTTTATTAATGGGTGCAACGCTTCCATTAAAGTATTTATCAATATCATGGGAGAATATTCTAAATGGAGTGGGAAAGTCATCAATTGTGATAAGAGATGTGTCTATTTTTCCTCCTCCTGCTCAGAGCGGTGTGCTAATCATATTGAATCCATTCTCGATATTCATAGAAGGTCATTCCCCATGGACTACCTGGGAGCCCCTATTGCTCCTGGACGTATCCGCATTCGTCACTTTGAATGTGTGGTTGAAAAGATTGCTAACATAATTTCTAATTGCAAGAATCGTTTTCTTTCCTTTGGAGGAAGAATCACCCTGGTTAATTGTGTATTGACCTCTATTCCGATGCACATTCTCTCCATTATCAAGGTCCCCAAGGCTGTTCTCCATGGTATTGAGAAGATCTTGAACTCATTTATTTGGGACGCCCATGATGATGGTAGATTCCATTGGGCTTCTTGGAACAATCTTGATAAGTCCCCTTCCAACTACGACATTAATGTAAGGAATGTTGTGGAAATGATGACCTGTTTACAAGGTAAAATGGCGTGGGAAGTGATTGAAGGCCGCTCCCTTTGGGCCAGATTTATCATCAACAAGTATGGAAAAGACCTGAATTCACCTAAAGGAAAACTATCCCCTCTTTGGAAGAACCTTCAAAGGCACATCCCAACTCTTGAGAATCTTTCTCGCTGGATTGCTGGGAGGGGGGATATCAGCTTCTGGAAAAAAAACACGGCGGGTTCAATGTTGGGCTATCCGGGTTGTCCTGCTCCGGAGTTGTCCTTCCAGGAAGCTAGCTACTACCCGTCCTTCATTCAGGCTGTATTAGACCACAACCAAAAAATTGTTTTTTGATACCATTACCATGGAAGAAACATAAGACTTGTGTATTTTCTCGGGCTCCACTCAGGGAACCTTTTCCGCAAAGGCTTACAGGAGATCACTTTATTCTTCCTCCAACAATGATCTGTGGGGAGATATCCTTTGGTGCAAAGAACTCCCTACCAAATATATCTTCCTGCTCTGGCACATCCACAAGCAGTCCATCTCTACTGATACAGATGTGAAAGGTAAGGGGGTTTGTCTTGTTTTTAGGTGCTATTGCTGCCAGGCTCACAAGGAAGAATCCTCCATGCATATGTTCTTTCAAAGAAACTGGGTGATCAGACTTTGAAATACGTTAGGGGAATTCTCTGGTTTCTCCTCACCTGCGAACAGCATCGACGAGTTTCTGCTCCAATGGTTCAACGGAGCCGGTTCCAACTTGACTGAATGGAAGGCGCATTCTCTCCTCCTTGCGGTGGGTTGCTGGTGTATTTGGGATGCGCGCAACCGGGTTCGTCATAATAAATTCCAGTCCTCAGGTTCGGCCTTGATCGTCAGGGCCATATGCCTTGCCTCCGAGCTCTCGGTTTTATTGAAACGCTGGTACGAGGCTCCTTCCCTAGATAATATTGTGTTGAATAAGAATTCTATTCCCACAGACTATCCCCATGGCCACTGGATCCGTTGGATTCCCCCGCGCTACGGCCTTAAGCTCAATATGGACGACTCATGTGGTGGCGGCATCATGCGGGGTGGAGGTGTTGTCCGTGATCTCAATGGATCTGTGCATCTTGCTTTCTGTTCTTACTATGGCCATGGTGATTCATTGGGTGCGGAAGCTAATGCCATCCTTAGTGGCCTTTCCCTATGTCATTCTAAAGGCATCACCTTAACGGTCGTTGAATCGGGTTCAAAAATTATCTGCGACTCTCTCAAGGGTCTTTCTCCCACTCTGTGGACTATTTCTTATGTGATCTGTAATTACAAGAAGTTCATCACCAGAAGGATGGTTATTACTCACACATGGCGCGGAGGGAATAGTGTAGCTGACTTCCTCGCCTCCAAGGTGCCTTCCGACTCTTCTCTAAAGGTGTACTCCATAACTGGCTCCCTCCCCTCAGGATGTGCTTATTTTTTAATTGGGGACTCCCTTGGCCTGCATCATTTTAGGCCCCCCTAAACATTTTCCTCTGCTTCCCCCTTCAATAAAATAAATAATGTTGTGTGTGGAACTAGTCTTCTCTGGGTAGACCTTAATATCACGCTGGTATACCACAAAGATAGGGATCTTCCCTGATGTCTCCCTTATAGAGCATTTCAGTAGATTCATCTTTAGATTATTTATTCGCAACATATCAAAGAATGTTGGATGTTCTATGAAGTGATCACATTGCTTTTAGGAATTGACCACCAGTTTTTTGAGATAGTATTCTACTATTCATCACTAGAACAACATAAATATGTGATACATAACACATTGATATATATCGCCAATGTTCTTTAACTAAAATGGACTGACTTCATATAAAAAGATCCACGAAGGTGCTATGAAGGATGTGGATTCATCGTCTTTAGGGTCCATCATTATTATATTGTACCCAAAATACCCATCCATAATGGAAATGGATTGGAAGCTAGCAGTTGCATCAATATAGAGCTCTATGATTGGTAATAAGAAATATTCCTTTGGGTAGTGATGGTTAAGGTCTCTGAAAATGATTTAGACCCAAATCTACCTGTTCTTTTTCTTGATAGTGAGAATGTTGGAGTGTCATCTTGTGTATTTCAATTCTCAGAAAAAGATTCCTTTTTTCAATTTGTCAACTTCCACCTCTACATTGGTGGAATTAGAGTGGTGAATTCTATTGGCTGTTTTCTTGATGACTCGATTCTTATTAGGTAATATGAGAGGGTGTGTAGAAACATCTAGATTCATTAGAATAATTTCTTTATAGTTCCAAGATATCCCATATCAGTGATTCTTTAGAAATTAAATATACATCTCTTTCACTTTGAGGGTAATAGTGATACTAATCAGTGTAGGTCCAGGTCTTTTTTTCTACTAGATTTACCTACCTAAGATTTTCAATGTTGGTGGATACACCTTCCTTGAATGAAGTAGGTGAATTCCTATGGTTATCCTCTTATTCTTCTATATTTATGATTATGGAGGAATTCTCATATAGATACAACAATATGGGGGAATATTTATCCCTATCGAGGTGAGATAGGTCCTGATAAGAGAATTTATCATCCCCTACTACACGTGTCATTGTATAGAGATGTTAGATATGATTGTCTTCTACATTGTCATTGGGAAAAAGAGGGTCTTGAACCTATGGGTCCATGTCTTTTACCGCAACCAAATTTAAGGGGAGAGAATAGTAACTATTGAGCACACTCTATTCATTTTTATGGTAGGTACCCAAGGAGATGGTGCCTGAAACCTATATATCATCATCCACCATTGGTTTTTTGCATCCAATTTTGTAAAAACATGCTTCAACAAATGTGGATTCAAAATTCTCTAAGGGGCACTATAACTATTTAGTATTACAACCATTCTATCAATGGTGTATTCTTAAATTGATGGAATATTGATGGTGCCACTATGTTTCTATAGATCTAGGGCCATCTGAGCAGGGAATTGAATGTGGTGTCTTACTAGATGACTATAAACTTGGTGTCATATGTGCGATCCCCAAACTAAGCATTGAGTTTGATCTTATTGAGTGGTTTTTTCTCATTATTATCATACACTTTAATGGTTATATTTGTGGGATAACAATCTTGATCACTATATTCCAAAAATAGGAGGTTTTAAACTAGGATGAGGTTGATATAAAAACCATTTTAAATAAGATTCCTTTGGATGTTGACATTATCGAGTCTTATAGAAACATATAGGGGTCATATTTTTATCTGGATGAACTCTTTCAGATCATGCTCTATAAAAAAATATATTGACATGGAATTCTGATCACATGTTCTCCATTCGATAGATCTTAGTTGCAGTGAATTTTTTCTCAACTTCTTGTGGTATTTAGAGATATTTAACAAGTTCCTCTCTATGTTATTTTTAATTGTGGAGTACATTGATGATTTAATGATTTATTGGGACAATAAACAACTATTTTAGAATGTAATATTTTTTTCCTAGAGTACATTTCTTACCGAGTTGGGGTTTATACTAGAAATGTGGCTCAACAATATTATAATTTGAGGTGGAAGGGACTTGTGATTGTGTAGAGGTCATGGGAGAGTATGCAGCTTGTGGGGTGGGTCATATAGGACTTACACATTTCCTAGCCTAATAGTATAATCGAACCCCTACTAGGTGGTCATACAGGACAACTGGGTGTGGATGACCACTGGAGAGTTTAGAGACTACTTCATGTATTTTATATGTTTCCATGAATGCATTACTATATGTCTAAACTACATATATGTTCTATTTGGGGATATGACTAAAATAATGGGTCCAAACATGCATGTGCTATCCACTATGTCCTCAGTTCCTACACATGAGGCCTCTTGTTCCCCGATTTGGTGAGGGGAATTCATAATTAGAGGCAAATTCATCATTATAGAAGAGGTATTTCAAGCGTACAACATTGAAAGAACAAAATAAGATCTCTTATTTAAATGAGGTTTCCTTTTTTTAGGGTGGTTCCCATACATTAGATGTTGAAGGGAAGAAATATACAAGAGTTCGAAATTTTGTTGGAGCAGAATATGAATCCTCCCCTTCTTTTTTCTTATTAGTTTTGACATTTGTGCCCACTTTTGGGAGACAGATCTTACCGAACCATCTTGGGTGGTGGAGCTATTTTGGGTCTATGTAGATGTTCTCCTAGGGTGGAATAATCCCGATAAACTATTTTATGATTCATCTATTTTAATAACATTAGTTCATTACTTGTCAAAAAATTATTCCAATCACTATATTCTTCTGAATGACTGATGGTTATGCATTCCACCTTCTCTAAGAAGTTATATAACACCACGTATCTAGAATCAACCATGCATTGAATGAATTCTTGGAAGATTATGTACCCTATAAATTATGACCCCGCCTTATATGGAAAATGTTGTAGCTGAGATAGTCAGTGACATTGACCTCATTGGGTTTCTTAGGATCTGGTTCATTTAGTAAGTTATTTTCCATGGATTCTGATAAATAATTGGGAATTTTTAATTTTGGAAGGAGTATTATTTATTCATATGTTCCTCAAATATCGGGTGGCCAATGTTTCAATATGCTTCTAGATGATTAATATTTTGTGGTTGTCGTCACTCAGTAGGTGGTGTTGGGTGGTTTGGGACCTGCCTATGTGCTTGGATAATAATTTATTCTTTCTTGAGAGTTAAATATATAGCTCCTACATTACCATGAATTTTTTCCTATGCTATTATCATGAGCTAGGATTTGTAATTTTTGTTGAATGTCTTATTCCATATGTTTTTCCATTTATACAAACTCATAGAACCCACCTAGATACTTCATTTGGATCAGGGGTGTAACAACTCATCCAAAATATTTTCATCATAGAGTTCCATCAATTTATCCTATGAGAGAGTGATGGTGAGTGAATAGGTTAAACTATTCCATCTAGATATAAAGTGAAGAACCCTCTCATTATCTTATTATTTTCAGTTTTTCATGTCAAAGACTATTATTTTCCTCAATGTAGAGATGAACTAATAAAATAGAATACAATAAAGGTATTCCCATCCTAAAATGAACCCTACTACAGACTTCTTTACCAAACAAAGGCTTTCCCGATCAGAGTCTGTAAAAAATAACTCAATTTTTCCCCTAGTTGATCTCAAGGGCCCGTCATGAGACTAAATTAAGATATTATGTGTGTGAGATATTGTTCAGGGTATCCTATATTGTCAAAGCTAGATAATGTATTATTTCCAAAATTGGGTGGGGAAAGATTATCCTCCACCCACTCGGGATATAGATTCCTCTTAGGCTACACATGTGCTCACCACCCCTCTATGGAATCCATTAATGAAACTGAGGATTTGATGACATTATGAAACCTTGGGGTACTTTTGTATGAGTTTCCTCCCATATACAGGGAGTGGTTGGGGGTCGATGATTTGGACCCTACCTTCATCTCTTACATATTCATGATTTTTCATATGACCGAATGATCTCCCTATCGAGGGAGAGATTTTCTCAACACTAAAGAAAATTAATGATAATTTGTTACTATTTTATTTATATAGATCAGTTTCCTAGATTCAAAGCTAGTCTGATGCTCATATACTACACTTTCTAGTGGATCAGATCTTTCCAAATGCATGGAAGCAGGAATATTTTCCTCATCCTGATCATGATACATGATAGGATTATTTCCCATGATAATATCCCCTTTGAGTTATCTAAGGGTTGGAATCTCATTCTCATATTGTGACAATTTTCCCTCCAAAGAAGGAAGCCCAACTATTTAGGGTGTTGATTGGGATGTACCCACCACATTCCCATTATCATTTTTAATGTTCAACTAGATATGTGGCAACTCGATATTATGAGGTTCGAGATTTTGGATACTTCTTTCATTCCAGGTTCTTATAGCCTCAGTTGGTGCATTAAAATCACCATCCTCTTAGGGTATACTTTTTTTCATCCCTTTATATCCATTTCTTGATCCATGATCGCACTATGATTCACTGCTTCATTTTCACCCTTACACCCCTATGCTAAAATAGTTTTGTATTGAAAATTATAAAGATAATAAAGAATTTAATTTCATGTTTGAATCATTTATTTTGTGTTGATCACTATTAAAAATGGTAATTATACTTGTTTTGATAATCTCATTGATGGTGGAGGTGATTTGGAGGGTCCATGATGATGTCCAAGAAAAATGGGCCAAACTACGCCGGATCCATGCACACAAGTGGACGCAACCGCATATTGAAACAAAATTATTCATACTAATGGGATGATATTTTCTGGGAAGGTCCAAATATTAATGTGGTACATTTCATATGAAGGAACCGATGCCTCATTCTACCTCTACGATGCACAACCGACCTGATCTGTCCAGCACACTGAATCTGTATGAAGTCAAAAGTGGTGTGTTGTGATCTATCCATATATTGTGTTATAGTTTTCTAAATTGTGCCAAACATTCTAGGGATACATAAAAGTGTTGGGGATACAACTTTTTTATTTTCTATAAATAAAGATAAGTTTTTATGGAGGTTGAAACCCATGAGACAATTGGTTTTAATAAATCAATGTGCTCAAACCCACCTTCCCATTTTCCTATAAAATGAAACCTTGGGCTCCCAATTTGAAAGTTAGGTTAGGAGGAAACAATATAGTATTTTGGAGACCCTAATAATTCCTCTCATCATCCAAGGAGTTCTGAAGGGCCCTATCTTCAAAGGGGGTTCAAGGATGAAGGTGAAGTTCCACCCGAGCTTCCTCCTCCTCCCAATGTCGAGCTAAACGATGGAAGGTCATTTCGAGGGAGCTACACACACTTTGGAGGGAGTTCCAGCACCTGTTATTCTACTAGTTTTGTGTAATTTTTTTGATAAATATTTCACTTATTTCTTATCTTGATATTATTCTCCTCTGATTGTATTTCTATTGTTAAAATTAAGTGAAACACTTTTTATTTCAACACCGATTGGGTTGATATTTCAAGTGGGAATCTTGGGTTGTTCCGATTGAACAAGAAAAGAGTCCTTTTTATCTCACACATACATAAGATTTTAGTATTCTTTATAAGTCTTTATTCTCAATGCTTGACACCCAAACCTTGACAACACGACTGTTGTGTCAAGGGGTGGTTCTTTGAGCATCGTTTAAGAGGCAAGAGGGAAGTAGAGATCTTGACAACCCTCAACCAAAGGATACCCTTAAACCATGTGTATTTTTCAGAATGATGAACTCTCCAAGATATGTAGTGAACTTGAAATGATATCTTTATATAATAATTCTAAAACCCTATTTTTTATCAACTTTTATACTCTTTAAATCTAGTCATTTTCTTTAAACTATTTAAAAACCACCCGTCTTTTAGTACTTCTTATTAAAAACGCACACTCTAAACCCACGAAATCTCCTTGTGAGATGACCTAGGGTCTACCCTAGACTAAAAATAAACCTTAAAATAGTAATCAATTTGATGTTTCATGACATTGTGGTCAAATTTTGGCATCGTTTCCAGGGAGCTCTTTTGTTTTAGTGCATGTTTTTTATAAGATTTTGTTAATTGTTTTGAATATTTATTTGTTTTATCTTATATATTTTCATATAACTTTGTGAAATGATTTATTTCTTCTATAGGTTATGTGCATGAAGTTTTCTACTCTAGGATACTTAGCACCTTTCGAACCCTAACTTGAGGGGATCATACGTTAGAGACCTCGAGATGCAAAAGACAACCCTTTGAATGAGGACACACCACAACTTGAGACTTTTCTAAACCCATATTCTTCTGGAACCAAATTAGAACCTGAAATTAACATGTTTAAAATGGACGAAAACAATAAAACACTAAAATAATTAACCACAACAGATGTTGATATCCAACCCACATATATTCAAATGCAAGGCGAGGTACCCAATTTTGAACATAAATCATGTTTAATTCAATTATTACTAAGATTCCATGGACTTTCTAGAGAAGATCCACACAAGAAATTTCATATCATGTGTTCTACATTAAAACATGAAAATGTGGAATAAGAATAATTAAATCTCAGATCATTCCCATTTTCATTGGAAGGCACTGAAAAACACTAGCTTTACAATGTTAATTCACTAATTAGAGGTTGTGCGGACATGAAGCACCTTTTTCTTGAAAAATATTTCCTAGATTCTCAAACTGCAACTATAAGGAAAGAAATATATGGTATAAGGAAATCTCAAGGGGAAACTATTGACGCTCATTTCCATCACAGAGACAAACAAATGAAAAAATGGAATACCTTAAGCACAACGAGATTCATCCTTTGAAGAAACATAAAAAATTGACAAAGGCATGAACAAGGATTTATTTCAGCATGGGTCGCGCAAGTTTCACTATGGTCATGCAAGTATACTTGCACGCCACATATTGGTCGTGCAGGATACTTGCACGCCATATTTTATTTTCACCCAATGTCCTCAATGGACTATAAATACCCCTTGTGGACCCCCCATTTTGAGGATAGAAAAATACAAAAGTCATATTTAATCTCTCGACACCCTAGTCTTTTCTTGAAGTCTTCCAAACACTTCTAAGGTAATTTATTACCTATAATGGAAGATCTAAAGAGGGGAAACAAGGACTAAGGATTTAAATTCATCAACACTTGCGCGCCTAAGTGTCTAAACCTTAAGGGAAATGGCCACACTTGTGGACCACCTTATCCCTTAAAAAAAACTTGCACGCTAACCTTTTGGAAGACTTTAGGGATAATACTAAGGGCTTGAGCCAAGTGTCACCCATGTATTACCCTATTGGTTAACCGTCTCCTAAGTACACCCATGTCGCGTAGGTATACGTGCGTGACCAGGACTCACACTCCCAAACAGGACTTGCACGCCTGCCTCTTTTTGGGAGCCCCTCCTACCTATTCAACTCTTTTCTTCAAATCCACCATTCCTATTCATTATTTAGACTTCATAACCCTCTTTAAAGCCATTTATGTCATGGTTCTTTTGTTGTCTTCCTTATCTAAAAGGAATTCTATGGAATATCTCTCAAAACCGTGTGATTTACATATCTTTATGTCACGAAGGTTATAGATTTTCTTCATTCAACCTCATACTTCAAGATGATAAGTTCTCTAATCTGGGCATCCTCTTAAGGAGTAAGCCCCAAGTTCCCTAACCAGGGCCTCCTTTTCAGGAGTAATCCCCAGTCACATGATCCTTTAACCTGGGCCTCCTTCTTATGAGTAAGCCCCAGCCTTAATTTATTTTGATTTGGGCTTCCTTCTCAGGAATAAAACCCAATCAAAAGTCCCATCATAATTTGTGCATATTCCTCAGGAGTAAGCCCCAAGTTAGAGTATCCAAATATCCATAAAGCACATATACCTTTATGGACCCTGTTCCCAGGATTCTTCTCTAAATTAAGTCCTGATCTTTATCTATTTGGGCAGTCATATATACGTAAGACCCACATCATTTGTTGTGATTGCATCTTTCATGGAACAATCGCCAGGATTTACTGATACCTCTTGTTTCTCACACCAAGCATGACTCATGTGAGCTTAGAGTGTAAAAGTAACTATGAAATCTCTCTTTGATCCATTAATCATGCATAAACCTCACATTTCTTTCTTGAACTATGTGGACTTTGATCTATGCCTTAAAAGTAGAGTATGTAGGAAGCCTTTCTAAGGTTCAATCCCATCACCCATTAATTATCATCTATCCCATATGAAGTTAAACTATATCTAAATACTCTAACTATGTGGGTTCTGATTCCTTTTCTAAACAAGGATACATAGATAGCCCATATGTGGGTATGATCCCAACTCTAAAATAATCCATGTCCTTCTGAATGAAAATAAACTTCAAGGGCCCCACTGATTGGCTTTAAAACTAGTATGGTTATCATAATGACCAAGATATTTCTATATAATGTGTTGAAGGATACCATTGACTAAGAATATCTAATAAATACTGATGATTCTCTATCGATGAAGAACCTCAAATACATATAATAGATTCAATAAATCTCATACATATCAATCATTGATTTCAATATCTAAAGGAAAGCTCATTTTTATGCATGGTAAATTAATAAGGATTCACGAACATAACTCAAATCTATAAGAGAGTCCCGGAGTAGACAATAATTCCCCCCAAAAAGGTGTGATGAGTCCGACCTCGCATCCTCTCGACCAATGAAAATTATTAAGCCTCATCAATCCACAACTAATGAGAACCTACCTTTGGAAGGTAGGTACAAATGGATATATAATCATTGGATGTTTCCAATTCTATGAATAAAACTTTTAGAAACTAATTGGAATGTTTGAACCTTAAACAAAAGAGCTCATCCCCATTTCTAGAGGAAACAAAAATGGTGAACCTGACGTGAATCCGTAACCAAGATAAATTATGTTTTACTTATTTGTTAAGCCCCTATTTAATTCAATGTGAGGTCCAACAAAGAAATCAATAACATATGTTCTCATCCAAATGATGTAGTGGACGAACTTATCTTGATTATATCTATTATATCAAACATGCACTCGTTTCCAAGATCTCTATGCCTTACAGAAATGGATTCTCTAAAGTTCACACCTGTGAATGCATTTGATGATACTCCTACTGAATCCTTGTCCGCTCTAACGAATGAAAAAAGGGAATACCTTAAGCACAAAGAGATTCTTCCTTTGAAGAAACATAAAAAATTGAAAAAGGCATGAACAAGGATTTTTTTCAGCATGGGTCGCGCAAGTTTCACTGTGGTCACACAAGTATACTTTCGCGCCACATATTGGTCACATAGGTGACTTGCAAGCCCAATTTTATTTTCTCCCAAGGTCCTCAATGGCCTATAAATACGCCTTGTGGGCCCCACATATCAAAGACGTAAAAAATCCAAAAGTCATATTTAAGCTCTCGGCACCCTAGTCATCGCTTGAATTCTTCTGAACACTTCTAAGGAAATTTCTTACCTAGAATGGAAGATCTAAAGAGGGGGGAAAAGGCCTAAGTATTGAAATCCATCAACACTTGCGTGCCAAAGTGTCTAACCCTTAAGGGAAATGGCCACACTTTCATGCCACCGTATCCCTTCAACAGAATTTGTGTGCCAACCTTTTGGAAGCCTTTAGGGATAATACTAAGGGCTTGAGCCAAGTCTCGCCCAAGTATTACCCTATTGGTTAACCGTTGCCCAAGAACACCTATGTCGTGCAAGTATACTTGCATGACCAGGACTTGCGCGTCCAAATAGGACTTGCACACCTACCTCTTTTTGGGTGCCCCTCATGTCTATTCAACTCTTTTCTTCAAATCCACCTCTCCTATTCAAGATTTAGCCTTAAAAACCCTATTCAAATCCATTTATGGCATGGTTCCTTTATTGGATTCCTTATCTAAAAGTAATTCTATGGAATGTCTCTCAAAACCACGTGATTTATATATATTTATGTCACAAAGTTTAGATATTTCCTTCATTCAACCTCATCCTCAAGATGAGAAGTTCTCTAATCTTGGCATATTCTTTAGGAGTAAGCCCTAAGTTCCCTAACCTGGGCCTCCTTTTCAAGAGTAAGCCCCAGTCACAAGATACTTTAACCTGGGCCTCCTTCTTAGGAGTAAGCCCCAATCTTAATTCCATTTGATTTGGGATTCCTTCTCAAGAATAAAACCCAATCATAAGTCCCCTCCTAATTTGGGCATCCTCCTCATGAGTAATCCCCATGTTAGAGTATCCAAATCTCTATAAATCACATATACCTTTATGGACTCTATTCCTGGGCTTCTTCTCTAACGTAAGTCCCGATATTTATCTATTTGGGTAGTCATACATATGTAAGCCCCACATCATTAGTGCATCTTTCATGGCATAATCGTCAGGGTTTACTGACACCTCTTGTTTCTCACACCGAGCATGAATAATGTGAGATTTGAGTGTAAAAGTCATTATGAAATCTCTCTTTGAGCCATTAATCATGCATAAACCTCACATTTCTTTCTCGAAATACATTGACTTTGATCTCTGCCTTAAAAGTAGAGTATGTAGGAAGCCTTTCTAAGGTTCAATCCCCTCACCAATTAATTATCATCAGTCCCATATGACGTTAAACTATATCTTAATACTCCAACCATGTGGGTTTCTATTCCTTTTATAGACAAGGATACCTAGGTAGCCCATCTGCGGGTACAATCCCAACTCTAAAATAATCCATGTCCTTCTGAACGAAAACAAACTTCAAGTGCACCAATGAGTGGATTTAAAACTAGTATGGTTATCATAATGACCAAGAGATTTCTATATAATGTGTTGAAGGATACCATTGAATAAGAATATCTAATAAATACGGATGATTCTCTATCAATGAAAAACCTCAAATACATATAAAAGATTTACTAAATCTCATACATATCAATCATTCATTACAAGATCAAAAGTAAAGCTCATTTTCAGGATTGGTAAATTAATAAGGATCATGAACATATCTCAAATATATAAGAGAGTCCCAGAGTAGACAACAAATCTCCCCAAAAAGGTGTGATGAGTCCGGCCTCCCATCCTCTCGACCAATGAAAATTCTTAAGCCTCATCAGTCCACAACTAATGAGCACCTACCTATGAAAAGTAGGTCTAAATGGATATAGAATCATTGGATGTTTCCAGATCTACAAATAAACCCATTAGAAACCGATTTGAAATTTTGAAACTTAAACAAAAGAGTTCATCCCCATTTCTAGAGGAAAAAAAATGGTGAACCCGACGTGAATCCTTAACCAAGTTAAATGATGTTTTACTTATTTTTTAAGCCCCTATTTAATTAAATGTGATTGGAAACAAAGAAATAAATAACATATGTGCTCATCCAAAAGATGCAGTGGCAGAACTTATCTTGATTATGTCTGTTATATCAAACATGCACTCATTTCCAAGATATCTCTACGTTATAGAAATGGCTTCTCTAAAGTTCACACCTGTGAATGCATCTGCTACTACTCCTGCTAGATCGTCGTCCGATCTGAGGATGACATCACCTGCTCAGTGTCTTTAACGATGGGTCTCAAAAGAACTGGTTAAGGAATACCATCAACATGGTACCATTCCGACTCTGTAGGATACTCTACAAGCCCTCCAATTCAATAATTCACCCTGGTTGTCCAGACAGCGATGACCAGTTATCAAGAAGTAGGTGGTGCCAACCACTGTATCCAACTGTTCCAGGTCATTATGACCAGAACGCAATAACCAGTCCCTCCCATATTATGAATAGGTTAATGAGAAGGTCACTTGAGGCCTTAATTAAAGGAGACAAGAGTCCTTCCCAAGGTATCCCATCAACAATCACCGCCAGACTCGTGCGGAAGTGCACCCTCAACAGGATGAGGGTACCGCCTTTAGGGGTTCGGCTCAGGTTCCTCAGACCCGAGAATGCAAGACGAACCTCAAGAGGTGAAATCTGGTCAATGTGGGGAAGGTTCTTACTTCTTCCCCCTTCAGAGAAGTCCATCAATCAAACTTGATGGAAAATAACGAGCAGACATATACACCCGTCTGTCCTGATGTTACTACCCAGTGGACTCGTTTGGAAGTAACACGCCAATCCTGCCAAGGAATTCTGGAGGAGTATTATAGGCTGGCATATACACCAATTTGTAACTCATCATCTAGTCAGTAGGATCATCTGACTACAACCAAAGAAGAGCACCAATCTATTATGGTGGCAACTGATATGCAGGGACATAAACCTATTTATAATCAACAATTATATCAGCAGTCACATCTGCCAGTATTGAATGAAATTCATCAACCATACTTGAAAAAAATACACAGTAGGAACATACACCTTCCAATGTTCATCAAGCCTACCAATAGTATCGTTTGGTAGCAACCAAAGAAGTCAATTGGAAAGCTCTGACAACAAATTTGGAGCAGACTCAACTCTCTACCCCCATACATGAGTACTATTAGAATTCACTACCAGGAAAAGGAGGAAAGGACCAGGAATAAACACATACTCCAAGAACGGAATGGACGTAAATTTTTGTTCCGACAGCTGAAGTCACCAAGAACATTCTGAAAATGGTGAAAGAGCAGAATCAAATCCCTGCTCATATTCTGGATGCTTGTCAGAATATTATAGCAGCTTCAGCAACATCACAGGGAAAGAAATACAAATTTGTCCCTACCAGTGGAGTGACTCTTCAACATATCACTCTGGAACAGATACACACCTCTCTCCTAGTCTAATAGGGTTGTGGGGGGCATACTCTCCCATGTCATACGAATAATCAATTCAGGCACATACACCTGATTTGAATGGAGATAATCAGCCTAACCTGACTATTTCTCCTGAGCAGGCACATACACCTACCCATAATAACCACTTTTATCAACAAGTGGTTCCCAAAGTGAGTAAGAAGGCATCCAAGAAAAAGACCCATCCATCACAGTCATGAAATCAAGAGCCAATCTGTAATAAGATCTTACTCGATTTTGGAGTTCTTGATGCACTCAGACAATTATCTGTTGCAACTCAAGATTCTACTCTCTCATTTCCCAATAGTGGGAACAATAATTCCGAAGGTCTTCATCAGACACTTCCTCATGAAGGAATGCTTCCTAAAAGTTCAGTCAATCTTGAAGTATCATCTTCAGATGAGATCCGTGATAACCCTCTGCGTGGACAGAAGATCAAGGAGAAAAAGGTTTCATCTTTTGTTGTAACACACCATGGTGGTCCTCCCCATGATGATTAATTTAGCTGTGAAATTCCTCTCCATAGTAATAATTCTCATTGACTGGAAAATTCTTCAAAGGAATTCGTAATGACGGGAAAGACCTCTTATCTTGAGGAACTTGCAAATGTGAATCCTGCCATGTCTGATGTTTTACCACTATCAGGTGAAATACTATCTCAACCAGAAGATAGACCAGGGTGTAGGTAATTTTCCGAACCACCCCTAGGTCATTCATCCTCTAGTTTGATAAATGAATTCTCTACCAATATTGATTAATCTAATGAAACAACAAATAATCACTAGCTTTGGCCTAATTAGGTAGAATAATCTTCATCAAATGATAAGGAGGAAGTGCTGAATATGAGAAAACAACTGGAAAAAAGGTGAAGTACCAGTCATGTTTTGGACTTTGGCTGACTCTCAGTATGATATTCCAGAAATGTTGATGGAAGATTGTATTCATGATATTCGTCTAAAAATGTGTAAAACTCTTTGTCAATTAAAAAATAAAATATTATCTTATGATGAATATTAAAATCATGTCAAAATAATAGAAGGGTTACAATGCCAAATTGATTTGGCATCTCTCTCGGCTTCCTAGTATCCAAAGATTGAAAAGCAGCAGAGAGCCCTTCAGTGACCATGCCTTGGTGCACGAAAAAGATTGTGCCAGTTAATTGACAATGCCCCATCGGGTATTCATATCAGGGGATGGGGTGTTCATGGAGCACTGCATTTCACTGTACTCTCCAGTCAACAAATCCCGCCAAAAATGGTCCCATGCAATGTTATCTCCCATGGCTGGCCACAGCCAATTGGTTTTGTTTGTAATCAAAGGCTGGCTCAAGAACAGGCCTTGACTAGTTCTTCTCAAATCCAGGCATACAGAGAACAAGTTTTCGAATTACTCTTACATCAGGAAAATGAGAATATCGAACAGGCTTCTTGTTTAGAGCGTGCACATCATCAGGTGAAAGAATTGTCAAAAATCATCCAACAGTCATTTGAACCAGGTGATTTGAGTGAATGTAGGTTAATTAATCCAACCAATTTCCAAACTAAAGTATGAAAAATCATAAGATCTTTTAAGAAAGTCTCAGATGTAGTATCTCAAGAGCCACCTCAACTTTCCAGACTGGGGACTCTTTTAGTTAAATCCTTGGAATCAACAAATAGGATTCAGGGAAGTTGAGCAGGAACAGCAGGAATAGCCTCAATCCACCGGACTGGGGACTTTTTCAAATCCTCAATATCTTTCTCAGAGAATGTTAGTATTCTCTCGATTAGGGAAGAATACACAAGAGGAACGTAGAGCTGAATTATAAAAAGATTTCCTCCAAATTACGGTTCATCAAGAAATTCCTGAGGGGTCAACTCAACAAAAGTCAATGTCTCATCAAGGACATGGAAGAAGACAGTATCGAAAAAATGCCGATAGAAGGGATGCAATGCGTTATGAATCAATAAATGTCATCAATTTCGTTGTTGCTGATCCTCCAGAACATGAGGCTCACTCAGAAGAATCAGATGAATATGTTCCTACTCAAGAGGTTGTGCACACATAAATAAATGAAGAAGGTGTGCATACACAAAATCAAAGGCTTACCCCGAATCTAGGTATTCCTTCAAATAACCAACTTCCCCCTCTCAGAAAGGCGTCCAACAAGGGGAAAGGAAAGAATCAGGTTACATTCCACCCTTCCTATGGAGAAGACCAATCACTCTCACTAGAGTAAAGATTCTCACAGTAGGAAGAAGAAATGAAGGAATTAAGGAGGTTGAATGCATAACTACTTCAAGGTAGTCTTCCTTCTAAGCATGCTGGAGTCAGTATGTCAAGAGAATTTGTTGCAACTACTGAGATGGATCAAGAATATACTCTTTTACCAGTATACCCACATAGGTCTAATCCTATGGGTCATTCGTAACAAAAATCAGTAGTGCTACCATCAGTTGTAGTACCAGTCACCACACCTGTCCAAACTCCAGTTATTGAACCTGCTGAGGTCCAAGATCAACCAGATGTTTCTCAAAAGTTAATGACTACCATTGAGTCATTAACAGCTCAGTTTGAAGCCATGGAAGGAAATCATGCATAAATTCAACCAAAAAAGAGAGCTTACTAAGAATGGGTTGATGCAATTCCTCCCCCATAAAATTGTTCAAGTACCACATTCCCGATTTTTAATGGTTTGGGAGATCCAGAACAAAACTTAACACATTTTGTTTCTCATTGTGATCCTATGATGGGAACTCCTCAACAACAAGAATCAGTTAAGCTCGGGTGTTTTTTATAGTCATTACAGGGGCCTGCTTTTGTCTGGTATACAAGCTTGCAATCCCGGTCAATTACCGGGTGGGAGGATCTCCGTCAACGATTCCTTCTTCAATTTAGCTCAACATTGTCAAAGACAACAATTTTTATCTTAAAAATTGTAAGCAGAGGGAGAATGAAAGAGTTTCACATTTCATTGCTCACTGGAAGGGATTAACTTATTCCTTAATCTTAGTACTCCATCAAGAAGAATTGTTCCCAATCTATGTGGAAAATTTTCATGATGAATTACGCACACCATTGATCCCTATGAAATACACAGGAGGGTTTTGAGACCTTACTTCAATCGCTCAACAGATTGAAGATTCTCTTACAAAGACTAAGGATAAAACTCATGTAATTCTATCAGCTCCAGGAAGGAGAATGGGCAAAGCAGAGACTGCTATAGTTACGCTTAAACAAGTACCTATACCTGCTTCTACTTCAAAACCTTCATCTTATCAAAGGGATCCACCTCCTGATCATCAACAACAGAGTCCGTTTCGTTAAGATGATAAAAGAGATCAAGGATGGAAACAATTTTAGGAGTTTAAGAACAAAGTTTATTCTTTCTGAAATGAACAAGTTCATGGTTACTTCATTTCAGCTCTGGAAAATAATTTGGTTCGGTTTCCAAGGCCTAAAAGGCCGAACAAGGATAGAGATGAACACCTTCCCAATTATTGCCCATTTCTTCAGATGTTGGGACATCCCATTCAAGAGTGTTTTATCTTCAAAGACCTCCTGCAAAAAATGGTGGACTCGAGACAAGTCAAACTAAAAGGTTCTTCAGCCCAGGTAGCATGTGTTACTACTACAGATCCAGAGGAAGAAGGCAAGTGGCATGAATTCAATAGAAAAAATGCACAGAAATATGATGATTGGACTGTTAGGAAAACAATCAACTGAACTCATGCCATTTTATGAATGAAACTGAAGAAACCAATTGTGTCTTCTACTATGAATGCCACAACAAAGCCCTCTTCATCAGAGGGAAAATCCTCAAAGAGGCAACATAATTCAAAGAAAAAAGAGCAGTCAGGAGAAGATGAGCTCATGTCAAAGCCCAAGTTGTCTTTGACTCTGGCAGATTTTATGCCATCTAATTCCAAAGTGCGGGCACCGCCCCACCAAACGACACAGCCCAAACTGGATAATCATGTAGAATCTTCATCAGATGAAGATTTGATCTTTGGTTCTATCAATATGATTCACTTAACGAATCCATATTCCAGTCACAGTTTCAATCTTGATGAGCCTAAGTTTCCTATATCAAATAGACAAATTAGAGGTAGTTCCAGAGGTTTAGGATACAGGGGAAGATGTGGATATTTCAGAAACCTCTATTCCAATCCTACCCTTGCTAGAACTGTTTATGCAGTATAAACTCGTGGCAGAGTCCTTCAGCGGGCTCAATAAGAACAAGGAAGTTCTTCCACACATAAAAGATTCAGTCCTGGCACAATTATTTTGGAGGATTTGTTGGAGCTTACACCTTATTCCTCTCAGCAAATAAATAGAACTAATCAGTCTAATCTGCCAAATTCAGGAGTATTTCCAACTCCTACCACAATACAAGATGCATCTACTTCCAAAGCATCAACTTCTAAGGAACCTGTGAAACCACATGTTCCTGTTGGGAAACACAAACCTTTAGACCAAAAGTATGATGTCTTGAAACATTTGGCCCAATTACCAGCCAAGTTATCAATTCTGGATGCCTTGAATCTATCAAAGGATCTTTAAGAGGCACTCATTAAGGCTTTGTCAAGTCCTCAGGAATTCAAAACTGAAATTGATGCGGCTTAAGTCTACCATGTAGATAATGATCCTGCAGAATTACATGCAGTGATATCTTTTATAGATGAAGATGAAGATGATGTTGTGCATAGACATAGTAGACCTTTGTATTTATCTGGAAAGGTCAATGATATAGACATCCAACAAGTTTTCATTGAAAATGGTTCAGAAGTCAACCTCATCCATATTCGTACACTTCGTTGATTGGGCCTCACCAAATCTGATTTATCTCCTTCTACTTTGATGTTCCAAGGATATGATAAAAATGAACAAGAACCTCTGGGCGAGATTACACTCAGAACTTAGTTTGTAGACCTTGTATCCAATTCAGATTTCTTGGTTGTTCGTCATGACACATCTTTCAACATTTTGCTTGGAAGACCTTGGCTACATCAATAAGTGGTCATACCTTCGTCATACTATTAATGTCTCAAATATTGTTTCAATGGTAAAATTAGGACATTGTATGGTGATAAATCCCCACTCAAAACATGTGAATCTCAATACATTGTGGCAGAATTCGATCACATGGAGGGGAAGAAGGTATCTCCGTCAAAGGAGGTTACCAAAATTAATTCTCCATCTGGTTTGGAAAAGATTCTGGTAAACCCATTCATACATGTGAGTACAGATTATGTGTTTCCTATCTGTCAAATTGATAATATAGACCCAAATCCAAATACTATTATGGAAACTTCCATAATGTCAATTACGAAAATCAAGCTATATAGCATGGGAGAAATTGGTAATTCACCAAGAAATGATGAAATATCAAATCGAGATGTCTTCATTTCATGTTCAGAAATCCATAAATTCTATACTTCATCAACTAGTCCATAAGAAGTTATAGCAATGTCAGAGATGAACGATGATGTCGATTCTCAATCCATCATCTCCTCTTTATTACCCAAGGAAGACCCTTCATCATCAATAGGGTCAGAAATGGTATACTCTTCTTCAATATGTTCAAATTTTAACATCTCTATTGATCATGGAAATTATTCTTCATCATCTACTATGCAAGTAGAAACAGAAGAAATAACACATGTTGAAGAAGAAGAGGAAGATCTCAGGGATGCTCCTTCAGCTTTTGAAGAGGGTATCTCTACCACTGTGGATGAACTCAGAGAAGTAAATTTGGGTATAAAAGAAGATCCACGCCCCACTTTAATTAGTGCGGCCATGAATCTTGAAGATCAAGAAATGTATATTTCCTTTTTAAAGAAAAATTGAGATATATTTTCTTGGAATTATACAGAAATTACAGGGCTTGATCCTTATGTTGCTACTCATATTTGGGTTTTCCAGAAGAACATAAAGGATTTAAGAAAGCCCCAAGAAGAACACACTAAACCTATGCTTCCAAAATTAAAGCTGAAGTGTATAAGCTTATCAATGATAAATTCATCAGATATGTTCAATATCCTAAATAGTTGGCTAATATTGTCCCTGTGAAAAGGAATAATGGAAAAATTAGAGTCTGCATTGATTTCATAGATCTTAATTAGCATTGTCCCAAGGATAATTTTCTAGTTCCAATCACAAAACTCTTAATTGATTCAACAGATGTCTATGAAGCACTTTCCTTCATGGATGGATATTCTGGGTATAATAAAATTTGAATGGCTTCAGAAGATGAAGAATCTACAGCCTTCAGAGCCCCTCAGGGTGTGTTTTTCTATTAGGTAATACCATTTGGCCTGAAAAATGCAGAAGTAACATATCAACGGGCCATGAACCGTATCTTAAAACCCTTTTTTGGGAAGTTTGTTGAATATTATGTGGACAATTTGGTGGATAAATCCAGACAATGTTCTAATTACTTGGCTGATTTTGAAATCATATTCCACAAGCTTCGATAACAAAATTTGAAGATGAACCCCTTGAAATGTGATTTTGGGGTAACCTCAGGAAAATTTCTCGGCTTTTTTGTACGCCATCATGGCATCGAAGTCGATACTGAGTAGAAAAACTCAATCCTTGTTTTGTCTCCTCCTCGAAATTTGAAAGAATTGAGAGGACTTCAAGGACACTTGGCCTATATTCGGCGTTTCATCGCCAATCTGGCAGGAAAATGTTTTCCTTTCACCAAATTGATGAAGAATGGAGTTACTTACAAGTGGAATGAATAATGTCAAGAATCATTCAATATTCTCAAGAAATATCTCTTGAGTCCATCGGTATTAATGCCACCTGTTGAAGTAAGACCACTTATTCTTTATGTGACAGCTTTAGAGCAGTGATTGGGTGCCTTCCTTGCCAAAAATAATGATGTTGGGAATGAAAATAGCCTTTGCTATCTCAGTCAGACTATACTTGAAGAAGAAACTCGATATTCAAGTATTGAAAAGTGCCACCTAGCTTTAATCTTTATGGTTCAGAAATTGAGACACTACCTGAAACATCATGAGGTCCGATTGGTATCTCGTAATAACCCGCTAAAATTCATCCTTAGTCATCCAATGCTTACAAGACGTCTGGAAAGGTGGGAAGTTATTTTGCAGCAGTTTGATATCCAGTATATGTCCGAAAAGGAAATAAAGGGCCAAGCTCTGGCTGATTTCCTTGCTGAACATCCTTCAGTAGAAGATACATCTTTAGATATTGAACTTCCTGATGAGGAAGTCTTCTCTATTCATGATAATCTTCAAACATGGGAAATGTACTTTGATGGTGCTTCCAAAAGTCCAACAGGGAAGAAAATGGAAGATCCTAAATTCAACAAAGTTGGGTTGGGAATTGTGCTCATTTCTCCAGAAAAGGTAGTGTTTCCCTATTCCTTCTTATTTTTGGAAGGTGGTACAAATAATGAAGCAGAATATCAATCTCTCATCGTAGGATTGGAGTTAGCGCTTCAGGCACAGGTGAATCACTTAAAGGTGAAAGGTGATTCAGACCTAGTAATCAAACAATTCAATGGGGATTATGCCATCAGAAAAGAAGAGTAAATTCATTTGTATGATTATGTCAGAGAGTTAATGGAGGAATTTCCTTCGGAACTGACATTTTATTATATCCCGCGATCACAAAATGCTCAAGCTGATGCACTGGCTAATATAACCACAGCTCTGGAAGATCCAAATTGGGACAAATAAATCATCATTATTGCCCACCATCATACAATTTCACTTTATGTTCAAATCAAAACAGAGGAAATCAATGAAATTAGTCCCATTTCTGAACCATATGGTCATACTAAAAGATGGATGACACCTATCAGGGAATACCTTCAAAATGGAACACTCTCACCTGATAGAGCCAGGAAAGAACAAGTCCGACGATGTGTGGTAAATTTTACTCTTTATGATAGCCCAGATCACCTAGAAAAAATTCTCTACAAGAGTGGTTTTGATGTAATTCTCTTCAGATGTATTGATGGTGAAGAGAAAATGGTTGTCATGAAAGAAGTACATGCAGGATTCTATGGTTCCCACCAGTCTGGACATAGAATTTTTGATCAAATTCGAAGGCTTGGATACTTTTGGCCTTCAATGATACAATATTGTGTTGATTTATCTAAGAAGTGTAATTATTTCCAAGTATATGCCAACTTCATTCATCAACCCCCATAGTTTCTTCATACAGCTAAATACTCATGGCCATTTTCCACATGGGGAATGGATGTAGTAGGACCTTACCCTTCAGCTACATCCAAGAAGTTTAAGTATATTCTTACTACTACTCACTTCATTACCAAATGTGAAGAGGTAATACCTATCAAAGAAGTTAGTTCTAAAAGAATTGTTAGCTTCATCAAGTCTAACATCATTACCATATTTGGTGTCCCTAATACCATATTGACGGACAATGGCACCAACTTCTGTTCATCTGATGTAAGGAAGTTGTATCAATAATACAACATCAAATACAACCATTCATCTCAGTATCATGCAGTGGCTAATGGCCAAATAGAAGCCTTCAATAAGACTCTTTCAAACATACTGCAAAAGATGGTGGATAAGGATAAGAAATCATGGCCTAATAAAAATTATCATGCTTTATAGGCTTATCAAACCACCACCCGCACTACTAGGAGGTCAAATCCATATTCATTGGTATATGGAACAGAAGAAGTCTTTCCCATTGAGGTTCAATTACCCTCACAGACTTTAATCCTTGCCTTCTAGGCTGGGTACGTAGGCAACCTCCTAAGGTTAAAGCCCAAAACCAATATCTTCACATCAGTTCACCTCCATCTCATACGATGTTGATTCGTGAAGCCACCCCTAGAACCAATATTTTTATATTGGTTCACCACCGTCCTTGTTATATGACGTTCAACTATTCACACTTTTGTCATGTACAACAATAAACTAAAACATTCGTTGACACCCTCACATGAGAGGGAATCATTATTTACATTGATCTCCAATCATGTTATATTCCAAAGACTAAGTGCATACATGGAAATGCCCAAACCATTAATCTTGGGTCAAACCATCATTGCACTAATGCCCCCTTTCACCCTTCACATGTACGAACCAAATATATACAGAGGGTATTTCAAGAACTATGTATGGCTTGATTCCCATCCTTATGGGATACGTAGGAGCATTCAAGCATCCCTCAAATCCAGCCCCAATTCATTGGGCCTAACCCCAAATTCCACTTTCAGTCCCTTGGCTGAAAAGTCCCCCTGTGAAAACATGAATTTGGTATTAAAACCCTGGTTCTCATTCACATTAGGTTTATAAAACACACAACGTGTATTCCTCATTATGGTTTGAGCTCTATAACCCTAAACTAAGATCTCCTACACTCTCGTCCCACATAACATTAAACTGCATTTCAAGAACTATGTACAGATTGATTCCCATACTTATGGGATACATAGTGAAGTCTAGTACCTCAATTCAGGACCCATCCACAACATGATTATGGTTAGAATTGGTCTATGTATCTCCTTCATGCATTGGAAAATACTCATTTTCATGTGTTATACTCCTAACCTTAAATACTCCTAGATCTCCATAACCCTTTTCTTAACTTATGGTCACAAAATGTCTGATACCCGAGAGTTATTTTGCCTGACTATGCAGCACGTGCCCCTAGGCAGACTTGCATAAGTAGTCTACATAACGAACCTGTCAGCCAAAAGATGCTATTATTTGACTATGCAGCCAATGCCCTTAAGTGGCCCTGCATAATGCAACCCCCTAACGGGTTTGTCAAATAGTGGTAACTTCATTCTTGGGAGGAAAACCTCTTCTGTCCTTATTAGTCTTAACGACAATATGTAGGGATCCGCAAAAAAAATATCCATCCTTAACATATTTGTCCCATACTCTTTTTCATGATCTGAAAGTATTTAAGTCTATGGTTTATATTTCCCTTCCCTACGTTTGGGTCAAGCCTTCACAGGAGTGACATTCATCCAATTATTCGACAATCTTGATTGTGAATATCTTCTCCATATTCAAGTACCTCTCTCCATACAACAGACTATATGTTTTGGAAAATTTGAATCTCCATAAACTTTCATTGGATTTTTAGCAATAGAAAATTAAAATTTCTAAGAGTTCTTTTTCTTGACTATGCAGCATGTGCCCTTAGGTGGCCTTGCATAAGTAGTCTACATAACAGAACTGTCATCCAAAAGATGTTATTATTTGACTATGCATCCAATGCCCTTATGTGGCCCTGCATAATTTAACCCCCTAATGGGTTTGTTAAATAATGGTAACTTCACTCTTAGGAAATACTTCCTCTAATTCCTTTTATCCCTCTTTCATATCATTCCTCGGATTCAAAATTTAGTAAGTCATAGTTTACATTGTTTTCCCCCATACTTTAATGTGGTAATATATTTTCAGATAAATTATCAATGAATTGAGTCAATTTTAATCTATTCAATCAAAGCTACTCGACCTTAAACATTTGCCTTTTTATTTCTGACGTACATGAATTTAAACTGCCCATAAAAGACAAGGGAACTCTGAACAAAAGTCAATCCCCAGCTCACTAAACATACATTTTGTATGATTTAGGTAATATTGAGCAATAAAAATATTCAAAGTTTGTAGGGTTATTTTTTATAATCCTAGAAAAAAATCAGACTATTCTTACTAGGACCATTTTCTTAGGTAAAAATTTAAAGTAGGTAACAAGTGAATGCTGGAACAAATGATTGAAGATGAAAGTGTTTTTCATTGATGCAAAAAGATTTATAAGGACATACACATATTGGATTCTCTTCTCTTTTCCAAGAATTACAAGAGGCTTTCAACATAATTCTTCATTTGATTTACGACATCCCGAGCTTCATCAGCAGCCACATGAAGTTCATGCACTCGACCATCTTCACCCTTTTCACCTTGATGGAGTGATTTCTTGGAATCTGTAATGGCTTTCATACCATTTGTTTGAACTCCTTCCCGTGAATTGTTAAGCTGGTCAAGTTTCCCAGTAATAGCATCTAACTGTTTCTGAAGGTGTATCTGCTAGAGAACTTTCTCCTTGATCTTGTGCTTCATCTCCTTCAACTTGGCAACATGATCAGCCTCAGCTCGGGACACTGCAACCTCAAATTCTCTGATATTGGTCAACAGCATCACCCTGGTCAAGTCTTGATGGTACCTTTTCTCCTACTCCCTCTTTAAAATGACTTGTTTCACCATGAAATGGATCTCTTGATATCCAAAACCGCCAAGTCCCAACATGACAAACTCTACACAGGTTTGTCGTACCCAATATGTCCACATCTAATTTGGATTCACACCTCCTCCAGGATGGAAGTGACAAATCTTTTTCCAGCCTTTGGATTGATCCATCTGAGAGTTTCAAAAGATTGAGAGATAAAAATGCGGTTGCATCTCAGGCTTGTGAGGTTTCAGATATGGATCACATGGGCTATGATGCATTATAAACGCCTTCTCCACTATTCCTGCATTATCAAATTATCCTCCAACTGAGAAATTTTCTAAAGAAAAGCTGTTGTAAGTCTGAAACCAAAAATACGGGAGATAGTGCTTTGTCACTGGAATGTTGACTTCTGGCAGATGACCATGGCCATACAGAGGCAGGTTGATGCTATGTGGTAAATTAAGATGATACTTCTTCAAGTAATTGGACAAATATGGGAGAGTTCTATCACAGATATTTTAATAATCATGGCCAATGACACTCATCATGTCATCAATCTGCTTGCTAGCTAGCTCATTATCCATTCAAATTCTTCTGGGAGCCATTGAATCTGCAAAAAGGTCAAATAATTAACTCTTAAGTAAGTTTATTTTTCATAAAATTTGTGTTGAAATTCGAAAAAAATGGCTAAGGCATTAAGGCGCGCAAGTCCCATGTTGGCGCACAAGTCTAATCCGGCTGTGCAAGTATGGGTGCGCAGGTATCACCATGCAAGTCCAAATACCTCTACAGAAGCGCGACACAAAGAAACAATGAACTGCGGACAACAGTGCCTGCTCGAACGAGAAAAATCCAAGCTACTTGAACACCGATAGATCAGAAGTGTTCAAAGACGGGTGCTTTACACAAATTGGTTATGCATATTTATAGTCAAAGTAGTTTACCAGCATTTTGTACCCTACGTAGCTACACCTGCGTGCCGTTACTTGTGCGCTCAAACATGCGCGCCAAAATTCCTTGGTTTTCTCCTTTACCTCAGAGTCAAATCCTCCTTCATTTTTCAAATCCAACTCTAAGGGGGGACTTTTGTTGACGCTCCTTTCCATCATAGAGACTAATGATTGAAAAAAAGGAAATACCTTAAGCACAAAGAGATTCATCCTTTTAAGAAACATCAAAAAATGACAAAGGCATGGGCAAGGATTTCTTTCAGCATATGTCACACAAGTTTCAATATGGTCACGCAATTATACTTTCGCACCACATATTGGTCACGCAGGTGACTTGTGCGCCCTATTTTATTTTCTCCCAAGGTCCTCAATGGCCTATAAATACCCCTTGTGGGCCCCCCATTTCGAGGACGGAAAAATCGAAAAGTCATATTTAAGCTCCTGGCACCCTAGTCATTGCTTGAAGTCTTTCGAACACTTATAAGGTAATTTCTTACCTATAATGGAAGATCTAAAGAGGGGGAACATGGCCTAAGTATTGAAATACATCAACACTTGGGCGCCTAAGTGTCTAACCCTTAAGGGAAATGGCCACACTTGCGTTCCACCTTATCCCTTCAACAAAACTTGCACGCCGCCTTTTTGGAAGCCATTAGGGATAATACTAAGGGCATGAGCCAAGACTCACCCAAGTATTACCCTATTGGTTAACCATCACCCAAGTACACCAATGTCATTCAAGTATACTTGTGCGACCAGGACTTGCACGCCCAAACAGGACTTGCGCGCCTGCTTCTTTTTGGGTGCCCCTCCTACCTATTCAACTCTTTTCTTCAAATCCACCTCTCTTATTCATGATTTAGCCTTCAAACCCCTCCTAAAATCCATTTATGGAATAGTTCTTTTGTTGGCTTCCTTATCTGAAATGAATTTTGTGGAATATATCTCAAAACCAAGTGATTTACATATCTTTATGTCACGAAGGTTAGAGATTTCCTTTATTCAACCTCATCTTTTAAAATGATAAGTTCTCTAATCTGGGAATCCTCTTTAGGAGTAAGCCCCATGTTCCCTAACCTGGTCCTCCTTTTCACGAGTAAGCCCTGGTCACAAGATCCTTTAACCTGGGCCTCCTTCTTAGGAGTAAGCCCTGGTCTTAATTTCTTTTGATTTGGGCTTCCATCTTAGGAATAAAACCCAATCACAAGTCCCCTCCTAATTTGGGCATCTTCCTCAGAATTAAGCCCCAAGTTAGACCATCCAAGTCTCTATAAAGCACATATACCTTTATGAACCCTGTTCCTGAGATTCTTCTCTAAAGTATGTCCCGATCATTATCTATTTGGGCAGTCATACATACGTAAGCCCCACATCATTTCTTGTGATTGCATCTTTCGTGGCACAATCATCAGGATTTACTGATACCTCTTGTTTCTCACACCAAACATGACTCACGTGATATTATATTGTAAAAGTAATTATGATATCTCTCTTTGAGCCATTAATCATGCATAAACCTCACATTTCTTTCTCGAACTACGTGGAATTTCATCTCTGTCTTAAAAGTATAGTACATAGGAAGACTTTATAAGGTTCAAGCCCATCACCCATTAATTCTCATCTATCCCATATGAAGTTAAACTATATCTTAATACTCAAACTACATGGGTTATGATTCCTTTTCTAAACAAGGATACGTAGGTAGCCCATATGCGGGTACAATCCCAACTCTAAAATAATCCATGTCCTTCTGAACGACAATAAACTTCAAGTGCCCCACTGAGTGGCTTTAAAACCATTATGGTTATCATAATGACCAAGAGAATATATAATGTGTTGAAGGATACCATTGACTAAGAATCTCTAATAAATACATATGATTATCTATCAATAAAGAAACTCAAATACATATAAAAGATTCTCTAAATCTCATACATTTCAATCATTGATTGCAAGATCTAAAGGGAAGCTCATTTTCATGCTTGGTAAATTAATAAGGATTCACGGACATAACTCAAATCTATAAGAGAGACCCAGAGTAGACAATAATTCCCCCAAAAAGGTGTGATGAGTCCGACCTCACATCCTCTCGACCAATTCAAATTCTTAAGCCTCATCAGTCCACAACTAATGAGAACCTTACTTTGGAAAGTAGGTCCAAATGTATATAGGATCATTGGATGTTTCCGGTTCTATGAATAAACCTGTTAGAAACTGATTAGAAAGTTTGAACCTTAAACAAAAGAGGTCATCCCCATTTCCAGAGGAAACAGAAACATTACATGAATATTGGGAACACATTAAAAGGTTGTATTCAAGCTATCCACACCACCAAATAAGTGATCAAACATTAATTCAGTATTTTTATGTAGTTTTAATTTCCATTGACTGAAATATAATGGATGCTTCTACAGGTGGTGCACTAGTTGATAAAACCCCAATCTCTGCAAGGACCTTAATTGAATGGAACATAACACTAAACAATTTGGTTCGAGGTCCAATGTACCCAATCGAGGTGTCCATGAGGTGAAAAGTACTGAATTCGAGAGGAAGGTGGACATAAAGTTCAAAGAGGTAAGTAACCTTCTTCGAAACCATGCTCTTTCCCATGATAAATCCCAATATCCTTCACCCATCCATTGTAGTATATGTTCTTTTAACAACCAATACTCTGATCAATTCCCCCAAATAAGAGAAACTTTTGAGAGTTATGAGGTAATATTTCTGGGCTTCCCCTATAACCAACCCTTTAGGCAAGAACCATACTATCCATCCAATCATGCGTGGAAAGAAAACCAATACTATAGGCAAGGGTTTATGAGTTTATACTTCCTCAAAGAAAACATTTTTTTTTATGATTATGAGTTATATCCATAAACTGTTCAATTTATGTTAAGTGTTTTAGAAGTTTGTAATTATATATTTCGATTCATAAACTAATCTAGTTTATGCCATTGTAAAGAAATGGTGCCTAGTGGAAGGAATGTAAACCGTATCAATGCACTCACTCCATGTAGGGATTTCCCTCCTGCTCAATATAATTATAGTGGAGCTAGTGATGCAACTAGTGCTGAACAGCTAATCACCATACTGGGAAAACTCAATCAGGTTATGAATAATAACCTTACTCGTATGGAGCACCCAAACCCACAACGCGGAGGATCAATGTTAGATAACTTCATGAGGCAACAACCACCAACATTCAATGGGAGTAAAAATCCATTAGTGGATGAGAAATGGATAAACTCCTTAGAGAAAATATTCCAAGCTTTGGGGAGTAGCAAAAGGGAAAAATTTGTCATGGCAGTTTACCACCTCACTGGAGATGCTGATCAATGGTGGTCTTTGATTCAAAACAAAAAGGATGAAGAGGAAGTTTCAAATATGGAATGGAGGGAATTTAAAGAAATATTCTTAGAAAAATACTTTCCTCATGACCATTGAGCAGATATGGAAAGGCAATTTCTGAGTCTAAGGCAAAAGGAGGACGAGAATTTTTCAAATTATGAGGATAACTTTACAAGGTTAGCGAGGCATGCTACAGATTATATCTGTAACCCAAGAAGTAATATTGATCATTTCATTGATGATTTAAAATAATTTCTTCATCGATCATTAGTATCACAATTCTTCTCATCATACGAAGATATTGTCTTGTGTTCCATCAAGACAAAAAAGGAATTCTCTAAGTCTTATGACTTTATATAAAAGCAAGAGAAGAAGAGATCTATTGAACACTCTGCAAAAGGAAATAAAGAAATAGGGAAGAAGGGAAGAATTGGATTTCCACCCTGTGATAATTACGAAAGGAATCACCCTGGTTCCTATCTAAAAGGAAAAGGAGTATGCTACAAATGTGGACAGAAAGGTCATATAGCTGGTGATTTTAAAGGCAAGAAAGACGCTACCAATGTTCAATGCTACAATTGTAGAGAGATGGGACATTACACAAATGAATGTCCTAAGCATCAGGGAAACTTACCTCAGAAAAGGCCAATGGATCAAGGCCAAGCTTATTCTATCACTACTGTTGAGGTAGAAGCTCCGAAAGACGTGGTGGCAGGTAATTTAATGGTTTCCTCAAGTTTAGAAAATGCATTATTTGATTATGGATCATCACATTCTTTCATATCTTCACAGTTTTCTAAGAAAATTAGATATTTCCAATTTGATTTAACAAGGGAGTTGTCAGTTAAAACTTCTAAGAGAAGTATCATTGCTACAAAATTCTGTGGATCCATTCCCATTAGGGCATATAAATGTTCTTTATCTGCTGATATCATCGTCATACCCATGACTGAATTTGATATAATCCTTAGTATGGATTGGCTTTCGGACCATGATGTGAAAATATATTGTAAGAAGAAGGAGGTTACGATGTTTGATGATGATGATAAAGAACACCTTATCTTAAGAGAAGAATATTCACCACCTGATTCTTATCTAGATCCACCCCAGTAGCTCAACTAAATTCAATTATCAGGGAAGAAGAGAATGAAATAACTGTGGGTGAGGAAAGGAATGTTCAAATATAGGATGTACCTATTGTGAGAGAATATGTTGATGTGTTTCTGGAAGATTTATCTGCACATACTCTAGAACGAGAAATTGAGTTTTCCATTGATTTAATTCCTGGTTCAAGGCCCATATCGAAGACCCCTTGTAGAATGGCCACTGTGGAATTAGTTGAACTAAAGAAACAACTAGAGGAATTGAGTAATAAGGGATTTATTCGCCCTAGTGTTTCTCCATGGGGATCCCCTGTCCTATTTGTTAAGAAGAAAGATTGATCTATGAGGTTATGTATCGACTATAGGGAAGTCAATGATATAACAATAAAGAAAAACTATCCCCTACCTCACATTGATGATTTATTTGATCAACTGTATGGAGCTAAATACTTTTCAAAGATTGACCTTCGATCTGGATACCATCAGTTGTGTGTGAAGAAGGAATACATTCCGAAGAGAGCATTTCGAACCAGGTACGGGCATTACGAGTTTATAGTAATGCCTTTTGGATTGACTAATGCACCCTCTATATTCATGGATCTAATGAATAGAGTTTTCAAGGAAAATCTCGATGATTTTGTGGTGGTATTTATTGATGATATCTTGGTATATTCCAAAAGCTACGAAGATCATGAAAATCACTTGCGCATTATCCTAAAGACTCTCAGAAGACATGAATTATATACAAGGTTTAGCAAGTGTGAATTATGCCTTCGAGAGATTTATTTTCTTGGAAATATTATCTCAAAAGATGAAATCTCTATTGATCCTTATAAGGCCAAGGAAATCCATGAATGGCCTGCACCGACGAGTATAACTGAGGTATGAATTTTTATTGGTTTAGCTGGTTATTATCAATGTTTCATCCAGATCTTTTCCCAATTGGCTAACCCATTAACAAAGCACACACGTAAAGGGGTTAAATTTGTTTGGACAAAAGAGTGTGAAGAATGTTTTGAAGAACTAAAAAGAATATTAGTCAATGCTTCTATTTTGACTCTACCATCAGGGAATGACGGGTTTGTTATTTATAGGGATTCGTCGAAGAAAGGACTTGGTTTTTTCCTTATACAGAATGATAGAGTTATTGACTATGCATCACAACAGCTGAAAATTCATGAGCAAAACTATCCTACTCATGATCTTGAGGTAGCTACTGTAATTGTTGCTTTGAAGATATGGAGACATTATCTCTATGGTGAAAAATGTGAGATTTATACTAATCACAAGAGTTTGAAGTATATTTTCTCACAGAAAGAACTCAACATGAGAAAAATTAGATGGCTTGAACTACTCAAGGATTATGATTGCACAATACACTACCACCTGGGGAATGTAAATAAGGTGGAAGATGCTTTGAGTAGAAAAGATCATGGAGTTTTTAACAAGATGAGAGTTGAAAAGGATCCAATATACACGGATCTAGTAAAGTTGGATATATGAATAACCATGGAAGGTGAAACATCCATGCTTTTTTAAATGGTAGCCAAACCATCTTTACTAGAAATGATAAAGAGTTCTCAGAGTGTTGATGAAGAGTCTCAAAAGAAGATTAAAGCTGTGAATGATGGGAGATTGAGTGACTTTGTGTATGAAGATGGAATTTTGAAGTTTGGGAAGAGACTTTGTGTTCCCAATACACATGATCTAAAAATAGAATTGTTGGATGATGCTCATAGTTCCAATTTCTCTATACACCCTTGGAGCACCAAAATGTATAGATATTTGAAGGAAATTTTTTGTTGGGACAACATGAAGAGGGAGATTTCTGATTTTGTGTCAAGATGTATGGTTTGTCAACAAGTAAAAGATGGGAGGTAACATCCTGGAGGAGTCATGCAACCTCTTCCCATACCTGAGTGGAAATGGGATAATATCTCGTTGGACTTTGTCATGGGACTAGCAAAGACTCCTAGAAGGAATGATGCAATATGGGTCATTGTTGATCATCTTACCAAGTTAGCAGATTTTATTTCTATAAGGGAAGATTTACCACTTGAACGTCTAGCAAGGATACATATTAATGAAGTTGTGAGACTTCATGGAGTACCCCTATCGATTGTTTCTGATTGTGATCCCCGTTTTACTTCAAGATTCTGGAAGAGTCTTCAGAAGGCCTTGGATACTGAACTTCATTTGAGCACTGCCTACCACCTTCAAATAGATGGACAATCAGAAAGGATTATTCAAACCTTAGAATACATGTTGAGATCTTTCTCACTTGACTTTCAGGGTATGTGGGATCAATATTTACATCTGGTGGAATTTTCCTATAACAATAGCTTCCATTCAAGTATTCAGATGGCACCATATGAAGACTTATATGGAAAGAGATGTTGCACACCAACCTGTTGGGATGACGTTGGTGAAAGGAAACTTGTAGGCCCAGAATTGGTGGAGGAAGCGATGGAGAAGGTGAAGGTAATCCAAAACCACAACAGAGCAGCTCAAAGTAGGCATAAGAGCAATGCCGATAACTGAAGGAAGGATTTTGAATTTCAGGTAGGAGATCATGTTTTCTTGAAGGTATCTCCATGGAAGGGAGTTATACATTTTGGTAAGAAAGGTAAATTGATTCCATGGTACATAGGACCTTTTGAAATTCTAGAACGAATTTGGGTTGTAGCTTACCATTTGGCAATACCACCAAGTCTCTCCAAAGTTCATGATGTGTTCCACATATCACTATTGAGAAAATACATGCCTGACCCAATGCATGTACTCACCTATGAGGAATTAGAACTGGAACCTGATTTGTCTTATTGCGAAGATCCCTTCAGTATTCTTGATATAAGAGAACAAGTGCTGAGAAACCGGACGACTCATCTGGTGAAAGTTTTATGGAGAAACCATAAGATGGAAAAGGCAACGTGGGAACCTGAGGAACTTATGATGAAGAACCACCCGAGTCTTTTCATGCGGTAGTATTCTAGAAATTTTGAGGACCAAATTAGTTGAAGTGGGGTAGAATGTAACACCCCAAGCTTCTATGCTATGCTTCTCTTTGAATAATACAGTAGCGTGTGTTTTACGCAATTTCGAATTCAAACACACCACAACCAATCAAACTAGCTGTTATGAATTATAATAACCAATGTTTGAAATTTTATAAATTTTATCTTTCAAAATGGACTTCATTTTTGGATTTGGAATATCGAAATTAGCTTAGGGTGAATTTTTGGTATTTTTCTGAAAACATTCAATTTTTGATGAATAGTGAAAAACACTGAGTTATAGTTTAAAACCGAATTTTTATTTAAATAATTATTTATTTTATTTAAATTAAATTAAGGTCAAAATAGATACATAATAAATATATAAGTTCAATTTAATTCATTGGAGTTAGTTTAGAATAATTTTAGATATATATAAATTTTATTGAACTTTTCACCGTCTTTTACCCACCACTTAGGAGAATTTATAAATTCACATAAAACTTAATTTTACCACTTCTGTGAATGGAATTTTGGAAATCCGAGAGACACGGTTAATATCAAGGAGTAAAATGTGGTTCAATAAGTAAAAAATAATTTTTGGTGAATAGTAACTTTTTAGTTTTATTTACCACGATTAAAAGTAAATACGGTAATTAAGGGTAAAAATTATATTAATATTACCCTAAAACATGTACTAATTCTATTGGACAGGTGTATATCGACCATAAACAACCTTAGGAATAAAATATTATCATTTAGGTCCACTTGGATTAGATTAGGACATTTATTATTATTTAATTCAAAGAAGAGTGAAAAGACTTAAAATCAAAGTTTAATTAATAAAACATTTTTTAATATAGGGTCATACATAAGATAAATTCCATTGTAAATATTAATTAGAAATATAAAAATATTTCCTACATAATGTTATTTTATTTATAATTTTTATACATTAAATAATTTAATTTATTTATGACACAATGGTGATGCAGTAATTAACTAATTAATGAAATATTAAAATAATTGATAATATAAATATCCAAATAAATGTAATTTGAGACTTTTAATGAATTACACTAATTTTATAGGTTAATATTACATGTTATTATTGATTTAATTATGTTTTTTCTAAGTAATCATGTTGTTATGATTTTCAAAAAAATCAAATACCAAATAGTGTCAAAATTGACATAAAAGAGTTTTTAAAAAAAATATTATATTATTAATTGATATTCAATTCTTAAAAATCTAAGTTTCTACACAGAGACTTATATAATGATATGTGTATCATTAATGAACTATTTTGGGTTCTCTTGGATGTATATGGTATGTTTATTAACTATATAATATAAAAATACAATGAGACATGGTAAATGTCTAACTATTTAACTGAGAGTTAAATATAAATGATAAGGTTAATTTAGTGACCCAAACCTATCTAAAATCTATTGGTTGAATGAATTTAGAACCATACCCACCTTATAATTTTAATAATCCACTTTTGAGCCATTATAAACCGAATAGGAATTTATTATAAATTAATTCTTTAAGTTTTTCTTAAAGAGCCCCTCCTCCCCCTTATAAAAGGACACCACTTATAACCAATTATTAATACCTTAAAGGCCTTTTGAATCGGCCAAACTCTGCCAAAATACCCTCTCAACTATCCTTCCTTAATACTAGAGTCCTTCCTTTAGTCATAAATCCAACCTAAGTATCCCTTTTGATCAAATCAAAAGAAGAACCCGAAGAAGAGGTAATGTTTTCACCACCCTTTTTCAAGTTCCTTTCTTCTTCAACTTCTTCTTTATTTGTTGTTTCCATTCTAAAATAATAACTCCAGTATATTCTATATACTGTTATGTTATTATAAATATGGTACAACCATATTCAGTATTCTATCCATCCTTTGAATGACATGTCACTATACGTGCGTACGTACGACCTGCCTTCTCCATGTCGTGGTGTAATTGTTATTCAATACATTATTATTTGGATGGGTATAATAATGATGTGTAATTCATGTAAATAATAAATATAACATGATAATTATTTTGTATATATGATATACCATCCAATTATAAATTATTTTAATATCAAATGAATGATATTGTCGCTCGTGCGTATGTACGAACTACCGTCTCCATGAACGCGATGAGATTCATTCCCCATCGTATCAATTCAAGTATAATTCTCATTTTATGATTAAAAATAATGTTTAAAGACTTGATATCATTATGGATATTAATAATATACAACCTATCCATAACAAACATGGATTATATAACAAATCATATAAAAGAAAACGAGTAAGTGAACACCCGAAACAACAATAATACTAAGATATTATTAACAAAGCAATGTTAAAAGATCATATATGATATCATATTAATATATATGATTCTTGTATAGTTTAATAAAAATTATTTCACCATTATACAAGAGTTTAACCTACCCTCAACCAAGGAAAAGTACAAGGTAAGGGTTTATTTCACAATCTCTTCCTTATCTGAGATTGTTTATACATAATTATCTACTGGGACCTCTTTATCATCCACATCCATGTTTCTTAAAAATGTATTTCAAAACATTCTTACTATTTTACAGAATATGGGTTAAATTCATTTATACCCTTGTTTTAATTTTTATAATATGTTTATAAAGGAATCTTTCCATCGTTTTCCAAACAAGGTCCTTTTTAACCTTTTCGACAAAATTAAGGTAAGAATGTATTTTTTAAACTTATATAGCAGGTGCAGATATTTTCTACCATTATAAACTCTTAGAAGCATTCCTTACAAGCTTATAAGAATATTTTCAAAGTAGATGTTTTATTTTATAATTATTTGACTCATAAATGATTTCAAAATAGAAGGATATATTTCTCTAAAAAGAGTTTTGATTTCATCTATGTCAACATCCTTTGATGGATTTTAAGTTTATTTGAATTTGATTTATTATGATACAAAACTTCCATATTGTATTGAAGGTCTTTTGATTTCTTTGACTATGTATGTGATATTTGTATACCATTCATAGTTTATGGTTAAATTATTGATATTTTGTATGCTAGTTTTAATATGAATGTTTATTTTGTATTTCAACCTTTTCATACGAGGAATGTATTGGACTTAGTAAGTGACGGGTGGAGCCTGCTATAGCTCCTTGAGGAATCGGTAGGTATCATGAGATAACTAGACATGGAATTGGTCGAGGAACTTTCCCAATTTGATTTATGGTTTTGGCCGAGGCCTTAATCATATTTAGACGTCTTGGCCAAGGCCTTGAAAAAATGTTTTAGAATTTCTAGCATTATACATTCCCTCATTATGGAAATAATATTGATGGTTCATGTGGTCATTCGACTAGTAGAATACCCATGATTATGTTTTATTATGGAATTATTTACTCATCTCATATTCTTTCCATAAAATTATTCATGTTTATTATTGGTAAAGGCATGTGTTTTCAATTATTCACCACACTTAATATTTATGTCATTTTACGCTGTATTACTTACCCTTAATCAGCGTTTGAGCTCACCCCTTTATTATGTTTCATTTTCCCAGGATATGAAGAAGTTAGTTATGAGTGACCTACAGGCATAATCTAGGAGTCTTGGATGTTTCTAATGAAATATATTTTTGTTGTATTTCTTTCCAAGCTGTAAAGTTTAACTTATATATGAATCTTGTTTCCAATAATACTAAACTGATCGGTCTTTCGAGACATGATTTCCTTGTGATCATTCCAATGTTATGTAATAATGCTCCGAATCTGGATAACTAGGGTCGGGGTGTTACATTATAACTATTACAATTATTGTCGTGAGGAGATCAAATATGGATTGGGAGTAGAGTGTGAGATTTGTTCCAAGTGCAACTTTTGAAATATTAATAAATGTGTGGATTGAAGAAATGTACAACATATGGGGATATCTAGGTCATGAGCTTATAGTTTGAATTTTGGGAATTCATAAGTGAGTGGGTCTTGAAATTTGATTGTAAAGGATGTGGGGCAAGTTCGATGGTAAGGATCTTGCAAGTAGACGATTATTAAAATAACTTATATTTTCTCCATGAAAAGTGGAAAGAATATCATGAAATGGTTGTCACAAACACACGTGGAGAATTAGTGACACGATTAAATTTTGAATTATTTTCTTTTATTGGTATCATGCATCTCTTGGAATTTAATTGGGATACAATTTTTGAGACGTCTTTTTAAATGATCATTGAGAATAACTCCTTGGTGTGACTTTTTCTTTGATCACATTTCTATCAGGAATTAAATTTTTATTGAATGTTGAATCTTTATGATTTTGTAAATATCTATAATCATAATTTTTTAAATTATGAATTTTCCTAGGAGTGAAAATGTTTCGGTGTGGGGTTGTTATTGCACTACGATTCATTGTTTAATTTTCACCCTTACACCATTGTGCTAAACTAGTTTTGTATTGAAAATTATAAAAACAATGAATAATTTAATTTTATGTTTGAATAATTTATTTTGTATTGATATCTGAAAAAAGGGAAATTATTCTTGTTTTTATAATCTCATTGAAGGTGGAGGTGATTTGGAGGGCCCCTGATGATGTCCAAGAAAAATGGGCCAAACTGCGCAGGATCCATGCATACTGGTGGACTCAACTGTATATAGTCACTAAACCATGCATCCAAATTTACTGAAATTTTGTGGCCTTGTACAAAATTTAATAAGATACATTTCATATGAATGAATAAAATCCTCTTTCTTCTTCTATGATGCCCAACCGAACTGATCTGTCCCACACACCGAATCTGCACGAAGTCAAAAGTGGTGTGTTGTGATCTGTCCATATCTCGGGCTCTAGATGTTAAAATTGGGCCCAATATTCACAGGATAAAGCCAAGATATGGGTATAAAACTTTTTTATTTTCTCCAAATAGAGATAAGGTTGTATGGAGGTCGAAACCCATGTGAAAAGTTGTTTTAAGAATTCTGTGTGCTCAAAACCACCTTCCCATTTTCCTATAAAATGGAACCTTGGGATACCCATTTGTAAGTTCGGAAAAAAGAAAAAGCTCTGGTATTTTGGATACCCAAAGTATTTATCTCATAATCTAAGGAGTTATGAAGGGCCCTATCCACATAGGGTGGTCATGGATAAAGTCTTAGTTCCACCCGAGCTTCCTCCTCCCCCGTTGTCGAGCTAAAAAATGGACATTCATTTTGAGGGAGCTACACATACTTGAGAGGGAGTTCCAAAACTTGTTTTTATACTTTTTTTGTGTAATTTTTGTGATAAATATTTCAAATATTTCCTATCTTAACATTATTCTCCTCTTATTTCATTTCTATTGGTAAAATTAAGTTAAATTCTTTTTATTTCAACACCAATTGGGTTGAGATTTCAAGTGGGAATCTTGGGTTGTTTCGATTGGAAAAGACAAGATTCTAATTTATCTCACACATAAATAAGTTTTTTATTATTATTTGGAAGAATTTATTCTCTATTATTGATACCCAAACCTTGATAATAAAATTGTTGTGTCAATGGGAGGTTCTTTGAGCATCGTTTAAGAGGCAAGAGGGGTATTGAGATCTTGACAACCCTCAACCAAAGGATTCCATTAAACGATGTGTATTTTTTAGAATTATGAACTCGCCAAGATGTGTAGTGAACTTGAAATTCTATTCTTATATCATATTTATAAAACAACACTTTTGTTTATCAATTATTATACTCTTTAAAACTAGTCATTTTCTTTAAATTGTTTAAAAACCATCCCTCTTTTAGTCCTTCTTATTAAAAAACACACACTCTAAACCCACAAACGCTCCTGGAGAGATGACCTAGGGTCTTACCTAGACTACAAATCAACCTTAAAATCATAATAAATTTGACATGTTATGACATCACGGTCAAATTTTTCCGCCGTTTCTAGGGAGAGCTTTGGTTTTAGTGCGTGTTTTTTTATAAGATTTTTGTAATTTTTGTGAATATTTATTTGTTTTATCTTCTACCTTTTCATATACATTTGTGTTATGATTTATTTTTCTATAGGTTATGTGCATGACGTATTATAATCCGAGAGATTTACCACCTTTTGAACCCAAACCGGAGTGGATGTTACGTCAGTGGCCCTGAGATGCACTAGACAACCCTTTGAAGGAGGACACACCACAACTCGAGAATTTTCTAAAACCATCTTCTTCTGGAACCAAATTCGAACATGAAATTAATGTGTTTAAAATGGATAAAAAAATATAACACTAAAAGAATTAACCTCACTATATTTGGATATCCAACCCACCTACATTCAAATGCAAGGCGAGGCACCCAATTTTGAACTTAAATCCAGTTTAATTCATTTTTTACCAAGATTAAATGGACTTAATAGAGAAGATCCACACGAGCATCTTAAAGAATTTCATATTGTGTGTTCTACATTAAAACTTGCAATTGTGGATGAAGAACAAGTAATGCTCGGAGAATTCCCATTTTCATTGGAAGACACTGAAAATGACTGTCTTCACTATGTTAATTCACCAATTAGAGGCTGGGCAGACATGAAATGCCTTTTTCTTGAAAATTATTTCCTACCCTCCTGAATTGAAACTATTAGTAAAGAAATATGTGGTATAAAAAAATCTCAAGGAGAAACAATACATGAATATTGGGAACGCTTTAAAAAGTTATGCTCAATCTATCCACACCACCAAATAAGTGATCAACTTTTAATTCAGTCTTTTTATGAAGGATTTATTCCTGTTGACCAAAATATGATTGATGTTTCTTCAGGTGATGCGCTAGTTGATAAAACCCCATTCTATATAAGAACCATAATTGAGAACATGCCACATAACACTCAACAATTCAGTTCAAGGTCCAAGGTACCCATTCGAGGTGCCCATGAGGTGAAAATTACCGAATTCGAGAGGAAGGTGGACACGAATTTTGAAGAGGTAAGTACCCTTCTTTAAAAACATGAACTTTCCCATGAGAAATACCAATCTCCTACTTCCATCCATTGTGTTATATATTATTTTGACACCCACTACTCTGATCAATGCCCCAAACTAAGAGAAACTTCTAAGAGTTCTGAGGAAATCTTTCCAATCCACCCCTATAACCAACACTTTAGGAAAGAACCATACTATCCATTCAATCCTGCGTGGAAAAATAGCCAATCCTATAGGCATGGGAGGTATTCAAATCATCCTAAATAACCATGGAACCGACCAGGACAGAGTAGTCAACCACCACCACCCAAAAATCCTCAACCATAACAAAGGCCTTTCCAAAAAACCTCTCAAAAAACCGAGCATAACATAGAATACATGATGAAACAAATGGTTACCAATAATATCCAATTTAGAAAAACCACCCAAACTTCCATAGAAGACCTAAAAACCCAATTAGGCCAACTTTCCAACTCACTGGGGGAAATCAGAGCCATGTGTTGGATAAAATACCTTCTCAACTAGTAGTTAACACTAATGATAAAGGATATGTCAGTGCTATCACCCTTCAGAGTGGAAAAAAACTAAAAATCAAAATAACCCCTCTCCTAGAGTCATCCTCCCTAAGGAAACCACCCTCCCAACTACTAGAAATACTCCAAATGAGGTAGAACCTTACCCTGAGAGAATCCACTCCAAAGGAAAGAGTGCGTTTATTGATGAGTCGTCTATCCCAACAGCCCCCCTTCCATTTCCACAAAGGGCCACCCCACCTAGAAAACAAAATGAAACTGAGCTCGATAAATAAATTTTAGAGACTTTCATAAAATTATAGGTAAAAATTCCCTTGATTGATGTTATGAAACAAATTATGAGATATTCCAAGTTTCTAAAAGAGATGTGTACACACCGAAGGTGACTTTAGGGTAATGAGAAGGAGAGATTAGGGAATAATGTTTCATCATTAATAGTGCCATCACTTCCCACCAAGTGCAATGATCCCGAAACATTCTCAATTCTATGCACCATAGGGGAGTATTCTTTTTCTAATGCTATGCATGATTTAGTTGCTTCTACAAATGTGATGCCTCACTCCATTTACTCTACATTGCAGGTCAGAAAATTAAAGCTCATTGGAATTATTGTTCAACTGGATAACCGAAGTACCGCACACCTAAGGGTGTAATTTGGGCCCGGTGGCCCGAAAGCCCGACAGGCCCGGCCCGACGAAGCCCGCATCAGGTCAGGCTGGGATCGGGATGTAGGTTCCGTGGGTTGGGCATGGGCCTTTCCAAGAAGGCTCGCCGGCCAGGCCGGGCTCGCCCGAAAAAGCTCGGCCTGCTGGCCCGCGTGAAGCCCACCCCATGCGAAGCCCGCTGTGCTGTAAAAAATATAACGGGGAATCTGCGGGTAGGGGGATTTGATCCCCCTACCACGTGCTCCCAAGGCTGTGCGTGGACCAACTGGTCCAGGCGCTGCTCCTGTAAGATAATCACCACCATATATATATATATATATATATATATATATATATATATATATATATATCTGTGTATATATATATCTGTATATCTATATATATATATCTGTATATCTCTATATATATCTGTATATATATATATATATATCTGTATATATACATATATACGTACATATATATACATGTATCTATATACATGTATCTTTCTCTATATATGTATCTATATATATATATATGTGTGTGTGTGTGTGTATTTCTATATATATGTGCATATATCATTATATATTAACAAAAAATAATATTATATATATATACATATAATTATTATTATATATATTTATAATGTGTGTATAAATATATATATATACAATGATATATAATTATATATATATAATAGTGTATATATATAAACAAAGCCATTAATAATATATATCAATTAAGTGCGGTTTTTTAAAATCCATTAATAATATATATAAATATGTATATGTATATGATTTAATATAATATATAAAAAAAACTATTAATATATATATATATTTCCATGATTTAATATTATATATATATAATAACTTGTTGTATATTAATAAAAAAATAATACACTCACCTTATGATGTTCGTGCAAGTCCAAAAACGTCATTAATTTTTTTAAGTATGTTCTAACATGCATATATTATATATACTATACATATATAAATCTATTTAGAAAAAAAAATTAACTCACCCACTACGACGCACCCCCCAACCCCTAATTATTATTTTTATAATTTTCTCATATTATATATATATATATATATTAATAGTTTAACATTATATATATATAATAACTTCTTATATATTAATAAAAAAAATAACACACTTACCCAGTGATGTTCGTGCACACCCCCAACCTCATTTTTTTTAAATATGATGAAACATTCATATTATATATGTATATATAAAAACAAATCTGCTAATATATATATATATATATTAATGATATGATAATATATATAATTAAAGCCATTAATATTATATATAATGCTATTAATAATATATATCAATTAAGTGTGGCTTTTAAAAATCCATTAATAATATATGTATATATATATATATTTGTATGTATATGATTTAATATTATATATATATAAACAAAGCTCTTAATATATATATATATATATCAGTGATTTAATATTATATATATAATAACTTGTTGTATATTAATAAAAAAAATAACACACTCACCTAATGATGTTCGTTCAAGTCGCTCAACTTCATTAATTTTTTAAGTATGTTGCAACACGCATATATTATATATACTATACATAAATAAATCTATTTAGAAAAAAAAGTAAACTCACCCACTACGACACACCCCCCAACCCCTGATTATTATTTTTATAATTTTCTCAGTATATATATATATATTAATCATTTATCATTATATATATAATAACTTATTATATATTAATAAAAAAATAACACACTCACCCAATGATATTCGCGCACACCCTCAACCTCATTAATTTTTTTAAATATGATGAAACTTGCATGTTATATATGTGTATATATAAAAACAAATCTCCTAATAATATATATATATATATATATCAATGATATGATAATATATATATATATAAACAAAGCCATTAATATTATATACAAATCTATTAATAATATATATCAATTAAGTGTGGATTTTAAAAATCCATTAATAATATATGTGTGTGTGTGTGTGTCAATGATTTAATATTATATAATAACTTATTTTATATTAACAAAAAAATAACACACTCACCTAATGATATTCGTGCACGTCCCCCAACCTCATTAGTTTTTTCAAATATGTTGCAACTTGCATATATTATATATAAATTTATTTAGAAAAAAAAATTAACCCGCCCACTGCAGCGCACCCCCCACCCCCTAATTTTTTTTACAATTTTCTTATATTATATATATATATATAATAACTTATTATATATTAACAAAAAAATAACTACTCACAAAATGATATTCACACACCCCCAACCTCATTAATTTTTTTAAAATATAATAAAACTTGCATATATTATATAAACTATATATACATATATAAATCTATTTAGAAAAAAATTAACTCACCCATTTCTGCGCACCCGCTAGGGGTATAATTTCAGTTCAGACAGGGCCGGGTTGGGCCTGCCCTTCAAAAAAAATAAAAAACATTTAAAAAATAATTTTAAATTAAACAAACGCTTAAAAATACTTTTCAAAAATAAGTTAAAAAAATAAATGTAAAAAAAAGTTTTAAATAAATGATAAAAAAACGTTTAAATAACAACACTTTAAACCCATCACCCACTACTAATAACCCCCCAATAACTCATTAATTTTTATTAATTTGTACATAATATATATAAATTCACAGACATGTATAAATCTATTTAGAAAAAAATAGCATATCCAACCACTGTAAAATATTTTAAATAAAACGTGTTAAATGTTTAAAAAAATACATGTAAAAAATATGTGTTCAAAAAAACGTTTTAAAATAAACGTCTAAAAATAAATGTAAAAAAAATGTTTTAAACAAGTGTTAAAAAATGGTTTAAATAAATGTTTAAATAAAAATGTTTAATTTTTTTTTAAAACAAACATTTAAATTAATTTTTTTTAAAAAATAGTTAAAAAATACTTTTTACATTAAAATATGAAAAAAAGATAAATGTTTTAAATAAATACTTGTAAAAAGCATGCATTTACAAAAATTCAAAAAATGTTTTAAATTAATCATTTAAAATTAAATGTAAAAAAATGTTTTAAACAGATGTTAAAAAACGGTTTAAATAAAAATGTTTAAATAAAAAATACTAACAAACGCTTAAAAAATTATAAATAAGTTAAAAAAAATAAATGTAATTTTTTTTTAAATAAATGTTAGAAAAACTTTTAAATAATAAGTCTTTAAACTCACCCATGGCAGTTGTGCACCCCTCATTATTTTTTTTCAATTTTCAAATAATATATATATATATATATATTCACAATATATAAATCTATTTAGACAAAAAACACATCCACTAACTGTAAAATGTTAATAAAAAATAAAATAAAAGTTTTTACAAAAAACATGCATTTAAAAATAAATGTAAAGAAAATTTTTAAATAAATGTTAAAAAAAAATTTAAATAAAAAAAATTTAAAAGAGACAATGATTTTGAAAATATTAAAAGCCCACCATGGCCCGACTCGAAAAATCTTGAACCGGCCCAAAAAAGCCCGGCCCGACCCGATGATTTGGGCCGGCCCGAGGCCGGGCTCGGGCCGCCTCATGGGGTTGTTCGGGCCGGCCCGGCCCGACCCGAATAGTGGTCAGTGGCCCGACTCTTGTCATGGCGAGCTCGGCCCAGCCCGGCCCTGTCCGGGCCGGGCTGGGCCTAAATTACACCCCTACGCACACCCCTCTGGTGTTTTAGAGGATGTTATTGTGAGGGTTCAAAATTTAATTTTTTATGCTGAATTTTATGTGATTAAAATGAAGGATGACATGATGAATGGACATGCCCTGATTATATTGGGGGTGTCCCTTCTTTAAAATCACCAAAACTATAATTAATTTCCAAAATGGAACATTATCTATGGATTTTGGTGGTGACATATTCCATTTCAATATCCTTGATTCCATGAAGAACCCCTCATAAGAACATTCCTCTATCTCTATTAATTCTATTGATGTACTACCTTCCCTTGGGAAAACTTCATTTCTTTCCCCTGATCCCCTTTTTGAGTTTTCTTCATTAATAGATTTTCTAGGAAATGAATCTTTCATTGATTTTTGTAGTGGTCTAGAAAAGTTTCATGCATATTCATTGATTGATGATTTCTAGAAAACTGAGGATCCAATGACCCTCGATGATACTGCTAAGCTAGTAAGAGCTTATTACTCTATTGTGGATGATACCATTGAGTTGTTAGATGAGATCAGTGACCTCTCACATTCACACACACTTCTATCAATAAAAAATCCACCTGAATTGGAACTAAAACAACTACCTCAAGATTTAAAATATTCATATCTTGAGAATGGAAAAAAGTTTATCATCATCATTTCTTATTCACTCACTCTTGAACATGAATTGCGACTGCTTGAACTTTTGAGGGAGTATAAACAAGCTTTGGGATGGACACTTGCTGACATTCCAGGTATTATCCCATCAATTTTAACACATTATATTTTATTAATGATGTGGATAAACCTGCGAGGAAGGGACAATGTCGACTAAACCCAAACCTTTTAGAAGTTTTAAAAAAGAGGTAACAAAACTATTGGTTGCTGGAATCATTTACCCCATATATTACAACAAATGGGTCATTCGGGTTCAAGTAGTTCCTAAGAAATTTTCCTTGCAGTAATTAAAAATGAAAACAATGAATTGGTTTCAACCCATGTGCAGAATAGTTTGTGTCTCTTCATAGACTATCCCAGACTAAACCAACACACTAAGAAGAACCATTTCCCTTTTCCATTCATTGACCAAATTCTAGAGATGCTAGTAGGTAAGTCCCACTATTGTATCCTTGATGGGTATTCTGGATACTTTTATATCCATATTTCCCCCGAGGATCGGGAAAAGACAACCTTCACTTACCCCTTTGGCACATTTTCATATATAAGGATGCCATTAGGTCTGTGCAATGCTCTGGGTACTTTCCGGCAATGTATAGTTAATATTTTTTCAAATTACTAGGATAATTGTATGGAAGTTTTCATGGATGATTTCCCTATTTAGATATTCACTTTTGATGAATGTTTTAGTAGTCTTGGTTTACTCCTACATCACTATATTGAAAATAATCATGTACTAAATTATGAGAAAGGCCATTTCTTGGTGAGACAAGGAATAGTTTTGGGGAATTTCATTTCTGGGGAAGGTATCCAAGTAGATAAATAAAAAGTGGATGTCATTTCTTCTTTACCATTATCTAAAAATGTACAAGATGTGTAGTCTTTCCTTGGGCATGCATTATTTTACCATTGTTTCATTCGTGAATTTAGTAAGATTTCAATCACACTCTCCTGATTACTCCAAAAAGAAAAAAGAATTTACTTTTGATAACGAATGTGAGGAAGCTGTTAATAATTTAAAATGAAGTCTCACATCTCCCCCGGTAATCCAACCACCTCGGTGGGATTTACAATTGATCTCATCTGTGACGCCTCTAACTATGCAGTTGGGGCAGTCTTATCACAATGGTTTGACTGAACTCCACATGTCATTGTCTATGCCTCACGTACATTGGACCCTTCCCAAGAAAACTACACCACAACTAAAAAATAGTTTCATTCCATTGTGTTAGCCTTGGATAAATTTAGGTCATATCTTTTAAGGTCTAAATTCATTGTGTTCTCAGACCACGTAGCCCTCTGGTATCTCTTTAAGAAACCGGAATCCAAACAACGTCTCGTTCGTTGGATGCTCCTCCTTCAATAATTTAATCTAGAAATTAGAGATAAAAAGGATCAGAAAATGTTGTGGTTGACCATATCAGTAGTATTCCACCATCCTCAGACATCGACTCATCCCCCTATATTCTTATTAATGATATGGTTCTCGATGTGAAATTGAACCAAGTGCAATATGTTATCCCTTGGTATGCTGAAATTGTTAATTATTTGGTAACATAATGCATTCTTACTAATTTCAACAAAAACCAGGCCAATCATATAAAACATGAGTCATGTTGGTATATTTGGGATGAACCCTACCTTTGGCGCACCTGTAGTGATTGAGTCCTTAAGCGTTGTGTTCCCGATAGTGAGTTTCAGTATGTCCTTAGATTCCTCCACACTCTTGCCTGTGGTGGCCACTTTGGTCCCCAATGGACTACTCGCAAGGTCCTTGATTCTAGTCTCTTTAGGCCATAACTTTTTTTGGTATGCCCATGATTTTTTCTAATCTTTTCCTCGTTGTCAAAGAATGGGGAACGTCTCTAAAATAAATGAAATGCCACAACGACCGTTGCTCTTTAATGACATTTATGATGTTTGGGGTATTGACTTTATGGGTCCATTTCCCAATCCTTTGGAAACTTTCACATTCTTCTAGCGGATGATTATGTGTCAAAATAAGTATAGGCCTAATCAAAAATTATATATGATTCCAAAATAGTTCTGGAAATTTTGAGAAGTCGGATTTTTTGTAGGTTTGGATTACCTAGGTTCATCATTAGTGACCAAGGTTCTCATTTTTCCAACTGAACAATGAAATCACTTTTGTGTCAGTATGGGGTCGAGCATCAAGTGTCTACGACATATCACCCACAAACAAATGGTTAATCTAAGGTGTCAAATAGATAAGTAAAATACAACTTGGAACAAAATGGTTTAATCCAATGGAAAATATTTGAGTCTTAGACTTGATGATTCATTATGGGCCTACCATACTGCTTTCAAAACTCCCATTAGAATGTAACCCTATCGACTTGTTTTTGGAATGGGTTGTCAGCTCCTGGTTGAGATTGAGCACCAAGCCTACTAGGCCATCAAACAATTCAATTATAATATTTCTGGTGCAGGTGCTCAAATGAAGTTGTAGATTTAAGAGCTAGAAGAAATGAGAAGCGATGCATATGAGAACTCCAGGATTTATATGGAGCGTACCAAGGATGCCCACGATAGCCTCATCCTTCATCGTTAGTCCCGCATTGGGTAGAAGGTCATCCTCTCCAATGCAAGGCATATGTTTCATCTAGGTTCAAAATTAAGAAACCTAGCAAACCTTCACCATCAATGGTTAGCAGCTGAAGAACTTCCATGAATTCATTCTCGAGTCCTCGATGGAGGAACTCCATGTTCAAGAAGAAATCTATAAATGAAACTCAATAGGTTTTATCCTTTTTTGTCCACATTCTCTTTTCTTACAGTGAGGACACTACACACTTTTGGTGTGGGGGGACAGGTATATTCCTGGGTTAGTTAGAAATTTTCACCATCTTTCTTCTTTTTCTCTTTTTAGCTTTCTGAATTTTATTGTTACTTTCCCCCTTCCCTCCCCCTCACTTTTGTGCCGGAATATTACAATTTTTTATGCCCAATTTATCATGTAAAATGATGCTCATTTAATCATGTATGTTATTGAAAATACATGTGGAATGTATCTATTTTAGGTTGTTTTAACATTCAAAAAAATATCTGATGAAATTGGCATTTCAAAAAGAATTCAATACTATAGTGTGACTTTCTTTTTGAAATTTAGTTCTTTTTCTATGATATAAATGGTAGTATCATTTTGAACCCATTGAAAAAAATGGTGCCCCTTTTTTGTGAAGAGTTTAAGGGAAAATTGTGTTACTTAATCTCTCTACATATTTCTACACCCAACCATGAAATGTGAAAATTTTTACTTAATGGAAGGTAAATATAGGTTAGGTTGATTTTTCTCTACTTTCCAAAAATAAATTTTCCATACGTTCGTTCCTTATCCAATCTATTTCATTACTATACCAGATTTAACTATGCATGTGTACCTGTTATCTGACTATTATACGGTCTCAAAAAAAATTAAAAAATGGTTTTATATTGGGAAGGTCAAAAAACACCCATCCTTGACATTTGATCTTGTTATAACTATTAAAAGTAGTGTCATGAGGAGATAAAATATAGGTTGAGAGAAGAGTGTGAGATTTGTTCCAAGTGCAACTTTTGAAATATTAATAAATGAGGGGAGTGAATAAATGTACAACATATGGGGATATCTAGGTCAAGAGCTTATGGTTTGACTTCTAGGAATTCATATGTGAGTGGGTCTTGAAATTTGATTGCAAAATATGTGGGGAAAGATCGATGGAAATGATCTTGTAAGTAGACAATTATTAAAATAACTTATATTTACTTGATAAAAAGTGGAAATAATAACATGAAATGGTTTTCACACACACATGTGGAGAATTAGTGACATAATTAACTTTTAAATTATTTTATTTGATTGGTATCATGCATCTCTTGTAATTTCATTTGGATAAAATTTTTTAGATGTCTTTTTCAATGATCATTTAGAATAACTTTTCGGTGTGATTTTTTCTTTGGTAACATTTATATCAGGATTTTAATTTTCATTGAATATTAAATATTTATGAATTAGGAAATATTTACATGAATTATATTTGGAATTATGACTTTTACCAGGAGTGAAAATGTTTAGGTGTGGGGGTGTGATAGTATTACGATTCACTCATTTATTTTCACCCTTACACCACTATGCTAAAATAGTTTCGTATTGAAAATTATAAAAAAAAATAAATAATTTCATTTAATGTTTGAATCATTTATTTTGTGATGATCACCGTTAAAAATATAAATGATAATTTTCTAGATAATATAATTGAAGGTGGAGGTTATTTGGAGGTCCCATGATGATGTCCAAGAAAAATGGGCCAAAATGCTCATGATCCATTCACATTGGTGGACTGAACCACATATTTCAACAAAACCGTACATCCAAAAGGGATGAAATTTGTTATCTAGTCCAAAATTTAATGGGAAACATTTCATATGAAGGAACTGAAGCCTCATTCGGCCTTTACGATGCCAAACCGACCTAATCTGTCCAGCACACCAAATCTGCACGAATTCAAAAGTGGTGTGCTGTGATCTGTCCATATCTCGGGCTCTATTTTTACAAATAGTGCCAAAAAATATGTGGAGACAACCAAGAGGTGGCGCTACACATTTTTTTATTTCTCCAATGCAATATAACGTTGTATAGAGGTTGAATTCCATGTGCAATGTGCTTTTATGAAATCTGTGTTCTCAAACCCACCTTCCAATTTTTCTATAAAATGGAACCTTGGGTTTCCCATTGGTATGTTCGGCCAGCAGGAAAATATATGGTATTTTGGAGACCCAAAGGAGTCCTATCATCATCCAAGGAGATCTGTAGGCCCATATTCCCATATGGGGATCATGGATGAAGGCGAAGTTCCACCCGGGCTTCCTCCTCCTTCCGATGTCGAGCTAAACGGTGGACGATCATTTTGAGGTAGCTACACACACTTGGGAGGGAGTTCAAGCACTAGTTATTCTACTGGTTTTTTGTAATATGTATTCTAAATATTTCTTATATTTCTTATATTTACATGATTCTCCTATGATTTCATTTCTATTGTTATAATTAAGTGAAACACTTTTTATTTTGAACAACGATTGGGTTGAGATTTCAAGTGGGAATCTTGGGTTGTTCCAATTAGACCAGAAAAGAGTCCTATTTATCCCACACATACATAAGATTTTAGTATTCTTTGAAATCATTTATTCTATATGCTTGACACCCAAACTTGGACAACACTATTGTTGTTTCAAGGGGTTGTTCTTTGAGCATCGTTTAAGAGGCAAGGGGGAAGTTGAGATCTTAACAACCCTTAACCAAAGGATTCCATTAAACCATGTTTATTTTTCAGAATTATGAACTCACAAAGATGTGTAGTGAACTTGAAATGATCTACATATATCATAATTCTAAAACACCACTTTTTTTATCAACTATTATACTCTTTAAATCTAGTCATTTTCTTTAATCTTTTTAAAAAACACCCCTTTTTAGTACTTCTTAGTAAAAACTCACACTCTAAACCCACAAACGCTCTTTGAGAGATGAGATAGGGTCTTTCCAACACTAAAAATAAACCTTAAAATCATAATCAATTTTACGTGTCATGACAACACGATCAATCCACCATATCTATTTTTTGACACTTATGACATTCACAATGTCATATAAATAACTGGTGGTTGTCCAATTAGTTTTGATGTAATAGGATGAGTTTTCACTACCATTATTTGGGTATTTACTTGAAACTCTGTCCATATTGGGTTGTTTTGGCTTGCAACCCTAGTAGGGTCTGGTTTCCTTCAACGTATGATCCATCAATATTGGCATGTGACTATTACCTTGAGATTTTTTCTAGTCATGATTTCCAAACATGACCTTAATATTAGTGGTTTATCTTGTGGTTGGGGGAATGGATGGGATGCCGACCATTGATATTTACCTACAAACCTAAATAAGGCTGATTCTCTCTGTCATTATGATGGTGATGAAAATTCTCCCAGCCCTACAGGATGTGGATTATCTGGTTGTTTAACAGTTCCATGAAATGTGTGTTCTAGTTTTAATAATCACTACTTCTAGGCGGTTTCCATTGGATTTACTCATAGAACCTTAAAATTATAGTAGTTATTTATCTATAAGGTAAATTCTTTCCTAAGGGTGGTGTTCGTTAAGTTTGAACTTTATGATACTTAGGAACGTGTATTGGTCGAGATGATGGGAGTTCAGACTCATCACACTCTTTTGTGGGGAATTATTGTCTACCCTTGGACTCTATTTATAAATTTACAATATTTTAACGAATCCTTATTAATTCACCAAGTATGACATAATTTTCCCTTTGAATTTTCAATCACTTATTAACAAGTGTAAAATTTAGAATCATCAATATGTATTAAAAGTTTTTCATTAATGGAGATATCTATTTGTATATGAGGTTCTCCATCAATGGTATCCTCTCATATACTATATATAGATTCTTTTAATCATCATTATAATGATACTGGTTTTTAATCCACTCAGTGGGGCAATCTGGAATTTATTTTCATCCAAAGATACTAATGTTTGTTTTGATATAGGAATTGTACCCATGAAATGGTCTACCTACGTATCTTTGTGAAAGAAATTAGAACCCTCGTAGTTCAGTGCCACTTAATGGGACACATCATACCTTTTTAAGGACATGTGATAATGATCATATCTTACTATATAATGTCATGTGGTAAGGACATATAATAGAAAGGTTCTTAGTCAATGTTTCATGTGGGACTTATGCCTAAGCGGCCCAACAAACTTGGAAAGAATATGGGTTTCCAAGTAAGAATAGACCCTGTTGAGAATATGGACCAAGGAGAACATGGATGATTTTAAGTGCTGGGTTTGAACCTCAAGGAGGATTCCTACGTATCCCATATGGATGAGAATCAAATCCCACAAAGTTCGATGAGTCTCATAGGAGAGTATAGTCCTTTAATAGAAATGAGTTTGGGATTACTTCTTGAAAAGGATTCCGGGATGATTTGGGGGTTTAATTTGGGGTTTACTCCTAAGGAGGTTTCCTAGATTAAAGGAATTAGGTTTGGATTCATGAAGAGGATATCTGATGAACTCGTGCCCTAATAATGCTTCCTACATATCCCAATTGTGGTGGGAATCAGATTTCTCGTAGTTCATACGGTGTGGGTGTTAGTGAAAATGTTGTAATCATCACGAATCTCTAAGACCACGTGAGTAATGATAGGTGTAAGAAACAATAGGATTTAAAAGATTCAACAATGACACATACACTTTTCCTCCTTCTCTAGTGGAAGATGGCAAGCCTACAGTGGTGACGGTTGATGAGGGTGAGGCGACGAGCCTTCCCTCTATTCACTTTACATTGGACAAGTCTCCAATGAAAGGAAGAAGGGATGAAGGTTAGGGGATTATGTTGGGATGGATGCCCTAAAATTGATCCTGGCAGAGGAGGGAGATTTTTCATTCTCTTTAATGGAATAGCAAGCGTGAAACATACCTTCCCTACCATAAATTTGAGGTTCTGACTCTTTGAGAAGGGAGAGGTTAGGACCTAAAGCCTTATTCTCAGAACCAGGAACTTCTTGGAACTATTCCTAGGAGAATGGTTTATGTGACTATGAATATAAAAACCTACATACACTCCATGTATCCTAACCCAATCATTAAAAAAATTTAGGAAACCTATGACTATGGAAATACATTCCCAGATAAGAGACATGATGATTTGCCTTTCCTAAGGGTTTGATAAGTTTGGAGGTTTTGGTGGAGACTTTAACATAGAACCTTTTAGATAAGGTAACCAAGGAAAGAGATACCCTACCATGAATGGATTTAAATAGGGTAAATAAGTTGGTATGTAGGATGTATACCAAGATTTTCCATGTAGGTACTGTGTGCAAGTGTACCGCGTAGGCACCCCGCATTATTGCGCCGTGCAGCTGTATCGTGTTGGTGTTATGGGCAGGTATGCCTTGCAGGTTTGTATGATGACTGAAGAATATTTTTCACATATGGGAACCAATTCTATGTAAAACTATTTTTGAAGAATTTTAATAATGATTATCCCATTTAAATATCTATTCTCTCGTAATTTTGAGAGATACCTGAGACAATTTGAGGGATCTGAGTGAAATAGCTATGCAATGGGAGCTTTAGAGAGTCTTTCAACTTTTTCAGTCCTTGAAATGGGGAGCCCAAGGGTCTTATTTATAGGCATTCATGGGGCCTGGATGAATGGATGTTGTCTGTGCAGGTCCTTCACAGAGGTCCACCGCGCAGGTCTACCGCGTAGGGGTACAAACATTATGTTGTCATGTAGGTATGCCGCACAGGTCGGCCATGTAGCTCATTGGAGGGTTTGGATCTCTTTGAATTTTTCAAAACTCACCTTGGGATTTTTTAATATCAAGGACTATATTCATAGTATTTTTTAATTCTTAATTAGTTTCAACAAAATCCCCTCTCGGGATTGGATCCAATTAGAAAGAGGGTCGAGTCCTAAGGTAAACTTGCAGTTAAAAGACTACGGGTAAATAGTTGGACAACGCAGGTCTTCCATGGAGTGACTTCTTGTAGGTATTCCTTGTAGAGTATTTGCATAACTATTTCATGGAGATCTACATCCAGCTATAAATAGGTTCAATCCTTAGCGAGTTTTGTTGTCTATACTTCCAAATTTTCTAGCTCTTGTGGCATAGCTCTTTCGTCTAGCCTCGACGCATTGTTCTCTCACATAGTCTCCTTGAAATTTTATCAAGGTGAAACTACTTTAGTGATGGAGCTACGTGGAAGGAATTCATATAAAGAGTTTCTCTGGGACCCTTATCGAAGGACCTACATAATATACCTCGTCAAATGACCTATGCGAATAGTTTCCTTTTCCAAATTTCTAATTTTCTTAACCATTCATCTAAAATTTTATTTTTCTCATGTCAAAATTCCAACCTAGTAAGGGGATTTTGGTAATTATTTTGTAGAAAAAATGGATCATTTGATAACCACAACTAAAGAAGCTAAGTCTCGTCAAAATGACATGATGAAGATCATCAGACCAAATTATTATTACATGGTTCAAAGTACTCTTCCTGGACAATAGAAAGATTTATTTCTGTACCAACATGAATACCCACAAAGTCCTTACCTACCCCTATACAGGAATAGTATTTTACCAGATTCCTATGTTCCATCTATTAAGAAGTACTTCCCAAATAATTGGGTTCTTCAATTCTCCAACTTTACCTCCATGAATATTAGTTCAAGGCGGTTCCAGTACAAGAAGGAACAATCCCTATTGGGTGCATCCTGCATCCTAGTGGTTGTACTCTTGATTCGAAGGATCATGTTGTAGATCCAAGTACACATTGATATGATTAAACTTTTCAGGATTCTTAGATATATCAGTCATATGGTTGGATGGAAGACTGCGATCTTCATTCTGGAGGATGTGTGAAACCTGAATGGATGTGGGCCTTTTGGGTGTGCCGAACTGGTGGAGAATTCCGAAAAGAGTTATCAGATGGTTATATTTATGATTTTTTCTTGATGGGACAAACTTATGTTTATAAAAGGTATTTCATTACTTAATTTCTGAGACGATGGAGTCCGCAAATGAATTATTTTCATTTGATGCATGGAGAAGTTTTTATTAGTTTGTAGGATATCTACCAAATAATGGGGGTTCCCATTCTTAGGGAAATATATGGTGATTTTATTCCTCCAGCTATGGGATGATGATACCCATACACCATAGTTGGCTCATGAACTATTCTAAATAGAAAATAAATTACCCAAAGACAAGAAATATATTCATTCCAGGGTTTGGATGGAACCCATTTAGAACCAATAATAGGGAAAGGTCCCACCTGTGGACGTCTTACTATTTTATCTCTTTGTAGATAACCGGGGTAGCTCAAGAACATGTTGGACTACATTGGAGAGAGATGACTATAAGAACTATCGCTACAATGTCAAATATGATATTCATTCAAAGATACGCTCGTTTTCCTTCCATTCCATGTGGCTACGCATTTATATGCTGTCAGTTTGTGAGTTTGGAGGCAGTTTAATGCCAGGGAATTTTGTTATCACAACTAACTTTGTACATGGAGTTTATATTCAGTTATAAACTCCTATATTGGAAAGCATTTACTATTCCATACAGCACTTATATGATGGTAAGTCTCTATTTATAATTACAGGGTCATTCCCAGTGTTGTGGGGCTGGATTGCAGCACACTTTTCTTCATATTCAGTGTTGAATTTAGTTGGAGTCCCCAATAGTTGATACCTTCCATTTTTTAGAAACTTTCTGGTATTCAGCCTCAAAATTTGAGACCTAATGTAGTACTAATGGCATTGGATGTTTCAGGAGAATTCAGATTATTTCATTTTGGTAACCCACTGACTGGAACATTTATTGATGATGGTAAAGAAAAGAATTATGATCTGAGGTCTTGTATGATGGCATTTAGGGAGGGTCTATTATTGACCAGGATTTATGGTGAAATTATCTATGAGTATTACATCCCATATAGTTTTTCTCATCAATTCACATGTCTTAAACAATCAAAAAATTTCCACCCATGTATGTTTGACATGGGAAACACCCAATGGTATTGAGATAATTATGGATTCTAACAGATTTAGAGGTGTCTAAATAGTCGATTATGTTACCTCCATCAGATGCGTACATCGGAGTGAAAGATGGATATTCTAAATCTTGGGCTTCTTCATATCCTCAAGGGGATTTGAAAAAAGGAATATATCAAGTGGAAGCTACAATTACTATTGTGCATGGAAATCATGGTAAGAATTCCAAGGCCAGATATGATGTAGAAGTTTCATAGATTTCAAAGCCTTAAAGACATCTTCGCAAGAGGTATACGAGGAAAACTAGGTATAGATAAGTAATACCTCTGATTCCAATGAGATCCAGTCACCACCATCAAAAGGAGGTTCCTATTCTATCTGTTGAACTTTTTGAAGAAGAAGAGAGGCATGTGGAGGCTCATCAGTCATAATGTGTTGAATCTCTTCCACATTCAACCATACCAAGATTGAGTTACGTGTGACCTTCAGTCCTTCACAATTGGGGGTGTGTGACCCATGATCTTATATATTCATGAGAATTCCTCCAACATGTAATTATAATACCAGATGTGGGTGTCATTAAGGCACCTTCTAATTATAATCTAGATAATAACTTGGCTAAAGTATATAAGTATATTACAGAGATAAAGTCTTATTTATATGAAACCGATGAAAAAATCCCAGACTCTAAATGAGTATCTCATATGATGGACTTAGAAATACATGAAGGGGTAATTATTGACATTGAGGAAGAGTGGGATATTTATGTTAATATGTAGAACATATTTTCCTTTTTTTTCTCAACGCTACTTTATCATTCGTCGTCATTATTCTTGATGAAATGTATTTTTGTAGCTTGAATGTAGGGAAGGAAACTCCAGACTAGTTCTTGAATCACTAAAGTATGGGCCTATAGGTTCTCCCATCAACACATCAAATGATCCTCCCAAGTCTCTAGAACTTTCTCAAGGAGTGATAATCATTACTTGGGTAATGGAGACAATTAATTCTTAGCCATTACCTTAAGTTCCTCCTGCCGAGAGGAGTGTTTCGATTTCTTCTCAATCTTATGAAAATAAATTCAAGAGAGAAATGAGATTAGTCTGAAGTGTTTGTCAAAGGTGTAATTATTTATACTGTCTTTAGGGAATTATAATTTTCTCAATACACTCTGGTTATCACATTTATCCCCTTATAGGATCTGTGTTTCTCTCCTCTCTCAAGGGACTAAGAGTTGATTCTTCAAGTCCAGAGAGAGCAACTCTAGGAGAAACTGAGGTTCATGTTGATGGATCTGCTACTTTAGCTAATAAAACATCAAAATATGCAGATGTACCCACTCATAGCTCTACCGAGAGAGAGGAAAGTCATGGTAAGATAAAATACATTTCTCTTGAATATTAAATTCTTTTCTAATATTCTTCATTCCAACATAGTTCAGATCTATTTCCTTTTCCAATGGTTCCTATAATAACAAATTCTAATACTACTATTACTCTAGAAGAATGGAATGAAGACCCAGGGTAGTCTGAGATAAATACTGATGTTGAACCAAACCTAGAAAGATCTGATGATGTTGTACCAATTAAATATCCGATAGAAATAAATGTTAGCAGACCCAATTTGGGAATCAACCAATAATTGTTGGATACCTTAAATAGTGAGTATGTTATAACATTTCAAGCCACATACATTGAAATGATGGAAGCCCTTAATCAAAAAATTGATATTCTAGGTTCTATCAGGGAGTTTGGGGATTTGTTTTATAGAATTGAAAGTATGTATGTCCATATTATTGAATTATCCATACACAATTGTTCTTATTTACTTGACACTTTACATCAATGTTCACCTTATAAAGCTTTGTCTGTAGAAAATGTTGAAAAGGCTATTCAGGAATGGGGAATTCCACTCTACCCTTCTTCTATTAAATCTATATAAATACCTATAGAGGAACCTCTATAGAGAGATGTTCCAGTTCCTTCAATTATAACAAATGGGAAAAATCAGGAGAGTTCCCATTCTCAAGATACATCTACTCAAACTACTGAAGATGAGAATACTAGGGTTGAATCCAATCAATTGGCCAACTTATTATTGGGTAAATACTATCAGTTGTTTGGATCATACTCCATTTGTCCAATTTTTTTTAAAACTGACAATGACCTATATTTATAATTTAGAGTTATCATCTCCCACAGTTAGATCAAAAGGTGAAGCTTCCATGTTGGCTTAGGCATCAGTAGAATGTGAAGCTTCTATTGTTCCGAGAGAAGCAGAACATGGAATCTCTTTAAGTGATTTGTTTACAGTGTACATTTTACCTTAGGGTAGTGTCTTAGATTCATACGTAGAGATGGAAAATGCTCATTTCATGGCACTTAAGAAGACATGGCGACATATCAGAAGAATAATTTCTAAGAATCCTTTAGATGAACTGTTGTCCCATTTTTTCCAAACTCCCAGCATTATTCAACATATTGGGATTTAGTGGATTTAATTATCGACTATTCTACGATGCAATGAAATATATCATTCACAGATTGGAGAAGGATCATAAGCTGTGGAAATATTTTGAAAATGCTAAATGGATTATAAATATTGAGAGCTTCTAAGCTACAATATCTAAGGAAGAGGAAAATAATAACAAGATGTCGATCAAAATCAGCCAAAAATTTAAAGAATCTATGAAGGAGTCATTATATCTTCAACATTGTTCATAAAAAACTTTAAAAACTACACCAAATATTGGAATAAACCCAATTAGAGGGGATAAAATCCAATTACACTGCTATGTAATCACTTCGTTAGGCTGAGGAGGCTGTAGTTTCTCAGCTATCTCAACTTAAATATGCAACTGATAGGGCTCATGAAACTATTCAACAATGAGGAGTCTTGTTGAAAGTATATATTAAAACATGATAGAGAGGCTCCATCTTTTATATGTCCCTCTAATTTCATATGAATTAATGAAATTTTGTCTTCAATCATATATTTTCTCATTCTTGATTTTTGTTTTATTTTAATATTAAAGGTAATGATGATGATGATTTTTTAAAAACATAAAAACTTCTTGTCTGATAATCATGATTAAAATGAAAAGAATGGGGTTTCACAGAATTTTCTTATTAGGCTTATTGTCCTAATGGGCATAGTTTGATTTTTTTCTAGGGTTATATAGAAAACCCCACAAACTTTATATCTTTTTACCTTTTTTGTTTCTCAATATGACCTAAATCATACAAAATGTACATTTAGTGAGTTGGGACTCGACTTTTTTTCATAGTTCCTTCTACGGGTTCTCAATCTGGTGAGTACCATGTCACTTGTTATTGGCAGTTTAAAGTCATGCATGTTGGACTATGAAGGATTATTGTTTAAGGTCATATAGCTTTGACCAATTTTTTTTAAATTAGATCAGAAAAAAAATGCAGTGACTATGAATTTCTCTAATATTTCTAAATATTTCCAAGTGGAATCTTGAGTCCTGATTTTTATAGTCACTGAACTTAAAAAAAATGTTTAAACATAAGGGAATTCTCCTCCAAGAACGAAGTTACCATTATTTGAAAAACTTGTTATGAGAGTTGTGTTATACAGGGCCGATTAGGGAATATTCTACATAGAAAAATAGTGACATCTTTTTATTGATAGGTCTGTTTTGTAGGTAAATTATGCAAGGCCACCTAAGGGCATGTACTGCACAGTCAGGAAAAAGATCTCTTAGAAGTTTGGCATTTTACTATTGATCGATAAGGGAAAATAAGATTTGGGTGACTCAAGACCATAGTGGGTGGTTTTTTTCCAAGTAAATGAATTTTAAGAATGAAATGGCTATTTTAATTCGACATATATTATGAATAGGAAAACCATTTCCCAACAAATTTGGTGTATGAGGAATGGTCAAAATTTATCAAAAAAGGGAATTTTTGATGTCAGGCTATGCATTTTTATGTTATATAGTGAGGACATTGTACTATGTAGTTTTAAGTCATGAAGTACGGACATTGTACTATGTAGTTTTAAGTCAAGCAGTGAGGAAATTGTGTTGTGCAGTTTTAAGTCATGTAGTAAGGACACTATGTGGCTTTAATTTAAGGTATTTAGATTTGACTAGAGGTATGAGACTCTCCAAATTTCTTGATAATTTGTTTGGAAACATAAAACCATATTCATGTATGGAAGGGAAAATTATAAACTGTGATTAGGGAGTTTCTGGATCTAAATTATGATATGGGAAAAGAGATAAATGCATTAGAGTAATTTTTTTCAAAGAATAAAGTTACCATTATTTGAAAAACCCATTATGGGGGTTGTATTATGAAGGTACAACTGGGTAATATACTTCATATTAAAATAGTATAATCTTTTTACTAAAAGTCATGTAATGTAGGCAACTTATGCAAGGCCACCTAAGGGCCCGTACTACATAGTCAGGAAAACTAGCTCTCAAAAGTTTGACATTTTACTATTGATAAAAGCCAAATAAGGTTTATCAAGATTCATATTTTACAAAGAATAGAGTTTTTTTTATTGAAAAAAGGTACCTAAGTATGGAGAGAACATTTCCAATCATGATTTCAAAATAATCAGAGGAATATGGTTTCTATGAAGGTATGAACTAAACATAGGTAGTATGGTGTTTGTAGCTTTAGGTCATACAACTAAGACCAGAAATGGAAAAAATACATGATATGTGGCCAATTGATCCAATATTATTTCATATTACTTTCAACACATGGACAAAGAGATGTTTAAACCATGGTCTTGAAGAATTTCAGATCGATGGAAAGATAATGGGAATAATATACCTAAAGGACCTTTTTAAAATAAAGATTCTTGTATATTTTCATCAATGTTTGAAGGGGAAAACGAAACTATAACCAAGAATGAAAATACCATCATTTTACAAACCCTTTATGAGGGTTGTACAATGCAGGTCCAACTAGGGCATATGCTGTATAGCCAAATAGTGGTATCTTTTGACTGATAGGCCAGTTATGTAGGCAACTTATGCAAGGCCACCTAAGGGCATGTACTTCCTAGTCAGGAAAACGAGTTCTTAGATATTAGAAACTATGTCACCAGAAACCTTAAGGAAGATTATGAAGATCTAGAAATATTCAAGATTAAGAGTGAGAAATATAGAAGGGGGTTGTGCTCAATGCATATAAGAAATATTTGAATCAATATTGGACATGAGTTTGAAGTCCTATATATAGATCTGACTCATATGTAAAATGGAGACTTTCTTTGTTTCATTTCAATTGACATGGTTATGTGAAGTTTAAATTAATTTAGCGAGGACAATATACTATGCAGTTTTAAGTCATATAGTGATGAAATTAGACTGTGTAGTTTTAAGTCATGTAGTGAGGACATTATACAGTGTAGTTTTATATCATGCAGTGAGGAAATTATACTATGCAGTTTTAAGTCTTGCAATGAGGACATTATACTGTGTAGTTTTAAGTTATGCAGTGAAGACATTATTATGTGCAGTTTTAAGTCATGAAGTGAGGACATTATACTGTGCAGTTTTAAGTCATGTAGTGAGGACATTGATAATTTCAAAAGGAATTGAGACACCTTATTTATACAGAGAATTATTTTACCAAATCCCTAATCCCATGTGAGATATGATTAGTGTGAAAAAAAGGACTAGTAAAAGGTTTCTTCTATAACACAAAAGGCTACACTTGCGAGGAAAAGGAGTACTATAATTAAGTGATGGCTGAGCCAAGTCATAGGATCTGGGCTCACTATGTATCTTATTGGAGAATGAATCAATCCAAACATAGTTCTTAGATTTCCATGTAGTTTTACGTCATGTGGTAAGGATGAATATGAACCGATGTGAAAATAAATACATATCATAGATGGACTAAGGGATAAATACAAGTGTCACTACATGTTTTTTGGGGGGAACGAATCAAGCCATTAATTGTTCTTTCAACATTCCCTTTGATGGTTTGATTCTTAAATAAGGAATATATGGGGTTTTTATTCATGGCTGGGCCCATTATTTAAGATCTAGGTGTCTCTATGTATCTCATATAGATGAGAATCATGCCTCACGTAGTTCTTTAAACAATCATTTCCCACAGAAATCGAGTTTGATATGGGATATGGGGGTTTGTGACACGTTCTATAAGAACGGTTAAACTTAAGACACAAAATGGTATAAAGATCATACCATGTATCTAAAGGGAACACTCTATATAGATCTGATTCATATAAAGAAGTAGAAAAAGGAAATAAAAAATTTTATGGTTGTGGCTGGGCCTATGATTAGAGATCCAGGCATCTCTATGTATCTCATATAGATAAGAATCAAGCCACACATAGTTCTTGAAACAAGGTCCCTATGCAGATCTGACTCAAACATAGGAAATATTGGGACTCATGTGCCACTAAAGAATAAAAATGATGTCAATGATTCTTGATTATGGATTTCCTATAGTTAATTAGAGAATATTTTAGTCATACAGTTTAATGTCATTTAATAAGGACAAATGATGGCATGCTATTTAACATCGTACAATAAGGACAAATATTCTACGCATTTTATCATCATGCATCATAGATGTTTATAATTTTTACATAGATTAACGCCTTGAAACTAGGTCTTTGTACTTTACAGTTTTAATTTTTGCATAAGGAAGACGCATGCAACTACACAAAGTATTTCTTCAAGAATCTCACATTGGTTGGAGTTATAATAACCTCTCCATCCATTAATATTAAGGCATAAGATCCATTTGATTAGATCTTATGTATGGAATAAGGTATTTCCCACTTTGGCTCATGTTTTGAAGGTTTTTTTCCTGGTATCATTGGAGTCTTGAGGACCAATACTAATTCTCCGTGAAGAAATGAATGGAGGTGAACTCACTACTGGAAAACTAACCTTTACCAATGGTTTGGAACCGTTGGTATATGCCTCCAAACCGTTGGTATAGCCTATACTAACGGTTTGGAGAACCGTAGCCAAGTAAGCCGTTGGGATAGGTCTATACCAATGGTTTTCCAAAAACCGTTGGTATAGACCTATAACCAACGGTTTTGGAAACCGTTGGTATAGGTAATATGAAATCTATACCAACGGTAATGGAACCGTTGGTATATAAATTCCGAAAATAAAACATCCGCTGGGATTTGATCCCAGGACCCCTCGTTTATAATTAAACGACTCAACCACTAACCTAACATGACTTTTGTGATCATAATTACATAAATATATATATATATTCTCATAAATATTTTAAATTTTGATTTATATAATGTTCTCAGTACGAAGGCCCGATAAAAAATGAAAGTACCTATACCAACGGTTTTAACAACCGTTGGTATAGGTCTTTGGTTCTGATTTTCATTCTTTGAAGGATATTGAATTTTGGCCCACTTTTCCCAACGGTTTGGCCAAACCGTTGGGAAAGGTAGACCTATCCCAACGGTTTGGCCAAACCATTGGGAAAAGTGGTATATTTGGGGACCTTTCCCAACGGTTTGGCCAAACCGTTGGGATAGGTCCACCTTTCCCAACGGTTTTTCCAAACCGTTGGGAAAAGTTTCCAATTTGAGGGCCTTCCCCAACGGTTTGGCCAAACCATTGGGATAGGTCTACCTTTCCCAATGGTTTGGCCAAACCGTTGGGAAAAGTGGCCAATTTGGGGGCCTTTCCCAACGGTTTGGCCAAACCGTTGGTATAGAAGCGTTGGGAAAGATCTAATTTCCAGTAGTGACTTTCCTATTAAAATCTTGCACTATTTTGTTCTGATAGACTTCTAAATTATGAAAAGTATGCAATCTTTTCACTTATAATCATTCTATATCATTAAAAAATTTCTAAGACCTCTCATATGTAGACAAATGATCAAAGATTGCAACTCTAAGTGATGGAAATTTCATTTCAATTGGAAAAACAGCTTCTATTCCTTACACAAATGAATAAGGGGTTTCTTGGGTGGCCATATGGGTACTAGTCCCATAATTTCATAAAGCATGAAACATTTATCAGGCCATGATTTTTTATCTATATACACCATCTTGTGGAAATATTCTACAATGTCTTATTGAAATCCTCTATCTATCCATTAGCCACCACATGATAGTGAGATGAATGGTTGGACTTGATATTGTGATCCTGATTTCACTTATTTTCCTCAACAGAACAGAAATTGGTGCCGTTTCCCATTAATATAGTATGAGGGACACCAAATATAGTGACGATGTTAGTTTTGACAAAACTAACAATGCTTTTGGATCATACTTCTTTGAGAGGTATTTCCTAATCCCACATGGAGAAGAAGTTAGTAGTAGTAAGAATGTACTTGAACTGCTTAGCCGTAACTTTAGGATAAGGTCCTACTACATCCATTCCCCATGTGGAAAATGGCCAAGAGTATTTAGTTGTATTTATCCACTCTGGGAGTAAATGAATGATGTTGGTATTCACTTGGAAAGGATGAAATTTCTTAGTGAAATCGGTGAAATACTATTTCATTGAAGGCCAAAAGAGTCCATTCCTTCATATTTTATCAGAAAGCCTATGCCCAGACTGGTGAGCACCACAAGCTCTTAAATGTAATTCTTTCATGACAGTTACAGTTTCTTCCCCATCAACACACCCGAAGATAATTCCATCCATGACTCATTTGTAAAGGATCTTCTAGGGATCTGAACTATCATAAAGAGTAAAATTGGTCACTCATCGTCAGATATGTTCTTTTTCATCTCTATCTGGTGGAATTACTCCATTTTGAATGTATTCATTGATCGGTGTTCTCCATTCCGTGGTATGACCATATGGCTAAGAAATAGGGATAATTTTATTAATTTCCTCTATTCTAGTTTGAAAAAAAGGTGATACCACATGACGATGGGCTATGTTGATGAATGTCTCATCCTGATTTGGATCCTCCAGGTCTATAGCTGCATTAGTCGGTGGATCAGCTTGGGCATTTTGTGATTGCAGGACATAAGACAATGTTGGATTTGAGGGAACTTCATCCATTAACCCTCTAACATAATCACACAAAGGGATTAGGTATTCTTTTTTGATGGAATAATCCCCATTTATTTTTTTGACTACCAATTCTAAATCACCTTTCATATTCAAGTGACTCACTTGCACCTGAAGTTCCAATTCAATGCCTATGATGAGAGCTTGATATTCTGATTCATTGATGGTACTACCTTCTAACAACAGGAAGGAATAAGGAAATACTCCCTTTTCTGGGGAGATAATTATAATTCCTAACCCAACTTTATTGAGTTTAGGTTTTTCCATTATCTTCCCTATTAGGCTTTTAGAGGCACCATCAAAGTACATTTCCCATGTTTGGGGGATTATCTTGAATAGTAAAGACCTCTTCATCAGGAAGTTTATTATTCAATGATGTATCTTACTCAGATGGGTGTTCAGTAAGGAATTTTGCCAGATATTGGCCTTTTATTTCTTTTTGAGGCACAAACTGGATATCAAAGTGTTGCAAAATAACTGACCACCATTCCAAATACCCTGTAATTATAAGACGACTAAAGATAAATTTGAGCGGGTTATTGCGAGATACCAATTGGACTTCATGATGATTTAGGTAGTTTCTCAATTTATGAACTACAAAGATTAATGCCAGGAATCACTTTTCAATATTTGAATACCGAGTTCCTACATTGAGCATAGTTTGACTGAGATAGTAAAGGTTGTTTTTACTCCCAACATCATTCTTTTGGGCAAAGAATTCACCCAATGATCTCTATAAAGTTGTAACATAAATAATAAGTTTTCTTTCTTCAATAGGTGGAATTAATACTGGCAGACTCAAGAGATATTTCTTGAGGGTATCAAATTATTCTTGGCAGTCTTCAGTCCATTGATAGGTGACTCCTTTCTTCATTAATCTGGTGAAGGGAAAAACACTTGCCTGAAAAATTGGTAATAAAACGCCAAATATAGTCCAAGTGTCTTTGGGGTCATCTTAATTCATTAATTTTGAGGAGGTGACATAAAAATGATTGATTTTTTTCTCAGGATCAACTTTGACACCATGATGGTGTACCAAAAATTTGTGGAACTTTCCTGAGGTTACTCTGAAATCACATTTCAAGGGATTCATCTTCGAACTGTGTTGCCAATGATTATTGAATATGGTCTCCATATCATCTAGGTGATTGGAACGTTATTTGTATTTAACTACAAATTCATCCACATATCATTTAACAAATTTCCTTAAGATGGGTTTGAAGTTATGGTGCATGGCAAGTTGTTATGTTGCACCTGCATTCTATAAACCAAAGGGAATTATCCAATAGAAAAACACACCTAGAGGGGCTATGAAGGCTTTAGATTATTCATCCGATAAAAAATGAAAGTACCTATACCAATGGTTTTAACTACCGTTGGTATAGGTCTTTGGTTGTGATTTTCATTCTGTGAAGGATATTGAATTTTGGCCCACTTTTCCCAACGGTTTGGCCAAACCGTTTGGAAAGGTACACCTATCCCAACGGTTTGGCCAAACCATTGGGAAAAGTGGTATATTTGGGGACCTTTCCCAACGGTTTGGACAAACCGTTGGGATAGGTCCACCTTTCCCAACGGTTTGTCCAAACCGTTGGGAAAAGTTTCCAATTTGAGGGCCTTCCCAAACGGTTTGGCCAAACCATTAGGATAGGTCTACCTTTCCCAACGGTTTGGCCAAACCGTTGGGAAAAGTGGCCAATTTGGGGGCCTTTCCCAATGGTTTGGCCAAACCGTTGGTATAGAAGCGTTGGGAAAGATCTAATTTCCAGTAGTGACTTTCCTATTAAAATCTTGCACTATTCTGTTCTGATAGACTTCTAAATTATGAAAAGTATGCAATCTTTTCACTTATAATCATTCTATATCATTAAAAAATTTCTAAGACCTCTCATATGTAGAAAACTGATCAAATATTGCAACTCTAAGTGATGGAAATTTCATTTCAATTGGAAAAACCGCTTCTATTCCTTACACAAATGAATAAGGGGTTTCTTGGGTGGCCATATGGGTACTAGTCCCATAACTTCATAAAGCATGAAACATTTATCAGGCCATGATTTTTTATCTATATACACCATCTTGTGGAAATATTATATAATGTCTTATTGAAATCCTCTATCTATCCATTAGCCACCACATGATAGTGAGATGAATGGTTGGACTTGATATTGTGATCCTGATTTCACTTATTTTCCTCAACAGAACAGAAATTGGTGTCGTTTCCCATTAATATAGTATGAGGGACACCAAATATAGTGACGATGTTAGTTTTGACAAAACTAACAATGCTTTTGGATCATACTTCTTTGAGAGGTATTTCCTAAGCCCACATGGAGAAGAAGTTAGTAGTAGTAAGAATGTACTTGAACTGCTTAGCCGTAACTTTAGGATAAGGTCCTACTACATCCATTCCCCATGTGGAAAATGGCCAAGAGTATTTAGTTGTATTTATCCACTCTGGGAGTCAATGAATGATGTTGGTATGCACTTGGAAAGGATGAAATTTCTTAGTGAAATCGGTGAAATACTATGTCATTGAAGGCCAAAAGAGTCCATTCCTTCATATTTTATCAGAAAGCCTATGCCCAGACTGGTGATCACCACAAGCTCTTAAATGTACTTCTTTCATGACAGTTACAGTTTCTTCCCCATCAATACACCCGAAGATAATTCCATCCATGACTCATTTGTAAAGGATCTTCTGGGAATCTGAACTATCATAAAGAGTAAAATTGGTTGCTCATCGTTAGATATGTTCTTTTTCATCTCTATCTGGTGGAATTACTCCATTTTGAATGTATTCATTGATCAGTGTTCTCCATTCCGTGGTATGACCATATGGCTTAGAAATAGGGAAAATTTTATTAATTTCCTCTATTCTAGTTTGAACAAAAGGTGATACGACATGAAGATGGGATATGTTGGTGAATTTCTCATCCTGATTTGGATCCTCCAGGTCTATAGCTGCATTAGCCGGTGGATCAGCTTGGGCATTTTTTGATTGCAGGACATAAGACAATGTTGGATTTGAGGGAAATTCATCCATTAACCCTCTAACATAGTCACACAAAGGGATTAGGTATTCTTTTTTGATGTAATAATCCCCATTTATTTTTTTGACTACCAATTCTAAATCACCTTTCATATTCAAGTGACTCACTTGCACCTGAAGTTCCAATTCAATGCCTATGATGAGAGCTTGATATTCTGATTCATTGATGGTACTACCTTCTAACAACAGGAAGGAATAAGGAAATACTCCCTTTTCTGGGGAGATAATTAGAATTCCTAACCCAACTTTATTGAGTTTAGGTTTTTCCATTATCTTCCCTATTAGGCTTTTAGAGGCACCATCAAAGTACATTTCCCATGTTTGGGGGATTATCTTGAATAGTAAAGACCTCTTCATCAGGAAGTTTATTATTCAATGATGTATCTTACTCAGATGGGTGTTCAGTAAGGAATTTGGCCAGATATTGGCCTTTTATTTCTTTTTGAGGCACAAACTGGATATCAAAGTGTTGCAAAATAACTGACCACCATTCCAAATACCCTGTAATTATAAGACGACTAAAGATAAATTTGAGCGGGTTATTGCGAGATACCAATTAGACTTCATGATGATTTAGGTATTTTCTCAATTTATGAACTACAAAGATTAATGCCAGGAATCACTTTTCAATATTTGAATACCGAGTTCCTACATTGAGCATAGTTTGACTGAGATAGTAAAGGTTGTTTTTACTCCCAACATCATTCTTTTGGGAAAAGAATGCACCCAATGATCTCTATAAAGTTGTAACATAAATAATAACTTTTCTTCCTTCAATAGGTGGAATTAATACTGGAAGACTCAAGGGATATTTCTTGAGAGTATCAAATTATTCTTGGCAGTCTTCAGTCCATTGATAGGTGACTCCTTTCTTCATTAATCTGGTGAAGGGAAAACACTTGCCTGAAAAATTGGTAATAAAACGCCAAATATAGGACAAGTGTCTTTGGGGTCATCTTAATTCATTAAAATTTTGAGGAGGTGACATAAAAATGATTGATTTTTTTCTCAGGATCAACTTTGACACCATGATGGTGTACCAAAAATTTGTGGAACTTTCCTGAGGTTACTCCAAAATCACATTTCATGGGATTCATCTTCGAACTGTGTTGCCAATGATTATTGAATATGGTCTCCATATCATCTAGGTGATTGGAACGTTATTTGTATTTAACTACAAATTCATCCACATATCATTTAAAAAATTTCCTTAAGATGGTTTTGAAGTTATGGTTCATGGAAAGTTGTTATGTTGCACCTACATTCTATAACCCAAAGGGAATTATCCAATAGAAAAACACACCTAGAGGGGCTATGAAGGCTTTAGATTATTCATCCTCTGTGGCCATAAAATTTTATTATATCCAGAGTATCCATCCATGATTTTAAGGGATTCCTAGCCAGTTGTTTCATCAATTAAAAGCTCTGTGATCAGAACTGGAAAGTCATCATTAAGAAAATTTCGATTAAGATATCTGAAATTATTGAAAACTTTTATTTGAACATTATTCTTCTTTATTGGGACAATTTTGGCTAGCCATTTAGGATATTGAACTTCTCTAAAAAAAGTTAGCCTTTATAAACTTATCAACTTCGACTTAAATTTTAGAAGCATGAGTTGGGTGTGTTCTTCTTGCTACCTTCTTAAATCCTAGATGTTCTTCTGGATAACCCAAATGATGAGTGAGTACCCCGAGAATAGGTCTTGGAATTTCTATATATATACAAGAAAATAAATCATGATGTTTCTTTATAAATGAAGTATACACCTCTCTCTATTCATATTTCTTGGCCACACTTATTAGATTGGGGAGTAGATCTTCTTTTTTACCCAAATTTATTTTTATGATCTCATCCACAGTAGTAGAGACACCTTCCTCAAATGCTGGAGGAGAATCCCTCAGATATTCATCTTTTTCTTCATTATGTATTACTTATTTTGTTTTTACTTGAATAGTAGATGGTAAATAAAAACTTCCATAGTTAGGGGAAATAAGTATTTGAAAACCTTGACGAAGAGGCCACCATTTCTGACCCAACTAATGATGAAGGATTTTCCTGGTGTAATAAAGAAGAGATAATGGATTGGGAATCAACATATGTGTCTTCCTATAGAATTTCTACAACATATTCTATTCTAATTGACGAAGTAAAGACTTTTTGTAGTTCAACAGATGAAATGAAGACATCTCCATTTAAGCTTCCATAACTGCTTGGTGAATCAACAATTTCTCCCATGTTGTCTAGATCTATTGCTGCAATTCAATTACAGAAGTTATTAGAGGTGTTCTTGGATTTGTTTTCACCCTTTAAATTTTATTTATAGGTAACACATAATATATACCCAAATGTTTGAATGGGTTTGTTGGGATGTTTTTCAAACCATTCAACCATTAATTCTGGTTACCTCCTTTGTCATGGACCTCATTCACTTTGTATGATAAAACTATGGCTCAATGTATTGATATTCACATGTTTTGAATGGAGACTTGTCACCATAAGATGTATTTATTTGACGATTGAAAAAATACATAATACATTGGTGGTATGATGAAGGCATGGATGCATGTTGATGTAGTCAAGGCCTTCTAAGCAGAATGTTGAAGGTTGTGTCCTCACAAACAACCATGAAATATGAATTAGACCCAAGATCTCCAAACTATGTTCTAAGTGTAATCTCACCTAGAGTTTCTTGATCATTCTTTTCATATCCTTGCATCATTAAAGAGGAAGGAGATAAGTCAGATTTAGTTAGGCCCAATCATTGAAGTGTACGAATGGGAATAAGGTTGACTCCTTAGCCATTATCAATGAAGGCTCGTTGGATGTCTATGTCATTGACCCCACCAGATAGATACAAGGGCCTAATATGTCCATGTACACCATCATCATCATCTTTATCTATAAAATATATGGCTTCCTGACATTCTGCATGATCATTCTCTATACGTTAAACCTCAGAAAAAACTTCAGTTTCAAACACATAAAAACTTAACAAATCCCCAATAAGTGATTCTCGATGATCTTTTGACATATTCAAGGCATCCAAAATTGAAAACATGGCTGTTACTTGGGCCAAATGTTTCAAGACATTATAATTTTGGTCTAGGGGTCTTTGTTTCCCATCATGGAGAAGTGGTTTTGTAGGTACCATGGAAGTTGACGTTTGTGATGTAGATTTACCATGTTTCAGAGCAGAAGATTGAAATACTCCAAGATTTAATTGATTAGACTGACTTGGTCTATCTACATGCTGAGAGGATGATGGTGTGACTTCTAAGCGTTCCTCGAAAATAATCATTTCAGGACCAAACTTGTCTTGCATGGAAGAAACTCCTTGTTCTTCTTGATCCCACTGAAGGGATCTTCCATGAGTTTCCACCACATATACAGTTCGAGCAAGGCTAGAGTTAAAATAGTAGATTTTAGAATACCCACGTCTTCCCCTATATCCTTGACCATGGAATCTTCCTTGGGTTCCCTAGTTAGGTTTAGGGAACTCAGGATCATTATAATCAGAATCACTATTGTTATATGGATCCGTTAAGTGGATAACATTGATGGAACCAAAGATCAATTTTTTGTCTGATGAAGATTATTCATGATAGTTTATTTCTGGTTGTTCCATTTGGCAAGGTAATGATCATGATTTTAAAGTATATGGCATGAAATATTTCAGGGTTATAGACAAATTTGGCCTTGACATGATCTCTTCTTCTTCTGACTGCTCTTTGTCCTTATGATCACATTTCTATTTAGAGGATTGACCTTTTGATGAAGGTGATTTTGTTGTGGTAGGAGTAGTGGAGGACACAATCAGTTGTTTCAACTATGTTCATAGAATGGCATGAGTTCGGTTGATCATTTTCTTGATCACCCAATCATCATATTTATACACATTTATTCTTTTGACTTGTTTCTATTTTCCTTCTTCCTCTAGATCAGTAGCATTAACACATGCTACTTGAGTTGATGGACATTTCAGTATCATTTTTCCAGTTTATACCATTTTTTTAGGAGGATTGTGAAAAAAACACTCCTTAATGGGATGCCCCAACCTCTGGTGAATGGGAGAATAATTCAAATGATCTCCATCTCCTTATTTGATTGGTTTCTTTGGCCTTGGAAACTGAACCAAATAGTTTTCCAAAGCTAAGATGAAGTAACCGGGAACTTGTTCGTTCTAGAAGGAATAAACTTTGTTCTTTAATTCCTAAAATTGTTTATTCCTTTGATCTCTTTGACCATATTTTTGAGGTGATCATTTCTACTGATGCTCTGGTGGCAGAGCCCTTCGATACGATGAAGGTTTTGAAGTGAAAGAAGGTAAAATTTCTTTCTTAAGTGTAACAATAGCGGCCTATACTTTTCCTGTTCTTATTCCTAGATCTAATTTAATTACACAAGTTTTATCTTTAGTTTATATAATAGAATATTGAATTTTTTGATAAATTGAAGTAAGGTCTCAAAACCCTCCAGTGTATTTCACAAGGATCAGTGGTGTGCATAACTAATCATATAGATTTTCTACACAAATTGGCAGCAACTCTTCTTGAAGGAGTTCCATACTTAAAGAATACGTTAATCCTTTCCATCGAGCAATGAAATTTTAAACTCTTTCATTCTCCATTTGTTTGCAATTTGTGAGATCAAAAAATATTTTCTTTGGTAGAATTAATTTGAATTGAAGAAGGAATTTATGATGAAGATCATCTCATCTAGTAATTGATCAAGATTACAAACTTGTATACCATACAAAAGATGGTCCTTGTAATGACCACACAAAACACCTAAGCATTACTGCTTCTTGTTATAGAGGAGTTACCATCATGGGATCACAATGGGAAATAAAATTTGATATGTGTTTTTCTATATCTCTCGAACAATTAAATATTGGGAATGTGGTATTCACAAAATTTGGTGGGGGGGGGGGATAAGATCCACCCATTTAGGGTAAGTTTTATTTTTTAGATAAAATGGAACACATCGTTCCTCTATAGCTTCCAATCAAGTCGTTAATTCCCCAATTGTGTTCATGAGAATTTGGGGAATATCCGAATGAGCTGGAACCTGTGTAGTTATAACAAATGGAGATTGAGCTAGTGCAATGACCAGCAACCCCACTGTTGATGGTGCTGTTATTTGCCTTTGATAACCCACGAGAATAGGCTTATCAGGATATGTTTAATCCTGCCTTGTCTATGTACCCAATGGAGGGAATTTATTATATGCAACATTATTTTCCAAATAACCTATTCAATAAAGATCTCCTAGAAGATTTGAAAGTTTAGGACCTACATGAGGAGTATGTCGAGAAGAAATGTCGCTTCGAAGAAACTCTGTATTGAGTCTTTTCAACTCTTTCATATCCTATTATTTCTAGGAAAATATCTCTTCAATAAAAAGACATTGACCTTCTCAAGTGGAAAAGTGAGATGAATCATGAATTTTACCTTTCCCTTTGTTAGAAGCCTTTAGAAGGGGTGGGAGTTGGTTATTTGATGGCATACTTAGATTCTGGGTAACCCTATGATTTTAGGTACTTACGCCTTCTTCATTTTTATTAGTGTGTATCATATTATAGATAAGAACATCATCTTCTAATTTCCCAAAACTAGAATGGTTTTCTGGATGATCTTCTGTAATGGTGTTAATGAAATTTACTAACACATAATACTTTGATGGTATTCTGTCAGTATCTTTGTAAGATCGTCTCCCTCTGTATCTTTCATGAGACTCTTCTCTCCTATATGATGGACTCTCAGGAGAAATTTAACAGAGAGTGAACCAAAGGTAATCCATGAATAATTTAATTGTGTGCTCTCTTTGGGGCTTCTTCCCTAATAGAAATAAACTGACTTCCATTGAAGAGCAGATTTTAGATGTGAAAAATCCCCCAACACTACAGGTTTGGGATATTCCTATTCTTCTTCTTCAAACCATTGAAATTTATTTGAAGAATTTGATGGTTGAATTAAATGATCCCCCAACCCTACAATCTGGGGTGGTTCTTGAACTGATATGGATGAGATATTCACAGTTTCTCTTCTGATTTTATGAATTTTGGTTCAGATATTATCTGGGTGAATTATATAACAGCCACTCAAATCACCTATTTAAGAAGATTGGTGTTCTATTTCAGACATTTCCATTATCTAACAGCTTACATCCTCTAAGAGGGAGGCTCACTCAAGATTCTCAGATGATTTATGTAAAATTAACTCAACTACTTGCTTTATTTGGGATCGACTATTATGAGAGCTATTGGAGGACTATTCTTGAGTGTACATTTGATTGCATAGAATATTTGTTTATTGTAGCCGGTCATGGGAAATAACAATGCATGAGACCACTTTTGGAGGGCATTGTTGATTCTGGAGTACAGTGAAATGCAATGCTCCATGTTAACCCCATCCTCTGATATGAACACTATATGGGGTGTCAAAAATTAACTGGTGTAGCATATTTTGAGCATTGAGGCGTTCACGATAAAGGGTTCTCTACTTCTTTTCAACCTTTGTATGTTGCGAAACTGAGGGAGATGGCAAGATAATATGGCATTAAAACCCTTCTATTACCTTTACACTATTTCTATATTCAACATATGGTAATATATTGGTTTTAAAATGACAAAGATTCTTCCATAAGTTCATGCATACATCATGGATATAGTCTTCTTCCATCAAAACTGGAATGCCATATTGAAAATTTTCCAAAATCCCAAACATGATAGGTATTTCTCCTTTAGCTATTTTTTTATGATGTTTAACATATCTTCATCATATTTTACTAGAGGTACCTATACTTGGTCTGACCAAATTAGATTCTCTATATTAGAATAGAAATGAACCAATGGAGGTTTAGATAATGACCCTTCCCTTAATATGTCTTCTGGTTGAGAAATTATTTCACTCGTCAATGATAAGGCATCATACATGACTGGCTTTGTGTTGGCATATTCCTCAAGATATAAGGGATTTGTTATCACTACATTATTAATTACAGAATTATCTTGACAATGTGAAATACTACAGAAGAGGGGACTTTCGTAGCGAATTACATCATCGGTAGGACCAACGTGGGGGATTACAGCAAGAGATAAATCCTGTTGATCCTTGGTCTTCTGGCTACACGGAGAGTTTCTATGGCTCTCACCCAGAGATAGGATCTCTAGATTGACCAAATTTTCATAAAACCAAGACTTTATGATGAAGTGTCTGACGGGGAACTTCATAATTACTACTACTACTCCCATAATTTGGTAATGAGAGGGTAGTATCTTGAGTTGCAATAGATAAATGTATAAAGGCCTCCAGAACTCCAACATTAAAAGGACCCAGATTGCTGCTTGAATCATGATTTTCCAACCATGTTTGGTGATACTTTTTATTGGATTCTCTTTTATTATTATTTAGGGCTACTTGTTGGGATAAGTGGTTATCATGGGCAGATATATGTGACTTCCTTGGAGTGGTCACCAAAACGGACTGATTACCTCCAATTGGAAAGGGTGTATGTTCCCAATCCTGTTGTCTGTATGATATGGGGGATTATGCCCCATGACCCTCTTGGACTAGAAAATAGGTTTTTATATGCTCCGGGTAGGCATGTTGATGTGTCATTCCAAATGTGGGGATAGATTTATGTGTTTGTTCCCTTTGTACATTGAAGTTTTTTTGTAATATCCTGGCATGCGTTTAGAATATGGGAAGGAATTTGCATCTTCCCTTTAACCATTGATAAGATGTGTTTGGTGACTTCAGCGACCGGAATGAGGATATACATCCATTCTGTATCAGGAGTAGGTGTATTTTTCTGCTCCTGCCCTCCTTTTCCTGTCAATGGGTATTGAAAGTACTCATTCATGGGGGTTGTTTCATGGATATTGGGACGTGATCAATTCCGGTGTATGATTAAATGGATTAGGCTCTATTTAATCATTCCTATCAGGTTCCCTATCTATGTGGCTTCGCCTAGTCTCTAAAGGGTTTATTCACGGAGCCAGAAATGGCAAATGGTTCTTATATCCAACGATCCATGGACTTTCTTTCCAAAGGCATGTGCTCATTGGGTGATATAGACAACAACACTTAAAACTCACATTGGTCTAGAGGATGGGAAGTCGGGCTCATCACACCCTTTAGGGGGATTTTTTTCCTATTATGGGACTCTCTTATAGATTTATGATATGTTCATATGTTTTCAAATCCTTGGTTTATCCCCAAGAATAGTATTCACAAATTACCCCTAGGTTGCAAGTCACAGGTATACACAGGGATCCAGATCCATCTACATCTGAAGTGTACCATTCCTCATTGTATTAGCAATTATAGTGAAGTTTGAGTTTTTTCAGACAACACTGGTCTCAATCCATATAATTAGGTTCTCTGGAGTTAATTTTCATCTAGGGGAAAGAGAGTGACAAGAGCATCTGGATCAAACACGTAATATAGGCTTTCTACGTATCCTCATGAGAGGAATCAGAATCCACATAGTTTTTTGGTGTGGGGATTATGAATGGAAGTTTCCCATCCGACGAGAACATAATTGGGTGGACCCTTTTTGAATGGGCACCCTTTTGAGCTCAGACCTTTTGGAAGGCATCCTACGTATTCTGATTTGGCCAGGAATCAGATTTCTCTTAGTATAGAATGGTTTTGGTTAACTGATGTGAAGGTGTTCGAGACCAAAAGATGTTGTGCTTCAACATCAGTGGAGGTGTCCTACATACCCTGCCTTAGAAAGGATCAAAGTCCACGTAGTTCAGGTGGTCAGGGCTTACACATGATAGTTTCCTGCCAAGGGAGCGATTTTCATCCCATGTTGGGGTATGGTTGGGGCCAACATGTGGTTGGTGGCCCGAGTTGGGATTGAACCCAAAAAAGGTTTCCTACATACCCTTCTTAGGAGATAAGGATCAAAACCCATGCAGTTTGTTCCACCATTTCCATTGTATGGATTTCATGACCATCACATATCTCTATGCCCATGTGAGTCACGCTCCTTGTGAGAAACAATAGAATGTGAAAGGTTATACAAAGGCATGTAAACTTTTCCTCCCTCGCTGGTGGAATAGGGCACAACTATGGTGGAAAGATTGATGAGGGTGAGGCAATGGTCCCTCCCTCTATTCACTTCACATTAGACAAGGGTCCAATGAAAGTAAGTGGGGATGATGTTTAGGGGATTACACGTGATAGATGACCTTATTTATTGGATGTGGTTTACTCCTAAGGAGGATGCCCAATTACTCTCTTCAGGAGAGAGGATAGGTTTTCACCATTAGTGCTCATAGACTGTAAAAGCAAACGGGATCCATCAATCCTGATGAGTGGAGAGGCAGAAAGGGGCTCTCGGGCTCAGAAACTACACTACCATGGGTATGTGAACCCAAGAGTGGTCCGAATGTCTATTCAAGGTATGGGGTAACCCCCTTTTCTCCACTTACCATGGTTAAGTGAACTCAATAGGGAACGCTAATACACCCGAAGATTTCAACATGTCGGTCTGGTGGCTTTGGGAGGGGCCTTGGCTTGGTGAGAATAGATAGGATACTGAAGAGACTCTGGAGGGATAGACTGAATTGGATGGGTCTTTTATGACTCAGGGGATGGAAACACCAAAGACCATGGGAGGACCACATGTCCACATTATGAGTATCACCCTTCGGGTAGATAGGTGCTACGCGGATGGATAGGCCATCCGTGAACCAACATGGTACACAGACTGAGGGGCGTCCTATGTACCAGGGTGGTATGTGGCTTTGGGTTTGGTCTATGTACCATATTGGTACGTGGTTCTTGATTCTACTCAAGTGGTAGGGGCTGGGGGGAGCACCGGTCAGGGCTTCGCCCATGTAAAATGGTGCTGCGCGGCACGCTGGATCGAAGAAGGGGCATAGGCTCCCTGGTTCGCGGGGATTGCATCCACATAGTGGTTTGGTTCACAGTTTACCAATTTTAGGTTCACTATTTAGTAATTTAATTATGTTTTCTTTAGTTCCTAACAATTTTTCCCTAGTTTATTTCTGTTTCTGGTTTAAAAATTATAACATCACGGTACGCGAAATCCTAAGCTCCCAAAAGCCTCTTCTTTCAAATAGCCGATCACCAAGAATCTGATCCTCAATTAGTCGATTTCCAAAAATCTGATCCCCTTCTTCTCCCCCATTATGTTATTTTATAGAGGGGGGAAGGGGTGTATCTATGGTCAGGCTACACCTTTTAGGGAGGCCCATGATAGAAAACCTTTCCTACAGATGACTTAGTCAACTCGATGATTGTGGGGTATATTGAATGCACCTCGCTCATGAACCGACTCAGTCACACGGGTGCTTTGTGACCGCGCAGGGTTCCGCCTCCATTTTGCAAATGATGTAGTGTGCAATGGAGGTTCGTTCTGCCTGGTTCTTAGATGGTGCAGTTCACGGCTGCAGACCAGTTCGGCCTTACTTCGCCGGCCCATCTGGTTCACGCCCACATAGGAGCTTTGCCGCCAGTTTACAAACGATGGAATCCATGGGTGGAGCGGTTCGCCGAACTGGCAGCATACCATTGATGATTAACTGGTACATGGACTGGTTTGGTCTTCTAAAATTTCTTCTAAACATTCATCATATTTTCCCCAAATTATTGATGAATATTGGGTAGTTTCTTCCACTAATTTTAAGGGATTATCTTCCTTCCCTTCTATGGTTGTTTTAGGATCCAACAGATGCCCTCTATCGGTATGGGGACCGATCAGAACGAAGAGGAGGTTATTCTGATGTAGATTGATCCTGAAACTCGAGCAGTTTGCGGTAGAGAGGTGGACTCAGTGGGGGACCATGCCTATATAAAGGGGTCCACATGACATGTCTTTTACTGGATCCTTTAGCAAAAATTTCTCTCATTCCCTGCTTCCACGCACCACCCTGCATATGACTTCTTTCATGAACATCTTCATCCGTGAACTATCTTCGGCTTCAATGAACTGATCCTCATCCACGCTCTCCCCTGTTTGAGAACTAAAATTTAACAACATTAAAATGTAAGTCAAGGAGGGCCACATAGAGAAAATGCTATGCAATTCATTGTTATACGGACTTGAATTATCTTTCAAACCTTGAAATTTTCTCTTCGGAATTCATTTAAGTCCTGAATTATGAGAACCCTCATAGGGGATTGGTACAAAGTCTTAGGGCCATCACTCTTCCAGCTAGGATGCAGCGGACCGCTTCCACGTACTGCTAGTTTGTGGAATAGGGGCATCACGAATCAACTCCAGGGTCAGTGTGCGGGGTGTACTATGAATTCCCTTTGGGGAGCCTTTGACAAACATTTGTACTTTGCATGAATATTGTCTTATCCTTTGGAATAAAACATGGTATATTTTCTTGATGTAGAAAGAAAACATGGTTCCTCCACGATCTGCGACTAAATTAATAGAGACAAGGGAAACCCTGGCGAGGAATAGTGGTGATCATCTTCAGACTCACATTATTCCTCGTGACATCTTTTTGACAGTTTTCTGGATGCGAGGGATTTTAGCTTACCCGTTATCCATACATTTTCCACTTTATGGTTTTGGTCTTCCTTCTGACGTACCTCTACCTAACCCTGACCTCACTTTCATATATTTAGAGCCACCTCAGGGTCATTATTGCACCAACATTTCCCCATTATCAGAAATAATTTCTACTCTGACCAAAGAGAACATCTTCATACTGTGAGGCTCAGCATGGACTCAGGGAAACCATGGGTGTCGTGATGATGTCCTAATACTAGATGTTCGATAGTACACATCCATTATTATCATCTCCCAAGAAAATCCTAGAAGAGTATGGACCACTAAGTGGGGTTTTCGGTATGGAGGATGCTTCTCTGATCAGTGGTCCTAGGCATTCTAGGTGAATCAAACCTGTCTGGAGTGCCTTGACCAGCTGGAGGCAGTGGGCTTATTCCAGGTATCCTGGGTGTGTCAGTTTGCAATCTTCTCTCAATGAGAAATTCTTCCGGAGTTATTGAGCCACTAGTGTTCGAGTACCAACAATTTTCACCTACTGCATGGAGAGGTGGGGATCAGTATATGGGACATCAACCAACTTGGAGGTCCCTCTATACTTAGAGAAATTCTCGATGAGTTTCTCCCAGCAGTTTCCATATGGAATGACACCAATCATGTGTCTCCTTTGACAAGGAGTTTGAAGGCTACAACGGAGGGATTACTATTTCATCCTCTCATGGCATGTTCCTTCATCCCATTCAATGCATGGATAATGTTTTTTATATACGAATGGGCCTAGGTCTAAGGAACACTGCAGTCGAACTCACCCAACCCATCAATACTGCTGGATTATAGGGTCGTACAATGCTTCCCTTGAAGCAAGGTAGTATGCCACATGGGGGTATGAACTTTTGTCAGATGTCTTGTCTGCATTTAGGCTAGAAGGTTTCTTCTCCATGTTCTTAAGTGGATGGCTCTTCCCATATTATGATGCATATAAAAGGGGTCTGTACATCCACCTTAATGATGGAAACTGTGCTGGCGGATGTCTACCTAATAATCTGGCCCTTCATACCCTCACCAGGATTTATGAGTTATTAGGAGAGATACAGGAAGGAAGGTCTCTACACCTTCTCAACGGACCATTAAAATTCTTATATTGGTGGATGGCAGAACACTTCCCATGTTATGAGTATCGGCATACCGCCTAGGTTCCCCATTCTGACATTCACCTGGCTCATCATAGCATATTTTTTGTTCATCCCAGAACTCTAAAGACTATTGATACAGTTGGGTTATTGAATGACGCCTCTCATTTATCGTTTTCACTACGTCCTACTCCCCATGGGTCATTGTGGGGTGATATGGGAGATTCCTAGGATGAATGTTTATTCCTTATCAACCTTCAAGATGGGATTCTCACCACCGGTGTTGATCGAGTAGTTATTTTTGAACCATACCTCCCCTACCAGTTTTCCAGGAAGTTTGGATTCCTTAAACATACTGCATTTCATCCATTCATTGAACTAAGGGGAGAATTTCATCATGTAGTTCTCTGTCAATTGTGGATCATTAGGATGCACGATGGTGCTTCCGTAAAAATAATTATTCCTAACATGACAAGTCCCACCATCCTATCACTTAAGAATGCCCAACTATGGGTTGATTTCTACCCTACGGGAATGCTGAAAGAACCAGTCCGGTGGATACAGAAGCCTTTGACAGTTTCCTATCCCATTCCTGCCCCAACGATAGCACCAAACATTTCCATCATTGTGAGGGGTGAAATAGAAATGTCATCTACTTCCATACCTTTAGTTACCAAGATGGATATACCTATAGCTCTTACTCTTGTGGTGAGAAAGAACACGATCCGTTGTCACAGGCATTTGGGGGGGGGGGGTACATCAGTGCAACCCATTTCTATGCAGAGAGATTTAGAATTCTCCCATCTTGAAAATATTTCCCAAGATCTTAATGAGACTAGAACTATTCAAGAATCACCAATAATCCCATAAACCATAGTGGGTCTTCCACTTCTGGCTCTAGTGGCTGGGCTATCCGAAGGAAAAGAGGGTATCCTACCTTGGGTGACTAATATTAGATCCCTCCCTACTCCTACGTCGAAACTTACTTCTTATACACATGTGGCGGTAGAGGAGGATCAAAGTGTCTATGTTGTGGAAATACACTAGGCAATATGCAAAGAGGCATGACACTAGTTATGTTCTCTCACTATGGAGACCCATTGGAAAATTGTGAAAACGAGGGTGACAATTTTTAGCTGTTATTTGCTAAGCTGGGTTATGATGGCTATTACTATGAGTACATTTACTTCCTTATTTACCAAATCATCATTTCCCGAGAAGACCTCACCTTGTGCTAGTACTATATGGCCTAGTTGAATTCTTCTCAAAACAAGGAGGCAACCTTCCAAGATATTTCGGAGGAATTTGACCATATGACGGCTAAGGAGGTGAAGGCCTGTGATTTGTTGGTGTCCCAAGAGGAGGATTTGCAAGAGTGCGAAGCCCACACACCTAGGTTGCGGGAGCATCTGGCCTCTTCATATGCCAATTATGACACCGTCCAAAAGAATGGGTGGGACTTTAAAGTTGTCCTGGAGTGGGTGCATATGATGGTCAAGGCCGAAATGGAGGAAATAAGTTCTTTGGAATAGTCCATTGATAGACCGTGACAATATCTCACTATCCTTTTGGAAAGGGTGAACCAGGCCCCTTTGTAATTCTATCCCATGTTATGGAATATACTTCCCCCTCCTCCCCTTTTAGTACTTTATAGAGACTCAAATTTGGAGATGTTCCACTATTTTTTTCGAACCCAATGGAACATATTTGTCTTTTAGACATTTCTTCTTCATCACTTCTTGTCAACTTTATTTCATTCACATGTTTGTTTTTAACCAAAACTTGAAATCAGCAAGCTGAAGTAATCAAATCGAGCTCTAATTTTTTTCATAAGCCAAGGGACTCATTGAGCATGGTTTGCATATTTCTAGGGCTACATGGGAAGGCCCAAAAACCATGTACATCTTTCAATGATACCCTAATTTTTTCCTACTCTCATTTAGTGTGGACTTAGCGGGTATAGCTCGGCTTTTTCATAGGTCTCCATTTACGGGTGTTTAACCTAATAGGCTTTGTGCCTCTTGAGTTTTTTTGCTCAATGTTTTGATGGGGCCATACAAGGTGTAAGACTGGCGAGATGAAACTCAGATTTTTTTTCCAAGACTCCCTTTGCAGGTTTTCATCTTGGTGTGTTTCATACCTATTTCTGGGAGCGGTTTGATGTCCCACAAAAACATTCTATCTTTACAGATGTTTTAGGTTGAACAGATTTCACCAAATGTGGTGGGGCGAGGGCCCTGATGAGGTTTTTTCTAATTTTGGATGCCTTAATACCTTTCAGATGTATATGGGGGGAATTTTTCACTCATGTTTGAATAGCATACAGGGTATCCCATGGAGCATAGGATTTATATGGGCATATAAAAGTAGGGAAAACATCACCTAAGGAAGACTTTCCTTTGGCAGACAAGCCAGGGGTGATCAATATGTAGGGCCATTGAAGGAATGGTATGCATAGTTATACAAAGGTGTCCTTAAGTAAACGAATATCTGTTTCTGATGGTCAGGTAACTTTAGGGAAGTTCGGATTATAAATACCACCAGGGGTGGCTTAAAGGGGACATGGTGTCTTAAGGGTTTAGGGACATCCTATAAATCACTGATATGGATATGAGACCACTCCCACACAAACTCGGTCATCGTGAAGGAGGGTTCGAGATTGACGTAGTTTAATGTTATGTAGCTGGGACATTCTTTCAAAATGGAATGGATTTCCCCAGTTCTTAGTAATTTTACTAGAAACGTCCCACAATACACAAACGTGATTGTGGAGAGGTTTCTAAACTGAAGCTCAGAGAGTTTCCGAATCCCAAGATGCACTACTACAAAAAACGGGCTTTAATAGTGCTAAAAACAGTCTTTAACAGTGCTAAAAAAGCGCTGTAAAGCTCAGCAATGATAAAGGGGTACTTTATCAGTGCTAAAAAAGTGATGATAAAAGAAACCTTTATCAGTTCTAAAAACACACTAATAAAGGTAGACTTTATCAGCGTTAAACGAGCATAGATAAAACAACCCTTTATCAGTGCTAAAAGAGTGCTGATAGATGAGTGTTTTATCAGCCCTCCTTTAGCATTGATAAACTGATCCTTTATCAGCACTGATTCATCACTGATAATGGTGTAGTTTATCAGTGCTTTTTTAACGTTGAAAAAAGTACCATTTATCAGCGCTAAAAAGGAACTGATAAATTCCATGTCTGCTGCTACGAAAAAATATGTAGTAGCACACCCGAACACCTACAAAAAAAATCAACATCTCAATAAGATAATTAAATCAAGTATACCCATACAAAATTAACACATAAATCATAAGATAATTAGACCAAGTATACCCATACAACAAGTATACCCGTAAACCATTAACACATAATTCATAAGTTAATTAAGTATATAAAATTATCTATTTAACCCTTTTTACTGTAGAATCTCTAAAAGGTCACCATCCCTTAACAATCACTCATAATCTCCACCCATCTTCTAAAGAATAAATAATGTATTTTTGAGCGGTAGAATACATTATGAGAATAAAAAAGTACAACACATAAGATATCCACAGAAGAAATAAGCTGATTCAACATCCAAGCCTTCTTCACATCTTCCACCATCAGAGTTATCCTGTTGTCTTCCCCTTTGTATAGTATATTTCCCCTCATATTTATATACGTATTAATCTATTATATCCACTTTCTATTTTTAATTCATTTTATCTCTATTATACATTCCCATTATTCTTTATATTTATTCGTATCACAATTTAGATTTGTTAGAAGGTTATAATTGGTTTTTGGAGTTCTCCATCATTATTCTAGAAATATGAGGCCCTCATTCATAGGTTTCCATAATTTTCTCCAAGGAAATGGGATGTATATTTTAGAAATCACATTGATACCGAGAATTTTATATTATATTGAAATAGATTTTACAAAATGGACAGAAACCAGGGGGAATACCCATTATGGAATCTGATTCCCATCCTGAATGCCTCTTCCCGGAGTTGGTAAATTCATATCCTCCTTGATAATAATTCTTTCATCCAATAAAACACTCAAATTCCATATTCAAAACCTCACTAGGGTGGATAGTATCTAAAATGTAGAAGAATTTATGTTATCATTCTTCATTTACCCCTAGCCCATTAGAAAGAATAATGTTGTGGACCCCTTATCCTTGAAAAACACAACACTACCACATTTGTAACCTCTATGGAATAATTTAAACAATATATCAGAGATAATTATCGTAAACTCTGGTTAAAATTATCCACAATTTTTTATGTATTTTATATAGTGTATCCACAAACTTCGGTTCAAGCCCCATGATTGTGATGACACAATGGTCAAGCCCACGATGTAGTGGGTGTTAATTATCCAATGCCACGTATTCTTCTCTAAAGCTTACATAGTGATACTATGACACAACAAAACCTGAAATGGGGTCACCATGGATATTACACTTTTGTTTATTTATTTGGACATCATAGTTGTCTAATTTACTTCATGTTATCATTCATGGATTTTTCACAATTTATGAAATTCATGGGGGTCATCCCAATATCTAAATGTCATCCACGACATCTCCTGACATTGATAATATAATTTTGGCTAGATGATGAGCTATCTCATTAGAATATATGTAAAACTAAACTGAGATACCCTGGTGGTATAGTGATTTTGAGGGTGGTAGGCTACAACAGTTGCATCAAGGGAATGTATGATTAAGGGAACATGAGTGGTGAGTGTTGAAATGATTTTTTTTGTAATTTACAATCCCCTAATCTCACCTCATCCAACATATGATAATTACATGGGATCCCACTTCTATATACTTGTTCCCCTGACTTTATATTTATAATCATGTCATATTATAGTTAGTGGAATCACACAACCTCACAATATGACCCACACAAGTGATGTCCCTCATCCATTAGTGCACATAATATCTTAATGTCCTAATATTCTCTTTTACACATCCACCTACCTCTATGTTCACAATTAAATAGCTTTTCTTCCAAAATCCATCCATGTTGGATACCCTTTATGGAATTTAATGCCCCATAACCCTAATGTATTTTCTATGTGGCTTGAACCCTTTCGGTTTGGGGATAACATGGGTTGGACAAATTATTTACCTAAAAATATATAAAAAACTTAATTAAGATTTTTACATGTCACCAAGGACCCTTCGATCATTCTCATAAAAGATCAAGGCAATCCGAATGCATTTGGTCAGATTTTCATAGGTCAGTTGTTGTTTTCAATTAAAATTGTGTCCATTTAAAAAAAAAAGAGTGACCCTTTGAGTGCTAGCAGCCACACCGTTCGTCAGATTAAGGCGGGGATGACTCTTTCACATCACAAAGGACCCGTGGATCATTCTTCTAAAGGATCCACACAATTTGAATTCGTTTGGTCAGATTTCCATAGGTTAGTGGTTGTTTTCAATTAAAATCGAGTCCATTTTAAACAAAAGAGAGACCCTTTGAGTGGTACCGGCCACACCGTGCCTCATATTGAGGCGGGGATGACTCAAAGATGTCACAAAGAACCCTTGGATCATTCTCCTAAACGATCAAGGCAATCCGAATGCGTTTGGTCAGATTTCCGTAGGTCAGTTGTTGTTTTCAATTAAAATTGTGTCCATTTAAAAAAAAGAGACCCTTTGAGTGATAGCAGCCAAACCGTGCCTCAGATTGAGGCAGGGATGACTTATACATGTCACAAAGGACCATTGGATTGTTCTTCTAAAGGATCAACACAATCCGAAAATATTTGGTTGGATTTTAGAAAATCAATTCATGGAAACATACCTCATATCGTAAACATTGGTTAAAATCAATTCATGGATTCATCCGAATGCGTTTAGTCATAATTTTCACATTAGATCAGCTTTTAGAAAATCAATTCATGGAAACATACCTCATATATACATTTACAATTGTGATTCCTAGCCAACCATTTTCAAGGATCTCATTTATATTTTCAGTAGAAATGAAGTCTTGACTTTCCTCTCCGTATATATTATCTTCGAAAACCACTATATGACTATTACCATCTTTTAGCTTCATATCCACATGAGTCTTCAATGCTAGTAAATGTGGATAGAGAACAGGTGGTGTTATTGTGCTTTCAGTAGCTCTTTGGGATTGGCTGGTCGATCCTTTATATGGTTTTGAGCAACGTTTGTCACCCCCTTCCATTTGTCCGTCTATAAAAACAATCATTGGTTCATACCCTTTTTTCATTAATTGTTAAGGGTTTAGATTGAAAAAAAGGAAATAAATAACACTTTGTCTGCATGTACTCTTACAAGTTTTCACAGCCATGGAATGAATGTCCCAATAGTCTTTTTGACCATATGAATATCATCCTCATCAAGTGAAATAGGTAGCTCTGCATTTGGATTATGAGCTATAGTAATCGTCACTTTAAGATGATCTTTCCGAATTTGTCTCTTATTCAGTGTGGAATCTGGGATATTGAACACTATAGACCTTGCTACAAGGTGATAGGTGGGTGTTGAAAGATATAAATCACAATCATTATCACCCTGTAGAAGATCAATACAGAAAAATTATCAGTGTTTTTCTGATTCACATTTCATGGGAACAATTATTAGAATATTGATTACCACATTTAAGACAGTTATTTGAGGTGAATGGCTCGCCTCAAAGCTGGTGGGGGGTGGGGCGGGATGTTCACATGCTGGTTGTTCCTGAGTTGTGTCTTCCCTTTGCTTCCCACCCATAAAAGTTGCTAGAAACTCTCCCTTCCATTGCAATCGTTCTTCAAGGGTTTCTATTTTTTGCCCATTTGTTCCAATTTTTCCACTGTATCATCTGTTTTTTTCTTCTTCTCAAAATATACTCGGGGTGTCACCCAAAACCCTAAACCTCTGACAAGACCGTATTTTTCTAGCTGCTTCAAATCTGTCGATAATAGGTCTATATCCACTACAGGAATTGCTGATTCTTGTGACTATCGGATATAGGAAAATAACTAATTATTTTTATGTAATATCAATTTAAAATAGATCTTTTTATCATTGTGTCATACTTACACATATTTCCCACACTTTCTGTGTGTTATCATCTACTAACATCCCTTATTTGTTCACACGTACCTCCATCCATATCACATGACGTGGGATGGAAGTTTATTTGGTTTTAGACTCATCAATCTACATAAAAACATAGAAACATAATTATGATGTTGTTCATTGGAACCTAACAATATTACTGTAAATTTAAAATACGTACCATTTTCTTTTCTAATGAAGTGTACCCTATCTTTGCTTTACAATAGGGGTATGTTGGTTTTGATGCACATTCCTTATTTCCAATACAGATTTTCTATTTCATAAATGAAATATTGACAATCAAAGTGATGAATACAGGTATCCTCAAACAACGTATTATCACCCACAATGTACCTGAAACTTCTAATACCCACGGCGGCCAATAAATGCATCCCATTCTTCTTGGGATATCAGGTGAGTGTAGACAATGGGTGGGTGTGGGTTTATTTTACCTTTTGAATTTTTCAGGTGACATCTTGTTAAAATAGTGCGAAAACCTCGATGAATTCTTCCTGCAAGCCATAGTACACAATCCTTGTGTCAATATTCTACTATAAATGTACTCTAAAAGAGATTGAGAAGAGTAAGAAATTGTTTTATTATTTTATTTTCTAGTAAATTAAAGAAATAAATTCATAATGTTACAGTAATTTCTTCCCAGATCACAGCCTTCAGCCCGGGCACAACATGGTGCCATGAATCTATGTCAATTGGCACACGTTGCTAAGTGACAAATCCAATGTTTCTACTAAACCTATCCTTGTTGGGATTCACATGTTGTCCTCATGCATTCCATCAGACTTCAAATTTGATGCCTTTGCTTTTCGCCTTAAGAATTTTAGATGACACCATCAAACTACGACACACCTGTGTTTTCTGTGACGTCGGTCCTTCATTCCCGACCATTTCATCGATATCAAAATCATCTATATGTTCATCTGAAATGGTATCAACGGAATGTGATGATGGTTGTTAGACCTCAACACTAGGAGCAGCAGGAGCCGCAACAGTAGGAGCAGTAGGAGCCACATCAGGAGCAGCCAGAGCAGTAAGAGCCGCAGTAGGAGGAGCAGTAGCAGGAGCAGCAGCAGCCGCAACAGCAGCAGCTTCAGAGACTTGTTCAGCCTCAAGGTTAGGTGCACCAAAATGTGCAGAAGTCATTATCTTCAAAAGTGGTTGAACAGTTAATTTAGATTACATAAATTCAGTAATGATAAGATAATAACATGAGATAACAAGATCTATAATACAAACAAAATATAACATGTTTATTGAACTCTCTTTCTTTTTTTTCAAAGGTTGAGGGGATTTGAAACCTCTATCGATTATCCAAATCCCTTCATTGTGGTCTCCTCTAACATAAAAAACATCATCTGCATTGGGACCGCTCCGAAATGATTGTGACGTACCAATAAAAGAATTTTCCTCAACTAAATTTTCATCGGAACCTTCAGTAGTTTTGGACGATAACAGAATAATCGACCACTTACGATTTGCAGGATCTGGAACATAAAAAACTTGTACCGATTGTGATGCCATTATAAACTATTCGTCTTTGTACCCTTCTTTACTAAAATCAACTTTCACAAATCCCCATTCATCTATTTTAACACCACTATTGTTATCAACCAATTTTCATTGAAAAATTTGCAATTAGAATGTTGTATAATCCAACTCCCATATTAGTTTGATAATGCCAAAGTATGACATATTTTCATAAATTGGATTTCTGTCCTTACTACCAGAAACAAGCATCACTTCAGCCATTAGTGTAACTAAACTATTTTCATGGTACTATCTTCATCATGGTCATCTTTATAGAATGTATAACCATTAATTACATAACCACTGTAAGATAATACATACACAATTGGTTCAACGGCTAGCCATCGAAGTCATTCTGACATTGAATTCGGATTTTCATCCAACTGCTTAAAAATATGGTCCTAAAACCTTCCTATAGACTAGTGATTATGTGTATCTGATAAAAATTTTTTAGCCCTTGATGGATTCAATTGCCTAAGAATTTCTTTTTGAGTTTCAATTTATGGATCAACCTCCCAACTGTTATGCAAAACATATAGATGGGCCTGCTCCCGATCTGTAATACTGACTGTCACAACTTCTCTTCCAGAAATTCTCTCACCCTAAATGCATCCAGTGTGATGAGATTTCAGGTGACCAATGTTTTCCACATCATAGAAGTATTCAGTAAAAAAATCAATGGATTCCTAAACAATATATCACTCCACTATACAACCCTCTGGCTGACTTTGATTTTTGACATACCCTTTCAAAATATTCATATACCATTCAACAGGATATATCCATCTATAGTGCATAGGACCACAAAGTCGAATCTCTCTCACCAAGTGAATCATCAAATGAACCATCATATCTAAGAATGTTGGCGGGAAGAACATTTATAATTCACATAATATGATGAAAATTTCTTTTTCCATAGCTGTAAATTTCGCCGGGTCTAAAACTATGCTACATATAGATTTGAAAAAAAAAAAGTTTGGTTAACGTATGACAAACATTATTTGGAAAAATTCATCGTAAAGCTATAGGAATTAGATCTTGCATCAAAACATGGAAATCATGTGATTTCAAACCTTTTAAATTCAAAAAATTCATTGATACAATGTTCTTGATATTTGATGAGTACCCCTCTAGAACCTTTACATCATTGAAGAAGTTGCAAAACTGATATCTCTCCTCCCTAGAAAGAGTATAAGAAGCTGGGGGAAGAAACATTCGATTTTCACCATTCACGGGAGCCAACTCTTCTTGTATTCCCATGTTAACCATGTCCAACCTTGCCTTAATTCCATCTTTCGTTTTTCCAGGGGAATTTAGCAACGTTCCAATAACACTGTCACATACATTTTTTTCCACATGCATCACCTTAAGAAAATTTAGGGCGTACAAACAATTATAGTATGGTAATTCAAAAAAACTGATCTCTTTTTCCAACCGATTTTCCTAAGGTTTTTCGAAAATGATTTACTAAAAATAGTGTTCAGATATTTTACTTTCTCAAACAGCTGATCACCTGTTAGTGGAGACAGTGTTGCGCATTGTTCTGAACTTCCATTTAATGATGTCATCCAAGATAGGTACTTATGCCGATGAGGTAGAAATATATGATGTCCTAGAAACAAGATTTCGATGAATGTTTCAACATAATTGATTCTGTATCTTCTTTTCACATGGGACACGCTTGAGTTACTTTAATGTTATAGCCTGACAAAGTTCCATAAGCAGGGAAATCATTTATTGTCCCATACAACATCGCTCTCTATGTAAAGTATTCACTTTTATAAGCATCATACAACATTACACCTAAATCCCACAATAAATCCAAATCCTCGATCAAAGGATCCAGATAAACATAAATATTATTACCTGGTTGTTTTGGTCCTGATATAAGCATAGATAACATGATGAATTTCCGCTTCATGAATAACCAGGGTGGCAAGTTATAATTTACCAACATAACAGGCCACATACTATGAGTGCTGGTTTGAAAACCAAAAGGATTCGCTTCATCTGTAGATAATGCAAGACGAAGGTTTCTATGCTCTTTTCCAAATTCAGGATACTTATGATCAATTTTCATCCTTTTAGGAGAGTTAGTCAGATGATGTAATTTCCCATATTTATTTCTTTTATCTCCATGCCATGAAAATTGTCTTGCAGTTTCTTAACTTCCATATAGACGCCTGAACCTTGGAATGATTGGAAAGTACCATAAAAATTTCGTAGGATTGGATTTATCTTTCTTGTATTGAGAAGAACCACACTTTGGGCATTCTTTAAGTGATTTGTTCTCCTTGAGATACAATATACAGTCTTTCGGGCAGGCATGTATTCTTTCATAAATCATACCCATCGAGCGTAGCATTCGTCTAGCTTCATATGTCCATCTTGGGAGCTCATTATCTTCCGGGAGCACGTCATTCAAGAGAGCAAGTAGTTCCGTAAAATCGACATCACTTCATCCATTGCCTGATTTCAATTTATACAACTTTAGTACAGCTGACAATGTTGTATACTTAATGCAAAAAGCATACAACTGGGTCTTTTCACAACTCTTTATCTTCTCAAACAATTTTGGGAAACAACAGAGTTAAACTTCAATTGCCTTTGTCATTTCCTCAATACGATCTTCATCATCATTGAAATCTGTAATAACATCCTCCATACATTCTTCTTCATTATACATATTTGTATTCATATCTGATGATCCATAAAATGCAGTTTTATCTCAGCCAGTAGCTACATTCGCTTTTTCTCCATGTTTATTCCTACATTTATAACTCTAATCTATTCCGTGACATATCAAATGTTCTTCCAACTCCTCTGGAGTAAGTTGTCTAGAATAAAAACAACGTAAACACAGACAAAGGATTTGAGAAGGATTTTTTGCGCGATCCTTTACAAACTTGATAAACTCTTTCACTCTGTTCTCGTACTCTATTGTTAAATGATTAACATCCATCCAATATTTATTCATCTTCATCCTATTTGAATCTCAAATATTAGTATTTATGGTTCAATTACACAAAACAAGACTTCCAAATACAGTAGAAGAGGACCACTTCCTTATAAAAAGAGAGATTAATAGAGCCTAACCATTAGAATTTATTCATCATCATTAAATATAATTACTTTAGATTCATTATAGTTTCCTCAAATCACCCCAGACCAAACACAAGAATAATCAAGAATGATACATCTACCACTCCTAGGTATCTACCATACATTCAATATCATCATTCCTAAATACCCATATATCCACATATATACATGTCACCAACACATAAAAACCATATCCACATCATAACCAAAGTACCAATATGGATTTCAATCAGGTTACTCGACTCAAGTGGTGGTGTGTACGAAATAATAGGAAATTATAATAAGTATATAGTCACACATAAATCTCAAACTGGTGTTAATAATCCAATAAACCAAAGGTATCATTCCATATATCAAAATACTCTGAAGGAGCCCATATGTGACAATAGTCCTAGGTGGTGAAGGTTCCTGAGGAGGAAGGGGCGAACACGCACCTATCGGGGTTCGAGGTCAGGTCACTAATGTTGAATGTGGCCCAATACTCCTACAAGGGTTCATTCCATATTTCACAAACCATGTCCTGGTACCCTAGGATGTTAACCCACTGCTAGTGGAAGTGAAACCATTCCCGATGATCATGCCAAGAAGAAATGGAATCCAAGAGGGGGGAGTGAATCAAAATACCTCAGGAAATACAGAAAAACATGGTATTTGAGAATAGGTTAGTGGATTTCATGTTGGCTAGACACCTATCCAATAGACTCCACAAGCGGTGATGGCCCCTGCAGTTGTTGTACCTGGTGAAACTGTCACCTGAGAAGCTGAGATCAATGAGGCCCTTCCCAGCCATGAACTGAACAAACTCCATGATGACCTTCCTCTATAATGAGCTTCTACCTTTCCTTTCCTTTGGGTTGGAAATGAAATTAAATTCACCCCCAAAAAACAATGGATAGTGACCGGGAACAAAGGTATTTTGTTCAAAAGGACAATCAATCCCCCTCAATTTTTTAAAATAACAATACCCTAAACCATTTAAAAACAAGACACTTTAATTTATTTTGGAAATCATTCCCAAAACAATTCAATAAACAAACATATTCCAAACCATTTGGAATTTTATTTAAAGAATCAACTTATCTTTATTTTAAACCATGATTTTCATTTCTAATAACAAATCCGCCAATGGTAGAAGGAAACCTAATTTATTTCAATGAAAAAGGTTAATTCACAACAAGATACCATCCATTACATATATTATTTTCATTAATAGGATTATTTTGTGCTTCAAAATGACCAAAACATGTCTAACAAACTTTAAATGGATAAAAGATGAATCCATGAAACACATGAATCCCAAAAATAAGATATAGTATAGAAACACCCACTTGGAATATTTGGGATCAAAACACAATGAATCTGAATGAGTCTACTCAAATGAATAACATTGAATCAAATAAAAGGGATCTCAATAAAAGGTAAAAGAGATACTATATCCATAATTCCCCATAAAAAATATAGGTCTAGTAAATACCAAGGATTTTATAGCCCCCAGGAACAAAGAATCATGTGATGGATAGAGATTGAAGTTCAAGAAATGAAATAAATACCAAAAGAGGATCACCACTTCGAATGAAACTTCAATCCACCAAGTGATGAGGATAGAAGAACCAAACTATCCAAAGGGGATCCCAAGGATTGAGTGGGTTGAGTTAAACTTGAGGGAGAAGATAAAATAAATAAATGGGGGGTATCAGGGTGAAATTACCCTACTACCTCGATGCTTCGTCATATACAAAGACACCACTGGCTAGATAGTGTCCCTCACCAGCTAGACAGTGGTTATAGTATAAATGTTATAACCATAGGTTATCCCACTGGCTAGTCACTACAGACCCACCGGCTAGCTAATGGCTATAGAATTTTTTTTGTATCAATTATGAATCCCATTGCCTAGCCAATTACCCTCACCAGCCATTCGGTGGACCACATGAATCTTTTCAAACTACATGTTCACTTACACACCTTCTATGACAGTCTGGGACATCTTATGACCCCTCAAGAAACCCAAAAAAACTCAGAGCATTGCTTTGATGAAAGAGATACTGAGATGTTACAATTCTCCCCATCGTTCCTCTTTTTATCCGAATAAATATTCTAGTACAAAGGATAGAAAATGATGAGACAAAAATAAATTCCACACAATAATTATTGTGTGGACAATTCAAAAAATATAGGAAGATTCACCGAATATAGGACCACTATGAAAAAATTAAAATGAACAGATAACCAATATTTCCAAGAACCCTTAATTTATATCCTCCAAGAACATCATAAATCTCCAAATGACATGTCTACATCCCTAAGAAGAGAGAAAATCCCAATAATGTTTAGAGACCTAGCATAGGTCACCCAACCATTTAAATTTTCACTAAAATTGTGGGAAATAAGATGGAAATATACTAAGAACACATCCCTTCACCCAAATAAGAGACTACAACCACTAACCATGAAGAACCAGTAAGAGCATAATTCGAAACCTAAGGAAAGGTACAACAAAAACATACCAATGAATCCAAATGAAATAACACAATCAATATCCATTAATGATTCAACCAACAACAATAAAGTAAAAAACTAAAAAGGATTTATTCCTCGATCAAGTACTCGATGGAAACCTTGAATTCCCACTATAGAGTGTCACCCATTGACGGTCTCATTGAAGTAGACACCAACACCTCCCCGTGCTTGGTCTATCAAGAGACTTCATAATCCTAGTCATTTGAGTACACACCAAAAGCCTATCTATGTCCAACCATAAATAGATCATATAAAATGGTTTTTGTACAAAGATGGAAAACTAATCTCTTAAAAGATAGACCACCCAACACATCAAGATTGAGCTCTAACCAAGAAGTTGTGAATAAGAGGACAATAATGAATAATAACCACCTTAATGGTCTCAAACACCCACCCAAAGAAGACAACCATGAAAGGAAACAACAAGTATTTTAAATGGAAATAACCTAAAACATTTGTAAGTTTCCAGAAAAGGATGAATAATGTAGCCTATAACCATCACAATCTCAAATATCAATTAAATATATCATGAAAAATCAGTATATGGTTATGTGTGATAGGAGAGGAGAACAATATTAAAAAATGATTTGGAAAACATGCCTTAAAGGGAGGTCTAGGAAACCGAAGCTCGAGGGAATTGCGGGCGGTAGAGGTCCGGAAAACCGAAGCTTGAGGGCGGCGGAGGTCCAACAACGTGAACTCAATTGGTGGATGAGGTCCAGCAATATAAAGTGAGGGCGGAGGAGGTCCAGAAACATGAACTCAGTGGGCGGTAGAGGGTATTCGCAGGGTTCCAGTACCACGAGAGCTTTAAGTCGTGATAAAATGAGGGCACTGGGCGACCGACTTTATAAAAAAATGGACTAAGGTTTTATCAGCACTAAAACTTTAGTGCTGATACGGGTATTCTTTATCATCACTTTTCTAGCACTGATAAAGGGTCGTTTTATCTGCGCTTGTTTAGCACTGATAAAGGTTACCCTGTATCAACGATAAAATCTTAGCACTGATAAAGGGTAACTGTTATCAGCGGTTTTGCTTAGCACTGATATAAGGGGGAGCTTCCCTTGCCCGTTTTTGTAGTTGTGCTGGATATAAGGGCTTAGGGGACTAGAGGCATTATGAAAGAAGCATTGACTAAGGAAGACTTTCCTTTGGCAGATGGGCCATGGGCGATCAATATGCAGCTCCGCTGGGGGCTTCGTTTGCATAGTCGTGCAAAGGTATCCCTTGGAAAATGGTTGTATTCTCTCGATAGTTGGGCATCTTCAAGGAAGTTGGAATTAAAGACCACTAGGGGTGGTTTATGGAGTTCGGTTCTTTCTGGTTACAGAGTGTGATTCATGGGGAGGGGGTGTCAAGACACTGGAGGAGAATTTTGGGCTAAGATATCTCGGGAATGGGTGAAGTCATCTCTCTCACACAGGTGTGAGACGATGATCCGTGCAGGTCTGACCTGTACATTATAGAAGAGAGGGATTCCTCCTTTCCCGACTGAACCTGTGATGAGTTCATTCAAGATCGTGAAGTTTAACATCATGCGGTAAGGACGGTCTCTGTGTAGTTTAACATCATGCGGTAAGGACAGTCTACTTTCAGTTTGACATCATGTAAAAAGGATAGTCTTCCTGTAGTTTAATGTCTTGTGGTAAGGACAATCTTCTTGCTATTTATCTTCACTTGGTATGGAGTGATTCGTGTAGTTTGTCGTCATGTGGTAAGAATGTCCTCCGTGCAGTTTATCGTCATGCGGTAAGGACAGTCTCCATGCTGTTTAATGTCAGGCAGTAAGGACGGTCTCTGGGCAGTTTATCGTCATGTGGTAAGGATGCACTTGGTGTAGTTTATTGTCTTGCAGTAAGGACAAGCTATAAGGGTCACTCTTGATTATAACTTAACTGAGTTTGAAGACCCTAACATGTCCATGACATGGGAAGGATGCAGATAGTGTAATATCGGATTTTGGGGCGTCTTGGATCTGGAGAAATGATATGAGGGCCCTAGGGCCATTGAGAATACGGGGTAGAAAGAGTGTCACCTGTGGAAGACTTTCCTTTGTTATACGGGCTAGGGGCGATCAATATGCAGAGCCGCTGAGGTCCTAGAATTCGTAGATGTACAAAGGTGTCCTCAGGTCGATGACCTTCCATGTCCGATGGCCATGGAGGTTTGTGAGGATCCATGATTATCTGGGTCACTGAGTCTATTGTATGGAAAGGGCATGTTTGGTCATGTTGGAGATATTAGGACACAATTTCTTTGGTGTTCAGGAAGTTCCTTGTGCTACTTTGCAGTGTGCATGGGGTACACTTTCATTACAGGTAGTTTAAAGTCATTTCGTAAGGACAAACTTCTCTTAGTTTAACTGTTTTAGAGTTCGGAACATCGTTTGATGATGCTACGGTTACCTGTGGGATAATATAATTAGGTTGATCTGGTGTGATTGGATCAGAAATGGGGGATTATGGTGTAAACTATAATCTTAGGGTCTCTCGAATCAGGATATGTGGTATGGGGGCTCTAAGGCCGATAAGCGTACGGAGATAGGAAGAGTGTCACCTGTAGAAGACTTGCCTTTGGTAGACGGGCCAGGGGTGATCAATATGTAGATCTGCTAAAAGAATGGTATGCGTTGTCATGAAAAGGTGTATGCATGATGATTACCTTCAACATCTGATGGCATTGAATGATTATGAAGATTCGGGATCTCCTGGTACACGAAGTTTGGAAAATGGGGAGAGATGTGTCTGATCATATGAGAAACAACCATATTGCAATTATCTGTTGGGTTAAAGTAGCACAACTCTGGAATTAGGTCGTAGATGAAAACTATCATAGGAACCATGAGTGGATATTAAAGCTGACTAGGTAGGGTGTCCCTATAAATATCTGGACATGAAGGGGACAAAAATGTAAACCATTGCTCTGAAATATTTTGCATCGGGAAATGTGATATGGGGGCTCGGGGCTGGTAAGCATATGGAGCTAAGAAGAGTGTCACATGTGGAAGACTTTTCTTTTGTAGATGGGCTAGAGGAATTCAATATTCAGAGCCGATGAGGGCATGGTTTTCATAGTAATGAAAAGGTTTCCATAGGTCGATGACCTTCCACTTCCAATGGACATGGGTGATTATGAAGAACCTCAATCCTCCAATTCATTGAGTCTGATGCATGGGAAGGATGAATCCAAACGTAAAAGGAGTGTTCCATTCATTTTTTACCATGTATCTAGAGTAGATTAGGACTCGTACCATGCATTTTATGGTCACGCGGTAAGGAAAATTTCCATGTAGTTTAGCGTCATGCAGTAAGGAAGATAGTCGTGCAGTTTAGAGTCATGCAGTAAGGATGATTGTCATGCAGTTTAGCATCATTCAGTAAGGATGGTCTCATAGTTTTTTTCTTTTTGAGGGTGGCTGGACCAAGATACAGAAATCTCAGCGTCACTACATATCATGTGAGGTCCAGAATCAAGCCGTACGTAGTTCTCAAGACCCTTGTAATTCAAAGGGACTTCCTGCACAAATCTAATTTATATGCAGGAGGGGGAAAATTTTCATGGCAGTTGGGCCATGATACATAAATCCCAACATTTTTACATATCCTACAATGGAAGGAATCAAGTTATACATAGTTATTTTGGTGTGCCATAGTAGATGACAAATTTCAGGAGACCAATGTCTTCTCAGGTAAATACATTGTCTCATTATGCAATTTAAAGTCATGCAACTAGGACATCTTTCTCTTAGTTTGGGGGATATTGAGCTCGGAATGGTGTGTGTTGACACTCCTTTCCATGACAGAGTCTAATGAATGGAAAAGGGTAATACCTTAAGCACAAAGAGAGTCATCCTTTGAAGAGCATCAAAAATTTACAAAGCCATGAACAAGGAATCCTTTAAGAATGGGTCACACAAGTTTTCTTCTGGTCGCGCAAGTCACTTGAGCGCCCTATTCCTTTTTTTACCTAAGGTGTTCAGTGGCCTACAAATATCCCCTGTGGGCCCCCCATTCAAGGACAAATTTTCCAAAACTCATATTCAAGCTTTGGTCACCCAAGTCTTTGTCTGACCTCTTCCAAGCACTTCTAAGGCAATTCTTTACCTAGAATGGAAGTTCTAAAGAATAATAATAAGGCCTAAGTATTAGAACTCATCAATACTTGCATGCCTAAGTGTCCAAACCTTAAGGGAATTGAAGACACTTGTGCGCCGCCTTTCCCTCTCAAGGGAACTTGCACGCCACTCTTCTTGAAGCCTCTAGGGATTATACTAAGGGCTTGAGTTCAAAGTCACCAAAGTATTACATTATGGATTTTTTCGTCGCCCAAGGTGACTCGTGTCGCGCATGTATACTTGCATGACCAAGACTTGCGTTCCAAAACAATACTTTCCCACCTCCTTTCCTCAAATCCACCTCTCCTCTTCAAACATAGCCTTCCAAACCCTCTTCAAAGCCATTTGTGGCATGGTTCCTTTGTTGGTTTCCTTATCTGAGAGGAATTCATTGGGCCTCCTTCTTAGGAGTAAGCCCCAAATTTCAAGTCCTCTTAATATGGTCCTTCTTCTCAGGAGTAAGTCCCAATCATAATTTCCCTTAATTGGGAATCCTTCTTAGGAGTAAGCCACAACCTTAATTTCTTTTAATTTGGGCTTCCTTTTCCAGAGTATGTCCCAGGTGAAAATACCAAATATCCATAAAGTACAAATACCTTTATGGACCATGATCCTGGTTAGTCATACATACATAAGCCCCACATCATTTCTTATGATTGCATATTTCATGGCACAATCGTCAGTTTTACTAATACCTCTTGTTTCTCACACCGAGCATGACTCATGTGAGATTAGAGTGTAAAAGTAATTATGACATCTCTCTTTAGGCCATTAATCATGCATAAACATTATACATCTTCACACGAACTACATGGAATTTGATATCTGCCTTAAAAGTAGAGTATGTAATAATCCTTTCTAGGGTTCAAGACCATCCTTCATTAATTATTTTCCATCCCATGTGATGATAAACTATATCCTTCTTATCTAACTATGTGGGTTCGGGTTCCTTTATTTGTTATTAAGGATACATAGGTAACCCATCTGTGGGTACGATCCCAACTGTAAATCAATCCATGTCTTTCTAAATGACAATAAACTTCAAGTGCCCCACTGAGTGAATTTAAAACCAGTATGGTCATCATAATTACCAAGAAATTTCTATATAATGTATTGAAGGATACCATTGACTAAGAATCTCTAATTCATATGGATGATTCTATATTGATGAGGAACCTCAAATACATATAAAAGATTCTCTAAATCCCCTACCAATCAATCATTGATTTCTATATGAAGGAAAAAAACTCATTTTCATTCTTGGTAAATTGATAAGGATTGTGAACATAACTTAAATCTATAAGAGAGTCCCAGAGTAGACAATAATTCCCCCCAAAAAAGGTGTGATGAGTCTGAACTCCCATCCTCTTGAACAATGAAAATTCTTAAGCCTCATTAGTCTATAACTAATGGGCACCTACCTTTGGAAAGTGGGTCCAAATGGATATAGAATCATTGGATGTTTTCGGTTCTACGAATAAACCTATTAGAAACTGATTGGAAAGTTTAAAATATAAAACAAACAAGGTCATCCTCATTTCTTGAAGAAACAAAAAAATGGTGAACCCAACGTGAATCCTTAACCAAGTTAAATAATGTTTTACTTATTTGTTAGGCCCCTATTTAACTCAATGTGAGGGCCAACAAAGTAATCAATAACATATGTGCTTATCCAAAAGATGTAGTCTGGTCAAACTTATCTTGATTTTGTCTGTTATATCAAACATTCACTCTTTTCCAAGATCTCTCTACAATACAGAAATGGATTCTTTAAATTTCACACTTGTGAATGCCTTGGCTGCTACTCCTACTGGATCCTCGTCTGCTCTGAGGACGACATCACCTACTCAGTGTCTTCAATGATGGGTCTCAAATGCATTGGTTAAGGAATAACATCAACACGATACCATCCCGACTCTGGAGGATGCTTGACAAGCCCTCCATGTTAACAAATCACCCTGGTTGTCTGGATAGCGATGACCAGTGGTCAAGAAGCAGGTGGTTCCAACCACCGTCTCCAACCATTTCGGGTCTTTATCCCCGTAACGCAACCACCAATCCCTCCCATATTATGGGGAGGTGAATGAAACGATTACTCAAGGCCTTAATTCAAGAAGATATGATTTCTTCCTGGGGGATCCCATCAACAATATCTACGATACTCATGCGGTAGTGCACCCTCAACATGATGAGGGTATCATATTTAGGGGTTTGAATCAGGTTCCTCAGACCCGAGCACACCAGACGAACCATCAGAGGTGAAATTCAGACAATAGGGAGCAGGTTCTTACTTCTTCCCCCTCTGGATAAGTCCATCAAGCTAAATTGGTGGCAGACAACGAGTGGGAATATACACCCATCCATCCTGATTTTATTACCCAGCAGACTCATCTGGAAGTAACACACCAATCCCACCAGGCAATTCTGGTAGAGTATTATAGGTAGGCACATACACCTATTTATAATTAATTAGCTAGTCATCTGGATTGTTTTACTACAACCAAAGAAACATGCCAATTAAATATGGTGGAGAATAATCCGTAGGCACATACACCTGCAATTCATCAAGATAACCAACAATCTCGTCTGGTAGCACCTAGAGATATCAATTAGGAAGCTCTAATGACAAGCATGAGGCCGACACAATTTTCTGCCCCCACATATGAGTACTGTTAGAATTCAGTGACAGGAAAAGGAGGACAGGAGCAGGAACATACACCTACTCCAGACAAAAAATGGATGTATATTCCTGTTCCGACAGCTAAAGTCACCAAGCACATTCTGACAATGGTGAAATAGCAGAAACAAATCCCTGCCCATATTTTGGATACCTGTCAGAATATTATAAAAACTTCAGCAGCATCACAGAGAAAGAAACATAAATTTATCCTTATTAGTGGAGTGACTCATCAACATTTCACTCCGGATCAGATACACACCTCTGTCCCGTTTTAGGAGGGATGTGGGGCATACTACCCCATGTCATACGAACAATCATGTCGGGCACATACACCCGATTTGAATGGATATAATCAGCCTAACCTGACCATTTCTCCTAAGCAGGCACATACACCTACCCATAATAACCAATTTCTTCAACAAGTGGTTTCCAAAGTTAGTAATAAGGAATATAAGAAAAATACCCATCCAACAAAGTCGAGAAAACAAGAGACAATCTGTAACAAGGCCTTTCTCGATGCTGGAGTTATTGATGTGCTCAGACAATTGTCTGTTGCAACTCAAGATTCTACTCTCTCATTTCTATATTACAGAAGTGAAAATAATAATTATGATGGTATTCATCAGAAATTTCCTCATGAAGGCTTGATTCATGAAAATTAGGTCGATCTCAATGTATCATCCTCAGATGAGAGCCACAATAACCCTCTGCATGGCCATAAAACCAAGGATACAGAGGTTTCATCTTTTGCTGCAACCCACCATGGTAGTCCTCCCCGTGATGATGAATTTAGCAGTGAAAGTCCTCTCCATATTAGTAATTTGAATTTCCTAGAAAATTATTCAATGGAAAATGTAGTAACGAGAAATCCCTCTTATCTTGAGGCACTTGAAAATGCGAAGCCAGTCATGTATGATGCCTTACCGCTAGTGGGTGAAATACTTTCTCAATCAGAAGATAGCCCGGGGTGTAGGTCATTCTCTGAACCACCTATGGGTTATTCATATTCTAATTTTTTAAATGAATTCTCTACCAATCTTGTTGAATCTGATGAAGAAACAAAGAAGCACCAGCTTTGGTCCAATCAGGTAGAATAATTTTTATCAAATTATAAGGAGGAAGTGATGAATATGATAAAAAAACTGGTGAAAGGTGAAGTACCAGTCATGTTTTGGCCTTTGGCCGACTCTCAATATGATATTCCAGAAATGTTGATTAAATATTTTATTCATGATATTCGTCTCAACATGTGGAAAAATCTTTGTCACTTAAATGGGAAAATATTCTCTTATGATGAATATGAAAATCATGTCAAGATAATAGAAGGGTTACAACGCCAAATTTTTTTGGCATCTCTCTCAGTTTCTCAACATCCAAAGGATGAAAATCAGCAGAGAGACCTTCAGTGTTCATTCCTTGGCATGTTAAAAAGGTTGCATTAGTTAATTACCAATTCCCCCATCTAGTATTTATATCAAGGGATGGGGTGTTCAGGGAGGACTGTATTTTACTGTACTCTCTAGTCAACAAAGCCCGCCAAAGGTGGTATCATGCAATGTTATTTCCCATGTCTGACCACATCTAGCTGGTTTTATACATAATCAAAGGCTTTCCGAAGAACAAGCCTCAACTAGTTATTCCCAAAGTCAAGCATATAAAGAACATGTTGTTGAATTACTCTTGCATCAAGTAAATGAGAATATCAAATATTCTTTTCATTTAGAGCATGCACATCATCAGGTGAAAGAAGTGTCGGAAATAATCCAATGGTCATCCAAGACATGTGATTTGAGTGGATTTCAGATGATGCATCTAGCTAATTTCCAGGCTAAAGTCCATAAAATAAGGAGAGATTTTAAGAAAGTTTCAGATGTATCAGCTCAAGAGATACTTAGCTTGCCAGACCGGGGACTCTTTAAATCCAACCATCGGGATCAACAAATAGTATTCGAGGAGTTGACCAGGAATAGCAGGAACAACCCCAATTCACCGAACTGGGGACTTTTTCAAATTCTCAATATCTTCTTTAGTGAAAGTCAATCTTCTCTCGATTAGGGAAGAAGCCAAAATAGGAACACAGAGTCATATTATCTAAAAGTTCTCTCCAAATTACGGTTCATCAAGAAGTTCCTGAGGGATAAAACAAACAAAATTCAATGTCTCATCAAGGACATAGAAGAAGAAAATATCATAGAAATGCTGACAAAAGGGATTTAATGTGTTATTAATCGAAAAATGTCATCAATGTCGTTGTCACTGATCCCACAGAACATGAGGTTCAGTCAGAGGAATCAGATGAGGAAGTTCCTATTCAAGAGGCTGTACACACAGAAATAAATGAAGAAGGTGTGCATGCCAGAAGCCAGAGGGCTTCCCAGAGGCAAGATATTACTTCAGGTAATGCCCTTACATACTCAAGAAATGAATATACCAAGGAAAAGGGTAAAATTCAGGTTACATCCTACCCTACCTCTAGAGAAGGCCAATCACTCCCATTAGAGGAAAGGTTCGCACAACCGGAAGAAGAAATGAAGGAGTTAAGGAGGTAAAATGAAAAAAAACTTCAAGGTAGTCTTCCTCCTAAGCATGAAAAAGTTAGTCAGTCAAGGGAATTCTTTGCATCTACTGGGATAGATCAAGAATATACTCCTTTACAATTACACCCTCACAGGTCTAGTCCAATGGGTCATGCACGACAACAACCGGTAGTACTACCATCAGTTGCAGTACCGGTCACCACACCCATCCAAACTATAGTAATTACACCTTCTCAGGTCCAAGCTCAACCAGATGTTTCTTAAAAATTAATAACTACCATTGAGTCATTAATAGCTCGGTTGGAAGCTATAGAAGAAAAATGTGCACAAGTTTAACATGAAAAGAAAGATTACCCTAAATGGGTTGATACAATTCCTCCCCCATCAAATTTTTCAAATACCACATTCCCAATTTTTAATGATTCGGGAGATCCAGAACAACACTTAACACATTATGTTTCTCATTATGATCCTATTATGGGAACTCCTCAACAAAAATAAGTAGTTAAGCTCAGGTGTTTTGTGCATTCATTACAAGGGCCTGCTTTTGTCTAGTATAGAAGTTTGCAATCTCAGTCAATTACCGGGTGGGAAGATATCCGTCAAAGATTTATTCTTCAATTTAGCTCAACATTGTCAAAGTTGACAATTTTTGATCTTACCAATTGCATGCAAAGGGAAAATTAAAGTGTTTCATATTTCACTGCTTGATGGAAGGGATTAACATCCTCATCATCATCGATTGAATTTTTATTAAAAAGTGGAAATAAAACCCACACAAAAAGTAGTGGGCAAGGCTAAAGATACAATCATAGGGAGGTATAAAGTGGTTAAGACCAAGATGGTATCCCCTAATCAAATTCACTTCCTCTGGTTCAAGAAGATTTGAATTTGGGAAACAATTAATGTAAGTACCTTGTTCTTCCGCCGCCAAGGAAGAAAAATAGTCGGCCACCTTATTACCTTCGTGCCATGTGTGCACCACCTGGATGTTGCTGCTGATGTGGCTAGAATGAAACCTCCTGATGATATAGGGTATCGACCAAGGAGGATAGATTATTCCTTGTATGTAATCATGTATTAACATAGAGTCTGTTTCAATCTGATTCAATGAAATCTCCTTCTGAGCACACGATCTAAGACCCGAATACATAGCATTTTCCTCTGCTTTTATGGAGATTTCCCTCCCATTATATGCATAAAAAACTAGAAGGACACTCCCCTATAGTCCCTAACCACTCCACCACCACACATAATACCCGAAATACATGAACAATCAAAGTTAAGTTTGAAACCCATAATAGGTCGTAACCAGTGCACCCACTTACCTCTTATCCCAGGACAAGACTGTGCATGCCCACTGCATTCACCTACATAACTCTCAAAGAAGGAGCATTACACCGGTTTTTAATGCTACAAACAAGATCAATTAAAAGTGATTTTGTTCTCATGATAATATAATCCCATGTGGAAGAAATTACTTCAAATCTGGCCTTATTTTTGGCCTCCCAGATGCACCAACATCCAGTATTTAAAATCACCGATCTTGCCACTTTTTCCAGCCCCTTGCAGATTGACCCATGAAAAAAAATTCAAGAAAAGAAGCACCAATAATTTTAGAAGATAAAAAACCAGTGACCTCACCAAAGAACCTCCAGACTTCCATAGCCCATTCAGCTTCAAAAAACAAATTATCTGAACTCTCCTCATTATATTCCCTACAACAATGGCATCTAGATACAATACTGATACCCATATTCCTGACACTGTCATCAGTGGGTATAGCCTGATTTCTTATCCTCCATAAGAGGAAGTTTAACATAGTTGGAATATTGTCACACCATATTATATTATTCTAGGGGTCCTGTTATCCCTGAGGAAAAAAAATACTCTAAAATTCCTTTGTAGAAAATCTCCTAGAACTAGAAGCAGTTAAAACACATTTATCAGGGTCAGAATTTAAACCAATGAGATAAAAAACCTCCCGTTGGTCCTTATCCAGGACAATATTAATGAATCTTGAATACATGCTAGCCTCCCGAAAATAAATCAACATGGCAGGAAATCTCGGGAAACCAATTGTCGAACCAGCCCAGTTTTGATGCCAGAAAGATATATCCCCTCTTCCTATAATCCATCGAGAATGTTGTCTGATTTTTGGTACCATATCATGTATTAATAACCATAAATGAGTGCCATGATTTTAACCTTATCTATAAACCTATCTCCTTTTTAAGAATGGAAGTGATTAACATATTCTTTAAGTTTAGTACTCCCTCAAAAAGAATTGTTGCCAATCTGTGTGGAAAATTTGCTTGTTGAATTATGCACACTGTTGATCCCTGTGAAATACACTGGAGGGTTTTGATACCTTACTTAAATTTCTTAGTAGATTGAAGAATCTCTTACAAAGTTGTCAACGCTCCTTTCCATTATAGATTCTAATGACTAAAAAAGGGAAATACCTTAGTCCAAAGTGATTCATCCTTTGAAGAAACATCAAAAATTGACAAAGGCATGAATAAGGATTTCTTCACCCTTGGGTCGCGCAAGTTTCATCCTGGTCGTGCAAGTATACTTACATGCCACATATTGGTCATGCAGGTGAATTGAAAGCCCTCTTTTATTTTCTCCCCAGGTCTTCCCTGGCCTCTATATACCCCTGGTGGGCCCCCATTTCGAGATGGAAAAATTCCAAAAGTCATATTTAAGCTCTGGTCACCCTAGTCTCTGCTTGAAGTCTTCTGGTCACTTGTATGGTATTTCCTTACCTATAATGGAAGATCTAAATAGGGGAAACAAGGCCTAAGTGTTTAAACTCATCAATACTTGCATGCTTAAGTGGCCAGCCCTTAAGGGATATGGCCACACTTGTGCGCCGCCTTATTCCTTCAACAAAACTTGCACGCCAATATTTTGGAAGCCTTTTGGGATAATACTAAGGGCTTGAGCCAAGTCTCACCCAAGTATTACCCTAAGGGTTGATCGTTGCACAAGTATACTCGCATGACCATGACTTGAACTCCCACGCAGGACTTGCACACCTACGAAGGACTTGCACGCCTCTCTCTTTTTGGGTGCCCCTCCCGCATATTCACTTGATTTCTTCAAATCCACCTCTCCTCTTCAAGATTTAACCTTCAGATCCATCTTAAAAACCATTTATAGCATGGTTCCATTGTTGGTTTCCTTATCTAAAAGGAATTCTATGGAATATCTCTCAAAACCTAGTGATTTACATATCCTCATGTCACTAGGATGGGAGATTTCATTCATTTAACCTCATCCTTTAAGATGATAAGTTCCCTAACCTGGGCCTCCTTTTGAAGAATAATCCCCAGTCATAATTTCTCTAAATTAGGCATCTTCCTTAGGAGTAATCCCCACTCATAAATTCCATTAACTTAGGCCTCCTTCTCAGGAATAAGTCTTAAGTCTCAAGTCTGCTTAACAAATGGGACTCCTTTTCAGGAGTAACTCCCAATCTCAAATTCCTAATTTTGGGCATCCTCCTTAGGAGTAAGCCCCAAGTCCCCTAACCTAGGCTTCCTTTTCAGGAGAAAACCCCATTCTTCAAGTTCTCTTAATTTTGGTCATCCTCCTCAAGGGTAAGCCCCAAGTTCCCAAATATGGGAACCCTCCTTAGGAGTAAGCCCCTAAATTCCAATTTCCTTTAAACTGAGCCTCCTTCATAGAAATAAGCCACAGTTCTCAAATCCCTTTAACCTGGGCCTCCTTCTCAGGAGTAAGCCCCAATTCTATTTTCTCTTAACCAGACTTAATTTATTTTGATTTGGACTTCCTTATCAAGAATAAAACCCAATCATAAGTCCTCTCTAATTTGGGAATCCTTCTAAGGATTAAGTCCTAAGTTAAGTATCCAAATCTCCATAAAGCACATATACCTTTATGGACCTTTTTCCTGGGTTTCTTCCCTGAAGTAAATCCCATTTATCTTGGGCAGTCATACATATATAAGCCCCACATTATTTCTTATGATTTCATATTTCATGGCACAATTGTCAGGTTTTACCAATACCTCTTGTTTCTCACACCGAGCATGACTCACATGAGCTTAGAGCGTAAAAGTAATTATGACATCCGTATTTGAGCCATGAATCATACATAAACCTCATACTTCTTTACTTGAACTACGTGGGTTCTGATTCTTTTTTATAAACAAGGATATGTAGGTAGCCCATCTACATGTACGAACCCAACTCTGAAACAATCTATGTCCTTCTAAATGAGAATAAACTTCAAGTGCCCTGGTGAGTGGATTTAAAACTAGTATGGTTATCCTAATAACCAAGAGATCTCTATACAATGTATTGAAGGATACCATTGACTAAGAATATCTAACAAATACAGATGATTCTCTATCGATGAAGAACCTCAAATACAAATAAAAGATTCTCTAAATCTCATACATATTAATCATTGATTGTCAGATCTAAAGGAAAGATCATTTTCATACTTGGTAATGTAATAAGGATTCACGAACATAACTTAAATCTATAAAGAGAGTCCCAGAGTAGACAATAATTCCCCCCAAAAAGGTGTGATGTTTCCGACCTTCCATCCTCTCGACCAATGCAAATTCTTAAACCTCATCAGTCCACAACTAGTGAGCACCTACCGTTGAAATTAGGTCCAAATGGATATATAATCATTAGATGTTTCTGGTTCTACGAACAAACCCGTTAGAAACTGATTGGAATGTTTGAACCTTAAACAAACAAGGTCATCCCCATTTCTAGAGGAAACAAAAAAGGTGAACCCGACGTGAATTCTTAACCAAGTTAAAGTGATGTTTTACTTATTTGTTAGGCCCATATTTAAACTCAATGAGAGGGCCAACAAAACAATCGATAACATATGTGCTCATAAAAAGATGTAGTGGCCAAAATTATCTTGATTATGTCTGTTATATCAAACAAGAACTCTTTTCCAAGATCTTATGTGTTACAGAAATGGATTCTCTTAAGTTCACACCAGTGAATACCTCTTCTGTGAATGCCTCTACTACTACTCCTGCTGGATCATCGTCCGCTCTGAGGACAACATCACCTACTCAGCATCTTCAACACTACCTATGTAATGCACTGGTTAAGGAATACCATCAACTCGGTACCATTCCGACTCTAGAGGTCGCTCGACAAGCCCTCCAAGTCAATAATTCACCCTGGCTGTCCAGACAGCGATGACCAGCGATCAAGAAGGAGGTTGTGCCAACCACCGTTTCCAACTGTTTCGGGTCGTTATCCCCGAAAAGCAATCACCATTCCCTCCCATATTCTGGGGAGGTGAATGAGATGGTGTCTGAAGGCCTTAATTCAAGGAAACCAGATTCCTTCCCGAGGGCTCCCACAAACAATAGCCGTCAGACTTGTGCGGCAGTGCGCTCTCAACATGATGAGGGTGTCCTCTCCAGGCGTTTGGCTCAGGTTCCTCAAACTAGAGAATGAAAGAAGAACTACCAGAGGAGAAGACTGGTCAATAGTGAGCAGGTTCTTATCTCTTCCATTTCCAAAGAAGTCCATAAAACCAACTTGATGGCAAATAACGAGCGGGCATACACACCTGTTTGTCCTGATGTTACTGCCCAGCAGACTCGTATGGTTGCAAAATGCCAATCCCGACAGGCAATTCCGATGGATTATTATAGGTAGGAATATACACCTATCTATAACTCATCATCTAGTTAGCAGTCTTGTCTGACTACAACCAAAGAAGGTCGCCAATTTAATATGGTGTCAACTGATAAGCAGGAACATACACCTGTTTACAATCAACAATTCTGTCAGCAGTATCATCTACCAGTATTGAAGAAAAATCATCAACCATACTTGATAAAGAATACACAACAGGCACATACACCTGCCAATGTTAATCAAGCCTACAAAAAGTCTCATTTGTTAGCATTCAGAGAAGTCAGTCGGAAAGCTCCGACGATAAATCTGGGGTAGACTCAACTCTCTGCCCCCACACATGAGTACTGTCAGAATTCACTAGCAGGAAAAGGAGGACAGGAGAAGGAACACAAACCTACTCCAAGAATGGAATGGACGTATATTCCCATTCCGGAATCTAAAGTCACCAAGCATATTCTAACAATGGTGAAAGAGAAGAATAAAGTCCCTGCTCATATTCTGGATGCCTTCCAGGATATTATAACAGCTTCAGCAGCATCACAGGGAAATAAATAAAAATATATCCCTACCAGTGGAGTGACACATCAATAGATCACTCCAGAACATACACACACCTCTGTTCCAGTCCAAGAGGGTTGTGGGGAATACTCCCCCATATCATACGGACAACCAAGTCAGGCACATACACCTGATTTGAGTGGAGATAATCAGCCTAACCTGATCATTTCTCTTGAGCAGGCACATACACCTACCCATAATGACCACTTTCATCAACTAGTGATTCCTAAAGTGAGTAAGAAGGTGTCTCATAAGAAGAACCATCCATCATAGTCAAGAAATCAGGGGCCAATCTATAATAAGGCCTTACTCGATGCTGGAGTTATTGATGCACTTAGACAATTATCTGTTGCAACTCAAGATTCTACTCTCTCAGTTACCAATAGTGGGAACATTAATTCCGAAGGTCTTCGTCAGACACTTCCTCATGAATTCTTGCTTCATGATAGTTCGATCGATCTCAAAGTTTCATCTTCAGATGAGAGCCACAATAACCCTCTGCGTGGCCAAAAGATCAAGGATAAAAATCTTTCATCTTTTGTTGTAACCCACCATGGTGGTCCTCCCCATGATGATGAATTTAGCTGTGAAAGTCCTCTCTACAGCAGTAATTCACATTGCCTGGAAAATGCTCCAATGGATAATGTAGTGATGAGGAAGCCCTATTATCTTGAGGCACTTGCAAATGTGAGACCATTCATGTCTGATGATTTACTACTAGAAGGTGAAATACTTTATCAATCAGAAGAGATCCTGGGGTGTAGGTCATTCTCCGAACCACCCCTGGGTCGTTCATCTTCTAGTTTGATCAGTGAATTCTCTACCAATCTTGTTGAATCCAATGAATAAACAAGGAAGCACCAGTTCTGGTCTAATCAGGTAGAATAATCTTCATTGAATGACAAAGAGGAAGTGCTGAATATGAGAAAACAACTGGAAAAAGGTGAAGTGCCAGTTATGTTTTGGCCTTTGGCTGACTCTTAGTATGACATTCCAGAGATGTTGATGGAAGATGGAATTCATGATATTCGTCTCAACATATGGAAAACTCTTTGTTAGTTGAAAAATATAATATTATCTTATGATGAATATGAAAACCATGTCAATATAAAACAAGGTTTAAAACGCCAAATCGACTTGGCATCTCTCTCAGTTTCTCGATATCCAAAGGATGAAAAGCAGCAGAGATCCCTTTAACATTCATTCCTTGGCGCATTAAGAATATTTCACCAGTTAATTTCCAATTCCCCATCTAGTATTCATATCAGGGGATGGGGTGTTCATGAGGCACTACATTTCACTGTACTCTCCAGCTAACAAAGCCCATCAAAAATGGTCTCATGCAATGTTATTTCCCATGGCCGGCCACATCCAATTGGCTTTGTTTGTAATCAAAGGCTCACTCAAGAACATGCCTCAACTAGTTCTTCTCAAAATCAGGTACACATAGAACAAGTTTTCGAATTACTCTTGCATCAATCAAACAATAAGATCGAACAAGCTTCTCGTTTAGAGCATGCACATCACCAAGTGGCAGAAGTGTCAGAAATCATCCAACGTTCATTTGAACCATGTGATTTGAGTGGATGTCGGTTGATGCATCCATCCAAATTCTGGACTAAAGTCCATAAGATCAGGAGAGATTTCAAGAAATTATTAGATGTAGCAGCTCAAGAACCACCCCAGCTTGGCAGACTAGGGACTCTTTTAGCCTAGCCCTCAGAATCAACAAATAGGATTTGAGGAGTTGAGCAGGAACATCCCCAGTCCACAGGACTGGGGAATTTTTCAAATCCTCAATCTATTCCTCAGAGAAATTCATTCTTCTCTCGATTAGGGATGAATCCACAAGAGGAACGAAGAGCCAAATTATTAGGAGATTCACTCAAAATTACGGTTCGTCAAGAAGTTCCTAAAGGATCAAATCAACATAAGGCAATGTCTCATCAAGGACATGGAAGAAGACAATATCGCAGAAATGAAGATAGAAAGGATGCAATGCATTATACATCAATTAATGTCATCAATATCATTGTTGTTGATCCCCCAAATGAGTCTCACTCAGAGAGATCAGATGAAGAAGTTCCTGCTCAAGAGGCTGTACACACAGAGGCAAATGAAGAAGGTGTGCGTACACAAAATCAAAGGCTTACCCAGAATCTTGGTATTCCTTCAAGTAACCCACTTCCCCCTCTCCAAAAGGTGTATAACAAGGGGAAAGGAAATAATTAGGTCACATACCACCCTTCCTCTAGAGAAATTGAATCTCTATCACTAGAGAAAAGGTTTTCACAACAGGAGAAAGAAATGAAGGAATTAAGGAGGTTGAATGCAGAACTACTTCAAGGTAGTCTTCCTCCTAAGAATGCTGGGGTCAGTCAGCCAAGATAATTTGTTATAGTTACAAATATGGATCAAGAATATCCCCCTCTATCAGTACACCCTCACTGGTCTAATCCTACAGGTCATGCGCAACAAAAATCGGTGGTGCTACCATCAGTTGCAGTACCAGCCACCACACCTGTCCAAGCTCCAATTATTTCACCTGTTCAAGTCCAAGCTCAATCGGATGTTTCCCAAAAGTTAATAACTACTATTAAGTCATTAACATCTCGGTTGGAATCTATAGAGGGAAAACTAGCTCAAATTCAACCAGAAAAGAGAGGTTACCCTGAATGGGTAGATGCGATCCCTCCCCCATAAAATTTTACAAGTACCACATTCCCAATCTTTAATGGTTTGGGAGACCCATAGCAACACTTAACAAATTTTGTTTCTTGTTGAGATCCTATGATGGGAACCCCTCAACAACAAGAATCAATTAAGCTCAGGTGTTTTGTATAGTCATTACAAGGGCCTGCTTTTGTCTGGTATACAAGCTTGAAATCCTAGTCAATTACCAGGTGGGAGGATCTCCATCAAAGATTACTTCTTTAATTCATCTCAACATTTCCAAAGACAACAATTTTTGATCTTACAAACTGTAAGAAAAGGGATAATGAAAGGGTTTTGGATTTCATTGCTCGCTGGAAGGGATTAACATATTCCCTGAGCTTAGAACTCCCTCAAGAAGAATTGTTTCCAATCTATGTGGTAAATTTGCGTGATGAGTTGCGCACGCCGTTGATCCCTGTGAAATACACAGGAGGGTTTCGATACCATACTACAATATCTCAATAGATTGAAGATTATCTTACGAAGACTAAGGATATAGATCGTGTAATTCCATCATCTCTAGGAAGAAGAATGGGTAAAGAAGAGACCGCTACAGTTACACTTTAACAAGCACCTGTACCTAATTCTACTTCAAAACCTTCATCTTATCGAAGGGATCCACCTATTGAGCATCAAAAACAGAGTCCATTTCATCAAGATGATCAAAGAGATCAAAGACGGAAACAATTTGAGGATCTGAAGAGCAATGTTTATTCTTTTCGAAATGATCAAGTTCCTGGTTACTTCATTTCAACTCTAGAAAATAATTTGGTTAAATTTCCAAGGCCCAAAAGGCCAAATAAGGAAGGAGATGAAGTCCATCCCAATTATTTCCAATTTCATCAGATGTTGGGGAACCCCATTCAGGAGTGTTTTGTCTTCAAAGACCTCCTAAAAAAGATGGTGGACTCGAGACAAGTCAAACTGAAAGCTTCTTCAGCTGAGGTAGCATATGTTACTGGTACAAATCCAGAGGAAGAAGGCGAGTGGAAAGAAGTCAAAAACAAAAATGCACAGAAATATGATGATTGGATGATCAAAAAAATGATCAATCGAACTCATGAAATTTTTTGAACACAATTGAAGAAACCAATTATGTCTTCTTCTATGAATTTCCACATCAAAACCCTCTTCATCGGAGGGGAAGTCCTCAATGGGGTGACATAATTCAAAGAAAGAGGAAAAATCAGAAGAAGATGAGATCGTGTCAAAGCCCAAGTTGTCTTTAACTTTGGCATATTTTATGCCATCTACTTCAAAGCCACGAGCACCGTCCCACCAAACGTAACAACCTAAATTGTCTAATTAGGCAGAGTTTTCCTCAGAAGAAGAATTGATCTTTGGTTCTGTTAATAGGATTTACTTAATAGATCCATATGCCAGTCACAATCTCCATTTTGATGAGCCTAAGTTTCCTATATCAAACAGAGGAATTAGAGTAAGTTCCAGAGGTCTAGGATATAGAGGAAGACATGGATATCCCAGAAGCCACTATTATTATCCTACCCCTACTAGAACTATATATGCAGCATAAACCGGTGGAAGAGCCCTTAAACGGGCTCAATAAGAACAAGCAAATTCTTCCACCAATAGCAGATTCAGTCCTGGAACAATTATTATGGAGGATCGGTTAGAGGTTCCACCTTCTTCCTCTCAGCAATTAAATAGTCCTATTCAGTCTAATCTTCCAAATCTAGGATTATTTCCAACTCCTACCCTGATACAAGATTCATCTACTTCCAAAGCATCAACTTCTAAGGCACCTGTGAAATGACATGTTCCTGTTGGGAAATGCAGACCTTTGGATCAAAAATATTATGTCTTGAAACATTTGGCCCAATTACCGGATAAGTTATCAATTATGGATTCCTTGAATCTATCAAAGGATCTTTAGGAGGCACTCATCGAGGCTTTGTCAAGTCCTTAGAAATTCAAAACTGAAATTGATGCGGCTGAATTCTACCATGTTGAGAATAATTCTGCAGAATTCCATGCAGTGATATCCTTCACAGATGACGATGATGATGATGTTGTGCATGGACATATTAGTCCTTTGTATTTATCTAGAGAGTTCAATGGTTTAGACGTCCGAAGAGCTTTCATTGACAATGGTTTAGGAGTCAAACCCATCCCCATTCATACACTTAGTCGATTGGGCCTCATAGAATCGGATTTATCTCCTTATACTTTAATGTTACAAGGATATGATAAAAATGAACAAGAACCACTAGGTGAGATTACACTCAGAACTCAATTTGTAGATCTTGTATCCAATTCAGATTTCATGGTTGTTGATCATGACTCAGCCTTCAACATCTTACTTGGAAGACCCTGGCTACATCAGCATGCGGCTATCCCTTTATCATACCATCAATGTCTCAAATATTGTTTCGATGGTCAAATTGGGACATTGTATGGTGATAAGGCCCCATTCAAGACATGTGAATCTCAATACATTGAGGTAGAATTCTATCACATGAAGGGATAGGAGAAATCCACAACAAGGGAGGTTACCAAAGTTAATGCTCTATTTGGTTTGGAAAAGATTCCAGTAAACCCATTCACACATGTGAGTATAGATTATGTGTTTCCTTTCAGTCAAATTGACAAGATAGAACCAAATACAAGTACTCTTATGGAAACTTGCATAATTTCAATTACAGCAACCAAGCCAGACAACATGGGAGAAATTGGTGATTCACCAAGCAATGATGAAAGCTCAAATGGAGATGTCTTCATTTCATCTGCTGAAATCCAGCAAGTCTATACTTCGCTAACCAGGCCAGAAGAAGTTATATCAATGTCATAGGTGAATGATGATGTTGATTCTCAATCCATAATTTCCCCTTTATTACCCAAGGAAGACCCTTCATCATCAATCGGGTCAAAAATGGAAGCTTTTTCTTGAAGATGTTCAAATTTTAACATCTCTACTGATCATGGAAATTCTACTTCATCATCTACTATGAAAGTAGAAACAAAAAAAATAACACATGTTGATGAAGAAGAGGAAGATATTAGGGATGCTCCTATAGCGTTTGAAGAGGGTATCTCTACCACTGTGGATGAACTCAGAGAAATAAATCTAGGTACAAAAGAAGATCCACGCCCCACTTTAATTAGTGCATCCATGACTCTTGAAGAGAAAAAGATGTATGTTTCATTTTTAAAGAAAAATCGAGATATATTTTCTTGGAACTATACAGAGATTCCATGGCTTGATCCTGATGTTGCTACTCATCATTTGGGTTTTCCATAAGAACATCGAGGATTTAAGCAAGCCGCTAGAAGAACACACCCAACCAAGGCTTCCAAAATTTAAGCTGAAGTGGATATGATTATCAAATCTAACTTCATCATAGAAGTTCAATATCCCAATAGGTTGGCTAATATTGTCCCAGTGAAAAAGAATAATGGAAAAATTAGAGTTTGCATTGATTTCAAAGATCTTAATCGGTATTGTCCTAGGGATGATTTTCCAGTTTCGATTACAGAACTCTTAATTGATGAAACAACTGGCTATGAAGCACTTTCCTTCATGGATGTATATTTTGGATATAATCAAATCCAAATGGCTCCTGAAGATGAAGAATCTACATCTTTCAGATCCCCTCAGGGTGCGTTTTGCTATCGGGTAATGCCCTTTGGCCGGAAGAATGCAGGTGCGACATATCAGCATGCCATGCATCGTATCTTCAAACCCTTTTTATGGAATTTTGTTGAATGTTATGTGGACGATTTGGTGGTTAAATCCAAACAATGTTCTAATCACTTGGCTGATTTGGAAGTCATATTCCATAAACTTTGGCAACATAATTTGAAGATAAACCCCTTAAAATGTGCTTTTGGGGTAACCTTAGGAAAATTTCTTGGCTTTGTTGTACGCCATCATGGTATCCAAGTCGATCCTGAGAAAACAAAGTCAATCCTTGATATGTAACCTCCTCGGAATTTGAAATAATTAAAAGGACTTCAAGGACACTTGGACTATATTCGGCGTTTCATCGCCAATTTGGCAGGAAAAAGTTTACGCTTCACCAAATTGATGAAGAAGGGAGTCACTTACTAGTGGACTAAATAATTTCAAGAAGCAGTCAGTGTTCTTAATAAATATATATTGAGTCCACCGGTATTAATCCCACCTGTTGAAGGAAGGCCACTTATTCCATATGTGATAGCCTTAGAGTGATCATTGGGTGCCTTTATTACCCAAAAGAATGATGCTGGGAATGAAAACAGCATCTACTATCTTAGTCAGACTATGGTTGAAGCACAAAACTGATATTCAAGTATTGATAAGTGCTGCCTAGCATTAATATTTGCAGTTCAGAAGTTGAGACACTACATGCAACATCACGAGGTCCAATTGGTATCTCACAATAACCCGCTCAAATTCATCCTTAGTTGTCCAATGCTTACTGGATGTCTGGAAAGGTGGGAAATTATTTTGCAGCAATTTGATATTCAGTATGTGTCTCAAAAGGAAATAAAGGGCCAAGCTCTATCTGATTTCCTTGATGAACACCATTCAGTAGAAGATACATCTTCAGATATCAAACTTCATGATGAGGAAGTCTTCTTTATTCAAGATAATCTTCAAACATGGGAAATGTACTTTGATGGTGCTTCCAGAAGTCCAACAGGGAGGAAAATGGAAGATCCTAAATTCAAAAAAGTTGGGTTAGGAATTGTGCTCATTTATCCAGAAAAGGCAGTGCTACCCTATTCCTTCTCATTGTTGGGAGGTGGTACAAATAATGAAGCCGAATACCAAGCTCTCATCACAGGATTGGAGTTGGCGCGTCAAGCACAAGTGAATCACTTAAAGGTGAAAGGTGATCCAGACCTGGTAATCAAACAATTAAATGGGGATTATGCAACCAGAAAAGAAGAAATAATCCCTTTGTATGATTACATCAGAGATTTAATGGAGGAATTTCCTTCATAACTGACATTTTCTTACGTCTCACGATCAAAAAATGCCCAAGCTAATGCACTGGCCAATATATCCACAACTCTGGCAGATCCAAATCGGGATGAGACAATCATTAGTATTTCCCACCATCGTACAATTTCACCTTATGTTCAAGAAATAACAGAGGAAATCAATGAAATTAGTCCCATATCTGAACCATATGGTCATACTACAGGATGGATGACACTTATCAGGGACTACCTTCAAAATAGAACACTCCCACCTGATAGAGCCGGGAAAGAACAAATCTGGTGACATGTGGTCAATTTCGCTCTTCATGATAGCCCAGATCACTTAGAGAAAATTCTCTACAAAAGAGGTTTTGATGGAATTATCTTCAGATGTATTGATGGTGAGGAGACAGTTCCTGTCATGAAAGAAGTGCATGCAGGAGTCTGTGGTGCCCATTAGTCCGGACATAGACTATCTGATCCAATTCAAAGGCTTGGATACTTTTGGCCTTCAATGATACAAGATTATGTTGATTTCACAAGGAAGTGTCATTCTTTCCAAGTACATGCCAACTTCGTTCATCAACCCCCAGAGTTGCTTCATATAGCTAAATACTCGTGGCCATTTTCCACATGGGGAATGGATGTAGTAAGACCTTATCCTTCAGCTACATCCAAGCAGTTTAAGTACATTCTTACTACTACTGACTTCTTTTCCAAATGGGAAGAGGTAATACCTCTCAAGAAAGTCAGTTCTAAAATCATTGTTTGATTCATCAAGTCTAACATCATTACCATATTTTGTGTCCCTCATACCATATTGACGGACAATGGCACCAAATTCTATTCATCCGTGGTAAGGAAGTTGTATCAAGAATACAACATCAAATCCAACCATTCCTCTTGGTATCATGCAGTGGCCAATGGACAAATAGAATCCTTCAACAAGACTCTTTCAAATATATTGCAAAAGATGGTGTATAAAGATAAGAAGTCATGGTCTGATAAACTTTTTCATGCTTTATGGGATTATCGAACCACCACCCGCACTGCAACACGGTCAACTCCATATTCATTGGTATATGGAATAGAAGCAGTCTTGCCCATTGATGTTCAATTAACCTCACTCAGAGTATCCATTTGTGATCAGTCATCTACATATGAACAATCTCAAAAGAAATTGGATGAATTGGAATGATTAGATGAGAAAATATTGTGCACCTTGCACCACTTGGAAGTCTATCAAAATTGAATAGCACGATCTTTCAACAAAAAAGTTTGTATTAATTCATTCATTCAGGGAGAATTGGTATTGGTTCTCAGAACTACAATAATAATAGGAAAGAAACCTCCCAAGATGGAACCAAAATGGGAAGGACCTTACTCGATACATAAGGTCTACTCCAATGAAGTTTATTCTTTAATATCAATGGATGGAGAACTCATCACTACTCCAACCAATGCTACATTTCTGAAGAAGTATTTTGTGTAACACAAATACTTTTACGTCTAGAAAGAATTTAAACTGCACCATCCTTGGTCTATCCATATAACCTTAAAATATTAGCACCATCGTCCAACATGACGTTAAACTGTGACGTCCTAGCTACATGATGCTAAAATATATAAAATTCCCTTACATCCAGCAAGACGTTAAACTGTGAAAAAGTCCCTAGTACATCCATCATGAAGTTAAAATGTGTCATATTTTGTCCTTACTACATGACAATAAACTACACAGTCCCCCTTATCATCCAACATGACGTTAAACTGTATTGTCCCCATCTCCTTAGCTACAGGACGCTAAATTGTACAACACCATTATTGTCCAACATAACACAAAACTGTGTTCACGTCCAACATGACGTTAAACTGTGTCCCCATATTTGTCCTACATGATGTTAAACTATACTTCTCATTCATCCTACATGACGTAAAACTGAAAAAAGTCCCTTAATACGTCCTACATGATGTTAAACTATATTTTGTCCCTGATACATGACAGTAAACTGTGCAACACCAATAGTCCTCACTACAAGACTTTAAAGTGCATAGTCCCTTCATACGTCCTACATGACATTAAACTGTGCATCGTTAAGGTTGTTGCTACCTCTTTTTTCTCACACCAAGTATGAATCACGTTAGCTTAGAGTAAACTTCAACCATAACACCCTATTTGGGCCACTAACTATGTGTAAGTCCCAACACCTTTTTTAGGGCGTTTTCCTAAAAAACAACTTGATTGAAAATTCATCCTTTAATTGAACTACGCGGACTTTGATCCTTGACTTCTAGGCTGGGTACGTAGGCAACCTCCTAAGGTTCAGGCCCAAAACCAATCTCTTCACATTGGTTCACCTTTGTCCTTGATATATGATGTTAAACTGTACAACACTTTTGTCCTGTATGAAAATAAACTAAAACATTCTTTGATACCCTCACCTAAGAGGAAATCATTTTTTACATTGATCTCCAATCATGTTATATTCTAAAGACTACGTGCATACATGGCAATTCCCGAACCTTTTATCTTGGGTCAAACCATCATTGCACTAAATTCCCCTTTCACCCATCACTTGTACAAACCAAATCTATATAGAAGGTATTTCAAGAAATAAGTGCGGCTTGATTCCCATCCTTATGGGATACATAGGATCGTTTGATCATCCCTTGAATCCTGCCCCACGTCTTTGGACCTAACCCCAAATTCCACTTTCAGTTCCCTAGCTGAAAAGTCCCTATGAAAACACACACTGTGTATTTATTATTATGGTTCGAGCTCTATGACCCTAAACTAAGATTTCATATACTCTCATCCTACATGACGTTAAACTATATTTCGAGAACTACATTTGTCTTGATTCCCATCCTTATGGGATACATAGTGAAGTCCAACATTTCAATTTAGGACCCACCCACAACATGATTATGGTTAGCATTGATCTATGTATCTCTTTTATACATTGGACAATGCCCATTTTTATGTGTCATAATCCTAACCTTAAATACTTCTAGATCTCTATAACCCTTTTCTTGACTCCTGGTCACAGAATTTCCAATTTTTTAGAGTTCTTTTGTGTGACTATGCATCACGTGCCCTTAGGAGGCCTTGCATAAGTAGTCTACATAACAGATCTGTCAGCCAAAAGATACTATTATTTGACTATACAACGAATGACATTAGGTGGCCCTGCATAATTCAACCCCCTAACAGGTTTGTTAAATAGTGGTAACTTCATTCTTGGGATGAAAACCTATTTTGTCTTTAGTTTTCTTAACGATATTATGTAGGGATCCTAACAAAATAGACATCCTTAATATATTTGTCCCATGTTCTTTTTCATGATCTGAAGGTATTCAAGTCTATGGTGTATATTTCCATTCCCTATGTTTGGATCAGACCTTCGTAAGAGTGACATTCATCTAGTTCTTAGACAATCTTGTTTATAAATATCTTCTCCGTATTCAGGTACCTCTCTCTATACAACAAACTCTATGCTTTAGAAAATTTGAATCTCCATAAACTTCCACTGACTTTTTAGCAGTAGAAAAGTTAATTTCTGAGAGTTCTTTTGCCTGACTATGCAGCGCGTGCCCTTAGGCGGCCTTGCATAACTTGTCTGCATAACAAACATGTCATCCAAAAGTTACTATTATTTGACTATCATGCCAATTCCCTTAAGCGTCCCTACATAATTCAACCCCCTAACGGGTTTGTCAAATAATGGTCACTTCATTTTTGGGAAATAATTCTTCTAATTCCTTTTAACTCTTTTTTATATCATTCCTCAGATTCAAAAATGTCTTAACTCATAGTTTACATTTTTTCCCTCATACTTTAATATGGTAATATGTTTTCAGATAAATTATCAAGGAATTGAGTCAATTTTAATCCATTCGATCAAAGCTATTTCGACCTTAAAACATTAGCCTTTTTATGTCCGACGTGCATGACTTTAAACTGCCCAAAAAAGACAAGGGAACTCTAAAAAAAGGTCAAGTCCCAGCTCACTAAACATACATTTCGTATGATTTAGGTAATGTTGAACAATTAAAACATTCAAAGTTTGTAGTGTTATTTTTATAATCCTAGCAAAAATCAAACTATGATTACTAGGCCCATTGGCTTAGGTAAAAATTTAAAGTAGGTAGCAAGAAAATAAAAGCAAAAATGATCAAAGATGAAAGTGTATTTCATTGATGCACAAGAGATAGATGGACATCCACAGCCACAAGTCTCTTCTCTTTTTCAAGAATTACAAAAGGCTATCAACATAAATCTTCATTTGATTTAAAGTATCCCGAGCTTCATCAGTAGCCACTTGAAGCTCATCCACTCAACCAGCTTCACTCTTTTCATCTTGATGGAGTGCTTTCTTGGCATCTACAATGGCTTTCATACCATTCATTTGAACTCCTTCCAATGAGTTGTTAAACTGGTCAAGTTCTCTAGTAACATCATCTACCTGTTGCTGAAGGTGCATCTGCTGGACAACTTTCTCCTTGATCTTATGCTTCAGCTCCTTCAACTTGGCAGCATGATCAACCTCAGCTCGGGACACCACAGCCTGCACTCCACTACCTACATGCTCAAAACATGCGTGCCACATTCCTTGGTTTTCTCCTTTTTCCCCAGAGTCACATCCTCCTTCTTTCGGATCCAACTCTAAAGGAGGACTTTTGTTGATGCTCCTTTCCATGACAGAGTCTAATGACTAAAAAAGGGAAATAACATAGTCCAAAGTGATTCATCCTTTGAAAAAACATCAGAAATTGACAAAGGCATGAATAAGGATTTTTCACACTTGGGTCGCGCAAGTTTCATCATGGTTGCGCAAGTATACTTGCGTGCCACATATTGGTCGTGCAGGTGACTTGCGTGCCCTCTTTTAATTTCGCTCAAGGTCTTCCTTGGCCTATAAATACCCCTGGTGGGCCCCCCATTTCGGGATGGAAAAATTCCAAAAGTTAGATTTAAGCTTCGGTCGCCTTAGTCTCTGCTTGAAGTCTTCCGGTCACTTCTAAGGTAATTTATTACCTAGAATGGAAGATCTAAACAGGGGAAAAAAGGACTCAGTGTTGAAACTCATCAACAGTTGTGCGCCTATGTGTCCAACCCTAAAGAGATATGGCCACACTTGCGCGCCGCCTTATCCCTTCAACAAAACATGCACGCCACTCTTTTGTAAGCCTTTAGGGATAATAATAAGGGCTTGAGCCAAGTCTCTCCCAAGTATTACCCTAAGGGTTGACCATCGTGAAAGTACCCATGTTTCGCGCAAGTATTCTTGCACGACCAGGACTTGCGCACCCACATAGGACTTGCGCGCTTACGTAGGACTTGCGTGCCTCTCTCTTTTTGGGTGACCCTTCTGTCTATTCACTTTCTTTCTTCAAATCCACCTCTCCTCTTCAATATTTAACCTTCAGAACCATCTTCAAAACCATTTATAGCACGGTTCCTTTGTTGGTTTCCTTATCTGAAAGGAATTCTATGGAACATCCCTCAAAACCTAGTGATTTACATATCTTCATGTCACTAAGGTGGGAGATTTCATTCATTTAACCTCATCCTTTAAGATGATAAGTTCCCTAAAATGGGCCTCCTTTTCAGGAATAATCCCCAATCATAATTTTTCTAAATTGGGAATCTTCCTTAAAAGTAAGCCCCACTCATAAATTCCATTAATATAGGCCTCCTTCTCAGGAATAATTCTTAAGTCTCAAGTCTCCTTAACAAATGGGCCTCCTTTTCCAGAGTAACTCTCAATCTCAAATTCCTAATTTTGGGCATTATATTTAATATTAAGCCCCAAATCCCCTAACTTGGGCTTCCTTTTCAGTATTAAGCCCTAGTATTCATGTTCCCTTAATTTTGGGCATCCTCTTCAGGAGTAAGCCCCATGTTCCCAAATATGGGCATCCTCCTTAGGAGTAAGACCCCAAATTCCAATTTCCTTTAAACTGGGCCTCCATATTAGGAATAATCCCCAGTTCTCAAATCCCTTTAACCTGGGCCTCCTTCTCAGGAGTAAGCCCCAGTTCTAATTTCTCTTAACCAGTCCTAATTTTTTTTATTTTGAATTCCTTCTCAGGAATAAAACCCAATCGTAATTCCTCTCTAATTTGGGAATCCTTCTAGGGATTAAGTCCTAAGTTCAGTATCCAAATCTCCATAAAGAACATATACCTTTATGGACCTTGTTCCTAGGTTTCTTCCTTGAAGTAAATCCCTTTTATCTTGGGCAGTCATACATATATAAGCACCACATTATTTCTTATGATTGCATCTTTCATGGCACAATTGTCCTGTTTTACCAATACCTCTTGTTTCTCACACCGAGCATGACTCATGTGATCTTAGAGCGTAAAAGTAATTATGAAATATTTCTTTGAGACATCAATCATACATAAACCTCATACTTCTTTACTTGAACTATGTGGGTTCTGATTCCTTTTTCTAAACAGGGATACGTATGTAGCCCATCTGTGAGTACGATCCCAACTCTGAAACAATCTATGTCCTTCTGAATGACAATAAACTTCAAGTGCCCTGCTGAGTGGTTTTAAAACCAATATGGTTATCATAATAACCAAGAGATATCTATACAATGTATTGAAGGATACCATTGACAAATAATTTCTAACAAATACAGATGATTCTATATCGATGAAGAACCTCAAATACATATAAAAGATTCTCTAATTCTTATACATATTAATCATTGATTGTCAGATCTAAAGGAAAGATCATTTTCATACTTGGTAATGTAATAAGGATTCATGAACATAACTTAAATCTATAAAGAGAGTCCCGGAGTAGACAATAATTCCACCCAAAAAGGTGTGATGAGTCCGACCTCCCATACTCTCGACCAATGAAAATTCTTAAGCCTTATCAGTCCACAACTAGTGAGAACCTACCTTTAGAAATTAAGTCCAAATGGATATAGAATCATTGGATGTTTCCTATTTTACGAACAAACCTGTTAGAAACTAATTGGAATTTTTGACCTTAAACAAACAAGGTCATCCCCATTTCTAGTGGAAACAAAAGACTAAGGCTAAAACTCGTGTAATTCCATCAGTTTCAGGAAGGAGAATAGGGAAAGTAGAGACTGCTACAGTTACACTTAAACAAGAACATGTATCTGCTTCTACTTCAAAAACTTCATCATATAGAAGGGATACACCTCCTGAGCATCAACAACAGAGTTCGTCTTGTCAAGATGATCAAAGAGATCAAAGATATAAACAATTTTAGGATTTAAAGAAGAAAGATTATTCTTTCCAAAATGAACAAGTTTCTGGTTACTTCAATTTGGCTTTGTAAAATAATTTGGTTCAGTTTCCAAGGACTAAAAGGTCGAACATGGAAAGAGATGAAGACCTTCCCAACTATTTCCCATTTCATCGGATGTTGGGGCATCCCATTCGAGAGTGTTTTGTCTTCAAAGACCTCCAGCAATAGATGGTGGACTCTAGATAGGTAAAACTAAAAGGTTCTTCAGCCCAGGTAGCATGTGTTACTGCTACTAATCCAGAGGAAGAAGGTGAGTGGCATGAAGTCAAAAGCAAAAATTTGAAGAAGTATGATGATTGGATGATCAGGAAAATGATCAACTAAAATCATGCCATTTTATGAACACAATTGAATCTACCAATTGTGTATTTTTCTATGAATTCCCCAGAAAAACCATCTTCATAAAAAGGAAAATCTTCAAAAAAGTGGCATAATTCAAAGATAGAAGAGCAGTCTGAAGAAAATTAGTTCATGTCAAAGCCTAAATTATCTTTGACTCTGGCAGATTTTATGCCATCTGCTTCAAAAGTACAGGCACTGCCCCACCAAATAAAATAGCCTGAACTGGCTAATCAGGTAGAATTTTCATCAGATGAAGAGTTTATCTTTGGTTCTGTTAAAATGATTCAGATAACGGATCTGCACTCCATCCACAGTTTTGATCTTGATGACCCTGAGTTCTCTATATCAAGTAGATTAATTAGAGGAAGAGACAGAGGTCTAGGATATGGGGGAAGATGTGGATATTCCAGAAGCCATTATTTCAATCCTACCCCTGCTAGAACTGTATATGCGGCAGAAACTCATGGAAAAGCCCTTCAGCAGGCTCAACCGGAACAAGAAAGTTCTTCCACACATGGTAGATTCAGTCCTGGAACAGTTATTTTAGAATATCGGTTAGAGGTTAACCTTCTTCGTCTCAGAAAATAAATAGACTTATTCGGTCTAATCTATTGAAGCCAAGACTATTTCCAACTCCTACCCCGATACAAGATGCGTCTACTTCCAAAGCATCAACTTCTAAGGAACCTACGAAACCAAATTTTCATGTTGGGAAACACAGGACTTTGGATCAAAAGTATGATTTATTGAAACATTTAGCCCAATTACCGGCCAGTTATCAATTCTGAATGCCTTGAATCTATCAAAATATCTTTAGGAGGCACTCATTGAGGCTTTTTCAAGTCCTCAAGAATTCAAAACTGAAATTGTTTCGGCTGAGTTCTACCATATAGAGAATTATCCTGAAGAATTCCATGTAGTGATATCTTTTACAGATGAAGATGAAGATGATGTTGTAAATGGACATATCAGACCATTTCATTTATCTGGCAAGGTCAATGATATAGGCATTCGATGAGCTTTCATTGATAATGGTTCAGGAGTCAACCTCATCCCTCTTCGTACACTTTGTCGATTGGGCCTCACCGAATCCGATTTATTTCGTTCTACTTTGATGTTTCAAGGATGTGATAAAAATGAACAAAAACATCTGGGCGAGATTACACTCAGAACTGAGTTTGGAGACCTTATGTCTAATTCAAATTTCATGGTTGTTCATCATGAAACAGCCTTCAACATTTTTCTTGGAAGACCTTGGCTACATCAACATGCAGATATACCTTCATCATACTATCAATGTCTCGAATATTGCTTTAATGGTCAAATTGGGACATTGTATGGTGATAAATACCCATTCAAAACATGTGAATCTCAATAAATTGAGGCAGAATTCTGTCAGATGGAGGGAAAGGAGAAATCCATGATAAAGGAGGTTACCAAAATTAATTCTCCAAATGGTTTGGAAAATATTCCAATAAACTCATTCATACATGTGAGTACATATCATGTGTTGCCTATCAGTAAAATTGATGGGATAGACCAAAATCCAAACACTCTTATTGAAAATTCCATAATGTCAATTACAGCAATTGATCCAGACAGCATGGGAGAAATTGTTGATTCACCAAGCAATGATGACAGTTTAAATGGAGATGACTTCATTTCATCCACTGAAATCCATCAATTATATATTTCATCAACTAGGCCATAAAAAGTTATAGCAATGTCAGAGGTGAAGAATGATGTAGATTCTCAATCCATCATCTCCTCTTTATTACCCAAGGAAGACCCTTCATCATCAATAAGGTCAGAAATGGTAGTCTCTTCTTAAAGATGTTCAAATTTTAACTTATCCCCTTGCCATGAAAATTCGGCATCATCATATACTATGCAAGTAGAAACAAAAGAAGTTACACATATTGAATAATAAGAGGAAGATATTAGTGATGCTCTTCTAGAATTTGAGGAAGGTATCTCTACTACTGTGGATGAACTCTGAGAAATAAATCTGGGTACAAAAGAAGATCCACGCCGCACTTTAATTAGCGCGGCCATGAATCTTGAAGAGCAAGAAATGTATATTTCATTTACAAATCAAAATTGAGATATATTTTCTTGGAATTATATAGAAATTCCAGGATTTTATCCTGATGTTGCTACTCATCATTTGGGTTTTCCATATGAACATTGAGGATTCATGCAAGCCGCAAGAAGAACACAGCCAACTTATGCCTCCAAAATTGAAGCTGAAGTGGATAAGAATATCAAGGCTAACTTCGTTAGAGAAGTTAAATATCCCAAATGGATGGATAATATTGTCCCTGTGAAAAAGAAGAATGAACAAATTAGAGTTTTCATTGACTTCATAGATCTTAATCAGCATTGTCCCAAGGATGATTTTCCAGTTCCGATCACAGAACTCTTAATTGATGCAATAGCTGGCTATGAAGCTCTTTCCTGCATGGATGGTTATTCTGGGTATAATCAAATATAAATGGCCCCAAAGGATGAGGATTCTATATCTTTCCATGCCCCTCAAGGTGTGTTTTTCTATCGGGTAATGGCCTTTGGCCTGAATAATGCAGGTGCAACATATCAACGTGCCATACACCATATCTTCAAACCCTTTTTAGGAAAATTAGTTGAATGTTATGTGGATGATTTGATGGTTAATTCCAGATAATGTTCTGATCACTTGTCCAATCTGGAAATCATATTCCACAAACTTCAACAACACAATTTGAAGATGAAACCCTTGAAATGTGCTTTCAGGGTAACCTCGGGAAAATTTCTCAGCTTTGTTGTACGCCATCGTGGTATCAAAGTTGATCCGGATAAGAAATAATCAATACCTGGTATTTCACCTCCTCAAAATTTTAAAAAATTAAGAGGAATTTAAGGAAACTTGGCCTATATTCTGTGTTTCATTGCCAATCTGGCAGGAAAATGTTTACCCTTCACAAAATTAATGAAGAAGGGAGTCACTTACTAGTGTACTGAAGAATGTCAAGAAGCATTCAATATTCTCAAGAAATATCTCTTGAGTCCACCAGTATTAATGCCACCCGTTGAAGGAAGACCACTTATTCTCTATGTAACAGCTTTAGAGCGATCATTGGGTGCCTTCCTTACCCAAAATAATGATGCTGGGAATGAAAATAGACTTTACTATCTTAGTGGGACTATGCTTGAGGTAGAAACTTGATATTCACGTATTGAAAAGTGTTGCCTAGCATTAATCTTTGCAGTTTAGAAATTGAGACACTACCTGCAACATCATGAGGTTAAATTGGTATGTCGCAATAACCCGATCAAATTTAACCTTAGTCTTCCAATGCTTACAGGACGTCTGGAAAGGTGGGTAGTTATTTTGCAGTAGTTTGATATCCAGTATGTGTCTCAAAAGGCAATAAATGGCCAAGATCTGGCTGATTTCTTTGCTGAACACCCTTCAATAGAAGATACGTCTTTAGATATTGAAATTTCTGATGAGGAAGTATTCTCTATTCAAGATAATCCTCAAACATGGGAAATGTACTTTGATGGTGCTTCCAGAAGTCCAACATGGTAGAAAATGGAAGATTCTAAATTCAAAAAAGTTGGGTTAGGAATTTTGCTTATTTCCCCAGAAAAGGCAGTGCTACTTTATTCCTTATTATTGTTAGAAGGTGGTACAAACAATGAAATAGAATATCAAGCTCTCATCGCAGGATTGGAGTTGGCATTTTAGGCACAGGTGAATCACTTAAAGGTAAAATGTGATTCAGATTTGGTAATAAATCAAATAAATGGGGACTAAACCATCATAAAAGAAGAGTTAATTCATTTGTATGATTTGTGAGAGAGTTAATGGTAGAATTTCCTTTGGAACTGATAATTTCTTATGTCCCGCGATCACAAAATGCCAAAGCTGATGCACTGGCTAATGTATCCATAGCCCTGGAAGATCCAAACCGGGATGAAACAATCATCAGTTTTTCCCACCATCATACAGTTTCACCTTATTTTCAAATCAGAACAGAGGAAATCAATGAAATCAGTCCCATTTCTAAACCATATGGTCATACTATAGGATGGATGACACCTATCAGGGAATATAGAGCCAGGAAAGAACAAGTCCAGCGATGTGTGCTAAATTTTACTCTTTATGATAGCCCATATCACCAAAAAATTCTTTACAAGCAAGGTTTTGATGGAATTATCTTCATATGTATTTATGGTGAAGAGACAATTGCTGTCATGAATGAAGTACATGCAGAAGTGTGTGGTTCCCACTGGCCTGGACATAGACTATTTGATCAAATTCGAAGTCTTGGATACTTCTGGCCTTCAATGATACAAGATTGTGTTGATTTAAATAAGAAGTGTCATTCTTGCCATGTATATTCCAATTTCATTCATCAACCCCTAGAGTTGATTCATACAGCTAAATACTCATGGCCATTTTCCAGATGGGGAATGGATGTAGTAGGACCTTATCCTCCGGCTACATCTAATTAGTTTAAGTATATTCTTACTGTTACTGACTTTCTTTCCAAATGGGAAGAGGCAATACCTTTCAAGGAAGATAGTTCTATAGGCATTGTCAGCTTCATCAAGTCTAACATCATTACTAGATTTGGTGTCCCTCATACCATATTGACGAACAATGGCACCAAATTTTGTTCATCCGAGATGAGAAAGTTTTATCAAGAATACAACATCAAATCCAACCATTCATCTCGGCATCATGAAATGGCCAATGGAAAAATAGAATCCATCAATAAGACTCTTTCAAACATACTGCAAAAGATGGTGGATAAAGATAAGAAATCATGGCCTGATAAACTTTTTCATACTTTATGGGCTTATCGGACCACCACCCTCACTGCTACACGGTCAACTCCATATTCATTGGTATATGGAATAGAAGCAGTCATACCCATTGAGGTTCAATTACATTTGCTCAGGGGAGCCATTTTTGATCAGTCATATATAGATGAACAATCTCAAAAGCGATTGGATGGATATGAATGATTAGATAAAATTTTTTTTGCACCCTACACCACTTGAAAGTCTATCAGAATATAATAGCATGAGCTTTTAACAAAAAAGTTCATCTTTATTCATTCATTCAAGGAGAATTGGTATTGGTCCTCAGAAGTCCAATGATACCAGGAAGGAATCCTCCAAAACTTGAGTCAATTAGGGAAGTTTTTTACTCATTACATAAGGTATACTCCAATGGAGCTTATTCTTTAATATCAATGGATGGAGAACTCATTACAACTCCAGCCAATGAAAGATTCTTGAAGAATTATTTTGTGTAACAAAAATACACCCTATAGTCCTTGCTGCAAGACTTTAAATTGCATGTTCCCTTTTGTCCTTGTTGCAGGACATTAAACTGCATAGCCCCTCTATCGTCCAACATGACATTAAATTGTGTCCCCTTTGTCATCCAACATGACGTCAAACTGTTCAACCGAGATGCAAGACGTTAAATTTCCAAGCACCCCCATGTATGTGACACATGTTATTTAAATAGTGAAACAGTCCCTTATACATCCTACATGACGTTAAAATGTGCATCGTTAGGGTTTTTTCTCTTATTTCTCACACCGAGTATGACTCACATGAGCTTAGATTAAACTTCAACCATAACACCCTCTCTGATTCGCTAACCACGCATAAGTCCCAACACCGTCTTTGGGTCATTTTCCTCAAGTAAAACTCGATCACCAATTCATTCTTCAATTGAACTACACGGACTTTGATCCTTGCCTTCTAGGCTAGGTAGGTAGGAAACCTGCTGAGGTTCAAGCCCAAAACCAATATGTTCACATTGGTTCACCATCGTCCTTGTTGTATGACATTAAACTATACAGTACCCCATTATCCTCACTAGAAGACATTAAACTGCATAGCCATACGTCCTAGCTACATGATGCTAAACTATGTAGCTACGGTCAATGAATATGACCTTAAACTATTTGCACTTTTGTCCTGTATGATAATAAACTATAACATTCTTCGACACCCTCACCTAAGAGGGAATCATTATTGACATTTATTTCTAATCATTTTATATTCCAAAGACTACGTGCATACATGGAAATGCCTGAACCTTTAATATTGGATCCAACCATCATTGCACTGAAGTCCCCTTTTACCCTTCACATGTACGAACCAAATCTGTACAAAGGGTATTTCAAGAACTATGTATGGATTGATTCTCATCCTTATGGGATACGTAGGAACGTTTGATCATCCTTCGAATCTAGCCCCAAAACTTTGGGCCTAACCCCAAATTCCACTTTTAGTCCCTTGGCTGAAAAGTCCCCTTGTGACCACATAAATGTGGTATGAAAACCCTGGTCTTTATTCACATCAAGTTTATAACAAACACAAAATGTGTATTCCTCATTATGGTCTGAACTCTATGACCCGAAACTAAGATCTCATAAACTCTCATCCCACATGACATTAAACTGTATTTCAAGAACTATGTATGGCTTGATTCTCATCCTAATGAGATATGTAGTGAAGTCCAACATCTCAATTTAGTACCCATCCACAACATGATTATGGTCATCATTGGTCTATGTATATCCTTAATTCATTGGACAATACCCATTTTCATGTGTCATAGTCCTAACCTTAAATACTTCTAGATATCCATAACCCTTTTCTTGACTTATGGCCACAAAATTTCTGATACCCGAGAATTCTTTTTCCTGACTATGCAGCACATGCCCTTAGGAGGCCTTGCATAAGTAGTCTACATAACAGACCTGTCAGCCAAAAGATGCTATTATTTGACTATGAAGCCAATGCCCTTAAGTGGCCCTACATAATTCAAACCCTATAACAGGTTTTTCAAATAGTGGTAACATCATTCTTGGGGGGAAAACATCTTTTTTCCTTATTGGTCTTAACAACTATATGTAGGGATCCCCAAAAAATGTTATCCTTAATATATTTATCCCATACTCTTTTTCATGATCTGAGAGTATTCAAGTCTATGGTTTATATTTCCCTTCCCTACGTTTGGGTCCGACCTTCACAGGAGTGAGATTCATTCAATTCTTTGATAATATTGATTGGGAATATCCTCCCCATATTCAAGTACCTCTCTCTATACAGTAGACTCTGTGCTTTGGAAAATTTGAATCTCCATAAACTTCCAATGGATTTTAGCAATAGAAAAGTAAAATTTCTGAGAGTTCTTTTGTCTAACTATGCAGCACGTGCCCCTAGGTGGCCTTGCATAAGTAGTCAACATAACGGATCTGTCATCCAAAAGATGTTATTATTTGACTATGCATCCAATTCCCTTAAGTGGCCCTGCCTAATTCAACCCCCTAATGGGTTTTTTAAATAGTGGTAACTTCACTCTTAGAAAATACTTCTTCTAATGCCTTTTAGCCCTTTTTTCATATCATCCCTCAGATTCAAAATTTCTTAAGTCATATTTTACATGTTTTATCCCATACTTGAATGTGGTAATATGTTTTCAAACGAATTATCAAATAATTGAGTCAAATTTTAATCCATTCAGTCAAAGCTATTCGACCTTAAACATTAGCCTTTTAATTTCTGACATGCATGACATTAAACTACCAACAAAAGACAGGGTACTCATTAAATTGGGAACTTGTAAAAGGAAATCTGAACAAAAGTCGATTCCCAGCTCTCTAAACATACATATTGTATGATTTAGGAAATATTGATCAACAAAAGATGCAAAGTTTGTAGGGTTGTTTGTATAATCCTTGAAAAAATAGAACTATGATTACTAGTCCCATTGTCTTAGGTAAAATATATACATATATATATATAAGTAATTAGCAATAGAATGAAGGTACAAATGATTGAGGATGAAATGTCTTTCTCATTGATGCACAAGATTATAAGAACATCCACAAATTGTAGCCTCTTCCCTTTTTCAAGAATTACAAGAGGCTTTCAACATAACTTTTCATTTGATTTACGGCACCCTGAGCTTCATCAAAAGACACTTGAAGTTCATTCACTTGACCAGCTTCACTCTTTTCAGCTTGATGGAGTGATTTCTTGGCATCTGAAATTGATTTCATACCATATGTTTGGAATCCTTCTAGTTAATTATTAAGCAAGTCAAGTTCCCCAGTAACGACATCTAACTATTGTTGAAGGTGCATCTGCTAGACAACATTATCCTTAATCTTATGCTTCAGCTCATTTATCTTTACAGCATGATCAGCCTTAACTCGGGACACTGCAGCCTTGAATTCGCCGATATTGGTCGATAGCCTCGCTCTGGTCAGATCTTGATGACACTTTTGCTCTTTCTTCCTCCTTAAGATGACTTTTTTCACCGTGGTATGGATCTCTTGATCTCCAAAACCACCAAGTCCCAATATGACAAAAAAGGATGATAGTCGCGGGATCTTCAAAGACAACACTTCAAGAGGCACTTCAGATATGATATTCCATATGTTCTTCCATGCCTTACGATGTGAGAATTGGAGTGTCTTTTACACCTTTGGGTCTGATTCAACATCAATATCACAGGGGGGGAATATAGTCTGGGATTAATGCACTTAAGGAAGTGCCATGTTCTGCTCCTTCCCCCTGACCCTTGGTGATTCACTTTCTACTCTCTTTAGGGCTGAGGCTAAGGCTTAACCTCCAGATTTAGCCACTGAAATTGACAGCCCTGCATAGTAAAATGAAAGTTTTGGTTAGTTTCAAAGGATAACAAAAGTTGTTTAGCTGTTTTACAATTTAAGTATAGCCACATATATTATCATCTCTTACCCAATGGTAGATCAACAGTATGAGAAGGATCATCCCTGTCTTTCCTAGATTCAACAGGATTTTCAGGATAGATTTCAGGAAGCTCGGCTAGGTTAAGCTCCACTTGAGCTAGTATCTCTGCAATGATAGGGTTGTCTCTACCCCCTTCAGGCATCTACAGATCAGTAGCTTGCTCATACGAAACTACACATTTCAACCAATCATGGTCAGAGATGTAATAAGGAATTTTTAATAGGATGAAGGATAGCAATCATGTCTGAAATCTTCTAAATTACATGGTAATTTAACATGATCTAAAATTTATTCAAAAGATGCGCCAATTTCATCATTTCATCCAGTGATATATCAGATTCCTAGTTATTCTCACCAGTGGGTTCATTTGATATGTCTTCTTTGTGACCTTCCTCCTATGACCTTTGACCCCAGATAGAATCCTCAGAGAAAATTATGGAGTCAGTTGCAGTGGATGCCAATGTTCAGCAACAGAAGCATTATTGGGAACAGACGCTGGCTCTTCTTCTCTCACTGTTTCTTCCGGAGTAGCTTGGTCATCATTAATTTTCGACTGTTCACCAGCACCCTCCATCATCCTCAGAGAAGGGTCAGTCCTCTCCCTCAAAGGAGAAATTGAAGAAGCCCCTGCAATCCTAAGAAGTATGAGAAATCTTTTAATGAGTTAGGATTCATGACTATCCAAAGGACTTACCACTAATAATGAATCATTTATCTATGGAATTCTTCCTTTGATGCATTTGCTTCTTTGATTTTTTGGGAGTGTTGACATCGTCACCTCCAAATACAGGTATTGGAGAGTGAAAAGACCTTTATAATTCCTCGTCCATGGCTTCCCGGCCTGGAGATACCTCGCCCGGCTCATGAGGAGATTCAGCAGCTCCAATAGAGGTGCTACCTGGGATGTACTGCAGTGGAGGGACCTCAGTAGTTTATTTCTTAAGAAGCTACAGGATAAAGAAAGTAATTTCCTTGAGTAACAAATCTTTGACTAAAATCAAGTTGCAAAAAAAATAAGGAAAGAAACTTACATCTTTAGGAGCCACGTAATCATGTCACTCTTCATCTACTGAAGCACCAATCCCCTCAGTGGTGCCACTATTCATCATTTACTTCACCTGAATGGTAATAGGAATGGAATCATCAGTGGAATATATGATCATTTATAGATCTCTGATGCAAGCCCGCACTTCATCGGGGTTATCCTCGAAGCAGATATGAGTAGAATCCTAGATATTCCCCACTACAGGGATATGTATCCCCTCATATAAGTCCATCCAGGTGGTTTCATCATCACAATATAGACTCCTATATGTCTAGATAGCCTCTGGTCATAAATATTCATCATTTGCACTAGAAGGCCGCGAGGAGGGTCCTACAATCTGGGACTTCAACTTCTTCCCAGCTCCTGCAATCATAAATAAAGGACAAGAAAATGAAACCCGTTGCTCTATAAAATAATGACAACTAAATTACCTTAATGATATAACTCACCAGGAGTCTATGGAGTAGGTCTCTTGACTCTGGAAGGAGGATTATATCTGGCACGAGGCCACTTTGAAGCATGTCATGCCTCATCATCCCCATCCTGGGAATCAGGAGAATCAGCCCCGGGTGAGGAACCCAGTGAATCAGCTCTAGGGGAGGAAGATTCACCTTCCAGAAGAAGGGTTTCTTTCCTGACATTTCTCTCTTTTGTACCCACCCAAGGAACCTGATGATTCAGTACCCCTTCAGGGTATGATGCTACCAAGTTCTCGGCATACCCTGTAGTCAATTGACTCGCCTCTCCAGCAACTGGTAGATCAAACACTGCCCTAGTATTCTCCATAGCTTTCAGAAACCATAGTTTTCAGGAAACCATTGGATGCTGCTCTGACCTAACATGCATAGGAGGGGATACAACAATCTGCTGTAGACACTTGAATTGACGTGAAAATCTATATGGAGCATACACCTCGCATATAATCTCTCCGTCAATTCTGGTGGCCAATACACCATCTCTAGAAGCCATCATATATGACCTCAATTTCCAAGATAGATGTTCCATCATCAACAAACCGCCCCAGTTGGCGGGTTTCTATAAGGAAACAAATGAAATTCATTCAACATGATTAGCCTCACCTTCAGATCATAAGGATTGAGGGACAAGAGAGAAATCCCAGAAAAGGCCTACACCGATGGCCTAAAAGAACTTCCAGGAACTTGTACTCCACTCTATACAACATAAGTCCTGAAGTGAGTGGTGATCCATCCCCAAAAAACTTGGAATGGTCCCACTATTCTCAAAGGAGACTTACCCATATACACATGGAGTAAGCTTCTGTGAATCTTTACCAAAACCAGGGTGGCCAACCCAACCATTTTCCTCTCAGCCAACTTGGATGCAACAACGAAGGTCCCTGGCCTGATTCCTCCCTTCAAATCCCTAACTAGAAGAAGATAAACACTGAGCCACAAATCTAAAAAGCCTGCCAGATGGGTCTTCTCTGAGATTCTTTGGTCGTCTTCATACCCCCACTTTTCAAACTCTCCCACTTCCAGAGTGGAGAGAATGTGCCATAACACCCCTCTTATCTATTCTAGGGCAGCTGGTAGGATGAGTATAGGTGGTCCCCTTCTCCTTCTTCTTGATAAGAAACATATCCATCCACTCCTCTAGATTAATATCCTTTCTAGAATGAGTTTTGGTGGAATTTGAATTCTTGATCTTGTGAAAAAATTTCAATAACTCTCGAGCCAAAGACGGAGTCTTCTCTGAATTATTCCAGGTAACCTTGAGGGGAATGAACTCATCATAAATATCACCCAAAATTGGATCCCTTTAGATATTGTAGACATAACACAAACTGATTCCTCATTCTCCATGAGTCAGATGGAAAGAATTAGTTTCTGGGCTCTAGCAGTGGATTAGCTCTGGCACAAAATTATTGTTCTTGTGGACATATTTTTTCCCAGCACAGATGGCTTCATATATTGCATCTCCTTTCAGATCCTTGAAAAACTCTACATAGGTTTTTCACACCCAATATGCCCACATCCAATTCAGCTTCACACCTCCTCTGGGATGGAAATCCCAAGTCTTTTTCCATCCCTTGGATTGATCCATTTGATAATTTCAGAAAATGGAGGGATAGCAATGTGGTTGTAGCTCAGGCTTGCGAGTTTTCTGATCTGGAGTACATGGTCTATGATGGATTATGTATTCCTTCTCCAATGTACTATAATTAACAAATGATCCTACAACTGAGACATTTGTTGAAGTGAAATTGGTGAAAGTCTGAAACCAATAATGAGGAATATAGATCATTGCATCTGGAATGTTGAATCCTTGTAGATGACCATGACCATATAAAGGAAATTAAACACTCTCTGGGAAATTGACATGATGTTTCTTCAAATACCTAGCCAAATCTGGGAGAGTACTATCACAGATATCATAATAGTCATGGCCAATGATGTTCATCATATCGTCAATTCTCTTACTAGCCAACTCATTAGACGATCCAATTATTTTGGGAGACATTTAATATGCACAAAGATCTAACAATAAACTTTTAAATAAGTCTATTTTTTATGAAATACTTATAATAAAATCGCTAAGTCATTAAGGCACACAAGTGTGGTTGACGCAAGTGTGGCCGCACAAGTGTGGTCACGCAAGTCAAAATCTTACTAGAGAAGCACGCCACAATAAAAAAGTGACAAACTGAAGAGATGTAGACACTTTCATGATGAGAGCTCAAAAAAATGGAAGGTAGGATGGTTTGCGTGAAGTGACACCCATATATATAGGTGATCCTGCAACCCTGCGCGTTGGAACCTGCGCGTCTACCACTTGCGTGCCACCGAACCCTTGTTTCTCGTTTTCCTCAGAGTCAAATTCTCTTTCCTTTTTTGGATCCAACTATGAGGGGAGACTTTTTTTTACTCTCCTTTCCATCACAGAGTCTAATGAAAGGAAAAGGGGAATACCATAGGCACAAAGAGATTCATCATTTGAAGAACATCAAAAATTGACAAAGGCAAGAACAAGGAAACCTTTAATAATGGGTCGCACATGTTTTCTTCTGGCCGCGCAAGTCACTTGCATGCCCTATTTGGGTCAAGAAAGTCACTTGTGTGCCCTATTCCTTTTTTCCCAAGGTTTTCAATGGCCTATAAATAGCCCCTGTGGACCCCCCATTTCAAAGACGAATTTTCTGAAACTTAAATTCATGCTCTAGTTTCCCAAGCCTTTTTCTGACATCTTCTAAACACTTATAAGGTAATTATTTACCTATAATGTAAGATCTAAAGAGGAAGAATAAAGCCTAAGTATTAGAACTCATCAATACTTGTGTGCTTAAGTGTCCATCCCTTAAGGGAATTGAAGACACTTGTGCGCCGCCTTTCCCTCTCAAGGGAACTTGCGCACCACTCTTCTAGATTCCTCTAGGGATGATACTAAGGGCTTGAGTTAAAAGTCGCCCAAGTATTACCTTATGGATTATTCATTTCCAAAGATGAATCATGTCACACAAGTATACTTGCACAACCAGGACTTGCACGCCAGAACAATACTTGCACACCTCCTTCCTAGTCACCTCCTTTCCTCAAATCCACCTATCCTCTTCAAAGATAGCCTTCAAAACACTCTTCAAAGCCATTTCTGGCATGGTTACTTTGTTGGTTTCTTTATCTGAGAGGAATTAATTGGGCCTCCTTCTTAGGAGTAAGCCCCAAATTACAAGTCCTCTTAATATGGGCCTCCTTCTCAAGAGTAAGTCCCAATCATAATTTCCATTAATTGGGAATCCTTCATAAGAGTAATCCCTAGTATTAATTTCTTTTGATTTGGGATTCCTTCTTAGGAGTAAGCCGTAGCCTTAATTTCTTTTAATTTGTGCTTCCTTTTCAAGAGTATGTCCCGGGTGAAAATCCCAAATCTCCATAAAGTAAAAATACCTTTAGGGACCCTACTCTTAGGCAGTCATACATACATATGCCCCACATCATTTCTTATGATTGCATCTTTCATGGCACAATCATCAGTTTTACTAATACCTCTTGTTTCTCACACATAGCATGAATCATGTGAGCTTAAAGTGTAAAAGTAATTATGACATCTCTCTTTGGGCCATTAATCATGCATAAACATCATACTTCTTCACCGTAACTATGTGGACTTTGATCTCTTCCTTAAAAGTAGAGTACGTAGGAATCCTTTCTAAGGTTCAAGCCCATCTTTCATTAATTATTTTCCATCCCATATGATGTTAAACTATATCCTTTTTATCAAACTACGTTGATTCTGATTCCTTTATTTCTAATAAGGATACATAGGTAACCCATCTACGGGTATGATCCCAACTCTAGAATAATCCATGTCTTTCTGAATGATAATAAACATCAAGTGCCCCACTGAGTGGATTTAAAACCAGTATGGTCATCATAATGACCAAGATATTTCTATATAATGTATTGAAGGATACCATTGACTAAGAATCTCTAATTCATATGAATGATTCTCTATTGATGAAGAACCTAAAATACATATAAAATATTCTATAAATCCCTTACCTATCAATCATTGATTTCTATCTGAAGGAAAAAACTCATTTTAATGCTTGGTAAATTAATAAGGATTCGTGAACATAACTTAAATCTATAAGAGAGTCCCAGAGTAGATAATAATTCCCCTCAAAAAGGTGTGATGATTATGACCTCCCATACTCTTAACCAATGATAATTATTAAGCCTTATCATTCCACAACTAATGGTCTCCTATATTTGGAAAGTGGGTCTAAATGGATATAGAAGCATTGGATGTTTCCGGTTCTACGAATAAACCATTTAGAAACTGATTGGAAAGTTTGAACCTTAAAACAAACAAGGTCATCCTCATTTCTAGAAGAAACAGCTTGACACAGTTTGTTGTCATGTCATAGGGATGAAGTACCATGTAGTTTAATGTCGTGCAGTGAGGACGAGGGAAATTTTTAATTTAACATCATATAGCTTGGACAATTTACTATGTGGTTTATTGTCTTGCAGTAAGGACGTATTTCTCTTAGTTTGGTGGTCATAGAGCTCAGACTGGAAGTTATTTCTATAAAAAAGGGGCACATGATATGATTTTGTAGTAAAAATAATGTGAATGAGGCTGGGAGCCTCCGACATGCACCTTCAGGGAGAGAATCCTGGACAGTTTGAGGTCATAGTACCGAGATTATTGGCTCTTGGTTTATGGTCAGAGAGTTTGGACCGGCGTGTCACAATTTATTGTCATTTCACATGGACGAAGTACCATGTAGTTTGAAATCATGTGATAAGGACACTAAACTATGATGTATATAGTCATGCAGTAAGGACATTCTGGGCTTGGTAGTTTAATGTTATGCAGCTCGGACGAAAACTGCTTTTATGGTTACACAAAATATTTCTTTTGAAATATCAAGTTTCTAGGAGCGTTGGTGAGCTTCCCATCCATGGGGATTAGGGCATATTCTCCATTGGAGTAGACGTTTTATATGATATATGGTCCCTCCCACTTTGTCTCTAGCTTCTGTGGCTTCTTTCTAGGTATCATAGGGGTCTGGAGGACCAATACCAACTCTCCTTCGAGGAAAGACCGAAGATGAACCTTTTTATTTAATGATCATGCATCATGGTTTTGATATACTTCTAGGTGGTGAAAAGTGTGCAACCGCTTCTTATCCAGTTTCTCCAATTCATCAAATCACTTTTCTGCTAGCTCATCCTTGTACAGTTGATCACAAATGGAAATGCGGAGTGATGGAAATTAGAGCTCAATGGGCACGACTACTTTCATTCCATATACTAATGAGTATGGATTGGCCTGGTTAGCAGTGTGAGTTTTGGTTTGATAGGACCATAAGACAAGGAAGAGTTTGTCTTTCCATGACTTCTTTTATTTGTCCACTATTTTCTAGAGTATGTTAGACAGGGTCTTGTTTAAGTCCTCTATCTATCCGTTAGCCACCGCAAGGTAGAAGGATGAACGGTTGGTCATGATACCATATTCCTGGTATAGTTTCTCTAATTTGGAAAAGCAGAAGTTAGTGTTGTTTTCTGTCAGTATTGTATGAGGGACACCAAATCTAGTGATGATGTTGGCTTTCACGAAGCTGACGATGCTTCTAGCCCCGACTTCTTTAAGGGGTGAAACTTCTTCCCACATGGAAAATAAATCGGTCTCCATGAGAATATATTTGAATTGTTGTACTGTGGAAGGAGGATATGGTCCCACGACATCCATTCCCCAGATGGAAAATGTCTATGAGTACTTAGCTTGGTGAAGTAGCTCTGGGGATTATGAATAAAGTTGTCTTGAATTTGGAAGGAGTGGCATTTGGCAGTAAAGTTCGTGCAATCCCATGCTAAGGTGGGCCAATAGTATCCAAGCCTTCAAATATGATGATAAAGCTTGGGTCCTGATTGATGTGATCCACACAATCCAACATGTACTTCATTAATGATGGAAGTAGTCTCTTCTCCATCAAAGCATCTGAGAAGGACTCCGTCAAGGCCTCACTTGTAGAGGACTTCCTACTGGATTATGTCTCCATATAGAAAAAAATTGAATGTTCGTATCAGTATTTTCTCCCTTCCAGCCCTATATAATGGAGGTTCTCCCCATTTAAGGTAGTTCATAATCGGGGTTATCCAGCCGGTAGTAGGAGCATATGGCTCAGGGAGAGGGCTGACATTGTCGATTTCTTGCGTGTTAGTTTTAACATACAACAAGACCATTCGACCGTGATCAATGATGATAATTGTTTCATCCCATTTTGGGTTAGCTAGAGTTGTGGGAGCATTAGCTAATGCATTTTCCTAAGAATTTTGAGACCAGAGAACAAAGGTTAATGTTGGTTCTGTGGGGAACTCTTCCATTATCCTTTGGACGTGGTCCAATAGGGGGATCAAATCCTCCTTCTTAATAGCATAGTCATTATTGACTTTCTTGATGACCAGTTCCGAGTCGCCTTTTACTTTGAGGTGCTTCACGTGTGCCTGGAGTGAAATATATTGACTTACAATGAGGGATTGGTATTCTGCCTCATTGTTTCTACATCCTTCTGACAAGAGGAAGGAATATGAAAAAATCACTTACTCTGGGGATATGAGTATGACTCCCAGCCCCACCTTGATAAACTTGGGGTCTTCCATTATTTTACCTATCGGGATTCTAGATGTGCCATCAAAGTACATTTCCCACATTCCGAAATCCTTTTTCACAGAGAAGATGTATTCGTCGGGGAGTTCTACATCTGATGAGGTTGTCCCTATTGAGGGATTCTCTTCTAGAAAATCTACCAATGCATGGCCCTTGATAGATTTTTGAGGCACAAAATGGATATCAAATTGTTGCAGGATGACTTCCCATCTGGATAGGCATTCAGTCATCATTGGATGGCTGAGTATGTACTTCAGTGGATTACTGCATGAGATTAGATGGACTTCATGATGCTGTAGATAATGTCACAACTTCTGGACCATGAAGACGAGAGTCAAAAATCTCCTCTCAATATTTGAATATTGGTTCTCACCATCAATCATGGTTCTACTGAGATAATAAAGATTTTTTTCACTATTGGTGTCATTCTTCTACGTGAGGAAGGCTCCTAATGACCGTTCTAAGGTCGTTACATGCAGGATAAGTGGCCTTCCTTCAACAGGAGGCATGATCACTGGTGGATTCAAGAGTTACTACTTGAGGCTATCAAATGCCTTTTTTCAATCATATTTCTATTGGTAGGTAACTCCCTTCTTCATCAACCAGTTAAAGGGTAGACATTTTCCTGTGAGGTTGGCTATAAAATGACTGATATAGGAAAAATTTCCTTGGAGTCTTCTCAACTCAGTGAGGTTGTAGGGAGGTGAAAAAACAAGGATATCCTTTGCCTTCTTTGGGTTAATTTTTATTCCACAATGACATACGATGAAGCAGAAAAATTTCTCTGAGGTAACCCCAAAGGGTCATTTCAAGGGGTTCATCTTCAGGCTATGTTGCTGAATTTTCTAAAGATGATTTCAAGGTATGATAGGTGATCTAATTACTACCATGATTTTACCCCCAATTCATCAACATAACATTATATGAACATCCCCAGTAATGGTGTGAAAATTTGATCCATGGAATGTTGATATGTGGTGCTAGTGTTTTTCAGACCAAAGGGCATGACTTTTTAACAAAATACTCCCTTGGGGCCCTCAAGGAAGTGGATTCTTCATCCTCTTAGGACATTCTGATTTTATTATCTTAATAATATCCTTCTATGAAGAAGAGAGCCTCATATCCATCAGTCTCATTGATCAGGAGTTCAGTGATCGGGACCGGGAAATCGTCTTTCGGGAAGTTCCAATTAAGATCTATAAAATCGATGCAGATGTGGATCTATCCATTATTCTTTTTAATGGGGACTATGTTGTCAAACCAGAAGTCATATTAGACCTCTTGAATGAAGTATTATTTGATGAGCTTGTCAACTTCAGCCTCTATCTTGGCTGCATTGGTGGGGCGCTTTCTTATGGCAGCCTACTTATAGCCTTGGTGATCTTCTAGCAGGCCAAAGTGGTGTGTCGCCACCTCGGGACCAAGTCCTGAAATTTCTATGTGATTCCAAGTGAAAACATCTCTATGCTTCCTCAACAAGTATGTATATACCTCTTGTTCTTCATAAGACATGGCCTCACAATGATAGTGGGTCTCGGGTCTTCTTCGGTACCCAGGTTTATTTCACTAAGTTCATCAACTATGGTAGAGATACCCTCTTCAAATGCAGGAGGGGAATCTCTAAGGTTCTCTTCCTCTTCATTCCCCAAATCCTCCTCCTCTTATCCTTCTAATAGGGAGAGATATATTGATGGGGGAACTCCAAAGCTTAGGGGAATGATGTCTCATGGGTATTCATTGGTGGAAGTGACCTCCTCTAACTCAACTGGTTGTGAGGGAACCTCTAGAGTTGGAGAAACATGGGGGTGACAAGTGACTTGTCCTTTTTCTGCTTCAGAGAGTGTGGTAGGGATATCTTGAGATTCCAAGGATGGGGCGTGGGCACCCTTTCTCTAGAATTATTCTTCAGATTGAGGGTCAGCAGGTGATTCTATGTTGTTAGAATCAGTTATCACGACCGACATCACGAGAACCACTGGATACACATCCGGACTCGGATTCCAACTCTCAACATGGTTGATGGGTAGCATGTAATCCACACCCAGCTGCTTAAGGGGGTCTTCAGAAACCACTTCTAGACTATTTGGGGTGGGGACCTTATCAATACCATTAAGTGTAGATGAATTCCCCTTTTTCTCTTAAAATCTGGCATCAATATAATGTGACTCAGAGAGCTCGAATGGGGCCTTATTAGTGGGAAATATACCACCATGTACATTGATACAATATATGATACAATGGTGGTAGTAGTAAGGAATGGACAAGTGTTGATGTAGCCATGGCCTTTCTAATTAGGCGTTAGATGTCGTTCATTGCTAAACCACCAAGAACTCTGAATGGGAAATAAGGTCCCCAAAATGGGTTCTAAGCTTGATTTGTCCCACTGGATTCTATTCACTCTTGTCATAACCTAAGTGAGTTGTGGCCGAGGGTGTTAGTTTGTCCTCATTGTATCCCAACCTACAAAGTGTTTGTAGTGGGAGAAGGTTGACTTTGAAGCCATTGTCGATGAAGACTTTCCAGACATCAACATCATTCATCTTTCTAGACACATATAGGTGTTTTATGTGCCCTTTCATGGCGGTGTCTTCATCCTGATCAGTGAAGGAAATCACTGCATTACATTATATCAGGATAGTCTCCATTCAATATATCTCAGGGATAGAAACTTCGGCTTGAATTTCTTGGGGCTGAGTAGGGATTCTATGAGTGCCTCCCTAAGGACTTCTGACAAACTCAGGGCATCTAGGATTGATAGCTTGGATGGTATTGAGTCCAGCTGTTTTAGGATATCATACTTTTGATCTATAGGTTGACGGTTCTCCACTTGTGGGAGCTCTTTAATGGGTACTTTAGGGGCTAGAGCATGATATGAGGAGGGACCAGTCATAGAGGCAAGAGTTTGTGGTGCTTCTGCATTCTTGGGACCTAACCTAGTTAGTTTACCTGTGCGTCTTAGGCGGCTAGTCACTTTTTCCTCCTCTGATGGGTACTGTAGAATAATTGGGCCAAAGTGGTTTCTCATGGGGGTATGGGAATATTATTTCTTATGCTGGGTCAGTTGAAGGGATCTCCTGTGAGTTTTCGCAATGTTGAGGATTTGATATGGGGCATAACTGTAGGGTCAGTTTTGGATAAGGCCGTATCTGCCTCTATATCCCCTGCCTCTGTGATTTCTCTTTTTGGTCCCCTGATTTGGTGGTGAGAACTCGGGTTAATAACCTTACTCTTCATTAGAGAATGTTCCCATTAAATGGATGACGTTGACAGAGCCGAAGATTAGTTCCTCGTTTGATGACAGATTAGCCCGATAGGCTGCTTCTGATGGTGCCATTGGCTGGGTCGGTGCCCGTTGTGTCATTGTTTCAGGCATGAAATCCAAAAGTGTCAAGGATAGCTTTGGACCAGTCATAGACTGCTCCTCCATTACATGTTTCTTACCTCTTGAATTATTCAAGAATAGCCAGATTGTGGAGGGTTTTGGGGCCGAGGACGGTGATTGTGTTGCATTTGGAGTTGTTGGCAGCACAACCAGTTGACACAATTGAGCTCAGAGTATGCCATGAGCTCGATTTACCATCTTCTGAGTCATCCATCTGTCGAACTTCGGCTCCCTTTTGAAAATGACTTTCTTCCACTCCTCTCCCTCATTTGGGTCAGTGGTAGAAACATATGCTACGTGTGCTGGAGGTGGTCCTAGCTTGACCTTCCCCGAGTCCACCATCCTTTGTAGGAGGTATTTGAAGACAAAGAAATCCTGAATGTTTTGTCCCATCATCCGATGGTAGGGAAAATAATCATGTCGGTTGTCGAGGCCGACTTCTTCAAGATGTTTTGACTCTGGTATGTGGAGAAAGTTCCAATTCATAGTGTCTATGAATTAGCTGTGAACATTGTACTCTCAGAACAAGTAAGCTCTATTTCTTCATTCCTCAAATTGGTACATCCTAGGTCCTCTTTGATCGTATCGTCGGGGCAGGAGTGGTTGTTGATACATCGGTGGCCCTTGGTGATTCGGAGGAGGCCTAGGAAGTAGAGTAGGTGCAGGGGCTGGATTGAGCCTGACAAAGGACGCTTCAGCTCTACCTTCTCTCTTTGCAGAATCTTGTGAGGTTATTCAGAACTTAAGGTTAGTCTGTTGGAGGGAATCATTGATCCTCTAGGAAACAACAGAGAAATACTAGAATCTGATTGTGCATTTTACTAGTATGAGTGGCATTCGCAGCTCATCTCAGAGGTTATCGATGCATATAGAGAACATCTCATCCTGGGGCAGTGGCATGTTCAGAGAGTAGGTTAAACCCTTCCATCTAACAAAGAATTCTAAGAACCTCTCTTTCTACCTTTCTTTTCAATTCCTGAAGTCTCTAACAGTTGTCTTGGGTGACGTTGAGTTGAAGTTGAACATGAATTTCTACCGAAGATCCTCCCATACTTTTATTGAATGTGATAGAAAACTCTTATACTAGATGAAGGCAGAACCATGTATGGTTCACAGGAAGCATCTGATTTTCACTGGTTCTTGTTATTCTAGAGTTCCCATCATAGGGTCTCAATGAGACATGTAGTGTATCAAATGTTGTTCTCGGTCGCCTGAGCCATTGAATATAGGGAATATTGGGTTACCAAAATTCTATGGGGGTGGCGTGTTGCTCACCCAGTCTGGGTAAGGATTTTTTTGGATGTATCAGAGCGCGGTGGCCTTCCAATGATTCCAATAAAGCTATCGGTGATTAGATGGTGTTGGAGAGACCCTGGTTTACATAATTTTGGGCCTGACCCCGAATGGGTACAGCCTGGGGTTCTACTTCAAGTGTTTTCTCAGCTGATACCTGAAGCGCATATTCCATCATTGGTATAATCAAGGGATTTTGATTTACTCACTCCAGTTTCATTCTGAGTGGAGGGAAGTCTTCGTATGCTTCTTAATCCAAGTTCAGGTAGTTGGATGGTCCAAGAACCAAACATGATGGGGGCACTATCCTTGTTTTGTTTTATGAGGCAAACCCTTATTGTTGAGGCGAACTTGCTGGAAGTGCATACTGTAACCCATCTTGAGGAACATATTAGACATGAAAGTTCCTCTGGAGTAGATCGACATTAATCAACCATAATTCCTCCATTTCCTCCTCCTGCTGAGCGAACCTATCTTCAATCGTGATAGGACCATTTGTGTTGAGAGAAGGAGATTGGTTGAGGAAAACCTGGCCTTTGTTCCTATCTATATTGGAGACTCATTGGGGAAGACGGGGGGGGGGGTTCTCTAGAGCTTCCAGTTTCAGAGAAGCCCTCTAGTTCCGGGTGTGCACGCTTGCCAGCTCATCATGAATCCCATCCTGAATAGAACCATATTCTCCTAATCCATCTGTATTTGCAGCATCTTTGGTGCCACCCATGGGGTTAACATCAACAATATTGAAAGATTCATAATACGAGGTTGAGGAGGTGTCACCTTCCTAGTAGGAAGAGGACCTTCGATGCCTTATAATGGTTTTCCCCCTTCTGTCCCAGGATTGTCTTTGGGTTTCTTAATGAAGGGTGACGTAGATGGATCCTTTGCGAGACCTTACGACATGCCTCCCTCCCGGAGGGGAGGGTGTTTCAAAGGATGGGACTAGACAAGAACCTCCTCTTTTGACTACCCTCCCTAGCCAAGAGAATACTTATTCTCATGGGGTAGGTTTTTGTTGATGTAAAAATTCCCCTAGACCTGGGGGCTGGGTTGGCTCCCTTCCTTGGGAATCATGCCTCTTTCCATTTTTTCTGGTCTTATGGGGCCATTTGTTGTAAAAAATTCCCCATCCCTACCAGAAGTGGTCGGTCCCGTATTGCGGCAGCTGCTGCTGATATCGCCTCTTTCTTGATCTCACGTGCTCCCATTCGAGGGTTAGTCGAAACTAGTGTTGAGTTCACATATGAGTTAATTCCCTCTGGGTAGGCAAGCAATGATCCCTGATTGGATTTTATTAGACAAGAAGCCTACCGAATGTTTTCGGTAGAATGATTCAAGAGTTCATGAATGGCTCACTCTTGTCAGTCCTGACACTTTTGAGACTTACTCAAGGCCTGTTTCTATCAGATCTACCACCTCTCTAGAATAGGGACATCATTTGACTTATGTCTTGATGTAATGGCGTTGCAAGATCTTACGCCAAACAGGTTCTTCTGGATGGGAAACAGAGTGAAATGCAGAGCCCCGCATTCTCCCCATCCCTGGATATGAACTCTCATTCGAGCATCGTCAATAATGTGACAAAATTTGTGCAATACATAGAGATAGGTTGACTAAATGTTCCTTTTTCACCTCTCTGATGGTGGCTGTCACGCCGAAGGAAGGACATCCAGGTCAATGTGACACAAGATCTCTCTTATTGTCTTAACATGATCTACATGCCCTTCATATGGTAGGAAGTTTAGTTTCAACAAGCGAAGGGTTGTACAGATATTGAAGCAGATGTCATGTATTCTTCTTTCTAACAACTCTCTAGGTTTGTCAAACTGAGAGGTGGTCGTGGGCCAAAACATTACTGGTATATCATCCCTATCCAGCCATTTCCTCAAGTTTAATACATCAGTATGTGCCTTCTCCAATGATTCCTCTACTTGATCAGCCCAACTGAGATGCTCCATGATAGTATGATCGATGGTAGAAGTTCTAGTAGGGGTTGAACCGTTATGTGGGTGGCTCTGAGGTGGATGAGAAGATAAACATGGTCTTGGGCCATCTCGTGATTAACGAAGGGTTCCATTTATAGCTGACTGGTAATCCTACATGCTTGATTCCCTCCTTTTGAGCACCTCAGCATAGGATGGTTTTCTTTACATAATTCGATAAGGGGGAGGACTTTCCGGTCGGTATGATGTGTCGCTGTGGGGAGGACCTTCGTAGTTGGCACTATAGTGGAAAGGACTACCATTGTTGCTTTAAGTACAATTGGCAGAAATTATTTTGTAGTTCATACCATGGGGAGTACCTTTAGAATGAACTATAGCAAGGGGAGGACCTTCTTGATTTTTAAGGCCATTGTAGGGAGGACCTTGATAATGGCATCCAGGATGGTGAGGATGACCATCATGGTTTGACAATTAGTGTGCATCCTAAGGAGGGCCTTCAGGACACACTACTATAGGGGAAGGACCTCCTTATTTCATAAGGCCATTGCAGGGAAGACCTTTGCAATGGCGGCCATGATGGAGAGGACTACCATCATAGATGTCGCAGGGGGAATATCTGTGGGGCGCACCCTGGGGAGGGCCTTTAGAATATACCACAACAATGGGATGGAATTCTCATTGCCTAAAGTCTTTGTGTGGAGGACCTATTCTATTACAATGGGGAAGACAACCACCGTAATCTGATGCCTGGCTATGTGAAATATCATTGCAATGTAACCTATGGGGAGAACCTTTAGGGCATGCCACAATAGGGGGGATTCTTGTAATGATGAGACATCACTGTGGGGAGGAACTACACAGTTGCAACTATGATGGTGAGGACTACCATCATAATCTATGGTCCCACTGCACGAATATTCTATGTAGCATATTCCATAGGGAGGACCATCAGGAGAACCACAAAAATTGGAGGAAATTCTTATTGCTCGATCTTCTGGTCACGCGGAGGGCTTTCATGACTCGCATCAAAAGAGGATCTCTCATGATTGATTGTTATTTTCCCATGAGGGAGGCCATCATGGGTGCTCGGGAGATGACCTTCATAGCTTCTGGTAGCGACATTGCTGGGAGGAAATTCGCAACTGCTATTTACACTCCCATTATATGGTAATGGGATGGTAGTATTTCACAACTTTGAGAAATTTTTTTCTATATGGAGAACCCCATCTTCCAGCAGAGCGGAGTCATGGACCCACTCTTTATTTTCTGGATTCCTTCGGCGCATTTGGGGTGCTCTCTTGCGGGCAGTGGGGACCATCTACTGTTGACAACAGCTGTCACCTCTCAGTTCCTGTCTAATTGTGTTCTGTGATGTTGATATGATACACCGAAGAACATCTTGTGTTTTGGTAGGGATATATGCCAACCCTGGAGAATCCAATGTGATGGACGAGTGTCCTCCTATTGAAAGGAGTGAGTATGCTCGATCTGGTTTCCCTTGTATAGTGGGATATAGCCTGTGACCCTCCTGGGTGGGAGTAGGTATGCTGATCTCCTCCAAGGAGACTATCTTGTCTCTTAGATGAGTCACCTCAATTAGGGATACAAGATCACAGTCCTGATTCCTTTTTGTTGCTACCAATGCAATTACATTCTGGAAAGTCTGTAATATATGATATGGGATCGATACCTACTTCTCCATCATTGGAAAAAAATTTAGAGAGATATCCTTGGTAGAACAAGTATGACAGACCATTCCACTGTTGGAGTACGAATTTCCTACTATGGTCCTCCAGTGGTCAGTGGATACTGACGATTCTCCTATGTCAGGGCAGGTGAATGAGTCTGCCCCAATGCTGGAATATCTAGCTTACTTCTCTATTTACCGCCACATCGGGGTGATGAACTTTACTTACATCCACAGAGAGATGGACCTATATATATTGGTGTCCCACCATATTGAGTGGGTGGTCTCTATTAGTAGGAAGACGTGCCCGCCTATTGATCGCTGCCATATCGGGATAGCGAGGGTCACGATCTTCTGCAAGGAGCTGGTCCTGTAGGTGATGGAATTCCACCATTCCTGGTTGGTGGGATTCGTGATCCCAGACATGGTGAGATTCATATCGGTTTGGTGTTGTCCAGTATGGGAGACAAGCTTGATGAGGCTTGGTGGGGATGTGTTCTTGCTCGTAGTTTTCCACCTTGTTTGGATGGTGGGCTTCTGAAGAGAGGACATGCACGTGGGCCTGCCCATGATATGCCTCTGTGTCTAAGTAACAGAGCTCTTCCTCAAGAACCAGGGTTATGACCTATTCTTGGTTGTATGTTGGCTGCCTTAGGCGGGCGGTCCCAGGTACTAGAGCTGTGGGAGTGTGGGCGTGGATCCTCAGGGTGGTATTCTCTTCAGTGCGAGGATACGAAGTCACAACATAATTGCAGTGACATATTCTAGTAGGGGCCTTGGAGCAGAACCCCTTTCCATCAGGGATGAAGTCATTAGACTCGACCTCATCCACCTTCCCCAGATAAGGGAGGTATTCATTGTCTTGTTTCAGGGACAGGCTCCCAAAATGGTTTGAGACGGCTGTAGGGGCCGCCTGGATCTTCTCCCTCAGTCGCTACTGGGCAAGTGGCTAATGGGACATATCTGACTGGAGGATGTACATAGCAGCCTCCATAGTTGGGAGAGTACTATTAAGATGGTAATCTCATATCAGTGTGTCCAAGACCCAATGTTGAAGATTTTGGGTGGGCAACGGGGTCTAATGTCGATTGAGAGGCCCTTTCTTTTCATTGATCATCATGTGTGCCTATGAATTCCTTTTAGATGCCATTGGATTAAAGGAATCTCTACTTTGTACCTGTAAAACATTTAGAAAGTACCAATAGAAAAAACCATCAATGTAGCATCTCATAATCCCATGCGTAATTAATGACCATGCTTGGCCCTCATTTTGAACACAAAAGTGGGCTCCAAGTGGTATTATTTCACCACCACGATTCAAGGATCATGGCCGGGTCCATTTTTATTTTGGTTGGAGAATGAACAAGATAGAACATCGGATATTAATAATCCATTTATTGTTATGGAGAGTTTCAGATTAGGGTAAATCCATCATGCTGGTTAGAGATTCATGTCAGGTTCACCAATTTTCTTTTGCGGTGAATGGGATGTTATCAGTTCCCATGTTTGATTAAAGGCAATCATTGCTATTTAATCATCCATATGGGGTTCCCTTTCATTGTGGATTATCTTGGTCTCAAATGGGTTTATTCATGGAGCTAGAAATTCCCAATGGTTCTTGTATCCAATGATCCATGGACGTACTTTCCAAAGGTAGGTGATCATTGGGTGATATGGCCAATGACACTTAAGAACTCACATTGGTCCATAGGATGAGAATTCATAATCATCACACACTTTTGGGGGGAATTATTGCATATTCTGGGACTCTCTTATATATTTAATATTTGTTCATGTGTTCGTGAATCTTTGGATTATCCCCAAGCATAGTATCCACAGATTACCCTTGGGTTGAAAATCACAGGTATACGTAGGGTCCAGAACCTTTTACATTTGAGGTTTGCCATTCCTCATTATATTAGTGATTCTAGGGAAGTTTGAGTTTGTTCAGACCACACTGGTCTCAAGCCTTATAATTAGGTGCTCTGGAGAGGAATAAGAATCCACATAGTTCTTTGGTGAGGGGATTACTCATGGAAACTGCCCAACTGATAGGAACATAATTGGGTGGACCCTTTTGTAATGGGTACCCTTTTGAGGTCAGACCTTCTGGAAGGCATCCTATGTATCCTGATTTGGAGAGGAATCAGTGTTCTTGTAGTTCAAAATGGTTTTGGTTATCTGACGTGAAGGTTTTCATGACCAATATATGTTTGGATTGAACATTAGGAGAGGTGTCTTATGTACCAAGCCTATGATAGGATCAAAGTCGACATAGTTCGGGAGGCCAAGGCATACACGTGATAGTTTCATTCCAAGGGCACGATTGGAAGCCCATGTTGGGGTATGAATGGGGCCTACATGTGGTTGGTGTCCGGATTTGGGATTGAACCTCAAGGATGTGTCCTACGTACCCTTCTTAGGAGACATGGATCAAAACCCACGTAGTTCATTACACAGTCTCCATTGTACAGATTTCTTGAATTTTTCATGTCTCTATACCCACGTGAGTCATGTTTGGTGTGAGAAAAATTGAATGTGAAAGATTCCACAAAGGCATCCACACTTTTATTCCTCCTGTGGTGGAAGAGGGATCACCTATGGCAGCGAGAGCGGACGATGGTGAGGCAGTGTTCCCTCCCTCTATTCACTTTACATTAGACAAGGGTCCAATGAAAGGAAGAGGAGATTAAGGTTAGGGGATTACATGTGATAGCTTCCCTTATTGATTGGAAGAGGATTAATCTTATAGAGGATGCCTAGTTACTCACTTCAGGGGAGGGGAGATCTGTTCACCACTGGTGCTCATTTACTAGAAAAGAATGAAGGATCCCTCAATCCTAAAGAGTGGAGAGGTAGAAAGGGGATCCCGGGCTTAGACTCTTCCCTACCATGGGTTTGTGATCCCAGGAGTGCACTGGATGTCCATTTAAGGGATGGTTTAACCCCTTTGTCTCTGCCTACCATGGGTATGTGAACTCAAGAGGGTTCACTAATGTGCCCAAAGGTTTCAACATGCCGGTCTGGTGGCTTTGGGAGGGGCCTTGGTTGGGAGCCGATGGATAGGCTACTGAAGAGACTCTGGAGGATGAACTGAATTGAAAGGGTCTTTTATGACATAGGGGATAGAAACACCAAAGGCCCTGGACGGACCACATTCCCACATAAGGAGTGGACCCTTCGCGTAGGTAGGTGCTACGTGGATGGAGAGGTCATCCGCGGACCATCATGGTATGCAGACTGAGGGGCGTCTTACATACTGGGGTGGTACACAGCTTCAGGTTTGGTCTGCATACCAGATTGGTACACTATGCTAGAGTCATCTCGAGCGGCGGTAGCTGGGGGGAGAACCAGTCATGGATTCGCCCGCATAGGAGGGTACTACACAGTGCATTGGATCGAAGAAGGGGAATATGCTCCTTGGTTCGCGGGGGGTGATTTCACGTAGGGGTCGTGGTTCACAGTTTACCAATTTTTGGTTTTTTGTTTTGTAATTTACTTATTATTTCTTCAGTTCTTAACAATTATTCCCCAGTTTATACTTTTTGTTGGTTTTCGAATCGAAACATTGTGGTACGCGAAATCCTAATCTCTCGAAATATTCTTCCTTCAGAGAGCCAATCGCCAAAAATCTGATCCTCAGTCAGCCGATCTTCAAAAATCTAATCTCCTTCTTCCCCTCCTTGATGCCCTTTTATTGAGTTTGGAAACATGTGTATCTATTGTCATGCAAAACCTTTTTTAGAGGCCCATGATAGAAAACCTGGCCTATTGATGACTTAGTCTACCCGTGGTTTGCAGGGTATATTGAATGCACCTCGTCCACGAACCAACTCTGTCACGGGGGTGCTTCGCAGCCGCACATGGCTCCCCCTCCATTTTAAAAACAACACAGTGTGCGGTGGGGGTCCAGTCTGCCAGGTTCATGGATATCATAGTTCGTGTCTATGGACCGGTCCATCCTTACTTCGTCGGCCCATCTGGTTCACACCCATGAAAAAGCTCCACCTCCATTTCACAAACAATGACGTCCGCAGGTGGCGCAGTTCACCGAACCTACCACAGACCATTGATGATGAACTGGTACGTGGACCGGTTCGGTCTTCTACCATATATTCTGAACATTCATCATATTTTCCCAAATTATTGACAGAGATTGGGTATATTATTACACTTATTTTAAAGTAGTATCTTCCTTCCCTTCTGTGAATTTCACAGAACCCTATAGGGGAAGAGAGTTGGGTCTGACTTCTCTAGGTGCTAAAAAACGTGAATTTTAACAGGATATGTGAATGATGGCTGGTGTATGTGCTTGCTGGCTTCTTTCCATCAAGTATAGTTGATTGAATTCCTTCATTACTGGAAGGCGAGACTTCTAGCAGAATTGGTGAATGTAAGAAAGTGTATGTTTTTGTTTACCAGTTTCCACCACATTGGATTGGCTAGATTCTTTAAATGCAGTCACATGAGCCTATTAATTGGTTGATAATTTGTAAAAATGTGTTTATTCCAATTCACGGTACTCCATCAGATATTCCTTCTAGGATTGGTGGGTTTCTTCCAAATGAGTCTGCTAGGCAGAAAAATTATGATGGATGGGTGTATGTCCCCACTCGTTGTTCACCATCAAGTTATGTTGATGGAATTATTTGGAGGTGGAAGATCTAAGAACCTACTCCATGTTGAAAAGACGTTGTCCCTGATGGTTTGTCTTGCCTTCCTGGGTTTGAGAGACCTAGGCTGAACGTCTTGAGGGAACTCCCCCATCATGTTGTGGGTTCATTGCTGCACGATTCTGCTAGCGGAAATTGTTGGTGGGATTCCTCAAGAAGGACCCCTGAATCCTTGAATTGAGGTCCTAAGTGACCTCTTGATACAAATACCTATAGTATGTGAGGGACTGGTTGTTGCATTCTGGGGATAAAGAACCCCAAATAGTTTAAGACGGTGGTTGGCACCATCTGCTTCTTCATCATCAGTCATTGTTGGCTGGAAAATCGAGTATTATTATTGACCTAGAGGGCCTATCGGGAAACCTTCAAATTTGGGATTGTACCATGATAATGGCACTCTTTTACCAACACATTGGAGACCTAGTGTTGAATATGTTGGGTGGGTTATGGAATCCTTCCCATTGATGAGGTTCCCATCTGATTAGTGATCGGGAAGATCACTGATGTCTTCTTGAAGAAATCCATTTTGGACTGAAGGGAGTTCTAAGAAACAACTGAGAACAAAAATAATTTTCATTAAAGAAAAATATTTTAGATGGATACATTCATGATTGATTCCTTTATCTCGCCTTCATTTATCAATTGATAGGGGCCTGACAGGTAAGTAACATTATTAACCAGGTTAACTATTCACACCAGGTTCACCATTTTTGTTTCATAGTTTCTTGAATGGTGTGTTCTAGTTTTAAGAATCACTGCTTCCAGGAAATTTCCATTGGATTTATTCATTGAATCGAAAACATCCAAAACTAATTTATCCAAAAGGGACTTGCTTTCCAAAGGCAGACATTCATTATGTTTTAACATTACGATACTTAGGAACATGTATTGGTCGAGGGGATGGGAGGTTGGACTCATCACACCCTTTGGGGATGAATTATAGTCTACTTTGGGAATCTATTTTTAAATTTAAGATATTTTCATGTATCATTATTAATTTACCAAATATAACATAAGTTTCCATTGGAATTTTCAATCTCTAATTAACATGTGTAAAATTTATAATCGTCAGTATGTATTCAAGGTTCTTAATTAATGGAGATATCCTTATGTATTTGAGGTTCTCCATCAATGGTATCCACTCATGTAATATTTATAGAACCAATTAATCATCATTATGATGATACTAGTTTTTAAGCCACTGAGTGGGGCACTCTGGAATTTATTTGTCATTGAGGTAGATTAAGGTTTGTTTTGATATTGGGATCATACCCATGAAATGGGCTACCTACATATATTTGGGAAAGGAATCTGAACCCTCATAGTTTGGTGCCGCTTAATGGGACACATCATACCTTTTTAAGGTCATGTGATAAGGACCTAACCATAAAATTTAATGTCATGTGGTTAGGACATATAAGAAAAAAGTGATTAGTCGAGGTTTGGTATGGGAATTAAGCTTAAGTGGCCCAAGGAACATGGAAAGGATATGGGTTTCCATGTAATATTAGACCATGTTGGTAATATGGACCAAGGAGAACAGGGTTGATTTTAAGTGTTGGGTTTAAACCTCAAGGAACCTTCCTACGTATCCCATATGGATCAGAATCAAATCCCATGTAGTTTGATGAGTCTCATAGGAGAGTATAGTACATTAAGAGAAATGATTTTGGGATTACTTATTAAAAAGGATTCCTGGATTATTTTGGGGTTTAATTTGGGGTTTATTCCTAAGGAGGATGCCCATATTAAAGGAATTTGGGTTATATTCTTGAAGAGGATATTCAATGAGATCGGGACCTAAGAAATCTTCCTATGTATCCCAATTACGATGGGAATCATAGTTCTCGTAGTTTATTTAGTTTTGGTGTCTTTTCAAATGTTATAATCCTTAAGAATCTCTAACCCCACATGATTCAAGCTCAGTGTGAGAAACAAGAGGATGTGAATGATTCAAAAATGAGACAAAAACTTTTCCTCTTCCACTGGTGGAAGGGGGTGCGCCTATGGAAACGATTGTGGACAAAGGTGTGGCGAATATTCTTCCCTCTATTCACATTACATTGGACAAGGGTCCAATGAAAAGAAGAAGGGCTGAAGGTTAGGGGCTTATGCCAGGATGGATGCCCTAAAATTTATTTCGGTATGGGAGGGAGAATTTTCATTTGCTTGAATGGAAAAGCAAGCATGAACTTTACCTTCCCTACCCAAAATTTGAGGTTTCGGCTCCTTGAGAAGGGAGAGTTCAAGACCCAAATCCTTATTCTTAGAACCAAGAACCTCCCAGCACTATTATTAGGAGAAATTTCCATGTTAATACAGATATACAAACCCATAGACACTCCATGAATCCTATCCCCATTGTGAATAAAATTCTAGGAACCTCTGACTACAGAAATACAAACCCAAATAGGAGACACACTAATGTGCCTTTCTTAAGGGTTTGATATGTCAGGTGGTTTTGGTGGAGGATTCAACTTTGTCCCTTTCAGATAAGGGAACCGTGGAAAAAGATACCCTGCCTTTAATGTCTTTAAAGAGGGTATTTAAGTTGGTATGTAGGCCGTATACCAAGCTCTTCTATGTAGGTACTGCACGCAAGTGTGCCACGTAGGTACCCCACATTGCTGTGCCGTGCAGCTGTACCACGCAGGTGTGTTGCGTAGGTGTGTCAGGCAGGTTTGTATGATGAACAAAGAATATTTGTCACATAGGGGAACCAAACCTATTTAAAAAAATTATTAATGACTTTGAAAACATGCTTATCCCATTTAATTATCACTTCTCTCAAACATTAGAGTCCTACCTAAGACAATTTGAGGGATATGGGTGAAAGGGATATACAATGGGAGATTCTGGTATTCTTTATAACAGTCCTTGAAATTTGGAGCCTAAGGATCCTATTTATAGGCATGGATGGGGCCTGGCTGAAGGGATGTTATCCTCAAAAGTCCTCCTCCCAAGTCTCTCATGTAGGGGTACATAAATTATGATTTCAAGTAGGTATACCCCGTAGTTCTGCCCCACAGGTCTTCTGCATATCCCTTTGGAGGGTTTGGATCTCCTTTGAATTCTTAGAACCTCACCTTGGGATTTTGAAATATCCACGGTTATCTTCATAGTAGGGTTTTACTCTTAAGTAGTGTCAACACCTGTTCCACAATCGAGATTTATTAACCATTTTTTGAGAATATAATGATTACAATATGGGATTTGAGGACTCCTATAATGGAAATTGAGAAATAAATGTCCCCAGCCCAGCAGGTTGGCATTGATCTAGAGTCACCTTGGATTTTCCCAGGTCCCTCTCAAGGGATGATGAAACCAATGATGTTGATTGAGATATAAATGCACCCAACCCAGTGGGATGGGGTTTGTTTGTAGTTGTTGATTATATATCTTGAATCCTCTTGGGAATATATGAAACCACTAGCCTCCCCAAATTCTGAAGAAGGTGATAAACTCAAGAGGATATCACATTATAGGATTTCAAAAGGAAATATAATGCTCATTAATGTTGGGGACTATACAGTTTATACTGGGAGGAAGACCAATACTCAAAGAGATTTCTTGTACCTTCCAAAAATGATGACTATCCAATCATCTGGAAAGGGTGTCCATTTTAGGGAGCATGTACAACCTTCTTTCTGTGATAAGGTTGAGGAGTCTAAAGGTGACATGCATGAGGATCCAAACTGGTTGATGGACATGGTGGCATCAAAGGAAGTATAGGAGAAGGAAAGGAAGGAGGATGCTGACCTAAAGATTCTCCTACATTATAAGGAAAAGATAACGGATAATCTATTTACTATCAATGTTCCAATGGTGGAAGATGATAGAATGTATGCTAGATCATTACAAGTTGACCTCAATGAAGAACAAGATGAGTAGATCGGCAAGCAAGACCAGATCTATGCTTGTGGAATCAATGAGAAGAAAATAAACCTGGATGAATATATTTAGACTTGGGATATTATGGTTGACCACTTTGAGGATATCATCAAAGACAGCCTATATGAAAACATAACTTCTATCTTCTAGAGTGTAGATATGGTGTTTAATTCAAATCTTTTAATGTTTTTTGGGAGCAGTTCAGTAATCTCTTATGAGGTTTGACCTGTGGTTTGATTGTAATCTTCTTTGTTTTATCACTTTCCCTCAACTTATTCTATTTTATAAAAACACAAACTAGTTAAATGGAAGGATGCGTAGCTGTTCTTACCTTATAGTTGGGTGAAATAGCTTCCCATGATGTGAATCATTCAAAACAGAATGTTTTCTGGTCAGTTTCAACTTTATCATCTATGTATGAAATTAATTCTAGTTTCTTTGAAGGATATGATTTAAAGACCATCCATCTATCATCTATTTCTATTCATATTGTCTAGGAATCATTAATATGGGGGAATTATGTTTTAGTGACCAACTAGATCACATGTTACATGGGCCTCTAATTTCTCTAGAGGATTTGACATTATAGGGTGCCATATATGAAGGGTTCTATTTTTTAGAAGACATAGTGAAGTGAAATGATCTATATTTCTCTCATACATAGATACACATGTCTGTTAATGCTTAGGAAGTTAGTATGTTGGGAGTTTCTTTTTTACACAAAAATATGACGTGTGATTTTTTTTCATGATCTACTATTAACAAGTTCCAAGCTCTAGAAAAGGAATCCATATCTAGCTGAAAACAAAATGTATGGATGAGATAAATATGATATTCATATCCTAGATAAGGGAGATGTATAGACTTTATTTGATGATGAGTAACCAAAATATTATTGCAAATATAAGGTATGCACTCCTTTTCTAGCTCATCTAGGACCTCATTTTCAAAAGTGAAGAGGGGATAGAACATGGTGGGGATGTTGTTTCCATCTAACTCTCACTATATGTCAATGTTAGTATCCTCTTCATCATAATTACATGCCTCCATCCAATCAAACGACATATTATGCTTCATGGGGTCACCTATTGACTGAAGTTTAGTGCTACTAGAAGTTGATGGATAACTATATGTCTTAGACCATGAAGTTTCAAGAACCTATCAATATGAAGGTGTCTGGGTTATGGAAACCTCCATATATGAAGGAGTCTAGGGAAGGGGAGGATTTCCTTATCCATGGGACATATCACAGTTGGGATATTGACATGATAAATGTTATTAGTAGATTCCTTATGATCCATCCTCATAGTATCTTGGGGATTAATATCGTAGTTATGATAGTCTTCTACTTTAGTTGAAGAGTTGATAGAACCATAGGGTGTTGAGAATGTTTCTCGAACATCCTCAAGTAAAATGAATTTGAGTAGATTAGGGATATGAGTCTCTTTCTCTATCATGGATGGAAATGCCAAACATCCTTCTAGAATTGTGACGGCATAAAATCCTTCTATATGATGGTTTCGGGAAATTTTTTATAACCATATGGTGTTGTGGGTGTATGATCCCACTAATGAGAAGCTACTAGAATATGATAATTATTTTATTCATTATTTTTGTGAATATGATCATATCTTGAGGCATGTTCGATTCTCACTTGGAAAGGCTTTGTTATAATGGAAATTTGAGACTGATTCAGAACATTTGGAATATGATGCTAGTCTTTTGTGGTGGGGATATGATCCTACCTGGAGGAATGTTCCACTCTCACATGGTGAGACATGGTAGGTATATAAATATGAGCCTAGTTCAAATATGAATTCCCCACTTGAATATACCAATGAACCTCCGAAATGGGATAAGGGACATGAGACTCCTATTATATTCCCTCTAAATGATGATGGTGTAGTATATGATTGATGGAAGTAAGAATATGGGACTACATTAATTGATCTAATGGAATATTACAAGAAAAATTCACTGATGGGAATATGGTCCTATCTCGAGGAATGTTCCATTATTACATGGTGATATTTATCAAGAATGGGGATTTGATCATGATCAAGGTTCTTTTGGAGTATGCTGCTGGTATCTTTCAATAGGAATATGAACCTATTATGAGGAATTTGCCCCTTTCACATTGTTATCCTTAGCTAGAATGGGTATATGAGCACAATCATAATCCATTATAATATTTCACCATAATTTTTCAATAGGTAGTTTCCCCTATATTTATGAAAGTACTGCTCTCCTCTAGTGCGCCCTGGTTGGAGAAGAAATTTTAGACTATTTCGAGGATTCATCCTTTAACGGAGTATGCCAATAATCCACCTGGATGGAAGTAAGAATGTGAGCATTATCTGGAGCAAAAAATTGTTCATAATGATCAAAGTGTTGAGTTTCCCAAGTTATAGGGATAAGAATATGCACCTATCCCTATATCTATACTAGTTCCAGAATATTTTGGTAGAGTTCTTCATCTTCTTCTAAGATGAAATGACATTTTATAAAAGTGTGAGTAATGACATAATCCTACACATCTTCCATCTCCACTATACAATGGAATATCTCTTCAATTGAAGTGGGGATCTAGTATGAATTATTCCCTCTTTCTACCACCATAATATTTCAATGAGATTCATGCATGGGGAGTAGTGATATACACCTCCCCCATGCCTATTGGTGGCATATTCTTGTAAACGTGCTTTGAGTAAGCAGGGGTATGATCCTGCTTATAGTTTACTACCAGATTATGACATTGGACATCATTATAAGGATTGGGGATATGATCCCACTCATAGTTATCTATAACCTACCTATCTTAATGTCTCCTATTTGTTTCCCATGAATGGGTATTAGAGGTGGTAGTGTATTAGGGGGTACCCTTATTAGGATACTAATGGTTAACGGGGAGATAGTGATCCCAATTATGGTTAACAGGATCCATTATAAGTGGCTCCTAACCAAGGAGTGAGTCATTTTAGACTCCATGATTCACCTTCATCTGATACTGAAGGTGGTGATTGTTGTGATTTGTGGATAAGCTCCCAAAGCAGATATCTATGGTAATGAGGGATAATGGAATAAATGTAGATTTCCTTAGTTGATGTGGACTCATTGGTTTTAGTAGTTGAAGACCATAGTAGGAATATTTGATATTTGTGATTGTACAATGTTGATGGTATTTATGTACCATTGTTTTCATCACCTGGTATTTTGGTTTTTAGGAAGGTGAGACCATTTTGCGAGCCGTAGGGGTTGCATCCATAGATGATTTTTCGAAGTAGTCACTAGATGAATAAATTATACTGGATCAGAATTTTGATAATGAGATACATATCTATGGTCATAAATATCACATTGAATAAGATCAATGATTAGTTAAATATCATAGGCATGATGCATTCTCAATCAGATATTCATAGTTAACCCAATTATCCTTTATTCTCAATTCGACCATTTTACTCGTGTGGAATTGGAAAAGAGAGTGTGGACTTTTTTCATGAGATCCTTGGTCATATAGGATCACCTATAAGATTTATTTTTGGATTATCATCTTTTTTTGATATGCCAAAAAAGTGGCATGGGACTTTGAAAACTGGCCATCATGGAATTTTTTGGTTTTACATCAGGATATTGTTTTTTTTCCTTATAATTTCCAATGAGAAATGGCCTAATGCAGGATTGGATAATTTTTCTATTTTTTGGGAGTTTCCCAGTAGGTTCACCATTTATTTCTATGGAGAGATGTGGGTGGATTTTTTTTGTGTGTTCTGATAGTTGGGGGTGGAATGTTCTTCACAATCATTCAAGTCAAGCTCAATAATCTTCAATATTTCAAAGAAACTTCAACTGTTCTCATATCCATATACGGTTATGAACTTTATTTCATGAGGGAAAAAATTAGTTTTGGTTTTAGACCCATGAAAACATAGGAAGTCACATTTATGTATAGGATGGGAGGTTGGTCTCATCACACCATTTTGGGGAGATTTTATACCTAATTTGGTGATCCATTATAGATTTAAGATATGATAGTGAATCTATTCCTAATACTGATACGAGACAGGTTACCATAAAAAAATGACCGTAGTTAAAACCATTTTATATGAAGAATAATAGGATATATATATGTACTTGAGTTTGTTAATAAATTTCCCAATAGTGGGTAGCTACTTATATATTGAATATGTATAACCAGTAACTCTATAGTTTGTTGTTATGTTGGGAGTTGATTAATATTTGTAGGATGGGAATGATTCATTATGAGGTTTCCTACATATCTAATTTTATAACAGGAATGAAAAAACACATAGTTAGTTAAACCCTTTTATTTTAACATCATATAGAAAAGAAATATATGTAGGCACTTGGGAACCTAGTATTCAAGATTGAGTCCTAAGAACAATTCCTACACATCTTGATTATGATAGGAATTAGAGTTGTCGTAGTTCATTCATTCCCTTGGGACAGTCACCATGGTAGATACACATATATTGATGTAATCATAACATTATACTACTTGGGTCATACACACTATGATTTCACTAGATGGTGTAGATTCATGATACAAATAATATGACCATTTTAATTCCCTATGACCATGTGAGCTATTCTTGGTGCGAGAAAAAAGGGATTAAAAAATAATCAGGCTAATTGAATATGGATGCGGGACTTATGTACTAGGATATAACTTGGGATGTTTATTATGTATATAGTACCTTTTGAAGGCATCCTACATATCCTAGTTATAATAGGAATCAGTGTTATCATAGTTCAGTTGTCTCTTCAGTCCATTGATGGATAATGTGGAATGATCAGACCATGGGAATTATAGTTCCAAATGGTTGAAATTTTAGAGACATGGGGGGAATTACACTGAAGTGTATTCCCATATGAGTTTAGACTTGGGAATTTTAATGTAATCCTATGTATCCTAGTTATGTCAGGAATTAGAGTCCTCATAGTTCAGTTAGCTTCTTAGTCTGCTGATGGATAAGGTGGAATGATTATACCATGTGAATGATTGGGTCCCTATGGTTGAAATATCAAAGACCTGAGGGAACATACACCAAATTAGATTCCCATTTGAGTTTGGTCTTGGGCCATAGAAAGGTGTCCTACATATCCTGGTTATGGAAGGAATCAGATTCCACATAGTTCAATGAGTTTGGGATTACAAACATAGGCCTCCCTTATAGGTAGGACATATCATATTCTGCTACTGATCAGGGCTTACACACTACGGTGGCCCTTTTAGGTGGGACATATAATATTATTCCATTGTTCCAGGATTACACATTGAGGATTTCATTTTTCGAGGCTATAAATGGATATCAAGTCTTGGGATGCTCGATTGTCTTGGTCTTCTTGTCTCCCTCTCATTTTTTAATTTTATGCTCGACATTCATTGATTGTATTATTGACATATCAGAGGATGTTTTATTGAAATTTCTAAATACAATGACATGATCCAATTTAATTTTCTAATGTACATCACATAACCTGGATTGAATGTCTGAAGGTTGTCATATTTTCAAGGAGGACTTTTTCGGAGGATATCACATGACCCAACTAACTTATCCTTGAAACAATCGCATTTTCTCGACTGACATGGTTATAGGGTTACACATGATCTAGCTGAATTTACCTGGTTCCGTCATTAAAGATGGATGGAACACTTGGAGAGAATTGTGAGAGTCCGTGTGACACGTCTCAAGAGTTTTTTATGTCTTGGATGACTTATATGGGTGTCATCATGAAAATATACTGTCATTTCTGGGGGGAATCACAAGAGTAAGTTGACATATTTATAGGGAAACACAAGGTCATACTAGGTTGGCCAGAGGATGTCGTGAGAGCCAGTAGACCTAACATGGTGCTATTGCAGAACTTAGATGACCTAAACTAATGTATCTATATGATCTGGGATACATTATAGAGGTAATTGTGAGTCTTGGATGGAGAGTTCAGATGGTTTTGCAAGACATGGGTGGAATTCCATAAGAGAACCATGTGACTTGCTCTGACATGTCCAGGGGACCTTACCCGATCCAAATAGTATACCAAAGGAGCATTGCATTATCTATAAAATAAGTTATAGGGTTTTTGAATGACCTGGGTGGTTCATTTGAAGTGCATTAGGATCAATATATATGTTCTTAAAATAACTTTCCCATCATTTATCATTTTTTTCCAGCCTTATATCACATTAGCCATTGATTTTTTATGTGTTATCTTTTTTTAAGGCAAGCATGCATAGGAAAATATATGAGATGTCCTTCAGGTACCCCACTAGAATTCATCCACAAAATCTATGAGTGATCAAGTGTAGTTCCTTTTCATGTTTTATGATCGATCTGGTTGTTCCCAAAATCTTACCTCATAGAAAATTTACTTGGTCATGAGATCAACTACTTTGAGAATTATACTTTTATGCCTAGGTATGCCAGTGAAAGGCTTCAAGGAAAAGTCTTTGATTTGTCTCGAGGTATTTTATTAATGATGTGGTCGAGTATTTATAGGCCTCTCCACCCAAGTTATTCGCTGCTATTCATTATGAATATTTCCCAAATCCTGGCTATAGTCGATGGAGGGCTTCGACATCACACATCTTCATGTGGTCCTTCTATAGGTTATTCTAGGGGGTGTCACATGATTTTCTATGATCACTATACCATCCCATCGATTCACTATTTATTGGATTATATCTAACTAATAGGTTATTTTAAAATCATGTTGTCATTCCCAATGAATTTCATATTTTCATGTTTATATGTCCAAGATCCTTCATGAGATTAGGGAGACTAACGAAAGGCCTTCTCATGACCTTAGACGGCCTGTCGTGGAATATTCGTTAAACAAAGAAGGCTTTTTGATGTGATTTTGAGACTATGGTGTTGTGTCACATGAGTTTTACAACTTCAAGGGGCTTTTTCATTTTTCCATTTTTGATTTCATTATTTATTTTTCAAGGGCCTGAGTTCTTTAAAACATTATTGAGTTTTGTTTAGGATAGCCATTCTCCCCATCAGTGATGGATCACATGACCAAAAAAATGTCTTATCGTGATCCACCAAAATTTATCATGGGTAAACCATTATGAATTTTTTTTGAGACAAAGGGAGAGTTAAAGACTTCCTAGACATGTTTGAAGCCTTTCAAATGATTCGAGGCCTTTCACATGATGAAGGTTATATACCAACTATCTGTTTCATGGTTAGTCAGAAATGTTGCTATGGGATTATGGTCTCTTGCGAACTACATGGGGCACATCACATGAGTTTTTCAAGCACAGAAGGCACACATATTTCTTATTTATTTAATTTTTATTATTTTAAAATTGTTGAAGATATATAAGTTTGAAAGGGTATTTTTGAATAAAACATCTCTATATATCAGTGATGAGTTTCATGATATTTAAGTTCATAAGATGATCCAAAATTTTGGATATTTGACTCCCATTTTGTAAGGATTCTTTGGATGGTTTGTCATGCGTCTGCTGGATGATAATTCATGTGTCCTAGGGGTGATTGTTTGGCTATCACTGCATGATCATCATGTGTCTGGGAAAATAACACAAGAGTAGGACTTTTTAAAAATCAGATTTGTGGGATCATCTATATGTTATGTGTTGTGCGTGACCATCTGCATGACTTTCCACATGTCACACAATTGCGTACCACCTGGAGGTTCATGTGATTTGTGTGATCATGGTAACCACCATCATCCTTTTATTTATAGGAAAGATAATACTCATTTATGGTATTTCTTCCTTTATTAATTTTCTGATGCTCATATGGCAGGCATAAATAGACACTAAAAAACACTAAAAGACCCTAAAAACAATAAATAATAAAAAACTAGAAAAACCAAAAACCCAACCCCCCCTAAAACACATAAAAACCTTAAACCCCTACAAACACTACCCCCCTAAGAACCATAAAAACACTAAATTCTTCAAAATCCCCATAACGCGTAAAATCCATGAATCCCTAAAACCCTAAAAACCCCAAAAACCCCTAGAAATTAAAAAAAAACTAAAAAATACTCAAAACCCCCTAAAATCCCTAAAAACCTTAAGAATAAAAAAGATAAGATGGTCACACATCCTCTTCGCTCTCATGATGGTTGCGCCCCTCCTCCCCCTTGATGGAAGTGGCAACCGCATCTCCCCCTTCCCCCTTCGAGGGGGGGGGGGGGGGATGAGCCCTCACTAATCCTCAATGTAGATTAGAAATCCTTTGTATCATTCTCCATCCCTGATTTTCTACCCCCATTTCCCTAGATTGAAATTTTTCCCAAGGTTCTTGATTTTTATGAAGGCCTCCCACATCTATGTATCTTGATATAAGAGTTTAATAGAGCATTGTCTATTCATAGCTTGACGTTGGTTTCTTGCTTCATGAACTGAACATCCCCATTGGACTCATTTGATAGGTTTGTCTTTGAATCTTAGAGTCTTCAAAATTGTAAGATGGTATGATTAATTGAAGGCCAGAAAATTATGATTCAGTTTGAAATGGAGGATGATCTAACTTAGGTTTGGTCTTATGATCCTCGTATATTTTATGGTTCTTGGTTTTTCCTCTTTAGATAGAGCTTTGAACTTCATATGAATTGTGATTCACCAATGTTTTCCACTTGGGATCGATTCCCTAAAATCCCTATGCCCTTTCAAAATATATCAATCATTTATATGATTGGAAATCCTATGGGAAGGTATCATTTCTCATACTACAGGACCCGTGCGGTTTGTCATACTGTGGCTCCAAGAGTTTTTGTCGATGTTGATGCATCTACTGCACCGGTTGAGTTTGTATAGATTTTTCTTGGTGAGGAATTTTGATACAAATAGCCAGTTGTCTTTGAATATCGGGTGGATTTCGATTCTTCATGTAAAAAGTTTGTTCACTCTAGGCCATGTTGTCGGCATAGCAGCAAAGTTAGTGATGATTCGAAGCTGGTTTGTGTGGCATACATTGCAAGAGAAAAATCAACTATTTATGCCCAAGAGGTTGTTGAAGTGGGGTTGGACCAAAGGGATTCCATTCTGATTTTGAGGGTGGCACCGACATTTGATCCTGGTCTTGGGCCTCTGAACCTGAAAGCTGTGAGGGTGGGTCCTCCAGTTTTACTAGGGGACCATGGGTCTCCATTAGATGAATCTTGTTCCGGGAAAGCGGTTGTTCGGTGTCAACTTGAGACCAAGGTGAGTGATATTTTCAAGTGACTGAGGAGTGACTTATAGCTCTCAAATGATGGAAACCCTTCAAGTAGGGAGAGTGCAGGGGGCTCTATGGGGGGGGGGGGAATGTTGCTACTGGTGGGATGCCTATTTCTTCTATTAGAAGTCTGATGTAGAGGCTGGAATCTGTTCCAAGATCCAACCACTTTTAAGGGCAGGAGTTTGAGGAGGAGTCATAAGGGTCTCTATTTGCTGATGTTGGTAGTGTGAGGTCAGCTATACAGGTGCATGGTGAGGTGTAGGTCGCTGCTGCCTGTGGTGGAGAGAGTGTATCCCTGAATTCTAGTTAAGTAGAGCTTTTGTTGGAAACTTTTGGGCACTCGGATGGTGCTTTTGACATGAAGCAAAGGTAGATGTAGGTGCTTGTGCACAATAATGATGGGTTTATTAAGGATGAGTCTTCTTTCCAGGGGAAAGTAAGAAAGCTGACTGGGGAGGAGGGATAATTAGATCTTTCGCTTTCCAAAGTAGAGGTAGACAACATAGTTTGGTAAACCTGTGATGTGGTTTGTCCTGCTATGAAGGAGGATAATGGCCTGCAGCTGGTGCTGGCTGGGGTGGTGACCCTCCTTATCTGTCTCTCGATGAACCTTCCCATGAGATTATAACATAGTGTAGGGTTCTTGCTGACTATTCCCTTATTCAGGAAGCCTCCTTCATCCACGATAAAGATCTTTTACCAAAGGATGATAGGAGGGTGAACCACAATATGGTTCTGATCATTAAGGATAGGGCATTTCTAGATGATTTTATTCCACATGGGAAGGAAACCAAATCTATAGGGGTCCCTTTAAATCCCCAAAAGAGGAGGCCGAGGAAGGACTACTCTGCTCTACTAATGATTGTGTCCACCAAAACCCTAAAAACTCCAAAATGGAACAAAAACCCTGAAGACCCTAAATCACTCTAGAAAATACCCCCTAAAATACCCTAAGAACATAAAACACCATAAAAATAAAAAAAAATTGAATACCCTAAAACCCAAAAAAAGACCCTATATACAATATAAAATCCTAACAACCCCTAAAACCCATTATAAATCCTAGAAAATAATAAAAAACCTAAAAGCACCTAAAAACCCTTAAATCCATAGAAATTTAAAACCCCCCAAAACCCTAAAAGAACCATAATACATTTAAGGAAACCTAAAATCTATTAAATCCCAAAAAAAAACCATAAAATAATAATAATAAACCCTAAAAACCAAAAAATGATAAAAACCATAAGACCCTTAAAAACACTAAAACCACTAAAAAACCTAAACTCCCTAAAATCTCATAAAAGGCCCGAAATTATACTAAAATACCCTAAAATCCACAAATCCCTAAAAGACCATAAAACCCATAAAAGACCTTAATACACTTAAATTTTTTAAAAGATTGTTAAAAAATCACTAAAATATCCTAAAATCCCTAAAATACTATAAAACCCCCAAACCCCTACAAACCATTAAAATATCTGAAAACCCTAAAACCACTAATACCAAAAACAAAAAAATAACCCTAAACCCCTAAAATTCCAAAAAAAAAACCATAGGAACCTTAAAACAACTCTAAAACCCCCAAATCCATAAAAAATCCTAAAAATACTAACAACTCAAAAACCCCTTAAAACCACTAAGAAATACTAAAAACCAAAACAACCCAAAAACCACTAAAAATATCCTGAAAACCCAAAAATCCCTAAAAATGATTAAAAATCCCTAAAATCCCTAAAATCCCTATCATATCCCTGAAAACCCTAAAAACCCTAAAAACATAAAAACCCTTTTAAACCCCCCAAAACACAAATAAAACCCTAAAAATAATCAAACAGCAAAAGCCTAGCCCCCCCCCCCACAACCCAAAAAAACCCTTGAACCTCCTTAACCCCCTACTAAGTCAAAAACCTCAAAAACCCCTAAAAATAATAAAAACAAAAAAAAAAGCTGAAACCCTAAAAACCTGAAACCCAAACTAACCCTAAAGACCCTAAAAACCTATAAAGTGCCTAAAGACCATAAAACCCCTTAAACACCCATAAAACATAAAACCCCATAGAGACCATGTAAACACCAAGAAAACCCTAAAAACCATAAGACCCATAAAGCACACTAAAACCCTAAAAATACTAAAAAACCCTAAGAAACCCTAAGAACCCTAAAACCCCTGAAAATAATAAAACCCCTATAAACCCTTCTATACTCTAAGAAACCTAAAACCCCTAAAATAGTCTAAAAATCCTAAAAACCATAAAAAACCATTCAAATGACTAAAAAAATTAAAAAACAATAATATCCCGTAAAACCTAAAAAATACTAGCTCGAATGGCCTGTATGCCTTCTTTTTTATTTTATTAGAGATAATCCCCCTTTTAAGGGTTGAAGGGGAACCCGTACATGACCCGTAGGCCCAAGTCACAAGGCCCAACATGACCCGTAATACATGACCCGAAGGCCCAGAGGCATACCATGCCCAATACATGACCCGTAGGCCCAGCCCACTAGAACTGCCCCTCCCCAGCTTCTGCATCATTGATTGCCTTTAGCTCCCCACCTACATTGCTGATCAGCTAGCATTTCCCCGTACAAATCTGCACGGTGCCTGGTCCCGATGGCGGTTGCCATACCCTCTCATTCTTCCAATCCGGTTAGCTCTACTTCTGGTGACTGCTACTGGTGCTATGATCCTCATCTGGGGCCTGCTCTGTGTGAAATGGGCTACTTCATGGTCTTCAATGGCCCGAAGGCCCTGTGGCCTGAAGGCCTTTGATGGCCCGAAGACCTTGAGACCCGTAGGCCCAAACCGGTGGCCCGAAATCCCAAATCAGGTGAATAGTCTGGCTGCTACAGTACCTAACAGTGATTGCTACAGTACTGCTACAGTACCCGGAAATTCGCCTCCACCCGGTTTTGAACCTGGGTCTCTTGGATGCCAAGCAGGAGCCCTTACCACTTGGGTACGGGCTCGTTGGCCTAAAAAATACTATAAAACCTAAAAACACTAAAACAACATAAAAACATAATACCACTAAAAATCCATTAAAATACATAAAAAACCCCAGAAAACACCTAAAAATATAAAACCCTTGAAAACTATAAAACCCCGAAAGCCAAAAAATACATAAAAACCCTAAACCACCATAAAATTATAAAAACACATAAATCAGAGAAAACCTATAAACATTGAGAAACTATTAAAATCTCAACAAAACCAAAATACCCTCAAAAAACCCTTAAAAATCTAAAAACCAAAAAAACCACTAAAATTCCCTAAATCCCATTAAAATCACTTAAAACTATAAAAAATACCTAAAAATAATAAAAATAATTAAAAAACCTGAAATAACTAAATATTATAAAACCTCCAAAAAACCTAATGGAACCTAAAACCACTAAAAACACTAAAGACAGAAAAAACCCTAATACCCCTTGAAAACCCCTAAACCCCTAAAACCCCCTAAAACCACTAAAAGATCATAAAACCCCTTTAAACCCCTAAAAGCCCCTAAAAACCATAAAGTACCCCAAAAGACTCCAAAACCCTGAAAATTCCCTAAAAATCCCCTAAAATACAGTAAAAGACTTTGAAAAAACCTAAAAGTTCCTAAAAATGTTAGAAATACAGAAAGTCATGAAAACACCCAAAAGACCCAAAAATACTCTTTAAACCCTAAAAGCCCCACAAAACACTAAAAAACCTATTGGACCATAAAAACCATGAGGAATATAAAATACCTAAAAATTCTAAAAAACCGAAAAGGTCCCTAAATCCCCAAAGGACCCTAAAATCCTAAAATCCCTAAAATTCCATAAAAAACAAAAAAACTAAAATGATCATTAAAACCTAAAAACCCCATAAAATCCCTAAAAGACCTACAAACCCCACAACCCCTAAAAACCTCTAAAACCATAAAAGGCCGTAAAACCCCTAATACCTTATAAACACGATAAAACATTACAAAATCCATAAACCCCCATTTTTAACAAGTTGGGTGAAGCCTCCTATTTTTTATTTAAACAAAGTACTCTTATTATTCTAGGTAGAGGGATTCCAATACATGGACATTGAATTATCAGTGGAGTATTAAACCCCATTACAATAGCCATATTTCTGCACAATATCCATGTTTCACTATCAATGTGTCGACCATGGTATTGTCGTCTTCAGATGTGCTATTCATTATGTTCTTCATAGTCGACTTCTAAGCAGTGTTGTCGGTGTCTTCCCCTACCATCTCATCCAGTAGTGTCGAAATCACCATTGTGGTTGATCATAGTAAGCTCTTTCCACCTCCTTATGGTATGATCATCCCAATATGACCCATCATAATTCATATCTACTAACAAGTGCAGCCAAACCATCGACATTGTCCCCTAACACCTCACCCAATAGTGTCAATCACCATCATGGTATGTTATGTTCTCAACCTCTTGCGTCATTCTCATCCTCAGTTACATACATGGATGTAACATTTCCCAACAACATTGTTCACTTCTGAGGCCCTCCATTAGTGTCACACGAAGGCCTATGTTGAACCAATCTTCCACCTGCACCATCAATGCAATTCACCCTTGAAGGACATGATTACCCCTTTACAGAATCTAACTTCATAAATATGTTTCCCGTATTATATCCCCATAAATGGAGACCATTATTATCTTAACCCTGCATTGAGGTAGTATTATGGATCTGGTATACCCCTAGGTAAACTCACAAACCGAAAAAAACATTAAAAACATTAAAATACACAAAAAAACAACTAAAACACTATAAAAATACATCAAAACTCTTAAATACACTAAAAGGTCATAAAAACATTGAAAAATAAACCCCTAAAAAGATTAAAAAAACATTTAAATCTAGTAAAACCTAATAGTAAAACAATCCCTAAAACCCTAAAACCCTAAAAACCTCAATTAAAATAAAACACCAAAAAACTCTAAAAACCATTAAACACTTAAAACCATAAAAACCGTAAAAATAGTAAAACCCAAAAAGATCCTAAAAACCTAAAACCCCTAAAACACTTAAAACCGAATACCATAAAAACCCTAAAAACCGTAAAATCATTTAAAACCCAAAACAAACCTAAACCCCTACCCCAAAATCCCAAGATGAGATTTAAAAACCTAGAAAACACCAAAAACCCCTAAAAACCCTACAGAACCCAAAATAATGATAAAAACCCTAAAAACTTAACAATCCTAATACCATAAAACTCCTAAAAAATTTAAAGCCCCCTAAAAAACATAAAATCCCCCTAAAACCAAACATAAATTCTAAAACCCCTATAAACACAAAAAAATACATAAAAACCATAAAACACCTAAAATGATAACAACTAAAAAACCCACCTTAAACATTAAAAAAATACCACCAAAACACCAAAAACCGCTAAAAACCCAAAACACATTAAAACCCATAAAACCGAAATAAATTCATAAAAATCTTTAGAAATCCTTAAAACACTAAATACCTAAAAACACAAAACCGAAACCCCCCTAAAAATCCAAATATCCCTTAAAAACACTAATTGCTCTATAATTATTTACACCCCGTAAAAACCCCAAAACCCCAAAAGAATACCCTAAAACCCAAAACCACAAAAAACAATAAAAATAAATAAAAAACTAATCCCCCCTAAAAACCTTAAAAATTATAAAACACCATGCAAACCCTAAAAACCCCAGAACCCATAAAATTCTTCAAAAACACTAAAAAACTGGAAAAAAGAGCCTAAAAATACATAAAACACCGAAAACATCCAAAAACACTAAAAGGCCCTAAAAACCATTAAAAATTGTGACCATAAATACCTTAAAACATATGACCCAAAATACACTTAAGGGCCCTAAAAGCCTCTAAAAACCATAAAAACCCAAAAAACCTAAAAAACCCTAAAAAAACTAAAACACCCTAAAACCACAAAAAACCCAAAAAATATAAAAAATATTATTAACTATAAAACAAAATTTTAAACCCTAAGAAACTAAAAATTAATAAATATTTAAAACCCCTATGAAACCTAAAAAAATACTAAAATCATTGAAAACCCTAAAACCTCCTAAGATATCCAAAAAACCCTAAAACACCTAAAAAACATAGAAACCCAACACCTAAAAAACTCATAAAACCTAAAACCCCAAAACCATAAAAACCCAAAAACCCTAATAAAATGAAAACAAACCCTATGAAAGTCTAAGAAAACCCTAAAATACCATAAACACCCTAAAATAATAAAAACAAAATAAAACCACTAAAAACCCTAAAACACCTTCAATCCCCTTAAAGGCATATATAGGGAAGGGTGATTCTCCTATCTTGTAGAATCCATGAATACGATGACCACTATTACACCTTGGAATCCCCCATTTGTGGGGGAGGGGCCTCCGCTGGTTCTTGATGATGATTGTCCCTTTGTTCCGTTCTCGGTTCCGGACATGATTCCCCCTTTTCTGGGGAGTGAGATTTTTCCTAAGGTCCCTGATTTACATGAAGGATGTCCACAACTCCTGTTGTTGATTTTAGAGTTAAACGAGTACTTCGCCCTGCATAGGCTGACCTAGGATGCTCAATTCTTGAACTAGAGACTTTCGATGGATGTTTTTGGCAGATTTGTGTTTGAATTTTGGGAAATCCAAGATCACTCTATGGTAGGGCTTCTTGATAGTAGTCACATCTTGATTGTCTTTGAATAGGAGGAGGATCTGGTTCATGCCTGATCTATGGATCCAAGAGGATGAAACAGTGCCCATTTTTTCCTTTCCCGGTGGAGCTTTGATTTGCATTTGAACCGTGACTCACCGATGGTGGCATAGAGTGTTATATTTCTGGAACTACCACTTCCTTTTAAATTTTTTTCCATTATTTGCATGTTGGGGAATCTGGTGGGAAGGTTCTTGTGTGTGGATATTTGTACTATTTCCCTTTGTCAACTGGTATCCCCAAGGTCCTTCGTTGAGATTAATGCATCTAAAGTACCAATTGATTTTGTTTGGATTGGTGCTGGTGAGGAGTTTCGATGGAAATAACCTATGATATTTGAGTAGTGGACCAATTTGTGATCCACCTGCTGGAATCTAGGTCATAGTGTTTAGGCTTGAAAGTGTGAAGGAATGAAATTTGGTGCTCCAAACTGATATTAGGAGGTGAATCGTGAAGGAAAGAAGAATCAGGGCGAGGTGTAGGAGGCTATGCACATGGTCCCCCAAGTTCAGGTTGAGTCTGGAAAAGTGTGTAAGTCTCGGGTTGGGGTGCATGTTAAGGAGGTTGTAGTGGCTGTTTCAAGCGGGAATGGAAGTACTACTATTGAGGGGGTGGCACCTACACCTGGTCTTGGTTCTGGATCTCTGATCCTGATGACTATGCGATATGGTCTTCCAGTTGTGCTAGGGGGACATGGACCTGCAGTATGTGATCACTGTTTAGGTAAAGTAGTTGGTCAGTTCCAACCAGAGCCCAAGGTGATTGATATTTTCAAGAGGTTGAGAAGCGAATTGATTATCTCATATTCTAGAAGTTGTTTATGTAGGGAGGATGCTTCTGGTGCGATGTCTATTTCCCCCGATAGAAATTTAAAGCATAGGCAGGAAGCTGTCCCAATCTTCAATCACATTGATGGGACATAGATTGAGGAGGAGTTGAAAGGGTCTTCGCTTGTTGATGTTAGGAGTGATAGTCATGCGGTATAGAAGAGTGAGGTGAAGGCCGTTGATGTTGAACGGGATAGAGGGAGTGTGGCCCAGAATTATAGTGAAGCTGAGCTATTATTGGACACCACTAACCACTCAACCGGTGCTATTGAGAAAGAGAAAACGGAGTTGCAAGTTCCTGTTCACAATTGTGATGAAATTTTTGTGGATGGGGGGAAAGTAAGAAAGCTTCCCAGAGAGGAGGGGCAAGGGCCTTTGGTTTCTCATGATGGGAATGTGAGGCTTGTTGTACAGGCACTGAGTGAGGTGTAGGTTGTTACTGGTAAGCATGGTGGAGGGAGGGTGGCCCTGAATACTAGGGAAAATGAGCTGGTGATGGAAAAATTTGGGCACTCGGATGGTGCTAGTGAGCAGGGGAAAAGTGAATTCCAGGGTTTTGTGCAGAATGTGCCTTCTTTCCAGGGGATGAAAGCAAGATTCCTTGGGAGGAGGGGAAATTGCAGCTGGCCCTGGCTAGTGTGGTGTCCCCTCTTTGTCTGGATATTGAGAAACCTACCATGGTGGTTCCTAGTGCACTACAGTGTGGGATTCTTTCTAACTGTTATTTTAATCATAAAGACTCTTTCCCCACTGATCAATATTTTCTTTAATAGGATGTTATAAGGATGGATCAGAACATGACTATGATCATCAAGGAGAAGGCCCTTCTGGAGGTGGAATTCCATTTGGGAAGAAAAAGAAACCTGCGAGGGTCTCTTCAGATCTCCTAAATAGGAATCCAAGGAAGGACTATTCAACTTTAGCTAAGATAGTGTCCATGAGAGCCTCTTGAAAAGATAAGGAAGTTTCCCATGGCAGGGGAGGTCGTCCTATCAAGGCGTAGAGGAATGTGGAGCAGCAACATCTCATAGAGTATTACACTAAAAATACCTAAAACCTGATAAAATCCCTAACTAATACTAAAAATACCTAAAACCTAATAAAATCCTAAAATCTAAAAAATATAAAAATACATAAAAATACTAAAAACCCTAAAACCCTAAAAACCCTAAAAAACATAAAAACCCAAAAAACACTTAAAATATCAGAACCCATCAAAACCCTTTAAAACCAGTTAAAAACCTCAGACCCTAAAACCCTGAAAAACCGTAAAAACCATAAAACCATAAAAAACTCATAAAACTCCAAAATCACAATAAAACCTCAGAAAGACAATAAAAGATCCTAAAAATCCCTAAAAATCCCATAAAATCATTAAAAGTCCCATTAAACATTAAAAAATCCCTAAATAATACTAAAATACCTAAAAACCAACGAATTACCCTAAAACCCCTAAAACCCCCCAAAATACCCTAAAAACCGTAAAATACATAAAATCCCTAAAAACCACCTAAAACCCAAAAAACATAAAACCCCTTTAAATCCCCTAAAATCCATAAAACCCTTAAGAAACCCAAAAACCCATGAACCCCCCCCCTCAAATACAATAAAAATACATAAAATCCCTAAAACTCTAAAAAACCCCTAAAATCCCAATAGCCCTAAAAAACCCTAGAACCCCAATGCTCATTAGGATTGATGAAACCATGATGAAATTTAAAAACTAAAAGGGATTAAATTGGACCATACTTGGATAGTACATTTTATATTACAATAGGAATGATAGTGCATTAGAATCCCATTGTGTTCTGAATCATGATGATATTCAGGTTCATTCATTTAAGGAGTACTAAAAAATTATCACCCTCTAAATCTACTTTAAAGTAGATACTTTAACCATATACCTTGTGTATTCATCCTTATTGTGCACTAGGATATAGTCACTCTATAGGATGTTGGATCATTTAATTGAACTTAGAGTTCAAAATTGGATTTTTATTGGGGATTTCAACACTATCCTGAGACAGGGTGAGAAGATTGGACCCAATTTATATCGAACTATTATTAACGACTTCTCTCATTTCATGGATCAGTGTGACCTCACTGATGTTACTATTCCTAAAACTTTCTTTACATGGGGAAGGTTCAATATAAATGGAATACATGCTAGTAATATTTATAGGTGTTTCAATAAAATCTGTGACAGAAGTTCCCTCACTGATATATCTGGGTATACTCTCCCCAAGTTATACTCCGATCAGAACACCATAATTGTTGAGCTCTAGGAGGGTATCATAAGGTCAGAAACTATTCCCTTCAAATTCAATAATTCATGGCTCAGGGTTATTTGTTGGATGGATGTGTTTATCAATGGATAAAATAAAATCTTTCATAGAAGACCTCACTTCATTGTGGCTTCCAAGATCAATAAAATCAAATGTATTCTATAATAGTGGAGCATGAACTCCTTTTCCAGGCTGGATGAGAAAATTAATGCAGTTAAATCCTAGCGTTTCATCTTCCAAATTACCAACAAGTAGCAACAGATGCTTTCCCAAGGGGAGAAACAACTTCATTCTATGATGGATGATCTTATGTATCATAAGAAGATACTACCCATGAGTTAGTTCAATTTTAATTGGCTCAAAAATGTTGATAGTAATTCCAAATTATTTCACCATCTATATTGGGAGAATAAGGAAAATTAAATCTTGAATTCCCTCCATAATAATGATTCCACCTTCACAAAATGTGAATGATGTATCCAATGCTGTGGTGGATTATTTTAAGGATTTGTACAATGATGATGGTGTGGATTATTCCTGTCATATGATAGAAACCATTATGCTAAGGACTTATGGCACTTTTGAAGAGGTAGTCAAATATTAATTGTTTTTCTTTAAACATGGAAAGTGAAGTAGGCTCATATGGTTTTAGAAACAAGTTCTTCATGTTTTATTAGGACATTATGCATGTGGAAATCCAAAATTAAATCAGATAATTATTTCATGCCAACTCAGTACCACATAGAACCAATTCCATCTTTATTTATTTGATCCCAAATAAGGATAGAATTATTAACATAGGGGAGTTTAAGACAATTCCCATTGAGAGTACTATTCCCAACACAGTAACAAATATTTTGGTCATCAGGATGGTGAATCTTGTGTGTGATTTCATCACACCAAATCAATTTTGGTTAGTTCTTTGGAGGATTTTTAAAAAAATCATATATTCATATTTGGAAGGAATTACTATCATGAAGGTGGAAATGAAGAATAAGAATTTTTCTATAAAGCTAGATATCTCAAAGGCCTTTTACATAATCATGTGGATATTCATCTTCTACATTGATAATATGTATGATTTTCCCATCATGTTGATCATAATGGTTACCGCTATCTTGACTAGTACCATGGTATACATCCTTATCAATGGATCCCAAAAAAGGGTTCCTTTAATTATCACATGGAATCGGGAAGGGGGACCGTCTCTTAGGTCTTCATTCTTGCGATTGATAAAGATTATTTGAGCTACTGCATATTTGATCTCCTACAGACTGGTCCTTATAGACCAATTAAAGAAGGCATAGATCTTTACATTCCCTCACATCTTTTGTATTCTAATGACATTCTTCTATTTGGTAAATCCAACAAGACAACCACATATTCAATCAAAATTAACATCATTTATTATGATAGTGTTCCTAGGAAATCCATTAGTTGGGAAAAATCCTCTATATTCTTTAGAAATGTGGTTTAAACCTCCAGGAAACTACATATTTTTAGGTTCCTCAGGGTTAAGATGGGATCAATTCCATTTATTTATCTAGTTATCACTCTTTTTTGGGGGTAGGTAAGGAGAGGTCATATTGAGGACAAAAAAACTTGAATCACCCAAAAGCTATCCAAATGGAAAGTAAACTACTTATCTCAGGTGGGAAGGGTTTTCTGGATAAGTTTTTTATCACCTCCATGTCTATTCCTGATTTTTCCATCTATATATGGCTAGTTATTCTAGTCAAAATTCTACAAGCTATGATTATGAATTTTTCTTTCATAGTCTTCATTATTGATAGAAATCTTGTTTCTATGGCTTAGAAAGAATGAACTAATCCTATTGTTCTGGGAGAGTTGGGTGTTAAGGAACTGACGAGATTTTATGAATCCCTTCTTCGAAAGTTCACTTGGAACTTGTTAAACTCACATGACAATGGCATGGATTTTATTTGGGAGAGGTTCATGCAGAAACTCCGTGATGGGTTTATTGGTTAAATACCTTCATCTGTCTATCCAGAAATCAGATCATCATACAAGAATATTACATCTCACTCAAAATAAATTTTTTCAAAATAATAGAAACTGAAAATTTGGTCCACTACATGGCTTGAATGTCCCCTACATGAATTATCGACACCTCTTCATGATTTAAGGAACATGTCTATTTCTCACCTCAACCCATGAATTTGGGACGTTGATGTAATACTACGAGATAATATCATTATACAGATTCAAAGGTACACATACACTAACACTAACATCCTCGTTTGGAATCTAAACCTTATTGGGAAATTTAATACCGGGGAGTTCTACCAGCATAAATGTCTAGGGGAATTGTTCCCCCAACATGGATCTCAAAATTGAAGAGACCATTCATTCCACCATCAAACCATATGATACTATAGAAAATATAGAAGAACATGCTACCCATTGCAGATTAGTTGAAGAAGGATAATTTCAACATATCCTTGGGTTTTTATCTCTATCATCATTATGAGGAGATCATACAACAATCTTTTCTTCAGTGCATATTTTCAGCCGAGCTATCGTCTTACATGAATAATCTATTTGGGCTTCCCATTATCTTACATAACCCATTTTTTAACTTTCATAGAAACCCTTTTTGAATGAATTATAGTGAGAATATTCGCACTTTTCTACTTACTATTGCGACCACCTTGTCTCATATATATGGACTGCCCGAAATGTACTGGATTTTAATAGGGAACATCCCTCCTTCAATGGTGGATTAGTGGCTATTCATAATTCAGCCCCTGAAGCCTCATGTATAAAAATAGTTTTGATGGATAATGATGTCAATGATCCCATTATTTTATGAATTATTAGAGTTTCTAGAATGACAAAAAAACATATAGTTATTAAGGGTATTAGATGGATTCCCAAATTTCATCTTGGATCAAATTCAATGTAAACGGTGAAGCTTTTGGAGTACCTAGCCACTCGGAATGTGGAAGGGTCTTCCATACACATAAACTATTTATGAAAGGATCCTTTTATCATTTTTTGGGAATGTATGAACTAACAAATTTGATCTATGGGTAAGGATGAAGGCAGTCAAATTTTCAGTTCAATTCTAGTGGAACTTTTTTTTGGCATGAATATGACTCGATGCTTGCAATGGATTACCTCAAGAACAAGTTCATGTTATTTCCTTGGAGACTCCACTCATAATGGATTGAATGTCTCACCCTCTTCCAGACTGTCACTCCCAATGTCAGATATAACTATAAATAGGTGAACATGGGGGAAGATGTGTCATTCAAAAAGGCAATAGAGGAAAGGAGCTCGATGTGGTCCTTTGGCACACATCTTTTTTTTCTCCCCCTGTGGACTCAAAAATGAAGGGTGTTCTACACACCCATGATTTTAAACCCTCATTGTAGTGATCTGTTTCTATTTCTTAATAAAGTTTTGGGGACCTGTCATGCTTGGTCCGTAGCCTTCTTTTCCATAAAAGACATTAAAACCTTAAAAACCAATAAAAATATATAAAACCACTGAAATTCTTTAATAAACCAAAAATCTCAAAAAACAAATAAAAACAATAAAACCCTAAAAGCCTTAAAAACTAGACACCCTAAAAACATTAAAACCCATAAAACCAATAAAAATCATAAAAGATCCTAAAATCCCTAAAAACCCAAAAAATCACCTAAAAGGACCTACCAACCCCTAAAACACCCTAAAACCCATAAAACTCTAAAAACACTGCACAAACCTAAAATAATCTAACCACACCGAAAACCCTAGAATACCTTTAACTTAACCAAAAAACCCATAAAATCTTAAAAACACTAAAAAAGAAGAAAAAAAATCCTAAAACCCATAAAAACCCATAAAACCCAGAAAGAATTATTTAAAAAAAATCCAAACCCCCCCTAAGAAATACCAAAACTCAAAAAACCCTAAAAAACCTATGAAATCCCCTAAAAAACTAAAATCACATAAAACCATAAAAAACCTAAAACCTCCAAGAAACCCAAAATAACTTCAAAATGGTAAAACATTAAAATAACTAAAACCAAAAAAAACAAAAAGATCCAATAACATTAAAAATCCCTACAAACCCTAAAAAACCTAAAAATCATAAAAAGCATAAACCCCCTAAAAACCCAATAATATCCTTAGAAACCATAAAATCGATAGAAAAATAAAACCCCTAACACCCCTAAAACCCCTAAAAATTCTAAAGCGCCCAAAAAAGTCCCTAAAATGACTCAAATATTTAAAAGATCCTAAAACGCTAAAAAAAACTAAGACCCCATAAAAACCATAAAACCCCTAAAAGACAATAAAAACATTATAAGAACCTAAAACCCCTTAAACAACATTAAAAAAATCTGAAAACCCAAAAACCCCTAAACACATTAAAAACCCTAATAACCCTAAAACCCCCTAAAACCCTAAATAACTATAAAACCAATTAAAATGCATTAAACTCCGTAAATAAATAAAAACCTAAAAATATTTAAAACACTAAAAAAACCCTAAAAAGCAAAACCCTAAAAAAAATCTAAGAAACACAGAAAAATCTAAAAGTATTTAAAAATCCAAAAAAATCCAAAAACCCAAAAACCCATAAAAATCCCAAAAACCAAAAATTTTCAAAAAAACACCAAATAACCTTAAAACCCAAAGATTCATAAAAACCTCAAATTCTTATGAAACCATAAGATAACCTTAAACACTCTAAAACCCCTAGAAACTTCTACAAAACCCTAATTAATCCAATAACCTTAAAACCCCTAGAAAACTTTAACAAATATGTGAAACCCCTGAATAACCCAAAACTAGCAATAGAACCCTAAAACCCCAAGATAGCAAGAAGCCCTAAAAACCCCTAAAAAAACAATAAAAAAATTAAAACCATAAAAAACCCTGAAATCACTAAAAGCCCTCAAAAACCCAAAATACCATTGTAAAGCCTAAAAACTCTAAAAGTACCTAAAAACCCTAAAACCAACTAAAACCCCCTAACAGACCCTAAAAACTCTAATAACCCCCAAAAGACCGTAAAAACCAATAAAATACCTTAAAAATCTAAATAACCTAAAAACCAACTAAAAATGGAAAAGTCCTTAAACTCACTATCAAATACTGGAAACCCTAAAAACCATAAAAAGACCCTAAAACCCCAAAACACCTGAAAACCCCAACAAAACTCCCCAAAACCCTAAAAACTGTAAAAATCGATAAAAATAATAAAAAAAACAAACCACTAAAATCCCTTTAAATCCACTAAAACATTTAAAAACACAAAAAACCTATAAAAACTAAAAGTACCCAAAGCCCTTAATAACCTTAAAACCCTTAAATACCTTGAAATATAAGAAAAAATAGAAAACCGTAAAATCCATCTAAAACACAAAAATTACAAAAAATCCAAAAACCCATTAAAAAATCTAAAAACCCCTAAAAACCCAAAAAACCAAAAAATCATGAAGACTTCTATGAACCCTAAAACCCCATTAAAACCACTAAAAACACTAAAACCCATAAATACACTTAAAAACCACAAAAATAAAAATAATATAAAAAACCCAAAGCCCCAAAAATCGAAAAAACACTAAAAATACTAGGCATCCTTAAATGTAGTAAAACCCAAAAAACAACTAACACTAGAAATCAATAAAAACATTAAAACTGATAAAACCCTAAAAAAATTAAAAATCCTTTAAACCCCACAATACCATAAACTCCCCTAAAAGATCCTAAAACCCCTAAAAGATCCTAAAACCCCTAAAATCCTAAAAATAAAAAAAATCCTTTAAAACATTAAAAAATCTATAAAATACTCAAACCCTAAAACTTGAAAAATATATTTAAAAACACATAAAACACTAATATAAATAAAAACACATCGAACCCCTAAAAACACTAAAATCTACTAAAATACCCTAAAAACCTAAAACCCATAAAATCCCAGAAAGACATATTTTTTTAAAACCCCAAAAAACCACTAAAACAACCTAAATACCATAAAAACTATTAAAAATAATAAATAAATATACAAACTATAAAACCCCATAAAAACACTAAAAACCGTAAACACCCAAAAAATGCTAAAAACACAATAACCACTAAAAACTGTAAAAACCCTTAAAACCCCAAAAACACAACCCCCCAAACCATAAAATCATAAAAACCAGAAAAAACCAAAAAATCCGGAAAACCCTAAACCAATAAGAACCCTAAAACCTAAAGAAAATATTTTAAACCCCAAAAAGAATAAAAACTCCTAAAACCACTAAAAACCTTAAAAAACCATAAACACTATAAACCATAAAAATCCTAAAACCATTAAAAACTATAACATAATTAAAAACCCTAAAACTTCCTAAAACCTATTAAGACTACAAATATACACAAAAACCCTAAAACACACATAAAATTCCCCAAAACCCATAAAACACCCTAAAAGACTAAAAAACCCTAGGTACCCTAAAAGTCCATAAAACCAATAGAAACGTCTAAAAATACTAAAACCCTCAAAATCCTAAAAACCTACAATCCATAAAAACTGAAAAAACATAATACCATAAAAACCCTAAAAATCATTAAAACCCTTAATAACCTGTAAAAATAATTTTAAGACCCTAAAATCACTAAAAAAATGAAACCACTAAAAAACCCTTAAACCCCTAAAACGATATAAAACTATTAAACCCTAAAACCCCTTATTAATGTCCTAAAAATAGAATGGAAACATAAAAACCCAAGGAAAACCCTAAAAACAATGAAAATACTAAATGTAATAAAAAATTCTAAAAATCCTAATTGAAAAAACAGAGCCCTACAAAACCCAAAAATCCCAAAAAACAATGAAAACCACTAAAAATTCAACAAATGCTATGAAATCATTAAAACCCTTAAACCCTTAAAAATTGTTAAATCTCTATATTTTTTAAATGGAACCTAACCCCACAAATCTTAAAAACCCTAAAAACACTAAAAAACCCTAAAGCACAAAAAACTCTCAAAGCCCAAAAATCCAAAAAATCCCAGAAACCCATTAAAAAGTAAAAAACATAAAATCTATAAAACATTAAAACCCCTTTAAAAGCCTTAAAACCCTCAAGACTATTAAAAAACAATTTAATAACCTAAAAATACCTAAAATCCATAAAAATCCTTAAAACCCTTAAAACCACAAAAAAACCATTGAAATCACTAAAACCCTAAAGACACTAAAAACATAAAAACATAAAACATAAAAACCCTAAACCACTAAAAACCATCTAAAACCCTAAAACACCTAAAAAACCAAAAACACATTAAAATTCATAAAAACCCAAAAACCCCTTAATAATTCTGAACCACTAAAAACCATTAAAACCCCTAAAATAATAAAATCCCAAAAAACCTTGAAAAAATGCCCAAATCCCTTAAAATCATGGAAATAACCTAAAACCAAAAAAAATATATAAACCCAAAGAAATCATAAAAATAACTAAAAAACTATAACTACTACGATACCCTAAAAACACTAAAAACTTTGATCGACTATAAAAACCCTAAAATACCATAAAATGTAAAAAATATTAAAATAACATAATATCCCCAAAAAGACACTAGAAAAACTTTAAAAAACAAAAAAAAAGGACATAAAAACCATCAAACCCCTTAAAGTATAAATAACCCCTAATGGACCATCAAAACCATAAAAAATACCCAAAAGACAAATAAAATCCTAAATCCCAAAAAGAAACCTAAATCACCAAACACCACTAAAGGATCTTTAAAATCCTAAGGAACCCTAAAAACCCTAAAAAACACTAAAGAATAAAAAAACCATTTGAGATCCTAAAATTAAAAAAAAACCCCCCTAAAATAGCATAAAAAATAAAAACCCAAAAAGACCCTGAAATATCTAAAACACTAAAAAAACACTAAATCCCCTTAAAATACACTAAATGTCCCTAAAAACAATAAAAATAATAAAGGACCCAAAAACCCCTTTAACCATAACATATCATAAAAAACCCAAAAACCCATAAAATCATAAAAACACATAAAACACTAAGACACTAAAAAACAATAAAATGAAAGAACACCAAAATAATCATAAAAAACCCATTAAAACCCTAAAAACCCAAAAAATATCTAAATCCTCTGAAAAACCATAAGAACTCTAAAACCACTAAACCCCCTTAAAAGACCTAATAACACTAAAACCCCCAAAAGGACGAAAAATACAAAAACAAACTAAAAAAATCTGAAAAACAATGAAAATCTAAAATCCCCTAAAATATCTAAAAATACCTAAAACCATAAAAACCCTATAGATCATAAAATACCTAAAACCAATAAAAACCTTTAAAACCTTAGAAACCCTAAAAACCTAATAAACCTAAAAACCCAAATATACCGTAAAACCTTAAAAATAATTAATACCGTTTAAATCCTTAGAAACCTTAAAAACACTTGATAAAAATTTAAACACATTAAAACTGAAAAAACCATAAAAATTTTGAAATCCCAAATAACTCTAAAATCCATAAAATGAATTTAAACCATCCTAAAAGGCCTAAAAACCATAAAATCCTAAAAAATCATAAAATCCTTATAGACCCTGCAAAACCCTAAAACCCTCAAAAACACTCAAAATAAAAAAACCATAAAACACATAAAATTCCCTAAAGGGCCCTAAAAACACATGAATACCCCTAAAAGAGCCTTTAAAACACAGAAATAACCAAAAGATCCTTAAAACACCATAAAAGATCATAAAATACCTAACTACCGTAGAAGGCTCTAAAACACAAAAAAACTAAAAGACACTAAAAATTCTAAAAACCCTAAAGACTGTAAAATACCTTAAACCCCCTGAAAGATTGTAAAAACCCTAAACCCCATTAAAGGACCCCAAAAACCCTTTAAACCCCAAAAAGTCCCTAAAAACTCTAAAACACCTATAGTACCCTAAAACCCCATAGAACACCAAAAGAAACATAAATACCCTAAATTTTCATAAAACCCTCAAACCCCCTAAAGTAATCTAAAAAGTCTTAAAATGCTAGAAGACCCTAAAATAACCTAAAAACACAGAACCCCTAAGAAACCATAAATGCCCTAAAACCCTTTACAAACCCTAAAATCCTCTAAAACCTTAAATGATGCTATAGAACCCCAAGAACACTAAACAACCTTAATGAACCCAAAAAATCATATAATAACCAGAAAACTGAAAATAAATTTTAAAGCCCCAAATAATCATAAAACCCCTTAAAGCCGCTAAAACCCCTGAAAACCCTAAACCCCCAAAAAACCCCAAATCCAGTTAAAACCACTAAGACCCCTAAAAATACTAAAAACCCCAAAACCAATAAAAAAACTTATAAATGATAAAACAACAAAAAAGACCCTAAAAACACTAAAAAACCATTAAGAACCATTCTAAACAAAAAATGGTATTGATATCTGTGATCAGTAATAATATAAAATATGGGAATTCACCAACACAAGTGGTTGTTGTTGGTGAAAAATATGCTCAATGTATAAATATAGTAATATGATTAATAAAAAATCTAAACAAAAAATAAAATAATGTTTTTCTCCTCAATCTGTATACACAAAACAGTAGGGGATTTATTGAACTATGTATAAACAAAATACAATAAGGATTAATTCAGCAGACTTACCCATTCAAATCCTAGGAATTGAATAGTAGTGTGAGTAACACCGGAAAAGAAATACCTATACAGAAAAACATGAACAGAGTTATGAATATGAAATAAATGTATTTTTAGCAATTGAATTGTTTGTAGTAGGGGAATAACCATGAAAATCAACATCGACTACAAAGTTATCACCAAACTATCCCAAGAGATAGTATGAATTGCTTCAGAAATTAGCTGTCCTGAAGGAGTAACCAGATCAATCTTCACATAAATTATAGGTGTCAACTAGCATGGATCCTGCTCGTGGAAGGTGTCGGTTCTCCTGACACACCGATCCGAGGAGGAACACAAGATGAAGGTAGTGGAGGAGAGGGACGCGCGATGAAGGGGATGGGAGGAATCAAACACGGGGTGGAGGAACGAAATGGAGAAACCAAAAATCCCTAAAAGCCCCTAAAATTTTAAAAAAGCATTAAAGAACCTAAAAAAGGAAAAACCAAAAATCCTAAAAAACACTAAACACCTTTAAATACCCTCAAAACCCTAAAAGCATAAAACTGTTCGAAACCCCTGGAACCCCTTAAATATACCAAAAATCATAAAACCACTAAAAACCTAAAAATAATAAAAAACCTAAAAATACAAAAAACACTAAATCCCTAAAAACCCTTATAAACTCAAAGAAAACCCCAAACACCCATAAAACCCAAAAACCCAGAAAAATGTTAAAACCCCTAAAAAACTAAAAAACCACTAAAACTCAAAATAACCTAAAAATTCAAAAATCTAGACAACCTAGAAACCTCAAATTCCATAAAAATTTAAAAATAATAAAAACTAAAAAACCCTAAAAATACTAAACACCTCTAAAACCATAAAACCCACAAAAATGAATGAAACCAAAAACCCTTGAACCTCTAAAACCCAAAATAAATTTTTAAAAAATAAAAACCCTAAAATCTCTAAAAACACCCTTAGAACCCCTAAGAACCCCTGAAACCCTTAACACCCCTAAAAGACCTTAACCCCCAAAAAACTAAAAAACCATAATAAACCCTCACACCCACTAAAGACCACAAAACACTAAAATCCCATAAAACACCCTTAAATCCATAAAAAAATATAAAAGACCCCAAAAACCAATAACATACCCATATAACCCTTTAGAAGTTTTATCCCCCAAAAAATCTAAAAATCTAAAAACCCATGAAAACCAAAAAACCCTAAAAAACAATAAAATCCCAAAAACAATAAAAACACTAAAAAACATAAAAACACTAAAACTCAATATAAACAATTAAAACCATATTAAACACTTAAATTCTAAGAAAAGGTAAAAGTGACATAAAAACCCTAAACCCCCTAAATCCATGCAACCCCAAAAAATCCATAAATACCCCTAAACCCCTATAAACCTAATGAAGGATAAAACCCCTTAAATCACTAAAATAATTAAATCCCAAAAAAATAAAAACACCGATAACATCCTTAAAAACATAAAATACCCTAAAACCTATAAAAACCATAAAATACCCTAACAAGAAAAAAAACTATAAGAAATACCTAAAAATGTAAAAATCAAAAAACCCTAAAAACAAAAAAATACTCAAAACCCCTAAAAAACCTAAAAATTACAAAAACCCTAAAATAACACTATAAATCATTTAAATTCATAAAATCCGTAAAAACCAAAAAACCAAAAAAATCATAAAATCCCTAAAAACCAAAATACCCAAGAAACCCCCTAAAACCCTAATCACTACTTAAAAATTGAAACCATAAAGACACTAAAAAACCTAAAAATATTTTGAACACAAAAAATACCATAAACCCTCCTTAAAACCCTAGAAATAACCAAAAACCCAAAAAACCCTAAAACCCATGAAAACAGTAAAAAACCATATCCCCCCTAAAAATTTAGAACCATTAAAAATCTAAAAAATCTAAGAAATAATAAAACCATAAAAACGTGAAAAACCCAAAAATAGATCAAAAACCCCAAATATTCCCTAATAACCCACAAAAAATCCTAAAACCCACAAAAAACTTTTAAAATCTATAAAATCGCTAAAACAGCTCTTGGAGCCTCGGCAAATCGGGATCTCCCCACAGTAGTCGCGACTTGCATTGGTGGTTCTTGGTGGTGTTGGCCCTTGACGGTGGCGGCTTCAGGCGACTCTCGACGGTACCCATCTTTAATAGTGATCTTGTTTTTTACGGATCGGGATGGTTTTTGGTGTCGATCTTTGGTGGTGTTTGGGATCTGGGTGCGACTGGCTTTGGCGGGTCTGGTTTGAACAGTTGATGAGAGATTCAGGCTCTTTTTTGGACAAGAGATGAACCAAATATATTCGGAAAGAGAGTTGGAGCCTCCATGAATGAGTCAACAGCTTCGACATCTTCAGCGGTGGAGGGAGATTCAATGGCAGCATGGATTCTGGTCTCTTCGACAATTCTTGGAGGCATGGACTGGCTATGGACCATCCTCAGCGTAGCGTTGTAGGACAATGGTGGAGCAGTTCAGATCTGGGATTTCCATCATGCGGCGGTTCGGTTCCATGGAGGTGCGGGTCAGATCTAGGTGATACGGTAAGTGGATTTGCATATCTTGGTCTCTTTTCTGCTGTGAGGAGTGTTCTTGGCAGCATTGGTCACCTGCGGCCTCTTTCGGCTTCTTGGCGGTAGGGTTCTCCTAATGTCTTTGGCGGTTTGGTTTTCTCCGAATGGAGGCCTGGCCTTTTTGGATCCATGATGCTGAACGGTGGGTGCGACAGGATCTGAGATGTTCTGGAAATAGCATGCCTGCTTCCATGCTTGGATCTGGTTTTCCAGATCTGAGTCTGGGAGGGTTTTTCTAGATCTCTTGGCTTTTTGACGGGTGTTGGGGGCTGCAGAAAGTGAAGGAGCAGGTTCGTGCTTCTGTTTCCTTAGTTTCGCCTTTGGTTTATGCTGCTGATGAGTTTCTGGAAAAGTTGAGTTGCGTCCAAGATGCTATGGTGGAATGTGGTCCTTTGAGCTATTGCTGGTTTGGTTGTGAGTCGTTGCTGAAGTTGGATTTGAGGCAAGATGAGATGGAGGTTGATGGATGTGGTGCTAGTTTGGTTTTGAATAGCTATGGGTGTGGGATTTTTGTTCTGGTGAGTGTGCTGGATGTTGTCTGGTGTGTTGCTGGTTGCTGTTTGACAGGAGGTGAAGATTCCTGCGTCTGGTTGCGGTGCTTGTGCTGTGGTTTGATGTTGCTGGTTCTGATTGGCTGTGATGTCGGATTTGGTGTTGTTGGTTGCTGGGGCTGGTTGGTTTGGATGTGATGCTGCTGTGTTTGCTGTGATGATTGGATGTGGTGCTGCTGGATGCTGGTACTGGCTAGATGTGACGTGATGGTGCCAATTTTGTGTCTGTTTTTGAGTCTATCTCTTTCTTTGTTTTTCTTTTTTTTGGTGTGGGTTGTTACAGGTTTTGGGTGTGGGTTGTTTGACCCCTCCCCTCCCTTGTCTGTTATGTCTCATTTTTTCTTTCTAATAAATTTGGGGGGGCCGGGAATAGCCCGACCCTCGCATCTACCTTGCCCTAAACCCCCTCAAAAACCCAAAAAACATAAATACACTTATGACCTCTAAAAACATTAAAATCACTTAAATACCAAAAAACCTGAAATCCTTATAGATCCTAAAAACCATAAAAATTCCAAAAAGTCCCTTTATAACCCTAAAATAATCCCTAAATTCGAAAAAACCCCCTAAACAACTAAAAACCCAATGAACCTACAAACAATCCTAAATCCCCTTAGACCCTAAACGCCCATAAAAACTCTAAATCCATTGAAAACCACAAATAATACATAAAAATACATAAAAAATATAAATACCCTAAAAATCATAAAAAACTAATTCCATAAAAATCCAAAAAAACTCTAAAAACCATAAGACCCCTTACATCCCTAAAAACTATAAAATCCCTAAAAACATTTCAAAAACTATAATAAACCTAAAAACATATAAAGACCTCTAAAACCCACCAACCAAACCCTAAAAAATATAAAAAACCCTAAAAACATAAAAACCCCCTAAGAACCTCTAAAACCACAAAAAACCTAAAACATTTTAAATATCCTGAAAACCCCAAAAAACACCTTAAAACATCATAAAACCCCCAAAACTCTAAAACATTAAACATCATAAAAAATAAAAAAAACCATATAAACTTTAAAACCCTAAAACCCCTAAAAACCCCAAAATCAACCTAAAAACATTTAAAAACCTGAAAATGTTTAATACACTGAAAACCCAAAAAAATCATAAAATCCAATTTAAACCCCTAAAACCCCTAAAACCCCTAAAAACATAGATAACCATAAATAACACAAAAACCTCTAAAAACCCCAAAAACATGAAAACCCCATAAAACCAACTAAAACCCCTAAAAACCCTAAAACATATTTAAAATCCTATAACCCCAAAGAACCATTAAACAAAAAAACCATTAAAAACCTAAAGACCATTATGACTATATGAACCCTATAACACTAAAAACCCTAAATAACCTAGAATAACTATAAGAACATAAAAATCCTAAAAACCCTCAAAAAACTAAAAAATCCACTGAAACACTAATAACCATTTTAATATCCTAGAAATTCATTAAAACCCCTACAAATCCTATAAATCCCAAAAAAACTCTAAAGCCCCCTAGAATCCCTAAAACCCCTAAAAACCATAAGAAACACCTAAAATCCTACCCAAACTAATACCCCTAAAAATATTTTTTAGAAAAATAATAAAAACACTAAAAATGTTAAAAACTCTTAAAACTCCTAAAAATTCCAAAAAGCCTAAAAACGTGAAAAAACTAAAAATTATAAATCCACCTAAAAGACCCTAAATGGCTTTAAAAACCTAAAAATAACTAAACCTCCTAAAACCCTAAAACCCTGGAAACCCTAAACACAATTAAAACCCCCCAAAACATTGAAACCACTAAAAACCTTAAAAGGCCATAAAACCCTAAAACCCCTGAAAACCCTAAAAGAAACAAAAAATCCAGAAAAACAAAAAAACACAGTAAACACACTTGAACTATAAAAAAATATAAAAACTCTAAAAACCCATTAAAGAAGCCCGAAATCCCTAGAAACCATAAAAGACCCCAAAAATTTAAAAACCCAAAAACATGAAAAAAAACACAAATGAACCCAAAAACCGAAAAACCCCTATTGAACACTGAAAACACCAAAATATTTTAAGGAACCTAAAACCATAAAAAATATGAAAACCTTAAAACCTTAATGTTTCATAAAAACACTAAAAACAGAAAGGCCCTGAAATCTTAAAAACACCAAAATAACAATAAGAAATCTAGAAACCAAATAAACATAAAAGACCCCTAAAATCCTAAAAGACCCTAAAACCCGTAAAAACCCATAAAAGGCCCTAAAAATCCAAAAAACTAAAAGAACCTAATAACCCTAAAACCCCGAAACATATAAAATACCCCAAAAACTAGAAAAAAATTAAAAAACCTTAAGAATAGTAAAACCCCTAAAATAACCTAAACCCCCTAAACCCAAAAAAACCCTACACCATAAAAAACAACAAAGACTACTAAAATACATTAAAACCCATAAAACCCGAAAAACTCTAAAAACCATAAAAAAACACCTAAAACCCAAAAGGCCTAAAAACTCTAAAAACGTTATAAATAACAAAAATACTAAATCCCCTATAAAATATTAGAACCACCAAAATCCAAAAGGACTGTAAAACCCCAAAAGGGACTAAGAACTATAAAATATCCTAAAAGACAATAAAAAAATTAATCCCTAAAAACCGTAAAACCCCTAAACACCCTAAAAGGTCCAAAAACCCCTAAACAACCCTAAAATACCTGAAAACTTTAAAGGACCATATAGACCAAAAAACCCCAACACCCCAATACCCTAAAAACCATAAAAACTATAAATTACCTAAGAATAAAAAAACTCAAAAAACCCTCAAATCCCTAGAAGCTGCTAAAAACCATAAAACTATGAAAGTTATAAAAATCATAAAAACCCAAATATCTTTTAAACCCTAAAAAGAATAAAAACACTAAATACCTAAAAAACATAAAAACACTACACAACCAAAAAAATATAAGAAAACCCTAAAAACCTAAGAAATCCCTAAAACCCTAAAAACCATCAAAATCCCCCAACCCCCTAAAAATCCCTATAACATCAAAAAAAATAAAACTTTTGAAATCCAAAAACCCCTAAAAACATAAAACCCCTAAAACCTAATAAAACCCTCAATACCATAAAATAATAAAACCAATAAAAAACCCCGAAACACAAAAAATCCAAAAAAAACCCTAAAATCAAAAAACCCAAAAAAAAATCCAAAAACCCATCAAAACACTAAATCCCAAAAAACACCTAAAACCCAAAAATACCCACTAATCCTATTAAAACCATAAAACCAAAAAACATTAAAAAAATAAAAAAGACAAAAAACCGTTAAAACCCATTAAAATCCTAAAAACCCTAAAACCCCCTAAAACATCTAAAACACCTAGAAGACCCAAATACCCAATAAATACCATAAAAACCCATAAACACCATTAAATTCCCAAAAAACTCTAAAAACTATGAAAAACCATAAAAATAATAAATCCACAATAGACCATAAAACCAGAAAACCCAAAAAATGATTTGAAAACCATAAAACCCTCTTCAAACCCTTAATACCCTTAAAACCTATAAAACCAGTAAACCCTAGAAAGAATTACACCCCCTAAAACCTCTTTAAAATCCTAAAAACATTAAAAAACATTTAATCCCCTAAAATCACTAAAAACCCAATAAAACACTATAAGACCTTAAAAATCCCAAAATCCCTAAAAACAATAAAATCCACTAGGAAAGCCCAAAAAACCATGAAATCCCTAAAAAAACTAAAAACCTTAAAAATGCTGAGAACCCAGAAAACCATGAAAAAATTGCCAAACCCACCAAATACTATATATCCTAAAAATAATAAACCCAATAAAACCCCAAAAATACTAAAAAACTATTTAAACCCCTAAAAAACCCCAAAAATCCTAAAAAACCCTAAAACCCCAAAGAAATCCTAAAAACCTAAAATGACTGTAAAACCCTTTAAAATACACTAAAAACCCAAAACACTAAAAATTGAAAAAAACTTTAAGAATCCAAAGTACCATAAATATGAATAAAACCCAAAAAAATATAAATACCCTTTAAAACCCTAAAAGGCTATAAAACTCATAAAACACTGAAAGCCTTAAATCCCAGAATAACTCTAAAAACAAAAAAACCCTAAAATCCCATAAAAAAACTTAAAGATAATAAAATCCTAAATTCCTAAAAACCCATAAAATCCATAAAACCCCTAAACACCCTAAAAAGTCAAAATCCCTCTTAAAATCCTAAAAGACCCTAGAATCCCTAAAAACACTAAAAGACATTAAAAACCTAAAACCAGTAATTGGATCAAAAAAATACTTCAAACACATAAATATAATAAAAACCACTAAAAACTATAAAATCCTAAACAACCCTAACAAAACATAAAAACCCTAAAAACTCTAAAACCCCATTAAAGGTCTTAAAAATGATAAAATACCATAAGTTACTTGAAACCCCTTTAAATACCTAAAACCCATAAAACCCATAAAAACCGAAAATCCTTGAAGTAGCTAAGAAATATAAAACTCCTATTAACCCAAAGAAAACCCTAAATTCATAAAAAACCATCAGAATCCTAAAACTCTAAAATACCTTAAAGACACCATAAAAACCATAAAATCCCTAAAACCCTCTAAAACCCTTCAAAACCATAAAAATATGAAAATTCTTAAAACCTCTAAAATTACTAAAAACCCTAAAGATACAGAAACCCTAAAAAATAAACAAAACACTAAAACATTAAACACATTAAAACAATAAAAACCCAAAAAACCCCAAGAAATAAATCTTTACCCAATGCATTGTATGGATATATATAGGTCCCACCAATATCATAATGAAATTATTATTACTTGTGGCACAAAACCTAAATCATTCATCCTATCATAACCTAAGAAATAAAATGGGTTTCTTAAATATCATTCCATCATAACATAATCCCTAAAAAAGATAATTCCATAATTAATGAAATTGAATCATAGTAATAATAGTGATTTAAATATAACCATATTTAAGAGTGTCATCATATATAGAAAATAATTTTGATAAAACACTTGAATATAGTTGTTGAGGAAAATACCCCTTCTTCTTCATAAACATTTTCTTTTCCCAAAATACTGCGAAATTTGAAAAGAAAAAAATTTAGTTGAAAATAAACTTGAAATAGTCTATAGTAATATTCATGTAATTGAGGCTCTATAAAACCATAAAAATCCATTCATTTCATATTAGTTAAAAAAAAATTCAATTTTACTTTTTCTGGAAAAGTCAAAAAGTACCTCATATGGTAAACAAAAGAAATATTCCTTCCATACCATGTAGTAAAAGTAAAAAATGGGTAAAAATGAATTTAATAAAATTTATAATAATAGTAAAAATTTTATGAAAATAGTTTTAGGAAACATGGACATTGATGATAAATATATTTCAAGTAAATACATACGTATAAACAATCTCAGGTAAAAATGAGATTGAAAAATTATCCCTTACCTTAGGTTTGATTTCTTCTGTACATGTTTGAAACTCATGTATTATGGGATTAAACATATTATTAACTTTTAAAATAACCATAATAATATTTATGATATCATATAGGATTCATTTACGACTTTATATTACCCTTTTTATTACCCGTTCATTTTTCAATTCCATGTTAAATCACCTTTTTGGGTAATAATCATTTATTAATCGTACATGTTTTGAATTTTTATTCTTGATATTTTTACTTATATGATTATTTAAATACTTACAAAATGTAAAAAATAATTCATATATATCATAAATTTATAGTATAGAAATATATATATATATCAAATAGATAGATAAATAAAATAGAATGCACCTTTCATGGACATGGTAGGTCGTACGTACGTATGAATGATGCTTCCATTTCCTTATTGAATTGAATAGAAGAAAGTAAATGATATATATATATATACACCCACACACATAAATATAGTAGCATTATTATGTCATATATTTCATGATTATTTATAATATATACTTTCTTATCATTCTTTAATTGTTAACATGGAGAATGAATCTCATCGCGTCGTGGAGACGATAAGCCATACGGATGCAAGAGCGATGGTATAGTTCCCATAATTATAGAATGGTATTGAATTGGATAGTGTATAATATCCCAGAATTAGTATCATCTTATAATAATAATATATATTTGTTATTTCCACCATTATATGAATCCAAGTAAAGTGGTGGTGAAAAAAAGATTACACCACATCGTGGAGTTAGTAAGTCGTACGTACGCACGCACGATGATTTCATTTTTTATACGATGGATAGAGGGTAAAATAGGGTTGTTTCATATTTATAATAACATATCATTATATGAGTGATAATTATGTAATTACATTATAATTAAACAACTAATTAAGTGTAAGTATAAGAAGAAAGAAATTTTAAACAGTCTATAGAAGAGATTACCCCTTCCCCGACATGCCTCCTTTAAATCTCATCGTAGGGCACTAGAGTTGATCTTTTGAGGAGACTAGAATATGTATAATGTAAATAGGTAAGTTTATAAGATAAATGTCTAGGGTTTTTCCTTTCATGAAGTCTCAAAATGCAGTTAAGAGGAGAGGGAGGATGTACCCTTTTATAATAGAGGTGAGGGGAATTTCAGGAAAAATATTTAAATATTAATTTATTATAAAAATATTTTATGTTTCTAATAGCTCAAAATTAATTTATTTTGATAAAAAATGATTATGGGTCAAAATAATCTCAAACAATAGGTTTTAGACATGTTTTGGTCCTAAAATTATCCTTATCTTTTAGATTTAACCCTTTGTAAAATAAGTTAACTCTAACCATGACCTCTTGTATTCTAAAACTACATGGTTAATATCTTTACAATAAAATTCCAAAAGAAACTAAAGGGTTTATTTATTAAATTTTTATCACTATAAAATTTATTTGGATGAAATTTCTATTTTTAGTATTTTTATATCATTTAATAAAATAGTATTTGATTTAAAAACACATTTATATCAATTCTAACACTATTTAGCAATTGATTTTTGTTAAAGTCAAAATAACTTGATTACTAAGAAAAAAGAGAATTAAATAATCCCTAAAATTTTAATGTAATCCATAAAATTCATGTATGAAATCTTAATTTTCAAATTAAATTTATTTTAATATTTATAAATTCATTTATTTGTATATTTCATTAATGAGGTAATCACTACGACAAAATTCTGTCATAAATAAATATATTTATCTAATGTATATAAATTATAAATAAAATATGATGATGTATGAAATATTTTTAGCTTCATAATGACAATTTATATAAATATATATTAGTTATATAACCCTATATTAAAATTTATTTAGTAAAAGATATATGTTTATGTTATAATTTTCTTTACATTAAATTAATTCTTATAAAATGTAATTTTCACATCCAAGTGAATCCCTGGGGTCCTCAAACCAACCCAAGGATGAACATGTATAGACATATCTCATAAAAGAGGATTAAGGAATGTTTTTTGGTAGTTTAATATTATTATAATATTACTTTTTACCCATATTTACGAGATGTACCCTTTAACCATGCTAAATAAAATAATTACTAAAGTTACTATTCATAATGTCAAAAAAATAAAAGGTACCTATACAAAAAATTATGACTTTATGATTCCAAATATGGAATACATTTTTTTAATTCAAAACAAAACAAATGCAGTAATTAATTTAAAATTAATTTCTGTTGTCAAAACCAAAATGCAGATTTTTAAGAAGTAATAACTATCAAAAGATTTACATGTGTTTTTGTGAAATTTCAATGTTAAATTACTTAAAATGACCAAATTATGATAAAATGTTAAAAACTTAATCCAATTACACATTTAAACCAATTAAAAAGATAATCTAGCTATATTAATAAATTATATGAAAAGGCAGTTTTTAATTAAAATTCAATATTTTTCATTATTCATAAAAATTTGAATTTTATAAAAATATACCAATAATTCAAAAAAAGTAAATTTGTATGTCCTAATTCTATATAATATGTTTATTTTGTAAAATTTTTCTTATAAGAGTGTTAAAAAATATATTTAGAGTTGGTGCACCATCAAAAGGCAGTAAAATTACATTTTTTTAAAAAATATTGTTTTATATGAAAAATTGATTTTGTTCTCATATCGTGTTCTCGAAAATGTGTAAGATGAATTCTAATGTTATATAAAATTCAAAATGTGGTTAATAAAATTCATAAAATATAGTTTATATCCCATTAAATAATAATATTTTAATAATATATCATTGTTTAGTAAAACTCTGTATCGCGTACAATGCAAGCTATCAAGGAAGGTCGCTCTTGCGTGTAACGTAGGCCAAGTCAGTGTTGCATGTAGTGCATGTTTCCATTGGTGTTTCTTATAACATAATTGAAACATAGTTCATTTATACATTTAAAAAATCTATACTCAGTGTTTCATAAAATGAATTATATCAAAAGAACATGAAATTGTGTGTAACACAAGCCAAGAATAGTGTTGCTTATACTGCAAGGTAATATGACATTGCGTATAGCACAAGCTAATCTTGGTGTAATATAAAACATAAAATAAATTAAAAGAATATATCTCATAAAATATCAGGGGTGTCACAACCTACCTTATAATCCTAAACAAACACTCTGCTAACCTTAACCTTTGATTCAAGATAAAACAATCATAACCACCATGAGAATAACTCCACAAAAATAGGGATTATGTGACTTAGAAGAGGAGGGGAAACCCAGAAGTTTATTTTCTATAAAATAAAATAAAACTATCTTGTAGACTCACTTGAGACTTTTAATCATAATAAATGGCACATCTAACACCATAAATCAATGTAGAACAACTCTTGGAAGTGGATGGAGATTATGGATCACATTGTGGTCTTCTAAGAGAAAATGAGGAAGAAAATCAGGTGAATTAATATAAAGATCTAAAGGTAAAAATGATAAAATTTACAATTTTAATGAGCCAAATAGTTCAGAAAATGGTGAACCAACCATGAGGTCTCCATTACCTATGTTGAAATCGAGTCTCACAGTTATTTGGGCCACCTAGATGGTTTAAGAAATGTGAAGAATCCATGTGAATAGATCCATTCAACCTCACCCGATCTACAAGAAAACCCATACACAGTTTCTAAACCATGATCCTCCCTAACTCATGCCACACTATCATGGAGAATAGTTAGAAATAATCATGTAATAACCATGCACCATGAACTATATGCTCTTTTTTTAACAGTTTTTAGGACTCCCTAAACATGATTGAGACCTTTTGTAATACTCAGAATCATTTATGAGCTATTAAAATCGATTTCAATGAAAACATAAAATAAAAATGTACCCCATAAAATGGTCAGGATTTTACACTAAAAACCCCTAAAACCCCTAAAAAATCCTAAAAACCCACTAAAAACTTGAAACCCATAAAACCCTTAAACCCAAAAAAATTAGAAACTACCCTAAGAACCATAAAACCCCGAAAAGACCATAGAACACCCAATACCCCTAAAATCCCATAAAACATCTTAAAATTCTCCAAAAACCAAAAAAACCTTAAAATACCCTAAACCCATTAAACAATATAAAAAATAAAGAAAACCCCTAAAAACCTAAAATCCATAATGAAATCTAAAAATCCCTAAAACCCCCTAAAACCAATAAGAACAATAAAAACCATAAAATCCTAAATAAATACTAAAACCCTAAAACCTTAAGCTCACAAAAATACTAAAAACCCATGAAAACCCTAAAACCCCTAAAATTTCTAAAAACCACTAAAACCCCTAGAAAAACTACAAAACCTATAAAATGATAAATAAACCCTTTAAAAATTGAGTTAAAAAAATAATAACCATAAAAAAAATAAAAAAAATAAAAAAAAACAAAAAACCACTAAGAACCCAAAACCCCAAAAAACACTAAAACCCTTAAATTCCCTAAAACCCATAAAACTATAAAAAGTCCTAAAATCCAATAATTATCCTAAATACACTAAAACAACCTAAAACTAGTAAATTATCATAAAAACATACAACCCCTAAAACCCTTAACATACTTAAAAACATGAAATGATCCTAAAACCCATAAACAATCCTAAAAGAAACTAAAACCATAAATCCCATAAAATACCATAAAATACACTAAAACCCCTAAAAGACTATAGAAATCCTAAAATCCACATAAGGGACCTAAAAACCCTAAAAGGCCTAAAATACCCTAACAACTTAAAACACCCTAAATGTCACTAAAAATTGTAAAAACCCTGAAGGACCCTAAAATCCTTAAAACCTCTTATGGACCCTAAAAACTCAGAAGGACCCAAAATAATCATAAATTCACTAAAGGACCATAAAAACACCCAAAGGACACTGAAAATCATAAACATTCAAAAATAACCTAAAAACCCTAAAAACACATTATCTCCCTATGACCCTAAAAAACCTAAATGATGCTAAAAACCCTAAAAGGTACTAAAATGCCTTAAAACCCTCAAAAGAACCTAAAATACCTAAAATAAATTAAAATTCCTTAAAATCTCATTAAAAACATAAAACTCTAAACAACCCTAGAATCCTTAAAAATACTAACAAACCTATAACCCCTAAAAAAACAATAAACTAGTAAAAACCCTAAAATATCTAAAACCACTAAATCCCCTAAAAAGATTTTAAAAACCAGATAACCCATAAAAACATCCAAGGAACCTAAAACCCCTAAAGTCTTAGAGGATCCCAAAGACCCTAAAACCCTAAAAGTCATAAAAAACATTAAACACCCCAAAAAATTACTAACACTCCTAAAAAATCCAAAATGTACCTAAAACTGAAAATGACATTGTAACCTTAAACGATCCAAAAAATCCAAAAAACCCATATATGAACCTAAAAACCCAAAACACCATAAAATCCCTAAAAAATCAAAAAACTCTAAATGTCCCTAAAACAACATAAAATTGTTAAAGGAACAAAAAAATCAAAATACCAACTAAAATCATGAAAAGTCCATAATTACCTAAAACCCTAACAAATATTTAAACCTCTAAAAACTCTTAAAAACCTAAAAACCTTATAAAACCTATAAAAATAATAAAACCCTAATTTCAATATAAACCCTAAAACCCATAATGGCCTAAAAATCTAAAAACCCAAAACCCAAAAACCCCATTAAAAAAAGTTAAAAACCAAAAAAATCCAAAAACACTAAAAATCCCAAAAATCCTTTAAAACCCCAATAAACCATGAAAAATAAAAATCCCCTAAAGCCACCTAAAAAACCTAAAAACCACTAAAAATACTAAATCCCTAAAAAACCCTAAAAACCCCATAAAAAATTAAAATATCATATAAACCCTTTAAACCCCTAAAACCCTAAAACCCTAAAACCCCCAAACCCCCAAGAATCCCAAAAAAATCATTAAAAACCTAAAGTCCTGTAAAAACCTAAAACCCCCCAAAAAACTAAAAATTATAACAACTAAAAAAACAAACTAAAATATAAAAAACCCTAAACCCTCCTAAAAATCCCAAAACAATAAAATTTTAATAACATAAAAATCGTCAAAAAACCTAGGAAACTTAAAGACCATGAAGCCCCTAAAAATACTAAGAACCCTGAAAACCAAAAAAACAGTAAAAAACCAAAAATTCCAAACCGACCTAAAAACCTAAACAACATAAAAACCATAAAAACCCAAAAATAGCTAAAAAAATTAAAATTCCCAAAACCCCTAAAAACACTAAAAAACCCCTAAGAACCCAAATGACCCAAAAATCATATAAACCCAAAAAATACTTTAAAAATAATAATCCCACTAAAAGACCCAAAACACCCTATAAAATTTCTCAATGACTCTTAAAAAAAGTATACACGCTATAACACGTAGAAACCCAAAAAACCATAAAACCCCAAAAATTTGAAGGGCTTTAAATTTTTTAAAATTTTAAAATAACCCTAAAACACATAAAAAATACATAAAACCAAAAACAAATCTTAGAAAATCTATAAAGCCTTAAAACACTAAAAACCCTAAGAACTATAAAAAACCGTAAAAACCCTAAAAACCATAAAAACCCAAAAATACATAAAAATATAAAACTTACTAAATGAGCATAAAAACCAAAAATCCCAAACAAAACCCAAAACCCATAAGAAATATTTAAAATCCCAAAAAACGCTAAAAAACCTAAAATCCATAAAACCCACAAAAACCCTGAAACATTAAAACCCTTGAGAAAACCCTAAAACCACCTAAAAAACCTAAAACCCCTAAAATCACTAAGTGAAATAAATAATAATGAAAAAACTAAAACCATAAAACCCACAAAAATCCAAAAAAATCAAGAAAACAAAAAAAATCTTAAAAATCCAACAATAACCTAAAACCCATAAATACCCCTAAAATAACATAAAAACCTTAAAAACATAAAAAATCTAAAAGATCATAAAATTCATAAATAAATAAAGGCTAATTCACAAAAGGACCCTAAAACAAAAAAATATCAGAAAACCCCTTAAACACATAAAACTATAAACCGCTAAATCCTCCTAAAATCCTAAAAAAACCATTAAAAAACCCAATACAAAATTAAAATACCTAATACCGTAGAAAAATATTAAAACCCCTAAAAACACTAAAAACAAAAAAAATCAAAAAATCTTTAAAAACCATAAAAACATTAAAAACCCAAAACCCCCATAAAAACACCAAAAAACAAAAAATCCTTGAAAATCCCAACTAAAAACACATGAAACCAAAAAACTATAAATAAACAAGAAACCTTAAAACCCTTAAAAATCTATAAAAAGATGAAACAACCTAAAAAATCCAAACAAACTAAAATCCCTAAACCCCCTAAACCATAAAAATCCTAAAATCATACAAAATACTAACAACCCTAAAAACCATTTACACACATAAAACACAACCACCAAATCCTAAACCCCCCAAAATCAGAAATAAAATCCTTAAAACCCATAAAAACCATAAAACCATTAAAAACCACTAAAACACTATGAAAATATTGAAAATACCTAAAATAATATGAAAAGCCTAAAAACCGCTAACAACACCAAAAAACATGAGAATTTTTAAAAACCATAAAGTCCCCTAAAACACTAAAACCCCTGAAAATCATAAAAACCCTAAAAATCTAACAAACCCGAAAAACTTGCAACCCCTAAAATCCCAAAAAACTCTAAAATAACTAAAAACCCTAAAAAACTCTAAGAAACCAAAAAAAATTTCAAACCCATAAAAATTTTAATATTATAAAAACACCTAAACCCCTAAAAACTCTAAAACCCTTAAAAACCTAAAACCCTAGAACCCCTAAGAGACCCTAAAACCCCATTAAACCCTAAAATCTCTAAAACCCACTAAAAACCATAAGAACCCAACAAAACCCATAAACCCCTAAAATAAAAATACCCCAAACCCCATTGATCTCCAAAAAGGCCCTAAAAAGTCCATAAATTCCATAAAACCCATAAAACCCTCAACCCCCCCTAAAAAACCCGAAAATCCCAAAAATACCCCCCCAAAAATCAAAACAAAAAATGCATAAAAAATCATGAATACCCATAAAAATTCATCAGTACCCCCAATACCCTATAAAACCAAAAATAATCTAAAACCCAGAAAGACCCTAAATACCCAAAGAAAAACCAAGAATCCAAAAAATTTATATATATATATATATATATATATATAAACCATAAGAACCCTAAAATCCCTAAAATCCATAAAACCCCTAAAAACACAAAAAACACCTAAAACCCCTAAAATCCCCTAAATGACATTGAAACCCATAAATATCATAAAAACCTAAATGACCCTAAAAACCTTAAAATATTAAAAGACCATAAATAACCCAATAAAAACCCTAAAAGACCCTAAAATCTCTTAAACACAATAAACCCCTATAAAACCCCCCAAAAGCCAAAAATCCTTAAAACCCCAAAAAACATTAAAATTCCCTAAAAACCTAAAGACAAAAAATCCTATAAAACCTATAAAACCCCAAAATAACCAAAAAAACCCAAAGAACCCTTAAACCCCAAAAACTAATAAAAAAATTCAAATATCCTAAAACCCCTAAAAACCCTAAAAACATATAAAAAAGATAAAAAAAACTTAAACCCCTAGAAACACTATAATGACAAAAATCATATAATTCCATAAAAACACTAAATCCCATTAAAACCATTAAAACCCTGTACCCCTCCTAAAAATACCAAAATCCAAAAAATACCTAAAATCCTGTGAAAACCCTAAAAATCCATAAAACACATAAAACTATAAGATTACAAAACCCCCACAAATCCCAAACCCTAAAAACCCTAAAAACCGTTTAAAGCCTTGAAACCCTAAAAACCATAAAAATCATTAAACCCCGAAAATCCCTAAACCCCCCTAAAACATCTAAAAACCACTAAAAACCTCTAAGAACCTCTAAAACCTCTAAAAACCTCTAAAAACCTCTAAAAACCTCTAAAAACCTCTAAAAACCCTAAAAAAATTAAAAAACCTAAAACCATTTAATGAAAATAAGAATCTGTTAAAACCCCTAAAACCCTATAAAACAATAAAAACCCATAAAATAGTAAAAAACCATAAAAACATTAACAACACTAAAAACCCTAAAAAACCTAGTTACAGTAATAACCCTAAAAACTCAAAACCCCTAAGAACCCTATAAAACCATAAAACTATTAAAACCCATAAAACTCTAAAAATACCGTCAAACACCAAAAAAATCATTAAAATATTAATGGAACCTAAAATTCCAAAAAACTAGAAAACCAATAAAAATCATAGAAAACTCCAAACCCCCAAAACCCCTAAAAACCTTGAAACACCAAAAACAAAAAACCCCTAAAAATCATATATATAATTAATAACTAAAACCCACAAATACCTATAAAAGGATATAAAACCCTTAAAGATATTAAAATACCATTAAAACCCCAAAAAGACTAAAACCCTATAAAACCACTGACATGCCCTAAACCCCGAGGAGACCCTAAAACCCAAAACACAGAAAGTCACTAAAAACACTAAAATAGCATAAAAAGTAAAAAAAGACTCGAAGGAAATATGAAACCCCCCTAATAGACCCCAAAAATACTAAAAACCCTAAAAACCTAAAAAATATAAGGGACCCTTAAAGTCCCCTAAAATGATGATGACCCTAAAAATCCTAATGGAACACTAAAAACCCAAAAAATCATAAAGGACACTAAAAACCTAAAAACCCCTTAAAAGAACCACCTAAACCCCCTAAAGGACTATAAAACCCCATAAAACCCATAAAATACCATTAAATTCCTAAAAATACCAAAAAAAAATCTAAAAACCCATGAAGTACCCTAAAAACATTAAAAGGCCCTAAGAAATAAAAAAAACCCTAAAAACCTTAAAACATTAAAATACTCAAAACCCATAATCCTTGAGACCTCAAAACCCCCTAAAAAGCCCTAACGAAACCCTAAAATATCCTAAAACAAATAAAACCCCCCAAAACAACTCAAAACATTAAAACCCCCAAAAAAACCCCTAAAACAATAAAAACACTAAAAACACTAAAACCCTTAAAAAACCTAAAAACACATAAAAAACCAAAAAAACCAAAAAAATATAAAAACTCCCATGAAAACCTCATAATCCATAATAATACCCTAAAATAATAAATAACCATAAAACAATAAAAACACTAGAAATTTTGAATGAAGCACAAAAAACCCCCAAAACCATAAAACATCCAGAAATATCCTAACAACCAAAAAAGGACACTAGAAACCTAAACCCCCCAAAATACCTATGAAGCCCTAATAGACCATAAAACCCTCTAAAAACCTCAAACACCATTAAAACCAATTAAACACCCTAGAAACCCAAAAAAATCCAAAAAACCCTAAAACACCCAAAAAACCCGTAAAACCTAAAACCCTTGAAACCCCTAAAACCAAACTAAAATCCAAAAAAACCAAAAGGACCCCAAAAATATGAAAACCCTAAAAACACATAAAAACAGAAAAACCCTCAAAACCAAAAAAGACCCTAAAACCCCAAATAAAACCTAAAAACCTTAAAAACTTAAAACCCTCTTATAACAAAATAATACCCAAAAACCCTAAAAATTGAAAATACCCCAAAAATACCTAGAAAACCACAAACCCCATTAAATAATACAAATCCTTAAGAAAACCAAAAAATCCCTAAGAAACAATTAAAAACCGAAAACCACAAAAATTCAATAAAACCCCTAAAAACCATATAAAAACCTAAAAACACTGAAATAACAATAAACAATTAAAAATTTAAACAATACCCTAAAAACCATAAAACACTAAAACTATTAAAAACCATTAGAAACCTAATAACCCCTAAAAGACACCAATAAACCACAAAAAACACATTAAATCCCAAAAAATCCCAAAAAATCCATAAATCCCTAAAATACTGAACCCCATAAACAAGCTAAAAAGCCTAAAAAAATAAAAAAAAATTGAAAATTAAGAACCCCTAAAAAAACTTAAATCCCTAAAATCCAGAAAAAAGAAAAGAGAAACCCTAAAACCCATAAAATCCCATAAACCCTAGAACCTAAAAACTAAACCCTAAACAATACACCCTAAGCACTAAATTTTACACCACAAACCCTTAACTATACCCCATATACCCAATAACTGATATCCTAAACCCTAAACCCTACACACTAAAATATAAAAACTACTCGTTAAACCTCAAATCCTACACCGTAAACCCTATACCCTAAAACCAAAATCTTAAACTTCACACCCTAAACTCGATACCCTACACTAGAAATGCTAAAAATGACACTGTAATACCTATACCCAACACCCTAAACCCTATACCCGAAACCATAGACCCACACCCCAAATCATTAACCCAAAACCATAAAACCTATATCTTATACCCTATATCCTGAATTCTACACCATAAACCATAAACCATAGCCCATAAACACAACATCATACAACCTAAAACCTCTAAAGTACACCCTAAACCCAAAACCCAAAACCCAATGCCCTAGACCCCATACCCTACACCATAAACCCTAAACCCTATACCCTAAACCCTATACCATACACCATAAATCTAATATCGAACACCCTAAAACAAATAACTTAAATACTAAACCAAAAACCCTACACCCTATTTCATATACCCTAAACCCTAAACCCTAAACCCAACTCCCTAAACCCTATACAATACACCTTAACCCCTAAACCATATGACCTAAACCCTACGCCCTAAACCCTATACAATATACCCTAAACCATATTCCCCACATCCTAAACCCTATACCCAACACCGTAAACCCTGTACCATACACCCTTAATCATAAACCCTAAACCCAACACCCAAAACTATATTCCTTACACCCTAAACACTAAATCCAACACCCTAAACCCTATCCCATACACACTAAACCATAAAACCTACACAATAAATTCTATAATCTAAACCCAAAACACTAAACCCTAAACCCTAAGTCGTATACCTGACACTCTAAATATTAAACCCTACACCATAAACCCTATAAGATACACCCCAAACCCCAAAACCTACACTATAAACCTTATACCCCATACCCTAAACCATACACATTAAACAATTTACCTACACCCAAATCCCTAAACACTACATCCTAACCCATATATTCTTACACCCGTAACGCTAAATCCTACACTCTACACCCTATACCCATCACCCTATACTATAAATTGCGCACTATAATCCATACACCCAACACCATACACCCTAAAACGTATACCTGAAACCCTATACTCTACGCCCTAAACTGTATACCCTAAAACATATACCAAAATCCCTAAACCCAAAATCATATACCCAAAATCCTATATCTTAAACCCTAAAAACTAAACCCTAAACCATACACCAAAAAACTTATACCCTACACCATAAACCATAAACCCTACAACCTAAAACTTATTCCATATACCCTACACTAAAAAAACTGGGTGATTAAAAGGGGTTATTGATTCATTTAGATGGGTTATAACCCCTCTGAACACTTTAGCGACAGTTACAGGAAAGTTCTAGTAATAGAAGATTATATTTAGCTGCAGTTAGATTATAGGGGGTTTTAACACCCTCAAATATTTCTCTAAATTCTCTATAATGAGTGTATTAGGGGAGAAAATAGCCACCCCTAAATTGATGTTTGAATTTAGGGGCATTTATAACAAACCCTAATTGAGTTTTATATTTTAATATTATGGGTGTTTAAAATATAACTGGCCCTAAACTACTGCTATTTTTTCTTATAATTTTTCCACCCATGTCATTTAAAACCACATAAACCACCCTTGACAATCCCACCCCAACATAGAGAAGCACACATGACAACCCCCCCACTAACTCCCAAGAAAACCTCGTGGAAAACCCCAAATGCCCATAGACAACCCCACCGGACACCCTTTTCCAACCCTAGGCACCACCAACAATAGGAAAACCCCATATAAAAACTTACCACCCCCCATACAATCTGAAAACTCCATAGGAAAACTCCACAGGTGCCCCAAGATAATCAGACAACCCCTCAGACCCAAACTGGACAACTCCTAAGGAGACCCCGTTAACCTGAAAACCACCATGTGTCCCCTGAACAACTCCCCACCGGCGCCCACAGGTATCGCCTAGACTAAAGGTACTAAAACTTCTCAGTGTAGGGATTCGAACAGAAAATCAACATGATAGAAGCATACACCTGGAACAGTCAGGAGAATTAGTTTACGTTTAATATATACACTAAATTATATTTATTTAGATTGTGTAATATTAGGTTATATATATATATATATTTGCATAGAATTATAAATATTATAATATATTTGTGCATTTATAATATATTTTTGTATAATATGTAATATATTTGTCTATAATATTTATATATATTATATATTTGTGTATATTATTTATAAATATTACATATTTGTGTATATTATTTATATATATATACATATATAATCTGTGTTTTCATAATATAAATAATTAATTATATTTACACACACATATATATATACATATATTTACAAATATATTTATATTTGAGTGTGTGTGTTTATGTATTTATATAATATTTATAGATATAATATAATTACAATCCGTATATATAAATATATTATTGTTTTTATACACTTATGTGTGTGTGTGTGACAATAATATTAGTAATTGTTAATTAGTATTATTATACACTTATTTTATAAACTATATGAATTATATGTTGGTTTTATAAATAGTACATATTTATATGTTTTATGATTTAAATTACACATATATTATATTAAATACATTTATATTATATATTTATGTATGTAATTTTACAGATTTATATTATGTCAGCAATACACATCTATAAATATACACATAAAATTAAATAAATTCATATATTTGTAAATATATCATATAATTAAATGATATATATATACACTATATTAATTTATAATTAATATGGTATACTAAAAGATATATAAAATAAGTATATAATATATATAAATTTACATATAATAAAATATTTTATAATATATATATATCTTTATATTTATATTTTTATATATGATATTTATTAGTATATATAATGGAGTATAAATGTATTTATACATAAATATACAATAATAATGTATTTAATATAATATATGTATAATAGTAATGTATATTATTTATAAAAAATATATATAAATTTTCTATATTTGAATATATATATATATATATATGTGTATAATTACATTTATGTTTTGTATATGAATATTTATATAAGTATACATGTTTTTTAAAAAGAGATGAGACCTTTCCCTGAAGAGTAAGGCTCATTTATAGAAAAAATGGAGAAACTTACACAATTCTAAAAAGGGGAGTCTTGTCACAATCCCTCTTATGAAGAGATAAAAACTCATCATGAAGCTAGTCATGCGAGATGAAATAAACTCCACTGTACCCTTCGTTTGCAAGGCCATCCACCACCAAATTAGCTTCTCTATAGGTATGAGTGATGATAGGATTCATAGAAAGAAGAGAGTCTAGGAAATTGACCTAACGATTAGTGAGATTTCAGTATAAATGAGAAGATCCTAACCTGATAGAAGAAATAATAGTAGTATAATCACTTTCAAACCAAATATTATTCCACCCATGTCTCATCGCCTGCTCCACCGCAACAATAATGCCAAGAATCTCAGCCTCAAGAGAGGAGGTGAATCCACAAGGACCATGAAAACATCCAAGAATGTTTCCTTGATGATCTCTGAAGATGGTTCCATATCCGGAGGGACCGGGAGTACCATGAGAAGCTCCATCACAATTGGTCTTAATCCAACCAAAAAGGGGTTGCTGCTAAACAATTTCAGAGTACCATACGGTGGTTGGAAAACACCAATGATTCCCATTCTAGATAGAACAATAAGATCATGAATTGAATTAGAACAAAAATGATTATTTGGGGAGGAGGCCTCATGAATAGAAATGAGAACCTGAGTTAGAGTAGTGTGGGCCAAGAAATACATACCATCATGAAGAGCCTGGTTTCGAGCATACCAGATATAATGCAACAACTCAACAGCAGTGACCATAAAGAGATCAAGAAACTGGATGGATAGGGAAAGGGACCCCCAGCTCTTCTTGAAGTCACATATGAAGATCATTTGTGGTATAGAGATGTCAAAAATATCTCTAATTTCTTTCCACATTGAAGCAGAAGCAACACAGTTGAGGAAAAGATGATATGCATCCTCCATGTGCTGGTGACAAAAAACACATATAGAGCAAATAGATATTCCACAATATTAAAAGATAACATTCAATAGGGATTTTATGATGATCATCTCTCTAAGAAAATATAGATCTGGAGGGTCTGATATAATTGTTGTGCAACCCCTCCATCTAGCGTGAAGCCAAGTCACAATGCAAAGAAAACATATGTAAAAACTTGGAATAAAGAATGCCATTTTTAGCAGTCTACCAAGCCCAAAAATCCACCCCATTAGAGAAAAATTAATTGCTAATAATGTTGAAAATCTGGTTTGGAAGGCCTTCTATGCTGCCAAGCTGATCCTTAATTGAAATATCCAAATCCAAGATAGAATCTTCACCTTCAATCAAATATGAAAGGGGAGTACTGGTCTAGCTGGCTTTCCAAAAATCAAGAGATGAATCCTTGGAGACTAACCACCATGAGTGATAATCAATTGAGGCAATGATAGATTTGAATGCATGCCACATATAGGAATCAAAATGGTTAAAAGCACCAATCCTGAACCTATTCATAAATTTACTCTAAAGGAAATAAAGAGCCTCAAAATTGTTATTTAAAAGTCTCCTCATAAAAGAATCTCGTAGTTAATCATTAAATAGTTGAAGATTATTGATCCCTAAACCCCTCATGTCATACGGATTGTAGCAGGTATTCCATGGAACTGTATCCAGTTTCCTTTCAAGGATGTTGCCGCTCCAAATGAAATTATTAAGAGAAACATTGATATTCCTAATGATAGAGATGGGCCAGTTATAAAAAATAATGGAATAAACAAACTTGGAGACAATAACATATTTAACCAAAAAAACTATTCCATCCATGGAGAGAGTTTTCCCCTTCCATGTAGCCAAATGCCTTCTGACCTTGCTAATAATCTCTACAAAATAACAAGCTTTAAGCCTACCCCAAAATAAAGGCACCCCCAAGTTGTTAAAAGGAAGGGTCCTCTCATGAATTCCCAACTCTCTAGAAATGTCACTCTTCTTGGGAATAGAGATAATCCTGAGAAAGTAAACAAAATATTTCCCCAACTTATCTCCTAACCTAAAACAGTGGAATAATGAGAAAAGGCCCTCTTGATTTTTCTGATATTCCTCTTATCACCCTGGGTGAAAAGGATAATATCATTAGAATGCAACAATTGAGCAGGGGAAACAAGTCCTCTACCTATACTAATAGCCCTCATTTTTCCATTACCTGCCATGATGGATATAATCCTACTAAGATAATCCTCTACAATGGAGAAGATAATGGAAGAAAGAGGGTCACCATGCCTGACCCCTCTGTAACAATCAAATAAACCCTCTAGAGACCCATTAATTAGGATGGATATGTGATCGGAACTAAGAATGGTTCTGATCCAATTGATAAAGGTACCATTAAAACCAAACATATCAAGAACCTTGAAAATGAATCCCTAGTTCATTGTGTAAAAATATTTCCTGACATCAATCTCGAGAGCAATATTTCCAAACCTAACAGGTTTATTTATAAGATTTACACATTTAGAAGCAGTAATGATACAATCTTGGATGTACCTTACTTTAATAAAACTAAACTTATTAGGATAAAAATTCCTACTTAGAACCCGATACATCCTTATAGATAGAATTTTACAAATGATTTTGTAAATAGTGTTGACTAAAGAAACTATCTGGAATAGATGAATTTCATTTTCATTTTCCACATTAGGAATCAAAGCTAGGAACCGAATATTCAGGCCATGATAAAGAGCACCTCCCTTGAAAATATGAATGAAAATCCTACAGACATCATTTTGAATTATATCCCAATAAGTTTAAAAAATAGATTACCAAATCCATCTGGTCTCGGAGAACTTTCAGATTTCAGGCTGAAGACCGCCTCTTGTATCTCAAGATTCAAGGGTACAAAGGTGAGATTGGTGTTATCATCATAATTTACAAGTCTAGGAATGATAACCTCCAAGGGACCCATAGGGAGGGAAGATTCATTGAAAAGGTCCTTGAAATAATCAATCACATGATTTGAGAGATCCTCCCGATTGTCAAAAATCTGATCCCCATTTCTATGTAAGGATAGAGGCCTAGAGACCTTTCTGATTTTCTAAAGTGTATTAAAGAACTTGGAATTTCTATCACCATCCATTACCTATTTGGATCTGAAAATATCCCTTTTTAAAGCTTCCTTGATATTGAAAATATTTTTCATCTTAGAAAAAAATTCTGATTCTCCTTGAACACCACTAGAAAAATTATTAAGCGTGATTTGTTCATGTAAATTCTGGATATAAGTTTCAAGAGAAGAGATTTCCTAATCAAAAGAGATAAAATGTTCCTTGTTCCTAGCTTTTAGATCCATATTAAGAAGCTTCAGCTAGATAATACAAGAAAACTCACCCTTCCTACAATTCATAGAGTTCCAAATCTGCTCAATAATGTGTTTATATTTTGGGTGAAAAATCTATGAATAGTTGAACCTAAAAGGAAATGGAGGCCTATGATCTTTACCCAACCAATCAACCAAAATATGGTGATGATCTAAGTTGATTCTAGAAAAGGTTGTATAAGAAATAAAACCCCAAGCATCAAGGAAGCCTTCATTGAAAAATGCCCTGTCAATTCTTCTTGCCACAAACCGATTCAAGAATTTTCCGTACCAAGTGTATTCAGCTCTAACCAATTAATCTTAATCAAACCATTAAGATCAAAGCAAGCTTTGAACTCTCCGGATGAAATTTCATTAAACATGGCCCCCATCTTCTCATCCGGATTCATGATGCCATTAAAATCACCAAGGACTAACCAAGGACCAGAAATAAAATAATTGAGATCCTTCAAATCCAACCATAATCTTCTACAATCTTGATAATAATTAGGGGCATGTAAAAAGGAGCGGAAATAATGAGAGCTCAAGTACCTGAAAGAACAGGTGACCTGTTGTTCACTACAAGATACCAAGGAGAAGTCTAATATAGAATTATGTGCTATAAACCAAAGTCTTTTAACCTCTGAAAGATAATTGTTATAGTTAACCAAATGAAAACCCATATTTTCTAGACTCTCAATTTTTGAAGAGAAAAATCTTTTAGGTTTAGAGGTCCCAAAGATAAGAGAACTATGAAGGTGAATGAAGTGCCTAAGAGACCTGATAGTGTCACTGTTGGCCAGCCCCTATCAATTCTAGTATAGAATCTTTATTTAAACATGATTTTGTGGTTATATCCCCCTTTTTTGGATCCACCAACATTTAGTTTTCTAGTTTTGGGAGGTCTTCCAGGTTTCTTTTTGGGTTTGGGAGCATCCTGAATGAGATCACTTATTTCATCACTAGAATTTTCTTTTCTTGTTTTAATAGGTATCCAACTGGTCAGACCATCATCACTTCCTACCACTATGTTTTTTTAACAATGGCCTGAATAACATTATTATCAGCCTTATCAACCAGCAGAGAGCCCCCAGGTGAAGGTGATCCAGCTTCCAAACCAACAATGATACAGGGATCCTTCATCACTGTGTGATTGAAAATAGTGGCAGGAGATGCAGCATACATTTCTGCTTCAATTCCAGTTTGAGTGGGGACAACCGCAGGCTTGTTGGTAAGTAGGGAGCTCTCAGGTCTAGATAATCCAGCTCTGGTACAGACCAGATTGCATGGATCCTTGTTCAACACAAGACTTGAAGAACTTTCAAGGAGAGTAATAAATGAAGTTTCATTGTTTGAGAAAACTAGAGTACATTGAGGTTTTGTGCCATTATCAATGACCACATCATCAAAAAGTGGGATTAAATTAGCCCTGGTGTAATAACCTACTCTAATGACATGAATTAGAGTGGTTTGAAAACCCTATCGAAGGTTATAAATTAGAGGGGGTTCGAAACACCCTATACGATATTAAATTAGAATGGGTGGACAACCCCTATAATATCATAAATTAGAGGGGGTTCAAAACACCAACCAATGTCATGAAATTAGTGGGGGTTCATAACCCCATCTAATCTAAGAGATTAGCGGAGATTCATGAACCCCCTTTAATTTAAAAGATTATAGGGGGTTGTGAACCCCCACTATTTAAATTTTAAAAAAAATCATCATATATATTGACTCTAATATCCAAAAAATCATATATAAAAAAATATTATTCCTCTAAAATCCAACTGAACATATTGTGCCACCAATTATTAAATTTACAGTAGTTTTAACATAACCAACCATATAATCCAATAAAATATTCAAAAAATAAATCTAAAAATTTTAGAGGGGTGTTGTGAACCCCCTCTAAATTGTATGGTTAGTAGGGGTTTCATACAATTATCTCTAAAATGAACTTATATGGGGGTTTTCATAACCCCTAAAAACCCACCACTAATCTACTATTTTTTTAGTTCTATACCCGAAACCCTACAACATAAACCATATACCCTACACCCAATACACTACACCCTAAACCATAAACACTAAACACTACACCCTAAAACCTATATTTTACACCCTATACCCAATACCCAAAACCTTATACCCTACAAAAGAAACCCCAAAACCCTCAAAGCCCCAAACGAACCTAAAAATTCTAAAAACCGTAAATACCATAAAACCCCAAAAAAATTCTTGAAACCCTAAAAGACGCTAAACATGTTGGATGTGGACTAAAAAAATATTTAATATATGATATTATATATATATATATCTGTGTGTTTATTTAATACATGATTGTAATACATGTATTTTTATGAAAGTATTAAATATAAATGGAATAATATATATATGTATATATATATATATGATATTTATTTTCTAGAAATGGTTTTATTATAAATTAAAAATCATTATGAATTTTTTAATGTTATTATAATAATTTATTAAAAAATTACAGTTAATTAAGCTAATAGTTCGAAATAAATAGGTGAGGAGCCTTAGGATCATCTAATATAGGAGATGGTTTCCTCTTCTGTAGGGTGTGGAGACTTTATCTTCCTCTCATAGTATTATTCATTATCTAAGATGAAGGTACTATAATCCATTCAACATTCGATTATACTGATGATTGAATCTCAAATAAATCAGTTTGTGTTACCCTCTCATAGGAAAGGTTATTTTTTCACTACTTTATGATCTTTATCAATAATTATCCAATGCCATGGAAGAAAAATATTGTTGATGTTGAAATTTTCCATGTACTTTGTTTTATAGTTTTATTTATATGTTGATTCTTGAAGATATATCTGTCTATGTTTGGTTTTTATTTTGATACATATGGTCATATGATGATTGTTAAAAACCCATCAGTGCTATAAACAGATATATTTCTTTTAAAAAAAAATTTTTTTTATTATTTTTCAAAAAAAAAAATATACAAATTGTAAAATGAGATATTTCAAACCAAGAAATAAATAAGAAAATTTCATACTTATTACTCTTGTATATAAATTTCAACCAAGTATTTATGTTAATAAATATAATTCAATTATTAAATAAATTATGTTATTTATAAACTATTTGTAAATAATGGAAAAATATAGTCTTAAAAATTTATAAAAAAAATTAATTTTTTTTATAAATTAATTAAATATAAAATTTTTAATTTTGAGGAATTAAATTTTTTAAAATAAGTATGGTTTATAAAAGTTTATATATAGTAGAAAAATGGTATTTTGGGAATAATTTAATTTATAAATGGGTTATAAATAAATAAATTATAAATTTTTTATAATTAATTATATAAATGGTTAGGAATAATTTATTTACAGAATATTCAAAATATTAAATTTTTTAATTTATAATAAATTTTGAAAAATTAAACAGTATGCTTTATTATATAGAAATAAATTATATATATATAATTATTAAAAGGTTATTTATAAATTGTTTATAAATTATAATATATATGATATTTATATTAAATAAAAAATTAATATAATAAATATTGAATTATAAAATGTATATAATTCATAAAATATCATATCAATACTATTTAATCTAAAATATGAATGCTTTCATATTGAAATGAATATAGAATGTTTATATTATTACTAATTTATAAAAAAATCATAACTATAATTTATTTTTAAAAAGATCATAAATATCTTAGGTTTTAGAAAATAAATAAATTTTATTTTTATTTATTATATTTTTTTGATATACATGTTTAGTTCTATTTTTATGAAATATGAATATTTTGTTTGCCCATTTAAATGAAAAAATGATTCTATGGTATATATTTTAATGTCACATGAGGTTTGATATCATAAATTTCGGTTTTCCCCTACCTTAGCCTCTATTTATAATTGGAGTTATGATCTTGAGAATAGATATTGGGCTTAGTTTTTCAATAAAATGTGTTATAGTTTTCATTAATTTAATTCTATATTGAGTAATTTCTCTTCAGGTAGAGGAAAATAGGGTCAGACAACCGACATTCCTGGAGTCATGAATTGGCTAGGAAAGTGAATGGGGTTGGATCTCTATCACTTTGAGATTAATCATCTCATGTTTTAAATCTCATATAACTCTATGAATTTACATGAATCATTCTTATACCTTATAAATATGATAGATTTGCGTACTTATGGGTATTCTTGACTTCTTTTTTTGGGTGGTTAACACAAAATTATGGTTTTTTAAAGAGTTACACATTAATTTTTTGTGAACATATTAAATTTTCATTTGAAAAAATGATTCTAATACTAAATTATTAGAATAATACCTACACAAAATGAAATAAAACATGATAAATTAATTATTTCATATGATATAATGGTTCAATATTCATATGATTTATATTTAATATGAATTAATAATTATGAGATTCCTTCCAAAATGGAACTTTTGAAGACCCTTATCATTCAATCAGTAGTTTTTTAAAAAGTAGGGAACCCCTAAATTTCCTTGTGTAAGGAATGAAAGTGATAGAAAACATGGGATTGTACTTGTGTAGTTTCTACCCATGCAGGTTTACCTTGGATTGTCTTTTTTAAAGTTCTGGGAACTTGTATTGGGTTACACTTGGCTGGTAAACCCTTGGTAAGGATACCAAAGCACTAGAGTTGAGGGAATAAATATGATCGATTTGTATAAGTGGTTATCTGTTATACTATCAAAGAGTCACTAATGTAGTGATTGGGGTGATTCTATTCCTAAATAAATAAGTATTGATATGAATTCCCAATCATACTCAATTCTCAGCGAAATATGGATATTCACTCACTAAATAGAGCTGATGTATGGGGTGGCCAATTTTAGCGGGAAAACATTAATCCAAATTCCATAATGAATAAATATAATACATGATATTCATATAAAAAAATATAGGTTTTAGATATATAAGTCATTATAATATAACTAAAATGTATATTAATCCGTAGAATGAGAAGCTTAAGGTATGAAACTCCTAAGATTGATTCCCAAAGAAAATTTCTTGAGAAAGTGATTTTTTTTGTAATATAAGGGTTTCTTAAAAATAGTACAAGAAGAAAAACTTCATAAATCTAAGAGTATATGTTTTAAAGACAAATAATATGTTTTAAGAAACCCATTACAATTAATTAAAATTAAGGTTATTATCTAGAATAAGTGATGATTCCATAATACGTGATTATATAAAATACCTGAAGTGGTTTTTGAACTCCATATAACAACCATGTCATGTATTAATGTTATAGGAATAAATCATTAATTTGTATGGGTATGTGATCCTGAGTGTATGTTTTATAAGTTTTTTAAATATACATTAGTTAAAAATAAATGTAATAATAGATTGATATTGTAGTTTTTATTCTTGGGTTGATGTAAATAGTTAATACATCAAGAACTTTAATCTAATGGAATGTTTCAATCTTATATTAATATAAGTACAAGATTTGTATCTTCATCTCACTTTTTCTATCTGATAAGAGATTATGTTTGATAATAAAGGGGTTTTTTCAGATGATTAAATTAATTCACATGTTTTATGATTCATTGATTTCTATAACAAGTTTTTTGAGAAGAATATTTTGATAAAAAAATTTATCCATGAAAAAATTATTTATTCAAATATTTGTTAAAATATGTGGGAATGTCTTCTTACCACCCATCAGGGTATATTTTAATAAAGTCATATTTTCTGATAGGGATAATTTCAAACACATGGAATATAGTATATTATATGGAAATAATATGTTATTTGTTAAATATTAATATTAATAAGAAGTAATGTTATTTTCCAAAACACAAATTATTGTGTGTTGTATCTTAAAAGGATATACTGAAGATAATATAGTGTATAATAAGCTAGTGAGAGTATGTATGAACTTAGATAAGTTCATATTTAACACAAATAATATTGTACCAAATTTAATTTAAGTGATTATTTACTTTATACTCTAAATAGTTATTATATGAAACAATAATTAAAATTTTAAATAATTACATTTAGTTACAATGATTAAATAAATATCACTTTTATGAAACCATATTTACAAATTGAAATCATTTTATTTCATAAAACCCTTAGAAAATAATGGTAAATAAAAATGAATATTATTATATATGTTTTCCCCAATGAATTGAATGATTCTTTATCCAAAAATTATATTGTATATTATGTATAAAAATATAGAGATTTATATTTTTTCATCACAAATGAACACAAATATTCCCTAAATTCTTATACCTGACAATACTAAAGGTGTATCAATTGATATCCTAAAATTGTTTAGGATGTTATGGTAGTGCTATAATGTAAATAGTTACTTTATTTCAAAATATTTCAAGGAAAAGTTTTAGTTAAAAAGGTTTAAAGGATGATGATGATGTACATAAAATGACTTTTAAGTAGATAAGAAATATAATATTATAGCATTTGATTTTTTGAATTTAAAGATATTGAATATAATTTAAAATATTTGATCTTAATCAATATGATTTCTATGTATCACTATTATTCAAACTATATTTATTTGTAAACTTTACCCACTAATAAGTTAGTGAGATTATTTTAAAAAATGGTCACATAGGGATGTGTCATGAATTACAATTGGTCGTAATGTTCAAAAAACCATTTCTATATAAAAAACCTGAAATTAATAGACTCTATTAATATATATATTTTAATATTTTTAAATGTATCATTTGTTTATAATAAAGGTAATATCCATTTATCATTAATTCATGTATGCTATAATTTAATTTATATGAATGGTTGAATAAAAATATAAATTTGAGATATAATCTTTGAGATTTCCCTAACTAATGATCTTCACATAGTATAATGTGTAGTGAGGATATGTAATGTTTATCATGAATAGATTATTATATCCATTATAAAGGGTTGTATATGAGATATTGAAGAATAGATTCTTATGGTAATTAGTAGTGTCTTATTAATTGAACTGATCCACAAACTTTTATCACTAGGAATGTCATATAATTGTGAATATTGTAATACCTCGACCCTAGTTACCCAGATTCTGTGCATTATTACATAACATTGGCATGATCACAAAAGATCAAGTCTCAAAAGACTAATTAGTTTAGTAGAATTGTATGTACTAGACACATTCATAAGGTTTACATTACATCATAAAATGGAAAACTACAACAACATTGTTTCCATGGACAACATAAGATCCCAAAGAATATCCCTGCAGTTTAGTCATAATATACTTCTTCGCATCCAAGAAAAAATAAAACATAGAAGGGGGTGATCTCAAATGCTCATTAAGGATAGAAATATAGCCGAAACTTTCATAAATAAGCATTAATAGTTAAGGAAATGTATAAAACTAAAACAAAATCCTTTTCAACATAAAAATCATCATAATATGGAAAATATAAATCAAAATAATTCCATTTAATTACTCACATGTATATTCTACTAGTCGAATAATAACATACAATATCAATGGACACTTTCATAATAATGGAATACATAATGCCAGACTTTCATAACCACATAGTCAAGGCCTTGTGCCAAGACTACAAATACGATTTTGTCAAGGCCTTGTTCCAAGACACTAGTTTGTCTCACGAGACCTACCGATGCATCGAGGAGTTATAGCAGGATCCACCCGTCACTTACTAAGTCCAATGCATTTCTCATATATAAAAGTTTAAACATAACATAAACATTTGTATTAAAACTAGCATATGAAATATCAATACTTTATCCATAAACCATGAATGGTATAAAAATAACACATCCACATTCAAACATATCACAAAACCTTAAATACCATATGGAAGTTTTGTATCATAATAAATCAACTTCAAATAAGATTAAAATACATTAAATGATGTTGATATAGATGAAAATGATTTGTAAAACTCTTTTAGATAAATATCCTCTTTTCATAAAAACATTTAAAAGTCACAAAATTTATAAAGGAAGACATTTAAAGACATTTTTGAATCAAATTGTCTCATACCACTTGGAAACTTTGGAAAGGAATTAACATTTTAAAAACATTCATGTCCATATAAATAAATCCTTAAAAACCATTTTGAAAACATGAAAATTAATGAGAATTATTTAGAAGATTAAATATTTAAACCATTTAAAATTATAATCTAGTTAAAGAGTCCCTTAAAATATTCCTTTTGAAAATATTTTTATGAAATATGGATGTGGATGATAAAGTGGTCTTAGTAGATACTCACGTAAAAACAACCTCATATAATGAAGAGATTGTAGAATTAACCCTTACCTTGTACTTTTCCTTGGTCGAGGGTAGGTTAACCTCATGTATAATGGTGAAATAATTGTTATTAAATTATACGAGAATAATATACAGTAATATGATATCATAAATGATCTTTTAACATTGCTTTGTTAATATTATCATAGTATTATCGTCATTTCAAGTGTGAACTAATTTGTTTTCATTTATATGATTTGTTACGTAAGTAATGTTTGTTATGGATAGGATGTATCTTATTAATATTCAGAATGATATTAAGTCTTTAAACATTATTTTTAATCATCTAATGAAAATTATTCTTGAATGGATATGATGGGGAATGAATCTAATCGCGTTCGTGGAGACGGTAATCCGTACGTACGCACGAGCGACAATATCAGTCTTTTGATATTAAAATAATATATAATTGGATGTTATATTATATATAAAGAATTATTATCATGTTATATTTATTATTCACATCAATTAAACATCATTATTATACCCATCCAAATAATAATTTATTGAATAACAATTACCCCACGACGTGGAGATGGTAAGCCATACGTACGCACGTATGGTGACATGTCATTCAAAGGATGGATAGAATAATGAATATGGTTATACCATATTTATAATAACATCACAATATATAGAAGATACTGGAGTTATTATTTTATAATGGACACAACAATGAAATAGGAAGTGGAAGATGAAAGGAACTTGAAAGAGGTGATGAAATATTTACCTCTTCTTTGGGTTCTTCCTTTTGATTTGATCAAAAGGGCTTCTTAGGTTGGATTTATGACTAAAGTAAGGCCTCTAGGATGAAGGGAGGTTAGTTTATAGGGTATTTGGGTAGAGTTTGGCCGATTCAAATGGCATTGAATATGTAAACTAGAGAGAGGGGGGAGTTCCCTTTTATAAGAGGGGTGAGGGAACCTTAGGAAAAGCTAGAAATATTATATTATAATAAAATCATTTTCGGTTTATAATGGATAAAAATAATATTATTTAAATAAAAAGGTTGGGATGGGTCTAAAATCACTCAACCAATAGGTTATAGACAGGTTTGGGTCAATATATTAACTTTATCTTTTAGATTTAACTCTCTGTTAAATAGTTTGACATTTACCTTGTATCTTTGTATTTTTTATATTATATAGTTAATAAATGTACTATATACTTCCAAGCAAACCCAAAGTGGTACATTAATGATAAAAATATCATTATATAAGTATTTTTTCTGATCCTTAGATTTTTAGGAATAGAATATCAAATAATAATATAATATTTGTTTTAAAAACTCTTTTATGTCAATTTTGACACTATTTGGTATTTTGTTTTTTTCTAAATTTATAACAGCATTATTACTTCTAAAAAATTAATCTAACCAACCCTAATATGTCATATTAACCTATAAAATTAGTGTAATTCATAAAAAGTCTCAAATTACATTTATTTGGATATTTATAAGATCAATTATTTTAATATTTTATTAATTAGGTAATTACTGAATTATCATTGTGTCATAAATAAATTTAATTATTTAATGTCTAAAAAATATAAATAAAATACCATTATGTAGTAAATAATTTTATATTTCTAATGAATATTTATAGTCGAATTTATCTTATGTGTAACCCTATATAATTTTTTTTTTTGGTTTTTAAACATTGATTTTAACTCTTTTAACTCTTCTTTGAATTAAATAATAATAAATGTCCTAATCTAAACCAAGGGGACCAAAGAGGATCATTTTTTATTCCTTAGGTTTTTTTGGTCTAATTATACTTATCCAATAAAATTAGGACATGTGTTAGGGTAAAAATAATATCATTTTTACCCTTAATTACCCTATTTAATTTTAACAGTGGTAAATAAAAGTAAAAAGTTACTATTTACCAAAAATTATTTTCAACTTATTAAAACAAATTTTTCTTATTGATATCAAGCGTGTCTCTTATATTTTTGATATTCCACTCATAGAAGCTGTAAAATAACGTTTTATGTGATTTTGGAAATTCTCTTAGGAGGTTGGTAAAAGACGGTGAACAGTTCAATAAAATTTTTATATATCTGAAATTATTATGAACGGACTCCAATGAATTACATTGAACTTATATAGGTATTATGTATCTATTTTGAGCTAAAATAAATTTAAATAAAATAAAAAATTATTTAAATAAAAAATTCAGCTTTAAACTATAACTCATTATTTTTCACTATTCATCAAAATTTAAAGTTTTCAGAAAAATACAAAAAATTCACCCTAATATAATTTTGATATTATAAATTCAAAAATTAAGTCTATTTTACCAAATTCAAAAAATATAAGTTTAATTTATTAATTTAAAATTAATTCCTCTTGTCAAAACCAACAAGCGTGTTTTTAAGAAATAATAACTATCAAAAGATTGATACTAGTTTATGTTCAATTTAAAAGTGAAATTATTTCCAATGAATGAAATTGGATTAAATGGTAAAAATATAATCTATATATAATTCCAAACCATTAAAATTTATAATTTAACACTACAAATTATTTTGATTAAAAAACGTTTTTTTCTGTTAAAATATAGTATTTTTCAGTATTCACCCTAATATGAAAGTTATCATAAAAACAACAAAAAATTATAAAAACTAAATTCTTATGTCATGTTTCTAAAGAAAAAGTTTATTTTTGTCAAATTTAATATATAAAAGTTTCAAATATTGGATTTAAAAATGGTTCGCCATTAAAAGGCGGTAAAATTGCATTTTTTTAAAAAAAACTTCTATTATAAAAAAAATGAATTTGTTCTTAAATTATGTCTAAGAAACTCATAATATGGATTCTAAAATTATAAGGATTATATAAAGTTCAAAATTCATCTAACACTATTCATAACTGCTTTTGAACGGATAGTTTGGTAAGTCGTGGTGCGCTTGAACTCGGTGTTGTGTGTAGTGCAAGTTATTGAATTACTTTGAAGAAATAACGTATTATGAAATCTTAGGGTGTTACATTTTTCCCTCCTTCAATAAATTGTGTCCTCACAATTTGAAAATGTTCATCGAAAATTAAAGGTTGAAAATAGAAAATACCTTTGTGGGAAAACCCACATCGGAAATTGTGTTAATAAAATTTAGTCTTAATAAGAGGAAAAAGGGATTGAAAAAGTCTCCACCAAATTATGATCTCAATTAAGAGAAAATTGGTGGAAATTAAAGACACATAATTGGAGGAAAAACGTAAATTTTTATAGGTAGTGATTGAGGTCATCAATCACAAACAATTGTAGAATTGAGAGCCTCAAAGCCATCAATCTATGATGATTTAAAATATCATCTATTAAACAAAACATAAGGTATTAGGATAACATATTTTTAATTTTAAGATCCCTTACCTAAATTTTAAGAATTAGTTTCTTCATAGAATAAGAGAAAAAAAATATATACTTGGCAATTAGAGTTCCATCCTTTAACAAATTTCTACCACAAACTCATCTTTCACTCTAAAAGATAATAGAACTTAAAAAAATATTCTATTTATCCTATTATTATAGGGTTCCAAAAAAATAAATTTAAAGTTAATCTACCAGACCTTTAAGAAAAATTACATTATTCAATCTTGGACATCACAAGGGCCAGTGGTAGGTGATACACCCGTGTCACCCTTCGGTTGTGGGTTCAAGTCTCGTGGCCTTACCGGACGTGATGGGTTGCCGCCCAACCACCGGGTTGCCCTTTTTATGGAAATACAAAAATAATCTCAAACTAAACTTATCCAAAATACTTCTATCCAAACTCACACTCTATAATTTATAATGAAGGTAAACACAATGAAGATCCTTTTTTTCTACGTAATAACATGTGAACACTTTCATCATATATTATTTTAAAATATGGTAACACCATGAATTAACATTAAACCTTATTGATTACATTCATTCTCCCTTATTCCTTATAGAATACTAGATATATTCCTTATATCCAAAAATTTTGAATACTCCATCAATGATGAAATAAAAAAACTATTAATCAATTCAAAGAAAGTCAAGAATATCTAATATAATTTATCCAAATCAACCATCTCTTATTCCAAAATTACTACCATAGTATCATGACCATATAAGCTCAAATTCCCAATAAAATAGTACTGTAGTTCAATCCTTATTTATTTCCATAATTCATATTACAATTACATCGTTGATACAATACTCTAATGGAACAATACTTTAATTACAACATAAGAACTCTTAATCATTCCTCTTCATCTTCAGTGGTATCATAACTTAATTCTTATCCAATAGCAGCATTTGGGGTATACTCTGATGATTTGAACATTGATTCGCATAGTGTCCCAACTCTCTGTAGATGAATCATTGTACAATTGAGAACTTTTTTCTCACCCTTGTAATCACGTACTTGGTGTCCTTTTTCTCCACACTTATAACAAACTCCCATTCCCATTAAACATTTACCGAGGTGATTCTTTCCATAGTTATCTCATATGGGAAAATCTTTCTTCCCCTTATTCCATTTATCCAACTTTTTCTCTTCCATCCTTTTCATCTCTTTTTTCCCTTCAAAGGCATAGGACTTGGAGAATTATCTACTTATCTTATTAACACATGATACTATTTCTTCATATTTTGAGAATACATGGGAGACTATTTCCCTTTTAAATTTTAGCTTAATACCATGAAAGTTTTTATCCTTGTTACTCTTTGAATCATACATATTGCTGGAGTTCTCATTCCTTCTACTGGGCACCATTTCTAAACAATGGCATACACTAAGTCAGTTTATGAATCACAATGAATAATTTTTAACATGTAAAATACCTAACGTAAATTGAACAGTTTATGGATATAATCCATAATCATAAAAATGTTTTCTTTAAGGAAGTATTTACTCGTAAATCCTTCATAATGGATTGTAATGAAAATGTGAATTATCCTAATCATATCCCCTGAGAGTGAAGTAACCAAGAGTGAAATAAGGCCCGTTGTCGTGCACCAGTTCACGTTCGAGTCTAGCTCAAAGCGCTATTTTCGGGTTTTACCCCTAGGTACATCTATGCTAGATCCGCCTCTACCTGCTCATATCCAGATAGGGTTGTATTTCTTGGAAAACTCACAAAATCTCTACCGTACCAAAATTCTAGGAAGTCCTTCTATATTAATTCTCAATGTCTATCTTAAGATAATGTGCTCTAATTAGAGTTTATCTAAATCTAGTTTCCATGGTTTGTACTAAAATTCCTCGAATGCCAACTATAACACCCCGACCCTAGAAGAACAGATTCGGTGCATTATTACATAACATTGGCATGATCACAAAATATCATGTCTTGAAAGACCGATTAGTTTAGTATCCTTGTAAGTACTAGATACATTCATAAGGTTTACATTACATCATAAAATGGAAAACTAAAAAAACATTGTTTCCATGGATAACACTGATATCCCATAGAATATTCCTGAAGGTTAGTCATAATATACTTTTCGCATCCTGGAAAAAATAAAACATAGAAAGGGGTGAGCTCAAATGCTCAGTAAGGATAAAAATATAGCCAAAACATTCATAAATAAGCATAATCATTTAAGGCAATGTATAAAACTAAAACAAAAGCCTTTTCAACATAAACTTCATCATAATATGGAAAATATTAAATCAAAATAATTCCATTTACATACTCAAAAGGATATTCTACTAGTAGAATAATCACCTGCAATATCAATAGCCACTTTCATAATGATGTTATGCATAATGCCATACTTTCATAACCACATAGTGAAGGCCTTGTGCCAAGACTACAAATAATATTTTTTCAGGGCCTTGTGCCAAGACACTAGTTTGTCTCATGAGACCTACCGATGCATCGAGGAGCAATAGAGGTCTCCAACCATCACTTACTAAGTCCAATTAATTCCTCATATAAAAAGGTTTAAACATAACATAAACATTTCTTTAGAAGGTAGTGTTCTGGTCAAAGACCAAAACACAAAATTTATTGAAAGGAATAAATGGTTACACAAGTCTAAAATAAGGAATTTTGTTCACATCCCTAACATAAAGCGGGAGTAACTTAGGATAAATATCTTCCCTCCAAAGCACATTGTGTGCAACCCCCATATTAGTCGATCCATCAGCAATCATGTTTGCTTCACGATACGTACAAGTGACTATGAAGTTGATATCTGAGAGCGACTTTAGGAAGTCCATCCAACGTGTAGTGAGCATCCAAGTGAGATGAATGGTACCATTCCAGATGGCTTGGACAATAGTGGTGGAGTCACATTCAATCCAGATATTGTTCCAGTTTTGCAGCTTAGTGAACGAGATATCATGGATAATGCTCATCATCTCAGCTTCCAATGTGGAAGCAAAACCATAGGATCTATAGAAGTAGTCGAGCGTCTGGTCGAGGTGATTTCTGAAGATGTCTCCACAACCTTCTGGGCTAGGGTTGCCTTTAAATGCACCATCCACATTGATTTTATTATAGCATAGGGGAGAGGGATTCCAAAAAACATCAAAGGTAGATCTAGGTTGAGGTTAATTTCCGTCAACACCAATATGCCTAAGAATCCCAAGGTCATGGACCGAGTTGCTGCAATGATCACATTGAATCGAAGCAGTCTCCCGTATCACGATGAGAATTTTCAATTTACCTGCATTAAGCTTGAATGAGTTTTTACAGAAAGTAAGATCGTTTCTACCATACCAGATAACATGACGGAGCTCCACTACAGCTTCAACAAAAATATTCTTGATCTGTTGGGAGGCAGGTTGGTCCATACACCACTGTATATGTGAGATTATAGAACTAAAAAACAACCATCTACACTAAAAAATGTCAAAAATATATTTCTATAGATCCATTTCTGTATCACAAGAAATAAATATGTGATTAATATCTTCACAATTTTTTTTACACATACGACATTTAGAACAAATATTAATTCCAAAAGCTTGTAAGCATGTATCCGTGGGGATTCTACCATGGGCGATATGCCAACTGAGGGTGAATCTCAAGGGTTTAATGCAGGCTTTATTTAATTTTTTTAACTAGGAAAAGTTTTTGTCTTCATTGTTGAAAAAGTGTTTTTTGTTATTTTTAGAGTCAAGCACCCCATTGTGAGTGGATTACCAAATATAAAAATCATCCGTATTAGTGAAGGGGTAACTGTCAACAATGAGTTTGATATCCTCAAGTAAACACTGATTTTGAGAATGAATGACTTTCTTTATGGTGTCATTAGCGTTGAGAAGAGGTTGGTTATTGGGCATTAAAGATATTAGGGGAGCGTCAGTCTAGTTATCCAACCAAAAATTTAAGTTTGAATTACGACTATCCATCCATCTGGAATTTGTCATAATGGAAGTGAAGGTGTTTTTAATGGCGGGCCAAATAGAATATGTGAGAAAGTGATAGTGGTTATTTATAAGTTTGTGGAGGAAAAGATCCCTAAGAAAATCCGCGGATAGGGAGTTATTATGAATGAGGTTCCACGTGAGCTTGGCTTGAAGATATTCATTAAAAAAGGAAAGGTTTTTAATACCAATACCCCCTTCATCAATCGGTTTGCAGCAAGAGGTCCAGGGGATAGTAACCAGTTTTATCTCTAAAGAAACATAACATAAACGTTCGTATTAAAACCAGAATAGTAAATGTAAATACATTATCCATAAACCATGAATGGTATAAAAAAACATCCACATTCCGACAGATCACAAAACTTTCAATACAATATGGAATTTTTGTATCATAATAAATCAACTTCAAAAAATTTTAAAATCCATCAAAGGATGTTGACATAGATGAGAATGATTTGTAAAACTCTTTGAGAGAAATATCCATTTTACATAAAAACATTTAAAAGTCACACAATTTATAGAGGAATACATTTAAATACATTTTTGATTCAAATTGTCCCATACTAATTTGAAACTTTTGAAAGGAATTAACATTTTAAAAACATTCATGTCTATATAAATAAATCCTTAAAAAAAATTTAAAAACATTGACATTAATGAGAATGATTTAGAAGATTAAATATTTAAACCATTTAGAATGATGATCGAGTTAAAGAGTCCCTCAAAATATTCCTTTTGAAAATATTTTTATGAAATATGGATGTGGATGATAAAGAGGTCCCAGTACATACTCACGTAAAAACAACCTCAGATAATGAAGAGATTGTAGAATTAACCCTTACATTGTACTTTTCCTTTGTCGAGGGTAGATTAACCTCCTGTATAATGGTTAAATAATTTTTATTAAATTATACTAGAATCATATTCATTAATTTTATAGCATATATGATATTTTTACATTCCTTTGTTAATAATATCTTAGTATTATCGTCGTTTCGGGTGTTAACTGATTCGTTTTCCATTATATGATTTGTTACGCAAGTAATGTTTTTTATGGATAGGATATATCATATTCATATTCAGAATGATATTAAGTCTTTAAACATTATTTTTTATCATCTAATGAAAATTAGTCTTGAATGGATACGATGGGAAATGAATCGCATTGCGTTCGTGGAGACGGTAATATGTACGTACGCACAAGCAACAATATAAATCTTATGATATTAAAATAATATATAATTGGATGTTATATCATATATAAAAAATCATTATAATTTTATATTTATTATTTATATCAATTACACATCATTATTATACCCAACCAAATAATAATGTATTGAATAACAATTACACCACGATGTGGAGACAGTAAGTCATACGTACGCACGTATGGTGACATGCCATTAAAAAGATGGATAAAATAATGAATATGGTTGTACCATATTTATAATAACATCAATTTATATAGAAGATACTGGAGTAATTATTTTATAATAGAAACAACAATGAAAGAGTAAGTGGAAGAAGAAAGGAACTTGGAAGAGGTGATGAAATATTTACCTCTTCTTCGGGTTCTCCCTTTTGATTTGATCAAAAGGGATCCTTAGGTTGGCTTTATAACTAAAGGAAGGCCTATAGGATGAAGGGAGGGTAGTTTATAGGGTATTTTGGCAGAGTTTGGCTGACCCAAATAGCTTTAAATATGTGAATTAGAGAGAAGGGGGAGTGCCCTTTTATAAGAGGGGTGAGGGGCACATTGGGAAAAGATAGGAATATTATTTTATAATAAAATAATTTTCGGTTTCTAATGGATTAAAAATGGATTACATAAATTATAAGGTGGGGATGGGTCAAAAACCCCTAAACCAATAAGTTCTAGATAGGTTTGTGTCACTATATTAACTTTATCTTTTAGATTTAACTCTTAGTTAAATAGTTTGACATTTACCATGTCTCTTCCTATTTTTATATTATATAGTTAATAAACTTACTATATACTTCAAAGATAACAACAAGTGGTTAATTAATGATTCACCCATTATTATATAAGTCTTTTTGCGGAACCTTAGATTTTTAGGAATATAATATCAAATAATAATATAATATTTGTTTTAAAAACTCTTGTATTTCAATTTTGACACTATTTGGTATTTTGATTTTGCTAAATTTATAACAGTATTATTAATTAGAATAAAATTTATCTAACCAAACATAATATGTCATATTAATCTATAAAAGTATTTTAATTCATTAAAAGTCTCAAATTACATTTATTGGGATTTTTATAATATCAATTATTATAATATTTCATTAATTAGGTAATTACTGCATCATCATTGTTTCATAAATAAATTTAAATATTTAAGGTATAAAAAATATAAATAAAACAACATTATGTAGGAAAGATTTTTATATTTCTAATGAATATTTACAGTCTAATTTATCTTATGTGTAACCCTATATAAAAAAATGTTTAATTATTAAACATTGATTTTAACTCTTTTAACACTTCTTTGAATTAAATTATAATAAATGTCCTAATCTAAACCAAGTGGACCAAATATGATCATATTTTATTCCTAAGTTTGTTTTTGGTTGAATTATACTTATCCAATAGAATTAGGAAATGTGTTAGGGTAATAATAATATCATTTTACCCTTAATTACCCTATTTACTTTTAACCATGGTAAATAAAAGTAAAAAGTTATTATTCACCAAAAATTCTTTTTGTCTTATTGAAACACATTTTTCTTACTGATATCAAATTTTTCTCTCGAATTTTTAAAATTCCACTCACAGAAGCTGTAAAATTAAGTTTTATGTGAATTTGCAAATTCTCCTAGGAGGTGGGTAAAAGACGGTGAAAAGTTAAATAAAATTTTTATATATCTAAAATTATTATAAACTGACTCCATTGAATTAAGTTTAACATATATATGTATTATTTATCTATTTTTACCTAAAATAAATTTAAATAAAAAAATAATTATTTAAATAAAAAATTCAATTTTAAACTATAACTCAGTGTTTTTAACTATTCATCAAAATTGAAAGTTTTCAGAAAAATACAAAAAATTCACCCTAAGATAATTTTGATATTCTGAATTCAAAAATTATTTCTATTTTACCAAATTGAAAACATAGAAATTTCATTTATTAATTTAAAATTAATTCCCGTTATCAAAACCGAAAAGCGTGTTTTTAAGAAATAATAACTAACAAAAGATTGATACTTATTTATGTTAAATTTCAAAGTGAAATTTTTTCCAATGAATAACATTGGATTAAATGGTAAAACAATAATATATTTATACTTCCATACCTTTAAAATGTATAATTTAACACTAAAAATTATTTTGATTAAAAAAAAATTTCTGTTAAAATATAGTATTTTTCACTATTCACCCAAATATGAAAGTTATCAGAAAAACATCAAAAATTTATAGAAACTAAATTCTTATGTACCATTTCTAAAGAAGAAGTTTAAATTTTGAATTGAATATATAAATGTTTCAAATATTGGATTGAAAAAGGGTTCACCATTAAAAAGAGGTAAAATTACATTTTAAAAAAATACTTCTATTATCTGAAAAAAATGAATTTGTTCTTAGATTATGTCTAAGAAACTCATAATATGGATTCTAAAATTATAATTGTTATATAAAGTTCAAAATTTAGTTAACACCATTCATAACTACTTTTGAACAGATAGTTTGGTAAGTCGTGGTGCGCTTGAACTCGGTGTTGTGTGTAGTGCAAGTTATTGAATTACTTTGAAGAAATAACATATTATGAAATCTTAGGGTGTTACAAATATACTTAAGGGTATAAAATTATTATTACTCATTATTACCTGAGGATTGAGATACACATATCATGAAAACCATTTTACATTGATACCATACATATGTAAGCCACCATATGAGTTTTTCTAATCAATGCATGTTTGGGAGTGATGTTGATCATGTCTTCGATTGGAATGAAACCAAGATGGGATTTTTCTACTAGTATGAAAAAATAGAAATATGTCGCTTGATTGAATTAGAATATTGAAATGCATGGGTATTATGTTTTTATCATAAATTTTGTGCTCAATTACTTAGATAAGTGACATGTTATGTGATTATTAGATAAATGAATTGAATGAGATGTATTCATCCACTTGGTCAGTCTTTTTCATAGAATCAAAACAATTATGAGAAGCCTATACTAGATTGGTATGTTCTATGCCTAGTGGTTGCTCGATGTCTTGGACTAAGGGATTATATGTGATACATATTATAGTGGACATGTTCATATAGAGATATGAGTATGTTTGATGAAGATCACACTATATCCCTTAGTATCTTGTGTAGATTTATATTTTTTCTATAGGATTATATTTGATTACATATGTGAAATAGAGAATTCATAGTTATTTTCAATGACGCCAATGCCTATAGAGTATCCTGGTTAGGCTGATGGATAAGGATAAAATTTTTAAAATGTATTTGTTCAAATTGAAGAGATTTTGAGGAAAAATAGTATCCAAAAGATTTTGGATGGATTCATAAATATTTTTTATGTTATTCATAATGTCTATAGGGGATTTTAGTAAAATTGGGAACTTTATGGTTGTGAACTAATATATATTTATACATAATAAGATATTATACATATTTTTGTATACTTAATTCATGCATGTGATTTATATATTTAATATAAATGAAATAATAAATAAATACATATATGATATATATATATCTATTTCTACCAAATGGTTTTATTATTAGTTATTTTTTCATGACAAGGATGTTGAGAGGACATACACCCCCGATGGTCGATCTTGCGGAGGGCTAAGTTCCACTCGATCGCTCAGATCAGGTATATCAGTCTTCATTTCGAAACGCCCAGTGGTTCTTTGTCCAATGATCCGTGGACATGCTTTCCAAAGGCAGGTGTTCACTGGGTGATTCAGCCAGCGATTCTTAAGAACTCACATTGGTCGAGAGGATGGGATGTCAGTTTCATCGCACCCTTTGGGGGGGGGATTATTGCATGTTCTGGGACTCACTTATATATTTAAGGCACACTCATATGTTAGCGACGAGGACCCAACCGTATGGTTTAACATCTTGTGGCAAGGACACCTGGGTAAGAGATGCCTAGTCATAGTCGGTGAGGGACTTACGTCAAAACGGCACGAATTGGGATTAAACCTTAGGGAGGCTTTCTACGTACCATGCTTAGGAGACAGGGATCAAAACCCACGTAGTTCGTTTTGAGGGCATCGTTGGGACTTACACATGGTTAGTGGCCTGAATTGGGATTGAACCTTAGGGAGGCTTCATACGTACCCTTCTTAGGAGACAGGAATGAAAACCCACGTAGTTCATTTTAAGGGCATCGTTGTGCGGACACTGTGACCATCAAAAATCTCTAAGCCCACGTGAGTCATGCTCGGTGTGAGAAATAAGAGAATACAATAGACTTGGAAAGCCTCACACATTCTCCCTATCTAGGGAAGGGGAGGAAGACAATGAGCGGAGGAGAAGGCTAGGACCATTGGACTCTCCTTCTCACTGATGTTGGAGGAAGGTAAAAGTCGCACAATGGAGCAATGAACCTTCCATGATGAGAGGGGAAGGGTCATTGGCTTCCAGTGAGGATGGTGTGGGGCTTACTCTAGGAGGTAAGCCTAGACACTCCCAGGAGAGGGGATAAGTGCTCACCATTGGTGCTCGTCAAAAGGAAATGAAAGCAGGGTCCCTCAATCCTGACAAGTGGAGCGGCAGAAAGGGGACTCTTGGGCTCAGACCCTGTACTATCGTGGGAATGTGAACCAACGAATGTTTTGGGAACCCTCTCAAGGGCTGGAGAAACCCCTTTTCCCTCAACTATAATGGGTATGTGAACTCAAAGTGGTGCACTTATGCACCTAAATATTGCATCATACGGGTTTGGTGGCTTCGTTAGAGGCCTTGTCTTGGGGCCGATGAATAGACCAATGTAGGGATTGCGAAGGATCAGGCAAGATTAGAAGGATTTTATTTGACTCGGGGAATGGGAACACCGTAGGAGCTGGCGGGCTACATGGGTGTATGAGGAGTGGCGCCCTTTGTGTAGGGGGGTGCTACGTGGCTGGAGAGGTCGTCCGCGTACCTGGGTGGTGTGTGGACTGATAGGCATCTCGCGTACCAGTGTGGTTCATGGATTCAGGTTCGGCCCACGTACCGTGTTGGTATGCGGCAGAGTCCATGCGAACAAAAGTTTCCAGGGGCGACGCTGGTTGGGGGTTCATCGGTTAGGGCTTCGCCCATGTAGGAGGGTGCTACGCAGTGCGTCAGATCGAAAAAATGGGCATAGACTCCCTAGTCCGTGGGGAGTACATCCGCGGAGGGGCCATGGATCACAGTATTATTTTTTTCTTTTTATTTTAAGTTTTCGGTTCACCAATTTGTTATGCATTTTTGATTCCTTATTAATTCGTTTCAAGTTTCATACCTAGTCGGGTTTGTGAATTGGAACTTCGCCATTTGTGAAATCCTTAGCTCTTTCCTCCGAAATCCTTCCACCCAAATCTGATCTCCCTTTCTTCTCCCCCTCGATGTCCATTTATAGAGGGGGAAAGAGATGTATATGTGGTCATACAGCACCTTTTTCAGAGGCCCATGACCAGAAACCAGGCTCACGGATGACTTGGTCAATCCGAAACTCGCGGGGGGGGGGGGGGGGGGGGGGCTTTGAATGCACCTTACCCGCAAACCAAATTGGTTCGGGGGGTGCTTCGCGGCCGCGAAGGACTCCGCCTCCATTCTAAGAACAAAAACGCACGCGGTCTAAGCCGGTTGACACGGTTTACGGCTAGGGCAGTTTGTGACGGTGGACTGGCCTAGCGCCTATCCTGCTTCGCGCCCGTGGTGGGTTCCCGCCTCCATTTCGCAGACAACTCTAGTCCGTGGAGGTGGTGGCTTTCTGAACCAGCCACGTACTGTCAATATTGGACCGGTACGTGGACCGATCCATATTTTTCCAACCTTTGAGTATTCTCCACATTTTTTCCCAATTCCTCGAGGGAAATGGGGTAGAATCCTCTCTTGAATTAAGGGGATTCTCATTATCCTTTGCGGATTTTTCAGGATCCTACAAATGCCCCCCGTCGGAATGGGGTCCGATCGGAACAAAGAGGAGACTATTCTGATGTACAGTGGTCCTAAAAAGTGGATAGTTTGTGGTAGGGGAGTGGACCTGGTAGGGGACCACACCTATAAATAAGAAGACCCCTATCCTTTATCTTTTACCGAATTCCTCGTGAACACAGAGATCTTTCTTTTCGTCTCCGCATGCTTCCTCCTTCACGAAACTCCTCTTCTACGAACCAGCATCCGTTTCTGTGAACCATCCCTCTTTCACGCTTTCCTTCACCCGTGGACCAATATATCAACTGTGAACTGGAACTTTTAATCAATTAATAAAATATTTACGATGGGCCGCGTAGGAACTCACTATGCGGTTTTGATGGTCCACGGACCTGAAATATTCCAGACATTGAAAATTTATTAAGTCTTAAGAACATAAAAATTTAAATTCGGGATTGAGATTCCATGGAGAAGCTTGGTTCATAGTTTTCTGGACAACACTCCGCGGGCTAGAGTACCGGGTACTTCTTCCGCGTAGGGTTGGTTCGCGGGATAGAGCCGTCGCGAACCACCTTTTGAGGCATGCTCACGGACCTCGTCATGAAGGCTCCTTGATAGAGTCCTTTTCCAAATACTTGGTATTTTTTTCAAATTTTATTATTTTGGGCTAACCATTTGTATGGTTTCCATGATGCCGGGAGAAAATATGGTTCTTCCTAGTCCTGTGACTAGGCCTGCTTTTGAACCTCTTCCGATTGGTGATCAACGCTTAAGGGATGTGGCTAGCTCCATTCAGGATAGAGTCTGGCACACTCCACTGTACCCCCACCTCCCATACTTTTTGTCTGAGTCACAATAGGAGTACCCCTTTTCCAATAGCCTTCCTGCCTATGGGTTTGGCTTATTGCCCGATACACCGATTCCAGTGCCATCTCACGACAACAATCCCGCAGTGTGGTTATTTACCAGTATTATCCCTCAAGTTGTGATATCTGCTAGGGGGTGGCCTACCCCAAGGGATACAGCTACCAGATCTGTGCTTAATGACCTTCCCATGTCCCCAACAGGAGAACAATGTCAGTAGGATGGAGCAATTCACTATTACCAAGGCATTTCCAGCAATTCCATAGTAAACAACCAACGTGGCTGGTCAGCAGGCCGGGACCTCCGACCCGGAGGGGCGTTTAAGTCGTTGGATTGGGGGTGTCCCATTTGGGTTCTCCAGAGCTGTGCAGAGTTTTAAGTGGAATTGAAATACGTAGGTTTATATGAAGATGCCCGGGTTTCCCAGACCTACACCCATCGGCCCCACGACCTTTCCAAGCAGCTCATGTGCCGTTGGAGTCCAGATACCAACACATTCCATCTGGTCCACAAGGTGGTGGGTACCAGTCTTTGGGATGTCTTCCAGATTTTGTGGTCCCAATTGTTAGAGGCATGTATTATGAATTCTTACCTCCCCTTCTATATGGGATAATGAATAGAGGACACCTCCCTTGGTGTAGCAGCTCATTGATCAGGCCCGAGAGAATTCGAAGGATATATCTCTGAAATATCTCTTCCCATATCGTGAATGGATCAAGGCTTTTTCTAGAGAGAGAAATTCCATGACTCTTCCATGTAGGCCCACGACCTGCCCTTCGATGGAGTCCTGAAGACAGAGGGGCCACTATTGGCTGATCCTGGAGGAGGGACAGTTCAACAGCTGGGGCTGGGAACTTGTGTCATATGTTGATCGACTGCTCTCCCTGACGGTGTTTTTGGCCATGTTCTTAAGTGGATGGTTATTTATCGTACGCGATACTGGTGGCGTTCCGGTCTCTACTTTTGTTATGGTGGCACAGCAGGCCATTGGCAACGTCATCAACTTAGTTTTCCCAGTACTGGATCGCATTTATCAGTTGCTTGGAAATATTACCGAGGGGAGTCAGCCAAACTGGGAATCTGGCCCTTTTCAAATCCTCTAGGGATGGTTGGGAGCGCATGTTAATAATTTCTATACTTTCATCAATCCTTTTCTGATTTTGGGTACCGTATTCTAGCCATATTTTCAATTGACCATCGGGGTTATTCCTGAGGAGTGGGTGACCCAAGAGAAAGATGGAAAACAAACAGTTCAGAATATGAATCTATTGTCGAGCCAGATCTCGAGCAATGACCATTTCAATTTCTGACCATATCCCTCCCCGACCGGTGCAATTACAAACACCATATCAGATGAATTTAGAAAGCGTGGATACCTATTTTCCCACCGAGAGGGTATTCTGGTGGCTTGTATTGGTGGGGAACTGATTTATGAGGGGTATGTGTCTTGCCGATTCGGACATCAATTTGGCTGCGTCCAGGTGTTGTGTCCTCCTGCACTCAATGGAACCCACAGGAACTACCATCTAATAGTTGCCAAAAAATTCTGGTTAATTTTCACCCGGGAGGATACTGACTGCGAAGTTATGACACCCACGCTTGCAGACTCCATGCATTTCCTATCCAAAAGCTATGCCGACTCCTGGGTGCAATCATACCCGAATGGTCAGTTAGGGTTGTGTAAGCCCACTATCTCGAGTCCTAATCTATTAAAGATCTATAGGAAGCAGAAGGGGGATAATGACCAAACCAGACTGAGAAAGGTTCTCCATAACCCTGCTGGTCTCGTGATTCTGAGGAAGGTTTTAACGGACAGAGGTGTCTCCTCACATGCCCTTGAAGCTGCCCGGAGAGAGTTGGCCATTCCTACTGATGCTGCCTTCTCAATGGCCTTGGGACAATGGGACAAATTCAAAGTCCAGTCATCCTTTCATAGCCAGTACCCCCGTTCTTTGTGGAATCATCTCCATGAATCAGAAATGGTGTTTGACGGGCTGGGCTACATATTTTCTCATGCTGACATTCTTTATGATGTGGACCCGGAGAGGGCCAACCTGTATCTCCGGGACCTCAAGGCTTACGTTCATGCACACCAGGTTTATGCGGTGTTGACTCACTAAGTCCGGGCCATGCTGCGATTGGTGACTAATGAGGAGGAGGAAGAGAGTAATCACTCTTCAGGGGTGATGATTTTAGTGGTTCCCTTGTAGCGGTTGAGGAAAGGTAATTTCCCCCCCTACCCGTGAGGTCCCACCCACAGGTAGCTCCAGAGAGTTCTAGGGCGGCGATGAGATCTGGAAAAAAAAACACGGATGTCGGTGCCTCCACCATCCCTTACCGTTTCCCGACCCTCTCAAGTCGATCCCCCCCGACTAGCTGTTCTTGTTATAGCTGCATTTCTAGATGCATGGAGGATTTCGGATGACCTGAGGGTCAGTGGCTCGGATGAATAGGTTTGGGCGTTACTCCAAACGAGCTCTCTCGAGCTTTCGGGTATTGGGACTATCTTTGCTCCGCCTCACTTGCTTTTGGAAGAGGATCTGGACGAAATATTTGCCTCTTTGAAGGAGATGAAAGCATACGTGCATCCACTCCGAAACCGGCTTTATGGGTCTAATTGGGTGTCCATGATGATAAAACATCCGGAATCTTCCGATCCCGAGGAAGAGGTTGCCCTGCTCATCCATCCTGGATTTCTTCCTCCTTTACTGGGAAGGTTCTAAAATTTCTTCCCTTTATGTAGGGTCCTGAGGAATCCCAGGGGGAAATTTCTTCCCCAGAGTATACTACCAGGGGTACCACAGTAGGCGAACATGTGCCTTCGACTATGGGGGTCATCGAGGAAGGGTCTCCTGGTGCAGCTGAGCACATGGCAGCGACCATCGCGGATCCAACTAGGGAATTTCCTCCTCCAACTCCTCCCAACATTCTGAGTAGAGAATTGTCCCCTGGGCAGATCCAGAGACGTTGGTAGGCATCCTGATTATCAGAACTGCTCAGACAGGGAACGTCGGTTAATAATAATTCTCGCTTCCTCGATTACTAACTCATATGTTATGTTTTTTCCAGTTATTAATTGTTTTGGTACTATGGTGTAGGGACAATTTGAGACCTAGACATGGATTCCCAAGTGGTCATACCTTTCGCCCCTTTATTATCTGAAGGACCACCTACGGCCATACCTGAGCGTGATGAGATGGCAGGCCCTAATGAAGGGGCTAGTGGTGCGAACGCTTTCCTTCTGTCTTCAACAACCAGAGATATGTCAGAGGAGGAACAACTGGAAGACGATACTCTCGTTGATCACATGACCTCTGTATTTGTGGGGAAGGATGGGGTGCCCGTGATTACCAAGGAGGCCCCAGATCCAACGCGGTCAGCTGCCTCAGACCCGATAGATCCCGTGGAGATGGAGGAAGAGCCCGTTATCAGGCCAGTTGTCGGAAACCCATAGTGGGCCATCATTCTATTTACCGGGGGAGTAATTTCCCCGAGCTTGATCTCCGTAGACAACTACTTGGGGGAAGCTTTGGGAGTCACTATCCTTGGGTGTGGCCTTAGGACCTGGACACCTCTGGGGGTTTCCAGGACTCCCTTGCCTCTTGAAGATGTTGTGTCTTCCTTGAGTGGAAGTGGCGGCGTAGAGATTGAGGGAACTGATGCCTTGATGGTTGGGGTTATGTTTCTCAATCTCTTTCCACTGACTCCTTTCTCTTCCCTTTTCATATTATGGATACTTTTCTGTCTTATCGACTTTAGGGATTTAGGATGACGACCTTCGGTGCTGGTGATTGTGTTGTCAAATCCAATCAATCCTATGACCACAACCGTCGGGGGTGAAGTTTCCGCGGCGTCGGAGTTTGCGGTTGAAGCCGAATTGGGTCCCTCCTTGGTGAAACTCATCCCAGGGTATGTATCTTTGTCCGAGAGTGACTGCGAGCTTGATCAATGAGTCCTTTCCAGTCTTTGACCTGCTAGCCAAAGGGCATGTGAGAAAATTTGGATGTTGATTTCTCAGACGCACTTAGCAGAGATGTCGACTAAATTGTTGAAGCTGCGCGATCTTTTTATGCTACTGGGATTTGACGGCTTTAACTACCATGGTATTTATGATATAGTCAACCAGGTGGTCGCTGACCGGGAGAGTCTTGGTGGTTTTGAATCTTTCCTTTCTACTGCTCAATATGAAGCCTACCTTTCCGCGACCTGACAACTTTGTCTATCAGAAGCTCATGATCATACCGGGGTAGTCGTGGGACTTCAGGGAGAAGTCTTTAAGTAGAGTTCTTGACTGGAGGTGCTGAGGAGTGACATACAGCGGCTGCAGCAGGAGGAGACTGATGTCACAGCCATAATTGAAGAAGGGGAGCGACAGATGGAGGAGGAGATGAGGGCATGATCAAAGGAAGCACAGGAGGTGGAAGCACTGCGGGCTGGTGTTGAAGCTGAGATAGCCTTGCTGCAGAATATCCATCAAGCAATCGAGGATTCTCATCATCTCTTGATACAACTTTTTGAATCTACTGAAAGTCTCCTGTAATAACCTTTCATGCCAGAGGAGGCTCTGGATTGTAGAATCCCTTCTCATCAACTTTGTTATGGAAGAAAGAGATGTTTTTTTTCTTAGCACTCTTGTTGTCTTCTCCTGTGATAGAAATTATTTGACATGATTGTTGTATATGATAATTCATTGAACATAGAATAATCAGAGTTCAGGACAATTGATAAAATAGAAATGAGCTCTAATTTTTTCCTGGATTATGAGATCCAGCGAGCATAGTTTGACTATTGCTAGGGTTTCATAGAAAGACCCCACAAACTTTTTTTTTCATCCATACCCTAATTCTTTCTTGGGCCCATTTGGTGTGGACCCAGCTGGTATAGCACATATTTTTCTTAGGTCTCCCTTTTCCGGTTTTCGGCCTAATGGGCTTTCCACCTCTTTTTGTGAGTGGTTTAAAGTCCCACCGACAAGACTATCATTACTGATGTTTTAGGTCGAACAGATTTGACCAGATATGGTTGGGTGAGGGCCCTGATGAGGTTTGGTTGATTAAAAGATGTCTCAATACCTTTTAGAAGCACATGGGGAGAACATGTTTAGATTTGAACGACATGCAGGGCATGTCTCAAGGCATGGGAGACGTATCAGCGTGTATAGGTAGGAAAATCATCACTTATGGAAGACTTGCCTTTGTTAGACAGGCCAAGGGTGATCAATATGCAGAGCCACTGAGGGCATGGTATGAATAGATGTGAAAAGGTATCCTTAAGTCAATGACTTCCCATTTCTGATGGCCTGAGGACTTTATGGAAATCCGGATTATAGAAACCACCATTAGTGGATTGAAGAATTATGAAAAACCACCAGGGGTGGCTCGGAAAGGGTATGTGATGTCTGAAAGTGTTTGGGAACATCTACGTGAATCAGGAATGTAGAGGAAGGGTCCTTGTCCTACGCATTTAGTCATCATAATGTATGGTTGGAGCTTGGTGTAGTTTAAAGTCATGCTACTGGGACATTCTTTAAAATGGGATAAATTCTCCTGGTTCTCAGTAATATCGTCAGAGACGTTCCAACATATTCAGGTAGGGTTGTTAAAGAGGTTGGTAAACTGCTGCTCAGAGGGTTTCTGAATCCCGGGATGGATATGGGGGCTTAGAGGCCTAGAGGCGTACGGAGAGAAGCACTGCATAAATAAATCTTACCTTTGGTAGACGAGCCAGGGGCGATCAATATACCGAGATTCTAAGGGCATGGTATGCATAGTCATGCAAAGGTTTCCTTTGGTCAATATTCTCCCGATAGCCGAGAAACTTCAAGGAAGCTGAGATTAGGGACAACCAGGGGTGTCTTACAAGGGTTCATCTCTTTCTGAGTACAGAATATGGTTTATGAAAATAGGGTGCCTGAATGTGGTAGAAACATCTAGGATAAACATCATGGGAATGGGTAAAGTCATCCCTTTTCACACTGGTGTGAGACGTTGGTTTGTGCAGGTCTAGCCTGTGCACTGAGGGACCGAGGAAGACCTATGTTCCTAGTTGAACCCGTGAATAATTCAACCATGTAGTTTAATGTCATGCGACAAGGATGAAGGGCATTGTTATTATTACTAAATCCGTGCAGTTTAACATCATGAGCCAAGGATGGGGGGAATTTTAAATTTCATGTTATTTAACATCATGTCGTAAGGAGGGCTTTTGTGCAGTTTAATGTCATATGGTAAATATGGCTTCTGTGTAGTTTAACTTCATACGGTAAGGATGGATTCCGTGTAGTTTAACGTCATGCGGTAACGACGACTTCCGTGCAGTTTAACATCATGCGGTAAAGACGGCTTCCATACAGTTTAACGTCATGCGGTAAGTACGAGGAGCATTATTAAAGACATTGTGCAGTTTTAATGTTATGCAACAAGGACGGGGGGGGGGCATTTTTAAATCCATGAAAATTCTTGTAGTTGGAGGAATTTCCCTGTATGTTTAATGCTTGGTCTTTGTAGCTTCATGCTATGCGGCAAAGACATGTTTCGTGCAGTTTTAATCGTCATGCGGTAAGGACGTAGTTGCAATAGCTACTCCTGATTAGAATGTAACTAGGCTCGAATATCTCAGCATGTCCAAGACAAGTAGAGGGGTTGATGGTGTAAATCATGGTTCCAGGGATTCTTGGATCAGGAGAGATGATATTGGGGCTCTGAGGCTAGTAAGCGTATGGGGCTAGGAAGAGTTTGCCTAAGGAAATCATGCCTTTGGTAGACGGGCCATGGGCTATCAATATGTAGAGCCGCTGAGGGCATGGTATGCAAAGTCATCCAAATGTATCCACAGGTCGATGAATTTCCACTTTCGATGGCCGTGAATGATTATGATGATCCATGATTTTCTAGGCGACGAAGTCTGCCATTTGGTAAGGTAATATCTGGACATGTCGGGGATGTTCATCCCTGGTTGTTATTAAAACTTGAAGAGTTCACTGCGCTGATTTATCTTGCGCGTGAGGTATACCTTTACTCTATGTAGTCTAACGTCGTGCGGTAAGGATGAAATACTCTTAGATTAATGGTCATAGAGTTCAGACCATTGGGTGACTATTGCTACAATCACTCAGAGGGAAATTATGTTAGGATGCTCTGGTATACTCTGAACTAGTGTGAGGGGAGGAGGGTGTACACTGTAACTCTTGGGTTTCCTGGATTAGGAGTTTTGGTATGGGGCTCTGAGGCTGGTAAGAGTATGGAGATAGGAAGAGTATCACCTGAGGTAATCTTTCCTTTGGTAGATGGGACAAGGGATATCAATATGTAGATCCACTAAGGGCATGGTATGTATAGTCATGAAAAGGTTTCTACAGGTCAATGACTTTCCACTTGTGATGGCCATGAATTATTATGAAAATCCGGGATCTCTCATAGCACAGAGTTCGGAATATTGGGATAATGGTGTCCAAGCATAAAAGAGACATCTTCACTGCAATTGCCCGTCGAGTCAAAGCAGCATAGCCCTAGCTTGATGTTTGTAGATGCAGATCATCGTTCTAACTATAGGCGGATACATAGGCTAACCAGGTAGGGATACCCTGGAAATGTTTTTATGTGATAGGGGAATGTACTTTTAAACCAATGCTCTATAAATTTTTGGATCGGTAGATATGATATGGGGGCTCTGAGGCTGGTAAGCGTAAGATGATAGGAAGGGTATTTCCTGGGAAAATCTCACCTTTTGTAGACGGGCCGGGGGCTATCAATATGCAGAGCCGCTGGGGATATGGTATGCATAGTCATGCCAAGGTGTCCACGGGTCTATAACTTCTCACTTCTGATGGCCATGAATGATTATGAAGATGCGCAATTATTCAGGTCGTGGATTCTGATGTATAGAGAGGATGCATACAAATGTGCAAGGAGTATTCATATCTAGTTTCTCCATATATCAGGGGTGGGTCGCGACGATGTCCATGCATTTTAACATCGTTCGGTGAGGACAAAGTCCATGCAGTTTTAACATCATGTGGTGAGGACAAAGTCTGTGCAGTTTTAATGTCGTGCAGTGAGGACGAAGTCAAACCAATGGGAAAGGAGATTCCGTGCAGTTTAACGTCATTCAGTAAGGATGAGGAGTATATATACCTATGCTTTCTTTTATCAGTGGCTGGGCTAGGAGATATGATCCTGGCTTCGCTACGTATCCTGAGAAGGGAGGAATCAAGCCTCATGTATTTCTCTTGGAAAATACACCCCGTGCAGGTCTAGTCCTTACACGAGGGAAAGGGTGTATTTTTAGCTTCATTTCGATGGGCCAGGGTGTGGAATTCAGGCGTCACTATGTATCCTGCGAGGGCGGGAATCAATCCGTACATAGTTCTTTTGAAGAATATACCCTGTGCAGTTCTGGTCCATACATGGGGGAAAAAGGGCATTTTTAATCTTCATTCGGGGGTGGTTGGGCCATGATGGGGGACCCTGGCATCACTACCTATCTTGAAGAGGCAGGAATCAAGCTATAAGTAGTTCTTTGAAAGGGATACACCCCGTGAAGGGCTGTTCCATACATGGGGGAAGATAGCATTTTTAATCTTATTTCATTTGGGGGTGGCTGGGCCAGGATGAGGGACCCTATTCTCGCAACATATCCTGCAAGGGAAGAAATCAAGTCATATATAGTTCTCTGAAATCCATGCAGTTTAACGTCGTGCGGTGAGGACGAAATACTCTTAGTTTAGGGTCATGGAGTTTGGACCGTTGGGGATTAACAGTTTAATGTCTTGCAGCTCAGATGATGAAAGACATTTGGATAGGCCAGGGTGTAGAATTTTGGCATCACTATGTATCCTGTGAGGGCAGGAATCAAGCCATAGGTAGTTCTTTTGAAGAATATACCCCGTGCAGGTCTGGTATGTACAGTGGAGGAATGGGCATTTTTAATCTTCATTCGGGGGTGGCTGAGCCAGGATAGGGGACCACATCGTCACTATGTATCCTGTAGAGGTAGGAATCAAGCCATAAGTAGTTCTCTGAAAGGAATACACCCCATGTAGGGCTGGTCTGTACACGGGGGAAGAGGGCATTTTTAATCATATTTCATTTGGGGGCGACTGGGCCAGGATGGGGGACCCTGGCGTCGCTACGTATCCTTCAAGGAGAGGAATCAAGCCGTACGTAGTTCTCTGAAATCCATACAGTTTAACATCATGCGGTGAGGATGAAATACACTTAGTTTAGGGTCATAGAGTTTAGAATGTTGGGTCTTGGTAGTTTAACGTCCTGCAACTCAAATGTTAACTGCTTCTGATTATGTGAAATACTTCTTCACAAATCTCACATTTGCAGGAGCGGTAGTGAATTGCCCGTCCATAGAGATCAGGCAATATACTCCATTGGAGTAGGCCTTGTGTATAACATATGGTCCCTCCCACTTGGGATCCTACTTTGTAGGTTTCTTTCCGGGTATCATTGGGGTCCGGAGGACCAACACCAATTCTCCTTCCAAGAATGACCGAAGACGAACCTTTTTATTGAAGGCTCGAGCGATCTGGTTTTGATATACTTCCAGATAGTGAAAAGTGTACAACCGCTTCTCATTTAGCTATTCCAATTCACCTAGCCATTTTTTCTGATTTCTCATTGTTGGATAACTTTTCAAAAATGGCAACATGGAGCGCGGTAAATTGGAGCTCAATAGGAAGGTCCGCTTCTGTTCCGTATACTAATGAGTACGGAGTATCCCAAGTAGTGGTGCATATTGTGGTTCAATAAGCCCACAATGCATGAAAGAGTTTATCCATCCATGATTTCTTATCTTTTTCCACCATTTTCTAGATAATTATGGGCAAGGTCTTGTTGAATGCCTATATCTGTCCATTGGCTGCTGCATGGTAGCGGGATGAGTGGTTAGCCTTGATACCATATTCTCGGTACAGTTTCTCTAATTCAGCAGAGTATAAGTTGGTGTCGTTATTTGTCAGTATGGTATGAGGGACACCAAATCTGGTGATGATATTGGTTTTCACAAATCTGACAATGTTTCTTGCCCGACTTCCTTGAGGGGTACAACTTCTTCCCATTTGGAAAAGAAGTCAGTTGATGTGAGGATGTACTTCAATTGTTTGGCTATGGCGGGAGGATATGGTTCCACAACGTCCATTCCCCAGATGGAAAATGGCCAGGAGTACATGGCCTGATGAAGTAACTCTAGGGGTTGGTGAATGATGTTGGCACGAATTTGGGATGAATGGCATTTTTCGGTAAAGTGCTCGCAATCACGTGTCATAGTTTGTCAATATTACCCAAGACTTTGAACCAGATGGCATAGCTTAGTTTCTGACTGGTGTGCTCCACATACACCGGCATGAACTTCAGTCATGACGACAATAGTTTCTTCTCCATCAATGCATTTGAAGAGGACTCTGTCGAGGCCTCGTTTGTAGAGGACCTCTTGTTGACCCGTGCCACCGTATAGGACAAAGTTGATTGCTCTTCTCTGTATTTTCTCTCGTTCAGCCCTGTTTGATGGATGTTCTCCCCTTTTATGATTGTTTGCAATGGGGGTCATCCAACTAGTGGCAGGAGTGTTTGGCTCAGGGATAGGACTGACTTCGTTGATTTCTTCCATCTTAGTCTGAACAAACATCAAGGCCATTCGACAATGAGCAATAATGATAATTGTTTCATCCTGGTCTGGGTTAGCTAGGGTTATGTCTGCATCAGCTAATGCATTGGCCTAGGAATTCTGAGACCGGGGAATATAGGTCAATGTTGGTTCTGTGGAGAATCCCTCCATTAACCCAAAGACATGGTCAAATAGTAGAATCAACTCCTCCTTTTTAATAGCATAGTAACCATTGACTTGTTTGATGACCAAATACAAGTCACCTTTTACCTTAAGGTGTTGTAATCATGCCTGAAGTGCAAGATCCAAGCCTGTAATGAGGGCTTGATACTCCGCATCATTGTTCGTACATCCTTTTGATAGGAGGAAGGAATATGGAAAGACTTCCTTTTCTGGGGACATGAGTATTATCCCCAAACCCACCTTGTTAAATTTTGAATTCTACATCCTTTTCCCTATCGGGCTTCAGGATTCACCGTCGAAGTACATTTCCCATGTTGGGAGCTCCTCTTAAAATTAGAATATGTCTTCATCGGGTAACTGAAAGTCCAGTGTGGTGTTCCCTGTCGAGGGGTTCTCTACCAGAAAATATGCTAATGCTTGACCTTTGATGGATTTTTTAGGCACAAACCGGATGTCAAACTATTGGAGTATGACTGCCCATCGGGATAGGCGCCCGGTCAGCATTGGGAGGCTGAGGATATACTTGAGATGGTTACTGTGCGAGACCAAATGAACTTCATGATTCTACAGATAATGTCGCAATTTTTGAATTGTGAAGAGCAAGGCCAAACAACTCTTCTTGATGTTTCAGTATCGGGTTTCAACGTCAATCATGGTTCGGCTGAGGTAATAGAAACTGTTTTCACTACTGACATCATTTTTCGGTGCGAGGAAGGCTCCCAATGACTACTCTAGGGATGTCACATATAGGTTAAGAGGACTTCCTTCAACCGGGGGCATGAGCATTGGCGGTCTTAAGAGGTACTTCTTTAGGCTTTCAAATTCCTATTCAAAATCATCTTTCCATTGGTACGTAACCCCCTTTTTCTTTAACCTGGTGAAGGGAAAACATTTGCCCGCCAGGTTGGCTATGAACCACCTAATGTAGGCAAGGTGTCCATGGAATCCTATCAACATGGTGAGATTGTGGGGAGGTGGCAGGCCAAGGATAGCCTTTGTATTTTTAGGGGCGACTTCGATGCAACTATGGCGTACGACGAAGCCAAGGAATTTCCCTAAGGTAACCCCGAAGGCGCATTTCAATGGATTCATCTTCAGACTATGTTGTTGAAGTTTGTTGAAGACGGTTTCAAGGTTTGACAGGTGATCTGAGCACTATCTTGATTTGACCACCAGGTCATCCACATAGCATTCGACGAATCTCCCCAGGAATGGCTTTAAGATACGATGCATGTCACGTTGATATGTGGCGCCAACATTCTATAGACTAAAGGGAATGACCCTATAACAGAATATTCCTTGAGGGGCTCTAAAGGCAGTGGCTTCTTTGTCTTCTCAGGCCATCTGGATTTGATTATACCCAGAATAACCGTCCATGAAGGAGAGAGCCTCATACCCAGCCGTTGCTTCGATTAATAACTCAGTAATTAGGATTGAGAAATCATCTTTTGGGTAATTCCGATTGAGATCTCTAAAATCGATGTAGACATGGATTTTTCTATTCTTATTATTGATGGGGACAATGTTGGAAAACCATATGGGGGGTATTGGACCTCCCAAATGAAGCCTTATTTAATTATATTATTGACCTTAGCCCTTATTTTGGTGTCATGTGCAGGGTGTGTCCTTCTGGAGACTTGTTTAAAGCCCCGATGGTCTTCTGGAAGACCTAAGTGGTGCGTCGCCACTTCGGGATCGAGTCCCGACATTTCTGTGTAATTCCAGGCAAAAACATCCCGGTTTTTCCACAGGAAATATGTATATACCTCATACTCCTCAGGACACATGGAAGTACTGATTAGAGTGGGCCTCGGGTCTTCCTCGGTACCCAGGTTTATTTCCCTGAGCTCGTCAATAGGGTTGGAGATACCTTCCTCAAATGCAGAAGGTAAATCCCTAAGATCATCCTCCTCTTCTTCCCCCACATTCTCATATTCTTGATCTGATGGGGGGAGAGTTCCCGGCACGAGCTCTTGAGGGTCTGGAGGCGAGGCATTGTGGGCGTCTTTGATCAAGTATTCATCCCCAAATTGAGGGTCAGCAGTCGTTTCTGTATTGTCAGGCTCAACCTTTATAGATGAAGTCATGAGGATAGTTGAGTGTGCGTCCGGGCTTGAATTATTGCTCTCAACATGGTTGATGGGATGTACATAGTATCCACCGAGCTGCTTGAGGGGGTCATCCAGAACCATTTCCATACCATTTTGAGTGGGAACCCAGTAATTACCATTGAGCGAAGGCTTCTTTTTCTTTTGCTCATAAAATCTGGAGTCAATGTAATGAGACCCGGAGAGCTCAAAAGGAGCCTTGTTAGCATGAAACCTCCCACATGTTTTCATTGACGCAATACTTGATACACTGGTGGTAGGAGGAAGTAATGTCCATGTGCTTATGGAGCCACGACCTTCCCAGCAGGGCATTGAATGTTGTGTTCTTCCGGACCCCCAAAAACTCTGAGTAGGCCACAAGGTCTCCAAAATGAGTTTTTAGCTTGATTTGTTCCATTGGTTTCTGTTCACTCTGGTCGTAACTCAACAGAGTTATGGCATAGGGTATTAGGTCATCCTCACTATAGCCCAATTTACATAGTGTTTGTAGGGGAAGGAGGTTAACTCCAGATCCGTTGTCAATAAAGAATTTTCGGATCTCAACATCATTTAGTGTGCACGACACATACAGTGGTTTGATATGTCCTTTCATGATGGAATCTTCATCCTGATCGGTGAAGGAAATTATTGCATTACATCCAGTTGGGCTAGTCTCCGTTCGGTAAATCTCGGCGGCAGCTACCTCAGCTTGAAACTCCTAGGGGCTCAGCAAGGCTTCTATAAGTGCCTCCCTGAGGTCTGCTGACAAACTCAGGGAATCCATGATTGACTGTTTGGCTGGTACTGATGCCAGCTGCTTAAGGATATCATATTTCTGCTCCAGCGGCAGGTTCTTCTCCGTTGGATGGGGAGTTTTAGCATGCATCTTGGGAGCTGGAGTATGTGATGAGGAGGGACCGGCCATGGGGTCAGATTTCAACGGTGTTCCCACGTTCTGGGGACTTGGCCCGGCCGGTCTGTTTGTGTGCACTAGGCGGCTAGACATTTGTTCCTCCTCTGATGGGTACTGTAGAATGACGGGGCCAGAGTGGCTGCATGTGGAGGTGGAGGGATATTCTTCCTCATGTTGAGTCCATTTAAGGGCTCTCCCCCATGTTTCTACAATATTAAGGGTCCGGGCTGGGGTAAAACGATAGGGTTGATTTTGGCCGTGACTGCGCCTCCCCTAGTATCCCCTGCTTCTGGGAATCCTCCTCCCGACCCCTTGTGTTGGGAACTTAGGTTCATACCCATACCCTTCATCAGGAAACGATTCCATTAGATGGATGACGTTGATGGAACCAAAGATTAGATCCTCGTCCTGTGACAGGTCTACCTGGTCGGTTGTCCCTGATGATGCCATTTGGTGGGTCGGTGCCCGTTGCGCTATGTTTGAGGGAATAAAATCTGATAGTGTCAGGGCTAACTTCGGCCTCGTTGCAGACTGCTCCTCTTGAGCTTGTATCCTCCCTTACTGATTATGCCTGGATGACCAGATCATGGAGGGTTTTGAGGCCGATATTGTCGGTTGTGTGGAATTAGGGGCTATTGGCGGCAACACCAGCTACTATAGTTTATCTCAGAGTATGCCCTGATCTCATTTGACAGTCTTCCGAGTCATCCAGTTATCAAATTTATACCCCTTCTTGCTGGTGACTTCCTGCCACCCCTCCCCTTTATCGGAGTCAGTGGTAGAAATATACGTCACATGTGCTGAGGGTGGTCCTAGCTTGACCTGCCCAGAGTCTACCATCCTTTGCAGGAGGTCTTTAAAGACGAAGCTTTCCTAGATAATGTGCCCCAACATTCGATGGTAGTGACAGTAATCTGGCCTATCATTTGGGATGACTTCTTTAGTCTTCCTTGGCTCCAAGAGGTGGAGAAATTTGCAATTCAGGGCGGCGATGAAGTAGCCGCGGACTTGGTCCTCTCAGAACGAGTGTAATTTTGGTCTCCATTCCTCGAACTGGTTCCTCATTGATCCTCTTTGATCATCCTACATGGGTGGAGGTATCTGTTCATATACAGGGGGGCCATGACGATTTGGTGGAGGCCTAGGCAGTGGAGCAGGCGCAGGGGCTGGCTTGAGCGTGACAGAGGATGCTTCAGCTCTAATTGTTCTCATTGTAGGAGCCTGTGAAGCAATTCGGGACTTCAGATTGGTCTGCTGCAGGGAGTTTTCAATTCTCTGGTCAATGACAGAGACATTGCGGAAGCTAGTGGTGCACTCCACTGGTATGAGCAGTGTTCGCAGCTCATCTCTAAGGTTATCGATGCATATGGCCAACATCTCATCTTGGGGCATTGGCCTATTTAGAGAGTAGGTCAGACCCTTCCATCTACTGATGAAATTTGAGACCCTCTCTTTCTCCCTCTGTTTGCAATTCTTGAGGTCGCTGACTATTGTTTTAGGCAGCGTTGAGATGAAGTGGAATAGGAACTGTTGTCGAAGGTCTTCCCAACTCTTTATAGACTGAGCTGGTAGATTCGTATACTAGATGAAGGCATAGCCTTGCAAGGTCTACATGAAGCAGATGAGTTTCACTTCTTCTTTTTGTTCCGGATTTCCCATCATAGGGTCGCAATAAGACGTGTAGTGCATCAAATTTTGTTCCGAATATCCTGATACATTGAAAATAGGGAATATAGGGATCCCAAAATTGGGTGGAGGAGGCGTGTTGCTCACCCAATCTGGGTAGGGCTTTTGCTCTGGCTATATTGGAGTGCGTCGACCATCTATTGCTTCCAATCGAGCTGTCTGTGCCTTGATGGTGCCAGCGAGTCCCTGGTTTACATCCTGTTGGGCCCGGTCTTGGGCAGGTGTAGCCCGAGGCATTGCTTGAGGATCCGGTTCGTCCGGCACCAAGGGAGCATATTCCATTTGTGACACCTTCGGAGGGTTCAGATGTACCCTCTCCAGTTTCTTCCTAAGTGGAGGGAAGTCTTGGTATTCACTCGAATCCATATTCAGGTAGTTGGACAGACTGAGTGCCTCATTTGGCGGGGCCCTGACCGCACTTCATTTTTTGGGGAAAACCTTGGTCTTTGAGGTGCGCTTTCTAGGAGTGCAAGGTGAATCTTTTCTTGGGAAGTGCTTTCAATAAGACAATTCCTTAGGAGTAGCTTGGAATTAGTCCACCTCAATTATTTCATTTCCTCTTCCTATCGAGCAAATATCTCTTCAAGCGTAAGTGGCTTGTTTTTATCGAGAGAAGGAGGCAGGTTAAGGGTAAACGGTCCTTTGTTCTTATCCTTATTGGAAGATCACAGGGTGAGCAGAGGAGGGTTAGCTGGAAGAGTGGTCATATTTATGGCGGACCTCTAGTTCCAGGTGTGCACACCTGGTGGTTCGTTGTGAGTCATAGCCTGACCGGAATCATTGTCTCCCAATCCATCTGGATTTGCATCATCTCTTGTTTCATCTGTGGGGTTATCCTCTATGGAATTTATGGATTCATATCGCCGGGTGGAGGATATGTCATCTTCCAAATAGAAATAGGATCTCCTGCGCATTTTACTAGTCCTCCCCTTCCCATCCCGGGATTGCTTTGGACTCCTTGAAGAAGGGTGATGTAGAGAGTTCTTTGATTCGACCTTACAATACGCCTCCCTATTGAAGGGGACGATGATTCAAATAACAGGATAGGGCCGGAACCTCCTTTTATAACTGTCCTCCCTAGATGATAAAATACTGTTTCTCATGGGGGAGGTTGTTGTTGAGGTGGTAAAAAGGCCCCCTGCCCTAAGGGATGGGATTGGCTCCGTTCCCTGGATTCTGAGTCTCTTCTCGTTTTTATTGGACTTACGGGGGAATTTGTTGTTAAAAATGCCCCCAGCTCTGCAGGCTGGGGTTGACCCTGTATTGCGGTAGTAGCTGATACTATCACTACCTTCCTAATTATGCGTTCCCTCATTCGAGGGTGAACTATATCTGATGTCGAGTTCACCTGTGAATCAATCCCCTCTTTGGAGGCAAGAAATAATTTCTGATTGGCCTCTCTCAGGCGAGAGGCCTGTTGTATTCTTTTGGTGGCCTTATTTAGGAGCTCATGAATGTCTTGTTCCCATCGGGACTGATGCTTCTGGGACATACTCAAGGCATGTGTTTGTTGGGTGTATCACCTTTCCCAAACAAGGGCCCCACTCGATTGTTGTCTTGATGTGATGACGTTGCAAGACATTATGCCAAACGCGTTGTTCTAGGCAGGGAGCGGAGTGAAATGCAGAGCTCTATGTTATACCCATCCTCTAATATGGACTCCCATCAGAGTGTCACCAATGAGGCGGCGCAACTGGTGCGGTGCATGGAGGCAGGCTAACTCGGAGTTCCCTTTACGCCTCTTAGGTCGTAGTTGTCGTGCCGAGGGAAGAGCTTCTAGGTTGATGTGACGCAGGAGGTCTCCAATTTTCTTGACATGTTCTAAATACCCATCGTAGGGAAGGAATCTTGATTTCAACCGGAGTAGGTTTGTCCATATATTGGTGCGGAGGTCATGCACACACTCTTCTGACAACTTTCTAGGTATGTCGAATTGAGAGGTGTCCGTGGTCCAAAACATAACTGGTACATCATCTCTGGCCAGTCGTTTCCTCAGGTGAAATATGTCGGCATACTCCTCCGCTAGTGATTCCTCTGCCTGGTCGGCCCAACTGAGACACTCACTGATAGTGTGGTCAGAGGGGGTGGGGCCTATAGGTATTGAATTATCACATGGGTGATTCCGAGGTGGTTCAGAAGATGAACGTGGCCCCAGACCATCTCTTGATTGATTAAGGGTGTCATTGGAAACTAACTAGGAATATAACTTGTTTGATCTCATCCTTCCGAGTGCCTTAGAATATGAGGGATTTTCTGTGCGTGATTTGTAACGGGGAGTACCTTCCTGTCGATATGATATGTCACTCCGGGGAGGACCTTCACAATAACTACCATCATGGTGGGGATGAACATCATGGTTTTACATTTGATGTGTATCATGGGGAGGACCTTCAAGACACACTGTGACAAGGGGAGGACCATCTTGTTACTTAGGGAAATTTTGGGGAGGACCTTCGCAATGGCAGTCATGGTGGTGAGGACTACGATCACAGCTGCCACAGGGAGAATGTCTGTAGGGTACACCCCGGGGAGGGCCTTCAAAATGTACCTCAACAAGGGGAGGGCCTTCTCGTTGCTTGATGTCTCTACGGGGAGGACCTCCATTATCAGAGTGGTGAGGAAAACCACCGTGATCTGATGCCTGGATGCGCGATGTGTCGTTGTAACGTAACCCTTGGGGAGGACCTTCATGGCAGGCCACGACAAGGGGAGGGCCTTCTTATCGTGATGAGACATCACTACAGGGAGGGCCTCCGTAGTTGTGACTATTGTAGCGAGGAATACTATCATAATCTGTGGTCCCACTGCATGGAGAGTGTTTGCAGTGTATACCCTAGGGAGGACCTTTAGGGTGGACCGTAGCAAGTGGAGGGCCTTCTCACTGCTCGATCTTATGGCCACATGGAGGGCTACCATGACTCGCATCAAAAGAGAATATCTCGTGATCGATCGTTATATACCTATGGGGGAGGCCCTCGATGGTGCTCTAGGGAGGACCTTCAGGGCTACTGGTAGTGACATTGTGGGGAGGACCTTCGCAGCTGCTACTGCCACTCCTATAATATGGTAATGGGTGGGTAGGGTTATAAGCCTTCTATAAGTGCTTAGCGGCATTGGGAACCCCATCTTCCAGCAGAGTAGAGTCATCAATCCTCTATTTAATTTCCGGCTTCCTTCCGCGCGTTTGGGGAACTTTCTTGTGGGAAGCGGGGACCGTCTACTGTTGATAACAACCTTCAACTTTGGGTACCTTTCTAATTGGGTCCCGTGATGCTGCCAGGATATGACGATGAACATATTGACTTTTAGCAGGGGTATATTACTTCTCTAGAGCATCCACTGTTATGGACGGGTGTCCCCCAGTTGGAATAAGTGAAGCTGCTCGATTCGGTTTCCCTTGTATTGCGGAATATGGCTAAAGACCCTCCTGGGTGGAAGTAGGGATGTAGATATGCTCCAAGGTGGCTATCTTGTGTCTTAGATGAGTCACCTCAATTGAGGAGACGGGATCATGGGCCCGAGTCCTTGTTGTTTCCGCTGATGCAATTCCATTCTGGAAAATCTGCAAGATATGATCTGGGATCGATACCTGCTCCTCCATCATTGCTAGGATATGTAGAGACATCTTTGGCTGGAATGGGTATGAAGTCCCATTCTAGTATCGGAGCAAGAATAACCTACTCCTGTCCTCCGGTGGTCAGTGGGTACTGACGATCCTCCTGTGTCGGGGAAGTTGATCGAGTCTACCCCTATGTCGGGATATGCCGGTTTATCTCTCTGTTTGCCGCCACATCGGGATGGCAGACTTTACTTGCATCTTCAGGGAGTTGTCCCTGCATATGTTGGTTCCCCACCGTATCGAGTCAGTGGCCTTTGCTGGTGGGGAGAAGTTCCCACATATTAATTTCCGCCACATCGGGATGGCGGGGTTTGTTGATCGCCACCACATCAGGATGGTAGGCATTAAGAGCATCTACTAGGAGATGGTCTTACAGGCGCTGGGTTGCCACCATGTCTGGTTGTTGGGCTTCATGACCCTGGGCAGGGAAAAGTGCCTACTGGGTAGGTGTCGTCCTGTGTGAGCGACGATCTTGATAGAGCTCGGCAAGGATGTGCGCATGCTCATATGATGATGCCATGTCTGGATGGCGGAATTTGGAGGAGCGAATAGGTGTATGTGCCTACTCGCAATACGTCTCTGTGAATGGGTTGTGGAGATCCTCCTTAGGGACAAGAGTTATGACCAGTCCTAGGTTGTACGTTTTCCACCCTCATCGGGCAGTCCAAGGGGCCGGAGCTCGGGGAGCATGGGCATGGATCCTTGGGGCGACATCCTCCTTAGCGTGAGGATATTCAGTCACGGCGTAACCACGATGACGTCATCCGACAGGGGCCTTAGAGAGGAACCCCCATTCAGTGGGGATGGAGTCCTCAGTGTCGACCTCATCCACATCCCTAAGATGAGGGAGGTATGCATTGTCTCATTCTAGGGATAGGCTCTCGAAACGATTTGAGACAGCAACAAGAGCTGTCTGGATCTGCTTTCACGGCCGCTGCTGGGCAGGCGACTGGCGGGTCTTGGCCGATTGGAGGGCATGCATGGACGCCTCCACCATTAAGAGAGTAATGTTCAATTGCTATTCTCGGATCAACGCATCTGAGACCCATCATTGAAGACACTGAGTAGGTGATAGGGTCCTTCATTTGTGAGGATATCTAGTAATTACGTTGCTTGAAGTACACGTTTGTGAGTTCCTCCATGATTCCATTTGATCGAAGGGAGTTCTGAGTGGTACCTGTAAAATATTTCAACAAATACAAACAAAAAACCCGTCAAAGCAACATCTCATGATCCCATGAATAATTAATGACAATTATTGGGCCTCCTTGTGAGTATAAGGGGGAACAGAGTGGGATTAGGTTAAATCTATAATGCTTGGTTAAAGATTCACGTTAGTTTCACCATTTTTTGTTTCACGACGAGGAGGTTGGGAGGACCAACGTGCCCGACGGTCGATCTTGCGGAGGGCTGAGTTCTGCTCGAACGCTCAGATTGGGTATATCAATCATCATTTCGAAACTCCCAATGGCTCTTTGTCCAATGATCCATGGACCTGCTTTCTAAAGGTAGGCATTCGCTGGGAAATTCGGCCAACAATGCTTAAGAACTCACATTGGTCAAGAGGATGGGAATTCGGGCTCATCACACCCTTTTGGGGGGGGGGGGGGGAATTATTTCCTGTTCTGGTACTCTCTTATAGATTTAAGATGCATTCATATGTTTTTGAATCTTTGGTTTATACCCAAGCATAGTATCCAAGGATTACTCTGGGTTGGAAATGGTCAGCTGAACGCTGGGATTCAGAATCATTTAGGCCCGAGGTTTACCATCCCTCATTGAATTAATTACTTTGAGGAGTTTGGGATTATTGATATGGCACTAACTTGAAGACTTACAACCGGGCTCTCTAGAGTTTATTGTTATCTAGGGAGGACAGATAATGACTTGATCATTTGGATCGAACCTGTGATGTGGGATTATTACATATCCTCATGAGAGGAATCATAATCCACGTAGTTCGGTGCCACTTTACGGGGCACATCACCTTTTATGGTAGTGCGAAGAGGACACAACTGTATGGTTTAACGTCTTGTGGAAAGGACACCCGGGCAAGAGATGCCCAGTCAAAGTCAGTGCGGTACTTACGTCGAAATGGCCCGGATTGGGATTGAACCTCGAGGAGGCTTCTTACATACCCTGCTTATGAGACAGAGATCAAAACCCATGTAGTTCATTTTGAGGGCATCGTTGGGACTTACACATGGTTAGTGACCCAAAATTGGGATTGAACCTCGGGGAGGCTTCCTACGTACCCTGCTTAGGAGACAGGGATCAAAACCCACGTAGTTCGTTTAGAGGGCATCGTTGTGTGGAAACCATGACCGTCACAAATCTCTAAGCCCACGTTAGTCATGCTCTGTGTGAGAAAAAAGAGAATGAAATAGACTTGGAAAGCCTCGCACATTCTCCCTACCGAGGGAAGGGGAGAAAGACAGTGAGTGGAGGAGAAGGCTGGGACCACTGGACTCCCCTTCTCCGTGATTTTGGAGGAAGGTAGAAGTCGTGCACTGGAGCAATGAACCTTCCATGATGAGAGGGGAAGGTCCATTGGCTTCTGGAAAGGATGGTGTGGGGCTTACTCTAGGAGGGATGACCAGCCACTCCCAAGAGAGGGAAGAAGTTCTCACCGTTGGCACTCGTCAATAGGAAACGCAAGCGGGGTCCCTCAATCCTGAGAAGTGAAGAGGAAAAAAGGGGACTCTCAGGCTCGGACCCTGCACTACCGTGGGAATGTGAACCCTGGAATGTTTTGGGAACTTGCTCAAGGGCCGGAGCAACCCCTTTTCCCTTTCCTACCGTGGGTATGTGAACTCAAAGCGACACGTTGATGTGCCTGGAGATTGCATCATACGAGTCTGGTGGCTTCGGTAGAGGCCTTCACTCGGGGTTGATGAATAGACCAATGAAGGGATTGCGAAGGATCAGGCCGGATTGGAAGGATTTTATATGACTCGGGGAATGGGAACACCAAATGAGCTGGTGGGCCACATGGGTGTATGAGGAGTGGCAACCTTCGCATAGGGGGGTGCTACGCATCTGGAGAGGTCTTCCGCGTACTAGGGTGGTGCGCGGACTGATAGGCATCCCGCGTACCAGGGTGGTATGCAGCTTCGGGTTCGGCCCACGTACCATGTTGGTAGGCGGCAGAGTCTGTGCGAGCAATGGAGACCAGGGGCGATGCTAGTTGGGGGTTCATCGGTCAGGGCTTTGCCCGCGTAGGAGGGTGCTATACAGTGCGTCAGATCGAAAAAAGGGGCATAGACTCCCCAGTCCACGGGGAGTACATCTACGGAGGGGAGATGGCTCACGATATTCTTTTTTTTATTTTTATTTTAAGTTTTTAGTTGACCAATATGTTATACATTTTCAGTTCCTTATTAATTCGTTTCCAGTTTCATACCTATTCTAGTTTGATAATTGGAACTTCACTGTTTGCGAAATCCTAAACTCCTTCCTATGAAATCCTTCCACCAGAATCTGATCTCCCTTTCTTCTCCCCTCGACGTCCTTTTATAGAGGGGGGAAAGAGATGTATCTGTGGTCATACAACACCTTTTTCGGAGGCCCATGACCAGAAACATGTCTTACGGATGACTTCGTCAATCTGCAACTCGCGGGGGGCATTGAATGTACCTTACCCGCGAACCAAATTGGTTCGAGGGGTGCTTCGCGGCCACATAGGACTCCACCTCCGTTCTGCGAATGATATAGCACACGGTCTGAGCCGGTTGATGTGGTTTGCGGCTGGGCGGTTCGTGACGGTTGACCGGCCTGGCACCCGTCCTACTTCACGCCCACAGTGGGTTCCCGCCTCCATTTCATGGACGATGCTGGTCCACGGAGGGGGCGGCTTGATAAACCGGTCGTGTACCGTCAATATTGGACCGGTACGCAGACCGGTCCGTCTTTTTCCAACCTTTGAGTATTCTCCACATTTTTTCCCAATTCCTCGAGGGAAATTGGGTAGAATCCTCTCTTGAATTAAGGGGATTCTCATTCTCGTTGGCGGATTTTTCAGGACTCTACAGTTTTAAACCATCATGACTATTTTAAGGGATTTACATTAATTTATTGAAGATGTTCAATGACTTAACACAATAGTATGAAATGAATATGATGCATGGAGCCTCGGTCTCTCCCTATATAAGAGGATGGTGTCCACTTGCGTTATGTATGGTGAATTTTATATTTCTCCCATTCTATTTTTCATTTTCGTGAATAAGGTGATAACAAACCTTCAACATTTAGTTATCCTCATGATATGGTTGTAGATCTACTGGTCGATGTTCCACCCTCAGAAGAAGGGTGATTTTGTTCACTACTTCATGAACTTTGACAAACATTATTCTTTTCCAAGTAAATAGAAAACCGCTACTACTATAATTTTTAGGGTACTATGTTTATTGTTTTACTTTCATGTTTATTTTGGAAGAAATATCTACCTCTATTTTGGTTTCTTGGCCCTCTATAGGGTTATATGAAGATTGTAAAAAACCTATAAAAACATTCAAAAAATTAATAAAAACCCATTAAAATCCTAAATTCCCTAAAAACCGTAAAAAATTTAAAATATTATAGAACCCTAAAAAATACCTAAAATAACCTAAAAACCCTAAAAACCCTAAAAGAAAATAAGAATCCTAAAAACTCAAAAATATGAAAAAAAACCTAAACACCATAAAAGATACTAAAAACCCCAAAAATTCCCCAAAATTATAAATAACCTAAGAAGAAACAAAAACTCTAAAAACTATAAAATTCAATAAAATACAGTAAAACCGCCTAAAACACTAAAGGACCATAAATAGCGTAAAACAATCCTGAAAGTACCAAATAACTTAAAAACCCTAATATTCCCAAAAAATCAAATAAAAAACACAAAAGGACCATAAAACCCTAGAGGACCCAAAAACTTGTACATCCCAAATGGAACATAGAAACCTTAAAAATGCTAATGGACCTCCAAACCGTAAAAAGGATTAAATGACCCTAAATACCGTAAAACCACTAAAAGTCCCTAAAAACAAAAAATTCCTAAAAACACTAAAATACCTATAAAACCCCATGAAGATATTGAAAGACCCTAAACCCCCAAAACCCCTAAAAACCTAAAAATCATAAAAAAAAAAAAAAAAAACCCTAAACACCATAAAAATCATAAACCCTTAAAAATCCAAAACACCCTAAAAATAAAAAAACCCGAAACCCCCAAAAACCCAAAATAACCCTAAAAATTCCTAGAATATTAAAAAACCTAAAAACATTAAAACAAAAAAAAAACAAAATCCATTAAAGAAACATAAATACCCATAGATACCATAAAGGATCCTAAAACACAAAAACACCCAAAAAAGACTATATAAATCCCTAAAAACCATAAACGAAAACAAAAACCCCAAAATCCCTAGAACCCCCTAGAAGCCCTAAAAGTCCCAAAAAAAAACCAAAACACCCATAAAAAATACTAAAACCCCAAAAAAACCTAAAAACACCAAACCCCTAAAAAATTAAAATACCTGGAAAAACATAAAAACCACAATATCTAATAAAACAATAAAATAATCATAAAAACACATAAAGAAGCTAATAACCATTTAAAATCCTTTTAAACCCCTATCAAACCCTAAAAACTGAAAAAACCCCTAAAACCCATAAGAAACCCTATGACACTAAAAATCAATAAAAACAACAAAAAACAATAAAAATAACAAAACCTCAAAAGAACCCTTAAAACCCATAAACCCACTAAAACACTAAAACCTCTAAAAACATTAAGAAACCCTAACCCCATAAATACTTAAAAACACTAAAAAATAAAAACTTTAGACCACTAAAAAATAAAAAAACACAAAAAACCCCCTAAAAACTAGAAAACAATATAAATAATAAAAACAACAAAAACCCTAAGCCCCATAAAAACCCTAGAAAACCTAAGACTGTAAAAACCTATAAAAACCTAAAACCCAAAAAAACAAAAAAAACCTAAAACACCTTGAAACCCATAAATAAAAAAACCGCTAAAATCACTAAAACCCCATAAAACCATAAGAAGTGTTAAAAAATACAAAACCCCCTAATTATTATAAAAATATATAAAAACCCTAAAAGGGAATAAAAATGATGAAAAATCTAAAAGAACCTAAAACCCCATAAAAAGCTAAAAAACCTACAAAAACTATAAAGACCTCTAAATCTCTTAAACGTCATAACAACCCTGAAAATTTTAAAAACCAAAAAAACCCGTAAAAATCCAAAAAAATATAAAACCATAAAAACACTAAAACACTTGAACGCTGCAAACAAACTCTAAAAGCCCATAAAGTGGTAAAACCCCTAAAAGAGCCTGAAAAACCCTAAAAAACCTAAAAACCTTAAAAAACCTAATAAACCCCTTAAAACCATAAAAACCATAAAATCTATGAAACCCCCTAAAAACATAAAAATTTATAAGAACCCCAAAATCTCTAAAAAAGATCAATAAATTTTAAAAATTCATAAAAACTGAAACATCCAAAAAACTTTCAAAACCATAAATCACCAAATACCCATAAAAACTCAAAAAAACCTTAACCCCCCCCCCTAAAAGAACCTAAAAACCCCCCAAAACCCTAAAATAACTTATAATCCCAATAAAACCCTAACAGAACCAAAAAACAGTTAAACACCCTAAAAACCCTAAATAACCTTAAAAAAATAAAACCACTCAAACCCCAAAAATTCCGAAAAAAACTAAAAAAACTAAAACCCTAAAACCCCTAAAAACTCCAAAAAACCTAAAACCACCCTAAAACCATAAAACCAAATAAACCCCTTAAAATTTGAAACCCCCTAAAACAACCCTAAAAACATTAAAACCCTAAAAATATAAAAGATACCTCGAAGCGCAAAAAACCTACAACCTAAATATTCCATGAAAACCATAAAAACCCATAAAACCCTACTATCCATAAAAGACACCTAGCCCTAAAACCCATAAAAGGCACTAAAAACATTAAAAACCCCTAAAACCCTAAAAAACTGAATAAAACCCAAAAAACCTTAAAACCCATAATAAATCCCAAAACACCTAAATATCACTGAAAATCCAAAAACCCTTCAAAAATCATAAAAAACCCTAAAACCCATAAAACCCAAAGAATCACTAAAACCCATAAAAACACTGAAACATAAATACTCTTAAACTCCTAAAAAACTCTATAAACCCTAAAAACTAATCCCCAAAACCTAAAACCCATAAAACCCCATAAAGGACTATAAAACCCCATAAAACCCCTACAAAATCTACCACCCACTAAAAAGCATAGAACCCCTAAATATTGATTTCACCCTAAAAACCCAAAAACCCCCCAAAACCATAAAAAGATCATAAATCCATAAAAACCTAACCCCTAAAAATCTTCGAAAACACTAAAAAAATCTAAAAACCCCCAAAACCCCTAATACACTAAAAAAACTAACAAACCATAAAAAACTAGAAATCCCAAAAAAACACTTAAAACCCGTAAAAACTCTAAATCCCCTAGAAACACCTAAATAGGAAATAATGAACTAAATACACTAAATGACTATAGAAACCCAAAAGGTACTAAACCCAAAATAATGGCCCTAAAATACCCCTTAAAAACCTATAACATGTTAAAAAATTATAACAACACCTAAATAATCATAAACCTGTAAAAATACATAAAATCTTAAAACCTTATTTAAACCCTAAAAGACCGCAAAAAATAAACATCAAAAAAATACAGTAAAAACCCTAAGAAAACTCTAAAAACCATAAAACCCTAAAAATCCTAAAATCCCTAAGAAAATAATAAAACCCTAAAAAACATTAAAACCTAAAAAACCTTGAAAAAACTATAAAACCCATAGAAACCCTAAAACCCTTAAAATCTTAAAAACCCCTAAAACGCATAAACATCAAAAGCCCTAAAAATCTATTAAAACCACTAAAAACATTTAAATATTTATAAAATCCAAATACCCATATAAACTAATTACCCTAAAACCCAAAAAAACACTAAAAGACCCTAAAACTCACTTCAAAACAAAAGAAACCCTATAAATTCGTAAAATACACTAAAGACCCAAAAAACCCAATAAATAGACTAAAACCCCCCAAAAAACATTTAATATCTCCTACCCCCCTTAAAAACCATAAAACCCTCTAAAAACCCTAAAAATCATATACCCCCCAAAACCCCAAAAACTATAAATAGCCCAAAAAATCCAAAAAACCCTAAAACCCATAAAATCCCTAAAAACATTAAAAACAAAAAAAAACTCCCTAAAAATAATAAAAAATCTCCATACAATAAAATTATAAAAATCAATTAAAAATCATTAAAATCCATAAAAGGATTTAGACACCTAAAGACCCCAAAAATCCCAAAAAACATAAAATCACTAAGAATACCTAAAAACCATAAAACCCATAAATAACCTAAAAACCCTAAACCCTAAAATAATCTAAAAAACATAAAACCCTAAAAATCCTAAAACCTCAATAATACATTGAAAACACTAAATGACCATAAAACCCCTAAAAGAAATTAAATACCCTAAAAAATATAAATCCCAAAAACCCCTAAAAGTCTCTAAAACCCATAATCCCCCAAAATTCCTTAAATATCCCTATAAAACACTAAAAAAACTAAAATCATATAAAAACACTAAATACCCTATATATCATAAGAACCCTAAATACCCCAAAACCCGAAAAAAACAATAATAATAATAAAACTCTCTTAAAACCCTCAAAATGATCCCCTAAACCTAAAAAATGATCTAAAATAGTACTAAAAAACAAAAAACCCTTAAAACTGTAAATGAATACTAAAAAATTATAAAACACCTAAATACTGGAAAAAACCCTAAAAGATTCTACAAATCCCTAATAACCCAAAAATCATAAAACCCCTAAAACCCCCTAAAACCCATAAAAACCCCAATAATTTTAAAACCATAACAAGAACAAACATCCATAAACCCCCTAAAAACTTACAAAAATCCCTAAAATCCATAAACAGGCCAAAAAAATCAAAAAATCACTAGAAACATTAAAACCCCCAAAAAGAAAAAAAATCCAAAAAACACAAAAAAATCCGTTAAAATGCTTAAAACCCCTAAAACACTAAATAATTAAAACAATCCCTTAATTGAAACTAAAAATATTATAAATCATATAAACCCTCTAAAAATACTAAAACCCATAAAAACTATAAAAAATCCGATAAATCACTAAAACCCCTAAAAATTATGATAACCCATAGAACACAAAAAAACCTAAAACCCATAAATAACCTTAAATCCCCTAAGTACTCTATAAAACCCTAAAACAATTGAAACCCTTAAAACAATAAAACATTCTTAAACCCATTAAAAATATAACGTCCCCTTTAAAACCCGAAAGGTAGAAAAAAACCCAAAACCCCCTAAAAACTCATAAAACACCCTAAATTATTTAAAGACTCACAAAACCCCTAAAAACATAAAAACCATAAAACCCTAAATACCTCTACAAACAAAAAAAACACAAAAAACAATAAAAAACACTAAATACCCTAAATGAACATAAAAACCCTACAAACCACTAAAAGACCCTAAAACCATTAAAAGACCATAAAACCCCAAATCCTTTAAAAGATAATGAAAAACTAAATGACTATAAAATTCCTAAAATACTCTAAAAATAAAAAATTACCTAACAGGACATATAAGACTAATAAAACCCTAAAACCCCCAATGGAAACTAAAAACCCTAAATGATCATAAAAACCCTTAAAACACTAACGGACCATAAAAATATAAGATGATGAATGGGAATAGAAACTCTAAAATAAACAAAAACCCTAAAAACTAAAAAGGAACTTAAAACCCAAAAAAAACTAACCCCCAACCCCCTAAAAGACCTAAAATCTCCTAAAACATTAAAAGACCCAAAACCACTAAAAAATCCTAAAAACATTAATGATCCTAAAAACCTAAAATGGACTTAAAATAATATAACCCCTAAAACACAATAATAGACCCTAAACCCCTAAAAACCAAAAAAAATCCCAAAAATCCCCTAAAACCCATTAAAACCACTTACCAAATCCTATAATACCCTAAAACCCCATAAAAAACCTAAAACCCCAATAAACATTTAACCCCACCCCCACCAAAAAAACACATATAACCTTAAAAACATGAAAACACCCTAAATTTCCTTAAAACCATGAAATACCACTAAAAACCATGAACACCCAACCCCCCCAACCCCATGAAAACAACATAAATCCCCAAATCTGCCTAAAATAAATAAAAACTAAAACCCCCTAATATAAGGACCTAGCCTTAAACATTTCTTAATCTTGATTTATTTCAAAAATACACATTGAGGATCTTTTCAGGTATAGAGTTTTAAAGAATTAGATCATAAATCATGCATTACATTCCACATTTAAACAAGATGGTTACATCAAAGACAATATTCAATTTTATCCACCAAAGGAAACATATTTAAAATAAAACATGGTTTCTTTCTTGACACTTACTCGACACTATCATCGCATCATATACTTTTCCCTTGACTTGTGAAAAACATTTCAAAAACATGGGATGAGCATAAAAAGATCAGTAAGGGATATAAAAATACGGAAAGAAAACATTAGTCCATGTATACATAAAAATCAATGAAATCATAATTTACTCATAAAAAATAATCACTTTAACATAACTCATGAAATCATAAGTTTTATGAATAACTCCTAGAAATCGTAAGACATAAAGGTAACTTGAGACATTCATAACATTATTATGTAGGGAGTAACCCGCATGGTTATGTTTGGAATACCCATCATAGTATATTCCATAAATCTCTTTAGAGAAACCTTATCATTTAACTCCTTCGCATTAACCAATGCATTGGAGAGATAACTTGGGCTCACCCGCCCTTATTTTATCATCGAACCACCCATCTTCATAAAAAATTCCCAAGAACCATAACATAATCGTAACACATAAAACATGCATAAAGGAAACATAACATTTCTACATTTCAATCACAAGATATAAATACAACACATTGATATAATCAAAAATTTATCAAAACCATTTTAAATACCAAAATATAGTAAAAAATGGTATTTATTTTTAATTCAAAAAATGTTATGGCTTGTAGAGGAAGCTGAAACTCAAATAATGGTCACGACGGCGGAGAAGTCGTTGTCGCTGAATACGTAAGACAAAAACATTCCCTTTTGTTGTTTAGTAAAAGGATTCGTGTAAAAATATTCCTTTTTAATGAAATTAAAAGTCAAAAGGTTTTATTATACAACTAATAAAAGAAGGTCATATATAAATTGAATATATGCCTCAACGAAAGGATATTGAGACGAAGTCCCTTACCTCAAGTCTGACTTGTTCTTGTTCGTTTCTTTTTATTCCTGAATAATAAACATTGTTCAATTTATAATTGCTTAAGGAATTCCTTTAAAGTTTATTATTCAATTAATATCACATATTATCATGTTATAATAATTAGTTAATTATGTGAGTTCATATAATACGTTTTGTCGATGTTTGGTACATGAGTCAAAAATGAACTTGTTTGAAAAGAATTTCCCATGTAGTTATAAGTAAATCATCTCCAGAATGGTATTGATGTTTTAAATATCATATATATCCAGTATATATTCATTTTATTCTATTCCATAACATTTGAAGATAAAAAATGAAATGCACCGTTCATGGAAACTGTAGGCCGTACGTACGCATGAATGCTACTTTCATTTCATTGTCAAATGAAAGGAATTAAAACTAAATGAGACATATATATTATAATTAAAGTATAATATATATGTTATATAGGTAACATAAGTTCATTAATTACATTATTTATAAATTCCATGTTTGGAATGAACGAGTCACATCACTTGAGGGGGCGGTAGTCCACACTTCCTCAGATGAAATTACCACAGTTCCACAACATGAAAAGCATAACGATGTGATTTAATAATAAAATTCAGAAGATTATATAAAAAATAAGTACCATATATATCATATATAAATATAGTGACATAATAATGGCCACCATGAAAGGTGTTATTAGAATATTAAACAATCATCGTTTCGTGAGGCAGTAATTCACCACCCACAGAAACAGTATGTTCTTTAACCATTTGACGGAAGTGTGTGTAAGTGTAGGTAGAATCCTTACCATAACAACATCTTAGAATATTTAGGATACTAGTTTTATTATGGGATCAAATAAGAAGAAGATAGTGGTGAGTGAAGAAGGAAAATAAAAGAAAGGAACTCGAGAGAAGACATTACCTCTAAATCGGGTAACTCTTTTTGATTTGAGCCAAAGACTTTCTTGGAAAGAATTATGCCCAAAGTGAAAATTATAGGAGTAAGAGAGGGATGTGGTGAGATAATATGAGTAGATTTTGGATGATCCAATGGCTTTAGAGGTGTGGGTAAGGGGTAGAGGTGGGGTCTTTTATAAGAGGGAGGAGGGTCACTTTTGGAAAGTCTTGAAATGTTACTTTATTATAAAATGATTCTCATATTTTAAAGGTCCCAAAATGATATATTTCAAGGATAAGGTTAAAATAGTTCTAAATCCACCCATACTATAGGTTTTAGAAAAGTTTAAGTCTTATATTTTACCTTATCTTTTCATTTTATTTAAATCCTTCATTAATGAGGTAATCACTACATCATCATGGTGTCATAAATAAATTTATTTATTTAATGTCTAAAAATTATAAAAAAATATCATGATGTAGGAAATATTTCTATATTTACAATGACAATTTATAGTATAATATATCATTTATGTAAACAAAATTAAAAATGTTTTACTTACAATATACAAACCATTGTTATATTTCTCTTCTTTTTAAAAAATAATGTCATAAATGTCACTATTAAACCCATGTAACTCCATGGGCCCTCAAGCTCGGTAAAATGATTCCCATGGTCGGAAATGACTCAAACATGAGGATGTGGACACATGTTGGGGTCATTTTATGATATTATTTAATTACCCTTTACTACCCAATTACTAGTTAATCACAATAATTAATGATAATTACCATCATTACTATTCATAATGTCCAAAAGCAAAAGAGTATTAATTACATAATTTGGAACTTTTGATTCCAAATATGGAATCAATTTTACCAAATTCCAAACACAGAAATTGCAGTAATTAATTTAAAAATAATTCCCGTTGTCAAAACAAATAACGTGTTTTTAAGAAACAATATCTATCAAAAGATTGACAAATTGTTTATGTCCAATTTGAAAGTGAAATTAATTATAATGACCATCATTGGATTAAATGGTAAAAATATATTATAATTACACTTTAAAAGAAATTAAAAAGATAATATAACCATATAATTAAATTAGATGGAAAAGCAATTTTTAAGTAAAATGCAGTATTTTTCACTATTCATTAAAAAATTAACATTTTTAGAAAAATACCAAAAAATTATCCAAAGTAAATTTAAATGTCTCAATTATAAAGAATAATTTTATTTTGACAAATAGAGCTTATAAAATTGTCCATAGTTAGATTTTAAAATGGTTTTCCATCAAAAGGCGGTAAAACAATCTTTTAAAAATATTAGAGTATTCTATGCTTAAGATTGGATTTATTCTCATTTTAAGACTCTAAAACACTATATAATTCATAAATAGAAATAGATATAAAAATATATCATTTTTTACTTACATGGTATGTTACATCCTTCCCCCCTTTAGGAAATTACGTCCCTGCAATTTATTTACTTATCGGATAAGTGGGGGTATTTATCCCTCATTGCATTTTTAGATTCCCATGTTTCCTCTTCAACTATATGGTTTTTTCATAGAAACTTTACTTGATGAATCACCTTATTCCACAAAACTTGCTTCCTGTGGTCAAGAATATAGACCTATTGTTCCTCATAAGATATATTCTCTTCCATCTGAACTACCTCTAGAATCAGAACATGACATGGATCTAGCATGTACTCCCTTAACATTGAAACATGATAAAAATTATGTACCTGAGATAAACTCCGAGGTAAAGACACTCGGTATGCAACTGATCCAACTCTCTCCAGAATTTCATAGGGTCTAATGAACCTTGGAATCAACTTTCCATTCTTACCAAATCACATCACACTTTTCCATGGTGAAACTTTGAGGAAGACATGATCATATAACTCAAAAGAGAGATATTTCCTCCTGTTATCTGCATAAAATTTCTTCCTAATTTGAGATGTTCTCATGTGTTTCTGTATCAGCTGAACTTTTTCTACCAAATCTTATACCAATTTTCGTCCCATCAACATCCTTTCATCCACTTCATCCCAAAAAGTTGTATTTAAACACTACTTCCCATATAATGCCTCAAATGGTGACATCGGTATACTGGAATGAAAAATGTTAATATAAGAAAACTCGACCAATGAAAGATGTTGGTCCCAACTTCCCTGATAATCCATCAAACAAGAATGTAGCATATCCTCCAAAGTCTGAATTGTTCATTCTGACTTCCCATCTGATTGAGGATGAAAAGATATACTAAAATTTAATTTAGTACCCAAAGACTTCTGAAGACTATTCCAAAAGTTAGAAGTGAACCTGGGATCACGATCAGATACAATGGAGAGGGGAACTCTGTATAACCTGACTATCTATTTAAGATACAATCGGTAAAGTTTATCTAGGGAAAAAGTATCTCGTATAGTAAGGAAATGAGTAGATTTAGTCAAGCAATCAACAATAACCCAGATTGCATTATTACCTTGAGGTGTCTTCGATAATCCCACAATGAAGTCCATGGATATATTCTCCCATTTCCACTCTGTCACTGGTAAAGGTTGAAGTATCTCTTTCGGTAACTACCACTCTACTTTAACCTGTTTACAAGTCAAACATTTCACAGTAAAATCAATAATATCTCTTTTCATTCCATCCCCCCATTAATACTCTCGAATATCTCTATACATATTATTACTACCTGGATTAACTGAAAATGGATAACTATGAGCTTTTCATAACAACTCTCTCTTTAAATGTGAATCACAAGGCACACACAATCTCTTCCCACATCTCAAAACACAATCATTATCATTATTGAATTTAGTTAACATACCCTTCTAAACTAGCTCTACCTTTCTCTGCAACTCATTATCTTGCTTCTGTGCTTGCCTAATTCTGTTTGATAGAGAAGATTTCACTGATACCTGAAGCAAAACAGAAGAACTTCCTGCACCAAAAAATTCTATTCCAAATTTCATCAAATCAAAAACCAAAGGATCTCATTCCAAATGTAGCATGCTTAATGAATCATTACTTTTTTGACTCAAAGAATCTGCCTCTTTATTTACTTTTCTTGGGAGGTAGTGAATCGCGCAATAATAATCCTTGATTAATTCTATCCATATCCTCTGTCTCATGTTCAATTCCTTCTGAGTGAATATATACTTTAAACTTTTGGGATCAGTATATATTTCACATTTTACACAATAAAAATGATGCCTCCAAATTTTTAAAGTGAAAACAACAACAGCTAATTCAAAATCATGTGTAGGGTAATTTATCCCATGATTTTTCAACTGACGTGAAGCATAAGCAATTACCTGATCATTCTACATTAGCATGCAACCAATTCCTTTCAATGAAGCATCATTGTAGATAACAAAATCACCATTCGTGGAAGGTAGTGCCAATACTAGAGCATTCACAAATCTTCTTTTCAATTCCAAAAAACAATCATTACATTCTGCTATCTAGATAAACATAACACCCTTCTGAGTTAGCTTAGTCAATGGTCTGGAAAACCGTGATTTTTTTAACAAACCTTCAGTAATATCCTGCCAAACCAAAGAAAACTATGAATCTCAGTTACATTTTTGGGTCTTATCCATTCTTCAACTACCTTAGTTTTTTCAGGATCAACAGTTATTTCATCTTTAGAAACAATGTGACCACGGAAAGGAATTTTTTGCAACCAAAACTCACACTTTCTGAATTTACCATACAATTTATTTTCTTCTAAGGTTTGAAAAATAACCCTTAAATGTCTTTCATGCTCATCTTTACTTTTATAAAACACCAAAATATCATCAATGAAAACAACCACAAAATTATCCAAGAACTCATTGAAAATTTTATTCATAAGGTCCATGAATAGAGCAGGTGGATTGGTTTACCCAAAAGGCATAACTACAAATTCATAATGGCCATATTATGTACGAAATGAGGTATTCGGAATATTTGTTTTCTTTACCTTCAACTGATGGTACCCCAATCTCAAGTCAATCATTGAAAAATATTGTGCTCCCTGGAGCTGATCAAACAAATCATCGATATGAGGAAATGGATATTTGTTCTTAACAGTGATGTTATTCAAGGCTCTATAATCAATGAAAAGTCTCATTGAACCATCATTCTTTTTAACAAATAAGACAGGCGCACCCCGTGTTGATGTTCTAGGTCGAATGAAACCTTTCTCTAATAAATCATGAAATTGTTCCTTCAACTCTAAAAGTTCAATTTGAGCCATTCGATAAGGGGGTTTTAAAATTGGATTAGCATTAGGAACTAAGTCAACAGTAAATTCAACTTCCCGATCTGGTATTATTCCAGGAAACTCATCAGGAAAAACATCTGGATACTCATTTACCACTCGCACATCATTAATCTGAACGGTTCCTTTGTTTTCAACAATATGTGCAAGCTAACATTCATTTCCATATTTTAAAAGTTTATTAGCCTCTTGATATGTTATCAACACTAAGGATTCATTCTTGTACACAAACTGAAAGTATTTCTGAAAAGAAACTTTTTTAGCTCTATAGTAAATCTTAGCATGGTAAACAAAGATCCAATCCATACCCAGGATAACATCAAACTCTACCATAGGTAAAACAATAAGTTGTGCAAGTAGTTTCTTTCCACGGATAAGGATAGGAAGATTCTTATAAATTCTCTTCGCCTCAACATTTCCCCCAGGTGTTTTTACCAAAAGCTCTAGAGTCATTTCTTATTATGAAATTCCCAATTTACTAGAAAATTTTTCAGAGATGAAAGAATGTGTAGACCCTGAATCAAACAACACATTGGCATAATCTAAAAAAACAAACAAAGTACCTGATACAAATTCATTTGATGACCCAACATCTGCTGAAGTAGTTGCAAAGTATTTCACCACACCTTTCTGCATGTAGTCTGACTGCTTCCCATCATTCAAGCTCTTTGTCAAACACTCATTTGAATAATGACCCATCTCATTGCACTTGAAACATTTCACTAACTATAAATAAAATTTGGTCTTACCATTACCTTGATATTTTCCAGTGCAATCACGAGCCTTATGTCCCATCTTACCACATTGGAAGCACTTTCCAGAATTCAAAAGACATTCCCCATCATGATTTTTACCACATTTATCACAAACTACAAACTTAGTTTTCTTACCATCAAACCTTTTGAAGGATTCTTCCCTTTCTCCGGCCACCTCAGTCTCTTCTTATATTGGTTTTCATAGAACACTTTCTCTTCGACAAACTCCATTTCCACTTTCTCAGCACATAGAAAAATCTTTTCATAACTTTTAAACTCACGATAAACTAATGCCCTTCAATATTTTGGCTTTAATCCTGAGTAAAAAAGGATTGATTTTACTATCAAGGTATCAGATATAATTTCTAGCATACCTTGCCAATCAAGTGAACTTTTCTTCATAAGAATCCACTGAGTTGTCCTATTACCTCAATTCCAAGAATTGTTTTTCCATCCTATTTCAAACTGCCTTAGGAAAATATTTCTCAAGAAGCATACCGTTGAATTCATCCTAGTCAAGAGCATAAATCTCATCAGCGTCCCTGATATTTTTAACCATCGACCACCACTGATTTGATTCACCCTCCAAACTGTAAATAGAAAGACTAACATTTTGATTGTCTGAACACCCGATGACATAGAGAATATTCTCCAGTTCCATAATCCACCCTTCAGCTAGAACAGGGTCAGATGATCCTCTGAATGATGGGGGATGTTGCCTCATGAAATGTTCCACCACTAACATGTTCCTCCGTGGTTGATCTGGCTGATATTGTGCATGGATACCACCACCATTTATCGCTTGATTCAATTGCGCCAGTACTGCAACAAACTGTTCAGTTTCAATTCCGACCATCTCAGGATGCTGATTTGGATGGTCATTTCCTTATGTATGACTTCCTAGCACTTCTTCCCTGTTTCCTCTACAGAAAACAATTCTGAACAAACATATCTTAGATGAAGCAACATGGTAATCTTCAAATTCTATATTATTCCAATTTGACAATAAAAAATTATTATTTTGGATAATCATTTAACAGAATTATAACTCCTAAAGTTATCTAAACTAACCTCTGATACCATCTATAAGGTCCCAGCCTTAAACATTACTTCATATTGAGTTATTTCAATAATACACATTGAGGATTTTTTTAGTTTTAGAGTTTTAAATAATTAGATCATAAATCAGGCATTACATTACACATTTAAACAAGGTGGTTACATCAAATACAATATGCATTTTTTCCACAAAAGGAAACATATTTAAAATAAAACATGGTTTCTTTCTTAAAACTTCCTCGACACTATCATCAAATCATGTACTTTTCCCTTGAACTGTGAAAAACATTTCAAAAACTTGGGATGAGCATAAAAAGCTCAGTAAGGGATATAAAAATACATAAAGAAAACATTAGTCCATGTATACAGAAGAATCAATGAAATAATACTTTACTCATAAAAAATAAGCACTTTAACATACCTCATGAAATCATAAGATTTATGAATAACTCATATAAATCATAAGACATAAAGGTATCTTGAGGCATTTATAACATTCTTACGTAGGGAGTAACCCTCATGGTTATGTTTGGAATACCCATCATAGTATATTTCATAAATCTATTCGGAGAAACCTTAGCGTTTAACTCGTTCGCATTACCCAATGCATTGGAGAGCTATCTCGGGTTCACCCACCCTTAGTTTATCACGGAACCACCCATCTTCATAAACAATTCCCAATAACCATAACATAATCGTATCACATAAAACATGCATAAAGGAAACATAAAATTTCCACATTTCAATCACAAGATATCAATACAACACATTGATATAATCAAAACATTATCAAAACCATTTTCAAAACCAAAATAAAGTAAAAAATTGTATTTATTTTTTATTCAAAAAAAGTTATGGCTTGTAGAGGAAGCCGAAACTCAAATAATGGTCACAACGGCAGAGAATTCATTGTCGCCACATACGTAAGATAAAAACATTACCTTTTGAAATTTAGTAAAACTCTTAGTGTAAAAAGATTCCTTTTGAATGAAATTAAAAGTCAAAAGGGTTTATTATACAACTAATAAAAGAAGTTCGTATATAAATTGAAGTATGCCTCAACGAAAGGAGATTGAGATGAAGACCCTTACCTCAAGTCTGACTTGTTCTCGTTCGTTACTTTTTATTCCTGAATAATAAACTTTGGTCAATTTATTATTTCTTAAAGTTTATTATTCCATTCATATCACATATTATCATGTTATAACAATTAGTTAATTATGTGAGTTCATATAATACATTTTGTTGATGTTCTGTACATGAGTCAAAAATGAACTTGTTTGAAAAGAATTGCCCATGTAGTTATAAGTACATCATGTAAAGAATGGTATTAATGATTTAAATATCATATATATCCAATATATATTCATTTTATACTATTACATAACATTTATCGATAAAAAATGAATGTCACTGTTCATGGAGATGGTAGGCCATATGTACGCATGAATGCTACTTTCATTTCTTTGTCATATTAAAGGAATTAAAACAAAATGAGACATATATATATATATATATTATAATTTCAGTATAATATATATGTTATATATGTAACATAAGTTCATTAATTACATTCTTTATAAATTCCTTGTTTGGCATGATGAGTCACATCACTTGAGGGGGCAGTAGTCTACACTTCCTCAAATGAAATAATCGCAGTTCTACAACATGAAAAGCTTAAATCTGTGATTTAAAAAAAAATCATAAGCATATAGAAAAACTAAATACCATATATATCATATATAAATATTGTGACATCATAATTTTCACCATGAAAGGTGTTAATAGAATATTGAACAATCATCATTTCGTGAGGCAGTAATTCGCCACCCACAAGAACTGTATGTTCTTTAACCATTTGACGGAGGTGTGTGTAAGTGTAGGTATAATCCTTACCATAACAACATACTAGAATATTGAGGATACTGGTGTTATTATGGTATAAAATAATAAGAATATAGTGGTTAGTGGAGAAGGAAAATAAAATAAAGGAACTCGAGAGAAGACATTACCTCTAAATCGGGTAACTCTTTTTGATTTGAGCCAAATGCTTACTTGGAAAGACTTATGCCCAAAGTGAGGATTCTAGGAGTAAGAGAGGTATATGGAGAGATAATATGAGAAGATTTTGGATGAGACAAAGGCTTGAGATGTTTGTGTAAGGGGGTAGAGGTGGGGGCCTTTTATAAGAGGGAGGAGGGTTACTTTTGGAAAGTCTTGAAATGTTACTTTATTATAAAATGATTTTCTGATTTTAAAGGCCCCACAATGATATATTTCTAGGATAAGGTGATAAGGGTTATAAATACACCCATAAAATAGGTTTTAGACAAGTTTAATTCCTATATTTTACCCTATCATTTCATTTTATTTAAATCATTCATTAATGAGGTAATCACTACATCATCATGGTATCCTGAATAAATTTATTTATTTAATGTCTAAAAATTATAAAAAAATAACATTATGTAGGAAATATTTTTATATTTCCAATGAATATTTATAGTCTAATATATCGTTTATTTAAACAAAATTAAATTTTTTTTACTTAGGATATAAAAACCTTTGTTATATTTCTCTTCTTTTTAAAAATTAATGTCATAAATGTCACTATTACACCCATGTGACTCCATGGGCCCTCAAGTTCGGTAAAAAGCTTCCCATGGTCGGCCATGACTCAAACAAGAGGATGTGGACACATGTTGGGGTCATTTTATGATATTATGTTATTACCCTTAACTACCCGATTACTAATTAATCACGATAATTAAAGATAATTACAGTCATTACTATTCATAATGTCCAAAAACAAAACAGAATTAATTACATAATTTGGACCTTATGATTCAAAATATGGAATACATTTTACCAAATTACAAACACAGAAATTGTTTTAATTAATTTAAAAATAATTCCCTTTGTCAAAATAAAAAGCGTATTTTTAAGAAACAATATCTATCAAAAGATTGACAATTTTTTATGTCCAATTTCAAACTGAAATTAATTATAATGAATACCATTGGATAAAATGGAAAAAATATATTCTAATTACACTTTAAAACCAATTAAAAATATAATCTATCCATATAATTAAATTAGATGAAAAAGTAATTTTGAAGTAAAATGTAGTATTTTTCACTATTCATTAAAAAATGAACATTGTCAGATAAATACCAAAAATTTATCCAAAGTAAATTTCAATGTCCCAATTCTAAAGAATAAGTTTATTTTGACAAATAGAGAATATAAAATTGTCAAAAGTTAGATTTAAAAATGGTTTTCCATCAAAAGGTGGTAAAACATTCTTTTAAAAATATTAGTGTATTCTATGCGTGAGATTGGATTTATTCTCATTTTAAGCCTCCAAAACACTATCTAATTCATAAATAGACATAGATATGAAAATCTATTATTATTTAATTACTTGGTATGTTACACCTAAAACCCCAAAAAACCCATTAAAAACCTAACGAAACCCTAAAACCCCTTAAACACTCTAAAAACTCTAAAACCCAAAAACCCACTAAAACCACAAAATATCATAAAAATCACTATGTAACATAATTTTTTTTTTAAAAATGGAGAATACCTTAACAAAAATAAAGAACCCTAAAAACCCAAAAATACCCTAAAACAATAGATAACCTTAAATGGACCCTAAATACCTAAAAATACCCAAAAACCCTATAAAAATCTAAAATAATCTTAAACCCAATTAACCACCTTAAGTGCCTAAAACACTAAAAAATACTAAAAACCTAAAAATAACTAAAAAACACTTAAAAATAAAAAACCCAAAAAACTGTAAAAAGAAATAAAAACCATACAAATTTGAAAAACCCTAAGAACAAAAAACCCCCAAAAAAAATAAAAAGAACCTAAAAACACAGGTAAATACTAAATCCGTAATAAAATAAAAAATAATAATAACCAAATAATAAATAAACACCCTGAAAAGCCAAATAAACAAAAAAACTAAAAAACCTAAACAAAACCCGTAAAAACAGATATGAAATCTCTAAACCCATTAAGGTAACTTAAACCCCATAAAAACCTCAAAAAAAAATAAAAAACAGAAAAAACCCCAAAAACTATAAAATCCTAAAAACACTAAAATATATTTGAAAAAAAAATAAAAAAGTCATAAATAATCTAAAATCCAAAAAAAACATAAAAATCCTTAAAAATTAACACTCTTAAAAACCCTAGAGAACCATTAAAATCATAAAACCCTATAAGAACCATAAATCCCACCAAAAATAAGAGAAATATATTAAAACCCTAAAAATCCATAAAAATCCAAAAAACCATAAAATACTAAAACCACTAAAAACCCAAAAATCCATAAAACACCAAAAATACAATGAACTCCCCAAAACTCTTAAATCCCTAAAATCCAAAAAACCCTTATAGACCCAAAAATCCCTTAAAATAACTAAACCATGGACCCCATATTCTAAAACCAAAACCATGAAATACAGACCCTTGACCCTACACCTTACACGCAAACCCCTAGATCATAAACCCTATACCGAACACCTTAAACCATAAACCCATCACCATAAAACCTAAACCTAAAACCCTACACCCTAAACCCCAATTCATACACCATACACCCTATACACTAAACCCTACACCATAAACCATAAACAATATATCATAAACTCTAAATACTACATTGTAATCCAAATAACCAACACCCTATACCCTATACCTAAAACCATTGACCCTAAACAAAAAACCTTAGGCCTTATACCATAAACCCTGTAACATATACCCTAAACCCTAGAATATACACCCAAAACCATATACCCTACATAATAAACCCTTAACCTCACACCAAAAAACCTACACACTACACCCTAAAACCTAAAACCTATGCCTTAAACCCTACACCATATACACTAAACCCTACACCCTTCACCCTATACCCTACACCCTTAACCCTATATCATACACCATAAACCTTATACCCGATAACCTATACACTATACCAAACACCAAAAACCCTAAACCATACACCCTAAACCATATACCCCACACCCACACCCTAAACCCTACAACATAAACATTAGACCATACACATTAAACCCTATACCCTATACCCTATACACAAAACTATATACCCTAAACCCTAAACTATACTCACTAAAACAAATTCCCTACACCTTAAAATTAAACCCCACACCCTAAACCCTAAACTATACTCACTAAAACAAATTCCCTACACCTAAACATCAAACCCCACACCCTAAACCCTATATCAAACACCGTAACCAAAAACATCACACCCTAAACACTATACTCAACACCCTAAACACTAAAACCTACATACTAAAAATCATACCCGAAACCCTAAACAACATAAGTAACACCCTAAACACCATACCTGACACCCTAAAACCTATGTCCTATACCCTTCACACAAAACACGAAACCCTACACCTGAAACCCTAAACCCAACACCAAAACTCTATACCCACACCCTAATCCTAAACCCCTACACCATAAACCATAATCCCAACACCCTAAATTCTAAATATTATACCCTAAAACATGTACCATAAACCCTATACCCAGATCCCAAAACCCAAAACCATAAACCTTATACGTTATACCGTAAAACATATACCCTACATCCTAAACCCAAAACCATACACCGTAAACCGTAAAACATTAACCCTAAATGGAATATGATAAACCTTAAAAATAATAACCTAAAACCTATACCATACACCGTAACCCCATCCCCAAATACCCTTTAACCAACACCATAAACCCTAAAACCAACAACCTAAACCTTATACCATACATAGTAAACCCTAAACCCTATACCTTATACCCCAAACCCTAAACCCTAAACCATATACCCTAAATCCTATAACCTATACCCTAAACCCCACAACCAAAACCTTACACTACTGTAATTCTAGGTAATTGCGACGACCTATTTGCGACGGGATCCCGTCGCAAATAGGCTTTAGCGACGGGGCCCCGTTGCAAATATCCCGTTGCAGAAAACGCTGTCTCAAATACAATTATTTGCAATCATCCCGTCGCAAAAAATCTTATTTGTGATGGGAAACGTCGTTGTCACAAATAAGCTTCCGATTATATGTATTATATATACATAAACATTTTCGCGACGAGCCCGTTGCAAAAACTATTTGTGACGGGCTCCTGTCCCGCCGCAAAAAATATATATATATATATAAAACTTTCTGCAACGGGCCCGTCACAACACATTATTTGCGACGGGCAAGTAGTTCTATCGCAGATATGTTTTTAAAAATATTTATTTAGACTATTTGTGATGGGGTCCCATCGCAAACAGTCCCGTCGCAAATAATAAATTAATTTAAAAAAAATAAAATTTAATAAAATTATGATTAATGAAAAAATAATATTACTATTATTAAAACAATAAAAAAATAAAAAATATTATAATTATCAACATTCACAAAAAAAATATAAAAATATTAAAAATATTAAAATTCTCAGTATTCAAAGAAAATATAAAAAATAATAAAATATAAAAAATTAAATTATGTAATATTTGCACCAATATAAAAGATATAAAATGTAAATAACTCATATTACAATGTTAAATTCAATTGTTTGTAACATAAAAAATCACTGGGGGGTCGTCTTCTGGAGGAGGTGGAGGAGCTGAAGGGGCTGGTTGAGGAAACTCCATCCCAAAACTAGGAGTCAGACGGCACATGTAATCAATCTTCTCATGATTCTGTTACTGACATCAACGCATCTGATCCTCATAATTCTTCTCCTGCAGCTGCTGCTGCCACCGACACATCTCTTTTTTCTTCTTCTGCAAAGTCTCTATATGCTCAGCATGAGGTTGCAACTGCTCCCGATACTATGAGCCAGAAGATGATGCCTCTCCACAAGCTCCTCTCGAGCTGGACGACGACATCGCAGTAGTACCATAATAAGTACCAGGAGTCAAATGATAGCTGATGCCAACTACTCTACCCTTATCAAATACATACTGAGTCACCTACATCCATGCTGCCTCGTCGAAATGGTGAGCACTGGTCTGCTTAGTCATCTCATCCCGACCCTCAGCCCATGTCTGACAGGTCACAGCCTCATATGACTCCTTCAATTCCAATTTAAAATTAAAATTGTAAAAATATTTTATTTATTTAATTGTCAAAATGAAAAAATAATACTAACCACAATTTGACGCTGGCGATCAACTCTAATCTTACTAGTGGCTGGATCACTGTACATCCTCCGATAAATGTCGAACTCCGTAATATTGGGATGCTCGACTGCATACAGAAATATTAGATAAACTGTCTATATTTAGAGTTATATAAAATATTTAAAAAAAATATATTTACCAGATGCTCTCTATGTGAACTAAATGTACGACAACCAGCTCGATGTGTTACCTCCTGTCTCCCCCGGTTCTGTCGTCCCACTGAAGATATCCTCTGAAATCCACCACTCAACCAGTGTAAACATAATCCATCCCAAATGTGAGATGAAATGTACTCTAGTTGGTGGGTTCTATATGACTCATCAAATTTTGTCACCCCTACTTTCTTAATGGTTGTCCTTCTCAAATTGTGAAAAAACTGACAGAAACGGTCATGCATAGAAACCTTCCATGCCGCGTGGATAGCGTCACGCATGCTATCATCAATAAGATACCGTAAACCCTAAAAATAATTTATAATATCCAGTTTTTAATAAAATAAATTTCAAAATGAATATTAATTATTTATGTACCATACAATGATGGAACATGTCGCGTCACACATCAACAAGAATCTGTTCCCATGTGATCCATGGATGAGAAAAATAATTGCGCAATATAGCGCTCCCTTGTCCAATAGCTACATACGCGAAATTTTGAAAAATGAATAAATAATCAAACAATGAGTATATATATAAATAAATTAATGAAATTTAACTAAAATATATAGTTTACCATACCTCCGTGTGTGTAGATCGAAACCAAGATGTGGACTTTTCTCGGGGATAGTTTCTGGAATCATCAGTCGCGCAAGACCGCACCCCCTCCGCGTACCCTCTGAACCTCTAGTAGGCTGAGGGTCAGATGATCCAAAATCCCCCTCATCCAATGGTAGGTCAGCCTCCTGCAACTCGAGAAATAGCTTAGGGTCCATCTGAAACAAAAAATGATTGTTGTTAGCAGATAATTAAAAATAACTATTATATATAGACATATCTTAGTTATGATTATAATAAGCATTTAACTGTTTAAATGTTCATATTCATCCTCTTCTCCATAGTTGTCAATGTCAATGTCTTCATCTTTGTCCTCAGCATCATCAATATATATATGAGTTTTAGTTTCAGCATCTCTTTTCATTTCAAATTCATTTCTAACATCATTAACATATTCATCACCATCAATCCTTAATTGTGGGGTGTCATCATCGATATTCACGTCTCTTTGTGAATCAGATGGATTTTGAGCAGTCTCTTGAAAAATTTCATTTCCTTCCACTTCAGCGGAACCACATTCATTTTGAGTAAATTGATTTTCCCAATATTTCATTTTTATTATGCCCCACCAATCAATCAAGTCTCTTGTTGTAGCACAATACTTTTCATGATAAATTTAATGTGCCTGTTGAGCTAGTAAAAATTGTTAATTTAATGCAAGAAGACTTTTATATTTAATATCGGCAATTCCATGAGTCGGATTAACACGCAAGCCTCTCTCAGTATCCAACCACCGACATTTAAACATTGTTATGTAATTCTGTCCTAGATAACACAGATCAATAATTTCATCCAAATGCCATAAAAGTCAACATTAGTTTCTCTGTGATGTGATCCTATCAAGAAAAATCCATTGTTCATTGTTTTTTTGATTCCCCATATGCATGTGTATGAAATCGAAAACCATTAACCACATATGAATTATAAGATTTAACCATTTTGGATGGTAGGTTACTCAATATACACAGTCTCTTATCAATTTTATCAGCATATTGAGACACCTGAAAATTTGTAAGACAATTATCAATATAATAAATAATAAATGTAATTGATATTAAAACATCAATAATTTATGTTACCAGTTTTTGAAACCATTGATAAAAAAAATTGTATGTGTTCTTCAAGAGTAGCTTCTATAATTTGTGGAAGTTGTTTCTTGATATGATTATCATATAACCTAAAAATAAAATAAGTTTAAATATTGTAACATAAATTATAGAATAAGTTATAGAAGCACTCACAGAACAAATGATGTCATTTCTTCACAGTTGAGCAGAACGTATGTATGAGCTCTGTGATGTTCATCATGTGAATACCATCGTTCATGAACTCCACTGAAACCAAGATTTGGATTATTAAAAACTATTCATTTATTTTCCAATTCATCCTTAACATTCCCCTTGTTTCATCCCATGAGATTGTGTTTTGAGGGATATTGAGGTTCAAAATAATGAGATTAGAAAAAAGAAATTTCCTCTTGCAAATAAGCTTCAGCAATTGAGACTTCAACTGATGCTTTGTTACGTATTTTTTTCTTCAATTTCTGCATGCATCTCTCGAATGGGTACATCCATCAAAACTGTACTAGACCTCCACATTTAGCTTCATGTGGAAAATGTAATATCAGATGTTCCACTGAGTCAATGAAAGATAGCGGAAAGATTTTTTCAAGTTTACATATAATTACAGCAACATCTTATTCCAGTTTTCTTAGCGCATCATAGTTTTTTTTCACTGAAAAAATGTCTCGAAAAATATTTGATATGTCTATTATCGAATCCCAAATCATAGAATTCAACAAACCTCTGAATCAAATCATCATAATTCATTCCATTATAACAAGACAATCATGACTTTTTAATCCATTAATATAAACATTCTTAACACATCTGCCCAAATTGAAATCATAACCATCTGGAAGTCTCAAATATGCAATCCACTAACAAAATAATAAGAGACTCTCTTTGGAAAGTGTATAAGCTGCTTTTGGCTTCATTGACCTCTGTGATCTGACATTTTCAAATAGTTCAAGTTCCGATTTCCTGTAAATTTGGGCAAGATCTAATCGTACCTTTACAGTATCTTTGGTCATACCAGGTGTATCCAAAACTCTATGAAATAAATTATCAAAACAGTTCTTTTCAATATGCATAACATCCAACATGTGGCGGATCACCAAATCAGACCAATACAGAAGATCCCAAAAAATTCTCCGTTTTATCCAATTTTGTTCTTTCCCAAATCCATGAATTTTCTGAAGGTTTATTGTTGGTCCAAATGTGATGGGGGGTAATGAAAATACAAATGATTTTAACTTTGTACCTGATATTATCTTTGGAGGTTCATCCCTTTCAATTGTAACTTTTCTAAAATGAGATGTGTTCCTCTGAAAAGGATGCTCGGTTGGAAGAAATATATGATGACAATCAAAGTAGCAAGGTTTTTTTCCAGTGACAAGAATAAAGGCTTTGTTTTCTTTAATACAGTATGGACATGATTTCGGACCATGTGTACTCCAACCAGATAACATGCCATATGCCAGAAAGTCACTAATCGTCCACATCAATGCAGCTTTTAATATGAAATTTTGTTTCACAGCAACATCATATTTATTAACACCATCACTCCACAATGCATTTAATTCATCAATCAATGGTTTCAAATAAACACCAATATTATTTTTTGGATGTCCTGGGATTAATAGAGTAAAAAAGATACAAAGCCCCTTCATTAACATCCATGGAGGAAAATTGTACGGAGATATAAAGACAGACCAACATGAATACTGACTACCATAAGAACCAAACGGAAAGAAACCATCAGTAGAAAGACCCAATCGCACGTTTTGGGATTCTATAGTAAAAGACATATGTAGACGGTCAAAATGTTTCCATGAATCACCAAAAGATGGATGATTCAAGCTTTTATCAGTTGAAATCTTGGTTTTGTGCCATGACATCATTGGCGCTATTTTCTGAGACATAAATGAACGCTGAAACCTGGGTGTAAGGGGGAAATATCTCAACTGTTTTACTAGAATCGATATAGACGTCCCTGGTTGAGCTTTTTTATACCTCGATTTTCCACATGTGGGACAACTCTCTAATGACTCATTTTCACTAGAATATAAGATGCAATCATTTGGACATGCATGAATCTTCTGATAACTAAGGCCCAGGTTACGAATCAGCCCCTTGCTCTCATAGTAATTTGCAGGAAACACATTTCCTTCAGGTAACATTGTTTTAACCAAAGAAAATATCTGATCAAAACAGTTGTTTGACATTGCATTATCTAATTTAATAGCCATAAATTTTGCAACCGCTTCTATTTTTCTTATCTTACAACCAGGATATAATTCATCCTCAGTAGAACTCAACAACTCATAAAATTCAGATGGTTCCAACTCAGGAGTTAAATCAACATCATCATGAGTTTCAATTTGTTACACAGATGGGCCTGCAACATCATGTACTAAGTTTTGAAATCGTTATGGATCTGACATAAAGTTATTAGGATCTTATCTGGAACTGCGTTCACCGTGTTGATACCAAAAAACATAATCTGGTTGAAACGCAAACCACAAGAGATGTCCCTCAACATTGTAAAATTTGTCAAACATTCTCAGAGCACATTTTTTACAAGGACACATAATTGTGCCTTCTGAAACATATTTTGGTTTTGATGATGAAAATGCTAAGAAAGCTTCAACACCCTAAATATATATAGGATTTAAACTAGAACCATTTGGATATCTACGCTGATTTATCCAAGCTCGATCATCTAATAATGACTGATGTCGACTTACTTGTTCCATATTTTTCTACATAAATTATAAAATCATCACTGTTTTTGAATAAGTTGAAATTATAAAAACAATATCTGAAAAAATGAAGATAAATAATTACAACTATTTAATAATTATCATTAATTAATGGTGACACTATTTCCAGTGGATTGACGACTACTCTTTTGTCTGATAGGTCATTTAATTTCCTCTTTCTCACACTTATTATGGCTAATTATTGCTAATTATTCATAAATATTCATAATTATTTCTAATTATTACAAATTATTACTAATTATTACAAATTATTACTAATTATTACAATTTATTACTAATTATTACTAATTATTACACTTTATTACTACTTTAGAAATACTTAGCAATAGATAGAAAAATGAAAAATTCTTGAATAATGAAAGGAAATTTGGTAATCATCATTGGGGAGATTATTACAAATTTTCCCTTCATTATCCAAGCAGATTTCATTTACTATTTATTAGTAATAAAAAAATTTATATTATCAATATTTATGAAAAAACAATATTAATATAATTATAATAATAAAAAAATTATAAAATATTATAATTATAAATATTCGCAACAGACTTTGCTATATTCTTAATTTGTTCAAATCTCAAAGGGTCGTCAATTGTCAAGTCATGCGCAATAAAAAGTTTATGTCAGTCATGCCCAATTTAAACTCTATAATTGTACTTTCTTGGTTGATCACCTCGCAAGTAGTGTTAAAATAGTACGACCAAAGTAGTGACATTCTTGTCTCTAAGAATCATCTCACATGAGACTTTACACAGATCATTCTTCCTTAAAAATTTGAGGGGATATCATTATCTTTCCCTTAAATTTTCAAGGAAGAATGGTCTATGTAAAGTTACATGTGAGATAATTCTTATAGATAAGAAGGGAATGACTTGGTTTTTCCTATTTCAACACTACTTGCGAGGTGATCAACCATGCAACCACAATTATAGAGTTTACATTGGACATGGCTGACACAAACTTTTTATTGTGCATGACTTGACAATTAGCAAACCTTTGAGATTTTAACATGTTAAGAATAGAGCAAATCCTGTTGCGAATATTCATAATTTTAATATTTTATAATTTTCTATGATTTTAATAATATCAATTTTGTTTTTTTCGTAAGTATTGATAATATAATTTTTTTATTACTAGTTATTGCTAGTTATTCCTAGTTATTCCTAGTGATTCCAAGTGATTCCTAGTTATTCCTAGTCATTCCAAGTTATTGCTAGTTATTCCTAGTTATACCTAGTTATTTGCTAGTTAGTCCTAGTTATTCCTAATTATTCCTAGTTATTCCTAGTCATTCCTAGTTACTCCTAGTTAGTCCTAGTTATTCCTAGTTATTCCTAGTGATTCCTAGTGATTCCTAGTTATTCCTAGTTATTCCAAGTTATTCCTAGTTATTTCTAGTCATTCCTAGTTATTCCTAGTTATTCCTAGTTATTCCTAGTTATTCCTATTGATTCCTAGTTATTGCTAGTTATTCCTAGTTATTCCTAGTTATTCCTAGTTATTCCTAGTTATTCCTTTTTATTCCTAGTTATTACTAGTTATTACTAGTTATTACTAGTTATTAATAATTATTACTAATTATTACTAATTATCACTAATTATAAATAATTATTACAAATTATTACTAATTATCACTAATTATTACTAATTATTACTAATTATTACTAATTATTCCTAATTATTCCTAATTATTCCTAATTATTCCTAATTATTGATAATTATTACTAATTATTTATAATTATTTATAATTATTACTAATTATTTATAATTATTACTAATTATTTATAATTATTACTAATTATGACTAATTATTTATAATTATATATATTTATTACTAATTCTATCTAATTATATCTAATTGTTGCTAATTATTACTAATTATATCTATTTATTACTAATTGTACCTATTTATTACTAATTATATCTAATTATAGCTAATTATTACTAATTATTAATAATTATATCTAATTACAGCTAGTTATTCCTATTTATTACTAATTATTCCTAATTATTACTAATTATAGCTAATTATTACAAATTATAGCTAATTATTACTAATTATAGCAAATTATTACTAATTAAAGCTCATTATTACTAATTATATATATTTACTACTATTTATTACTAATTATTACTAATTATATCTATTTATTACTAATTATATCTATTTATTTCTAATTATTACTAATTATATCTATTTATTACTAATTATTACTAATTATATCTATTTATTACAAATTATTACAAATTATTACTATTTATTACTAATTATTACTCTTTATTTCTAATTATTACTAATTATTGCCTATTATTACTAATTATTACTAATTATTACTATTTATTACTAATTATTACTAATTATATCTATTTATAACTAATTATTACTAATTATATATATTTATTCCTAATTATTACTAATTATATCTATTTATTACTAATTATTACTAATTATATCTATTTATTACTAATTATTACTAATTATATCTATTTATTACTAATTATTAGTAATTATATCTATTTATTACTAATTATTACTAATTATATCTATTTATTCCTAATTATTACTAATTAAATCTATTTATTCCAAATTATTACTAATTATATCTATTTATTCCTAATTATAGCTAATTATAGCCAATTATAGCTAATTATAGCCAATTATTCCTAATTATAGCTAATTATTACTAATTATAGCTAATTATTACTAATTCTAGCCAATTATAGCTAATTACAGCTCATTACAACTAATTATAGCTAATTACAGCTAATTATAGCTAATTACAGCTAATTATAGCTAATTATAGCTAGTTGTTACTAATTATAGCTAATTATTACGAATTATAGCTAATTATTACTAATTATAGCTAATTATATCTAATTATATCTAATTATATCTAATTATAGCTAATTATTACTAATTATATCTAATTATTGCTAATTATATCTAATTATAGCTAATTAGATCTAATTATAGCTAATTATAGCTAATTATAACTAACTATATCTAATTATAGCTAATTATATCTAATTATTTCTAATTATATCTAATTATTACTAATTATATCTAATTATTACTAATTATATATAATAATTACTAATTATTACTCATTATATCTAATCATTACTAATCTTATCTAATTATTACTAAATATATCTAATTATTACTAATTATATCTAATTATTAATAATTAAATCTAATTATTACTATTTATATCTAATTATTACTAATTATATCTATTTATATCTATTTTTTACTAATTATATCTATTTAATCCTTATTATATCCATTTATTGCTAATTATATCTACTTATTGCTAATTATATTTACTTATTGGTAATTATATCTATTTATTTCTAATTATATCTATTTATTTCTAATTATATCAATTTATTGCTAATTATATCTAATTATATCTAATTAATATTAATTATAACTAATTATTTATAATTATAACTAACAATATCAATTTCTCAGTAAAAATAAATATAAATAAAAATCATTTGAATTCTAATTAAATTGCAACTAATAAACAACAATTAAAATTAACATTAAAAAATAAAATAAAAATTAAAAAAATATAATATAAATACCTTAAACTTTGATATTCTGAAGATATTGACGCCCTCCGATTACTCTCGTATAAAAAATTTCTACTAAAAGAAATTTTTTCTTTTAAACTGAAGAATGAAGAGAAAGAGAGAGAGCTAGATCTGAATGATTTGGGAAAAACGGATGAGGGTATATATAGGTTAGATTAGTTGCGACGGGGTTATTAGCGACGGGGTGCCCGTCGCAACTGGTACTATTTGCGACGGTGCCCGTCGGAAATACCCCCACCCGCATTAATTACAGTGAGCGGTTAAAAAGTTATTTGCGACGGGTCCCGTCGCAAATAGTACCTGCTGACAGTCTTTTTGCGAAGGGATGACATCCCGTCGCAAAAAGTTATTAACTGCCGCCAGGAATTTACGACAGGTCCCGTCGCAACTACCCCTGCTAGGTTTGGTGCGCAAGCCACGCAAAACTATTTGCGACGGGAGACATCTCCACGACGCTAATAATATTCGCGCGGTTTGGCGCGCAAGTCGCGCCAAACTATTTGCGACGGGAGACGAAATCCCATCGCAAATAACCAATTATTTGCGACGAGAAAATTTTCCCGTCACAAAATAGATTCCTGGGCGGGTTATTTGCGACGGGATTTCGTCCTGTCGCAAATAACCCGTCGCAAATAGTGATTTTTCCCGTAGTGTTATACCGTAAACCTGAATCCCTATACCCTACACCATAAACCCTAAACCCTACAATGTAAACCCTATACCCTACACGCTGCACCTAAAACCCTACCCCCAAACCCTACACCCTACACCCTAATCCCAATAGCCCAAAACCATAAAACCCTAAAGACCCCTAAAAACCATACATACCCCAAAAAATCCTTATAAACCTTAAGGGACCCTAAACATGATGGTTGTTAACTAGAATGTAAATTTAATATATGATATATATGTGTGTGTGTGTGTGTGTTTGTGTTTGTGTGTGTGTGTGTTTAATAGACGCATGTGATGCATGTATTTTTATGCATGTATTAAATATACAAGTGATGATATACATAGACACACACACACACACACACACACACACACACACACACATATATCCCTTGAGTGGGCTTGTTATCAATTACTAACCACTATGAAAGTTTTGTTGAATTTATAATAATTAGTTGAAACTGTGCAATGAATTAACCTAGTAGTATGAAATGCATATGACATGAGGGGCCTCAGGTTTTCTAATTTAAGAGGGTGGTGTCCTCTTTTGTTGGGTGTGGTGAATTTTCTCTTCTTCCCATACTTTTTTTCATCATCTATGATTTAGGCGCAAGCACCCCCTCAGCATTCAGGTAACATTGTGATACAATCTCAAATATATTGGCCAGTGTAACCGCCTTGGAGGTATGGTTATCATTTAACTAAATCATGACCTTTATAATGAATTAACCTTCACCAAGGAACACATAAATTGTTTCATTTTTCATTTTCCATGTTCTCTGTTTAAATTTGGTGAATATTTTAATTTATAAATTTTTTATAAATTAATCAATTATAAACTGATTATAATTAATTATATAAATGTTTATGAATGATTAATTTACAGAATATTTGAAATATTAAAATATATAATTTAAAATACCTTTTGAGAAATTAAATGGCATGCTATATGATATATAAATAAATGGTTTGTATAGAAATCATTAAAGGTGATTTACAAAGTATATTTTAGTTACAATATATATGATATATAAATTATATAAAATTTTTTATATAATAGAAACAGAACAATACATTGTTTTTAATTCATAAAATATCATATAGATGTTGTTTAATATAAAATATGAAGGAGTTCACGTTGAAATGAATATGAAATGTTTATATTTTTTCTAATTTATAATATTTTTTAAATTACAATTTATTTATAAATAGTTCCTAAACATCTCATGGTTTAGAAAATAAATAAATTATTTATTTATTAAATTTTCTTAATATTCATTTTTAGTTCATTTTTTATGAAATATGAATATTTTGTATTCCTTTTATATGATAAATTTTTTCTAGGATACAATCTTGCCTATCATTCTACATTTTTTCTTATTAGGTGTTAGAGTTTTCATGAATTGAATTCCCTTTAGAGTAAAGTATCCTTGGGTATAGGGACTTGGGGATGGACAACCTACTTTTCTCAAGTCATTACTTAGCAAGGAAAATGAATGGGGTTGGATAGCTATTATTATGGGATTATTCATGTAGAGTTTGTCAATATCATATATCTCTATACCATTACACGGAGCATTCATTTACCTTATGCATATGATGTATTTTCATATATATGAGTATACATGACTTTTTTTGGTTGATTAAAATAAACTCGTGGGTTGTGTAAAGAGTTTCACATAAATATGTGGTGACCACATTAATTTGGTGGTTAGAATAGGGATTCCAAAACTAAATTATTTGAAGCACGAATACATAGAATGAGATAAAACATGAAAAGACAATGATTTCATATTATGTAGTGGTTTAATATTCATATTTTTTATATTAAATTTATGAGACTAAAATCTGTCAAATAATAAGTTTTTTGTTCCTTCCAAAACAGCAAATCTCAATACTTTGATTAATTAACTAGGTTGTTTCTACCCCAAACGTGTTCCTGCTGAATTATTATGTTTAAGGAAAGTTAGTGATACATGACACTGGATCGTCCTTTGGTAGATTATACCCAATAAGACATACCTTGGAATAATTTTATTATTTTTTTCTTGGTTCTTGTTTTGGGTTACACAGAGATTGGAAAACCTCGAGAAGGATACCCGAGAAATAGACCTGAGTGAATATATTTGAGTGATTTGGATAAGTGGGTATCTGATCAACCATAAATGTGTCAAAAAAAATGTGATTGGGATGATTACCTACCTAAATATCTAATTAGTGACATTATTTCCCTATATTAATCATTTCTTAGTGAAATACAAATTATCTTTCACTAAATATATATGATGATTGGGGTTATCCATTTTAGTGGGATCACTTTCATTAAAAGTCATTGATAAAGAAATATAATACATGATATCCAAATAATAAAAAGTAATGTTGTAGATATACACATAATCATCCCAAAACCAAAAATTATATTAATTCTTGGACTTATAAGCTTAAATTAAGAAACTCCAATGACTTGTACCTTAATAATGTTTTTTGAGAAAGTGAAATATTTTATGTGTTATAATAATTTCATCCTATCTAACTTATATTTTTAATTGTTAAACAAGTGAATTTATATTCTTATGGAATCATGGAATGATTAATTTATGTTTTCAAATAAATTTAATGCATAATTTATCTAATTAACTCTATTATCATATACTCAATATGATTGGGTATGTTCGTAATATTCAATATGATTGAATATTCTTGTAATGACTAAATAATTCTTATGAGGATTTTTCTGGTTAGGAAATTTATCATATTTTCATATATGGAAATGTTATGGAATGATTGATGAATTAAAGAGAAGTTTAATAGGAATTCTCATAGTGTTGATAATAGATGAACTTGGAATATGATGACTAAGTTTTTGTTCTGTACATACATTATAAGGGGATAAAATTTCAAAACCAGAAGAGGAAATATTTTAATGTCCAATAATATTTATTTTAGAATCCAGTTAATATTATTTGAAATTGGAGTGTATTGTCAGGAATAAGTGATGATTCTATATGTTGGGATTGTCTAAAATACCTAAAGTGGTTTAGGAACTCCATGGAATTACTTTGTCATTTATTAATGTTATAAGAATTAATTCTTTGATTTATATGGGTATGTGATCCAAAGGGTATGTTTAATAACCGTTTGAAATACATATTAGGTCAAAATTAAAGGAAAAATTGATTGATACTATAGTTTATATTCATCATATGATGTAAATACTTAATAAATCAAGAATGAAAATATAATGGAATGTTTCAATATTATATAAATCTATTTAAAATATTTTTATCTTTAACACACTTATATTATATGATAATTGGGGATATATGATAATAAAGGGTTTTTATGAGATGATTAAATCTATAAACATTTTTTGCGATTCATCTATTTATATAACATGTTTTTAGAATAATATTTGGATAAAATTATTTATCCAGGAAATTTTTTTTGTCAAAAATATTTGTTAAAATATGTAGGAAGGTGTTCTTTCCAACATTCTATGGTATATTTTAATAAAGGTTTCTTTTAAAATCAGAAAAATTTAGAACACATATAATTACATATATAATATGGAAACAATAGATTAGTTTTTAAATATTACTAATAAAGGGAACTAAATTTTATTTCATAAACAAAAATTATTTTGGGTTTTATGCTCGAAAGATATTCCAAAGATAATATAGCATCTAAGAATCTTGTGGGAGAACGTTTGAACTAATAGAAGTTCAAAGTTAAACAAAATATTGTGCCAAATTTAGTTTAAGTCATTATTTAATTCATATTATAAATATTTAAGATATGAGATGTTAAATAAAAATATAAATAGTTACATTTATTTATTATGATAAAGTAAATATAACCGTTATTCTATCTTATTTACAAATTTAAATTCATTTGATTTCATAAAATGATTAGGTAATATTGTATATAATAATGTATATGGTTACCTATGTTTACCAAAATTATGTGAATTTTATTTTATCCTAAAATAGTTTAGGATATTCTAGATAAAAATATAAGGAGTAATATTTGTTCAAAATTACAAGTGAACATCCATATTCTGAAAACGCTTATACCAGCCAATACAAATGTGTATCACTTGGTATCCTAAAAGTTTTTAGGGTATGGTTGTAAAGAGAAATGTAAATATTTACATTAGTTTTTTAAAAAAGAATATATAAATTTACCCAAAAAAAAAGATTAGGATGTGATGTTCAAGTGATATTTTAAATAGTTACATTATTTACAAAAGACTTCAGGGAAAAAGTTTGGTGAAAAATGTTCCAAGGATGATGATGATGTTCACAGAAAGAGTTATAAGTAGATAAGAAATATAAAATGATAACATTTTATGTTATGTATTTAAGGATTTTGAATATAAGTTCAAATATTTGAACATAATTTATATGATTCCTTGGTATAACCGTTATTGAAACAAGTTTTATTCATAAATGTTACTCACTAGGAGGTTAGTGGGATTATTTTATCAGATGGTCAGAAAGGTATGCGATAGGAATTACATTTGGATGTAATGTTTAGAAAACCATTTCTACAACAACATCCTAAAATTAATGTTGAATATCTTAATATCTTGGTTGTAATGGTTGTAAAAATAACATGTATTTATAATAATGTAAATATTCATGTATCATTCATTCATGTATGCTAAAATTTACTTAACACAAAGAGTTGAATTATAAATATCCCATCAAAATATAAACATTGATATTTCCCTAACTGATGATCATCATAGAGTATACTTTTTTGACTTGGTATATAATGGTTAGCTTGAATAGATTCTTATATACATAAAAAAGGGTTGTATATGAGTTATTGTATAATATATTCTTATGGAAATATGTAAAGAAATTTTAATTGGACTTGTCTTCTAAATTATATGTCATTGAATGTCATATGATTATGGATAAACATATGGGTGTATAATTATTATTAGTCATTCTTAACTAAGGTTAGAGAGATATCTAACATGAAATCCTTCATTCTTTCATACCCTACTTACACATGTCACCATATGATAATTGATAATAAGGGGGTGGTTGGGTATGTTGTTGATCATGTCATAGATGGGAGTGAAACCAAGATAGGATTTATCTACCTGTATGTTAAGAAAATGCAGTTGGACTTTGATTTAATTTGACCAAGGAGATGCATGGAAATGATTAGTTTTATCACAAATGATGTGTTCAACTACATGCATAAGGGACATGTGACGTGATTATCAGATAAATGAATGAAATGTGATGTATTCATCCACTTGGTTAGTCTTTTTCATAGAATAAGAAAATGATGAGATGCCTATAGTATGTTGACTAGTTTTATGTATTTTTGTAACTTGATTCCATTGAAAAAGGGTCTATATGGCATACATATGAAGTATATGATACATATCCTGGTGGAAATGTTTTTATAGATATATAAGTATGTTTGATTGAGATCACATTAGACCCATTAGTATATTGGACAGAAGTGGTGTTTTTCTAGAGGCCTCGATTTGATTACGTCCTTGAAATAGATATTTCATAGTTTTTGTTAATGTCTCTAGGTCCCATAGGGTCACACATTTAGGCCCGTGGATAAGGATAAAAATTTGACAATGGGTTCGTTCAAATTGAAGAGAGTTTGATGAAAATATGAATCTAAAAGAGTTTGTATGGATTCAAAAAGTGTTGTGAAGTTATATACAATGAACTTAATGTATTTTAGTGAATGTGGGACGTTTTTGGATGTTCAATATATATATATCTATGTGTGTGTGTGTGTGTGTGTGTTTGTGTCTGATATATGAAATTACATATTTAATTTTATATTTAATACATGCATGATATTGAGATATATTTATGCAATTGTTTTGGTATAAATATGATAATATGTATATATATATTTATTTATTTATTTCTCCTGAACAATTTTATTATTTGTTATAAGCTATTATGAATGTCTTAATAGCTTTATATTAATTCATTGAAAAAGGTTAATGAATTAACACTATAGTATGAAGCAGTTATGATGTGAGGAGCCTTAGGCTCTTTCTATATAATAGGGTGGTTTCCTCTTCTATTAGGTTTGGTGAATTTTATATTCCTCTCATACTATTGTTCATCATGTAATATGAAGGCACTAACACACCTTCAATGTTTGGGTATCCTCATGTTATAATCATATATCCATCATTCAGTGTTCAACCCTTGGGGGAAGAGTTCTTTTGTGCACTAGTTCATTATCTTTAACAAGCATTCTCAATTTCCAAGGAATAAGAATAGTAATACTACTAGCATTTCTCATGAAATCTATTTTATAGTTTTATTTACACACTAATTCTATAATACAGATCTACCTTTTCATATGTTTTCTTTCACTTCATATGATCATATGATGGTCATATGAAACCCATCAAAAATAGACCTAAACCCATGAACCCCCCTTGAAGTACTAAAAACCACTGAAAACCAAAAAAATTCTAAAAACCCTAAAAATCATAAAATACTAAAAACCTAACCCCCCATTAAATTCCTTAAAACACTAAAATTCTCTAAAAGACCCTAAAAATTATAAAACCCCTAAAAGGACATAAAACCCCTTAAATCCCAAAAAAAACACAAAAAACCCTAAATATCCCCAGAAGACCCTAAAAACCCAAAAGAACCCTAAAAGACACTAAAAATCCCTAAAACTATAAAATACAATAAAATTCCATAAAACCCTCTAAAATCTATAAAAAACTAAAACACTAAAGCATCCTAAAACCCTAAAAGACCCTAAAAACTCAAAAAACCCTAAGGGGCTGTAAAACCCAAACAAAACCCTACAAGACCCCCAAAACCTATAAAACTAATGAAGGGACCTAAAAAACACAAAAACCTCTAAAGTAACTTAAAAACCCCAAAAACCCCCATAAATGGCCATAAAACCCTTAAAACACTAAAAGATACTAAAAACACCACAAACACTAAAACCCTAAAAGTCCGTAAAAACCCATAAAACAATAATAGAGAACAAAAACCATAAAAACAAAAACAACCCTGTAAAATCATAAAAATACTCTAAGAACCCTAAAAACCCCTAAAATACATTAAACCAAAAAAACCCAAAAAAACCTAAAAAAAACTATAAACCATCAAATCCCTCAAACCCCTAAAACCCTAAAAAATCAAAAATACCAATAAAACTATAAATAACCGAAAAAACACAAAAAAAAACCTTAAATCCTATATAAACACAAAAAACATAATAACCCCCCCAAACCATAAAACCCCTAAAGGACCTTAAAAATATAATAAACCATGAAGGACCCTCAAACCCCTAAAAGGACCTAAAAGTATAAAATCAACTTAAGCACCCAAAATACAAAAAACCCCTAAAAACCCTAAAGACTCTAAAACCCCTAAAATCCCATAAAACCAAAAAATACCATAAAACCCCTAAACAACAATAAATATCCTAAAGACCCATAAAAATCAAAAAACCATTTAATCCCAAAAAAACAAAGACACCCCTAAATGTCCCTAAAAACCTAAAAACCTATAAAACCCTAACCCCCCCAAACCCTAAAAACTATTAAAAACATTTACAACACAAGAAAAACCTAAAAACTCTAAAAACCCTAAAATTTTGAAAACCCATTAAAACACAAAAAATCTAAAAAAACCCAAAAAACTCAAAACCCCTTAAAAACCATGAAAACCTATAAAACACCATAAAATTTTAAAAAACCTAAAACACCATAACAAACCCTAAAATCCCATAAAAACACTAAAATCCCTAAAAGACCTGAAAACACTAAAACCCCCTAAAATCCTAAAAACCCATAAAACCTATAAAACCTTGAAAAATCATCAAATAACAGTAAAACCCCAACAAACCAAAAAACCCCAAAAAACAAAAAAAAACCCTTAAAACACTAAAAAAACTAAAAACCCATGAAAAACTAAAAAACATAGAAACCCTAAATAAACTAAACCCAAAACCCCATAAAAATCCCCTAAAACCTCTAAAACCCCAAGAAAACCATTAAACCACTAGAACCCATACAAAGCCCCTAAATCACTAAAATGTTTAAAAAATCCTCAAACTAATAAAATACATAAAAATGATAAAAAATCATAAAATCCTATAAGACCATAAAAATAAAAAACCCTCTAAAAGTCACTAAAACCTTTAAAACCCCAAAAAGTTACAAAAATCCTATGAAAACCAAAAAAATACCCATACAACTCTTGAACACCCTTAAAACCAAAAAAATCCTAAAAACCTAAAATTTCCCAAAACCCATAAAAATCATAAAAACCTAAAACCCATAAACCCCGTTAAACAATAAAAAAATCCAAAAACCCTAAATCACAATAAAAAGCTTAAAAAATTTAATAACCTTAAAATGATAAAACCCTAAAACAATACTAAAAACCCTAAAACCCTAAAACCCTAGCACACCACTTTAAAAACCTGAAAACCATAAGACCACTAAAAAATATCAAACCATAAATACCATAAGAACCCAAAATCCCCTAAAAATCCAAAAAATCCAAAAAAATCCGAAAACCACTAAAACCCAAAAAACCAGAAAACACAAAAAATTACAAAATGACCCTAAAGAACTGAAATCCCACTAACTATACCTATACCTCTTTAAACACTAAAATACACATAAAACCCATTATACACCCTAGAAATCCTAAAAATCCCTAAAAATATAAAAAACTCTAAAACCCAAAAAACACTAAAAACCCTAAAAACCAAAAAACAAAAAAAATCCTAAAACCCCTAAAATCCATAAAAACCTTAAAAAATCATAAAAAACCCATAAAATTCAAAAAACCCTTAAAACACCAAAACCCTGAAACCCTAATAAATATTAAAGAATCCATAAAGCCCCAAAAACCCCTAAATTCCAAAAAAATCCTTAAACCCCCTAAAAACCATAAAACAAATAAAACCTCTAAAATCCCTAAAAGAACCCTAAACTATACCAAACCCCTATATACATTAAAAAAACAAAAAAATTGAAAAACCCCCCCAAACACCAAAAAACCCCCTAAAACACTAAAACCCATAATAAACCCCCAAATGACCTAAAAAATATAAAAAACCATAAACCCTTAAAAAACTAAACCCATTAAAAGACCATAAAAATTCCAAAAAACCAAAAAACCCCTAAAACCCTAAAATCACTTAGAGCAATAAAAATGTTAAAAAATAAAAAGAAACTCTTAAAACCCCTAAAATCGTCAAAAAATCTAAAAACACATACCCCCAAACCTAAAAACCCTAAAACCCTAAAACCAAAAGAAGATATAAAAAACCCATAAGAACGCTAAAAACTCTAAAAATCACTAGAAACCCTAAAACCCTAAAAAATATAAAAAGATAAAAATAAATCCAAGACCCCTAAAAACCCTGAAGAGAATATAAACCAGAAAACCCCTAAAACCAAAAAAACCCAAAAAACCCAAAAACCAAAAAACCCTCAAAAAACAATATATTTCCAAATAATAATAAAAACCTTAACAACCATGAAAACCATAAAACCCCTAAAAATCATATATAAAAACACTAAAATCCCTAAATCCACTAAAAATCCTAAAAGAAGATAAAAACAATAAAAATACAAAAACACTCTACAAACCCTGAAATACTGTAAAATCAAATAGAAACCCTAAAAGACCCCGAAAACACTAAAACATCCTAAATAACTATAAATACCCAAAAACAAAAAAAATCCAAAAATCACAAAAATCCTAAAAAATCCAAATAAACCTTAAAACCCATAAAACCCAAAACCCTAAAATACTCTAAAAAGAATGTAAGATTCTTAAAACCATAAACACCATAAAATTACCACAATCCCTAATAAAATCATTAAAACCATAAAAACCATAAAAACACTAAAACCCCTAAATACCCTAAAAACATTAGAACCCCTAAAACCCCTAATGTCTCCCCTCTACTAGGGACTGTTGGGGAAAATGGTGACCAGTACCCAAACCTACAGAGGATCATGGTTCTCCATGGTATTCCCTCTGCTAAATCTCATTTTGTACAGTTGCATTATATGGTGCTGGTTGAATGGGAATGGTACCCTCTTGAGGGTGAGGCAAAGAGGCTTGGGGAGAGGTTCGCTGGAGATGATCGACGGATAAATGCTGCTATGGCCTAGTCTAAGGTGAAAAGAAATAAAAGAGGTGCTAAAACTACTGGGTCTGCAAGTAAGAAAGGGAAGGTCCCATCTACTGCCAGTGATGGAGTCACTTGTGAGAAACCAGGTCATGAAGCTAGATCCACCTCTTCCCCCTGAGGTGAAGATGAAAGAAGGATTATTCTTCCCTCCCGCGACCTATGGCAACCCAGGCCACATCAAGGGTGGTCAGGCTAAAGCTAAAAGTTAATAAGAAGGATCGGCCCCTGAGATCTGCTGAGCAAGAGAGGGCTAGAATGAAGCTTCTATCTAGGCTTGGAATGCAGGAGGAGTCTGAGTGAGGATGGGATTCTATAGACACGGGTGCTGAGTCAGATTACAACTTTGTAGAGGTGGGTGATGGATTTAGTGTGGGCTTTGGTTATCGTGGTGTAGAGCTGGATGATTTCGGTGGTGACATTGACTGATTTTCCCTTTTGTGCGCTTTTCTTTTTTTTCTTTTCTCTTTTTTTTGTGTGGGTTGTAATGGGTTTTTGGGTGTGGGTCATTTGACCCCTCCCCTCCCTTGTCTTATGTGTCTCTTTCTTATTTCTAATAAATTTGGGTGGTCGGGAATAGCCTGACCGTCGCATCTTCCTTTTCCTAAAACCTCTAAAACCCCAAAATCCTTGAAAAACCCAGAAAACTAATAAAACCACAAAAAATCCATTAATACCAAAAAATAAACCTAAACCCCCAAAAAACTAAAAAACCATAAAAAATCAAAAAAACCTTAAAAACCATCAAACCCATAAACCCTAAAAAGAACAAAAAAATAAAAACCCTACAAAAACATAAAAACCAAAAGGCCTTAACCCCTCCCCAAACCCCAAAATACTATACAACATAAAAAACAACCTAAAAACATGAAAACCCCTAAAAATTCTCCCATACACCCTAAAATACCTTAAACCCACTAAGAGCCTTTAAGCCCCTAAAACCCCACAAAATCTTTAAACCCCCAACCCCTAAAAACACTAAAACATTGAAAATCCATGAAAAAAATAAAAAAACCCAAAACCCAAATAACAATAAAAACGTTAGAATCCAAAAAAACCTAAAAACTATAAAACTATAAAAAACCATAAAAATCCTAAAAACCCATTAATAATCTAAAAAATACCTAAAAAACCATAAAAACCCCAAAACCGTAACAAAACTCTAAAACCACTAACAACCAAGAAACCCAAAAAAAACCCCAGAACCTTTAAAAATATCTAAAACCCAAAAATGTAAAATAACCCTAAAAAACAATTAATTAAAAAAACAAAGAAAAATACATAAGAATCCCAAAAATACATTGAAACCAATACAAATCTTCAAATACAAAAAAACCACCTAAAAGACCCAACAACCCTTTAAACCCTAAAAACCAAAAAACCCCATAAAACCCTAAATGACCTCAAAAACCATAATAAAATATAAGACCGAAAAACCCATTACTCCCTAAAACCCCTATAACCCCTTAAAAACATAAAAACACTAAAAAACACAAAACCCTATAAAACAAAAAAACACTAAACCACCCAAAAACACTAAAATAATCCTAAAACACTAAAATTTTAAACAAATCCTAAAAAACCTTAAAACACAAAAAACCATAAAACTATAACAAATCCCCAAAACCCCTAAAATTTATAAAAACCCTAAAACCCCTAATAACTCTAAAAATCCTAAAACCCTCTAAAAATCCATGAAAACCTCTAAAAACCTGAAAGCCCAAAACAAACCCTAAAAAGCATAGAAAACCTAAAAAATAATTAAACCCCCCAAAATCCCTAAACTTACCTTAAATAACTAAAAAACCTAACACCTAAAAAGCCTTTAGAATCATAGAAAACATAAAAACAAGAAAACCCTAAAACACGAAAACCCTAAAAACTATAAAACCCTAAAAACTATAAAACCCTAAAAAAGATAGAACACCCTAAAACACTAAAACCTTTAAAAAAAACTTTAAACCATAAAAAACCTATAAAATTTTTAAACCCTATAATATCCATAAGAAACCTAAAAACCTAAATTCTCTAAGAACCCCTTAAAACTGAAAACAAACCCATAAAAACTCTAAAAACCATATAAAACACTAAAAACCTTAAAATAACTAAAAACACTAAAATCCTAATAACCTCTAAAAATATTAAAATACTTAAAAACCCTTAAAAAACCTAAAACCCATAACACCCTTAAAATAATAAAAACCCTACACCCCCTAAAAATCCCATAAAATCCTTAAATCCCTAAAACCATATAGTGCCCTAAAAACCCATAAAACTCCAAAATTCCATAAATCCAAAAAATAAAAAAAACCTAAAACCCTAAAACCCCTAAAAACCCCTAAAACTCAAAAAAGTCTCAAAAATAATAAAAACAATGAAAGACCATAAAAACATGAAAAATACTTAAAAGACCCTAAACCCCCCAAAACCATAAAATACCCTTAGTACCCTAAAAGACACTAAAAACCTGAAAAAATTAAATGACAATAAAATTCATAAAATAATCTAAAAACTATATAAAAACCCTAAAGTACCCAAAAAATACAAAAAATATTAAAAGAACCTAAAAACCATAAAACCCCTAAAGGGCATGAAAAATGAAAAAAAACCCGGAAAGGGCCTTAAAAACCCTAAAACCCTAAAGGGACCAAAAAACCCTAAAGTTACATAAAACCGTAAAGGACACTAAATAAAATAAAAACCCTAAAATACCATAAAAACCTAAAAAATATTAAAATAACATAAAAAAAACCCAAAAAATTAACCCCCTAAAAACCTAATAGAAACTAAAACCCCAAAAAAGACCTTAACACCCCTAAAATTCTTAAATGACTCTCAAACCCCAAAAATAACCAAAAATTCCCTATAAACATTAAAAAACCTAAAACCCCTTGAATAATATTAAAACCCTAAAAACTACGAGAACCCTAAAACACCTTAAAAGACCCTAAAATCTCTAAAAACTAGAAAACACCCTAAAACATTAAAACCCTCTAATACCCTAAAAAACATAACAACACCCTAATCCCCCAAAACACTAAAACTATAAAAAACCTACACCCCCTAAAATTCATAAACCCCCACTAAAACCCCTAAAACCCCCTAAAACATCAAAAAATGAGCAAAAAAATCCAAAACCCCTTATAATCCTTGAAAAATCCTTAAAAATATCATAAAATTTAAAATAAAAGGAACCCTAAAAATCATAAAATAATCATAAAAACCTAAAAACACACTAAAACCTGTAAAATCCTAAAACCCCTAAATATCTATAAAAACCCTAAACCCACCTAAAAATAGTAACATCCCTAAAATCTATAAAAATAGTAAACCCCTAAAACATACTAAACACACCTATAAATACTAAAAACCTAAAATTCCTAAAAACATAAAAAACACTAAAATACCCTAATCCTTCTTCAAACCCCTAAAAGACACTTAAAACTCTTAAATAAGGTAAAGCCCTAAAAAACATAAAAACCTTAAACCCATTAAAAAATAAAAAAATTATAATATCCTAGGGTTTTATAGTATTTTAGATCTTTTTATTTTCTGTTAATTTTATTGGTGTTAACCTAATGTGAGTGATTAATGATTTCATTAGAGTTTTGAGGGTCCATGGCCTATTCGGATCTGGAGTCTGAGTTTTTAGAAAAGGATGTCAGGTCGAATTATTACTAAAAACTATATCACCTAGGATGTATTGTATGAGTAAACCATTTAGGGTGGTTCATTGTTCTATCTTAGGTCGAACAATTTGATGAATCCTTGTATCTAGGGTTGCATGTCCATGTGAAACACCTGCAATTTTTATTAGAGTTTAAAAGAATGGTTTGTGCATAGTTTTCCAAACTAATCACATGAATTGTGAAATATGGGTGTTGATGTATATAGGTGTGCATGGAGGGTGCATGGTTTGGATAACCATGCAGCAAAACTATGAAACACATTATTTTTGGATTAAATTGCATTTTCGTAAATAAAATTATATTAAACTAAACCTCCTTTCCTTTTTCCTCTTCTAGTGGATAGTATCTCTCATTGAGATACTCTTCAATATTTTGAGGTAGTTTTGATCCTATTTCATCACATAGTCATTAATTCAAGAGTCATTTGTCTCATTGGATCTACACTAGTAAAATATACACTCTTTTATGCCTTTAATCATTTTTCTTCATTTCGATGGAGTTGTTTTAGTAAAAAATAATATAACATATTTATCATGTTTTCATCCTTTCTTCTTTTTCTAAAAATATATACTGAATTGGATCTAGATACTGGACTAGTGTTCTACTAATGGTATGTGATAGTTTGTATGTATTTTTTCCCTTATGGTATAGCTATTTTTTATCATGTTGTCCTTGTGCCTAAAACAGTACATTCGTGCATTGCAACAAAATCTATTGAATGCCTTAATTAAATTTTTGGAACCTTATTAGGTTTCCCACTTATTACCATGTGATGGTTGGATGTTTTCAACCTCAACCCAGAAAACCCATGAGGTGTGTTATTTTTATATTCCCGATATTATTCAACCATTTTGGGTGTGTGTGAGGTCCCTATCACAGTGGTAGTGTTATTGAATTGATCATGATGTTTGGAGAGGAATCATGACTCCTTTCTATTTGATTACATGATGTTGAAATGTATAATTTTTTTAAATGGAAATTGGGTTATGAGCCAGATGAACTCATGGATTATGTTTTATTATGAAATGGATTATGAAATGATTAATGAGATGACACTTGTTTAAATTCCAACAACATTTATACTCCATGGATTTATCCATTTGGGTATGACATTGGATGGCATGGACATTTCTGCTCCATGGATTTAGATTAATTTGTATTTGAAGGTCATTACTTCACCTTGGATCTAGCTTACATGAAATGCCTTTTACATGCTTTGTGGAAATGCTCCTTGGGATTCACCCAATTTGTCAATGAGTTTCTATAGATATTATCCAAGGACTCAAGGTGATTTTTTGGTCTTTATACCTTGGATCTAGACCATGAAATACTATCAAAACAATGTTTTCTTGGTCTTTATACCTTGGATATAATCCTTGGGGTATGACACTAAATTACTCTACATAGGCTGTAGTGGTTGTTTTACCAAAATTTATCAATATTCCATGTATGGGTGTTTCATTATAATTGTTAGAATTGATAGTATCACACCTTTATCAAGATTTATAGTTATCCTATTTTTATGTTTGTTTGTTTATAGTGAGCCTTGGTAAGAAGGAAATATTACACATACATGTATCAATTTATTCAAGTTATTTATTTCACAATGATACATATTATATAAAAATATTGGATTTTTTAAAGATACCATTGGTGGTGGCCTACCAAGTGTTATCTCACACCATGTTCCGGCCGTCGTTGGGTACCCAGACATACTTAATGGATGTAGTTAGGTTCTGAGGTAAGTGCACATTTTATGATGCTTGATTGATTGTTCATAGGATCAGGGGAGCAGAAGACCAATATATGTTCATGATACTATCAAGAGATAGTTACTTGTTTATTTTATTTTTATTTTGATACATGTATTGTTTTTGATTCTTATTACCATGTATCTTCTATCTATTTGTATTGATACATGACATGTCCACCATATTGTATATTCTAGTTTTTTTAGTTTCTATTATTATTATTATAATATGGATGTTATCTTTTGTTAATGGTTCATATTTTGCTTCCACATATTTATTTATTTGTGATTCTACTAAATTACTCTAATATTTAGTGTATTTCTCTCTATTGAACAATCACAGACCCCTTTTTCTACATGGAATCCTATGTTAGTTGGGGAGGCACGCTTGAGTCCATGTGACCCACCGACTTAGAGAACCGTTTAGTGGCACTCAGCTTGGGATGATAAAAAGTTGCATTAGTGGGTCATAATTTTTTTATTTTTCTTCCTTACTGTCTAGGATTGAAGAATTGAAATTTTGGTAGTGTTGAAATTTGGTACCGAGTTGTGCTTGGTAGTAGATAACTCACATACAATAAAAATTAAAATTTTCTAGGATGGGATATGATGTTTTAATTTTTTCTATTATATTTTATTTGTTTCCACCATTGGGTGATGCACACGATATGTGATGTTATTTCTAATATGATTGAGGAATTAAATTTTTTTCCTAGACTGATATGGAAAATAAGTATTGATAATGAATCACTTAGGAACCTTACAGGATTCTCATTCCATTCATATGTCATGCCATATATGATGCATGGATTGACTACATAGAATTTATTATGTGTTACTTGTGATATAAAATTGTTATCGAATCATATCTCTGTCGAGTAAGTGAGAAAAATAATTTATACTTTGAGTGACTACCATAAACTAAATAATGTTTTTCTGTATAGGCTATAGCCAACACCCAAATCAATCCATTATGAAATTATGTGTCATAGAACACTATTTTCATGGACTATAATGTGTTATTGTGTAGATTAAAGGGGATCAACACTTCATTTTATAAGGTACATGGCCCACTATAGGTTAAAAGTGGTGATAAATTTGGTTCAACTATTTAAGGAAAATTTTATTATAAACATGAATGTAAATGAAATTTGAATTATGAAATAGAAAGGTCGCTATTAAATAGAGTTTTCATTTTTTATTGACAATACATGTATTGAGCCCCTTGCTATGAAACTAAGAGAATGACATAGTATAGGATTTAGAGTGGGAAGTATCCATTATCTTTGGTTATTTTTATGGTTGTTCCTGTCACCCAATCCTCACTCTAGGTGTTGACAGAGGGGTGCAACATATTTATATGAAGGCTTGTACCTATCATATGTTTTGATTTGTGATCTGGTTTTTATTAAATATTTTTTAGGCATATTCTTGGAATCAGAGATACATGCCACCATGATAGACTCTTGTCATGTACCATAAGGGTGTATATGACTAATCTCCCAAGGTGGTGGGATGTGAGATACTGATAGAACCTCTAGTAGTGTCACTTGTGACACTGACTATTTCTCCTAATGTGTGTATTGAGACCCAATTTTGATAGGGTTTCCTATGATTTATATAGACCATTTTGAGATCCCTAAAGCCTGCCTCAACTAAGGTAAATATGAACCTCATGTTATTGTAGCAACATCCACATAATTTTTTAGGTTATGGTAGGACACACTAATCTAAGTTATTTCTTGATACTATGATTTTTGAAAATTTTAAGGCACCTCCTTAGATGAGAGTTAAACTCTCTACATATGTACTTCAAGGATCTTCCAAGAATTTGTGGGATGTTATGAGCCAGGATTATAGGCTTTGGGGTATGGTTTTTAGGGATTTCTAATACATCTTTTTTTATTACATCTTACCTAAGACTATGAGAGTTGAATGGGTTAGTGATTTTATGCATCTGGAGTAGGATGTTCTGACTGCTATGGAGTATTTATCCCTATTTATAGAGATTAATTATTTTTTTCCATTTTATATTACTAATGAGACATCATGGGAGAGACTCTATGAGGAATGTCTCCAGCATGTTTTATTAGCATTGGTGAACATGATTTAGTTATATACTATTAATGATATAGTGATCCATGAATTGATTAATGAGATTAATATGAGGTATTATAGAGTCCTAAATTTAGGTATTTTAGCTTCTTGACCTATTTATTCAGTGATAGTTAATAGGAAACATCATTTTGAGAATTATTGTGAGGAAAATATCAGCCCAGGGAGTGTGTTCTGGTAGTTTTTTATTATGTCATCAGTGTGGGTGGTGTGGACACATGAGGAAACAATGTGATAGGGACCCAGTAAAGTCTCAAGATTATAATAGGATTGGATACATACAATATTTTTTAGTACCTTTCCTACAATGGTTATAGGGAGGGGGTCAACACTGGCTCTGTATTTAGAAATTGAATTCACAGATCCACATAATTATGGGAAAACGGGTTCTAATAGTTGTTCAAGTCAAGGAGGTTGTTGTGGACGGGGTTCTAGAAACAATTTTTAGATCATAAGTAGAGTGGGCCACTTTGGGTAGTCATTCTATTTCATATGGCTGCAGTTCAAGCCAGATATATTTAATACAGCCAATAGCTAAGGAGATGATTTCTGAGATGTATATAAAGAGTGGTATGATCTTAGTATCCTATACATTATTAAATTATTATTTTCATATATTTTATTCATGTTATTTTATATTTTTACCTATTGTAGATTTCCTTGTTGTTTGATTTAGGACGGTGTTGTGACACTTGGTACTCTATTAAAAATCAGATCGGAGAGTGTATGCTAGTGTAGGATGTTATTTCTTGAGGAAGGTGGGTGCCACATCATGTGAGACCTATTTTTCCTCAATATTATATGGTTTGGAATCATTCTCAGGATTGATGAGTTAGTTCCCATTCATTTATTAATTTATTTCTATCATTGTAGGGTTACCTTTACATCACTAGAGGGTGTAGTTTTTATTCACAATGGTGAATGAGATTTCTTGGAGAGAGTATCTGAACCCATGAATTATGGTCTAGGTAGGATGATAACCTTGATGTCTAGCTTACATCCGGATGATCAGGTAATGCGACAGGATAAATTCCCTATACCGGTTGATTGTTTTAGTGCTATATTCCAAATTAACATTTAGTACTACTTCCTAAGAGAGACAAGAATTTACTTTTTGAGATGATTCCAAGAGCTACACTAGTATATATTCCTCGTTATAGGATGTTAACTACAAATATTCAAGAGATCAAGAAATAACTAGATGACATGGAATGGAAGGGGTTTATATTAGCCAATACATCACCATGGGGTTTGATGGTCCTTTTTGCAAAAAAGGAAGATGGAACCCTTAGGATATTAGTGGATTATTAGAAATTAAACCAGTTAAAAGTTATGAACCAAAAACATTTTCTGTGAATAGATGATCTATTCAACTAGCTATGTGGAGCTATGGTATTCTCAAAAATTGATATGATATCAACTTATCATTTTCTATATGTTAGAACTTAAAAATTATATCATACAAATTTTCATAGTGTGTATAGTTTCTATGATTATTTTGTGATTCCATTTGGTCTTAAAAACACACTAGTATTTTTCATGGAACTGATGTACCAGGGCTTATATCATTATCAAGATTCATTTTTGGTGGTATTCCAAGATGATATCTTGGTGTATTCTCACAATTTACACAACCCTGAAAAACATCTTGAGATCATTTTGGATAAATTGAGAGAGGATCAGTTGTATGGTAATTTCATAAAGTGAAACCTTTCGATGGATAAGATTTACTTCATGGTTTATTTTATCGTAGAGATTGGAGTATCAATTGACCTAAAAATGTGATAGAAGTATTTAACTTATATAAGACCAAGAATTTATTTTATATATTTAGTTTAATGGGGATATCCAGTTATAAAATTTAATTTTAAAGGACTTTTGATACTTAGTATAAACTCTTACATGCTTTACTAATAAGTGTGTGATGTTTGTATGGTCAGATAGCTGTGAGACCAAATTTCTAGAGTTGAATGGGAGACTAACTTCATTTCCAAAACTAATTCTTCTATATTGAGGAAGATTATAAACTCCATATTTTTATTCATTAGGTATTGTGATAGGAAAATTATTGTTTTAGGTGGTGTTATTCATGGAATACAGGTGTCTTTAGTTGAGAAAACATGAGGGGAACTACCCGATGCATAATCACAAGTTAGCCATTGTTATTCATGTCTTGCACTATTGGAGGAATTAATTAGTGAGAGATAATTATGGGGTGTACATGGAATAAAAAAATAATCAATTACATCTTTACATAACATTGGTTGAATTTTAGGAGATTAAGGTGGGTTGAATAATTATTATCTCTTGAATTTGAGGTTTCTTATATGTCTAGAAAGGGAAATGCAGTTGCTGATGCACTGATATGGAGGATTCAGATAAATGTAGTTCAAGAGGCCAGTAGTGAGTGGAAAATTGTGGCCTTATTTTTAGATAGTCACTTGGAGGATCATGATGGTCATGAGTATACTCTTCTCTCATCCTTATAAGTGACTTCAACTCTTATAGATAGGGTCGGGATGAGACAAATATCTCATTCTAAGGTTTTAGTCCTTTGGGAGAGCATGGATGGTGAGGACCCACATCGTTATTGGACCATTGGAAAGGATAAAATTCTATACATACATGGTTTTTTGGGTTATAGTAGATATACACAAAGAATTTATGTGAGAGTTTTATAACACATGTTGGGTGGCATGTCCTGGTGTAACTAAGATGTATAAGGATTTACAATGACAAAATCGGTGGTCATGTATTAAATGTGAGGTGTCTGGTTTTTTCATGAGGTGTTCCACCTATCAATAGGTGAAGGTAGAACACCAGTGACTGGATTGTATTTTTCAACAGTTTTCCATTCCCGAGTGGAATGTGATGATGTTGTTATGGATTTTGGGATTGGGTTACCAAGGTCACCTTGAGTAAGTTATGTTGTATGGTTTTTTGAGTAATGGCTCATGAAGGTCTTCAATTTCCAAATTATTATGGATACCTTCTCAGTAGATATGTTAAGGTGTATTTATATCTGTGGGATTATGAGCCTTCATGAGGTTTCTGATACCATGGTATTAGATAGGGATACCTGGTTTACATCTCATTTTTTTGAAAGGATTATAAAGGGAATTTAGTACATGGTTTCTTATGAAGAAAACATACCACCCATTTATCGATGGCTAGTCAAAGAACACTATATAGGTTTTAGAGGACATGATTATTGTATGGGTCCTCTATTTTGGGGGCTCTTGGGAGGGGAATATACAAATGGTTGAATTATTCGATAACAATATCTATCTGGAATCTATAAGGATGGAACCTTATGATCATTTTTACACCAGGACATGTCAATCACCAATGTATTCATTGGAGGTAAGAGAGGTAGTGATACATGGACCTCATCTAGTTCAAGATACTTTGTAGTAGGCCCAATTGATTAGAAAGTTGATGGATACCACTTAGTTTAGATATAAATCCTATTCTAATCACCATATATGACCTATATAGTTTGAGGTCGAGGATCATGTAATTTTTATGTATCTCTCTAAATCTAGAACATAGGGTGGTTTTGATAGAGGGTAATATTTAACCATGATATGTTGGGACATTCAATATTCTGTAGAGGGTTATGCTGGTTGCCAATCGGTTGCAGTTACCTTAGAAGTATCAATCCATTGATGTAATCTTCCACATATCTCAGCAGCGTTGTTATCATTCAGGCCCAGATCATAATCTACTATTGTATGTTGTTGTGTTAAAGGTTGATGTTTATTTTGAGGAGAATCATATTAATATCATTGGAAGAAGCATGAAGGATCGCTGAGGTTAGTTAGTTCCTCTAGTACGGGAACCATGGAAGCATGAACATGTTTAGAATGAGACTTGGGAGTGGGAGGCCGATGTATGAGCTCAGTGGTCAGAGTTATTCTCAGAAAATTATTATCCCTACATGGAAGGTAAATTCAAGGATAATTTTATTTAAGGGTAAATATTGTAAGATCCTAGGTTTTCCTTGAGGTATGAATCCTTTAATTTTCAGTTTATTTTCTCCGGGTTAACGTAATCTGAGTTCTTAATGTGGTCATGGAAGATTTAGGGGGGGTGTTTGGGGGGTTGTTTAGAGCCCAAAGCCTATGTTTTTGGGAAATGGTAGCTGGACCACATCATTAGTAGAAACCATTCTTATTAGGACATATGTTTTGAGTATGCCATGCAGGGTAGTCTAGGGTGCTATCTAGGGCTGGATGATTTTATGAAATCATGCCACCCTATCCACATACCTATATAAGCAACCTATAATTTTTATCATAGGATAAATTAATGATTTTTTCAAGGTTTACAAATAGTTTTCATGAACTATTTGAGGTGGGTTTTGGGGAATATAGGTGCACATGGATGGCACATAGGTTGGAAAACCATATGTCCAAACCGTGCTTCCAAGTATTCTTGGGTAAAATTACATTTTAACACTTAAAATTTAATTAACCTCTAACTACTTTTATTTTTCCACTTCTGATGCATATAAGCTCCCATTGAAAGATTATTGAAGCCTTTGAGGTAGGATTTGATCCAATTTTGTCATCCAGACTTTGATTCTAGAGTCGTTCATCTCAATGGATCCATGCTGATAAGTTCTTCTTTCTAGTTAAACCTTCTTAATTTTTATTCATCTCAATAATGTTTTTTGGTGCAAGATAATATTCCCTAATTCTGGGGTTTTCATCCATTATTCCTTTTTTTCTCTTAATTTGGACTCAATTAGTGGTCGATAAGGGATGAGTTTTTAACCATGGGTATATGGTAGGTGGTTTATGCCAATTTCCTTATGGAATAATTGTTTTATACCCTATTTCCATTAGGTTACACTATGAAAATTTTGAAGTTTCTCATAATATTTAATTAAATCCTTTATAAAATTGTTGTAACCTTGTTGGGTTTCCCATATACTACCATGTGATTGATGGTGGTTGTCCACCTCATTCAGTCCACCTCTTTGGTGTGTTATTTGTATCTGCTCCATGTTATACATCCCTGTTGTGTGCATGTGAGCTTACCATCCAATGTGGAGACTTATTGAATTTATTTTGATATTAGAATAGGGTTCCTGACTCATTTTGATGATATTACCTGATGTTTAAATTGTTAAATTTTTTCAATGGAAATTATGTAATGTGTTGAAAAAAATCATGGATTTTGTATGATTATGAAATGTATAATGATATGATTAGTGAGATGATAAATTTTATGGATTGAAATGAAATTTTTACTCCTTTTATATGTCCTTTTGAGACTGAAATTAGGTTCCATGGAAATTTATATCTCATGGACCCAGATTACATTAGATTCTAATGGCATTACTACCCCTTGGATTCATATTTCTTAGACCTCCTTGGCCATAATCCTTGAAAATTCTACTTGGGATTGAAAAATTTATTTATTTAGTTTATATGGAGATATACCAATGAATCAATTATATTCCTTGGTATTTATACCTTGGATCCAGCCAATGTTGGCTTAACATGATGAGGATTCCTTGGTCTTTATACCTTGGATCTAGATATTGGGGTCTGATAATAAATTTGTGTCATCATGTTTTTGTTTTCAAGTATTCCTAAAATCTACATTTTATTGAGCTTTTTTTGGGTTTTTTGGTATGTTTTGGGATGATGATTGAGGAATTTTGAACATTTTGGGCTACTACACAGTTGGCGCACAATTTTCCCAAATCATGCACCCTATTAGAGAAAATCGTGAAACCCAAGGAAATGGGATTGTGAATAGTTAGAACATGGTTAGTAAGGATGTGTTCCCTATTACTCAAAAACCAAGAATCCAATATAAAATGGACACATAGTCAGTCCATAGGGTTTTTCTTAATAGTGTGGGTTTTCTAAGGAAACTATGTGTATGAAAATATAAGAGATCATTTTTTAATAAAAATTTCTCAAACCCCTATTTTTTGTTCTTTATGGATATCCTTCGATCCAAACATGTTTCTACCCTCTCCAGAGCTCCTGAGGAGGATTTTGGGTCCCTCCAACCCCTCTTGGAATCGATACGAAGCTAGAGGAATGCACTTCTATCTTATCATGGTTAGTTTCCTCATCCCAATCTCATTCTCCTACGGTCTCTCTTCATCTATTTAGGGTTACATGGATCGCCATATTTAATTATGTATCTAATAACGTCTATTTTGGGATCATAAACCTATTTTTGATTACTGTTATCATGATATTCATTCTTCATAGTAAAATACCGATTAGGGTTTGGCGTTGTGAGATCTTTTGATTTTGGTTGGTGATTCTATTATGATGCCCAAATTATCTTCTCCAAAAATTACTATTTAAAATTAAATTGATGATTTAGATGAAATTGAATAATTTTTATTAAATTTATTTCAAGGGTCTGATTAAAAATCCTATTAAATTTAATTGAGGTTTTAAAAATTGGTATTTGGAATGAAATTGGAAACCCCCAATTTTATTAAATTGGGGTGTGTTTGTAGAAATTTGAGAGATTGAAATTGTTTAGTTTAAATTAAGGATTTGATGGAAATCATTTCAATAAAATTTATGAATGTAATTGTGGAAATTTTTATTTAATATAAAATTGTGTAGAACAAAAATTCCATTTATTTTGATGTTTTTAATTAAATTGAAGAGAATTTTTTAAAAAATTAAACTATTCAATTAAAATTTTTGTTAGTGGATTATGAAATTGAATAAATTGTACTCAAATCCTTATTTGTGAGAAATGTCTTGATTTTTTTATGAAAACCATAGGGTTTCATGTTTGTGAAAAAGGCATGTTTTGGATTAAAATCAGTTATGGATTTTGAAGGGAAAATTGGCATATTTGAAAAAGAGAATGAGATTTAATTGTATTTTAAGTAGTCTTAAAATAAACTTCTAATCATTATTTTATACTACAACACATTAAATCATTACGTAGTATGTGAGTTATTTTGGAAAAAACTTTATAATTTACAATGTTCTAAAACCTCAAATCAGCACATCCCATTCCTTAGGTGGTGGGGACGAGTTCCCTTTTTTTTAGGCCCGAATGTGCACATTTACATATTTTCTGTTTCATATTGATGGGTCCCTATAGTACGGAACTATCATACCTATATGGAATATGACCTTATTCTCAATTTTTTGTATTTCAATTGTTTTTATATTAACTTGTTGTAAAATAATTTAAATTCCTTGTAAATGTATATAAACTGTTTTATATAAAAGTGTTTATTTAGGAAATTTATCAAATATTCCATTTGGGTAATGAAATACTTTGTTTAAAGATAATTCAATCATTCGAAATTTATTTCCATCAATTGAATTTTAAATAATGAATTTATAATGTATTTACATTATTTTAAATTTAAAGAAATATTTTTTTTAAAATGATTTATAAATGTCGGAACTATTATGTTTGAATTCAATTCACATTCTGGGTTAATTTGATATTGGCATTTTGTTATCAAATCCTTGGGTGAAACCCTACTGGGATTTTTCTCACACCCTACTGGTGACTTTGGGTTTTTTTAGATTATCTCATTCTATGATTGAGAAAGGGAAAAAGATCTCTTGGAGGTGTATCCAAATGTTGAACCTGTGACTTGGTTAGTTGCATCCTTTAGGACATGGGTAGTTTTTGTTCTAGTTTATCTGGTTTTCTGGTACTTTTTTGTAGTACTTGGGATTGTTTAATCCTATTTAATATCTAGTAAATTACTCCCACTAAATTATCTTTGGATATTCATGTTGTCTGGTCTTTTTTACTTCTTCATTTTTAGTGGTTAAAATCATTCCCACTTTTAGTTTTTATGATTCTATGTGCTAGTCATCGACCCATGCGGATCAGGAATTCCTTTCAGGATATGTCTATGCTGGATCAGTTATCAGGTTACCAGGGTAACCAAGTCAGTTCATGACTATATGGTATCAAATTCATTTTACATTCATTGTTCCATTGAGGATGTTGGGCCCATCATGGGGGGAGGATTACAAAAATCCCACATGGAAGTAGGAGGAGCATGAAGAACCACTTTATAAGGTAGTGTGGATACCTCTCCCATCCTGAGCCCTTTTCCTAGGGGTTTCCTGAGGGATGGAGTCTAAGGAGAGAATGAATATGATGGCTAGACCCAATGTGAACAATATCATGATCAGGGCATGGATCAGGCCATTACAAATTGTGTCAGAGTTCTAGGTTTATCTTTTTCCTTAATGTCAGTATGAATTTGAAGAATCATGTCTATACATAGAAGGTAGTTGTGATTTAGATTATTCCCATATCTCATGGAAATGAACATTATTTTTTAGGGGTTTTAAGAAAATAAATCTTGTGGATTATTTGTTGTCTTTTACATACATTAGGTTCGGATAGAGTGAAACACAAATATTCCTTGGGTATCTATTTGGATTAATTTCCCATGTTTCTCTATTAGAGTATTAAAATAACATCTTCTTTGTGGTATTCTTATGTTGTGTAGAATAATTAATCCATGAAAATGTGCTAACTAGATTCAATATAAAGCTTCTGATGAAATTTAGTGATTGAATCCTCTTGTGGGCCCAAATTTGGTCGAGTTGATCGTGCATACTATCCAACATATTGGACATGAACTATCTCCAGTTCTTGTTCGGGCTCTATATTTAGAACATTATAGGGACATTCCCAATATTTTTTCTCAAGAGTTACTTCTCTAGAATCCATAACTAATCAAGGGTTTAAATGATTCACAAGTGGATCAGGAATGGTTGATAATAATGGATCACTTGTTTGGGTTTCTGGAAACACCCAAAAAGATTAAGGTAAAGTGTACCAACTTTTTTCTGGAAGGACTGAGTAGGAGATTGTGGGATATGATGGTGATGATGATGAAACATGGGGGATTAGAGAGGAAATACTTCATGGTTCTTTTCACGGACCAGTTCTATCTAAGATAGATGTAGTTAGAAAAGTATATTGAGTTTTTCAATCTTGATCTGGCTGATAGGACCAAAAATGAGTATGAAACCCATTTTTCTAAGCTCCTTCACTTCTCACATGAGATTGTGTCTCATGAGAAGATAAAGGCTCAAAGGCTCTATTTGGTAAATAGATAGGATATTTATTCTCAATTATTCTTACTGAAGCTTCCTTATTATTCTGATGTGATTGATAGGGAACTAATGGTCAAAATAGACATAGCTAGGAAGATAGGGTTATCAGGAGCTTCTTTTTCTCTTACTGGTTTCATGAGTTCTTTCAAATTAAAATAGAAGAGTTATGTTTATCATGGATTTTATCAACAATAAAATCATTCTAGACCTTCTGTAGTGCCAATAACAGGTCCCTTGATTTTCTACCAGTGTTAAAAGGCAAGACATTCAAAGAGGGGTTTCACATAGTAACCCAAGAACTATGGATCCTATAGATTCTTGGGAAACATATATAAATTCTTTCATGTTTATTCCACTCTATGTAGTTGGAAGGGATCATCATATCCTCCTAAAACTATATGGAAATAAAATTCATTACATGAAATAGGGTTCGAGGTAAAGGAATATAGAACAAAGCTTCTTTACATAGTGGAAGTTTCTCCAGAGAAAGAGGATTGAGTCCAATGATAGTGATAGGTACTATTAATATAACTTATTCATTAGTGACTAATCAATTTTCTATTGTGGTCAATCTCATTATTTTATTTCAACCTGTACTTTAAATCTCATTAATCTTCTTATGGTTATTTTATCTTATTTATGGATATTACTACACCCCATAGCATGAAGAGAGGATAGGGTCTCCGTAGCCCCTCTTCTGTTTTCTATCTATTAGATGTTGATCTTTCTTAGAGGAATATATTTCTCAACATAAAATATATTTATTTCATTTTCAAGATTGATTGTATTATTGAAAATAAATCCCAAATTGATTGTAATATATGATGGGTCTCCTTCACCACACCCAGAGGTATGTTCTATGTATTTAAATGAGAATAAGACATAAGTTTGATTATATATGGACCTTCTTATTTAGAATTACGGGAAGTGATATTTTTGTTTTCCTTTTATCTAGAGCAAGAATCTTTGAGAGGCCATCTCCCTCTAGTTTTCATCAATGTTTTTGACATGTTTCCTTTTCACTTCTCTGATTTTCCACCAATAAGGGAGTTTGTGTTTTATATTAACTTAATAAATGGTACTAAAGTATTTTTTATCCATTCATACAATATGGAAGTATATAAAATGAAAGAGCTAATGTTTTAGTTGAATGACCTTCTTGAGAAAGGCGTTAAATGCCTAAGTGTGTCACCTCGGGTGGTGCCGATTCTCTTTGCTAAGAAGTTTGACGGTTCAATTCCACTATGTGTTGATTATAAAAAGTTCAATAATGTTACGATAAAGAGAAAATACATTTTTCCTTGGATTGATGATATATTTGATCAGTTCATAGGGGAAAAGTGTATTTTAATGATCATCCTTTGATCTAGTTACCATCAGTTGAGTATATAAGAATCTGACCCTTAAAAAACATCCTTTTGAAGTAGGTATAGTAATAATGAGTACTCTTCATGCCATTTTCCATAAAAAAATCCTATAATTTTCATTACTTTAAAGAAAAATATTATCCATTATTATCTTAAATCTTTTAGTAGTCTTTATTGATGACATCATTGTTTACTCCAAGTCCAAGGTGGATCATGTGAATCATCTGAGAACAATTCTGAGATTTATGTGAAATCACTAACATTATGCCAGGATTTTGAAATGCAATTTATGGATTTGTGAAGTAAATTTATTGGTACTTTTTGTGTTAGAACATGGAATATCACATGATCTTGATATTGTGAAGGATGGTATGACATGGAAACAACCATAGAAAGATTTAGAGATTTAGAGATTCTTGTACCTAGCTGAATATTGTCATTGATTTATTAAGGACTTATCAATATTGGATTCCCTGATGACTGCTATGAATCATAATGGAGTAAATTTTTCTTGGGATGAGAAGTGTAATAATTATTTTTCTTATCTGAAGCATTTTTTGATGAATGCGCCATTTTTGACTCTTCCTGAGGCCAGGAAGGGCTATGTGGTCTTCCGTGATGCATCATGATTAAGATTGAGACTATTATTATGTTGGTTAATCATGTTTTATCCTATTGATCTATTCATCTAAGTCCACATGAGAAGAATTATCCAATCAATGAACATTAACATGTAGTTTATATTTATATGATTAAGACTTAGATACATTACCTTTACAGATAAAGGTTTACCGTGTTCTCTTACCACAAGATATTGAGTTATATAATCTCTCCAAAAGATTTGAATCACCGCCAGTGGTGTAGGATAGAATACCTACATTTTTTTTCAACATCTCCTATACCCCAGGGAAAGGGAATTTCATTGTGGATCCTTTGAGAAATAATATTTTGATCCATGAAGTGATTATATATCCGAAAGGTGGAATTTGAGGGAACTCTATTCAAAATTTCATATTTGAGTATAGAAAATGCATTCAGGGTTTCCCTGGAATGTGTTCAATTGACATATACTCTTCACAAATTGATTCTTTAATAATAACATCTTGATGATGAATTCTATACCATTATACACTCTCTTAATTTTAGAGAGACCATGCTTGATTGGTCATTTTATATAGAGGGAATTCTATTCTTTTATAATGATTTTATATTACCATCTTTGTTAAGGAAATATGTGATGGAGGATTTCAATAGTTAGAAAAGGGTAGTGAAACCCAGAACCATGAAGATGTTCTATAAAATGCAGTAGTAGTTTTGTTGGCTAGATATGAGACATGAAATCGTTGAATTTTTATCTCATTGTTGTATGTGTCAGTAGGTTAAGGTCAAGAACCAAAAACCTTTATCTTTGATTCAACACTTCCAAATCCTTTATGGAAGTGGAAATAAATCTCTATGGACTTTTTGGTTGGGTTTCTATGTACCCAGAGAAAATAAAAATGTGATATGGGTTTTGATCAATTGTCTGACTAATTCGGATCACTTTATACCCATTCCTGATTCATCCAATGTTGAGGTATTTGAAAATATATATGTATGAGATAGATTTTTCACTTACATGGAGTTTTTTATTCCATGGTCTCTAATAGGAATCCTTGTTTCAATTATCATTTTTGGAGAGGCCTTTAGGAGGAACTGGGATCTCATGTAACTTTGAGCATGGAATACCATCCAGATTCAGATGACCATACATAAAGAGATATACATATTCTAGAGGATACACATTGAATTTTAGTTCTAGACTTTGGTGGGGCTTGGGATGATTATTTGGGGCTGGTCGAGTTTTTTATAACTACATTTACCAGTTCGAAATTAGGATGGCTCCTATTGAAGCCTTTTATCTCTGAACTTTTAAATCTCTATTCTAATGGCGGGAAATTGGATAAAGTCCCCTGGTGTTACTGAGCTTGGCCCAAGTGATGAAAATAAATATTCAGTTGATTCATCAGAGGATGTAGATGGAACAGAGATGATATAAGTATTATGTTGATCATCATCATAAGTATTTGAAATAATCAGTTGGTGGCCATGTGTTCTTGAATGATTCAGCTCAGTTAGGTCATTAATTTCTTGGGATATAAGGGTATCTTAGTCTACATTTTGTGGGACTTTTGGAGGTTGTCTATAAGGCATGTAATGATGTATTAGGTTTAGCACAACCACGTAATCTTACATTGATACAAAATTTGTTTCATGTATTATATCTCTGAAAGTATCTATGTGATCCATCTCATGTTTTGAGGTAGAGTGATCTTAAATTTGAACCAGATTTATCTATGACTAAATGACCAGTTGGGATAGTTCATTCTGAGACCAAGTTACATTATGAGAGGATGACACCTTTGGTTTTTGTATTTTGGAATCACAGTTCTATTTATCATGTGACATGGGATAGGTAGGCACTAATGATTGATCATCAAAAACATATTTTTGACATATAATCTTTTCATAGGCTTTCTGGGGAGGGAATGTTTCAATTTTTGGGATGTTGTCACAACCTGATACTGTTTTTAGGTATTCCTAAACCCTCATTTTTATTTTGATTTGGTTGGTTTTCATTTAGGGTGTTTTTGATTGATGTTTTGAAATTTTTTAATATTTTGGACCAATTCATGGTTAGCGCATAGTATTCCTAAACCATAGACCCTATCATAGAAAGATTTGAAAACCAAAAAAGTGGGAATTTTGATTGTTGGTGCACATTTAGTAAGACCATTCATCCACTTAGTATAAACTATGCATACCATTTAAAATGGGTGAATGAAAAGGCTACATGATTTGGCCTAACCATGTGGGTCTTCCCAAGAAATAGTGCGTATGAGATTTGAATTTTATTTAAAATTTCATAAACCGCTTTTTTATCCCCATTGGACCTCCTTCATCCCAAAATTTTATCTACCTTTCTCAAAACTCTCATTAAGGATTCTTGGCTCCTCATAACCCTCCTAGAAGTGATTCAAATCTAGAGGAATGCCCTTCAATCTTATTGAGGTTAGTTTCCTCATCCCAATATCATTCTCCCGCAGTATCTCTTAATCTCTCTAGGGTTCTATGGATCACCATATTGATTAATGGATCCAATACCCTATGTTTTGGAATCTTAATCCTTGGTTTAATTCCAAATTTTGTGATCATAATTATTCGTGAACATATCCTGATCAGGGTTTTTCACTACGAGATCCTTTGATTTCATTATCTGGTTCTATTATCATGCATGAATAATCATAACCTTAAATTATTGTTATAAATTCAATTGATGATTTTAATGAATTTTCTTGATTTTTATTAAAGTTATTTCAATGGTTTGATTAGAAACCCAATTCCATTAAATTGTGTTTTAAAATAAAAATTGGTATTTGGAATGAAATTGGAAAACCCACAATTCCATTAAATTGGAGCGTGTTTATGAAATTTTGTGATATATAAATTTTTTTAGTTTAAATTATGGATTTGATGGAAAATATTTCAATTAACTTTTTTTAATTTATTGTGGAAAACTAATTTGATGGAAAATTGTTAAAACACCCAATTCTATTGGATTTGGGGTTTATAAGAAAATTGATGTAATTTGTTTGAAAGATAAATTGTTGAATTATATTTGTGGAAGTTGTTTGTAAAATTTTATGGATTCATTTCAAATCATTATTTGTGAAAAATGGGTTAAAAGTGTATTGATGGAAACCTTATGGTTTCATCTTTGTGAAAAGACATATTTGTTTATTAAAAATTAGTTATATATTTTAATGGTAAACTTGACATATTTAAAATAGAGAATGGGATTGAATTTTATTTTAAATATTCTTAAATTATATTTCCCACCATTATTTTGCATTAGATAACATGCAATCCTTAGATAGTAAGTGAGTTATTTTGGGTTGTACCTTACGATTTACAACGTTCTAAAACCTTATATCAGCTCATCGCATACCTTAGGAGATGGTGATGAGTCCCCCTTTCCTCAGTCCCCAAATAAATTTTATTTTATTTCATAAAGGGAAGAAGGATTAATAAAAATAAAGGCGTCATGAAGAAGTGAAGGCCAAGAGAATCACTGATAACATGGGCCACCCCAGAAGGGGGGAGGGATCCAAGGGAACAAAACACCAAAAGGGGGCATTCAAGGGAAGCGAAGGGGGTCAAGAAGCCAGCCACCCGATTTCCCTCACGCCACATATGGAGAATCTCCATGTCGCTAGAGAGGAGAGCCTTGCACTTATGTATCAAGTAAGTGATATTCCAGGGAGAGGAGGAGGTGATGGTGAGAGATCTCCACACAATACTGAAGTCCATCTCAACAGAGGAAAGGGGAATGTTTTTGGATTGGCAAAGAGAGAGGCTGTTGAGCAGCACCATCACCTCTGCCTTAAGAGAACTCCCTGGTCCAAAGAAGGAACTGAAGGAGAAAATCACTGAGCCCACTGTGTCACTGACCACACCGCCTCCATGCATGGTGCTAGAGCTGAAGGCTTCTTCAACGTTGAGTTACAGGCCTGATCTGGGGGGAATCTAGCAGACCCATTGCCCCCACTTCCTGGGGCTGTTACAGCCTAGAGGAGTAGTCCTGGAGGAGAAGCAGCAGAGGGAAGGTTCTTCATCATGATGGGGAAAAGGAGATTATTTTCCTTAGGCCCAAATGGGAACATGTACATATATTTTGTTTCACAGTTATGGGTCCCTATAGTATGGAACTAACATACAAATTTCGCATATGGCCATGTTACTCACATATTTATATTTAAATTTTTTATATAATCCCTTATTTTTAACCATTTTAAATGAATTGTAAATGAATATAAACAGTTTTATATAAAATTTTTTATTTAATAAATTTTTGGGAAGTTCCATTTGGGTAAATAAACACTTTTTATAAAGGCAAGTCTATCATTGGAAATGTATTTCAATAATTATAAATTCCAAGCATGATTTTATAAAGTATTTCCATTATATGAAATGTAAAGTAATATTTTTTTAAATTTGATTTAGAAATTCCAAACCTTTTTGTTTTAAATTGAACGTACTATCTTGGTTAATTTTATATTGTCATATTGTTATGGAATCTTTTAGTGAAATCCTACATGGATTTTTGTCACACCCTACTTGTTCCTTTTGGTTTTTATAGATTATCTCATTCTATGTTTGAGAAAGGGAAATGGATCTCCTAGAGGTGTATATAGTTATTGAACCTTGGACATGGTGAGCTTCATCCTTTGGTATATGGGCAGTTTGTATTCTAGTATTTCTAGTTTTATGGTACTTGGTTGTAGTACATGGTATTTTTTATGCCTATTTGACTTATAGTACATTACACCTTGAGTATTTTTATTTGATATTCATAATGTCTTTTCTCTTTTACTTCTTCATTGTTAGTGGATTAAACTATTCCCACATTCAGTTGGTATGATTCTAGGTGCTATTCATCAACCCATGGGAATCTAGAATTACCTTCAGGCTATGTTAGGAATGGATCGGTTTTCATGTTACGAGGATATCTGAGCTGGTTTGTGAAAATGTGGTATTAGATCCAGTGCCCATTTGATGTTCTCATGAGGAATCTGGGTCCATCTTGGGTGGGGGGGTATGGAAATCCCTCATTGAAGGATGAGGATAATGAAGCACCCCTTTATAAGGTGGTTTGGATATGTCTCCCATAATGATTTCCTTTCCTAGGTGATGCTTAAGGGCCATAGCCTATCGAAAGAAAACCTACTCGGGAAAGACTCAAAGAGGACAATATCCTGATAATTGGATGGCATGGGGTGTTAAAAATTGTATCAGAGATCTAGTTTTATCTTTTTTCTTGAGGTCAATATGAATTTTTGGAATATTTTCGAGATATAAGAGGTAGTTTTGATTGAGTGCCTGAACAGCTCTCCCCATAATGAACCTTAAGACACTAGGGGTGGTTAGGTAATGGAATCTTGAGGATTAGTTCTAGTCCTTTTCCTTTATTAGATTTAGATAGAGTGAAATATAAATCTTTTTTATCTATATATTGGTATTAATTTCCCATGTTGCTCTATTAGAGTGTAAAACTGATGACTTCTTTGTTGTCTGTTGATGATGTGTAGCAACATACCTCAAAGAAGACATGAAAATCAAATCCATGAGGAAGATACTAATGAACCTCCTTGAGAAAACAATCTTATGTACCCATATCTTATTGAGGTGATAATGCATACTGTCCATGTCTCTGAAACATGAACCACTTCTAGTTCTTGTTCAACATCCATATTTGGAACCACATAATGACATTCTCATTATTGGTTCTCAAGAGTTCCATTCCCAAAATCCAAAACTGTTCATGGGATCAAAGGATTCAGAAGAGGCAGAGGAGTGGTTGAGAAGAATAAAGACCTTGTTTAGGTTTTTAGACTCACCCATCCAGATTAAATTAATGTGTGATACCTTAGTTATGGAAGGACCGAGTAGTAGATAGTGGGGCATGATGGTCATGGGGAAGAAACATGAGGGGTTAGAGTGGAAAGACATCAAGTATCTTTTCACAGACCAGTTCAATCCATGATTGAAGCTGTTATCCATGTATACTGAGTATTTCAAGCTTGATCTAGTTGAAAAGACCATGAATGAGTATTAAAACCATATTGTTGATCTCATGCACTTCGTACCTGAGTTTTTATTGAATGAGAAGATTAAGGGTATAAGGTTCTATTTGGGACATAGAAATGATATTCATTATCATGTATTCTTAGTAAAGATACCTTATTATGAGGATGTGATGGATAGGGATCTAATGGGAAAAATGGACCTTGATAGCAAGTTAGGGTGATCAAGAGCTTCTTTTTATCTCATTGTTAGTGTGATTTCCTTCAAGGGATAATAGAAGTGTGATTTTTCTCATGACATTTCTAGATAGTAGATTCATTCTAGTCCTCTTGCAGTTCTAAGAAGAATTACCTTGATTTTCAACTAGTGTGACAATCCTAGAAATTTATAGAGGGTTTTCACAGAGTCACCCAAGAATTATGGCTCCTACATATGCTTTTGGAACTTACATTGATTATCCTAGGTTTATTCTACTATATGTAGTTGGACGAGATCATTAGTTCCTCCTAAAAATTTTGTTAAATCAAATGTGTCACATATAGGAAGGGTCTAGCTATAGGAATATGAAATGATTCTTATCCACATAGTGGAAGTGTCTCTAATGGAAGAGGATATGGGTCTAGTGACAGTGAGAGTTACTATTACTATAAATTCTTCATTAGCGAATTATCTATTTAATATCGGTGCATCTCATTATTTTATTTAATCCTATATTGTAAATATGATAAATCATTCAATGGATAATAATATTATGTTTTGTACCCTACTAATACCCTTAGTTTGATGAGAGGGAAAGGTCCTTATAGTCCATATTTTGTTTTCTCTCTGTTAGATGTTGATCTTTCTTTCAGTTTTCTAGTTCCCGGCATGAAATATCTTGATGTAATTTTTGGGATGGATTGTCTTATTGAAAATAAATTCTATATTGATTGTTATCTATGATGGGTCTCCTTATCCACCCCTAGTGGTATGTTCCATGTCACTCAAGGTTAATAGAACCCAAGGTTGATCTGAGAGAGACCTTATTATCTAGAAATGGAGAAAGTGATATTTTTTATTTCCTTTGATTTGGAGTGGGAATAATTAATAGGTGATCTCCCTTTAGTTTTCATTAATTTTTTCAACGTGTTTCCTTCTGACATCTCTGGTTTTCCCCAGATAAGGTAGGCTGAGGTTCCTATTGACATAATGCCTAGTGAAAAACTACTTTATATCCCTTATTATCATTTGAAACTAGATAAAATGAAATATATGCAGTCCCATTTCAATGAAATTCTTGATAATGTGATTATATTCCAGAGTGTTTTACCTCGAGTGGTGCCAATTCTCTTTTTCATGAAAGTTAATGGTTCTCTTCATATATGTGTTGATTATCAATAGATCAGTCAAGTTACAATAAAGATAAAATACATGTTTCCATGGATTTATGATCTATTTTATTAGTGGATAGGGAAAATTTGGTTCTCAAAGAACATCCTTTGATCAGGTTACCATCTGTTGAGGATAAAAGAATCTGATATTCAGAAAACATTCTTTTAGAGAAGATATAGTCATTATGTGTATCTTTTCATTCAATTTGGCCTAAAAAATCCATAGTAATTTTCATGGATTTAATGAACAGGATTTTACATGACTATCTTGATAGTTTTTTGGTATTATTTGTTGATAAAAACCTTATTTACTCCAAGACCAAGGAGGATCATGTGCATCATCAGAGAATAATCCTGAGTTTGCTAAGAAATCACTGACATTATGCCACGATATCAAAATGTGATTTATGGATTTGTGAAGTAAATTTATTGGGACATGTGATGTTGGTTCATGGAATATCAATTTATCCTGAGAAGGTGAAGGATGTTATGACATTGAAACGATCACAAAATGTTTTCCGGATTCAGGGTTGTTTTGGATGAACTAGATATTATCATCGGTTCATTAAGTAATTCTCAAGGTTTTCTTACCAGATGAATAATCTAACTTGTAAGGGAGTAAATTTTTCATGGGATCAGTAATTCCATAATTATTTTGTTGATTTGAAGCACCTTTTGGTGATTGCGCCAATTTTGACTCTTCCTATGGCCAGGAAGGGCTATGTTGTCTTTTGTGATGCTTCATGTTTAGGATTGGGATGTCTTATTATGAAGGGTAATAATGTTTTTCCTATGAATATCATCATCTTAGGACACATGAGAATAATTATCCAACCCATAAAATTGAACTATCAGTTTTTATACACATGATTAAGAGTAAGAGACATTTCCTTTATGGATGAATATTTACCGTGTTCTCTTACCACATGATGATGAGTTATATCATCTCTCAAAAAGATTTTAATCTTCACTATAGGTATTTGGTAGAATACCTTAATTATTTTTATTTCAACATATCCTATACCCTAGAGAAACTTAATGTTGTTGTGGTTTCTTTAAACATGAAACTTCGAATCCAAGCAATGAATGAATCTTTGGAATAGGGAAATTTGATGGAACTATTTTCACTGTTGCATATTAGAGTTTAGGGGAATGGGGTCAAGGTTTCCCTGTCTAGAATTCAATTATCATTTCATTTTCTCAAATTTATTATTCAAAAAATAATATATTGAATATGAGTTCTATAGAATTATATAATGTTTTAATTTTGGAGAGACCATACTTGATTGGTCATCTTCTATAGAAAAAATTGTATGCTTTCTTAATCATTTTATAGTACCATATTTGGTAAAGAAAGTTGTGATTGTGGATTTAAATAATTCTCAATGGTAAGTGCATCCCGGAACCAAGAAGATTTTATATAAAAGGTGTCATATTTTCTGGTGTCCATTTATGAGACATGGAATTACTGAGTTTGTCTCTCACTATTTTACATGTTATTAGTTTAATTTAGACCACCAAAAACCTTCAAGATTTATTAAAAAATATCCAGTTCCTACATTGAATTTGAAAGATATATCTATGGAATTTTTGGTTTGGTTGCTATGTAACCATAAAAATAAAAATGCGATATTGGTTGTGACCAATCGATTGACTAAATCGACTCACTTTATACCCATTCACGATTAATCCAAAGTTAAGGAGTTGTAAAATATAAATATGATATAAAATTTATATTTATATGTAGTTACTTATTCTGTAGTCTCTGATATTCATCCAGGTTGACTTCTCATTTTTAGAGATGCCTTCATGAGTCACTGGGATCTCACATCCGTTTGAGTAAGACTTACCATCCACAGTCGGAGGACCATACAGAAAGAGATACAAATTCTTGATGATATTTTTTTCACTTGTGTTCTGAAATTTTGTGGGGATTGGGATGAGCATTTGGGGCTAGTTTAGTTTTTTATAAAAACATTTAGCATTCCAAAATCACGAAGGCTCATTTTGAGTCCTTGTATGGACATAATTGTAAATATATGTTGTAATGGTTGGAGATTGGTGAAAGTTCCCTATATAAACAGAGTGTGGTCAAAGAGATAAAATAAAAAATTCATCTGATTCATCAAAGGATGTTGATGACACAGATCGGGTAAAAATATTTTTTTTATTATCATTATAATTCTTTGTGTTTATCAGTTGGTGTCTAGGTGTTCTTGAATGTTTCACCACGGTAAGTTCATCGATTGCTTGGGAAGCAAGGGGATCTTTCTCAAAAAAATTTGGAATTTTTTTCGGTTGCTGAGAAGGTGGGGAAAGATCTATACCATTTAGAACTACCACATAATCTGATGTTCATACATAACATGTTTCATGTATCTCAACTCTAAACGTATCTATGTGATCCATCACATGTTCTGAGATAAAGTGATCATAAAGATGAAACTAATTTATCTGTGACTGAATGGATAGTCATGATAGTTGATTCTAATACCAAGTTACATCATGTGAGGATAATTACTTTGGTTTTTGTGTTGTGGAAGCATGATTCTGATTCTCATGTGACGCGGGAGAGAGTGGTATTTATGAGAGAGCACTGGCCACATCCTTTTAACATGGTAGCTTCTCCATAGGAATTCTGGGGATATAATGTTTCTATTTTGGAGAGTTTTTTGACATCATGTTAATGGTTAATGTTTACTTAAAACATAATTTTTATTTATATTTTATTGATTTTCATTTTTTGTTGTTTTTAGTTGAATTTTTAATAATTTTGAAAATTCTAGACAAGTACACAGTTGGCGCATGGTTTTCCCAGACTATACTCTCTATCAAAGAAAACCATGAAACCCAAGACATTTGGATTTATCATGGTTAGAACACTATTAGTAAGACTATTCACCCTCTTCGTAAAAACCCTGATACCCATTTAAAATAGGTGCATGGAAAGGATGAATGATTTGGTATAACTGTGCGGGTCTTCCCCGAAAACTGTGTGTACATGATTTTAAGAGATCTGAATTTTTATTAAAATTTCTTGAACCCCCTATTTTTGGTCCCCAATAGACCTCCTTCCTCAAAAAATTATTTCTACATTCCTTATAGCTACCAAGGGTGATTTTCCCCTCAAACCCCTCGCAGAAATGATCTGAATCCCGAGGAAGGACCATTTATCTTATCATGGTTAGTATCCTCTTCCCGATCTCATTATCCCGCAGTCTCTAATCTTCTATCTAGGTTTATGTGGATCCTCATATTGATTTATGGATCTAATAACCTCTTTTTTGGAATCATAGACTAGGTTTTGATTCTAGTTTTTTGGATTGTCATTCTTTATGGACAAATCCCGATTAGGGTTTGGCATTGTGAGATCCATTGATTTCGGTATCTGGTTCTGTTATAATGCCCAAATTATCGTAACCATAAATTATTTTTTAAAATTCAATTAATGATTTAAGTGAAATTAAATTATTTTTTATTAAATTTAGTTCAATTTTTTGTTTGAAAAATACAATTCCATTGAATTGGGGTTTTTTAAAAAAATATTTTGCATGACATTGGAAAATAATCAATTCCATTTAATTAGGGTGTGTTTAGGGAAATTTTTGAGATTTAAATTGTTTAATTTAAATTATATATTATATAGCAACTATTTCAATTAAAATACAGAAAATTTATTTGAAGGAAATTTGTGAAAAAAACCCATTTCCATTGAATTTGGGGTTTGTTATGAAGTTGATGGAATTTATTGGAAATTAAATTATTAAATTTAATTTGGGTATGGGTATTATAAAATTTCATGAATTGGTTTGAAATACATATTTGGGAGAAATTAATTTTAAAAAAAATTGATAGAAAACATAGGTTTTCATCTATGTGAAAGGGAATGTTTTTTATTAAAACCCCATTGTGAGTTTTAAAGGGAAAATTTCAATAATTGAAAATGAGGATGAGATTTAATTTTATTTTAAGAAGTCTTAAATTAAATTTAATATCTTTGTTTTGTACTAGAGAACATGAAATAATTAGGTATTTAGTTTTTAATTTTGGATGACACATTACAATTTACAGCATTCTAAAACCTCATATCAGCACATCACATTCATTAGGTGATGGTGATGAGTCACCTTTTCCCTAGGCTTAAAGGGGAATATATACATATTTTTGTTTCATGGTGTTGTTTCCCTAGAGCCTAGAACTGTCATACCTATTTATAATATGACCATGTTTCTTTCTTCATTGTATATAAATTGTTTATATATTCTATTGTTATAAACTTTTTTTCAAGACTTCCAAATTAATGTAAATAATATAATATGAAAGTGTTTATTTAATAAATTTTTGAAATGTTCCATTTGGGTAAATCAACCCTTATTTTAATGTAGTTCCATAATTTGAAATTTATTTCCATAATTGAAAATTTAATTCATGAATTTCTAATTTATTTCCATCCTTTGAAATGTAAATCATGTTTTTTTAACATGATTTTGAAATTCCATACCAGTTTTTTTAAATTGAAGGAAATTTCATGGATATAAATTAGAATCTTGTTATGAAATCCATGGTTGAAATCTTACAGGGATTTGTTTCACACCCTACTTGTGCCTTGGGTATTTGTAGATTATCTAATTCTAGGTTCAAGTAAGGGAAATTTATCTACTAAAGTTTGATCAAATTGTTGAACCTTGTACTTGGTGAGTTGTGTCCTTTAGGACTTGGGTAGTTTTTCATCTAGTTTTTCTTATTTTCTGATACATGGTTATAGTACTTGGGATTATTTATTCCTATTTGACATCTAGTACATTACACACAGTAGATTTTGTTGATATGAATATTGTATTTTGTGTTTTACTTCCACATTGTTAATGGATAAAATCATTCGCACTTTCAGTTTGTATAACGCCATCTGCTAGTCTTAGAACTATGGGGTTCATGAATTCCCTTTAGGATTTATTAGGCTCATCTCGGTTGTCGAGTAACTAGGGTACTTGGTCTGGTTCCTGAAAGGATTACTCGGTATAATCTGTAGTGGGTGTTTTATCATTATTTACTAATATCTTTGGTATGGGTTTATGATTAATGTTGTTAGACTGGACATTATAACTCCTTCATTATCATTATTTATAGATATCATTGATAGGATGGAATGTATTAAACTTACATTAATTACTTTTTTCATATTATATATTGCACACTGGTACTACTTATAATCAAAGAGTGTATTTTTTATATACTCCATTAGAAGTGTCCTACTGAGTGTTATGTCACACCCTATTGGGGCCATTTTTGGGTAGCTAAAAAACATAATGGATGCAGGTAGGGATTGGGTGAATCACCCAATTATTTATTCTTGATTGATTGATCATATGAGTGGGGGATCCCAAGATCGAGATATGCCCATGATTCTATCTAAAGATAGTTCACCTTTGTCTTCTAGGTATTTTGATGCATGAAATTCACTGGATGATTATTTCCATGTTTTCCTTCCATTATAGAGATATGACATGTTCATCATATTTTATATGATAGTAGTTTTGGTTCCGATTATTATCACTTTCATCTTGATGTTACCTTTTATCGTTGGTTTATATTATGCTTCCACTTATTTATTTACTTATGACATCATTGAGTTACTCAGATCAAGAGGGTATAGTCTCCCCACTATACCGTCAGATACCCTTACTGTTAGTCAGTTTCCCCTAGCGTGTGGGGAGGTGCACTTGAGGACATGTGACCCATTGTCTTGCATCACTATTTAGTGGAACCCAGTTTGGGATGTTAAAAAACCCTAAAAAATCCAAAAAAAATTAAAGAACCCGACAAAACCTTAAAAGACCCTAGAAACCCTAAACCCCACTAAAACCCCTTAAAACCCATAGAAACACTAAAAACACTAAAAACAAATAAAAACCCTAAATCATAAAAATCCCTTAAAAACCTAAAAAAACAAAAACCCTAAAACCCCATGCATCCCTTAAAAATAATAAAAACCCCAAAAAACCCATAAAAACCCCCAAAAAACCCAAAAACAACAAATATAATAAAAATCCCTATAAACACTAAAAACCCAAAAGAATTAAAAAAATATAAAAACCCAAAAAAATATAAATAACCCTAAATAACATTAAAAATACCCCTAAACCCCTAAAATCCCTAAAAACCCCAGAACTTCAAAACACAATAGAAGATATTAAAATGTATAAAAAACTAAAAGACCTTAAAATATCGTATAAACTATAAAAGTCATCAATAACCCAAAATCACCCTAAAAAGCAAAAAGAACCCTAAAAGACCCTAAAACCTCTAATAACCCCTAAAGGACCCTTAAAACCCTAAACATCCCTAAAGGACACTAATAACCCTAATAAATCCTAAAGGACCCTAAAATCCAAAAAAAACTCAAAAACCCTTAAAACAGTAAAGAATATTAAAAACCCTATAAGACCATAAAAACCCTAAAACCCATAAATGACCAAAATAACCTAAAAACCCCCTAACCCCCCCTAAATCCCAAAAGACCATAAAACCCTAATAAACATAAAAGGCCCAAAACCATAAAAAGCACTAAAATACCCTAAAACCCATAAAAAGATAAAAACATTTAAAAGACCATATAATTTTTGAAAGACCACAAAATCCATAAATCCCTAAAAACACTAAAAACCATTAAACACCCTAAAACTGTTAAAACCTTGAAAACCCTAAAAATATAAAACCCAAAAAATCCCTACAAATACTTTAAAACCATAAAACAACAAAAAATATATAAAAAAACCAAAAAAACAAAACCCTAAAATCTATAAAACCCTATAACACTAAACCCCCCAAACCCTAAATACCCAAAAAATCCCTAAAATCTATTAAATCACTAAAAAACATTAAAAACCTGAAAAAAATACTTAAAAATCCTTATAACCCTTACAATCAATTAAAAACTCTAAAAGTTCCTAATAACTCTAAAATTCACTAAAACCCCCAAAACCCCATTTAAACCACAAAACCCTAAAACCATAAAACCACACTAAAGACCTAAAACCCCCAAAATCCCTAAAAAAAGATTAGAAACCGAAAAACACCCAAAAGATCCTAAAACCCCTAAAATGTCCAAAAATACTAAAAATCCTAAACAAACCAAAAAAATAAGACAAAAACTCTAAATAACCCTAAAAATAAAATAAACCCTAAAATACTCACATCCCTTAAATAACTTAAAAAAACTAAAAAATACCTAAAAATGAAAAAAACATAAAACCCCTAAAAACTCTAAAAAACCTAAAAATTTAACAAACCCCACAAACCATAAAAACCATAAACACCCTAAAACCCTTAAAACACAAAAAACCATAGTATTCCAAAATCCCTAAAAACATGAAAACCTTTTAAAACCCAAAAAACCCAAAAACCCCACAAAAACCTATAATCCCTAAGAAAAATAGAGAACACAACAAAATCTCTAAAAACCCAAAAAACTTAAAAACTCTAAGAACCTAAAAGCCTCAAACCCCTTAAATATCCTAAAAACCCTAAAACCCTATGAAAACCCTAAACCCTAAAAACCCTAATAAAACCCAAAAACATTCCTTAATCCTTCTAAAACCTCATAAAACTCTAAAAAGGCAAAAATACTAAAACTATAAAACCCTAAAAATCCTTAAAATCCCTACAAAACCGTAAAAACCACTTGAACCCAAAACACCCTAAAATAACCTTAAAATATCATAAAAACCCCAAAACCCTTAAAACACTAAAATACATAGAATGAATAAAAACCATAGAAACAATAGAAACACTAAAAAACCTTAAAGGACACTAAAACCATAATAACTCGAAAAAACCCTAAAAACTCATAAAACCCCTAAAAACATATGAAATACTATAAAAACCCCTAATACCCTTAAAACCCATAAAGACCCTAAAAACTTATAATAATCTTGAAAAACCCTAAAAACAAAAAAACCCATAAAACCCATAAATAAACCTAAAAAACATAAAACCCCTAAAAACCCTAAACCTCTAAAACCCCTAAAAAATACTAAATAGTGTGAAAAACACCCTAAAATCTAGAACACCTTCAAAAATCCTAAAAACCCATAAAACCCTAAAAACTCTAAAAATACCTAAAAACCCCAAAACCCATAATAACCATAAAACCCTTGAAAACCTAAAAAACCCCAAAACCCCTCAAAATCCTCAAACCCTAAGAACCCCCATCAAAACCCTCAAACCCTCAAACCCCCTCAAAACCCAACAAACAATAAAAAAATATAAAAATACCTAAACTTTATAAAATCATTAAAAACCTAAAACACTAAAAGACCAAAAATATTTGAATCCCCTAGAAATTATATGAAAACCCTGAAAATACAAAATATAACATCCCAACTTGGGAGCCACTAAAATGATTCCCCACACGACCTCACACACCCATCTCAGTATGCTAGAGGCTATCAACTAGTAGTGAGGGTATAATAATGAATGTAGAGAGATGGTAAACTCTTTACTAGAGTTAAAAACAACAAAAATCATAATAAATAATAAAATAAATAGTAAAAAAACAATATAAACAGATATCACAGAACTTAATCCCAGAAAAAGATAAATTCCCAAATAATAATATAATAAATATTTCATTTCATAATTGTGTCATATTTAAAAAGAATCCCAAAGAAAGAGAGTTCTGAAAATTTCCCAAAATGGGTCTCAAAATCTTATCTAGTTTTCCAATCCATGCTATGTTCAAAGTCCAAAATCAACCATCCAACTAAGGGCCTTAGCCCTTATCTAGACCTATAACTGTTAAGTCTAACCAGTTACCAACAGTAGCCCAAGAAGTGTGTGGGGAAAATTTATTAGACCACCACCAAAGGCATCTAAATAAATATACAATATAAAAAAAATGTGAATGTAGATGTACACAAGAGAAGTAGGCGAGGGGAAACTATTAAACAATTTTCATAAATAAATAGTATTCAATTAACATCATTGGCCCTCGGGTTTCGAGTGATTTCTGAGCTAATGAAACCTACATCATCCCATGATGGTTTTATGAAACTTATACATATAGGATATATATTTTAAATGATGGAGCATAAGTCTATTAATAAAACTGGGGATAAATAATTCCATTTTCGACTATTCTAATCAATTATTTGGATTTCCATGACCAACATCCTAAACCACGAGTATGGAATTCCATGTCATGAAACCCTGTCAATGATGTGGAATACCATGACCAATATTCATTCCATTTGTTGTGGAATACCATGAACAATACCTTTAAACCTTCATTAAAAATAAATATCTATGATCTAACATACTTGACTATTTAAACACATTAAGGTTATAAGTTTACAACTTTATAATCATTTACTCACTATAGTATGTAGGACCAACAATTTTAACCCCATATCAAATTTTATTAATGTAACACAACCATTTTATATTCTTTAAAACCAGTTAACAACATGACCATGACCCATTAACCATTTACCACTTATCCTGTTTATTATTTCATACCAAATTACATTTTCAAAGATAATCCAACATCCCCTTATATCATTCTAACATTCCAAACTATGATTACCATTGGTTTAATTTCATAAACCCTTTATTCCAACATTTACAACCCATTATTACCATTTTCAAGGGATTCTAACACCCTATGGGTGGCCGTAGGCCCGGTATCATAGTCTTTAATGAACTCAATGGTATTCTTTAAGGGTATAAAACATCAATTAGAAGTCCAATTTATATCTCATAAATGTGAAATCAAATGTGTGACTGTTCAACACCACTTCACATAATACATTCAAATGAATAATAACCATACTATGGGAAAAAACTTAGAACAACTACATTATGCTCATAACCAACCACTTGTCCAACCACAACACTTGATTAAATATAAAATGGTTGTGACAAGAAAATCAAATAACTCACTATAAATATGTCTAATGAGACATAGAAGAATAGTAGAAAACAAACAATTCATCATTCAAAAAAATAGAAGGAAATATACTCGTAGATATACATGGGGATTGGAATCACATGAAATGAAACCTCAAAACCCATAGAATCAAATGAGAACCACTCTTGGAATATGATGGATATTTTTTTCACAAACATGGATTCTAGTATATAAATGAGGAAGAAAATTATGTGAATTTTTATAGGTTACTGGAGGGTAAAATCATCAAATTTAAACTTTTAATGTGTCACATAGTTTGGCCTCATAGTTTTATAAACCAAGTGTTAAATGTGTGGTCTCATATTTCTATGGGGAGATAGAGAGACACACAGTGTTCTATTCCACCCGTACGGTTTGTAAAACCATGCACAATCCATCTGAATGGATCTATCCAACCTTATATGGTTTCTAGGACACCCCTTGAATGATTTATAAACTATGATACTCTCGGACCCATGCCACATGGTTATGAGATGAACTCCTAATAATCCATATTCCTCTAAGGTAAAAAATATGACTAAAAGGGCCACATACCAGCTTTTATCTCCCATGTTTCCTCCTAAAAATGACTAGACTAATAACATGGTCTTTCCATGGAGTATTTTATCACTATCATCCACAATATGAATTGGATCCTCCTCATAGGACACATCCACCTCAAGCTCAACATAATCAAAATAAATCATGTGATAAGGGTCGTGGTGATACTTTCCAAGTCTTAACGCATCTAAAACTTAATGCATAGTGTTATACTGCAATGAAAGATCCATCTAATATGTCAGAAGAATAATACTCTCCACAATCTCAAATGAACCAACATATGTGGGTTCCAACTTTCACTAGTTCCAAATCCAATGGTGACCCAATCTTAGTGAAACCTAAAGAAACACGTGGTCACTCACTAAAAAATTAATAGGTTGATGATGCAGTTCAACATATGACTTATGTATACTCTCAGATATATCCATACACTTTTGGAACAATTGGAAATGGTTTGATGTATCCAACATGACACTCATCCCCAACAAATCTTACTCTCCCTCTTCTATCTAGATCAAAGGTTTGATCTAAATGGCCTACCATAGATTGAGTCATATGGTTCCATATGAACAGTCTCTGGGAAACAATTGTTATAGGAAGAATCAACAAGCACTAAGTTATTATCCAAAGATCCACCAAAATCTAGGATCCATTCTCTCATCAAGTCATCTAACACAAAGATAGTACATTAATATTACTCATCCATCAGTGGGTGACAAACTATACAAAAAAACACCTTAGTTCCAACCACCTTTGTCAACCCTTTCTAGAATAAAAAAGTAAAATTTGGATAAAAAACAAGACAATTATATGAGGCACCCTATGAAAAATTAAAATCGATCAATTATACAATTTCGCTAACATATTGATGGTGAAAGTATCCTAAATTGGTAATAAATTTAATACTTATATCAACAGATCCATATTCACCCATATAGTGTTAGTCTTTTGAGGAGTCATTGGAAGTACTATAAAAAATACATGAAAACATCATCTCACTTCCATTCTATGATGGGAAATAAATGAATAAGAAAAAATGAAAGTGATGCTCATCCATCCATTGATTGAAGTATAGAAATGCATCAAAAAACCTATGATATCTATCATTATTATTAGACACCAACACTATCTATGAAGGTCGTGGAACATTTTGGTCAAAACTGGGTGCACCTCCTACTTTGAAGCATGAAAAACACAAATCAGTTCCTACCACATACAAGTAGGCACAATAACATTGGAATTAATGTGAATTATATCATATTCATTGATGATTCATTCGATTGGTATCTCTCCAATATGAAATCTATCCCTAAATGCTAGACAATCTAGATCCCCGAACATCATTCTATTTATATGGATCAAAATAGAGTGTATATTAGATAATGACACAATTTTCATCAGTTCCTACACCTATTAAATAATTATATACATGTCATTTAATGATGACATAATCTACCATTCATAACTAGACTATTGGACCATCTGAGTCTATATTATCTGAATCAAAGGATCTTCAACATTGTTTCATCTCCCTGACATATAGGCCAACTCAAAGTTGAAAGATTTCATATACTCAATATGTCATTGGTTTAATAGGATTATATCAAATTGATAAAAATATATAATTTATGATCTTATGGTCATTATAAATAGTAAATTTATCAGCTAATATATAATAGCTCCAAAATTTAATGTCTTGAACTATTGTGGCTAACATGATAGTGTTTGTAGGATAGTTCTATTAATGTGTCCTCAACTATCATTATACATATTCCATTAATTGATATCCCTATATAAACACAACCCCAAGTCAAATCCTGAATGAATCATGATAAAAAAAATATACTCTTCACAAGACTCAAATAAGATCAGTATTAGTGTTTGGTTCAAATACCTCTTTATTTACAAGAATGTATTCTCACATGCTTCGTACCACTAAAAACTTATACTCTATCTAGTCAGTCCTAATATTGGCAATACCAAGAGAGAAAATAATTTTATTAAAATTTAATTATAACCAACCAAAACCCAAAAAACTCTAGATATCAAAAAAAATACTTTTCTCTTCCCAAGAAACAATCACTTAGAACATCTTGGGTTCTACTGACACACCTTCTTTTGAGATGATGTGAAAAAGGAAACATAAATTCTCGATCAACAAATGATACTTTGATATCTTAGAATATATCCTATTATCTCTCAATGTAAACTTGGAAAGGTCTATATGTTTGGAATGATCATCTCATGTCTGGGTGCACACCAAAATTTTATCAAATAATACAACCAAAATTTGATAAAAAAAATGGGTGAATGATTCGGTTCATCAAGTCCATAAACCAAAGAATAGAATTATTCATCACAAATGAGACCAAAAATAACTCATAGAATACATACACAATTTTGAATGTTTTTCTCAATATATAAGAATGTATCTCCCCCAATTAATGATACCAAAATATTATATCAATGTTGGATAGCGTGAAGGAATCCCTCAGCTCGTCCAAAATATAATTAAGACAAGGAAGATGATACCATTTATTTATTTTCATATTATTCAACTTCTCATATTCAAAAGATATGAGAAATTTTCAATCATACTTCTTGGTGAATAGAACTTTATATCCCCAAGGTGATGTACTTGAACAAATGAACCATTTTTCTTCTAATTCCTCCATTTGAGTTTTAGTAAATTTAATCTTCTTTAGTGACATTAAATAAAGTGGATTGTAAACTATCTTGGATCTAGGTATCAACTTAATAATAAACTCATCGTCCATCTCTGGTGGAAACACGACATGAAACTGGTCCTTTATTGGTGGGAATACATCATGATCATCCCTTCTATTTTCAATCAATAAACTTTCAACCATGGTTGTGATCTAACCTAATTTTCGATGAACTAGCCCTACACGACCTGCTTTCTTGAATGTTCCATTACCCATGATGAATATGTTTGTCACCCATGGGATATATATAAAATTCACTCACCTATGGAAAAAATAAATATCAACTTGATAAAAAAGAAATTAGACCATACATATTATCATGTCAAAACCTAAAATCTCAAGGACATACAAATCCTAATGAAAATAATACTCACTAACCGTAGGGTCACACCTCTTAAAAAATAGACACCCTTAGATAACACCCTCAATAGCATGTCAGTCAACATAACCCCTCATAATAACTCCACCACCAAACCCAAACCATTCAAAAGCTGATTTGATATAAAATAATGAGAATATTTTATATTAAATAAATCACTAGTAATGGTGGAATCTATATGAATCATAACACGAAAAACCAATGGTCTGACCAAAATAAAAATATGTGTAGGTAGAACTATATGTAGCTGATATATCCCCGAAACTTGGTCTTCTGTATGGTTCCCATGAGTTACACTGATCTACTTATAAGAACACTCAGGCCATGAAAAACCTCTCCCCACCCCAACTGGTATATTCAGTAAAACACTAAAATCTAGAACGATACAAGGTAGATGATCCCCTTCTACTGATCAACATCATCCTAGGTCCTCTATCTCTATTCATCTTTCAACGGTTATTGTTGAACCTCTATATGTTTCACATACCCCTATAATATTGGTACTCTACTGGAAGTTGAATACATTAACCTCACATGTGAACATGTTTTCCCCATTGATATCAGACCACATGGTCACTTTCATAAGAGGCTAATCCTCTCCCCTGGCTAATCTACCCACCACTAACTTAGTGAAAGTTCTCATAACAAGATTCCATACCATGTAATTATATAAAAATATATCTCCCAAATGAAACCATCATTCAACCACTATAAGACTCATGTAGGTTACCCTCAGAAATGAGATCCAAATTTACCACTCCAACAAACTACTTAATATGAAATATATTTACCAGTGACATAATTTCACATCCAATTCCAACTAATTTTTTTATCTAGCTAACTCATCTCCTTCCAACATGAAGGAAAAATTTTGTAGGTCAAGCAGGAAGAAAGAATAATCTAGAACATGAATATTCACATGAGTCAAATTCATAAACTATGTATCTATCTCCAATCTCAGAGTTTATAGGTATAAATGCTCTAATAAATTCTCTGATAATTTCTTTCAATATGTTCCGTCAAACCTCTTATCCTAAACCAGAATATCTCACCATCACATCATTTTTACTCACAATATATAATCTTCCAACATAACCCTCGTATATTGAGGAACCTCTATGTGATCTTGAGTCATCTAGATAAATTCCATCATGAACTCAGCTACCTCAATTCTACCGTCATCAAAAAAATATCTGGGGATGTGGTAGTTGGAACTCTCTTGTATGGTCAAACATACAAGACACATCTTTCTCCTTTTCCCTTTTCTTTAACATTATAAAGTGATGGAAATTAATGAGAAACTAGTCTTCCACCCCATAACCTAGAGTGAACAGCATATCTAGTCTAGCTACTGGTGGTTCATTTTCAGATATATCTTCCATTTACCATATCGATAAATGTAATCATGGAGGAATTCCTCTATAATTCCAAATGTAGATCTTATGGAACATAACAATCAATTTTCTAAGTTACAAAAAAGAGGGGTTACAACTAGAAATATCAAGATACAACAAATAAACAATTCCAACAGTCATAAGCACAACACTATCACTACACCCAACAATCCCTATCCAAGGCCATTATCTAACTCATGGTAAAATAAATTACCAATTTACTTTTATTTCATTAGAAATAATTTCAAGCATTTCAATGTAAAACTCTCAATTTTTAAACATTTATAACTCTATTATGGGGAACTATTTCTTTAAAATTACAAAGGAAATAGAAAAGCATTTCAATTCATCCAACCCAACCATAACGTACTTTTCTTTATGTTCTTAATATGATATATGTCACATAAATCCCCAAAAACCTTAAGTGATGTATCCATTCAAAATATCATGAAAAAAATTTCCATTATTGAAATCTCATAAAATGGTAACATCACACAACAAGTGTATCAGTAATGGTCAAATAACATTTCAAATATAACAAGTGATCATCAAAACAACAATCCCACCCTAGGAACTTTGGTTTTCCCCCACACATTGGTTGAAAACTCCCATGCATGAGCTCATTACAAAGTTCCAACACATCCCAGTATCCTATATACCATTCCCAAATTGAAATGTAATAAAAAATAACCTCCATTGATACCACTTTGTAACATATAAACTAGGGATCCACCAAAATTGTTCTTTGAGCTGGGTTTCCACAAGAAATTAGGCACGCCTCCCCAAATAACAGAGTCTAGAGACTAGAAGTTAGGGTCTAATGAGGAATTTAGGTAGAGTATACCCACTTTACCATAGTAAGAAACATTGAAAATCATAATAAATCATAAAATAAATTGTAAAAACATACCATAAGGAAAGAACATATCACATAACTGAATCTAATAAACTAGTTAAATACTAACAATTAATTATAATAAATAATCCACTTCATAATGTTGTCTTCTTTCAAAGGATACCCAAAATAAGGACACAATGAAAATTCCAAAAAATGGGTCATGATTTCATGTATGGTTACCTCATCTGTTATCTATATCAAATCCCAAATTAGCTATTTAACCCTATGCCTTTGAAAATATCTAGACCCACAACCATGATTTCAGCTTAGGTACCAAGAGTGGAACGGGAAAGGTATGAGTAAAACATAGTAAGACACCACCAAAGGTTTCTGAATAAATCTATTATATTATAAAATAGTGTATGAATATTTACATGGGAGTATTAGGAAAGAAAATATTTATAAAAAATTTTGATAAATAAATAGAATTTAATTAACCTCATTGGTCATCAGGTTTCAAGTGACACCCAAGTCAATCAAACCTTATTCGTCCAATTCCAAATACCTTAATCATATACACATGGTTTACAAATTTTAAATAAATGATAATCAGTCCAATAATATAATTTGGGATGTGAAACACCATGTCAGACAATCCAAATCAATGATGTGTACCACAATGTCCAACATCCTAAAGCCCGGGGTGTGAAATTTCATGTATGAAAATCCAATCAATGATCTGGTCAACCATGACCAACATACTTTCCCTTATGTGTAGAATTCCATGACCAACACCTTTAACAATTTCATAAAACACCAATTTCTAAATTAATTCAAGTTAATCCAATAAAACCTTAATCAATCCTAATAGGAAAAATAATGAATATCACTACATTAATTCCATGAACCCTATATTCCATAATTTTCAACCCATTTTCTCCATTTTCAAGAGATTGGAAAACCCTATGGGTGGAAATATTCTTGGACTCATATTTATTGTAAGACCTAACGAGATCATTGAAGGGTCAAAAAAATTAATTATAAGTCTAATTTATTTTACATAAATTAGAAATAGAATGCACAGTAGTTCGATAGAATTTAGCATAATGAATGCATATGAAGAATGGTAATAATATGGGAAAATGAACTTATACCACCTACCCTATATTCATAGACAACCAATCATCTAACCACAACACTTGATTCAAGATAAAAAAATAGTAACCACTAAAGATAATAACCACCTACAAATAGGGCACATGCGACATAGGATAAAAGGGGAAACCAAGCACGGCCTCATCTAGAAAATAGTAGGAAACAAACTCATAGACTTACCCATGGTTTTAAATTAGAATAAATTACACCTCTAATTATATATAATCAAATTTTAACCACTCTTGGAAAAGGAGGGATATTTTAGTTCAAAGCCTTGTCTATTGGGAGAGAAATGAGGTCGAAAATCGGGTGAATTCTTATAATGATATGTAGGTGAAAATTGTTAAATTTCTAATTGTAATGAGGCACATAAATTGGATGAATGGTTTCTCAAACCATTCAGTCTCCTCTATCTAAGGGGAAACTATGTCACATGGTTTTTTGGGCCACCCATATGGTTTGTAAATCTATAAGGAAGCCATGAGAATGGATTTGTCCAAACTTTCACAATTTCTGATCCACTTCTTGCACATTTTTTAACTATGCTCCTACCTAAACCATGTTTCATGAACATGGTTCATGGTTATCACTAACCACATGTTAATTATCTAACATGCATTGTAAGCTTCGTTTTCCTCATATTTGAGGTCTTTAACCCCTGGTATGCTCCAAAAACCTTCCATTCACCTGAGACACATTCCGTGAGCCACTAAAAGAGAGTTAAAAGAATATTAAAACAAAAATGTATCGCATAAAAGGTCTAGGGTGTCATACTAATAAACCATAAAACCATAAAACCCTTAACCCCCAAAACTCTAAAAGAACTAAAAATAAAAAATTCCCAAAAACTTTAAGAAAACTAAAAACCATAAAATAAATAAAACCCTAAACACCTCTACAAATCCCAAAAATCATTAAAATACCTAAAAACCATAAAAACTCCAAAAATTCAAAAAACCCCTTAAAAAACCCTAAAACCCCTAAAAACAAATAAAAAACCTAAAGACCCTATATCATACTAAAAATACCTAAAACCCTAAAACACCTTAAAAGAAACTAAAACCCCTATAACTACATAAAATCCTTAAAAAATCTAAAAACCCTAAAACCCCTACAAACCTAAAAAACCCTATAGGGTCCTGAAAAAATCTGCAAAGGAAAATGATAATCCCCTTTAATCCAAAAGGGAGATTCTGCCCAATCTCCCCCCAAACAAATGGCAGAAAAGTGTGGAGAATACTCAAAGGAAGGAACAAGCCGAACTGGTCCGTAGACCGGTCCAATGATAATGGGTCGCGACCGGTTCCGCGAAGCACCCCCTCTGCAGACCGCTGTCATTCGCGGAATGGTGGCGAAGATCCTCCGTGGGCGCGAAGCAGGACGGGTGCCAAGATAGTCCACCATCACAAACCGCCCCAGCCACGGACCCCGTCAACCAGCTCGGTTTGCATCTGCTTTCATTTTCGGAATGGAGGCAGAACCATGTGCGGCCGCAAATCACTCCCCGATCTAGTTTGGTTCGCAAGGGGGAGGTGCATTCAATGCACCCGTGAGTCTCGTATTAACCAAGTCATCCATGAACCGGGTCTCTGATCATGGGCCTCCATAAAAGGTGTCGCATGACCACAGATATATCTCTTTCCCCACTCTATGAAAGCAGATCGAGGGGGAAGATCAAGAATAAGAAATTTTAGAGATCGATCAGATTCGGGTGGAAGGATTTTGAAGGAAGGAGCTTAGGATTTCGAAAACAGTGAAGTTCCTGTTCACGAACCAGAATAGGTATCAAGCTGGAAGCAAATTAATAAGGAACCAAAAATGAATAACAACTTAGTGAACTGCGAAACTAAAATAACAAAGATAAGAAGACCATGAACCATGGACCCTCTGCAGATGCACTTCCCGTGGACCAGGGAGTTTATGCCCCTTTTCTGATCCGTCGCACCGCATAACACTCTCCTACGCAGGTGAAGCCCCGACCAACAAACCCCCGACCGACACCATCCTTGTATGTTGATTCTCGCATGGACCCCTCCACATACCAATCTGGTACGCGGGCTGAACCTGAAGCCACGAACCACCCTGGTTCACGGAATGCCCATCAGCCTGCAGGCCACCCTGGTTTGCGGGCGGCCTATCCACCCGCATAGCTCCTCCCTACGCGAAGGGCACCACCACTCATAAACCTGTGTGTCCTACCATATCCATCATTTTTTCCATTCCCCAAAAAACATAAAATCCTTCCAATCCAGCCTGATCCTTCGCAACCCCCTCATAGGCCCATTCATCGGCCTCGAGTCGAGGCCTCCTTCAAAGCCACAGGACCCGTGTGATGTAAACCTCAGGAACATCAGCACACCATTTTGAGTTCACATACCCATGGTAAGTAGGGCCGAAGGGGTTTCCCCGACCCTTGAGTGGATTTATGAAGCATTCCTGGGTTCACATTCCCACAGTAATGCGGAGTCCGAGCCCGGGAGTCCCCTTTATGCCCCTCCACTTGTTAGGATTGGGGCACTTCTCCCCTCCTCAGGGTGTGGCAGACTACCCATCACAAGGAAGCCCCCATTCTCCTCTGTACATCCCCATGGCCATGGCCGAGGAAGGGCGTAGTGGGGGAAGGGTGTTGCTTCGTCCTTCTTTAGGGCCAAGTCCCTCTCCTGCAGCTCTTTGTCGCCCTGGGCATACATCTCGGAGTAAGCCTCGACTTTTTGGTCTTCTCCATGCGTAAGCCCCAATCCACTTCCCACGGACGCATCTTTCATGACGTGATTGTCTGGTCCCTACTGCCTCTTGTTTCTCACACTGAGCATGACTCACGTGGGCTTAGAGTAAGCATAGACCATGACATCCTCTTATGGGCATCCTCAGAGTGTAAGCCCCATCCATCCATTACTATGGGCCTCCCCAGAGAGTAAGCCCCAATACATTACCCTAGGCTACCTTAGAGCGTAATCCCCACTCCATTTGAACTATGTGTACTTTGATTCCCCACCATCGAGATACGTAGGAAGCCTCCAAGAGGTTCAAGCCCGATCACCATCGGACCCCTCGGTCCACATTCATGTCGGTTCTCCGACACCCCCATTCAAACTACATGGATTTTGATCCCTGTCTCCTAGGTAGGGTACGTAGGAAGCCTCCCTGAGGTTCAATCCCAACTACCAGTTGATCCAACTATCTACACATCGGTTAACCACACCAACCCCAGGCATCCTGGAGCGAAAGTACCACTCCAACCGAACTATGTGGATCTTTATTCCTCTCAAAAGGATACGTAGGAAGCCTGTACCACGGGTTCGATCCAAATTCTCAAGTCGTTATCTATCCTCCCTGGATGACAATAAACTCTAGAGTGCCTGGTCATGAGGCTTTAAATCAGTGTTGTCTCAGTGAGTCCATACTACTCGGGGTCATTAATCTAATGAGGAATGGTAAACCTCGGGCATAAATGATTCTGAACCCATGTGTCCAGCAGACCCTTTCCAACCAAGAGAAATCTGTGGATACTATTCTTGGGTGTAAACCAAAGATTCGCGAACATATGAATATGTCTTAAATATATAAGAGAGCCCCAGAACAAATAAAGGGTGCGATGATCCCGACTTCCCATATTCTAGACCAATGTGTGTTCTTAAGCATCGCTGGTCAAACCACCTAGTGAACTCCTGCCTTTGGAAATTAGGTCCATGTATTACTGGATATGGAACCGTTTGGTGTTTTGAGGCGAAAATGGTGCATCCGATATGAGTGATTAAGCAGAACCCAATCTTCTCTAATCAACAGTTGGGTAGCACACGTTTCTTCCCCACGACCCCTTCGTGCGCCGCGAGACAAAAAATGGTGAACCCGACGTGAATATTTAACCAAGCATGACAGATTTAACCTAATCCCACCCTGTTCCCCCATATACTCACAAGATGGGTCATGAAAGGTCATTAATTATGCATGGGATCATGAGATGCTGCTTTGACGGGTTTGTTGTTTGTATTTGTTAAAATGTTTTATAGGTACCACACATAACTCCCTTCGATCCAATGACGTCACGAAGGAACTCACAGGCGCGTGCTTCCAACAACGCAATGATCGGGCTTCCTCAACAACGGAGGAACCCATCACCGACTCAGCATCTTCAACGCTGGGTCTCGGATGAATTGATCTGAGAGTACCATGTGAACGGTACTCTCCCAACAGTGGAGGCGGCCATGAACACCCTCCAATCTTCCAGGAATCACTGGTTGCCTACTCAGCAGCGGCCACAAAAGCAGATCTAGATGGCCCCAGTTACTGTCTCCAACCGTTTCGGGAGTCTATCCTTGGAATGATACAATGCGTACCTCTCTTATCTTAGAGAGGCAGATGAGGTCTACACTAAGGACTCCATCCTCACTGAACGGGGGTTCCGGTCCAAGGCCCCCGCTGGAAGATGTCATAGCGGTCACGCCGCGGCTCAACATCCTCACAATAAGTAGGATGTCACCCCGAGGATCCAGGCCCACGCTCCCCGAGCTCTGGCCCCTCGGACCGCCTGACGAGGGCGACAAACGTACAACCAGGTACCGGCCATCACCCACATCCCTGAGGAGGAGCTCCACTGCCCAGTCATGAAGACGTATCACGAACATGCACATACACCGGTTCGCTCTTCCAAAGCCCACCATCTAGACATGCCGGCATCATACGAGCAGGCGCGCATCCTTGCCAAGCTCCGTCAAGCCCTTCGCTCATGCAGAACGACACCTACCCAGTAGGAATATCTCCCTACCATGGGTCGTGAAGCCCACCAACACGACGTGGTGGCGACCCAGCGCCTACAGGACTAGCTCCTAGCAGGTGCTCTTGACGCCTACCATCCTGATGTGGTGGCGATCAATAAAGCCCGCCATTCAGATGTGGCAGAAGTTAATAGGTAGGCATGTCTCCCTACCAATAAAGGTCACTAACTCGATACGGTGGGAAACCAACATAGGCAGGTCCAGTTCCCTGCAGATACAAGTAAATTCCCCCATCCCGATGTGGCGGAAAATGGAGAGATAAACCGGCATATCCCGGCCCAGGGGAAGATTCGTTCACCTGCCCCGACACAAGAGAATTGTCAGTACCCGCTGACCACCGGAGAACCGGAGCAGGATATTCCTACTCCGATACTGGAATGGGCCTTCATAACTTCTCCAACCAAATATGTCTCTCTGCATATCCTGGAAATGATGGAGGAGCAGGTATCGATCCCAGATCATATCTTGCAGACTTGCTAGAATGTAATTGCATCAGCGGTAATAGCAAGGACTCAGGCCCATGAGCCCATCTCCCCAATTGAGGTGATTCATCTAAGAGAAGAGATGGCCTACTCGGAGCAGATCTACATCCCTGCTTCCTACCAGGAGGGTCGCCGGCTATATTCTGTGACGCAAGGGAAACCGGATCGAGCAGCTTCAATCGTTTCAACTAGGGGACACCCGTCCATCATGGTGGATGCCCCAGAGTAGGCATATATCCCTGATAAAAGTCAAGATGTTCGTTGGTGTATCCCGGCAGCATCATGGGACCCAATTAGATAGGGACCCAAAGGTGAAGGTCGTTGTCAACAGCAGACGATCCCCGCTACCCACAAGAAAGCGCCCCGAACGCGCTGAAGGTAGCTGGAAAATAAAGTGCGGGTTCATGACTCAGCTCTGCTAGAAGCTGGGGTTCCCAACACTGCAAAGCGCATATTGAAGGCTCATAATCCTGCCCACACATTACCATATTATGGGAGTAGCAGTAGCAGTTGTGAAGTTCCTCCCCACAATGTCGCTGATAGCAGCTCTGAAGGTCCTACCCCGAGAACCCGTGGGGGCCTCCCCCACGAGCATATGACGCTCGATCACGAGAGATCTTATTTTGATGCAAGTCACAGAAACCCTCCATGTGACCAGAAGATCGAGTAGTAAGAAGTTCTTCCACTTGATACGGTCCACCCTGAAGGTCCTCCCCAGGGTATACGCTGCAAAAACTCTCCAGGCAATGGGAACATAGATTATGATAGTAGTCCTCGCTATCGTAGTTGAAAATGCGAAGGCCCTCCCTGAAGTGACATCTCATCCTGACAAGAAGGACCTCCCCTTGTCATGGCCTACCCTGATGGTCCTCCCCAGGGGTTACGTTGCAACAACACTCCACAAAGCCGTGAATCAGATCACAGTGGTAGTCCTCGCCTCCCTGATAATGAAGGTCCTCCCTGTAGAGACGTCAAGCAACGAGAATGCCCTCCCCTCATTGCGGTATATTATGAAGGCCCTCCCCAGGGTGTACCTGACAGATATTCTCCCTGCGGTAGCTGTAATGGTAGTCCTCTCCATTGTAGTAGCTATGATGGTAGTCCTCTCCACCACGACCATTGTTGCGAAGGTCCTCCCCGCAGTGGCCCCAAGCGACAAGAAGGTCCTCCCCTTGTCGCAATGTGTCTTGAAGGTCCTCCCCAGGATGCACACCAAACATCAAACTATGATGGTCATCCACACCATGATGGAAGTTGTTGCGAAGTCCCTCCCCGTAACAATGCTATGCAGCAAAAAGGTCCTCCCCTTGCTGCGACATGCCTTGGAGGTCCTCCCCAGGGTATGCACTACAAAAGCCCTCTATGCAGTGAGGCGTCAAGCAGTAATGGTAGTCCTCGCCATTGTATCTGCCATTGCGAAGTTCCTCCCTGCAATGACATATCACATCGACAGTAAGGTCCTCCCCCTTCCGAATCAAGCATAGAAAAGCCCTCGTATTCCGAGGCACTCAGAAGGACGGGATCGAGCATGTCAGATTCTCAGATAGTTTCCAATGACACCCTTCTTGAATCAGGAGATGGTTTGGGGCCACATTCATCTTCGGAACCACCCCGGAATCATCCACATTATAATTTGATACCTACCGGTCCCACTGCCTCTGACCACACTATCGGCGAGCGTCTCAGTTGGGCTGACCAGGTGGAGGAGTCACTAGTGGAGGAGTATGCCGACATGTTGCACCTGAGAAAATGACTAGTTAGGGATGATATACCAGTTATGTTTTTCCCCACTACCACCTCTCAATTCAACATACCCATAGAGTTGTTGGAAGAATGCGTGCACGGCATCCGCTACAATATATGGACAACCCTCCACCGGCTGAAATCAAGCTTCCTGCTTAACGACGAGTATGTAGACCACATCGAGACAATAAGAGACTTCCTATGTCACATTGACCTGGAAGCTCTTCTTTCATCATGGAAACAGTGACCCGAGAGGTATAAAGGAAACATTGAGATAGCTTGCCTCTGCGCGCTGCACCAGCTGTGCCGCCTCACCGGTGACACTCCGATGGGAGTCCATATCAGGGGATGGGGGGAACATGGAGCTCTGCATTTCACTCTGCTCCCCGCATAAAAGTTCTTGTTCAGCATGGTGTCTTGCAACGTCATCACGTCAAGACAGCGATCGAGTGGGGTCCCTATTCAGGAGAGATGACACACCCAACAGATTCAGTCTTTGAGTAAGTCCCAGAAGCGTCAGGACCGATGAGAACAAGACATTCAAGAACTCCTTAATCAGGCCACGAAGAGCATACAACATGCCTCTAACCTAAGAGAGGCCAATCAGCGGCCATTTCCTGCCTCCCCACAAGGGGTCGATTCATAGAAGAACTCGGCACCAAACCCAGTTCACCCCTGAATGGGGGCACGCAAGATCAGGCAAGTAGCGATAGCAACAGCCACCACCACAATCCAGGGTCAAACACAGCCTGTAGGGCTGTGGGAATTTTTAAAAACAAATGCCCCCGTAAGACCAATAAAAACGGGAAGATAGTCAACATCCAGGGAACGAAGCCAACCCCAGCCCTCAGGGCTGGGGTCATTTTTACCACCTCAAAAACAACCCCTCCCCACTAGAATCAGTATTTTCTCATCTGGGGAGGATAGTAAGAAGAGGAGGTTCCTACCCAATCCCGTCATTTTAATCATCATCCCCTCCAAGAGGGAGGCGTACCATGAGGTCGCATAAAAAAACTCTCCGCGTCACCCTTCGCCAAGGAGCCCAAAAGAAATCCCGAGACAGAAGAGGGAAGACCAGTAAAAGACGCGGGAGATCCTCTTCATATTTGGAAGATGACATCTTCTCCACCCACCGATATGCATCCATCAACGCCATAGAGGTTAACCCCATGGGTGACACCAGAGATTATGCAAATCCAGATGGATCGGGAGATGATGGTTCCGGTCAGGCTGTGAATCACAACGAACCGCCGGGTGTGCACACCTGGAACCATATGGCCACCCTAAACATAGTCTCCCCTTCATCTAACCTTCCTCTACTCACCCTGCGAGCTCCCAATAAGGATATGAACAAAGGACTGGTTACTCTTAACCCACCTCCTTCTCTCAATAAAAACTATCCACTTACGCTCAAAGAGAGATTCGCTCGATAGGAAGAGGAAATGAAAGAATTGATGTGGCTTAATGCCAAGCTACTCTAGAGGAACCGTCTTATTGAAAGCTCATCTCAAGAGGAGACACATCATGCACTCACAGTAAGTGCACCTAAAAGGCCATGGTTTTCCTCGGAAAATGAAGCACGGTCAGGTCTCCCGCCCAACAAGGCGCCTGGCCCATCCAACTACCTAAATGTGGATCTGGATGAATACCAAGACTTCCCTCCACTCAGGAAGAAACCGGAGTGAGTACGGCTGAACCCTCTGAAGGTTTCACAAACGGCACATGCACCCCTAGTGCCAACCGAGCTGGATCCTTAAGAAATACCTCAGGCTACAGCTGCCCAAGACCATGCCCAACAGGATGTAAACCAGGGTCTCACCAACACCATCGAGGCACTAACAGCTCGATTAGAAGTGATGGAAGGTCGACGTGCCCCGATACAGCCTGAGCGGAAATCCTACCCAGATTGGGTGAGAATCGCGCCTCCTCCAACCAATTTTGGGAGCCCTGTATTCCCGAAATTCGATGTATCAGGAGATCCGGAACATCACTTGATGAAAAACGTATCTTATTGTGACCCTATGATGGGAACTCCGGAATAGAAAGAAGTAGTGAAACTCAGATGCTTCTTACGGACCTTGCAAGGACCTGCCTTCATCTGGTATACGAGTCTGCCAGCCCAGTGAATAAAAAGATGGGAAGACCTTCGACAAAAGTTCCTGTTCCACTTCAGCTAAACGTTTCCTAAAACAATAGTCAGTGACCTCATGAACTACAAGTAGAGGGAGAATTATAGGGTCTCAGATTTCATCGCTAGATGGAAAGGTCTAACCTAATCTCTGAATAGGCCAATGCCTCAAGATGATTTTCTTGCCATATGCATCGACAATATTCGAGATGAGCTACGAACACCACTCATACCAGTGGAGTGCACCACTGGCTTCCACCATCTCTCGACCATTTCCCAGATAATTGAGGACTCCTTGCAGCGGACTAATCTAAAGTCCTGAATAGCCTCGAGGGCTCCTGTAAAGAGAGTAGCCAGATATGAAGCATCCTTTTTCACGCTCAAGCTGGCCCCTATGCCTGCTCCACCGCTCAGGCCTCCTCCAAATCGTCAAGGTCCCCCTATATATCAACAGTCGCCGATACCTAAGTGGGATAATCAGAGAGGATCAAAGCGAAACTAGTTTGAGGAATGAAAACACAAAGCATACTTGTTTCGAGAGGACCAATTCCACGGATACTTCATCACCGCCATGAATTGCAACTTTCTCTGCCTCTCGGATTTGAGGAAACCCAAAGAATTCAGCCATGATGATAGGAAAGATTACTATCCCTACCATAGAATGTTGGGGCACAATATTTGGGAATGATTTGTCTTCAAAGACCTCCTACAATGGATAGTAGACTCTGGGCAGGTCGAGCTGGGACCACCCCCAGTACATGTGGCGTACATTTCTACCACCAACGTTGATAAGGGTGAGGGGTGGCAGGAAGTCACAATTAAGAAAGGGTAGAAATTTGATAACTGGATGACTCAGAAGACTATCAATAAAGCCCATGGCATACTCCGAGCTCAACTATAGAGTCCAGTGTTTCCGCCAATAGCCCCTGATGCCGCACAACTGACAATATCTTCCTCATAACCCTCCACGAGCCGGTCATCCAGGCGTAATAAAAAAGGGAGGAGACAACCACAAGAGGATAAATCCGTGATGAGGCCAAATTTAGCCCCGATGCTGTCAGATTTTATGCCCTCAAACTTGGCACCACGGGCACCGACCCACCAAACGACACCATCAAGGGTAACCAACCAGGTTGACCTATCAGAGGATGAAGAGCCAATATTTGGTTCCATCAACGTCATCCATCTTATGGAATAGTTCCTTGAAGAAGGGTATGGTTATGGAACTAAGTTCCCAACACAAGGAGCCAGGACAAGGAGTCGTAGAGGCATGGGATATCAGGGGAGGCATAGTCGCGGTCGAAACCAACCCTACCGTTGGACCTCGGCCCAAACCGTCAATATCGTAGAAACTCGTGGGAGAGCACTTCAATGGAATCCGAAAGAGAAGGAATATCCCTCCACCTCCACAAGCAGTTACTCTGCCCCCATCATTCTACAGTACTCGTCAGAGGAGGAACAAGCGTCTAGCCTTCTAGGGAAGGCAAACAGACTAGCCGGGCCAAATCCCAAAAACATGGGGACACCATTGACATCCGACCCCGCGGCTGGTCCCTCCACATCACGTATTTCAACTCCCAAGCTGCCCGCTAAGAATCCCCCACCAATAGAGAAGTGTTAGCCGCTAGAGTAGAAATATGACATCCTTAAGTAGCTGGCGTTGGTACCAGCCAAACTGTCGATCCTGGATGCCCTGGGTTTGTCAGCCGACCACAGGGAGGCACTTATAGAAGCCTTGCTCAGCCCCCAAGAGATTCAAGCTGAGCTAGCTGCCGCCGAGGTTTACTGGATGGAGATTGGATCAACCGAATGCGATGCAGTGATTTCCTTCACCGATCTGGATGAAGATTCCATCATGCAAGGACACATCAAACCACTATATGTGTCCGACACACTAGATGATGCTGAGATCCATAAATTCTTTATTGAAAATGGCTCTAGAGTTAACCTCCTTACCCTACGGACACTCCGTAAGTGGGGATATAGTGAGGGTGATTTAATACCCTTGGCCACAACTCTTCTAGGTTACGACAAGAGTGAGCAGAAGCCAATGATACAAATTAGCTAAAGACCCATTTTGGAGACCTTGTGGCCTATTTGGAATTCCTGGTGGTTCGGCATAACACAACATTTAATGCCCTACTAGGAAGGCCATGGATCCATAAGTACGTGGTTTTTCCTTCATCCTACCACCAGTGTATCAAGTATTTCATCAATGGAAAAAGTGGGACATTGCATGCCGACAAGGCCCCTTTCGAGCTCTCCGAGTCACATTACATTGACGCTGGGTTCTATGAGCAAAAGAAGAAGAAGCCTTCGCCCGATGGTATTGACTGGATCCGAACTCCAAATGGCCTGTAAATGGTTCTTGATGACCCCCTCAGACAGCTTGGCAGAGACTACATACTTCCCATCAACCATATTGAGAGCAGGGGTTCAAGTCCGAACACACACTCATCTATCTTCATGACTTCGGCCATAACGACCGAGCATGACAATGTGGGAATGTCCGCCATCCCTCAATTTTAGGGCACATACTTGAGTGAGGACACACACAATGCCTCGCCTCCAGACTCCCAGGAGACCGAGTCAAGAACTCTCCCCCCGTCGGATCAAGAAGATGAGGATTTGGGAGAAGTATAGGAGGAAGATCTCAAGGATGCACCTCCCACATTTGAGGAAGGTATCTCCACCACGGTGGACGAGCTCAGGGAAATAAACCTGGGTACCATGGAAGACCTGAGGCCCACTCTTGTTAGTGCAGCCATGTCCCCCGAGGAGCACGAGGTATATGCATCTTTCCTGAAGCAACACTGGGATGTTTTTTCCTAGAATTACATGTAAATTCCGGGACTCGGTCCCGAAGTGGCGATGCATCACCTAGGTCTTACAAAAAACCACCAGGGCTATAAGCAGGCCACCAGAAGGACACACCCCTCACATGCTGCCAAAATAGAGGTTGAAGTCGATAAGCTTATTAAAGCAGGCTTCATTCGAGACGTCCAATACCCTATCTCGTTGGACAACATTGTCCCCGTCAAGAAAAAGAACAGACAAATCCGCGTCTGCATTAACTTCAGAGATCTCAACCGAAACTGCCCGAAAGATGATTTCCCGGTCCCGATCACTTAGTTATTAATCGATGCAACGGCTGGGTATGAGGATCTATCCATCATGGAAGGCTATTCTGGGTATAATTAAATCAAGATGGACCGAGAAGACGAATAAGCCACTACCTTCAGGGCCCCTCAAGGAATATTTTGTTACAGGGTCATGCCCTTTGGTATCAAGAACATCGGCGCTACATATCAACGCACCATGCATCGAATCTTTAAACCATTCCTGGGTAGATTCGTCGAATGTTACGTAGATGACTTGGTGGTTAAGTCCAGACAGCTCTTAGATCGCCTGTCATACCTTGAGACCATCTTCAACAAACTCCGACAACATAGCCTAAATATGAATCCCTTGAAATGCACCTTTAGGGTTACCTCAGGGAAATTCCTAGGCTTCATCATAATCCACCATGACATCGAAGTTGACCCTGAAAAGACAAAGGCTATCATTGACCTGCCACCTCCCCGCAATCTCACCGAGTTGAGGGGACTCCAAGGACACCTGGCCAATATCAGGTGCTTCATAGCCAATCTGGCAGGCAAATGTTCTCCCTTTACTAGGTTAATGAAGAAGGGAGTTAACTACCAATGGACAGATGATTTCTGTGAGGTATTCGATAGCCTAAAGAGGTACCTCTAATCCCACCAGTGCTCATGCCCCCAGTTTATGGAAGACCTCTCATCCTATACATGAAAGCCCTTGATCGGTCACTGGGAGCCTTTCTCGCGCAGAAGAATGACACCGGTAGTGAAAAAAGTCTCTATTACCCCAACCGAACCATGATTGATGTTGAGACTTGATACTCAAACATCGAGAATGTTTAGCCTTGGTCTTCGCAGTTCAAAAACTGCGACATTACCTGCAGCATCACGAAGTCCATTTGGTCTCACGTAATAACCCGCTCAAGTACATCCTCAGCCGCCCGATGCTGACCGGGCACCTTCCCCGATGGGAGTCATCCTGCAACAGTTGGAAATCCGGTTTGTGCCTCAGAGAGCCATCAAAGTCCAGTCATTAGCAGACTTTCTGGCGGAGCACCCTTCAACAGGGACTACCGCACCAGCCATCGAGCTACCCGATGAGGACGTCTTCGCGGTTCAAGAGGTTCTCTCAACATGGGAAATGTACTTCACCGCGCATCCCAAAGTACAACCGAGAAAATAATGGAAGATCCCAAGATTAAAAAGGTGGGTCTAGGGATAATACTCATGTCCCTGGAAAAGGAAGTCTTCCCATATTCCTTCCTCCTGTCAGAGGGATGTACGAACAATGAAGCGGAGTATCAGGACCTCATTGCAGGCCTATAGATCGCACTTCAGGCACAAGTACAGCACCTTAAGGTAAAAGGTGACTCGGAACTGGTCATCAAGCAAGTCAATGGTGACTATTATATCAAAAAGGAGTAGTTGATTCCCCTGTTTGACCATGTTTGAGGGTTAATGGTGGAATTATCCACAGAACCAACATTGACCTATATTCCTCAGTCTCAGAATGCCCAGGCCGACACATTAGCCAACGCGGCCACAACCCTGGCTGACCCAGACTGGGATAAAACAATTATTAGTATTGCTCACCGTCGAATGCTCTTGTCATTTTTCTAGAATAAGATGGAAAAAATCAATGAAGTCAGTCCTGTCCCCGAGCCATACGCTCCCCCCACTGGCTGGATGACCCCCATTTCAAACTACCTTCAACGGGGAGAACTTCCACCAGACAGGGATGAACGGGAGAAAATACAAAGAAGGGCAGTTAACTTTGTCCTATATGGCGGCGCGGGTCAGCAAGAGGTCCTCTAAAAATGAGGCCTCGACGGAATCCTCCTCAGATGCATTGATGGAGAAGAAACTACTTCCATCATGACTGAAGTACATGTCGAAGTATGTGGGGCACATTATCTGGGGTCCAAACTTTCTCATTAGGTTCGAAGACTTGGGTACTATTGGCCCACAGTGGCATGAGATTGCGAGCGCTTTACCTCAAAATTACACCCATGCCAAATTCATGCCAACTTCATACACCAAACCCCAGAGTTACTTTATCAAGATAAGTACTCCTGGCCATTTGTCGTATGGGGAATGGACATCATGGGACCATATCCCCCCGCCACAGCCAAATAGCTGAAGTATATCCTCAATGCAACTGACTTCTTTTCCAAATGGGCAGAAGCAGTAACCCTTAAGGAAGTCGGGGAAAGAAATATTATCGGATTTGTAAAAACCAATATCATCTCTAGATTTGGTGTACCGTATACCATACTGATGGATAACGACACTAACTTCTGCTCTGCTAAATTGGAGAAACTATACCAAGAATATGGTATCAAGGCTAACCACTCATCCTGCTACCACGCATCGGCCAACAGACAGATAGACGATTTTAACAAGACTCTGTCCAACATTCTCTAGAAAATGGTGGACAAAGACAAGAATTCATGGCAAGATAAACTCCTCCATGCATTGTGGTCTTACCAAACCACAATTCGCACCGCTACTCAGGCTACTCTGTACTCAATAGTATACAGAACAGAAGCATTTCTGCCCATTGAGATCCAATTTCCCTTGCTCCTTGTTGCCAATTGTGGTCAATTATCCAATGATGAGCAATTAGAAAAGCATCTAGGGGAATTGGAACAGCTAGACGAGAAGCAGTTGCACACTTTGCACCATCTAGAAGTATACCAGAACCGGATTTCCTGAGCCTTCAATAAAAAGGTTCGTCTTCGGTCATTCACGGAAGGATAATTGGTATTGGTCTACTGGACCCCAATGTTACCCGGAAAGAAACCTCCAAAGATGGAACCCAAGTGGGAGGAACCATATGTTATACACAAGGTCTACTCCAAAAGATCATATGCCCAGATCTCTATGGACGGGTAGTTCACCACCGCTCCTACAAATCCAAGAATACTGAAGAAGTATTTCGCATAGAAATTAAAATTAGTTATCGTCCGAGCTGTAGGACATTTAAATGCCAAGCAACCTATTTTCCAAACTCTATGACCCTAAAATAAGAGTATTCCGTCCTCACCGGGATAACTAAAAGCAGTTATCATCCGAGCTGCAGGACGATAAACAACCAAGCACCTAACAGTCCAAACTCTACGACCCTAAACTAAGAGTATTTCATCCTCACCACATGAAGTTAAACTACACGGATTTCAGAGAACTATGTACGGCTTGATTCCTGACCTTGCAGGATATGTAGTGATGCCAGGGTTCCCCATCATGGCCCAACCACCCCCAAATAAAATTTAAAAATTCCCCTTCCCCCGTGTGTGGACCAGCCTAGCACGTGGTGTAATTCTTTCAGAGAACTACGTACAGCTTGATTCCTGCCCTCACGAGATATGTAGTGATGCCATAATTTCACACCCTGGAACATCCACCTCAAACGAAGCCAAAAATACCCTCTTCCCCCTATAAAGGCTAGACCCGCACGGGGTGTATTCCCCAAAAGAACTACGTGAGGCTTGATTCCTACCCTCGTAGGATATGTAGTGATGCCAGGGTTCCCCACCCTGGCCCAGCCATTAAAAAAATTCTCTCTCCCCCCGTGTATGGACCAGACCTGCATGGGGTGTATTCTTAATCCTCACCACACGACGTTAAACTTCGTGGACCTCAGAGAACTATGTGAGGTTGGATTTATGCCCTCGTAGGATACGTAGTGATGCCAGGGTCCCCCACCCTGGCCCAGCCATCCCCATATGAATGTTAAAAATCCCCTTTCCCCCGTGCACGGACCAGAACTGCATGGGGTGTACTCCTCATCCTTACCGGACGACGTTAAACTGCACAGATAATAAGTTAAAAATTCCCTTTTCCCCCATGCATGGACCAGACCTGCACGGGGTCTACTCCTTGTCCTTACCGCATGACGTTAAACTGAATGGATAATAAGTTAAAAATTCCCTTTTCCCCCATGTAAGGACCAGACCTGCACGGGGTGTACTCCTCATCCTAACCGCACGACATTAAACTGAATGGATAATTAGATTTAAAAATGCCCCTTCTCCCCGTGTTAGGACCAGACCTGAATGGGGTGTATTTAGGAAATAACTACGTGTGGCTTGATTCCTTCCCTCAGAGGATATATAGCAATTCCAAGGTCTTATCTCCTATCTCAGACACTGAGAAAACAAAACATAGGTATATATACCGCATCCTCACCACACGATGTTAAACTACACGGACTGCGTCCTCACCGCACGACGTTAAACTGCACAGACTTCGTCACAACCCACCCAAGATATATGGAGAAACGAGATGGAAGTACTCCTTGGGCATTTGGATACTTCCCCTCCATACATCAGACTCCATGACCTGAATAATTATGGATCTTCATAACCATCCCTCAGCGGCTCTTCATATTGATAGCCCCTAGCCCATCTACCAAAGGCAATATTTCCTTAGGTGATACTCTTCCTAAGCTTCATATGCTTACCAGTCTCAGATCCCCCATATCATATCTCTCGATCCAGAAATTTATGGCGCAATGGTTTACAAGTTCATCCCCCTATTCACATACAAACATTGATAGGGTATCCCTACCCGGTTAGCCTATGTATCTTCCCATGGTTCACATGACGACCTACATCTACGAACATCAAGCCAGGGCAAGGCTACTTTGACTCAACAAACAATTGTAGTGAAGTTGTTTCTTGTATTCTTGAACACCATTATCCCCGCATGTCTAACTCTGTACTGTGAGAAATCTAGGTTTTTCATAATCATTCATGGCCATCGGAAGTGGAAAGTCATTGACCTAGGGACGCCTTTGCATGACTATGCATACCATGCCCTCAGCGGCTCTGCATATTGATAGCCCCTGGACCATCTACCAAAGGCAAGATTTCCTCGAGCGGTAGTCTACCTAGCTCTGTGGACTTACCGGCCTCAGATCGCCCACACCACATATCCTTATCCGGGAAACCTTAGAGTTACATTTTACAACCTTTATCCCCCACCCTATTCAGAGTATATCAGAGCATGGTAACTCACTTATCCTTCGAGTGACTGCAAAAATAGTCACCCAATGGTCCGAGCTCTATGAACGCCAAACTAGAAGTACTTCATCCTTACCGTATGACGTTAAACTTCAGGGAATAAAGTTACACCCCCGCGTGCAAGATAAATCAGTGCAGGGAGTTCTTTAATCTTTAACAACAACTAGGGACGAACATCCCCGACATGTCCAGACATTTCCTAACCAAACGACAGACTTCATGTCCCGGTCAATCGTGGATCCTCATAATCACTCATGGACATCGGAAGTGGAAAGTTATTGACCCATGGACACCTTTTCATGACTATGAATACCATTCCCTCAGCGGCTCTGCATACTGATAGCCCCTGGCCCATCTACCAAAGGCAAGATTTTCTCAGGCGATACTCTTCCAAGCTCCGTACGCTTACCAGCCTCAGATCCCCCCATATCATTTCTCTAGATCCAAGAATCCCCAGATCCACTATTTACACCAATCAACCCCTCTCCACGTCTTGGGCATGCCGAGATGTTCAAGCCCAATTACATTCTGATCAAGAGAGGCCTTTGCAACTACGTCATTGCCGCATGACGTTAAACTGCACGGAACATCTTGTCCTCTTGGCATGAAGCTGCAAAGACCAAGCATTAAACATCCAGGGAAATGCCTCATACTAAAATCATTTTCACTAGTTTAAAAATTCCCCCTTCCTCGCTGCATGACGTTAAACTGCACAACATCCTTTAATAATCCTCCTAGTCTTTACCGCATAATGTTAAACTGCACGGAATTCGTCCTTGCCACATGACATTAAATTTCACGGTCAAACCTGTCATAGGATCAGTATGGAACAAAGTATTTTCTCAATCCATCAGTTCATGGGTCAGACCTACATAAACCACCGTCTCACACCAGCGTGAGAAGGAATGACTTCACCCATTCTCAGGAAATTTTTCCTAGATGTTTCTCCCGTATCCAGGTACCCTCTCCTCATAAAACATACTCTGTATTCAGAAAAATCCAAACTCTCATAAACCACCCCTGGTGGTCCTGAATCTCAAACTTCCATGAAGTTTCCCGTCTATCAGGGGAATACAGTCATTGACCTAAGGACACCTTTTCATGACTATGTGTACCATTCCCTTAGTGGATCTACATATTGATCGCCCCTGGCGTGTCTACCAAAGGCAAGATTTACTTAGATAATGATTCTCTCCATACGCCTCTTAGCCCATGAGCCCCCATACCCATCTTGGGATTCGGAAACCCTCTGAGATATAGTATACCGACCTCTTTCACGACCCCTCTTGAGTATGGTGGAATGTCTCTAATGAGATTATCGAGAACCAGGAGAGGATTTTCCATTCTAGATAATGTCCCAGCTGTATGGCTTTAAATTGTGCCGAGATCTAACCATCCTTTATGCTAGATAAATGCGTAGGATAGAGACCTTGAGTCCACACTCCTGATTAATGCAGATGTTCTCAAACCCTTTCAGAAATCACACACCATTTCTGAGCCACCCCTGGTGGTTTTCATAATTCTCCAAGCCACCCATGGAGGTTTCCATAAGCCGAAATTCCATGAAGTCCTCAGGCCATCAGAAATGGAGAGTCATTGACTTAAGGACACCTTTGCACAATTATGCATTCCATGCCCTCAGTAGCTCTGCATATTGATCACCCATGGCCCATCTACCAAAGGCAAGATTTCCTTAGGTGATGCTCTTCCCACCTCTGTATGCCGATACGACTCCCATTCCCTGAGACATGCCCTGCATGTTGTTCAAATCTAAACATACTCCCCCACATGAGTTTGAAGGATATCGAGACATATTTTAATCAACCAAACCTCATTGGGGCCTTCACCCCACCATATCTGGTCAAATCTGTTCGACCTAAAACATCAGTAATGGAAGTCTTGTCGAAGGGACTTTAAACCACTCCCAAAAAGAGGCATAAAGCCTGTTAGGCCAAAAACCCGAAGAGGGAGACCTAAGAAAAAGTTAGGCCATACCCGCTGGGTCCACACCAAATGGGTCCGGAAAATATTAGGGTATTAAAAGAAAAGACAAAATTATTGTGGGGGTTTTCAACAAAATCCTAGGAATAGTCCAACTATGCTCCCTGGATCCCATGATCCAGGAAAAAGTTAGAGTCAGTTTCTATTTTCCTGAATTATGATTAATTCTAATTCAGTGAGTTGTTATTTACGCAACAATTGTTCCAGTGAAAAAGATTGTATTCCATTAGAACAAAACAAAAGAAAGGGGGAGGATGTCCACATGATGGGGCCTCTCCCTCACAATAACAAAAGGGGGGGGGGTAAGAAAAACATAGTGTACAAGAATGGTTCTGACCGTCACAAAGAAGCCTGGCTCGCTCTCTCCATCAGATCGGCAACCGTGTGATGGAGGTTGTTGCTAGTCTGATCCAGCACGGCCCTCTTCATGGCCTCAAACTCAGCCACCGAACGAGTGTGCCCACTATTGTTCGGAGATCGTTGATTCTTTTCTTGGTGGCTTCAAGGTTTTCAGTCAGAGTTGAAAACTGGTCCCTCAGCATTACTTCTTGAGCTTCGCATTCACACAACTCGGTTGATAGGGCGGGCGCCTGATCTTGAGAGCCCGCCTCCTGTGCCATCAGCTGATAGAGCTTCATCATGGCCTCCTCAAGGGATTGGGTCCCGTAATGAGAGGAAGCAAGGTGAGCATTCTTGTGTTCACCAGCGGCAACTTCCCCATGATCAATGAAAACCTCACAAGCAAGAAAATGAAACTGCCAATAGTCAAAGCCACCTGACCCCAAACCCAGGAAGAGTTGTCGGAGAGCTTATGTTTTAGTTTCCATCTCAGCCAGAGGAGTTTCGGCAAAAATCTCACAAATCTGGGTCCAGGCCTACCTGCACACTGCTCGGTGGTCCACCATGATGCGAAGATCTTTGGTATCCTCGCTAGGTTGCATGGGGATGAAATCTGGCATTGTGATCAGTGCTGACATGTGCACACTTGATGATGGTTTAGAAGTTGGAAGGTTTAAAGCTTCTAACCCTAGTTCAGTCTTGGGAATCATGTTTCTAAGTCCAGTATCAATCAGAAAAACTTCAGGCATTGTCTTTCTAGGACCCGAAGCCACAAGGTAATCCTCATCCACATCCAAAAGGGTGGGGTCCATCTGAATTTCGACCGTAGAAGGGCTGGGAGAGGAAAATACCTTTAGTCACTTTGACCGACAAGCCATAAGTCGGTATTCCCTTAGAGCCGATGAGGAAGGTGAGGTAGGCACAACAGCTGCAATGACTCTTGATTTGGGAACCTGCCAAACAACCTTCCCTAGGATCCCATCGAGATAATGTTTCACCCACATTCTTGCGTACGCCAAGGATTGGCTGGAAGCCCCCCTATGCCAGGAAAGGGGATGCTTATGTCAGATCCCTCCCGCATCAGCATCATCCACCATTGACGGAGAGTGGCCAGGTGCATTCCTCGAGCCTGAGGAGGTGGAAGAGAAACCTGGTGTTGTATACACCCAAACTAGTGGGAAAAACTATAGGGGACATACAACTCACACAAAGAAACCCCGTCAATCCGCACGAACAGAAACACATCCCATAGTGAAATCATGTAAGAACGCTCCTCTAGGAGACCCCTTCGGTCATCAACCATCACGCCGAAAGGGGTGGGGTAGGGAGTGAAAGAAAACCGGGAGAAGTCACTCAGAAGAATGATGACTTCATCAGAACTGAGGGACTTCAAGCGAACCCCAGCTATATCAAGCAGGGAAGGCCAAAAGGAAGGAAGCGGGATGACTGTGTTATGAAAATACTCATAACAGTGGCAATAATATTCTACCATGTCATATAAGAATTTAAATGGGCCACTCAGACGGTAGGCTGACCCTACCTTCTGCATGTGGCTCAGTAATTCGTAAATACGAGCCAAAGTGGGAACGACCAAGTTCACCGGGCGACCCTTTGCCAACTCAACTACCATCATCAAGGTGCACGCCCTGATGCCTGGGTTGATATCTCAATAAGGGAATAACCACCCGCTAAAAAACATGGAAAACAGACCTTCCATCATGAGCATAGGCGGCACACCAAGGCACACCTGATAACCCCATGAAAGGTAGTCACCCGCTTCCAGAACCACCCAGTAGGAACCTGGGATGGTTCGTGACTGTTGAGAAGGATGAGTCCTGGGGTGCTTAATCTTCAGCACATGACCAGTGGTGTTTAGAAATACCCTATCCAGATGATATAGGGAATAAGATAATGGGAACACAAGGCCTGACCCAGTGACTGCTCTGCCATGACCTACAGACCCCTCGCCAACAAAGACACTTGTTTGACATCGTCCCATGCGTCTGGAGTGGGCAGAAACTCATCATACATCTCAACAATAATTGGAATCCCTCCCAATTGATAAGTGTCCCATAAGCTAATTCCAACTTCACCATGGGCATGGTGGAAGGTATTAGTGCTTGAACACTAGTGACTGAGCAGGTCAGGCAGGATCAAAGATGGTGGGTAGACAGTAAACTGGGAGGCCCACACTACAGAGTACAAATTGACAACTTCCAGTAACACAGGAGATTCCCGACAATGATGATGGACCCAGAAGGACCAGGCCCAGTCATTTGAGAAAATCCCTCCAGACCGTATATCCCACCGAGAAATCCACCCTGCGTCAGGGTCCACTCGAGCAAGGTTGATTATAGAGGGGTAACACTTGAGGACAGATTCTTGAGAGAAGTATTGTGCGTACTGATCGTATTGGGTCCAAACAGAGCCTCTCAAATTGAAAGTTTCTTTCGGATTAGAATCATAGATCATCTCCCCCAATGAAGTAAGGTTCGCATGAATGCACTTTGGTGACACTTACAAGCAAGGAGATGGAAGACTTGAGAAAGTATGGGTGATAGGGACGTCATCTTGAAGAATGAAGCCGTAAAGAGGAAGTCGATTTGATAGCGGATAACCTAGGAGCTCAGGAGAGATCAAGCCCTTTAAGACACCCTTGCTGGGAATGATGGACAGACTAGGGTCCTCTTTGATGCTCTCTACTCTTTGAATCATTGCTGGACGTCTCTATGAACAAATTGGGAGAGGCTCGGTAGCAGGTCTGGGTGCAGGGTGAGGGGGAACCATGTTTTCTCCCTGCATGATAAAAAAACCAGGAAAATGGTTAGTCCGGAATAATAAAATATGGAAAAAATACCAGTCATATGGAAAAGGAGTCAAGAAGCCTTCGTGACAGGTCTGCAAGTAGGCCTCAAAATATGGTTCGGGATGACTGTATCCTGTGAACCAACCCTACGCAGAAGAGGGCCACATTTCTATGGCCTGTGGAGCATTGACCAGAAAACTGCGAACCAGGATGCTCCGCGGAACCTTAATCCCAGATTTAAATAGTTTGGTTCAGAAGGCTTAAGAAATTTTCAAAGATTTCAGTCCACGGAGCATCAAAACCGTGGAGCGAGTTCCTACGCAACCCATTGTGAGTTACTTTTTAATTAATTAAATGTATTGGTTCATAGTTGGGAGATTGGTCCATGGATGAAGGCGGCCACGAATGAGGAATGGTTCGTGGAAGAAGCAGCTGGTTCGTGGACGAGACATTTCTCGAAGGAACGAGCACGCAGAAGCAAAAAAGCGAGAGAGATCTGGTTTCGCAAAGAATATGGTAAAATAAAAAGGAAGGGCCCCCGTATTTATAGGCGTGGTCCCCTACCGGGTCCACTCCCTTACTACAAGGCGTCCACGTTTCAGGACCACTCTACATCAGAATGGCCTCCCCTTCGTTCCGATCAGACCCCATTCCGATGGGGGACATTTGTAGGGTCCTGAAAAATTCGCAATGGAAAATGAGAATCCCCTTTAATCCAAAAGGGATATTCTACCCAATTTCCCCTAAAAAAATTGGGGAAAGTTGTGGAGAATACTAAAATGAAGGCACAAGCCAAACAGGTCCACAGACCGGTCCAATGATAATGGGTCGCGACCGGTTCTGCAAAGCACCCCCTCCATGGACCACTGCCGTTCGCGGAATAGAGGCAGAGATCCTCTGCGGGCATGAAGTAGGACGGGTGCCAAGCCGGTCCACCATCACAAACCGCCCTAGCCACGGACCGCATCAACCGGCCCGGGCTGCATCCACTGTACTTCGCGGAATGGAGGTGGAACCCTACGCAACCGCGAAGCACTCCCGGATCTAGTTTGGTTTGCATGGGGGGGGGGAGGTGCGTTCAATGCACCCGTGAGTCACGGATTGACCAATTCATTCGTGAACCGGGTATCTGATAATGGGCCTCCAAAAAAGGTGCCGCATGACCACAGATATATCTCTTTCCCCACTCTACAAAAGGAGATCAATGGGGAAGATCCAGAAGAGGCAATTTCAGAGATCGATCAGATTCGGGTGGAATGATTTTGAAGGAAGGAGCTTCGGATTTCACAAACTGCGAAGTACCGGTTCGCGAACTAGAACAGGTATGAAGCTGGAAGTGAATTAATAAGGAACTGAAAACACATAACAACTTGGTGAATAGAAAACCTAAAATAACAAAGAAAAGAAGACCGTGAACCATGGCCCCTCCGCGGATGCACTTCCCATGGACCAGAGAGTTTATGCCCCTTTTCTGATCTGTCGCATCGCGTAGCACTCTCCTATGCGGGTGAAGCCCTGACCAACGAACCCCCGACCAACGCTGCCCTTGGCCGCCGCTACTCGTATGTACCCCTCCGCGTACAAATCTGGTACGCGGGCCAAACCTGAAGTCGCTAAACACCCTGGTTCGTGGGTTTCCTTCCAAGCTGCGAACCACCGTGGTTCGCGGAATTCCCATCAGTCCGCAAACCACCATGGTTCCCGGACGACCTCTCCACCCACGTATCTCCTCCCTATGCGAAGGGCACCACCACTCATACACCTGTGTGGCCCGCCAGATCCTTCGGAGTTCCCATTCCCTAATCTAGATAAAATCCTTCTAATCCAGTCTGATCCTCTATAACCCCCTCATAGGCCCATTCATCAGCCTCGTGCCGAGGCCTCCAGCAGAGTCACTTGACCCATGTGATGTAACCCTCAGGCGCCTCAGCACGCCATTTTGAGTTCACATACCCATGGTAAGCAGGGGAGAAGGGGTTTCCTCAGCCCTTGAGCGGATTTCCGAAGCATTCCTGGGTTCAGATTCCCATAGTAATGCGGAGTTTAAGCCCAGGAGTCCCCTTTCTGCCCCTCCACTTGTTAGGACTGGGGAACTTCTCCCCTCCCTGGGGTGTAGTGAACTACCCATCACAAGGAAACCCCCATGCACCTCCGTACTTCCCCATGGCCATGGACAAGGAAGGGCATAGAGGCGAATGGTGTTTCTCCATCCTTCTTTGGGTCCAAGTCCCTCTCCCGCTGCGCTTTGTCGCCCCGGGCATCCATCTCGGAGTAAGCCCTGACTTCTTGGGATGCTCCATGCGTAAGCCACACTCCACTTCCCATGGACACACCTTTCGCAACGTGATCGTCTGGTCCCTGATTCCTCTTGTTTCTCACACCGAGCATGAATCACGTGGGATTAGGGTAAGCATCGACCATGACATCCTCTTATGGGCATCCTAAGAGTGTAAGCCCCATCCATCCATTGCTATGGGCCTCCTCAGCGTGTAAGCCCCAATCCATTACACTGGGATGCCTCAGAGCATAAGCCCCACTCAATTCGAACTACGTGGACTTTGATTCCCCACCATAGGGATACGTAGGAAGCCTCCAAGAGGTTCAAGCCCGATCACCATCGGACCCCCGGGTCCACATTCACGTCGGTTATCCGACACCCCCATTCGAACTACATGGACTTTTATCCCTATCTCCTAGGCAGGGTATGTAGGAAGCCTCCCCGAGGTTCAAGCCCAACAACCGGTCGATCCGACTATCTACACATCGGTTCGCCGCACCAACCCCGGGCAGCCCGGAGCGTAAGTCCCACTACAACCAAACTACGTGGATTCTGATTCCTATCACAAGGATACGTAGGAATCTCGTACCATGGGTTCGATCCAAACGCTCAAGTCGTTATCTGTCCTCCCTGGATGACAGTAAACTCCAGAGTGCCTGGTCATGAGGCTTTAAATTAGTGTCGTCTCAGTGATTCCAGACTCCTCGGGGTCATTAATCCAACGAGGGATGGTAAACCATAGGCATAAATGATTACGAAACCATGCGTCCAGCTGACCCTTGCCAACCAGGATAAATCCATGGATACTATGCTTGGGTATAAACCGAAGATTCGCGAACATATGAATACGTCTTAAATCTATAAGAGAGTTTCAGAAAAAGAAATAATTCCCCCCAAAAGGGTGCGATGATCCCGACTTCCCATCCTCTCGACCAATGTGAGTTCTTAAGCATCTCTGGTCAAACCACCTAGCGAATGCCAGCCTTTGGAAAGCAGGTCCATGTATTACTGTATATAGAACCGTTGGGCGTTTCGAGGTGAAAACGGGGCATCCAATACGAGTGATTAAGAAGAACCCAATCTTCTTTAATCAACTGTTGGGTAGTGCACGTTTCTTCCCCATGACCTCGTCGTGCACAACGAGACAAACCCAAAACCCTAAAACCCCCTAAAAACCATAAAAACTCTAAACCCTAAGAAACTAACATGCCAAATAAAAATACTAAAAAATTCCTAAAACATCTAAAATACCAAAATCCCCTAAAAATATATATATAATTTATAAAAACCATTAAAAATAATTGGAAAACCCAACAAACTAGATGTCGCCTAAAACCCTAAAAAATCCACACCCCATATAAAATCTTTTAAACCCCTTAAATCTCTATAAACCATAGAAAACTATGAAAAAATTCCATAGAGAATTCCAAAACCACTACTAATTCTATTGAAACCAAAAATCCCTTAAAACCCTAAAAACCACTAAAACCCCTAAAAACAACTTAAAACCCTATAAAACCTAAACACCCTAAAACCACTAAAAATAATTTAAAACATAAAATCCCCTAAACCCTAGAAATACTAAAAGTAGTAAATAATCACTAAAACACTAAAAACAATAAAAATCATTAACACCCATAAAACACTAAGAAAACCTAATAACCATAAAAATCCTTAAACCCTTTAAATCTCTAAAAACCATAAAAACCATTATAGTCTTAAAAACCCCTAAAAAACTTAAAACCCTAAAACCCCTAAAAATAAATAAAACCATAAATACCCTGAAGGAAACTAAAAACCATATAAAATTTAAAACCCTAGAACCCCTAAAAACCCAAAAACCCAAAATTGCACTAAAACCACCAAAAACCTCTAAAAGGCCGTAAAACTCCCAGAAATTCCCTAAACAACCTAGAAAACACTAAAATTACGAAACAACTCTAGAAAACACTAAACCCCCCTAAGATACCCTAAAAACCCATAAGACCCCGAAACCCATAAAAAATTTTAAAAGACACTAAAACATCAATAAACTCTACAAGACCAAAAACTACCCTAAAACCAGATAAAATATTTTGAAACCCCTAAAAACCCTAATTAGACATAAAACCCCCAAAAACCTAATGTTCCACAAAAACCCTAAAAACCCATAAATATCCCTAAAAACTCTAAAAACAGTAAATGCCCATAAATACCCTAAATGACCCAAAAACCGCTAATGAAACCTGAAGTCCAAAAAACGCTAAAGAACCATAAAAACCCTAAAAATATTAAAAACCCATAAAACCCCTAAAAAACACTACAAATCCCTAGAAAACCATAGAACACTGTAAAAGACCCTAAATCCCTTATAACCCCAAAAATATCCAAAAAACCCCTAAAATCATAAAAGCCCCTAAAAAAATAAATGACTCTAAAAATGTACAAAACCCTAAAACCCCCTAAAACCCTAAAAGTCCTCAAAACCACCATAAACCCTTTATAAAACCCTAAAACCCCTAAAACCCTAAAAAACACAAAAACGATAAAAAACTATAAAAACCCCTAAAATTCTAAAACTAGTAAAAACGCTTAAAACCCAAAAAAAATCCCCTAAAACACCTAAAAACACTAAAAACCAAAAAAACCCAAAAAAACCCAAAAACCCCATAAAGGACCTTGAAAATCCAAGAAATCACTAAAAACCCTAATGTACCTAAAAACTTAAAAAAAATAGAAAAACCTATAAATCTTAAAAGCCCATAAAGCCCAATAAACCCCTAATAGACCCCAAAAACCCAAAAGAGAACTAAAAACCCCTAAAACTATGATATATCCAAAAAGCCTAAAAAAATATATAAACCTAAAAACACTAAAAGACAATAAAAGATGATAAAAAGCTGAAAAAATCCCAAAAGTTACTAAAGGACCCTAAAAACCAAAAAATCCAAAAAATATAAAAAACCTATAATCCTAAAAATCGTAAAACCCTAAAAAAAACCCAAAAAGCCCTAAAAACACTAAAATGAATTATATCCCAAAAATATTTAAAAACCATAAAACCCTTAATAGCCTGAAACCCTAAAAACCTAAAAACCCAGAATTGCCTAAAAATTTTAAAACCCCCTAAAATAATTAAAAATTAAAAAAAATTAAAACCCTAAAACCATAAAAAACTAAAAACCCCTAAAAACACATAAAAAACCTAAGACCACTAAAACCCAGAAACCCCATAAAATATGGAAAAACGAAAAAAACTAAAAATAAAAAAAAAACCCTAAAACCCTAAAAAATTCAAAAATATAAAAAAACAAAAAAAACCCACAAAACCAAAAAAACATAAAAAAATTTAAAAACCCTAAAACATAAAATAACATAAAACCCTAAAACATATAAAAAACCTTAAAACCTCTAAAAAATAAATATATAAAAAATCATAAAATCCTCTAAAACACAAAAGGAATCCTTACAACTATAAAATGCTAAAAACCCCTAAAACACAAACAAATATAAAAAACCCAAAAACCCATAATACCCCTAAAAATAATGAAGAAAAAACACACACTAAAAACCAATTAAAATTCTATATAACCCTAAAATCCCCATAAAACCCTATATATTACCTAAATGATCCTTAATTACATTAAAATCCCTAAAACCCCTAAACATACCAAAAAAAAATAAAGTTCCTAAAAACACAAAAACCCAAAATCGCCCTTAAAACTGATAAAAATATTAAAAATCCTACATAAAACAAAAAAAGTTAAAAACCCAAAAACAACCCTAAAAATTTTAAACCACTATAATGCCATTAAAAATACAAAAAATTGCTACCAACCCAAAAATCCCTATTAAATCCCAAAACACTTAAAACCCTAAAACCAAATAAAAACACTAACAAATCCCTATAACTCCCTAAAACTCTTCAAATCCAAAAATCCATAAAATATCTTTAAAAGAGTAAATATCTCTAAAAACCATAAAAACCCAAAAATTCCTAACAAACCCCTAAAAGCCTAAAAACATTTAAAACCCTAAAAACCGTAAAAATCACAAAAAATCCATAAAATCCTAAAACACTAAAAATCCTTGAAAACTATAAAAACCAAAAAACACCTGAAAAACTCAAAAAACCCTAAAACCCTTCAAGAAAATAAAATACTAAAACCCCAAAAGGCTCTTAAAACCCATAAAACCACAAAGACCCATAAAACTATAAAACACCTAAAACTACAAAAAATCCAAAAAACCCTCAAAACCCTAAAAGACACTAAACCCCCAGAAACCCGTAAAATTCATAAAACCCCCAAAAACCCTTATGACTCTAAAAACACTAAAAATACTTAACAAATATAAACGAACCTCAAAAATACTAAAAAATACTAAAAAACCCAAAAACCCAAAAAAGACCAAGATAACCTAAATACCCCATAAAATCCCCTAAAATCACTAAAACCCCAACACCCCCCACCAATCCCAAACCCCTTTTAACTCCCTAAAAATCATAAAAAACTTTAAACGCATAAAAACTCAAAAATACTAAAAACACAAAATACCCTAAAAAGACTAAAATAAAAAAAACACCTAAAACCCTTAAATCACCGAAAACCCTAAAACACACTAAACACCAAAAAAATCTAAAATCCCTTAAAATCCTTACAATCTTATAATCTCAAAAAGAGAATAGAATCCCTAAAAAACATTAAAAACCTAAAAATACCTAAACCCTAGTAAAAAAACTAAAAGGCACATAAAAACCTTTTAATGCCCTAAAAACCATAAAACCCCTAAAAACATAAAAACCCTTAATACCTTTAAAACCCATTTGAAAATAAAAAATTACCTAAAAACCCTAAAAAACCTAAAAACTCTAAAAAACCCCATGGAAACCAAAAAAATAAAAATAACCCCTAAAACCCCTAAAAATCTAAAACCCTAAAAACCCCTAGAATCCCTAAAACCCCAAAAAAATCCTTAAAAGCATAAAAGTCACTGAAAATACATAAATCATAGAAAACACAAAAACCTTAAAAATGATTAAAACTATAAAATAACCCTAATAAACCTAATGACACTAAAAACCCAAAAAAATATTAAAAGCACTAAAACACTAAAAAATACCTATATACCCTAAGACCCTCAACCCCTGAAAAAGAAAAAAGAACCTAATAACCCTAAAACCCCTGAAACTCTAAAAACCTAAAATGATCCCAAACCCCTAAAGACCATAAACTCCCTTAAAAATACTAAAAGTCCATAGAAATCCCTAAATACATTAAAACAATAAAATTCCCTGAAACCATAAAAAACTATAAATACCCTTAAAACTATAAAAATCCTAAAACCCCTAAAAACCCATAAAACCATAGAAACCTTAAAATACTGAAAACATGTAGAAACCTTAATCCCAAAAACCCATTAAAACTCTAAAATCCGTAAAAAACATTCAAAACACTAAAAATCCCCAAATACCCTAAACTACCAAATCCTCTAATATACCATAAATAGTTATATAAAAACACTAGAAGATTCTAAAATCCATAAAAAATGATACAACCCTAAAAATCCCAAAAAACCTGAATATTACTAAAACCCTAAAAACACTAAAAAACATAAATCCCCTATAAACCATAAAAGCCGTAAACCCCTTAGAAACCCTAAAAACCCCTATAGAAAAATAGTTTTGCTTTTACTTTCCTTTAATAAAATTTAGGGGGCTAGTTTTACCCTGGCCTCACAACTTCTTTTCCCTAAAAACAAAAAAAAACCTAAAAACCCTTTAAAACATAAAAAAACCTAAAAACCCATGTAGAAAAATAAAAAACCATGAACCGTGAAAAAATCCCAAAAATAATTTAAAACCCCTATAACCCATAAAAAATAACTAAACTTCCCAAAATACCCTAAAAGACTAAAAACTAAAAAAACCCTAAAACCCCAAAAACCCGAAAAAACTCTAAAAAATCCAATGAAAACCAAAATACCTTTAATATCCCTAGAAACCTGAAAACCCAAAAAAATACCCTAAAAACCACTAAAACCCTGAAAATCCCTTAATATCCATTAAAAATTGAGAAAAACATAAAATATTTATAATTCTTAAACTTTCAATCTACCATAACAGATCAAAAAAACTAAAACCCCCCAAACCCCAAATAATCCTTCAAAACCCTAAAAACCCCTAAAACCCTAATAATTTTAAACACACCTAAAATTCATAAATATCCTAAAATCCTTAAAACCACAATAAAATCCTTAAACCCCCTAATAATCCTTAAAACTCATAAAGGACCCTAGAAACCCAAAAAACCCAGAAACCCAAAAAACCCAAAAAAACATTAAAACCCTAAACAACACTAAAACCCCCTAAAACCCTAAAACCCAAAAAACCTGTAAAATAGATAAAAACACATAAAAGACCCAAAAAATACTAAAATTCCCTAAGATAACCAAAAATCCCCTAAAAGTACCCAAAAACCTAAAAACACTAAAATATCATAAAAACCCAAATGGACACCAAAACCCATAAAAACCCAAAAGTCTCTAAAAATACTTAAATAGCATAAAACCCTAAAACACACTAAAACCCCCTAAAAACCTAAAGAACCCTAAAAATTTAAAAAAAACACTGAAAGACCATAAATTATCTAAAAACCACTGAAAGACCCGAAATCCCAAAAGGACCCTAAAAATAATAAAAATATAATGGACCCTAAAACCCCGTAAAACCCATAAAGGACCCCCAAACCCCAATAGGACCCTAAAAACTATAATACCCCTTAAAATACTAGAGAAACCCTTAAAATACTAAAACCCTGAAAACCTCTAAAAATCCTAAAACCCCTAAAAAAGGCCACAAAAAAGCCTAAAACATTAAAAGACCCTAAAACTGTAAGAACCCCTAATAACCCTAAAACACCATAAAACCCCTAAAAATCCTAAACCCCTAGAAACCCTAAAAAATCTTAAAACCCCTAAAAAGACTCTAAAAACCCTAACAAACCCGTCAAACCCTAAGAAACCCTTATCCCCCAACCCAACCCTAAAGTAACCTAAAACCCTAAGAGACCACTAAACCACCTAAAAATCCATAAAATCGTGAAAAACTCTAAGACACACTAAAAAACCCTAAAAACTCTAAAACTACCAAAAACCCTAAATCCCTAAAAACCTAATCAACCATAAAACCTCTAAAACCTCTAAAACCCCTAAAAACCCAAAAAAACCTTAAAATCCCTAATATAACTTGAAGAAAAATACAAACAAAACATAAAAAACCATAGAAACCTCTAAAAACCCTAAAGACACTAAAACCACAAATACCTCAAAAAACACTAACAAAATAAAATCCCAAAAAAATCAAACAAACCAAAAAATAACAAAAAAAACACAAAAACCCCCTAAAAGACCCTAAGCACCTAAAAACCTAAAATGTTCTAAAAATCCTAAAAGAAAAAAAACCCCTATAAAACCTTAAAGATCCATAAAAACCATTAAAAACATAAAAAACATAGACAGAACAAGAAACCATAAAATCAAAAAAAAAAAATTAAAACCATATAAACCCTAAAAACCCTAAAAACACTAAAACACCATCGAAACCATAAAAACCTAAAAACTGTAAAACAACCCAAAAACACCCAAAAAAATAGATAAAAAAATTCCAAAAAACCCTAAAACCTTTCAATCCTTAAATTTCAAAAAACACTAAAACCATAAAAATTCCCATGATAAACCCTAAAACCCCTAAAACACTTAAAATCCCCTAGAAATCCTAAAATCTCTATAAAACCATAAATCTATAATAACCCTAAAACACTTTAAAACCATAAAAACCCATAAAACCATAATAAACCCTAAAGCCCTTAAATATTTAATAAACCACCTAAAACCCTATAAATGCCCTAATTATCTAAAACCAAAAAAACACTTGAAAAACTCCTAAAAACCCTAGAAACCAATAAAAACCGTACAAATCCATAAAAAATACTATGTTCCCTAAAAAACCCAAAACCCCCCTTTAAAAAACTAAAGAACACTCAAACCATAAAAAGCATCAAAATAACTAAAAACCCTAAAACCCTAAAATGCTCAAAAATCCCTAATAACTAAAAACCCAAAAAACCATAAAAAACACAGAAATCATGAGAACCGAAAACCCACTAAAACCCCTAAAACCATAAATCCCTAAAAAACCTAAACCATATGACCTATATCAATATCCATACTATCTACACCCAAAAACCTAGACCCTATACCCTAAACCCAACTAAAACCCACATACCCTACACCCTCAAACATAAATCCTAAACCCTACACCATAAATCATAAACCCAACACCCTAAACCCTACAGCTGAAACCCTATACCTTGCATCCAAAACCCTATACCCTACACCCTAAACCCAACAACATAAACCATATACCCTACACCCTAAACCCTATACCATATACCAAAAATCTGACACCCTAAACCCTACACATAAAACCATATACACTACACCGTAAACCCAAAACTCAACATAATAAAACCTATATCCTACACACTAAACCCTAAACCCTTCCCTCCATACCCTATAACCTAAACCCTAAACCCCAAACCCCCCGCAATCAACCCTATACACTACACCCTAAACCCTAAACCCTACACCCTAAACCCTTTACTCTACAGCCTAAACCATTTACCGTACACGCTAAACCCTATGACCTACAGCCTAAAACCTATAAAATACATCATAATCCCTATACCCTACACCCTAAACACTATACCCTACACAATAAATCCTAGACACTAAACCATAAATCCCAAAACCTACACCCTAATCCATAATCCCTGCACCCTAAACCCTATGTGCAACATCTTAAACCATAAAACATTGGCCCTCAACACTATACCCTACACCCTACAACTAATACCCAAAAACCTAAACCTTATATACTAAACCAAGAATCTTAAACCCTAAACCCTACACCCTAAATTCTAAACCATTACTACTAAACCCAATACCCTAAACCATAATCATTTAACACTAAAATCGAAACACTACACCTTGATCGAGAAGCTCAACACCCTATACCCCATACCCTACACTATAATCCCTAAACCCTACTCACTAAACCCTATAACCTACACCCAAAATCCTAAACCATGCACCCTAAGACCAATACCCTACACCCAAAAAAATAAACAATACACCCTAAACACTATGCGACACACCCTAAAAACTAAATCCCATATCCTAAACCATATACCCTACACCCTACACCCTACCCCACAACCCAATAACCTACACATTGAACCCTAAACCCTAATCCCTAAACACTTGAACTAAACCATAAATACTAAACCCAATACCCAACACCCTAAACCCTAAAATATATTACACAAACCCTATATTATACACTCTAAACCCTACACCATAAACTCAGTACCCTACACCATAAAACCAAAACATTTCCTCATAAACCATATACCCTACACCCTAAACCCAAAACCCTATAGCCTAAACCAAATACCCAAAAACGTAAACCTATCTATCATACACCATAATCCCTCTAACCTACACCCTAAACCCCAAAACTTACACCCAAACCCCTATATCAAACAATGTCAACCCCAAACCATACCCCCTAAACCCTATAATCTACAACCTAAACCCCATCCCCTACACCATAAACCCTAATCTATACAATGAACCGTAAACACTACAACCTAAACTCTAAACAATTAAAAGACTAAAATAACCCCAATAAACCAAAAAACCCTAAAAACATAAAAACAACATGAAACCATAGAACCAAAAAACACCATAAAAACATTAAAAACTATTAAATGCACTAAAATCACTATAAATACTAAAACCCTTAAAAAACTCTAGAAACCATAAAACCCCATAAAATCCTAAAAGACCATTAAAACCCTAAAACCCTTAGAAGGCCCTAAAACCCTATAAAACCAAAAAAAATAATAAATAATCCTAAAAGACCCTAAAACCATAAACACAATAAATGACCATAAAATAACCAAAACCCCTAAAATATTCTAAATGGACTATTAATAAAAAATACACTAAGTCCCCAAAAAACCTTAAATGACCTTAAAAAACCTAAACCCATAAAGTACCCTAAAACCCTAAAAACGTAAAGATCCCTAAAAAACCCTAAAAACCCTACAATACCCAAAAAAAATTAAAAACCATAAAAACCAAAAACCCCTAAAACATAATAGTCTCAAGATAACACTAAAAACATAATAGAACATAAACCCCCTAAAAACACTAAAATCATCTTAAATATGCTATTTTTTTTAAAAGGTGGTGCCTCAGTCAAAGACCAAGGCACACTTAAATACGCTAACTTTTTTTCAAGAACATTCAAATACCCTAAAAATCAAAAAAACCCTAAAACAAAAAAAAAACCTAAAAATGATAAAACCACAAAAAACACTAAAAATATTAGAAAACATAAAGACACAAAATCCATAAAAATACTAAAAATCATAAAACCCCTAAAAACCTTGAAACCTTATAAACTAAAAAAACCCTAAAAAACCTTGAAAACTCTAAAAATCTAAAATACCATAAAAACCCCAAAAACAATTAAAGTAATAAAATCATTAAAAAACTAATACCCTAGAAACTCTAACAAATACAAAAAGAACCTAAAAATTTATCAAACCCTAAAAACCACTAGAAATGATAAAAACCCATAAAACCACTCAAAATCCATGAAGACCCTAAAAAAACCTAAAACCCTAAAGATTCTAAAACCCCTAAAACTGCAAAAAATCTCTAAAAGTCCATGAAAATCACTAAAAACATTTTAAAAACCTAAAATAGAAAGAAAACTAAAATCCCTAAAATCCCCTTGTTGACCCATGTAATCATAAAAAACCATTAAAACTATAAAACCCCATGAAACTAGAAAAACCAGAAAAATCCCTAAAAACTGTAAGTATCTTTAAAAACCTTAAATAACCAACAAACCCTAAAAACCTTAAAAACCATTAAAACCATAAATGATGTTAAAAACCCTAAAAAACCTAAAGGACCCTAAGACCCCTAAATATCCTAAAGGTCCCTAAAACCATATAATACACTAATAACCTTAAAAACCATAATAACCCAAAAACCCAAAAAATTTAAAAGGCTCAATAAAAACCAAAAAAAACATAATAGACCATAAAAATCCTAAATCCCCAAAAACCCCATAAATACATTAAAAATACTAAAATAACTTTCAAATACCCTAAAAATAGATGGAGCCTCTTTCACATAGGGAAGATTTACCATCAATGGACAACAAGCTAGCATGCTGGATAAGTGCTTATACCGGATCATTGACAGTAGTGTAATCTCTGATATTTCTGGGTTTACCCTCCCCAAGATCCACTCATACCACAACCCTATTATTATGAAATTCCTTGGGGGGTTTTCAAGGTCACCCCTATTTCGTTTTATGTTCAACAATGCTTGGCTCACGATTCAGGGTTGTAGGGAAATTATCACTAATGGGTGAATGAGCCCTTCCCATGGAAGTCGGTTCTTCAGTCTAGTATCCAAACTTAAAAAAGTTAAAAATATTCTCAAAGAGTGGAGCATGTCATCATTTTCCAAGATGTATGAGGATATTAAAGATGCTGAACTTCAGATTTCATCCCTACAATCTTCCAATCAGCAGCTGTCTTTTCCCTCTTGGGAGGAGTTGTTGGCTCATGTGAGATTGGATGATCTTCTGGACATGAAGGAGAAGCTGAAGAGGAACCAATTCAACATCTGGTGGCTCAAATGTGGGGACTGGAATTCCAATTTTTTTCATCATTTACAATGGGAAAAGAAGGCCAATAAATTCCTGAATTCTGTTCGCTTTTATGGTACAACTTTTACCTATGAGGCGACTATCCCCAATGAGGTAGTGGATTATTTAAAAGAGCTATATACTAATAATGATCGGGATTACTAACTCCCTTTGATAGAATAAATTCTTCTTTGTGTCGGTGACCAGTAAAAAAAAGACTTAACATATTCTCTCTTAGAGGAGGAAGCATGATTTGCTCTGTTTTCTCTAAATATGGAAAGTGCAGCAGGGCCAGATGGCTTTAGTAACAAATTATTTATGTTTTTATGGGATCTTATGCATATAGAAATTACAAAGGCTGTCAGAGAATTCTTCAGTTCCATCTATTTTGCACATGGAACCAATGCAAATTTCATTGCTCTAATTCCAAAGAAAGAGAACACTCTTAATATTGGAGATTTATGGATGGTCGCCATTGGGAACACCATCCCCAAAATTATTAGCAAAATTCTGGTCAATAGGATTGGTAAACTCATAGGGGAGCTAATCAACACCAATCAATTTGGTTTTGTTCTGAGGAGGAAAATTCAGAACTGTTTATTTACATCCTCGGAGGCTATCAACATCATGAAGAAACACTTCAAACATGGAAACATTTTTTTAAAACTGGACATTTCCCCAGGCTTTTGATACCATCAAGTGGAGATTTATCTTCCAAGTTCTATCTAAATACGGTTTCTTGGATAGTATTATCAAGTTGGTGGCATCCATTTTCAATAGTTCTAGAGTGTCGGTGCTTATTAATGGTTCCACCAAGGGTTTCTTCCAATGTTCACGTGGTGTTAGGCTGGGGGACCAAATTTTTGGTATTCTCTTTTCAATTGTAGAAGATTATTTGAGTCGGTTCCCCATTGAACTAATGCCGGTTGGTTTTTTCAATCAAATTAAATTAAGGAAAGACCTTCATGTGTCATCCCATCTACTTTATGCCAGTGATATTCTCTTCTTTGGGCATGTTGACAAGAAGACTTTGTCCTCTATTCAAATGATATTCTGTCATTATGAATGTGTGGTGGGGAAATCCATTAGTTGGAGAAAATACTCTATAGTCTTTGGGGAGGGGATCTTCTCCTCTAGGATGTTATGCATTTTCCTTTCCCTTGGGGTTAAGAAGGAATCATTCTCGTTTGATTTTCTGGGTGTCTCAATGTTTTTGGGGACAAGTCAATAGCAGTTATCTTGAGAACATGGTGAGAAGAATCATCTTACAACATTCTAAATGGAAAGGAAAATGTCTTTTGAAATCCATGAGAGATTGACTTATAAATTCAGTTATTACCTCTATGTTCTCATACACCTTCTACATCCAAAAATGTCCAGTTAACATCGTAAAAACCTTGTAGAAGAAGATTAGAAACATTTCTTAGAAGTGATGTACTAGTGAAAGAAAATTTGGTTCCATGGATTGGAGGTATTATACTAAACCAACTGAGCTGGGTGGGCTTCGAATCAAAGACCTTAGGAGATTTAATGATGACCTTCTTTCCAAATTCACCCAAGGCCTTCTTGATTATAATGATTATGCTTTTGGATTTTTCTGGGAAACGTTTACAAAAAAAATTCTGATGGGATTTCTGGATATTTTCCATCCTCAGTTTGGACAACTATCTGATGCTCTTATGTGGGAATTATAGAGCACCCGATATTGATTGTTTCAAAGCACGCAGATATGAATTTTTGGTCCAACACTTGGCTTTATAGGCCCCCGTTGGACACTGTGGTGCCTACCACTGATTCATGGGACTTATAGATTGCATGATTTACTCATCGACTGGAGGATTTTGAGGTCATCCTTCCAGCAGTCATTTACTTGCAGATTCAAGAATATATTTTTGTTGAAAGAGACACCATAATCTGGAAGCCTAATCTCGTTAAGTAGCTAAATGTGGATGATTTTTATCAGTTGAAATGTCCATAGGGTCCAACTCCTCCAACATGGATTTCTAGATTTATAAGATTATTTATCCCTATGTCCAACTATCTACTACTCTGGAAGCTTTAGAAAAACCAGACTCCACTTCAAGGGAAAATGAAAAGGGCTGGACACAGCTTGGACTCAGTCTGCTTCATCTTTCTTGGAGCTGAGGAATCCATTCAGCACACTTTTCTCCAATGTAGGTGTGCAGCAGCTCTCTGGGAATATTTGTAGATGCTGTTCGGGTTTCCATTCCACTTGAACCGACCATTTTTTTAGTTGCTGGACAGTTTGGTTAACTATGCCTACATTAGGAAGATTTCCAACTTCTTTCATTTTGTAATCACTGCCATTGACTCCTATACTTGGGCTTCCCAGAATGAAATTTCATTCAATAAAAAAACATCCCTCCTTCTATGATGGTGTTGTTATTCTCCATATGACGATTCATGTAGTGTCTCATATCCAATCCGATTCAGTGGAAAATGATGTGAATTACCATATTCTTCTACGATTTCTTGTTGTTGCTGGAAGGTAAAAGAAACCATAGGTTCTTAAGTTCATTCGAAGGATCCCCTTGATTTCTTCCTGTATTGAGGGCAATGTGTATGGTGCAGTACTGGGAGCACCGGGCCCCTCAGGGTGTGGCGGGGTTTTCTGTACCCATCGTGGCTTCATTAAAGGATGGTTTCACCATTTTATTGGGAATTTGTCTGCTCTTGAAGCTGAACACTAGGCCATGATAAATGCGATTAGATTTTACATTTAGTTGGGATGGAATCCTCTCTAGCTTGAATCAGACTCTATGCTTGCGGTGGAGGTCCATAAAACCAAATCAGAGCGAGTCCCTTGGAGGATTATTCCCCAATGGCTGGAATGCCTCACTTCTTTTCAAGGCCTAAACCTTTATGTCACACATGCCTATCGGGAGGCAAACTCGGTTGCGGATGCCCTCTCCAAGTAGGGGATTGTAGAGAGGAGCTCGATATGGTTGCATGCTACCACGCCATGCTGTCTACAGTTTGTGGAGTATGATATGAAGGGTGAGTTGTACACGTAGGATTGAAATCTCCCTTGTAACGTTTACTTGGTTTCTTCTTTTTTAATAATTATCGGGGGACCAGGTTTACCTGGTCTCGAGCCTTCTTTGCCCTAACCCCCCCTAAAATAACAAAAACATTGAAAAAAACATCTAAAACCATTAAAATAACCCTAATCCCCCTACTCCTCATAAAACCCTAACCCCCCCCCAAGCCCAAAAAAACATAAAATTCATTAAAATTCAAAATATACTAAAAATCTATGAAAACCCTAAAACCCTAAATCTCAAATTCCCACAAAAAAACCGTAAAAACATTAAAACCTCAAAAATTATATAAAAACACATAAAATACATAAAATATAATAAAAAACCCTAAAAAATATAAAATCTTTAAAAATATAAAACCCCCCTAAAATCCCCTATGAACACTAAAACCCTAAAAAACCTAAATCCCCTAAAAACCGTTAGAGCACTAAAAACATTAAAAACCATAAAACCCAAAAAACACCGAAAACCCTAAAAACCTGAAGAATCCCTCAAACCCCCAAAAGACCCTAAAATTATAAAATCTCAAAAGACCCTGAAACCGCTATAAGTTTAAAAGACCATAAAACCCATATAAAACCCATAATAGACCCATAAAACACTAAAACACCATAAACCCCCTAAAAATCTCAGAAAACCCAAAAAAATTGTAAAAACCATAAATTATTAAAATCTCTAAAACACCCTGAAAACACTTCTAACCACTAAAAATCCTAGAACCTTTAAAATACATAAAAACCCCAACACTCAAAAAAGGACCTAAAAAACCTAAATATCTAAAACACTCAAAAAACCTAACAAAACTCTTAAACCCTTAAAACCACAAGAACCCCCCAAAAACCAAAAAACAAACAAAAACCCTAAAATACAAAAACCCCATAGAATTTAAAAAACCCCTAAAACCCCTAAAAAACATAAAAAACCCAAAATACATAAAAAATATAAGAAAACTCTTAAAACCCCTAGAAAACCCATAACCCTAAAAAGCTTAAAACACTAAAGAAATCCCAAAAAATCCCAAAAATCCCAAAAACCCTAAAAAGACTAAAGAAACCATAAATTCCCTAAAACACGTAAAAACATAAAACCTTTAAAATCCTAAAACCCTAAAAACACACAAAAACCATTAAAACCCCTCTAAAACTAAAAAAAATGAAAAACCCATAAAAACCCCAAAAACCCTAATAACGGAATAAACCCTAAAAGACCCTAACAACAGTTAAAAACTATTAAGCCCCCTAAAAATCATTAAAAAACTAAAAACTATAAATACCCATAAACTCTAAAAATATTTAAAAATCATAAAAACCCAAAAGAATTTTAGAATCCCCAAAACCCATGAAAACCCAAAAAAATACCTTGGAACCCTAAAAATCATTAAAACCCCTAAAAATCCTAAAAACATGTAGACCAACCTGAAGAAGACAGATAGATTATTATGATGTGCTTTTGGATATTTCAATGTATCATGAAGAAGCTAAAGGATGTAAAATACACAAAGTGCAAGGAATGTACACTAGGGACCTACATAACATACCTTTACATCTAGAAAACAAGTGCTTGTTCTACTCATATAGCCCAGTTCATAGCTCCTATGCATCTGACCTACATTATAGAGCTATGTAGAAGAACTAAATGACAGTATAATTTATGTACACATACGCGAAGAAGCTACGTGGAAGGACTACATGGATGACCTATTCTAAAAAACTCATTTCGAACATCCCCATTCCTTGCCTATAAATAGGACCCTTGGGCACCCCATTTGAGGACTGAAATAGTTTTAAGAACTCTTGAAGCTCTCATTGCGTAGCTCTATCACCCTAGTCCCCCAAATTTCCTCAGGTACCTCTCTAAAACATGGGAGAAAGGAGAATTATATGGGATAAGAATTTTTGAAATCCTTTCATAGTTCGAAACATAAAACATCTGATTAAAGACCCTTATTCTATAAAGAAGAAGATACCTATGAAAGGCATGTTCCTGGTATCTGTTAATTGAATCCCACCCAGAGTAATACCTTAGTCTTTTAGGCTAGATCCAATGAAATTCGATTTAATTTCACATTTAAGGGTTCATTTCTCCATGCCCTCTATCACCGTCTCTATGGCATCTTTCACCATAGGCTCATCCACTTCCACCAGTAGAAGAGAAAGTGTGTGGTTTTTTTAATCTTTCACATCCTCTGGTTTCTCACAATGATAATGAATCATGTGGGATTATAGATTTTTGATGATAACAACATCCAAAAAATCCACCTCATCTATTAAACTAAGATAACTCTGATTCCTACCATAATTGGGATATGTAGAAATCCTTCACCCAAGGCTTGAGATCACTATATATCCTCTTCAGGAATCCAACCCTAATTCCATGAATCGGTGAATCCTCATTAGGATTAAGCTCCTAATTAAGCCCCCCTAAATCTCTATGAGTCCATACATCTCTCATGGACATTTTTATAAGGTAATACTATTAATGAGTAAGCCCTAACCTATTTCTCTCAAAGAGTCATACACCCTAGAGTGACTTACCAAACTACATGGTCTTTGATTCCCATCCTGGTATGATATATATAAATTCTCCCTATGGTTCAAACCCAACATTCCAAATCTACCATGTCTTCATAGGCCATATTCCCAAAGGGGTCTAATCCATCTTGGAAACTTATATCCTTTATAGGTTCCTTGGGCTACTTAGGCATAAGTCCCACACCAATCCCTGACTAAGAACTTTTCTCTTAGATGTCCTTACCATATGGAATTAAACAATATGGTTATGTCCTTATCACACGACCTTAAAAGGTTTGATGTTTCCTATAAAGTGCCAATGAACTATGAAGGTTCTTATTCCTTTAATAATGATATGTAGGTAGCCCATTTGTGGGTATGATCCTAACATCAAAAAAACTTTCGTCTCTTTAGATGACAATAAATTCCAGAGTGCTTCACTGAGTGGCCTAAAAACCAATATTATCATAATAAAAGTTAAAAGAATATCCAAATAGTATATGAGAGGATACCATTGATGGATAAACGTGAATGAATGTGGATATATCCATTTATAAATAAACTAGAATACATATGGTTGATTCTAAATTTTACACATGCTTATAATTGATTGTGAATTTCAAGGGAAACCTATGTTACACATGGTAAATTAATAAGGATTCTTGAAAATATGTTAAATTTATAAGAGTCCCATAGTAGGAAATAATTCACCCAAAAAGGGAGTGATGAACACGACCCTCATAATCTCGACCAATGTGAGTTCTAAAGTATCATAGGTCTAAACTTAACAAATTCCTGCTTTTGGAAGGCAGGGACCTTTGGATAAAGAATCATTAGATGTTTCTAGTCTATAAATATATCCAATGGAAATCATCATGAAGTATTGATTCGTAATAGGGACACACAATCCAGGAGAAAAAAAATCCTAAAAATATCTAAAACCCACAAAAAACCAAAACCTCTAAGATACCAAAAAAACAAAAACCCTAAAAGATGCTAAAAACTCTTAAACACTAAAAGATCCTAAAAACCATATAAAACCCTAAGGGACCCACAAAACCCCCTAAAATTCCCTAAAACCCTAATAAAACTAAAAACCACTAAAACCCCTTAAAACCCAAAACAACCATCAGAAAATACTAAAAACTAAGAAACCCCAAAGAAAACCTTATAAATTCCACAAAAACCTAAAAAATATAAAACAATAAAAACAAAAAAAATCATTAAAAACCCAAAAAACCCAATCAAACCAAAAACCCTAAAAACCCTTAGCAACCCTAAAATAACCCTGAAAACCATAAAAACATGAAAACCCTAAAAACCTGAATATCATAAAAAAACTATTAATAACCTAAACACTCTACCCCCCCCCCCCAAACCACAAAAACCAAAAAAATACCCTAAATCTCATAATAAAAGATAAAAAACCCCTAAAACAAAAAAAATTCCTAAATTCCTAAAATTCATAAAAACCCAAAAAACAAAAAAAACACTACGAAGAACGTTGAAACACATAAAACCCCCTAAAATTCTTAAAATCTGTAAAACATTAAATGCCCTAAAACTCCTAAAAACCATAAAACCCCAAAAACCCAAAAAAACCAAAAAAAAAATTCTCCAAACCTAAAAACCACTCAAAAACCCAAAAAAACCCCTTAAAACCCCTAAAGACCCCTAAAAACAATAAACACCAAAAACCTTAAAGTTCTTAATAATACTAAAAACCCAAAAAGACCTTAAAAATATTTAAATACCATTAAAATAATAATGAATCCCTAAAAACCCTTAAAACTCCTAAAAATTTAAAAAAAAACCTAAAAACACTAAAACTTTGAAGACACTTAATACCCTAAAAACACAAAAATTCCCCAAAACCATTAAAAACACCAAAAAACTAAAAAAAACCAAAAAACCAAAAAATAACTGAAATTTAAAAAACCCTGAAAACTCTAAAAACCATAAACCCCCCAAGATACATTAAAAAACCTTGAAATCCCCATAAAAACCCTACAACTAAAATGATCTTAAAATACCTAAACACACTAAGGACCCTAAATTAACATGTAAAACCCCCAAAAAACCGTAAACAATCATTAGACACTCTCAAAACACTAAAACCACTAAAATCCCTAAAACCCTAAAACATTTAAACCCCCAAAAATCAATAAATATCCTTAATAATACCTAAAGACCATAAATACTAATAAAAAACTTAAAATCCGTAAAATAATCATAAAAACAATGAAAAGAATCATGTTGGCAGGCCCGGGAAAAAAGGAAAAAGGCAATGGAAAGGGGAGAGATCTATCCCCTGTCTTTGGTTCAAAGAATATTCCTCGCACGAGGTGAAATTCCCCCTGATACAATAAGGATCATGTTATGGAATTTCCAACATCTTGGGAACTCTCCCACTTCCCTGGCCCTTCAGCATTTTATCTCTTCCTAGAGGCCGATGATTCTAGGAATTATTGAACATATGATTTACTTTGATAATTGGAAGGGCTTCAATTGGGGCTGCATTGGTTACTCCTATAATTCCAATGATTGAAATGAAAGTGGTCTGGATAATTTATGGGTTTTGAAGAATGATGATATTTAGATGCTGTCATTTTACAGTAGTCTTTAAGTCAACACCATATCAATCCACTTGTATGATGTTTCTTTTTCTTTATCCTTTTTTTATGCCTCATGTTCATACACTAGGAGAAGGGTCATGTGGAGGAAGTTGGATCACATGTATGAGTCAATTAATCATAACTGGATTTTCATTGGCAATTTTAACACCGTTTTGAGACTGGTTGAGAAGGTTGGTTTCAACTTCTCCCACCAGGCTGCTGAGGCGTTCTCTCATTGCTTGGATACATGTGACCTTACGGAAGTTCCCATTGCTAGAGCATCTTTTACATGGGGATGGTTCACAGTTAAAGGAAGATAGGCCAGTAAGCTCGATGACTGCTTCTATCAAATTAGTGGTAGATGTATCTTTTTAGATGTCTCTAGGTTCACCCTCCCTAAATTCAATAGAGATCATACCCACCTTATTGTTGATTGCATGGGGGATTTAAAAGTTCATTTCCCTTGCCCTTAAAATTTAATAATGTCTGTATCACGATTCCAGGTTGTATGGAGATTGTTACTAATAGTTGGAATGCCTCCTTTCACGGAAGCCATTATTTTATTCTTGTCTCTAAACATAAGATTATAAAAGTTCTGCTTAAGAAGTGGAGTAGTAAGTCTTTTTCTAAGATGGATAATGATATCAAGGCTACGGAACTTCAGCTTCCCTCCATTAATTCTTCCAATCAGCAGCTGCCCTTGCCCTCTTATGAGGAGATACGGCTTCATGAAAAGTTAGTTGATATTATGGCCTTAAGAAGAAGTTGACCAAAAATCAGTTCAATAAAAAGTGGCTTAAGGATGGAGATTTTAACTCTAAATTATTCCACTGGCTGCATAAGAAAAAGAAGGTTTAGAAATTCTTGCATGTTGTGTGGATTCGGGAGTCCACCTTCACTTTAGATGCTGATATTTCTATCGCTGTAGTGGATTATTTCAAGGGGATGTACACTGATGATGGTGGGAACTACTCCCTTCCATCAATTAATTCCATCCTACCATGTGTTGATGAGAAGAAAAATCAAGCCTTAATGAATGCTCCTCTAGAGGAGGAAGTATGAGATGCTCTTTTTTCTCAGAACATGGACAATAAAGTGGGTATGGATGGTTTTAGCAATAAGTTCTTCATGTTCTATTGGGATATTATGCTTTTGTAAATCCCTAATGGCATAAGAAAAGTATTTTAATCTAGCTCTTTCCCACATGGCACCAATTCAAACTTCATTACTCTTATTCATATGATGGAAAATTCTATTGACATTGGGGACTTTCAGAGGGTATTCATTGGGAACACTAACCCAAAAATCATAATAAAAATTCTCATCAAGTGTATGGGAGAATTTATGGGGGTGCTTATCACCGTAAATCAATTTGGGTTTGTTTTAGGGATGAACATCCAAAACTATTTATTCACAGCCTTAGAAGGCATACAAAACATGAGAAAGCACTTGAAGCATGGAAACTTTTCTTTAAAGATGGATATTTTGAAGGCATTTGATACCATTAAGTGGATCTTCATCATTCAGGTGCTTCAAAAATATGGTTTCTTGGATAGATTCATAAAGATGGTTGCATCCATCTAAAATAGTGAAAGAGTTCATGTCCTTATTAATGGATCCCCTAAGGGTTTCTTCCCTTGACCATGTGGACTAAGGTAATAAGACCATATTTCTAGTATTATTTTTGAAATTTCTGGAGACTATTGGAGTAGATGCCTCATAGATCTTATCTAGGAAGGCCTTTTCAAACCAATTAAGGCACAAAGAGTCCTCCAAATGTCATCTCAACTTTTCTATGCTGTCGACATTCTCCTCATTGGGCAGGATGACAAGCGGACCTTATCCTCGATTTTCATGATTTTCAATCACTACAAATCTATGGTGGGACAATCCATTAGCTGGCACAAATCTTATATTTTCTTCGGGGAGGTGGTTTCTCCTATTGAATGTTACACAATGATTGGTCCCTTGGGGTGAAAGGAGGATCACTTCCCTTTTCCTATTTGGGTGTCCCTATTTTTTTGGGAAGAGTCAAGAGCTGTTATCTTGAGAGAACTATGAAAAAAAATCACCCAATATCTTGCTAAATGGAAAGGGATGTTTTTATCAGAGGCTGAGAGAGTATTCCTCATCAATTATGTTATCACCACTATTTTCACCTATGCCCTCTTTATTTATAGGTGGCCGGTTAATCTCGTCAAATACCTATAGTAAAAGATCAAAAACATCACCTAGATGGGTTGAATTAGTGAAAGAAAACTGGTTTCTATGGATTAGAAAGATTTCACAAAACCAATTGATTTGGGAGGAATTGGCATCAAGGACCTTAGAAGATTTAATGATGCCCTCCTTTCCATGTTTACATGAAATATATTTGGTGAAAATGATAATGGTCTGGGCTTTTGTAGGGAATGATTTGTGCCAAAATATTGTGATGGATTCACAAGTAACTTTCCCTCATCGGTCTGGCCAGTAGTCTGAGCTTCTTATAAGTGAATTATTGAACAATAAAAATGGATTGTCTCAGGGAATTCGGACCTCAATCTGAAATCCACTAATTGGTGTGATAGGCATTTTTTGGATTTTTTGGTTCCCCCTACTGATCATAGAAACATGTTAATTTCTGATCTTATTCATCGACTGGGAGAGTTAGAGGTGATCCTTCCAGTGGACATTCTCATGAAGATTTTGATATACAAATTTTTTGATAATGACGCTTTAATTTGGAAGCCCAATCATGTTGGGTAGCTCACTATGAAGTAATTTTATTGGTACAAGTGTGCTCGGGGGATATCCTCTATAGCATGGTTTCTAAGCTTCAGGAGACCCTTCATTCCCCAGGCTAATCAGCTAATACTTTGGAAAAATTGGAAGAATCAGCTGCTGCTCCGGGATCAACAGAAAAAGGATAAGCATAGACTGTCCTTGGTTTGTTTCCTTTGTCTTTACGCTAAGGAATCCATATAGCACACCTTTCTCCAATGCATGTTCGTAGTGGCATTTTGGGACAACTTGCAGAATTTTTTCGGGTTCTCAGTATGCTTGAACAAGACGTTCCTTGCGCTGCTAGACAACCTTGTTAATTGGCCTTTCAGCAAGAAGGTCTCCAACTTCCTGCTCATCGATGTTATTGCGATCATTTCTTATATTTGGGCTGCCCATAATGTGGTATATTTCAACAAGAAGCGACTCTCCTTCCATGGTGGTGTCGTGACAATTCATAGGGAAATTCACGAAGTGTCTCATGTTCTGAAAGATTCGATGGAAAATGACGTTAATGATCTTATTCTTTTGTGGTTCTTAGAGTTTTTGGCAGGGTAGAAAACCTCAGGTTCTCATGTTCATTCGCTAGATCCTCCCAATCTCCCCATGGATTAAGGTTAATGTGGATGGTGCGGCATTGGGAGCACCATCTCCCTTAGGATGTGGTGGGGTCTTTCACACTTATCATGGTTACATCCAAGGTTTTTTTCACCACATTATTAGTAATGGTTGTGCCCTTGAGCCCAAAGTTTGGGCTACGATAAAGGTGATTAAATTTTCAGTTAATTTTGGATGGAGACTTCTATGGCTTGAACAGGACTCAACGCTCACTGTTGAGCCCCTTAGGAAAAAATTTGGGAGAGTTCCTTGGAGGATTCACCCTAAATGTATGGAATTTCTTCCCCATTGTCAAGGGTTGAATCTTAATGTCACCCATGCTTACTGACAGGAAAACTCAGTTGAGGATACTCCTTCCATGTAGGAAACCATGGAGAGGTGTTCGATGTAGTATTTTGTCACACCGTCTTTCTGCTCATGGATTGTGGAGACTGATTTGAAGGGTGAGATGCACAGCCATTTTTTTAATCCATCATTATAGAGTTTTGTTGTTTTTTTCTTTTATAAATTTGGGGGGACCAAGTTCACCTGGTCTCGATCCTTCTTTTACCTAAATCCCAAAAAATCTATAAAACCCTCAAAAAAGACTTAAAACCTCTAAAATCTAATAAAATCCCCTAAAAAACCCTAAACCATAAAAAACACTAAAAACGCTAAAAACATAAAACCATAGAAACAATAAATACCCATTAAAATCCCAACAAACCCAAAACACATTAAATCCCCTATGAACCCTAAAATACTTTAGAAACCCTAAAAACACTAAAACCCCTAAAAAGACTAAAATTTGTTAAAACATTAAATAATAATAACAATAATAATACACTTTTGAAACCCTATACCCATTAATGATCCCTAGAAGTCCCTTGAACCCTAAAAACCCATAAAAACCATAAAAACCATAAAAACCAAAAAAACACTTAAAAATTTTTAAGGACCCTAAAAACCAAAAAACACTAAAACCCATAAAACTCTTCAAAACCCTAAAAACCCATGAAACCCTAAAAATCCCAAAAACATAAAAAAACCAAAAAAACCAAAAACCCTAATATACCCAAAAAATACTAAAATTTTAAAAGGCCCTAAAACCTGAAACCCCCCCACAAAACCCCTAAAAATGCATAAAAATCCCACAAAACCCTTAAATACCATAAAACCCTAAAAGACTCTAAAACCCCAAAAGGATCCTAAAAACACTAAAACCATTGTAAAAGAACCTAAAAACCCTAAAAATCCTAAAGGGACCTAAAACCCATAAGTCACCTAAAGGACTCTAGGAAACCCCAAAAATCCCTAAAGAACACTAAAAACCCCTAAAGGACCCTAAACCCCCAAAAGGACCCTAAAACCACTAAAAAACATAAAAATATTAAAATACCCTAAAACCCCAAAAAGACCATTACAACCCCCAAAAACACTAACACCCCTAAAAACCCTAACGGAGCCTAAAAACCCCAACCCCCCAAAAGACCTTAAAAACCAAAAAAACCTTTAAATGGCATAAAAACCACTAAAACACCATAAAATACCATAAAATCTCTAAAAAAAATTATGTTACCCTAAAACACCCTAAAAGTACCTAAAAACCCTAAAACCCTAAAAATGCTAAAAACCCTTAAAAACCCCTAAAACCCCAAAAAATGTAGAAACCCCTAAAAACATTAAAATATAAGAATTTATATAGAACAAAAATAACACCCCCACCCAATACCTAAAACCTCATAAAACCTTAAAATCCCCTAAAAATTATAAAAACAGGAAACCCACCTAAAAACCCCACAAACACATAAAAACCCATTGAAACCCTAAAACCCCCAAAAACTATAAAACCTAAAAAAATCCTAAAACCATAAGGACGAAAAATCCCACAAAACATTAAAACCCCTATAAAACCTAAAAAACATGAAAAACCCTAAAATTCCCTAAAAACACAAAATACCCTAAAGACCCCTATACATCCTAAAAAACCTAAAAAACTAAAAAAAAAACCTAAAACCCCTAAAAACACATAAAAAACCCCAAACCCCCTAAAATAACCTAAAAAATCCTAAAAGTCCATAAATACCATATAAAACCCCCTAAAATTACCTTAAAAATATTTAAACACCCTAAAATCACAAAACCTCTACAAATAAGAAGAACCATAAAAAAAACTAGAAAAACTAAACAACCCTCAGACCCACCAAAACACTATAAAAATATAATAAAACCATAAAGCCCATAAAAAACTCTAAAAACATAAAGAAAACTTAAAAACACTTATCTCCCAAAAATACACTATTTTTTTGGAATACCCCAAGAAACACTAAAAACTAAAAAAACCGAAAAAGTCCAAAAAAACCTTAAACTCCAACTAAAACCCCAACACCCCAAAAAACCCTATAAACCCAAAAAAGTAAAAAATAAATCAAAAAATATAATATAAAAAACCTTAAACCCTCAAAAAATGTGAAATCCCTAAAATATAAAAATCCTTATGAAAACACTAAAAATGATAAAAATCCTAAAATCCCGAAACCCTGAACCCAACACCATACTCCCTAAACACTAAACCCAAAATTCTACACCCTAAAAACTATTCCCTACACACTAATACCTATACAATACACCATAAACCATATACCCTACTCTATAAACAGTAAACCTTACATTGTATCTCCAACACCCGAAACCCTATACCCTTCACCCAAAACCATATACCATATATCCTAAATGCTAAACCCTACACCTGAAATCATATACTCTACACCCTAGACCCTAGACCCTAAACCCTACTCTATAAAAACTATATCCTATACTATAAACCCTAAAACATACACCCTAAATGCTAAACCCTATACTATATAACCTAAAACCTCAATCTTATATCATAAACCCCATACATTACACCCTAAACCATATAACCTACACCCTAAACCCAGAAATACATTCTAGACCCTATAACCTCCACCCTAAACCCAAAATATCAAATCCTAATCCCTATACCCTATAATGTAAATCCTAAACCATATACCCTAAACCCTATACCCTATATGCTAAACCCTATACCCATTGCAAAAACATTGAATTATACAAACATAAATATAGTAACATATAATAATGTTATTGGAAAAAATGTGTAATTCCAATATATATTATGTTTTGTTAATATATATTATAGACATTGAAAATTATATATATAAAAAATTATATCTAATGAAATTAAGTGGTTTATAACCACATATCTATAATGAAAAATTAAATATATTTTTATATCATATTAACACTAACAATTTTTTTGCCAACAAATGAATGTTTCATTATTAGTTAAAAATATTAAAAAACCTATTATGGTAATGAAATTTCATTTTAATTAATCATTATATGAAAAAAAATATTTAATCAATATATATATATGTGTGTATATTCATAATTTATCAAAAAATAATAATTATGTGTTGAATTATTTTTTTTCAATTTAAATGGTTTTATGTAATAATATGTAAATATATATATAATATAGTTGAGTTAAAATATTTTTAATCTATAATTTGATAAGATTTAATGAACTTAAATATTTATATATACAATAGTACAAAATTATTTATTAGAGAACATATTTAAGGATAAAACATTAATTTATGAAAAATAATGTTCTTTGATGATTCCATGACTTAATGAAATGTACTATTTTTAGTAATATAATATTTTAATTAATCATAGTTATTTTTATATTTATTAATTTTATAATAATATTTATAATTCCCAATAGAAGAAAAAACCCTCCACGCAAATAACCACTTCCATAAAAACACCTACCCTTACATTTGGTAACATGAAAAACCTAAAAAACTGGTGAAATCCATCTCCATGAGTTCACACACCATTCCCAATAGAAGTTTGAAGTAACTAGTTCAATGCTTCGCCATTATTCAATTCCTAGATTATTAACCCCTTGTTCATCTACCATTATTACTCATCCAGACCACCCCCTTCTCATCATCTCTTATAAATTCCCCTCAAAAAATTTCACCTGCAGTAAGTGATATCTATTTTTAGTGATTACATCCTTATGGTACAAGTTTTTTATTTTTTTTAAAAATAGTCCTAAGTTCATAGTTATTTAATAAATATTTAAATACTTGATTAATCTTATAGAGAGATGGAGGATCATAAGGAAATTTAATAATACTCTTGTCGAATCTCAAGCATTCGTTGAAAAGGGAAACTAATATCACATAGGGTAAATGTTCAGAGTCTATAAATATTTTAAATGGGACATGGAATATATTTTATTATAAATACTTGTAGTATATGATTTTAAAAATTTATTTCACTCCCCACCTATGGACTTAATTATTATATCAATACCATTAGTTATGTATATAGTTGATTTATTCCTTGCCTTTCTCACATGAAATCTTGATTTAAAGGGAATTATTTTTTATTTAACGTTTACTCTATTATAAATTATGGTCTTGAATTGATTAATTATTCATAGTTTTCTTATGTTAAGGTTCCATTTAAAAATAATTATTGAAAAATAATTAAAGCACATTTAACTTATGATATTTAATTATATACATGTATTTACCAAATTGGTTATTAAAAATTTTCTTTTCACCAATGTTAAAGCACGCTTCATTATAGATTTTGGAACTAATTTTTCCTGGATGACAAGTTAAGATCCAAACATTAGAGTCATGTTTTTTGAAACATAACCTATTTTTATATTCTCTTTAGCCATGATTTTTTCCCATTACATTATTTTATTGTTTTTTCTAGTTTTTTATATAGACTCATTATGATGAGATTTAAAATATTCAAAGAAATCCCATATCATGGATGTTAAATATATTATTATACATTCTACAAGTTAATTTTATATATAATATGGGGGTTATTTGAATATTTTATAATTATATAATTGTATTCATACCTCCTTTAAAATTGTTTTGTTTATGGAAATTTAATTAACATGTTTATTTCTATAGATTTTACATTTTTTATTATAACAATTTGAAGAAATAAAATTATGATTTTTATTAAGGTCTCTTTCTATACCTTCTCCTCAAACCTATGATAGACCTAGGGTGTGATTAAAAATAATTGTCTAATTTTTTATAAGATGCATCACTTTTCTAACTATTAAAAAAATAATTGACTTTTGTTCCATTTTTAATAAAAATTTCAATCAAATATTTAAAAATAATACAATCTGTTAGTAAAATGTTTTTTTATTATAAAAATTTTAAACACATAAAAATAACTTTATATGAGGTTTTGTTTGATATCACTCATTAAACACTCTTTATACCACTCATAACTCATTATTTGAAGCTTGAAATAATATGTGGTGTTTTATTTATACATGAAAAATATCCTAAACATAAATTTATAAATAAATGACCTAAATAAGTGTCATATAAAAAAATTTTAATAGGAAATTGGGAATCCTACATATAGAGGCACATATCAATGATAATTTTCTAGTATATGTGATGTCCCAAGATAAATTTTATAATTACTATAACACAAAACCTAAAATAAATTATCCATATTGGGATAATAGAAAATCTTTTTCCTATAATATTGGACATACAGTTTTTTAGTTTTGTAGGATTGGTTTCCAAAATATCACATGCATTTCATTTTGATTCAAATTTGAATCATGGAAAATTAATACATTTTCTATAGGATTATGTAATTTTATAATTTTTTATTTATTTACATATTCCATAATTATGCCAATTATTCACATATAGATATTGGTGGAAAGAATAAAAATAAAAATACCCCTCCCTAATTTCAATTTATTTGGGAATCAGATTAGTTATTATTGATGTTAAGAGATATAAATCATGTTATTTGTTATATCTCTATTTTATATAATATGTTATTTGGGAATAAATTTTTTATTTATTATTCAAAACTAGCATCTCACCTATTTTTATATTATTATTAATATTATTTTTTCTATAAATGGGTAGGAATGGTTTATAATTTTTCAAACAACACTAATTGAGAAATGTTAATATCACATATTACTTATGATAAGTGATTTTTTATATGTGTTTTCAGATTATTGTAGTAAAAACCACTAATTTATAAATTACCACAACACTTATTACTTTTGATAAGTGAATTTTATATTCTTTTTTGAATATTTTGTGTAAAATTGAGTCAGGATATAGTTTATAAGAAAGAGTTTCAAAATATAGCCAAAATACTATTTGTTTCTCTTTGTTCTAAAAATAAGAATTATCAGACACAAATAATTGGGAAATTATAATAAAACATATTTACTTATGAAAAGTGATTTCATATATTCATTTCCAAATAAGTGTTTTCAAATAGAGAAATAATATATTTTTGGACCATTGGTTTTGAAATTAGATTTATCCAACACCCCTAATAAATAAATACTATTAAAACATACGAATTTTTTATGTAATGTGAAATATAAACTTTCAAATAATTTTTTCATACACCATTAATTTAAAAATTCTCATAATAATTGTTAATTATGAATATAGATTTTGTATTTGTGCTTCCAGATTTATTATTGAAATGTTTTATTGATTCCACTTGTTTCAATAGCCCCCTTCTAGGATATAAGTGTAAATTGTTTTTTTCAAAAATAGAACAAACACCAATTAATTATTTTAAATTCATATCATAATTTTTATTTTCCATATGTAGTTTACAAATAAGTTTTTTTTATCAATGCAATAATATGGTTTTTTCTCTGGGTTCTGAAAATTTTATTAGAATGTTTCCAATAATTATTATTTTTGTATGTATAGATATACAAGTGAATGATATGAATATTTCCATTTATTATTGAATTAATCAGACTACCAATGAAACTATTTTTATTTAATATGTAATGGTTTATTTCTTATCTCTTTCCACTCCATTCTTAGTAAATGTTCCACTCAGTAATTGAAAATATAGTTATTCTAGGTATGTTTGGGGACAGAAAACTTTTTTCAATTTTTATTTAATTTAATTTTATATTTTTTCAATTTGAATAATTAAAAAAAATTTAAAATAAACATAGAAAATTAAAAATAGGATTTTTTTTTCAAAACCAAATTCAGTACTAACAATTTTTTAAGGGTTTTTCTAGATGATTGTCCATTAGTCTCCTATTTATTATTTAAATGTTGTTCTTAATTCAAGAGTTATAATGGTCAATGTGTTATACTATAAAACTATTAAAAATTACTTTTATATGAAAATTAGCTACATTTTTGTGTTTAATTTTTCATTCTATTGTTTATTTTGACTTGAAGATATATTCATTATATATAAGTTATTTTTAATTAAAATTAATGAATATAAAAATTCACCAAAGAATTTTTGAAATTACTTCACACACTCTAGTTAAAAAATGACATTTTTTGGACCACCATAACCATTTATGCAGACAACTTCTCCTTAGCACCAACAATATTGTAGTAGTAACTACTACATGAGATTCACATCAACCATCATTTTTGAAATTTTAAAAAATGATCCTATAGTAACATAAAAACCTATTGAAATTGAATTCCAAAAGTAGAATCAATGTAACTACCACTTGAATATAATCAAAATACTGTAATAACTAAATAATTTACCCACATTCATCTCAAAACATGAGCATTTACATGTTAAGGTTTTCTAAGAAACTAGATTCCACCATGAGTGAAAAGTAAACTGCTGATTTCAATCTGATGCACTCCAAATAGGAAGAGAAAAATAATTTGTTTGAATATTTCATTGTTTCTCGGTTTTAGAGGGTCAAAAATAAATGAATTATAATTAATATGGAAACCCTTGAAAAATGGAAAAACTACAAAAGAAGACATATCAAGATTCCATATACTTACAAGAAGTCTCTACATATTAAAATAAATAGATGTTTACATTATAAGAACAAGAAAACTAATAAAAAATATAGTAATTTGGTCATGAGTCATTTGAAAAAAAATTAGTATATATTTTTTGTTGTCATGTTTTATTGAATTATTCAGTTTTATATACTAAAATAGGTCATATTTTTTACCACTTACATACTTCTGTTGATCCATTATCATCTCTTACTATTTAACAGGGTATCTGGGATTTGGACGAAAACAACATAGACATATTTTCAAAGACTTATATTGATGATCTGAGGGAAATTTATTTTTCAAGTTTACATGATGGATATTTAAATGTTTCCATGTTTGTGGATTTCAATGTTTTTTATTATAATATTTTATGTTTCAAAACTGAAAGTTTTACTACTTTAAGGATATGATTTTCCTAGACTCAGATTATGGGTTTTCATATTAAAGGTTGAGGGTCTATATGTTTGTAGGAATATATTTTTTTCTAGTTTGGGTTTCCATGTTATTAGTTACAAATTAATGGTTTTATAGTTTGTTTATTATCTAGTTAAAATTTAAATTTTTTTAGATATCAGTTTATAGGTTCCATGATTGTTTTTTAATTTTTGTAGGTGATAATATTCTTGTTTATTGGCTTAAAGGTTTATAGTTTTTATAGTTTCATGTGTACAAGTTTTTTGTTTTACACGTTTTCTAGTTATGGTTTTGTTATTTTATGAATTATTGTTAACCTATTTTCAGCTTGAAATATGAAGGTTCATAGGTTCAAGGATTGTAATTTTTAATGTTTATAAACAAGAGGTTATAATTTTTATGGTTTCAAAAACACTTTATATAACTTCTCATGTAAATAGGTTTCAGGCACTAGGTTCTTAATTTGGTTCTTTATAATTTTCTATTTTCCAAGTCACGTGATTGTCGATTCTTCAATTTTTCATGTTACATGTCTATATATTAAAGTTTTGGAATTATCAGGTTTGTATTTTACATGTTTAATAATTATTTTCATGTATACTCAATATTTTAATAATTACGTCTTTTATGTTTATAAGTTTACAGGACTGAAAAATTAGAGAGTAATAAGTTACATGAATATATTAGAAATATATATGTCAACAGTTTGTTGGCCTCTAATTTTTCATGGTTTTGTTTAGGTGGATTATTGGGTTGTTCATTTTTGGGGTTTTATAGATCACATGATTTTTGTCAGATCCATGTAGTTTTACAGGTAACAGGTTTACAAAACATATGAGTTATATGATTATAGGTATGTAGGTTTATGATTTCATGGTTATATGATTTATTATTCTATGTATTCAAGGTATATGATTCTAGTTAAGTATTTTCATGATAAAGGTTCTAGGTTTACATGTTTTTAGATGTTATTTTTTCATGGTCTATGATTGAATATTAAATAATACATGATCCCAAATCTATGAATTAGGAGGTTATATGTTATTGGTCTTTATTTTTAAAATGTACAGGTCTTAGGTTTTAGGATATTGTCATGAATATTACTAATATAATTAAATGGGTTTACAAGATTATAAGTTTTTATGTCTCGTTAATTTATAGTTTTATAGAACATGTTTCAGTTTGATAGTAGTTTTTTATAAGTTTTTATTTTTTTAATTATTCAGATTGAATTCTCATAAGTTTGTAAAGTTGTTGATTTGTAAGTCTATAAATCCATGGGATAAGGCATGCACGTTTAAAGGAATCAAGTTATAATTTTTTAGGTCTATAGTAATGGGGTTTTCTAGGTTTTTATAAATATATTTTATATGTTTAAATTTATAAGTTCACGTTTTTTATGTATTATAGGTTACAATACTTTAGGTTTTCAAATAAAATAGTTTGTTTATCAAATTAAGATAAAAAAATACATATCATTCAAAATTTTATTATGAAAAAGCTTTTCTTATTTCTAGTATACTATCAAACAGGTGATCATTTTCAACCATTTTGGGTTTATTATAAAATAAATTTATTTTCAAACATTTTTTTGAATATCCATTTTATTTATAGATGGCAAAATAGTTTCATAAAATAAGGACCATGAAATTTATTATAAAATTATGATAGAATGTCTTGGATTTTTTGGAATTGAAATATCACCTTAGACCTCAAGTGGTTAGTTTTTGATGAACCAAGAAAGAAACATAACTAGAAAGACCATTCTAATGTTGATCATGTGATTTCATTCATTGTTTGGTGAGTGCGTGAAAAAATGGAATCTCGTGGGATATAGGCTTTTATGAAAAAGGAGGTGGATAGTTATGCGGACACATCAAATGAAAAATACAAAAGACAAGGCCCTTGTATGAAAGAAATTGATGGTCTATGCATGAGTGAAGAAACATGCACAAACCTTGGATGCAACTAGCCTCTTGCAGGAAAAAGGTGATGTTCTTTTGAGGATGTTCTATTTGAAAGCCTAGTGATAAAGGATATAGATGTGTGCAAATAAATTTTTGTTCCCAAGGAGTTTCACACTGACAATCATAGATTTTATCTATAAATAGATTACCACTCCCCTCCATTTGGGAGTATCATCAAAAGAAAAAGTGACACTATACTATGTGAAACTCCTATTATTCGATTGAAGCATGTAAAACTAGTGATCATGGACCCAAAAATATAGTCCATTCACATGACATTCCTCATGTGAGACCAAAATTGACATCGTGTGTAGTGTAGTGATCCTCACTTAACTCTCCCCAAGGATGGTTGGGTACACAAAAAGAACCTATATTCACGCAAACTTGTCCTGCACACAACCCCAAATCTTGTAAGCAACCATAAATCTTGACTCCATCAGTTAACCTTATGTTATATCACCTTATGTATGAAACTTCTCTGAGAAAACCAACCCATTTTCACACAACAAATTCTTTGTATCCTACTTGAAATTCCCTATGACAATAGTGAAACTGTTACCCTACATATTTCTTCCACTCATATGTAATCTAACCCCTATTTCCTATAAGAATATAGAATATATCATTTACCTCATGATTGATCACTCCTCCATGGAAGTTCCAACTCCATGACCCACTAAAAGGCACATGAGTAGTGGTCAACTAAGCCCTATGGGTGAGGAGTGAGTCCCTCCACATCTGAGCTACATGACAAAAAACCTCCAAGATCCATGTCCTAGTCGTATGACATTAAAAATAATGAAAACATCCTTATAAAGTCATTTAAAACTTTATCCTTATGATATTTGAAAAGAACAGGATTCCATGTGTACAATCTTCATGGGAAGCCACCCCCTCCCACTACGGGTTATAGAGATTCACTCCTAGGACACAAAGTTTCACACCCTGAAAACATTAATTTGTAATACTCACACTTTTCTTCCCCTCAAGGAGATGAGACGCCTATAATGGGTAGCTACCATACATAATAACCACACCTATTATCGACATATCTTCACCCTAGGTAGCTTCTATGCATAATCCCCACACTAATCTAAAAATAGAAATCCTCTAGTGAAGGGAAGCTCCTATGAGTAATCCTGACACCATCACTAATCGAAACACCTCTCAGGACACAAGATTCCTCATCACAAGATTTTATACTCCATGGATCATTCCTTTCAAACAACCATTAATTGTGACATTGAACTATGTGGGTTTTGATCAATGTATTCTCAAAAGGTACATAGGATGCCTCCTTGATGTTAAATCCTTACATCGGTAAACTCAAGTGTGACATATTCCCTCATAGGGACCCACCTCTTGGATCCACCTCTTTAGGGTGTTTCGATAGACCAATATCATCTCCAAAAGATGTTAAAATCTCCATGTGACCTGCATCAATGGGGTATTTTTAACTATTAGTAAACTACTTATGTCACGACCCGCCCTCGGGGTCCGAGCCGTGACTACCCCAAGCCCGCCTTCCATAGGCCAGGGGCTGGCGACTAGCACCAAGGCGTAAATCCCGGTAAAAAGGGAAGGCATTGCCTTTGAAAAGTAAACACACACCACAGAGTAAACAAGCAGAAGGTAAACACTAAGCAAGCAGAGTACAACTGAAAGTGCGGAAAAGTAAATGGGCCAGAATACAAACCCAAACTGAAAGTAAAGTACAACTCGAAAAGGGAAAAACAGCAACTGTAAAGTAAAAGCCGCTACTCCGAGCTGTCCACCGGAAATCCCACCTGAAGGGTGGGTACAGATAGCTCCTCTGCTCCAGGGGTCCCGCCGTCCGCTCCGAGCACGTCCCGCCCAGTGGTCCACCTCCGGGTACCGTCCCGCTGTGCAAGTCTCAGCTAAGGTCAACGCTGTCCGTCGTCTGCAACCAACACAACGTAGTGCGGGCAAAGCCCGTGCAGGGGTGAGTATAAGCTACTCAGTAGGGACCCCGAGACCCCTGAAGGTCTCTCAAATCCACAAAGGATAAACCACGAAGAAAAGTACAATCACGAAGTAACAACTGACACTGCTTAGGTATATACCCATACATATACCTAAGTCATCAATTAAAATACGCTCCAACCTCCGAGCCCAAGTACAACTCAGTCCACGCAGGAAAGTATACGTATTCCACATAGGAAAGCAAAACATAATCCACACAGGATTGCACAACACAATCCACACAGGAAAGCAACAGGATTCAGCTCACACAGGTATACTTCTTCAAGGACGATAAAGATGATCACTGATCCATCTAAGTCGTCGGACCCACGAAGGATCGATAGGTAACTAACCCCCGCAGAAGACCCACATAGGATCGGGCTCACACAGAACCTGTAGGCGCTGGCTCACACAGAACCGCTGAGCGCAAGGACCCACACAGGATCGGTCCCACACAGGACCTGTAGCACTGATCCACGTAGGATCGCTGAGTGCTGAAGTCGTCGTCGTCGAATCCAAATAGGATCTCTGTACTGTCGTCGTCGAATCCACACAGGATCTCTGTACTGTCGTCGTCGCAGTCACAGTAGCAGTCGTAGCAGTAGAACAGTCGCAGCCAGCACTAGGGTTCCCGCACACAGCAAGCTCGTACGGAGGGTCCGCTCCACGAGCCGAGAGGCTGATACATCAACTGTCACGAAGACCGAAGTTGATGTATCCTAAAGTTCCATATCGTCAACAGGAACTCAACGTAACAGACGGCGCGTCGATCGGACGCCCGGTCTGAGAGTTATTGGCATTTTCGTCTCTGGGGCCCGGTTGGTTTTTAAGGCAAAACCAACCCGACCGTACTCCACCTACGTCCAAACCTCGGGAGGAGTATGCCAAAAGATCCTTCTCACTAAGAGGAACACAACACGATTGACGGCGCGTCAATCGGACGTCCGTAGCTCAAGATATGAGCGTTTCCGCTCCGAAGGCCCGGTTGGTTTCGTGAACGAACCAACCCAGCCGAACTCAAAGTAAACCGAAACCTTGAGTGCGATATACCAAAACGACCGTCTCGATCCAAGGATCGTGTTGCCGCAGACGGTTCGTCATTCGGATGTCCGAGGCTCAAGTTATGAGCCAAAAACCGAATCTGGTTCGAAACGGGGGGGTCCGGGCCGACCCGGCCCGACCCCCCCCCCCCCCGGGGCGGCGCGGCGGCCGGCGGCGGCGGCGGCGGGCGGCGGCGGCGCCTGGCGCCGCACGTGGGTGGCACGCGGGGGGCTTGATTGCCCCCGCTGTTGGATGGCGGCACGGCTTTGCCGCGCCGATTTTGAAGAGACGGCCCCCGCACGTGGGGGCCGGTTAGTCACGAACCGGGGGGCTGTTTCCCCCCCCTCCTTTAAGAACCGCCCCCCTCTTAAAGAGGGGGGTTTTCAAGGGTTGGCCGGGGAATTAAATTCCCCGGTTTTAAGTCATCCGGCCGGCCAGCTGGCCGGCCGGTTTTTACCAACGGGACCGGAAATTCCGGTCCCGCCTTTGACTTTCGACGCCGGCGGCCCGGCCGCCGGTCTCCTCTTCCGCCGCGGCCCGGAACCGGCCGCGGTCTTCTCGTCCCGCCGCGGCCCGGAACCGGCCGCGGTGTTCGTCGTCCGGCGCGGTGCGACGGCACCGCGCCCCTTTTGCCGTGCCATGATTCCTTCCAACGCGGCGCGATGGCGTCGCGTTCTTGAAGATTCTCCTCGGCGTAACGCGACGACGCCGCGTAAAATATAAGTACGATCATCCGCATGGTGCGACGGCACCACGCCACTTGCTTCCGCCCGCATGAATAAAACAAGAACGATGGAGGGGGGTTCGGTCGTGTTCGTGCGGTCCGGCCCCCCTCACGTTAAAATAATTACGCAACTTAAAATAAATCAAGTCACACGTTAGTCTTGATAAAATCACGATCAAGAATAAAATAAGGAAACCAAAAGAAAACGACAACCCCTACCTCGGGTTTAAGGTTCGAGTTTCGTCTACGTTCCGCGGAAGACGGCGTCGCGGAGGTCGGGCGTCGCGGTCGTCGTTCGTCAAATCCGTTGACGAAGTGTTATGCCCGAAGAGACACGACGTTGGCGGATCTTCGTTTACCGACGAAGAAGGTCCGAGGAGGAAGAAGAGGTCCGAAGATACCGGGTCGCCGAGTCGAAGATCCTTGACGAAGTGTTGTCGTTCTTCGTTGAGGATGATGACGTTCTTCGCCGGAGAAGATGAAGTTCTTCAAGAGACTTAGAGCTCTCTCCTCCAATCCTCCACACAACCAATCTAACCCCCAAAAATAAAATAAGCTAATCTTATTTTATTAAGTCATTCTATGAGTTCAAAATTCAAAAACTTAATTCCATTAATTGGATTAGTGTGTTGGCATGATTAAAGTGAGGAGAGGGAAAGTCACCCAATTAATGGGAAGTTTAAAGGTTAAGATGAGTTACACATCTTAAGTGGGGGGTTTAGAGGAGTTAGGGAAGGTGAGGGGTTGGGCTCGTGTGGGCCCCACCCCACCTTTATTCTCTCAAGGGTAGTTAACAACAAGTAGGTCCCACCCAACTTCCACACATAGGTTAACAACTTAGAATATGAAATAAAATTGTAACACAATTTTATTACTTCACATTTAACTCCCCTTTTTTTTTAACATCTCCTCCTCAGCAAACGCACCTTCGGGAAAAGTCCTCTTAAGCAATTACCGGTGCTGCGGTTTCATCGGTGCCCTCAGATTTCAATTCCGAGCACCGGATCAAAAGTTAGGAATTCCCGCTCGTTCGTTCACTGAACGTACCCGAGCCAAACTTCGGAAATTAATTCCGGGAACTCCGGGCCTCGGAATTAGGTGCCGTCTGAAACCGCGCTCTTGTAAAATTCTAAAGAAAATTAAGAAAAAAATTTCCCTTGAATTTTACGGGTCTTTACATTACTCCCACCTCAGGGATTTACGTCCCCGTAAAGATACAACAAAAACTAGGGAAACAAATGAGGGTACTGAGCACGCATCTGAGCCTCCCGCTCCCATGTGCTCTCCTGGAGATTCTCGTGCTGCCATCTGATGCGCACAAGAGGAATCGATCGCCCACGCAGGACCCGCTCCTGTCGATCCTCTATCTCCACCGGGACCTCCGTAAAAGTCGCCCCATCGTCAACGTCAAGCTCCCCATGATCAATGATGTGCGTCGGGTCGTGCACGTATCTCCTCAGCTGGGATACGTGGAAGACGTCGTGCACCCGGTGCAACTGAGGTGGTAGAGCCAGGCGATAAGCCACCTCGCCAATCCTGCTGAGAATCTGGAAAGGTCCGATGAAGCGCGGAGATAACTTGCCGCCTCGTCCAAATCTCCGAATACCACGTCGAGGTGAGACCCGCAAGAAGACGTGGTCGCCATCCTCGAACTCCAGTGGCCTCCGCCTCCTGTCAGCGTATGACTTCTGCCGGCTCTGAGCTGTCCTCATCCGCTCCTAGATGACCTGGACCTTCTCTGTCGTGGCCTGGACCATCTCCGGTCCATCAGAGCTGCAAGATTTCTCCTTTGCCGAAAAGAGAAATCTGGTCTCATCCCCTGGATGAACCACATTCTTTGCCTAAAACAGTCAATCCTAACATGGATGATACTAATCCATACTAAGGATGACGTCGTAAGGCCTCGACGCTACTACTAAGAGATTCAACCGTTACTCTCGCCTCCAAGGGTTGAGTCACACTGTCGGCATCAGTGTGTGGTAACTGGGTCTCCTCCAGCAGATGTCTCACAAGTGAGGGTCAAGTCAACAGCCAAAACTGGAACCTCTTAGTAACATTACGATAGAGGACAGGAATGAAAACATCACAAGGTATGCGTCTTTTTATTATTGCAGCTCGTAAAACAAGACGCTACACAAAAGCAACAAGGAACCAGAAGTACAAAGGATGTATCCACTAGTTCTGCTCCTGTCCATCGGCTCCCAGAGCTCCATGATCGAAGGCCTCGGCTGCCTGAAGCTGAGCTCTCCCCTGTGGTCGGGGTGGACCTCCTGGTGGTGGTGGTGGTAGAGCCTCAAAGCGTCGTCCACCACCTGCTGCTCGGCCAGCTCCTCTGCCTCGTCCGCCTCCTCCCTGCAGACCGCCACGGTCGAACCTCTGCCTCTGCCTAGGTGGTTCCTCAACCGTCTGCTGCTCCTCCGCATGGCGGGTCGGGCAGTCACGAGCCATGTGGCCTTGCCCGCCGCATGCATAGCACTGTCTTCCACTCGAAAGACTGGCTCCGCGTTGTGTGCCCTGCACTGCTGAGCCAGTGCCCTGAGGTCTGGTCTGTCTGGACCCCTGAGTCATTCGTCGACTGCCAGCTGCAGATGACTCTGCCACGTGCCGCCCTGCGGTGGGTCTCTGTGCTGGTGTAGACTCAGCAAGGAAGCTCTCGATCAGAAGGGCCCGCTTCAGTACTCCTGTCTGAGTCGGTAAGCTGAGGGAGATCAGCGATGCCCTGATCTCGTGTCTCAAACCCTGCTCAAAGGTCCGGGCCCGGAAGAATGGGTCCCGTACCATGTCGGTCGAGTAGCGCGAGAGATCGGTAAATCTCGCCGAGTACTGAGCGACTGTCATGCTGCCCTGCCGCAGCTGAAGAAGCTCCTGGATGCGCACCGCACGGAGGGTGGCTGGGACGAACTCCGAGCGGAAAAGGCTCTCAAAGTCCGTCCAAAGAAGAGATGCCTCATCGTGCACCTGGAGCATCAGGCTCCACCATCGTCCTGCTGCTGCGTGTAGTAGGCTCGCAGCGAGGATCACCATGAGGTCTGCTGGTGTCCTCACTAGCCTAAACACTCGAACCACTGCCTCCAGCCAGTCCTCTGCTGCCTGGGGATCCGTCTCCCCGCGAAACCTGGGCGGTCGCTGGCGCTGAAACTCATGCAGTGCGCTGAGGCGACGTGCATCGTCAGCGTCTGGTACTGGTAGCATCGGTGGCTCGGCGGGTAAAGCTACCGCCGGTGCCACTACTGAAAAAGGGCCCTTCACCGAGGCTTCGTCGCTCGGTGGGCTGTCGTCTCGCTCGACTCTCGGAACCCTAGCTGGCTGCCGTCGTGGGGCCATCCTGAAAAGGAAACAGGTGCGCCACGGTTAGAACAGTATACCTGGTGAGCTGATATAAGTAATCACAAAGAAAACTTGAGACTTTCATAAAGCAGATCAGTATACCCGGTGAGCTGACACAAGTAATCATAAAGAAAACTTTGAAACACACACGCAATCAATGTTTTCGTGCATTAAGTCGGAAATCAGAAGTCAGGGTCCTGGTGTATGGATACGTCGGCCGCCGCACCAACACTGGACTCCCTGGACTGATAACCACACTCAATACGCTAAACATTATTGCTTCACATAGAAAAGATTAGAGTTCGCAATAGAACCGAACTCCTCTGATACCAATTTGTCACGACCCGCCCTCGGGGTCCGAGCCGTGGCTACCCCAAGCCCGCCTTCCATAGGCCAGGGGCTGGCGACTAGCACCAAGGCGTAAATCCCGGTAAAAAGGGAAGGCATTGCCTTTGAAAAGTAAACACACACCACAGAGTAAACAAGCGGAAGGTAAACACTAAGCAAGCAGAGTACAACTGAAAGTGCGGAAAAGTAAATGGGCCAGAATACAAACCCAAACTGAAAGTAAAGTACAACTCGAAAAGGGAAAAACAGCAACTGTAAAGTAAAAGCCGCTACTCCGAGCTGTCCACCGGAAATCCCACCTGAAGGGTGGGTACAGATAGCTCCTCTGCTCCAGGGGTCCCGCCGTCCGCTCCGAGCACGTCCCGCCCAGTGGTCCACCTCCGGGTACCGTCCCGCTGTGCAAGTCTCAGCTAAGGTCAACGCTGTCCGTCGTCTGCAACCAACACAACGTAGTGCGGGCAAAGCCCGTGCAGGGGTGAGTATAAGCTACTCAGTAGGGACCCCGAGACCCCTGAAGGTCTCTCAAATCCACAAAGGATAAACCACGAAGAAAAGTACAATCACGAAGTAACAACTGACACTGCTTAGGTATATGCCCATACATATACCTAAGTCATCAATTAAAATACGCTCCAACCTCCGAGCCCAAGTACAACTCAGTCCACGCAGGAAAGTATACGTATTCCACATAGGAAAGCAAAACATAATCCACACAGGATTGCACAACACAATCCACACAGGAAAGCAACAGGATTCAGCTCACACAGGTATACTTCTTCAAGGACGATAAAGATGATCACTGATCCATCTAAGTCGTCGGACCCACGAAGGATCGATAGGTAACTAACCCCCGCAGAAGACCCACACAGGATCGGGCTCACACAGAACCTGTAGGCGCTGGCTCACACAGAACCGCTGAGCGCAAGGACCCACACAGGATCGGGCCCACACAGGACCTGTAGCACTGATCCACGTAGGATCGCTGAGTGCTGAAGTCGTCGTCGTCGAATCCACATAGGATCTCTGTACTGTCGTCGTCGAATCCACACAGGATCTCTGTACTGTCGTCGTCGCAGTCACAGTAGCAGTCGTAGCAGTAGAACAGTCGCAGCCAGCACTAGGGTTCCCGCACACAGCAAGCTCGTACGGAGGGTCCGCTCCACGAGCCGAGAGGCTGATACATCAACTGTCACGAAGACCGAAGTTGATGTATCCTAAAGTTCCGTATCGTCAACAGAAACTCAACGTAACAGACGGCGCGTCGATCGGACGCCCGGTCTGAGAGTTATTGGCATTTTCGTCTCCGGGGCCCGGTTGGTTTTTAAGGCAAAACCAACCCGACCGTACTCCACATGCGTCCAAACCTCGGGCGGAGTATGCCAAAAGATCCGTCTCACTAAGAGGAACACAACGCGACTGACGGCGCGTCAATCGGACGTCCGTAGCTCAAGATATGAGCGTTTCCGCTCCGAAGGCCCGGTTGGTTTCGTGAACGAACCAACCCGGCCGAACTCAAAGTAAACCGAAACCTTGAGTGCGATATACCAAAACGACCGTCTCGATCCAAGGATCGCGTTGCCGCAGACGGTTCGTCATTCGGAGGTCCGAGGCTCAAGTTATGAGCCAAAAACCGAATCTGGTTCGAAACGGGGGGGTCCGGGTCCGGGCCGACCCGGCCCGACCCCCCCCCCCCCCCCCCCCCCGGGGCGGCGGCGGCGCCTGGCGCCGCACGTGGGTGGCACGCGGGGGGCTTGATTGCCCCCGCTGTTGGATGGCGGCGCGGCTTTGCCGCGCCGATTTTGAAGATACGGCCCCCGCACATGGGGGCCGGTTAGTCACGAACCAGGGGGCTGTTGCCCCCCCCTCCTTTAAGAACCGCCCCCCTCTTAAAGAGGGGGGTTTTCAAGGGTTGGCCGGGGAATTAAATTCCCCGGTTTTAAGTCATCCGGCCGGCCAGCTGGCCGGCCGGTTTTTACCAACGGGACCGGAAATTCCGGTCCCGCCTTTAACTTTCGACGCCGGCGGCCCGGCCGCCGGTCTCCTCTTCCGCCGCGGCCCGGAACCGGCCGCGGTCTTCTCGTCCCGCCGCGGCCCGGAACCGGCCGCGGTGTTCGTCGTCCGGCGCGGTGCGACGGCACCGCGCCCCTTTCGCCGTGCCATGATTCCTTCCAACGCGGCGCGATGGCGTCGCGTTCTTGAAGATTCTCCTCGGCGTAACGCGACGACGCCGCGTAAAATATAAGTACGATCATCCGCGTGGTGCGACGGCACCACGCCACTTGCTTCCGCCCGCATGAATAAAACAAGAACGATGGAGGGGGGTTCGGCCGTGTTCGTGCGGTCCGGCCCCCCTCACGTTAAAATAATAACGCAACTTAAAATAAATCAAGTCACACGTTAGTCTTGATAAAATCACGATCAAGAATAAAATAAGGAAACCAAAAGAAAACGACAACCCCTACCTCGGGTTTAAGGTTCGAGTTTCGTCTACGTTCCGCGGAAGACGGCGTCGCGGAGGTCGGGCGTCGCGGTCGTCGTTCGTCAAATCCGTTGACGAAGTGTTATGCCCGAAGAGACACGACGTTGGCGGATCTTCGTTTGCCGACGAAGAAGGTCCGAGGAGGAAGAAGAGGTCCGAAGATACCGGGTCGTCGAGTCGAAGATCCTTGACGAAGTGTTGTCGTTCTTTGTTGAGGATGATGACATTCTTCGCCGGAGAAGATGAAGTTCTTCAAGAGACTTAGAGCTCTCTCCTCCAATCCTCCACACAACCAATCTAACCCCCAAAAATAAAATAAGCTAATCTTATTTTATTAAGTCATTCTATGAGTTCAAAATTCAAAAACTTAATTCCATTAATTGGATTAGTGTGTTGGCATGATTAAAGTGAGGAGAGGGAAAGTCACCCAATTAATGGGAAGTTTAAAGGTTAAGATGAGTTACACATCTTAAGTGGGGGGTTTAGAGGAGTTAGGGAAGGTGAGGGGTTGGGCTCGTGTGGGCCCCACCCCACCTTTATTCTCTCAAGGGTAGTTAACAACAAGTAGGTCCCACCCAACTTCCACACATAGGTTAACAACTTAGAATATGAAATAAAATTGTAACACAATTTTATTACTTCACATTTAACTCCCCTTTTTTTTAACATCTCCTCCTCAGCAAACGCACCTTCGGGAAAAGTCCTCTTAAGCAATTACCGGTGTTGCGGTTTCATCGGTGCCCTCAGATTTCAATTCCGAGCACCGGATCAAAAGTTAGGAATTCCCGCTCGTTCGTTCACTGAACGTACCCGAGCCAAACTTCGGAAATTAATTCCGGGCAATCCGGGCCTCGGAATCAGGTGCCGTCTGAAACCGCGCTCTTGTAAAATTCTAAAGAAAATTAAGAAAAAAATTTCCCTTGAATTTTACGGGTCTTTACAACTTATGTGTGACATCTTCTCTCCTAGGGACACACCTATTTGATCCACCCCATATGGTGTTTTGATCAACCAATCTCATCTCCACAATTCATTAAATTTATTCCACTTATCCTCCTCCAAGGTGTGTTCTGATCCATATGTATACTAATAAGGTGTGAAATATTCTCTCTTATGGACACACCTCCTTGATCCGCCTTAGGGTGTTTTGATTAACCTATGTTGTCTCCAAAAGATGTTAAACACATGCTTCAAACCATATCGGTCAGACATTTTTATCTATCCCCAGAAGATGTAGAACTTTTTACCTGACCTGAAATGCCTACCTCATGAAATAAACATGAAATTCCTGAGGTAAAAATTCTTTGAATATTTACACCCATGGTATTTTTACTTAATTATATTCAAGGGATTCTTTTGTTTCCATGCCTAATATACCTCATATGAGATTCCCTCATACATAGAAGATTAACAGGTGAGCAATTTTCTCAATGTATATATATGACCATTGATACCCAAATTGACTACTCATCTGAGTGAAGGATAATTTCCAATCAAGACAGAAGTAGAATAATTAACCATCATCCACAAATAGATGGTTTAGGGAAGAAGTTCCATAAACATGAGTTAAATCTTTGATGGAGACCCAGACTAGAAAACATGCTCCAAGGAGAAATTCATGGAAGGGGGATCTAAAATACCATCATATTGTTTCAGTAAATGATCATACATATTCATTAAAAGTGATGAAATCCATATGACATTGGAAATAGGGAATGTGGGGAAATAACATGCCAGTGCTATGAAATCCAACATCTAGGAAGGGCCTTGGTGAAATAATTAGCAACAGAAATTTTGAAACCTATGTGAAAATATTCTCCTTGTCCATGGGGACAAGTGTCATTAGAGAAACGAGTAGATTTTAATGTCAAAAATTTCCATACATTCAGTTCTAGGTTCCACCATGAAAATAGTGGGCCTATCATGGAACTCATATTCTCATTGGGCAAGTAAAAGTTGGGAATCCTCCATCTGTGACATTGTTAGAAAAAATCCGTCTCTTCTTCATAATAATGGACAATGTTTGGGAATTGGGAATTGATTTTATTACTCTTGAACTAAATTATTAATCCACATGTCTTTCATGAGTCAATCCATTGGGAATTATAAATATGTAACTCTTAGGTGTTGGGACAAGAGGAATTTTGATGTGATAATCTCATATAACTATGCTTCATCCATGACTTTAGATACTAGAAACCCACACCTCATCTCATCATCTGATATCATTTAGAGGAGGTTTATCGATACCCTATTATGCCAGTATGAGATGGAGGGGCCATTATCATGAGGGATATGGCCCGCTAGGATTGGGAGGCATCTCCTCATTTCTAAAACTGGTGCCCTCAAAGGCTGCATAGGGGGAAAACACCCAGTATTCTAACAATGAAATGCTTTTGGAGCCTCACCCCATAACACTCCAATGAATCACTCCAATAATCTAACAAGTGTGGGATTCTCATTTCACCCAACAAAAACTACTAACAAGGAGCTTCTATAGAGGGAACCCACTAGACATTGTAAATTACAAAAACTATTGATCCCTCTAGATGAAGAACAAGTATATTTTATCACTTCCTATCGGCCATAGTTTAAAGAACCTAATTCCAAATTTGGGGATAGGATTAGGAGAATATTTGAAAGGAGGAATATGCTGTGACTATAGTTTCCCCTATCACCACTTTTTCATCCCTCTAGATCCCTACAATATGAAAATAAGTATATGTCTTCACCCGATGGATTGAGACCCCATCTACCTCATAGGTAGTATGGGTTGACTCTTTCAATCGATGGAACTACCAACAGTCATTAAATATGACCAATGATGTGGCGGCTTAGTGTGGAGGTCCTCCATAAACTATCATCAACCCATATAAAGAAACTTCCGACCTTTTAAAAAATCAGCACTGAGGTCCTCCTCGTGCCATCACCAATGAGATTGGAGGCCCGCATCGCTATGGAACCAACCCAGGAGGATATCTTCCCCACTATTTTTACAACTATTATAGATTTCCTCCCCATAATTATGAAATGAAACTTGTAGATCCAACTCGTGTCATTACCAACCAACACAGAGTTCCTACATGTGTTTCTACCAACAAACACAGAGTTCCTTCCCATGTTGCTACTGATCAAAGTGGAGGTTATCCACACACCTTCATCATTAAAATATGATGTCTTCCACTCTTTAATGAAATTTGACATGGATTCTCTCCCCATTTACCAAACAACCAATGAAAATTTCCCCCCTATATTAAATCCCTCTAGCATAGAGGTCCTCCCCTTGCTAAATAGATACCCTTTCCTAAAGAATCTTCCTAGGGAAGAAGTGTGAATCCTCATCGCTAAAGGTAAAATCATGGGAAGTTCCATGTAATCATGGACCTCATTGATATCTAAAATTCTATGAGAAAATGAATCGATGATGGAGTCTCCATCCCGACTAACAATTCATGGTGTATGAGCCTGATATCTGAAGTTCTCCATCCTATAATAAGAATTCAATATGACCCTAGATCCCTCTGCTTGTACATTATGGTGGACCAAACTATGGATCTCCTCTAGTGGATCTATATAAAATTGCCTTTATCACTATATATTTCCCTAATCTCTACCTCCACTCGATAATTCAGATAGATATTAGGTCTGGTGATGGCCTCTTAATATTAAAATCACTTTACTTAGCCATATATGAACACTTTTTCTGTCTCACATGAGGTGGTGGTGTACACCCCATCCTACAAGGATGTGATGATGTGGTTGGAACTTCCACTCATAGACGTCGTAGTGTGTAGAAAATATTTTACCAACATAGTGACTCATCTACAAGTAAATTGGTTTCCAAACTGATCCACATTGGTACCTACACTTTTCTATCCACCATTTTTGATTTGAGAATGGGTTTCCCAATAACATGTCCCTTCTTTAGAGAAAGAATGCATGAGGGAGGTTTTATCTTCCAATCAGTTGTATGTGGTGTTCTAGCCAGGATAAATTCCAATAATTTTCATCTTAGAGTCCCTTTCAAAGGTTCATGCCATGTGTTTACACTAGATCATCTAGGAGATATTTTACTACTCTGGGATCATTAGTTGGTCTACTTGGGAATTCATGAGAAACTCAAGGCCATCGATCAGTAGTGATGAAGGTTTTAGTTAGTTGTGATCCTAGTGGCTCAGTGCCTTGAGTCATACAAATACTTCTATACCCTCCAATGTAGATTCATAAAGATCCCGATTGTGCTCCACCAGATTATGGATGAAGCATCTCCACATGTCTAGATTAGTGGTTGGGGATAGTACACTGATTTCTACTTCATACATATCTTGAGATAACATTTCCTTCCCACAAACAATGATATCTCCCCTTCGGGTACCGTCTAAGTGGACATGGATGTTCAAATGCTTCCTAAGATAGGGGCTTTGATGTTGGTATTGAAAGGGAAAACCCACCCCAAGGGATTGGGTAGTACTAGACAGACCCTAATATAGGTGTCTTTACTCATCAGAAATGGTAGAAACATAGCCTTATGGATCCCTCCAATGAGCCATTTTAGTCTACCCATAAACATCATGATAAGGGTAAGGATCATGTTAGGCCCTCTGATGCATTTTAGGTTATGTATAAAATAGAGGTGGATCTTATGGTCAAATTATTGATTCAGCGGCTCGAAGAACATAAAAGGTTTATCATAGGCTTCATTACTGGCTAGAACCTGGATTACGGCACTTCCCCATGAGACCCCATTTATCCTCCAATGGGGTAACAAGTCCACTTTGTATAGATACCCCCGATCAATCTCAATAACCCCATCCATCTATATAGGGAAAAGGAAAGAGTTTACGGAAAGTGGTCGAGGTATGAGTCACCATACCGGCCAACGTAGTTTGATTACCCTCATCAGGATCCACATTGTGATGTTCCCCTAATTAATGAGCCCGCTCCCTAAGTTGATGATCCTACCAATGAATTGGTGTATTAGGTTCCTTGTAATGATAGATACCCCCACCCAGATGACTTGATAATAGCTCTCACCTGTCCCCTTGAGGCCCTAAAGACATGATAGGTGGTGATCCCTCCTATTGGAAAGTCATACTCGACATGGGTGGACAATGTCTGAGCACTCCCAAATTTTAGAAATCCTAACTTCACACTAATAATTAAGATGGGTGATCTAATGAAACACTTATACCACTTCATTACAAGGTTTGGGCCTATGTTCGGAACCCTAAAATATTAGGAGCCCACCGAGATCCAATGATTAGTTCAAACACTATAAGGACCTACATTTTTTTGTATATCTAGCTACCCTTATGGTACATTTCTATTTAAGAAGACATTCATAGATTGTTCCTTTACTAGTTCAACTCCACCACACACAAGAAAAGTATTACCAACCTCTAAGTTTAAAAAAATCCTGGATGAGTGATTCACATACTTTTTCACATGGTGGAAAGGAATAACCTACTCAATTGACATTCCACTCAATCAATAACAGTTAATAACTATGTGTGTAGATGTCAAGACTAATCAAATACCTGTTATCATTACCTATATATTTCTTGGTGGATTCCTATATTTTTTGGATAAGGCTCAATGTTTGGTTGAAGACCTACAATAGACTAGATATTCACACCATTCTTCTCTTCCAACTCACATGAGAAGACCTTCCAAAGTAGATACTGTCACCACCATACTGGTAGAGACCCAAAATGTGATAGAGTTGTCAACCCATTTTCTAGAGGAGTGTTTCCACTTGCATCCAAAACAAGTGTAGCCTTACCCATATCAGACCTATCAGGTGAAACCTTTCCTAAAATAGAACCATAAGGCACCGACGATCCATGTATAGACACCTTGATGATAAAATGTGGCTCTAAACCCTTGTCAAGACCATTCTCCAAGAGAACCATTATCTGGAAAATGAAATCAAACATATTCCTTCAGGGATGCACAAGATCCCAGATATTTCTATGTTCCCCAGATAATGGGATTCAAAATCTTCTAGTGTGTAGGAATCTATAAGAAACTATTTTCACTAACCCCCTAGCCATTTCCCATACTTGAGATCCTAGAAAATATCATCAAAGTATTATAAGTGTTCAAGGATTTTATCAAGGAGAAAGTAGATCATGGTTTTTTCAAATTCGTAGATGTTCCAGCAATTGTGTCACATATCTCTACCAACCCCGAAAACAATAGTGTGGGCTCCAGTGAATGGTAGCTGGATTCTAGCCATGGGACCTAGAAGTATGATGATTGGTTGGATCACAGGGAAGTTTATCATTCCCATTATTTCAACCATTCCCTATTATGAAATCTTAAACCTCATATGGTCATTGATCCTCCTCCAGATTCTGCCTCTACATCAACATCATGGCCTTATAAATATCATATGAACAAGTGTTGATAGTGAAAGGGAGATCAAATTCCCCCACTGATTCCAAAGAAATATCACACCCTCATCAATTTAGTTCCCCTTGAGTTTGGAAACACCCCACAATTTATGACCAACAAGTTATAACCTTAGTAATGATAAGTAGGAATATGCCTCTATTATTTTCATTGAACTAGTATACCGTTTAACAGTGCTTAATAGTGAGGAATATCATGAAAAACCTATGGATGTCTCTGTTAGACACCATTGAAAAATAATCTGAGTAAATGTGAGACACTAGAATTCTATGTCTAGTACCATGAGTTATTCCATTCATACTATTGAGATATGACAATAGTTTTTGCACAAAGCACAATAAGCATTGTCCTACCATCCCACTCTGTTAGTTATGCCTCTGTATCCAACACTGTTAATTGATATAGTATATCATCCTATAATTCACCATCATCCCCCGTATTCATCTAGGGACAAGCCATACCCAACCAATAATCTTCTTATAGATCATACCGGTCTAACTAGTTAGTAGAAGAACATTTCTAGTACTATTCATACCCTAGCAGTTTATCTAGAAGTGCATGTTGTTCCCCTGCTATGTAGCATCCCCCTATAGGTAAAAAACTATATTTATCCAAGAAATAAAATGTTTTGAATAACCTCACCAACATACCAACAAGTATAATGTTCTTATAGGACCACCTTTTGTTGAAATAAATGCATGAGGCCCTTGTTGAAGTATTGAAGAGATCTCTCTAGTTTAAATCCAAGGTAGCTGTCATAGAAGCTTACTATACATGAGAGGTTGAGTGGGTATAATTACAAGCCATAATATCATTATTTGGAGAATAAAATGGTTCCCTCATGCAAGGGAACATGTTCCCATGGTATATTATGGTCCAATTTAATGATCTAGATATCTGTCTCTGTCTAGTGGACATGGGTTCGAGGATCAACCTCATCTTGAACAAGATGCTCCATAAGATGGGATTTATTAAAGTAGATCTGATTGTCTCCAACCTAAAAATATATGTTTATGATAAGAGTGAGTATAAACCATGTTCCATGGTTTGAATACAGACCTAGTTTGGTGTCTTGATAGGAAATACTGAATTCATGGTAGTCATATAGGTTTGATCCTCTAAAATAATTTTGGGTAGTTCCAAGATTCATCTACATGCAATGGTCGAGTCCGTCTATCAATAATGACTAAATTACTCCCTCAACGGTTTATTAGGGGTTCTCTAAGGTGATAAATCCCCCATGGACTCTTGTGAATCCTACTACATTGATGCCCGCTACAATAAGATGGAAGGGATGTTGGTTCAAACCAATGGGGTTGAGCAAACAAATGATATTTCAGCCACTGTAGCCAATCCATGGAAATACATAGATAAAATTTTCATTCTTCTAATTCAACAATTAGAGGTAAATATGTTGGGACATGGATGTAGCTTCATTGTATCTAAGAATAATGGTTTCAATTTCCCTAAAAAGAAGGAATGTATGTAGATTACCTCGTACACTTATTAAGGGTAGTCCCAGGTGATACCAGAATCACTTAATCCTATGAGATGTCGAGATATTCTACCCATGGAAATTATTCCAATACAATCATAATAGTTCTATATGGTAGGGTTGAATCGACATAAACTGACACACTACTACTACTTTGACGTCATGCATGGGCCACGTGGTTAAAGGCTATATGGAATTGGATTCACATATTCCACCACCATCGTGTTAGCAGGTAAAGAATCCCTAAGTGAATATTCTATTTCCACTCAAGTAAGAATTAGTGCTTCCCTTGAGTTGGTTATCCTCAAAGATCCACTTCATTTTACTAATTCTCCAACCCCATATCATGAAGAAGATTTGGAAGACATCATTTCTTCATATGAAGTGGGTGTATCCACCACCTTAGATGAGTCGATTAAGATGAACCTTAGTACTATGGAAGATCATAGGATCAGGATGATCAATGAATTAATGTCTCTAGAGGATAAACAATAGTATGTGACCTTCCTTAAGAAGCACTGTGATGTATTCTCCTGGATTCAAGATGAGATTCTTGAAACATACCCTTAGGTCTCCTTCCATTATCTTGGCCTCCCAGCAATTCATTACAGGTTCAAGAAACCACCCAAAAAAATTCCCCCTTCTTTCGATACGATGGTTGATGAAGAGGTTTATAAGCTTATCAAATCCAAATTCATCAACAAAATTTAGTACCCCAAGTGGTTATCCAAAATCAACCCAATTAGGAAGAATAATGGGAATATCATATTCTGTATTGTCTTCTGGGATGAAAACCACCACTATCTGAAGCATAATTCTTTTATTTTAATGAGAGTGTTGTTAATAAATGATATGGAAGGGTTCCGGTCTTTCTATTTCATAGATGTATATTCTGGGTACAACCAGATATAGATATCTCTTGAGGATGAGGATTATACTACCTTCAAGGAAATAAAATGTAATTTCTTCTATTAGGTGATTCCCTTTATCCCAAAGACTGAATGATCCACATCGTAGTAGGTTACGAATCACATTTTCATACTGATTCTCCTGATGTTGGTCAAATGCAATGTGGACGAATTTGTGGTAAAATACCACCAACGTAAGAACCATATTAGAGAAATTGAGAATGTTTTTAGCTTACTTCTTTCCAAACATAGAAAATATGAACCCCTTTAATATTTAATTCGTGGTTACCTCTTTGAATTTTATTAGTTTCATCATTTGATATAGATGAATTGAGATCGACCTAGAGAAGATGAAGTCCATCAACCAAATTTCTCCCTCAAGCATCAAATGGTCACTGCAAGGCCTCCATGACCACATATCCTATATATTATGATTCTTCTATAATATGAAAATAAAGGGTAATACCTTTTCAGGTCTCATAAATAAAGGCATTATTTACCAATGAGATTATTACTGCTGGACTGCATTTGATGAAATCAAGCAGTGCATATTATATAATCTAGTTCTAATGATGACCATCACTGGGAAGAATTTGGTCCTCTACATGACCACCCTAAAATTTTACTTTTATTCCGTTATTTCTCAAAATAAAAATGGGGGAAGAGATAACATTTTAAACTATCTTAGTGAAATTATCCTAGACATAGTGACCATATACTCCCCTACCGAGAGCAACTTCCTCACACAAGTTTTTGCAGTGAAGAAGATATGACATTATCTTTATCAACATAAGATATAGTTGGTGTACTTAGTGAAACCATAGAGGTATATACTAAATCAACCGATGATGATAGGAAGATCATCCTGATGGGAGGTGATTTTTCAAAAGTTTTATATTAGGTTCGTTCTATTGAAGTCATTAAGGGGAAGGCATTAGTAGACATTCTAGCCACTCATCCAGCCCCTTAAAAACTTCCCATGGATGTTGATTTCCCATATGAGGCTATCCTATCAATGGAAATGAATATTTCAATTTTTTATATTCATTTTGATAGTTCCTACTATAGTATGAATGGTATAAATATCAATGATCCCAATCATAATAGAGTATTCTTGGGGATCATCTTAATCACCCCAACATAAATTGTCCTAACATACTCGTTCATATTGTTAGAAGGTTACACCAACATTGAGGCAGAGTCTTAGGCTATTATTACTGGTCTCAAAACAAAACTTCATATTCATGAACCCCTATTTCATTATATGTTCGACTCTGAGATGGTCATCAAATAGATTAATGTTGCCTAGATCACGAAAAAGTAAGAGATCATTCCCCTACTGGTACTCACCCATCAGTTGATGGACCAGTTCCATTTACCGTTAAAAGTAACTCATTTACCATGGTCACATAATGGACAAGATTATTCCTTATCCTTATTTATCTATGTCTTTGGAAAAACTTATCTAGGATGAATTTTTTATTCATGTGTTGTATCGAAAGGTCATTTCTCCCATCATTCCAGAAGATGATTAAAACTAACGGGTAAACTAGCTAGCAGATGGTGATTCTGCATTAGGATCCTCTGGGTTCCCCATAGAAAAGGAGAAACATGATATGAAAACTTTTTTTATTGGGTATCTTTAGTGTAGAATTCTCCAACAATAATGATTAGAGTTTAAGTGAATTTATTGGCGTGCAGCCCATTTCCTACTCCAGAGTGGGTCTAACCTTGAGAAGACTCTCTATAAATGAGTGTTTGATGGAATACTCCTCCTATGTATCCAATTAGAAGATATTACCCATGTTATTTAAGAAGTTCATTCCGGTTCATGTGGCACGAACTGGTACAGATTGAATCTCTCCCATCAGATACATAGGTTGGGATACTTTTGGCCCACCATGGTCCATGGTTTCATTGAGTATGTCAAGAGTTTTCATGCATTCCAGATCCATTACAACTTCTTGAATCAAAATCTATTGATCCTACATACCACTAAGTATTCATGTCCCCTTATATTATGGGGACTCGATGTTGTGAGAATATATCCACCAGCAATACCTCATCCGTACAGATTTATTATTACCATGTCAGATTTCTTCTCTATGTGGGAAGAATAAATTCTCCTTAATGAATTCAAGCTTAGATCTATGATCTAATTCATGATCTCCTACATCATTCACCAATTTGGAGTTTCACATTCCATTCTTGCATATAAAAAATCCTACTTTCAGGCTACTAATGTGAATAAATTATACCCCAATTGCAACATCAATTCATACCATACATCCCTCTATTATGCGATGTCCAATGGAAAGATAAAGCGTTCAACAACACCCTCAGTAATATTTTATAGAAGATGTCTGGTTATAATAAGAAATTTTTCTGGACATGATCCCTAATAAACTCTAGTCATATCATAATACGACTCCTAATTCCACCCTGGAGACCTTGTACTCTGTAGTATATTAAATAGAGGTAGTCCTTCCACTCAAAGATCAGTTATTATCACTCTGAAAATATTTATATTAACATAAAATGCCAAAAAATAGAGTAATTATATCTATATGATCTGGAATCCCTCAAAGAGAACATGTCCTATACCTTCCATAATCTAGAGAGGCACCAGAACCAGATATATAGAATGTTCAATAAGAATTTTATAATCCACTTCATTCTCTAGGGTTACTGTTTCATAGTTCCTTGAAATAAGTATTATAGTTTTAAGAATCACTACTTTTAGGAAGTATCCGTTGGATTTATTAATGGAACTGAAAATGTCAAAAAGATCCTTATCCATAGGGGATATTCTTTCCAAAGGCAGGCATTCATTATGTTTGAACTTCATGATACTTCTGAATGGGAATTAGTCAAGAGGATTGGAGTTCGGACTCATCACACCGTTTTGGGGGGGAATTATTGTCTACTTTGGGACTATCTTTATAATTTAAGATATTTTCGTGAATCCTTATTAATTCACCATGTATATCATAAGTATCCCTTGGAATTTTAAATCACTTATTTAGCATGTGAAAAGTTTAAAATCATCCGTATGTATTTGAGGTTCTTCATTAATGGAGATATCTGTATGTATTCGAGGTTCTCCATCAATGTTATCCTCTCATATATGACATAAGGATTATTTTATTCATAGTTATGATGATACTACTTTTTAATCCACTCATTGGGGCACTCTAGAATTTATTTTCGTCCCTGGAGATGAAGTTTTGGTTCGATCTTAGGATCATGCCCATAAAATGGGCTACCTACATTTCCTTGTAAAAGGAATGAGAACCCTCGTAGTTCAATTCCACTGAATGGGACACATCATACCTTTTAAGGTCATGTGATAAGGACCTATCCGTACAGTTTAATGTCATGTGGTATGGAAATCTAAGAATATGGTGATTAGTCAAATCATAGCGTGGGACTTATGCTGAAGCATCCCAAGGAAATTCGAAATGATATGGGTTTCCAAGTAGGATCAGACCCTATATGGAATATGACCCTAGGGGAACATGGTTGATTTAAGGTATTGGGTTTGAACTTCAAGGAGGCTTCATACATATCCCATATAGATGGGAATCAAATCCTATGTAGTTCGATAAGTCTCATAGGAGAGTATAGTCATTTTAGAGAAATTAGTTTTGGATTACTTCCTGAAAAGGATGCCTTGGTGATTTGAGGATTTAATTTGTGGCTTATTCTTAATGAGGATGACCAAATTAGGGGAATTAGGGTTGGATTCTTGAAGAAGACATATAGTGAGCTATTTCACTAAAAAGGATTTCTACATATCTTGATTGTGGTGGGAATTAGAGTTCTTGTACTTCATTCAATTGTGAAAATGTTGTGACAATGAAAAATCTCTAATCCCAAATGAGTCAAGCTCGGTTTTAGAAACAGGATAATGTCAAAGATTCAACAAAATCATCCAAACTTTTCCTCTTCCACTGTTGTAAGGGGTTCACCTATGGTGGAGATAGTGGATGAGGGTGAGCATACCGTGGAAGATGGTGAGGTGACGAGCCTTCCCTCTATTATATTTAAATTAGAAAAGGGTCCAATGTAAGGAGGAATGGATGAATGTTATGGGATTACACCAGGAGGGCAACCCATAGTGAAAAATACCAACGGGATAGGGAAAGGGTAACATAATTCCTTGTACTCGTATCCCCTCTGGTCTTTGGCACCGAATAATATAGGAGTAGAAATGATGCTACCTCTTTCAAGAAAAGCTAGGGGATTACACCATGATGGTTGCTCTAAAATTGATATAGGTAGGAAAGGGATACTTCTCCTTTGATCAAAAGGATGAATTAGGTGTGAACTGTACCTTCCCTAGCAAAATACTTGAGGTTTTGGGTCATCTCTTTGAGAAGGGAGAGTCATGAACCCAAACCCTCCTCCAAACTAGGAACTTCCCATCATAATTCCTGGGTGAAAGGTCCATGTGACTATGGATATAGAAACCCACATACATTCCATGTATCCTAACTCCCTTACAAAATAAATTTAGGAAACCTATGATTGTGTAAATACAAACCCAAATACGAGACATGCAGATGTGTCGTTACAAAAGTTTCGATAAGTCGTGAAGTTTTTGTGGAGGTTTCAATAGAATCCCTTTCAGAAAATGGAGGCAAGAAAGAATAATCCTTTCCATGAATGAATTTAATGAGGATTTATGGATTGTGAACTGAAGAGAGTAAGGGAATCAAAAAGGGGCACTCAAGTAAATAAGGGAGCAAAAGTATGTTCGCGTAAGTAGACTTGAGGAACTTGATATTCACTTAAGAGACAAACAGTTTGTATGGTAATACTTGGGTGAGACTTGGCTCAAGCCTTTGGGAGTATTCATAGGTAATCCTAGAAGTGGGGTGCTTAAGTTCCTATGAAAGGAATAGGTGGCACACAAGTGTTTCTGATTTATGGAGGTTAGGTGCTTTAGGCGTGCAAGTGTTATGGTTTTCAAACACTAAAAGGACATAAGTCCAATGATCCTCATTAAAATCCTCCACTCATGGTGTTAAATATCTACATTGAATGTTTAGGAAGACGTGGGCGAAGTACTAGGGAGACCATAACAACAATTGGGATTCAAAGAGATTTTTCATCCAAATTAAGACCCTAAGGGTCTATTTATAGAAATAAATAGGACCTTGGGTGAAAGGAGTTTGGGCACGCAAGTGGCTTGTGTTATAGAATTGGGCGCATAAGTACCTTGCGCGCCGATGGTGTTTTGGATAGACTAGGGTGCCACTTTGAGGAATTTAACAAAATTATTTCTTCATTCAAATCCAGTATGGTGATGCCCTGGTTAAAGCACGTAGGTATATTGGGTGCCTCTCATTATGACTTAAACAAATTTAATGCTCCATACCATGTGGGCTACGCCCCCTCAACCCTTATTTGGATCAGTGTTGGTGCCTTCACTACCGTCATGGACCGCCATGAAAAATGTAGAGTCACACTGCGATATTTTTGATCCTGGTTGAGGAAATTTTGTAGAGAAGTGCATGGAACACATTTCATGGTGTCTACAAAATCCACCTTGAATTTGTTTCATTCATAATGAAAAGAATCTTGTAGTAAGGTAAAACTAGGGCACTTTGATGCATTCAAACATCATTTCATTAAGAAGGATGCTCTAATTTTTTTTCCTAATCCATGGGGGCCTAGTGAGCATAGTTTTATTTTTTATAGGGTTATATGGAAAACCCCATAGACTTTGTATCTTTTGACTTTTTATTTCTCAATATTACCTATATCATACAAAAAATGTACATTTAGTGAGCTAGGACTTGGCTTTTGTTCAGGGTTCCCTTTGCAGGTTATCAATTTAGTGAGTACCATGTCTCTTGTTGTTGGAAGTTTAGAGTCAAGCATGTTGGACTATAAAGGACTAGTATTTAAGGTTGACTAGCTTAGATAATAAATTTTTAAATTAGATCCCAAACAAGACTCTATGGATAATAATTACTTTAATATTCTTTAAATATATCCACGGGGAATCTTGAGTCATTATTTTTATGGTCACCAAATCCAAAAAATTTGTCAAGATAAGGGGAAGTCACCTGCAAGAACTAAGTTACCATTATTTTGGAAAAACCAATTATGGTGGCTGTATTATGCAAGGCCAATTGAGGAATATGTTGTATAGCCAAATAGTGGCATCTTCTGACTGACAGACCTATTATGTAGGTAACTTATGCAAGGCTACCTAAGGGCACATGCTGCATAATAAGGAAAAATAGCTCTTAGGAATTTAACATTTCACTCCTGATAGACAATGGAAAATAAGATTTGGGTGACTCAAGACCACCATGGGTGGTTTTTCCAAGGAAAGGAATTTTAATAATGAAAGGTCTATTTTATACTGACATATTTAACAAATAGGAAAACCATTTATATAAAGATTTGGTGTTTGAGGAATGGTTAAAATTTATTAGAAAGGGGAATTTCTAATATCATATTTTTTAGTTTTAAGTTATGTAGTGAGGAAATTGGTATTTTGCAGTTTTAAGTCATGTAGTGAGAACATTATGTGGATTTAATTTAAGGTATTTATCTTTGACCAAATTTATGAGACTCTCCCAATTTCTTGATAATTTGTTTAGAAATATACTAAAATATCCATGTATGGAATGGAAAATAATAAACTATGATTTAGGAATTTTTGAATCCAAATGATGATATGGGAAAAGGGCTAAATGCATTAGAGGAAGTCTTTTTTTCATGAATGAAATTACCATTATTTGAAAAACCTAGTATGGGGGTTGTATTATGCAGGTCCAACTGGGGAATATGCTACATAGCCAAATAGAACCATATTTTTACTAACAGACTTGTTATGTAGGTAACTTATGCAAGGCCACCAAAGGAAAAGTGTTGCATTGTCGGGAAAAATGGATCTCAAAAATATGACATTCTACTGCTAAAAGCTGAATAATGTTTATAGAGATTCATATTTTCTAAATCACTGAGTTTGGTTTATGAAGAAAGTTACTTGGATATGGAAAGGGGATTTCCATCCATGATTTCCAAAGAATCGGTGGAATAGTACTTCTATGAAGGTATGACCCAAACGTAGGAGGTGTGGTGTCTATAGTTTTAGGTCATACAACTATGAATATAAATGGAAATAGTATGTGATATGTGGCCAAATGGTTCCAAGGTTATTTCATATTACATTGACCACATGGAGATAAAAAAATTTAAACCATAGTCTTGAAAACTTTTAGATTGAGAGAAAGATAATGAGACAAATATAACTAAATGACTATTTTAATACAGATTCATCTATATTGACATCAATGTTTGAATGGGAAAAAGACACTATAAGCAAGAATGAAATTACCATTATTTGACAAACCTGTTATGGGGGTTGTATTATGTAGGGCCAACTGGGACATATGTTGCATAACCAGATAGTGGAATCTTCTAACTGACAGGCCTGTTATGTTGGAAACTTATGAAAGGCCACCAAAGGGCACATGTTGCATAGTCAGGAAAAAGAATTATTAAATATTAGAAAGTCTTTCACTAGTAATCGTAAGAAATATTATGAAGATCTATAAATATTAAGGATTATGTGTGTGAAATATGGGAGGAGGTTTTTCTCAATGCACATGAGAAATATTTTAATCAATATTGGCTTTGAGTTTGACGTCTTTCACATAGATCTGACTCATATTTAAAATGGAGACTTTCATTTTTTTTCTTTTGAATTAATATTATTATGTGTAGTTTTAAGTCATGCAGTGAGAACATTTTTAGCCACATAAGGAATTGAAACACCTCATTTATATAAGTAAGTCTTTTACCCAATTCCTAATCCCACTTGAGCTATGCTTAGTGTAAAAAACAAAGAGTAGTAAGGTTTTCTTCTATTATACCAAGGTGACATAGGTGAAGAATGAAGGTCTTAAATTTACATGCAGATTTAACACCATGTGGTAAGGACAAAGATGAACCAATGTTTAAAAAATACATATTGTAAATAGTCTAGGGATAAGATCAAATTGTCACTATGTGTCTTTTTGAAGGCAAGAATAAAGTCATACATAGTTCTTACAACATTACCTATGCAGGTTTGATTCTTATACAAGGAATAAATGGTTTTTTAACTCAGTTGGGCCCAAGATTGGAGATCCATGTGTCTATATGTATCTCAAGTAGAAGAGAACCAGGCCGTACATAGTTCTTTAAACAATAATTCCTTATACTAATCGATTTTGACATGAAAAATGGAGGATTTTGACATGTTCTAACAGAACGGTAAATCTTAAGACATAAAATTATATAAGGAAAATATAATATATCTAAAATAAACACTCTGTATAGATCTGATTCATATACTGGATAAGAAAATAAAATAAGAAGATTTTTTGATTGCGGTTGGGCCCAAAATTGGAGATTTAGGTGTCTCTACATATCTCATTGAAAATGAGAATCAATCCATACATAGTTATTGAAATAAGGTCTCTATGGAGATCTGACTGAGACATAGGAAAGAGAGGGACTCATGTGAAACTAAAGAGTAGCGATGATGTCAATGATGTTTTCTTATAGAAGCATCTATCGTCAAATAGAGAAAACATTAGTCATACAATTTAATGTCATGCAATGAGGAAAAATGATGGCATGCATTTTAACTTCATGTGACAAGGAAAAAGATTCTACACATTTTAATGTCATGAATCATGGATGCTTATGTTTGTTATGATGTTTAATGTCTTGAAAATAGGATGTTGTACTCTGCATTTTTCAGTCTTGCAGTGAGGACTTGAGGGTTGTGCAGTTTTAAGTCTTATAGTGAGGACACGGGGGATGTGCAGTTTTTAGTCTTGCAACAAGGACATTGTACTATTCATTTTTAAGCCTTGCAGTGAGGACGATATTTACAACTACACAAAGTATTTCTTTAATAATATCACATTGGTTGGAGTAGTAATAAGCTCTTCATACATTGATATTAGGGCATAATCTCCATTTGAATAGACCTTATGTATGGAATAAGGTCCTTCCCACATTGTCTCAAGATTTAGATGTTTCTTCCCTAGTATCATTGGATTCCTAAGGACCAATACTAATTCTCCTTGAAGAATTGAATGGAGGAAAAATTTCTTGTTAAAATCCCACGCTATTCTATTCTGATAGACTTCTAAATGATGCAAAGTATGCATTATTTTCTGGTCTAATCATTCCAGATCATTAATCCATTTATGTTACCTCTCATATATATACAACTGTTCACAGATTGCAACTCTGAGTTAAGTAAATTGTATTTCAATTTGAAAAGTTTCTTCAGTTCCATATACTAATGAATTAGGAGTTACTTCGGTGGCAGTATGAGTAGTTGTTTGATAAACCCATAAATAATTCAAAAGTTTATCAGGTTGTGATTTATTATCTTTATCCACCATATTATAGAGTATATTTGATAGGGTCTTGTTTATGGCATCTATCTGTCCATTGGTCATTTAATGATAATGATATGAATGGTTGGATTTCATATTATGCTTTTGATATAACTTCTTTACCTCAATCGAACAAAAATTGATGCCATTGATCATAAATATAGTATAAGGGACACCAAATATGGTGATGATGTTAGTTTTTAAAAAAACAAATAATGATTTTGACTTCGACTTCTTTGAGAGTTATTGCCTCATCCCATTTAGAAAATTAGTTAGTAGCAATAAGGATATACTTGAACTGCTTAGCTCTAGCAGGAGGAAAATGCCCTACCACATCCATTCCCCATGTGGAAAATGGCAAGGAGTATTTAACTGTATGTAGAAACTCTGGGTGTTGATGAATGAAGTTTCCATGCACTTGGAAGGGATGACATTTCTTAGTGAAATCTGTGCAATCCCAAGTCAATGAAGGCCAAAAGTATCTAAGCATTCAGATCTGATCAGAGAGTTTGTGCCCAGATTAGTGGGAACCACAAGCTTCTGAATGTACTTCTTTCATGACAGCTGCAGTCTCTTCTCCAATAATGAATCTGTAGAGGATTATATCAAATCATTTCTTGTAGAGAATCATTTGGTTGTCCAGACTATCACAAAGAGTAAAATTGTCATCTTGTCATCAGATATGTTCCTTTTCATACTTATTTGGTGGAAGTACTAAATTTTGAAGATATTCCATGATAGATGTTCTCCATCCCATGGTATGACCCTATGGCTTAGAAATAGGTCTAATTGCATTAATTTCCTCCATTATGGTTTGAAAAAAAGGTAATACCACAGGACGATGAGCTATTCTAATGACTGTCAAATTTTGATTTGGATTTACAAAGGCTGTAGTGGCATTAGAGAGTGAATCTGTTGGGAATTTTGTGATTTTTGGACATAAGATAGTGTCAGATATGAGGGAAATTCATCCATTAACCCTCTGAAGTAATCACACAAAGGGATTAACTCTTCTTTTCTGATAGAATATTCTCCATTGATTTTCTTGATTACCAATTCTGGATCACCTTTTACCTTCAAGTGATTAAATTTCACCTAAAGTGCCAATTCAAAAATTGCAATGAGAGCTTGATACTCCACCTCATTGTCGGTTCTGCCTTCTAATAATAAGATATAATAAGAAAACACTACCTTTTATTTGGAGATAAGGACAATTCCTAACCCAAATTTGTTGAGTTTAGGGTTTTCTATTCTATTCCCTGTTGGACTTCTAAAAGCACCATTAAAGTACATTTCCCATGTTTGGGAATTATCTTGAAAAGAAATGACCTCTTCATCAGTAAGTTTAGTATTTAATGATGTATCTTTTGTAGATGGATGATCAGTAAGGAATTAGGCTAGAGCATGGACTTTTATTACCTTTTGAGGTACAAACTGGATGTCATACTGTTGCAAAATAACTGCCCACCATGTCAGACGCCATGTAAGCATAGGATGACTGAGGATAAATTTGAGTAGGTCATTGCGAGATACAAATTAGACCTCATGATTTTTTAGGTAGTTTCTCAATTTATTAATTGTAAATATTAATTCTATGTATCACTTTTCAATACTTTAATATCAAGTTTCTCCGTCAAGTATAGTTTGAATGAGATAGTAAAGGCTGTTTTCATTCCCATCATCGTTCTTTTGAGCAAGGAAGGAACCCACTGATCTCTCTAAAGTTGTCACATAAAGAATAATCATCCTTCCTTTAATATGTGGCATTAATACTAGTGGACTCATGAGATGTTTTTTGAGGGTATCAAATGCTTCTTAACAGTCTTCAGTCCATTAGTAGGTGACTCTGTTCTTCATTAATCGGGTGAAGGGTAAACACTTGCCCGCCAAATTGGCGATAAAGCATCGAATATAAGCCAATTTTTCTTAGAGACCTCTTAATTCTTTAAAATTTAAATGAGGTGTCATACCAAGGATTGATTTTATTTTCTTAGGATCAACTTTGATACCACGATGGCATACAAAAAAGATGAGAAACATTCCTGAGGTTACCCCAAAATCACATTTCAATGGGTTCATCTTTAAACTATGTTGCCGATGTTTATAGAATATGGTCTCAAAATTATCTAATTGATTGGAACATTGTCTGTATTTGAACACCAAATCATCCACATAACATTCAAAAAATTTCTCTAATAAGGGCTTGAAGATATGGTGCATGGCACGGTGGTATGTTGTGCCTACATTCTTTAAACAAAAAGGCATTACCCGATAGAAAAACACACCTTGAGGGGATATGAAGGCTGAATATTCTTCATCTTCTAGGGCCATATAAATTTGATTATAGATAGAGTATCCATCCATGAAGGAAATAGCTTCATATCTAGCTATTGCATCAAATAAAATCTTTTAATCAGATCTAGAAAATCATCTTTAGGACAATGTCGGTTAAGATCTCTGAAATAAATGAAAATTCTAATTTTCCCATTCTTGTTTTTCATTGGGACAATGTTTTCCATCCATTTGGGATATTAAAATTCCCTGAGAATTTTAAACTTTATAACCTTATCAACTTCAACAGTAATTTTAGAGGCATGAGTTGGGTGAGTTCTTCTTGCTGCTTGCTTGAATCCACATTGTTCTTCTGGAAAACCAAAATGATGGGTGGCTACATCGGGATTACATCCTGGAATTTCTGTATAATTACAAGAAAATATATCTCCATGTTGCTTTAGAAATTAATTATACACCTCTTTCTCTTTAGAGGTCATGGTCACACTAATTAGAACGAGACGTGGATCTTTTTATGTAACCATATTTATTTCTCTGAGCTCATCCACGGTGGTAGAGATACATTCCTAAAATTTTGGAGGAGCATCCCAAAGATATTCCTCTTATTATTGATTACATTTTACCTCTTTTTTTTACTTTCATAGTAGATGATGAGGAAAAACTCCTAAAGTTAGAGGGGGAGTCAGTATTTGAACATCCTGAAAAATTGGCCACCATATCTGACCCTACTGATAATGAAGGGTATTCTTGTGGTAATAAAGAGGAGATGATGGATTGAGAATCAACATATTTTTCTTCCTCTATCATTTCTACAATTTCTTCCACTCTGATTCATGAAGTAGAGGCTTGTTTTAGTTCAGTAGATGATATGAAAACATCTCCATTTAAGATTCCATCATTATTTAGTGAATCACTAATCTCTCCCATGCTATCAAGCTTAGTTTCCACAATTGACATTATGGAAGTTATTGGACAAGTGCTTGTATTTGGTTTTAACCATTCAATTTTATTTATTGGTAGAACATAATTGGTACTTAAATGTATGATTGGATTTGCTGGGATATTTTCCAGTCCATTCAGAGAATTTACTATGGTTATTTCTTTTGTCATGGACATCATAATTTCTATGTGATAAAACTCTACCTCAATGAATTGAGATTCACATGTTTTGAACGGAGCCTTTTCACCATACAATGTACCAATTTTACCATTGAAACAACACTTAATACATTGGTGGTATGATGAAGGTATGGATGCATGTTGATGCAACCAAGGCCTTCCAAGAAGAATATTAAAGGTTGTGTCCTGATGAACAACCATGAAATCTGAATTAGAAAAAAAATCTCCAAACTGAGTTATGAGTGTAATCTCACCCAGAGGTTCTTGTTCATTCTTGTCATATCCTTAAAACATTAATGTCGAAGGAGATAATTCAGATTCAGTTAGGCCCAATCGACAAAGTGTACAAACAGGAATGAGGTTGAATCCGGATCCATTATCAATGAAGTCTTGTTAGATGTCTACGTCATTGACTTTACCAGACAAATACAAGGGTCTAATATGTCCATGTAAAAAATAATATTTATATTCATATATAAAAGATATTAATTCAAGACATTCTACATGATCATTCTCTATACCATAAACCTGAGCAGCAGCAACTTTGGATTCATACTCTTGAGGACTTGACAAAGCCCCCACGAGTGATTCTCAAAGATCTTTTGAAAAATTAAAAGCATACATTATTGATAACATGAATGGTACATGGGCCAATTGTTTTAATAAATCATACTTTTGGTCCAAAGGTTTGCAATTTCTAGCATTGAGATGCGGTTTTTCAGGTTTTTTAGAAGTTCATGCTTCTTAATATAGACGTACCCTATGTCAGAGCAAAAGCTAGAAAGACTCCTAGATTTGGTTGATTAGACTGACTAGGTCTATTCACTTGCTGAGAATAAGACAATGTAAATTCAAATTGGTCCTCCAATATAATTGTGTCAGAACCGAACCTATCTTGCATGGAAGAAACCCCTTGTTCTTATTGAGCTTGTAGAAGGTATATTCCATGAGTTTATACTGCATATATGGTTCGAGTAGGGGCAGAGTTAAAATGGTGGTTTCTATAATTCCCACTTCTCCCCCGGTATCCTCAAACCTGGACTCTTTCTCTAGTTCCCAAATTTGGTATAATGAATTCCGGATCATTATAATCAAAATCACCATTGGACTAAGGATCCGTTAAATGGATAATGTTGACAGAACCAAAGATCAATTCCTTATCTGATAGAGAATCTTCTTGACAAGTTAATTATGATTGTGTCATTTGGCGGGGTGATGCCCATGCTTTTTAAATAGATGGAATGAAATCTTACAGGTTCATGGATAACTTTGGCCTTAACGTGAGCTCATATTCTTCTAACTTCTCTTTGTCCTTATGATCGCTTATCTTCATTGAGGAATTTCCTTTTTATGAAAGAGGTTTTTCTATGATAGGAGTTGAAGAATACACATTTGGTTGATTCAACTGTGTTCGTAAAATGGCATGAGTCCAGTTGATCGTTTTCCTAATCATCCAATCATCATATTTCTGCACATTTTTACTTTTGACTTTCTTCCATTCACCTTCTTCCTCTGGATTAGAAGCAGTAACACATGCTACTTGAGCTGACGAACTTTTCAGTTTCACTTGTCTAGAATCTACCATCTTTTGAAAGAGGTCCTTGAAAAAAAACATTTTTTGATGGGATGACCTAACATCTTATTAAAGGGAAAATAATTCATAAGATCTTCATCTCATTATTTATTTGGTTTCTTCGGCCTTCAAAACTCAACCAAACTATTTTCCAAAGCTGATATGAAGTAACCAGGGACTTTTTCATTCCTAAAAGATAAAACTTTATTATTTAATTCCTCAAACTATTTCCACCTTTGATTTATTTGATCATCTTGATGAGGCAGTTGTTGTTTCCAATGCTCAGGAGTTGGGAATTTTTAGTATGATGATGTTATTTAAGTAGAAGCAGTTACATCCGCTTTCTTTAGTGTAACTGTAGCATATTCTACCATTCTTATTCTCCTCCCCGAAGATGATGGAATTACATGATTTTTAGCCTTAGTTTCTATAATAGAGTCTTCTATTTGTTGATAAATTCATGTAAGGTCTCAAAAACCTCCCGTGTATTTCATAGGGATCAATGGTGTGTGTGACTCATCACGTAGATTTTCCACACAAATTGGCATCAATTTTTCTTGAGGGAGCGATAGACTTAAGGAATATGTCAATACTTTGCATCACAAAATGAAATCTGAAACTCTTTCATTCTCCCTTAGTTTATAACTGTTAAGATAAAAAATTGTTGTCTTTGGTAGCATTGAGCTAAATTGAAGAAGGAATTTCTGACAGAGATCTTCCCATCTAGCAATTGATCGAGATTGTAAACTTCTATACTAGACAAATGTTGGTCCCTGTAATGATTGCACAAAACACTTAAGCTTTACAGCTTTTTATTTTTGAGAAGTTCCCATAATGGGAGCATGATGGAAAAAAATGTGTTAGGTGTTGTTCTGAATTTCCCAAACAATTAAATAATAGGAATGTGGTATTCACAAAATTTTATGGGGGATGAATTTCATCCACCCATTCAGGGTAAACTCTATTTTCCAGTTGAACTGGTGCACTTCGTTCTTCCTTATCTTTCAATCGAGTCGTTAATGCCTCAATTGGGTTCATAAAAAATTTGGGAAATATTTGGATGTGTCGGAACCTATGATGGTATAGAAACTATATCTTGAGCTAGTGAAGCGACTAGAAAACCCACTGATGATGGTGCTGATATTTAACTTGGATAAACCACGGAAACATGACTATCAATATGTGACTGATCTTGCCTTGGTTTTGTACCCAGTGGATGGAATTCATTTTTTGAATATGTAGTTACTTCAAATTCTCTTTGATGGGGAGATCCTATAGGATTTTCATATTGAGGACCTGCCTGGGGAGTACGTATATCTTAAATGATGCTTCAAAGTAACTCTGTATTGAGTCTTTTCAACTCCTTCATTTCCTCTTCTTACCATGAAAATATTTCTTCAAGTGAAAAAGATTGATCTTCTCCAGTGGAAAAGTGAGATGCAGTCTGACTTTTGCCTTTCCCCTTGTTATATTCTTTTTAGAGGGGTGGGAGTTGGTTATTTGAAGATATTCCTAGATTCTAGGTAAGCGTAAAATTTCATGTACATACATCTTATTCATTTGCCTCAGTGTGTAATATATTATATAAAAGAACCTCATCTTCTGATTCCCCTGAACTGGACTCATTTTCTAGAGGATCTTCTACAGTGGTGTTAATGGCATTCACTGACGCATAATGAATTGATGGGATTTTGTCCATATTTTTTTTCAAATAGTCTCACTATGTATCTTCCATGAGACTCTGTTCTCCTATATGATGAATTCCTGGGAACTATTTGGTGGATAGTAACCCAAAGGGAATCCTCAGATAGTTCAGTTTTACGCTCTCCTTGTGTCTTCTTACCTAATTAGGAGAAAACTAAATTTTGTTGAGGAGGGGATTGCAGATTTGAAAAATACCCAATCCCTATAGGCTAGGGCGGTTCCTATTCTTCTTCTTCAAATATTTTAACTTTGTTTAATGAATTTTAATGTTGAATTAAATGAGCCCCCATCCTTGCAAGATAGGGTGATTCTTGAACCACTATGGATTAAATTCATTCAACTCCTCTTCTAATTTTGTGAATTTTGGTTTGGACATTAGATGGGTTCATTATCCAAAAACCACTCAAATCAACTATTTTAGAAGATTACTTTGCTATTTTCGACATCTGCATTCTCTGATAGCTTACATCCTCTAAGCGAGATGCCTTCTCAAGATTCTCAGATGCTTGATGTAAAAGTAACTCAACAACTTGTTTTCTTTGGGTCTGACTCTGATTAGAGCTGGTTGAGTCTTGTTCTTGAGTGTACATTCGATTACATACAAAATCTATTGATTGTGGCTTACCATGGGTAATAACATTGCTTGAGACCACTTTTGGTGGACTTTTCTGATTTTGGAGTGCAGTGAAATGCAATGCTCCATGTGCACCCCATCCTCTAATATGAACACTTGATGGGGAATTTGAAATTAACTGGCATTGTCTCTATAGAGCATTGAGACATTCACATAGAAGGATTCTCTAATTTTTTTTAACCATTGGATGTTGGGAAACTGAGAGAGAGGCCAAGTAAATTTGGCACTGTAACCCTTCTATTACCTTTACCAGATTTTGATATTCATCATATGGTAATACTTTGGTTTTTTAATGGTGAAGAGTCTTCCAAAGGTTGAGGTGAATATCATGAATTCAATCTTTTATAATAAATTCTGGAATTTTGTACTGAGAATCTGCCAAAGGCCAGAACTTGACTGGTACTTCTCCCTTAGCCAATTGTTTCTTCATGTTTAACACATCTTCATCTTCTTTCACTAGAGGTTTCTCCACTTGGTCTGACCAAAGTTGACACTCTGTATTAGAAGGAAACTGGCCCAAGGGAGTTTTGAAGAATGATTGTTCCCTTAAGATGTATTTCGGTTGAGAAAGTGTTTCACCAGTCATTGACAAAACATCATACATGACTAGACTTATGTTTTCATGTTCCTCGAGATAGGAGGGATTTCTCATCACTACATTTTAAATTATAGAATTTTCTTGACAATGTGAAATACTACTGTGGAGATGACTTTTACAATGAATGCCATCATGGGGAGGATCACCACAGTGGATTACATCAAGGGATAAATCTTCTTACTCCTTGGTCTTCTATCCACAGGAAGGGTTATCATTGCTCTCATCCAAGGATCGACACTCTAGATTGACTAAATTTCCATGCATCAAGCCTTCATGATGAAGTTTCCGATGAGGAAAATCAGAATTACTAAAACCGCTCCAATAATTTGGTAATGATAGGATATGATCTTGAGTTGCAATAGATAAATGTCTAACGGCTTCAAAAACTCTAGCATTAAGAGGAGTCAAATTGCTGCTTGACTCCTGATTTTCCAGCAGTTTTGTTGAGACTTCTTCTTGGATGTTATCTTATACTTAGTTGGGGCCACATACTGGGAAAAGTGGTTATCATGGGTAGGTGTATGTGCATTCCTTGGATTGGTTACCAGAATGAACCGATTACCTTAAATTGGAAAAGAAGTATATTCCTGATCTTTTTGTCTGTATGATATGGGGGAGTACACCCATGACCCTACTGGATTGGAACAGAGTTGTGTATCTATTCCAAGATGGCATACCGATGTTTCATCCCATGTGTGGGGAAAATTTTATTTGTCTATTTCCTTGGTACTTCTGAAGTGGTTGTTATAATATCCTGGCATGCTTCCAGATTATGGGCAGAGATTTGTGTTTTCCCTTTCACCATTGATATGATGTGTTTGGTGACTTCAGTGGCTAAAACAGAAATATATGTCCATTCTGTATCTGGAGTAGGTGTTTGTGCCTGCTCATGTCCTCCTTTTCCTGTCAATGGGTATAGACAATTCTCATGTATGGGGGAAAAGAGTTAGGTATGCCCCAAATTTTTCATCAGAGCTTTCTGAATGACTTCTATGGGTGCTACCAAATGAGACAGTTGGAAGACATGATTAATATTGGTAGGTGTATATGCCTACTGGATGTTTCTTGTCATGCATGGTTGAAAAAATTCCTTCCTTACTAGCCTACCATACTAAAATAAGAATTTGTGATTGTAAACAAGTGTATGATACTGTTTACTAGTTTCCACCACATTGGATTGGAGGGCTTATTTAAATACAGTCAGACAAGACTTCTGAATAGATGATAACTTATAAGTAGGTGTATGTGCCGATTCATGATACTCCACCGGATTTATCTGGTGGGATTGGTGTGTTGATTCCAGATGAGTATTTTGGACAACAAAGTTAGGATGGATGGGTGTATGTGCTCGTTTGTTTTTTTCCATCAAGAGAGGTTGATAGGATTCTCCGGAAGGGGTATAGGTAAGAACATGCTCCATGTTGACCAGATATTGTCCCTGACATTTCATCTTGTGTGACCAGGTCTGAGTGACCTGGGCTGAACATCCAAAGGCAACACCCCCATCATGTTGGGGGTTCACTACCATGCGATTTTGCTGGCGGCAATTGCTGGTGTGAGTCCTTAAGAAGGGATCCTACATTCTTGAATTGAGGCCTTGGGTGGCCTCTTGATCCACCTCTTTATAGTACTAGAGGGATTGATTGTTGCTTTCTAGAGATAAGGTCCCGAAATGGTTGAAGATGGTGGTTGGAACCGTCTGCTTCTTGATTATTGGTCATCATTGGCCGGATGATTGAGGATTCTTATTAACATGGAGGGCCTGCTGAGCAGCCTCCAAATCTGGTATTATACCATGCTGACAATATTCACTCACCAACACATTAGATACCCAGCGTTGAAGATGTTGGGATGGTGATGATGTTCTTTTTGTGGATGGGAATCCATCTTTAGCAGCGGTCAGGAAGTTCACAAATGTTGTCTTGAAGAAATCCATTTTGGAGTGAAGGGAATTCTTATAAAAACTTGAAACAACAAAAAAAACTCCATTAAAGAAACATAATTTTTATGGATACATGCATGATTGATTCCTTTGTCTATCATAACTTTATAAATTGATAGGGGACTAAAAGGTGGGTAACATTATTAACTTCATTAAGGATTGATAGCGGGTTCACCATTTTTGTATTGTAGTTCTTTGAAACATGTATTCTAGTTTAAAGAATCACTACTTCCAGATGGTGTCCATTGAATTTATTTATGGAACCAGAAAATTCAAACAGTTCTTTATCCAAGGGCGATCTTCTTTCCAAAAGAAGACGTTCGTTAAGTTTGAACATCATGATACTTATGAACATACATTGGTTAAGAGGATTGGAGGTTGGAATCATCACACCCTTTTAGGGGAAATTATTGTCTACTCCTATACTCTATTTATAATTTAATATATTTTTGTGAATCCTTATTAATTCACCAAGTATATCATACGTATCCATTGTAATTTTCAATCACTAATTTAGCATGTGAAATGTTTAAAATCATCCATTTGTATTTTAGGTTCTTCATTAATGGAGATATCCACATGTATTCGAGGTTATCCATCAATGGTATCCTCTCATATACTACATAGATATTATTTTATTAATTGTTATAATGATACTGGTTTTTAAGCCACTTAGTGGGGCACTCTGGATTTTATTGTCATCCAGGGAGATGAAGGTTTGGTTTGATCTTGGGATCGTGCCCATAAAATGGGCTACCTACGTATCCTTGTAAAAGGAATCATAACCCTAGTAGTTTGGTGCCACTAAATTGGAAAACATCATACCTTTTAAGGTCATGTGATAAGGACCTAGCCATACAGTTTAATGTCATGTGGCATGGACATCTAGGCCGAAGGTGCTTAGTCAAAACATTGTGTGGGACTTATACTGAAGTAAGCCAAGGAACTTGGAAAGGATATAGGTTTTCAAGTAGGATCATACCCTATTGGGAATATGGCCTAAGGAGAACAACGTTGATTTAAGGTATTGGGTTTTAACCTCAAGGAGGCTTCCTACGTATCCCATATATATGGGAATAAAATCCCACATAGTTCGATAATTCTCATAGGAGAGTAGAGTTCATTGAGAGAAATGAGTTTGGTCTTACTTCCTAAAAAGGATGCCTTGGTGGTTTGAGGATTTAATTTGGGGATTATTCTTAAAAAGGATTCCCAAATTAGGAGAATTAGGGTTGTATTCCTGAAGAGGACATCCAGTGAGCTCAGGTCCTGAGAAGACTTCCCACATATCCTGATTATGGTGGGAATCAGATTTCTCATAGTTCATTAAATTGTGTAAATGTTGTGACCATGAAAAATCTCTAATCCCACATGATTAATTCTCAGTGTGAGAAACAAGATAATTTCAAAGATTCAACCAAATCATTCACACTTTTCATCTTCCACGGATGGAAGGGGCACACCTATGGTGTCGAGAGTGGACGAATCTGAGGCGACGAGCCTTACCTCTATTCTATTTACTTCGGACAAAGGTCTGATGTAAGGAGGATGGGATGAAGTTTTGGTGCTTACACAAGGAGGTAATCTCATTGTGACAAATCCCAATGGGAGATGGAAAGGGTAATAAAATTCCATGTTCCCATTGCCCCTCTTATCTTTGGCATAGGATAAGAAAGGAGGAGCAGTGATGATACCTCTTTCAAGAAAAACTAGGGGATTATGCCAGCATGGTTTCCCTAAAATTGATCCTAGTAGGAGAGGGAGACTTCTCCTTTTTTCAAAAGGATTAAGTAGGTGTGAACTATACCTTCCATACCAAAATACATGAGGTTTCAGGTCATCTCTTTGAGAAGGGAGGGCCAGGACCCAAACCCTCCTCCAAACCGAGAACTTCCCAACACTGTTCCGGGGAGAAAAGTCCATGTGACTATGGATATAAAAACCCACATTCATTCAATGTATCCTAATTAAATTATAAAACAAATTTGGGAAACCTCTGACTGTGGAAATACAAACCCGAATTGGAGACACAATGATGTGCCTTTCCCAAAGGATTGATAATTTAGGAGGTTTTGGTGGAGGTCTCAATAGAATCTCTTTTAGACAAGGGAGCCATGGAAGAAAAATACTTTCCCTGAATGGATTTGGTGAAATCTTGATGGGTTGTAAACTGAAGAGAGTAAGTTAATAAAAAGGGGCGCTCAAGTAGATAAGGGTGTGCAAGTATGGGCATGCAAATAGACTTGAGAGACTTTGTAGACACCATGAAATGTGTTCCATGCACTTTTATGTAATGTGAATATATGATTCTCACATAAACCAACAAATTAAAGTTTGAGTAAAGATGTTTTCACCAGGAAAGAAGAAGTTTCAAGCTGGATTTCTATGTGCCAAAATACTACTCCATTCCAATGGATAAGTGTACCGATTCCCCCATCTAGGAGTAGGCAGTGGATTTCCAAGATCGATTATGAAAAGGTGTCGAAACATTAAATTCAAATTTTTAGTTTATTCAAAGAAGACATGGTGTAATTAAAATATCAAGAAGTGTATATATCTTCAAAACCTTCGATTTGACTAGTGGTAGATCCTAAATGGAATTATGGATCTAAAGTTATGGAACTCAGAAGATGGACAAATTTTATCCTGAAGAGCTACGTGGGGGACCTACCCAAAGGAACTACATAGAGGACCTATGCCGTAGTATAACTTTTCACACCTACGTGAAGGACCTACGTGAAGTACCTATGTGGGGTAACTCCTTCGCCTAGGTTCCCCTCCATGCCTAAAAATAGAACCCTTGGGCTCACCATTTCAATGATCGAAAATGTTGGAAGAAGTCCCAAAGCTCCCGTTCCATAGCTCTTTCATCTAGATCCCCCAAATTTTCTCAAGTAGCTCTCAAAAACATGAGAGAAGAGATAATTAAATGGGGAAAAGTGTTTCAAAGTCCCATCAGGGTCCAGAACATATGGAACTGTGCCAAGGACTTGTATGGAGCACCTGCGTGATGCACCTATGTGGAGAACCTTCACGGAGCACCTGTGTGGAGAACCAGCATGATGCACCTTAGTGGAGCACATGCGCAATGCACCTACGAGGAGAACCTGTGTGATGAACCGTGGTGGAGAACCTACATGACGCACCTGCACAGAGGACCTGTGCAACCCGTTGGTCCATACCACAGTGGCTGCGCCCCCATACACCTACTTGGGAACAATTCCGGGCTTCGGTTCCAGCCCTTCGGTCCAATCCCTTCACTTCCAATACTGACCCCCATGATAAATGGAGAGTCACACCATAAATTTTTTGAATCCGGTTGAAGAAATTTTACATTTCACCCTTTAGGTGGCCCAACATCCAACAATAGAATACCATGATTTGAGACACTCCATCACACTCAATGAAGTTCCATGAGTCAACTTAGTTCTCTTGGTTCCTTTCACATGTTGTGAGTTCGGAATCTCATTATGGATTCCAAGAGTACCTTGAGTCGATACACTCCTCAAGAAACTCCTAAAACCACATCACCTGACTCCAATGTTAGGTTAAATCTCAAATGGGAATCCTCCTTAGGAGTAAGCCCCAACCAATTCCAAATGGGCATCCTCTTTAGGAGTAAGCCCCAACCAATTAAAAATGGGCATCCTCTTTAGGAGTAAGCCCCAACCAATTCCAAATGGACATCCTCCTTAGGATTAATCCCCCAACCGATTCCAAATGGGAATCCTCTACAAGAGTAAGCCCCAACCAATTCCAAATGAGAATCCTCCTTAGGAGTAATCCCCATCCATACCTCAAATGGGCAGAAATCCTGGTGTAAGCCCCTAAACTTCATCCCTTCATCCTTTCATTGGAACCTTGTACAATGTAAAGTGAATTGAGGGAAGGTTCGTCGCCTCACTCTATTCTCAGGTCACCTTGACCTCATCCAACCTCACCGCCATTGGTGCACCCTCTTCCACCAGCAGAGGAGGGAAGTGCATGTGTCGTTGTTGAATCTTTCTCATCCTCGTGTTTCTCACACCATGCATGAATCATGTGGGTATAAAGATTCATGATGATTAAAACATGTGCAAAAACACTAATAAAGGAATGAACTATGAGAACTGTGATTCCCACCATAATCGGGATATGTAGGAAGCCTTCTTAGGGCTCGAGCTCACTGGATGTCCTCTTTAGGAATCAACCCTAATTCCTCTAATTTGATCATCCTCCTTAAGAATATGTCCCAAATTAAATCCTCAAATCACAAATCAACACTTTTTAGAAAGTAACCCCAAACTCATTTCTCTTAAAGGGCTATACTTTCCAATGAGACTTATCAAACTGTGTGGGATTGGATTCCCATCTTTGTGGGATACATTGGATGCCCCCTTGAGGTTCAAACCCAATACCTTAAATCAAACCTATTCTACTTGGTCCATATTCCCAAATGGGTTTGATCCTACTTGGAAACCCATATCCTTTCCAAGTACCTTGGCCTGCTTCATCATAATTCCCTCATTATGTTTTGACTAAGCACCTTCCAATTAGATGTCCGTACCACATGACATTAAACTGTATGGATAGGTCCTTATCACATGACCTTAAAAGGTATGATGTTTCCCATTTAGTGGAACCGAACTATGAGGGTTATGATTCTTTTTACATGGATACATAGGTATCCCATTTTATCATAACAATCCCAAGATCAAATCAATCCTTTGTCACACTGGATGATAATAAATTCTATAGTCCCCACTGAGGGGCTTAAAAAACCAGTATCATCATAATGACGATTAAAAGAATATCTATGTAGTATATGAGAGGACACAATTGATGGATAACCTCAAATACATACATATATCTCCATTAATGAATAACCTTGAATACAGACAGATGATTTTAATCTTTTCACATGCCAAATAAGTGATTGAAAATTCTGAGGGATATTTATGATATACTTGGTGAATTAATAAGGATTCGCGAAAATATATTAAATTATAAGGAGAGTCTCGTAGTAGACAATAATTCCTACCAAAAGGGTTTGATGAGTTTGATATCCCATCCTCTCAACCAATGCATGTTCTTAAGTGTCATTAAGTTCAAAATTAATGAACACTATCCTGTGGAAAGTAGGTCCCTTTTGGATAAAGAATTTTTGGATGTTTTCGGTTCCATTAATAAATCCAATGGAAGTTTCCTGGAGGCAGTGCTTCATAAAACTAGAATACATGTTTCAAGGAACTATGAAACAGATTAGATAATCTCTTAAGCGATGGAAAACCTATATGGTAATACTTGGGTGAGACTTTTCTCATGCCTTTAGTAGTATTCAAATGCAATCCCTGAAGTGGGTGCTCATGTTTCTATGAAAGGAATAGGTGGCACACATGTGCATCTGATTTATAGAGGTTAGGAACATTAGGCACATAATTATTATTGTTTTCAAACACTAAAAGGACTTAAGTATAATGATCACCATTTAAATACTCCACTCAAGGTGTTGAAGAACTACCTTGAACATTGAGGAATACTTGGGAAAAGCACTAGGGAGACAAGAGTAGCAATTGGGATTCAAATAAATTTTTCATCCAAATGAAGACCCCAAGGGTCTATTTATTGGTAATAATAGGACATTGGGTGAAAGGAGTTTTTGCGTGCAAGTGTCTTGCGCAGCAGAATTGGGCATGCAAGTACCTTATGTGCCGACGATGTTTTGGCTCTACTAGGGTGCCACTTTTTGGACTTTGCAAAAATTATTTCTTCATTCAACACTATCATGGTGGAAATTATGTGTTTTTACATAGGTATATTGGTCACATTTCTTAGGGACATAGCCAAATTACTGGTCCATACTATGGGGTATGCCCACACCACTGCTTGGGGTCAGTGTCGGTACCTTTGCTATCATCACAGACCCCTCTGGAAAATGCAATGTCGCACCACAATCTTTTTGACCCTAGTTGAGGAAAATTTCTGGAGAAGTTCATGGAACACATTTCATGTTGTCTACATTGTTTTATGGTTCTTATGATTCTTACTATTTCTAGGATTTCTAGTGATTTTATAGTTTTTAGGATTTTAAAGGGGGTTTATAGTCTTTTAGATTTTTTTTGGGTTTCGTGTTTCATTTAGGGTTTTATTTTTTAGGGACTTTTGGAGTTTTTAGGTATTTATGTTGTTTTTAGTAGATGTTGATTTTTTTAAGGGTTTTAGGATTTTTTGAATTTTTAGGAATGTTGAGATTTTTTGGGGGGTTTTGAGGTTTTACATTATTTATATGATTTTAGTGTTTTTAGGGGTTTGGAATTTTTTGGTGTCTGAGAGTATTTTAAAGGGTTTTATGGTTTTTATGGGTTATTTAGGGTTTGTTTGGGATTTATCATTTTTTATGGTTCTAAGGGGTTTTAGGTGTTTAAATGGTTTTGAGGGGTTTCTTAAGTATTTTTATAATTTTTTTTGGATTTTTGGTTTTTTGTGATTTTTAGGGGTTTTAGTTTTTTTAGGGGTTTTGTGTTTTGGGGATTTATGTTTTTTATGGATTTTTAGGATTTTTATTCACTTTAGGGTTCTTAGTGTTATTTAGAAATTTTTTTATTTTTTAGTTTTAGGGGTTTTTAGAGTTTTTCGGTATTTTATAGGGTTTTCAAAAAAAATAGGGTTATAATATTTTAGGGTTTTTAGGATTTTTAGGGATTTTTTATAGTTTTTAGGGGTTTTATGGTTTTTAGTGGGTTTATGGTGTTTAATATTTTTATGGGATTTAGGTATTTTTAGGATTTTTAGGGTCTTTTAGGGTTTTAAATGGTTTTTAGGGTCTTCTAGAAATTTAGAATTTTTTAGGGTATCTTAGTGTTTTAAGGGTATTTTTATGGTTTTAGGGGTTTTTGGTTTATGGATTTTTTGGGTTTTTATAGTTTTTAAGGATATCAGTGTTTTTAGGTTTTAGGAGTTTTTATTTTTTTTGGGAGTTTTAAGGTTTATTGGGGTTTGAGGGGTTTGAGGTGTTTTTAGTGTCCTATTAGTGTTTTAAGGGTGTTTATGGTTCTTTTATGGGTTTTGAGATTTTTTTTTGTTTTAAATGGTTTTTATGGTTTTGAAATTTGTTTGGGGGATATAGGGTTGTTTGGGTTTTTAGGTATTCTAGGGGTTTTTATGGGTTTTACGGTTTTCAGAGTGTGTTTTTATTTTTTTTGTCTTTTATGTTTTTTTGGATATTTTAGGGGATTATGGTCTTTAAGGGTTTTTAGGGTCCATAGGGTTTTTGGGGTGTTTTGGGTCTTTTTTTTGGGATTTTTCGACTGTTTTGTATCTTTGAGGTTTTTTCAGGATATTAGGGATTTTTAGTGTTTTGGTGTTGGGGGTTATCTGTTTCATGGGTGTTAGGTATTTTTAGATATTTTTAAGTGTTTTTAGGGATTTTTTGTTTTAAGGGTGTTTGGGTGTTTTAATGATATTAGGTTTCCAAGTATTAAGGTTTTACGGTTTTTAGGGTTTTTAGTGTTTTTTGGATTAATTTAGGGGTTTTGGGATTTTATACATTATATGGGTTTTCATGGTTTTTTATGGTATTTTATGGTTTTATTAGATTATTTTACGGGCTTTTGGGTTTATGGTATTTTAGGGTTTTTAGGGCCTTTAAGATCTTTTTTATTTTTAGGGTTTTTAGTATTTTAGGGGTTATAGGATTGTTTAGGGTTTTAGGGATTTTAATTTTTAGTGTTTTTATGGGAATTAATGTTTTTATGGATTTTAAGGGGTTTTTAGGGTTTTAAGGGGTTTGAAGTGTTTAATGTAATTTTAGGGTTTGTTGAGGAATTTTTAGTGGTTTTAGGGGTATTAGGGTCTTTAAGGTTTTGGGTTTTTTTAGTGATTTTTAGCTATTTTAGGTTTTAGGGTTTTAAGGGTTTTCAATTTTGTTGTATTTTTAGGGGTTTTTACATATTTATAGGGTTCTAGTGTCTTTTTGTGGTTTATTTTGGGCGTTATGGTTTTTTGAGTTTTTAGGATAATTTTAGGTTTTTTAGTGATTATACTATTTTTCTTAAGGACTTTTTATTGGTTTTTAGAGTTTTTAAGTGGTTTAGGGGTCTTTTTTTAGGGTTTTAGGAATTTTAGGGTCTTTGGGATATTAGTTATTTTTAGGGATTTTAGGATTTTTAATGCATTTAGGGTTTTTAAAATTTTTAGTGCTTCTAATGTTTTTAGGTTTTTAGGGTGTTTTATGGTTCTTATAATTTTATATGTTTTTAAATTGAATCTAATTTTTTTTGGGTTTTAAGGGTTTTACGGGGGTTTTATGAGGTTTTATAGTTTAAGTAGTTTTTAATGTTTGAGGTGTTTTTTTGGGATTTTAGGGGTCTTAGGTTTTTTTATTTTTTAGGGTTTTAATGATTTTTTACAGATTTGAAGGCTCTTAATTATATTAAAAAAATTTGGGGGGGGGGGTGGATTTCTGGGGGATTTTTAGTGTTTTTAGGATTTTTGTAGTTTTTTAGGTTTTAGGGTCTTTTTTAGGGTTTTAGAGGTTTTAGGGGTTTTAGAGTTTTTTGGGGGTTTTATGGTTTTGTTTATTCTTTTTTTTGGTTTTAGGGGTTTAAGTTTTTTTAATTTTATTTTATTTTTTTTTGGGTTTTTTGTGTTTTAGTGTGTTTTAGGGTTTTTAGTGTTTTTGGTTTTTTGGGTTTTCACGGTTTTTAAGGGTTTTAAAGGATTTTGGGTTTTAAGGATGTTAGGGTTTTAAAGGGTTTTTAGGGCCTTTAGGGTTTTTAGGGACAAGTTAAGTGTAAGGAAAAGCTACTCCGGACCTCTCCCTCCCCCCCCCCCCCCGAAAAAAAATTTATTAAAGGAAAAGAAAAGCAAACAAGAATGTGGTGGGTCCAAACAACTCACACTCAAAAATCCTTGGACCCCCTATGGCACGGAAACCCCAAAAGACCCAAAAAGCTGGAAAGAAAACAACGGTAACTACATTGTCTTTTTAATTTATTTAAGGGAATTTTAGTGTTTTAAGGGGTTTTATAGTATTCTATGGTGTTTTAGTGTTTTTATGGGAATTATGTTTTTCTAGGGCCTTTTATGGTTTAAAATAGTTTTTAAGGTTTTAATGGCTTTTTTGGTTTTTTGGTAATTTAGGGTTCCTTTTAGTGTCTTTTTGTGGGTTTTAATTTTTAATGTCTTTTTTGGGTTATTAGGGATTTTAGTGTCTTTTTAGGGGGTTTAGAGTCTTTTTTGGTGTTTTATGTTATTTTTATGTTTTACGGGTTTTGGGGTAATTTTAGGGTTTTATTATCTTTTTATGGGTTTTTAGGGATTTTATGTTTTTAAGGGTTTCTAATGGATTTTAGTGGTTTGGTGTTTTTTATATTTTTAGAGGCATCTAGGATTTTTAGGGGTTTTTATGATTTTATAGTTTTTATGGTTTTAGGGGATTTAGTGTTTTCAGGGGGTTTTAAGGTATTTCAGGTGTTTTAGGTGTTTTGGAGTGTCTATGATTTTTTTAGGGTTTTACTTGTTTTCGGTTTGTTTTAGAATTTTTTAGTGTTCTCTAGGATTTTTTATATTTTTGAGGTTTTTGGGTTTTCAATAGTTTTGGGTTTTAATGGTCTTTTAGGGAAATTTAGGGGTTTTAACAGTCTTTTATGGATTTTTATTATCTTTATGTGATTTAGTATTTTTAGTATTTTTATGTATTTAAAGGTGGTTCTATGGTTTTTCAGCCTTTTGGATATTTTATTATGTTTTAGTAGTGTTTATTGTTTTTAGGGTTGTTTAGTGTTTTTATGGGTTTTAGGTGTTCAATGAGTTTTATCGGGTTTAGGGGTTTTTTTGGGTTTTTATGGTTTTAGGGTATTTTGGGTGATTTTAGGGTTTTTGGGGTCTTTTTAGTGTTTTAGGGTCTTTTAGAGTATTAGTATTTTGGGGTTTTTAGGGTTTTTAAGGGTTTTTTGGGGTTTTTTAGTGTTTTTATGGTTTTTGGGTTTTCATATTTTTACGGATTTGCAGGGTCATTTAAGAATTTAAGGGGTTTTTAGGGTGTTTTAGGGTTTTTATTCTTTTTGTTTGATTTTAGGGTTTCTATAGTTTTTTTGGATTCCTAAGGGTTTTAAAATGTTTTTATTATTATAGGGTTTTAAGGATTGTTTTAGGATTTTTTATATTTTTTACATTTTTTGGTTTTTTAGGGTTTAGTTTTTTTTAGGGTTTTTTAGGGTTTTTTCAAGGTTTTGGGTTTTGTAATATTTTTGGAGTTTTAGGGTTTTATTTGATTTTTGAGATTTTTACGGTGTTTAGTGTTTTAGGTTTTTGATAGATTTTAATATTTTTTAGGGTTATTGTGATTTTATGGATTTTTATGGTCTTTTAGGGTTTTTTTACAGTTTTATATGGTTTTAGGGTCTTTAAGGGAAAATAACGTGTGTGGTTAGGCTAGTCATTACCATCTAAAACATATAAAAAATAGATAAAACAAGTAAGGGATGGGGTTAAACAACCCATGCCCAAAATGGGAACAAGTCAGTCAACATCACCTCCAAATTCATATACAAGGACTACACCGTTTGGGTCACCATCCTCACAATACCCATAAACAGCATCAGTAAAGCAAAATTTAGAGTATTTACCCCCATTTCCATCGATTCCCATCCAAACTCAAGATCCCCCTTAAGTCTAAAGAGCACCAGATACTTCTCCCTAAGTCTTTCTTGCTATTAGTGGAATATAGGCTGCTCCCGCTTGTTTAATTTTACCTTTAGTTTATCTGCCTTTGAGGAAGCATAGGTAGCCATGGGTCGAGGAAGAGTGGATTAATACCTCTTCAGCCTCTTTTGGGGGGGAGGGGCAGAGGTGAAACAATCAACCTAAAATTCCATCCCATATAAGATGTTGTCAGTAGCCACACTTGAAATCCCCTTATCCCCATCACCATTCTCACACTTTTTCAGTAGAGGTTGGAAAACATTTCCATTGGAACCTTAAGCACCTAGAGTGAACCCTGTTGGTTTCTTTCCATTCCCCTTTAGAGAGGAACCCCCAAGCGTAGCCCTCTCCCTCCTAAATTGGGCCATATTGGAGTTGATCTTGCAGTCATCCTCATCAAAAATTTCACTTAATCATTAAGCCTCAATCATAATGTAGACACATGGCTGCTCCACTAAGACCATGTCATGTAGAACCACACACTAGGCCTCAATAGAAGGAGCCCCTCCATAGACCACCATGGATAGATGCTTGTCCTGAGCCATACCTCCTTCACCATAGGTTCCAGGATTCCTAGGAAGAAAGTGTCCATTTACAACCTGATCACAATTTTCACGACCTCTTCATTGTGATCGAATGGTAGAACCAGCAGGCTATCCCACCCATTGCCACCACACCCAGTGATTTGTATAGAAGATTCACCCACACTCCAATTAGGTGGTACCTCATCAAATCACAAGGCATGATTCTCCACCATATTTTGTTCATGACCAATATGATCTACCTCCCCCTACTAAAACATCTCCCCTTACTCATCCAACCCCCTGTGCTATATCTCAACTAGCTGATTCCGTGGTGTCCAGACACTTGAACCTATTACTCAGAGAGACCCCATCTAGAATCAGAACCTAACTGCTACCAGCCTGACCACTATTGCTGCTCAAGGTCACTACCACCCTACGTAGGGGTTGCATCAGGGGGCCCTCAAATAGACTCTTCTTATGCCCAAACCTAGTCATCTACCTCTACTCATCCACCTTCCACTACTTATCTCACCCACTCCAATTCACTACTGAAATCTTTCCCACTGGTGTTGCTCAAAGTCGTGCTCCCATCATTGTTCCTCACCTATAAATTATAACTTTACCTTTATACTATCATTCCAAGAAAACACCAGGCTCATACCACATGATGCTACCACTACCACGTCCTTATCACACCCAAAATTTAAATAATTTTCCAAACACTCAAAAATTCCACCAACCTTTGGCTTTGGAGGAAAAATATTGGGTTCCTTATACACCACCACCTCCTGCATCTCCACCAAGGCCTGACATCCTTCACTAGAATCCACCTGGTCTTGATTCACCCCACCAATTTCTTTATAACCGCACCTGTAAGCCAGATCACGGTGCCCAAGTTTCTATCATGAAGAACATAAATCAAACCATTACTCAAAACCCAACGGTTTATTCCTTTAGATCTGCTCACTAACCACAATCCACAAAAAGTCAACTAGCTCCTTAGAAGCATTGATCTCAATAAAATCCCTCAGAGAAATAGGGCGGCATAGAGCCAGAGTCCTGTTGCCCACCCATAAGAACCTTTCCAATAGATTCTCTAGCATTGAAATGATGGTCAGATTTAGAAATGGGAGGGTAAGATCTCAAAATCTAACCCAATTCGCAAACATTGGAGAGTCTTGGTTCAGTTAAAGATCAAAACTCCATCAAAAAAGGGAGAAACAAGCACCATTTTGAGGTTTCACAGACCAAGAAATAATAAGATCCTCTTTGGTTGAAAAGAGAATCATGATATGATCACTATCAACAAGACCCACTATTGGATGGTCCTAGAGATCCCAATGCTAAAAAATGAACCTATCAAAAACATCCACTAGGGGTGCCACTTTAGAAATCGAGGAACCTGTGTAAAACAATGTAGTGAAGAGGCTTCATTGAAGTCCTGGATCGAAAGAGGAAGCTGCGGTGACCTTCAAAAAGTTTTAGGACCATAGATAAAAGCTTGATCCATAGAAAAGTAGGCAAAAAATAAAGAGATTAGAATGGGATGAAAGTGAAATCATGATCAAGAATCAGCAGATACCCCTCCCCCATTGAGGGAGAGGCATAGACACAGAGGTCACCACCGTCGTCAAGCTGGAATGGGAGAGGAACATCCATCACGAGAGAGTGTAAGAGGTTCCATCCAATTTTCTATTAGGTTTTTAGGTATTCTTAGGGGTTTTAGGGGTTTTTAGTCATTCAGGGGTTTTAGTATCTTTTTAGGGGTTTAGTGGTTTTTAGGGTTTTTAGGGTTTTTTATATTTTTTATTTTTTATATTTTTTATTGTGTTTTTATGGTTTTATGTTTTTAAGGGTTTTAAGGGTTTCTAAGAATTTTTATGGTTGGGGTTAGAGGTTTTTTATTGGTTTTTATGGTTTTTCAAGTTTTTAGAGGTTTTAGAGTAATTTAGGGTTTTTACGGGTTTATTAGGGTATTTTAGTATTTTTGGATTTTTTGGATTTTCAGGGGGTTTCAAGGGGTATTTAGTTGTTTTGGTATTTTAGAGGTTTTAAGGGGTTTTTTGGGATTTTAGGGTTTCTAGAGGTTTTATATATTTTTTGGGTTTTAGGGTTTTTTGGATAATTTTTTCGTTTTTAAAGTTATTTTAAGGATTTTAGGGTATTTATCATATTTTGTGGTTTTAATGGGTTTACGACTTTTATTATTTTAAAATGTTTTTATATTTTTTTATGGATTTTAGTGTTTTAGGGTTTTAAGGTTGTTTTTAGAGTTTTCAAGGTCTTTTCGGGGTATAATGGGTTTTATGGTCTTTTAGGGGTATTTAGAGACTTCTTGGGATTCTTAAGGGTATTTAGAGACTTTTCGGGTTTTTATTAATATTATGTTTTTTAGATTTTTAGGGTTGTTAAATTTTTAGGGATTTTAGAACTTTAAGTTTTTTATGTTTTTTAGTTTTTTGGGGTTTTTATTTGTTTTTTCCTTTTTATGGTTTTTAGGGTTTTAGGGTTTTTTATAGACTTTAGGGGTTTAGGGTTTTCAGGGGTTTTAAGGGTTTTTAGGGGTTTGAGGGTTCTTGTTGTTTATTTAGGGTTTTGAAGGTTCTTTTAGTACTTTTTGGTTTTTTAGTGTTTTAGGGTTATTTAGGGGTTTTGGGGTTTTTAGAGTTTTTAGGGTTTTATAAGGATTTTTTTGGTTTTAAGGGTATGTTTTTGGTTTTAATGTATTGTATTGTTTATAGGGTTTTAAGGGATTTTTAGTTTTTAGGGTTTTGTAAGGTTTTTAGTGGTTTTGGTGCTTTTACAGGTTTTAGGCTTTTATGGTTTTAGTGTTTTAGGGTTTTTAGTGGTTTTAGGGTTTTTATAGGTATTTATGGGTTTTAAATAATTTAGAGTTGTTTAGGGTTTTTGGTTCTTTTATTTTTTTAATGTATTTATATTTAAGATTTTAAGGGTTTTCTTGTGTCGTTTTTAGGTTTTAAGGGGGTTTTTATGATTTTTAGGGTTTTGGGGTCTTAAGGTTATTGGTGGGGTTAGGGGTTTTAGAATTTTTTATGGATTTTTAGGTGTTGGTGGGGTTGTGGGTTTTTTTTGGGTTTTGTTTTTTTATAGGGGTTTATGGGTTTTTTGTATTATGGTTTTTGTAACGCCCCGACCCTAGATTCCCAGAGTCGGTGCATTATTTTAATACATTGGCATGCTTACGAGGAATCAAGTACCGAAAGACTGATCAATTTAGCAGTCTTGGAAAATAGATTACATACATGAACATTATATTACACTTTCTAACATACAACAACAAAAAATCCTTTGAGAATGCCTTTGTTCCCTTAGATTAACCCTGTATATCAAACATAAAACACTTCTTGGGATCCTGGGAAAAAAAGAAAGGGGTGTGCTCAGATGCTCAGTAAGGTTAAATAATTTAGCGGAAGATAACATAAACAATATGCATGGTGAATAATTGAAAACACATGCCATTACAAATAATAAACATGAACACTTTATGGAAGAAATATGAGATGAGTAAATAAAGCCATAATAAAACATAGTCATGGGTATTCTACTAGTCTAATAACCACATGAACCATAAATATTGTTTTCATAATGAGGTAATGTATAATGACGGACATTCTGAAACATTTTGTCAAGTCCTCGGCCAAGACATCTAAAAATGATTAGGGCCTCGGACAAAACCATATATCAAATTGGGAAAGTCCTTGGCCAATTCCACATATAATTTTCCCATGAGTCCTACCGATGCATCGAGGAGCTATATCGGGCTCCACCCATCACTTACTAAGTCCAATACATTCTTCATATGAAAAGTTTGAAACATAACATAAACATTCGCATTAAAACTTGCCTACAAAATGTCAATATTTTATCCATAAACCATGAATGGTATTAAAATAACACATCCACTTTCAAACATATCACCAAAACTTCAATACAATATGGAAGATTTTTATCATAATAAATCAATTTCAAACAAGTTTAAAATCCATCAAATGATGTTGACATAGATGAAAATGATCAGTAAAATGCTTTGAGAGAAATACCCCTTTTTCATGAAATCAATTGTAAGTCTCAAAATTTATAAAGGAAGTAATTTAAAAGATATTTTTGTATCAAAGTGTCCCATACCACTTTGAAACTTTTTAAAATAATTATCATTTCAAAACATTCATGTCCATATAAAGGAATCTGTTAAATCGTTTTGAAAATATGGACATTAAATAAATTGTTTAGAAAGACAAATCCTAAAAACATTTAAAATGATGTTATAGTTAAAGAGACCCTCCCATAAAACCTTAAGAGATTCCTTTTGAAAAAAAAATTATGAAATATGGGTATCTATGATAATTATGTCCTAGAAAATACTTACAGATGAACAATCTCAGATAATAATGAGATTGAGGAAATAACCCTTACCTTGCACTTTCCTTGGGCCGAGGGTACGTTTAACCTCATGTATAATTACCATAGTATGTTATTAAATTATAACAGAACCATATTCAAATTTATTACATCGTACATGATTCATTTATTACTTTACACAAACCATTTAATAATGATTTCCATGTTAAATTAACGTTATGGGTAATAATCGCTTTCTTTATCGTAAGTGTTTTAACTTGTTACTCTTGATTGTATCACTTAGATCAAGATTTAAATACTTCCAGAATATAAAACATGATTTATATATCATATATATCTAGAATATAAATATGTATAATAAACATATATATGAAATGGAAAACACCATTTATGGAGACGGTAGTCCGTACGTACGCATAAACATTGTTTCCATTTTCATATCGTATTGAATAGAAGTAAGTGAATAAGATATATGTAAGTACATAAATATATATATATATATATATATATATATCCAGTAGCATTATTATTTCATATATTACATACTTATTAGTAATATTTATTTTTATAATCGTCGATGATTGGTGAATGTGGAAATGAATCTCATCGTGTCGTGTAGACGGTAATCTGCACGTACGCGTGAGCGACAATATCATTTTTTGATTTAAATTGTCTGTAAATAGATGTTATATCATAAATAAAGAATATTTAACATGTTATATTTATTATTTACATCAATTATATATCATTATTATACCAATCCAAATAATAATGTATTGAATAAAAACTACACCATGACGTGAAGACGGTAAGTCGTATGCACGCACGTATGGTGACATGTCATTCATAGGATGGATAAAATAATGAATATGGTTGTACCATATTTATAATAACATCACAGTATATAGAAGATACTGGAGTTATTATTTTATAATGGAAACAACAAATAAAGAGGAAGTGGAAGAAGAAAATAACTTGAAAGAGGTGATGAAATATTTACCTCTTCTTCAGGTTCTTCCTCTTGATTTGATCAAAAGGGCTCCATAGGTTGGATTTCTGATCAAACTAAGGCCTATAGGATCAAGTGAGGGAATTTGGGAGGATATTTGGTTAGGGTTTGGTTGAGCCAAATGGCTTTGGAGGTGTGATTTTTAGAGAAGTGGAAGTGCCCTTTTATAAGAGGGGTGATGGTCACTTTAGGAAAAAATTAAAGTATTAATTTATTATACAATCATATTCGGTTTATAATGGTTCCAAAGGAATTTATTTCAAGACTTGGGTGGTTATGGGTCTAAATACTTTCAACCAATAGGTTTTAGATAAGTTTAGGATACCATTGTAACCATAGATTTAAGATTTAACTCTTTGTTAAATAGTTTAACTTTTATCATGTCTTCTTATATTCTTACTCTATATGGTTAATAAACTTAATCTAAAATTCCAAGATAACCTCAAGTGGATAATTGTTGAAATATATAATTTTATTTAAGACCTTTTTCAGAAACTTACATTTTTAGGAATATTATATCAAACAATAATATAGTATTTGTTTTAAATATTAATTTATTTAAATTTTGACACTATTTGGTATTTTGTTTTTGTGAAAGTCATTACAACATGATTAATTATAAGAAGATACATTGAATCAGACCTAATATGTAATATTCACCTAGAAAATTATTTTATGTCATAAAAACGTTGAAATTATATTTATTTTAATATTGATAATACCATTTATTTGATTCTTTCATTAATAAGGTAATTACTGCATCATCATTGAGTCATTAATAAATTTAATTATTTAATTTCTAAAAATTATAAATAAGATACCATTATGTAGGAAATATTTTTAGATTTATAATGAATATTTCTAGTCGAATTTATCTTATTTATATCCCTATATTAAAAATGGTTTAGTTATTAAACTTTGATTTTAACTCTTTTGACTCTTCTTTAAATAAAATAATAATAAATATCTTAATCTAATCCAAGTGGACCTAAAGGGTCATAGTTTATTCATAAGGTTTTTTTTGGTCTAATTACACTTATCCAATATAATTAGGACATGTGTTAGAGTAATTTTGATATTATTTTTACCCTTAATTACCCTATTTACTTTTAACCGTGGTAAATAACAGTCAAAAGTTACTATTCACAAAAAATTATTTTCATCTTATTGAACTAAAGTTTACTTCCTGATATTAACCGGGTCTCTCGGATTTTTGAAATTCAACTCACAGAAGTGGTAAAATTATGTTTTATGCAAATTTTCAAATGCTCCTAGATGGTGGGTAAAAGACGGTAAAAAGTTCAATAAAATTTTATATATCTAATATTATTATAAAATGACTCGAATGAATTACATTGAAAATATATATATAGTATGTATATATTTTTACATAAAATAAATTTAAATAAAATAAATAGTTATTTAAATAAAAATCCGGTTTTAAACTATAACTCAGTGTTTTCACTATTCATCAAAAATTAAATGTTTTCAGAAAAATACCATAAATTCACCCTAAGATAATTTTGATATTATGAATTCAATAATGAAGTCTATTTTACCAAATTATAAACATATAAGTTGCATTTATTAATTTAAAATTAATTCTGGTTGTCAAAACCAAAAGGCGTATTTTTAAGAAATAATAACTATCAAATGTTTGACACTTATTTATGTCCAATTTCAAAGTGAAATTACTTACAACGACCCGTATTTGATTAAATGGTAAAAATATAATCTATTTATACTTACAAACCATTAAAATGTATAATTTAACACTATAAATTATTTTCATTAAAAAATTGTTTTCTGTTAAAATTTAGTATTTTCACTATTCACCCAAATATGAAAGTTATCAGAAAAAAACCAAAAATTTATCGAAACTAAATTTTTATGTCATGATTCTAAAAAAAAGTTTATTTTGTCAAATTTAATATATAAAAGTTTCAAATATTGGATTTAAAAATGGTTCTCCATGAAAATGCGGTAAAATTGCATTTTTTAAAAAATATTTATTTTATCTGAAAAAAATGAATTTGTTCTTACATTAGGTCTAAGAAACTCATAATATGGAATCTAAAATTATAAGGATTATATAAAGTTCAAAATTCATTTAATACTATTCATAATTGCTTTTGAACGGCTAGTTTGGTAAGTTGTGGTGCGCTTGAACTCAGTGTTGCGTGTAGTGAAAGTTATTGAATTACATTGATGAAATAACGTACTATGAAATCTTAGGGTGTTACATTCATCACTCTTTCAATAAATTTCTTCCTCTCAATTTGAATTTTTTTTCGATAATAAAATGTTAAAAATAGAGAAATACCTTTTTGAAAAACCCACATTGGAAATTGGGTTAATAAAATTTAGTCTTAATAAGAGGGAAAGGGAGATGAATAAATTACCCTCAAATTGTGATATTGGTTAAGAGAACGCTGGTGGAAATTAGAGACACATAATAGGAGGAAAAACATAAATATTTATAGGGAGTGATTGAGGTCATCAGTGACAAACAATTTTATAATTGAGGGCCTCAAACCCATCAATCTATGATGATTTAAAATATCATCGGTTCAACAAAACATAAGGTATTAGAATAACACATTTTCAGTTTTAAGATCCGTTACCTAAAATTTTAGAATTAATTTCTTCATAGAATAATATAATAAGAAAAAATATATACTTGACAAAAAGATTTCCAGCCTTTAACTAATTTCTACTACAAACTCATCTTTCACTCTAAAAGATAATAGAACTTAAAAAAATATTCTATTTATCCTATTCATATAGGGTTCAAAGAAAATGAATATATTATTCACCTATAAGACCCTTTAAGAACGAAACTACTTTATACAATCCAGTGACATCACGTAGTCTGGTGGTAGGTGATAAATCCGAATCACACTTTGGTTGTGGGATCGATTCCCGCTGCTTTGTCTGACGCGACATGTTGTCACACGGTCTATGTTTTTTCCTTTTTATAAAAATACATAAATAACCTTAACAATAGTATCCAATTTAAAACTTAATTCATTCTAACCATTAGACTTATCCAAAAATACTTCGATCCAAACTGACGATAAAAAATTTATAAGGAAGTTAAACACAATGAAGATCCTTTTTTCCACGCAATAACAAGTGAACTCCTTCATCATGTATTTTTTTAAAACATGGTAACACGCTGAATTACCATAAAACCTTATTGATTACATTTATGCTCCCTTATCCTTTATATAATACTGGATATATTCATTATATCAAAAATATTGAATATTCCAACAATGATGAAATAAATAAACTATTAATCAATTCCAAGGAAGTCAAGAATATCCAATATAATTTACCCAAATCAACCATCTCTTATTCCAAAATCACAACCTCATTATCAGGACCATATTAAGGATTACATTTACTTCAACCATGTATTTTCCAAAAAATTAACCTGCTATTGAGTTACTTTTCTCAGTTCCACACAATCTCACGTCCTTAATGAAATAGTACTACAGTACAATCCTTATATACTCTATATTTCTTATAACACCATCATTAATACAATACTCAAATGACACAATACTTTAATAACAACATAAGAAATCTAATCATTCCTCTTCATCATTGGTAGTATCATAACATTATTATTATCCAATAGCAGCATTTGGGGTATACTCTGATGATTGAGGCATTGATTCGTGTAGTGTATCAACTCCTTACAGATGAAGCATTGTGCATTTGAAACTTTTTTCTTACCCTTGCAATCACGTACTTAGTGTCCTTTTTCTCCACAATTATAACAAACTTCCATTCCCTTCAAGCATTTACTAAGGTGATTCTTTCCAAAGTTATCACATATTGGAAAATCCTTCTTTTCCCTCTTCCCTTTATCCATCTTTATCTCTTCTATCCTTTTCTTCTCTTGCTTCCCTTCAAAGCCATAGGACTCAGAGAATTCTTTACTTATCTTATTAACACATTATACTATTTCTTCATATGTTGATAATACATGGGAGACTATTTACCTTCTAAATGTTGGCTTAATACCATGAAGTATATGATCTGTATTACTCTTTGGATCATACGTGTTGTTGGAGTTCAAATTCCTTCTACTGGGAACCATTTCTATACAATGGTATACACTAGGTCAGTTTATGAATTGCAATGAATAATTCCAAACTTGTAAAATTCCTAACGCAAATTGAACAGTTTATGGATATAATCCATAATCATAAAAAAATTTTCTTTGAAGAAGTATATACTCATAAACCCTTCATAATGGGTTGTAAAAAAATTATAATTATCCTAATCATATCCCTCGGGTGTGTCGTAACCAAGATTGCTACAAGGCCCGTTGTCGTGCACTAGTTCCCATTTGAGTCTAGCTCAAAGTGGTGTTTTTGGGTTTTACCCCAGGGTACATCTGTGCCAGAGCCGCCTCTACCTACTCGTATCCAGACAGTGATGTATTGCTTGGAAAAATCACAAAATCTCTACATTACCAAAATTCTAGGAAGTTATTCTATACTAATCATTAAAGTCTATATTAGGGCTATGTGCTCTAATAAAAGTTTATCTAAATCTAGTTTCCAAGGTTATTTCTAAACTTCCTCTGATAAAAACTATAACACCCCGACCCCAGTTACCCCGAGTCGGTGCATTATTATATAACATTTTCATGATCACAAAATATCAAGTCTCAAAGACCGATTAGTTTAGTAGCCTAGGAAACAAGATTCATATATGAGTTCAACTTTACAGCTTGAAGATAAATACAACATGAATATATTTCATTAGAAACATCCAAGCATCCTAGATTATGCCTACAAGTCACTCATAACTAACTTCTTCATATCCTGGGAAAATAAAACATAAAAATGGGGTGATCTCAGACGCTCAGTAAGGGTAAATAATTTAGTGGAAGATAACATAAACAATATTCATGGTGAATAATTGAAAACACATGCCTTTACAAATAATAAACATGAACACTTTATGGAATAAATATGAGTTGAGTAACTAACGCCATAATAAAACATAGTCATGGGTATTCTACTAGTCTAATAACCACATAGACCATCAATATTGTTTACATAATGAGGGAATTTATAATTCCAGACATTCTGAAACATTTTGTCAAGGCCTCGACCAAGATGTCTAAAAATGATTACGGCCTCAGCCAAAACCATATATCAAATTGGGAAAGGCCTCAGCCAATTACACATATAATTGTCTCATGAGACCTACTGATACATCAAGGAGCTATAGCGAGCTCCATATATCACTTACTAAGTCCAATACATTCCTCATATGAAGAGGTTGAAACATAACATAAAAATTCTTATTAAAACTAGCATTCGAAATGTCAATACTTTATCCATAAACCATGAATGGTATAAAAATAACACATCCACTGTCAAATATATCACCAAACCTTCAATAAAATATGGAAGATTTTTATCATAATAAATCAATTTAAAACAAGTTTAAAATCTATAAAAGGAGGTTTACAAATATGAAAATGATCAGCAAAATGCTCTGAGAGAAATACCCCTTTTCATGAAATCGTTTGTAAGTCAAAAAAATTATAATGGAAGTAATTTAAAAGATATTTTTGAATAAAAGTGTCCCATACCACTTTTGAACTTTTGAAAATAATTATCATTTAAAAACATTCATGTCCATATAAATAAATCTGTAAAATCGTTTTGAAAATATGGACATTAATTAAAAGGGTTTAGAAAGATAAATATTTAAAACATTTAAAATGATGATATAGTTAAAGAGACCATACCATAAAACCTTAAGATAATACTTTTGAAAAAATGTTTATGGAATATGGGTATCAATGATAAGTATGTCCCAGAAAATACTTACACATGAACAATCTCAAATAATAATGAGATTGAGAAAATAACCCTTACCTTGCACTTTCCTTTGGCCAAGGGTACATTTAACCTCATATATAATGACCATAGTATGTTATTAAATTATAAAATAATCTTATTCAAATTTATTATATCATACATGATTCATTTATGACTTTATACAACCCATTTAATAATGACTTCCATGTTAAATTAACGTTTTGGGTAATAATCGCTTTTTTTATCATACGTGTTTTAACTTGTTACTCTTGATTGTATCACCTAGATCAAGATTTAAATACTTCCAGAATATAAAACATGATTTATATATCATATATATTTAGAATATAAATATGTATAATAGACATATATATGAAATGGAAAACACCGTTTATGGAGACGGTAGTTCGTACATATGCATAAACAATGCTTCTATTTTCATAACGCATTGAACGGAAGTAAGTGAATAAGATATATGTAAGTACATTAACATATATATATATATATATATATCTAGTAGAATTATTATGTCATATATTACATAATTATTAGTAATATATATTTTTATAATCTTCAATGAATGGTGAACACGAAAATGAATCTCATCGCGTCTTGGAGACGGTAATCCGTACATACTCACTAGCGACAATATCATTATTTTGATTTAAAATAGTATGTAAATAGATGGTATATCATAAATAAAAAATCCTTAACATGTTATATTTATTATTTACATCAATTATACATCATTATTATACCAATCCACATAATATAGTATTGAATAACAACTACACCACGACGTGGAGACGATAAGCTGTACGTACGCACGTATGGTGACATGTCATTCATAGGATGAATAAAATAATGAATATGGTTGTACCATATTTATAATAAAATCACAATATATAAAAGATACTTGATTTATTGTTTTATAATGGAAAAAACAAATAAAGAGAAAGTGGAAGAAGAAAAAGAACTTGAAAGAGGTGATGAAATATTTACCTCTTCTTCAGGCTCTTCCTTTTGATTTGATCAAAAGGGCTCCTTAGGTTGGCTTTATTATCAAAATAAGGCCGCTAGGATAAAGTGAGGGAAGTTGGGAGGATATTTGGTCAGGCTTTGGCTGAGTCAAATTTATTTGGAGGTGTGATTTTGAGAGAAGTGGAAGTGTCCTTTTATAATAGGGGTGAGGGTCACTTTAGGAAAATATTAAAGTATCAATTTATTATACAATCATATTCAGTTTATAATGGTTCCAAAGGAATTTATTTCGAGCCTTAGGTGGTTATGGGTCTAAATCCTCCCAACCAATAGGTTTTATACAAGTTTAGGTTACTATTGTAACCTAATATTTTAGATTTAACTCTTAGTTAAATAGTTTAACTGTTACCGTGTCTTCTAGTATTCTTACTCTATATGGTTAATAAACTTACTCTAAACATCCAAAAAACCTCAATTGGATCATTATTAACATATATAATATTATTTAAGACCTTTTTCTGATCATTAAATTTTTAGGAATATTATATCAACCAATAATATAGTATTTGTTTTAAATATTAATTTATGTCAATTTTGCAATATTTGGTATTTTGTTTTTGTGGAAGTCATAACAACTTGATTACTTCTAAAAAGATACATTGAATAGGAACTAATATTTCATATTATCCTATAAAATTATTGGATGTCATAAAAACTTTGATGTTATATTTATTTTAATATTTATAATACCATTTATTTGATTCTTTCATTAATAAGGTAATTACTGCATTATCATTGTGTCATTAATAAATTTAATTATTTAATGACTAAAAATTATAAATAAAATACCATTATTTAGGAAAGATTTTTAGATTTATAATGAATATTTAAAGTCGAATTTATCTTATGTATAACCCTATATTAAAAATGGTTTAGTTATTAAACTTTGATTTTAACCTTTTTAACTATTCATTAAATAAAATAATAAAAAATGTCTTAATCTAATCCATGTGGACCTAAAGGGTCATATTTAATTCATAAGGTTGTTTTTTCGTCTAATTAAACTTATCAAATTGAATAAGGACATGTGTTAGGGTAATTTTGATATTATTTTTACCCTTAATTACCCTATTTACTTTTAACCGTGGTAAAGAAAAGTCAAAAGTTACCATTCACCAAAAATTATCTTCATCTTATTGAACCAAATTTTACTTCATGATATTAATTATTTCACTCAGATTTTTGAAATTCAACTCACAGAAGTAGTAAAATTATGTTTTATGCAAATTTTCCAATGCTCCTAGAAGGTGGGTAAAGACTATAAAAAGTTCAATAAAATTTTATATATCTAATATTATTATAAAATGACTATAATGAATTAAATTGAATATATATATATATATTATGTATCTATTTTTACATAAAATAAGTTTAAATAAAATACATAATTATTTAAATAAAAATTCGGTTTTAAACTATAACTTAGTGTTTTTCACTATTCATCAAAAATGAAAAGTTTTCAAAAAAATACCATAAATTCACCCTAAGATAATTTTGATATTGTGAATTCAATAATTAATTTTATTTTAACAAATTTAAAACATAGAAGTTTAATTTATTAATTTAAAATTAATTCCCACTGTCAAAACCAAAAGGCTTATTTTTAAGAAATAACAACTATCAAATGTTTGACACTTATTTATGTCCAATTTCAAATTGAAATTACTTAAAATGTACAGTATTGGATTAAATGGTAAAAATATAATCTATTTATACTTACAAACCATTAAAATGTATAATTTAACACTATAAATTATTTTGATTAAAAAAAGTTGTTTTCAGTTAAAATTTAGTATTTTTCACTATTCACCCAAATATGAAAGTTACCAGAAAAACACCAAAAATTTATCAAAACTAAATTTTTATGTCCATATTCTAAATAAGAAGCTTATTTTGTCAAATTTAATATATAAAAGATTCAAATATTGAATTTAAAAAAGTTTCTCCATTAAAAGGCGGTAAAATTCCATTTTTTGAAAAATACATATTTTATCTGAAAAAAATGAATTTGTTCTTACAGTAGGTCTAATAAACTCAAAATATGGATTCTAAAATTATAATGAATATATAAAGATCAAAATTCATTTAATACTATTCATAACTACTTTTGAACGGCTAGTTTGGTAAGTCGTGGTTCGCTTGAACTTGGTGTTGCGCATAGTGAAATTTATTGAATTACTTTGAAAAAATAATTTACTATGAAATCTTGGGGTGTCGCAGTTTTCTATGGTTTTTTTAAATTTTTTTGGGTTTTTTGGTTTTTTGGGTTTTAACATTTTTAGAGTCTTTTTAAGGTTATTCAAGGGTGTAAGGCCTTTTAGGGTTTTATTAGGAAATTTTTATGGTTTTTAGTGGTTTTAGGGTTTTTATGGGTTTTTAAAAAATTGAGGAGTTTTAGGGTTTTATTTTTTAGTGTTTTTTTTCATTATTTTGTTTTAGAGTGTTTACGATTTATTAGTGTTTTTTTTTATTTTTAGAGTTTTTATGGGTTCTAGTGGGTATTAGGCGGTTTATGGGTTGGAGATTTTGTCGGGGTTTTAGGTTATCGTTAGGGTATTTTAGTGTCTTTTATGGTTTAATAGTCTTTATACAGTTCTTATAGATTTTAGTGGTTTTATTTTGGTTTTTTTGATTTTTTGGGTTTTTAACATTTTTAGAGGTTTTATGGGTTTTTATGGTTTTAGGGTATTAGGGAATTTTTGGGTTCTTTAAATTTTTTTAGGGTTTTAGAGTCTTTTAGTGGTATTTATGTGTTTTTACTAGTTATAATGGATTTTTTTGTTTTTAGTTTATTTTAGGGTTTTTTTAGTTTTTTGGATTTCTAGATTTTTTTTAAAGTTTTAATAGTTTTATTGGATTTAGTTTTTTTATTGGTTTTATGGAATATTTATGGTTTTTACGGTTTTAGGGGGGTTTTGGGGTTTTTAGTGTTTTAGGGATTTTAAGGTTTTATAGTGATTATAGTGGTTTTTCGGTTTCTAGAGTTTTTAGGGTTTTTAGGGTTTTTGGGGTTTTGGGGATTTTTGGGAATTTTTGGGTTTTTAAGGTATTATGGTTTTTACAGTATTTCAGGGTTTTAGCATGTTTTAGTTTTTTTTTTTGGGTTTTAGGGTATTTTGGTGTTTTTAGGGTCTTTTAGGGGGTTTAGGGTTTTCTGGGTCTTTTTAGGTATTTTGGGGGGTTTTAGGTTATTTTTTTTAGGGGTTTTAAGAGGTTTTTAGGGTACTTTAAGAGATTATAGGTTTTAATGGGTTTAGGGATTATTCGGGTTGTTAGGATTTTTTTTGTATATTTATGGTTTTAAGGATATTTTAGGATTTATGGTGTAGGGTTTAGGGTTTAGTGTGTAAGTATTAGTGATTAAAGTGCTTGGTTAGGGGTATACAATAAAGATTTTAGGGTTTAGGGTGCATGACATAGGTTATAGGGTTTAGGGTGTATGTTTTATGGTTTAGGTATTAGGTTATAGGGTTTAAGGTGGATGTTTTTGGGATCAGGGTGTAGGGAATAGGTTTTTGGGTGTAGGGTTAGTGGTTTAAGTTGTTGGGTATATGGTTTATCGTGTAGGGTTTATGGTTTATGGTTTTGGTTAAGGGTTTTGTGAGTTTTTAGAGTTTGAGGGGTTTTTAGAGTTTTTAGGATTCTAAGTGGTTTCAAAGGTTTTTAGTGTTTTAAGGTTTTTTTTGGTTTTTATGATTTTGTTGTTGTTTACAGTTTTATGGGGGTGAAAAGGGGTTTTAGGGATTTTAGTGCGTTTTGGGGTGGTTTTAGGGGATTTTAGGTTTTTTGGTTTTCAATTTTTTGGTTTTTTATTGGGTGTTTAGGGTTTTAGGGGTCTTTTTTTCAGTTTTTAGGTTTTTAATCATTTTCACAATTTTAGGAGGTTTTTAGTGTTTCATTTGAGGGGGTCTAGGGTTTTTTGGATTGTTTTACGTTTTTTAGGTTTTTTGGGGGTTTAAATGTTTTTTTAATTATTTTATTTTTAGTTGGGATATTTTTGTATGTAGTGTTTCTTAATTTTTTTTATGGTTTTGGTTATTTTTACAGGTTTATGTGTTTTTTTGATTTTTAGGGGTTTTAGGGTCTTTTAGGGCCTTTTACGAGTTTTATGGTCTTTTTCTATTTTTGAGTGTTTTTAAGGTCTTTAAGGGGTTTTATGGTTTTTTATTGTTTTTTATATTTTATAATCCCTTTATTATTTTTAGGTTTCTAGGTAATTTTAATTTTTTTTAGGGTTTTTTAGAGCCTTTCCTGGTTTTTAGGTTTTTTAGAGACTCTTGGGGTTTTAAGGTACTTTATTATATTTTTGTGTTCTTAGTGTTTAGTGTCTTAGAGATATTATTATTTTTAGGGTCTATTATGGTTCTTAGGGTTGTTTAGGGTATTTTGGATGTTTTAAATTATTTCAAGGGTTTTTAGGGTATTTTTAGTTCATTTTGGGTTTTTATTGTTTTTATTGTATCATTGTGTTTTTAGGGCTTTCCAGGTCATTGAGGGTATTAGGGGTTCTCTGGGTTTTTATGCACTTTAGTATTTTTGAGTAATTTTAATGGATTTTATGGTTATAGGGGTTTTAAGGTAGATTTTATTTTTTTGGGTAATTAGGGAATTTCATGATTTTTGCGTGTTTTATGAATTTTTAAGAATTTTTACAGTTTTAGGCCTTTTAGTAGTTTTAAGAGTTTTTAACGGTTTAGTTATTTAAGGATTTCTAGGGGTTTGGGGGTTTTTTGGGGGGTTTTTTTTGGGTGTTAGGTTTTTTAAGGGTTTTAGGGTTTTCATGAGTTTTTAGAGATTTTATGGGTTTTAGTGAATTTGAAGGCCTTTTAGAGTTTTTTGTGTCTTTTAGGGTATTTTAAAGGTTTGAGGATCATTTTCGGATTTTATGGTTTTTAGGGTTTTTTGATTTTTAGGGTTTAAAACATGTTTTTAGGGGTTTTAGGTATTTTATAATGTTTTTAGGGTTGTATGGTTTTTAGGGTTCTTATTGGTTTATGGGTTTTAAATATTTTTTTGGTTTTTTCATTTTTTGTGGTTTTTTGGGGTTGTAAGGCTTTTTTGGGATTTTAGTGTTATTAGTGGATTTTAGGTTTTTTAAGGTATTTTAAGGTATTTTAGGGTTTTATAGAGCCATTAAGTTTTATATGGTATTTTTTTTGGGTTTTAGGTTTTTGGGTGTTCTTGGACTTCTTTGTGTTTTTAGGTTTTTTATGTTTTTTGGAAGTTTTTGTAGTTTTTGGGTTTTATGGTTTTATGGATTTTTAGGGTATTTAGGGATTTATTGTTTTGGGGATTTTAGTGTTTTTATAGTTATTATTGTTTTTAGGGTTTTATAGTTTTTAGTTATTTTATGGGATTTTAGCTTCTTTAATGTTTTTAGTGTTTTAGGGCCTTTTGGGGTTTAGGAGTTTTTACTGTCCTTTAAGCGTTTTTACGTTTTTAGGGAATTTAGTGGTTTTAGGGGTTTTATGGTTTCTATGGGTTTTATGGGTTTTTGTTACATTTAGGGTTTTTAGTTTCTTTTTTTGTCTTTTTAAGGTTTAAGGTCGTTTGGGATTAGGGTATAGGGTTTAAAGTGCAATTTTTAGGGTTTAATGAGTAGGCTTTACAGAGTAGGGATTAAGGTTTACAATGTTTGGTATAGTGTTCAGGGATTAGGATTTAGGGTTTATGTTATAAGGTTTAGGGTGTTGGTTTTTGGGTTTAGGGTGTAGGGTATAGGGTTTTGAGTGAAGGGTTTAGGGTTTAAGGTGTAGGGTATTAGGTTCAGGGATTAGGGTTTAGGTATAGTATTTTGGGTTATTGGTGTAGGGTATAAGGTTTGGGGTTTTTAGGCCAAGGAAGGTATGAGGCCAGGCTATTCTTGACCCCCCCAAATTTATAAAAGAAAAGCAAAGTAGGAAATGGTGGGTGGGGTCAAATTACCCACACCAAAATTAGTGAACCCCCACACACCAAAGTCCAAAAGACAAAAAAGGAAAAAGAAAGATATAACTACTAGTCAAATTCTCCATCCCCATAAGGATGCCCATCAGCACTATAACTAGAGGAAGCATCTGACTCCGCTGGATCCCATTCAGAAGATTCATATTTATTGGGGAAGTCTGAAAAATACTTTATGAGATCCACATTCTGTTATGCCTTGCATGTCCGACCTTCCCTACCATGGGCATTTTCCTCAAATTTACTTGCCATGGAGGAAGCTCCTGTAGCAATTGGCCTAGGAAGGGAGTAATAATCCCTCCTTGTTCACCAGTTCACTGGGGGTTCACCAGGAACCTCCTTCTTGCTTTACATCACATCATCAACACTCAGCACCCTGGGCGCTATATTTCTATCCTTTCGGTGATCGATAACAGCAGGCTCAACCACACCTCCCTAACTACCAGATCCAGGAACAAATCACGGCTTCCTCTTACGGTGGCATGAGTTCAAGACAGAAGAACTAGGGAGACCCATAAAAGTTTGATCCCTCCTAATCCTATCCAAATTAGCATACATAATGTCATCATGATCCCAAAAAAATTCCCCCAGCCTTATATGTTCATCATTCTCATCCGCAAGGATAAACATTGGTTGATGGTTTGGCTTCTGTAGGATCTCTTTTTGATGTTTCTCAAAGGGAATTTATGAACAATCCAACATTATCTTTTCAGAAAACTCAACAAATAGAGGTAGAGTTTCAAACAGAACAAGGGTAGAGCTTGGATCATGTTCCTCAACAGTCCTCTTATCTGCAGGAGGGTTATCAGACTACTGCCTAGGCTGAGGGGCATCACTCAAACCATCCCCAAGCATAGAAGCATCAACCATCACCTTCTCTGACAATTGAACAGAAGGTAAGGGATTCTCTTCTCCCATTTTCCTCAATCCTTCACAAAAGGGAAGTAGAGCCATATCCTTATGGTCATCAGAAACCCCCTTATCCACCACAACCTGAAATTACTGACTCACAAGAGCCCCTCCTCATTTCCCACGAAATCTATAGGATCCTAGCCCGCAAACAGATTAGAGGTTAAGACCAATTATTGTCCCAGGAATTTTTCCTGCACAACAACTTCTGGAGGATTTGGCAGTGGATCCCTCTCTATCCCTTCACCAATGAGGCTTGGATGCTCTGTTTCATCCCTGGTAGGATCAACCTGCAAAATAGAGGCCACAACCTCGTCTTCATTAGGAGCTTCATCCCCCACCTTAGTAGAGGAAGGGACATCACCCACTAGTCCCAGGTCACCCTTCAGTCATAGGAAAATTCACTTAACTATGAATTTCCCCTCAACACCCTTCCGGGAGGAGGGCCCCCCTTCTTCCACCCTATCATCCTTCCCAACGTCTATTAGGTTATCCCACAAAGTTTCTTTCCTCACCTCAAGCTCTGTTGTTAACCCCAACTTCAGAGAGATGGTCTGCTGCTCACTCCTTGCCACAAGATGCTCACTACCACTACGTCTACAATCCCTTTTCACATGTCCAAGAGTAAAGCAAGATTCATAGTAGATCACCAATGATTCAAACACCACCGGTTTCTTCCACTGAATATCCCCACCAATTTCAATCCAAACAAAGTCGAATGGCTCTTTGGAAACATCAATTCAAGCATAGAACCTTGGAGCAATCGGGAGGTAGAGGGCCCTAGTTCCGCTATCCATACTCAAAAACCATCCAACCAAATTTCCAAAATTATAATAGAAGACATGTTTTTAAAGGGGAGGGGGAGATCTGGAAACCTCACCCAAATTTCTATCAATGAGGAATCATGATTCAAATAGAAGTTAAAGTTCCACCGGAAGAGGGAAAACGAGCAGAATCACATCTAGGAGGAGTCGTAGACCAGGCCCGCATAAGATCCTGAAGAGAACTAAATTAAAATTTGATAGGAATCGACCAAACCAAAATTGGCATGATCCCAAAGATCCTAGTGTTCAGACAAAAACCTGTCCAAAACATCAATCGGGGGACACCAATTCAAGAACCTAGCTTTTAGGGTCAGATTATGCAGGGAAGAATCCTCGTTGAACTCCTCAATTGATAGTGGAAGCTTCAGAAGACCTTTGTGAAAACCCGACACCTTAAGGAAAATATCAATATATGGAAAACCTAGAAGCGAGTAAGGATCCAAGAAAGGGATGAATATGTCTTTATCAGCAAGAAATGAAGCCCCCTCCCCCGTAGAGGGGGAGTCCAAGGCACAAACATCAGTGACATCTTCAAACCAGCAACAGATTGGCAGTGGCGCCATCATGGGAACAAAGTGGAGCAGCCATCCTTCTTGGGGTTTTTATGTATTTTTACTATTTTAGGGTTTTTATTGGTTTGATGGTTTTTATGATTTCTTACAGTTTTTAGTTTTTTGAGTTTTTTGGGTTTTTAGAGTTTTAGGGGTCTTAGGGGTTTTATGTATTTTTTATTGTTTCTTATTTTTTTAGGGTATTTATGGGTTATAGATTTGGGGGGTTGGTTTTTTTTGGTTTTAGGGTTTAATGGTTTTTTGTGTTTATTTTGGGGTTTTAAGGATTTAAGGGAATTAGGGTTTCTATGGATTTTTTGAGTCAGCATGATTTTTATGGAATTATATTTGGTTTTTACGGTGTTAAATGTTTTCAGGGAATTTTAGTGTTTTATGTTTTTTTGTTTATTTTAGGGTATTTTGGTTTTTTATGGTCTTTTAATTGTACTTAAATATTTTTAAAGTTCATGGATTAGGTTTTAGGGTGTCTGGTATATAGTAAAAGTTGTTGGGTTTAGGGTATAGCATTTGGGGTTAGGCTTTAAGCTTTAGGTTTTAGGGTTTAGGGTGTAGGGTGTAGGGTATAAGGTATAGGGTTTAGGGTGTAGGGTATAGGGTTTAATGTGTATGGTTTTGGGTTTATGATGTAGGGTATAAAGGTTAGGGTGTTGGTTTTATAATTTAGGGTTTTGGTTGTAAGGTTCAGGGTGAAGTGTTTTGGGTGAATGGTGTGGGTATAGAGTTTAGGGTGCAAGGTCTTGGGATTTCTGTGTAGGGTATAAGTTTTAGTATATAATGTAGAGGTTTTTGTGTGTGGGGTTTAGAGAGTAGGGTATAAGTTTTTTTTGTGGGGATTAGGGTTTACATTATATGGTATAGGGTATTGGGTGTAGTGTTTAGGGTTTATTATATATGTAATATGGTTCAAGGTATATGGTTTTGGGTTTAGGGTGTAGGGTCTAGATTTTAGTGTGTATGGTTTATGGATTAGAGTGTAGGGTGTAGGGTTTCACTTGTAGGTTTAAGGGTTTTGGGTGTAGGGTATTGGGTTTAGAGTGTAGGGTTTAGAGATTAGGGTGGAGGGTATAGGTTTTAGGGAGTATGTTTTAGGTTTTAGGGTGTAGCGTATAGGTTTTAGGGTGCAGGATTCAGGGTTTATGATTTTGGGTATAGGGGTCAAGGTTTATGGTTCTCGGTTTTGGGTGTATGGTGTTGGGTTTTTGTATAGGGTTTAGGGTTTACGGTGTAGTTTATTTGGTTTATTGTGCACAGTTTTTTTGTTTCAAGTGCAGAATAAATGGCTTCAGGTGTATGGTTTAGGGTTTAGGGTGTAGGTTACAGTGTTTAAGAGTTAGTGATTATGGTTTGGGGTGTAGTTTAATGGGTTTCAGGTGTAGGGTTTAGGGTGTGAGGTTTAGGGTGTAGGGTGTACGATTTAGGGTTTACGGTGTTGAGTTCAGGGTTTACGGTGTATGTTTTAGGGTTAAGGACAAAGGGTACTGGGTTAGTGGTGTAGGGTTTAGTGTGTATGGTCTAATTTTAGGGATTTAGGGATTTCATGGTTTTTTGGGTTTTTTTTATTCTTAGGGGGTGTTTGCACATTTTTATGGTTTTTAGGGGTTTAAAAGATTTTAGGGTTTTTGGGGTTTCTTACAGTTAATGGTTATGTCAATTATTTTAGGGTTTTAAGAGTTTTTTTGGTTTTGGGGGGTTTTTGGGTTTTAAGGGGGTTTTAGTGTTTTATGATTCCATGTTTTTAAGGGGTTTTCGGTTTTGAGGGTGTTTTAGAGATTTTTATGGATTTTTAGGTGATTTTATTGGATTATAATTATTTGTAGGGTATTTTAGAGGGTTTAATGGGGTTTTAGGGTTTTGGTGTTTTTAGATTGTTTTAGGGTATTTTTGGGGTTTTAGGGTTTTTAGTGTTTTATTGGGTTTTTAGAGTTTAATTGGATTTTATAGGGGTTTTAAGGACTCAATGATTTTTAGGGTTTTTTATGTTTTGTATGGGTTTTTAGGGGATTTTCTGTTTTTATGGGTTTTAAGGGTTTTCATGGTATTTTTTTTATTTTTAGTATTTTAGAGTTTTTAGGGGTTTTAATGGTTTTTAGCATTTTTTATAGGTGTTTAGTGTTACTAAGGGTTTGGGGGTTTAAGGGTTTTTATTTTATATTATGTTTTTTAATTATTTTTAAGGTTTTTTAAAAGTTTAGGGGTTTTTTATTTTTTATGGTTTTTAGGGATTCTTAGGGGTTTGATGGATTTTTTAGGGTTTTTAGGGTTTTTAGGGTTGTATTACATTTTAGTAATTAAAGGTTTTTAATGTTTTTTATCCATATTTAGGGGTTTTAGGTTTTTTATGGTTCATAGTGCTTTATGGTTTTTATGGTTTTTAAAATTTTTAAGGATTTTTAGTGATTTAATGGATTTTAGGGTGTTTTGAGAGTCGTAGAGGTTTTTTACGTTTTGATCGGTTTTTGGGTTTTTGCGGGGTTTCAGAGTTTTATTGAAATTTTATGGATTTTTTAGAAATTTTTAATTATTTTTTTAGGGTTTTGTGTTTTTATTAGTTTTCAGTGGCTTTATATTGGGCGAGTATGGTTTTTTGGGTTCCTTTAGGGGTTTTAAATTGGTGTTTAGGTTTTTAGGGTAATTAGTGTATTTAGAATGTTTAGGAGTTTTAATGGTTTCTTGGTTTTAAAATATTTTTCCCTTTTTATGTTTATAGGTTTTGTGGTGTTTTTGGGATTTTTTTGGTTTTTAGGGTTTTTAGAGATTTTATGTTTTTCTGGTGTTTAGGGTTTTTAGGGGTTTTCAGGATTTTAAGGGTTCTTTTGAGGCTTTTTAGGGTTATTTAGTTTTTAGCATTTTAGGGTTTGATAGTCATTTTATGTTCCTTTTAGGGTTTTTATGGTTATGAGGGTAATTATTGGGGTTTGCAAATTTTAAGTTGTTTTTAGGGTTTTTATGTTTTTTGGGATTCTTAGGGGTTTTATAGTTGTTTTGGGGTCTTCATGATTTTTAGGTGTTTTAAGAGATATTAGGGGTTTTGAAGGTTATTTTGGTTTTCTCAAAGGTACTTTTAGATATTTTTGGGTTTTTAGGATTTTAACAGTTTTTTCAGATATTTAGGGTTTTAGGGTGTTTTCAGTTTTTTAAGGGTTCTTGAAGGTTTTAGGTGTTTTAGGGTTTTTAGGGTTTTAAAGATATTTATTGGATATTTCAATTGTTTTTGGGTTTTTAGGTTTTTTAAGTTTCTAGGGGTTTTATGGTTTTTAGGGTTATGATGGGTATTATGGTTTTTCAGTGCTTTTGGAGTATTTTATGATGCTTAAGGGTTTTTAGGGAATTTACTATTTTTATATGGTGTTTTAGGATTTTTTTTTGTTTTTTAGGTTTTTTACTCTTTTTTACGGTTTTGAGGGGTTTATGGTCTTTTAGGTGTTTTTAGGGGTTTTTTAGGATCTTTTATCTATTTTGAGGGTTTTGAGGTATTTAATTGGTGTATTAGGGTTTAATGGGTTTTTGGGATTGTCTGTTCTTAGGTACTTTTTGGGTTTCTAAGTGTTTTATGGTTTTTAGAGTTTTTAGGATTTTAAGGGTATTTAGGGATTTTTTGATATTTAGGGGTTTTAGATGTTTTGTGATATCTATAATTTTATAGATTATATAGGTTTTATGATTTTTTAAGTTTTTTAAGGGATTTAGGGTGTTTTATGGGTTTTACATTTTGTTTGGTTTTTTGATTTTTAGGGGTTTCTTTTATTTTTGGGGGGTTTTTTTTGTATTTCTATGGTTTTAAGGTCTTTTGATGATTTTTTTTCAGTTTCTTGTTATTTTTATAGTTTTTAGGAGTTTTGACTTGGTTTTATGTGTTTTTTGGGGTTTTAAGATTTTCTAAATTTTTTGGTATTTTAGGGTTGTTTATCATTTTAAGTGTCTAAAATATTTTTAACATTTTTTAGGTTTTCAAAAATCATAATTTTTTATGGGGTTTAAGGGTCTTTGAGGGTTTTAATATGGGTAGTTAGGGTGTTTAAAAGTTTTTTATATCCACTGAAAGTTTTTAGTGGTTTTAGGGTCTTTTAGGGGTTTGGGGGGGGGGGGTAGGGGTTTTTTGGGTTTTGGGGGCTATATGGATTTTTAGGGGGTTTAGGATTATTTCATGTTTTAGGGTATTTCGGGTTTTTGGGGTTTGAACAGGAATTTTTGGGGTTTAAGGAGTTTATTAACTCTTTTTCATTTTAGGGGATTTAGGGTTTGTAGCCCTTTTTAGGGGTTTCAATTATTTTTATGGGTTTTAGGGTTTTATGGAATTTTTGGGTCTTATAACTTTTAGAGGGTTTTAGAGATTTATGGGTTTTTATGTTTCTTAGGGTCCTTGGATTTTTAAGGGGTTTAAGGTTTTTACTATTCTTTGGGTCTTTTTAAATTTTTATTGTTTAGGTTCCTTATCATTTTAAGGGATTTTAGTTTTTTAGGGTTTTAGTGTCTTTTTAGTATTTTTATGAAAATTAATGGTTTTTAAGGTTTATTAGGATCTTAAGGTGTTTTAGGGAGTTTTATGGTTTTATGGGGTTTTAGGGTTTTTATAGGTTTTTAGAGTTTTTAGGTTTCATTAGGTTTTTTGGATTTTTAGGGTCCTTTATTGTTTTTGTAGTCTTTTAATTTTTTTTTGGTTTTTTGGGTCATTAAGGGTTTTTAAAGTCCTTTATGGGTTTAGGGATTATATAGTCCTTTAGATTTTTTTGGTTATTTTAGTGTTTTCATGGTTTTAGGTACTTTTCTGGTTTTTATATCCTTCTAGGGTTCTTTTAGTCTTTTACGGTCTTTTAGGATTTTTAGGGTTATTAATGTCTATTATGATTTTATATAATTTTTAGGGTCTTTAGGGGTTTGGGATATTTTATTTTTTTAAGGTCTTCAGGTTCTCTAAGTATCTTAAATTGTTGTTAGGTTATTTTAGGGGTATTTTATATTTTCTAAAGTCTTTAGCATGTTTTTGGGTTTTTTGGGTTTATTGTTTTTTGGAGTTATTGGGATTTTATTGGTTTCATTATTTTTATAGTTTTCTGTGTTTTTAGTGTGTTTAGGGTTATTTAGGTTTTCTAATGGTTTAATAGTTTTTATGGTTTTATATATTTTTAATATTTTTATGCTTTTTAGGGTTTTAGGGCTTTTTCTATTTTTATGAAGGTTTTATGGGTTTCAAGGGATTTTATTATTTTTAGTGGGTTTTTTGGGTTTTAAGGCTCTTTAGTATTTTTTTTAATGTATTTTTGGAGATTTTATGTTTTTTAGTATTCTTTTTTAGTATTTATGGTTTTAGGGGGTGTCATGTTTTTTTTCAATTTTTGGGTTTTTTCATGGTTTTTTGTGTTTTTTGGGTTGTAAGAGTTTTTTGTGTTTTAGGTTGTTTAATATTTTAGATATTTTTATGGTTTTGCAATTTTTATAGTTTTTAGGGGTCTAGATTTTTTTTGGTTTTTGGGTTTTTAAATTTTTTTAGTGATTTTCATGGGTTTTTATGATTTATATAGTTTTTATTATTTTTAGAGTTTTTATTAATATTTATGGGTTTTAATAGTTTTTAAGGTTTTGGTTTTGAAGGATTTTTAGGGGTTTAAGGGGATTTCAAGGTTATAACTAATTTTATATTTTTTAGTTTTTTAATATTTTACAGGACTTTTAGGTTTTTTGGGGATTTTAATGGTCATTTTGGGTTTGTTATGTTTTGTATAGATTTTTGCGGTTTTGAGGGTTTTCAGGGCCTTTTGGGTTTTTAGGTTTTTAGTGTTTTTAGGGATTTTAGTTTTTTAATATTTTTAATATCATTTAGGATTTTTAGGATTATTTTAGGATTCAAGTGGTTTTATTATTTCTTATGTTTTTAGGATTTTATGGTTTTAGGGGATTTTAGGGTTTTATAGGTTTTTAGGGTTTTTAGTTCTTTTATGATGTTTAAGGATTTGTAGGTTATTTTCATGTTTTAAGTGGATTTAAGGTTTTTTTGGATTTTTAGGGTGTTTTATGGTGTTTTAGTGTTTTTGGTGTTTCTAGGGTTTGTATGGGTTTTAGTATTTTTAGGGTCATGTGGGGGGGGGGGGTTATTATTTTTGGTGTTTTTTAGGGGTTTAAGGAATTTTAGGGGTTTTAGGGTTTTTAAAATTGTGTTTTGGTTTTTAGGGATTTTAGGGGTGTTTTATAGTTTTTATAGATTTTTGGGGTTTTGAATTACTTTTAGGTTATTATTAGGTATTTCACGGGTCTTTAGGGTTTTATTATTTTTAAGGTTTTTATTATTTTTTAGTGTTTTTAGGTATTTTTAGGATTAGAGGGTTTTTAGGGTTTTTAGTGTTTTTTAGTGTTTTTAGGGATTTTGTGTTAAAAAAAATGTTTATTTTAATGGTTTTTAAGGGATTTGGGGTTTTTATGGTGTTTTTGTGGTTTTAAGGGACATTAGATTCTTTTAGGGTTTTAAAATATTTTTAGGGGATTTTGGGGGATTTTTTCCGGTTTTTCGATTTTTACTGGTTTTATGTTTTTAATGATGTTTTAGGAGTTTGTGGACTCTTTCAGGGTTTTTTAGGTTCTCTGGAGTTTTTATTGTTTTTAGAGTTTTTAGGGGTTTTTTTGGTGTTTCTGGGTTATACTATTTTTTACAATTTTTTGTGTTTTTATTGTTTCTTCATGATTCAATGATTTTTGTAGGGATTTTAGGGTTTTAGAGCACTTTAAGGGGTTTTAGGGTTTTATGATTATTTTAGGGTTTTTAGGAGTTTCAGGGCAAGGAAGGTACAGGGTCAGGCTATTCCCGACCCTCCCAAATATTTTAGAAAAAAGATGCAGTAGACAAGGGAGGGGAGGGGTCAAATGACCCACACACAAAACCCTTAACAACCCGAAACACAAAAAACCCAAAAAACCAAAAAGCACACAAAATCAAGCAATGAAGAAAAACAAAATTGTTCCCATCAGCATCTCCTAGCCAAACATTAACCAGTATCCAGCAACAGCATAACCATAATCACTAACATCATCAACATTAATCAGCATGATATCTGTATCACCAAAGTAAACCCTTCCTCAGAACTGCCATATTTCATCACCTTACCAAGATCAACATCCCTCAGCCTATACTCCAAACATAGAATATCCAACCTACACCACTTAACAGTGCCACCCTACCAAGACACGCCCTTGACACCGAGCTAAACCACCAACTCCATCTCAAAACCTCCACCTAAACCATCATACCAAACCCAGGTGGAGTTCATTGTGATGGGGAGGGCAGCAAGAGCATAGGTGGGCACATGATCCAAGGGGAACGACAACAGTGAGTAGTCGTACCCCAGTGTCCAATTCCAGCAGACACTCGGTTTTCGACAGCCAACATCTTGTTCAACATATCCCAGCCAAGCAGCGACCATCACCATGTAGCTCAGATCCTAGCAACCAGAACCTCCTAGCCAATCGACTTCCAACTCCAAAAAAAACCCTCCAAATACCTAGAACAAGACTAGACAGCATCCCATACCTCGAATTAAATCCATCATCCAGCACTTGCAGCAGCTCAAAACTAGTCCATCCATACACATGACCAAAAATATAGCTTTGTCACCCCAAAATACCACAGACCGACATATAATCCCAATCGCAACACAACTTAAGCCATCCTGCATCAACAACAATAGATGAAGACAAAGCTGAGTAACCAGAAAAACATACCTGCATCTTTGGTACAAACCGTTGACCAACAGATCTAAGATCCTGCATCAATGAACCAAGCATGCCACCAGCAAGCCGATGAAAATCCTTCTAAATCGACCATATACCGTTTCCAAACCATAATAACCACCAAATCACTTCAGACCTCAGATTCACAAGCATCCACATCACCGACAACCGAGATAGTCAAATCATCGTGCCACATCTCCACCTAATCCAATCACCGCGACAACCGAACAACTAGAAGGAACCCGTTGAAGAAGCCTAATCTTTCACCGTTGTTGAGATCCTATCCACCATTGAGACCTTTTCCACCATTCACCTATCTGTGGAAGCCCCATTTCCATGCACTTGAACCCAAACTGACCAGCAGTGTTTCCAGACTACGCGAAATGACAAAGACCTCAATGGCTTTATGGTCTCCCCCTGAATCTTGACGCCCATAAGCCGATATCCACAAAGGACCATTCCAGAAGAAAACCAAGATGGGGGTCACATAGGAGACACCTTAGAGAAACTCACTGCCATATATTCGTCGCCAAATATGCCAATCCCTTGTTGAATATGAAGCCGAAGCCTCAAACAAAGACACAGCTCAGGAAAGTCGAAGCCATTGAAGAAAGGAAACCACCACCACCTTGGATCTGAAAAGCACTTACAAAGAAAAACATCGCCAAGATAACCTCCCACATGTAGGAAAGGGTGAATATCCATCACCAAAGCCCCAAGTGTAATCTAGGAGGAACCCTAGAAGAAGCATTGATCAAGAGAGAGATCCAGAAGAGTGTGCTTCCATAGTTAAGGGTTTTAGGTATTTTTAGGGGGGGGGGTTCATAGGATTTTTAGAGGGTTTTCATGTATTTTAGGGCAAGGAAGATGCGAGTGTCGGGCTATTCCCCCCCCCCCCCAAATTTATTTGAAAGAAAAGAAGAGACATAATAGACAAGGGAGGGGAGGGGTCAAACGACCCACACCCAAAAACCCTTTACAACCTAAGACGCAAAAGACCCAAAAAAATCATAAAAGAAAAAAGGAAAGACACACATAGCCAAGAAGACACCACCATCATCCACCATCATCCAGCATCCAACATCTCATAGCTAACCAATCAGCAACTAGCAGTTATGCAAAAATAACATCTTCCGCACCTCCCGCCTAAGTAGCAACCAGCATCTAGAACCACCAGCATCCAACAACACAGAACCACCAGCATCGAATCATCACAGAACCATAAGCATCAAAAACACAAGACTCTCTTCCACTGCCTCGTAGTGAAGCATCATTCATCACCAAGCAGCAGCACCTTTCTTCACACCCACTTCTAGGAACACAACTGCAACACCCAAGAGGAAGACAACATCCAGCACCATTAGACAGTAACCGAAACCAGCATCCAACAAAACCACTAGCAGTAGAAGCAAGATTGAAATTTTCCTCACATTTCAGCCAAGAACCAACCAACATTCCAGAAGAATTCACTCAGCAGCACAACCAAGAGCATAGAGCTACCAACATCCATGGAAATAACAAAAGCACAACACAACCAAACCAGCAATACATCAAAAGCCCAGGGGGAAACCAAAAACCATGCCCATCACTGAACCACAACAGCAAAAGTAGCATCCAGTTCCATACAATAGAACCAAAAACCAAAATCCACAGTAGATCACAGCCAAACCAGCCACCGCACAAAAAAAACCATCCAACATACCAGCCAAAATGAAGCAAAACATGACGAGGACTTCAGCATTAAAGTGGGACAGAACCGAAATGGAGAATTCATAAAGACAAACCTACATTACCTGCACAAATTGGTGCAATGATGATCTGATCTCCGCCTCCTGAAGAGATCCGAAAACCCACAACACAAAAAAAGGATCCAAGTCCTCAGAACCATCACCAGGCCGGGAAGACCACCAATGATTCATCCCCATAATGAAGCTGCATGACCTCGCCAAGCCTGAACCTCACCTAAGCCACCTAAAGACTAGCAGTTCAAGAATCTGCAATGCCGCCTACTAGATCACCGCAGCAGAACAAATACAGATGCCGTAGAAAGAAAGCTGAAGCCAAAACCCACGCTGCCGTTGAGCGTCCCTCCACCGCAAGTCCCGCGACTCTTCGCGCAGCATACAGTACCACCAATGTGGATCTGGCCCACACCCCAAGGCCAGCATACCTGATCTAAGAAAATAAACAGAAGATCTACAACATGAAAGACCAAATTTGGACCACTTTCTCCAAGAAACTGCAGAGCCGCACATTGGAGAAGGTGGATCTGACCCGATTCTATGTGGTTGAGTTCTTCATCGGGGGTTGATTCTAGAGAAAAGAAATCTGCAGAGGCACCATAAACCCAAAATGAACATACTGTGAGAGGAGGGAGCAACAAAGCTGGGAAAGCTGATGCCGGAGAATCCAAAACCACAGGGAAGGCACCACCGCACTGTGGAGTTGTGAGAGGAGTCTCCATCCCAAGCGAGCACGAAAGGATCCGGGAGACACATGTGCCATCTTCTTTTTTTATTATCTCTTGTATTTTAGGTGTTCAAATGGATTTTAGTGTTTTTTAGGAAGTTTTATAGTTTTTAGTGTTTTATAGGGGTTTGGAGGTTTTTTCGGTGTTTAAGGGGTTTTAAGGATATATGTAAAGTTTCTAGGGTGCTTAGGGGATTTATGGTTTTTAATGGATATTAATGTTTTAAGGGTTTTTAGGGTTTATAAGGTATTTTTGGGTTTCATAGGGGGTTTTATGGGGTTTTTTTTATTTTAGGGATTATTTGGGGGGTTTTGGGGTTTTTTTGGGTTTTAGGGGTTTTAGGGTTTTTAGGGTGTTTAGGGGTTTTAATATTTCTTAGGGGATTAAAGTTTTTTATTATTTTTTGGGATTTTTAGACTTTTTATATATATTTTTGGATTTTTAAGTGTTTTTAGGGTTTTTATGGATTTAAGGGTTTTCTTCGGGTTTTTAGGATTTTAGGATTCTTATAGTGTTTTAGGGTTTTATAGGGATTTGTAGGGTATTGTAATGTTTTTCGGTTTTAAGGTATTTTTATGGTTTTTAATGATTGTTAATGTTTTTTGGGGTTTTTAAGGTTTTTGGGGTTTTTGGGTTTTTATGGGGTTTGAGGATTTATAGGATTTTTGGATTTTTGTGGATTTTTGGGTTTTTTAGGGTTTGTAGAATTTTTAGGTTCTTTTAGTATTTTTAGGGACTTTTGTAGTTTTTTTGTTTTAGTGCCTTTTAAGGGTTTTATAGTTTTTATGGTTTTTTCAGGTTTTCAAAAGTATTTTAGGGTTTTTAAAATTTTATTATGGTCTTTTAGTGTCTTTATGGTTTTTTGATTTTTTAGGTTTTTAATTATTTTAAGTGTTTTTAGGGGTGGAAGTGTTTTTTGTCTGTTTTAGTGTTTTAGGATTCTTTTATTTATTTATGGTTTCTAGTGATTTTTATGGTTTTTGAGTGATTTTTTGGTCTTCATGGAGTTTAGGTATTTTGGGGTTTCGGGGTATTATAAATTTTTTTAGGGTCATTTAGGGTTTAAGGGGTTTTTTTTGGGGGGGGGGGGGTTATGGTTTTTATTTTTATTTTATTTTTTAGAGATTTTATAGAATTATTTAGATTTTAGTGTTTTCAGGGTTTTTAGTGTTTATATGGGATTTTAGAGTCTTTTAGAGTTTTTTGGGAATTTTAAAGGTATTTAGGTTTTTAGAGTATTTATTGTTTTAGGGGGGATTTATGGTTTTTTGGGTTTTTGTGATTTTAATGTTTTTAGGGTTTCTTAGGAATTATAGGTTTTTTTAGTGTTTTGTGGTTGTAATGGGGTTTTCATGGTTTTTAGGGATTATTATGATTTAGAGATATTTCAGGTTTTTTGGGGCTTTAGTATTTTAAGTTTTTTTAGGGTTGTAATGTTTTTTAATGTTTTCTTAGGTTTCAGGGTTTTATAATATATTATAATTTTAATGGTTTGTAGGGTTTTATGGGGGTTTTAGGGTATATTATGGGTTTTGAGTGTTTTCAGGGTTTTTATGGTTTTTTAGGATCAATTAAAATTTTAGGGTTTTTGTGTCTTCTGAAGGTTATAGGTTTATTTGGGGTTTTGGGTTATTTTTTAATCCTTTAATATTTTTTTAGGGTTTTAGGTTTTTTGGAGTTTCGTAGGATCCTTTAGTTGTTTTGGGATTTTTATATCCTTCTTGGGTTTTTTATAAAATTTTATGGTCTTTAAATGTTTTTAGGGGTTTTATGTTATTTTATGACTTTTAGTTTTTTATGTCTTTAGGGTCACAATGGGGATTTAAAGGTTTTCGGGGGTTTTCTATGTTTTTTAGGTTTTTAGGGTCTTTTGGAGGTTTTAGAATATATTATGGTTTTAGTGTTTTTATATTCTTTTTGGGATTTTAGAGCCATTTTGGGTTTTTATGGTATTTTTAGGGATTTATGTTTTTAAGGGTGTTTATGGTATCTTAATTGTTTTTAAGGTATTTTATTTTTTTTTAAGGGAGAAATTTTTTTTTAGGTTTTTCTATGGGTTTTAGGGGTTTCATGGGGTTTTTATTAATTTTTAAATATTTTTATAGATTTCTAGGGGTTTTAAGATTTGTAAGGATTTTTATGGATTTTATGGATTTTATGGGGGTTTATTATTTTTTTGGTTGTTAGGGGTATTTAAGGTTTTAATGGTTTTTAGGTGTTTTATGATTTTTAGGGTTTTAATTTGTTATGATATTTTAGTTTTTTTATAAATTTTTTAGGTTTTTAAGGGGTCTTAGTGTCTTTTAGGGGTTTTACTGTATTTTAGGATCCTTTAGGATTTTAGTGTCTTTTATGGATCTAATGGTTTTTATAGGGATTTTAATAAATTTAGGTTTAAATTTTGTTTACGATGTAGGGTTTGTAGGGTTTTTATGGTTTCATGGTTTTTAGTGTCTTTAGGTTGTTTTATTGTTTTCTTGGGTTTTAGAGTTTTTATGGGTTATAAGGGTTTTTAGGATTTTAAAAGATTTTAGGGTATTTTGAGGATATTTTAGGTTCTTTAGGGGATTTATTATTTTTATAGGGTTTTGGGGGTTTTAAGTTTTTTTTAGAAAGTTTTTAGGGTATTTTCATATTTTTAGGGTTTAGGGGTTTTACGGTGTATTTCGGGTTTTAAGGGTTTTTTATGGTTTTATTGGGTATTTTTAGAGTTTTTATGATTTTTTGGGTAATTTTCAAGATTTAATGGTTTTATGGGTTTTAGGATATTTTTAGGGGTGTTTGGGTTTTAGGGATTATTTAGGGTTTTTTAGGTTTTTTAGGGGTTTTATGGTCTTTATGTGTTTTTGTGATTTTAATATTTTTAGTGGGTTTTATGGGTTGTAAATTTTTAAAGGTTTGTGGGGGGGTTTAGGGATTTTTGGATGTTTCATATTTTTTAGTTTTTTTGGTATCTTTTAGGTGTTTAGGCTCTTTTAGTGGGTTTAAAGGGGTTTTAGGGTATTTTAGGGGTTTTTATAGTTTTTGTGTCTTTTAGCATTTTTAGGTTCGTTTGGTTTTTTTAGGGTTTAGGGTCATTTGGGGTTTAGGGTTACATTGTTTAGGGATTAGGGTTCATGTTTTAGGGTTTACGTTATAGTTTTTATAGTGTATGGAATAAGGTTTAGGGTGTAGGGTATAGGGTTTGGGTTGTAGGGTTTTACTTATATGGTGCTGGGTTTAGGGGTTAGGGTGTAGGTTTCTTGGTTTAGAGAGTACGATATATGGTTTATGTTGTAGGGTTGTATTGTTTACTCTATAGCTTATAGAGTTTTGGGTATATGGTTTAGGGTTAAATGTTTAGGTTTAATGGTATAGGGTATTGATCTTAGTGGTTTTAGGTATTTTTTACAGCTACTAGGGGTTTTAGTATTTTTTGGTTTTTTTATGTTTTACTGATATATTTTATGGTTTTTAGGGGTTTTAGAGTTTTTATCATTTTAGGGTATTTATGGTTTTTTATGTTTTTGGGGGGTTTTAGGGTTATTTTGGGTTTTAGAGTTTTTTGGGGTTTTTAGGGATTTTAGGGGCAAAAGAGGTTCAGGACTCGGCAAGCCTAGCCCCCAAAATAAAAAAGGAAACAGGAGTACAAGACCAGGGGAGGGCCAGGTCAATCGACACATACCCAAAAACAATCCCCAAAAAGGAAATAAAAAAAGAAAACAAAGGAACAGAAAAAAGACACAGCAGACCGAACAACCCTGCACCGCATCACGTGTCCTCCCATCCATAGGGGATCCCCGTCTGCAACCGTACCCAGAGGAGGCATCTGAGTCCACTATTTCCCATTCAGATGACTCATACTACTTGAGGAAGTCAGTACAATACCTCCTGAGTCGCTTCTTCTCCAGCTTCCTATCCGCTCGATCCTTGGAAAGAGCATCCTCCACAACTTTGGAAGCCTTCTAGGAGGCCCTTGTTGCCATTGGTTTTGGAAGGTTTGAATAGTCTCTCCTTTCCCTCTTCTTGGTAGGGGAAGAAATCCCTATCCTCCTGCTGTGAAGGAAATCATCAGCACTCACCCACCTTTGGGATCCCCTCCTTCTTGGAATCAACAACCACGGGCTCAGACCCTCCTCTTGGATCCGAGTCAGGTTGAACTGAGGCCATCCATCAAGGTCCTCCTCCTCCAATTTTTGGGCATGTTCACATCAATGAAGTCAGTAAAATACCCAACAAGAAAAATCATATTTAACAACCTCATAAATGTTATCGTAGTCAAACATCACCTTTGGTTTGGGATGCTATAGAATCTCACGTCGGTGTTGCTCAAGGGGGGTTTAGGAACCGTCCAAAACGATCATATCAGTGAGTTCAGCACAGGGAGGTAGCTTTTCAAAGACCACAAGCTCCATTCCCGAACTTTGTTGCACCACAGTTTTCTCAGCAGCAGAAGGGTCTGCATCACCTAGCTCCTGTTCCAGCAAATGATTAGATGGGGTGGCCTTAGCCCCACCTAAATCATCACCCAGGGTATTTAAGTCCATTTATTCTAAGTGGATGTCAGAGACCTGCTGCTCCTCATCATCCTGAGCATCAGCCAGTGACTTTGGACACTCCCCCTCCTCTGGATCAAGTACTGCAAATGGATTCAAAGTGAGAACCGGGTCCTTTTCTAACTCCTGACCATTTGCCTCGGCAGAAGCAGCATTCATCAGCAACCCCTCCATCCTCATCCCCTCAGAACCTAGACTGGAAATTTCACTGCACACCCCACTTAGAACCATATTCAAGTAGTCATCAGCAGCCATATCATTCTCAAGAACCACCTCCACCACCCCACTGGATGAAGGGGCAGTACCTGCCCATCCTAAATCAGCCTTAAACCGATTGAAAATGTCCTTTACCAAGACCCCTGGGTTGTAGCTCCCCCTCATTTTTATCAGGGCATGGTCCATCCCCGTGGTCAAAAGCCAGGTCCAACCTTGGTGGGTGGCATAGACATCACTCTCAGAGACCAAGCGATCACTACCCCCATGACGACACAACCATTTCACATGACCAAGAGTCAGGCAAGATTCAGAGTAATTCACCCAGGATTCGAAAACCACAGGTTGCTTCCACCGGAGCTCTTCACCAATCTCAATATAGAAAAAATCAACTAGTTTCTTGGAAACATCAACCTCAATACAGACTCTCGGAGAAACCAGATGATAGAGGGCTCATGTTCGGCTATCCACACACAGAAAACTTCCAACCAGATTTCCCAGCAATGTAAGAATTGAAAAACCTTGGAAGGGAAGATGGAGTTCAGATAATCGTACCCAAATGGAAACCAAAGGTGAGTCCCGACATAAATGAAGATCAAATCTCTATCTTAAGAGAGAAAAGCATGCACCATCACATCTGTGAGGGGCAGTGGACCAGGCCTGGATAAGGTCCTCCTCAAAAGCAAAGCGGATCAAAATATGATGGGCATCAACCAAGACCATTGTTTCCCTATCATGGAGATCCCAATGTTCGAACACAAATCTATTAAAAAAATCCACTAGAGGGATCCAGTTAGAGAATTGAGCCACCAGAGTCCGATTATGAAACTCTGAAGCCTCATTGAACTCTGAAATTGAAAACTGTAGCTTCAGATGACCTTGAAACAGACCCAAAACCTTATGAATGAGATTAATACGTGGAAAATAAGGAACAAATTAGGATCCAAGAATGGGATAAAGGCTTTGCTTTCATCAAGAACTGGTGAGGAACCCTCCCCTTCAGGGGGGGGGGAGGCCAAGTCGCAGAGGTCATCGTCATCTTCAATCCGGTTGGGGAAATTCACCATCGCGGAGTGGAGCGGGGAGAGAAAAGATTGGCCATCCTTCCTTTCCTCTAGGGATTTTAGGGGGTTTGGTGGGCTTTTACGGTGTTTATGATTTTTAGGTGTTTTAAGGGACTTATAGGGGGTTTACAGTATTTATGGTCTTTTTTAGGTTTTATGGTTTATATTTTTTATTGGGTTTTTTTTTAAGTTTTTCATAATTTTTAGGGATTTTATTATTTTCATTATTTTAAGGTGTTTTAATTGGTTTTAGGTATTTATGTGGTTTTTATGGTGTGTATGGTTTTTAGTGTTTTTAACTAATTTAGGGTTGTTATGGGTTTTATGTTTTTAGGGGTTTTAGGGTGTTTTTAGGTCCATTTCGTGTCTCTTATGGTCTTTTAGGGGGTTTTATGGTTTTAAGGGTTTTAGTTCTTTTTTTTGGTTTTTTTTTTATTTTTTGGGGGTTTTAGGGTTTTAAGGGTTTTAAGGGGTTTCTTATATTTTTAGGGGTTTCAATGTTTTTGGGGGTTTATGGTTTTTATAGTTTATTTGATTTTTAGTGTTTTGGGGGCTTTTGGGTTTTTAGTGGAGTTTAGGTTGTATTATGTTTTGGAGTGATTTAGGGATATTCAGAGGATTTTATGGGTTTTATGGTCAGCTATTTTTTAGGGTTTTTAAAAAAATTTAGGGATTTTTTAGGTTTACTCTTTTTTAGGGGTCGTAGTGACTTTTAAAGGGTTTGGTGGTTTTTAGTTCCTATTAGGTATTTTAGGGGTTTTATATTATTTTACTATTTTTAGTGCATTTTAGTGCTTTTTAGGGTTTCTAAGTGTCTTTTTTGGTTTTTGGGGACTTTTAGGGGTTTTATAATCTTTTAGGGGTATTTAATTGTTTTCATGGTTTTTTTGAGGTTTGAGGGTCTTTTAAGGGTTTTTAAAATTTTTAGGGTCTTTTAGGATTTTTTATGATTTCTAGGATTTATAGGGGGTTTGCGGGTTCTAGGGGTTTATATGGTACTTCCTAGATTTTTTTGTTATTTTACCACTTATAGGGTTTTTTTAGGGTTTTTTGGATTTTTAGGTTTTTAAAGTTTTTGTGGGTTTGAGGGGGGGGGGGGGGTTAGGGGTCCTTTAGGGTTTTAGGTTTCTTTATGGTTTTAGGGTTTTTGTTGTGTTTTAGGTTTTTTAGTTTTTTGATGTTATTTATTGGTGGTTTTTCTATTTTACATTATTTTAGGGGTTTAAAATGTTTTTGTGGGTTTTATGGTTTTTAGTTTTTTGGGGGTTTAAGGATCGTTAGGGTTATTAGGGGTTTTAGGGTTGTTAGTTTTTTAAGGATAGTTTTAGGGATTTTTTGGTTTTAAAGAGTTTTTAAGGGTTTTGGGGTCCTAAATTGTTTCTTTATTGATAGAGTTTTTATATTGTTTTATAGTTTTTATAGTTTTTAGGGGTTTTATGGGCTTTTAGGAGTTTAAGGGGTTTTAGTTATTTTTGGGTGTTTAAGGGTTTCAGGGCCTTTTAGGGGTTTTATAGTGGGTTTTGGGTCTCTTATGGGGTTCTAGGTGTTTTGAGGGTCTTGTAGCGATTTAGTGTCTCTTAGGGGTTTTGTGGGTATTTATGGTCTTTTATGGGTTTGAAGACTTTTAGATATATTTGGGGGGGTTTTGTCATTTTGGATTTTTAGGGTTTTAAGGGGTTTTTGGTTTTGGTGTTTTTACTGTTTTTTTGAGTTTTATGAGTTTTTAGTGTTTATGGTCTTTTAGTGTTTTTTTTGTGGTTCTCAGGTCTTTAGGGGTTTTAGGGTCTTTTAGGTGATTAGGGTTTTTAGGGATTATTAGGGGTTTATCCATATTTTGTAGGGTTTTTAGAGGATTTTTAAGGCCTCCTAGGATGATTTATGGGTTTTTTGGGTTTTGAGAGTTTTTTGGGGTTTTTAGAGGGTTTTAGTTTCCTTTTATGTTATTTCTAATTTTAGGGGTTTTCCTAGTTTTTAGGGTTTCAGGTTTTTTAGAGTTTATAGGGTTTTTAGTAATTTTTAGGGGTTTTACCATTTTTATGGATTTGAAGGTTTATAGGTTCTTTGAGGGTTTTTAGTGTTTCATGTTTCTTTTAGGGGTTTTAAGGTTATTAGGGTTCTTTCAGGTTTTATTTCTTTTTGAGGTTCTTTTGGATTTTAGGGACTTTATGGGGTTTGTCGGATTTTTCAGAGTTTTGTAGGTAGCACAAAAATTATTTAGTGTGTGGCCAAATAAAATTAATAAATTGTTTCCCAATACAACACATTCGCTGACCTTGATCACCTCACTTCAATAGTTTCACAATTGTTCACCTACTTATTCTAATTCACCTCAGTGCTACTTGGTTTTTGTATATTTTTTATTTATGAAAACATAGAACATTGGGGTTTGTTTATTATCTGAAATAATGGAAAGGCATTTAGAATGAATATTTAAACTGAACTAACATATAATTATAAATATAATGTGATTATAAATAAATAACTTGTCCTTTTTGGTTTTGTTTATGGGTTCAATCATTCTAAATTAATTTTTTAAATTTAGTTTGATAGTTTAATTATTAAATCTCACTCTAAAACTATTATTCTTGTACTTAGTGATTATGAAATATATAATTCATATAGAAAACTAAATTTCACCTCCTCTTATAAGAATGTTTTATGTAATGCCTCAATCAAGAATGTGACCTTTTCTAGGTCCCTTCTCCATCATATGATGTTTCATCTAATAAATTGCCCAATTTCATCACATGAAGAGCATATGTTTTGTATAAGGGTGGGAATTTTTTTAACAAAAGAATAGAAGCGTGTTTGACTTTTGTATTCTGGTGGTGATTCTGTACACTTAGAAGATTCAATTTTTATCACCAAAAACATAAATACAACAAATTAATTTTATCTCATAATGAATGGAAACACTACTTACCTCCCCTGAGGAAAGCCTCGGGTTAGCCTCCAATTTATTTATGGTAAGATGTTACATTATTGAGAAGGAGTAGAAGATAAGAGAATAAAATTAATTATAAAAGGTAAATAGAACTAAGACAAAAAATAATATAATAAAAATTTAAGGATTTAGATATAGTGATAAAAATAAACAAAATATAAATATAAATATAAAATAGATTATAAATAAACAAAACAGGAAGAATAATAAGAAAATGTTGAATAAGAAGAAGATTTTTTTATTGTAAACAATTTGTTTAAAACAAAATAATGAATGTGATGTAAATAAATGAAAATATAAATATAAAATATAAAACTAAAATAATATAAGTAAACAAGAAAATAAATAACATATTTGATAGAGCCACAAGCTGCGACCTCTCCTCCCATCAGTGGATGTCAAACTCCTTGGAAACAACATGGATTTGATGGTGATCTTCTGAGGTCTAAGAGGTGATCTAAGTTAGTATATGTCTTAATTAGTGGGATTAGAGCTTGAGATAAGACCATTAATTTCTGACCATGGAGGTCCTAGGGTTAATCAATGCTGAAAAACATTATGGATGAAGGCAGTGAGAGATCGAGGCTGTGTTTGAGGATGAGTTGTGCATAAGTCGAGCAGAAAGATGTTTTTGTAAATTTCTACAGTACCAATTGGAATCCATCCCACCTAAAATTGGAGATGTAGGTTTATGTTAATTTTAATATATATTCATAGGGTTATCCCTTTAATGATGTTGGATGGGGTTCCGAGGACCCCCTCCCATTGTCATGCACCTCCCTACCAACGAGGCCTTCCTCCCACTATTGAATGGTCCTGACTACCATGATCCTACAAAAAAGGGATTAATCCCACACAAAAATACTCAAATAATTCTCCCTATGGGCCTCATGAAAAATTATGTGATCATCATTACGACTTTTGGATCAACCATTCCTTCTAATTGCTGGCCTGGATGACAACCCACCATGTGTGGGATGGCTATGGAGCAGGATGGATTGCTTGAGGGATAGCTTGATCCTGGCCCTATTTTTTAAAAAATAATTCAAAATTTATAAAAAACATTGAAACATTAAAACTAGTTAACAAAAATACAAATAATAAAATGTTTCGTACAAATAAAATTATAAATTCCAAATCATCACTTTTTCATTCATTTAAATAAATCTCAGTCTTTCAATTTCAATTCTCTATAATTTAATATAATAATGAATTTCATGGTTATACTGATAAAAAATACATCTACAATCCTTATAATATTTTTAACATTTTCATGATAAAATGATTCTATCAAATACATCTGCACATAAACTATTCTTGTCCTCAAGCATAAAATCACAACATGAAATTCAATAGTTCACTGATTTTACCATTATTCAAAAATAAATTTAATAAAATTAAACAATTATCAATGTCAAATTAGTTTTCAAAAAATACATATAAAATATAATTTTATTTATTTATTTTATAAGAAATAATTAATCCAATTATTTTACTTTCTCCGTTTTAAAAATGATAGAACATCTTCCTTCATTCATTCAAGTTCCTCAATTAAGTATGATTAAACCTTACAAACAATGAACAACCCATTGAAAATAAATTTTATCACAAATAATGATATTAATTCAATTGGATTTATGCTCATATCAGGAGAACATTCTTATTATCCATTTTATTTCAAATGAACTACATTCAATACTTTATAACGAAAAAATTCACATAAAATCATGAGGAATTTTTAATGTAGGTTCTAATGGATAAAATGCTTAAGGATAGTAGTATTGATGTATTAAAAATTAAGGCTTCAGGTGGAGGCTTATCTCTAAAGTAAATCACAGGATATAAAAACTAAAATTTTAATGGAATTATCCCATTCAATGTAGAAATATCCATTTCCCCCAAACTCTGAGTAAATTTATGACCGAAATTAAGAAAATTGAATGATTTGTGAACCCTCTTGGTTTTTTTCTTTAATTTTACACATTTTGTTCAATGTAATTTTCCATTAATTGTTTAATTTTTAAAAAAATCATTCTTGGAATGAATCTCACATCAAACACCTAATCCCATATGATTAAAATCATTGTTCTAGTAATGGTTATTTTTTATAATTAAAAGTCACAAACCATTCCTTTTTTCATTTATATAAGAGAGGGAAATAATAAACTATAATGAATAAACCAAAAACCATTATTAATACAAAAAATTAGTTCCCCAATTTTTTTTAGTAAAATGTATTTTATCCCTTTTAACTTGAATTCTTTAACCCCCACACTTCAACTTTCAAATATCATGCAAATAATAAGAGTAGGGTAGTAATGTATAAATATTTCTTGAAACATGGGTTTTTCCTAACAAGGTAATTCATTTTCTATATGGGAAAAAATGATAAATATAAAGGTTTTATAAAGGATAAGGGCTTTTTAAAAATATGACTTAATCATTTTAAATATTTTTTCTCTCATCCATATATTTGACCAGTTGAAATGAAAGTTCTATTATGTGGCATACCCCAATATCACTCAATAAATATGATCTAGAATAAATAAGAAATATTTTATCTATAAATCCAATCAAGAATGAGACATATGATATTGGAAAATGAATCATGAAATGAATAATAATATCAAATCAATTCACATATATTTAAGAATATAAAACTATTAAAATCATAGGGAAATTTTATTTTCATGAATCAACCAATTCCCTTAAATCACGAGTCCTCATTTTAATATCCATTCTTCTCCTTAATCATTAAGTTATAAATTTTAATCATTCAATATAATTATAATTTTAATCTAAAACATGGAATAATAGGATTTTTAAGAAACTCATGTATTCTATATAAGTCATGTAAATTGAATAATAAATAATGGTGACACAATTTTCAGTTAAAATCTAAAAAAGACTTTAAAATAAAAAAAAATGTTCAAAGTTTGAAAATATAGAATTTAAAAACGAACTCTCTATTCTATAAATCATAGTCTTATTTTATCCTTGAATTTTTTGGACTACAATGTTCTATTGATTTCCTAAAAAAAATAAATCTTCCAACTAAAACTCAAGGAGCATGCCATTAAAGATTAAAAAATTAGAGGGGTGGGGCTACATGAAAAACTAATCAAAGGAATGAAATTTAAATTTCCAAAAATAAAGAAAATATAAATACTGGTATGATCCCCCAAGTGGCATCAAATTTTTAATAATTCCATAGTGAAGTACCAACTGTTATCCATAGTCAGTTGGTGGATATAGCTTTTTGGCTTTTACCACCACATGTGGCCATTACCACCTTTCACTACTTCTATTTTGGCGAGGAATAATCCATGGATATAGTACATTGTATCCATCCCATTAAAAATTAAGTATATATTTAATTGTGGGGTTGTTATAAATAATGGATCATCCAATTTCTTGATTAATACTTTTGAAACTTTACCTTCCTTGGCTAGTGATTTCTCAAATTAGTTTGTATGAATTGAAAATTTAAAGGGAAAGTATAAATGTATTTTCAATAGCAAAAAAATTAAAATTAAAATTAAAATACTCCCTTATAAAGTGATAATCCTATGTATTATTTTTCTTATCCATCTCTAGTTGTAATTATTCATGGGATTCCTCAAATTCTTGTTCATAAAAATCAAGGATCTCCATGTGTTCCTCGTCAGGTGCATATACTTATTCTTTACATTAATATAGGGAACAACATGGATTGTTTGAATCTGAAAATTAAAAGAGGTGGGTATTAATAATAAATTTATATTGAATAGAATTAAAGTAAATTGAGGTTGAGATAAGATCATCTCCCTTAGTTAGATCAACTTCAGTCTCTTCTTCAAGGGTAAGTGCCTCTGGGATTTGGGATATATAAAGTTGATGTAAGTAGCCGAGTTCCTCCATATTTTCCTCAAATTCCAACACATGGGTGGTGTCCTCATACATGACTAGAGAGATATTCAATGTTGTGGGATATTCTACTTTTTAAGGAATGGTTGGATCATGTTGTACCTCACACTCATTCTAAAAGTCATCCATATCATTTTAATTTCCCACACATAGCTTAGTAAGAAAGAATTCCTCATTATGAATCCACTTTTTCTTATCATGGTCATATTAGCTCCGATTATTAAAGTGTTTGGGTTGTTGATACTCATTTAATTTGGACACAAATTCAGGTATGTACTCATAAAAACAATGAAATACTAATGTATATCCCTCTAGTTGAGGTTTTGGTTGCTCGAGGGATACATTGAAATACTCATTTAACCACTCCATTTTTCCTTAAAGAGATTGTACCATATCTTCCATATACATAATATTATATTTGAGATTTTTTTTATCCGCTATTTTAAAAAAATTCATCAAGGGAATTTCCTTTGAAATGGTGGGGGAATGCAAGGAAGGCTCTTATTGTGTCTTGGCCACTTCTTAATAAAACTATCCGATTTAGTCAAGGAGTTCAATTAGTTATCTATAAAATAATTTGATTAATATTTTCATGAGGGTCTCTTTATGTTCTAAGATGAGGTCCTTGAATCAATCCTCTATAATGATTTGTATTATAGATCACCAGATCTATTTAGAAAAAATTACAAATCCATATTCTATAAACCACGGTGTTTCAGTTACAGATTTTTGCACCTAGGAGTTTTCTTTCCATGAAGTATAATAATCATTTGAATAAATTATGGAAAAGTATTATTTAATTTTTCTAAAAACAACAAAAACTCTCTCTTGTGTGAAAATATTAAAAGTAAACAAACTACTTATCAAATCACTAAAATCTATCCCAGTTTTAGTGCATACCTATCATGGGGAATGGAAAAAAGAAAATTTCTAAATTAATTACTAGAGAGACATGGTGGATGACCAGGGCTGCCTCACTTGAGGATATTCTCAATTTCTCAACTACTTATTCTAATTCATTTAAGAGATAATTATTTTTCTGGTTTTTATTAATTAATAAAACATTGATAGACTGGGGTTTTGTTTATTTTCTAAAATAAAAGAAATACATGATGAATAAAAAATTTAAATTGAAGTAATATACAATGCTATATTTAATGTGATTAGAAAGACTGAAAATGGACTTTTGGTTTGATTTATGAATCCCATCATTCTTATTTGTTTTCTAAAATTTAGTTTGATAGTTTAATTATGAAATATAACTCTTAAACTAATATTATTTTATTTTTCGTTTGTAAAATATTGATTACCTATAGAAAACTATGTTCTATATTCTCCTATAGTCAAATTTAATGGAACACCTCAATTGATAATGGGACACCTTCCTATACCAAACTTCATCAAGTGATATTTCATCCACTAAATGGATCAACTTCACCACATAAAGAGAGTATGTTTATTAGAAGGGTGGAAATGTTTTTTTAATAATATAAGTGTGTTGGAGTTTAGTTTCATGGTGGGAAATTTTCACTCTTGTAAAATTCACTCCTACTTTAGAAAAAATAAATAAAACATATGAATTGAAGCGCTTAATGAATGGAAACACCATTTACCTCCCTCAAGACAAGCCTCATGTTATCCTCTCATTTTTTATGGTAAGAGGTCACGATGGTGAGAATGATAGGAAGAGTATAGAATAAAAATAAAAAAGGAAATAAGATGAAGACATAAAATAATAGAATAAAAGTGGAATAAGAAAAATAATATAGATAGATAATAATAAAATAAAATAAAAATAAAAAAGATAATAAATAGATATAATGATAAAAATAAACAAAATTCAAAGAAGAAAAATAAGAAAAATAATAATAAGAAAAATATTAATAATAATTTTTGGCAATGAATAATTTTTTTAAAATATTTAATGAGATATTAATAAAGGAAAATAAAATAAATAAAATATAAAAGAAATTAAAAGAAGAAAACAAGAAGACAAACAATTTCTTCAGAAGATCATTTATTAGTTGCCTCTCTTACCTTAGATAGATTTTGAACTTCTAGGAATCCACATGGAATTAATGGTGCTCAGTCGAGGACTAATAGGTGGTTTGAGGTGGTATCATGCTTCAACAGTGGAAGTAGAATTCAATCTAAGCTCCTAGATAGCCTGCATAGTTATCCTAGGGTAGAGCAATGGTGGATGACATCATGTATGAAGGTGGATAGTGGCTGAGGGTGTGTTTTAAGATTATGCATGTGGATTTCTACTGTAATGACAACATTTTTGTAAAATGTGATTAGTACCAAGTGGAATTTGTCCCACATCAAACTGGAGACACAGTTGTGTAGTCATTTAAATATCAATTCATAGTTTTTTCACCAAAAAAAGTTGTATGGTGGTCGGAGGACCCCTTCCGGATTCGACGCACCTCCCTATACCAGTGAGGCCTTACACCCATAATAGTGTGAGCAATACCACCACACACCGATGTACATGGGATTTAGCCAACCTAAAATCCCCATGGGCTCCTCCCCATGGGTGACCTGAAACCCTATGTGATCCCCCATGTGGCTTCTTACTTGAGTAGGGATTCTAATAATTGGATTGCCTAGACAGTCCACCATGTGCGGACTAACTATATGGTAGGATGGCCTAGTTGAGGGATATCTAGAGCCTATACATATTATTTAGAAATAAATTGAAAACTCTTAAATAATTTAAAATAATTTAAATCAATTAAAAAATCAAAATGTAATATCTTCTGTCCAAATAAAATTCTAAATTCAAAATCAACACCTTTTTTCATTTAAATCAATCTCAATGTTTCATTTGAAATTCATGATAATTTAATAAAACAATTAATTTAATTCTTATACAGTTTAAAAATCTATCTAAAATATTTAGAATATGTTTAAAATTTGCATTATAAAATGAGTCTATAAGTTGGTTATTTATGATTTTTTAAGGTTTTGTATGATTTTTATGGTTTTTAGTGTTTTTAGTTGTTTTTTTAGAGTTTTTATAAATTTTTAGGGTTTTAGGGTTTTAATGTATTGTTGGATTTTTGGAATATCTTGGATTTTTGGGTTTTTGGAGACTTGATATTTTTTAGGGGTTTAAATGTTTTTAGGTTTTTCATATTATTTTAAGTGTTTTTATGTTTTTTAGAGTTTTTATGGTTTCGTAGGGGTTTTATGGTTTTTTCTTTTTTTTAGTGTTTTAATGGTTTTAGGGTTTTAAAATGTATTTATGCATTTTATGGTTTGAAATGGGTTTAAAATGATGTTAGATTTTAAAGGGGGTTTATGTATTTTTAGGGTTTATAATGTTTTTTTATATTATAGGATTTTATGGTCATTTTAGGGTTTGAATGGTTTCAGTTTTTGTGTGTAGGATATAGGGTTTAGGGAATAGAGTAAAAGATTGAATGTTTAGGGTATAGGTTTTGGGGTATCGGTTCTAGAGGTTAGGGTTTATGTTATAGGGTTTAGGGTATAGGGTTTTGGGTTTAATGTTTTTGTTATAGGGTATTGGGTGTAATGTTTAAGGTTTAGGGTGTTGGGTATAGGATATAGGCTATAGGTTTCGGGGTTTTAGGTGTGAGGATTAGCATTTATGGTGTTGTTCATAAGGATTTGGTTGTAGGGTTTGGTGTTTAGGGTGTAGGGTAAAGGATTTACGGTATAGGGTTAGGGGTTAGGGTTTAGGGTTTAGTGTTTAGGGTTTAAGGTGTATGGTCTAGGGTATAGGGTTTAATGAGTAGGTTTGGGGGTTTTGGGTGTATGTTATAGGTTTTAGGGTGTAGGTTTTGGGTTTAGGGTGTAGAGAATAGGGTGCAGGGTATATATTTTTCTGTTTAGTATTTTTTGTTTAGGGTGATGATAATGGGGTTTAGGGTGTGGGATATAGGAATTAGGTTGTAGGTTATGGTGTTTAGGGTGTGAGTCATAAGGTTTTTGGTGTAGGTTTTGGGGTTTAAGGTGCAGGGAATAGGGTATAGGGTGTAGGGTTTATGGTTTCGGGTGTATGGTATAGGGTATAGGGTTTGGGGTTTGGGGTTTTGGTTGTAGGGAATAGGGTATGGAGTATAGGGTTTAGGGTGCATGGTATAGATTTTAGGTTTTTTGGTGTATGATATAGGGTTTAGAGTGTGCAGTTTAGGGTATAGGGTGTAGGGTATAAGGTTTAGGGTTTAGGGTTTATGTTTTAGGTGAAGGGTTTAGGGTTTATGGTTTATGGTGTAGGGTATAGGGTATAGGGTGTAGGGTGTAGGGTGTATGGTGTATGGTTTATGGTGTAGTGTATGTGGTATAGTGTTGATGGTGTATTGTAAATGGTTTTGGGTGTTAGTTTCAACATCTAGGGTGTAGGTTATCTTGTTTAGTGTATAGGGATTAGTCTTTTGGGTGTAGGTTATATGGTTTAGGGTGTATGGATTATAGTTTTGGGTGTATGGTATAGGGTTTTAGGTATAAGGTTTAGGTTTTAGAGTGTGTGGTAATGATTTTATTAAATGCTCTATGGTTTAGGCTATAGGGTATAGGGGTTAGGGTTTAGGGTTTAGGGTTTAGGTTTTAGGGGTTATTGTGAAGGGTGTAGGGTTTCGGTAGTTGACATTATGGTCCTAGGTGTATGTTTTAGGGTTTGGGTTTAGGGTACATGGGGGAAGGTTTAGTGTTTAGGGTGTACACTATATGGTTTATGGTTCACGGGTTATAGTTTAGGGTGGAGGGTATAGAGTTCAGCGTGTATGGTTTATGATTTTTAGGTGTTTTTAGGGTTTTATAGGTTTTATGTTTTCTATGGTTTTTATAGTGTTTAGTGTTTGGGTTTGTTTGTTGGTTTTTAGGAGGTTTTAGTGGTTTTTGGTTTTTTGGGGGATTTACTATTTTTGATTTTTTTATGCTTTTAAATGTTTTTTTTGGGGGGGGGGGGGTTATTAATTATTTGGGTTTTTTTATTTTTTAGGGCTTCTTGGGTATTCTTACGGTTTTGTGGGTTTTCTTAGGGATTTTATGGGTTTTTAGGGTTTTGGGAGCCTTAAGTGTTTTTAGATATTTTATGGATTTCGTCGTGTTTAATTTTTTTAGGGGTATTTTAGAGTTTTATAGGGTTTTTTTGTTTCGTTTAGGGTTCTTAGGGATTTTAGTATCTTTTAGTGATTTTAGTTTTTTAGCTTTTTAGGGGGTTTATGGGTTTTATGGGTCTTTAGTTGTTTTATAGTTTTTATGGGTTTTAATGGTTTTTAGGTTTTTAGTGGTTTTTATATTTTTAGGGTTTTTAAGGGTTTTAAGGTGTTTTAGTGTTTTTAGGTGTTTCTAGGGGTTCTAGTATTTTTTATTTTTTAGGGGTTTTGGGTTTCAAAGGATTTGTTTTGGGTTTTGATTGGTTTTTAGGGTTTTTTTTAGGGGATTTGTGGGTTTTTTTGGTTTTTGGTAATTTTTCATGTTTTTAGGGTGTATTAGGGGTTTTAGGGGTTTTACTGTTTTAGGGTTTTTTAGTTGTTTCTAGGGTTTTTTGGGTTCTTAATTTTGTTAGTGTTTATGGGTTTTTAGGGTTTTGTTAGGGTTTTTAGGGTTTTTAGTGTTTTGGTGGGTTTTGGTATTTAGGGTCTTTTAGTGTCTTTTATGGGTTTTTACAGGTTTTTACAGGTTTTTATAGGTTTAGGGTATATTGTAGTGTTTAATTAATTCTAATTTTTTTAGTTATTTATGTTTGTAGGGGGTCTTTATAGTCTCTTAGGGTTTTTTGGGTGTTACGGCCTGTTAGAGTCTTTTATAGTTTCATTGTTCCTCCTAGTGTTTTTAGGGTCCTTTAGGGTTTTTCAGGTATTTTGGGTCCTTCAATATTTTAAGGGATTTTTAAGGTCCTTTACTGTTATTAGTGTTTTTAGGTTCCTTTAATGTTTTAGCATTGTTAGTGTATTTTGGGGATTTTTGAGTTTTTTTACGGGCCTTTAGGATTTTTAGAGTATTTTCATATTTTGGTGTTCTTTTATGGGGTTTTAGAGTTTTTAATTTCATTTATGATTTTAGGGTCTTTTGGGGTTTTATGGTCTTTTAGGGTTTTTTCAGGTTTTTCGGGTTTCTAAGGGTTTTAAGGTATTTTAGGTTTTTAGGGGGGTTATGGTCTTTTATGGGGTTTTAAGGTGTTTAGGGTTTATTTAGGTTTTTTTAGGTTATTAATGTTTTGGGGTTTTGGGGTTTTAAGGGTTTTTTATTTGTTTAAAGTGTTTCAATTCATTTTAGGTTTCTAGAGGTTATAAGGGTGCATAAAATTTTTTTAGTGTTTCAGTTCATTTTTAGGGATTTTTTTAATTTTTAGGTTTTTAAAGGAATTTAGTGTATTTAGGGTTATTTAGTGTGTTTAGGGATTTTTGGATTTTTAGGGTTTTTGGGGTTTTTATTGGGTTTTTATGGTTTTTATGGTTTTTAAATTTCTTAGTTTTTATATGGGTTTATATTATTTTTAGGGGTTTTAGGGTTTTATTTGTTTTTATGGGTTTTTTGGAATTTTAAGGGTTTTTTGGGTTTTTGGGTTTTTAGGGGTTTTATGATTTTTAAGGATTTTTAATGGTTTTTAACATTTTTAGCGCCTTTATATATTTTAGGGGTCTTTATAATTTTTGGGGGTTTTTAGGTATTTTAAGTTTTTTAAGGTTTTAAGAGGTTTTAAGTGTTTTTATGGTTTTAGGGCATTTGGGGTGAGGGTTTTGGTCTTTTAGGTTTTTAAAGGTTTCAATGTTTTAGAGTTTTTTTGGATGGGGGATAAGGGTCTTAGTGTGTTTTTTGTTTTATAGGATCTTGGATGGGTTTTAGGGTTTTTCATGGGCTTTATGATTTGTTTTCTGTTTTTTTAGGGAATTTATGGGGTTTTTTGGTTTTTTGGGTTTTAGATGTTTTTGGGTTTTTTTCTATATATGGTTTTTATGGGTTTTTAGATTTATTTGTGTATTTTGTATATTTTGGTTTTTATGGAGTTTTATGGTTTCAATTTTTTTAGTTTTTTTTATTTTTTAGGGTTTTAGGGTCTCTAAGTGTTTTTGTGTTTTAGTGATTTTTAGAGTTTTCATTGGTTTTTTATGGTTTTGTTAGGGTTTTATAAAGTCTGTTGGGTTTTAGGGTTTTTCTGGGAATTGTATATTTTTTGTTTTTTTGGGGTATTGATTAATTTTATGGTTTTTAAGTGGTTAAATTGTATTTAGGGTTTTTTTGGGGCTTTTATAGTGTTTTGGGAATTTTCACTATTTTTAGTGTCTTTTTGTTTTGAGGGGTTTTCATGGTTTTATGTGTTTTAATTTTTTTTAGGGTTTCTGTGGTTTTTAGGGTTCCATGGTTTTTTAGGATTATTAGTGTTTTTTATTATTCTTATTGGTTTTTATAGGTTTTTGTGTTGTTTCATGGTTTTAGGGTGATTTTTATATTTTATAAGGTTTTAGGGTCTTTTAGGGGTTTTATTGTTTTTAGGGAATTTTAATGGGCTTGGTTTTTTTTATTTTTAGGGGTTTTCGGGATTTATGGTTTTCGGGTTTTCAAGTATTTAGGGTTTTTTGGTTTTTATGGATTTTAGGGTTTTTAGTGGTTCTATGTGGAATGAAGTTTTTTATGTTTTAAAGTGTTTTTAGTGATTTTAGGGGTTTGGGAGTGTTTAATTTTTAGGGATATTTTTGGGTTTTTTGGGTTTTTTTGGGTTTTTTGGTTTCAGTGCTTTTTAGGGATTTCTATTTTTTTGGGTGGTTTATATGTTTTTAGGGGTTCTACAGTATTAGAGGTTTTTAGAGAATTTGGGGGTTTCAAATGGTTATAGGGTTTGTTTGGTTATTTTCTAATTTATAGAATTTTTATGGTTCTTAGGGTTTTTAGGGTATTTAGTGTGGTTTAGGGTATTTTAGTTTTGTCTGTTTTTTATGGTTTTTAGGGGTTTTTGGGTTTTTATGGGTTTTATGGGGATTATTTATTTTAGGGGTTTTTAGAGTATGTAGGATGTTGTGTTTTTATGGGTCTTTTAGAGTTTTGATATGATTTTTATGGTCCATCTGGGTTTTATGGGGGTTCATGGTCTTTTAGGGTTTAATGGATTTTAGTGTCAGTTTTAGGGTTTTTAGGGTAAGAGGGTTGTAGGGGTTTTTAATGTTTTTTTAGGTTTTTAATATTTTTAGGATTTTTGGTTTTTTTTTGGATTTTTAGTGTCCTTTAGGGGTTTTAGGTACATTTAGTGTTTTTAGGGTCCTTAAGGTTTTATTAAAGGTTTTTATTATGTTTTTTTGGTTTTATGGTATTTTATAATCTTTAAGGGTTTTTTGTTACTTATAGGGTTTTGTGGGTTTTATCTCCTTTTAAATGTTTTTAGGGGTTTTAGGGTCAATTGGTGATTTTTAGTTATTTTAGTTTATTGTAGTATTTAAGGGTTTTAAAGTAATTTTAGGATTTTATGATTTTAGGACCCTAAAAGGTGGGTATGGATTTTTAGTGTTTATAGGGTTTGGGGTTTTTGGGATTTTTTGGGATTTTTGGTTTTTTTTAGTTTTTAGGGGTTTAGGGGTTCTTGAATTTTTTTATGTTTTTAGGGATTTATGGTTATTTATGTTTTTAGGGTTTTATATATTTTTAATATGTTTTTTTAGGGGTTTTATGAGTTTTTAAAGATTTTAGGATTTTTTAGGATTTTAAAGGTTTAAAGGTACTTAGTGTTTTATGGGTTTTATGCCTTTTCGTGATTTTAGGTACGGTTAGGGTTTTAGGGGTTTTAGGGTTATTAGGGACTTTTAGAGTGTATTTAGTAGTTTTAGGGTATTTAGGGGTGTTAGGGTTTTATAATCGTTTAGGAGGTTTATGTTTTTTTGTTTTTAGGGTTTTTATGGTTTTTAGGTCCATTAAGGTTTTTAGTGTTTTCAGTGTTTTTAGGAGGTTAAGTGTTTTTAGGGTTTTTAGGATTTTTAGGGTCCTTTATGGGTTATTTGGATTTTTTTGGGGTTTTGGGTTTTAAATATTATAGGGTTATAAGGGGTTTTAAGGGGTTTTATGGGTTTTTGAATTTTAAGTGTTTTTTCTGTTTTTAGGGGTTATAATGGAGTTTTGGGTTTTTAAGGTTTTTAAGGTTGTTAGGGTTTTTAGGGGTTTTATGGGTTTTTAGTGAATTTATTGGTTTTAGGGTTATTTTATGGGTTTCAATTGATTTCGATGGTTTTTATAATTTTGGAAAGCATTTAGGGTTTTCAAGAGTTTAGTGATTTTGGACTTTTTAGGGTTTTTAGGTGTTTATATTTTTTAGATTTTTGAGAGATTTTTTAGGTCCTTATGGATTTTTTGGGATTTTTAGAACTTTTATAGTTTTTAGGGTGTTTATTGTTTTCAGGTTTTAGTGGTTTTAGGGTTTTTTAGGTTTATAGGGTTTTCGTTTTTTAAGGGTTTTAGGGTATTTTACAGTTTTTGAAAATTTTATAGTTGTTATGGGATTCTGGAGGTTTCATGGAATTTTTTGGGTTTTCATGGTTTTTAGGGGTCTTAAGATTATTTTAAGTATTAGGTTTTTTAGTGTTTTTTAGGGTTTTATGGTTTATAATGTTTCTAGTGTTTTTAGAGGTTTTTAGGGTTGTAAGTATTTTTATGGGTTTTAGGGTTTTCAGGGGTTTCATGGGTTTTAAGGGTTTTTAGGATTTTTAGTGTTTATAGGGTGTTTAATTGTTTTTAGATTCTTTTTGGGGTTTTTTAGGTTTTTTTGTTCATTTCAAATTTTTAAGGGTATTTTTCAGTCTTTTTCTTCTTTTAGGGGTTTTAGGTTCTCTGATGGGGTTTTTTGGGGTTTTAGGGGGGTTTTATGGGTTTAAGGTTTTTAGGGGTTTTTACAGTTTTTAATAATTTATCATGTTTTAGGGGTTTTAGAGTTTTTAGGGTTTTTATGGGTTTTAGGGACTTTTAAGATTTTATGTTTTTTCTTATGATTTTAGGATTTTCATGGTTTTTAGGGGTTTTCATGGGTTTTAGATTTTTTTTAGTTTTTTAGGGTTTTAATGGGATTTAAGGAAATTTTGTGGTGTTTTGTGATTTTTTTGGTTGTTTAGGATTATAGAGTTTTTTGGGTTTTAATATTTTTAGGGTTTTAAAGGTATTTTAGTTTTTTTGTATTTTTAAGCATTTTATTGGTTTTAGGGTTTTTAATGTGTTTTTAGGGTTTTTTGTTATTTTTATGATTTTAAGAGTTTTGGGGGTTTATGGGGACTTGTAGTGGTTTTTAGTGTTTTTAGTGTCTTTTAGGGGAAATTATGGTTTTTAGGTTTTTTAGCATTTTTAGGGTTTTTAAGGGTTGTAGGGTCTTCTACAGCTTTTAGGGTATTTTAGGGGTATAATGGGTTTTAGGGGTTATCAGTGTTTTTATGTTTTTTATGGGTTTTTATGTGTTTTTTGGGCTTTGGGTTTTTAGAATTTTTAGTGTATTATTAGGAAATGAAGGCTCAAGACGAGGTGAAAGATGCCACGTCTCCCAAAATTATTTACAAAATAAAAATGCAATGTGTCATAAAGAGGGATTATGATGTTTCCCTAAATTCACTTAATTTTCCACATATATTATCTATATTTTTAATCATTCATTTAATTATTTATTTTCTTTTGATTAATATTAATATTTTCTTAATTTTATAGTTTAATTCATTAATGAATGATTTTTTATATAAATTGTATTTTTTAGCCTTTAAATTCATTAATTTAGTTTTAATTTTTTTCTATTTTTTATTTCTTTAATTACAATTTAGATTTTAATTTATTTTAAATAATAATAATTTTATTGTTTGTTTTTAATAATAAAATATTCTTTTGTTTTAATTAATTGTGTGATAATTTAATAAATTCTTTAATTTCAAATTTTAATATTTAATTTGGAACTAACTTCCTTAATTAAATTTTATTGAATTTAAAATTTAATTCATCTCTATTTTTTTCAAATTAATTAATTGATTTTCAATTTAATTTTTAAATTATAAGTTTAATTATTATGTTTATAATGAAGTTGTTTATTTTTTTTATTTTTTTATTAATATTAAATATTTAATTCCAACTTTATTTTTTTAACTAATGCGGGTGAGCCTCATTTTGCACTGTTGGAATTCAAAAAATGGATTTTCCTTTTCCATTTTTCTTTTTTGTATGAGTCACCATTCCGAAATGGTGACTCATTCCATCCTTTTCCATTTTTAATCAACAGTGAGTCAAGACTCAACGTCATGGACACACCGTTGCATCATTCCACTATGAGTCAGTTTGTAAACAGTGTCTCATTGAGACACCGTCAGGATTTCCCATGCCACACCAGTTCCTCCTCACGACTCACTATTCTTAATTACACTGGTCTCATTCTTCTTCCACTGTTACCAACTGTTTCCATAACCACACATTTCTCCAACAACAAAAAACTGCCATATAAATATGCAACGAATCCGAACTAGTCACTATATGAAATCCAACTGTGAGCTTTTGTTAGGGCGTCGTCGTCGGTCGCCCTACCCCCTTTGCAGAGATCGGACCTGAGATTTTTTTTATTCTTATACTATTTGGAGATTGAGTTGGCCCTTTCTAGAATCTATTTCCACTGTGGAGTAGCATAACCTGGAGGAGTAGTTGAGGCTGAGTTGAGGATGGGCGACAAAACCCCCTTGCACCGTCGTCGCTTAGAGACCAGGGTTGTGTCATAGATGCTACAGAGGAGCTGAGTTCAGAAGAGGAGAGTCATCAAGGTGGGAGTTTCCCTTAAAAGTATCATCGCTTGATGCCAACACCATTTTTAGAGAGACCCAGTGTCATCGCCTGACCTAGGATGAGGTGAAGCTTCTTGAAGAAGCAGAAAACTCCTTCCCCCTACGCATAGGAGAAGAGGAAGTGGGATAAAAAATAGAAAAAATAAAATACAAAAATATAAATAAAAATTCAATTAAAACAAAATATAATATATAATTATTAATATAACATAATAATAATAAATACCAAATAAATATTTAAAATAAATATTTTTAAATTATAAATTATTTAATTATATTATTAAAAAAATAATAAATTTTATAAATTAATCAAATAATAATTTTTTAAAATTTATAATAACTTTAATAATTTGAAAATTTGAATAATAATTCTATTATTATATTTCTATATCTAATTTATTAATAAATTTACGTATATTTATTAGTTTCATTTTTATTAATACCATTTTTATCCTTTTTTTTGTTTTCTGATTTGTATTCATTTAATGATATAAGAAGATATGGGATCACATCCAAATTCATGATTCCAATCGATGTAAATCAGTTACATGAGAGATTCTAAAGAGATGAGATGAGGATAGATTACGATAAGTGTTCGGTGACTCTGAAAATACCGACTGAAATTGGTGAATATTCTTGGTGAATAACAAAATATGACATTGAATTTTTAAAAAAGCCATTCTTTGGGGCAAGGATGGAAATACACATTTTGAGACCAGGAAACACTTTTAGAGACAAGAAGCAAAGAGAGAGAGAAAGAGAGAGAGAGTGCCAGAGAAAAGGAGTTGCAGGAGAAAAGTAGCATTACATGATCTTCATTCAAAGTGGGAGGATCCTTCTTCCTCTATTATGTTTTACATTGTAATTTTTTCTTTTGAAATGAATATGATTTTACGTAAGAAACAATTGTGCTCAGGGGATTCAAATTATGCTAGTTTTATATTTTTTATCTCTTTTCATTTAATTTCTTTCAATAAGAATTAGATTCTACTGGCGAGATTGAATTAGATTCATATCACTTTAATTGAATTTTCTCCTTTCCTGCATTTAATTTAAAAATAAACATTCTTTCGGTGAGATATATCATTGATGTAATTTATCAAAACAAAAAACTAAAAAACATCAGAAACATTCAGTGATATGGTTTTCTTTTTAAATTTTTCATAATCAATTTTCTAAATGAAGGTTCTTGAAGTGGAGAACTTCAAGAATTTCAATGAAGCATGTTAAATTATCTGGAAAGGAAGAATTAACCACTCATTTTGAGGTGTTAATTCATTCAAAGGAAGAAAAATTATTTTAACGAGTAGATTTAAAATCATCTCAGCTTGTTTCTTGGTCATCTCTCAGCACTCCTATTCCACTACATGTTCATTGTTTCTTTTGATTCTATTCATTATTCTATTTCTCTTTTATCCACTTAAATAGAAATTTTGCACATTTTTTTTTCAATTTTGACTTTCATCATCATTAAAAAATGAATATATATATATACACATATGCATTGTTTATTAGTGCATGTTTTGAAAATTTGGTCATATATACATAAATTTTACATTCCATTGGGTTCGACCCTTCTTACCACTACATTGTAGTTAGTATGATTTTATATATAATTAAAATGAGCATGTTTTATTGATGAACATATCATGTTTTTGGAGCCATTTCCAAGGAATGTTTTGAGTGACAAATATTTTTGAAAACATAAAAAAGATTTTAAAAAATAACATTGAAAAAACAAAAAAATCAAAATTTGTTATTTGAAAACCTTTGTTTTAAAAAAGTTTTGTTAAATAGTGTACATGGTTTTTAGTAAGATGTTTCTACTACAAGTTCTTAAATTTATGTTTCTGATTAATCTTCTTGGATGTGTGTGTTTTACCTTATTAATTTTATTGTAATAATTTTTTCATGATTGATTGCTATTGTTCCTTTTAAATTTTTATGGGAGATTAAAGAACATGTTTCAACACAGGGGATTGAATCATTATAGTGGGTCTTTCTGTTTGTGTGGTGGTTATTATGGAAATAATTTCTTATAGTATTCTTATATCCAAAAACAATAAATTAATCACTTTTAAGAAAACAAACTTCACTTTGATCCAAGTCCTGACTTCTAAGAAACATTTGACCAAATTGTATCTAGGATAGATGTTAAAATGTATATTATGCTAGGATAATTTTTCAACAAAAACCATGAACATAAAATAATAATTTATAAGAAAAAATATCATAAACTCAAGATGTTATAAATCATTATATTTGAATTACCATAATGTTATAAGGAACAAGAATAAACCGAATTAAATGTAGAAGAATCTATTAATGGTGAAATTGAAAAACAAACTAATGTGGATTGTGAGGAAAATTATATTAAAGGAAATGCACATTCTATGAAGAATCTGATTCTAAAGAACAAAAAATGGAAATAACAAACTCACTAAATGAAGAGAAAACAATAAATATCCCATTAAGAACATAAAATGAGATTAGTTGGATAATTTTGAGAAATAATTAAAGTAGATTAAATATGAATTGCCTATTATTTTCATGATCCCAAACTTTGGGAAAAATAACTATTTTAGAAGCTTTGAAAATATTATTTCTCATTTAGAGGAGAAATTGGAAATTTAAAAATTGAGTGTCAAAGAATATTCACCTAGCCTTAATAAAATTTTGAATAATGAAATTTAACTTGATAGTGGGTATTTTATGGAAGAGACCATTAAATTAGAAATCATTGATTTTGAAAATTTTGAATCAGGATTTAAAATCACTCTTCTCTATTTTTAAAATGTTGAACCAATAATCCTTGAAAGGTTTTATGATGTTAAATTTAGGATCTATTTTTTAAAGAGATATTAATTGATGATTATTTTTCTTTGTGTCCCTTAACTAAAAAGTCTTCATTTGATTGGGCCACTGAAATGGAAAACATTGTCGACCAACTTGGGGAAATTTTTTTAAATATAAAATCATTGGGATCTAAATTTCTTTATGCTTAATTTCATATTTCTACCCCTAAAATTGAATTGATGTAGTCACCAATTTTTTTAAAATAATCCTTTTAATGTTGATTCTAAAACAGATATTGAGCACACACTTGATGATTTAACTCGTTTAAATTTTTCAAAAGCAGTTGATAATAATTTTTTGTTTTCTAATGAGGAAATTTTGAAAAACATTATAACTTTATGATAACTAAATATTTTAATGATAAAGTAAATTTTCTTCCCTATTTTACACATCCTTCCTCAACTGAATCGGGTTCATTTTTCTATATTTACATGAATAGTAGTTTAGAATAAGAGAAAAACTCTAGTTCCAGTGTTTTTGATTCTATTCAACACACTACTGATCCCCTTCTTAAACCAGATAGTCCAAACTCAATTATTATTACCCATGAATTTGTTTTTATTTGGGATAATTTTTAGATAGAAAACTAGGAGGATAATGTCAAACCCCTAGGAGCACCAAGCACACTACTGTACCTTCCTAAAAATGTTAATTGTGTCAATTCAAAAACCATTCTAGAAGTAGAAACCACACCTACCAAGATTTATTATTGTAATTAATTTGTCTTTTCTAAACATACAGGATTCATAAAAGAGATTTAGGTAGTTCTAACATTAGCACCTGAGTATGAATTTATTAAAACCATTAAAGAAAAAATCATGGATGATAATTTTACTGGTCAACATGGAGACTCCTTTACGAAGACACATAAATATAAAGGGTGTTATATAGGGATAATTTTAGTTTTTATGGGAGAAAATTTTTCCTTTAAAAGACTTACTACACATAGATTTAATTTTTATTTAAAAAAAATTAGGAAAAAAACACATTGTGATTTATGGAAAAAAACCATACCACCCTAGTGACTTTGGTTAGTTTCAAATGATTCAAGCTAGGGACTTAAAAACTAGCTATTCATGAAATTCAACCCATGAATTTTATTACTTCTAATATAAAAGAAATTTTTCTAATAACGTCTAACTAAAGATTTAAAATTCAATGTTTCATGGGAGTCAACCCATGCTTTAACTTTTATTTTTACCATTTTATTTTTCTAGTTTTACTTTGAATAAAATATTTCATACTTTGTATTTACTATAGTTTTATTCAGGTATTCCTAGTATGAGTTTTTAGAAAATGATGCTGCTGGAGTAGAATTCCCAAATTTTTGGGGGGAGTTTACATTCTTTTAGGGGTTTAGGTTTTTTAGTTTTTTTGGTGCCTTTTGAGTATTTTTAAGGATTTATGATTTTTTGTGGGTTTTTAGGGGTTTAGGGTTTTCTAGAGTTTTTATCAACTCTAGGGTATTTCAGAGGTTTTTTTATAGTTTTGGGGGTTTTTAGGGTCTTTTTGGTTTTTTCAGGTTTTATGGAATTTTAGGGGTTTTAGGGTATATAGTGTTTTTTTGTTTTTAGAATTTTTGGGTTTTGGGGGGTTTTATTTCATTTATGGGGATTTAATTATTTTAGGGTTTTTAGTGTTCATTAGGGTTTTCAGAACATTTTTTGGGGTTTTAAAAATTTCAGGTTGTTTGGGGTTTTAGGGCCCTTAATAATTTTTAATATTTTTTCTGATTTTTTTGTTCTTTTGAGTTATAGGATTTTTTAAGGGTTTTAGGGTTTCTATGTCTATTTAGGTTCTTTTTTTACAAATTTTGGGATTATAAGGATTTTTTGGATTTGTTAAATCTTCTTAGGGTTTTTATGGATTTTTGGGGTTTTAGTGTTTTTAAAAGGGTTTTAGGGTTTTAGGGTTTCTATGGGACTTAAAGTTTTTTAGTGTTTAAAGGATTTTCTGTGACTTATTATGGGTTTTGTGGTTTTGGAATGGTTTTATGGGTTTTTGAGTCTTTATTTTTTTTAGGATTTTTGTTTTTTACAGTTTTTAAATAGAATTTTTAGGGGTCTACGGATTTTTATGGTGTGTGGGTTTATTATTTTTTAAGTTTTTTTTATGTTTTTTTGGTTTTTCTAGGTCTTTTAGGGTGTTTAAGGGGTTTTTAAGGTTTTAATATTTCTTATGGTTCCTATGGGTTTTATGACTATTTTAGGGGTTTTAGAGTTTTTTTGGATTTTTTAGGGGTTTATAGGATTTTTAGGGTTTTTACAGTTTTAAGGATTGTATAGTTTTTAAGGGCATCTTGAATTCTATGATTATTAAATATTTTTTTAGGGTTTTAAGGTTTTTTAATTCACTTTGGTGCATTTTAGGGGGTTTTAGTGTCTTTTCAGTGGTTTATTTGTTTTATAGTTTTTAGGGTTTTAAGGATTTTTTGGGTTCATGGTATTTTAAGGGTTTTAATGTTTTTTGGGAATTTTTGGTGTTTTTTGTGGTTTTATGTATTTTTATGTTTCTATAATGTTTTAGGGTTTTTTCATTTTTTGGTTTTTTGGTTTTTCTGGGTTTTTAGTGTTTCTAGTGTTTTAGGGTTATAATGGTTTTTTAGCATGTGTTAGGGTTTTGAATTATTTTCAAGGGTTTAAAGTGTCTTTAAGGATTTTAGGGTTTTAAGGGATTTAGGGTATTTTGGTTATTATAGGGTTTTAATTATTTATAGGGGTTTTAGGTTTTTAGTGGTTTTTTAATAATTTTTAGCATTATTAGGGTATTTATGGTTTCTTAGGGTTTTAGGGTTTTTTTGGTGATAAATTGTTTTTTAGTATTTCTTGTGGATTTTGGGGTTTTTATGGTTTTTCATGTTTTTATGGTTTTTAGGATGATTAAAGGGCATTTGGGTTTTTAGGGACGTCGAGTGGTTTAATGGTTTTAATTAATTTTTATGGATTTTCAGGTTTTTGGGGCTTTTTAGTGTTTTTTGAGTTTTTTTTGGTTTTTTAATGGGTTTTTTGGGTGTTTAAGGGGTTTTTAGGGTTTTTAGGCTTTATGGGGTTTTGGTATTTTTAGTGTCATTAAGTATTTAAGGTTTTTTATGGTTTTATGGAATATTTTTGGTTTTTACGATTTCTATGGGTTTATAAATGTTTTAGGTCTTTATATTTTTATGGTATTTATGGTTTTTAGGGATTTCAGTAGTTTTTAGAAATCTTTTTGGGGTTTTCAAGTTTTAGGGTTTGTATGATTCTTATAAGAGATTTTAGGGTTTAAAGGCTCTCTAATTATTTTAAGTGGTTTTAGGTTTTTTAGGGATTTTAGGGTTCTGTAGGGGTTTGGGGGGTTTTATAGAGTTTTGAATTGTTTTTATATGGTTTGGGATTTTTAGGATTTTTAAGGGGTTTTATAAGGATTTTAAGATTATTAGGTTTTTTAGGTTTTTTAGGTTTATGTTTTTTTACATTTATTTTTTGTATTAGGGCGTCTTACGATTTTAGGTTTTTATTTTTAAGGGGTATTAGGGTTTTTTTTGGTTTTTAGTGCCTATTTGGGGGTTTTAGGGGTTTTGGGGTCTTTTATGATTTTTTGGGTTTTTAGTGTATTAGTGTTGTTTTAGGGTTTTTAGCATTTTAAGGGTTTTTAGGGTATTTTTATTTTTTGTATGTCGTAGTGGGTTTTATCAATTTCATGATTTTTAAGGGTTTTAGGGTATTTATGGGTTTTAATGGTTTTAGTTGTTTGAGGGGTTTTATGGGTTTTTAAGGCATTAATGTGTTTATGGTTTTAAAGTATTAGGTTCTTTTGTGTTGTTAAGGTTATTAATGGTATTTTAGGTTTTTTCTTGGGTATTTTTATGTTTCCTTGAGTTTTAGGGGTTTTTAGTGTCTTTTAGGGTTTTTTGGGGATTTAATGGTACTTTTTATGGCCTTTTGGGTTTGTTGGGTTTTGTTAGGGTTTTAGGGATTCAAAAGAATATTTAGGGGTTTTTAGACTTTTAAGGGGTTTTAGGGGGCTTTTTTGGGTGTCGAGGGGGTATTGGTTTAAAAGGTTTGAGGGTATTTATGTGTTTTTAGGGTTTTCTTATTTTTTTTGGATTTTTTAGGTTTATAGTATTTTTTTTGTTTTTAATAGGTTTTAGGGTTTTAAGGGTTTTCTTAGGGTTTTTGGGTTGTTTTAGGGTTTTTATGGGGTTCTAGAGATTTTTATGTGCTTTGATGGGGGTTTATAGAATTCAGGGTTTTGTAAAGGTCTTTCAGTGATTTTAAGGATTTTTTTGGGTTTCAATATATGTAATGGTTTTTATGATTTTTAGGGTTTTTAGGTTTTTTAGGGTTATTCATGTTTTTAAGGGTTTTTTAGTGTTTTTATTTTGTGGAGGGGTAGTGTTTTTTATGGTTTTAGTGGGTTTTATTGTTTTTAGGGGGTTTAAATTTTTTTATGGTGTTTAGGTTATTTTTATTTTTTGGGTGTTTTAGTGTCCTTTTTATGGTATTGTAGGGTCTTTTTTATTTATTTTTGGGGGCTTTAGGTTTCTTTTTGGTTTTTTGGGATTTTAGAGAGGTTTTTGGGTTTTAATATATCTTAGGAATGTTAGAGGTTTTAGAGTTTTTAGTGAGTATTAGGGGGTTTAGGTATTTTAATTTCTTTAGTGTATTTTAAGAATTATTTTTTTGTTTTTAGGGTTTTTGGGGTTTTAGGGTTTTTTGGGTTTTTTGGGTTATTTGATATTTTAGAGTCTTTTAGGATTTTAATGGTTTTAAGGATTTATTTACAATTTTTAGGGTATATTGAGGAGTTTTTTGGGTTTCTTTGAGTTTTAGTTTTTTATGTATATTTATGGTTTTCAATGGTTTTGGGATTTTTAGGGTTTTAGGAGTTTTATGTTTTTAAGGTATGACTTGTTTTTTAGGGTTTCATGGAATTTATTGTATTTAGGGGGTTTTTAGAATTTTTAGTGGGTTTTAATATGGTTTTATGGATCTTTTAAATTTTAATTATTTGAAAGACTTTTAGTGGTTTTTTATTAATTTTTGTGTCTTGTAGGGGTTTAGGGTTTCTTAGGATCTTTTTGGGATTATGGGGTTTTAAGGGTCCTTTATGATTTTTATGTTCATTTTTGGTTCTTATGTTATTTTGGGATTTTAGGATTAAGGGTGTAGAGTTTAGGGTCTTGGGGTTGGATTTTTGACTTCAAAGTGTAATATTTAGGGTTTTGAGCAAAACAATTAAGGTTTAGGGTGTTGTGTATAGGGTTTATGGTGTATGGTTTAAGGTGTATGGTGTTGGGTTTAGGGTCCATGATATAGGGTTTTGGGTTTAGGGTGTAGGTTATAGGTTTTTAGGTGTAGGGTTTATGGGTTACGGTGTATATTATATTGTTTAGGATTTATGGTTTAGGGTTTAGGGTTTAGGGTTTGTGGATTAAAGGTTTTAGGATTTTTTTATGGTTTTTAGGGGTTTTCATGTTTTTTAAGGTTTTTTATGTTTTTTAATGTCTTGAAGGATTTTATGGATTTTAGGTTTTCGGTGTGGTTTTATAAGGACTTGGGATTTTTTGTGGTGTTTTGGGGTTTTGGGGTTTTATGGTTTTTAGGGTTTTAAGGGGTTTTAGTTTTTAGGTATTTTTTATTATTTTTAGATTTTTAAGGCTTTGAATGTGTTTTAATTTTTTAGGTATTTTTGGTTTTTAGGGTTATTAGGGTGTCTTCTAGGTAATTTTTGGTTTTTACTGTTTTTATTGTATTCAGGGGGTTTTAGAGGGGTTTTTTAATGTTTTTTTGGGTTTTAGGTTTGTTTTTTTCCATTTTAGGGTATTCCATATTTTTTGTGCTTTACCGGTTTTAGCTATTTTTGGTTTTTATGGTTTTTAGGGTTTTAGTGGGTTTTTAGGTTTTTTGGTGTTTCTGGGTCTTTAGTTTATTTTATGAATTTTATGGGTTTTTACATTTTTCATGGTTTTTTGGGACTTTTATGACTATGAGGGATTTTAGGATTTTTCATGAATTTAAAGTCTTTTAGGGTTTTAAGGTCCTTTGTATTTTTTGGGTCATTAGGTTTCAGGGTTTTTAGGGTCCTTTAGGGATTTTTGGGTTTTTATTCTTTTAGGGTTGTTAGGGCCTTCTTTTAGCATTATTAGGGTCTTTTATAGTTTTTAGGTTTTTGTAAGATCTTTTTCAGTTTTTTGGATTTTTATTTAATTTTTGGGGTTTTGTATTACCAATGTCTTTTTAGGGGTTTTAGGGGTTTTAAGCTCTTATTAAGTGTTTAAGGTTTTCATGGTTTTTGTGTGTTTATATGGCCTTTATATTATTTTTTTAGGGAAAAGAAGTCTAGAGACCAGGTTAACCTGGTCCCCTAAAATTTATTCAAAATGTGGAGGAAACATGATACAAGGAGGGATTACAAAACTGGGTGTGCAACACACCCTTGAAATCAAACTCCACAAACTGTGAGCAGAAAGACGAGGCCACGAAAGACAACATCGAAGAAATCTCCATGATTTTTTGCATGGAGAGAGCATCCAAAACCGAGTTCGCCTCTCAGTAATCATGTCTAACATTGAGGTTCATACCTTGAAAAAGGGTGATACATTCCATCCATTGGGGAGAATCCTCCAAGGGACTCTCCCAGATTTGTTCTTGAGGACCTTCAGCTCAAGCAATGAGTCTGATTCAAGACATAGAATTCTCCATCCAAATTGAATAGAAAATTGATTCTTCTTTATCATAGCCCAAAATTGGGCATCAATGGCACACCCAATTCCAATAAAGTGATAGAAACAGCATTTAACTAAATAGTGATGGGTGCAAAAGACCCCACCACATTCTGAGGGGCCCGGTGCCCCCAAAACTACACCATCCATATTAACCTTAATCCATGAGAAGATCAGAGGGATCCAGCAGATGAACTTGAGTATCTGAGTTTTTTTTTGTCCAACCAGAAACTCCAAGAATCTGTAAAAGAGTAAGATCATTAACATGATTGTCCATAAAACCTATCTGAATATGGGAAGCCACATGAATTTCGGCTTGAAGTTTCACAACCCCAACATGGAAGGAGAGTCACTTCTTATTGAAAGCAACTGCATTCTGGGTGGCCCAAATATAAGAAATGATGGTATTAGTGGGAAAAAGCAGGAAGTGAAAGACCTGCTTACTACATGTCCAACTTACCAAGTTTTCTATGAGCTCAAAAATGGAATATTCAAACAAAATATGAAGCCAAACAACTTCTACAATTAGTCCCAAAATGCAGCTGCAAACCTACACTGAAGAAAGGTATGATGGATGGTTTCCTCAGAACAAACACAGAGAAAGAAGACTGAGGCCAGGCTATTCCAAACCTTTTGCTGTTGATTTTGGAGCGGCAGCCAATTTTTCCAAACTTTCTAAAGAAAGAGTTGATTGGCCGAAGGAATAATGTTTCTCTTGAAGCTCAAGAGCTAGGTTAGAGGACCTATCCCCATGCACATTTTTACCAATAAAATTCCTTCACATTGATCTACCCAACAAGATTAGGTTTCTAAATTAAGGTGTCCTTATCAACGAAGTTGTATCTTTGAATCGGCGAGAGCATGTCTGATGGATGGCTAACTTAAAACTATCCCAATCGATGAATGAACTCCGCAATTTATATGTTTCTCAGATCAGTGGGAGGCACCATGATATCCAACAAAGGCCCATCGATCCATATAGTAGACCACACATTCAAATTATAATTCATTTAGACAATCCATTTTTAGTGGTCAATAATTCAATTATATGAAACATGGATTGCAGGACAATCTGAGGATGGAAACTATCCTGTAAACCCATCACAAAGTTTCAGCGCAAACCTGTCTTGAAGAAAAGCCCATACCATCATAATTTTTGTTGAACAATCTCCAGGTTAACTTGGAAAGGAAGACATCATTAAATCTTTTGAGGTCCTTGATTCCAAGACCTCCCAAATCAATTGGCTTTGTGCAATAATTCAAGACATAGAGACCAGATTTCTTTCACTAATGCAACTCATCCATGAGAAGTTACCAATATTTTCCTATAGGTCCCTAAAGTGGTTAACTGGTCATCTGTAAATGGAAAATGTGTAGGTTAACATAGAGTTAATAAACGAATTGATGAGGAAAACTCTCCCAACTTGTTCTAAGCACTTCCCTTTCAATTTAGCAAGTTTGATGATTCTGTTAACTGTATTCTCTAGATAACATCTCCTGAATCTTCCCCAAAAGATAGGGACACTCAAATAGACAAAGGTAAGTGATCCCATTTTCACCCAAAGGTACCAATCAATGTGTAACTATCGAGAGGGAACCCCCCCCCCCACGAAAAAATAGTGTATTTACTCCAACTGATGGATTGCCCTGCCACAGATTCATAGTGACTGAAAATCATTCAAATTGAGGAAAGGTCTAATTTTAAGCCTATCAAAAGATAAGGATGTAATAAATATAGAAAAGGTGGGATGGCACCTTAAGGTCTCCTCATTCCTTAATTAGTTTGAAAAAACCATCCTGCATAAGATCAATGAAGCATCTTCTCAAATAGTCTTTAGCAATCGCAAAGAGAATACCTGAGATTGGATCTCCCTTCCTGACTCCATGAAAGCATGGGAAGAACCCCTTAGGGGATCCATTAATAAAAATAGAAACTATTTCAATATTCAAGTTGGATGAAACTATCCGTGAAAAATATTTGTTGAGCACATGGAAAATGGAGCTCCACTTAATGGTGTCAAAAGATTTTGATATATTCATATTTAAAGAAAAATTACCATTCTTTGAACGCTACCTCATGATGTTGATACCCTCCAATAATATAAATAAGCAGTTATGGGTGTTTCTCCCCAAAACAAAGCCAAATTGATTTGGGGTAATAAGCTCCCCCATAAATTTCCCCATCCTCTTGACCAGAATTTTGCTGATAATTTTTGGGATAGTATTCCCAATAGCTTCTGGCTAAAAGTACCCAATGTCAATAAAAATTTCCTTCTTAGGAATAATATCAATGAAGTTTGAGTTGGTTCCATGTGGGAAATATCTGAAGCGAAATAATTCCCTTAAAAGATTTGTAATTTCCATGTGCATGATATCCCAATAGAACATGCATAACTTGTTTCTAAGACCATCCGAGCCTACTGCACATTCCATGTTCAGAGAAAACAGAGCAGGTATGACTTCCTCTCCCAAGGGAGAATTCATTAAAGAATTATTCTGCTGCTCAACAACATATAGAAAAATGGAATCTGTCACTGTAAGGGTCCATTACCATCATCTTTGTGCAGCCCCTTGAAATAATCCACCCCAGTAATGGAAATATCATCCTTTGAAGTGAAGGTGGACTCATGAATGCGTACAACATTAAAGCATTTCTTAACCATATTTTTTTTATGTAATAGTTCGATTAATTTATAGTTTTGATCCCCATCCTTGAGACACCTAATATTGAACTGATTCTTGGACAATTTCTCCATAAGGGCCAGAAGATCATCCAATTTCGCATGAAGATGCAACTCCTCCCAAGAGTGCATGGAAAACATATAATTGTAAGATTGGAGGGAGGAAATCCTAAGTTAAACATCCTTAATATCATCATCCATCCAAGAAAATGACTTATTTCTCTACTCCTTATGTAATACCTTGATTTTTTTAAGTTTTGATACCAGATTAAAATAATGACTTCCATAAAAGGAGCCATTCCACCCATTAGTAACAATCTCTCTGTAACCTAGAATCGTGAGCCAGAAATTATTAAATTTGAAAGGAAAAGGTGAAATCCTTGGAGATATCCCCAAGAAGTCAACAATAATGGGATTATGGTCAGAATTAAATTTAGGGAGGGTAAACCTAGAGACATCATAAAAAACACTTTTATCACTAATTTGAAAGAATCACCTATACAACTTGATGACCTATCTTCTATTAATTGTGAATTGTCTCCATGTGAAGGAATCTCTAGCAATGGTAACTTTAGTGGGGTCACAAATATCTAAGCAATGAGAGAACTCCTCAGATTCCAGACGGGATAAATTGGAGCCAATCTTCTCATCCGTTCTCAAAATAGTGTTACATTCCCCGATGACATTCCTATTTAGGTTATTTTTGCATTTTTAGGTTTTTTTAGGATTTTTAGGGTATTTTATGTTTTAGGGTTAAGGGTTTAGTGTTTAGGGTGTTGGGTTTATGGTTTATGGTGTAGGTTTTAAGGCTTAGTAAATGAATTTTTGGGTATATGGTATAGGGTTTAGTGTGAAGGGTATATAGTATAGGGTTTAGTGTGAAGGGTTTATGGTTTAGGGTGTAGGGTTTATTGTTTAAGGTGTAGGGTATAAGGTTTATAATATAGGTACTAGGGGGTAGTGTTTACGGTTTAGGGTGTAGGGTATATGGTTTAGGGTTTTTTCTGTTTTATTATAGTTTTTCTAGTTTTTAAATTTTTTAGGGTTATAGAGTTTTAAAGTTTTTATGTGTTTTCGTGGTCTTTTGGTTTTTTAGTTTTTTAATGTTTTTTGGGTGTTTATAATTTTATGGTTCTTAGGGTTTTTAGGGGTTTTAGTGTGTTTAGTTTTTTCTTTTTGTTTTAGGATTTTTTATGGTATTTTTGGGTTATTATGGGGGATTGGAATTTTTATGGTTTTTGGGGTCAATGGGGTGGTTAAAGTTTTAAGGGGATTTTTTAGATTTTAGGTGTTTTTAGGGATTTTAGGGTTTATGTAATTTTAGAGTTTTTTTTGGATTTTATGTTTTTTTGTTTTAAATAGTTTTAGGGTTCTTAGGGGTTTAGGGTTTTTTATCATTTTTAGGTTTTTTATAGTTTTTTAATGTTTTTAGGTTTTTATCCTTTTTGGGAGGGTTTTAGCATTTTTTTCTTTTTAGTGGTTTTATGGTTTTATAGTTTTTAGGATTTTAAAGGGTTTTATGGTTTTTATGTTTTTTTGTATTTTTAGGGTTTCAAATGTATGTAGGGATTTTAGTTTTTTTTGGTTGTTTTGTTTTTTTTTTGTTTTTTTATTCTTGGATGTTTTTAGGGAATTTTGGTGTCTTTTAATCCCTTTTAGTGTATTTGGGTATTTAGGGAGTTTAGTGATTTTATGGTTTTTATTTTTTTAGGGATTCTTAAAGTTTTTAGTATTTTTATGTTTTTAAGGGGTTTTTGGATTTTTTGAGATTTTGGGAGGATTTATGGTATTTTATAGTTATTATCGTGTTCTTTTTGTTTGTTTTTGTTTTTTAGGATTTTCATTGTTTTTAGGATGTTTTAGTGTTCTTTCAAGTTTTATGGTATTTTATGTTTTTAGGTTTTACAGGGTCTTTTTGAATTTGTAGAGTTTTTAAAGGAATTAAAGTGTTTTAGTGGGTTTTCAGGTCTTTTATAGTTTTTCGGGTCCGTTATGGTTTTTAAGGTTTTTAGAGTATTTTATGTAGGGTTTTTGTATTTTTGTGTCTTTTTGTGTTTTGAGATTCATTTAGGGTTTTAGGATATTTTAAGGATTTATAAGGTTTTTAGGGTCTTCTAGGTGTTTTTCAGTGTTTTATTGTATTTTCGGGGTTTTAGTTGTTTTTGGATTTTTAGGGTATTTTATGGTATTTTAGGTGTTTTTGTTGTTTTAGGGGTTTCTAATGGTTTTAGGGGTTTAATGGTGTTTAGGATTTTAGGGGTTTTATGGGGTTTTAGGGTTTATGTTTTTTTAGGATTTCTTGGGGTTTTAGAGTCCTTTTGTGTATTTTTGGGATTCTTTTATTTTTAGACTTTTTTGTGTTTTTTGGGTTTTTAATGGGTTTTTATGGTTTTGGTGGGTTTTAGGGTTTTAAGGGATTTTTAGTTTTTTAAGGGATTTATTATATATTTTTACAATTTTAATGGGTTTTAGTGTTTTTAGGGTCTTTTAAACTTTTTAATAGTTGTAGGGATTTTTTGGAGTTTTGATTTTTTTTCAATGTTTTATTGGTTTTTGGTGGGTTATGTTTTATTAATAGTTTTATAGTTTTTTAGAGTTATAATGATTTTTCGTTTTTTTATGTTTTTAGAGGTTTTTTGGGTTTTTTTCAGTAATTTTTTGGGTTTAGGATTTATTATTGGTTTAGGGTATTTGAAGTTAATTTGGGTTTTAGGGGTTTTAGGATTTTTAGGTTTTTTATATTTTTAGGGGGTGTAGGGTTTTTAGGTTTTCTAGGGGTTTTATGGTATTTTAGGTTCTTTTAGGGTTTTATAAGGTTTTTAGGGTTTTTAGTGTATTTCTATTATTTTGTGATTTTACGGTGTTTATGTGTTTTAGGGTATTTTAGTATTTTTTATATGGTTTATAGCGCCCTTTAGGTTTTTAGGTTTTTTGAGATTTTTGGGGTTCTTTTAGGGTTTTGGGGGGTATTAGTATTTTTTTAGGTTCTTAAATTAATTTGGGTTTTATAAGGTTTTTATGTTTTTGGGGGTTTATAGTGTTTTAAAGTATTTTTAGGGTATTCTATGGCTTTAAAAGGGGTTTTAGGGTTTCAAATATTTTTTAGGGTTTTATAGGTTATAATGTTTTTTTTGAGATTTTAGGGTTTTCTTATGGTTTATCAGGGTTTTAGGTGTTTTTCGAATTTTCTTTCGATTTTTAGGGTTTTCCTAATTTTTAGGGTTTTTAGATATTTTAGGGGGGCTTTGGCGTATTAATGGTTTTTAGGATCCTTTTATGTTTTTTTTGGATTTTAGGGTTTAAGGGGTTTTTTATGGTTTTAGAGGTTTTTTTGGGGTCTTCCATTATTTATGGTTTGGCTTTAAGTTTTTTTAGGGTTCTTACGATTTTTAGTGTTATTATGGGGTTTATGTATTTTAGGGTTTTTTAGGGGTTTTTTAAGGTTTTTAGTGTTTTTATGGGTTCTAGTGTTTTTATGGATTTTTATAGTTTTAGGGTGTTTTAGGTTATTAATGGTTTTTTAGGATTTTATAGGGGGCTTTAGGTCCATTTATTATTTTAGGGATTTTCAGGGTTTTATGGTCTTTTTTGTTATTTTAGGTGAGTTTTAGAGTTTTTGGTTTTTTAATGGTTTTAAGGTTTTTAAGGTTTCATGGTTTTTATTATTTTGAAGGTTTTTTATAGATTTTGGTAATTCTAGGACTTTTTAGAGTTTTTATATATTTTTAGGGTTTTATTGTTTTAGGGTTTTTTATAGGGTTTTTAAATTATTTTGGTTTTTGAGGATTTAATGGTTTTTATGCTTTTTTAGGTGTTTTAAGGTATTTCACGAGTTTATGGATTTTAGAGTTATAAGGGTTTTTATGGTTTTGGGGGTTTTCTTGGTTTTTTAGGTTTTTAGGGTTTCTTAAGGGTTTTATATTTTTTTAATTTTTTGGGTTTTTTGAAAATTTTTATGGTTTTTATGGATTTCAAGGTCTTATGGGTTTTTAGGGTTTTATGATTTTTTACTGTTTTTGGAATTTTTAGCTGTTTTAATGGATTATTAGGGGTTCTATAGGTTTTTAGAGGGTTTTGTGGGTTTTTAGTGTGTTTAAATGGTTTTAGGGTCATTTAGTGTTTTCTTAGTGTTATTTAGGGTCTTTTAGGGGTTTGGGTATTTTTTGTTCATTAAGTGTTTTTAGTGTTTTTTTGTTTTTCAGGGTATTAGGGTTTTTATTTACTATGGTATTTATGGTTTTTTATTTCATTTAGGAGTTTTAGTGATTTTAGGGTCCTCATGTGTTTTTATTGTTTTTAGGGTCCTTTTGGTTCCTTCGGGCCCGATTGGGTTTTTTTGGTTATGTTGGTTTTTTATGGGTTTTAGGGTTTTATATATTTTTTTTGGTTTTAGAGTTTTTTGGGTTTTAGGATTTTTAGGGATTTTTGGGATTTTATGGATTTAAATATTTTTATGGTTTCCTAGGGTTTTTATTGTCTTTTAGGGATTTTAGGGCATTTTATTGTTTTTAGGAGTTTTAGGGTCTTTTAGAAGTTTTAGTGTTTTGGGGATTTAGGGCCTTTTTAGTTTTTTTGGGTTGGTTTTGGGTTTTATAGGGACATTTAGGGTTTTAGGAGGGTTTAGGCGTTTAAGGGTTTTTTGGTTTTTTGGGTATATTAATGTAATTAGGGTATTTTAGTGTATTTTATATGTATTAAGGATTTTTGGGGTCCTTTAGAGTTTTTTTGTGTTTTTGGATCCTTCCCGGTTTTTAGAGGTTTTAGGGTCATTTAGGTTTTTATGGTTTTCATGCTGATTTTATTTTTTGTGGTTCTTATGGTCCTTTAGGGTTTTTATGGCTTTTAGGGTCCGTGAGATATTTTTATGGAATTTTTGGTGCTCTAAAGTATCTTAGGACTTTTGTGGAATTTTATGGTCTTTAGGGTCATTAAGTGTGTAGAGACCCAAGCTTAACATACATGGACATTACATTTATTTTTAGAAATATTTAATACATGACACAAACTGATTCTCAAAGATCATATTATTTTAGTATCTTTGGAAACTCAGAACAAAATCTTCTAATCAGGGTGAAAGATCGTCAACATCTCCCATAAAGATCATCCCCTTTTATTTTCCTACATAAAACATTTCTTAATATCCTTAGGAAAATAAAACATAAGAAGGGTGAGATGAAAATATCAGTATGGGTAAACATGGAAAACATAAAACAAATCATAAACATTTGAATGTAAAACCATTAACATAATATTTAAACATAAGAATCTAGGGTCATGAAATAAATCTTGGCAGTATGCAAGGTAAGGATAATAAAGGAACATTAACCATGATATAATAGCATTGGCATAAAACATGTAATTGTGGAAAAATAATAAACACATAATATGATTTCCGTAGTAGCCAAGGAATTTTTTCAAGACCATTATAGTGGACATAGTCCATTACTGAACTAGGTTTACTTGTCAATCCAACAATGTATTACTGAACCAGATTTACTTGTCATTTTAGCCCTACATTACTGAACTAGATCTATTTCCCATTCCAGTCATGTCTATCTCATGAGATATAAATCTCTACCTAATGAAATTTAGGGATATATAGTTCCTACCCATCTCATAACAAAATCATTCTTACATGTGCCACAAAACATAAATCATTCATCACTAAATAACCCATGAAATAAAATGGGATTCTTAAACATAATTTCATCATAAAAAAATTCATATAAAATAAATGAACATAATAAATAAAATTCCATCATAAACACAATCAAATCAATGTAATAATAGGGATATAGACATAAACCTATTTCACCTTATATGGAAAATAATTTTGATAAAAAACATGAACATAGTTCCTGAGGAAAATATCTTTTCATGTTAAAAATGTTTTATTTTCTCAAAATGAAAAAAAAAATTAATGGAAAAGAATTTATTTGAAAATAAATTCGAAATCTTTTTGAGTATTATTCATTTAAATATGGAATTATGAAGATGTAAAAATCTGTTCATGCCATATAATTTAAAAAACATTCTCCTCGTTCTTTTTCCATAAATGTCAAAAAGTACCTCATATGGTAAACAAAAAAAAGTTTCCTTCCATACTATGTTGTAAAATTCAAAAATGAGTAAAAATGAATTTACAAATATGTATAATAATAGTAAAAAATTTATGAAAACTTTTTTAGAAAACACGGAAATGGATGATACATATATCCCTAGTAAATACATACGAATAAACAATCTCAGATAAAAATGAGATTGTAAAAGTTATCCCTTACCTTAGGTCCAATTTCTTATATATGTGTCTGAATCTTATGTATAGTGAGTTTTATCATATTATCAACTTTTAAAAGAACAATAATAATATTTATGATATCATATATGATTCACATATGACTTTATATTACCTGTTTATTTGTCAATTCAATGTTAAAGCAATGTTTTGGGTAATAATCATTTCATTTATCGAACGTGTATCGACTTGTTATTCTTGATATTATTACCTAGATAGTGATTTACTTCCTTAATGAATTTAAAACATCATCTATATATCATATAAATTATTTATATAAAAATATATTTAATATATAGATAAATGAAATGGAATACAACGTTCAGGGAGACGGTAGGTCGTACGTACGCATGAACGTTGTTTTGATTTTCTTATTGAATTGAATAGAAGTAAGTAAATGACATATATATATATATCAAGTAGAATTATTATGTCATATATTTCATAATAATTTATTATATATACTTTATAATCAGATTTTAATGGTTAACATGGATAATGAATCTCATTGTGTTGTGAAGATGGTAAGTCGTACGTACGCACACACGGTGATTTGGTTTTTTATAGGATGGATAAAAGGTGAAATAGGGTTGTTTCATATTTATAAAATAATATCAGTATATTAGTGATAATTATGTTTTTACTTTATAATCAAATAACTAAAAAATAATAATTATAAGAAGAAATAAATTTGAATGAATTGGTAGAAAGGATTACCTCTTCCTCGACGTGCCACCTTTAAATTTTCTCTTAGGAAACTAGAGTTGTATTTTGAGAAGAACATCACCTCTATAATGTAACTAGGGAATTTGGTAAGATAAATTTTTCATGGATTTTATGATATTGAAGACTCAAAATGGATCAAAGAGGAGAGGGAGGTGGTTCCCTTTTATAAGAGAGAAGAGGGGCACTTTAGCAAAGTCATATAATATTTATTTTCAATAAATTAAAATTCAATTTAAAAGTTTCAAAAACATATTATATTATAATATAAGATTATTTTTATTCTAAAACACATCATACAATAATTTTTATGCAAGTTTTTAATATTATTTATCCTTATTTTTTGGTTTAACCCTTATTTTACCCTTTGTAATCTTACGGTGATATCATGTTATTTACACATTGTGGGTTAATGTAATTACCATATCTTGTAAAAAACCCCCAAAAGGTTATTTATGACATATTTGGACTATTTTTAACCATTTTTCCTAATAATATAATTTTAGGAATTTAATATCATTTAATAAACTAGTTTATTTCTTTATGTTATGAATTACGTCAATTTTGGACACTATTCATACTTGACTTTTTTTAAAAATCCTAACAACCATATTCATTATTAAAAAAGGAATTAAATTATCCCTAATATGTCAATGTCATCTATAAAATTCATTTATGGCATAAAAATGTTTAAAAATAAATTTATTTTAATATTTATAAATTCATTTATTTGAATCTTTCATTACTAAGTTAATCCCTACATCATGATTATGTCATAAATAAATATATTTATCTAATGTCTCAAAATTATAAATAAAGTACCATGATATAGTAAATATTTTTAACTTTATTATGAATATTTATAGTCATAGATATCATTTATATAACCCTATATTAAAATCTATTTAGTAAAATATATATGTTTAGGTTATAATTATCTTTACTTTATATTAATTATTATAACATGCCATTTTCACAACCAAGTGAATCCAGGGAGTCCCAAAATCGACCCAAGGATTCCCATGGTCGTAAATATCTCATAAAATAGTATTAGTACATGTGTTATGATAGTTTAATATTATTATAATATTATTTTTTACCCTTATTTACCAGATTTACCCTTAAATCATGGTAAATAAAATATTTACTGAAGTTACAATTCATAATGTCCAAAAATAAAAGAAACCTATTTTCAAAATTTGAACCCTATGATTCCAAATATGGAATTAATTTTTTCAAATTCAAAACATAGAAGTTTCAATATTTAATTTAAAATTAATTCCCTGTGTCAAAACCAAAAAGTGCGTTATTAAGAAGTAATAACTATCAAAATATTGACATGTGTTTATGTCTAATTTAAAAGTGAAATTACATCCAATGACCAAAACTGGATTAAATCATAAAAAAATAATCCAACTACATTTTAAAATCAATTAAATAAGATAATATAACTATATAAATAAATTATATGAAAAGTCACTTTTGAATTAAAATGCATAACTTTTCACTATTCATTAAAATTTAAATTTTATTAGAAAAAGACCGAAAGTTAAAAAAAGTAATTTCTTTTATCCCTATACCAGAGAAGAAGCTTATATTTTTAAATTTAACTTATAAAAGTGTCAAAAACTGGATTTAAAATGGGTGTTCCATCAAAATGTGGTAAAAATGTGTTTTTTGAAAAATACTTCTTTTATCCGAAAAAAAATTGATTTTTTTCTCATATCATATTCTAGAAAATGTGTATGGTGAATTATAATGTTATATAAAATTAAAAATTTGTTTAATAATATTCATAAAGGATAGTTTATATCCAATATAATAATAAAATTTTAATAATATATCGTTGTCTAGTGAAACTCAGTATCGTGTACAATGCAAGCTACTAAGGAAGGTCGCTCTTGCGTGTAACGCAAGTCAAGTCAGTGTTGGGTGTATTGAAATATTCCTTTGGTGTTTCATATAACATAATCCAAACTTGGTTCATTTATAAATTTTAAAAAATCTATAATCATCATTCTGTGAAATTAATTCTTTCAAAAGAAAATAAAATTGTGTGAAACACAAGCCAAGAACAGTGTTGTGTATATTGCAAGCTAATAGTGATATGTACATCGCAATCTAATATTTTTGTAGCATATAACACAATACATAAAAGAAATTAAAATTAATCTATCTCATGAAGTCTCGGGGTTTTACAAGGTGTTTTTAGAATCTTTTAGATTTTTATTGTTTTTAGGGTCTTTTAGGGGTTTTTAGAGTCCTTTAGTATTTTTAAGGGTTTTAGGTTCATTTAGGGATTTATAAGGATTATGTTATTTTAGAGTTTTATGGAATTTATGGGTTTTAAGTACTTTTAGGTTCTTTTAGGTGTTTTCAATTTTTACGGTTTTTACTAATTTTAGTGTTGTTAGGGTTTTAGGGGTTTTCGAGGTTTTTACAGTTTATAGGGTTTTTAGGGGTTATTGTGTTTTTAGCGGTTTCTATGGGTTTCAGTGTTTTTTAATGTTTTTGGTTTTTTAGGATTTATAAGGGAATATGGTATTTTAGGGTTATTGGGTTTTAGGTATTTTGATGTTTTTTAGTATTTTTTTTGGGTTTTTAGGGGTTTTTTGGTTTTTTGGGGTTTTAGGGGTTTTAAGGGATTTTTTAGTGTTTTAGGGATTTTTAGTGTTTTTATGGATTTTTTATTGTTTTTAAGGTTTTTCCTATTTTTGTAGGTTTTATGGTTCTTATCATTATCTAATGGTTGTTATGGATTTTTAATATTTTTATGATTTTTATATTTTTCAGTGTTTTCACGGTTTTAAGTGTTTTTAAAATTATTCAGGAATTTTTAGATTTTTTATATTTTTTATGGATTTTAGGGATTTTTAGAACTTTTTAGTTATTTTGGTGGGTAGTTTTATGGGTTTTAGGGGGTTTTATGGATTTTTAGTGTTTTTTAGAGATTTTACGGTCTTCTTATGATTTTGAATGTTTTTAAGGTTTTTAAAATTTTTAGGGGTTTTAGGGGGTTTTAAGTTTTTTTAGAGTTCTTTTTGGAATTTTGGGATTTTTAGAGCATTTAAAGGGTTTAATGTTTTAGGGGTTTTAGGTATATTTATAGAGTTTATGGCTTTCAGGAATTTACATGAGTTTTTAGGGGTTTTAATGGTTTTATGGGTTTTAAGAGTTTTTAGGGGTTTTAGGTTTTTTATGTGAGAGGACCCATTTGGGATATACCTAACACGGAGAAGGGGTGAATCAGTGTAGGAGACTTTTTAAACCATTTCCAATTTTTATCCATGTACCTCTTTACCTATTAGGATATTTATTTACTTATTCTCTTTTCCCTGTCACATTCAATAATATAAAGTAGTAAAAATATGCACACAATATTTTTACAAGGTTCACCACTCAATAAGATTAGCTACGTCCTTTCCATGCATGAGTATGACCAGTGCATGAATTCTATACTATGATGTGATATGATATTAGAGTGGAGTGTGTAGGAAATCAATTCTCTAGCCAGTGTGAGTCCCTACACTTTAGAGGGGGTGGGAAATAATCCTCTTCCCTTGACTGGTGATGGCCTAGTCCAACTTGCAGCCTCTAGCTGGTTCTTTATACTGCATATGGAGACATTCTTCTTCCTTATTGATAAGGTAGGTTTTTCTATTGGTTTTTTTAATGCTTATTTTCTAGATTACTTGCAAAGTAGTAGGAAAGCAATTCTTCCTTCTTTCTTTCTATTCTTCTCTAGTGCAACACCAACTGCACTAGTCTTCTTTTTTATTTTTCTTAGTGTAACAACCAACTGCACTAAAACATATTCTCTCTTCATGGATAGAATCACATACACTAATGAGATTATTAAAGAAGTGAAGATCGGTTCACTTGGCATCATCTGAATCAATTATTTTCTTCTTGTTCATGTATGCATGTGATCATGAATATGACATTAGGTTGAACCTTTTCTTCCCTTTCTTTCTTATTCTTCTTTATACATGTGCACACACTTGATTTTTATTCTTTATTTAAGTCACTTAACGTGTGAATGTGTATTCATGAAAGCATGCATTCTACTCATCTTCCTATTGTGTGAAATCCCTTAATGAATATGGTTCATTAAACACACACACACTCGGTCTCTTCCTCCTCTTTCTTTTCTTTCTTCCTCTTGTACTAGGTTAGGGTGTTTGTGTGGGTTTCGTCAAACCTAAATGTTGAAACCCTTTCTTTTTGAAAGTTTCTTCTTCAAACTAATACTCAAAGCCTCTTCTTTGTCTTTCTATTCTTTTCTTCTATTGAACTTAGTTAGGGTGTTGCCTTAGTTTTTTATGCATGAATCATCATACCCGAATGGGTATAAACCTTCCTTTGTGTAAACTCCTTCTTCAAGGCCTTAGGATTCTTCAAACGCTTTGGGAAGGCTGTGAGATTCACACCTCTTCTTCGTGCATAAGTAGGATGGTTCATTCCCTTTCACAGAGTACAACAAGGTTGTGATTGCACCATTTGTGTACCCGTGGGAACTTTCTCATGGAACACACCAAGGGTTTTTAGAAAACCTATCGGGTGTTCGTAGGTGTTGGTTCTTCTCAACGCTATTCGAGGGTGCATAACACCTATAGAAGGCCTGTGGAAACCCATCTTCACATAGTAGAGAGCTCGTGGAACTCCTAGTTTCTCTTCATGGAATGATGCACAGGGAGATTCTTTATTTTTAAAAACAAGAGCTCTTGATTATGTAGGAGCAATACCTCTCTTGGCTTGGTTCCTCTCCTTTTATTGGCGAGGATCACTTCTTCATCTGTATTCAAATCTATCCTCTGAATTGGATGAAATTCATTCTTTTCAATAACCGATATATTCAGTTATTTAAAACATTCAAACCACATTTGAGATACATAGGGATTTCTGGATGTTTTCTTTTTGAAAACAGGATCCTTTATTTGTGAATGAGATTAGGAACACATGCAAAAATCTTGTGCATGAGTCTCTTTCAAATCCACACTCCAATCTACATGGCCTCAGAAACTTCGTTTTCCTCTTCAAAACCTCCATCCTCGAGATATCGCATGCATTAAAGATATATATATCATGAATGGTCACGGTTCGATCATAAAATCACCATGAAGGATTTTTCATCATCAATACGGGTAGGGAGAGTGATCAGGGTGGATCGGTAGTGGCGATGACGAGAAGCAGCATTAGGTTACTCTCCATGCGATCAGAGGTTTCTAACAGGGCTAAAGTTATTGGATCGGCTCGGATTGATCTCAAATATCCATGATTATAACACATGATGCGGGATGAGGCGTGCGGTCGAGATCTCTCACAAGATTAGATGTTTGGCCAGGATTTCCTCCACGTATTTTAAAAATGTGTCCCACGTCGAAACGTGTCATAGTTTTCTCACGGTATATCGATCAACTCCTCCGGAACACTACTCAGAATTCTCATCTCCCCCCTCTAGTGCACCCCCACACCGGTTCTCTATGGGCTCGCTTCTACACCCACCCAAGCCTCCTGTGGGTGTGCTCTTAGTTCCCACTATGCATCCCTATGCACGGTTTGATCACCGTGCGCACAGTCCTATGTGCTTATACACAGCCCGCACACACCTCTTATGAGATGTCTCTGGCTAGGATTCCCCATGGGTGTGGTCAACCCACTTTGGCCCCACATGTTCCTTGGGTTGAAGCTGGGGTAGCTAGCTCGTGGGCTAGCCCCAATTTTTTTTGAAAGGCCATAAAACAAAAACGTGGTAGAATGCACAAAAATGCAAGGAAATATTTAAACACAAATCAACCACATGCATGGCCACCTTAGAGTCCAAGACTCTTATTTAACATTCTGCTCCCATTCACTTATTTTTAGATTATCAAATACAAAGTACTTCATTCATCCTAAAAATAATTAAACTTTAATTTTTTAAACATTGTATCACACATGATACAAGTTCTTAGAACTTTTCAAGATCTGTGCATCAATCGTCTAATTTATAACATCATGGAGAATTTATCAAATGTGGAATCCAATGCTATGAACCCATAAAAATTATCTGTAAATCTTCACTTAAATTAATCTCCATTCACATTGAATTTCCTTCTTCATTTTGACCATTATTGACACTAGATGACAACAAATACAACTTATATACAAGGTGGTCCCAACAATCTCCCCCTTTGTATTTTTTCAATACATTAAGACTTATCCTGAAATGAATGTGTCAATGTAAAAATAATGTGTTAATGTAGAAATTATCTCTTCTCTTCCATTCTTTCATTTCACTTATCTCCCCCTTATTGACAAGAAATACAATGTTCTTGGTAGAGAGGGTATCGATACATTCTTAAGAAATGTGCCATCAATCATTTCACTCAACGTATACATGAGCAATGCTCGGTGTAGAAAACAAGAGGATTTGATTTATACAACAGTGCTTTCCATTATCGACTGAATCCTGATACCTAATTAGATGAGATCTCATGAAATTTACTTCAAGGGGTTTCCACTTTCATTCTAGGTTTTGGATAGTAAGTGTGATATGAAATAATCAACCTAAAACTCCTGCACTCACTTCAGCAAATGGATCAAAAACATTCAGGTGTAAAAAGAAAGATATGTGACATTAGAACACTTCAATTCTTCTTATGTCACTAAGTAATTTTTAGTTACTCCCCTTTGAAAAATAATATTTATTTTTAGTAACCAAGTATGAGAGATTGAGAAATGATATACCTTTTCCAATGACATAATCTTTAGACAAACTTTAGAGTAATTGAATCTTATACCAACTGATGTTGATATTGAGATAATTACTCTAGGAAATTCTTCATATGTATACCCCTTAAGAGAACAATTCTCATCACTGAATCTCATGTTCTCCCCCTGAGATCTTGTCTCACCTTCAATTCCTTGTATGATAAGAACAAATACAAAAAACAATGATTTAAGGGAATAAGGTGGATCCTCCTTACTCCATCAATGTAAACAACAAGTTTGAGATGATCTTATCAACCTAGATGATCTATTGTTCACACGTTCACTAGTGATATTCAATGATGACTGTGATTGTATGGACCTCACTATTTCTTCCATTTCTTTGTGTGTGAATCTTTTTTCTTCAAGGTATTTCAAAGAAATGGAATCTCTTTGTGCAACATTCATATTTTTGAGGAATTCTTCTTGGGATGGAGTAAATTAAAATATTCTTCTAACAGTATGACCAGCCTTGTTTCCCCTCACACACAGAACTTCTTTATCTTCATGTAGAATATTCTTTTTTCTTTTAGCACAAATCTTAGCCTGTGAATATTCCATCATTCTCATTATTTCCAAATCTTCTATCCAAACCACCTGTATATCATTTGGGACTAATGCTTCAAGATTGGATCTTCTAAATGGATTCTTCTCAGTGGAATCCTTCTTAGTAGTTCATTTGGATGCACCACCCTTCACCTTCTTGGATTTAGAATCCAAGGACTTCTCAACTTTCCTCCTTAGTGTCTTCTGAGGAGTGTTTTCTTTTCCAATATTCTTCTGACTTCTTCTCAAGGATGATTTTTCTTTCTTATCTAGCGCTTTTTATCTTCATTTCTTATCATATTTGGGTACCTATTGAATGGAACATTCACCATTCATTTGACAACTCCTATTGCATACATCACATATGTTATCTATCATTCCAAATCCGTTTTCAGTATACAGGTGCTTCTGGATCTATGAATGTTTCTTCTTCTTCTCTGGATTTCTCTCCCTTGAAATGGGATTTCTATGTGATTTTATATTAAAGGGGTTGTACCAAAAATCCATTACGCAATGCCCAAATATATTACAGCACCAACATTGACCATCAAACCTTGACTTCTTCCCATCTTTTTTATAAGGTTTTTGAATCTTATTCTTGAATTGTTGTGCTTTCTGTGGAGAGATATCTTCCACACTATTTCCCCAATCCAGCATAGTCATGGTGGTAGGTTTCTTATTCCTTTTCTTCATCCATACTTCTTTATAATTTTTCTTCCATCCTTCACTTTTTATAGAAACATTAGTACAAGTTTGTATGGATGGCACCTTTAATTTTTCAACTTATTATGATAGATCAATGAGTGAAGACATGATCTTCTTGTCACATTTTGAAGGTATTTTGAGAGTAGAATTATCCAATAAGCATTGAGTACTGGTAGCAACTGTTTCCTTCTTTTGTGGAGACTCAATATGTGTCTTCTCAAGATTAGTAAACTCGGCTTCCAATTCTAGACATCTCCTATTGAAGATGACTTCCTATTATTAAATCATATTAATCTTATTCTCACAAGACATGTTTAATCTTTAAAATTCATATACATGCATATTTACATTTTTTTGTAACAAAAAGTCAAGTTATTTCATCTTCTTGGAGTCTTCTTCCAAATATAACTCCTTGAAATCATTGCTTCTTTTCATCTCATCTTCAAGTGCATGGATCCTCTCTTCTAGAGTCTTATTGACTCCCTCTTTTTCTTCAGCATATTTGAGCCACTATGAAGAAGTTACTTCAAATTCCCTCTTTGTTGATTCAAAGGCTCCAACCTGTCTAGAGAGATTTAGACATTCAACAATTTTTTCTTGAAAGCCTTTCTCCAAAACATAAGTTTCTTCTTCCAGCTGAGGTATATTTTCCTCCATGTATTTAAATACTCCACAAACCAAGGATGTACTCTCTTTAGGAATACCATGAAAAATCATTCTTAATCTATCAACTGATATTTTTTGAGATTTTTTTAGATTGATAATCACCACTTGGGCCAGCATTTTAATCATGAGAATAATTTCAAAATGTAATAACATATACCTCCTTAGTATTTTATGTAGGAAGGTTATCCATCTTCTTGGTGGAAACTTGATCCACCTTCTCATAACTTTTGAAGTCTGGTGTGTCTTCAATGTTATCTAGATATGGAGAACTAGATTCTTCCTCTTATTTAGATAAGAGGAACTTCTTCAACATTATCTTCTCCTTATTTTTCATGTTCATCATGGTCGTGGTAGATATAGTATTCTTCTCAGATATAACAGAATCTTAACTGAAATTTCACTTCATTGATAACTTAGTTAAGAAATTCAGGTCTTCAAAAGAGAATAACTTCACTATTGAGAATCCAACAGAGGTGAACCTAGCCTCTGATAATAATTGAGAGGACATATTTGGGATATATCTAACACTGAGAGGGGGTGAATTAGTGTTTGGGAATTTTTAAACCAATTCCAATTTTTATCCATGTATCTCTTGACCTGTTAGGATCTTTATCCACTTATTCTCTTTTCCCTGTCGCATGCAATAATAGAAAGTAGTAAAAATATGCACACGATATTTTTAAATAGTTCACCACTCAATAAGAGTAGCAACATCTTTTCCATGCATGTATATAACCAGTGCGTGGATTCTCCACTATGATGTGATATGTTATTATAGTGGAGTGGATAGGAAATCAATCTTCTAGACTATGTGAGTCCCAACACTTTAGAGGGTGGTGGGAAACAATCCTCTTCCCTAAACTTGTGATGGCCTAGTCCAACTTGTAGCCTCTAGCAAGTACTTTATACTACCTATGGAGACAACCTTCTTCCTTCTTGATAAGGTAGGTTCTGCTCTTAGTCTTTTTTTAGTGCTTCTTCACTTGATTACTTGCAAAGAAGTGCGCAATAAATTCTTCATTATTTATTTCTCTTCTTCTCTAGTACAACACCAACTGCACTAGAATTATTTTTTCTCCTTCTTAGTGCAACAACCAACTGCACTAAAACTTCTTCTCTCTTCTTGGATAGAATCACATACACCAATGTGATTATTCAGGCAGTGAAGATCAGTTCACTTGTAATCATCTGAATAAATTATTTTCTTCTTGTTAATGTATGCACGTGATCATGAATATGACATTATGTTGAACCTTTTATTCCCTTTATTTCTTCTTATTCTTTATACATGTTCACACACTTGATTTTGTTTCTATTTTTAAGTCAAATAACATGTGCATGTGCATGAATGCAAGCATGCATTCTCCTCATCTTCTTCTTGTGTGAAAACCCTTAGTGAATATGGTTCTTTAAACACACACACAATTGGCCTCTTCCTCCTCTTTCTCTTCTTTCATCCTCTTATACTATGTTTGGGTGTTTGTGTGAGTTTATTCAAACCCTAATGGAAGAAACCCTTTTTTGTGAAAGTTTCTTCTTCAACCAACACCTCAAGGCCTCTTTCTCCTCTTTCTCTTATTTTTCTTCTCTTGAACTTAGTTAGGGTGTTCCCTTAGGTTTATATGCATGAATCCTAATACCCTAATGGGTATAACCCTTCCTTTCTAAGAATTCATTCTTCAAGGCCTTGGTCATCTTCAAACACTTTGTGAAGGCCGTGAGATTCACATTTCTTCTTCATGCATAAATAGCATAGTTATTTCCCTTTCACAGAGTACAACATGGGTGTGGTTGTACCAGTTTTGTACCCATGGGAACATCCTAACAAAACACACCAAGGGTTTTTGGAAAACCTATCTGGTGTTCCTAGGTGATGGTTCTTTGAAAAGCTATTTTAGGGTGCATAACACCTTTTGAGGGCTTGCGTTAACCCTTCTTTGCAGAGCAGAGAGCTCAAGGGACTCCTAGTTTCTCTTCGCAGAATGATGCACAGGGAGATGCTCTATTTTTCAAAATAGGAGATCTTGGGTATGTGGGAGCAGCACCTCTCTCAGCTTGGTTCCTCTCCTTTTATAGGCGAGGATCACTTCTTCATCCGTATTCAAATCTAACCTCTAAATCGGCCGAGATTCATTATTTTTAATAACTGAGATATTCGGTTATTTAAAACATTCAAACCGTGTTTGAGATACTCCGGGATGTGTAGATGTTTCCTTTTTTAAGGTGGGATCCTTTCTTTGTGAATGAGATCAAGAACACTTGAAAAAATCTTAGGCATGAGTCTCTTTCTAATCCACACTCCAATATTCATGGCCTTGGAAACTTCATTTGCCTCAGTCAAACCTCCATCCTCGAGATATTGCATGCATGCTTGACGTAGATTGCATGCATGGTCTCGGTTCTATCAGACGAACACCATGCATGAGTTTTCCTCATCAACACTGACCGGAAGCATGATCATGGTGGATCAGTAGTAGCAACGGCGTGCAGAGGCATCGGGTTACTCTCCATGTGATCAGAGGTTAGAGATGATGCCATAACCATTGGATCACCTTAGATTGATCTGGGATGGACACAATTATAACACAGGATGTGGGATGATGTGTGTGGTTGATATCTCTCGAAAGATTATATGTACGGCTAGGATTTCCTCCACATTTTTAAAAATGTGTCCCACATCGAAACGTGGTGCAGTTTCCTCACGGTTTATCAATAAACTCCCCCCAGACACTGCTCAGAATTCTTCTCTCTACCCTCTAGTGTCTCCCCTTACCGGTTCTCTGCGGGCGCATTTCGGTGCCCACCCATGCTTCCTGCGGGCGCGCTCCTAGCTCCCATTATGCATCCATGCACACGTGTTGATCACTTTGAGCACACTCCTACATAATTATACATGGCCCGGACATTCCTCTTGTGAGCTAGATCTTCCTAGGCTTCCCCATGGGCGTGTTCGACCCCCTACGGTCTCGCATGTTCCCCAGGTTGAGGCTGGGGTAACTATCTTGTGGTGTGGCCTCAATTTTGTTGGTAAGGCCTTATAAAAAAACATGGCATAATGCACAAAAATGCAAGACAGTCTTTAAACACAAATCAACCTCATGCATGGACACCTTAGAGTCCAAGCCTCTTCTTTAACATTATTCTCCTCTTCATTTCTTTTTGGATTATCAAATCTAAAGTAATTCATTCATTCTAAAAGGAAAGTTACTTTAATGTTGTAAACATTCTATCATACATGATACAAGTTATTCGACCTTTCCAAGATCAGTGTATCAATCGTCTAATTTTAAACAACATATAGAATTTCTCAAACACGGAATCCAATGCTATGAATCCATAAAAATTATACAAACATCTTCACTTCAATCAATCTCCATTCACTTTGAATTTCCTTCTTCATTTTGATCATTATTAACACCCGTTGACAACAAATACAACATATACACAAGGTGGTCCCAACACTAGGTTTTTATGGTTTTAGGGTTTTTTGGGGTTTTAGGGGTTTTAGAATTGTATTATGGGTTTTAGGAATCTTTTATAGTTTTTAGGGTCGTTTTAGGGTTTTTTTTATTTTTAATGTTTTTAGGATCTTCTAGGGTATCTAAGTGTTTTGAGGTTTATAGGGTCCTTATAAGAGGTTTATGGGTTTTATATTTTTCATAATATTTAAGGGGTTTTATGGGTTCTATGGTTTTTAGGGGTTTAGGGGTTTTAGGGGTTTTATTATTTGTTAGGGATTTTAGAGTTTTTTTGGATTTTTATAGTATTGAGAGTTTTTAGTGGTTTTTGGATTTTTATGGTTTTTTTGGGTTTTTAAAGGGTTTTTATTTTTTTTCTATGGTATTAGGGGTTATCAAGGGTTCTAGAAATTTTCCAAATTTTTTATGAGTTTTTAGGGTTTTTTAGGTGTTTAGGGGTTTTTAAGGTATTTCATTGGTTTTTAATATATTTTGGGTTTTTGTGTTTTAGGGTTTTCAGGGTTTTAAGATTTTTTTCTAGGCTTTTAAATTTTTTTAGTACTTTAACAGATTTGTATGGGTTTTAATGGTTTTTAGGGGTTTTGGGTTTTTAGGCATTTTAATGTTTTAGGCTGTTTTTGGGTGTTTTAGGGGGTTTTCAGGATTGTATGGTTTTATTTCTATTTGTAGGGTTTTAGGTTTTTTATATTTTAGTGGTTTTAAGTGTGTTTTTATGGTTTTAGGGACTTTTAGGGGTATAAGGGTATTTTAGGCATCTTAGGGGTTTAAAGTGTTTTGATTTTTTTAGGGTTTTTAGTACTTTCAGGGATTTTAAGTATATTTAGGGGTTTTTAGGGATTTTTTGGGGTTGTTTATGGATTTTAGGGATTTTAGTGTTTTATGTTGTTGTTATATATTTTATTGTTTTTAGGGGTTTTAGGGCTCTTTTAGAGTTTTTAGGGTACTTTTTTGGAATTTTTTTGGTTATTTGGGATTTTGGGTTTTTTTTGGTTTTTAGGATTTATAGGGGTTTTAGGTTTTTTCGGGTTTCGGGGTTTTTATGGTTTTTCATGGATTTATCATTTCAAGGTTTTTTAGGATTTTCATAGGTTTTATTAGTGTTTTTTTGGTTATTTGGTTTTTATGGGCTTTATAGATTTTAGGGGTTTTTAGGGTTTTAATAGATTTTAGGGTTTTTAGGGATTTTAGAGATTTTAGGGGGTTTAATGGATTAATGGTATTTTTTAGATTTTTAAGGATTCATTTGTTTTTTTATATTTTATTTTTTCATTTTTTTTTTGAGTTTTTTTGGTTTTTTAGAATTTTTTACTATTCCTAATGATTTTATGGTTTTTTAGGTGTTTAAAATTTTAGGGTTTTTAGGGGTTTAGGTGGTGTTTATGGTATTTATGGGTTTTTACTATATGAGGTTTGTTTAGTGTTTTTGGGTTTTTAAGTGTTTTAATTTTATTTTATGGTTTTTGTTTGTTTTGTAGGGTGTTTTAGAGGGTTTTTATGATTTTGTAAATTTTAAGCGTTTTATAGTATTTGGGGACATTTAGGGGTTTTAGGGTCTTTAAGGGTATTTTAGGGTTTTTAGTGTTTTTATGGTTTTTAGAGGTTTTCAAGGTTTTAAATTTTTTTATTTTTTATTGGTTTTTTGGTAATTAGTTATTTTTTGAGTTATTAGTGTTTTTGGGTTTTAATGGGTTTTTATAGTTTTAAATGGTTTAGTACATTTTAGGCCTTTTTTGGTTTGTAGGGGTTTTAGGCTTTTTACATATTTTAGGGTTTTTAGTGGGTTTTATGGGTTTAGGGATTATTTTTTTCCATATATTTCATGGTTTATTTATTTATTTATTTTAGGTATTTTTGGGGGGGTTTTGGGGTTTTAAGGGTTTTTATTGTTTTTGGGGATTTTTTATATTTATAGTGATTTATAGGGTTTTAGGTTACCTAAAAGTTCAGGGGGGGTGGGTTCTTAGGTGTTTAGAGGGTTTTAATGCGTTTTTAATGATTTTTAGGGTTTTTGGGATATTCTCATGTTTCTTTGGGGGTATAATGGTTTTTAGTGCCTTAAGGGGTTTTTATGTTTCTAATAAGTTTTTATATGATTTAGGGGTTTAAAATTTTTAAGGGTTTTTTTCGATTTTTAGGTTTTCAGGATTTTTAGTGGTTTTAGTGTTTCATAGAAATTTTTAGGGTTATTCAATGTTTTTTAAAGTTCTTTTTTAGTTTTAATTTTTTTAGGGATGTTTATGATTTTTGGGGATTTGGGAGTTTTTAGATATATATTTTTTTTTAGTTTATTTAAGGTTTTAGGGACTTTTTGGGTTTTTATATGTTTTATGGGTTTTAGGGTTTTTATGATTTTTTAGGGGTTTCTGTGTTTTTATATTTATAGTGTTTTTAGAGTTTTAGAGGTTTTAGGGTTTTTAGGGTATTCTAATTTTTTAGGGTTTTTAAGGGTTTTTATGATTTTTAGGGGGTTCTGGGTTTTTAATGTTTTCCGGGTTTTTTGGGTTTTTTGGGTTTTTTGGGTTTTTTGGGTTTTTTGGTATTTTAATGGAATTTTAGAATTTTTAAGGGTTTTTAGGGTTTTTATGGTTTTTATGGTTTCCATAGTTTTTAATGTTTTTAGGGGTTTAGTTTATTTTATTGGTTTTCATGGTGTTTTAGGGTTTGATGATATTCTATGGTTTTTAGGGGGTTCTGGGATTTTTAGGGTCTTTTAGGGTCTTGTTTTTTATTGCCTTTTAGGGTTTTAGTGGTTTTATGGGATTTTAGATTTTTTATGGTTTTTAGGGTCTGTGGATTCATTTAGGGTTTATTTTTTTATTCCATTTTTGGGGTTTTCTGGTTTTTTCATCATTTAGGCTTTTTAGGTCTTTTGGAGTTTTTAGGTTTTTTAGGGTCCTTTAGGGTTTTTAGTGTTTTTATGCTCCTTTAGAGATTTTTTGAGGTATTTATGGTCTTTTAGGGGTTTTAATTTTTTAAAATCTTTTATGATTTTTAGATACTTTTAGGGGTTCTAAAGGTATATGGTTCTGTTTTGTTTTATTATTTTATTGAATTTAGGTATTTTTAAGTTTTTAGGGTCTTTTAAGGGTTTGGGGGTGAATCTTTTAATATTTCTTGGTCTTTTAGGGTTTTTTAGGTTCTTGGGTTTTTTTATTCCTTTTATATTTTGTATTTTTTTAGTTATATTAGTATTTTTTGGTTTTTAGGGCTTTTTAGAGGTTTTTAAGGGGTTTTTGGGTTTTTATATTTTTTTGGTTTTTAGGGTTTTCAAGGATTTTCATGGGGTTTTAGGGTTTTTTTGGTTTTTTTTTGTTATTGTGTATTTAGGGTTTTGGGGGGTTTTATGGGTCCCTTAGCATTCAAATGGGGTTTAAAGGTTTTCTATGTTGTTATGGTGTTTTATGGTGTTCTTAATATTTTTAGGGATTTTGGGGTTTTTTTGGTTTTTGAGGGTTTTTTGGGTGTTGTTGGGGTTTTTTAATTTTTTTGGGTTCTAGTGATTTTTAGGGATTTCTGGGATTTTAGGGTTTTTAGGGTTTTTTGTTTTTTTTTCTGGGGATGGTTAGGGTTTTAGTTGTTTAGAATGTTTCAGAGATTTGTAGTTTTTTATTGTTTTTAGGGATTTGTGGAATTTAGTGTTTTTAGGTATTTTAGGAATTTTAATTTTTTCCAAGTATTTTAGTAGATTTTAGAGGGTTTAATGGTTGTTAGATTTTTACATTTTTTAATCTTTTTAAAGGTTATTATGAATTTTTTAAATATTTGTTTTGGTTTTTTCTGGTTTCTTGAAAATTTTATGGGTTTTATGTTTATTTTTTGTGTTTATATATTTTTGTGTTTTAGTATTTTTATGTTTTTATGGGTTTTAGGGGTTCTTAGGGGCTATGTTCTTTTATTTTTTAGGGATTTTAACGGTTTTTAGGGTTTTAGTGCGTTTTATGGGTTTAAATGTTTTTATGGGATTTAGGGTGTTTAAGGTATTTTAGGGTCATTTAGGTTTTTTAAGGGTTTTACTATTTATGTGGGTATTTTCGGGTTTCTAGGGATTTTTAGAGGTTTTAGGCTTTTAGGGTTTCTTGGTTATTTTAGGGATTTTAGGGTTTCTAGTGTTGACATGATTTTTTAGTGTTTTAGAGTATTTAGCGCTTTAGGGTCTTTTTTGTAATTAGGTTTTTTAGGGTTTTTATGGGTTTAGGGTTTTTCTTGTTTTTAGGGTGTTTTGGTGGGGTTTATGAGTGTTAGTGGATTTGTGGTTTTTATTTTTTTAGGTTTTTTAGGTTTTTTTGGATTTTTTATGGTCTTTTAGGGTTTTTGGGTTCCAAATTGGTTTTAGGGTATTCATAGGTTTTTTGGGTGTTTTAAGTAGTACTTTTAGTTTTGTAGGATTTTCATGGATTTTTTAGTGATTTTAGTGTTTTAGGGGATTTTTGGGGTTTAGGGTCTTTTTAATGGTTATTTAGGGATTTTAATGCTTTTTTGGGTTTTAAGGGGTTTTTTGGGTTTTAGGGTTTTGGGTTTTGGGTGTTGGGTATGGGTTTAGGGTTTGGGGTATAGGGTATAGGGTGTAGGTTGTAGGGTTTAGTATTAATGGTATAGATTTTATGGTGTTGATTTTAGGGTTTAGGTCGTTGGGTATAGAGTTTGGGGTATAGGGTTTAGTGTTTAGGTAATAAGGTATAGGGTTTAGGATGTGGAGTTTAAGGTTTAGGTTGCACAATATAGGGTTTTGGTTGTAGGATTTCAGGAGTAGGGTATATGGTTTCTGGTAGAGGGTAAAGGGTTTAGGGTTTAGGAGAAGGGTATAAAGTATATTGTTTTGGGAATAAGGTATAGGTTTTAGGGTGTAGAGTTTAAGGTTTAGTGTGCACAGTATAGGGTTTAGGTTGTAGGGTTTCAGGAGTAAGGTATAGGGTTTTGGGTTTAGGGTAAAGGTTTTAGGGTTTAATTGTAGGGTATAGGGCATAGGTTTTGGGGTTTATAGTGGAGGGGATAATGGGTAGGTTTTTGCGTCTATGGTATAGGGTTTAGGGTTTAGGGAGTATGGTTTAGAGTTTAGGGTATAGGGTGTAGGGTATAGGGTTTAGAGTTTAGGTTGTAGGGTTTAGCATTTTGGGGGTATGATTTATGGTTTCAAGTGTATGGTTTAGGGTTTAAGGTGTAGGTTATATGATTTTGGGTATGGGTTATAGGGTTTGGGTTGTACGTTTTACGTTTTACAATGCAGTGTATATGGTTTAAGGTGTAGCGTTTTGGGTTTAGTGTGTAAGGTAGAGGGTTTAGGGTGTAAGGTTTAAGGTTTGGGTGTAGGGTATAGGTTTTAAGGTGTTGGGTATATGGTTTATAGTGTAGGTTATAGGATTTAAGGTGTTGGGTATAGTGTTTGGGTGTTGGTTCCAGGGTTTGGGAGTTAGGGTGTAGTGTTTAGTGTGTTTGTTTTATTATTTAGGGTGTAGTGTATAGTGTCTAGGAGAAACGATTTTGGGTCTAGGGTTTAGGATTTAGTGTGCATGGTTTATGGTTTACACTTTTTTATTTTTTTAGGGGTTTTTAGGTTTTTAGAGTTTGTTTTTGTTTTAGGGAAAGAAAGGTGGGAGGCCAGGCTATTCCTGGCCCCCCAAAATTTATTAAATGAAAAGAAAATCTGACCAGGGCGGGGTGGGGCCAAACAACCCACATCGAAAAACCCTGGACCCCCCAAGACGCCAAAACCCCAAAAGACCCGAAATGTAGAAGAGAGAGAAGTAGGAACTACAAGTCAATGTCTCCATCCCCATATGGGTCCCCTTCAACAACTTAGTCAGAGGAAGCATCTACTCCACCGAATCCCATTCAGATGATTTATACTACTTAAGGAAGGCTATGTAATACTCTCTAAGATGTTGTTGCTCTACATTTAGTTTCACATTGAAAGACTGACCTCCCCTACAAGAGTCAACTTCTTTAGCTTTTCAAGAGGCTCTAGTGGACACTGTCTTTGGCATATAAGAATAGTCCTTCCTCGACATCCTCTTTTGGGGATCTAAAGAGAATGTTGTATATTTTTTTTCCTTTCCATATGGCCTGGCATCCTATTTCAAGGACCTCTGCTTAATTATCATAGAGATATTTTGATTCATACTTTTACCATTCTCCTAGAAAAAATCTTGATCAGGGATGAAGGAGGCTTCCTGGTTTAGGTAGAAGTCATAAAGAACCCCATGTCTATAGTACACAATCCCCATCATCATCCTTTTCTCCTGCTCACCAGCACCATCCGAGCAACCAATGATGTCCAACATCTGCTCAACTACACTAGCATTCTGGGCCACACCCATCACCTGTACAACAATCCTCACACACCCAACATCAACAACTGGAGACTCTTTCACCTCCACCTCAGGAATCTTGCTTACTTTCACCTCATCCACAACAATCCTCTCACAATTTTGAACAAGAGCCTGCAACTCCCTTTTCTCTTTCTCAACAGCACCATCCGGGTTGCCAGTGGTGTCCAAAATTAGCTTGGCTTCACTAGAATTTTGGGCCACACTCCCTTCATCACGCCCAATAGCGATGGCCTGCACATCACTTTGTGCCTATCCATCAGACCTCCCACTCCTAGAATAAACAATTGGAGACCCATTCACCTCATCCTCAATCTCTATCCCTTCAAATTGGTTGAATTTTGTAATGAGTTACTGCCTCTATTTTAGACTGCTATCAAATGAAATATACATCCCATCACCATCAGCAGAAACAGCTTCCCTACATACAGAACTTTTAGCATCTGAATGCTTCAAGTCTCTACTAATTCTCTTGAAAATATCACTCACCTTGGGCTACAGATGGCATTGAACAACCACTTTCCCTAAACTGTGATCACCTGCTGTAGACCCATACCCCCCCCCAGTACAACTGGGAGACCAGCCCGTGCAATATTCTGGATCAGTGATCCAAAACCTAGACCAAATGTTGGTTCCACCCCTCAGCACCACTCCTTTCTTGCCCTCTTTGGATAGCAGCTGCGACGTCTTTTAACATGCACACCCATACGAGCCTGATCCCCTTCACTAGACTCTGCCAGAACCAAATTCAAGGGTTGAGGATCTATGTGCAGAGCCTCCTGCACCTTTCCCCGATCCTACTTCCCTTCACCAGCCACCTCATGAGTACAATTCAAAACACCACATTTTCTACCACCACACCTGCAATCCCAAACACTATTTCCCAGTTTCCAATATAAGGAGTAGAAATCAGTCCACAATTCAAAAATCATAGGTTGTTTCCACCAAAAATCCTCACCAACGGCAATCCTAACAAAATAAATTGGTCCTTTAGATGAATCAATCTCAATAAAGGCCTTTGGGGATACTTGGGGAAAAAGGGCCCCAGTTCTACTAACAAAACATAAGAACCTTTCTACTAGATTCCCCAACATAGAAATAATGGAAGTTTTTTAAAAATTAAGAGGTAGTTCTAAAAATCAAATCCAAGAAGCCACCATCAGTGAGTCATGGTTCAAATTCAGATCAATGATCCACTAATAAAGGGAGAAATGGTCACCATTTCATCTTCTTGGAGTCGTGGACCAGGTATGAACCCCTTAAGTTAATTTGGGTATTTAAGGGGTTTTATAGGTTTTTTATGATTTTTTAGTGTTTTTAGGTTTGAGGGATTTTATGTTGTTTTGGGGTTTTATGGATTTCATGGGTTTTTATTCTTTTAAGTGGTTTAATGTTTTTTTATGGTTTTTAGGCTTTTAACATTTTTTGTAGGTTTTTTTGGGTGTTTTGGTTTTTAGGGTATTTATAGTTTTGGGGTTTTTAGGATGTTTTGGGTAATTTTTGGATTTTTTATTGTTTTTTAGGGTTTTTATGGTTTGTAGAGTTTTTTTCATTTATAGGGTTTTATTGTTTGTAGATATTTCATTTTTTATGATTGTTTTATGTTTTTTGGGTTATTTTGTACTTTTGGTTTTTTATATTCTTTTACAATTTTTATAGGATTTAGGATACTAAATTTATTTTGAGTATTTTAGGTTTCTTAGTAATTTTAGGTCAATTTAGTATTGACATGTATTTTTGAGTGTTATAGGGTTTTTATAGTATTTTATGGATTTTTAGTGTGCTTAAGGATTTTTATTTTCTTTTAGTGTGTTTATGGTTTTTAGGGTATTCTATGATTTTAGGTTCTTTTAGGGTTTTAAATGTTTTTAGTGTATTTTTTGGGTTTCTAAGGGTTTTAATATTTTTTTATGGATTTAGGGGTTTGAGTGGCTAGATTTTTTATGTTTTTCGGCGTTTTTAGGATATTATTGTTTTTTATTGGATTGATGTGTTTTTAGTGGTTTTTAGGTTTTTAACAATAAGTTTTTTATTGGTTTTTAGTGGGTTTTATGGGTTTTTATTGTTTTTTAGGGTTTTAGGGTTTTTATGGTTTTTATAGTTTTAGGGTTTTTATGGTTATTAGGGTTTTTAAAGGATTTAATATTTTTTAGTGTTTTTAGTGTTTTTAGTGTCTTAGGAATTCTCTTGGTTTTTTGGGTTTTTAGTTATTTTAAGGTTTTTTTAGGTTTTAGGGGTTTATGGGTTTTATTGTTATTAAGATCTTTTAGGTTTTAACGATTTTAAGCAATTTTTGATTTTTAGGAATTTTAAGGTTTTATATTTTTTAGGGTTTTATGAATTTTTATACTATTTTGTATTTCGTGAGTTTCAAGGGTATTATATTTTTAGGTATTGTTATGGTTTTTAGGAGGTTTTATATTTTTAAGGATTTTAGACATTTTATTAGGTTTTCAGGTTTTAGCGGATTTAGGGTTTTAGGGGTTTTCTTATCATTTTAGGGATTTTAGGTTTTTACTATTTTTAGTGTGTTTTAGTTTTTAGGGGGTTTTAAGGGTTTTTAGAAAAAATTTATGGTTTTTAGTGTTTTTAGTGTTTTCATGGTTTTAGGTTTTTTAAGGATTGATTTAAGGTTTTTATGGTTTTGTAGGTTTTTACGGTTTTAGAGGATTTTTTTGGGTTTTGGGGGTTTAATATTTTAATTGTTTTAAGGTTTTTAGAGTTTTTAGGGTGTTTAAGTGTTTTTAGGGGTTTTAAGGGTTTTTATTCTGCTATTTGGGGTCATTTAGAGATTTTTGATAGTTTTAGGGTCGTTTGGGATTTTTTGGGACATTTAGTGGTTTTTAGGGGTTTCTAGAATATTAAGGGTCTTTTGGGAATTTTATTATTTTATTTTTTAGGGGTTTTAGTGATTTTTTGTTATAAGTGTTATTTATGGTTTTATGGTTTTTATGGTTATTTAATATAGTTATTTTTTTTTATATTTACAGATTTTTGGGGGTTTAGGGTTCTTCAAGTTTTTTAAGGTTTTTTGGGGTTTACTAAGTTTTTAGTGGTTTATGGATTTTGGGTTTTTAAGGTTATCATAGGGGTCTTATGGTTTTTTATAGTTTTAGGGTCTTTAGGGCCTTTATGGTTTTATATATTTTATATATTTTTAAGGATTTTTTCCGCTTTACGGGTTTTTAGGGGTTTTAGGGTTTTAGGGGTTTTACGGTTTTTTGGGTTTTTATGGATTTTAGGGGTTTTTCGGATTTTTTTAGGTTTTTGGATTTTTTGGTGTTTTGGGTTTTTGAGGAGTATTCAGGTGATTTATGGGGTTTTACAGTTTCAACGGGGTTTATGGGGTTTTCATGGAATTTTTGGGTATTAGGTGTTTTTATCATTTTAAGGCATTTTGGGGGGTTTTATGGGTTTTTAGAATTTTTAGGGGTGTTTCAGAATTCTTGGGTTTTAGGTTTTTTATGATTTTTTGGTTTTTTGGTTTTTAGGTAATTCTTGGTTTTTACAATCTTAGGGGTTTTATGGTTTCCATTTTTACATATTTTTTATGTTTTTAGGGTTCTTATAGTTTCTAGTGTTTTTAAGGTGTTTTAAGAGTTTTTCATGGTTTTTATGGATTTTAGTATTTTAGTGTTATAATAGGATTTTTAGATATTTTTATGGTATGTAGGATGTTTTTGGATTTTTATGGACTTTTACAGTTTTTAGGGGTTTACATTTTTTTATGGTTTTAGGTTTTTAATGGGGTTTAATGGTTTTATTATGGTTTTTAGGGTGTTATAGGGATTTCTTAGGGTTTTTTAGGGTTTTTATGGAGTTAAAGGGTTTTGGTATTTTTTAATGACATTAAAGGTTCTTTAAGATTATTAGGTTATTTTATTATTTTTATATATTTTAAGGGTTTAGGAGGATTTGGGGGTTTTAGGTATATTTATGTATTTTATGGTTTTCAGGGACTTTTAGGGGTTCCTTGGGTCCTTTTAAGGTTTTTACTGTTTTTAGGGTTTTTGTTGATTTTTAGGGGTTTTTAGTGGTTTTTTCATTTTAGGGGTTTTAGGATCTTTTAGGTTTTTTGGGTTTTTAGAGATTTTGGTGTTTTTCAGGGTTTTATGTATTTTTTGAATTTTTATATTTTTAGGGGTTTTATGTTTTTTAGTGTTTTTATGGTTTTATGGTATTTTAAGTAGTTTTAATGTTTTTAGAAAGTTTTTATGGTTTTTATGGTTTTTAAAGAATTTTAGGGGTTTCATGGTTTTTAGTGCTTTTAGAGTTTTTAAAGATTTAATAGGTTTTTTGTTTTTAGGTATTTTAGTGGTTTATGGTATTTTTAGGTATTTATAAGTTTTTTAGTTTTTTGGGTTCTGGGGATTTTAGGGGCTTTGTGGTATAGGGGTTTTTGGTGTTTTAGGGGTTTTATGATATTTTGTTTGTTTTATGGTGTTCATGTATTTTTTTTTATTTTAGAATTTTATGGGTTTTTAGGGGGTTTTCAAGTTTTAAAGGTGTTTTAGGGTTTAATGGGTTTTTGGATTTTGGGTTTTTAGGGTTTTAAGAGTTTTAAAGGTTGACTTGGTATATTAAAGTACTAAGGGTTTTTAGTATTTATTGGGTTCTAAGGGGTTTTTTGTGTCTAAGGGTTTTATTTGTGTTTTTAGGGTTTTTATGGATTTGTTTTTGTTTTTAGATTTTTTAGGTTTTTTGGGACTTTTAGGGTTTATGGAAGTATTTTAGGTATTTTAGTGATTTTAAGTGTTCGTAGTGGTTTTTAGTGTTTCATTAGGGTTTTAGTGTTTGTTTTGTTTTCAGGATTTTTATGTGTTTTCACAGGTTTTTAGGATTTTTTGGGTTTTATGGGTCTTTTAGGGTTTCGATGTGGTTTTAGGGTATTTTATGGATTTAGGGTTTTAGGTCCTTTTAGCAGTTATGAGGATATTATATGGTGTTTTTAGGGTTTTTAAGAGTTTTAAGAGTTTTTATGTTTTTTATGGATTTTAGGGGTTTTAGGGTTTTTAGGGGGTTTATTGGTTTTTATGGTTTTTAGGGGTATTTATCAATTTTTATGGGGTTAGGTTTTTTACTATTTTTGTTTTTTTAGGTTTTTAGGGCTTTTAGGTGCTTATATTTTTTATGTTTTTTATGGTTTAAGGGTTTTTTTAGATTTTAGGTTATTTAGGGTTTTTAGTTATCAATAGGTTTTTTGGATTTTTTTGTTTTTTTTTTGGATGTTTTTGGTATTTTCATGGGTTTTTTGGGATTTTAAAGGTTTTAGGGTTTTAGGGATTTTTAATGAATTTTGGGGGTTTGGAGGTGTTTTATGGGTTTCATAAGTATTTTTAAAATCTTTATCTTTTCTTGGATTTATGGATTTATTTAGAGGTTATTGTGTTTTTTGGGTTTTTGGTTTTTTGGTTTTTTGGAGTTTTAGGATTTTTTGGTTTATTCTATATTTTTACGGTTTTTACAAGTATTTTTTTTCTATTTTTCAGGGTTTTTGGGGTTGTTAGGGTTTTTAGGTCCCTTTTAGGATTTTGTGAATTTTTTAGGGTTTTTTGGTGGTTTCATGGGTTTTTAGGTTTTTCGTGTTTTTAGTGGTTTTTTAGTTTTTAGGGTTTAAAGGGGTGTTTTGGATTTTTTAGATTTTTAGGGTTTTTAGGTTTTTTAGGTATTTTATATTATTTATGGTTATTAGTGTTTTTTTACTAGTTTTTAGGGTTTTGGGGGTCTTCTAGTGTTATTAGATTTTTTACGGATTTTTTCTTTTGATGTTTTTGAGGTTTTATTAACTGTTATGATTTTTGGGGGTTTTAGGGGTTTTTAGGGTTCCTTAGGGATGTCGGTGTCTTATAGGTGCTTTGGGGGTTTGGGACTTTTTAGTGTTTTATGGGTTTCAATGATCTATTATGTATTTTTGGGGGTTTTATGGTTTGTATGTTTTTTAGGGAAATTGAGTGTTTAAGGTTATTTGGGGTCCTTTATGGTTTTGGGGGGGTTTTTAATTCCTTTAGGTGTTTTTAGGGTCCTTTAGCGTTTTTAGGGTCCTTATGGTTTTTTGGTGGTTTAGGTTCTTTTAGGGTTTTGAGGGGTTTTAAGGGCCTTCAGGGTTTTTAGGGTTTTCAATGTCTTTTAGGGTTTTAGGGTATTTTATGGTCATTTAGGGTTTTTAGGGGTTTATTGTCTATTAGTGTTAATGGGGTTTATTTTGGTTCTTTAGTGTTTGTTAGGGATTTTAAGAGTTTTTTAATGTTTTTTGGGGCATTAATGAATTTTGGGGGTTTTTGATTTTTAAGGATTTTAGGATTTTAAGGGGTTTTAGGGTTTTTAATTATTTTACGGGGTTTATGGTTTTTAGGGTCCTTTAGGGTGTTTGGGTTTTTTGATATTTTTTGGGGTTTAGGGGTTTTTAGTATTTTAAATGTTTTTTATGGTTTTGGGGTTTTTAGATATTTTAGGTGTTTATAGTTTTTAAGGTTTTTTAAGGTATTTTTAGGGCTTTAGGATTTTTTATGGATTTTTGGGCACGTGTTAGGTTTTCTAGGGGATTTAGGGGGGTTTTATGTTATTAAGGTTTCATTAGTGTTTTTAGGGGTTTTAGGGGCTTAAGGGTTTTAGTGATTTTATGATTTTTAGGGTTTTAGAGTATTTTTAGGGTTTTAGGGGTTTTAGGGGGCTTTAATGGTTTTTAGTGATTTTCAGTTTTTAAGGGGTTTTTATTTTTTTGGGTACTTAGGGTATTTATGGTATTTATTGTTTTTTGGGTTTTGGGGTTTTTTGGGTTTTTAGGTTTTTTATATATTTTTATGGGTTTATGGGTTTTTAGGTTCTTAGGGATTTCTTGGTTTTAGGGGTTTTTTGTGTTTTTAGTGGGGTTTATAGTTTTAATTTTTCAGTGGTTTTTTGTGGTTTTTAATGTTTTCCATGGTTTTTAGTGGTTTTAGGGTTTTAAGGGTTTTGGGGTTTTTAGGTTTTTTAGGGGTTTATGGTTGTAGGGTCCCGAAAAACCAGAAAAGGGAAATCAAATACTCCCATAAAATTGATGGAGGAAAGAGATGCATGTGGGGATGAAAATTGGAGGAAAATATTGAAGGAATCCAATTCAGAAAAAAACCCAAATCGGTTCGTGTATTTATTACTCTGAAAATTCTATTGAGAGAACAAAACTATGAACCAACTAGTACACGGACAGCTTGTGAAACTTTGGCCTACGAAGTGTTGGATAGTGAACCAAGACTTTCGCAGATGTGATAAAAATATCTAGCACTGAAAACCATGTAGTTGGTGAAAATGTGATGGAGAAGTAAGTACGTGCATGTCATCATTAAAAACTAAGCAATTCATGAACAATACAAGGCTGACAGTGCCCTGCGAACCACATTGTTCACAAAAGTGAGGGGGTGATTTCTGCAACTGTGAATCACAACACCGCGAACCTCGATTGGCCAAGTCATCTGCAGGCTGAGAAATTTCCCCATGGATTCCTCAAAAAGTGTGGTGTTCCCATAAACAGAGCCTCCGCGGAACTCAATAAAAGGACCCTAAGGGGATCCGGGGAAGGTGATCAGATTTTGGGAGAACTGGGAGTCTACGAACGGAATACATCTAAGGAAAAAATTCATCGATATACAAAACCATGAACACTTTTCAGTAGGTATAAGAATACTGTGAACCATAAAAAAAAGAAATCATAATAACATGGGTAAACCATGAACCTAAAAGGAGTAACAAAAACTATAGTCCCTTCTTAGATGCACATCCTGCGAACCGTGAGATTAATTCCACTTTTTCAGTGTGGCACATTGCGTAGCACATATCTTTATGGATGAAACCCTAGCTGATATAGCATTTCACTACACAAAGGGACTCCAGATCCGTATACCACCATGGTATATGAATGGTGACTAAGTCTTCGTACCTCCATGGTATGTGGACCACACATAGATCTATGTACCACCACACTACGCGGACCACATTCAGATCCACGTACAATTCCGGTATACGGACGACCCTTCTATTTTCATTGAAAAATGCTATGTGGAAGGTACCCCACCCTGCATGAATAAATGGTATGCGGTGTAGGGTACGTTTAGGCTTTCCACCTTCTGTTACTGATCATTCCCTTCCATTTCAATCCCAATCCCCAAATCCTCTTTGTGAACCAGTCCATCGGCACGAGGCCAAAGCCTATTCCAAAGACACCAATCCCATATTAATGAACCATCTGGTGAATCAGTGCATCCTTTGGAGTATAAATATCCATGGTAAGAGGATTTGAAAAGGTAATCACCGTAATGGTATGGACCATATGAATTTTATTAATTCCACTTTCACATGGTATCCCAGAGTCCAACCATGGGATACTAATGTGGATCTCCCCGTTCATGGGATCAAGGGTAATGAATTTATTTTCCATTCAATAAGGTGTAGTGATAAGTCAATGTAATTTTTCTCACTTTTACCTTTGAAGATAAGTAACATTCCTCCCCTTTCCCAGAACCCATTCAAACGTCAGCCCTCCTGGATTAATCCCCTGGAATTTTAAGATGTACCTAACAACCTTCACATTCATTCCACTTTGAAGGGTTCATTGCTCCTCACCCTCAGAAATCGTTTCCCTAGAAGATTCCGTTGTGGGATACTCAATTTTCCTTAGTAGAGAAGAGAAAGTTACCCGTTTTTGAATCTCTCACATAATCTTGTTTCTCAAACCGATCATGACTCACGTGGGACTTGGGGTCTGTGATAATATGACATTGGCACAACCCACCATGAACTATGAGAACTCTTATTACCACCATAACTGGGAAACATAAAAATCCCTCCATATCATCTCCTCTATGAAATTATAGATCGTGTCCCCTTTAAGTGGGAAGCTTATAAGAATAATCCCCAATCAAGTCACAACTCCAACCAGACTATGAGTGGTGTGATTCCTAATAAAATGTGATATGTAGGAAGCCTCCCAAAGGTCCAAACCCAATACCCAATGCAACCTATAATTATCTGGTCCATATTCCCAGTGGTGTCATATTCATCCAAGAAACCATATCTTTCCAGTATATCCTGAGATTTATTGGCATAATCCCCACATTAGACCTTGACTAGGAATCTTTCTCCTAGATGTCCTTGTTGCATGATGTTAAACTGAGCGGATGGGTCCTCTTCACACAACCTTAAAAGTTGATCTTTTCAATTAAGGGACACTAAACTATGTGGGTTTAGATTCCTCTAAAGAGGATACATAGGAATCCCATCTGATTGGATTGATCCCAATACCGAAGCAACTTCTGTCCCCCTTGGATGACGATAAACTCTTGAGCACAACATCTTAGGGATTAAAGTAGAATTGTCTCAATAATTCATAATCCTTTTGTCACTATGATCGATCCTTCAACACAAGGGTATTCTATGGTCACACTTTTTCCGAAATAACCAATGATCAATGAACATATGAACATTTAATAAATATATAAGAGAGACCCGGAGTAGGAAATAATTCCCTCAAAAAGGGTGTGTTGACCCTGACCTCCCATCCAATTGACTAATGGATTCATTAAGTGTTGTTGGCCAAATAATCATCAAATGAGTTCCAACCTTTGTAAAGAAGGTCCTTGAATCATGGATAATAGGTTCGTTGTGTGTTTCTATCTCCAAAAATAAACCCATTGGAGACCATTTGAGGACATTGTACCAAATATAGGCCAATTTCGCAAACACATAACCACTTTTGAAATCACCCGAAGGGAACATGAAAATGAATCACCTCCTTAATAACATAAAAAATATACACTTCCCAATCCCAGTTTGGCCACATCTCACATTCCATCAATACACAGTTTGATAAGAACCGGGTCGGAAAACTGGTGAAACCGATGTAAATCCTTCACCTAGTTAGCATATTACACCCCCTTAATCCCCTTTCACATTAAAAAAAAGAGGGCCAAGAAAGATCAATAATTTCACATGTGATCATCTGATGAAACTTTGACAGTTTTTTTGTCTGTATATGTCATATATATATATATAATAGGCATTTATATGAGCTCTCTTCGATCCAAATGGAATCTCAACAAATTGCTTAGACACACATGTCAGCGATCACATGGGCCGCCTGATCCCCAACAAAGAATAGGAACTCCCCGCATACCGAACATCATCGATGATGGATTTGAAATGAGTTGATCAAAGAGTTCCACCAAAATTATATCCTCTCTACAGTGGTGGTCATAAGGTAGGCCCTTCAATTAGCGAAAGCTCGGTAGCCACCTCTTCAGCTGTAGACGGCACCCTAGCATTGGACAACCCCACTGACTATCTCCAACCGCTTTGGGATTCTATCCACAGAGCACGATAACAACTACCTCCCTTATCTTAGGTAGGTAGATGATGTCGACACCAATGAATTCATCATAGATGCAAAGGAACCCCTCTTGAGGGTCCTGTCTAAGGATGTTTCCGCCAGTAGCATACCACCTGATATCCTCGCTCTAAAGTGGATCCCATGTTAAGGAAACCTACTGAAGTATAGTGGAAATGGGCCCTTCGAGCTACCCGCTGAGGGAGGAGAATGAATAATCAAGAATAAGTTATCACCCCAGTTCCTAAGGTGGAGGTTCTCCATGCAAATGCAGTGGTATTTAATGGGAAGGCATACAATTTTACCCCTCTTAATGAAGTCCTCCATTGAAAGGTGGTCGAAATCTATGAGCAGATGCATATCCCCGCTCATTATTATGAATCCCTTCACAGAAATCAGGTGTCATAATATGAGAAAACCCACATTTCTACTAGTTCTTTCCGGTCCCACTAAATACACAGATCAGAAAATTATAGGTAGATGAAAATCTTTACCAACGTGTAAGAAGCCCATCATCCAAATAGGACGGAACCCAGCTATAAGAAGGCAAAAATTCCTTCTAATGAAACACAATCCCATTACCTAAATAGGGAGAAAAATTATGGGTAGTCCTACAACACTTCCATCGCATATAAATTCCACCATTCAAACACTATGGAAATCTAGTGAAATATGGGAAGTTCTTACTACAACAACAAATCCCACTAGTCAAATACAGTGGCAATAAAATATAGGCAGAGTTAATTTCCTACAGATTCAAATACAGACCGTGAGAAAAATATAGTAGAAAATTAGTGGATGAAAATTCTTTCATGCAAATGAAAATCCCAGCAACCAAGTATGAAGCAAACCGGGAAAATCATTGATGGGATACTTGTTCCTTTTCCTCAACATAGGAAAACTGCTAGTACCCACTAGAAACTCATGGAGTATCGGACCAGGAACAAAATCCTACTCTAATATCATAATGGTAATTCATACCCATTACAACAAAAAAGGTATCTAAATACATCTTGACCATGATGGAGGATCTAAAGTAGATTCTGGACTATATCCTTCATACATGTCAAGATGTCATTACAAAGGTTGAAAAAGCAAGGATTCAGGTCAATGAACCGAACTCCCTAGGCAGGGTGATTTATCCACCAAATAAGATAATCACTCTAGAAAAGACCAGAATCCATGGCCTTGTCTAGGAGGGTCGACATCCATATTTCGTGTTACAAGGACAACCAGATTGGGAATAAATACTTGTTTCAACTAGGGGACGTCAGTCCAACATGGTTTCCACTCAAAGGCAGACATATATCTTTGATAGAACTCAATATGTTCATCGGAATATCCCGAAAACATCATGGGAACCAAACAAATATGGACCTATACATGAAGGCCATTACAAACAGTAGGGGGAACAGTTTCCCAAAAGGGAGCACACAAAAATGAAAGGTGTAAAAGGTAACTAGAAAATGAAGAGTACATTCAGAATTATTCTCTACTGAAGGTTGGTGTTCATAATGACATCAAAAATATTTCAAAGGATGATCAATAGACTATTATTCCATTACTATATTATGGATGTGGCATTTTAATTTGTGGAGGTCCTCCATGTAATGTCACTACTAGTAGCTCTAAAGGTCCTCCCCAGAGCACCCACGGGGGCTTACTCAGTGGGCTAGAAATGATCGATCACAAGAGCCTATATCTATATTCATTTATAGGTATAATTCTATCCAACCAGAAGAACATACAACAAGAAGGTCATCGCCTTTCAATAGTCTACCCTAATGGTCCTCCCTAGGGTATACACTATAGATATGTCTCTCCCTTTAGTAAGATTTCAAGCTTTGATGGTATCCCTCACTATGACAGAAGTCACTATGAAGGCCCTCCCCACCTTAACATCATGTTATGAGAAGGTCCTACCCTCATTTATTACATCATGAAGGTCCTCCCCAGAGTGTACACTATAGATATTATCCCTGCAGCTAGAGCTATGATTGTATTCCTCACCATAATAGTAGTCATTGTTACGGTCATACCCTCAATGGTGCTAAGAAGCAAGAAGGTCCTCCCCTTGTTGTAGTCCGCAGTAAAGGTCCTCCCTAGGGTATATGCCCTAGAATTCATCTCTACAGTCAGACACTAAGTTGTGATTGTAGTCCTTTCTATAATGAAACTGACTGTGAAGGTCCTCTCTATAGTCCAAATTTACTTCGATGATAAGGTCCTCCCCTCGTCGGATAAAATGCGAGAAATCCATAATATGTCGAGGTGCTTTTGAAAATGGATTATGATGTATGGGGTACACTCTCCATGACAAGAGATATACTTTATCAACCAGAGGATGTCATGGGTCCATGATCATCTTCCGATCCACCCTCATACCATTCAAATGATAACAAGACTCCCACCAGCCCTGTTGCTTGAAATGAAATCATTAAGAAGAAATAAAATCAAGAAGATATATAAGAAGTTTTACTGGTAGAACAACAAGAAGATGTGTTTCTTGTGTAAAGAAAAAATTATATGGATGAAATACCAGTGATGTATTGGACCATGACCACTTCTCAGTTAAACATACCAAAAGAGTTATCAGAAGAATTCATGCATAACATTTTCCTCAATATCTTGAAAACTCTATGCCAGTTAAAATTAATGTTTTTACCCTATTATGGGTATTAAGATCTTATTAAAATCTTGGGAGAGATTATCCATTAGATCAACCAAGAATCCCTTCCATCTACATGGTTTCCAAAATCAAAAAGGGGAAAGAATGACCTTGTGATGGGCTGGCTCAATGTGTTGCACAAGTTTCACTACATTATTTGCAATGCCACATCTGGTGCACATATTTGTCAATGGGGAGATCATGGAGCACTAATCTTCACCCCATTTCACATCTAGTATATCACACTAGAGGTGACATACTACAATGTTGGCATCCCTATATGGTTTTAAAATGATTTCCTTGCTCAGGAAAGGTGGAACGCTCTACAAGAACTAACATTGAATAAGTCTCAGAAGCGTCATCCGTCAAGAATATCCTAAACCAGGCCACAAAGAACATATAGTAGGCCTCCCATTTAAGAGAAGCCAATCAATGTTAATTTTTCATGTCCTTATATGCATTAAATCCATGTGTGGACCCGACACCATATCTGACTCATGTCACCAAGGGAATGAATGAGATCCAAAAGGCGGAAATAGTAGCATCATCTACCAAAATACACAAATAGGCCCAACCCATAGAGTTGGGGAAATTTTTTACTCAAAATTCCCCTATAAGACTATAAAATTTGGGATGATTCACATCAATAGAATAATGAATGAAAAACCAACCCATAGGGCTGGGCGAATTTTTTACCTCATATTCTTGCCCAGCGGACGTCTGCCTTCTCCCATCCGGGGAGAATGATGGTTAGAGTGGTCACCCATTCCATCTCGTCCCATGGATCACATCCCCTAGAATAAGGGAATAATGTAAGGTCATATTAGGGATTCCTTTGATTCACTACTTTCCAAGAAACCCAAATCGTATTATAGAATACCCAGAGAAGATCCAATAAAGGGTGAAACAATTTCTCATACCATTCAACACCCAGTACACCACCTCTAGTGTGGTATGAATCGATGAATTTCATGAACATAATCTCCATAGACCTCATTGAAAATGATACAAATACTGTGGAAATAGAAGAAGAGAGTTCCCTCCCAGAGATGTTCTACACCGATCCAGGAGGTGTACACACCAGAAACGAAAGAGTTTTATTATACTTGGGTTCCCCTCAGTCAATATTCCATTACCTCCCTCTCTAATCCTCGAAAAGGAGAACAATAAGAGCATGTTATACAACCCACATCCTCCTCTCAGTGAAGGTGATTACCCTATGCTTGATGAGAGGTTTTCTTAACATGAGGAAGAGATGAAATATTTGAGGGGACTAAATGTTGATCTTTTAGGAGAAATCAATCATAAAGGGTTTGTTCCTTATATGGAACATCAAAAAATATCCTTCAGATGTACCACTACCTCACAGGATCATCCTGACAAATGAATCAAGGCTGGAAGGCTTGTTCAGGGTGGCATCAGGACCATTAGTCTTACTAAACCTAATCCCAGAAGGATCTAAAGATTTCTTTTCATTAGTGAAGCAATCAAAATAGATTCAGGAAATCCACAAAGGATGCCACCGCCTGGGTATTTTCCTCAATGTCCAGCAGCACCGGAACATCCAATATTTCCCCCTGCAATACCTATTTATGCTCAGGTCCAACAAGACATGCATCAAGGGCTCATGAATTCTGTCAAGTAATTAATAACTTGAATAGAAGTATTATAAGGATGACACACTCTAGTACAAAAAGAATGGATTCCTTACCCCGGTTAGGTGAGCAACGTCCCACCAACACAAAATTTTGGGAATCCTATGTTTCCAGTTTATAATGAAAGAGGGGACTTGGAATGGCATCTAATGCACTACTCTTCCAAATTTGACCCCATGATGGGAACTCAATAGAAATAAGAGGCTATGAGGCTCAGATGATTTGTGAAAACTCTACAAGGTTCATCCTTCATGTGGTATACCAGTTTTCTAGCTAACTCAATAACTTGATGGGGGATCTTCTGTGCCAGTTCCTATTCCAGTTCATCTTGATGTTGTCAAAAACCATATTCATTGTTCAAATGAACTGGAAATAGTGATAGAACTATAGAGTCTTAAACATCATCACCATATGGAATGGTCTAACTTGCTCCATGAACTAGCCTCGCCCCCAAGATTAGATTCTTTCCATGTGCATTGATAATCTTCGAGATGAGCTGTGAACACCGCTCATTCTGGTGAAGTATACAAGTTTGTTCCGAGACATATCCATTATTTCTAAAAGGATAGAGGATTCCTTGAAATAGACTAATCTCACATCCCTATCATACCCGTCATCTCAAGTGAAAAGTGTTGGGAGATCTAAAGTCACACCTATCTTACTAATCCACCCCCTACATTAGTTCTAGCACCAAGGCCTGCACCAAATTGTGTAGGGCCCTCTAGATGTTAGAAAACACCCCATCACCATCAATATGAGTGAAGGGGGTCCAAACCAAATCAATTCAAGGAACAAATAAATAAATTATACTCATTCTGAGATGACCATGTCCTCGGTTACTTCATAGTCGCCATGAATTCCAACTTTCTCTGACTTATAAAGGTAATGTGGTATGAAAAAATAGGTCTTGAGGACTGAAAATATTATTTTCCCTTCCTTTAGAAATTGTGACACAACATTTATAAGTGCTTTGACTTCATGGAACTCCAAAAAAAGATGAAATATTATGGATAGGTCCAGAAGGGACCACAACCAGTGCAAGTGGTATATGTTTCCACCACCGATCCTGATGAAGAAAGTGATTGGAAAAAGGTTGTTATCAAATAGGATAAGAATTTTGATAGTCGGATGACTCAAAAAATAGTGAATAGAGCTCTTTTCATACTCTAGGAACAATTGAAGCAACCAACCATGCCTCCAATGGATCCTAATGAAACACATCCATCATATTGGGCTCAAAAATCCATGAGAGGATAGCCACCCAAAAATAGTCTAATCCAATGGGAAGATAGAAATTTTTTAAAGTTGAACTTATGAGATGGGCAAGGTCAACTTTGACACACTCATATTTCATGCCAGCAACAATAAATGGATGGAAAACATCATTCCAAATAGCACAACCAGAAGCGGATAATGAAGCAAAGACATCATCAGAAAAGGATCTGATTTTTGGATCCAACAATTTCATCCATTTGATGGAGCCTTTCTCAAAAAATTATTTTGGTTATAAAATAGAATTCCCCTCACCCAAATGGGGAGCTAGAGGAAGAATCCATATAATCCAGTTATACTATGAGGGATGCATCCAAGGAAGAAATCAAGTATATGGGCACAACCCCACTCAAACTGTCATTGTTGTATAAACCCATGGGAGGAAACTCCAGTGAATCTTATAGGGATATAAAAATTCCACATCCCCCATAGGAAGCCACCCTAGTTCAATAATATTGGAGTATCCATCATAAGAAGAAATAATGACTAATTTCTCTTGAAAAGTGAGCAGATCTTCCTAGAACAATCCACAAATGATGGAAGCTCCTCTAGCTATAGTACTAAGTGCCAACCCATTATCATCAAATACTCAATACCTTAAAGAGAGTCCCTAAATAGGGAATCCTTGTAATTTAGGTTAGAAATATGACATTCAGAAATAGCTATCTTCTATTCTAGCTAAGATCTCAGGGAAGCTCTCCTATAGGCTTTGTCATGTCCCTAAGAGATTTAATCCAAAGTAGTCATCGTTGAAGTCTACCAGATAGAGATCAATTCAAAAAAATTCCCTGTAATCATCTCTTTCATAGATCAAGATGAAGCCATAATCATGAAAGGACTCATAAAACCATTATACATGTCTGGCACAATAAATAGCATCAATTTCCGGAAATTATTCATCGACAATGGATCTGGGGTTAATCTCCTCCCACTGCAGACACATCGTCAGCTGGGTTGCAATGATAATAATCTAACGCCATGCACCACGACCCTTTTGGGCTATGAAAAAATCAAACAGAATCTACTAGGCCAAATCGAGCGAGAAATATAATTTGGTGACCCTGTAACTCACCCAGAATATCTGGTGGTTTGAAATAATATGGCCTTTAACACTCTGCTAAGGAGTCCCTCACTGTATAAACATGCAGAAATCCCCTCCTCTAACCATCAGTGCCTCAAATATAGAATCAATGGATAGAGTGGGACACTACATTTCGATAATCCCTATTTGAGTCCTATGAGTCACATGACCTTGATGCATGGTTCTACGAAACAATCAGGAAATAGCCCTTATATGATTTAATTTATTGAGTTGCCACCCCAAACAGTTTGGAGATGTTTCATACCAATCCCCTCAATTAGATTAGTGAAGAATACGCATTTTCCATCAATTAGATTGAAATCACAAGTCGGAATTAAGAATCATATTCAGCAGTCCTCATAATATATTTTATGACTACCAATCCTCATAATGTCAAAATCCCCAATGAATCCTAATATAATGATGAAGGTTTTGATGAAAATACACTCGAACCGACTTCCAAACATCAAAAAAAATCTACCTCACCCAGTTAGGAAGGAAGAAGTGTCTCCTCATTCAACAAAGACAATGAAAATCCATTACCCCTTATTGTATCTTTTCTGAAGAATCCTCACTAAGGGATGAGGAAGAATAGATGAACTTGCCTCCTAAACACAAAAATGGAAACTCCTCTTTCAACTTTGTAGAAATTGTTTCAATGATTGTTTCCCCATAAGAAGATGAAGAGGAAGAAAATGAGGATGTAGGGGAAGAAGAAGAATAAGAAGAAGTAGTAGAAGAAGGGCTAACGGATTCATGTCTATCATTTGAGGAAGGAATTTTCATCACTATTTATGAACTCATGGAATTCAACTTGGGTAAGAAAGAAGAACCATGACCCACTCTAGTTATTGAAACCATTCCTTCCAAAGAGAAAGAGATATATGCCTCTTTATTGAAATAGAATCGAGATATTTTCTCTTAGAATTATATAGAAATTCCATGTCCTGATCCAAAGGTGGCTACTCACCACTCGGGCCTTCCAAAAGATCAATGTGGTTACAAGCAATCCACTAGAATGACACACTTGAAATATTTTTCCAAAATTGAGGCAGATGTTTACAAGATCATCAAAGATAACATTATTCATGAGGTCAACTACCCCATCTAGATAGAAAACAGGGTCCCTATAAAGAACAAGAATGGGCAGATCAGGGTCTGCGTCAATTTCAGGGACCTCAAATGGCACTTCCCGCAATATGATTTCCCAATCTTGATCATAGAATTGGTGATCGATTAAACTGGTATATATGAGGCTCTCTCTTTCATAGATGACTATTCGGGATACTACCTGGTCTGAATGGCTCAAAAAGATGAAGAATACACCAACTTTAGGGATCCCTAGGGAGTGTTTTTCTACATGGTTATGCCTTTCGGTTTGAAAAATGATGTAACCACATATCAGTGTGTCATGCACTACATTTTTAAACCATTCTAGGGAAATTTCATATAATGTTATGTTGACGATCTGGTTTTTAAATCATGAAAATTATTAGAAAACCTGGATGAACTTGAAACCACATTCAATAAACTAATACAACACAGTCTAAACATGAACCCCATGAAATTATCCTTCAGTTTCACCTCAGGTAAACTCATTGGCTTCTCCAGGTGCCACCGTGGCATCAATGTTGACTTCGAGAAGAAAAATTAAATACTTGGTAGGTCACCACCTAGTAACCTCTCTGATCTGAGAGGAATCCAAGGGAATATGGGTTAAATTTGGTGTTTCATAGCTAACCTTGTAGGAAAATGTTTACCATTCACCAGGAAGATGTAGGATGGGTTAGAATATCAATGGACTGGAGACTGTCAAAAAGAATTTGAAAATCTCAATATGTATCTCTTAAGTCCATCGATGCTAAATACCACATGTTGAAGGAAGAACACTTATTCTATATGTAACCTCCTTGGAGTGATCCCTAGGAACCATTATCATGCAGAAAAATGATGTCGACAGTGAGAATAGTCTTTATTATCTCAACCGAACAATGATTGATGCGAAGACACATTACTCAAATATTGAGAAGAGATTCCATGCATTGATATTTGTGATCCAAAAACTGAAACATAACTTACATCACCACGAATCACACTTGGTCTCACATATCAACCCACTCAAGTACATTCTTAGTCGTCCAATCTTAAATGGACACCATTCATGATGGGTGATCATCCTATAGTAGTTTGATATATAGTACATACCATAATGATCTATCAAAGGCCATGAATTAGAGGATTTCTTGGACAAGAATCCCTCAGAAATATTTTCCTTATAAAATGATGAGCTACCTGATGAGGAAGTGTTCTGTATTCAAGAGAACTCTCAGATGTAAGAAATGTGCTTCGATGGTGCCTCCAGAAGCACGACCGGAAGAAGAATGGAAGACCCTAAATTCTAAAAAGTGGGTTTGGGAGTCATACTCATATCCCAAGAAAAATATGTTATTCCATATTCCTTCATACAATTGGAAGGATTCATGAACAATGAAGTAGAGTACATGTCACTCATTGCAAGCTAGGAAATAACACTCCACGTGAAATCTAAACACTTGAAGATTAAAGGCAACATAGAACTAGTTATAAAAAGGTCACTGGTGACTATGCTATCAACAAAGAGGAGTTGATCCCTTTGATGAGCTGCATTTTAGAACTGATGGAATAATTCCTATCAAAACCAACATTGAATAATGTTCCTCGGTCACAAAATGTAAAAGTCGTTGCATTGGGAGATATAGCCAGGACTATGGCCGATCTGGGTCGGGATAAAACAATCATCAGTATTTCCCACTGACGGATGGTCTTACCATTCAGTAAGGAAAACTTAGAAGAAATTAATGAAATTGGTCCTATATCTAAGTAGTATTGTCCAAATATAAGCTGTATGACTCCAATTGTGAATTATCATAAAAAGGGAGAAATCCCCCTATAAAGGGTTGGAAGGGAACAAATACGAAGAAGAGCAGTCAATTTCATGTTGTACAATGGTGAAAACTGATGAAAGGTCCTTTATAAGCGAGGCCATGATGGAGTCCTTATCAGTTGAGATAATGGAGAAGAGACTATCACCTTCATGAAAGAACATCATGTTAGAACATGTGGGGCACATCAGTCATCATCCAAACACTCTCATAAAATTCAAAGGCTTGGGTACTACTGAACAACCCAGATGAAGGATTGTGCCAATCTCATTAGAAGGTGTCACTCCTTCAAAGTACATTCCAATTTCATCCATCATCCCCCATAGATTCTTCACACATCTAAGTACTCCTGGCCATTTTCCATGTGGGGAATGCACGTTGTAGGACCATACCCTCCCACAATGGCAAGAAAATTCTAATATATTCTCCCAAACACCGACCTCTTTTCCAAATTTTTATAGAATACACCCCTTAAATAAGTCATGGAAAAAATAATAATCAAGTTTTGGAAAGCCAATATCATCAAAAAATTTAGTTTCCCTCACACAATACTAATGGAAAATGAAACAAATTTCTTCTCCGTTTAATTGGACAAACTTTACTAGGAGTATGGTATCCAATCCAACCATTCATCCCGCTACCATATAATGGGCAATTGACAGATAGATGATTTCAAAAATAATCTATCCAACATACTCAGAAAGATGGTGGAAATGGATAAGAAATCTTGTTCATACAAGCTCCTCTATGATCTTTGGTCTTATCAAACCACAACCCCTACCGCCACCCAATCAACCCCATACTCGTTAGTATATGTGAAAGAGGTGGTTCTACCCATTAAAATTAAAATTACATCTCTCTAGGTTTCTATCTATGGTCAAATATCTGCAGATGAGTGATCCCAAAAATGGTTTGATGAGTTGGACCAGTTTTATGAGAAGTGATTTAACATTCTGCACCATCTGGAATTCTACCAATATCAGATTGCATGACCCTTCAGTAAGAAGGTTTGCCTACAATCTTTCCTTGAAGGATAAGTGGTGTTGGTCCTCAGATCCCTAATGATGCATGGGAAGAAAGCGACAAAGTTTGATCCAAAATGTTAAATACCATATATTATAAAAAAATTACTCTAATAGAGAATATTCCCTGATTTCAAAGGATGGATAGCTCACCACATCCCCCACAAATCTAGGGTTCCTGAATAAGTAATTTGTGTAATCACGGTCATTTTCATCTTAGCTTCATGAAGTTAAACTATATATTGATTCCTATGTCCTCTCCACATGATATTAATCTATATAGAAGATGTCTTAGTGTCATGAAAATAAACTACAAAATGAATCCATATTAGCTTCATGAAATTAAACTGCATGCCCCCCACAATGTTCTCACCTAAGGGAACATTGTCTCCGGCATCAGTCACCTACCATGTCGCGCTTTAGAACTGTGTACGGCATGATTCCTATTGAAAAATGGGATACATATATATGATATGACCCAATTTCTTGGTCCATCCACCACATGATGTGGAATGCCTCTATTGTACCTTCTTTCAGCCTAATACTACGAAGGAACTCTTCATTGTTCCTCATTTCTCACACCGAGTATTACTCCAGTGAGCATAAAAATGGCGTACAGGATTTCCCCCACATTGAAAAATAATATGAGAGTATAATAAGTCCATAATATTTAAGTAATGGTATAAAATACCCCCATCTCCATATACATGTCAAAATGGCATAGGGGGGTCTTTATGACAATGTATGGCTTGATTCCCACCCTCACGGGATACATAGTGACGCATGGATTCTACATCCTGGTCCATCCACTGGTCAAAATCAATAATGCCTCTCTCCCTATGTATAGGTCAGACTTGCGGGAATATAATTTTATTCTTTAGAGCATTATGTTAAACTCTGTGGCCTCAACAATGTTCTTGCATTAGGGAACATTTTCCCTCACACTGGTCACCTACCATGTCACGCTCTAGTACTGTGTGTGGATTTATTTCTACTATTATGGGATATGTAGGGATGCCCAGATTCATCATACTGGTCTATCCTCTAGTTAAAAAAAGTCCATCCTTTATGTGTATAAATTTTACATATACAGGGAATTTCCTTCAAGAACTATGTAGACTTTGGTTCCCAATTAACTGGAATACATAGGAAAACTCCATGAGGTTCAAGCTTGAAACTTCACTCACCTCATCCTTTTCATGCCGGTTCATGTTCTTCCTTTCTGTATTATGTTAATATACACATGATACCAAAATTACATATGGATTGATTCCCACCCTCCAATGGGACATTTAGTGATTCCTAGGCCTTCCCAGGTCCATCCATTATGCAATAAGTTCCCCCTCTACAAATAAGCCAGACATGCATAGGGAAATCTTTGAGTCCTTACCATATGAAGTCAAACTAAATGGAAAAAAGAAGTCCCAGCCACATGAAATTAAACTATAATGTATCTTAAGAACTGTGTATGGCCTGTTTCTCAGTATAACGATACATATAGAGAAACTTGATTCGGAAACCTAGGTCTAACCATGCAGAATAAACCAAAAAGGAAAATATATCCTAATTACCTACATGTGAAAGGAAAATAGATGGACAAGATTTCAAATCTAGGATCTTTCATCCCGAAATATTCGAAAGACCATGCATATCTTTATATACAAATCTGATCTATGTAAAGAATCTCTTTCCTCTTATTAATCATTGTCTGAGCATTCCTCACGTATCTAAAAATTATTATTTTCAGCCATTAAACTAAATTCCCTAGAAAATCTTGAGTCACTATAACAATCCCAGGATATCAGAAATATATTTCTAGTGTTTTGCAGACACCTTATCTTGACTATGAATATTATGCCCTAGTGGCTCTGTATATGTTTCCTATAAAAATGGCCTATCAACCAAAGGTAAATCCTTCCTCAAGAGAAGTTTTTCCTACTTCCGTATGTTCATTGGATCCTAAGCCTCGCACCACCCCTCTTGACTCAAGGGATCCTAGAATCATGATTTATACATTCTTCCCCCATATATCTTTGGAGAGTAACAGGAATACCCCAGACTAATTATCTCATATTTACACATGATCCCTTTGATGTTTCATCCCTACAACATGATGGTTAAACTAAATTATAAAAATCCAAACTGAATGACATCAAATTACATGGCCCAATGTCTTAACTACATGACATTCAATTACATGGCTCAAAGTCCTAACCTTATAACATTAAACTGCATGGACCGACATCCTCACTACAAGAAATTAAAATTCATGGCCCAACATCCTAACCACATGACATTAAATTACATTACCCAAAGTCCTAAATGCATGAAATTAAATAGCATGTCCCAATGTTCTAACCACGTGACATTAAACTACATGGAACAAAGTCCTACTTGATTGACATTAAAATGCATGTCCCAAAATCCTAACTTCATGACATTAAACTACATGACCCAAATTCATAACCACATGACATAAAACTACATGGCCTGAAGTCATAATCACTTGACGTTAAACTGCATGTCCTAAAGTCCTAACTGCATGAAATTAAACAGAATGGATCAAAGTCCTAATTGAATGACATTAAATTTCATGGCCCAAAGATCCAAACACATGAAATTATACTTCATGTCCAATTTCCTAACTACATGAAATTAAAAAAAACATGCATGGTACCAAATGTATAGCTAAAATTCTCCCATTCGTTAGGCATAGACCAAAATTTATCTAGGGAACCTGGTCTCTGGATGCCTGGATCTTCAATGTTGTTCCCCGATCCAATAAAGGATTCAAAATACCACACCTCACATACATGATAAATCTGTATAAAGAGACTCCCAATTCCATGAATAATCATGCCCTGATTGTTTCTAAAATTTCCAAACCAACCCTATCTATTAGTTAGACTCCAAGATTTGAGTGATCTTGGATCCCCATAACCCTTCATCTCCATCGAGAATGTATGTTCAGTGTCATGCAGACACCTTTCCTTGACTATGCATATTATGCCCCAGTGGCACTGTATATGTATCCTACAAAAATGGCATATCAACCAAAGGAAAATTCATCCCTAAGATATTTTTTCCTATTTTTTATGGCTAATGGCTTCTAATCCCCATGTCATTACTTCTGATCAAAAAACCCTAAAACCCATGGTTTACACTTCTTTTCCAACTCACGTCTTAGACATGTCAGAACACCCTGACTCAATTACCCCTTGCTTACTCAGGGATTCTACATAGATATCCTGATCGAATGATGTTTAAAATGTATGATATTTGATACCAAGTAATCACCCTTAGTCTAGGTCGCGCCAAATGGTATCTACCTTCCTAACCCTATGAAAGAAAGCAATCTACAGAGGAAGGTTTAACATATTCCCCCGCCTCATTGGTGAATCCGTATACAACAAAAATATACCCCATCTGTATGTTTGAATCAGATCCTCATAAGAATTATGCATATAATAACTATGTAAATATTGATTCCTATCATCATAGGATACATAGTGATATATTAATCTTGGAATCTGATTCAGATGTGAGAAGAAAAATGTCCCATACCTTCCCAACAAATGGTTAGATCTATGTAAGTAAACAACTTTCATGGACCGAATAGAAATACCCTCACCAATTCTGATCATTCCCAATAAAGTTCAACAAAAAGTTCCCCTTTTTCATGTTTAGGAATAGCCCTTTTCATGAGCCATACTTTGTGTCCAAAAAGGTCTGAATCTTCATAATCCTTCATCGCCATCGGAAAAGGAAGACTACTGTCTTGTTGACATCTTTGTTTGACTATGCATAAATTCCCGGAAGGCCCTTCATATGCTACCAACAAAAACAGCCTATAATCAAAGGTCAATCAGGCCTACAGAGTGTCTCTTCCTACATCTGTATTCCCTTATGACATCTATGTCCCACCTCATCTCTTGGAATCCAAGACCCTTCGGATTACAATTTACATATTTCCCACTTTTAATGCCTAAATGGTGAAGGATGTTCTCATCCAAACCATGGTAGAGGAAGTGAATCATTTAACCTCCTCTAGTCAGAGTAAGATTATGTCACAAAATAGGCCCCAAATGTCCTGGTTATATGACAATAAATATAAACAAGCTTTAACCCTCCATTACACAAGATAAATTCACGTGGGAATGGTGTTTCATCCAAAGTCGATACAAATTCTGTTATTGCAGTTAGACATATTTCCTTTATAGGGACACCCACTATGGTACTCAATCAAAAAATAAATTGAATGTCTTATAAAAACTTCTTGTCCATTGGAAATTAAAGGCCAATGTCTCGCGGACACCTTTTTTTACTATCCACATTATTCCCTGACAGATCTGCATATGTTGCAAAAAAATGGCCAGTCAACCAAAGGAAAGTCATCATCAAAGAGAGGATTCTCCTATCTCTATATGCCCCATGGAATTTATGCCCCTTATCATATACCATATGCATAAATCACAAGTCAGGGTCAAGGAAAACTCATCATCCATGTCTGTAAGTTAGCGAGACATTCTCAATTTATGTATACTAAATTGGGGCCCTTTCCCTATCAGTTATGGTCCAAGTTGTTCGACCTAAAACATCAATGAAGTTATGGTCCAATAAATTTGACCTAAAAAATCAGAAATGATAGTCTGCTTAGAAATACTTTAAAATTACCACACAAAAGAGACACTACACTCACCGAGGTGAAAACATGCAAAGGGTACTTGGGGAAAAAGTCATGTGTCAGCTCTTTAAACCTATGCTACATATGGTTTAGGAAAAAAATGTTATGAAACAAAAAACAAGATACCTAGAGAATATTATGGTGAAAACACACAAAGATATTCCTAATAAAAATTCAAGTTGTACCCACTAGTTCCACACCATAATAGGTTTAGGAAAAAATGGGTGAGAATGAAAAAGGCCCAAAATTTTTAGGGTTCTACCAGTGAACCTAGAAATAGTCAAACTACACTCACTAAGCCCCTCATTGTAGGTAACAATTAGAGTATAACTTTATTATTCATTTAACTCAAATTATAATTCAACCTGATATTGAGTTGATGTTATAATTTAAAATTCAGTTAATCATAGATGGATGATATCGCGGGAAAGGATAAAAGAGGAACACTGGAAATCAAAATATTTTTGTTTTATTAAAATATGTAAGAATGGGGGAAACATCCAAATTCTAGAGCCTCAACCTAATTTCAAAAGAAAGGTGATGTAGGGTAGCCCTAAGAATTACAATGAGGCCAGACTTACTCTTTCTAATAGATTGATAACTACCCAATGATGGCCTTCAAGGGCCTATTATAAAGAATCCCTCTTCTCAACTTCAAATTCAACCATTAGGCATACATTCTTTATAACATTCTGGAGGTATCACCCTTTCTATTGAATGACCTCACAATGGTCGCTGATGATTCCAGTTATGCTTTCAGTCTGGCCATGCGTTATTCACACTCGCACAGTTACTTCGTCTGGGAAATCACCTGGTCCTGAGAACTAGATTACTCATCTTTCAGATGACATAACTCGTTATTAATATCCCCGAAATTTTGAGATTGGTGGTGAGAAGCATTAATCCAAGAAAGGTCTCCCTCATAAGCAGCATGATCCTATCGAGCTATAACAATTTGGTGCATAAAGAGATGCAGGAATCTGTAATCAAAACTACCTGAACCCAGATCAAAAATAGTCATCAAACGTTATCCAATTAATTGGTAAAGTTTTTAGGGGGTGTTTTTGTGGTAATATTACATATCTGATACCATTCCTTCATTCGCGTAGCTCGATGCCTCTGGATAGCATCTGAATCTTGGTCCTCCTCCATCGCGATAGGTATGTAGTGAGGAAGAAGCATTCCACCTATCAAAAGCTCCCTGAGTCTGGTCACCCATGAAGTGGGACTTTCCCTCCCAATAGATGGTTCTGCCTCTAGGAAAAAATGAGGGTGGATGGTAGCAACATTAGGAACATCGGGTGATGTCATACACAGACCCACTTTGGTAGGACCACAGACCACATCATTCAAAGATTCAGGATCTGAATCACTTTCAATAGAAATGGATTGTGTGGGTGTATCCCCTTTCAAAAACATGTGGTGGAGGGTAGAATGACTTCTCTCCATATGAAGGGGAACTTAAGGCGTAACTGGCATGGTTGGGATAGGATCTGAAACAACCAATGTTCTCAGGACCCGCTGAACTGTCTTTTCTATTACCCCATCCAGATAGAAATATTCACACATCTTTTCATCCTCTAATGATAGGTAAGTTGATGATATTATGGGAGTAATGAGAAATTCTACATTATCATCCTCCTGAATCATGGCCAACCACAATTGGAGAAGGATTACAGGGTGATATTCCCTCTTCACCAGGGTGGCGGGGAGAAATGTGATCTACGTAAGGAATCCAAACTACATATAAAACCTATAAGGAATGTAAGACTCGCAAATGGTCACCCAATCTATTCATGCAGTCAAAAATCCATATCTAAGTGCATTAATATAAGAACATTATTTAGGGGAGCCTCTCCCAGTATCAATCACTAGACCATGGGACACCACGTAAGGTGAAAAAGAGAAGTAAGAGACATTACTAGGTAATTCAATCGAACCTTCCATGCTCAAATATTTTTCACAAACAAAATCTAAGTTAAGGGAAGTTGGATGAAATCCAAAATGAGGAACTGTGGTAGTATGACGGTACTCGTAATAGGGGAAATTCTCTGCCATCTAGCCAAATAAAAATTCAAATGGACTGTTAAGACGATGAGGGGGTTTCCCTTGTATTTTCACTAACAATTTGTAGATTTGGGAAATATTATGAATGTATAGTTTAATGGGTTTTCCCTTATCCAATGCATCTTCCATCATTAATGTAAAAACCTTAATATCGGTATAAAAATCACAAGAGTGATAGATCCAATAACATAGGAGCATAGAAAAGAAACCTACCTGCCTGAGCCAAGGTGACACGTATCAGCGAATTTCATATCCCCAAGTGGTGTATTTACCAACCTCAAGGGTAGAACAGTAAAAACTACGAATGAGCCGTGATTGTTGGGTCATATGGTTTTAGTTGTGGTAAACTATCAGCTTCATCCCATTCACCTGCAATAATAGTCTTGTCCAATCCTTCAATGAGGTAAGTGAGTGGGCGTGAATGGACTAACTAAGTAGCCTCTACACCATAAACAATAATTCTTCTACCAAAGGGGATACTTTATAATAATTCTTACAGGTGTTTTCCACTTGTAAAAATTCATCATACATGTTGACAAGGATATTAAGTACCCCTATCTCATATGAATCCCATAGATGGATTCCCATCTCACCATGGGATAGGTGAAAAGTATTGGTACCCAGACACTAAAGGCTATGTAGCTATGGAAATATCTCATTAGACGAAAATATAGAGAATTGGAAGTCCCACATTTATTGATATAGATTGATAGATTTTAGTAGTGAAGAGGATTCCAAGTAGTTATGATAAACCCATAACACCCAATCCCACTCCTCAAAAAATCACCCCCTGATCGGAGGTCACATTTGGATCTCCATCTTCCATCAGGGATACCTAGAGATAACTTTATAAAATATAGATAATATTGGGAAATGGAATCCAAGATTTTACTATAAGGGAGTTGGCCACTCCGAGTCAACATATAGCCACTCAGGATAAAATCACCCTCCTGACTCGAAGAAGTAATGATTTCTCTTGCAGAAGAAATGTTTTCCCTATTATTCCCATGGGGGCTGTTCCGGAATGTGTGATCAGATTACCATGATAAATCCCTATAAATGGAGAATCATCTTGGAGCCCAAAATTATAAAGTGACCTCTAATTGGATATTGGATAGGATATTAGCTTCAGAGAAAGGATATATCATTGGATACCCCTTTGAGGAATAATGACAGCATAAAGTTTCTCTTAGATATTCTCGACCATGGCTGCCCTCCTCATGATTTCTTCTAATGAGATGAGTGGAAGATCCATTCTTTCTTGTGACAAAGAGACCCACATAAAGGGTTAGTCCAATTAAATTGATTTGGAAAAAAGGACAAGGAACACCAAATGACCAAAGAGGTCTACCCAGTGCAAGGATTCACGTACTGAATCCCGAGAACAGTATGTGGAATGCATTCTCCATAAACCGATAGTACAAAATGTCCTGTAAGAAGTTGGCCCACGAAGCATTGGCCAGCCAGTTGATCATTTCTCAAATTGAGAAATCCACATACCGAGCCTTTCTATGTGGTTTTCAAATTCCATTGTTTGGTTCACGGATTCAATATTTAGTTCATGGTCGGTATATCTGTGAAGGGTAAATAGTTTATGGAACTCAAGGCATAGTTTGCGGATGACGAATCTTCTAATGGATATGGTATGCAGAAGAAAGGAAAACCGAGAGTGCTATGTGGAGTACTTTTCAATGGGAATCTAGGTAAAAGACAAATAACTTGGCCCCCTATATATTTATGCGGTCCCCCTAATGGGTTCACCTTTCTTTCGCAAACCATTTCAGTTCTAGACCATTTTCTACATCGAAATAGCCTCATCTTCATTCCTACTAGACCCCATTCTGATGGGGGCACTTGTATGGTTCAAAAGAATCCAAAAAGGGAAATCAAATACTCCCATAAAATTGATAAAGGAAAGAGATTCATGTGGGGATGAAAATTGGAGGAAAATATTGAAGGATTCCAATTTGGAAAAGGATCCAAATTGGTCCATGCACTGATTACCAGAAAAGGTATCGTGGAGGGTGAATACTGCAAACCAGGTAGTAGGTGGAAGACCAGTGAAAGGTTGGCCTACAAAGCATTGACCAAAAAACCATGCCATTCCCAGATGAGATGAAAATAGTGAGCACTTAGAAATATTTCATTGGTGAAAATGTGATATAGAAGTAAGTCCCCACAAGATATCCCCATGGACTAAGCAGTTTTTAGACAAGACAATGTTGACAGCATCCCATGAACCACGTCGTTTGCAAAAGTTAGATGGTGATTTCTGCTACATCGAATCGCAACACCGTGAACCTCTGTTGATTGAGTCATCCCCAGGGTGAGAAATTTCCCCATGGGATTCCACAAAAGGTGTTGTGTTCCCATAGATACATCCTACTTGGAAATCTATAAAAGGACCCCATGAGGAGGCAAGGAATGGGATCAAATTTTTGGAGAACTCAGAGTCTACAGATAGAAGACTTATAAGGAAAAAAAGTCAACGATGTACGGAACCACGAACGGTTTCCAACAAGTATAAACAACATGTGAAGCATAAAAAATAAGAAAAAATAATAACATGGGTAAATTTTGAACCTAATAGGAGAACCACGATCCATACTCCCTTTGTGGATGAACTTCCTGTGAACTACAAGATTAATGCCCCCTTTTCAATCTGGCATATTGTGTAGAACATTTCTTTGCGGATGAAACCATACCTAGTGTAAAATTTCAATGAATGGAGGCCATCCATCACTGCATAACACCACGGTATGTGAAAGGTCCCTGAGGCCACATACCACCATAGTACACTAACCACACCCAGATCTTCATACCCCCACAGTGTGAGGTCTATATCCAGATCCTCACACCATTCTGGTATGCGGATGACCCTTCTATCTGTATAGAAAAAATCCATGTAGAAGTTACCTCTCCTTTCATGAATAAATGGTACATGAATTGGGTTACATTCAGACTTTCCACCTTCCAGTACCGATCATTCCCTTCCATTTCCATCAAATTCTTCAAATCTTCTCCACAAACCAGTCCATCAGCACCATGCTAAGGCCTCTTCCAAAGCCACTGGACCCATATAAATGGACCATCAGGTGCATCAGTGCATCCTTTTGTGTGTACATACCCATGGTAAGTGGAGTCCCAATGGTAATCCCCATATCAGGATGGAACTTAGGAATATTCTTAAGTATAAATTCCTATGGTAACCCTGAGTCAAACCTTAGGATACTAATGTGGATCTCCCAATTCTAGTGATCAAGGGTAATAACTTTCATTTACATTCAATGAGGGGAAGTGATAAGTTAAAGGAATTGTTCTTGCTTTCCCCTTTAATAGGAAATAATCATTCCTCCATTTTCCCAGAACCCATTAAAATGGAATCCCACTTAGACTAAGCCCCTATCCTTTCAGGATAGACCCAACAACCGTCACTTTTATTCCACAATGAAGGGCTCATTTCTTTGCATCCTCATCCACCGTCACCCCGACAGCTTCCATCGTGGGCTCCTCATTTCCCCTAAGCATAGTAGAGAAAGTGTGACTTTGTCGAATCTATCACATCCTCTTGTTTCTCATAGATAGCATGACTCATGTGGGCTTAGGGGTAATATTACATCGACCAACCAACCATGAACTACGCAAACTCTGATTCCGACCATAACTAGGATATGAAGGAAGCCTTCATCTTGGTCGGAGCTCCATATCATATCCTCTGTGAAATGAGAGATCATGTCCCCCTTAAGTGGGTATCTTCTACGTGTAATACCTAATCAAGTCAAAACTCCATCCAAACTATGAGGGGCTAGATTCCATATAAAATTAGATACTTAGGAAGCCTCTCTATGGTCCAAACCCATTACCCAGAGAACCCAAGCGTTCTCCAAGACATATTCCAAGTGGGGTAATATTCATCAAGGATACCATATCCTTCTTGGGAATCCCAAGCCTCTTTGGTATAAGCCCTACATTTGATCTTGACTATGAATCTTTCACCTAGACGTCCTTGTTGCATGACATTAAAATATATAGATGGATCCTCATTACACAACCTTAAATGGTGATGTGTCTAGTTAACAGACACCGAACTACCTGGTTTCTAATTCCTCTTAAGAGGATACATAGGAAACCCATATCATGGGTTTGATCCTGATATTGAAGCAACTTCTATCCCCCTTGGATGATGGTAAACTCCAGAGCACCTCATCTTTGGTCTTAAACTAGCATTTTCTCAGTAATTCCTAATCCATGTGTCTCCATGATTTATCTTTCAACCCATGGGTAATATGTGGACACACTATTTGAGAAGAACCCAAGGATTCAAAAACATATGAACATTTCTTGAATCTATAAGAGAGTCCTGGAGTAGGCAATAATTCTCCTCGAAAGGGTGTGATGAGCTCAACCTCCCATCCTCTCAACCAATGCAATTCTGAAGTGTCCTTGGCCAAACTGTCATCCAACGAGCACATTCCATTGGAAATAAGGACCATGAATCATGGATACTAGGTTCATTGGGTGTGTCTAGATCCAAAAATAAACCCATTAGAGACTATCTGAGTACATCGTACTCATCATAGGCTGATTTCACATATACATATCCCTGCTTTACAATCGCCCGTTGGGATCATGCAAATATGAAACCTTGAAAAAAACATAAAAAATGATACACTACCCAATCATGGGGGACCATATCTCACATTACATCAATACACTATGTGATGCGAATTGGGTACAAACAATTGGTTTTAGGGTTTTTTTGGATTTTTTGTTTTTTAGCGATTTAGGTTATTTTTAGGGTTGTCTGAGTTATTTTGGGTGTTTATATTTTTTAGGGTATTAGGGATTTTATTTTATTTTTTATAATTTTGAGGTGTTTATGGTTTTTTTTGGGGGGGTGGGGATTAAGGGTTTTGGTATATTTTAGGGTGTTTTAGGGGTTTATAAACTTTTTAGGTGTTTTTTGGGTGTTTTGATGTTTTTAGAATATTTTTGGGTTTTTAAAGTTCGAAGGGGTATAAGTGTTTTATGTGTTTTTAGGGGTCTTATTAGTTTTTATTATTTTTAGTAGATTTATGGGTTTTCTAGGTTTTTAGGGTTTTTAAGGGTTTTTAGGTTTTTAGGGGTTTTAGGGGATTTAGATTTTTTAGGGGTTTTATGGGGTTTTAGTGTTTTATACTTTTTAGTGTTTTTAGTGTATGATATTAGAACTTTTATGAGGCATGTTTATATTTTATTTTTTCATTGAACACTATTTTAATATCTTTTAGAGTTATTTTTGGTAGTAGAGAAGGTCTCAAGTGTGTCTTGGGGGTTCAATACTTGAGAAATTTTGAAAGAGAGCTTATAGTTAATGTTTCATTATTATCAAATAGTTATTTCTTACTGTGAGGAATGGGATAGAAAGGATAACAAATTTAAAACCGTGCAAGGGGTGGCATTGTAACTGTGAACTTTTGGACATATCCATTCACATGGATTTCACATGATTTTTAAAACCATGTTGGTATCCCAAAAAACCATGTGACCTGGTTTCCTAATGGATAAAGGGTATTGCATGGTTGGAATATAGTTTTTAAAACAATATGTCCAAACCATGTGACTCATTAAAAATGTATATTTTATGATATTTAACTCTCGATAATTATATGAATTCACACATTTTTCTTCTTTATTTCCCTCTAATAATCCTGCAATGTGAACCAAAATATCCCTGCTCTTCCAAGAGTGTTTCTCCTTCTATTCTATGGCGTTTAAGGTTTCATTTATTATAATTCAAATAACCAGGTAAGTATATAGGATTGTTTTATTCTATTTTATATATAAGGCACTACTTGGTTTCTCATTTTTCCCTTAAAGCGTGTGATCGGGTTAGGAATCACTATTTCCGAATAGTTTCTAACAGATTTGTTTATGGAACTAGAAACACCCAATGGTTCTATATCCAAAGGGGCCTTCTTTCCAAAGGTAGGCTATCATTAAGGATTTTAACCCACAATTGTTAACAACTTTCATTGGTTGATAGGATTTTAGGCCGGGTTCATCACACCCTTTTGATGGAATTATTTCATACTCCGTGTCTCTCTTATAGATTTAAGATATGTACAAGAATTCTTATTAATTTACCAAGTTTAATGTAGGTTTACCTTGAAATTTTCAATCAATTATTAGTATGTGTTGAATTTAGAGTCATCTATATGTATTTGAGGTTATTTATCAATGGATATATCTATGTGTATCAAAGTTCTCTATTGATGGTATCCTATTTTATAATACTTAGAGATTCTTTTGTCGTTATCATGATGATGCTGGTTTTTAAGCCACTATGTGGGCCACTCTTAAATTTTATGGTCATCTAGGTAGATGAATGTAACTCTAGAATATATCTTCATCCAAGGATATGGAAATTTACTCTGGATTTTATTTTCATCCTAGTAGACATACTTAACTCTAGGGTTTATCATCATCTAGGGAGACCGAAGTTGTTTTGATGTTGGGATCGAACCCAGAGGTGGGCTTCACACATATACTTGTAAATGGAATCAAAACCCACATAGTTCAGTGCCTCTTAATGGGAAACATCATACCTTTTAAGGTCATGTGATAAAGACCCAACCATACAGTTTAATTTCATGTGGTAAGGACATTTATTTGAAAGGTTCCTAGTCAAATCTTGTTGTGGGACTTATGCCTATACATCCCAAGGAACATGGAAGGAATATGAGCTCCCAAGTTGAATTAGAACCTACAAGGGATATGAATTGAAGAGAATAGGGTTGATTTGGAATGTTGGGGTTGAACTTCAGTGAGGCATCCTATGTATCCAATTTGGATGGGAATCAAATCCCACATAGTTTGGTAATTGTCACAGAGGAGTATGGACCTCTGAGAGAAATTGGTAGGGGATTAATCCTAAAGATTATTACCTTATAACGGGGTCCATGAGAGATTTATTAACTCATGGAGATTTAGTGTGGTTTTAATTCAAGGCTTACTCTTAAGGAAGATACCTAGATTAAGGGAATTACGGTTGGACTTCTGATGAGGATGTCCATTGGGAACAAGCCTTAGGCGAAGGCTTCCTACGTATCCTAGTTATGGTGGGAATTAGAGTTCATATAGTTCATTCCATCATGTATATTGTGTGGATGTTTTGATCATTACAAAAATTTAATCCCACATGAGTCATGCTCAGTGTGAGAAACAAAAGGATGTGAAAGATTAAACAAACCACACTAACTTTTCCTCCTATAATGGAATAGGAAAGGGTTATAGCGGAAGTGGCTAAAGTTACAGAACATCCCTCTATTCTCTATAAATTGGAAACAGGTAGAACGTAAGGAATGAGTGATGGTGAAATACGTGGAGAGGATTAAGAATGAAAACTCCTATATGAAATGGTAGGGGATTAATTTATGATTAGTTCCCTAAAATGGGACCCTTAGGGGGTATGGAGACTTATCCTTTATCTAAAAAGAAAAGTAAGTGTGATCCTTACCCTCCCTACCAGGGGTCAAAGGCTTCGAGTCTTATAGATTATAAGGGGAGGATAGAGTTTTATTCCCAGAATCTATGACTAGGAACTTTCCAACACTTTCCATAGGGTAAGGGTCCATGTGACCATTAATATAAAAATCTACAGATTTCCCGAGGATCCAAAACCTTTTGTAGGACAAGTGTGGTAATTTTTTGACTGTATAAATACAAATCGAAATGGGAGATAGGTTGGTGTTTCTTTCCCTATGATTTGATAAATAAGGAGGTCTTGGGGGATGTTTCAATATGGTGTCTTTCAAGAAAGAGGTATATGGATGAAAAGACCTTGCCATGTGTATCTTTGAGAGAATCCTAATGGATGGATCATGCAGGCAAAAATGTAGGGTGGACATCAAGGAACAACACTCAAGTAAGTAAAGTGCATGTATGGGGTAATCAAGTAGGCTTGGGTGAATTGATTTCATCATAAGTGATGAATGACCAGGATTAGTAGATTTGTAAAATACATGGATCAACCTTCAAGAGTGTTCATAGGTATTCCCAGAAGTGGGGGCATATTATCATGTTTTAGTAATGGGGGGTGTTCTAGTTTTCATTAGTTTGGTGGGTTAGGTGATTGAATCACAAGAGTGTTGTTAATTGTAACACTTGAAGAACCTAAGTCTCATTAACCCCATTTAATTCCCTCACATTAGGTGTTAAGGAACTACCTTGTAGGTTTTTGATGACTTGGGTGAAGCACTAGGATTTCCAGAGCAGCAATCGGACTTTATGAAAATTAGTCATAAAAAATAGAGAACCCAAGAATCAATTTAATGTAAAATATGGTACCCTGAGTGATGGTGAATTGGGCGCAACTGATGAGGTGGAATGCAAGTGGTTAGTTCTTCCAGTGATTTGGGCTACCTTGAGCAAAATCAAATTTGATCCTTTGAAAATATTGAAATTATCCATATATTTTATCCTCATTTTTATAAATCATTTCCCTTTATCACTTTTTCATCCATGTGATGGAATATAGTGTCAATAAAATCTCTTACCAGGATTGGATCTGAATGAAACTATGGTCTAATTTTGAGGTAAAATGGGAGGAAAAAAGGAAATGGGTTGTACAAGTTCTTAGTTTTCACGCAAGATGGAGGTGTGCAAGTAAGAATCCTCGTATATATATAGGGGCTTCACTTCAGAGAAAATCACAAATGTTTTGAAAAACTAATCTATCCATGGACAAGTCTAAAATGCCGACATTTGTTTTTTCTGAATATTTTCTTGTTAGTGAATGTACATTAGGTATGATACTTGGGCACCCAACGTTGATTTACATACTTGCGTGCCATAGTTTCACTTGAGTGCCTTATTTCTATCTTCAAATTTTCCTTATTTTCAAAAAAAATTCAAAATAAACCTACTCTGAATTTAATTTGACATTTCATTGATAGTTAAAATGTGTCTCTAGAGAATGGAAACAACTAATTAATTATCTAGTAAGAGGATTGAAGACATGATGAAGTTCATAGGGCACGATTACTATGACGTCTATAAAACCACCCTTCCTAGTCTGGCAGAGTGTCTGAAAAAATATCATCACGGTTTTCCAAAGATTAATTATCATCCAATTTATGGTTATGGACATCTGGGAAAACTCCACATTCCAAAACTGAAGAATTATCTCCCAATATCATGTTTGAAAGACTATAAGAACTTTTCATCTATAAATATTTCTTGTTCAGGAACATATATAATTGGTGGAAAGGGCATCCGAAGCCTGTGTTATGCATCATATCCTATGTTTTCTATATCTGAAATTAAAAATAGTTGAACTTAATACATGCTTATATTCATCCATCTTCCTATATTCTTAGATAGATCACTCAAAGGTCTAGAATAAAAGTTTAGACTTTCACCCAGGAGGGGGTGTTAAGCCCACATGGATGTGGGCGTATTGGGTGCGCAAAATGGGTCCAGAGTTTAAAGATTATCTAAAAGGCTCTGTAATTTATGAATCCATGTGGGTAGGGAAAACCTATGTATATTGGAATGATGATTTCTTACTAGATCTAGAGAGTCTATGGATTCCAGAGATGAATTCTGTCCATTTGATGCATGGAGAAGTGGGCATCAGCTTGTGGGATGGTTATAACATCTATGAAGCTCCAATCTTCACAGATATGTATGATGAATTTATTCCTCCAAAGGAAACATGGAATGATGCTGGAAAGACACCATCCTTAGTACATGAGCTACTAAATATTTATTAGAAGATCAAGAATGAAAATCCCCATGCAATAGGTGATATTCATCCAAAGGAGTGGATGGAAATATTCCTGATGAAGATGGAGGAGAAAGGTCCCACCTACATGCATCCAATAAGATGTACCAAGGTGGAAAATAGAGGTGCACCTAAAACATTATAGGAAACACTAGATATAAGAGTGTTTAAAACATGGTAATATGAATTCAACTCTTAAATTTCTGCGAAGATGTGTCCTGTAGGTTTCTTGTTCTTGTGGATTAGTGTATATTTGTGGTGTATCTGATATTCCTATGGAAATGTAAGTCCTGTAACTTTTGATATAGTGGCCAAGATGGTAGGGGGAATGGTTGGTTGGATACCCCTATTCTATAAAAGACCCATAGGACCGTATTGTATATCCTAGGAGGGAAGGATCCTTTATGAATAGTAGGAACATTTCGTGTTTTTCGGGGATGGATCGCAACTCACTTCAGAACCTATGATATGCAGAGTGGGATCTAGGTCCTAGGGAGTTTATTGTGACAATTTTTTCAAGATTTATCTAGTATTCCAACCCTATACTTGACACCTATTTACATTAAGACAAGGTTGATTACATTCAAGGAATTTCACTTATTTCCTTACAAGAATCTACCTACGATATGATTGGTTGATGATGGGACAACCAATTTAGAGATGAGGGTATTTCTACTAGATTTTAGGGATGGTGTTTTGGCCACCTGGATTGACGGTGAAATCATATGTGAGGCATATTCTCTTTATATATTTTCACACCAATTCAAATTACTGAAACAAATATCTATATCCCCTCTAGTGCACGTTAGACCATAACAACATCTGATTGTGCCTTAATAATTATGGTTTCCAACAGCCATGTAGAAGACAGGGGAAGTGTTTAATCTTCCTAAAGTTGATGCAGAGAGAAGATTGAATATTTTTTATACAAAATCATGTATTGAATTATATACTGAAGGTTTGCTAAACAATTTCATTCCTTAGGTCGGAGTAAAGAGAGGGATTTGTTAGGAATCCTCTCATTTAGAAGGTACTTACTCACCTTTAGAAGATGATTCCTCAGAGTTGGAGGGTGAGGATGGAGATGATCCTATATCACTAAAGATTCCACATGAAAGATAGAATCCTCTCACTAAAATAAATTAGGGTACACTAGAATCATAGATTAATGTTTCACCTAGGCGGTCCAGTCGTCATCTCCTAGAAGAGATTCATGTTCCTTTTTCTCATCCACCATCTGTGACGGCATGGATTGGGAATCTCGTCAGGTCTAAGGTTGCAAGATCATCTTCATAGAAAGCCGAAATGTATTATATATGACCAATGGTGGTTCAATCAGGGCGTAATTTGTTTTGATATGCTAAAACTATGTGAGAGCTTGTACATGAGGGGTCGCGTATTCTAGGAATATGAGATCTTCAATCCTCATCTGATGCGTACTTTGAGATTAATCCTGATGATGTGATAATTCATATTTTTGATTTTTAGATTCTTATGTATGAAACTAAAAGTTCAATCCCCACCAAAAAATGATTAATGGATATGATAGATCATGGCGCCTCTAAAAGGATAGACCCTTTATCTCTTGAGGCATGTTGCGATTTTGTCGATCCTAAAGATGTAAGTTTCTTTATTCTCATATTATTTTTTTATTTTACATTTAAATTTAGTCAAATCAATATTACTCAAGGGAAATACCATAATAAATTAAAATTGGCTAAGGGAAAATCAACTGCAATTATATCACCATGGTATAGCCCTAGGGGTACCATTATTGGGGTTTCTGAGTCACCCTGTGAATCAGGAGAGATATCTCCAAGACAACAGGACATGGAGGATTAGATTTTGGGATTCTTGTGGTTTCCATTACTTATTTTTGGATAGAGTGTTTCTAGTCCCCAAAAGAATTAAAATAATCAGATGCACCGAAGTAAGAATGTTGCGGCTAAACGCTTTATCAGCAGCGGTAAGTACTTATGTTAGTATTAATTTCAACTTCATCCATAGAAAGTGATTAAACACCTTGTAATTGTGAGATATTCTTATGTTTATTACCCTAGTTATGTTACAAATGAGCCTTTGGAAACCACAGAGGGAACTTCTGATCCAGTGCAGATTCCTACCAATGAAATGGTTCCTTTGACTGAAGAAGCATCTTGGAAAGGGAAAATAATATCTGCTCTCAGCACTACTCCTATCCTGGCTACTATGAGAGAGGAGGAATCTAGTATGTTAGAAGTGCTCCATAAGAATCTATGTGTAATTATTAATGGCTTCCATTTTTATAATATTGCAGGTTTTTCACATGCATTGGAAAATCCTCGGATGACTAATGCTGACCCGGTGAATGTCACTAAGGATGTTGTTTGGGGTCTAAAGTCATTGAAGGAGGGTCAAGAATCAAACACTCCAAGCGATCCGATAAGTGATACTAACATGGGTATTGGGATATCATTAGAAGCTAAGATGAATCATGGAATTTCATTTAAAGAAGTATTAGAAAATTTTTACATTCCTACCAATCAAGAAGAATTTTAAGATCCTTATATAGAACCAAATGGACATGAGTTTTTATTTTCCATCCAATAAATATTCTTATGAATTATTTCAGAACCATAATTGGTTGGAATGTATAGCTTCAACTACATAAGCTCCAACAATGATGGTTCATGGAATAGATGTTAATATTACTGTCAATCCCACTCTTGAGGAGGAGCAGTCTTAGGTGAACCTAGAAATAGAACATCTTCCTAAGGTTCAACTAGAGAATCCTTATCAAGTTCAAGAATGTACTCCTCACTAATAGGTTGCAACAAAAACTATTGAGGCTGGGAATGTTGGGGAGGAGTCTTCTCAGGCTACAGACCAATTGTGAGGTAAGGGTTACCAACCATTATGATTATGCCCAGTCTTTTCATTACTTTAATGATAACCATGACTTTGATTATCATATATAATTATTAGCTTCTATGGATAGGTTTGAAATCAAAGATTCTATATCAGCTTGACCATCATCGGGAGGCCAACCAGCCACTATCCAGGAATGAGCAGAACAAGGCACTTCTTTAAGTGCATTAATCTCAGAGTAAATCCCTCTTTATTATAGTGATTCTGAATCGAATACTGAGTTACAAAACTCTATTTTCCTTGAACATCATGAATCTTGGGGAGATATATGGAATACTATCTTTGAATTATCCTTCAAGGAACGTCCTTCATGAATTCCAAGTCTCTCATTATTATTTAACATGTTAGGATTCTGAGGTTTTGATTACCGTGTAATCCATACTTCTTTAAAAGAGACCGGTCGAAGGTGGGAGAAAGAGAAAAACATTGGAAGGATAAAATAAAATCCAAGATTCTTTCTAACATTTATGATTTTCAAGCATCATTATTTCAAGATGAGGCCATCCATACTGCAATGTTAGCAACATTCAAAAAGAAAGCTAAAGAGAAGACTCCTCAAGTGTTGTGCCTTCAATAAGAAATGGACAATACTAAAAAGGAACTTTAACAACTTCATTACTAGATAGAAGAAGCCCAAAAATAAGGTGTAAAATCCATTACATAAATAAAGGAATTTATTCTTCAGGATAAGTATTTTGAGGTTGGTTGGCAGATCAAACTTCAATAGGCAGCTGATGGGGATCAGGAGGCCATTTGACAAATGAAAATATATATCGATGGCCTCTTGTGATTTATAACAGAGGGACTCCAATTTGTGCATGTTCTTCTGGGGACTTTTTGTTTTATCATAAAAGAAATGAAACTTTTTTCTAATTTTCTATGTCTTCAACCTTCTTTTTTTTAAATTGTATTATGGAAACTGATTTCCATAACATGACATTTTTATACTAGATAATCATAATTACAATGATAAGGATGGAATGTACTCTAATTTTTACCTAAGAAATTGGGCCTAACAAACATAGTTTGACTTTTTATAGGGTCATATGGGAAACCCTATAAACTATGTGTCTTTTGTGATATTGCCCTAATTTTTTCTTAAGTCCAATATAGAGTGGACTTAGAAGGTGATAATATATATTTTTATTAAGCTTCCATTTTTTTCAAATAAGTTTTTTCTTTTAACTTTTTGTCACTCAATATTACCTAGACCTTACGAAGTTTAGGTATAACGAGCTAAGACAAGACTTTTTCCTAGAGTTTCATTTGCGGGTTTTCAACATGTTGAGTGCTATGTCACTTTTTATAGGTAGTATAAAGTCTTTAATGTTGTACTAGTAAGGAAAGTAGTTTAGGTCGAACATCATTGACCAAGAATTTTAAGATTTAAACCCAAACAACACCTGGTGTCTAGGAAGGTCCTGATATTCTTCAGATACTTCCATAGAGAATATTGAGTCATGATTTTTTTATGGTAACGAAATCTAAAACATGAAATATAATAATAGAGGATGTCTCACATGATAATGAAGTTAAATCCAATTGAAAAATCTATTACGGGGTCTAATTTATATAATGCCAACTACGGAATGTACAACATAGTGAAGTAGTGGTATCCTTAGGCTAACAAGACCGTTGTGTGGAAAACTTTTTCAAGGCCACTAAGGAACACACTACATAGTTAGGTAAAGGAGTTCCTAGGAATTTTTATATTCTACTGCTGATAAACATAGGGGTTTAAGATTTAGATTTCTCAAGACCACAATGGGTGGATTTTCTAAGTAACTGCGTCTAAAAATAAAGGGGTCTATCTATGCTGATATAGGCCATGAATTAGTAACAACTCCTATATTAATTTATTGTATAAATGAGGGTATATGTTTCATAAATATGTTTCTAATATTTTTCTATACTGTTTAACATCATGCAACAAGGACATTATGTTATGCAGTTTCAAGTCATGCTGAAAGGACATTAAGGGTTTTTTGATAATATGCTATAAAGTTTAAATTCTTGAAATAGGGAAATTATGTGGTTGTGTAGTTTAATGTCATGCATTAAGGACATTATGTGGCTGTAATTTATAGTCTTTATCTTTGAAAAAAGATTTGGTGGTTTTCCAATTATTTCTAATTTTTCTAGAAATGTCTTACCATATTCAGGTATGGAATGAGAGAATTGTAATTTGTGATTTTGGGTTTTCCAAATCTTGAAGAATGACATGATAAAATGTATAATGGAATTTAGAGGTGGTCTCTTACAAGAACTAAGTAACCACTGCTTGATGAACCTGTTATGGAGGTTTTATTATGCAGGGCTAACTAGGGAATGTGTTGCATATCTAAATATTTGAATCATTAGGTTTAAAGGCTTGTCATGTAGGAAAATTTTATGTAAGGACAACTGGGGCACATACTACATAGTCAGGTGAAGGGTCTCTCATGAATTCTAACATTATATTTTCTAAAATCTGATGAATGTTTATAGTGATTTGGATCTTCCTAGGTACAAAGTCTGGTTTATGTAGAAAAGTACTTGAATACATAAGGGTAATTTTCAATTGTGATTTCCAAATAATCATAGAAATAGTATCTCTATGATGGTCTTACCCAAACGTAGGATGTATGGTACATGTAGTGGGTCATGTGACTAGGACCATAATATTATGGAAACAATGGATGATTATGTGGCCGAATAGCCCAAGATCATTCCAATATTCTTTGAACATACATAGAAGGAAAAATTAAACCATGTACTTGGTTAATTTCATGTCAGAATAAAGGATATGAGACAAATACACAAAAGATGACTTCTTCAAATTACAGGTTCATATATACCATCATTAAATAATAATGGGACAAAAGAGGATAATCATAAGAATGAAGTAACCACTATTTGAAAAACCTATTATGGGGGATGTATTATGTAGGTCCAACTAGGGAATGTGATGCATAGCCAAATAATTGGCATCCTTAGGTAGGCATTCCCATTATGTAGGTTAATTTTATACAAGGATAACTGGGGAATGTACTACATATTCAGGCTAAAATGTCTCTCAGGTATCAGACATTATGTCACTAGAAACTAAAGGAAGATTATGAAGATCCGAAATTATTTCAATATTAGCATTATTATGTGTGAAATGGGCATTGTCCAATGCATAAAGAAAGTGTTTGAACTGATATTGTCCATGAATTTAGAGTCCCTTACATAGATCTGACTCATATGTATAAAAGGAGTTATCTATTGTCTCCTTGATGGGTTCTTTGAGGAGAAGGAAGAAAATAAAATATCATGTATTGGTTTTGATCATATTAAAGAGGGAGGGAATTTTCATTTATCCCATGAATGGAACTAGGATATGAGGCCTAGTTTTTACTACACATCTCAAATGGTATGAGAATAAATCCATATGCAGTTCTCTAAATACCGTGTAGTTTAATGTCATGCGGTAAGGACAATGAATTACCCAATGTGAAGGGAAAGGGTGGATCCATGAAGTTTTATGTAATGTGGTATGGAAAATAGCCATGCCGTTTATATTTTTGTGGTAAGGAATCAGGTGTCTTGAAATGAAATTTCAAAAGAAAATGTGGTGGAGCTAGGGCATAGGGTCCAAGTATCACTATGTATCTTATCGGATCAAGAATCAAGCTGCACGTAGTTATAATATATACCTGTTCACAAGTAAAATTAATATTTTTATTGGAATTTCTCGTGTATATTTCACTCATACAAGAGAGAGTATAGTCTTTTTTCATTTTATGTGGTTAGGCCTGAGATTGAAAATCTAGACGTCACTATGTTTCTCACAGGGGTGATAATCAAGTCACACATAGTTCTTGAATGAATGTACATGAATTTTATCATCATTTGGGGAGGACATATAGTTTTCCTTTTAAGGTTTTATAGATAGCACCATTGATATCCCCAATAGGAATTGAGACACTTTATTTTTGTAGAATTTTTTTAACCCAATTTCTAAGCCCACCTGAGATGTTATCGATGTGAGAAATAAGAAGCAGGGAAGGTTTCTTCTATAACACAAAGGTAACACAAGTAAAGGATAGGGGTATGATGATTAAATGGTGTCTAAGAAAAAGTTATAGGACCCATGAATCAATACATATCTTGTTGTAGAAAGAATCAATTTTTACATAGTTATTAAATATTTTCCCCATATCAATCGGGTTTTAATGTGGGGAAAACGAATTTTTATAATTTCTAGGTGGATGGTTAGGCCTGAAGTAAAAATTCTAGGAATCACCATGTATCTCATTGTAAAAATAATCCAATCACAAGTGCAAGATGAAATCCCTACATAGATCTGACTCATGAATGTTGAAAAAGAGTGGGTTTCTCTTCTAAAATCATGGTTTGGCCTAGGTTTGGAGATCCGAGCATCACTACGTATCTCATTGGGATGAGAATCATGCCATACGTAGTTACTGAAATATGTCATATGCTAGTTTGATTTATACACATAGGGAAATGGGAATTTTATTTTATTTGTGGCTAGAACCGTGATAGAATATCTGGGAATCACTATGTATCTCATTGAAATGATAATCAAGCCACATGTAGTTCTTGGAGATGATTCCCCAAACCAACTAATTTTTGTTGAGTGGAAGGGGGTTTTTTTATCATAGTTGGGACTAATATTGGAGATTGGATGTCTCAATGTATCTCATTGGATTGAGAATCAAGCCATACATAGTTCTTTCCTGGTATTTTATCATCATGTGGCAAGGACATTGGTGATTTCACGTGAAAGAAACATTGCGGCTGGACTATGGGATAAGATACAGGTGTCATTATGAATCTTAATAGGGTAATAAATCAGGCCACACATAGTTATTGATAGGTTCCCAATGTATATCTAATTCATACAAAGGACATAAAGGGGATTAATGATTAGTCACAGCTGGATTCAAGATTAGAGATCTGGTGGTCACTATGTATCGTGATGAGGCAAGAATAAATACACACGTAGTTCTTGAAGGTGCTTTCTATGCAGGTTTGATTTGTATACACATGGGGTGAAGGTAATTTTTTAACATTTTTGATAGACCTAGGATTAGAGATTCATACATCATTATGTATCTTATTGATAGAATAATCAAGACACATGTAGTTATTGAAGGTGGTTCCCCACAACAATTGAATGTTGATGTGAAAAACAAGGGTATTAATACTTTCCAGAATAATGGTTGGGCACAAAATACAAGATGGAATAAGAATCAAGCCATATTTTCTGAAAGTGTTCCTAGTATATAATTAACTCATATACAAGGAAAGGGGAAATTTTTTTATGGTTTTATATGGGTCTAAGATAGGAGATCTGGGTGTCACTATGTATCTAATTGGAATGATAATCAAGCCACACCTAGTTATTAAAAATGGGTCACTATACGGATCTGATTTAAACATAGAGAGAAATGGGGATCATGTGACACTAATGTGTGTCAATGATGTGAGTAATGATTATGCATAAAATATACTCAACTTTTAATGGAATACATGTAATTTCAATTTGGGAGATCATGGGATATTTATTAATATAAAATAAAGAAGATGTTAATCATACAATTTAATGTCGTGTGGTGAGGAAAATGGTGTTTTGTAGTTTCAGGTGATGCGACGAGGACCTCATGTCATGAAATTTAACATCATGTGATAAGGATGAATATGTTGAGTAATTTAACATCATATATCAGATATTTATATGGTGATATGCAGTTTAACTTCATGTAGCTAGGCCATTGGTTGTTATGCAGTTTAACATCATGAATCCAGGACGTACTCTTTGTGATTACACAATGTATTTATTCAAGATCCTTACATTGGATTCAGTTTTAGGGAATTATACATCAATTGAGATTAAGGAATAAGATCTATTAGAATAGTCCTTATGTATGGAATAAGGTCATTCTCACATTGTAGTGAAATTTATGCAATCATGCATCATCTAAGACCAAAAGTATCCAACCCTTTGGATTTGATCAGAAATCCTATGCCCAGAATGGTCGGAACCACAATCTCCTACATGTACTTCTTTCATGATAGTTGTGGTTTTTTCCCCATCAATTCATCTGAAAAGAATTCCATTGAAGCCTCATCTATATAGGACCTTCAGCTGATCTCAACCATCATAAAGAGTGAAATTAACTTCTCATCACCGGATCTTCACTATTTCAACTCTATTCGATATAAGTATCCCATTTTGGAGATATTCTATTATGGGTTTCATTCATCCTTGGGTATGAGCATATGGCATGGAAATGGGATGGATTTCATTGATTTCATCTATTTTGATTTTAAAAAAAATGTAAAACCACTCAACGATTAGCAAATCTAATGATAGTAACATCCTGATTTGGACCTGATAGGGCTAGATATGCATTTTTCAATGAACAATCTTGGGGATTTTGTGACCATAGAACATAAGACAATGTTGGTTCTGAGGAAAATTATTCCATTAACCCTTGAACATAATCACATAAGGGGATTAGTTCTAATTTTCTAATGGAGTAATCCCAATTAATTTTTTTGATTACAAATTCTAAATCACCCTTCACCTCTAGGTGATCCACTTGTACATGGAGTGATAATTCTAGACCTGTAATGAGAGCCTGATACTCTACCTCATTATCGATACCACCTTCTAATAATAGAAAGGGGTAAGAAAATAATTCCTTCTCTAGGGAGACAAGCACAATCCCTTATCCAACATTGTTGATGTTAGGTTCTTCCATTCCCTTTTCCATTGGAACTCTTGAAGAAACATCAATGTACATTTACCATATTTGAGAACTATATATAATTAAGAATATTTATCCATTAGGAAGTTTAGTATTCAATGATTTTTCTTCCAAATATGGTTGTTCAGCAAGGAAGTCTGCTAAGGCATGTCCTTTTAATACTTTCTAAGGTACAAACTGTATATCAAATTATTTCAGAACAACTACCCATTGTTCCAGATGTCCTATAAGCATCAGAAGACTGAGGAAAATTTTGAGTAGGATATTGCGAGATAACATGTGGTCCTTAGGATGTTGTAGATAATACCTTAGTTTCTGAACTGTAAAAATCAATGCTAAACAGCTCTTCCCAATATATGAATACCAGGTCTTTGCATCGATTGTGGTTTAACAGAGATAGTAAATGTTGTTTTCTTTCCTAGAATTGTTCTTCAATGCAAGGAAGGAACCTAATTATTACTCCAATGATATCACATTATGAATGAGATTATTTACTTCAACATGTAGAATCAATATAGGTGGTATCAAGAGGTATTTCTTGAGGGTATCAAATACTTTTTGTCAGTCATTGATCCATTGATATGTGACCCCTTTCTTCATCAATTTGGTGATGGGAAAACAATTTCCTGTCATATTTTCTATGAAAATATGGATGTAGGAAAAGTTTCATTGATGTCCTCTAAACTCATTCAAGTTTTGAGGAGGTGACATCCCAGGTATAGCTTTAGTATTCTCAGTATCAACTTTGATTCCAAGATGGAATACACTGAAACCGTTAAAATTTCTTAAGGCTACCCCAAAAGGACATTTCTAGATGTATATCTTAAAAATATACTATCAAAGCTTGTTGAATATGGTACCTATATCATTTAGGTGATCAAAAAATTGTTTGGATTTAACAACTAGATCATCAACATATAATTTAATGAATTTCTCCAAGAAGGGTTTCAAGATGCGGTGCATTGCACGTTGATATGTCGCACCAGCATTCTTCAAACCAAAGGGAATTAACCGATAGAAAAATATTCCATGAGGGGATCTGAAGGTTATATATTAATCATATTCTAGGGCCATATGGATTTTTTTAAACCCATATTATCCATCCTAGAAAAGAGAGCTTCATATCCAGTTGTTGCATCAATCAAGAGTTCTGTGATTGGAACTGAGAAGTATTTTTTGGGACAATGCAGGTTGAGATCGTTGAAATCAATGAAGACTCGGATATTCCCATTATTTTTTTAACTGGGACAATATTGTCTAACCAATTTGGATATTTCACTTCTTGGATGAAATCGGATTTGATAATCTTGCCGACTATAGCCTCACTCTTGGAGGCATAAGTCATGTGTGTTTTTCTTGCTTCTTGGTTATATCCCCGATGATATTCTAGTAAGCCCAAATGATGGGTGGCCACCTTGGGATCAAGACCTTGCATATATGTGTAATTCAAAGAAAAAAATCCTAGTTATTCTTCTGAAAGGCGATATACAACTCTTTCTCTTCATAAGTCATGGTTGAACTAATCAGAGTGGGTCGTGGATCTTCCTATGTATCTAGATTTAGTTATGTGATTTTATCCATAGTGGTGGAGAATACTTTCTCAAATTTTGGAGGGGTGTCCCTAATATCATCTTCTTCTTCTTCACCACATGTTACATCTTCTATATCTGCTTTAAGGATAGTTGATGAAACAATATTTTTAAATCTAGGGGAGGAATAAGTATTTGGACATCTTGAAGAGGGGGTAACCATCTCTAGCCCTACTCATGATGAAGGGTTTATTGAAATTATGAAGGTAAGGTGATGGGATATGAATCAAAATACCTATATTTTTTCATGAGTGAAATAACTTCTTCTATCCTGGATGATGAAGTATAAACTTGTTAATGTTTGGTGTTTGGAATGAAGACATCTCCATTTAGGATTCCATCATTGTTTTGTGAATCAATTATTTCTTCTATGATGTTAGGATCAATTTCCACAACTAATATTATGGAATCCATCAGACAAGTTCTAGGATTTGTTCAACCCTTTCAATTTGATTAATGGAAGAACATAATCTATACTGAGATTATTGAATGTGTTAGTTGGGATCATTTTTAGACTATTTTGAGCATTGATTCTTGTTATTTCCATTGCCATGGAATATTTTCCGTTTGTGTGATAGATCTATGAATCAACATAATAATATTCACGTGATTTGAATGAGGACTTATCACCATGAAATGTCCCAATTTTACCATTAAACCAATACGTGAGACTTTATTAGTATGATGAAGGAATGGTTACACGTTGATGTAGCCAATGCCTTCCCAGAATAATGTTGAAAGCTATATCCTACTGGACAACCATGAAATCTGAATCAGATACAAGATCCACAAACTGAGTTTTAAGTGTAATTTCTCCTAGAGGTTATTGTTCATTATTTTCATAAACTTGCAACATCAGATTGTAGGGGGACAAGTAAAATTTATTGATACCTAAATGATGAAGCTTATGGATGAGAATGAGGTTCAATCCTAAGCCATTATAAATGAAGGCTCGTCAGATGTCAATATTGTTAACCATGTCAGATAAATACAAGGGATTAACGTGTCCATGTAAAACATAATATTCATCTTGATCAATGAAATATATGACTGCACAACATTCTGTACTATCATTTTCTATATTTTAAACCTCACCTACAGAAACCTCAGTTTCAAACTCTTGAGACTTTACCATACCTCAATAAGTGCTTCACGAAAATATTTTGATAAATTCATGGCATCCAAGATTGATAACTTGGTTAGTAAATGGGCCAATTTCTTCAAAACATCATTATTCTGGTCCGAAGGTCTGTGTTTTTTAGCATGGGGCTGTAGTTTTTTAAGTTCCTTATAAGTTGATTCTCCTCATGTAGATGGACCATTTTTGGGGGTAAAAGTTAGAAATGATTCTTATCTTGGAAGGTTAGGTTGGATAGGTCTTCTCACCAGCAGAGAAAGTGGTGGTATATACTCTAATAATTCTTCCAGGATGGTCATGTTGGGACTAACCCAATCATGTGTGGGAGAATTCCCTTGTTCTTGTTGATCCAGCTGAAGGGATATCACATGAGTTTATGTTTCATAAATAGTTGGAGTAGGGGTTTAATTGAAATACTGGGTACTAGCATACCCATGTCTTCCCTTGCATCCTCGACCATAACGACCTCTTCCCAAAGTTCCCCAATCATGTATAGGGAATTCAGGTTCATAATCAGAATCATCATTTTCATAGGTATCCATTAAGTGAATAATGTTAACATAACCAAAGATCAAATCCTCCTCTGATAAAGATTTTGCCTGATAGACTGATTCTTGATTGTATATTTCGTGGGGCAGTGCCCGTGCTTTCGAGACAGTTGGCGTGGAATCTTACAAATTAAAGGAAAAATTTGTCCTTCACATGATTTCATCTTATTTTAACTTCCATTTATCCTTTTAACCATGTATCTTTTTTTAGGATTGGATTTTGGAGCACTGATGTTTTTGTTAATACAATTCATTTAAAGTGAAGTGGTCAGAGGAATGGTCAGTTTTTTCAATTGTGTTCATAGAATGGCATGGGTTATATTGATTATTTTCTTGACCATCTAGTCATAAAACTTCTTCTCATTATTTCTTTTGACTTATTTCCACTTGCCTTCTTCCTCTATTTTTGTAGAAACAATACATGCTACACAGGCCAATGAATTATTCAGCTTCACCTACCCAGATTCCACTATCTCTTGTAAAAGGTATTTAAAAACAAAACACTCCTAGATGGGGTGCCCAAAAATTTTATGAAAGGGGAAATAATTTGTGAGATCTTCATCTCCTTCTTTATTTGGCTTCTTGGGACTTGATAACTTGGCTAAATTGTTTTCCAAAGATGAGATTAATTAGTTGGGGACTTTTTCATTTTGAAAAGAATAGACCTTGTTTTTAAACTCCTCAAACTATTTGCGCCTTTGATCTCTTGGATCATCTAGATGAGGCAGTCATTGCTTATAATGCTCATGAGGTGGATCCCTATGGTATGATGAGGTATTTGAAATAGAACTAGGCACATGTGCTTTCTTGACTATAACCACAGAAGCCTCTGCTTTTCTTATTTTCCTTCCCAAATTTGATGGGGTTACTCAAGATTTTTCTCAAATATCTATTATATATTTTTATACCTTTTTATAAATCGATGCCAAATCTAAAAACCCTCTTGTGTATTTAATATGTATTAATGGTGTGTGTAACCCATCAATGATATTTTTAATATAAATGGGAAACAATTATTCTTTAGGGGGTGGTATATTGACGGAGTATGTTAACCCTTTCCACTAAGAAATGAAATATGAAACTCTTTCATTTACCATTTGTTTTCAGTTCATAAAATCAAAGATTTTTTTCTTCTATATCATTGATCTGAATTTAAAAAGGAATTTATGGCAACATTCTTCCCATCTAGTAATCGACCGAGAATACAAACATTTATACTATAAAAATTCGTCCCCAACAGCGATTGCACAAAACATATGATATTTACTGCTTCTTGTTGTTGAGCGGTCCCCATAATAGGATCATAGTGAAAAAAGAAATTACTTAAGTGTTGTTCTAGATCTCCTGAACCATTAAAGATTTGAAATGTGGTATTCACATTGTTTTGTGGGGGGGGGGGGATCATATCTACCCATTCGGGGTAGGCCTTATTTTCTGGTTGTATCGGTGCATGTAATCCTTCCATAGCTTCCAATAAAGTCATGAAGGACTCAATGGTACTTATAAGCATGTGAGGAATATCTCATTTAGCTGGTACCTATAAAGTTATATAAATTAGAGCCTGAACTAGTGTGGAAACTATTAGGACCATTGGTGATGGTTTCGCTAATAATTTTTTTGGATACCCCATGGGGATATGACTATAAGGATTTGATTGACCATGTTTTGGATGTGTAACCAATGGAGGGAATTCATTATTCACATAAGTAGTTGCAACAGACCCTCTTTGCTGAGGAGATCTTACTAGAAGTGTAATTTAAGGATTTTCTTGTTGATCATACCTGGTTGGAACACTACTTCGGAGTTACTCTACATTGAGTCTCCTCCACTCCTTCATCTCTTAATCTTGTTGAGAAAATATTTCTTCAAGAAAAAGGGATTGGACTTCTCCATGGAGAAGGTGAGACAGAGTTTGACCTTTAGCTTTCTCCCTATAGGTTTCCTTGAGAAAAGGTAAATGTGGATTATTTGAGGGTAATCCTTGATTACAGGAAATACATTGATTTCTAGTAATCACACCTCCTTCATTTTCTTTAGTGTGGACCATATCAAGAATAAGAAATTTATCTTCTAATTTCAATGAAATAGACTCATTTTATGGAGGATCTTCCATAAGGGAATTAATTACACTCACTGATGCATAATGCATTGATGGTATTTTTCAGTGTCCTTTTGAAATCACCTTCTTCTTCTTCCTCCATGGGACTTTGTTCTCCTATTTTTCAGTTCCCCATGAACTGTTTTACTAGAAACAATTTGAAGGGAATACTCAGATAGTTTAGTTGTTCATTCATTTTACAACATCTTGCCTAAACGGGAGAAAACTGACCTCCATTTAGGAGGGGATTGTGAATGTGAAAAATTCATCAGTCCTATGGGCTGGGGATGTTCATGTTCTTCTTTCTCAACCCTTTGGGCTCTATTTGTTGGCTCTGAGGATAGGGTTAAAAACCTACAGAACTGTAGGATGGGGTGGTTATGGAACTGTGATGGCTGATATCAGGGTAGCTTCTCTTCTGATTTTACAATTTCTGGTTTGAATGTTGGTTGGTGCATTATCTAACACCTACATAAATCTTTTTTTTAGAAGACTGTTGTGATATTTCAGACATTTGTGCGATATGATGGAAAAAATACTCTAATCAGAAAGCATGTTCGATGTTTTCAGATGTTTCATGAAAAAGTATCTCCATAGCTCGCTCTCTTAGTTCCTAACATTGGTGAAAGCCAATCAAGGCCTATTCGTATTAAATATCTCTTCAGTCATGAAAAAAAAATTTATCCGGATTGAGGAAATAACATTGAATGAGATCAATTTCAGTTATCTTTTCTGGTTTTGGATTGTAGTGAAATGAAATACTCCTTGTCCATCACATCCACTAATATGAAAACCAAATGGGGTTTCTACAATCAATTTTCACAACCTATTTAATGCATTGATGAATTCACGTTGAATGACCTCCTATGGTTTCTCAATCTTTGGATTTTGAGAAACCTAGAGGGATTCCAAGTGAATTTGGAACTGAAACCCCTCTATTACCTTGACATGACTTTGATAGTCATCATATGGTAGTAATTTGGATTTCATATGACAAATATTTTTCTATATGTTGAGGTAGATATCATGAATAAAATCTTCTTCCAATATCTATGGAAAGTTGTTTTAAGAGGGGTCCAAAGGCCAGAACATGATAGGTATTTCACCCTTATCTAGTTGTTTCATCATGTTCAACATATCATCTTCAACCTTTTCTATAGGTTTCTATACTTGGTCCGACTAGATTGGATGATTATCAATTACCTTACCACAAGAAATGGGATTAGTTAGTGTTTCTTCTGCTATATTAGAAGGAAAATGAACTATGGGAGGTTCAGAGAATGAACGTTGCCTTGGGCTATCTTCTGGTTGAGAAAGTATTTCATCTTTTAGTAACAAGGAATCAAACATGACTGGACCTATGTTTTCAAGTGCCTCAAGATAAGAAATCTTTATCATCACTACATTTTTAGTTGGATAATTCTTTTAAATATGTCAAACACTACTGTGGAGAGAACTTTTGCAGTGAATGCCATCATGGGGAGGACCACCATGGTGGATTACAATAATGGAGAAATCCTATTACTCCTTGGTCTTCTTGCCACACTGAGGGTTACCGTGGATCTCATCCAGAGATATGTCCTTGAAATTAACTTAATTTAATGAATCAATCCTTCATGATGAATTGCATGACTATGAACTTCAGAATTTCTAATAATACTCCCATAATTTGGTAATGGGAGGGTAGGATCTTGAGCTGCAATAGATAAATGTCTGGGGGATTCAAAAACTACATCATTAATGGAACCCAAATTATAGATCAACACTTGATTTTCCATCTATTCTTGGTGAAAAATTTTCCTAAACACCTTATTACATATAGTTGGGGCCACATGTTGGGAGAAGTGGTTATCATGGGTAGGTGTATGTGTCTACCTTAGAGTGGACATCAGAATAGTATGATTATCTCTAATTGGAATGGGTGTATGTTCCCGATCTGGTTGTCCATATGATATGGTGTAGTATGCCCCATAACCCTTATGTACTATAAAATAAGTGTTTATTAACTCTGGGATGGAATGATGATGATTCATCCTAGGTATGGGGACAAAATTATGTGTTCACGCCTCTAGTAATTCTGCTGTTTCTATTATGATATTTTGACAATCATCTAGGATATGGGTAGGAATTTTTGTTTTCTCTTTCACCATTTACAAAATGTTCTTGGTGACTTCAGTAGCCGAAATAGGAATATACATCCATTATGCATCTAGAGTAAGTGTATGTACCTACTCCTATCCTCCCTTTCTTATCAGTAGATACTGATAGTACTCATATATCAAGTAATAGAGTTGGTTCAACCCTAGGTTTGTCATCAGAGTTTTTTTCTGACTTATCTGAATGCTAACAAACGAGGATGTTGGCAGACTCAATGGATGCAAGAAGGTGTATGTGCATGTTGGATATTTTCTTCCAATCATGGTCAATGAAATTCTTTTAATGCTGAAAAATGAGACTAATGGAAGATTTGGTGAGTCCAGGCAGGTGTATGTTCCTTTTTAAAAGATTCCACCACATTAGGTTGGCAGACTTCCTTGAATGCAGCTAGATGAGACTACTGACTAGATGATTGATTGTAAAGAGTTTTATAGTCCTGATCATTGTACTCCATTGGATTTGAATGAAAGGATTGGTTGGGCACTGCCAGAAAATTTGGTTGGGAGGCAATGTTAAGGCAGATAGGTGTATGTTCTCATTCCCTATTTTCCACCAAGATGGATTGATAGACTTATCCAAAGTGGGAGAAGGTGGGAACCTACTCCATGTTGGGCAGATGTTGTCCCAGTGGTTCATCATTTATGCCCAGGTCTAAGGGATCTAGTCTAGACAACTGAAGATACCACCATCATGATGTTGAGGGTTTTCTTCCACACAACATTAGCAGAGGTGATTGTTAGAAGGATCCCATATCAAGGAACCAAATGTCATCAGGATGAGTCCATGAATGACCTATTTTTTAACCTCCTTATAATATGGGAGGGATTGGTGATTGTGTTCTAGGGATAATATCTCGAAATGGTTGAAGAAAATTGTTGGAACCATCTTCTTCTGGGCCACAGATCGTCATTGACGGGACAAAGGGGGATTATTCTTGATTTGGAGGGCCTATCAAGTAGCCTCTAATGGCAGGATAATACCCTATTTATGGTGATCTTAGACCAATACATTGGAGACCGAGTGTTTAATATACTGATTTGGTGAATCCTTCCTTTGAGTGGACAATGATCCAGCTTGAGTAACAGTTGGGGTGTTCATAGGTGTAAACTTGAAAGAATCCATTTGTAATGATGGGATTTCTTAGATTAAAGTTTTTTTATAAATAAAAAATATAAAAGTGAACTCCTGTAGTGGAATATCTTTTTGATGAACAAATTCATGATTGATTTCATTTTCTGGACCTATTTTATCAATTGATAGGGGCCTAAAAAATTGGTAACACTATCGTCTTTGTTAAGGATTCATATCAAGTTCATCATTTGTTTGTTTCCCCATAATGTGTGTTCTGGTTAGAAATCACTATTTCAGGATGGTTTCAAAAGTTTTTGTTAATGGAACCAGAAAGACCCAATGGTTCTGTATCCAAAGGGACCTTCTTCAAAAGGCAGGCGCTCGTTACGGATTTATACCCACAATGCTTAATAACTCATATTGGTCTAGAGGAAGGGATTTTGGGCACATCACACCATCTTGGGGTTAGTTATTTTCTTCTCTGGGACTTTCTTATAGATTTAATATATGTTCATGAATCCTTATTAATTTACCAAGCGTAATGTAGGTTTCCCTATAAATTTTCAATCAATTATTATCATGTATGGAAATCAGAATCATCTATATGTATTCTATGTTCTTCAAAAATGGAGATATTTGTATGTATTTTTGGTTCTCCATCAATGGTGTCCACTCAAATACTTCTTAGAAATTATTTGGTCGTTATTACAACAATGTTGTGTTTTAATCCACTCATCAGGGTACTCTAGAATTTATCATCACCTAGGGATATGGAAGTTGTTTTAATGTTGTGATGAAACCCATAAGAGAGCTTCCTACGTATCCTGGTGGATGAAATTAGAGCACATGTAGTTTGTTGACACTTAATAGGAGATGAAATACTTTTTAAATACATGTTATAAGGACCTAACCATATAGTTTAACATCATGTGGAAAATAAAACTAGGTGGAAGGTGCCTAGTCAAAGCTTGGAATGGGACTTATGCTGAAGAATTCCAAGGAACCTACAAAGGATATGATATTAAAATTTATATTAGACCATATTGGGAATGTGGCCTAGAGAGAAAAGAGTTGATTTGAGGTGTTGGGTTTGAACCTCAGGGAGGCTTCTAAAGTATCATGTTTGGTTGGGAATAAAATACCACATAGTTTAGTAAGTCTCGTAGGGGATTATATCCATTTGAGATAAATAGGTTAGGGCTTACCCCTAAAGAAGATTCCCTTGTATCATGGTCCATGAGATATATATTAACGCATAGCGATTCAAGGGGGACTTAATTCAGGGCCTATTTTTAAATAGGATTCCCAAAATAAGGTAATTAGGGTTGGACTCTTGAGGAGGATATCCATTGACCTCGGGCCCTAGGTGAAGTCTTCCTATGTATCCCAATTATGGTGGAAATCAGATTTCTCATAGTTCAAGATATGAGGTTGATTTTTTTGATGTTATGATCATCACAAAACTCTAATCCCACATGAGTAATGCTCGATGTAAGAAACAAGAGGATGTGAAATATTCAACAAAATACACACTTTATCCTCTGGTGATGGAAGAGGTTAGGCCTATAGAGAAATAAGTTGGGGCAGTGATGGATTAGGGTGTTGAGAAATGAACCCTTTAATTTGAAATGAAGGTGAAGTTCATTGGTTCCATCATTAAATTATAAGAGCTTACTCCATGAGGGATTCCATAATATGTTCCCTATATTGGGAAGAGTATATCTTTATGTATGAAAAGAAAACCCAAGTTTCATCCTCAATCATTTTACTGGGGAGCATAGCCTCTAGGTCTTATATATGAGGAGGGGAAGATCGAGTCCTATCCCTAGAATCTAAGACTGGGAACTCTACAAAATTGTCTCTAGGGTAAGGTTCTATGTGACCATAGATATCCAGATCCATAGACACTCAAATAATCCTTACCCTATGTTAAGATGATTGTGGGAAACCCATAACCATTGACATCCAAACCCAAATGGGAGACACGCTAATGGGCCTTCCCCAAAGGTCTGACAAATCAGTAGGTCATTGTGGAGGTTTTAAATTAGTCCCTTTCAGGTAAGGGATCCAAGTAAGAAGAGGATCTACCATGATTGGATTAAAAATGCCTCAAAGGAAATCTCTCATGGGTGGTCCATGTAGGTATGACACGTTGGTATGCCGCGCAGGTCCTAGGAGGAATTGAAAATTTTTATCATGGGAAGGATAATCCCATAAAATCTTAATATTCCTTGGAAAATGGAATATTGAGGCAGCAAAACATGGGTGAGGTTTTAACTAAATCACCCTATGTTTCCCTTGTTATCCTTGGAATAATATATCATAGGTCCTTACTTAAGGAAAGAACCTTGTATTGGTGACTTATTTTTATGGAAGGTGGGTCCTCAAATAAGTATCTTGTATTTTAGACCATGAAAGGACTTTGATCTTGTTTATCCCATTAAATTATCTCCTCTCTCATGTCTTAGAGAGATACTTGAGGAAATTTTGTGGACCTGGGGGAAGTATATGTTCAATGAGAGATTTGTGAGTTCTTATGACTTTTTCAGTTGTTGAAATTGGGATCCCAGGGGTCCTATTTATAGGAAAAGGGGGGGTTGAAAGGAATTTGTTTGTGTAGGTCATGGTAATATACTCTCCGCATTGATCCCCCAAATATGTGAATAAAATATATACCTCCATGTAGGTTCCCCTATGTAGGTATGCTATGTAGGCCCTCATCATAGGGGATACACCTTTAGGCTATACTGGAAGGAGCTACTCTGGCCTTATTATGCATAGGTATGATGTGTAGATCCATTAAACAATATTTCATTTCTTATTTTAAATTTACATTACACTTTGACATATCCAATGTGCTCTTTCATAATCATTTTCCTTCATTTTTTAAAAAATGAGTGTCAATAGTCACATAGGCGGTTAGTTCTTATTTTCTTATGGTGTAATCCCCATTGATCTTTTTGATTACCAATTCTAAATAAACCTTCACTTTTAGGTGATTCACTAGTATTTAAAGAGACAATTCTAGTCCTGTAATGAGAGACTGATGCTCTTCCTCATTATTGGTACCACCTTCTGATAACAAGAAGAAATATGGAAACACTTCCTTTTCTATGGGGATAAGTACAATTCATAACCAAACTTTATCGAGTTTAGGATCTTCCATTCTCTTCCCCATTGGATTTATGGAAGCACTGTCAAAACAAATTTCTCTTGTTAGGGGGCCATCCTGGATAGATAAGATTTTTTTATCAGGTAGCTTGGTATTCAATGATGTTTCTTGTAGAGGTGGGTGTTCATCAAGTAAGCCTTCCAATTCTTGGCCTTTCACTACTTTTTAAGGAAAAAACATTATGTCAAACTATTTCAGAATTACTTCCCATCATGTTAGACTTCCTATCAATGTAGGATGACTAAGGATAAATTTGAGTGGGTTATTGAGAGAGAACAGGTGGACCTCGTGATACTGTAGGTGGTGGATTATCTTTTGAAATGAAAATAGTAATTCTAGGAAGATCTTTTCAACATCTAAATATCACATCTCTATGTTGATCATGGTTCAATTAAGATAATAAACGTTTTTTTCGTTCCCAGTATCATTATTCTGTGCAAGGAGAGTATCGAGTGATCGCTCCAAGCCTATAACATAAAGAATTAATGGTTTTCCCTCAACATGTGGCATCAATATCGGTGGACTCAAGAGGTATTTATAAGGGTATCAAATAACTATTGTTAGTCATTAGTCCATTGATATGTAACCCCCTTCTTCATCAATTTGGTGAAGGTAAACACTTGTTTAGTAGATTATCTATGAAGCTTTGGATGTAGGGATGTTTCCTTGAAGTTCTCTCAACCCTTTCATGTTTCGAGGAGGTGAAATTCTAAGGATATATTTAGTCTTCTTGGGATCGAATTCGATGTCACGATGTTGTACAAATTAACTAATTAATTTTCCCGACGTTACCCCAAAATCTCATTTTAAGAGGTTTATATTCAGATTATGATGTCGAAGCTTGATGAATATGGTCTCCAAGATTATCAGGTGAATAGAACATTATCTAGATTTGACCACTAGATCATAAATATAGGATTCAATAAATTTCCCTAATAAGGGATTTAAGATGTACTACATTGCATGTTGATATGTCACACCATAATTCTTCAAGCCCAAGGTTATTACCCAATAGAAAAACAGGCCTTCAAGGGATTTGAATACTATAGATCCCTCATATTTTGGGACCATCCAGATTTGGTTATACCAAGAGTATCCATCCATGAAGGGGAGATCTTTATAACCAGCTTTTGCATCAATTTGGAGTTTTATGATAGGAACTGTGAAGACATCTTTAGGAAAATACCAATTGGGATCTCTAAAATCAATAAAAACCCAAATTTCCCCATTATTCTTTTTTACTGGGAGAATATTAACTAGCCACTTTGGATATTCCACCTCTCGGATGAAATTGGAATTGATAATCTTATCGACTTCAGCCTCAATTTTGGAGGTGTGAGTCAAGTGTGTTCTTCTAACTGTCGGCTTATATCCCCAATTCTCTTCTGGAAAACCCAAATTATGGGTGGCCACCTCAGGGTCAAGTCCAATAATTTATTTATAATTTTAGTGGAACAGATCCTGGTGTTTCTTCAAAAAATGAAGTATAAACCTCTTTTTCTTATTGAGTCATGGAAGCACTAATTAGAGTGGGATTTAGGTCTTCCTCTATACCTAGATTTATTTCAAAGAGTTCATCCATAGTGGTGGAGGTGCCTTCCTCAAATGTAGAAGGGGAATCTCTAAGGTTTTCATCTTCATATTCTTCTTCATGTGTTGGTTCTTATTCCTCTTCTTGAAGGGTATTTTATGAAGAAAGACTTTATGATCTATGGGAGGATTCAGTATTGATATATCATGAACAGGTGGAAACCATCTCCATCCCAAATAATGATGAAGGGTCTTTTTAAAGTTTTGAAGGGATGATGATAGAACAAGAATCAACATCCTTGGCTTTTTCCACAAGTGAAATAACTTATTCTATCATGGATGATGATGTAGAGACTTTTTGAAGACTAGTGTATAGAATGAAGACATATCTGTATAGGCTTTCATCACTTCTTGGTGAATCAATGATTTCTCATGTACTCTCAGACTTAGTTTCGACAACTAACATTATAGAATCCAGTGAATGAGTTCTTGTATTTGGGTCAACCCTTTCAATTTGATGAATGGGTAACATGTATTCTTCATTGAGATTATTGAATGGGTTCGATGGGATATTTTTAAAACCATTCAGAGTATGGATTCTAGTAACATCATTTTTTGTGAACTATTATTCCTTTTTGTGATAAAACTCTGCATCAATGTACCAAGATTCACAAGTTTTTGAACGGGGCCTTATAACCATGAAATGTCAAAATTTGACCATTGAAAAAATATGTGAGACATTGGTGGTATGGTAAAGGAATTTCCACATGCAGATGTAGCCATGTTCCCACCAACATAATGTTGAATGTTGTGTCTTTCAAGAAAACCATGAACTCTGAATCAGATATGAGATCCCAAACTATGTTCTAAGCATAATCTCACCAATAAGTTCTTTCTCATTTTTATCATAACCCTATAAAATTAAAGTGGAGGGAGACAGGTGGGATTCAGTGAGGCCTAATTGGTGAAGTGTCTGAATTGGAATGAGGTTGACCTTTGATCTATTATCAATGAAGTCTATTTAGATGTTAATATCACTAATTTTTTCATATAGATACAAGGTTTTGATGTGTCCATGTATGAAAGAATCCTTATCCTAGTCCATGAAAGATATGACTGCCCGGAATTCTCATGGTTCATTCCTTATATGGTAAACCTATGTGGTAGAAACCTCAGTTTCAAACTCACTAGGGCTTGAAAATGCCTCAATAAGTGCTTCTCGGATATCTTTTAATATATTCTGAGAATAAAAAATTGATATCATGGCTGGTACTTTGGAAAATTTCTTCAACACATCATACTTTTGATTAAGAGGTCTTCATTTTCCAGTATGGAGATGCTCATTTTTAGGTGCCTTAGCAGCTGACGATCCAGATGTGGATGGAAATTTTTTGGGGTAGAAGCTTGAAATACTTTATCTCTTGGTGGATTAGGATGGATGGGTCTGCCCACTTGGCGAGAAGGTGGCGGTATAGCCTCTAATCGATCTTCCAAGATGATCATGTCAGGGAAGACCTTGTCATGTGTGGGAGAATTACCGTATTCTTCCTGATCTTGTTCGAGGGATCTCCAGTGAGTTTCTAATGCATTAAAATATCATGAAAGAGTGTGGTTGGAGTAGAGGATTCTAGAATACCCATATCTTTCCTGTTATCCTCAACCTTGACTACCTCTTCCCCCAGTTCCACAATCAATTATGAAGAACTCAAGTTCATAATTAGAATCATCATTTTTTATAGGGATCTGTTAAATGAATAGCATTAATGGAACTGAAGATCAAATCCTCATTGGATGAAGATTCTACTGGACATGTCGATTCTTGTTGGGCTATTCGGTGGGGAGGTTCTCATGCTTTTGAGACGATTAACATGAAATCCAATAAGGTCTATGAAAAATTTTACCTTGACACAAACTCATGTTCTTTAGGTTACTCTTTATTCTTATGGCCAAGCTACTTCTTTGAGGACTTTCCTTTATGGGAATGGCCTTTTGATGAAGATAATGTTTCTGTAATGGATGTGGTAGGATACATAGTTAGTTGATTCAATAGCATTCATAGAATGGAATAATTTCGGTTGATTGTTTTCATGACCATCCAATCACTAAATTTTTTAGCATTGTTACATTTGAATTTGTTCCATTTTCATTCCACATATCAATCGGGAGCAGTAAATGATGCTACCTAGGCTGGTAAAATTTCAACTTCACTTGCCTAGAGTCCACCATCTTTTGTAGAAGTTCTTTAAAAAATAAACACTATTGGATGGGGTGCCCCAATATTTTATGTAAGGCTTAATAATTTGGTAGGTCCTCATTGAGAGGACCAATTTGGGATATACCTAACACTGAGAGGGGGGGGGGGGGAATCAGTGTTGGGGAATTTTAAAACCAATTACAACTTTTAATCCTTGTACCTCTTGACCTGTTAGGATCTTGATTCTCTTATTATTTTTTCCCTATCGCATGCAATAATAGAAAGTAGTACAAAGATACACAAGATATTTTTACAAGGTTCACCAATCAATAAGAGTAGATACATAATTTCCATGCATGGATATGACCATTGCATGGATTCTCCCCTATGATGTAATATTCTATTACAGTGGAGTGGCTAGGAAATAAATCCTCTAGCCAGTGTGAGTCCCTACACTTTAGAGGGGGGTGGGAAACAATCATCTTCCCTGGACTGGTGATGGCCTAGTCAAACTTGAATCCTCTAGCTGGTTCTTTATACTACCTATAGAGACAGTCTTCTTCCTTCTTGATATGGTAGGTTCCGCTCTTGGTCTTCTTTAGTGCTCTTCACTTGATTACTTGCAAATCATTAGGAAATAAATTTTTCCTTCTTTCTGTCTCTTCTTCTCTATTGCAACACCAACTAAACTAGACTTCTTCTTTCTTCTTCTTAGTGAGACAACCAACTGCACTAAAACTTCTTCTGTCTTCTTGTCTATAATTACATACACCAATGTGATTATTTAGGTAGTGAAGATCAGTTCACTTGGCATCATCTGAATCAATTCTTTTCTTCTTGTTCATGTATTCATGTGATCATGCATATGAAATTAGGTTGAACATTTTATTCCATTTATTTATTATTCTTCTTTATACATGTTAACACACTTGTTTTTTATTCTTTATTTAAGTCACTTCACGTGTACATGTGTATACATGAATGCATGCATTCTCCTATTATTCTTCTTGTGTGAAAACCCCCTTAATGAATATTGGTTATTTAAACACACACACACACTCGACCTCTTCCTCCTCTTTATTTTATTTCTTCCACTAGCACTTAGTTAGGGTGTCTCTTTAGGGGTACTTTTTATCTTCCAACCTTAATGGGTGAAGCCCTTTCTTTGTGAGAGCTTCTTCTTCACACAAGTCTACACAACCTTGAGCTCCTTCAACCGGAGATCATGTGTACATGTGTGTATTCTTCTTCTCTTTCAAACACCTGAGCCCTAGGGTTTCTTCAAATCTAACACACAATTTTATGAAATTCACCACTTTTTATCCCCTTCTTCTTCAAAAATGAACCCCTGTACATAGTAGAATAAAAACAAGAAAGTAGGAGGTTGTTCTTACCTTTATTCATGAATCCAAGATGGCCAATGGGTCTTCTAATGAGTTCACATGAATCCCATTCCCAGAATTGAAAGGGTAGAGTGTGGAACTATCTTTGCAAAGCACAACAAAGGTGAAATTTCACCAATTGTGTAGCTGAAAGATTTCCTTCAGAAAAACACCACTAGGGTTTGGGTAAACCTATTGTGTGTTTTGTGGTTTCTTCTTCGCATAAGGGAGTGAAGATTCTATTATTCTTCTTGAAGCACTTCAATAGTTCATGGAACTTGTTTGAGGTCTGTGGGACACAACATTCTTCTTCAAAGAGTGTGTTTTTTTTAATTAATGGAAGCACTTCGAGTATTCATGAACAACACCTCTCTCAGCTTGGTTCCTCTCCTTTTATATGCGAAGATCAATTCTTCATCCACATTCAAATCTATCCTCTGAATCAGAGGATATTCATTCTTTTTAATAACTTCGATATTAGTTTCTTTAAAACATTCAACCCACATTTGAGATATGCTAGGATTTGTGGATGTTTCACTTTTTAAATGTGGGTTCCTTTCTTTGTGAATGAGATCAGGAACACGTACATAAATTTGGTGCATGAATATATCTTGATCCTTTATGGCCTTAGTAACTTCGTTTTCCTTAACCGAAACTTCTTCCTTGAGATATCGAATGCATGAAAGACTTTGATTGCATTCACAGTCTTAGTTCAATTAAATAATCACCATGAAGAAGTTTTCATCATCAACGCTGACTGGGAGCTTGATCACGGTGGATCGGTAGTGGCGACGGTGAGCAGCGACATCAGATTACTCACCATGCGATTAGAGGTTGAAGATGAGGCCATAGCCATTGGATTGGCTCAGATTAATCTTGGATGGACATGATTATAATGCAAGATGATGAATGAGGCGTGCGGTTGAGATCTCATGCAATATTAGTTGAGTGTCCAGGATTTCCTCCATGTTTTTAAAAACGCATCCCACATAGAAACACTACATGGTTTTCCCTCAGTTTATCAACCAACTCCTCCCAAACACTGCTCAGAATTTCCCCTCTACCCCCTCTGATGTCACCCCACCCAGGTTCTCTGCGAGCGCGCTTCTGAACCCACCCATGCCTCCTACGGGCGCGCTTCTGTGCCCAATATGCACATCATTGCGCATGGGTTGATCACCATGTGTTCACTCATGCGGGATTATACATGGCCCGCACATGCCTCTTGTGGGATGGATCGGACTACCTTTCCCCATGGGTGTGGTCGACCCCCTGTGGTCCTACATGTGCCTCAGGTTGAGGCTAGGGTATCTAGCTCATGGGCTGGCCCCATTTTTTTAAGTAAGGCCTTATAATAAATACTTGGCAGAATGCAGAAAAATTCTAGGAAATATTTAAACACAAACCAACCTCATGCATGGCCACCATAAAGGCCAAGCCTCTTATTCATTAAATTCCAATCCCATGAATCCCCTTCTTCCCCATTTATTTTTGGAAATTGAATTTAAAAGAGCACTTCAATCATCCTTAACAGGATGTTACATCAATGTTTTGAACATTGTATCACACATGATACAAGTTATTTGAACATAGGAGTAGCACATCAATCATCTGATTTACATTCTCCATTTCACTCAGGAGAGTGTCTTTAACAATCATTTACATTCATTGACCTCATTGAAAAAAATACAACTCAAATACTAAAGTGGTTCCAACACTCATCTTTTTATTTTTTAGGTTTATTTATCCTTATAAATTTAACTTAGTTATTTTCCAAAGCTGAGATGATGTAGATGAGGACTTGGTCATTTTGAAAAAAATAGAATTTTTTTTTAACTACACAAACAGTCTATGACTTTGATAATTTTGAACATCTTGAAGAGTTAGTCATTGTGGTTGATGATTGGGAGGTGGATCCTTATGGTATGATGAGGGAATTGAAGTAGGAGTTAGTATAGGGGCCTTCTTAAGTATGATTATTGCAACCTATTCTTTTCCTTCTCTTCTTCCAGAAGCTAATGGTATTACTCAGTATTTGGATCTAGTCTATGTTATGAAGTTTTCCACATGTTGAGAAATCGATGCCAGATCTTGAAATCTCTTATGTATTTCACAGGGATTAATGGTGTTTACAACTCATCACAGAGATTTTCAATACAAATGAGAAGCAATTATTCCCGGGGGATTGGTTAATTCAAGGATTTTATAAATGATTTCCACTGAGAAATGAAATATGAATCTCTTTAATTCTCCCTTTGCATACATTTTGTGAGATCGAAGAATGTTGTCTTCTGCAGCATTGTGCTGAACATGAAAAGGAACTTTTGATGGAGATTTTTCATATCTAGTGATTGATTGAGGAAAAATACTTTTTTACCATGAAATTTTTATCCCCTGTAATGATTTTACAAAGCATCTGAATTTTACTGCTTCCTATTTCTTGAAGGTCCCCATCATAAGATCACAATGAGAGAAAAAATACATCAAGTGTTGTTCCAGATCTTCTGAGCAATTAAAAATTGTAAATGTGGGATTCCCAAAGATTTTTAGAGGAGGTTTTGGATCCACACATTTGGGATAAACCTTCTTTTCAAGTTTTATTGGTGTATTCCATCCTTCCATAGCTTCCAATTAAGTCATTAGTGACTCAATAGTGTTCATGAGCATTTTTTGAATATCTGGATGAGCCGAGACCTAAATAGGTTTGGTGGATGGAGCCTAAAATAGGTTCTATTGTAGGAAAGACCACTGGTGGAGGCACCGCTGGTATCTACGTTGGGTAACCAATAAGGGAGGCCTGTAAGAATTTGTGATACCATGATTTGATTGTACTTGTAATAGAAGGAATTCAATATACACATCATTAGTTAAAACAAACACTCTTTGCTGAGGTAATATTACTATATGTGTAAGTTGAGGATCTTCTTGTGGAGCATATCTAACAAGAATGCTTCTTCGGAGTAACTCTGCATTGAGTCTTCTCAACTCCTTCATCTCATCCTCTCCTCGAGAAAATATTTCCTCAAGATAAAGAGATTAACCTTCTTTGAGGGAAATTTGAGACATGGTTTGACCTTTAACTTTTCCTGTATAAGGTTCCTTTTGAAGAGGTCAAATTTGATTATTCGAGGGAATATCTAAATTTTTGTTAAGCCTCTAATTTCAGGTATGCACAATTCCTTCATTTTCATTGGTATGGTTCTGATTATGAACAAAGAACTTCATCATTTAACTCATTTGAATAGGATCCATTTTCTGTAAGATCTTTAATGATGGAATTGATGAAATTCACCAATATATAATACATTTTTGGCATTTAATTAGTATATTGGTGAGTGATCTTTATTATTCACCCTCCATGAGACCTTTTCCTCCTATTTTCTGGTTTCTCAAGCACTATTTGGTGGAAAATAATCTGAAGGGAATCCTTGGATAATTCATTTGTGCATTCATTTTGAACCTTCTTACCTAATAACGAGAAAAAATTCTTCCATAGAGGAAGGTATTATGAATGTGAACCCCAACCCAGTGGGCTTAGAATGTTCTAGATCTTAATTCAGAACCCTTTGGGCTCTTTTTGTTGGCTTTGAGGGTTGGGTTAAAAAAACCCCTCTAGCCCTACAGGTTGAGGTGAATCCTAAAATTCTATGGATGATATCACTGTATCTTCTCTTCTGATTTAATGAATTTTGGTCTAAATGTTTGTTGGGTGAATTATTCGGCACTCACTTAAATCGCATGATTCAGAAGACCATTGTTCTATTTCATAAATTTGTGCAATATGATGTATGAAATCCTATACATGGGAGGCATGATCTATTTTTTATGACTATTGATGAAAAAGTATCTCAATAGCATTCTCTATTTGGTCCTGGATTTGGTGGGAGCCAGTCGAGGCTTGTTCTTGTAGGGAATCTCTTCGGTCAGGGATGGATTCTTTTTGTAGTAGGCTTTGAGAAATAACATTTCATGAGACCACTTTTGGTGGGATTTCCTAGCATTAGATAATAGTGAAATGTAATTTATCATGTGCACCCTATAATGTTATATGAATACCATATGGGATATATGTGATGATTCTTTGCAACCTCATTAATGTATCGAGGCATTCCCATTGAAGGGATCCTTATTGTTTCTCAATCATTGGATATCGGGAATCCCAAAGATATTCCAAGTAATTTTGGGGTTGAAACCCTTATATTACCTTGAAATGTATTTTTTTATTCATCATACGATAAAACATTTTTCTTTATATGATGAAGAGTTTTCCATATGTTGAGGCAGATATCATGGATACAATATTATATAAACATCTTCATAATTTTTTATTAAGAGGTAGAAAAGGCTAGAACATGAATGGTATTTCACCCTTATCCAGTTGTTTCCTCATTTTCAACATATCTTATTTGTGTTTTACTAGAGGGTTAACTACTTTATTGGAACAAAGTTTCCATTTTACTACCACTTTATCAGCATCAGCAAGATCATTAGAGAGTTCCTATATTACATTGGAAGATAAATGGCCCAAGGGTGGTTTGGATAAAGATAATCACCTTGGGATATATTTTGATTGACAAATAATTTCACCCACTAGTGAAACGGCATCATACATTATGGACTTGTATTTAAAATTTCCTTAATATAAGAGTGATTTATCATCAGTATAATGTCAGTTAGATAATTCTCTTGAAAATGTGAATCACTACTACAAATAGATATTTTACAATGAATGACTTCATGGGGAGGACCACCATGGTGTATTATAGAAAGGGATAAATATTCTTGCTCCTTGGTCTTCATTCCAAACAAAGAGTTACCGTGAATCTCATCTAGACATAGGTTCTCAAGATTGAATGAATTTTCATGATGCAAGACTTCATGAAGAAGTTTATGACAAAGAACTTAAAAATTTCTGCTACTACTCCCGTAATTTTGTAATGGGGGGGTTAGGATCTTGATCTATAATAGAGAAATGTATAAGGGATTGAATAACTTTAGAATTGAGAGGAGCCAAATCACAAACTAGATCTTGATTTTTCAATATTTTTTTATAAGACTTATTTTTGTATGCATTATTAAAAGCAGTTGGGGACACTTTCTGGGAAAATTGGTTATCATGGGAAGGTGCATGTTCCTGATTTAGAGTGGATATCAAAATAGGATTATTATATCCAATTTAAATGGGTGTATTTTCCCGATCTGGTTGCCGATATGATATATGGGAGTATGCCCTATAACCCTCCTGGATGGGGAAAAGGTATGTATCTGCTTTGAGGTGACATGTTGATGATCTATCCTACATGTGGGGATAGAGTTATGTTTTTATATCTAAGGTACTTATATTGTATCCATGATTACAAACAAGCATGTCTCTAGGATATGGGTAGGAATTTGAGTCTACCCTTTCACCATTGATAGGATGCTCTTAGTGACGTCTGTAGATGGAACCAGAATATATTCCCATTTTTTATCTGAAGTTGGTGTATATACCTACTCCTATCCTCACTTTGTTGGTAGTGGATACTTTCAGTACACATGTGTTGGGGTATAGAGTTGAGTCTTCCCTCTACAAGTCACCGGATCGTTCCAACTAACTTCTTTGGGTGCTACCAAATGAGGCTATCAGAAAACATGATGAGTGCAGACAGGTGAATGTTCAAACTTATAGGTCACCACAAAATTATGTTGGAGGGATTATCAGAACACTTCCAGATTATTTTGATGGAAGTATTGATGATTTAAAGAAATTGTATATTATTTCTCGTGATACTCCACCATATTTCAATGGAGGGATTTGTTGGGCATAGTCAAACGAGTCTACTGGTCTACAAAAAAAGGGTGGATGGGTGTATGTAACCACGTGTTATTTGGAACAAAACTGGGTTAGTGGGATTATTCCAAGGGGAAATAGGTAGAATTCTACTCCATGTTATCCATTTTCCCCAATAGGTCATCTTTCATTCCCGGGTATGAGGTAATTGGGCCATAAATCTAAAGGAAACACCCTTATAATGAGAGGGATTAATGTCATGTGGTGTTAGTAGTGGATAATGTTTTCAAAAACCCTTTGGAATTACCCCTATGTCTTTGGGATGAGGCCATAGGTGGAATCCTTTGAGTGGATGAGGATCTATATTGAGTAGTAGTCTGGGTGTTCATTGATGAAAATTGAAAGTAAATAATTTTTAATTAAGGGAGTTCTTGGATGAAAGTTCATGTATATATGAAAAATAAAAACAATGAACTCTAGAAAATCAAAATATTCTTGTTTGAATTCATTCATGATTTATTGACTTGTATGGCCCCCTTTTATCAATTGATAGAGGCCTGAAAGATGGGAAATACTATCTCCTTGGTTAAGGATTCAAGTCAGGTTCACCATTTTTTGTTTCCCTTAGAACATCTATTCTGGTTAGGAATCACTATTTTGGAATGGTTCCAATGGATTTTTTATGGAACCAGAAACACACTAAGATTCTATATCCAAAGGGACATGCTTTCCAAAGGTAGGTTGTCATTAAGGATTTTAACCCATGATTCTTAATAACTCACATTGGTTGAGAAGATGGGTGGTTAGTCTCATTGAACCATTTTTAGGGAATTAATTGCCTACTCCAAGACTCTAATAAATTAAAGATTTGTTCACGAATCTAAATTAATTTACCAAGTGTAATGTAGATTTTATTATAAATTTTCAATGAATTATTAGTATGTGGGGAATTCAAAATCATTTGTATGTATACAAGGTTATACATCAATGGAGATATATGTGACTATAGAGGTTTTCCATTGATGGTATCCTCTTATATACTACTTATAGATTCCTTGGTCGTTATCACGATGATGCTTGTTTTTAAGCCACTCAATAAGGCACTCTATAATTTTATTGTAATCCATGTATATGATTTTCACTATAGAATTTATCATCATTCAAGGATGTGGTAATTTACTCTAGAGTTTATTTTCATCAAGGTAGACATATATTACTCTAGAGTTTATCATCAACCAAGTGGACATAAGTTATTTTGATGTTGTATTTAAACCCATATGTGGGATTCCTATGTCTCCTAATGAAAGAAATCAGAACCCACGTAGTTTGATGATTCCTAATGGGACACATCATACCTTTTATGTTTGTGTGATAAGGAAAAAACCATATAGTTTAATATCATATGGTAAGGACATCTATGTCAAATCTTTGTTTGCGACTTATGCCTATGTAGCCCAAGGAACCTGGAAAGAATATGATCTCCCAAGTTGGATTATACCCTTTTGAGGATATGACCTAAAGAGAATAGGGTTGATTTGGAATGTTGGGTTTGAACCTCAAGGAGACTTCCTATATATCCTATTTGGTTGGGAATAAAATCCCATATAGTTCAGTAAGTCTCATAAGGAAGTACATCCCTTTGAGATAAATAGGTTGGGACTTACTTAAAATTAGGATTCCCTTATAAAAGGGTACATGAGAGATATATTAACTCATGGAGATTTAAGGGGGTTTTACTTTAGGTATTACTCCTATAGTGGATGCCCAAATTAAGGTAATTAGGGTTGGACTTTTGAGGAGGATATCCATGGAGTTTAGGCCCTAGGTGAAGGCTTCCTACGCATCCCAATTAGGGTGGGAATCAGATTTATCATAGTTCAGTCCTTCATGTATATTATGTGGATGTTGTGATCATTAAAAAACTCTAATACCATGTGAGTCATGATTAGTTTCAGAAAAAAGAGGACTTGAAAGATTCAACAAACCATACACACTTTTTCTCCAATGATGGAATAGGCAGGGGCTAGGATAGAAGAAGTTAAAGCTACGACACTTCCATATGTTCTCTTTACATTGTACAACGGTCCAATTTAAGGAAGTTGTGAAGGCGAATAACGTAGAGATGAGTAAGACTAAAACTACTCACATGAAATTCTAGGGGCTTACCTCAGGATTAGTTCCCTAAATTGGGTCATGTAGTGGGGAGAGTGACTAATCCCTTGTATAAAAGGAAATGGAAGTGTGATCCTTACCCACCTTAATAGGGACCGAAGGCTCCAAGTCATAAAGATGAGATGAGGAGGATGGATTATTATACCTAGAATTCATGACCAGGAACACCTCAACAGTTTCCTTAGGGTAAGGGTCTATGTGATCATAGATATATAAATCTATAGAAGTCTGGAGGATCCATACCCTTTGGTAGTAAAAGTGTAGGAAACCTATGACCATATAAATACTAATCCAAATGGAAGACATACTGGAGTTCTATTACCTAGGATTTGCTACATCAATAGGTCTTGGTGGAGGCTTTAACATATTCTCTTTCATAAAAGAGATCCAGAGAAGAAAATTCCCTTCCATGAGTAAATTTGAGAGATGCCTAATGGATGGCTCGTGCAGGCTGAAAGTTAGGGTGAACATCATGGAAGGGTGATCAAGTATGTGGCATGCATGTATGGGGTGATCAAGAAGGCTTTAGAAAACTGATGTCACCTTATATAAAGAACAACCTAGATTACTAGACTTGGGTGAGACATGGTTCAAGACTTTAAGAGTCTTCACAGGTATTCCCATAAGTGGGGGGCACAAGTTTCTATTTGAGGAATGGAGGTCGTGCTAGTATTCCTCATCTAGGGGGGTTGAGTGATTTAATCATGAAAGTTTTGTTGATTTTAACACTTAAAGAACCTAAGTCTCACTATCCCCCTTTAATTCCATCACTTTAGGTGTTAAGAAACTACATTGGATGTTTTGGAGGACTTAGGCAAAGCACTAGGGAAACCAGAGTAGCAATTGGACATTATGGAAATTCGTCCGTACAAATGAACACTCTGAGAGTCTATTTATATGAAAATATGGTACAATGAGTTATGGTGACTTGGAATGAAAGTAATGAGGTGGAGCACAAGTGAAGTGGTGTGAAAGTGATTTCAAATCACTAGTGATTCAGACTACTTTGGAAAAACTCAAATTTGAGCCTTTTAAAATCTTGAGATTCTCCATATATTTTCTACACATTTTTCTAAGGCATTTCCCTTTTTCACTTTTCTATCCATGTGGTGGAACAGTGTGTAAACACTCACCTTATTCTATGTATCATGATCTCTATTTACAAGGAGATATTCTCTTTGGTGGTTATTACTATTTTATCTTTAATTAAGGGATGTGGTTGGATGAGTGGTTATCTATGAGCATAACCTAGCTGGTATAAGTGTCATTTCCTATAATCTTATTATTATTCCTGTGTAATAATTATGAAAAATGGTGTTGAACTACTACTTATTTTATTTCTCATTTATGAAAAATAAGTTGGATTTCTAACTAATGTTTTAGACCCTTCACGGAAACCTTTGGGGTTTTCAATGACTATGATACCAGGCCTATAACCACCCATAGGGTGTGTTAGTCCCTTGAAAATGGAAATAGTACATTGTAAATTATTTAATAGAGTGTTTACAAAATTAAAATGATGGTGATAATTTTTTGGAATGTCAGTAAGGGATAAGGGGGTGTTATTTTAACTTGGAAAATGTAACCCGGTATGTAATGATAAAGGGGAGAAATGGTAATTGGTTAATGGGGCATGTTTATGTTGTTAAATGGTTTTAAATAAAATCATATGGTTTTATTTCATTAAAAAAATGTGAAATGGGTATAAAGGTATTGGGTGTATATAAAATAGTGATTAAATGATTATAAAGTTTTACAATTATTACATTAACATGTTAAACGGTAAAGTATGACGGACCTTAGAAATTGGTTGTTGATGAAATGGTTAAAGGTGACAGTCATGGAATTCCATACCTAAGAGAATGGATGTTGGTACTGGTGGTCCACACCATTTATTGGATTTCTAGACTAGGTATTCCATGCCCATGGTTTTGGATGTTACTCATGGTGGTCAATATCATTGATTTAGATTGTTTGACATGGTGTTTTGTATACCCTATTGTATTCTTGGACTGATTCTCCTTGATTTTAAATATGTAATCCATATTGTTTTGTAGTTCCTTGAAATGTGTGTTCTAGTTTTAAGAATCACTACATCTAGGCAGTTTCCATTGGATTTATTCATGGAACCTGAAACTTACAATAGTTCTTTATCCAAAGGGGACTTTCTTTCCAAAGGTAGGTGTTCGTTAAGTTTGAACTTTACGATACATAGAAAAGTACATTGGTTGAGTGGATGGGATGTCAAACTCATCACACCATTTTGGGGTGAATTATTTTATACTCTAGGAATCTCTTTGTAAATTAAAGATATTTTCATGAATCCTTATTAATTCACCAAGCATAACATAAGTTTCTATTGGAATTTAAAATCAATTATTAACATGTGTGAAATTTAGAATCATCAGTATGCATTTAGGGTTCTTCATTAATGGATATATCCATATGTATTAGAGGTTATCAATTAATGGTATCCTCTAATATACTATTTTGAGATTAGTTTAATCATCATTATAGTGATACTATTTTTTAAGCCACTCAGTAGGGAACTTTGGAATATATTGTCATCAAGGGAGATGAAGGTTTGCTTTGATATTGGGATTGTACCCATAAAATGGGCTACCTATGTGTCCCTGTGAAAGGAATCAGAACCCTCATAGTTTGGTGACATTTAATGGGACACATAATACCTTTTAAGATCATGTGATAAGGACCTAACCATATAGTTTAATATTATGTGGTAAGGAAATCTAATCGAAAGGTGCTTAGTCAATTTTTTTGGTGTGGGAATTATGCCGAAGCATCCTAATGAACTTGTAAAGGATATGGTTTTCCAAGTCATATTAGACCCTATTGGGAATATGGCCCAAGGAGAATAGGGTTTATTTGAAATGTTGGGCTTGAACCTCAAGAGGCTTCCTCGTTATCCCATGTGGATGGTAATCAAATCCCATGTAGTTTGATAAATTTCATTAGAGAGTATAGTCCTTTTATAGAAATGATTTTGGGCTTACTTCCTGAAAAGAATGCCTTGACGATTCTGGGGTTTAATTTGGGGATTATTCTTAAGGAGGATTCCTAGATTAAAGGAATTAGGGTTGAATTCATGGAGAGGATATCTAGTGATCTTGGGCCCTAGGATGGATTCCTACATATCCCAATTATGGTGGGAATCAGATTTCTCATTATTCATTCACCATGGGTGTTTGTAGAAATGTTGTAATCATCCTGAATCTCTAAATACACGTGAGTCAAGTTTGGTGTGAGAAACAAGAGGACGTGAAATATTCAACAATGACACATACACTTTTCCTCCTCTACTGGTCGAGGAGGGAGAGGCTACGGCTGCCTGGGTGGATGAGGCTGAGGAGGCCCCAGAAGAGGGTGAGGCGACAAGCCCTCCCTCTATTCACTTTTCATTGGACAAGGGTCCAAATAAAAGGAAGAAGGGATGAAGGTTAGGGGCTTACACCAGAATGGCTGCCCATGGTGACAAAGCTCATTAGGAGAGGGAAAGGGTAATGAAATTCCTTGTCCCCATCTCCCCTCTAGTCATGGGAACCGAAGACGAGATGAGGAGAAATGATGCTACCTCCAAAAAGAAAATATAGGGGCTTACGCTAGGGTGAATACCCTAAAATTGACCCTAGTAGGGGAGGGAGACTTATCCATTGTCCAAAAGGAAAAGTAGGTGTGAATCGTACCTCCCCCACCAAAAGACCTGAGGTTTTGGTTCATATCTTTGAGAAGGGAGAGGATAGGACCCAAACCCTCCCCTAAACCAAGAACTTCCCAACATTTTTCCTGGGAGAAATGTCCATGTGAGTGGGGATATACAAACCCACACACAATCTATGAACCCTAACCCCATTGTAAGAAAATGTGGGAAACCTTTGACTGTGGATGTAAAATCCCAAATAGAAGACCCACTAACATGTCTTTCCCAAATGTTTGATAATTTAGGAGGTTTTGTTTGAGGTCTCAACAGAATCCCTTTCAGACAAGGGAGACAAGGAAGAAGAAGACTTTCCATTAATGGCTTTGAGGAAGGCTTGATGGATTGTATATTGAAGAGAGTAAGTGAATCAAAGAGTGGTGCTCAAGTAGGTAAGGGCATGAAAATAATAGTGTGCAAGTGGGGTTTGATGACCTAATGTTCACTTAAGTTATGAACAACCTGTTTGGTAATACTTGGGCGAGATCTGGCTCAATCCTTTAGGTGACCCCATAAGTGGGGTGATCAAGTGCCTATAAAAGGAATAGGTTGCATGCAAGTATTTATGATTTAAGAAGGTTGGACGCTTTATTCATTCATGTGTTATGGATTTCAAACACTAAAAGTACTTAAGTCCTATGATCGTCCCTGAAATAATCCACTAAAGGTGTTGAAATCTACCTTTAAAGTTTAGGTAGACTTGGGTGAAGCACTAGGGAAACCAGAGCAACAATTGGGATTCAGGGTAATTCATTCATAAAAATTAAGGCCCCAAGGGTCTATATATAAGAAAATAAGTGACCTTGGGAGAAATGAAATTGGGAACTCAAGTACCTTGCCTGCCGATGGTGTTTTGGCTAGACTAAGGCGACACGTTGAGGACTTTGCAAAAATTATTACTTCAATCAGCTCCAGCATGGTGGCGCGTAGGTTTTTGTGTGTAGGTATGTTGGGCACATCTTTAGGGACTTAGCCAAATAATTTCTCCATACCATGGGGGCTATTCCCCCACACCCATTCTTGAGATCAGTGACAGGCTGTGGTCCCGACCCGGGGCCTTCGCTACCGTCACTGACCACCATCAAAATTATAGAGTCGCACGATGAAATTTTTGACCCTGGTTGACATCATTTTCATTCACAACACAAGGATATATATCTTCAATTGCGTAGAAGTGAATGCAACACATTTCATGGTGTCTACAAAAGCCCCCCCCCCATAGAATTGGATTCATTTATTATGAAAAGAATCTTGTTCTAAAGTAACAGTAGGGAACTTTGATGCATTCCAACATCGTTTTGTTAGATTTGGAGATATGTCATGTATGGAAGGATGCTGTGATTTTTTCCTAAGCCATGGGGTCTAGCAATCATAGTTTGATTTTTTTTTCTAGGGTTATATGGACAACCCCACAAGATTTGTATCTTTTTAATTTTTATTACTCAATATTACCTAAATCATACAAAATGTACATTTAGTGAGCTAGGACACAAATTTGTTCAGAGTTCCCATTGTGGGTTTTAAATATGGTGATTACTAAGTATTATGTTGTTGAATATTTGGAGTTATACATGTTGGACTATAAAGGTATAATGTTTAAGGTCAAAATAGCTTTGGCTAGAAATTTTGAAATTAAATCCCAAACAAGACTCAGTGACTAAAAATTGCATTAATATTCCTTAAATATTTCCAAGGGGAATCTTGAGACATGATTTTTATGGTCACAAAATATGGAACATGTATCAACATAAGGGAGTCTCCTCCAAGAATGAAATTACCATTGTTTTAAAAACTCGTTACGGGAGTTGTGTTATGCAGGGCCAACTAGGGCATATCTTGTATATCCAAATAGTGACATCTTTTGACTCACAAGCCTATTATGTAGGAAAATTATTCAAGGCCAGATAATGGAATGTACTACATAGTTAAGAAAAACAGCCCTTAGGAATTTCACATTTTGTTGCTGATAGGCAAGGGAACAAAATAATATTTTGGTGACACAAGACCACAGTGGGTGGTTTTTCCAAGGAAAAGAATTTTAAGAATGAAAGGGTTCTTTTATGCCGACATATTTCATGAATATGAAAACCATTTCAATACAAATTTGGTGTATTAAGAGTGGTTAAATTTTATCAGAAAGGGGAATTTCTGTTATAAATATGTGTTGTTTTAAGTCATGTAGTGAGGACATTGTACTATGTAGTTTTATGTCTTGTAGTGAGGAAATTATATTGTGAAGTTTTCAGTCATGCAGTGAGGGAATTATATGGATTTAATTTAAGGTCTTTTTGAATTGACCAAAGTTATGAGACTCTCCGAACTTCGTGATAATTTTTTGGAAACATACTGCCATATTTTGTTATGGAAGGGAAAATTGTAAACTATGATTTGGGAATTTCTAAATCTGAAGAATGATATGGAAAAAGGGATGAAGGCATTAGAGGAAGTCTTTTCCAAGAACCAAGTTACCATTATTTGAAAAAACCATTATGGGGCTGTATTACGCAGGGCCAACTGTGGAATATGCTGCAAAGCCAAATAGTGGCATATTTTTATTGACAGGCCTGTTATGTAGGAAAATTATGCAAGGCCACCTAAGGGCACATACTACATAGTCAGGAAAAAGAGCTCTCTGATGTTTGACATTTTACTATTGCTAAAATCCAAAGAAAGTTTATGGAGATTCATATTTTCCAAATCACAGAGTTTGGTTTATAGAGAAAGGTACCTAAATATATAGAGGGTATTTCCAACCAAGATTTCCAAAGAATCGTAGGAATAAGACTTTTACGAAGGTCTGACCCAAATGTAGGAGTTTTTGTGTCTGTAGTTTTAGATCATATGACTAGAAACATAAATGGAAATAGTATATGATATGTGGCCAAGTGATTCCAAGGTTATTTCATATTTCTTTGAACACATGGAGAGGGAAATGTTTAAACCATATTCTTGAAGAATATCAGATCGAGAGAAATATTATGGGACAAATATACCTGAATGACTATTTTAAAATACATATTCTTGTATATTGTTATCAATGTTTGAAGGGTACACATATACTATAACCAATAATGAAATTAACATCATTTGAAAAACCCGTTATAGGGGATGTATTATGCAGGGCCTACTAGGGAATATGTTGCATAGCCAAATAGTGGAATATTTCTATTGACAGGCCTATTATGTGGGCAAATTTTATGCAAGGACACTTAAGGGCATGTGATTCATAGTTAGAAAAAAGAGTTATCAGGTATTAGAAACTCTGTTACCAGAAACCATAAGAAACATTATGATGATCTAGAAATATTCAAGATTAAGAGTGTAAAATATAGAAGGGGAAATGATCAATGCATATGAGGAATATTTTAATCAATATTGGACATGAGTTGGATTTCCTTTACATATATCTAACTCATATGTAAAATTTATACTCTCTTTGTTTCCTTTTGAATTAATATTGTGATGTACTGTTTAAAGTCATGCAAGGAGAACATTATAATGTGCAGTTTTAAGTCATGTAGTGAGGGCATAATATTGTGCAGTTTTATGTCATGTAGTGAAGACATTGATAGCCCCATAAGAAATTGAGACACCTTATTTATATAAAGAATCTTTTTACCCAATTCCTAAGCCCATGTGAGATATGCTCGGTGTGAGAAACAAGGAGCAGTAAGGGTTTCTTCTATAACACAAAAGTTAAACAAGGGAAGAATATGGGTGTTTGATTTCCATGCAGTTTAATGTCATGTGGTAAGGATGAAGATGACCCAATGTGAAAGGAAATACATATTGTAAATGGACTAAGGGATGTCTTACTGGGGGAAGGAATCAAGCCATACATAGTTCTTTAAACATTCCATATTCATGATTGATTCTCATATAAGGAATAAAGGTTTTTTATTATGTATGGGCCTAAGATTGGAGATATATGTTTCTCTACATATCTCATATATATGAGAATCAAGCCATATATAGTTCTTTAAACATTCATTTCCCACACTAATTGAGATTGACATGGGAGACAGGGGCTTTAACACATTCTAGAAGAATGATTAAATTTAAGTCACAAGATAGTATTAAAATCAAATCAGGTATCTTAAAAGAGAATTATGTGTTGAACTAGTTCATAACAGAAGAATAAGAAAGAAAATAAAATAATTGTGGTTGTGGTTGGGCCTAGGATTGGAGATCTAGGCGTCTCTATGTATATCAAATATATGAGAATCAAGCTATATGTAGTTCTCGAAACAAGGTCCCTATGCCGATCTGACTTAGACATAGGGAAGGGAGGGACTCATGTGACACTAAGTAGTAGCAATGATTTCCATGATGCTTGCTTATGAAAGCTCTTAATGTCATGTAGAGAAGATGTTAGTCGTATATTTTAACATCGTGTAACGAGGACAAATGGTGTCATGTAGTTTAACGTCGTGCGATAAGGAAAAAGATGATACGCATTTTAATGTCATACAGCATGGACGCTTCTGGTTGTTACGCAGTTTAATGTCTTTCAACTTGGAATTTGTACTGTGCAGTTTTATGTCTTGCAGTAAGGGCATTAGGGTCTGTGCATTTTTCAGTCTTAAGAAGAATAATCTGTAAAATTATACAATGTATTTATTAAAGAATATTTAATGGTTTGGAGTTGTAATGAGCTCTCCATCCATTGAGATTATGTTATAAGCTCTATTTGAGTAGAAATTATGTATAGAATAAGTTCCTTCCTACTTTGGATCAAGCTTTGGAGGTTTCACTACTAGTATCATTGGAGTCCTGAGGAGAAATACCAATTCTCCTTGAAGAAATGAATAGAGGTGAACCTTCTTGTTAAAAGCATGTGTTACTCTGTTCTGATAGACTTCTAAATGATGAAAAGTATTCAATATTTTTTCATCTAATCATTCCAACTCATAAAACTACTTCTAAGACCTTTCATCTGTAGACAATTGACCAAATATTGAAACTCTGAGTGAAAGAAATTGCATTTCATTTGGCAAAACTGCATCTGTTTCATATACAAATGAATAAAGAGTTTCATGGGTGGCAGTACGAGTAGTAGTCCGATAATCCCATAAAGCATTAAAAAGTTTATCAGGCCATGATTTATTATCTTTATCCACCATATTTTGTAGTATATTTGATAGGGTCTTGTTTAAGGCGTCTATATGTCCATTGGCCGCTACATGATAGCGAGACAGATGGTTGGATTTGATATTATGTTCCTGATATAACTTCTTTACCTTAGCAGAACAAAAATTGGTGCCATTATCCATCAAAATAGTATGAGGGAAACCAAATCTTGTGATGATACCATTTTTAAAAAAACTAACAATTCTTTTGTATCTGAATTCTTTAATAGGTATTGCCACAACCCATTTAGAAAAGAAGTCAGTAGCAATAAGAATATACATGAACTTCTTAGCCGTAGCTGGAGGATAAGGTCCTATTACATCCATTCCCCATGTGTAAAATGGCTAGGATTATTTAGTTGTATGTAGAAACTCTAGGGGTTGATGAATGAAGTTGGCATGCACTTGGCAGGGATGACATTTCTTGGTGAAATATGTACAATCCTATGTCCTTGAAGGCCAAAAGTATCCAAGCCTTTAAATATGACCAGAGAGTCTGTTCCCAGACTGATGGGCACCAAAAGCTCATGAATGTACTTCTTTCATGACAGTTGCAGTTTTTTATCAATCAATTCATATGATGAGGATTGCATTGAAGCCTCATTTTTAAAGTATCTTTTGGTGGTCTGAACTATCATAAAGAGTAAAATTGGCCACTCATCGCCAGATCTATTCTTTTTTCCTCCCTATCTGGGGTAAGTACCCCATTTCGAAGGTATTCTACAATGAGTGTTCTCCATATTGTGTTATGAACATATGGATCATAAATAGGGATAATCTCATTATTTTCCTCCATTATGGGTTGAAAAAAACCTGAGACCACATGACGATGGGCTATGATAATGATTGTCTCATCTCGATTTGGATCTTCCAGAGCTGTAGCTGCATTATTCAGTGCATCATCTGGGGTGTTTTGTGATCTAGGTACATAAGATAATGTCAACTCTGATGGAAATTCATCCATTAACCCTCTCACATAATCAGACAAAGGGATTGACTATTAATTTCAGATAGAATATTCCCAATTGATTTTCTTGATTACTAATTCTGAATCACTTTTCACTTTTAAGTGATTCACTTTCACCTGAAGGGCCAATTCCAAAAATTCAATGTGAGATTGATATTCTACTTCATTGTTGGTACCATCCATTTATAACAGGAAGGAATAAGGCAACACTGCCTTTTCTGGGGAAATAAAGACAATTGCTAACCCAGCATTGTTGAGTTTATGGTTTTCCATTATCTTCCATATTGGACTTCTGGAGGCAACATCAAAGTACATTTCCCATGTTTGGGAATTATCTTTAAGAGAGAAAACCTCTTCATCAGGAAGTCCAGTAGTCAATGATATATCTTATGAAGACAGATGTTCAACAAGGAAGTCAGCCAGAGCGTGGCCATTTATTTCCTTCTGTGGAACAAACTGTATATCAAACTATTGCAAAATAACTGCCCACTATTCCAGACACCCTATAATCATAGGACAGTCGAGGATAAATTTGAGTTGGTTGTTACCAGATACCAATTGGACCTCATGATGTTGCAGGTAGTGCCTCAATTTCTGAACTGCAGAGATTAATACCATATAGCACTTTTCAGTACTTTAATACTGAGTTTCTACATCAATCTTAATTCAAATGAGATAGTAAAGACTTTTATCATTCCCATCATCGTTCTTTTGAGTAAGTAATTCACCTATTTATCTCTCTAAAGTTGTCACATAGAGAATAATTGGTCTTTTTTCAACATGTGGCATTAATACTGGTGGGCTCACGATATATTTCTTGAGGTTATCAAATGATTCTTGGCAGTCTTCAGTCGATTGATAGGTGACTTCCTTCTTCATTAATCTCATGAAGGGAAAACACATTCCTTCAAAATTAGAGATAAAGCACTACATATAGGCCAAGTGTCCTTGGATTCATACTAATTCATTCAAATTTTGAGGAGGTGACATACCAAGTATTGATTTTGTTTTCTCAAGATCAACTTTGATACCACAATGGCATACAACGAAGCCAAGGAACTTTCCTGAGGTTACCCTAAAAGCAAATTTCAAGGGGTTCATATTCAAACTATCTTGTCGATGTTTATTTAATATGGTTTCCATATCATTAAATGATTGGAATGTTGTCTATATTTTACCTCCAAATCATCCACATAACATTCAACAAATTTACTTAAAAGGGGTTTAAAGATATGGTACATGGCACGTTGGTATGTTTCACCTGCATTCTTTAAGACAAAGGGCATTACCCGATAGAATAACAAACCTTGAGGGGTTCTAAAGGCTTTTGATTCTTCATCCTCTAGGGCCATACATATTTTATTATACATAGAGTATCCATCCATGAAGGAAAGAGCTTCATAGAAAGCTATTGCATCATTTAAAAGCTCTGTAATCAGAAATGGAGAATCATATTTATAACAATTCCTGTTAATATCTCTAAAATCAATGCAATCTCTTATTTTCCCATTCATATTTTTCACTGGGAAAATGCCGGCCAACCATTTTGTATATTGAAATTCCCTGAAAATGTTATCCTTTATAAGATTATCAAATTCAGTTTCAATTTTAGAGGCTTGAGTTGGGTGTGTTCTTCTTGTTGCCTTCTTGAATTGATGATGTTCTTCTATCAAACCCAAATTATGAGTGTCTATATAGAGATTAAGACCTATAATTTCTGTATAATTCCAAGAAAATATATCTTGATGTTGCCTTAGAAATGAAGTATACACCTCTTTCTCTTCAAAGGTCATGGATGCACTAATTAGAGTAGGGCGTGGATCTTCTTTTGTACCCATATTTATTTCTCTGAGCTCATCCACAGTGGTAGAGACACTTTCCTCAAATGATGGAGGAGAATCCTTGAGATCTTCCTCTTCTTCTTCATTATGTTTTATTTCTTCTGTTTAAACTTGCATATTAAATGAAGAAACAAAAATTTCTGAGTTAGGAGAGGATTCGGTATTTAAACAGCCTGAAGAAGAGGCCACCATTTCAGACCGTACTAATGATGAAGGGTCTTTCCAGGGTAATAAATAGGATATGATGGATTTGGAATCAATATCTTTGTCTTCCTCTAAAATTGCTACAACTTCTTCTAATCTGATTGAAGAAGTAGAGGCTTGTTTTTGTTTAGTAGATGATATGAAGACATCCCCATTTAAGATTCCATCACTACTTGGTGAATCAACAATTTCTCCCATGTTGTCAGACTCAGTTTCCACAATTGACATTATGGAAGGTTTTGGACGAATGCTTAGATCTTGTTTTACTCATTCTATTTGATTAATGTGTATCACATAACCTGTACTCAAATGTATGAATTGGTTTTCTAGAATCTTTTCCAAATGATTAGGATCATTAACTCTGGTTATTTCATTTTTCATGGACCTCATTACTTTTGTGTGATTTAACTCTACCTCAATGTATTGAGATTCACATGTTTTGAATGGATCCTTGTCCCCATAAAATTTCACAATTTGACCATTAGAATAGTACTTAAGACATTGGTTGTATGATGAAGGTATGGCCACATGTTGATACAGCCAAGGCTTTCCAAGCATAATGTTGAAGGTTGTGTCCTGATGAACAAGCATTAAATCTGAATTAGATATAAGATCTCTAAATTGAGTTCTGAGTATAATCGTTCCTAGAGTTTCTTGTTCATTCTTTTCATATCCTTGAAGCATTAAAGTGGAAGGAGATAAGTCAAATTCAGTAAGTCCCAATTGATGAAGTGTATGTACAGGAATGAGCTTTACTTCAGAGCCATTATCAATGAAGGCTCGTCGGATGTCTATGTCAATGACCATGCCAGATAAATACAAGGGTCTAATATGTCCACATAAAAAATCATCTTCATCTTCATCTATAAAAGATATTATTTCATGAAATTATACATGATCATTATCTATACAGTAAACCTCAATAGCATCAAATTCGGTTTTAAACTCTTGAGGACTTGAAAAATCCTCAATAAGTGCTTCTGGAAGATCTTTTGAGAGATTCAAGGCATCCAGAATTGATAACTTGGCTAGTACATGGGCCAGTTGTTTCCAAACATCATAATTTTTATCCAGAGGTCTATGTTTCCCAACATGGAAATACAGTTTTGTAGGTGTCTTGGAAGTTTAAGATTTTGATGTTGATGTACCCTGTGTCAGATCAGGAGCTGGAAATACTCCCAACTATAGTATATTAGATTGACTAGGTCATCAACTTGCTGAGAAGAAGATGGTGTTACTTCTAATCAGTCCTCTAAAACAATCATGTCAGAACCGAACCAATCTTTCATGGAAGAAACTCCTTGTTCTTATTGAGCCCACTGAAGGGATCTTCCACGAGTTTCTGTCACATAAATGGTTATATCATAGGTAGAGTAAAAATGGGGGTTTCTATAATTCCTGCATCTTCCCCTATATCCTCGACCATGTCCTCTTCCTCTGGTTCCCAATTAGGTACAAGGAACTCTAGTTCATTATAATCAGAATCGGAATTGGTATAAGGATCTGTTAAGTGGATAACGTTGATAGAACCAAAGATCAATTATTAATCTGATAAAGATTCGGCCTGACAGGTTAGTTCTGGTTGTTCCATTTGGCGGGGTGGTGCACGTTCCTTTTCAACAGATGACATGAAATCTACTATGGTTAAGAACAAATTTGGCCTTAACACAATATCATCTTCTTCTGACTTCTCTTTGTCCTTCTGATCACCTCATTTCCATGAGGATAGACCTTTCGATGAAGGTGGTTTTACTGTGGTAGGAACATAAAAAGACCCAATTGATTATTTTAACTGCGTCTATAAAATGGCATGAGTTCATTTGATCATTTTCCTAATCATCCAATCTTTATATTTATAAAAAAAAATTACTTTTAACTTCCTTCCATTCGCCTTCTTCCTCCGGATTAGTAGTAGTAACACATGCTACTTGAGCTGACAAAATTTTCATTTTCACTTGTACAGAGTCTACCATTTTTTGCATGAGGTCCATGAAAACAAAATAATCCTAAATGGGATGCCCCAGCATCTAGTAAAATAAAAAATAATTCGGAAGATCTCCATCTCCTTCATTGTTTGGTTTCATCAGCCTTGGAAACTAAACCAAATTGTTTTCCAGAGCTGAGATGAAGTAATCAGGAACTTGTTCGTTCTGGAAGTAATAAAATTTTCTTTTTAATTCCTCACATTGTTTCTGCCTTTGATCTATTTGATCATCATGAGGAGGTAGTTGTTTCTTTCGACACTCAAGAGGCGGATCCCTTCGATATGATAATGATTTTGAAGTGGAAGCAGGTACAAGTGCTTGCTTAAGTGTAATAGTAGAAGCCTCGACTTTCCCAATTCTCCTTCCCAGAACTGATGGAATTACACAAGTTTTAGTCTTAGTCTCTATAATATAATCTTCAATTCATTTAGAAACTAAAGTAAGGTCTATAAACCCTCCTATGTATTTTATAGGAATCAATGGTGTGCGTAACTCATCACATAAATTTTCCACACAAATTGGCAGCAACTCTTCTTGAGGGAGTGCTAGACTTAAGGAATATGTTAATCCATTCCATCATGCAATGAAGTATGAAACTCTTTCATTCTACAGTTTTTTAAAATTAGTAATATCAAAAACTATCATCTTTGGTAGTGGTGATCTAAATTGAATAAGGAATTTCTGGTGGAGATCTTCCCATCTAGTAATTGATTGAGATTGTAAACTTGTATACTAGAAAAAAGTTGGTCCCTGTAGTGACTGCATAAAACAGCTGAGTTTTACTACTTCTTGTTTTTGAGGAGTTCCTATCGTGGGATCACAACGAGAAAAGAAATGTGTTAAGTGTTGTTCTAGATCTCCAAAACCATAAAATATTGGAAATTTGGGATTCACAAAATTTGGTGGGGAAAGAATTAAGTCCTCCCATTCATGGTAAGCTTTCTTTTCTGGATGAACTAGATTACACATTCCTACATAGCTTCCAATAAATTCATTAATGCCTCAATTGTGTTCATAAGCATTTGGGGAATATCCAGATGAGATGAAACCTGAACAGGTACAAAAACTAGAGTTTGAGCTAATTCACAAACCAACAAAACCACTAGTGATGGTGATGGTATTTTCCTCAGATAACCCATGGTAACAGGCCTATCAGGATGTGTTTGATCCTGCCTTGGTTGTGTAGCTAGTAGAGGGAACTAATTATCCACATCTTTAGTTACTAAAAATCCTCTTTGGTGAGGAGTTCCTATAGAATGTGAAAGTTGAGGATCTTCCTAGGGAGTACTTCTAGTAGAAATTCTGCATCGAAGTAACTCTATATTCAGTCTTTTCAAATCCTTCATCTCCTCTTCTTGATGTTAAAATCTCTCTTCAATAAAAAGTGATTGAAATTTTCCAGTGGAAAAGTGAGATGTAATCTAACATTTACCTTTCCCCTTGTTAGATTCCTTTAGGAGGGGTGGGAGTTGGTTATTTGAATGCATACCTAGATTTTGGGTAATCCTCTGATTCCAAGTACGTACACCTTCTTCATTTTCCTCAGTGTGTACCATATTATAGATAAGAACATCATCTTATAATTCCTCTAAACTAGACTCATTTTTTGGGGGATCTTCTGTAAGGGGGTTAATGAAATTTACTAATGCATAATGCATTGATGGAATTATATCAGTATCCTTATAATATCGTCTCACTCTGTATCTTCCATGAGTCTTTATTCTCTAATATGATGGATTATGAAGAGTTGTTTGATGGAAAGTAACCCAGAGGAAATCCTTGGATAGTTCAGTTGTGCAGTCTCTTTGTGGATTCTTCCGTAATCAAGAGAAAACTGACTTCCATTGAGGATGGGATAGTAGGTGTGAAAAATTTCCCAGCCTTGCAGGTTGTGGATGTTTTTGTTCTTCTTCTTCAATCTTCTGAATTTTGTTTAATGAATTTGAAGGTGGAGTAAAATGAGCCCCCATCCTTGCAAGGTGGGTTGATTCTTGAACTGATAACACTGAGAATCGTGCAACCTCTCTTCTGATTATGAAAATTTTGGTTCAGACATTAGATGGGTACGTCATCCAAAAACCACTCAAATCACCTGTTTCGGAAGATCACTGTGCTATTTCAGAAAGTTTAATTCTTTGACAGCTAACATCCTCTAATAGAGACGCCTGCTCAATATTCTCAGATGCTTGATGTAAAAGTAACCCAAATACTTATTTTCTTTGGGCCTAACACTGATGAAAGCTATTTGAGACCTATTCTTGAGCATACATTCAATTACATACAAAATATATTGATTTTGGCTGACTGTGGGAAATAACATTGCATGAGACCAATTCTGGAGGTCTTTGCTGACTTTAGAGTGTAGTGAAATGCAATGCTCCATGTGCACCCCATCCTCTGATACGAACACTAGATGGGGTGTCATAAATTAACTAGTTTGGCCTCTTTAGAGGATTGAGGCATGAATCTTGAATTTTCCTCTGCTGTTTTTCAGCCCTCGGATGTCGGGAAACAAAGAGAGATGCCAAGTCAATTTGGCATTGCAACCCTTCTATTACCTTTACATGATTATGATATTCATCAGATGGTAATAATTTGGTTTTGAAATGATGAAGATTATTCCATAAGTTGAGGTGGATATCATAAATACAATCTTCTTCCATCAATTCTAGAATGTTATACTGAGAATTATCCAAAATCAAGAACATGACTATTATTTCTCCTTTATCCAATTTTCTTCTCATGTTTAAGATATCATCATCATCTTTTACTAGAGATTTCTCCACATGGTCTGACCAATGTGGATGCTCTGTATTAGAAGGAAACTGACCCAAGGGAGGTTTTAAGAGTGAATGTTCCCTTAATATGTCTTTCCATTGAGAAAGTGTTTCACCCATCAATGAAAAATCATCAGACATGACTGGCCTTATGTTTTCAAGTGCCTCGAGATAAGAGGGATTTCTCATCACTACATTGTCAATAATAGAATTATCTTAACAATGTGAAATACTACTACAGAGAGGGATTTTTTATAAAATTCCATCATGGGGAGTACCACCATGGTGGATTACAGCAAGGGATGAATCCTCCTGCTCCTTGGTCTTTTGGCCACACGGAGGGTTACTATGGCTCTCATCCAGAGATAGATTCTCTAAATTGACTAATTTTTCATAAATCAAGAATTCATGATGAATTTTCTGATGGGAGAATTAATAATTACTACTAATACTCACATAATTTGGTAATGAGGGAATAGGATCTTGAGATGCAACAGATAAATGTCTGAGGGCATCAAGAACTTCAACATTAAGAGGTTTCAAATTTCGGTTTGACTCTTGATTTTCAAACTGTGTTTGGAAAGGCTTATTCTTGGATGTTTCCTTATAATTAGTTGGGACCAATTTATGGGACAAGTGGTTATCAAGGGTAGGTGTTTGTGCCTGCCTTAGAGCAGCTACCAGAATAGACTGATTACCTCCAATTGGAAAGGGTGTATGTTCTCAATCTTGTTGTTCGTATGATATGGGGGAGTATGCCCCATGACCCTCCTAGACTAGAATAGAGGTGTGTATCTTCTATGGGATGGCATGAAAATGTTTCATACCATATGTGGGGATATATTTATGTGTCTTTTCACCTAGTATTGCTGAAGTAGTTGTTATAATATCTGGGCATGCTTTCAGAATATGGGGAGGAATTTGCGTCTACCCTTTAACCATTGATAAGATGTGATTGGTGACTTCAATGGCCGAAACAGAAATATACATCCATTCCTTATTAGGATTAGTTGCATGATCCTACTCCTGTGCTTATTTTTTTATAAATGGGTATTGATTGTACTCATGCATGGGGGCAGAGTGTTGGGTCTGCCCCAGATTTATTGCCGGAGCTTTCTGATTGACTTCACTGGGTGCTGCCAAAAGAGACTGTTGGCAGGCTTGATGAACGCTAGCAGGTTTATTTTCCTTCTTTATTTTTCCCATCAAGTATGATCAGAGGACTTCCTTCAATACTGACTAATGAGACTGCTGGCATAATTGGTGATTGTAAGAAGGTGTATGTTCTTAATTACCAGTTGCCACCACATTGGATTGGTGGTCTTCTTTAAATGTAGTCAGACGATCCTGATGACTGGTTGATAACTTGTAAGTAGGTGTATGTGCATGTTCACAGTAGTCCACTGGGTTTATCTGGTGGTATTGGTGGGTTATTGCAAGACAAGTCTGCTAGACAGCAAAATTAGGACAGATGGGTGTTTGTAATCACTCATTATTTACCATCAAGTAAGGTTGATGGACTTCTCTAGAGGGGGAAGAGGTAAGAACCTGCTCTCTGTTGATTGTAAATTATCCCCAATGGTTCTTCTTGCATGTTTGGGTCTGAGATACCATTTCCGAATGTGTAGAGGCAACACCCCTATCATATTGGGGGTTCACTACTGTGCAATTCTGCTGGCGATGATTGTTGGTGGGAATCCTCAGGAATGATCTCTGCATCTTTGAATTGAGGCCCTAAGTGACCTCTTGATCCACCTCGATATAGTATGGGAAAGACTGGTTGTTGTGTTCCAAGGATTAGGACTTGAAAAGTTTGAAACGATGGTTGTCACCATCTACTTATGGATCATCAGTCATCGTTGGCTAGATGATTGAGGATTATTATTTACTTGGAGGGCCTGTCGGGAAGCCTCTAATGTCAGGATTGTACCTTGATTTCGATACTACTTTACCAACACATTGGAGACCCAACATTGAAGATATTGGTTGGGTGATAACATCCTTCCTGTGGATGGGGATCTAGCTTGAGTAGCAGTTGGGACCTTCACAGATGTCGTCTTGAAGAAATCCTTTTTTTGACTGAAGGGAGTTTTTAGGAAAACAAGACAATAAACATATACTCCATTAAAGTGACATCTGTTGGATGAATAAATGCATGATTGATTCATCTGTCTAGCCTTCCTTTATCAATTTATATGGGACTAATAGGTGGCTAACATTATTAACTTTGTTAAGGATTCATGCCAGGTTCACCATTTTTGTTTCGTAGTTCCTTGAAACGTGTGTTCTAGTTTTAAGAATCACTACTTCTAGGCAGTTTCTATTGAATTTATTCATGGAACTGGAAACTTCCAATAGTTATTTATCCAAAGGGAACTTCTTTCCAAAGTTAGGTGTTTGTTAAGTTTGAACATTATGATACATAGGAACGTACATTGGTCGAGAGGATGGGAGTTCAGACCCATCACACCCATTTGGGGGGAATTATTGTCTACTATGGGACTCTCTTTTTAATTTAAGATATTTTCATGAATCCATATTAATTCACCAAGCATTACATAATATTCCCTTGGAATTTACAATCAATTATTAACATGTGTAAAATTTAGAATCATCTGTATGCATTGAAGGTTCTTCATTAATGGAGATATCCGTATGTATTTGAGGTTCTCCATCAATGGTATCCTCTAATATACTATTTCAAAATTCTTTTAGTCGTCATTATGATGATACTAGTTTTTAATCCACCCAGTGGGGAACTCTGGAATTTATTGACATCCAGGGAGATGAAGGTTTGTTTTGATGTTCGGATCGTACCCATAAATTGGGCTACCTACGTATCCATGTGAAAGGAATCAAAACCCTTGTAGTTTGATACCGCTTAATGGGACACATAATACCTTTTGAGGTCATATGATGAGGACCTAACCATAATGTTTATTGTCAGGTGGTAAGGACATCTAAGTGAAAGGTGATTAGTCAAAGTTTTTGGTGTGGGACTTATGCTGAAGCATCCCAATGATCATGGAAAGGATATAGGTTTCCAAGGTACATTAGACCCTATTAGGAATATGGCCCAAGGACAACAGGGTTAATTTGAAATGTTGTGTTTTAACCTCAAGGAGGCTTCATGTGTATCCCTGGTTAATGGGAATCAAATCCCATGTAGTTCGATAAATTTCATAGGAGAGTATAGTAATTTGATAGAAATGAGTTTGGGATTACTTCTTGAAAATAATTCCTTGACGATTTTGGGGTTTAATTTGGGGCTTATTCTTAAGTAGGATGCCTATATTAAAGGAATTAGGGTTGGATTCTTGAAGAGGATATCCAATGAGCTCGGGCCCTAAGAGGGATTCCTAAGTATCCCAATTATGGTGGGAAATCAGAGTTCTCGTAGTTCATTCTCCCTGTGTGTTTTTAGAAATGTCGTAATCATCAAGAACCTCTAAGCTCGTGTGTGTCATGCTAGGTGTGAGAAACAAGAGGATGTGAAAGATTCAACAATGACATACTTCTCCTCCACTGCTGTTGGAGTAGGGAGAGCCTATGGCATTCAGGTTGGACAAGGTTGAGGTGACCCCAGAAGAGGGAAAGACGAAGATCCCTCCCTCTATTAACTTTACATTGGACAAGGGTCAAAATGAAAGGAATAAGGGATGAAGTTTATGGGCTTACACCAGAATGGATTCCCATGCTGACAAATCTCAATAAGAGAGGGAAAGGGTAACAAAAGTCCCTTGGACCATCTCCCCTCTGGTCTTTGGCACCGAAGAGGAGAGGAGGAGAAATTATGTTACCTCCTTCAAGAAAATATAAGGGCTTACGCCATGATGGTTTCCCTAAAATTGATCTTGGTAGGGGAGGTATACTTCTCCTTAGTTCAAAAGGAAAAGTATGTGTGAACCGTACATTCCCCACCAAAATACCTGAGGTTCTGGGTCGTCTTTTTGTGAATGGAGAGGCCAGTACCCAAACCCTCCTTCAAACCAGGATCTTATCAACACTGTTCCTAGGAGAAAGGTCCATTTGACTGTGGATATACAAACCCACATACACTCTTTGAACCCTAACCCCATTGTAAAACAAATGTGGAAAACCTATGACTTTGGATATACAAACCCAAATAAGAGACACACTAATGTGCCTTTCCCAAAGTTTTGATAAGTCAGGAGGTTTTGGTGGAGGTCTTAACAGAATCCCTTTTAGACAAGGGAGCCAAGGAAGAAGAATCCTTTCCATTAACAACTTTGAGGAAGGCTTGATGGCTTGTATTTTGAAGAGAGTAAGTGAATAAAATAGGGGTGGTCAAGTAGGTAAGGGCACACATGTAAGGGTGTTCAAGTTGTCATGGGTGACCTGCTATTCAATTAAGAAATTAACTATCTATACGGTAATACATGGGTGAGATTAGGCTCAAGTCTTCAGTAGTATTCATACGTGATCCCAGAAGTGGGGAGCTCAAGTTCCTGTAAAAGGAATATGTGGTGCAGAAGTATTTGTGATTTAGTGAGGTTTGGCGCTTTAGGAACACAAGTGTTATGGATTTAAAACACTAAAAGTACTTAATTCCTACGATCCTCCCTTAAATCCTCCACTCAAGGTGTTGAAGAACTACCTTTAAAGTTTAAGGAGACTTGGGTGAAGCACTAGGGAGACCAGAGTAGCAATTGGGCTTCAGGGAAATTATTCTATGCAAATGAAGGCCACAAGGATCTATTTATATGTAAATAAGTGACCTTGGGTTAAATGAAAATGGGAGCACAAGTACCTTGCATGTCGATGGTGTTTTGGCTAGACTAAGGAAACACTTTTAGGACTTAACAAAAATTATTACTTCAATCAGCTCCAGCATGGTGGCGTGTAGGTATTTGTGTGCATGTACCTTGGGTGAATCTTTAGGGACTTAGCCCAATAATTTACCCATACCATGGGGGATGTTCCCCCACACTGATTCTTAGGATCAGTTCCAGGCTGTAGTCTTGGTGCCTTTGCTACCATCACTGACCGCCATAAAAATTGCAGAGTCACACCGCAAACTTTTCGATCCTGATTGACATCACTTTCCATCACGGCACATGGAAATACATCTTCAATTGCATAGAAGTGAATGAAACACATTTCATGGTGTCTACATATATATATATACGGTTCAGATGACCAACATGGGCCGAAGAAGGTTTTATTGGATCAAGTATCACTTGGAACCTAATGACTATTGAGGCTAATTGAATATTATTTATTTATGAAAATTGTTTTATAATAATTTACTTTCCTACTACTCATTTGTACATATTCATGAAAAATTTTCATAGATTGTATATTACTTCAGAAAATGTTGGTAGTGGCCTGATTATTTGTATTTTCACATATCTCAGTCCACCATTGGCACCTGAGAATGCTTCATGGTTGTAGGTCTAGATAAGGGAAAAGGCTATGTGTTAAATGGATGATATGTAACATGGAAGATCATGAATGAGGGAACTAAACTTTACGTTGGGACCCATTTTTGGGAAATTGTCACTATGCACTTATTTTGGGTTTCTTTTGAAACATGACACTATTATGAAATGACATACTTACTATATTATTTTTGAGGTAAATTTCCTAGTTTTGTGAATCATTTATGTGATATTTTGTTACATTATAGTTACAATTTACTATTTATCTTATTATTTATTATTATTTATATTGTTTCTTATTCTAGAAAAGATGGTATAGTCTTTACACATTACATAGTAGACCCTCACTGCAAGCCAATAGCATTTACCATATGGGGAGTTGTTCCTAAGTTCTTCTGTAAAACTGGATCGTGGCACTAGTTTAATGGATCCTGATCTGAGACATTACAATTTATAATTTTATGAGTTATTAGGGTTCTAGGGTTTTCTCTTGGTGATGTATAGGAGGGGGAAACTTGAGCGCTACCTCTCTACCATGGTCTCCCGCTCTCAATCCTTTTGGTCTTCCCTTTGTTGTTTCTCCCTACTGAGGGAGGTCTGTGGGCCCCCCCCCCCCACTTCCCATTGCGTTCGTCTATTTCTTCTCTGGATTCACCTTGCTGATGATGTTTTCAATGTGGTTTTTCTTGGAGACATGTTTTTAGGTGTTCTCTTGAAGCTTCTGGTGGCCCTCCAGGTTTGTCCTGTCATGTTTGCTGATGATCAGAGCTTTCATTTTCCCAATCCCTACTCTGGTCTCAAGATTTCAGAGAGCCTTTCTCAGTCGGATCTGCGATGGTGATTTCTTCGACGTTTTGGGATGTGTAAACAGGTGAATATCTGTTTTTAGGTGCAATATGGGTAGGAAAACATCTCTAGATTGATGGATTTCTCTTGTGTTGTTCTTTTATTCCATCCGTGGAGGTTTTAGGGGCTTATTTATGGATCCCATGATGTTTTTTTCTATTAACGGTGTCAGCCGTCGGTGTTGGGGGTCTATAAAGACAAGCTTCGTCAAGGCCATTATGCACTCATTCCTCTACTCTTTCTTCAAGACACCACCATGATTTCCAAGTTGGATTTGAGTGGTGGTATTCACGGTGCTTTGGGATGTGAGTTTGAATGGTAGTTGATGTCTTGCAGTGGTTTCATCTATGTAGGCTTCCTCTAGTAGATGGTGAAGGATCCTGTTTTCTTTGATAATGTTTGATGATGCTGAAGACGTGAGTGCTGGTTATCAGCTTCGGTGGTGTTCAGTGGCATCGTGGATGGTTGTTTTAACTCTGATGAATGGTGATCTGGTGTTGTTTGATCAGTGATGATGATTGCGGTGTTTGGTCGGTGATGTAGGGATGATGGTGTGTGGCTCGAGGAAGAAGATTATAGTTATCTTGCATTTGAATTTTGAATTTTGAAAGTTGAAATTTTTTTTGGTAAGTGTAGGTGAAGTTTGGATCTCTCTATATAGTTCTCACTTACCCATCAAGTGAATTTTTTAAAAATACAAAAAAAATTAATTGTGTAGGAGGTTTAGAGTGTTGTTTTAGGGGTTTTAGTGTTTTTTAGGGGGGTTTAGGTGTTTTTATGGATTTTTAGGGGGATTTAGGGGTTTTAGGGGTTTTATGTTCATTAATTGTTTTTATTGTTTTTGGGGTTTTGTGGGTTTTATTAAATTTAATGGGTTTTAGTTATTTTCGGGATTTATAGGGGTTTGAGGGTTTTCTGTTTATTTAGGGGTTTTAGGGGTCTCTATGAGGTTTTGGGATTTTGGGGTTTTAGGGTCTTTTAGGTTTTAAGTTTTTAAGGTCTTTAAGGGTTTATAGGGTTTTTATGGTATTTTTGGGTTTTTAAGGGTTTTGGGTTTTTTTTATTTTTTTACAGTTTTTAGGTTAGGTGGGGATTTTAACAGTTTTTAGGGGTTTTAATGCTTTGCATGGGTTTTTTTATGGTTTTATGGGTTTTTAGGGGTATTAGGGTTTTTATTATTTTAGGGTTTAAGGGTTCTGAGGGATTTTATGATATTTAATGTCATTTTTTATTTTTTAGGGATTTCAATGATTTTTGGAAGGGTTTTATGGGTTTTCAATGTTTATGGTATTTTTGGGTTTTTAGGTTATTTAAATATTTTAGGGGTTTTCAGAGTTCATGAAGGTTTCTTGGGGATTTATGGTTTTAATAGTTTCTGTGGGTGTTAGGGTTTTAAGGAAGTTTTTGGGTTTTATATCATTTTTATAGTTTTTTTGTGTTTGTAGGGTTTTATGGGTTTTTAGGTGTTTTTAGGGTTTTTAGGGGTTTTAGGTTTTTTATGGTTTTTATGGTTTCTTATGGTTTTCAGTGTATTTATAGATTTTAAGGTTTTTAGTGCTTCAGTTATCATTTTTTTCATTTTAAGGGTTTTAGGTAATTTTAGGAGTTTTAGGGTTTTAGGGGGGTTAGGGGTTTTAGGGTTTTTAGGGTTTTTAAGGTTTTTAGGGTTTATATGGGTGATAAGTGCCTTTTTAAGGTCATTAATTTTTTAATGTATTTAGGGGTTTTTTATTTTTAGGTTTTCAATGGTTTTTATTATTTTGTTTGGGTTTTAAAGGTTTTTCATGGTTTTATAGGATTCTTTTATGGGTTTTAAGGTTTTTAGAGTTTTTCATGGTTTGGTAGGGTTTTTCGGGTTTTTCAGTTTTTATGGTTTTGGTAGGTTTTGATGGTTTTAAGGGTTTTTTGGTTTTTGTTGGGTTTTTTATATTTTTTGGGTTTTAATGTTTATTAGAGGTTTTTAGGGTTTCTTAGGGATATTTAATGGGTTTAAATGATGTTTTGGGTTTAATGGGGATTTAAAAGTTTTATATGGTTTTACAGGTTATGTAGTTGTTTTGAAGGTTTTTAGGTGTTTTATATTTTTTTTAGTATTTTTAGGGTTGATAGGTTTTTTAGGGTGTTAATGTTTTTAGGGATTTTTAGGGACTCTTGGGTTTTAAATTTATTTTTTGGTTTTTTAGGGTTTTAAGATCTTTTAGGGGTCTAGGGTCTTTTATGGTTTTTAGGGTTTTGGTTATTTTATAGGGTTTTTATAGTCTTCTAGGTTTTTATTAGGGTTTTTAATTAGTGTAGGGTTTTTATGGGATTTTAGCAGTTTGAGGTTTTTTAGTGTTTTAATAGTTTTTAGGGGTTTTAGGAATTTTTAGGTGTTTTTGGGTTTTTAGGATTTTTTATTTTTTTTAAGGGGGTTTAAGGTTATTTTTAGGGTTTTTAGGGGATTTAGGTGTTTTAGGGTTTTTTGGGTTTTTTGGTTTCTTGTATTTTAGGGGGTTTTAGGGTTTTTTTTGTTTTATGGGTTCTAGGGTTTTAGTGTTTTTTGCGTTTTTAAGGGGGTTGAAAGGTTTTCATGATTTTTGGGGGATTTAGGGTTTTTATCAAAAAATTTGGGTGTTATGGTATTTTATAGGTTTTAAGGGTTTTTGGGTGCTTTATATACTTTTAGGGTTTTTGGATATTTTATAGTTTTAGGGTATTTTGTATTTTTATGGGGTTTTAGGACTTTTAGGGGTTTAGAGTCTTTAATATTTTTTGGTGTTTTTGGGTTTTTGGATGTTTCATGGTTTTTAGAGTTCTTATAGGTTTTTATTGTTTTTATGGGGTTTTGGGTTCTTTTTATGGGATTTATGTTTTTTAGGGATTTCAAGGGTTTTGGGTTTTTGTTTTATTTTTGTTCAATTTAGGGTATTTTTTGGGGGTTTTAAGGTCTTTAGAGTGTTTTAGAGATTTTAAAGATTTTTAGGATTTTTAATGATTTTAGGGGGGTTAAGGGTTTTTTTTTGTTTTATGGGATTTAAGGTTTTTAAGGGGTGTCATGTTTTTGGGTGTTTTAGTTTTTTTAGGGTCTTTTCTAGTTTTTTGGGTTCGTAGGGTTTTTATGATATTTAGGGATTTAGTATTTTTTAGGGTTTTCATGGAAAATTTGGATTTTTAACGATTATTAGGCGTTTTGGGGTTTTTTTGGGTTTTTTGGGTTTTTAAGGTATCTTATGGGGTTTTATCGTTTTTTAGGGCATTGAGGGTTTTCAGTGTTTTTTTGGGTTTTTTGGGTTGTTACTGGTTCTAGGGTTTTCTTGGTATTTTAGTGTTTTTGTGTATTTTTTTAGTGTTTTAGTGTTTTTATGGTTTTAGGGGATTTATGGTTTTTAGAGGTTTTAGTTCATTTTATAGTTTTAAGGGTTTTAGGGTTTTTCATGGGGTTTTTAATGCCCTTTCAGAATTTATTGGGTTTTTATGGTTTCGTAGGGTTTTAGTGGGTTTATGGTTTTTAGGGATTGAAGGGTTTCTTGGGGTTTTGTTGGGTTTTTAATATTTTTATGGGTTATATATTTTTTTGGATTTTTAGGGATTTATTTGTTTTTTTTTATTCTAATTTTTTAGGATTTTTAGGTATTTTTAGGTTTTTAGACATTTTAATGATTTTATAGTATTTAAGAGTATTAAGGGGTTTTTATTATTTTAATGGTTTTGAGGGTTTTTATGGTTTTTTGGGTATTTTAGCGATTTTAGGGTTTTTATGGGTTTTAGGATTTTAATTATGTTTTGGGTTTTGAGGGGGATTTGGTGTTCAATGGGTTTAAAGGTTGTTTCAGGGTGCTTAATGTTTTAATAATTTTTAGGGTTTTAGGGTTTTTTGGGGTGTTTTAGAGATTTTAGTGGTTTTAAAATGTCTAAGGGTGGATTATGTTTTTTTTGGGATTGTAGGGATTTTTAAGGTCTTTGTGGGTGTGTTATGTGTTTTTGTTTTTAGAGTTTTAGGAGTTTTAATTGTTTTAATGGTCTTTTAGGGTTTTTATGTGGTTTTTAAAGGCTTTTAATTTTTTAGTACTTTTAAGGACTTTTAGGGTTTTTTTCTTTTTAGGGTATTTTTTGGGGATTTTTTAAGGGGTTTTAGGGTCTATTGTGTTGTTATTTGGGTCTTTAGGTCTATTAGGAGGATTAAGGGGTTTTAGGATCTTTTAGGGGTGTTTAATATTTTTTATGTTTCTTGGGTTATTATGGGTTTATAGTGTTTTTAGGGGTTCTAAACGGTTTTGGTTTTTTTGGTGTATAATTGTTTTTAGGGATTCTTAGGGGTTTTATATTTTTTTATGGGTTTTATGGTTTTTATGGTTTTTTAATGGTTTTTATAGTTTTTAGGGCTTTGGGTCAGTTTCAGGGGTTTTAGATTTTTTTTTGGGGTTTTATATGGGGTGTTTGGGGTTTAACGGTTTTTTTGGGGGGTGGGGTTAGTGGTTTTTAGGGGTTTTGTGGTTTTTATGGGTCTTACGAATTTTATGTTTTTTTTAGAATTTTAGAGTTTTCAAGGGCTTTAGGGGGGTTTTAGAGATGTTTTGGGATTTTTAGGGTTTTTTTAAGGTTTAATGGCTTTAGTGTTTTTATGGGTTTTATGGGATTTTAGTTTTTAATGTTTTTTTTGGTTTTAGTGGGTTTGAGTTGCTTTTAAGGTTTTTAGGGATTTTAAGTAAAATGACTTTTTAGGATTTTTTAGTATTTTTAGGTGTTTTAGGTTTTTAGAGTATTTTAGGGTTCTTAGGGGTTTCAAGGTTCTTTTAGGGTTTTAAGGGGTTTTAGGATCGTGTAGGGTTTTAAGGTTTTTAGTTTTCTAGGATTTTAGTGGTTTTATGGTTTTTATTGTTTTCAGGGTTTAAATTTTTTCTGGTATTTGAGCGTTTTTTGGGGATTTTTTTGTATTTTACAGTTTTTAGGTTTTTTAGGGTCTTTATTGTTTTTTAGGGTTTTTAATATCTTTTAATTTTTTGTATTTTTAGGATCTTTTAGGGTTTTTATGGGTTTAAATGGTTTTAGGTAATTTTATGGGTTTTTATGGAAAAGAAGATGTTGGATAAAGTGCACTTGGTCCCTCAAATTTGTTAATAAAACATCACATGAAGAGAATTTGTTGACGCTCCTTTCCGTCACAGAGTCAAAACAACTTAAAAAGGGGAATACCTTAGCATAAAAAGATTCATCCTTTGAAGAAACATCAAAAATTGACAAAGGCAGGAACAAGGAATTGTTTACACATGGGTCGCGCAAGTTTCATCAACGTCGTGCAAGTATACTTGCGCGCCACATATTGGTCTCGCAGGTGACTTGTGCGCCCTACTCTATTTTCTCCCAAGGTCTCCAATGGGCTATAAATACCCCTTGTGGGCCCCCCATTTTGGGGACGGAAAAATCCAAAAGTCATATTTAAGCTCTCAGTGCCCTAGTCTCTACTTGAAGTCTTCCGAACACTTCTATGGTAATTTCGTAACTATAATGGAAGATCTAAAGAGAGGGAATAAGGCCTAAGTGTTGAAATTCATCAACACTTGTGCGCCTAAGTGTCCCACCCTTAAGGGAAAATGGTCACACTTGTGTGCCACCTTATCCCTTCAACAAAACCTGCGTACCACCCTTTTGGAAGCCCTTTGGGATAATACTAAGGGCTTGAGCCAAGCCTCGCCCAAGTATTACCTTATGGGTTAACCATCGTGCAAGTGAACATGTGTCGCGCAGGTATACGTGGACGACCAAGACTTGCACACCCAAATAGGACTTACGCGCCTGCCTTTTTTTGGGTGCCTCTCCTACTTATTCAACTCATTTCTTCAGATCCACCTCTCCTATTCAAGATTAAGCCTTCAAAATCATCTTTAAATCCACTTTTGGAATGGTTCCTTTGTTGGATTCCTTATCTAAAAGGAATTCTATGGAATATATCTCAAAACCTAGTGATTTACATATTATTATGTCACTAAGATTAGATATTTCCTCCATTAAACCTCAACCTCTAAGATGAGAAGATCCCTAACCTGGGCCTCCTTTTCAGGAGTAAGCCCCAGATCATAAATTCCCTAACCTGGGCCTCCTTATCAGAAATAATCCCCAGTTCTCATGTCCCTTTAACCTGGGCCACCTTCTCAAGAATAATCCCCAGTCATAATTCTCTTTAACCTGGGTCTCCTTCTTAGGAATAAGCCCCTGTTCTCAAGTCCCTTTAACTTGGGCATCCTTATTAGGAATAAGCCCCAGTCATAATTCCCCTTAACTTCGGTCTCCTTCTTAGAAGTAATCCCTAGTTCTCAAGTCCCTTTAACCTGGGCCTCCTTATCAGGAATAAGCCCCAGTCATAATTCCCCTTAACATGGGTCTCCTTCTTAGGAATAATCCCCAGTCATAATTTATCTTAACCAGTCTTAATTTTTTTTGATTTGGGCTTCCTTCTCCGGAATAAAACCCAATCACAAGTCCCCTCCTAATTTGGGCATCTTCCTCAGAAGTAATCTCCAAGTTAGAGTATCCAAATCTCCATAAAGCACATATACCTTTATGGACCTTGTTTTCGGGGTTGTTCTCTAAAATATGCCCTGATCTTTATCTATTTGGGAAATCATACATACATAGGCCCCATATCAATCCTTGTGACCGCATCTTTCATGGCACAAATCGTCAGGTTTACTGATACCTCTTGTTTCTCACACCGAGCATGACTCACATGAGCATAGAGTGTAAAAGTAACCACAACACATATCTTTGGTCCATTAATCACACGTAAGCCCCCACAATTCTTAATCGAACTACATGGACTTTGATCTCTACCTTTAAAGTAGAGTACGTAGGAAGCCTTTCAAAAGGTTCAAGCCTATCACCCATTAATTCTAATCTGTCCCATATGACATTAAACTATATCTTAATTCCCGAACTACGTGGGTTATGATTCCTTTTTTAAATAAGGATACATAGGTAGCCCATCTACGGGTATGATCCCAACTCTAAAATAATCCATATCCTTATGAACCACGTTAAACATCAAGTGCCCCATTGAGTGGCTTTAAAACCAGTATAGTTATCATAATGACCAAGATATTTCTATATAATATGTTGAAGGATACCATTGACTAATAATCTCTAACAAATACAGGTGATTCTCTACCAATGAAGAACCTCAGATACATATATATAATATTCTCTAAATTTCATACATATCAATCATTTATTGTCAGATCTAAAGGAAAGCTCATTTTCATACTTGGTAATTTAATAAGGATTAACGAACATAATTTATATCTATAAAGAGAGTCTTGGAGTAGACAATAATTCCCCTCAAAAAGATGTTATGAGTCCGACCTCCCATCCTCTCGACCAATGCAAATTCTTAAGTCTCATCGATCCACAACTAATGAGCACCTGCCTTTGGAATGTAGGTCCAAATGGATATAGAATCATTGGATGTTTCCAGTTCTATGAATAAACCCATTAGGAACCAATTAGAATGTTTGAACCATAAACAAACAAGGTCATCCCCATTTACAGAAAAAACAAAAAATGGTGAACCTGACGTGAATCCTTAACCAAGTTAAATAATGTTTTACTTATTTGTTAGGCCCCTATTTAATTCAATGTGAGGGCCAACAAAGAAATCAATAACAGATGTGCTCATCCAAAAGACATAGTGGCCAAACTTATCTTGATTATGTCTATTATTTCAAACAGGAACTCGTTTCCAAGATATTTCTACGTTATAGAAATGGCTTCTCTAAAGTTCACACCTGTGAATGCATCTACTGCTACTCCTACTGGATCTTCATCTGCTCTGAGGACGACATCACCTACTCAGTGTCTTCAACGCTGGGTCTCAAATTCACTAGTTAAGGAGTATCGTCGACACATACCATTACGACTCTGGAGGCTGTATGACAAGCCCTCTAAGTCAATAATTCGCCATAGTTTTTCAGACAGTGACAACTAGTGATCAAGAAACAGGTGGTGCCAACCACCGTCTCCAACCGTTTCGGGTCGTTATCCCCAGAACGCAATCACTAGTCCCTCCCATATTATGAGGAGGTGAATGAGAAGGTCACTCAAGGAATTAATTCAAGGATATATGATTCCTTTCCAAGGACTCCCATCAACAATCGCCGCCAGACTCGTGCGGTAGTGCGCCCTCAACATGATGAGGGTATCGCCTTTATGGGTTCAGTTTAGGTTCCTCAGACCTGAGCATGCAAGACGAACCACCCAAGGTAAAATATGATCAACAGGGAGCATCTTATTATTTCCACCCCCTCTGGAGAAGTCCATCAAGCCATCTTGATGGAAAATAACGAGCGGGCATATAGACCCATCCATCTTGATGTTACTGCCCAGCAGAATCTTCTGGCAGTAATACACCAATCCCGCAAGGAAATTCCGGCGGAGTATTATAGGAAGGCATATACACTTGTTTATAACTCATCAACCAGTCAGTAGGCTCGTCTGACTTCACCCAAATAAGCTCTTCAATCTAATATGGTGTCAACTGATAAGCAAAAACATACACCTATTTACAATCAACAATTCTATCAGCATTCTTGTCTACCAGTATTGAAGGAAAGCCATCAACCATTCTTGATGAAGAATACACAGCAGGCATATACACCTACCAATGTTCATCAAGCCTGCCAACAGTTTTGTTTAGTAGCACCTGGAGAAGTCTGTCGGAAAGCCCCGATGAAAAATTTGGGGCAGACTCTACTCTCTGCTCCCATACATGAGTACTGCCAGAATTCAATAGCAGGAAAAGGAGAACATGAGCAGGAACACACACATACTCCAAGCATGGAATGGAAATATATTCCCGTTCTGGCAGCTGAAGCCACCAATCACATTCTGACTATGGTGAAAGAGCAGAAGCAAATCTCTGCTCATATTCTGAATGCCTGTCAAAATATTATAACAGCTTCGGCAACATCACAAGGAAAGAAATACAAATCTGTCCCTACCAGTGGAGTGACACATCAACATATCACTACAGAAAAGATACACACCTATGTTCCAGTCCAAGAGGGTTGTGGTGCATACTCGCCCATGTCATATGGACAATCAAGTCAGGCACGTACACCTGATTTGAATGGAGATATTTAGCCTAACCTGACTATTTCTCTTGAGCAGGCACATACATCTTCCTATAATAACCACTTTTTTCAAAAAGTGGTTCCCAAAATGAGTAATAAGGCGTCTAATAAAAATACTTGTCTAGCACAATCATGAAATCAAGAGCCAATCTCTAATAAGGCCTTGCTCGATGCTAGAGTTCTTGATGCACTCAAGCAATTATCTATTGCAACTCAAGATTCAACTCTCTCATTTCCCAATAGTGGGAACATTAATTCTAAAGGTCTTCATGAAGAACTTCCTCATGAAGTCTTTCTTCATGACAGTTCGGTCAATCTCGAAGTATCACCTTCATATGAGAGCCATGATAACCCTCTGTGTGTCTAGAAGATCAAGGATCAAATGGTTTAATCTTTTTCTGTAACCCACTATGGTGGTACTTCCAATGATTATGAATTTATCTATGAAAGTCTTCTCCGCAGTAGTAATTCGCATTGCCTGGAAAATTCTTCAAAGGACAATGCAGTGATGAGAAAGCCCTCTTATCTTGAGGCACTTGCAAATGTGAATCCAGTCATGTCTAATGATTTACCATTAGTAGGTGAAATACTTTCTCAAGAAAAAGATATCCCAGGGGGTAGGACATTCTATGAACCAAACCTAGTTTATTCATCTTCTAGTTTGATAAATGAATTCTCTACCAATCTTGTTGAATCTAATGAAATAACAAATAAGCCCCAGCTTTGGTCTAATCAGGTATAAGAATATTCATTGAATGATAAAGAGGAAGTGCTGAATATGAGAAAACAACTGGAAAAAGGTGAAGTACCAGTCCTATTTTGGCCTTTGGTTGACTCTCAGTATGATATTCCAGAGATATTTACGGAAGATTGTATTCAAGATATTCGTCTCAACATTTGGAAAACTCTTTGTCAATTGAAAAATAAAATATTATCTTATGATGAATATGAAAATCATGTCAAGATAATAGAAGGTTTACAATGCCAAATTGATTTGGCATCTCTCTCAGTTTCTCGATATCTGAAGGCTGAAAAGCATTAGAGAGCCCTTCAGTGTTCATGCCTTGGCGCACTAAAAAGTTGTGCCTGTTAATTTCTAATGCCCCATATGATATTCATATCAGGGGATAGGGTATCCATGGAGCACTAAATTTCACCGTACTCTCCATTAAACAAAGCCCACAAAAGGTGGTCTCATGCAATGTTATTTCCCAGAACTGGCCACATATAGCTGATTTTTGTGCATAATCAAAGGCTTGCTCAGGAATAGGCCTTAACTAGTTCTTCTCAAAGTTAGGAATATAGAGAACAAGTTGTCGAATTACTCTTGCATCAGGAAAACAAGAATATCTAATAGGATTATCGTTTAGAGCGTGCACATCATCAAGTGACAAAAGTGTCAGAAATCATCCAACGGTCTTTTGAGCCAGGTGATTTGAGTGGATGTAGGTTGATGCATCCAGCCAATTTCGGGACTAAAGTCCACAAGATCAGGAGATATTTTAAGAAATTCTTAGATGTATCAGCTCAAGAACCACCCCATCTTTCTAGACTGAGGACTCTTTTAGCCCAACTCTCAGAATCAACAAATTGGATTTGAGGAGTTGAGCAGGAACATCAAGAACAGCCCCAGTAAATCCTCAATCTCTTCCTCAGAGAAAGTAAATCTTCTATAGATTAGGGAAGAATACACAAGAGGAATGAAGATCCGAATTATCAGAAGATTCCCTCCAAATTAAGGTTCTTCAAGAAGTTCCCGAGGGATCAACTCAACAGAAGGCAGTGTCTCATTAGGGACATGGAAAAAGAAAGTATCGCAGAAAATGATGATAGAAGAGATGTAATTCATTATGCATCAATAAATGTCATTAATGTCATTGTTTCTGATCCTCCAAAAATGAGGCTCACCCAGAGGGATCATATGATGAAGTTCTTGCTCAAGAGGCTATGCACACAGAGGTAAATGAAGAAGGTGTGCATACACGAAATCAAAGGATTACCCAGAATCTAGGTATTCCTTCAAGTAACCAACATCCCCCTCTCCGAAAGGCATCTAATAATGGTAAATGAAGAAATTCAAGTTACATTCCACCCTTTCTATGGATAAGTCCAATCACTATCACTAGAGAAAACATTCGCACAACAAGAGGAAGAAATGAAGTAATTAAGGAGGTTGAATGCAAAACTACTTCAAGGTAGTCTTCCTCCTAAGCATGCCGGAGTCAGTCAGCCAAGGTAATTTGTTGTAGTTACTAAGATGGATCAAGAATATCCTCCTTTACTAGTACACCCTCATAGGTCTAATCCTATGGGTCATGCGCAACAACAATCGGTGGTGCTACCATCAATTGCAGTACCAGTCACCACACCTGTCCAAGCTCCAGTTATTGCACCTGCTCAGGTCCAAGCTCAAACGGATGTTTCTCTAAAGTTAATAACTACCATTGAGTCATTAACAGCTCGGTTGGAAGCTATGGAGGGAAAGAGTGCACAAATTCAACCAGAAAAGAGAGATTACCATGAATGGGTTAATGCAATTCCTCCCCCATCAAATTTTTTAAGTACCACATTCCCAATATTTAATGGTTCGGGAGACCCAGAACAACACTGAACACAATTTGTATCTCGTTGCGATCCTATGAAGGGAACTCCTCGGAAATAAAAAGCAGTTAATCTCATGTGTTTTGTACAGTCATTACAAGGGTCTACTTTTGTCCAGTATACAAGCTTGCAATCCCAGTCAATTACTGGGTGGGAGGATCTCTGTCAACGATTCCTCCTTCAATTCAGCTCAACTTTGCCAAAGACAACAGTTTTTTATCTTAAAAATTGTAATCAAAGGGAGAATAAAATAGTTTCATATTTCATTGCTCACTGGAAGGGATTAAGATATTCCCTAAGCTTAGCACTCCCTCAATAAGAGTTGTTTCCAATCTGTGTGGAAAATTTGTATGATAAATTACGCACACCGTTGATCCCAGTGAAATACACAGGAGGGTTTCGTGACCTTACTTCGATCTCTCAGTAGATCAAAGACTCTCTTACAAAGATTAAAGATAAAACTCATGTAATTCCATCATCTCCAGGAAGTAGAATGGGTAAGGCAGAGACTGCTACAGTTACGCTTAAACAAGAAACTGTACTTTCTTCTACTTCAACACCTTCATCTTATCGAAGGGATCCACCTCTTGAGTGTCAACAACAGAGGTCGTTTCATCAACATGATAAAAGATATCAAATATGGAAACAATTTGAGGAGTTAAAGAGAAAAGTTTCTTCTTTCTGAAATGATCAGGTTCCTGGTTACTTCATTTCGGCTATGGAAAATAATTTGGTTCAGTTGCCAAGGCCCAAAAGGCCAAACAAGGAAGAAGATGAAGATTTTCCCAATTATTTCCCATTTCATCAAAAGGTGGGGCATCCCATTCAGGAGTGTTTTGTCTTCAACGACCTCCTACAGAAGATGGTGGACTCGGGACAAGTCAAAATGAAAGTTTCTTCAGCTCAGGTAGCATGTGTTACTGCTAAAAATCCAGAGGAAGAAAGCGAGTGGCAAGAAGTCAAAAGAAAAAATGCGCAGAAATATGATGATTGGATGGTCAGAAAAACGATCAACCGAAATCATGCCATTTTACAAATGCAATCGAAGAAACTAATTATGTCTTCTACTGTGAATGCCACAGAAAAACCCTCTTTATAAGAGGGAAAATCCTCAAAGAAACAACATAATTCAAAGAAAAAGGAACAATCAGAAAAAGATGAGATCATGTTAAAGCCCAAGTTGTCTTTGACTCTGGCAGATTTTATGCCATCTACTTAAAATCCACGGGCACCGCCCCACCAAACGGCACAGCCTAAATTGGCTAATCAGTTAGAGTCTTCATCAGATGAAGAGTTTATTTTTGGTTCTATTAACATGATTCACTTAACATATCCTTATTCCAGTCACAGTTTCGATCTCGACGAGCCTGAGTTCCCTGTATCAAACAGAGGAATTAGAGGGAGTTCTAGAGGTCTAGGATATAGAGGAAGATGTGGATATCCCAGAAACCACAATTCCAAATCTACCCCTTATAGAACTGTGTATGTAGCAGAAACTAGTGGTAGATCCCTTCAGCGGGCTCAATAGGAACAAGACAGTTCTTCCATGCATGGCAGATTCTGTCCTTGCACAATTATTTTGGAGGATCGATTAGAGGTTATACCTTCTTCCTCTCAGCAAGTAAATAGAACTAGTCAATCTAATCTTCCAAATCTAGGACTATTTCCAACTCCTACCCCAATACAAGAAGAATCTACTTCCAAAGCATAAAATTCTAAGGTACCTGCGAAACCACATGTTCCTGTTGGGAAACACAGACCTTTGGATCAAAAATATAATGTATTGAAACATTTTCCCCAAGTACCAGCCAATTTCAATTCTGGATGCCTTGAATTTATCAAAGGATCTTCGGGAGGCACTCATTGAGGCTTTGTCAAGTCCTCATGAATTTGCAATTGAAATTGTTGCAGCTGAAGTCTACCATGTAGAGAATGATCCTGCAAAATTCCATGCAGTGATATCTTTTACAGATGAAGATGAATATGATGTTGTGCATGGACATATTAGACCTTTTTATTTATCTGGAAAGATCAATGATGTAGACATCTGAAGTGCTTTCATTGATAATGGTTCAGGAGTCAACCTTATCCCTATTCATAAACTTCGTCAATTGGGCCTCACCGAATCTGGTTTATCTTTTTCTACTTGGATGTTTCAAGGATATGATAAAAATTAACAAGAACCTTTGGGCAAGATCACACTGAGAACTTAGTTTGGAGATCTTGTATCCAATTCAGATTCATGGTTGTTCTTCATGACACAGTCTTCAATATTTTTCTTAGAAGACCTTGGCTACATCAACATGCGACTATCCCTTTATCATACCATCAATGTCTCAAATATTGTTTCAATGGTCAAATTGGGACATTGTATGGTTATAAATCCCCTTTCAAAACATGTGAATCTCAATACATTGAGGCAAAATTCTGTCACATCGAGGGAAAGGAGAAATCCACAACAAGGGAGGTTACCAAATTTAATGCTCCATATGGTTTGGAAAATATTCCAGTAAACCCATTCATACATATGAGTACAGATTATGTGTTTCCAATCAGTAAAATTGATAGGATAGACTGAAATCCAAATACTCTTCTGGAAACTTCCATAATGTCAATTATGGCAATCAAGTGAGACAGCATGGGAGAAATTGGTGATTCACCAAGCAATGATGAACACTCAAATGGATATGTCTTCATTTCATCCACTGAAATTCAGCAATTCTATACTTCGCTAACTAGGCCAGAAGAAGTTATAGCAATGTCAGAGGTAAACTATGATGTCGATTCTCAATCCATCATCTCCTCTTTATTACCCAAGGAAGACCCTTCATCATCAATAGGGTCAAAAATGGATGCTTCTTCCTCAAGATGTTCAAATTTTAACATCTCTCCTGATCATGGAAAGTATGCTTCATCATATATTATGAAATTAGAAACAGAAGAGATACCATGTGTTGAAGAAGGAGAGGAATATCTCAGGGATACTCCTCCAGCATTTTAAGAGGGTATCTCTACCACTGTGGATGAACTCAGAGAAATAAATCTGGGTATAAAGAAGATCCATGCCCCACTTTAATTAGTGTGGCCATGACTCTTGAAGAGAATGAAATGTATATTTCATTTTAAAGAAAAACCGAGATATATTTTCTTAGAATTATACAAAAATTCCATGGCTTGATCCTGATGTTGCTACTCTTCATTTGGGTTTTCCAGAAGAACATCGAGGATTCAAGCAATCCACAAGACGAACAAACCCAAATTTTGCTTCCAAAATTGAAGCTGAAGTGGATAAGATTATCAAATCTAACTTTGTCAGAGAAGTTCAATATCCCAAGTGTATGGCTAATATTGTCCCCGTGAAAAAGAAGAATGGGAAAATTAGAGTTTGTATTGATTTCAGAGATATTAATCGGTATTTTCCCAAGGATGATTTTTCAGTTCTGATCACATAACTCTTAATTGATTCAAAAATTGACTATGAAGCACTTTTCTTCATGGATGGATATTCTGGGTATAATCAAATCCGAATGGCTTGAGAATATGAATAATCTACAGCTTTCAAAGCCCCTCAGGGTGTGTTTTTCTTTCGGTTAATTCCCTTTTGCCTGAAGAATGCAGGCGCAACATATCAGTGTGCCATGCACCATATCTTCAAACCCTTTTTAGGGAAATTTGTTGAATGTTATGTGGATGATTTGGTGGTTAAATACAAACAACGTTCTAATCACTTGGATGATTTGGAATTCATATTCCACAAACTTCGACAACACAATTTGAAGATGAACCCCTTGAAATGTGCTTTTGGGGTAACCTCAGGAAAATTTCTCAGCTTTGTTGTACGCCATCGTGGTATCTAAGTCAATCCTGAGACGACAAAGTAAATCCTTAGTATGTAACCTCCTCGAAATTTGAAATAATTGACAGGACTTCAAGGACACTTGGCCTATATTCGTTGTTTCATCGCCAATCTAGAATAAAAAAGTTTACCCTTCACCAAATTGATGAATAATGGAGTCACTTACCGGTGGAATGAAGAATGTCATGAATAATTATATATTCTCAAGAAATATCTCTTGAGTCCATCGGTATTAATGACACATGTTGAAGGAATACCACTTATTCTTTATGTGATACCTTTAGAGCAGTCATTGGGTGCCTTCCTTGCCCAAAATAATGATGCTGGGAATGAAAACATCCTTTACTATCTCAGTCGGACTATGCTTGAAGCAGAAACCCGATATTCAAGTATTGAAAAGTGCTGCCTAGCGTTAATATTTGCAGTTCAGAATTTTAGATACTACATGAAACATCATGAGGTCCAATTAGTATCTCGTAATAACCCGCTAAAATTCATCCTTAGCCATCCAATGCTTACAGGACGTCTGGAAAGGTGGGTAGTTATTTTGCAGCAATTTGATATTCAGTATGTGACTCAAAATGAAATAAAGGGCCAAGCTCTGGATGATTTCCTTGCTGAACATCCTTCAGTAGAAGACACATCTTTAGATAATGAACTTCTTGAGGAGGAAGTCTTCTCTATTCTAGATAATCATCAAACATGGGAAATGTACTTTGATGGTGCTTCCAGAATTCCAACAAGGAAGAAAATATAAGATCCTAAATTCAACAATGTTGGGTTAGGAATTGTGATCATTTCTCCAGAAAAGACAATGCTAACCTATTCCTTATTATTGTGGTAAGGCGGTACAAATAATAAATCAGAATACCAAGCTCTCATCACAAGATTGGATTTGGAGCATCAAGCACAATTTAATCACTTAAAGGTAAAGGGTGATTCAGACCTGGTAATCAAACAAGTCAATTGGGATTATGCCATCAGAAAACAAGATTTAATCCCTTTATATGATTATGCTAGAGATTTAATAGAGGAATTTCCTTCGGAATCGACATTTTCTTATGTCCCGCGATCACAAAATTCCCAAGCTAATGCACTGGCTAATATAGCCACAGCTCTGGAAGATCCAAATCGGGATGAGACAATCATCAGTATTGCCACACCGGTGTACAATTTCACCTTATGTTCAAACTAGAATAGAGTAAATCAATGAAATTAGTCCCATTTCTGAACCATATGGTAATAATATATGATGGATGACACCTCTCAGAGAATACCTTCAAAATGGAACACTTCCACCAGATAGAGCTGGGAAAGAACAAGTCCAGCGACGTGTGGTCAATTTTACTCTTTATGATAGCCCAGATCACCTAGAGAAAATTCTCTACAAGTGAGGTTTTGATGTAATTCTCTTCAGATGCATTTATGGTGAAGAGAAAATGGCTATCATGAAATAAGTACATGCAGGAGTCAGTGGTGCCCACTAGTCTGGACATAGACGGTCTGATCAAATTCGAAGGCTTGGATATTTTTGGCCTCTAATGATACAATATTATGTTGATTTCACTAAGAAGTTTCATTCTTGCCAAGTAAATGCCAACTTCATTCACCAACCCCCATATTTGCTTCATACAACTAAATACTCATGGCTATTTTCCACATGGGGAATGGATGTAGTAGGACCTTATCCTTCGGCTACATCCAAGCAGTTTAAGTATATTCTTACTGCTACTGAATTCTTTTCCAAAGGTGAAGAGGAAATACCTCTCAAGGAAGTCAGTTCTAAAATCATTGTTAGCTTCATCAGGTCTAACATCATTACCAGATTTGGTGTCCCTCATACCATATTGACAGACACTGGTACCAAATTCTGTTCATTCGAGGTAAGGAAGTTGTATCAAGAATACAACATCAAATCCAACCATTCATCTTTGTATTATGCAGTGGAAAATGGCCAAATAAAAGCCTTCAATAAGACTCTTTCAAACATACTACAAAATATGGTTGATAAAGATAAGAATTCATGGCTTGATAAATTCTTTCATGCTTTATGGGCTTATCAGACAACCACTCGCACTGCTACGTGGTCAACTCCATATTCATTGGTATATGGAACAGAAGCAGTCTTGCCCATTGAGGTTAAATTACCCTAGATCAGAGTGGCCATTTTCGATCAGTCATCTACATATAAATAATCTCAAAAGCGATTGGATGAATTGGAATGATTAGATAAAAAAATATTGTGCACCCTGCACCACTTGGAAGTCTATCAGAATCGAATAGCATGAGCTTTCAACAAAAATGTTTGTCTGTATTCATTCATTCAAGGAGAATTGGTATTGGATCTCAGAACTCCAATTATGCCAGGAAAGAAACCTCCAAATCTTGAACCAAAGTGGGAAGGACCTTACTCAATACATAAGGTCTACTCCAATGGAGCTTATTCTTTAATCTCAATGGATGGAGAACACATCACGACTCCAACCAATGCCACATTTCTGAATAAGTATTTTGTGTAACAGAAATACTTTTACATCCAACATGACGTTAAACTATGTCGTCCAACATGATTTTAAACTATATTATTCCCCTTATGTCCAACATGACGTTAAACTGTGCTTACGTCCAACATGACGTTAAACTGTGTCATCCTATCTATATGATGTTAAACTGTGAACCTCTTCACCCCACATGATGTTAAACTGTGGAAAAGTCCCTAATATGTCCAACATGACGTTAAACTGTGTCCCCATTGTCCTCACTTCAAGACATTAAACTGCATAGCCATATGGCCTAGCTACATGATGCTAAACTATACAACACTCTTTCTTCCAACATGACATTAAACTATATTCCCCTTCTTCATCTAACATGACGTTAAACTGATTGTCCTAGCTACAAGATTCTAAAATGTGCAGCACTTGCCCTTGCTATATGACATTAAACTATACATCACCTCTTTTGTCCTTAATGCATGACATTAAACTATATAGTCCCCCCCTAAGTCCTTACTGCATGATAATAAACTGCACAATCTTTCTTTCGTCCAACATGATGTTAAACAGTGTCATTTCCCTTATATGTCCTATATGACATTAAACAGTGTATCGTTAGGGTTGTCGCTACCTCTTGTTTCTCACACCGAGTATTACTCATGTGAGATTAGAGTAAACTTCAACCATAACACCCTCTCTGGGCTGCTAACCATGTGTAAGTCCCAACGCCATTTTTTAGTTCGTTGTACTCAAGAACAACTTGATCACCAATTCATTCTTTAATCGAACTACGCGGACTTTGATCCTTGCCTTCTAGGTTGGGTACGTAGGAAACCTCTTGAGGTTCAAGCCCAAAACCAATATCTTCACTTCGGTTCACCTCTATCTCATATGATGTTGATTCGTGAAGCCACCCCCAGAACCAATATTTTTTACATCGGTTTACCATCGTCCTTGTTATATGATGTTAAACTATTCGCACTTTTTTCTTGTACGCCAATAAACTACAACATTCTTTAACACCCTCACCTGAGAGGGAATCATTATTTACATTGATCTCCAATAATTTTATATTCCAAAGACTATGTGCATACATGGTAATTACCAGACCTTTAATCTTTGGTCAACCCATCATTGCACTAAAGTCCCCTTTCACCATTCACTTGTACGAATCAAGTCTATACATGAGGGTATTTCCAGAACTACGTGCGGCTTGATTACCAACCTTATGGGATACGTAAGAATGTTCGAGCATCCCTCGAATCCAGCCCCAAGTCTTTGGGCCTAACCCCAAATTCCACTTTCAGTCCCTTAGCTGAAAATTACCACTGTGAAAACAGGAATGTGGTATGAAAACCCTAGTCTTCATTCAAATCATGTTCATAACAAACACACAACGTGTATTCCTCTTTATGGATCGAGCTCTATGACCCTAAACTACGATCTCCTACACTCTCGCCCCACATGATGTTAAAATGTATTTCAAGAACTACGTATGGCTTGATTCCCATCCTTATAGGATACATAGTGAAGTCCAGCACCTCAATTCAGGACCCAGACATAGCATGAGTATGGTTAGCATTGGTCTATGTATCTCTACATGCATTGTAAAATGCCCATTTTGATGTGTCATACTCCTAACCATAAATAATTCCAGATCTCCATAAACATTTTTCTTGACTTCTGGTCACAAAATGTCTGATACCTAAGATTTATTTTGCTTGAAAATGCAGTATGTGCCCTTATGTGTCCTTGCATAAACAGTCTACATAATAGACCTATCAGCCAAAAGATACTATTATTTGACTATGTAGCCAATGCCCTTAGGTGGCCCTGCATAATTCAACCCCCTAATGGGTTTTTCAAATAGTGGTAACACCATTCTTGGGAGGAAAACCTCTTTTTTCCTTATTTTTCTTAACAAAAATATGTAGGGATACTCAAAAATAGCCATCCTTAACATATTTGTCCCATACAATTTTTCATGATCTGAAAGTATTCATGTCTATGGTTTATATTTCCCTTCCCTAAGTTTGGGTCAGACCTTCGCAGGAGTGACATTTATCCAATTCTTTGATAATCTTGATTGGAAATGTCCTCTCTATATTCAAGTACCTCTCTCCATACAGTAGACTCTGTTCTTTAGAAAATTTGAATCTCCATAAACTTTCACTGGCTTTTTAGCAATAGAAATGTAAAATTTATGAGAATTCTTTTTCCTGACTATGCAGCGCGTGCCCTTAGGCAGCCTTGCATAAGTAGTCTACATAACAGACCTGTCAGCCAAAAAGATGCTATTATTTGACTATGCATCCAATTCCCTTATGTGGCCCTGAAAAATTCAACACCCTAATGGGTTTGTTAAATAGTGGTAACTTCATTCTTGGGAAATACTTCTTCTAATACCTTTTAGTCCTTTTTTCATATCATTCCCCAGATTCAAAATTTATTATGTCATAGTTTACTTTTTACCCCATACTTGAATATGGTAATATGTTTTCAGATAAATTTTCAAGGAATTGAGTCAATTTTAATCCATTTGGTCAAATCTATTTTGACCTTAAACATTAGCCTTTTTATGTCCAACATGAATGACTTTAAACTACCCACAAAAGACAAGTGAACTTTTAACAAAAGTCAAGTCCTATCTCACTAGACATACATTTTTTATGATTTAGGTAATATTGAGCAATAAAAAGATTCAAATTTTGTAGGGTTATTTTTATAATCCTAGAAAAAATAAAACTATGCTTACTAGGCCCATTGGCTTAAGTAAAAAAAACAGCAAAAGAATGTAGACACAAATGATTGATGATGAAAATGTATTTCATTGATGCACAAGAATTAGAAGGATGTCTATAGACTAGAGTCTCTTATATTTTTCAGGGATTACAAGAGAATTTCAACATAACTCTTCATTTGATTTACAGCATCCCGAGCTTCATCAGCAACCACCTGGAATTCACTCATTCAACTGGATACAATAAGAGATGCAGTGATACCAGCTCTTCTTCGAACAATTTTAAAAGAATGTTATTGAGTGCGGTTTGAGAAAAAAAAATTCTGATCAAACAGTGACTCTGTTTCTGTCCAAGAGACATAAAAGATGGATACATGGATTTGAGAATGGAGCATTGGAAGTAAAGATCCATTTGGAGAGAGTACTCTTTTCAGATATGATTCTAATTCCATGATAGTCTTATCTCCACCAACCAGAAGCGGAAAACATATTAGTCCATGGGTTTTCTATTTTCATATCTGCAAGGAAATGGCATGGAGAACAAATTTGAATGTTCACAACATTGTTGTTGCTCTTAATGCATAGCATCACTGAAACAGAGGGGTAGCAGTGCAGCTGTATATTAGATAGAAAATTATTTGCATCTGGAATGTTGAATTCTTGCAGATGACTATGCCCATACGAAGGCAAGTAGATGCTCTGTGGAAAATTAAGATGATACTTCTTCAATTACTTGGCCAAATCTGGGAGAGTGTTGTCGTAGATTTTGTAATAATCATGGCCAATGATGCTCATCATGTCCTCAATCCGTTTTCTAGCCATCTCATTAGTTGTTCCAATTGTTCTGGGAGCCATTGAATCTACACAAAGGTTGAATGATTAACTCTTAAATAAGTTTATTTTTCATAAAATTTGTGAAGAAAAGTGAAAAAATGGATAAGGTGTTAAGGTGTGCAAGTCCAATGTCGGCACACAACTGTAATTGTTTTGCGCAAGTTTGGCTGCACAGGTATCACCGCTCAAGTCAAACTTCCTCTACAGAAGTGCGACACAAAGAAACAATAACCCGTGGATAGCATCACCTCCACGGATGAACGAAAAGCCGAGTAAACCTACGTGATGAGAGCAACCTGTGCGGTGAGAGCGGGAAGGTTTGAAAGTATGTTGCTTTGCACGAGAATGGGTGCATATTTATAGGCCAAGGCTATACCCAGCACGCCGCACCCTACGCATCTCTCACCTGTGCACCTCCACCCTGTACAGCTCTCACCTGTGCGCCACTGATCCTTGGGTTTTCTCTTTTACCTCAGAGTCAAATCATCCTTTCTCTTTTTGGATCCAACTCTGAGGGGGGACTTTTGTTAACGCTCCTTTCCGTTACAGAGTTTAAAAGACTGAAAAATGGGAATACCTTAGCATAAAAAGATTCATCCTTTGAAGAAACATCAAAAATTGACAAAGGCAAGAAGAAGGATTTGTTTACACATGGGTCGCGCAAGTTTCATCGTGGTCGTGCAAGTATACTTAAGCACCACATATTGGTCGCGTAGGTGAATTGCGCGCCCTACTCTATTTTCACCCAAGGTCTTCAATGGCCTATAAATACCCCCTGTGGGCCCCCCATTTTAGGGATGGAAAAATCCAAAAGTTAAATTTAAGCTCTCGACACCCTAGTCTCTACTTGAAGTCTTCCGAACACTTCTAAGGTAATTTCTTACCTAGAATGGAAGATCTAAAGAGAGGGAATAACGCCTAAGTGTTGAAATTCATCAACACTTGGTGCCTAAGTGTCCAACCCTGAAGGGAAAATGGTCACACTTGCGCGCCACATTATCCCTTCAACATAACCTACATGCCACCCTTTTGGAATCCCTTAGGGATAATACTAAGGGCTTGAGCCAAGCCTCACTCAAGTATTACCTTATGGGTTAATCATCGCGCAAGTGCACATGTCCCGCACAAGTATACTTGCGGGGCCAAGACTTGCACGTCCAAACAGGGCTTGCGCGCCTGCCTCTTTTTGGGTGCATATCCTAATTATTCAACTCTTTTCTTCAAATCCACCACTCCCATTCAAGATTTAGCCTTCAAAATCCTCTTTAAAGCCACTTTTGGCATGGTTCCTTTTTTATATTCCTTATCTGAAAGTAATTCAGTGGAATATCTCTCAAAACCTTGTGATTTACATATCTTTATGTCACTAAGATTAGAGATTTCCTCCATTCAACCTCATCCTCTAAGATGAGAAGATCCCTAACCTGGGCCTCCTTTTTAGGAGTAATCCCCAAATCACAAATTCCCTAACCTGGGCCTCCTTCTCAAGAATAAGTCCCAATTCTCAAGTCCCTTTAACCTGGGCCTCCTTCTCAAGAATAAACCCCAGTCATAATTCCCCTTAACCTGGGTCTCCTTCTTAGGAGTAAGCCCTGGTTCTCAAGTCCCTTTAACCTGGGCCACCTTCTCAGGAATAAGCCCCATTCATAATTCCCCTTAACCAGGGTCTCCTTGTTAGGAGTAAGCCCTAGTTCTCAAGTCCCTTTAACCTAGGCCTCCTTCTCAAGAATAAACCCCAGTCATAATTTCCCTTAACTTGGGTCTCCTTCTTAGGAATAAGCCCCATTCAGAATTTCTCTTAACCAGTCCTAATTATTTTTTTATTTGGGCTTCCTTCTCAGAAATAAAACCCAATCACAAGTCCCCTCCTAAATATGGAATCTTCCTCAGGAGTAATCCCCAAGTAAGAGTATCCAAATCTCCATAAAGCACATATACCTTTATGGACCTTGTTCCCCGGATTCTTTTCTAAAGTAAGTCTGGATCCTTATCTATTTGGGAAATCATACGTACATAATTCCCATATCATTCCTTGTGACCGCATATTTCGTGGCACAAATCATCAGGTTTACTGATACCTCTTTTTTCTCACACTGATCATGACTCACGTGAGCTTAGAGTGTAAAAGTAACCACAACACATCTCTTTGGGACGTTAATCATACGTAAGCCCTCACCATTCTTAATTGAACTGCATGGACATTGATCTCTACCTTAAAAGTAGAGTACGTAGGAAGCCTTTCTAAAGGTTCAAGCCTATCACCCATTAATTCTCATATGTCCCATATGACATTAAACTATATCTTAATTCCCAAACTACGTGGGTTCTGATTCCTTTTCTAAACAAGGATACATAGGTAGCCCATCTGCGGGTACGATCCCAACTCTGAAATAATCCATATCCTTATGAACGAAAATAAACTTTAAGTTCCCCACTGAGTGGCTTTAAAACCAGTATATTTATCATAATGACCAAGATATTTCCAAATAATATATTGAAGGATACCATTGACTAAGAATCTATAATAGATACAGATGATTCTCTACCAATTAAGAACCTCAAATACATATATATATGATTCTCTAAATTTTATACATATCAATCATTGATTGTCAGATCTAAAGGAAAGATCATTTTCATACTTGGTAATTTAATAAGGATTCACGAACATAACATAAATCTATAAAGAGAGTCTCTGAGTAGACAATAATTCCCCCAAAAAAGGTTTGATGAGTCTGACCTCCCATCCTCTCGACCAATGAAAATTATTAAGTATCATCGGTCCACAACTAATGAGAACCTTCTTTGGGAAAGTATGTCCAAATGGATATAGAATCATTGGATGTTTCCGGTTCTAAGAATAAACCCATTAGAAACTAATTGGAATGTTTGAACCTTAAAAAAACAAGGTCATCCCCATTTCCAGAAGAAACAGTGTTACAAGGAAGGCTTGCAGAAATGGGTTTGTAGATCACCCTTGATATCTAAGTCCACACAGGACACACAACACTATGGGTTAACAAAATGATATGTCCAGCTTCATTTCACAACTGCCTTATTGGAAAGCGCATCTACCACCATGTTCATGTCACTATAAGAATGCATGACATTGAGAGTGAGTTCTTGGGAGTCGCTGAGGCACTCAATTCTATGTGGGAGAATTTTCCAATGGACTCTCCTGGATCTTTTCTTCATGTCCTCCATCACAATCATCGAGTCAGATTTGATCTAGAGAAACTTACACCCGAATTGAACCACAAAATTTACCACCTTCACTATATCCCATAGCTCAGCCTCATAAGAACATCCATTTCCAAGGATGTGGAAAAAAATCCTTTATAAAATCACCTATGTGTGTAAGACCCCACCGCACCTCGAGGGGTCAGATGCACCCAAGGTCGCACCATCCATAATCACTTTAATCCATGATGGAATCAAAGGGATCCATCGGATAAAATTCAGCACCTATAGTTTTTTCCCACCTTCCAAACACTCCAAGAATACATAGAGTAATTAATTCAGTGACATCGTTAGCCATTGAACCTGTTTGGATGCAAGATTCCACATGGCCAACCTTGTGAATGGTCAAAACAACACAATGAAAGGAACACTATTTTTTGTCAAATGTAGCAGAATTTCGAGATGCCCAGACATGATCAATGATAGTGGAAACCACAGTAAGCAAGAGATTGTAAAGTTTCTCACTATAATTCGGAACCATATTGCTGGATATTAGGTCTACAGGATGGAAGTATTGAGGAATATGAAATCCAGACATATCCTAGATGTAGGACCAATGGCTAGCTGCATATTTACAGTGAAAAAATTGTTTCAGTGAATCCTCCTCAGCCCACATGAAAATATAGCTAGTTGAGGTAAGATATAAACCATATTTTTTATCTAATCATGAAAATTTAATCTATCATTCCAAATCACCCATATAATTAGGTGCTTGTAAGAAGGAATGAAAGGCTTCTGGAATTTGGACAGCCAAGCTGGAGAATTATTTCCCTCCAAGTGCTTGTGTCGATATAAATCTGTAGCATTAAGTAACCCAACCAAAATCAACATCCATATGAGTTTTTCAAAATAAATAAAATTGTTTCCCTGAAATTCCAAAAAAAATATGATAAGGTAAAATCTCATAAAGATCCATGGTTCTCTGATATAATTTAGAAATAGACATGTGATGTCTATTGGGAAGAGGCATCACTGACTCAGCAAGAGGTCTATCTTACCAGGTTCTTATCCACTAATTCAAGTTTGAATGTTTAGATACAAACCATTTAGAGAAGGATATAATGTATTTGAAAGAGTCCCTAATATAATTCCATGTGGAAAAGGGATGTACCATGATAATGAATTGTGGATCCTTTGGTTTGATTTGTCATGAAAAAAGTCCAGGACTTCATCGTGATAAGTGACCAAGTTCTAGGTGAATTTTCCAAGGAGCACATAATTAAATTTTATAATATCTTTGATACCCAATACACAAATATTGACTAGTTTAGAGAAGTCATTCCAAGAAATAGTAACCAAATTCCTTTTATTAATATTTCCCATCCTGGAAAAGTTTTTGATCTTGGCTTGGAGTCCTCTAATAAGAGAGACTGACCATCTATATATGGAGAAGGAATGAACAAACATCAAAGTGATGATAGAGTTAATCAAGATGAACCACCCCAACTGGGACATAGATTTCCCTTCCTATTTATACATTTGGTTGATGATGTTGATCAAAAGAGCCTCATGATGGAATCACCTGACTTTTCCCTAAAAAAATAGAATCCCAAGATACTCAATGGGAAGTGATCCCCTTTCAACACCAAGGTATTTGGAAATTATAAATTTTCTAGAGGCTGATATTCCCTTTCCAAAGACTGCCAATGATTTTATCTAGTTAATTGATTTCCCTTCCACCTCCTCATACAGTAAAAATATCTTCTTAATGGATTCTAAATTTCTTTTTTTGGCCTTCTCGAAGAGGAGTTCATCATTCACATAAAATATGTGAGATGGGACATTGAGATCCCACCCTGTCATTATCTACCTATCAAGACCAGCCTGGGAGAGTTCCATGATGCAAAAAATTAGGTAATCTTTATCAATTTCCAAGAGAAGGCTTAATATGGGGTCACCTTTCCTAACACCATGACATCGTTTAAAAAAACCCTTCAAGGATCCATTGATGAGAATTGAGACTCTTTCACATGATAAGATGGTGGAAAAAATCTTGATGAAGTTAGTGGAGAACCCATATTTACTAATTACTATGAAGATAAAGATCTACCTTATAGTGTCAAAATCCTTTGAGAATTCCAATTTCAAAGAAATTTTTCCCTATTTTTTTCCTTCTACATTATTTTTATTCTTTTCTATGAAGTGTAGAGACAATTTTGCCTACTTCTTCCAAGAACAAACCCGAATTGGTTTGGTGTTATAATATGCTACAAAATCATACCCAACATTGTAGTTAAAATCTTGATGATAATATTTAGAATAGTGTTTCAAATAGCCACTAGATGGATGCCTTTTATAAAAATATCATTTTCAGTAATTGGAATTAATGTAATAAAGTGAAAATAATTCCATGGGAAATAGAGTTGGAAAGAAAAAAATTCCTTAATTTCATTCGTGATATCCACATGCATAAAATCCCAATAGAAGATGAAGAACATTTTTCAAAAACTATACAGACCTACTGTACTCTCTATATTTAGAGAAAAAAGGCTGGTTCTAACCTCTTATTAAAAGGGAGGGTTAGTTAAGGTAGTATTCTGATGATAATCCAAATATGGGAGAATAAATTCAACCAGTTTATTATTATCCCTACATCCATCATCATTGTTGATATGCTTGAAGTACTCCACAATAGAACATGATATATCAACCTCGAAGGTGAGAAAAGAGACATTAATGCTGATGGAATTTGTTCCTCTCTTGGATATTTTCCTTATTATAGCTGATGGAACAACATGGAATTCAGATCCCCTTCATTGATTAATTTAACATTGAATTTATTCTTCAGCATCCTTTCCATGAGATCTAGGAGTTCATCCATCTTGGTATGGATCAGGAGCTCTTTATAGGAGGGTAGAATTTAATACTTTTTGGAAATCTAGAAGTTGTAAATTTTAGGTTCATCAACCTTTATATCTTTATCAATCTTTGAAAATGAGTTCTTCATCTATTCGCTCAAAATACCATTAATTTTTTTACCTTGGAGGCCAAAATGTAGAGGGAAATTACAACATATGTTATATTCCATTCATTTATTAATAATTCCCTAAATATTGTTAGGGATATCAAATCATTATTAAATTTAAAGGGAATTGGAGTAGGCCTCATGTTTTTTATCTTGATGTCAACAAGTATGGGATTATGATCTGAATTAAATTTGGTAAACGTAAGCCTAGAGAGAGAAGTGGGGTCACTCCTATCATTGATATGAGAGAATAATATGTCAATATTACTTTTCTACATTCCATTTATGTTGAATCTTCCCCTTGTAAAGTTATCCCCAACAATGGGAACCTCAGTGAGGTTACAATGATCAATAAATTGAGAAAATTCATCTATTTGAATTATTGAGAAATTAGAGAATATCTTTTCATATAGTATCAAAACATTATTGAAGTCACCAATTATTTTCAAATTCTGATCCATAACCTCACTCACCAGCATTAGTTTACTCTATAGATCCATATATTTGTAGAATTCATAAAAAAATGAGAGGGTGATGGCAGCACCATGAAACCGGATTGAGAGGGAGATAAGTTTAGGGTTCATCTCCAATGGAAGGAGATATATTTCATCATGTTTCATCACCCATAAGGTTTCCACATTAGCTTCATGTATGTTGTGGTGGATAAGAGAGTATCCAAGAGAAGATGAATTAAAAGACTTATAATTATCAAATTTCATCATAGGTTCAACCATTCCAACAACCATTGACCAGTTGGAGAGAAGAAAATTTATAAGGGTCGATGCCATCAGAGAATTACCAAGTCCTAGGAAATTCCAAAACATGAACTTCATTAATTTTAAGTCCTTCTCTTAGGGTGAGGCAATTCTTGTTTCTTTGAAATAGTGTAAGAAGGGGCCACCTTCCCTTTATTCTTATTTCCCTTTTTCTTGGGCCTACCTAAAGAATTTTTGAGAGGTTTGGATTCCTTGAATTCTGCCATTAGGTCACCATACTCAGTAGGTTGATTATCCTTGTCATCATCTGCCTAAATAATATCATACCATTATTGGAAACTAAGTGGGGTAAATTTATTGTTGGAGGACACTCCCTTATTGAGTGGTTCACCATCTAGTGATCTTTGGGATGTCTTGTCTGCAGACAGTAGTGTAAAAAATCCTCTCTCAAGACACTCAAGGATGGACTTTGTGATGTTGAATGTAGAGATGTGTTTAAGACATTGACAGGGATAGGGGAGGGATCAGAATTGACACCCTTCATTTCAAAGGGGGAATCAACTTATAGTGTTCTGTACTTCACAATATGATAGTGAGATCCCTCGTCCTAAATTTCCGCAGCATGGGAATGAGAGACGACATTCCCCTGGACTTAGAGGGGGATGATTTCCATCACGTTGATGTGGTTTCACTTCCCAGCAAGGTCTTGAGGCTTGTGCATTTTGTAATCCATTGCTGAGTGATTTTTGAGTGCCCCTGTCTCAACAGTAGTACCAAAATCAGCTTCTATCCTCTCAACTAGTGGGGGGGATCTACTCCTTTATTAGTGTGAGTGGTCAAGTGCATAGAATTGTTCATGGAGAAATAACCCATAGTAAAATATTGAAAAAGTCTCTTTGAGATAGTGGGAATCATGATTGTCCTAGGCTCAGGAAAACTATGCAGATGAGGGGTGTGTTTAGAAATGAATTAGAACATTCCCCAATATCATCATTTGAAGGTATTTCATAATAAGGGTTCCCCTAGTTAGGCTAAAGGGGAACCTTTAAATCTGGATCAAGATTAGAGTTAGAAATATTCATGAGCTGATCAGCAACATTTACAGGGTTCAACAGGTTAGCCTTACCACTAGTAATAGAATTGGTAGTTATATAAATGCTTAGGCTACTATCTATGACCTCAATTGGGATGATGGATGGTACCTTGATCTATTCAGGAGGGGGATTAGGAGTATGAGACTCAGTATTGACCAAATAATTCTAACATGCCACAGAGGGATTGGGGTCCTAGGAGGGGACGTTAGTCCTTCATCCTTAAGGTGGTTATTAGGGGGATTAATGATGGCGAGACTAGGGTACTTCAGTTTACCTTTCCCACCCTACTGCTTGTAGGTTATGGCATCACGCCCATAAAGATTAGAGATACTGCATTCCTTCATCGTTCTATATTCAAAGAGTATATGACCAAAGAAGTTGCAATTGAAGCACAATTTCAGCCTTCTTTCATATTGGATTTCAAGAGTGAGGTTGTCCTCAAGTATATTAATAACAACATCCTCAACAAGCGTGTTGGGCATATAAACCTCAAAATGGAATCTAGTATAATGCTTATATCATAGGATATTTTTCACCATGTAAATTATGATCAGTAATCCAACTAAAAAAGAAGTGTCCCATAGGATCCAGGGATTCTAGAAAATCCAGATTATCTTACATATATAGATCCAAACCTAGGTAAAAGTGTTATTAATACTATAAGGGTCAAAATTTAGATCCTAATATTGGATTCGGAGAAGAACAATCTTGAGATTGAGGGTTCCAAACCTCCAAGTCCTCCTTTTTTAGTCATCATAGGGAAATACAATATGGTAATATCCCCTTCCCATAGCTATCATCTTCCACTAATCGAACCCCCAAATTTCAACAATGTGTTTGGAAATATTTCTAAATTTCTAGATATTTTCACCTTTATAAATCATCCCATATCAATGATAGAAAAGTGACATAAGATCTAATGCTCCTCCAGTACCTCAATATTGATAGAAATGTGCACAACATGCCCTTTCTTGATAACACAACTGGATATGGGGTCCTAAACTTAGAAAAAGAGAAAAAGGTTGATGCTTTCATAGCCTCCATAAAATTCTTCCTCTATCCAATAACCTCCTAATCCACACGAAAATAAACCAACATTGAGATTCTTAGATTATATAGCCGGAAAATCTTCACATACCCATCAAAATCAGACTCTATGGATTGATCTTCAACCTTGAAACCAAAGGAATTCAAAAAATTTGTTCTTACTCGAACCTCAGAATCATCAGGAGTTTCTCCCTTCTCATAACTCCCGATCAATCTAGGATGTGATGAGCCCATATTTGAAATATTGTGATTAAGAGGATTAAATATATTGATATCCATGTCAACCTTGGTGTTTCCCTCTCCCCATCCACACTCTCCCATATCCTTCTATCATTATGGGGTTTTGGGGGGTTTTATTGTTTTTAGGTACTTTAGGGATTTAATGTCATTTATGGGTTTTAAAGGGTTTTAGAGTTTTTAATTTTTTTAGGATTTAGGGTCTTTTATAGGTTTTTAGGGTTTTAGGGCCTTTTAGGTTTCTACGGGTTATTTAGAGGTTTTTAGGGACATTAGGGGGTTTAGGGTTTTTAGGGTCCCTTAGGATTTTAGGGTTTTTAGAGTCCATTAGGTATTTTAGGGTCTTTTGGTGTTTTTAGGTTTTTAGGTTCCTTCAGTAGTTTTGGGGGTTTTTTGAGTATATTAGGGGTTTTAGGGTATTTTAGGGTATTTTAGGAATTTTATTTTTTAGTGTATTTTAGGGTTTTAGGATTTTAGGTTTATTTATATTTTTTAGGGACCTTTAGGTTTTTTTAGTGTTTTGGGTTCTTTTTTGTTCTTTTAGGGTTTTTACAATTTTTGGGGTGATTCTTTGGGTCTTTTAAGAATTTTAATATTTTTAGGGTATTTTCATGTGTTTTAGGGTTTCTTGGGTTTTTTAAAATTTTAATGGGGTTTTAGGGTTTTTATGGGTTTCGTAGGTTATTTTAGGGTTTTTCATGATTTTAGGATTTTAAGGATTTTTGGGAATTAATGGGTTTTTTTGGGGGGTTAGGGTTTTCAGTGTTTGTTAGGGTTTTTTTAGATTTTTTAGGTTTATAGAGTTTTTTGACATTTATATTTTTAAGGTTATTATAACGGTTTTAGTGTTTTAGGGTCTTTATTCATTTTTAGGGGTTTTTTGGGTTTTTTGGGTTTTGTAGGGTGTGTTAGGGGTTTTAGGTTTAATTTAGGTTTTTTGGGTATGTTGGAGGGTCCTGGGGACTATCGTTCATGGGAAGTTCATTCGCGAAGAATATGTGGTTCTCGATTTCACTTATTAGGTTCGCAGGTCTCCCATTATTATTAGGTTCCTTTGTTTTTTGGTTCACAACTAGTTATACCTAAGGAAGAGTGGTTAGCAAATTGGGCTCCGCTAATTATACGAGACTGAAGCCAGAATCCTCTCTATATTATTACTTACAACCTGTGGGGTCCCTATCGTTATTTCTTAATATTTCCTCTCTTAATTCCTTATGTGATTCTTTTATAGAGCATTGGAGAAATCGTATCTAAGGAAATGAATCACCATTTTCAGAATCCCATGAAGATATATCTTGACCCGCAAATTACACGGTCAACCAGGGTTTGTGGAGGCTGTGGTTCGCGAGTCATGTTTCCAGAAACCTTTCTTATTTTCTTCATCCATAAACTAATGAGTTCATGAAATGGTATGTGGACGACCTTTAGGCACTTGATTCCATCATCGATGCAGTTCACATGTGCCTGGGTTCACTGGCCATTACTCTGAAATAAAACACCTCATGGGCCATTCCGTGTATTATTGGTTCACATTTAATTCGGTCCATGAACCCTTCCTGGTGATGGTATGAAGGTCACTTAAAACTCTTTGAGAAATTTAATTCCTTCACTTTTATTCTAAAATTTACAACTTAATTTGAATATGTTCGCTATTTTGAACTTGTAGGAACGCTTTATTCCTTCTTAAAAGTGTTTTTGGGAGTATTTTCTTCCCTTGGTGAAGTTTTTAGGACCCTACAAATTCCCCCATTGGAATGGGATATGTTTGGAATGAAGAGGAAACTATTCCGTTGTAGAAGAAGTCCTGAACTGAAATGGTTCGCAGTAGAATAGAAAGGTATGGTGGGAGGGGACCAAACCTATATATAGGGGCCCATGTCATTTTTCATTTACCATTTCTCGTGGATAAAAGTGTCCTCGACTCTCCCTCAGCTTTATCTGCCTTCGCGTACCGTATCTTTTTCAAAAACCTTGCTTGTGAACCACTTCGTAAGTTCCAAAAACAAATATTTTCACCATTAATTCTACCAAAAAATCAAATTTTGGGTTTTTCAAATGGTGTTGTGGAATTTAAAACCATAATCTTGATATATGTGTAGTATAATGCTACACGACTTGTGTTTTCACACACCGATCTTGAACCGGAAAAGTGAACTTTAAGACTTAATTATCTGAGCTAAACTTTTTAAACAAAAAAATTGAATGTGTACTTAACAAGGTCTTCGATTACGGTATCCACCTTCTGTGAACACTTCTTTTCACTGGGCAATGCTCTGTAGGCCATTTCCTCATAGGTGGTTCATGTACCATGGTTGTACGTAGTATAATGATTTCGTGTACCGTAGTAGTATGTTGGGATTGCTTCTGCGTATCATGCAGCACGTAAGATATGGATACTGCATAACATTTCTGATAATAGTACACATATCTCCTCGAGGACATATCTTTAAGTCCTTAATTCATTTTTTCATGGCATTTATCCGACACTTTTTATTAGAATAACTTTATGTGGGCTTTTGGATATTCTTGTGAAAGCTACAATGGATCTTTCAAAGGCCTTGATGAAATCGACAAAGATGAGGGAGACCATGTGGGGGGAAGTGAGGACCATCTTTGATCCTATATTTTTCCCTATGAAAGCTTCTTAAAATATCTCATCATGCCAAAGCTCTTATATTTTTTTTGTTCGTAAATTTCCCACTTTATGGATTTGGTATTCCTAATGATGTTACTCTATCGTTGTATGACCCCATTAACCCTTTCATTCTCTTAGAAGCACTATAATGACATGATTGGGACACCATTTCCCCAGTAGTAGAAGTCATAGATACTTTGATTTAGTAAAATGTGTTCATTTTAGAAAGCTTGGTGTGGACTCATGGTGATTGAAAGTGTCGTAACAATGCCTCGAGACTAGTCGCCCGAGAGTACCCGTCTATTATCATCATTTCTCAAGGAAACTCTAATGGCGGGTGAAGCACCAAGTGGGATCTGAGGGCTGGAGGATTCTTCTATAAAAAATGTGCATGGAAATTCTCGATACATTAAACCTATTTGGAGTCCCCTTATCAGTTGGGGGTGGTGAACCTATATCAGGATGCCTTGGTTTCTCATTTTGTAGCCTTCTCCCAAGGTGAAATCCTTTCTAAGCTGTTGAGATTCTGGTGTTCCAGCACCAACACCTTCCATTTGTCACATGTGGATGTAGGAATCAGTATATGGGACATCCACCAACTTGGAGGACTCCCCATCCTTGGAGATATGTATGATGAGTTTCTCCCGGCAGCTACTACTTGGGATAATACTGACCATGTGTCCATGTTGACAAGGAGCCTACTAGTTATGGTAGAGGGATTACTTGATCATCCCCTCTAGGATCACTCTCTTATCCCATTCTAGGTGTGGATAGGGTTACTCTTGCAAGTGAAGGGACCTAAGCTAAAATCTTTCCCCATTTGAACTCATCAGTTACATCAGTCTCGACAGACTCCAGGGTCATACTACACTACCCTCGAAGCGGGACAATATACCACATGTGGATATGAGGTTAAACCATACGTGTCACCTGCACTTAGATTATTAGTTTTATTTGATATGTTTTTGAGTTGATGGATTTTCCCATCCTGTTATGTATATACTAGGGTTCGGTCCTATAATTTGATGATGGTGGCTGTGCTGGTAGAGGGTCGACCACTTAATTTGGCCACTCATACTCTCTCGCGGCATTAAGATCTACTTAAAAAAATACTATAAGGTAACCCTCCGAATCCTCTTAGTTGGTCTTTTCAATTCCTATATGGGTGGAAGGAAAAACACTTCCCTTGTTATGAATATCGACACACTTCAAAGGTTTCTCGTTCCAAATTTCAACCTACCCTTCTCAACATTTTCAATGTTCATCTCAAGACATTAAGCATTATTGATGATGTTTGGAAACTTAATGACACATCTTGCTTCTCATTTGCGCTGCATCCTACTCCTCATGGGTCATTAAGAGGTAAATGGGTGGTTCTTTATAGGAAAACTCATACATTATCTCTCTTAGGGATGAGATGTTCACTACTAACATAGATCGAGTGTCCATTTAGGAGTCATACCTCCAATACCGGTTTGATAGGAAATTCCGGTACCTTCAAAAAAATGTTATTTTTCCTGATATTCAGTTAAGGGGAGAATCTCATCCTGAAATTATTCTCCAGTTATGTATTATGATTATGTGGGAGGGTTCTTTTATGAAAGTTATCATCCCCAACACGATGGGATCCATTTTTTTGTCGTTAGAATATACCCAACAATGGGTGGGTTTTTACCTTAATGGGGTGCTGAGAAAACCAATTCAGTGGGTCCAGAAGCCTTTAACCAATATTCACCCAGATCTGACCTCGATGATCATAAAATTAATTCCTTCTTTTGTGATGAGTGTGATAGCTACACCTTCTATTCCTATACTTTCATCACCCATGATGGATATGCAGTATGTTCTCGCCCCTGTGGTAGGAAGATGCATTATTCACCATCAGAAGCATTTGGAAGGTGATTTATCAGTAAAACCTAACTCAGTGGGGATTGATTCAGTCTTATCTTCTCCTTTGGATACTTCCCAAGACCATAATGAGACTGGCCTCAGTAGAGTATCACCGGACACCCCGAAAGTCATGGCCAGTCCTCTGTGTCTGACACCATCTGTCAAACCATCTAAGGGTAAGGAGAGCCCCCCATCTTGGGTAGCCTATCATAGGTCCTTTCCCACTCCTATAATGACATTTAATACCTATTTAACCATTGCAGTAGGAGAGGATAAAGGTACTCGTGCCACAAGGAGGCACCGGGAAATGTGAAAACAGGCATAGCATTAGTCATGTTCCCTTTTCGCGGAGATAACTATGGCTATTTTTACATACTAGACTCACAACTTTAGGCGGTTATACACTGAGTTAGGCTCTGGTGGCTTTGATTAACAACACTTACATCTCCCTATCTACCAGATCATCATATACCAGAAAGACCTTGCTTCTTGTGAGGACAAGATTGCCAAGCTCAATTCCTCCCATCATCAGAAGAAGACCTTCCGATATGTTTCGGAGGAACTTGATCACCTAATGACCGAAGAGGTGAAGGATCACTATTTGGTGATCTCCCAAAAGGAAGATATGCAACAGTGGGAGGCCCATGTAGCAAGGTTGAAGGCTCAGCTGGGCTCTTCATGTGAAAAATTACAAAGATATCTTGGAGAAAGGGTGGGACCTTAAAGCCACTATGGAATGGGTGCATCCAACGGTCAAGGATAAAGTGGTTAAGAGATATTATTTAGAGGAAACTCTTGATGGACCATGAAAGTCAGTTCCCATTTTTATGGAAAGAGAGAACCAGTATTTATTGTAACTTTCCTGAAATCATGATGTGTACTATTTTTCCTTTTGATTCTTTGGAGAGACTCCAAACTGGGTTTGTTCCTCTATTTTTTATTGAACTCAATGAAACTAATTTTCCTTCAAATAATTCTTCTTTTCCATTTTCAGTTAGGTCATTTAATCACAATAAACCATATAAACATCATTTTAATTAGGTATTAATTTTAAATCATAATTGGAAACTAGTAAATTGAAATAATTGAATCAGGATCTAATTTGTTCCTAAGTTGTGGGACATAGAAAGTGTAGTTTAACTAATTATGAGGTTTTATGGAAAACCTCAAGAACTTTTGTGTTTTTTTCATTGTTACCCTATTTTTTCCTATTTCTTCTTGACACAGGCATGGCGGGTATAACTTAACATTTTATTAGGCCTCCCTTTGTGGGATTTTAACCTAAAAATCATTACATCTCTTTTGATAGCTCGACACACCTTCTATTGTTCTAAACCACACCAAGTATAGGTTTAACAAGTTGATAGTTTACTTTTATCCAAGGGTTCCCTTTGTGGATTTTCACTCTGGTGAGTATGGCGTCTTTTTTGCAGGTAGTTCACAGTCATGCGTGCCAAACTTATTTATAATGTTTTAGTTCGATAAAATTTGAACAAACTTGATGGAAAAGAGGGAAATATTCAGAATTAATCATCTAGTAATGTATTAATATATTTTAGACATGAATGAAGGTTTTTTCTTGGCCCTAAATTTGTGAGTTTTGGATATTAATGAGGTTCGGTAGTCGTTTTAGGTGTACAGAGGTAGGAGAGGACTCTCTAGATGATGAATTTTATTTTGATTGATGGTTGTTTTGTAGGAACCACATGCAGAACCATCAAGGAAATATGTGCATAGTCAAACAAAGGTGTCTGCAATACATTGTCCTTCCATATTCAATGGCTCGGGAGGATTTACAATACGTTGAATTTATTTTGATTTTTGGATACACAGTGGGTGGCCTATCTAGGTGATGATGTCAGAAAGTATTAGGGACATTCATATCGTCTTTGAGCAGGAGACCGCTCCCATACGATTCTTACAAGCATAAGGGAGAGATGGTGAATTGTCAGTTTAATTAGAAATATTTTTTATGTGGAAAATGGAAAGGAATCTCCATAGGAAAAAATTTCATTTGATTAACAGTCATCTTGTAGGAATCATATGCAGAACCACCAGGGCATGATTTGTACAGTCAAAAAAAGGTTTCCACAAGACACTAGACTTCCTTATCTATTGGCTATGAAGGATTATGGAGAATAAAACGTTTTTGAACACAAAATATGTCCTTTGGTAGGATGTACGCCTAAGCATAAAAAGGGAAATTTCTTTTAGATGAACTCTTCTTAGGAAACTGGAAATAAGTGGGGGGGATTTTCCCTCTTATATGTGGATCAACGTCAAGCATTTGGATGAGGTTTCCACAATATGCACCTCGTTCACCACAAAGGCTTGCCCGTAGACACCTGGGAGAAGCACCACACCATCCTCCTAACCAAAAGTAACTAGGTATGTTCCGGGAGCCACCACAGCCCGCATAACGTGTATCATATATCGGGTATTATACCTCAAGCCATTATAGCCCATACACCGAGTAGGGATCCTCAAGCCATCACAGCCTATACATGTTACTTGTATAGTAGTCCATAGGATACTATATCCAGAATATATGTGTGTGAAATAACCACAAGCCATTATATCCCTCTACACACATATATGGGGAAAATAACTATTGTGCATGTTGGAACATGTATCTACCAAGATAAGAGAGTGGGGCCAAAGGGGGTAGTCACCCATTCGACCTCCCATCAGAATGTTGGGAAAACACCCCCCTAGGGCTCAGAATCCCCGGGGTGTCAGTTGCCCTTACCGACAGGGTGGAGTAGCGTATAGAAACACAAAAAGTACAGGATATATATATAACTCACATCTACACTATGGGAATTACCTAGTCTTAGATACATCTGCAGCTAACGTCTCTCAGACTCCAGGCTGCTACTTCTAAGACTAGGTATCCTATAAGCACACAAACATTTGAAGAGATTTATTAGATTACACCATTCTAATTTTATCAGTTCCACTGTATGTTAATTAATTCTTTAAACATTAATTAACCATGAACAATTCCACATTAAATTTAATTGGCATCACATTCAAAAAAACAACTGCTCCTTTTTAAGATTCACATCACCATTAGATTCTAGTATCTCCATCCCCGTGGATTATCACCATTTAATCAAACTTTCATTATAGAATTACTTTCCCATATTCTCAGGCATTCTAGAAAGGCATCCTATTCTACTAAACACAAAGGGGGCTCAACATGGTGAGTAGATATACTACCCATCGAGTCTTTTCCACCTATAGCAAGAGCATAAACCCATTCTCCCTAGAGAGGCTAAATACGGAAAGCACGTGGCATACCCCGTGTGTCTTCACCTCCTTTGGAAGGAGGGTAAGCAACACCATCTTCCTTGAGTAGTGGGGAAAAGTAAAGCAGATAAACAACCAAACAAAACCACCAACATCCAGCCATCACATTCATCTTATACCATCATCCTTAGTGTCCTCCCCGACACCCACATGCATAAGATGATGCATCTCGCCACCCTAGGCGTCATCCACTACCACAAACACAAGTCCCCATACCTCCACATATCACAATAGCCATCCATGCTCAAATTACATCACAAACAGCAGGAAAACAAACATCACATCAATGGGATCTTGGCCCGTTAACAATCAAGAGGGTAACTCAGAACCCCTTTAAGAAATTCTCACACAATCTGTTCTTTAATCCATATTGAATTAGCAGATTTGTTATTCGTAGGTTCCAATTACGGGATACCTAATTAGTAAGCTATCACAATTAAATAACCATTCTTACATCCCTAATTTGATTAACCTCAAATTAGAACAACTACAAAAACGACAACAACCAGATTCATTTACATGCCTCTTTATCTTTAGCCAATTAATTAACAATTAATTCCAGCTTTACGTTCATTATCAATTTCCATCAAGAATGAACAACTAATCAAAGAAAACATAGATATCCCTCTATCTAGAAAAACATGAGGCAAACCGTTATCACGGTACAAAGAAACAACATGCGATCAACCAATTCTTTTAATCCAGTTTAAGTATTTAATTAGGTCAATTTCATTGTGATCCAAAGGGCTAAATCATGCTAATTCTACGATTGCACATATACAATTAGAGAAGTCGTGAATCCCCTACCTCGAATAGTTCTTGACGTCCTTTATCCACACAACGGGTCACAATCCTCCTCTCACGACAAATTATATTGAAGATTGATCGATACAGCTCGGTTGCATCATAATAGAGCAGAACCAATCCTAGGAGTAAAGATTGATTGTGAAACTCCTACGTGAAAGATTTAAAGGTTCTAGTGTCTCATAGCTGATAACAAATAGGTAGAACAAGTGAGAATGATATCTCGTCCCTTTTTGAAGATTTAATGGGGTGACAGTTTAAGATCTGGTTAATTCTCCATTAAAAATGGATCGCATTAACCCATGTGGTTTGACCAAGTAAAATCATCCCGATCCATAGGAATAATTAATATAGGATTTATGGCATTTGAATCGGCCTTAAGAGTCCTAAAAATAAGGCTTTAAATGTATTTTACGTCAAAAGAAATGTCAAAGGGGAAAAACTGTAGGAAGCGGGAAACACTGTTCAAGTCTACCGTTATAAGGTCACCATAAGAAGGTTGCAGTTCTGGAGACACTGTTCAAGTATATCATTATAAGGTCACCATTATAAGGTTACTGTTCTGGAAACACTATTCAATTCTACCATTAGAAGGTTACCATTCTGGAAACACTGTTCAAGTCTACCATTATAAGGTCACCGTTAGAATGTTACCGTTCTGGAAACACTGTTCAAGTCTATCGTTATAAGGTCTCCGTTAGAAGGTTACCGTTCTTGAAACACTGTTCAAGTCTACCGTTATAAGGTCACTATTAGAAGGTTACCGTTCTGGAAACATTGTTCAAGTCTACCGTTATAAAATCACCGTTAGAAGGTTACCGTTCTGGAAACATTGTTCAAGTCTACCGTTATAAGGTCACCGTTAGAGGGTTACCATTCTAGAAACACTATTCAAGTCTACCGTTATAAGGTCACCGTTAGAAGGTTACCGTTCTGAAAACACTGTTCACTGAACCTCACTGATAGAAACATTGTTCACTGAACCTCACCGATAGAAACATTGTTCACCTACTGATACTGTTCATACAACTGGAAACACTATTCACAAAACTGGAAATTTGGCAAATTGTTGGGGATAAGTCACCTTGACCTCTCGGAACACCTCCAACACCACATTTTCACAAAGTAATGGACCGGAGAGGTCCGGGCCATTACATCAGATACCTCTCAACAAATTCTCATCCTCGAGAATTAAAAACCAACCTAAAGAGAGAAAAAAAAGAAACTAAACCCAAAAAACCACCCATCGAGATACCACTCAAAAGAGAGAAAGCCACAAAAAGGAATAAAAGAATATCATAAATAAAACATGAAAGGTCTAACCACAAAGGAAACATCTATACATGAAAAGAGTTCAATATTCAGAAACTCTGGGTACTGAGCACGTATCTGTGACTCACCCTCCCAGGTACTCTCCTTCATGCCACCGTGTCGCCACAAGACATGAACTAAGGGGATAGAACGCCCATGCAACACCTTCTCCTTGCGGTCTTGGATCTCCACAGGTCGCTCCTCGAAGGTTGCATCATCATCAATATCGATCTCTCCCCAATCAATAACATGATATTCATCATGAAGATAACGACGAAGCTGTGATACATGGAAAACATCATGTATCCGACTCATTTGAGGGGGAAGTGCTACTCGATATGCCACAGCTCCAACACGAGCAAACACCTCGGAAGGCCCAATAAACTGGGGAGAAAGCTTACTTCAACGACCAAACCTTCGATTCTCACGATGGGGAGTCACCTTCAGAAACACATGATCCCCAACATTAAACTCTAAGGGTATCCTTATTTGATCAGCATATGATTTATGATGATCTTGCGCTGTCTTCATCCTCTCACGAATCACCTGAATCATTTCGGTTGTATTCTGCACTAGTTCCGGTCCGAGGATTGCTGACTCTCCGACCCCAGTCCAACACAACGGAGAACGGAATAGCCGGCCATACAAGGCTTCAAACGGCACCATACCGATGGTAGAGTGAAAACTATTATTGTAAGTGAACTCTACCAAGGGTAAGTGCTTTATCCATGAACCTCCAAAATCAAGAACACAAGAGCGCAGCATGTCTTCAAGAGTTTGGATGGTTCGCTCTGTCTGACCATCCGTTTGAGGATGAAAAGCTGTGATAAGGCACAGTTGAGAGCCAAAAGCATGCTGGAGACCTCTCCACACCCTGGAGGTAAAAAGAGGATCTCGATCAGAAATGATCGTCCTAGGTACTCCATGAAGTCTCACCACCTCCTCCAGATACTGCCTCGACAAAACTTCCACTGATCTCGAATCCTTGATCTCTATGAAGTGGGACGATTTTGTTAAACTATCCACTACCACCCATATAGCATCATGTCCTCCCGGAGATCGAGGTAAACCTGTAACAAAGTCCATTGAGATGTCCTCCCACTTCCACTGAGGAATCTATAATTGCTGGAGAAGACCACCAGGAACACGGTGTTCGGCCTTCACCTTCTGGCAGACTAAACACCGAGACACACACTCTAAAACCGCATGCTTCGGCCCAGACAACCAAAACTGACTCCTCAAGGATCGGTAAATCCTTGTCACACCAGGATGTACTGCCAAGGGCGAACTATGGAACTCTTGGAGAACTGTCTTGTGCATCGCCAAGGGAACAAAAAGCCTTCCATGATACAACACTCGGTGTTGTTCATCCTCCGACCAACCATCAGGGGCCTCACCACAAACAACTATGTCTCTCCAAAATTCTACATCTGGATCACCCAACTGGGACTCTTCCACCTTCTGCATCAGGGATGACTGCACCGTCATCTGGAAAATACAACCTCTGCCTCCATCTTCTTCCATATCAAGATGCAAAGTTGACAGTTCCTCCATTACTCTCCAGGAATCACCAGATTCATGCACTGCATCATTACGTGACTTTAGTCTCAGTGCATCAGCTACAACATTCCCTTTTCCAGGTGTATACGATATTTCAAAGTCGTATTTCTGCAAGAAATCCATCCACCGACGCTGCCACAAGTTCAAGTCACGTTGGGAGAAAACATACCTCAAACTCTTATGATCGGTGAAAACCATAAAGTGCTCACCAATGAGGTAATGTCTCCACAACTTTAGATCAAACACCAAGGTTTCCAACTCAAGATCATGGGTGGAATAGTTGCGTTCATGGGGACGCAACTGCCGAGACCCATAAGAAACAACTGACCTCTGTTTCATGAGAATACAACCTAGCCCTAGATGTGAAGCATCACAGAAAACATCAAACTGGACTCCCTCTGCTGGAAGACAAAGGACTGGAGCACTTAACAACTTCTCATTTAGATACTCGAAAGCTTCCTGACACTGATCAGTCCATATGAATGCTTGATCCTTCCAAGTCAAATCTATCAGAGGAGTGAAACTCAGGAGAAATTGGATACAAACCTCCTATAATACCATGCGAGACCAAGGAAACTTCACACATCTGACACGGTCTTGGGGGCTTCCCAAGACACCACTGCTTCTATCTTCGACGGATCTATAGCTACTCCCTGTTGGGACACAACATTCCCCAAGAAAGGAACTTCTCAAGCCCAAAACTCACACTTCGACAACTTCCCAAACAACTGATGTTGGCGAAGAACTCCCAAAATGGCTCGTAGATGCTCTTCATGCTCCTCTTCAGATGTGGAGTACACAAGGATGTCATCGGTGAAAACCACAACAAACTTGTCCAGGAATTCACGGAACACAGCATTCATTAACCCCATGAAAATAGCTGGAGAATTCGTCACACCGAATGGCATTACAACAAACTCATAATGCCCATGACGATAACAGAAATCAGTCTTTAGGATATACTCATCCTTTACATGCATTTGATGATATCCTGACCGCAAGTCGATCTTTGAGAACCAACTTGCACCCTTCAGTTGATCGAATAAGTCAACAATCCATGGGAGAGGATAGTAGTTCTTTATTGTCACTTTGTTTAATCGACGATAATCGACACACAACAGCAAACTGTCGTCAGCCTTTTTCACAAACAAAACTGGTGCACCCCACGGTGACACACTTGGCCGAACAAAACTGCACTACAACAGACCATCAAGATGAATACGTAGCTCTCATAACTCAGAAGGGGCCATCATATACGGAGACATAGAGATAGGAGATGCTCCTGGATATAGCTCGATCCCAAACTCGATCTCTCGTCGAGGGGGTAAGGCTACAACCTCTTCTGGGAAGACATCAGGGTACTCCTCTACGACCCTAGGAAATGCCAACTACTGAACCTCTGAAGAACTCAGCATCATCTCAGCCATTATGGATGATAAGGATGGAACTCGTCTATGACCCATCAGAGGATCTCGCTCACCAACAAACACAACTTTCTCTCTATCTGCATCAAATAAAATGACCTTCTTCCTGTAGCAATCCACAATAGCCTGCACTGAATACAACCAATCCATGCCAAGTATGACATCATATGGTTGTATTCGTAAACATAGGAAATCTCCCCAAGAGTGGTATTTCCCCAACACTAGCTCACAGTCTCTACATACTTCAAACAAGTCGGCTCGACCTCCAACTGGTATAGTCAATGCCAAGGGCACTGGAAGCCTCTCTACCTCAAGTCCCAAAGCATGGACACGGGTAGGTGATATGAAGTAGTGTGTTGCTCCTAAATCAAACAAGGCATACACCAAGGTAGAAAACAAGCAAAGGGTACCTCGAACGACATCTGGCTCGCCTGGGGCTGGCAACGCTAGAGCATGAAGCTGACCACGACCTCCTCCATGACCTCTATAACCCTGATGACGACCACCACCATAGCCACGCTCTGCTCTCTGAGGATGGGGAGCATCATGGGGATGTCCTCTGCCTGCTCTATCTACCCTCTGGTGATCTAAAGTTGGTGCAACCTGCTACTGCTGCCTCGGCTGGAACTGCCTCAACGGAGGAACCTGGAGTGGAGCGCCCGGTGCACGATGACTGCTCTGAAAAGTCGGGCACTCCCGCTGCTGATGACCACGAACACCAAAAGAAAAATAAGTGCATGATCCCTTGGAATAATCCTGATAGTTGCTACCTCCGGAGAAACGAGATGTGAAGGGTAGGGACTTACCCCAAGGTGAACGGGAACTCTTCTGCCCTGAAAACCGGGATCCCCAGACCACATCTTTGCTTCGTGAGGAATCATGAAGATTCCCCTCTCGTGATGATCTGGTCATAGCCAAAGTCCTCTCAACAACCTATGCCCTCTCCAGCACCTCAAGATATGTCTTTAGCATAAATGGGGTGACCTGGCGCTGGATCTATGGATGCAAAGCCTCCTCAAAATGCCTCGCCCTGGCCTCCTCATCTGGTAATAGGTCTGAAGCATATCATAGAAGGTTCCTGAAATGGATTCCAAACTCTCGAACACTGGAGCTCCCCTTTCTAAGGGTAAGAATCTCCTGGCGACTGGACGCCTTCGCAGTCGAAGAAAGAAACTCGACTCTAAAACAGTCTCGAAACTCCTCCCATGAGATCGCTGACTCATCACGATCCCTGAGGAATAAGAACCACCACTGCCTCGTTGCTCCACGCAGCATCCTAACAACCAAGGACACCCATTGTTCCTTTCGAGCACGAATCAAATTTAAGCCTATATCGACCTCCTCCAACCAGTCTTATGTGACTCCATCTGAAACGGAGCCCTCATACTTATGTAGACTCTGGCGCTGAAACTCTCAGAGTGTCTTCCTCCAAGTGTCATCGTCGTCAACCCCTACTCGGCGACGATCTTCTGGAACAGCTTGCTGGACATCTTCTGCGCAAACCTGACAAGGACATCGACCTGGAGCCATACCTGTAAAATAACAACTGTTAGAGATCCTAATCCTAGAAAATGGAAGACTCAACATTACTAATTTAATTATTTTCTTTTATTAATTTTTTTTGTTGACCTATCCCAAGGTCTACCCATTCAAACACAGGCGCAAAGAATAATGATGCATGATCTTTTCCTAGGTCTCTACCCTGCAACCGGTATCACTTTGTTTAGTAGCCATTGTAAACTTAAAGGTCCATACATCATATCATAGGGGGTCCTAAACGCCTATGTCTCAGTCGGTATCCAGTTTTTACCTCACTTGCTAAACATGAATGACACTGTTGCCCTACCAACCCATGCAACCTCACGTGTGCCTAACTCCAAACTCCATCCTATCCCTCAAACTGCCTCTGATACCACTCTGTCATGACCCCCTCCCCACAAAGTGTACCCCTCCTAGGACGGAAATGTGCGAAGGAAGATAATGACCCCCGAGTCCCGCCTCCAGTAGGCCCCGGGTTGGCGACTAGCACCGAGGGTATAGTAAACACACAAATGGGAGGAATTACCCTCTAAGAGAACACATGTGGAAGATAGAGATAAGATAGACACCAATCAACTCCAACTCAGAACTGAAATATAAAAGAAACCCAAGTACATATATGAAATGTCACGAAAAAGTAATACAACTGAAAGGGGAAACTAAAAGTACCCAAAATAAAGTAAAACGGCAGCAACCACAAGCCCGAACAGTTCCTCCTCCAACCACAAGATAGTAGAAACAAGCTTGATCTCCAACCTGCTCCAAGTTACCTGAAAAACATTTTATATATACATAGGGTGATTATAACAGTATACTCAGTAGGATCCTCCCCAAGCCTCTCGTGCAAAAGTAAAGAAAACATGCTAAAGCCCATTGAACAACAAGTGAAACTAACTCGTCACCTAAACAGGTATACTAAGTTCCCAACCTCACCATGGATACTCTCACCAAGTAACGCATACAAGAATATAGCATATAGTAAAGATTATCAAGGGTACCCCACTACTACTTCCCCACTGGTTTTCCTCTTTTCCCCAACGACATACGTCCTGTGCATCACTCTCCAAAGGCTTGCCCACAGATACCTGGGCTAAGCTCCACAATCTGCACCTCGTGGACCATAAAGGCTTGCCTGCAAACACCTAGGCGAAGCACCACACCATCCTCCCAACCAAAAGTAACCAGGTAAGTTCTGGAACCCACCACAGCCCACATAACGTGTATCATACATCGGGTATTATACCTCAAGACATTATATCCCATACACCGAGTAGGGATCCTCAATCCATCATAGCCTATACACGTTACACCTATAGTAGTCCATAGGACACTATATCCAGAATATATGTGTGTTAAATAACCACATGCCATTATAGCCCTCTACACACATATATGTGGAAACTAATTGTTGTGCATGTTGGCACATGTATCTACCAAGAGAAGAGAGCGGGGCCAAAGGGGGTAGTCAGCCATTCGACCTCCCATCAGAATGTTGGGGAAAACAACCCCCTAGGGCTCAGAATACCCGGGGTGTCAGTTTCCATTATCGACAGGGTGGAGTAGCGTATAGAAACACAAAAAGTACAGGATATATATATAAATCACATCCACACTATGGGAATTACCTAGTCTTGGATACATCTGCAGCTAACGTCTCTCAGACTCCAGGCTGCTACTTCTAAGACTAGGTATCCTATAAGCACACAAACATTTGAAGAGATTTATTAGATTACACCATTCTCATTTTATCAGTTCCACTGTACGTTAATTAATTCATTAAACATTAATTACCCATGAACAATTCCACATTAAACTGAATTGGAATCTCATTCAAAAAAAAACAACAGCTCCTTTTTAAGATTCACATCACCTTTAAACTCCAGTATCTCCATCCCTGTGGATTATCACCATTTAATCAAAATTTCATTACAGAATTACTTTCCCATATTCCCAGGCATTCTAGAAAGGCATCCTATGCTACTAAACACAAACGGGGCTCAACATAGTGAGTAGATATACTACCCGTCGAGTCTTTGCCGCCTATAGCAAGAGCATAGACCCATTCTCCCTCGAGAGGCTAAACACGGAAACCACGTGGCATAACCCGCGTGTCTTTGCCTCCTTCAGAAGGAGGGTAAGAAAGACCATCTACCTTGAGCAATGGGGAAAAGTAAAGCAGATAAACAACCAAACAAAACCACCATCATCCAGCCATCACATTCATCCCATACCATCATCCTTGGTGTCCTCCCTGACACCCACATGCATAAGCTGATGCATCTCGCCACCCTACACGTCATCCACTGCCACAAACATAAGTCCCCATGCCTCCACATATCACAACAGCCATCCGGGCTCACATTACATCACAAACAGCAGGAAAACAAACATCACATCAATGGGAACTTGGCCCTTTAACAATCAAGAGGGTAACTTTGAACCACTTTAAGAAATTATCACACAATTTGTTCTTTAATCCATATTGAATTAGCAGATTTGTTGTTCGTAGGTTTAAATTATAGGATACCTAATCAGTAAGCTATCACAATTAAATAACCATCCTTACTTCCCTAATTTGATTAACCTCAAATTAGAACAACTACAGAAATGGCAACAACCAGATTCATTTACATGCCTCTTTATCTTTATCCAATTAATTAACAATTAATTCCGGATTTACGTTCATTATCAATTTCCATCAAGAACAAAAAACTAATCAAAGAAAACATAGATATCACTCTATCTAGAAAAACACGAGGAAAACCGTTATCACGGTACAAAGCAACAACATGCGATCAACCAATTATTTTAATCCGGTTCAAGTATTTAATTAGGTCAATTTCATTGTGATCCAAAGGGCTAAATCATGCTAATTCTACGATTGCACATATACAATTAGATAAGCCATGAATTCCCTAACTCGAAGAGTTCCTGACATCCTTTATCCACACAAAGGGTCACAATCCTCCTCTCATGACAACTTATATCGAAGATTGATCGATACAGCTCGGTTGCATCAAAACAGAGAAGAACCAATCCTAGGAGTAAAGATTGATTGTGAAACTCATACATGAAGGATTTAAAGGTTATAGCATCTCATAGCTCATAACAATGAGGAAGAACAAGTGAGAATGATATCTTGTCCCTTTTTGAAGATTTAATGGGGCGAAAGTTTAAGATCTGGTTAATTCTCAATTAAAAACAGATCGCATTAAACCACGTGGTTTGACCAATTAAAAACATCAAGAGCCATAGGAATAATTAATATAGGATTTATGGAATTTGAATCTGCCTTAAGAGTCCTTAAAATAAGGCTTTAAATGTATTTTATGTCAAAGGAAACGTCAAAGGGGAGAAACTGTTGGAAGCTGGAAACACTGTTCAAGTCTACCGTTATAAGGTCTCCGTTAGAAAGTTACCGTTCTGGAAACACTGTTCAAGTCTACCATTATAAGGTCACCATTAGAAGGTTACCATTCTGGAAACACTGTTCAAGTCTACCGTTATAAGGCCACCGTTAGAAGGTTACCGTTCTGGAAACACTGTTCAGGTCTACCGTTATAAGGTCACCATTAGAAGGTTACCGTTCTGGAAACACTGTTCAAGTCTACCGTTATAAGGTCACCGTTAGAAGGTTACCATTCTGGAACCACTGTTCAAGTATACCGTTATAAGGTCACCGTTAGAAGGTAACTGTTCTGGAAACACTGTTCAAGTCTACCGTTATAAGGTCACCGTTAGAAGGTTACTGTTCTGGAAACACTGTTCAAGTCTACCGTTATAAGGTCACCATTAGAAGGTTACCATTCTAGAAACACTGTTCAAGTCTACCATTATAAGGTCACTGTTAGAAGGTTACGGTTCTGGAAACAATATTCACTAAAACTCACCAATAGAAACATTGTTCACTAAACCTCACCAATAGAAACACTGTTCACCTACTGATACTGTTCATAAAACTGGAAACAGTGTTCACGGAACTGGAAATTTGGCAAAGTGTTGGGGATAAGTCACCTTGACCTCCCGGAACACCTCCAACACCACATTTTCACAAAGTAATGGACTAGAGAGGTCCGGGCCATTACAGCTTCTCCATTAAATGGCGGTAAAATTGAATTTTTTGAAAAATGCTTCATTTTTCTGAAAAAATGTATTTGTTCTTACATTATGTCTAAGAAACTCATAATATGAATTCGAAAATTAAAAGGATTATATAAAGTTCAAAATTCAGTTAATACTATTCATAACCGCTTTTGAACGACTTGTTTGGTAAGTCATGGTGCACTTGAACTCAGTGTTGCGTGTAGTGAAAGTTATTGAATTACTTTGAAGAAATAATGTACTATAAAATCTTGGTGTGTTACATTCTTCCCTCCTTCAATAAATTGCGTCCTCACAATTTGGAATTATTTTTCGAAAATAAAAGGTTGAAAATAGAAAATTCCTTTTGGAAAACCCACATCGGAAATTAGGTTAATAAAATTTAGTTTTAATAATAGGAAAAGGGAAATGAAAGGGTCACCACCAAATTATGATCTCGATTATGAGAACATTGGTGGAAATTAGAGACATATAATTGGAGGAAAAACTTAAATATTTATAGGTAGTGATTGAGTTCATCAATCACAAACAAGTGTAAAATTGAGGGCCTTAAATTCATCAATCTATGATGATTTAAAATACCATCAGTTCAACAAAACATATGGTATTAGGATAACACATTTTTCTGTTTTAAGTTCCCTTCACTAAAGTATAAGAATTAATTTCTTCATAGAATAAGAGAAGAAGAAAAATATATACTTGACAAGTAGAGTCCCAACCTTTAACTAATTTCTACCACAAATTCATCCTTCACTCTAAAACATAATAGAACTTAAAAATAATATTATATTTATCCTATTCATATAGGGTTCAAAAAAATGAATTTATAATTCATCTAAAAGATTTTTTTTTTAAAAAGTCTACATTATTCAATCCAAGACATCATGTGGGCCAGTTGAAGGTGATACACCTTTGTCACCCTTCGGTTGCGGGTTCAAGTCTCGCGGCCTTGCCGGACGCGACGGGTTGCCGCATGACCTCCGAGTTGTCCTTTTATGGCAATCCAAAAATAATCTCAAACTGTAATTATCCAAAATACTTCTTTCCAAACTCACTGTCCAAAATTTATAAAGAAGCTAAACACAATGAAGATCCTTTTTTCCACGTAATAACAGGTGAACACCTTCATCATGTACTCTTTTAAAACACCGCAACATCCTAAATTACCATAAAACCTTATTAATTACATTCATTATCCCTTATTCCTTATAGAATACTGGATATACTCCTTCTATCCAAAAATGTTGTAAACTCCAACAATGATGAAATATACAAATCATTAATCAGTTTCAAGGTAATCAAGATTATCCAATATAATTTATCCAAATCAATCATGTATTATTCCAAAATTACTACCTTAGTATCAAAACCATATTATGGTTTATCTTTCTCTCAACCATATATTTTCCAAAAATTTAACTTGATATTGAGTCACTTTTCTTGGTTCCACAAAATCTCAAGTCCTTAATGAAATAGTATCGTAGTACGATCCTTATATACTCCATAATTATTATAACCAGTACATTTTTGATACAACACTCAAATGACATAATTATCTAACAAAATCATAAGAACTCTAATCATTCCTCCTCATCTGTGGTAGTATCATAACTTTATTATTATCCAATAGCATCATTTGGGGAATACTCTGATGATTTGGACATTGGTTCCCGTAGTGTCCCAACTTCTTGCAGATGAAGCATTGTTCATTTGAAGCCTTTTTCTTACCCTTGAAGTCACATACTTGGTGTCCTTTTTCTCCACACTTATAAAAAACTCCCATTCCCTTTAGGAAAGTTCCAAGGTATTTCTTCCCACAGTTATCACATATGGGAAAATTCTTGTTTTCCCTATTCCCATTATCCTTCTTTCTCTCTTCCATCCTTTTCTTCTCTTGCTTCCCTTCAAAGCCATAGGACTTGGAGAATTATTTACTTATCTTATTAACACATGATACTATTTCTTCATATGTTGAGAATACATGGGAGGCTATTTCCCTTCTAAATGTTGGCTTAATACTATGAAAGATATGATCCTTCTTACTCTTTGAATCATACGTATTTCTAGAGTTCACATTTCTTCTACTGGGAACCGTTTCTATACAATAGCATAAACTATGTCAGTTTATGAATTGCAATGAATAATTCCAAACTAGTAAAATACCTAATGTAAATTGAATGGTTTATGGATATAATACATAATCATAAAGATGTTTTCATTGAGGAATTATATACTCATAAACCCTTCATAATTATTTGTAAAGAAAATGAGAATTATCCTAAACATATCCCTCGGGAGTGTCATAACCAAGAGGGAAGAAAGGCCCGTTGTCGTGCACCAGTTCCCATTCGAGTCTAGTTCAAAGCGGTGTTTTCGGGTTTTACCCCTAGGTACATCTGTGCCAGAGCTGCCTCTACCTGCTCGTATCTAGACAGGGATGTATTTCTTGGAAAACTCACAAAATCTCTACAATACCAAAATTCTAGGAAGTTCTTCTATACTAATACTAAAATTCCATCTTAGGTCTATGTGATCTAATCAGAGTTTATCTAAATCTAGCTTCCAAGGTTTTTACTAAACTTACTTTGATACTAATTGTAAAACCCTGACCCCAGTTACCCAGAGTCGGTGCATTATTACATAATATTGGCATGATCACAAAAGAGCAAGTCTTGAAAGACTGATTAGTTTAGTAGCCTTAGAATAACTAGATACATTCATAAAGTTTACATTAAATCATAAATTAAAAACTACTACAACAACATCTTGTCCTAATATCCCCTCATACTAATCCTTCCGGTCATTCATAAAATACTTCTTCACATCCTGGGAAAAATAAAACTTGAAAATGGGTGAGCTCAGATGCTCAGTAAGGAGAAAAATATAGCAGAAACTGTCATAAATAAGCATAAACATTTAAGGCAATGTATAACCAAAACAAAAGCCTTTTAAACTTGAACTTCAGCATAACATGGAAAATATAAAATTAAATTATGTCATTTACTTATTCACATGGATATTCTACTAGTCAAATAATTACATGCAATATTAATAACCACTTTGATAATGATGGAATGCATAATGCCAGACTATCATAACCATGTAGCCAAGGCCTCGTGCCATGACTACAAATAAGATTTTGTCAAGGCCTCGTGAAAAGTCACTAGTTTGTCTCATGAGACCTACCGATGCATTGAGAAGCTATAGCGGGCTCCCCCTGTTACTTATTAAGTCCAATGCATTCCTCATATGAATAGGTTTAAACATAACATAAACATTCGTATTAAAACTAGCTTAGTAAATGTCAATACATTCTTCATAAACCATGAATGGTATAAAAATAACACATCCACAGTCAAACATACCACAAAACCTTTAATACAATATGGATGTTTTGTATCATAATAAATCAACTTCAAATAAGCTTAAAATCCATCAAAGGATGTTGACATAGATGAAATCAACACTATTTGAGAGAAATATCTCTTTTTTTTAAATCATTTAAAAGTCACATAATTATAAAAATAATAATTTACTTTGAATATATCTTTATAATCTTGTAAGGGAAGATTTGATAATTTTATAACGGCGGAAAATAGCCACACCCGCCATATAAGTTAAAAAGAAGACATTCTTACCTTAATTCTATCGAAAAGGTTAAAAAGGAAATTGTTTGGAAAACGACGGAAAGATTATTTTATAAACATATTATAAAAAGTCAAACAAGGGTATAAATGACTTTAACCCATATTCTGTAAAATAGTATGAATGTTTTGAAATACATTTTTAAGAAACATGGATGTGTATGATAAAGAGGTTCTAGTAGATAATTACGTATAAACAACCTCGAATAATGAAGAGATTGTGAAATAAACCCTTACCTTGTACTTTTCATTGGTTGAGGGTAAGTTAACCTCCTTTATAATGGTGAAATAATTTTTATTAAAGTATATAAGAATAATTTAATATGATATCATATAATATCTTTTAACATTGCTTTGTTAATAATATTCTTTGTATTATTGTTGTTTTGGGTGTTAACTTACTCATTTTCTTTCATATGTTTTTTTACATAACTCGTGTTTGTTATGGATAGTTTGTATCTTATTCATATCCATAATGACATAAATTCCTTAAACATTATTTTTAATCATTAAATTAGAATTAGTCTTGAATGGATACGATGGGGAATGAATCTCATCGCGTTCATGGAGACGGTAGTCCGTACGTACGCACGAGCGATAATATCATTCTTTTGATATTAAAATAATATATAAATGGATGGTATATCATATATAAATAATCATTATAATGTTATATTTATTATTTAAAAGAATTAAAAATCATTATTATACCCATCCAAATAATAATTTATTGAATAACAATTACACCATGACGTGGCGACGGTAATCCGTATGTACGCACGTATGGTGACATGTCATTCAAAAGATGGATAGAATAATGAATATGGTTGTACCATGTTTATAATAACATCATAGTATATAGAAGATACTGGGGTTATTATTTTATAATGGGAAATAACAAAGAAATAAGAAGTTGAAGAAGAAAGGAACTTGAAAGAGGGTGGTGAAAACATTACCTCTTCTTCGGGTTCTTCCTTTTGATTTGATCAAAAGGGATCCTTAGGTTTGCTTTCTAATCAAAATAAGGCCTCTAGTTTGAAGTGAGGGAAGTTGAGAGAATATTTGGGCACGGGTTGGCTGAACCAAAATGCTTTTAAGGTATTAATTTGAGAGAAGGGGGAGTGCCCTTTTATAAGAGGGGTGAGGGGAACCTTAGGAAAATCTAGAAATATTATTTTATAATAAATTTATATTCGGTTTATAATGGCTCAAAAGTGGATTATTAAAAGTATAAGGTGGGGATGGGTAGAAATAATTTCAACCAATAGATTTTAGACAGGTTTGGGTCATTATATTAACCTTATATTTTAGTTTTAACTCTTAGTTAATTTATTTGACACTTACCATGTCTCTTTGTATTTTTATATTATATAGTCAATAAACTTACTATAAACTTCAAAGCGACCCCAAGTTGTCCATTAATGATACACCAGTCATTATATAAGTCTCTGGGATGATCCTTAGATTTTTAGGAATAGAATATCAATTAATAATATAATATTTGTTTTAAAAATTCTTTTATGTCAATTCTGACACTATTGGGTATTTGATTTTTGATAATTTCATAACAGCATTATTACTTCGAAAAAAAATTATATAACCAATTATAATATGTCATATTAACCTATAAAATTAGTGGAATTTATAAAAAGTCTCAAATTACATTTATTTCGATATTTATAATATCAATTATTTTAATATTTCATTAATTAGGCAGTTCCTACATCACCATTGTGTCATAAATAAATTAAATTATTTAATTTTGAAAAATTATAAATAAAATACCATTATGTAGGAAATATTTTTATATTTCTAATAAATATTGAAAATATAATTTATCTTATGTATAAACCTATATTAAAAATGTTTTAGTAATAAAACTTTGATTTTTAACTCTTCTAACTCTTCTTTGAATTAAATAATAATTAATGTCCTAATAAAATCCAAGTGGACCTAAATGATAATATTTTATTCCTAAGGTTGTTTTTGGTCGAGATAAACTTATCCAATTGAATTATGACATGTGTTATGGTAATATTAATATCATTTTTACCCTTAGTTACCCTATTTACTTTTAATCGTGGTAAATAAAAGTAAAAAGTTACTATTTACCAAAAATTATCTTTATCTTATTGAACCACATTTTACTCCTTGATATTAACCGTGTTTCTCGGATTTTTGAAATTCCACTCACAGAAGTGCGAAAATTACGTTTTATGTGAATTTCAAAATTCTCCTAGGAGGTGGGTAAGAGACGGTGAAAAGTTCCATAAAATTTTTATATATCTAAAATGATTCTAAACTAACTCCAATGAATTACATTGAACTTATATATGTATTATGTATCTATTTTTACATAAAATAAATTTAAATAAAATAAATAATTATTTAAATAAAAAATCAGTTTTAAACTATAAGTCGGTGTTTTTCACTATTCATCAAAAATTAAAAGTTTTCAGAAAAATACCAAAAATTTTCCCTAAGATAATTCTGATATTCCAAATTCAATAATTAAGTCTATTTTACCAAATTCAAAACATAAAATTTGCATTTATTAATTTACAGTTAATTCCCGCTGTCAAAACCAAAAGACGTATTTTTAAGAATAATAACTACCAAAAGTTTGACACGTTTTTATGTCCAATTTCAAAGTAAAATTACTTAGAATGACCATAATTGGATTAAATGGTAAAAATATAATCTATTTATACATCCAAACCATTAAAATATATAATTTAACAATATAAATTATTTTTATTTAAAAATTTGTTTTTAGTTAAAATATAGTATTTTTTCACTATTCACCCAAATATGAAAGTAACCAGAAAAACACCAAAACTTAATTGAAACTAAATTCTTGTGTCCCAATTCTAAAGAAGAAGTTTATTTTGTCAAATTGAATATATAAAAGTTTTAAATATTGGATTTAAAAAAGGATTCTCCATTAAAAGGCGGTAAAGTTGCATTTTTTGAAAAATACTTCTTTTATCTGAAAACAAAATTGTATTTGCTCTTACATTATGTCTAAGAAACTCATAATATGGATTCTAAAGTTATAAGGATTATTTAAAGTTCAAAATTCAGTTAATACTATTCATAACCGCTTTTGAACGGCTTGTTTGGTAAGTCATGGTGCGCTAGAACTCAGTGTTGCGTGTAATGCAAGTTATTGAATTACTTTGAAGAAATAACATACTATGAAATCCTGGCATGTTACATTCTTCCCTCCTTCAATAAATTGATTCCTTGCAATTTGAATTTATTTTTTGAAAATAATAGGTTAAAAATAAAAAATACCTTTGAGAAAACCCACATCGGAAATTAGGTTAATAAAATTTAGTCTTAATAAGAGGAAAAGGGAAATGAAAGGGTCACCACCAAATTATGATCTCAATTAGGAGAACATTGGTGGGAATTATAGAAATATAATTGGAGGAAAAACATAAATATTTATAGGTAGTGATTGAGGTCATCAATCACAAACAAGTGTAAAATTGAGGGCCTTAAATTCATCAATTTAAGATGATTTAAAATACCATCGGTTCAACAAAACATATGGTATTAGGATAACACATTTTTTTTGTTTTAAGATCCCTTCACTAAAGTATAAGAATTAATTTCTTCATAGAATAATATAAGAAAGAAAAATATATACTTGACAAGTAGAGTCCCATCCTGTAACTAATTTCTACCACAAATTCATCTTTCAGTCTAAAAGATAATAGAACTTAAAAATAATATTCTATTTATCCTATTCGTATAGGGTTCAAAAAATGAATTTATAATTAATCTAAAAGATTTTTTTTTTAAAAAAAATAATACATTATTCAATCCAGGACATCACGTGGGCCAGTGGTAGGTGATACACCCTTGTCGCCCTTCGATTGCGGGTTTAAGTCTCGCAGCCTTGCCGGACGCGACGGGTTGCCGCCCGACCTCCGGGTTGTCCTTTTATGGAAATCCAAAAAAAATCTCACACTGGAATTATCCAAAATAATTCTGTCCAAACTCACAGTCCAAAATTTATAAGGAAGGTAAACACAATGAAGATCCTTTTTTCCACGTAATAACATGTGAACACCTTCATCATGTACTCTTTTAAAACACTGCAACATCCTGAATTACCATAAACCCTTATTGATTAAATTCATGATCCCTTATTCCTTATAGAATACTAGATATACTCATACTATCCAAAAATTTTGTAAACTCCAAGAATGATGGAATATACAAATCATTAATAAGTTTCAAGGTAATCAAGATTATCCAATATAATTTATCCAAATCAATCATGTATTATTCCAAAATTACTACCTCAGTATCAGAACCATATTATGGTTTATCTTTCTCTCAACCATATATTTTCCAAAAATTTAACCTGCTATTGAGTCACTTTTCTTGATTCCACTAAATCTCAAGTACTTAATGAAATAGTACTGCAGTACGATCCTTATATACTCCATAATTATTTTAACCAGTACATTGTTGATACAACACTCAAATGACATATTTATCTAATAACAACATAATAAATATAATCATTCCTCCTCATCTATGGTAGTATAATTACTTGATTATTATCCAATAGAATCATTTGGGGAATACTCTGATGATTTGGACATCGATTCCTGTAGTGTCCCAACTCCTTGCAGATGAAGCATTGTTCATTTGAAACCTTTTTCTTACCCTTTCAGTCATGTACTTGGTGTACTTTTTCTCCACACTTATAACAAACTTTCATTCCCTTCAGGAAAGTTCCAGGCTGTTTATTCCCATAGTTATCACATATGGGAAAATTCCTCTTTTCCCTCTTCCCTTTATCCTTCTTTCTCTCTTCCATCCTTTTCTTCTCTTGCTTCCCTTCAAAGCCATAGGACTCATAGAATTATTTACTTATCTCATTAACACGTGATACTATTTCTTCATATATTGAGAATACATGGGAGACTATTTCACTTCTAAATTTTGTCTTAATACTATGAAATATATGATCCTTCTTACTCTTTGGATCATACTAATTTCTAGAGTTCACATTTCTTCTACTGGGCACCATTTCTATACAATAGCATAAACTAGGTCAGTTTATGAATTGCAATGAATAATTCCAAACTTGTAAAATACCTAACTTAAATTGAATTGTTTATGTATATAATCCATAATAATAAAGATTTTTTCATTGAGGAATTATATACTCATAAACCCTTCATAATTATTTGTAAAGAAAATGAGAATTATCCTAAGCATATCCTCCGAGAGTGTCATAACCAAGAGTGTAGCAAGGCTCATTGTCGTGCACCAGTTCCCGTTCGAGTCTAGCTCAAAGTGGTGTTTTTGGGTTTTACCCCTAGGTACACTTGTGCCAGAGCTGCCTCTTCCTGCTCGTATCCAGACAGGGATGTATTTATTGGAAAACTCACAAAATCTCTACAATACCAAAATTCTAGGAAGTTCTTCTATACTAATCCTCAAATTCCATCTTAGGTCTATGTGCTCTAATCATAGTTTATCTAAATCTAGCTTCCAAGGTTTGTATTAAACTTCATTTGATACCAACTGTAACGCCCTGTCCCCAGTTACCCAGAGTCGGTGCATTATTAGATAATATTGGCATGATCACAAAAGATCAAGTCTTGAAAGACCGATTAGTTTAGTAGCCTTGGAATAAATAGATACATTCATAAAGTTTACATTACATCATAAAGTGGAAACTACTACAACAACATCTTGTCTTCATATCCTCTCATATTAATTCTGCAGGTCATTCATATTATACTTCTTCACATCCTGGGAAAAATAAAACATAGAAAAGGGGTGACCTCAGATTCTCAGTAAGGATAACAATATAGCGGAAATTTTCATAAATAAGTATAAAAATTTAAGGAAATGTATAACCAAAACAAAAGCCTTTTGAACTTTAACTTCATCATAACATGGAAAAGATTAATTGTAATAAGGCCATTTACTTATTCACATGGATATTCTACTAGTCGAATAATTACATGCAATATTAATAACCACTTTCATAATGATGGAATGCATAATGTCAGACTATCATAACCACATTGCCAAGGCCTCATTCCAAGACTAAAAATAAGATTTTTTCAAGGCCTGATGCCAAGATACTAGTTTTTCTCATGAGACCTACCGATGCATCGAGAAGCTATAGAGGGCTCCACCCGTCACTTATTAAGTCCAATGCATTCCTCATATGAACAGGAATACTTTTTCATAAACCATGAATGGTATAAAAATAACACATCCATAGTCAAACATACCACAAAACCTTCAATACAATATGGATGTTTTGTATCATAATAAATCAACTTCAAATAAGATTAAAATCCATCAAAGGATGTTGACATAGATGAAATCAAAACTATTTGAGAGAAATATCTCTTTTTTTAAATAATTTAAAAGTCAAATAATTATAAAATAAAACATTTAATTTTAAAATATCCTTATAATATTGTAAAGGAAGCTTAGACGATTTTATAATGGCGGAAAATATCCGCACCCGCCGTATAAGTTAAAAAAAAGACATTCTTACCTTAATTCTGTCAAAAATGTTAAAAAGGACATTGTTTGGAAAACGACCGAAAGATTATTTTATAAACATCTTATAAAAATTCAAACAAGGGTATAAATGAATTTAAACCATATTCTGTAAAATAGTAATAATGTTTTGAAATACATTTTTATGTAACATGGATGTGGATGATACAAAGGTTCCAGTAGATAATTACGTAAAAACAACCTCGGATAATGAAGAGATTGTGAAATAAACCCTTACCTTGTACTTTTCCTTGGTTGAGGGTAGGTTAACCTTCGGTATAATGGTGAAATAATTGTTATTAAATTATACAATAATTATTTAATATGATATCATATATTATCTTTTAACATTGCTTTGTTAATAATATTCTTAGTATTATCATTGTTTCGGGTGTTAACTTACTAATTTTATTTTATATTTTTTGTTACATAAGCCGTGTTTGTTATGGATAGGTTGTATATTATTCATATCCAGAATGAAATCAAGTCCTTAAACATTATTTTTAATCATTAAATGAGAATTAGTCTTTAATGGATACGATGGGGAATGAATCTCATCATGTTCGTGGAGACGGTAGTCTGTACGTACGCACGAGCGACAATATCATTTTTTTGATATTAAAATAATATAAAAATGGATGGTATATCATATATACAGAATCACTATAATGTTATATTTATTATTTACATGAATTACACATCATTATTATACCCATCCAAATAATAATTGATTGAATAACAATTACACCACGACGTGGCGGTAGTAAGCCGTACATATGCACGTATGGTGACATGTCATTAAAAGGATGGATAGAATAATGAATATGGTTGTACCATATTTATAATTACATCACAGTATATATAATATACTGGAGTTATTATTTTATAATGGGAAATAACAAAGAAAGAAGAAGTTGAAGAAGAAAGGAACTTGAAAGAGGGTGGTGAAAACATTACCTCTTCTTCGGGTTCTTCCTTTTGATTTGATCAAAAGGGATCCTTAGGTTTGCTTTCTGATCAAACTAAGTCATCTAGGTTGAAGTGAGGGAAGTTGAGAGAATATTTGGGTAGGGTTTGGCCGAACCAAAAGGCTCTGAAGGTATGAATTTTAGGAAGGGGGAGTTCCCTTTTATAAGAGGGGTGAGGGGCACCTTTGGAAAATCTAGAAATATTATTTTATAATAAATTCATATTCGGATCCTAATGGCTTAAAAGTGGATTATTCAAAGTCTAAGGTGGGTATGGGTTGAAATAATTTCAACCAATATATTTTAGATAGTTTGGGTCATTATATTAACCTTATCTTTTAGTTTTAACTCTTAGTTAATTTGTATGACACTTACCATGTCTCTTTAAATTTTTGTATTATAGAGTCAATAAACTTAATATAAACTTCCAAGAGACCCCGAGTGGTCCATTAATGATACAAATATCATTATATAATTCTCCTTGTCAAACCTTATATTTTTAGGAATAGAATATCAATTAATAATATAATATTTTTTTTAAAAATTATTTTATGTCAATTTTGACACTATTGGGTATTTGGTTTTTGATAATTTTATAACAGCAATATTACTTCGAAAAAAATTTATATAACCAATCCTAATATGTCATATTGACCTATAAAATTAGTGGAATTCAGAAAAAGTCTCAAATTACATTTATTTTGATACTTATAATATCAATTATTATAATATTTCATTAATTAGGAAATTCCTGCATCACCATTGTGTCATAAATAAATTAAATTATTTAATGTCTAAAAATTATAAATAAAATACCATTATGTATGAAATATTTTTATATTTATAATAAATATTTAAAATCGAATTAATCTTATGTATAAACCTATATTAAAAATGTTTTAGTGATAAAACATTAATTTTTAACTCTTTTAGCTCTTCTTTGAATTAAATAATAATTAATGTCCTAATCTAATCCAAGTGGACCTAAATGATAATATTTTATTCTTAAAGTTGTTTTGTCCAAGATAAACTTGTCCAATAGAATTAGTACATGTGTTAGGGTAATATTAATATCATTTTTACCCTTAATTACCCTATTTACTTTTAATCATGGTAAATAAAAGTAAAAAGTTACTATTCACAAATAAAATTATCTTATTGAACCAAATTTTACTCCTTGATATTAACCTTGTCTCTCGGATTTTTGAAATTCCACACACAGAAGTGGTAAAATTAGGTTTTATGTGAATTTCCAAATTCTCCTAGGAGGTGGGTAAAAGACGGTGAAAAGTTCTATAAAATTTTTATTTATCTAAAATGATTCTAAACTAACTCCAATGAATTACATTGAACTTATATAGGTATTATGTATCTATTTTTACATAAAATAAATTTAAATAAAATAAATAAATATTTAAATAAAAATTTGGTTTTAAACTACAACTCAGTGTTTTTCACTATTCATCAAAAATTAAAAGTTTTCAGAAAAATACCAAAAATTTACCCTAAGATAATTTTGATATTACAAATTCAATAATGAAGTCTATTTTACCAAATTAAAAACATATAATTTTAATTTATTAATTTAAAATTAATTCCCGCTGTCAAAAACAAAAGGCGTATTTTTTAGAAATAATAACTACCAAAAGTTTGACACTTTTTAATGTCCAATTTCAAAGTGAAATTACTTAAAATGACCATAATTGGATTAAAAGGTAAAAATATAATCTATTTATACTTCCAAACCATTAAAATTTATAGTTTAACAATATAAATTATTTTGATTTAAAAAGTTGTTTTTAGTTAAAATATAGTATTTTTCACTATTCACCCAAATATGAAAGTTATCATAAAAACACCAAAACTTTATTGAAACTAAATTCTTATGTCCCGATTCTAAAGAAGAACTTTATTTTGTCAAATTTAATATATAAAAGTTTCAAATATTGGATTTAAAAAGGCTTCTCCATTAAAAGTCGGTAAAATTTCATTTTTTGAAAAATACTTCTTTTATCTGAAAAACATGTATTTGTTCTTACATTATGTCTAAGAAACTCATTATATGGATTCTAAAATTATAAGGATTATATAAAGTTTAAAATTCAGTTAATACTATTCATAACCGCTTTTAGCGACTTGTTTGGTAAGTCATGGTGCGCTAGAACTCAGTGTTGCATGTAGTGCAAGTTATTGAATTACTTTGAAGAAATAGCGTACTATGAAATCTTGGCGTGTTACAATGCCTCCATTGCAGGTAACCTCTCCCTACGGTGTTTTTTTCATCAAAAATTGTGAGGGTTTTCCTTTCAATTTGGAAAAACCCTAATAGTAAGGTTTGCTTCTGCATTTTCACTCAGTTTTGGGGTGTAAGATGGGACCAAAATGCTTGGTTCTTCCTTCCGCTGAAGTGGTATTGCTTTCGCATGTGTTAAGGTAGGTGAATTCACATGTTTTTCCTTTCCAAATCATTCCATTAATTCTTTCTTTCTTTCAATTAGTTTTTCTTTTAATGTGTTTCTCACCTTAATTATGATTACGACTTGTTTTTGGATATTGTATTCTTGTTGGGGGAATTTTTTAGAACTAGTTTTTAAATTATGCTGGTGGGTTTTTGCTTTTAATGCTGTTGATCAAATTTTAGTCAATCAGTTAAAAGATAGAAATATGGGTATTTTTATGGTATTTTCACTTTGAAATTTTTTAGTAATCTAGTAGATCCATTTGGTAGCATTTCATGAATTTTTTGGGAGTTTCAAATATTATTTTGGAATGTCTATGGTGTGTGTTTGAATTAAAAAGAGGATTTCGAATGTGTATTTGGTGGAAATACTTATTCTGATACCTAGATGTGATTTTTTATTTGTTTAAATGATTTACTAAAATGTGTATGTGATTGAAAATAATTTTTTGAAATAATTTTGGTTTGTGTTTGATTGGGTCATTTTATGGATTGGTGGTCATATTGAAATGTTTTAAAAAGAGTTCATTGGTGGCATTGGGGTTTTATGTTTTCTAAATGAGGTGGATGAAAGAACATGGTTTTAAGATAATTGGTGGGTTTTTTGGAAATTATTTTCAAATGTTCTCTTTGGATTTTAGTGTACCATTGGATATCGGCACATCCACGAGTGAACTAGGTGCACACATTGAAGTTACCTCAAATGAATATGGCACTTGTAAAATGATATTTCTTTATAAAACACAATTTTCTAAATGGATTTTAGTTTTCGAATAAATTTGATCCCCTTTTGTGGTTTTTAAATCGGGTTTTAAATGAGGTTTTATGGAGTGTTGCTTCAAGTGTTTTGGAAAACATGGTTTTCAATGGGTTCTTTAAGGTCTGGTCATTTAGTTTGAAACATGTTTTGGTGTGGTTTGAAAAATAGTAAAGGCTTGTTTGGTAATAGGGGAGTGTTCAAATGTGTGTTTGGGACATAAAGGCATGTTTGGATCTTCCAACTCATGGGTGAAGTTGTGTTAACATTTATAATGGTTTGTGTTTGGAAATTTTTTGTCCCTGGTCGGAGTTTTAAATGTTTTTAGAAAATGGTTTCAATATGAATGTGACCTGATAGCCTAGTTGGCACTTTGTTTAATGTGAAATGATTGAATGTGTATATGGGGGTGCGCCTGTCTAGGGTAACCCTTTATGGGTGAATGTATAGGAAGTTTCCATGTTTGGGGTAGGTAAGTGTGGTGAAAGCATGGAAAGGTGAGTCACACATGTGAGGGACTCCTAATTACATAGTACTATTTTTTTAACCACCATTGGTTCTTGGGTGTCTTTTAGTTGATCGATTGATGGTTGTTTATCCATCCTGATTAGAAGGGTTGGTACCCCCTAGTAGGTATAGAGGCTAGATGGGGAGTGCTGCTAGTTTCTTTGGTCTCGCGGGCGGCCAGTTGATTATAGACTTATGAGCTTCACCATACTCCAGAATTTGGTTCCAAACAGAGTACATCCAGGGGTCTTCTAGTGATGTTTAGGATCACCCATGGTTACTTGATCATTTACATTGCTTTTCTACTTCCTGTTGCCCTATTTTATTTCTAGTTTTCTATTATTACATATTTTATTTTAGCACAGCTTTGGTATCACATATTTTGGTTTTAATTTTCAAATGGAAGTTCTTTTTTGAAAATTATTTGTCTTTGTGTAGGATTTTAAAATGGTGAAATGGTTTATTCTTTTATTAAAATGTGAAAAACCCATTTTTTATAAATATATTTCAAACTAGCATTAATGGACTGTTTCTTGGAATGAAAGGTATGGATTATATGGTGTTTTTCTACTTAGAATTTCGTTGCTCACCCCTACATTATATTTTTGCTTTCAGGTTTCTTCGGTGCTGGATCGCTCTCAGAGCGAACCTAGTTTAGAGTAGGGTGGTGACCTAGATGATCACATGGAGGTATGTGAAACTTTTTTTCATTCCGCTGCTAGTTGTATTTTTATTGTTATTTTTTATTTATCTATTTATCTTTTGTTAATGGTACAAATCGTTCCTAGTGGTTAAATTTTGATTCCCAACACTATTATATATCCCACAGGGATCAGGAACACCCCTCGGGACATGTCGCGGACCAGCTCGGGTGACCGGTTCAGGGTTGACCCGAGATGGTTCATGAAAAAATGGTATCAGAGGATTTCCTTGTTATTTAGTGTGTCCAGTAGATGGATATTAGGATTGTCGGTACTCGTAAGGTAGGTATGTGAATGATGTCATGAACCCTTCCTCGTTCCGAACCTTAATTCACCAGGGGTACTCTAGGAAATGATCCATTGTCTCATTTTGGTTTGTTTTAGATTGAGGGATGAAAACAAAGATAATATGATGTTACATCATGATTTTAGATTGATTAGTCACCCATGTGGAGTCCGAGTACACAGTTTAAGTTCCTCAATGTTCTTGACACTTACTTAGGGAATGGCCCACTACCATTTCACCAGGTTAAGAAAGACTAAAAGTCCCTCACTCTGGTATTTTGATGCAAGTTGAGTGTGTCATGGTTCTTATTGGTTTAAGTGCTCTTTTGAAAATGAAAAAAATGGTTTTTGAAATGAGAATGATTTCTTTTAAATGGATATAAATTTGTGAAATGGGTTTTAAAACCAAAATCTCTTGGTCAAAAAATATTTTGTTTTCTTGGAATTGGTAGATAAATGGTTTGGGTGCATCCTCAGGTACTCATTATGAACGTTTTCACAGGTGATGTGATGCATGGAAAGTGTGTGTTGGTGCATGTAGAAGAAATAATACAAATACATGTGCAATGATTAATGGGATTACTTGGGTGTTTACTTGGAGTTAAATGCTTGACCTTGTTTTTCTATAGTAATTTTAAAAGGGTAAATGATTTTGGAAATTGAATTTTGTTTGTAAAGTGGGATTGATATTTGGAAAGTGTCCTTGAAAGACTGCGGTTTTGAAATTTAAAAGGAAAAGGGGATTATAAAAAGTGAATTTTGGGTTGTGTTTGTATTTTTTTGGTTTTTGAGCTGGTCATTTCAGTTTAGGATGTTACTCTTAATTATACATTGATTTGATATTAGTTTTAGCTTTTTGTTTTATCTATTATTCTGAAAATGACACCTAGAAGGGTCCCTAGGTTTTTTGAAAAGTCATTCCTAGTTTTTGGTCCTTCTCGAACATTTCCTATCCTTCACGGTGATCGAGGTGTATTAGAGGCAGCATAGTGTCATGAAGAGTTCGAGTGCGTCTTCAGGGTATTTGGAACTCCTAAAGCTGTTAGAGTGTGTGTCATGTTGGGTTTATTCTAAGGTCCATCACTGGAAGAATGGGATTTGTTCTCCCCACCATAAATTCAAGGTGGTATGACATGGGATGTCTTTAAATTCATCTTTTTCTAATGGTTTTTAACCGAAGAGGTGAGGATGAAGAAAAGGGAACAGCTCAAGCATATTCAACAAGGACAGTGGATAGTGAAAGCATATATTGACCATTTCAAGGAACATGTGTCCTTTTCTCCAGATTCAGAGTCTTAAGATTTGATGAATTCTTCTCTCTTCAGTGGGATTCTGTATCCTGATATCAGGGAGATGATCCTCTCTTCTATATACCATCATTTCGAGAAGCTGGTGGATGAGGCATTCTTAGCTGAATTGGCCTTAGGAGCACAGATGGTTGGAAATCCAGCATATCCCGTTTCTCATGAAGGTTCCCCATACGGTGAGTAGGGTGTTCCAGAGGGACCTATTTAAACAAATTCCTCTATAGTGGTTTTGGATTCCAGTTAGTTAGACCATTCAATGGTGTGCCATCTTTGTGGATTTTTAGGGCACACGAAGCCGTCATGTAACATCCCTCTGAAGGTGTTATATAATTGTGGGAATCTGGGTCACCTAGAGAAGTTCTGTTGGAAGAGTCGCCTAAAGAAGACGTTGTGACCAGAGGATTATAGTGCATGGGTCTGAGGAATGAGATGCTTCATCCAAAATATCCCCAACCACAGTTCTTGGGTGAATCTCATGCACAGTCATGAGTTGTTGGGGGTTTGATTATTTGGTTCATGTTTTGTGTTCCATGTTGGCGGTGGAACATTTAATGTCCTCTCATTCTTGTTTTTATACTGTTAAATATTTATGGTTATTGTGAGTTAATCATTTGATGGGGGAATGTGATGAACTTTTTCTATTGTAAAACAATAGTTCTGTTTGACGGGATATGGGTTTCCAAATAATCCATTTTTCTTAAAGTGTGTATGACCCTTTTATGGTTTTATCTCTGTTTATCTATGTTCGTTTAGAGATGTAAGTGCATGTGGAAGAGTCAATGTTTTTAGTTATGCTCGGGTTCACTACTTGGGTTATGTTATTCTCAGAGGTTTTTCTCTAATGTTGGGTTTTTTTTGTCTGTGTCGAGAGTTCCAAGTTTCAGCAGAGGTGTTGTTCGCTTGTGCTATAGAAGTTAGTTTTGATAGGTTGAGAGTTCCCACATCACCCCCCCCCCCTTCTCGGGGTTCTATGTTTGGGTGTTAATTTTTCATACTAGTTGAGTTATTATTGTGGGGAGAACCCTCTCGTGTTCTCTCATTCTCTTGTGTTGTGGATTCTTTCAGTTTCAATCGGGCATGGATTCTTGTTTTTTTTTGTTCGGCTGGGTGACTTTCTGGGGGTATAAAGTGTCTACGGTGGAGAGAATTGTCATACCCCGACTTTTTAATTTCATTTTTATTTTTTTATTTCTTAGTTCTAGGCTCTCATGTCAAGGTTTGGGTTGGGTCCCAGTTTATAATTTTTGACGTTTAATAATTTTATTGGGTTTTGGACCTGTGCACAATCACCATGTGGTTGGTGGTAGTCGCGCAGTCAGCTCAAGTGTTGTGCAATTTCCTAACGTTTAAAACAAATAAAATTCTATGTAAATAATTTTTTTGAAATGTTTAAATTACCATTATTATTTAAAAGGAAATGAGTAAAATTATGATTTCCATTATTATTATTATTTTCATTATCATTATTATTTTTATTTTCATTATTATTATTATTATTGTTATTATTGTTTTTGTTGTTGTTTTTATTATTTATATTATTATGATTATTATTATTCTTTATATTATTATTATTATTATTATTATGTTTTTATTATTATATTATTGTTATTATCATTATTATTATTACTATTATCATTATTTTATTTTTATTTTTAATATTTATATTATTATTACTATTACTATTATTATTTATATTATTACTATTATTATTATTATTATTCATTATATTATTATTATTCATTATATTATTATTATTATTTTGGTTTTTTTATTATTATTATCATTATTATAAAAAAATGAAATATAAACAAAAAAACCCTATCTTACTCTCTCTGAGAGCTGCCTCCCTACACTAGCCCTCACTGTACTCTTGTTCATCTGCTCCCCTTAGCGTCGACCTCACCCTCGACCCCCAGCGCTAGCCTCACCCCCTCATATAATTAACCTTGTGTCATCTTTCACGCTACAGCGCACCCCCCCCCCCCGTCTCGGCTACCCCTGTGAAATCAGATCCCCCCTCTTTCTCTTTTAATGTGCGTTGCACACCAGCCCCGACTATTTACCTATAGAGTGCTAGAAAATTGATGCCACCCTTCCATAGGTAACCCCTCCCTTGGTTCTCATGCTCCACTCCCTCACAACACTCTCATCCAGCCCTTGTTCCTCCACTATCCAACCATCCTCATTGCTCTATCAAGCCACCCCCTCTCCCTTCAGCACCTACGGCACGTAGACTCCCTTGCTCCAGTGGTCACCTCACCCTGCTCTTGTGCCCCTCCCCTCTTCTCCAATGATCGTTTCCCTGACCGTGCCTCCCTGTATATTAAGTTCTCCCTTCGGTGTTTTATTCATCTAAAATTGTGAGGGTTTTCCATTCAAATTGGAAATACCCAAAATTTAGGGGTTTCTTATGAATTTTCTCTTAGTTTTGGGGTGTGTGAAAGGACAAAAATGATCAGTTCATCCTTCTGCAGAAGCGGCATTGCTTTCGCATGTGTTGAGGTAGGTGAATTCACATGTTTCTTCTTTCCAAATAATTCCATTAATACTTTCTTTATTTCAATTAATTTTTCTTTTAATGTGTTTCACACCATAATTATGCTTGCGACTAGTTTTTGGATGGTGTATTATTCTTGGTAAAATTTATTAGAACTATTTTTTAAATAATTGTTTTGGGTTGGTAATTTTAATATTGTTGATCAAATTTTAGTTTAGCATTTAGAATATAGAAATCTGGTTATTTTTACAGTACTTTCACTTTTAAAATTTTTAGTAAACTGGTTGAGACATTTGGTAGAATTTCATGAATTGTGTAGATGTTGTGAAACTTATTTTGGAGTGGCCTTGGAGTGTGTTTGAATTCAAAATAGGATTTTGAGTGTGTATTTGGTGTAAATCCTCATTATGATACTTAGAAGTGTTTTTTATTTATTTAAAAGATTTATTAAAATATTTAAGTGATTGAAAACCATGTTTTGAAATAATTTTTGGGTGTGTTTGATTAGGTCAATTTATGTCTTGGTGATCATAAATAAATGTTTTAAAAAGAGTTCTATGGTGGTGTTGGGGTTTTATGTTTTTTAAATGAGTTGGATTGTAGAACATGGTTTTAAGATAATTTTTGGGTTTTGTGGAAATGATATTCAAATGTTCTCTTTGGATTTTTGTGTTCCATTGGATGTTGTCACATCCATGAGTGCACTAGGTGCACACATGGAAGTTCCATCAAATGAATATAGAAATTTTCAAATGATATTTCTCTATAAACCTCAGTTCCCTAAATGGATTTTATTTTTTGAATAAATTCGGTCCCCTTCTGTGGTTTCTAAAGATGGTTTTAAATGTGGTGTTATAGAGTGTTGCTTCAAGTGTTTTGGTAAACATTGTTTTCAATGGGTTCTTTATGGTTTGTCCATTTAGTTTGAAACACATTTTGGTGTGGGTTGGAAAAGAGTGGAGGCCTATTTGGTAACTGGGGAGTGTTCGTATGTGTGTTTGGGCCATAAAGGCCCATTTGGCCCTTCCAACTCATGGGTGAAATTGTGTTAACTTTTATACTGGATTGTGTTTGTAAATTGTGTGTACCTAGTCGGAGTTTTAAATGTTTTTAGAAAATAGCTTCGATATGAATGTGACAATATTTACCCATTGGAACCTTGTTTAATGTGAAATGGTTGAATGTGTACATGGGTGCTCTCTAGTCTAGGGTAACCCTTTATGGGTGAATGTATAAGAATCGTCTGTGTTTGGGTCCGGCAAGTGCGGTGATGGCATGGTAATGTGAGTCAGGCATGCGAGGGCCTCCTAGTTACATAGTACTATTTTTATAACCACCACGGGTTACTGGGCGTCTTTTAGTTGATTGAGTGATGGTTTCTTATCAGACTCTATTAGATGGGTTGGTACCCACATGTAGGTATAGAAGCCATATGGGGAGTGTTTCTAGTTTCCTTTTCCACGAGGGAGGACAGTTGGTTATAATCATAGGATCTTCAATATACACTGGTAGGTGGTTCTGAATTGAGTATGTCCAAGGGTCTTATAGGTATTTTTAGGATCACCCATGGTTACTTAATCATTTACATTTCTTTTTTACTTCCTATTTCACTTGTTTATTTCCAGTTTGCATTGCTTACTTGTTTTATTTTTTCTCATCTTTGGTGTCACCTATTTTGGTTTTCATTTTCAAATGGCAGTTGGTTTTTGAAGAATTATGTGCCTTTGTAATGTATTTTAAAATGGGTAAATGATTTATGGTTTTATTAAAGTGTAAAAAATTGGATTTTTATATCTGTATTTCAAACTAGCATTAATGAACTGTTTCGTGGAAGGAAAGGTATGGATTATATGGTGTTTCCTACTAATCATTTTGGTGCTCACCCCTATGTTATCTTTTCAGTTTCAAGTTTCTTCAGTGCTGGATCACTCTTGGAGAGAAATTGGTTTTGATTTTGGTGGGGACCTAGATGGTCACATGGAGGTATGTACAACTTATTTTCATTCCGCTAATAGTTTTATTTTTATCTTAAGTTTTTATTTATCTATTTGTCCTTTTTTTTTCATTGGCCAAATCAATCCCAATAGTTAAATATTGATTCCTGACACTAGTTTCCATCCCGTGGGGATTGGGAATGCCTCTCAGTACATGTTGCAGATCGGCTCGGGTGACTGAGTTTTTGTTTACCTGGGCTGGTTTGTGATAATCCCCTAGGCAGCAAATGGCCAGGGAGTACATAGCTGTATGAAGTAGCTCCAGGGGTTGGTGAATAAAATTGGCATGAACATGGTAGGAATGACACTTCTTGATGAATATGGAACAATCATATATCATAGTGGGCCAGTAATACTCAAGCCTTCAGATTGGATGGGAGAGCATGGTCGCTGATTGGTGCAATCAACAAGCTCTGGCGTTCACTTATTTAATGATGGTTGCAATCTCTTCTCCATCAATTCACCTGAGAAGGACTTCTTCAAGGCCTCGTTTTTAGTGAACCTTTTCTTGGTTTACCCCATTGTACAATACAAAGTTGACTGCCTGTCTTCGGACCTATTCCCTTCCAGCCTTATCTGGTGGGAGTTCCCCCTTCCGAAGGTAATTTGTAATGGGAATCATGCAACAAGTGGTGTGACCATAAGGATCAGAAATGGGTCTAATTTTTTCAATATCCACCATATTTTTATGGATAAATGGAAGGACCATCTGGTAGTGGAAAATTCTGATAACTATTTCATCCTAGTCTAGATCAGCCTGGGCTATGACTACATTTTACAAAGCATCGGCTTGAAAATTTTGTGATCAAGGGACATATGTCAGCATTGGTTTTGATGGTAAGTCTACAATAAGTTCTCGAACATGGTTCATCAAGGGGGAAAATACCTCATTTTTAATGGAATATTCAACATTGACCTGCTTGATGACTAGATCTGAATCACCTTTTGTCTTTATGTGTTATGCTTGTGCATGGAGTTCCAACTCTAGGCCTGCAATGGGGGCATGGTATACTGCTTCATTATTTGTACAACCTTCTTAAAATAGGAAAGTGTAAGGCAAGACGAAATTTTCATGGGATAGGATTATAACATCCAGACCCACTTTTTTTATCTTGGGATCCTCCTTCCTTTTTCCTGTCAGTATTATGGAAGCACCATCGAAGTACATTTCCCTTGTCTGGGGGTCCTCTTGTAAGGATAAAACTTCTACATTCGAAAGTTTGGCATCCAAAGATGTTGTTTCGTCGAATGGGTTCTCTACTAGGAATTCTACTAATGTCTGGACTTTAATGTCCTTCTAGGGTATGTACCATATGTCAAACTATTTTAGGATGACTACCAATCATGATAATAATCCAGTTAGCATGGAATGGTTGAGGATATATTTGAGCGGGATGCAGTGGGAGACTAAGTGGAGCTCATGGTGTTATAGGTAATTCCTGATATTCTGAATTGAGAATATTAGGTCTTGGTAGTTCTTTTCGATCCTTGAATATCATGTTTCAGCATTAATCATTGTTTGGATAAGGTAATAGAAGATATTATCACTGCCAGCATCATTATTTTTCACAAAAAAGGTGCCTAATGACCATTCCAAGGTGGTTACATAAAAAATGAGTGGTCTCCCCTCAACAAGCGGCATCAGCACTAGTGGGCTCTTGATATATGTTTTAGAATTGTAAAACTCTTCTTAACAATCATTATCCCACTCATATGTAACCCCTTTTATTCTTAACTCGGTGAAAGGTAAACATTAACCTGTTGGGTTGGCTATGAAGAACTAGATGTAGTCCAGGTTCCCCTAGAGACCTTTCAAATCAGTGAGGTTGTGAGGCGGGGATATGCCAAAGACGGATTTTTTCTTATCAGGGTCGACTTCAATTTCGCGATGGGGTACGATGAAGTCAAGGAATTTCTTAGAGGTAACATCAAAGGCACACTTTAGAGGATTCATCTTTAAAATATGTTATCACAGTTTCTTAAAATAAGATTCAAGATTGTCTTGGTGGTTTGACCATTGTTGTGATTTAACCACCTGATTGGCTACATAGAACTCAACAAATTTTCCTAGTAAGGGCTTGAAAATGCGATATCGGGCGCACTGATATATAGCGCCAACATTTTTTAGACCAAAGGGCATTACATTGTAACAGAACACTCTCTAAGGGGCCCTAAAAGTAGTAGTTTCTTTATCTCCTCAGGATATTCAGATCTGTTTTTATCCAGAATAACCATCCATGAAAGAGAGGGCCTCATATTTTGCGGTCGCATTGATCAAGAATTATGTGATTGGGATCAGGAAATCATCTTTTGTGCAATGCTGATTAAGGTCCCTGAAGTCGATAGAGATTATAATCTAGTAGTTATCATTTTTCACAAGGACTATGCTTGACAGCCAGATCAGATATTGGAATTCTCATTTGATGTTGGATTTTATCATCTTGTCAACTTCAACCTCTATTTTGGTAGCATGTGTTAGGTGGGTCCTTCTGGATACCTGCTCATAGCCCTGGATATCTTCTGTCAAACCCAGATGATGAGTCACAACCTCAGGATCAAGGCATGTCATTTCTATGTAGTTCTTGTAAAAACATCTTGATTCTTATTTAGTAATGATTTATATGTATCTTGCTCCTCAATAGGAATTTCCACAATGATTTGAGTGGGATGTGGTTCATCTTTGGTGCCCAAGTTTATATCTCTAAGTTCATCAATTTTGGTGGAGACACCTTCTTCGAATGCAGGAGGGACATCATTGAGGGCTTCTTCTTCTTCTTCTTCTTGTTCTTTATCATCCTCTTCATCATCTTCTTCCTCTTCTGGTGGAGAGAGGATTTTTGAGATGAACTCTCCAATGTTGGGAGAGAAATCATCTCTTCCTTATTGAGTAAGGTAGGAAGGTTTTGGGGTCCCGAGGACAAGTCAAGAGAATATTTGTTAGGGATTTTCCTGACATCATAGGGGTTAGCCTATTCTTCCATTTCTTTGGACTTGGAGAACGTTATAGAAATCATACATACATTTGATTTTGTATCCAAACTTGAACTTATGCATTCAACTTGGTTGATGGGTAATACATACTCTTCTCCAAGCAGTTGGAGGGGATCAGCGGGAGCCATTTCCAATCCATTCAGGGTAGTGATCCAATCAAAATCATCATCCAAATAATGCTTCTCTTCCGGCTCATAGAACCCTGTGTCAATGTAATGCGGCTCACCTATCTCAAATGGGGGTTTATAGGTGTGTATTGTCTCGTTTTTTCATTAGTGTAATATTTGACACAATGATGGTATGATGACAGAATTGCAGCGTGCTGATTTAGTCAGGGCCCCCATAATAGGGCATTGAAGTTCATACTTTTCCTCACTACCAGAATCTCATAATCTTATATGAGGTCTTCAAGACATGTTTTAATATTAATTCATCCTATAGCTTCTGCACACTTTTATCATATCCCAGGAGTGTTGTGGTGTAGGGTGTCAAACTGTCTTCATCATAGCTCAGATGAAAAAGTGTTTGCAGTGGGAGGAGGTTGACTCTAGATCCATTTTTGATGAAAATACTTTGTAAATCAATGAAATTTATCTTTTCGAACACATTTTTGGTATGATGTGCCCTTGAATGATGGTGTATTCATCCCTATCTGTGCAGGAGATGACAGTGTGACATTCTTCAAGATTGTTCCTCGTCCGATAGACTTCTTCCTCTGTTAATTTAGCCTCAAATTCCTAGGGACTTAGTAATGATTCGATGTGCACATCCCTATGGTATGTAGATAGACTCAAAGAATCGATGATCGATAGATTTTCAGTTATTGAGGTTAGCTGCTTTAGAATATCATATTTCTTCGCTAAAGTTTGGTGCTTCCCGACTCAAGGATGCTCTTTAGTATACACTTTAGGGTCTTGTTATTTGGACATAGATGGTCCAACCAATGAAATAGGAGCTGGTGTCACTGCTTTACTCTCTAATCTTCGTTGTACTAGTTTTCCAACATGCCTTGGGTGATTTGATATTTTCACTTCCTCTGACAGATACTCCAAGACAACTGGGATTAGATTTCTTCCAGTGAGGGAAGAGGAACATTCTGGTTATCATTGTGTCTATCAGATGTTCCATCCGAAATTTTTTCTCAATGTTAATGATTTGAGTTAAGGTATGGCTTGTAATTTGATTCTAACAATGATCATGACTTCTAGGAAACCTTCGACCTCTGTGGCCTCTTCCTTCGACTCTCCGGTTGGATGTGAGGAATTCAGATTCGTGGACATAGTCTCCATTAGAGAATTGGTCCATCAAGTGAATGACATTAATGGTGCCAAATATCAGTTCTTGATCCAATAATTCTTTTGTCTAAATATTTCCTTATGATGGTTCTGTTTGGTGGGGTGGTTTCCATCGTACCATTTAGCGAGCGGTGCCCATTGTAACATTTGGTGGGTCAGCACGCATTGTACCAAGTCTACTAGCATGAAGTCCGAAAGTGTTAGGAATGGCTTCAGTATTGATGGTATTCCATCTTCTTTCTCCTGATTTCTGCCCTTTAGGCCAGTAGAGGACAGCAGGGATGAGGATGACGGCTGGGTTGCATCGGGATCTATTGGGGGCATGGTTGGTTGTTTCAACTCTTCTTAAAGGATTCCATGAACATGGTTGAATATTTTATGGGTCATCCAATTGAAAAAAAATTCTCCCTCTTACCAGAAACTATTTTTCCGTTCCTTTTCCTCTCTTGAGTCAGAGGTGGAAACATATGCTTCTTGTGCTGGCGGCAGGCCCAACATGACTTTCCAGAAATCCACCATCTTTTACAGGATATCCTTGAAGAAAAATCATTCCTAGATAGTGTTTCTAAGTATCTAGTGATTGGGATAAATTTTTTTGGGTTTTTGAGACCCGCTTCATCAGCTCACTTTGGCTTTAGAATCTGGAGCAAGTTGCAATTCATGGTGGCTATGAAATTTTCGCAAACCTCGTCATCTCAGAATGAGTAGAATTTATTTCTTTGTTCTTAAAACTGATTTTTTAACACCCCTTCACTAATATTGCTGAGGTGGGGTGGATGTTGGCATCCAGGGGGATCCCACACAGTTTGGTGGTGGCCTTGAAACTAGAGCTACTATCAAGGGTGGCTTAAGAATTATAGAAGCGGCTTTGGCTTTCCCCGCTCTTTTCCTTGGGGATGATGGGGCCCCTCGGGACTTGATATTGGTCCGCTGTAAGGATTCTTCATCCATTGGGAAGTAGCAGAGAATTATCATAACCCACTTTTGTACATCACCAAGATGATCAGTGTTTTCAATTCATCATGGAGGATATCGATGCACATGGAGATAATTTCATATTGGGGAAGAGGTCGGTTCAGGGAATAATTCAGTACTTTCCATCTGGAAATGAAGTCTAAAACTCTTTCATTCTCTCACTTATTGTAGTTTATAAGATCACTGACCATTGTCTTAGACAACGTTAAACTAAACTGGAAGAGAAACTATCACTGTAGGTATTCCCAACCGGTGATTGAGTTAGTTGTCAAGCTAGTATACCATACGAAGAACGAGGCCTATAGGGTTTTCATGAAGTATATAGTTTTCACTACTTCTTGTTGCACTTTAGTTCCCATAATGGGGTCATAGTACGAGGTGTAGTGCATATATGTTGTTTCGGGTCCCTCAGGCCATTGAACACCGGGAATATGGGGTTTCCAAAGTTTGATGGTGGCTTAACATTGCTCACCCAATAAAGTTATGGTTTTCACTCTGGTTGTATTGAAGCACGCCGCCCCTCCATGGATTCCACTCAAGTTGTTTGTATCTCTATTGTATTCAAGATCCCTTAATGCATATCTTTTCATTCTTGATCTTGGGATAGTGTGTCAGTAGAAAATTTTGGGTGTGCTATTGCTACTGAAATTTGGGGTGGGTACCCAGTCAAGGGTATCCTTTGTGGGTTTACTTGAATATATTCTGGATACCTTCTCAGTAGGGGGGGAGTCTTTATGTCCATCCGAAGCTGGATTTAAGTAGGTTCATTGTCCCAGTGCTGGGTTGGACGAGCCTCCAATCTTGAATCCATTAACCGAGATGAGCACATGTGGCAAGGGAACCTCTTCTGGGATTACCTGCTAACATTCCTCAGGGTAAACACATCCGGAATGATATCTCCCTCAATGCAGCTCATCATTAATTCACCTGTGATATTTCATTTCTTCCTTCTACTTAGAGAATCTTTCCTTGAGAGTAAGGGACACATTCTTAGGGGGAGGAGGAGGCAGGTCAAAGATGGCTTGGGACTTATTATTCTCTTTGTTGGGGTTTTGTGAGGTAAGTAATGACGTATTGAATATGAGAGTTCACAAATTTAGGGCAACTCTCTATTTCCAAGTATGCGCACTATCAGGCTTGGTGTAGAATTCCTATGAGAGGTAACCATATTACCTTGCATCCTATCCCCTTTTATCATTTCCTGTGAGATCCATTGGGTTTATGTTTACCACGTTAACTGATTCATACCACATTGGGGGTGGTTTACCTGATGCTGAATGGTAACAAGGATTTATGCATCCATTGTTGTAATTTCTCCTTCAATTATGTGGTATTCTTCGGGTTTCATTCCAACAATTGACTTGAAGTGAGCCCTCGTCTGGACTTGTAATGCACCTTTGTCTTAGAGGGTGCGAATCATGAGATGGGGTGGAACGGGTGACTTCTCTACTCATCATTCTTCCCAGGCTAGAGAAGATATACATCTACTATATAGGAACTTGGGAAAAAATTCCCCAATCTCTGTAGGCTGGGGTTGTTCCCATTCTTCTATTGATGTGCTATAGCATGGATTTGTTCCTCTTATGGGGGAATTTTGAATTAAAATTTTCCCAATCCCTACGGCCTGGGGCTACATCCGCATTGCAGAATTATCCACTGCTATTTCCACCTTTTTTATTACATGCACTCTTGTGCAGGTAAAAACTGAGTTTGGCATCGAACCTATATGGGATTTATGGTATTTTTATGTCATGATCACTACTTTTTAGTTGGCTTCCCTTAGAAAGGAGTTGGATGTTATTAGAATATTTTCGAAGGATTGATCTCTTCAGTCTTGATGATTTTGAGTATTATTTCAGGCTGATTTTTATTGAGTATCCCATATTTCATGAGCAGTGATTTTATTTGATTTCTACCATTGGATAATGACATTGAAAGATGTCATTTCCAATGATGTTTGTTGGATGGGACATGGGGTAAAGTGTAGAGCTCCATATTCTTTCCATCCTCAAATATGAAATACCCTTGAGGCATCACCAATGAGGCGATAAAACTTGTGCAGCTCATGGAGGCAAGTCAGTTAAAGGTTTTTCTTTCACCTTTCGGATTGTGGTTGCCGCACAGATAAGAGGGCTTCCAGATTGATTAAACAGTGAAGCTCCCCTAACATGTTGACATGGTCTGAATACACTTCATAGGGTAGGAAGTTTTATTTTATATGGTAAATAGTTGTCCATATATTGAGGAGAATGTCATTACACATTCTTCAGACAACTCCCTTGGTATGTTGAAGTGAGAAGCGGTCATAGGCCAATACATCTCTGGTATGTTATCCATAGCTAGTTGTCTTCTCATGTGCAACATGTCTTTCCATTTTTCTTCCAGGTACTCCTCTACTTGATATTCCCAACATGACTTCTTCTTAATAATTCCCTTTTAAGTAGTCGGGCTAGTGGGATCCTAATTGATATGTGAATGATGTGGGGGTGGACCCAAAGAAGAGCATAGACCAAGACCATTCTATGGTTGATAAAGGATGTCACTTTTCATGGACATAGTGTCTGATAGGACTGAATCCATCTTTCCAAGCACCTTGACATAGGATGGATTTTTTATATTTGTTTCATCAAGGGGAGGAACTTCTTCCTAGTATAAATTTTGATTTCGGGGAGGACCTTTGTAATTGGTGATGTGATGGTGAGGACTACCATTGAAACTTGATTCCCAACCATAAGAAAATTTGTTATGGTGTATACCATAGTAAGGACATTCAGGGTAGGATATAGCGAGGGGAGGACCTTATTGAGACTTGGTATCACTAAGTGGAGGACCTTCTCAATGACTGCTATGATGGCGAGGACTAATATCAAAACTTGATACCTGGCTTTAGGGAAAATTTATACAGTGTACATCTTGGGGAGGGTTTTTAGGATGTACTGTAATGACGGGAGGACCATCTCATTTCATGATGTTTCTATGGGGAGGGCCTTAATAGCATCAACCATTGAGGAGAGGGCATTCACAATGACTATAATTATGGTGAGGACTACCATCATTGCTCTATTTATAACTATAGGGAAAAGTAAATCTACAGCGTATACCCTAGGGGGCATCATAGAGGATGATAACAAGGGGAGGACTTTATTTCCATTTGATCTTTAGGCCAATGGTAGGGCTTCCCTAACACACATCAATAGGTATACTCTTGTGATCTATCATTCCCAGACAATGGAGTAAGCCCTTGTGGGTGCTCTGGGGAGGACCTTGAGAGATGCTGGTAGTAACATTGCAGGGAGGGCCTTTGCAACTGCTACTTCCACTTCCATAATTTGGTAATGGACTGACAAGATCTTGAGCCATTATTGATATATGTTCGAGGGAGAAAATAAACCCATCTTACAGTAGAGTAGGATCATGTATGCACTCTTCAATTTATGGTTTCCTTTGGCACATTTCATTTTTGAGTGATCTCGTTTGAGTAATCAAGGCTACTTGATGTTGGTAATGACCTTCATATATGGACCCCTTCCTTTTTGGGTCTTGTGATGACGTCAGGATTCACCGACAAACATCTTTTGTTTTAGTAGGGATATATGAAAGCCCGAGAGTGGCCACCACATTGGACCAATGTCCCCTAGTTGGAACAATTATTTGTTCCTGATCCAGTTGTCTGTGTAACATGAGATATTTCTGTCGACCCTCCTAGACTAGAGTAGGGATGCATAATTGCTCCGGAGTGACTGGACCACTTTGTGAGTAAGTTATTCCATTCTAGGAAACCAAGCCAGGGTCATGGTTTCTCGCTTTTTATGCCAATGAAATAATATCTTGGCATGTTTGGATGAAATAGTCGGGCATCGACGTCTGATCTTCCATCATTTCCAGGATGTGCTAAGATAAATCTTTTACAGGAACGATTATGAAGGCTCATTCCGAGGTCAGAGCAGGAGTTTGTTCCAACTCTAGTCCTCCATGGGTTGCTGGTAGATACTGGAAATTCTCCTATGTTGGGATAGATGAACAAGTCTTATACTAGTTTTCTTCTCCAGTTTCCACTGTATTTGACTAGTGGGATTTATATTCATGAGTGGGGATTTTAATCTTCTATATTTTTGTTGTATTTGTATCATGAGGTTTTTTGACATCCTTATTAATTTAACTATGATCATATTTGATTTCCACCATTTTTGTATGGTGGTGTTGATATGCATCAGTAGTTATTTGTGCATGCATTTAACTGGTTTCCATCCTTTTTGGATGGAGGGATTCTTGAGCATCAACAGATATCTTTATATGCCTATAGTTTGCCACTCTATCTGCACAGTGGGACCAATGAGCACTAGAAGGAACGTGCACGTGATTGTATTATGCCACCCTATTTTTATGGTGGGCATGAGTGGGGGGGGGGGGCAGAGTTGTATGTTTTCCCATAAAATGTCATCATTTTTGTAATACATAGTTTCTCCTCAAGAACCAGGGTGATAGAGTGTTCCAAATTATATATTCACCACCCTTGGCGGGAAGCCCGAGGGGCCCGAGTCTCCTGGACTTCATCAGGTGCCCTCAGCATAAGCTCCTATTCCTCATGAGGAGACCTGATTGCCCGGTGTCAGAGGTTACACTCTCAAGTAGGGGCTTATGAGTAGGACTCCTGTGCAGTTGAGATGATGTTTTTAGCATTGAATTCATCTACCTACTTAAGATAAGGGATGTAGTCATTATCATGTTCCTAGGATAGTCTCCCAAAACAGTATAAGATGACCACTAGGGCATCCTTGTACTGGGGTGCTACCTACATGTTAGGAGGCGACTAAAGAGCCTTTGCAGACTGGAGGGATTGTCTCGTGGACTCCAATGTGAGGAGAGTACCATTTCAGTGGTGCTCTTTGACCAATGTGTTGGATACCCAGTGATGAAGACACTGGGTAGGTGAGTGGTTCCTACTCTTTATCTGGGTCCCCCCCCCCTACGGGATCATTGTGGCTCATGTCTACATTGGTTATCGAGATGTCATTTGGATCAAAGGTTGCTTTGTGGGAACCTTCAATACACATATATGACATACATACCATAAAACCCCATCAATGTATCATTATTTTGAACACATGCATATTTGATGCTTCATATTAGCCTCCTCCCCCCTCATTTTATTTGTTTTGAGGCAAAGGTGCTTCAGTGGGGTAAGACCACCACCTTTTTTAAGTATTTATATCGGGTTCATCATTCTGGTTTCTACTAGAGGTGCATGTTTAGGGTGATGACAAAATGGTCTGACGAGGATCCCCACACATCTCTTATTGTAGAGATAGTCTCACGTCAAGTTCGCTATTTTTTTTGACCAGTTCTACATTATTATCCTTTAAAGGAGGAATGGATTAACCTTTCAGGGACTGTAATGTTTATCCCTTATGTATTGTAAGGGAGATTCCATAATCAAATAGTTCCATCGGTCAATTGCATGGGGTCAAAAACCTGTGAAACCGGCCCTCTCAGGATAACACTTCCATGGATGGTCTCCAATGGGTTTATTCATGGAGACAAAAAAACCAAATGGACCTAGTATCATGATTCATTGACCTGATTTCCAAAGGCATGTGCCCATTAGATGATTATTTTTCCGACGACACATAATGACTCTATTGGTGGAGAGGATGGGAAGTCGGTCTCACTGCACCCTTTAGGGGGGAGGGTTATTTCCTATTTTGGGACTCTCTTATAGATTTATTTCATGTTCATATGTTCATTAATCCTTGGTTCATTCCCAAAGGGTGTGTCCATGGGAAACCAATGGTTTGCAGGATTATTGTATTAGTATACATGGATTTAATGCTACAATGTTAATGCTGACATAAGCCATACAATAAGTCACTATTGAGTTTATCATCATCTAGGAGGATGGAATGTGAATTGATGTCGGGCTCAGATCCATAAAAGGGATTCCTATATTTTATTAGGAGTGGAATCTGAACCAATGTAGTATGAAATTTCTGGAGCATACACACGGAAGCTGCCCATTTGATGGGTCATGATTGGGTGGGCCCTTTTGGAAGGGCACCCTTTTGAGCTCAGGACTTCAAGTATAAATCCTACATATCTTGGATTGATTGGGAATTAGAGTTATCATAGTTCAAAATTGTGTAGATGTTGCAATCGTCACTAATATTTATGACCACATGAGTCGTACTCAGTGTGAGAAACAAGAGGATGTGAGAGATCCAAAAAACCACACACTTCCTCCCTTTCTAAATGGATAGGTTGATAATAAAGAGAAAAAGGCTGAGGAAATGTTGGGAAAGGGTGCAGAGCAATGAAACTTTTAATGTGGGATCACATTAGAGGTCATGGATCTCAACCCTTAGAATATTGGTAACTTACCTCGGTGGGATTTCCCCGGAACACATTCTAGGAAAAGGGATGAGTGTCAAATCTAATCACAAGGAGAAGTGGACATAAATCTTTTGACTGATCAACATTCCTTATTGAATGGAAAATCAAGTGATAATCCATAATCCCTAGAATGGGGAGGTTCACGTTAGCACTCCAAATTTGGACTCTAGGTTACCATGGGAATGTAGACTTACAAACATCTCTTGAGTCCAAACTGTTGGGGGTAGAGCCTTAATTAATCCACTTACCATGGGTATGTAGACTCAAAGGGGCATGATGATATGGTTAATGATCAAATCATATGGGTCCTGGGGGTTGGGAGGAGGATTTGGCCTGATTCCGGGGGACTAGTTCGTGGAAGGGATATAGAGGACCAGACAACAATGGAGGGGCGAGATTGGAGCCGGAGTAAATAATACCAGAACAGTCCCCATTCCGTATATTTTTTTCTTATGTGGGATGGGGGGATATCCACACACCATAGTGGTATGTGATTAGAGGGGTCGTCCATGTACCGAAGTAGTACACGAGCTTAGTATTGGACAATTGCACACCACAATGGTAGGTTGTCCTGAATGTTGTCTGTCACACCGCTTTGGGTTCCATCTACGTATAGATGTTGTATGCGGTGTGGGTTTAAATCCTCATAGTTATACACTATGTGGGACACCATATCAATGGAGGGTCTTGGGGAAAATTGTTTGCGGGATGTTCATCCGTGAGAAATACATGCTTCTAGATTTTACCAAATAGGTTCGTGGTTCTCCCATTATTATTAAGTTCCTTTGTTTTATTATTTGTATCTGTTTATAACTAACAATGTTCTTCATGAAGTAGATTACCTCAGCGATGCGGTTTGTGGGTGCTTGGGTTTGTTGTTCATCGCTTCACGGGCCAGGGCCTCATGGTTCGTTCCGCGTACCGGTGATTCACTATTCATTTAGTCCGTGAACCCTTCCCAGTTATGGTACATGGGTCACTTAAAACTCTTTGAGAAATTTAATTCCTTCATATTTCTTCGGAAATTTGAAATTTAATTTGAGCCCATTCACTTTTTTAGACATGTAGGAACACTTTTTTCCGTCTGAAAAGTGTTTGTGGGAGTATTTTCTTCCCATGGAAAAGTTTTTCGGACCCCACAATGGGGTATTATGGATTCTTATGTTTTTTAGATTTTTATGTGTTTTAGGGGTTTGGGGGTTATTTTTTTCTAGGGTTTTAATGTTTTTATGGATTTGTAGGGTTTTAGAGGTTTTAAAGTATTTTATGGATTGTTTAATATTTTATATTTTTTGGGGGTTTTCATTATTCTTAGGGTTTCTAGGTTTTTTTAAGGTTTTTAATATTTTTTAGGGGTTTCAAGATTTTTTTAAACTTTTAGGGTTTTTTTAGAGTTTTTGGGTTTTTAGGGTTAATTGGGGGTTTAGGGTTTTTATGGGTTTTAGGATTTTTACATGTTTTAGGGGTTTAATGTATTTTTAGGGATGTTAGGTTTTTAGGGATTTTTAGGTTTTTTAGTGATTTAGGGGTATTTTATGGTTTTTAGGGGGTTTAATGGGTTTTATAACATTTTTGGGATTTTTAGGGATTTAGGGAATTTTAAGTTTTTTAGAGTATTAGAGTCTTTTAGAGTTTTAGGGGTTCTTAGGCCTTTTAGGTTTATTTATGATTTTTATTATCTTTAGGGTTTTTTGGGGTTTAGAAATTTTTAGGAATTATTAGGTTTTTTATGTTTTTAGGATTTTAGGTTTTTTAGGGTTTTTATGTGTTTAATGGTTTTTTATGATTATTAAGTATTTTTCAAAAAAAAAATTGGGATTTTATGGTTTTTAATTTTTTTGTAGGGTTTTTAGGGATTTTATTGACTTTAGGGTTTTTAGGGTGTTTTGGTGTTTTTTTGGATTTGGGGTGTTTTTAAGGATTTTGGGGGTTTAGGGGTATTCATGAGGTTTCAGAGTGTTTAGATAATTTTTAGGGTTTCTAGGGAGTTTTTTGTGTTTTTTGAGTTTTTTTAGTTTCTTAGTGTTTTAAGGATTTTAACGAATTTTATGATTTTTTTGGGTTCTTTGAGTTTTAGTGTCTTTTAGGGGTTTTAGGTACATTTTTTGGATTATAAGTATTTCTAAGGGGTTTTAGTGTTTTTTTTATATTTTTAAGTTTTTTAATGGTTTATAAGGGCTTTAAGGATTTTTAGTGTCTTTTAGGGGTTTTAGGGTTACTTAGGTCTTTTTGGTTATTCGGGGGGTTTTGGGGGTTTATTGGGTTTTTAAAAAAATTTCTGTTTTTAATCATTTTTTGGTTTTCTAGGGTTTTTAGTTTATTTTAAGGGTTTTTATTATTTTTATCATTTTTAGGGTTTTTATGGTTTTTTAGTGTGTTTAGGGATTTTTTATGGTTCTTTGGGTTTTTTGGGTTTTTAAGCATTTTTTAGGAATATTTTATGGTTTTGGGGGGGGGTCCTTTTTTAAAGGTTCCTTTATTGTTTTAGGGTTCATTTACAGTTCTTTTAGGGCTGTTTTATTGTTTTTATTGTTCTTTTAGGGGTTTTAGGGTTTTCAGGGGTTTTCAGGGTCTTTGGGTTATTTATAATCCTCTAGGGTTTTTACTGTTTTTAGGGTTTTTAAGGTCTGTTGGGTGTTTTAAAAGACTTTTTTGTGGGTTTTTGTTTTTTAAGGCTTCTAGGTTATTTTATGGTTTTTTAGGGTTTTAGGTTTTGTTTTCCTGTTTTAGGGTTTTTTAATGTTTTTGGGTTTTAATTATTTTTTAGGCTTTTTAGGGTCTTTTTTGGATTTAGGGACTCTTTGGGTTTTTGGGGTTTTATGTCCTTTTAGTGGTTTTAGGATCTTTTAGGGTTTTAAGGGTTTAATGTTTTTCAGGGTGTTTAGGGTTTTTATGAATTTTTTATAATTTAAGGTTTTTAGGGCCTTTTTTTGTAATTTTAGAGTCTTTTACTATATTTTTAGGGGTTTTTGATTTTTTATAGTACATAGGGTTTTTATGGGATTTATGGATTTTTAGTTATTTTTAGCGGGTTTTGGGTTTTTAGGTTTTTCTAGGGTTTTTAGATTTCTAGGGTGTTTTAGTGTTTTTATATTTTTTTTATGGTTTTTTGGTTTTTTATGGTTTTTAATATTTAATAGGGTATTTAGGTTTTAAGGTTTTTGAGAGGTTTTAGGGATTTTGTAGAGTTTTATGGCCTTTTAAGACTTTTAGGATTTTTAGGGTTTTAAGTGTTTTAGTGTTTCTTAGGATCTCTTAGGGGTTTTAGGGTTATTTTTGGTTTTTAGTGTTTTCAGGGGTTTTTAGGCGTTTTGGTGGTTTTATGGGGTTTTACGGGTTTTTGGGTTTTTTGGGTTTTTTGGGGATTAATGTTTTTTAGGATTTTTAGGGATTTTTAGGGCTATATAGGTTTTAATTAATTTTAGAGGTTTTAAGGTATTTTATGGATTTTTAGGGTTTTAGTGGATTGATGGTTTTTAGGGTTTTAGGGTGTTTTATAACCTTTTGGGATTTTTTGGTTTTAAGGTGTTTTTAGGGGTTTTAGGGATTTAGTAATTTTTATGGGTTTTTTAGTTTCTTAGATATTTTTAGGCTTTTTAGGTTGTTTTAGCAGTTTTAGGGGTTATTAGGATTCTTTTATGGTTTTTAGGTATTAAGGTTATTTTAGGGGGCTAAGGGTTTTTTAGGTTTTTAAGGTTTTTAAGCATTTTTTGGTTTTTAGGGTGTTTAGGGGTTTTAAGCTTTTTATGGGTTTTTGGGTATTTAAAGGTTTTTAGGTTCTTTTATGGTTTTTATATGTAATTTTATGGTTTATCTGGCTCTTTTAGGGTCTTAGTGTTTTGTAGGGGTTTAAGGATTGTAAGTATTTTAAATGTATATTAGGGTTCTTTTATGGTGTTTTCAATTTCATTGGGTATTTAGTGTTTTAGGATTTTTGTGACAGAAAATTATTTCTTATTTTATTATCAAATCAATTTTAAACAAGAAGTGAGAAACCCCAAGTCCCTAAAAACAACCAAAAAGAATAGTATAAAAGAACCCCAAGAAAAATACTTTTCCTGCCTCTCCCCAGCAACTCAACATTAAAAGGCCTCCACCAAAGCATGGAAACTTGGAAAACAGTCACGTGCAAAGATGTACGGGCATGGAACCAATGGTAAAGCCATACCCTCTCTTTCTTCTGCTCCAAGTGCCTTGTAGAAGTGACGACCTTGTTCTCTGACCCTCATCTAAGGCAGAACCATATAACATGCTGGAATTTAAACACCCAAATTCACCTCAAGACACACAAACTGAAAAAGAACTTCCTCATTTCTAAACATATCAAGAAAAAGTTAGCACCCAAGCATTAGTCAGAAAAGGGTAAATCATAATCATTGAAAATCAATTTAACTTTTCCAGAGACCATATCCCTAAACAATCTCTAGGATATAGCAGTTACCAGAGTATAAAGATATCCCTTTATCAGGTATTCAAGTGAAGAAGTCAGTTTATCCCCGACCTGAATGTACTCCTCGATCCTGATCATCCCCTTAGTGGGTTTTAGAGTTTTTAATGGGGTTTTAGGGGTTTCTTAGGGGTTTCTAGGGTTTTAAGGGGTAATTTTGAAATTTTTTGGGGTTTTATTAATTTTTAGTGGTTTTATAATTTTCAGGTGTTTTTGGGTTTTGGGTTTTATAAAATTAATTTAGGAATTTTTGGGATATGTAGATTTTTTTGTGTTTGATCTTTATTTTATTGTTTTTAGGGTTTAGGGTGTTTGGTATGGTGTTTAGGGTCTAGCCTATAGGGTTTAGCGTGTAGGGAATAGGGTTTAGGGTGAAGGGTATAGGGTTTAGGGTGTAGGGTTTATGGTTTAGCATGTATAGTATAAGGTTTAGTGTTTAGGGTATAGGGTATAGGGTTTAGGGTGTATGGTTTAAATATTATGGTGTATGGTATATGGTTTGTGATATAGTGTTTATGGTGTAGTGTATAGGGTATAGGTTTTAGGGTGAAGGGTGTAGGGTTTAGGTGGTAAGTATAGGGTATATAGTTTAGGTTTTATGCTATAGGGTATATGGTTTTTGGTGTATGGTTTAGGATTTAGGGTGTTGGGTATAAGGTTTAGGATATAATATTTTGGGAGTTGGGTATAAGGTTATGGGATTAGGGTTTAGGGTGTTGGGTATCAGGTATCGGGTTTTGGGTGTAGGGTTTAGGGTGTAGGGTTCATGGTATAGGGTTTTGGGTGTATGCTTTAGGGTGTAGGGTTTAGGGTTTAGGATGTAGAGTATAGGGTTTAGGGTGTATGATATATGGTTTATGGTATATATTTTAGGGACTAGGGTGTAGAGTTTAAGATTTATGGTGTAGGTTTTAGGGTTTGGGGTATTGGGTATAGGGTCTTGGGTGTAGGGTTTTATGTTGAGTTTGTAGTGTATAAGGTTTAGGGTGAAAAGTTTAGTGATTTGGATTTAGGGTATAGGGTTTATGGTGTAGGGTTTTGGGTTTATGTAGTAGGGTATATAGTTTTGGGTGTAGTTCCTCATGTATGGGGAGTAGGTATTATGTTGTGGGGTTTCAGGTGTAGGGTTTAGGGTGTAGGGTATAGTGTTTAGGGAGTAGGGTATAGGGTTTTGGTTCTAGGTTATTGGGTTTATGGGGTAGGGTATAGGGTTTATGGTATAATTTTTAGGGTTTACAATGTAGGGTATATGATTTAGGGTGTACGGTTTAGAGTTTAGGGTGTGGTTATAGGGTTCAGAGAGTAGGGTTTTGGTTTTTAGTTTAAGGGTATAGGGTATAGGGTTAGGGTATAGGTTTTAGGTTGTAGATATAAGTTTTAGGGTGTAGGGTATTGGGTTTAGGGTGTAGGGTGTTGTATTTAGGGTGTAGGGTATAGGGTTTAGAGTTTAAGGTATGGTGTATAGTGTTTTGGGTGTGAGGCTTATGGTTTTGGGTCTAGGGTTTTGGGTTTTGGGTCTGGGATTTAGGGTTTAGGGTGTAGGGTACACAGTTTGGGGTGTAGGTTTTAGGGTTTAGGGTGTAGGGATTAGGGTTTTGGGTCTAGATTAAATGCTTTAGGGTGTAAGTTTTTGGGTTTAGGTTTTCCAGTTTAGGGTTTCATGTGTACAATACAGAGTTTAGGGTATAGGTCTTAGGGTGTATGGTATAGTGTTAGGGTGTATGGTTTAGGCTTTAGGGTGTAGGGTTTAGGATTTAGGATGTATGGTTTAGAGTTTTGGGTGTAGGGTTTTGGGTATAGGGTGTAGGGTATAGGGTTTAGAGTGTGGGGTTTCGGTTTTAGGTTACATGTTTTAGGATTTTAGGGGTATTAAGGTTCTAAATGGGTTTTAAAGTTTTTTGGTTTTTCAGTGTTTTAAGATTTTTTGGTTTTCTGAGTTTTTTTTAGGATTTTTATGTTTTTACAGTATTTGGGATTTTTAAGGATTTTAGGGTTTTCAGGATTTTTAGGTGTTTTTTGTGTTTTTATTTTTTGGGGGTTTTAAAGTTGTTGTGATTTTAGAGTATTTAATGGTTTTCTTAGGGTTTTGGGGGTTGTAACTGTTTTCTTATGGTTTTGTACGGTTTTCATGGTTTTTTGGGTTTTTTGGATTTTTGAGGCATTTTAGGGTTTATTATGGTTTTTGGGTTTAAATTTTTAATGTGGTTTTAGGGTTTTTTTTTGAATTTTCTTGGGTTTTTTGGTTTCTATAGGGTTTTTGGGTTTTTGGGGTTTTATGGTTTTTATGGTTTTTAGGTTTTTTATGAAATTTAACTATTTTTAGGGTTATTTATGGTTTTTATTAGGTTTTAGGTTATGTTATGATTTTTTTTTGCATCCTTTTAGTGTTAATAGTATATTATGGTCTTTTAATATTTTTAAGGGTTTTTAGAGTTTTTTGGGTTTTTAGTGTTTTTATGGTTAATTACATTTTTAAAATTTTTAGGTGTTTTTTGGTTTTCGGGTTTTTAGGGGTTTTAGTTTTTTTACGTTTTGTAGGGGTTTAGGTGTTTTTTATTTTATTTTTTGGTTTTTGAGTTTTTTATAATTTTATGGTTTTGGGGAGTTTTAGTAGTTTTTAGCATTTTAGGCGTTTTTAATAGTTTTTTTCTGGTTTTAATGGGTTTTAGAGGTTTTAAGGGTTCTATGGTTTTTTTTTGGTTTTTATGATTTGTTAGGGTTTTTAGGGTTTTACGGGTTTTAACATTTTTAGGGATTTTATGGTCTTACAGAACATTTTAGGGGTGTTTGGGATTTTTTTAGGATTTATTGTATTTTAACATTTTTTAATGATTTTTGGTTCTTATAAGGGTTTTTAGGATTTTGGGGTTTTTAGGATCTTTTAATGAATTTTAATGTTTTTATGGTCTTTTAGGGTTTTAGGGTTTAATGGTCTTTTAATTATTTTTATGGCTTTTAATTCCTTTAGGGTTTCTATCATTTTTATGGATTTTGGGTTTTTTAGGATCCTTTAGGGTTTTTTGGTTTCTTTAGGGTTTTTTTGGCTGTTTGGGGTCCTTTATGGGTTTTTAGGTTCTTTATTGGTTTTAGGGTCTTAAGGGTTTTTAGTGTTTCTAGGGTCCTTTATGGTATTTTGGGTGTTTTTATAGTGTTTTAGTTTTTTGTGGGTTTTTAGGGTTCTTTTAGGGGTTTTAGTGTCTTTTAGAGATTTTATGGTATTTTAGGGGTTTTAGGATCTTTTATGGGTTTTAGAGTCTTTTATGGGGTTTTAATGTCTTTTATTGGGTTTTATGGATTTTTAATGTTTTATGGTTTTTTATGGTATTTAATGAATTTTAGGTATTTCTTTGGTTTTATCTAGTTTTTAGGTTTTTAGTGAATTTTAAGGTTGTTATGGCTTTTTATGGTTTTAGGGGGTTTATATTTTTTAGGGTTCCAAAGGAATTTTTTGTGTTTTTAGAGATTTTTACTGTTTTTAGAGGTTTTTTAGTCTTTTTTTGAGTTTTATGGTTTTTAATGGTTTTAGGGTCCTCTCGGGGTTTTATTTATTTTTAGGGTTTCATAGTTTTTTGAGTTTTTATGGATTTTTTGTTTTTTTTTAGGGTTTTTAGGTTTTTTTAGGGGTTAATGGTTTGCATGGGTTTAGGGTTTTTGAAAGTTTTTAGGGGTTTTGAGTGTTTGAGTTTTCGGGTTATTTTATGTTTTTAAGGAGTTTTAGTGTTTTAAATGTTTTATGTGTTTTTATGAATTTTTAGACTGTTTAGGGTTTTTAGGGGGTCTTTGGGGTTTTAAGTATTTTTAATTTTTTTAATGTTTTTGAGTGGTTTTAGGGTTTTTTTGATTTTTTTGGGGTATTAAGGATTTTTAGGGATTTTTTGTGTTTTTAGGGGATTTTAGGTGGTTTATGTGTTTTTATGTTTTTTAAAATTTTAAGTTTTTATGGACTTTTAGTGTTTTTATAGTGTTAGTTTGGTTCTTTTATGTCTATTAAGGGTTTTAGGGGGTTTAGGGGTTTTATGGTCTTCTTATGTTTTATGGGGGTTTTCGGATTTTAGGTTCTTTTGGGGGGTTTTATGGTTTTTAGGGGTTTTGGGGGGGTTTTTTAGGTTTTTTAAGGTTTTATGGTTTTTAGGGTATTATGGGTTTTTAGTGCATTAAAGGTTTTTAGAATTTTAGGGTTTTTTGTGTTTTTAGGGGTTTCCTTTTTTTCATTTTCTTTCATGGGTTTTAGTATTTTTTAGTCAATTTAGGAATTTTTTAGATCTATTAATGTATTTTAGTGCTTTTAGGGTTTTGAGGGGGGTTTTGGGATTTTCATGGTATTTTAGTGTTTTTAGGGTTTTAAGAGGTTTTGGGTTTTTTGTTTCTAAGGTTTTTTTTTCTAGGGTTTTAATGGTTGTTAGGGGTTTTATAGGGTTATAGGGTTGTTTTGGTTTTCTTATGGTCTTTTATAGATTTTCGATATTTAGGGGTTTTAAGGTTTCTAGGGTTATAAGTGGATTTCTAGGTTTTTTAGGGGTTTTTGGGTCCTTATTATTTTTAGGGATTTTATGTTCTAATGGGTTTTAGGGTAGTTATTTATTAGTTTTTTTAGGTTATTTATGGATTTTATGATTTTTATAACCGATTTTAAGGGTCTTAGGATTTTTTATGGGTTCTAGGGGTTTTTTATAGTTTTTTAGTGTTTTTATAGTTTCTAAAGTTTTTATGGTTTTATAAATTTTTCAGTTTTTAGGTTATCTATTTTTTGGGTTTTCTTAGTGTTTTTATGATTTTTTTTTTGTTTTTTATAAGATTTTATGATTTTTAGTGTTTTTGGGGTTTTGTGGGTTTTTATTGTTTTTAGGGTTTTTAGGGGTTTTTAAGGGTTTTTAGAGTTTTAGGCTATTTATGGCTTCTAGTGTTTTTATGGGTTCTAGGGTTTTTTAAGGTTTGAATGGTTTTTTCATTCTTTTATAATTTTTTGGGTTTTTTATGGACATTTAGGACTTTTAGTGGTTTTAGAATTTTCTATGGTTTTATAATTTTATATGGTTTTTTTTGAAATTTTTATCGATTTTTAGGGTTTCTAGGGGTTTTCTGTTTTCTCAGTTTTTAATATTTTAAGGGGTTTTGTTTTATTAGAAGTTTTAGGGTTATTTAGGGGTTTTATAGGTTTTGAGTGTTTTTTTGGATTTTGGTTTTTTATGGTGTTTAGAGTTTTTAGGATTTTTATGGAATTTAATTATTTTTAAAAGTTTTTAGGGATTTTTAGGTATTTATGGATTTTTAGGTTTTTTAGGGTTTTTAGGGATTTTAGGGGTTTGGGTGTTTTACGAATTGTTCTCCCTCCAAGGTGGCGCGTTTCTGGGAGGTGTAGAAATGAAACGACGAGGATCGTCATCCGTCCATTTTTCTATAGAGATGGGTTGTCTTCGAATTCACCGTTCCTTTTGTTTCGACCCATTCAACATCATTATCCATTAAAGAAGGTTGAATTAACCCTGCAGGAACTGTTGGTCTTAGCCGACGATTGTGTAAGGGTCAAGCACTATCACAATCGGTATTTCACAGATATAACATCCTCGAATGGTCACCAACGGGTTAATTCGTGGAGACAAAAAGTCCCAACAGCCCTAGTATCCAGGATTCATGGACCTTATTTCCATATCCAGGCACACTTTGGCTAACGATTTTCCCAACGACACTTAAGAACACCGTTGGTTGAAAGGAAGGGAGTTTAGGCTCATCGCACCCTTCCGGGGGAGGATTGTTGCCTGTTTCGGGACTTTCTTATAGATTTATGTCGTGTTTATATGTTTGTGAATCATTGGTTCATTCCTGAAGAGTGTGACTGCAAGCTACACTTGGTTTGCAAGATCGTCGTAAGCATTCATATTTTTGATGATATGGAGGTGATGTTGACTTGAACCATATTATAAGGCACTCTGGATTTTATCATCATCTAGGGGGGACAGAAGGTGACTTGATGTTGGGATCAGGACCATAATAAGGGCTTCCTACATATCCTTAGCAGAGGAATCAGAACCCACATAGTTCAGAAGGAGTGGGGCTAACGCATGGGATATTCCTAGTTGAGGGACTTGATTGGGTGGACCCTTTGGATTGGAACCCTTTTGAGCTCGGGCCTCCTGGTAGGCATCCTACATATCCTAATTTGGTTAGGAATTAGATTTCACGTAGTTCATAATCATGTGGATGTTGTAATCATCACAAACCTCTAAGCCCATATGAGTCATGCTCGGTGTGTGAAACAAGAGGATGTGAAAGATTCAATAATGCACACGCCTCCTCCCCTATTGGTGGGGGAGGGAGATCTTGTAGTGGAAGAGGTCGCAGTGACTGTGGGCGAGGGAGCAGAGCAATGAACCCTTTAATGTGAAATGACATTAATGGACATGTGACCCTACCTTGGAAAATTGGGGACTTACCTCATTAGAAGGGCCCCAAAGCATGTTCTGGGAAGGTGAGGAGTTTTTTTCTCATAAAAGAGGGGAGTGAACATAACCCCTTCGACTGATAATTATTCCTCATTGTATGGAAAAGCAAGTGATCACCCATAATCCCTATAATAGGAAGGTTCACATCAGCATCCCAAGGATGGGCTCTGAGTTACCATGGGAATGTTTCCTCACGGGCATTCTCGAAGCCTACACCGTAGTGGGGAGGGCCTTCATGACTCTACTTACCATGGGTATATAGACTCAATGGGGTGCGTTGATGCACTTTATGGTCTGATGATACAGTTCAAGTTACTTTGGAGGTGGTTTTTTTCTAATGCGGGAGGATTGGTTAGCGGAGGGATCATGGAGGACTGGATGGTAGTGAAGGGGTGGGGTTGGAACCGAAAGTAATAATACCTGAAAAAACCCCATTCTGTGTACTAACTTTTTATGCAGGATAGGGGACTCTACATACCTGTGGTATGTGGGAAGAGGGTTCATCTGCGTACCACTTCGGTACATGGGCATGGGTATAGGAAACCACGCACCATAGTGATACACGACCCATCGTACCTATTTATGTTCCATCCGCATACCGAGGTAGTACACGATGTTGGGTTCTATCTGAGTAGTGGTACGCAATTCGGAGCACCGTATTAAAGGGGGGTTCAGGGGATCATAATTCGTGGTGAGTTCATCCGCGAGAATCATTTGGTTTGTGGTTCACAAATTAGGTTCGTGGTTCTATTATTATTATTCCATTCTTCCATTTTATGGTTCACGGCTGGTTGTACCTATGAAGGGAGTGGTTCATAGTTTGGGCTTCGTTGATGAAACAAGATGGAACCCAGAGTGAAACCTCTAAGTCTCCTTCAAGCCTTCTTCGTCCTTCCTTCTCTCTGTCTATCTCTCTCTTTGTGTCTTTTGTACTCCTACTGTGATCCTTTTATTAAGCATCAGAGTAATCGTATCCATTGGGAATGCAACACCATTTTCATAGGCCCATTAAAGTAATATCCTGACCTATAGAAGACTCAGTCAACTGGGGTTTCTAGAGTCATTAGTTTTCAATAATGGTTCACGGAACCATACTGATTTTCTTTGTCTGTGAATTGATGAGTTCGCAGCATTTCACGCGAACAATAATCATGCGTATGAATCCATCGGTGATGCGGTTCGCAGTCTGCCTTGTTTCTCTGGACATCACTTCGTGGTCCAGAGGTTTTCAGATTATCCCACATTCCTGGTAATTCGCGATCCAACTGTTCCTCGCACCTTTATCAATGATGGTACACGGGCCACTTAAAAAACCTTAAAAACATGAATTCCTTCAAGTTCCTTCTGAAGATTTTAACTTATTTGGAGTATATTCACCTTCGCTAGACTGGTATAAGTGCTTTATTCATTATGTAAAATGATTGTGGTGGTATTTTCTCCTCTTGGAAGAATTTTCATGACCCTACAAATTCCACCCTTAGAAATGGTTTCCATTCGAAATGAAAAGGGGAAAATTACGATTTAGAAGCGGTCTTGAACTGAAATGGTTCTTGGTAAAATGGATGGACCCAATAGGAGGGTAAAACACCTATATATACATAGGACCATGTCATTTTTATTTACTGTTTATCAAAGATAAAAGTATTCTCAATTTTCCCGACATCCTTTTCTCTCGCATACCCTTCTACCTGCAAAAATCGCATTCGCGAATAGCTTTGTACGCTCCGCGAACCGACCTCCTTTCCATTTCTACATCAGAGTACCATGTTATGGATTTTGTAAACAGTTTTTTGGAATTTTAAGACTTAAAATCTAGATTCCTCATGGAAGAATGATATGCGGATGGCTTGTCCGCCTACCGCACTTGGATCGGCGAACCGGACTTTAAGAATATTAACAATATGTACTTAAAATTTAATATGAAAATCTAATATAAAAACTTAATGAAGGCCTAGGTTTACGGTATCCTCTTTCTATGAACTTTTATGCTCATTGGAAAACTATTTGTGGGCCAACACCTCATAGATGGTCTGTGTACCATGGTTGTACATAGTGGAATGCGACCGCTTACCATAGCTGTAGGTGGGGTTACTTCAACATATCATGCAGTAAGTGGGATGTGGCTACCACATACCATTTCTAGAATCCATAAGCAGAGAATTATGTGGAAATATTTTGATTCCTTTAACCAAACTTCCATAGCCTTTATCCAACAATTTTTTAACAGAATGCTTTTTCATTGGCTTCTGAATCTTCCTGTGCAGGCTGCGATGGATGATTCACAGGTTGTTGAAAAATTAACAATGACAAGGGAAACCATGGTGAGTTATAGTGATGATCATATTTAAGCCCACATCATTCCCCATGAAAACTTCTTGACAGTCTTCCTGACGCTAGAGCTATTAGATTACCTGTTATTCATATAGTTTCCACTTTATGGATTTGGTCATCCTACTGACGTGCATCTACCATTACATGACCCTGAAATACCTTTAATTATCTTAGAGGCACCACAAGGTCATGACCATGCCAAGAATTCCCCAGTAGGAGAATTCGTTGAAACTCTGATTCAGGATAACATCTTCATACTGAGAGGCCCAGTATGGACTCAGGGAAACCGTGACTGTTGCGATTGTGTCCCGAGACTAGATGCCCGAGAATACCCATCCATTATCAGTATCTCCTGAAAAAATCCTAGCGGCGGGTGGATCACCAAGTGGAATTTTTAGGCTGGTGGATGTTTCTTCGATGAGTGGGTCTGGGCATTCTGGGTACATCTAACCTGTCTGGAGTCCCCTGGCCAATTAGAGGCAGTGTTCTTGTATTAGGCAGGTTGGGTTTCTCAGTTTTCAATATTTTATCTGGGTAAAATCCTTCTGTAATTGCTGATCTTCCGGTGTTCGATCTCCAACACCTTCCACCTATTTCATGGGGAGGTGGTAATCATTCTATGGGATATCTAATAGCATGGGGGACTCCCCATCCTTTCAAAAATGTATGACGAGTTCCATCCAATACCCACCACATGGAATGACACTGATTACATGTCTCCTTTGACAAAGAGCTTACTGGTCATGGTAGTGGGATCACTGGATCATCCTCTTAAGGCTCATTTCCTCATCCCATTCAAAGAATGGATAAGGTTATTCATGTATAAAATTTAACCCAAGCCTAGGGATCTCCACAGTTGAACTCATCCCACTCCCTAGTCCCGCCAAACTCCTGGGTCATATTGTGCTACCATTGAAGCATTGCGATATACCACGTGGGGATATGAGCTGTAGTCAGACATTTCACCTATGCATAGACTAGAAGTTTTTTCATGTTTTTATGTGTATGGATATTTTCATCTTACGATGGATATACAGTGGTTTGGGCCTGCACCTTGATGATGTCGGTCATGCTGGAAGAGGTTCGACCCATTAATTTGGCCCTTCCTACCCTCGCCCGTATTTATGAATTGTTGGGAATGATATAAGAAGAAATCCATACTCATCATCTCAGTGGACCATTTAAATTAATGTAAGTTTGGATGGTATAACACTTCCCCGATTATGAATACCGGTGTACCACACAGGTTCCCCATTCTGACGTTCATCCTGATCTTCTCAAAAAATTTGTTGTACGTCCTAGGACTCTGAGCATTATTGATGTGGTTGTGTTGTCAAAAAATGCCTCTCGTTTCTCATTTTCACTGCATCCTACACCTCATGGATCATTTATAGGTGACAGGGGTGGTTCCTTGTAGGAATGATCATAACTCATCGACCTTTGGGATGGGATACTCAATACTCATATAGTCTGAGTAGTCATTTGTGAGACATACCTCCCCTACCAGTTTTCCAAGAAATTCCAATACCTTCAGCAAAATGCACTACTTCCAGTTGTTTGACTAAGGGGATAATCTCATCCCATGATTCTCTAATAATTGTGGATTATGATGATGCATGATGATGCTGTTATGGAGATTAACATTCATAACACAATGGGGCCCACCTTTCTATCAATGAAGTATGCCCAACTATGGGCAGATTGTTACCCCAACGGGATGCAGAAAGAACCAGTTCGGCGGGTGCAGAAACCCTTGAACATTTCCCACCCTGTCTTTTCCCCAATAACAATGCCACACATTCCTTCCACTATGAAGAGTGAAATAGCTATGCCTTCTACTTAATTCCATGTAGCAACTGAGATGGATACACCTCCTACTCCTACTCTTGTGGTAAGAAGGTGTTTTCCCCTTCGTAAAAAGCGTCTGGGAGGGGTTTCATCAGTAGAACCCATTTTGGTGGGAAGTGATTCAGATTCCTCTCCTCCTGTGGATATTTCCCAAGATCTTAAAGAGAATGGCACCAGCTAAGTATCACCGATCATCTCAGAATCCAAAGTTAGTCTTCCGCATCCGGCTCCCGGGGTTGGGTCATCTGAAGGAAGAGAGAGTCTCTCATTTTGGGTGACCTACCTTAGGTCCCTCCCCACTTCTATAGTGATACTTCTTACTTTCAGAGATGTGGAATCAGGTGAAGATCAATGTACTGTTGATGTGCCAAGGCACTAGGTTGTGCGAAAAGAGGCATGAAGCCAGTTATGTTCTCTTTCTGCAAAGACACCCCTATCCAATTTTACTAACGAGGGTGACAATTTTCAATGTTTATTCACTGAGATGGGTTCTGTAGGCTTTGATTATCAGCACTTACAACTATTTATTTACCAAATAATCATTTCCTGAGAATACCTTGCCTCCTGTAATGACAACATAGCCACATTCAATTCACCCCATCACCAGGTGGAGACCCTCCAAGACATTTAGGAAGAATTTGATCATCAAATATCCAAGGAGGTGAAGGCTTGTGATTTAGTGGAGACCCAAGAGGAAGAGATATGAGAGTGTGAATACCACATAACAAGGTTGAGGGAACAAATTTCCTCCTCCCGCACCAACTATGAAGTTGTCCTGAAGAAAGGATGGGACTTTAAAGTTGTTCTAGAGCGGGTGCGCCCGATGGCCAAGGCCAAAATAGAGGAAAGAGCTTATTTGGAATAAACTATAGATGGACCACAGAAAATCGTTACCATTCTTCTAGAAAGGGAGAACCGATCCTTGTTATAGTTCTATACAAAATCATGATATGGACTCTTTCCTTTTTTGGATATTTTAAAGAGACTTAAAATTGGGGATGTTCCTCCATTTTTTTCTGAACTCGATGGAACTGATTTGGCTTCTAAATATATCTATTTTTAAATATTCCTATCGTGTCAAAATCATTTTGACCAGGAATTAATTTTAAATAATGACTTGAAATTAGTAAACTGAAATAATCAAATCAAGCAATAAGTTTTTCCTGAATTGTGGGACTTAGCAAGTGTAGTATGACTATTTCTGGGGTTTCATGGAAAACCCCATGAACTTTTGTGCCTTTTTTTAACGTTAGCCTAATTTTTTCCTAAGGCTTCCTGGAACGGGCTTAGCGGGCATAAAATGGCTTTGCATAAATTGTATTTTTCTTAGGCCACCCTTTGTGGGCTTTCGACCTAACAAGTTTTATGCCTTTTCTGATGGCTCAATTCTTCTCATTTTTAATGAACCAATACTTGAATTTTTCATATAGGTTCCATTTGTGGATTTTTCCACTAGAAAGTATGGCATCTTTTTCAATGGCAGTTCATAATCCTACCAATCAAACTTATTACTGATGTTTTTGGTTGAATAGCTTTGACCAGACATAATGGGACATGGCCCTAACTTGGGACCATTATCTGAGAATGTTCTAGTATCCTTCAGACATGGATTATGGATTTTTCTTGACCCTTTATTTGTATATTATGGACATTCATGAGGCTTGAGATCACTTTATGCATACAGAGAAAGGAAAATACTCTACTAGGGATGAATTTTCCATTGATTGGCCGCCATTTTTGTGGGCGACATATGCAGAGCCACCGGGGCATGATGTGCATAGTTGATCAAAGGTGTTCGTAGGACACCAGCCTTCCATTTTCAATGGAATGGTGTTATTTTCATCATTTTGAATTTATTTTGATGTTGGGAGCCACAATGGGTGGCTGGCTTGGGTAGTGTTGTCAGAAAACATTCGAAACATTAATATCGACTTTGAGTGGGAAACTGTTCCTGAACATTTATTACTTGTGTGAGAGAGATATATTAAATGGTCAATTCAGTTTAGAGTCTTTTTTATATCAGTGGATCTTGGAATGAAGGAGGTACATAAGCAGTCATCCAAGAGTTTTCCAATACTGGGTGTGTGAGAAGACATGAATATCATTTGAGCATACAGAAGATGGAAAGGACTCTCCTGGGGACTAATTCTCCTTTGATTGATATCCATTTTTTGTGGGAAATATATGTAGAGCTACAGGGGCTTGATATGCATTGTCAAGAAAATATGTCCTCAAGAAATCGTCCTTTCGTCTCTGATGGCCATTGAAGATTATGGAGATTGAAAAAATCCTGAATATAGTATGTGACGTTCGACTAGGGGTTCTCCTAAACACAAAAGGAGGAATTCTAATTGGTATATTTTTGGGAAACCTAGAAATTAGTGGGGGGACTCTTATTTTGTATGAGGACCAACTTTACGCATACAGATGAGATATCATTAGAATCCTCAAAAGGGACCAGAGATGAATCAGGCCCATATGTTCTGATATATCTAGGATATGTGTAAAGAGGAGAGTGTAAACCATGACTCTGAGGGCCCCTGAATTAGGAAGGATATGATGTGTCCTGGAATCCATTGGGAATACTGAGATTGGTGATAACTCTTAGGGGGAATAATTTTCCTTTGATTGATGGGTATTTTTTGTGGGAAACATATGCAGAGCCACCAGGGCATGATATGACTAGTCAATCAAAGGTGTCCGTAGGACACTGTCCTTCAATCCCAGATGACCTTGGAGGGTTATGGAGATTCAAGATCACTCAAATCATGGAAATTTGAAATATTTAAGGGGTGTATCCAGATATATTGGGGACATTTGGGATTCGATTAACTCATGGATTCGGGTGTCCCTTATGTAGATCTGACTCATATGTAGGGTGAGGAATTTGTTCCGTCTTTGGGATACCTAGATATTTAACATGACATGGAAAAAACATGGGTTTCCTCTTAGGGGAGGGAATCATTACATGAATTTTAGGGTCGTGCTTCAAGGAAACAATTCGGGGACTATTTTTCTATAATTCCATGGGGGATCTCTTGCTGAAATCCCTAATCTCACATGAGCAATGCATGGTGTGAGAAAAAAAGGGATTAAAGGGATTTCTTTTCATTTATTAGGAATAGAAAAATCATCATTAAAGGGAATTTTTTGGCTGAAACCATTGTTATACAGTTTAACAATGTTCAAAAAGGACGATTTTGGCCATGCAAGTTAACACTATGTCGTGAGGACATGATGCTATGTAGTTTAGAGTCATGCAGTGAGGACATGATGCTATATAGTTTAGAGTCATGCAGTGAGGACATGATGCTATGTAGTTTGGATTCATGTAGTGAGAACGATTATACTATCATAGAGATCTTCAATAGTTTTAGGTTAGTCGCAATCAGGATATTCCAACATTCCTTAGATGTGAGTGATGACAGAAGGTGTAATCCATAGTATTAGAGAAAACATGAATCAAGAGGGATGAAATGGGGCTTGGAGGTCATTGGGCATACTGAGATAGGAGATGACTCTCTCGAGGATGAATTTTCCTTTGATTGATGGCCATTTTTGTGGGCAACATATGCAGAGCCACTGGGGCATGATATTCATAGTCAAGCAAAGGTGTCCATAAGACACTGGCCTTCCATCTTATATGGCCTTTCATGATTATGGAGATCCTAGTTTTTTTAAGGTATGGAGTGTGAAAAATAGGAAATATATGCCTAGGAATGTGAGAATACACAGACCATGATTAACTGTGAACTACATGGAGATTCCACATAGGCCTGACTCATATGTTTAGGGGGAAGTAGGATCTTTTGACTTCTCATGACTAAAGGGCATGTTTGGAATCTCATAATACTGAGGACTGGTCCACACATAACTATTAAATAATTTTGTAGTTTATTTTCATGTGATAGGACCTTTCATGAACTCCATGTACAAGTCTGACCTATGTATAGTAGAAAGGGGCATTTTTTGTTGGTGGTTTGAGTTGGGATACTGAATCCAAGAATCACTACGTATCCTTCGAGGACAATAATCAATCCACACATAGTTCTAAATGTTATGTACAAAATATTTCTTGATGTGTAGGGACACTTGAGGGAATTTTTCTTGATGATGATGGTTGAGCCTGGATCGAGGCGTCACTACTAATCCTGTGAGGGCAGGAATCAAGCCACACACAGTTCTGAATGTTCCCTATACCAATTTGGCTCTGTCCATATGTGAGTACATGTGAGGTAATTTTTTCATCACTTGATAAGGGTGTCATGCCTACTATATTCCCCTATTATTTATTTTCATAAGGTAATCCTCACCACTGATCCTAAGATCATGTGAGTTATAATCGATGTGAGAAATAAAGAGTGGTCACATAGTCTCCTTCATAAGTTCGGGGGAGTAGAGAATATGATGAGTCATTTTCTTTTTCTTTCCTGGTGGGGATGATCCATGATCGAGGATTGATGTGTCACTCAATATCTTGTGAGGATAGGAATCAAGATGTAAGTAGTTCTGTATGAACCCTGTGTCGATTTGGCTTGGTCCAAGGGGTAGGGTAATTTTCATTATATCCATCACTATTACTAGGCCTAACATGTTAATATATAGTTTGTTTTTATAAGAGAATCCCTACTACTAATCCTAAGCTCACATGAGTTATAATCGATGTGATAAACAAGGATTGATAAGAGTTTCCCCTATGAATGTGGTTATATTGGGGGCATGATGGAGGCATTTTTTTATGGTGGTTGGTCTGGGATCAAGGATCGAGGTGTCACTACATATATTATGAGGGAAATAATGAAGTTGTACATATTTCCTTAAAATATTATTTGGTTTATTGGCATGCGATTAGGACATTTTTTGTCATGTAGTTTAATGTCTTACGAAAAGGACATGAGTCACAGTTTAATGTCATATTTTAGGGATGAGTTCCTTACAGTTTAACTTCATGTGGAAATGAAGATGACTCGTAGTTTATGGTCATAGATATTGTAACATGGCTTCATGGTTGGATGTTACTCATTTTTTAATGTCTCAGAGTTTGGACCATGGAATTTTAGTTTAATATCGAGTTGCATGGACTAATACTATATAGTTTAATGTCATGTGGCCAGGATGATGACTCTGAGTTTAGGGTCGTATAGTTTGGACCGTGACATTGGGAGTATTATAACTCATATTTTCAGGTCTTAGAGATTGGACCTAGACATTGGGGGTATCATAACTCATTGTTTGGGGTCTTAGAGATAGACCTTGACTTTATTTTTTATTATACTAAGTATTTATTCAAGAAATTAACATTTGTAGGAGCCATGATGAGTTGTTCATACATTGATATATGGTTGTATGCTCATTTGGAATATACCCTATGTACGACATATGGTCCTTCCCACTTGTGTTCAATCTTTGGGGGCTTATTCCTAAGTATCATTGGTGTTATGAGGACTAACACCATTTCTAATTTGAGGAAAGATCAAAGGAGAACCTTTTTCTTCATGGCTCGTGCAATCCGGTTTTGGTAGATTTCCAAATGGTGAAGAGTGTTAAGACTATTTTCATCTAGCTGCTCCAATTAATAAAACCATCTCTGGGATTGATCATTCATGGATAGTTGATCACAAATGGCCACACGAAACGATGAAACATGGATTTATAAAGGAATAAACTACTTCTTCCCTGTATACTAGTGAGTACAGGTTTGCATGGGTGGTTGTGCGGGTCATGGTCTGGTAAGACCATAAAACATGAATGGGATTGTCTGTCCACAATTTCTTATCCTTATCAACCATGTTTTGAGGTATGTTGGATAGAGTCTTGTTGAAAGCCTCTATCTTCCCATTGGATGTTTCATGGTAATAGGACAAGCAGTTGGCTTTAATTCCATACTCCTGGTATAACTTTTACACCTCAGCAGAGCAAAATTTGGTGTCGTTGTCCGTCAAGATAGTATGAGGGACACCAAATTTGTTAATGAAACCGACCTTCATAATGATGATGATGTTTTTCACCCCTAGTTCTTTAATGGTTATAGCTTCATCCCATTTGTAAAAGAAGTTGGTCATTGTGAGTATGAATTTGAATTATCTTACTGTAGCGAGAGGATATGGTCCCACAACATATTTCCCCTAGGAGATGAATGGCCAGGATTACTTAGTTGTAGGAAGTAACTCTGGGGGGAAGTATATAAAATTGGAATGAACATGACAAGAATGGAACTTCTTGATGAATGTGGCACAATCCTGTATGCTAGTGGTTCAATAATATCCAAGCCTTTGGATTTGGTGAGAGAGCTTGGTTGCTGACTGGTGCACTTCACAAGCTCTGGCATGCACCTCTTTCATGATAGTAGTGGTTTCTTCTCCATTAATTCACCTGAGAAGGACTCTGTCAATGCCTCATTTGTGGAGGACCTTTTCTTGGATTACCCCAATGTATAGGAAAAAATTGACTGCCCGTCTTCAGACCTGCTTCTTTTCATCCCTATATGGGGGGAGTTTCCCATTCCAAAGGTAATTTTCAATGGGAGACATCCAACTACTAGTATGACCATAAATTTCAGAGGTGGGGATAATTTCATCAATTTCCTATGTATTGTTCTGGATGAATGGAAAGACCATATAGTGGTGGGCAATGTTATTGAATGTTTCATCCCATTATGGATCGGCCAAGGCTATGGCTGCATTTGACAAAGCATCGGTTTGAGCATTTTTTGATCAGGGTACATAAGTCAATGTTCTTTCTAATGGGAATTCTTCAATCAGTTCTCGAACATGGTTCATCAAGAGAACCAATACTTATTTCATGATAGCATAGTCACTGTTTACCTATTTGATGAATAGAAATGAATCACCCTTAATTTTTAGGTGTTGTCTTGCACCTGGAGTTCCTATTCCATGTCTGTGATAAGGGCCTCACACTCCACTTCATAGTTTTTATAACCTTCTGAAAGCAGGAAAGAGTAAGTCAAGATGGGATTTTTGGGAGATACGAGTATGAATCCCAACCCCACTTTGTTTAGTTTGGGATCCTCCATAATTTTTCCTATCAGGCTTCAAGAAACACCATCGAAGTACATTTCCCACGTTTGGGGGTCCTCCCGAATAGAAAACACTTCTTTATCTGGAATTTTGGCATACAATGGGTTTTTTATTCTAATGGGTGCTCGGATAGGAAGTCTACTAGCTGTAATGCCTCGACCCCAATTACCTAGAGTCGGTGCATTATTACATAACATTGGCATGATCACAAAATATCATGTCTCAAAATACCGATTAGTTTAGTAGCCTTGGAATCACTAGATACATTCATAAAGTTTAGATTACATTATAAAGTAAAAACTAGAACAACATCTTGTCTCCACACTCATATCCCCTTATACCATCCTTAGAAGTCATTCATAAAATACTTCTTCACATCCTGGGAAAAATAAAACATATAATGGGGTGAGCTAAAATTCCTAGTAAGGATAACAATATAGCGGAAACTTTCATAAATAAGAATAAAAATTTAAGGCAATGTATAACTAAAACAAAAGCCTTTTAAACTTGAACTTCAGCATAATATGGCAGAAATAAAATGAAATAATTCCATTTACTTATTCACATGGATATTCTATTATTCGAATAATCACATGCAATATCAATAACCACTTTCATAATTATGGAATGCATAATGCCAGACTATCATAACCACGTAGTCAAGGCCTTGTGTCAAGAATACAAATAAGATTTTTTCAAGGCCTTGTGCCAAGACACTAGTTTGTCTCCTGATACATACCGATACATAGAGGAGCTATAACAGGCTCCACCTTTTACTTATTAAGTCCAATGCATTCCTCATATGAACAGGTTTAAACATAACATAAATATTCATATTAAAACTAGCATACGAAATGTCAATACTTTATACTTAAACTAGTAATGGTATAAAAATAACACATCTATAGTCAAACATATTACAAAACCTTCAATACTATATGGATGTTTTGTATCACAATAAATCAACTTCAAATAAGCTTAAAATCCATCAAAGGATGTTGACATAGATGAAATCAAAACTATTTGAGAGAAATATATCTTTTTTTTTTGAAATAATTTAAAAGTAACATAATTATAAAATAAAACATTTACTTTGAAAATATTCTTATAATCTTGTTAGGGAAGCTTTGACGATTTTATAACGGCAGAAAATAGTCGTACCCACCGTGTAAGTTAAAAAATACATTTTTACCTTAATTCTGTCGAAAATGTTAAAAAGGACCTTGTTTGGAAAACGACAGAAATATTCCTTTATAAACTTCTTATAAAAATTCAAACAAGGGAATAAATGACATTAACCCATAGTCTGTAAAATATTAAGAATGATTTGAAATACATTTTTAAGAAACATGGATGTGGATGATAAATAGGTCCTAGTAGATAATTATGTATAAAAAACCTCGGATAATGAAGAGATTGTGAAATAAACCCTTACCTTGTACTTTTCCTTGGTTGAAGGTAGGTTAACCTCATGTATAATGGTTAAATAATTGTTATTAAATTATATAAGAATCATATACATTAATATGATATCATATATGATCTTTTAACATTGCTTTGTTAATAATATCTTAGTATTATCGTCGTTTCGGGTGTTAACTTACTCGTTTTCATTTATATGTTTTGTTACATAAGCTATGTTTGCTATGGATAGGTTGTATATTATTCATATACAGAATAATATCAATTCCTTAAACATTATTTTTAATCATAAAATGAGAATTATACTTGAAAGGATACGATGGGAAATGAATCTCATCGCGTTCATGGAGACGGTAGTCCGTACGTACGCATGAGCGACAATATCATTCTTTTGATATTTAAATAATATATAATTGGATGCTATATCATATATAAAGAATCATTATCATGTTATATTTATTATTTAGATTAATTACACAACTTTATTATACCCATCCAAATAATAATGTTTTGAATAACAATTACATCATGACGTGGAGACGGTAAGCCGTACGTATGCACGTATAGTGACATGTTATTCAAAGGATGGATAGAATACTGAATATGGTTGTACCATATTTATAATAAATTCATAGTATATATAATATACTGAAGTTATTATTTTAGAATGGAAATAATAAATAAAGGAGAAGTTGAATAAGAAAGGAACTTGAAAGAGGGTGGTGAAAACATTACCTCTTCTTCGGGTTCTTCCTTTTGATTTTATAAAAATGGCTTCATAGGTTGTATTTATGATCAAAATAAAGCCTCTAGGTTGAAGTGATTGAAGTTTAGAGAATATTTGGGCAGGGTTTGGCCGAGCCAAAAGGTTTTGAATGTGTGAATTAGTGAGAAGGGTGAGTTCCCTTTTATAAGAGGGGTGAGGGGCACCTTAGGAAAAGCAAGAAATATTATTTTATAATAAATTAATATTCAGTTTATAATGGCTCCAAAGTGGATTATTTAAAGTTAAAGGTGGGTATAGGTCGAAAACAACTCAACCAATTGGTTTTATACATGTTTGGGTCACTATATTGACATTATCTTTTTGATTTAACTCTTAGTTAAATAGTTTGACATTTACCATGTCTCTTTGTATTTTTATATTATATAGTCAATAAAATTACTATAAACCTCCGAGATATCCCCAAGTGGTCCATTAATAATAAAAATATAATTATATATGTCTTTTTTCCGAACCTTATATTTTTAGGAATATAATATCAATTAATAATATAATATTTGTTTTAAAAACTCATTTATGTAAATTTTGACAATATTTAATAGTTGATTTTTTGATAAAGTGTTAAAACCTTTATTAATTAGAAAAATATTCGTTTAAGAAATACTAACATGTCATATTAACCAATAAAAATCGTGTATGGCATCAAAACTTTCAAATTGTATTTATTTTAATATTTATAATACTAATTATTTGATTCTTTCATTAATAAGGAAACTAATGCATCATTATTGTGTCATGAATAAATTTAATTATTTAATGTCTAAAAATTATAAATAAAATACCATTATGTATTAAATATTTTTATGTTTCTAATGAATATTTATAGTCGAAAATATAACATATATAACCCTTTGTAAAAATTGTTTTTCTAAAAGATATATGCTTGTCATTTTTGTATTTACTTTAACTTAATTAATATAAAGTGTCATTATCACTTACAAGTGGATTCATGGGGTCGCAAAATCGATCCAAATATGTCCATGGTCGGACATGTATCAACCAATAGAGTTAGGACACATTTTAGTGTAAGTTTTTATTATTATAATATTTTTTTTACCCTTATTTACCGGATTTACCCTTTAACCATGGTAAATAAAATATTTACCGAAGTAATTATTCAAAATGTCTAAAAATAAAAGTTACCTATTTAAACAATTTGGACCTACTGATTATAAATATGGAATCCATTTTTCTAAATTCAAAATACAGAAGTGGTAGAAATTAATTTAAAATTAATTTCTGCTATCAAAACAAAAAGCGTGTTTTTAAGAAACAATAACTATCAAAAGATTGACACTTGTTTATGTCTGGTTTAAATATGAAATTACGTCCAATGACCAATATTGTATTAAATGGTAAAAATAAATTATAAATATACTTTAAAACCACTTAAATTCATAGTTTATCACTATTAATTATTTCGATTAAAAAAGTTGTTTTTAATTGAAATTTAGTAATTTTAACTATTCATCAAAATATGAAAGTTATCAGAAATGTACCAAAAATTCACCCTAAGATAATTTTGATATTCCGAATCCAAAAATGAATTCCATTTTGAAAGATAAAATTCATAAAATTTCAAAAAGTGGGTATTACTATTCATAACAGCTAGTTTGATTGGTTGTGGTGTGTGTTAGAACCCGAAGTTGCGTACAACACACACTACTATATTATTCAAAGAGAAGCGTACCGTGGAAGCTTGGGGTGTTACATTCTCCCCTCCTTTAATTAATTTCATCCTTGAAATTTTGAGAATACTATCGCATGAAAAGACTCGGGTGGTTCTGCATCATAAGTTCCTTGGGTTCCCACGTTGCCTCTTCCATCTTATGGTTTCTCCATAGAACTTTTACCAAACGATTCATCCGGTTTCTCAGCACTTATTCTCTCGTATCAAGAATCTTGACAGGATCTTCGCAATAATATAGATCAGGTTCCAGTTCTAATTCCACATAGGTGAGTACATGTGTTGGTTCAGGCATGTATTTTCTCAACAATGATACATAGAACACATCGTGAACTTTGGAGAGAATTGAATGGGAAAACTTTTGAGCTTGGGCCTTCTAGTAGGCGTCCTACATATCTTGATTTGGTTAGGAATCAGATTTCTCTTAGTTCAAAATCATTTGGATTTTTTAATCCTCACAAAGCTCTAAGCCCACATAGGACATGATCGATGTGAGAAACAAGAGGATGTGAAATATTAAACAATGTACATGCCTCATCACCTATTGGTGGGGGAGGAAGAGCCTACGGCGGAAGAGGTCGGGGTTACCATGTTCTAGAGAACAGAGCAAAAAACCCTTTAATGTGAAATAAAATTAAAGGTAATGCCACCCTGCCTCGAAAAATTGGGGACTTACCTCAGTGGGAGGGCCCCAGAGTACATTCTCATAATTGGAGGAGTTTTATCCTCGTAAAAAGGGGGAGCGAACATAACCCCATTAAAATGATCACTATTCCTCATTGAATGGAAAATCTAGTGATCACCCTTAATCCCTATAATATGGAGGTTCAAGTAGGCGCCCCAAGGATGGGATCCAGTTTACCATGAGAATCTAGCCTCATAGGAATTCCCAAAGCCCAAACCATTGTCGGGAGGACCTTCGTGACTCCACATACAGTGGGTATGTAGACTCAATGGGGCATGCTAATGCACCCGATGGACTGATCATATGGGTCTGGTGGATTTGGAGGAGGCGTTGGCCTAATGTCAAAGGATTGGTTAGCAGAGGGATCATGGAGGAATGGACGGTAGGGGAGGGGTGAGGTTGGAAGAAGAGGTAAAAATATCTGAAAACAACCCATTCCGCATACTGACTTTCTATGCGAGATGGGGGAGACTCTGCATACCATAGTGGTATGCAGGCGGAGGGGTCGTTCGCGTACCACTGTGGTATGTGAGCATGGGTATAGGAAACTATGCACCATAGTAGTATGCGTCCCATCATGCCACTTTAGGTTCCATCTGTAGACAAAGGTAGTACGTGGCGTCGGGTTCAGTCCACGTAGTAGTTTGTTACATAGAGCACTATATTAAATGGGGGGTCTGGGGGATCATTGTTCATGGGGAGTTCATTTCTGAGAACCCTTTGGTTCGTGGTTCACTAGTTAGGTTTGTGGTTCTATTATTATTATTTGATTACCCTGTTTTAGGGTTTTTGGCCAGTTGTACCTGTGGAGGGAGTGGTTCACCATTCGGGCTTTGCCATTGAAACAAGACGGAAGCTAGAGTTCAACCTCTAAGTCTCCCTCAAGCTTTCGTTGTCCATCCTTCTCTCTCTCTGTCTCCCTTTGTGTGTCTTATATACTCCTACTATTCTCCTTTTATATATCATCAGATAAATCTTATCTATTGGGAATGTGACACCATTTGTGGAGGCCCATTGAAGTAATATCCTAACCCGCATAGGACTGGGTCAACTGGGGTTTACGGAGGCTTTGGTTCGCGATAATGGTTGCAGAACTATGCTGATTCTCTTTTTCTGTGAAATAAAGTTTTTGTGGCATGGTATGTTGATGGTCCTCACGCATATGAATCTGTTGGTGACGTGTTTCATGGTCTGCCTTGTTTCTCTAGCCATCACTCTGCGGGCCAGCGGTTCATGGATAATCCCACGTTTCTGGCAGTTCACGATCCAACTGCCCTACATACCTTTCCCGGTAATGGTACACATGCCACATAAAAAACCTTGAAAACATTAATTCATTCAAGTTCCTTCTGAAGATTGCAACTCATTCTGACTCTATTCACCATGATAGACTTGTATAAGTGCTTGATTCCTTCCCCAAAACGATTGTGGGGGTATTTTCTCCCATTGGATGAATTTTCAGAACACTGCATGAATTTTTAGGGGTATTAGGATTATCTGAGGGTTCTGGGTTTTAGGTGATTTAGGGTTATTAGGGTTTTATGGTTTTTATGGTTTTAGTGTTTTTTGGGGTTTTGGGTTTTTATGGTTTTTACAGGTTTTTATGGTTTTTGGGATAGTTAGGGTCTTGCATGGGTTTTTAGGGCTTTTTAGGCTCTTTAGGGGTCTTTTATGATTTTTTTTTGATTTTTAGGGGTTTTAGAGTTTTAGATTATTTTTGAGTTTTTAGGGGTTTTATATTTTTTAGGGTTTTTAGGTTTTTAAACATTTAAAATGGTTTTAGTTTTTTATGGGTTTAAGGGTTTTTAGATTGTTTAGTCTTTTACGAGTTTTTAGTGTTTTTTGGTTTTTAATGTGTTTATACATTTTTTTTGAATTTTCATAGATCTTTTAGGACATTTTATGGTATTTTTGGAGTTTTTAATGATTTAAGGGTTTTGGGTAATTTTGGGTACTTAGGTTTTTTTCAGTATTTTGGGGTTTATAGTGTTTTACGGTTTTTAAGGGTCTTAGTTTTTTATGGGGTTTTAGGGATTTAGGGATTTTTAGTGATTTTTTAAATTTTTAGGTGTTTCAAGGTTTTTATGGATGGTTAAGGGTTTTTATAATTTTATAGATTTCTAGTTTTTTTAGGACATTTTAAGGTTTTATGGGGTTTTGGGTTTTTAGGATTTTTAGGTTATTTAGGGTTTTATAAATTTTTTAGTGTTTTTGGGGGTTTTAGGGTTTTTATGATTTTTATGATTTATAATCATCGTATGGGTATTTTATGGTTTGGATTGGTATTTTAGGGTATTTAGTGTTTTTGGGTGTTTTGGGGTCTTTTAGAATGTTTTGGGGTTTTTTGAGTTTTTGAGGGTTTTAGGTTTTTATGGGTTTTTAAGGTTTTAGGGGTTTTATAATTTTTCATGTTTTAGTGTTTTAGGGGTTTTAGAGTTTTTATGGTTTTTAGGGGTTTTATAATTTTTATGGAATTTTGTTTTTTATGGGTTTTTATCGGTTTTAGGATTTTTATGATTTTTTTCTTTTTCTGGGTTTTAGCGTTTTTTTGTGAATTTTTTGGGGTTTTAGTTTTTTTTAGTTTTTATGTTTTTTGAGATTTTTCGGGTTTTTTTGGTTTTTTGGATTTCTTAGGTTTTGGGGTTTTTTAGGGGTTTCTGAGGTTCTTAATGTTTTTAGGGTTTTAAAGGTTTTTTGTTTCGGTTGGTTTAGTGGGTTTTAGGAAAAATTTGAAAGGTTTTATGGTTTTAGGGATTTTAGGTTTGTTTTGGGGTTTTGTGGATTTTAGGTTTTGATTTTTTTCAGAGGTTTAGGGATTTTTAGAGTTTTAATGGTTTTAGAGTAGTTAATATTTTTTAGGGTTTTTATGGTTTTTCATTTTTGTTTTTATTTTTTAACGTGTTTTTAGGGGTTTTTCAAAGTTTTAGTGTATTTTAATGTTTTTAGGGATTTTTAGGTTATTTTACTGGTTTTTAAGGTTTTTAGGATATTTAGGGTCTTTTAGTTTTTTATGGTTTTATGGTCATTTACGGGTTTTAGGGTCTTTTTATGTTTTTAGAAGGTTTTAGGGGGTTTGGGGGGTTTGAGGTTTTTATGGTCCTTTAGGTATTTTATAGTTTTGCAGGTTTTTAGTGTTTGTTTAGGGACCATTAGTGGGTTTTTTAGGGACCTTTAGGGTTTTATGGGTTTTAAATGTTTTTAGGGTTTTTTGGGTTTTAAATGTTTTTAAGGGTTTTTGGGTTTTTAAGGTTTCCTTATGTTTTTTTATTTTATTTATGGTTTTTTATTTTTTAGAGTTTAAGGTTTTTAGGGTTTTTTAGGGTTTTTTTGGTTTTAGGTTTTTTTTATGTTTTTAGGGGTTTTAGGGGTTTTATGGTTATTAGATCCATTTAGTGTTTTTAGGTTTCTTTAGTGTCTTTAATAAATTTTATGGGGGTTTAGGGGTTTTAATTATTTTAGGTATTTTAAGGTCTTTTGGGTTTTTAGTGTAATTTAGGACTTTATAGGTTTTTAGGGTCCTTTAGGATTTTTTAGGGTGCTTTGGGGTTTTAGGAGTTTTTTGGGTAATTTAGGGGGTTTTAGTTTTTTTAGGTTCCTTCCTAGGTTTTAGGGGTTTTAGTGTTCTTTAGGTGGGGTGTGTTAGGGTCATTTATGTTTTTTTGGGTCCTTAAGGGTTTTTAAGGGTTTTTAGAGTCTTTTAGAGGTTTTAGGGTATTTATTTTCTTTTTTGGTGTTTTTAATGTATTTTGGGGTTCTTTAAGGTTTTTGGGTTTTTGGGTTTATTTAGGGTTTTATGGTTTGTTAGGGGTTTTAAAAGGGATTTTACGGTCTTTTTGGTTTATAGGGTTTACAATGTTTTTATGGGGTTTTTAGGTTTTTTCTAATTTTTAAGAGTTTTTTGTATTTTTGGATTTCAATGGTTGTTTAGAGGATTTTTTTTACAGTTTTCTATGGTTTTAGGATTCTTTAACGTTTATTGGGATTTGAGGTTTTTTATATGTTTTGTAGGATTTCTTATGATTTTTAAAGGTATTTTTAAGGTTTTATGGGTTTTAGGTTTTTTAAAGGTTTTATAATTTTTAGTATTATTTATGGATTTTTCGGTTATTATGTTTTATATAGTTTTTAGGGTTTTTAGTGGTTTTGAAGATTTTTTTATTTTTTTAGGGTTTCTTTAGTGTTCTAATGAGTTTTTTGGTTTAAATTATTTTTTAGGGATTTTATTTTGTTTTAAGGGATTTAGGATTTTTTGGGTTTTAAGGGTTTTTTGGGTTTTAGGGGTTTTCAGTGTTTCTAATTTTTTTAAGGTTTTTTGTGTATTTATGGTGTTATGGTTTTTAGGGGGTTCTAGGATTTTATGAATATTTTTGGGTTTCTATGGGTTTTTACTGGTCTGGGTGTTTTTAGTGGTCTTATGAGTTTTTATTATTTTTTAGGGGTTCTAGTGTTTTTCTGGGTTTTTGGGCATGGAAGGTGTGAGGCCAGGCTATTCCTGGCCTCTCAAAATTTATTAGAAAAAAGACAATGTAGACAAGGGAGGGGTGGGATTAAATGACCCACACCAAAAAATGATTAACAACCCCCAAAAACCCCAAATAAAAAACCAAAAAAGAAGAAACAAGTTAGTCAACATCACTCCCAAAGTTTGAAACTGAAGCTGCTACATAAGGTTTACCCTATGCACCATATCCAAGAGCCGCATTATCAGGGTACAAGTCAGAATCTACCCCTATGTCCATCAATTTCCATCCTAACTCAAAATACTCATGAAGTTTGAGGAGAATTAGGAGCTCCTCCCTGCCTCTATATTTATATAGGGTGTGTTGATGCTCCCATTTGTTAAATTTGACTTTCAGTTTGATAGCCTTTGATGCCTCCTGGGTAGCCATGGTTCTGGGAAGATTGGGGTAATACCACTTCATCCATCTCTTCAAGGGGCTCGAGAAGGAACCATCATCCAGCTTTTTAGCCCTGTCTTTAATGATCATATACTTATTGCTATTCAAACTTCTACCAACCACATAGAAGGGGTAATCAGGGATGAAGAGGGGTTCCTGGTTAAGGGAACAATCAAGAAGGACCCCACACAGCAACACACAAGGGACCACCTAGTTAGGTACCTCGAGATATGGATAGGGAGCGGACACCACATCTGCCATCACCAGTTGCAGGCCCTTATCCTCTTTCAAAGTAGGACACCCCATGTCACAAACAGAGTTATCCACCTCAACTTAAAGTATAGTAGGAGAAAATTTGTCCTCCTACCCAGGCAGCTTGTTTCCCTAGCAAGAAGGCCCATTCTCAGAAAACCCATCACTATTGTGCACAAGCACCTGCATCGCCCTTTTCTCCTACTCACCAGCACCATCCACATGCCCAATGGTCTCACAGGCCATCTGGTTCACCCTCTCTCCACCACACATTGCCCATTCCTCATCCTGTATATCACCTCCCGGAACCATTGAAGCCTCACTGATTTGGCCTTCATCATCTCCTACACCATCATCATGAGAATTAAATAGGGGCAATTCTAGCACATCATGCCTATGGAAATCATCACCAAAAAGAGGTTCCAAAGGCACCAAGGGACCCTTTTCATCCATGATGGCACCATGCATAGCAGTAATCACGACCTTGGTATCAGCAACCTCCCCCTGTTCCTCTACCACCCCCTGCTCCCCCACATCCCCCTCTACATCATCCTTTCCCTTCAACTCCATATAACTAATACAATCAAACCTATTACACAAGGGGGAACCACCCAAGGCCAGCACCTCCCTATGTCCATATTTCCCCCTATAATAAATCACATCCTCTTGTCCCTCATTCACCCCTCCCAAGCAAGCAGCATCCCCTAGATTCCCCAAAATCTATACTACCCTCTCACCAACCTCTTCATGCCTGCTACCATTTCGAGGAGACTTCATATCCAGACCACCAAAGGGTGATGCTGCCCCCAACCCCTATGCAGCAACCTCCCCCTCTAAGGCCAGCAAGCCATACCCATGCCACATTGAAACACCATCTGAAGCTTGTACCTTCATTCCCTACCAACCCAAAGCATGTTCCTCCACTCTTCCAGCCTGCCCCTGCTCCTGCAAATCTTCACTGTGAAAACTAGGGGACCTCACACCTTCCTCTATCTCTATTACTCCCTTTTAACTCACACTCGTCATATCCCAATTCATCCTCTCATACACCTGAGAGACCTTCGTCCCAACGAATTTTTGTGAAATTTCCTTCATCACAGGAATCCCAGTCACAACATTACTTTGATAATCCACCATCATTGGCCATTCAACTCACCCAAAAACCCTATGATCCCCCTCCATAACTCCTACACTGATACCCCCTCATATACAATCAATGCTGGAATGACCTAGCCGCCTACATATAGAGTAGAATGCAACAAAAGACTCCACAACTACCAGCTGTTTATAATGAAACTCCTTGTCAATAGTAATCCGCACAATGTCAATAAGAGGTTTTGAGAGATCCAATTCAACATAGACTCTTGGTAAAACTGGGTGGAATATCTCTATAATCTGACTATCCAAACATAAATACTATCCCACAAGATTTTAGAGCATATAGATAATGTATAGATTCTGAAATGGATGAGGGAGTTATAAGAACATAACCCATGAAGAAATCAGCAGCGAGTCCTGGTTCATGTGCAATTCAAAGCTCCATCAGAAGACAAAGAATCTGATTCCATTGAGTCTTAGAGGGGCCACGGACCAAGATAAGATCAGATATTCCCCTGTTGAAAACCAAATCATATAGTGGTGGCCATCTAGTATCCATGTTGTCGCCCGATCTTGAAGATTCCAACATCTGAAAACAAATCTATCAAAAGACTCCACTGATGGCCGGTGCTTCACGAACCGGGAAACCAAGTTCAAGACTTGAAGCACAAAGGCCACATGGAACTCTAAGTCTAATAATGATAAATGAGGGTATCCTTTATATAAGTCAGGAAAAATTGGTAAAAGATCAATTCTAGGGAAGGGGGAATGAATTTAGGCATAGGAGGAGAGATGAAGGATAAGTCATGATCACCATCTAGCAAAAATCCCTCCCCCACATGGCGGAGGGGAGGATCACTGCTAGTTCCATTAAGGAGCCAGCGAGAGAGAAGGGGTCATCAGGAGCTAGCTAGAAAGGTTTTCTCAATGAGTTTTAGGGGATTGTAGGGTTTTTAGTGTTTTATGGGGTTTTTAGGGGTTTTTTAGGTTTTTTGGGATTGTTTATTTTTTTTAGATTTTTTGGGACTTTTATGGTATTTATTTGGTTTTAGGGGATTTTATGTTGTTTTTGTGTTTTTTGAGTCTTTTTGTGTGTTTTGGGGGGTTTTAGGGATTTTGGTGTTTTAGTGTGTTATAGGGGTTTTTAGGGTTTTAGGTGCTTTAATTGTTTTCTAGGGTTTTAAGGTGTTTTATGGGTTTTCAGGTTTTTAGGGTTTTTAATGTTTTTTTTATGTTTTTAGGGTTTTATGGTTTTTAGGGTTTTAAGGGGATTTAGGGGTTTTAGGGGTTTTAGTGTTTTTTGGGGGGGTTTTGAGGTTTTTAGTGTAAGATCCCGACAAATTAACAATGCATGTTTCTATTTTTTTAGTTTTCATTGAACTCCATTTTAATGGATCGTGGAATGATTCCTGTAATTAGGGATGGTCTTAACATCTTCATGGGGGTTGAGGAGTTGAAAATGACAGATATTAGAGATTATAGTGCATGCTGCATAATTAGATCAGGATTAGATCTATCCATGCGACCTGGGTTAGTGAGGAGCACTATTTTTAAATAGTGCAAAGGTGTCCTGGAAACTAGGCAATGTTGGACACAACCATTCACATAGCTTCTTCATGGTTTCAAAAACTGTTTGGGTTTCCTAGAAAACCATGAAACTCAATTTCATCATAGTTATAAGAGACCAAACAGTTGGAAAATGGTTTAGAAAACTATTTGGACAAAATGTGTACCTAATTAAAAGTTGCAATTTGATGATTTTTTCCTCTAGATCCTTATAAAAATTTACCAAATATTCTTCTTCATTTCTCTCCCAGTAGTCTATGGTGTGAACCAAAAGTTCCCTCCTCTTCCATGAGTGGTTCTCCTATGATTAAAAGTCATTTGAGGTGTCATTTCTTATGATTTGAGTCCTCGAGTAAGTCTATGGATACATTTACTTCTATTTTATGAAATAGATGATGCTCTATTTACCCTCTTAATTTATGTATCATAATCCCTATTTCCAATGAGCTATTTTCTTTGGGGTTATAATTTGTTTTTCTTGAATAAAGAGTTGATGTTGGATGAGTGGTTGCCTATGATCATAAGGAAGGTGGTTTGATTGCTATTTCCCACAGCCTCATTATTTTCATGTCTATTCCTTATGGGAAATGGTGTCAAACTACAATGAATTTTATTTATCATTTTTAAAAAATATATTTGATTTGTAATTTATGTTTTCTACCCTTAATTAATCCCATTGGGTTCATCAAATACTACGATACTGGGCCAATAACCACTGATAGTTTTTTTCAATCCATTGAAAATGGTAATAATGGGTTGTAAATGTTAAAATAAAATGTTTATAAAATTAAACCAGTGGTAATTGTTTTTTTTTTCATGTTATCATAGTATAAGGGGTTTTTTTCTTGATTTATAAAATGTAACATTGTATGAAATGATAAAGTTGATGAGTGGTAAATGTTTAACGGGGAATGTTCATCTTGTTAAATAGTTCTAAAGAGAATCAAATTTTTGTGTTACATGAATCAAATTTGAAATGCAGTTAATGGTGTTAGTTGTATAGAGTATAGTGAGTAAATGATTAAAAAATTTCAACCTTGTTTCTTTGTCATATTAAAAAGGTAAATTATGCTAGACCTTAGAAAACATTTTGTGATGAACTGGTTAAAGGTTATGGACATGGTGTTCCACACCTAAGGGAAGGGATATTTGTTATGGTGGTAAACATCATTGAGTAGGTTTTGGACATGGATTTACACACCTATGGTTTAGGACGTTGGTCAGTGTGGTCCATATAGTTGATTGGGATTGTCAGACATAGATTTATATATCCCTAGTTATATTTTTGGAATTATGATCCTTGATTTAAAATATATAAAGCCAATGTATATGTTTTTTGAGACCTACGTGGGATGAAGTAGGTTCAATTAGACAAATTTTCACCTATAACCCTAGGGCCTATGAGTTTAATTAAATACAATTTATTTATGAAACCCATTAAATAATTATTTTCATTATTACTAGTCATGCATAAATCTTTATTCACTATTTTCTTAAACTTGATATTTCTTTAGACACCATTGGTGATGTTCTTATGAGTTTTACTCACACCCTACTCAAGTTGTCATTCGTAACAATATAGGCTTCATAGTTTCAAGTCTAGAATAGAGAAAAGACCCTATATTAGATGACTGATTTAGGAATTGAGACAGAGTAGGGATGGGGGAATCAAACATTATTTTCAGACCTATTTTGGGGAATTGTCACTGTGTCCTTATTGTGGGTTTCTTTTTACACATGAAACTATTTTGACATGAAATTTGTATTATACTAGATTGTGGGAATTTACCCAGTTTTAAGATTCATTTATGTGATATGTGTTTACCTTCTAGTTATTATTTACTTTTTATTTTATTATTTATCATGATTTTCATTATTTCTTACTCACGTAATGAGGGTATAGTCACCCCACATTCCTCATTTGATCATCACACATAAACACCCACCTCTAGAATACAAGGAGGTGTTATTGTGTTCTTGTGGTGTACTAGCTTAACGCAAAAGTTTAGTGCCTCTCAGGCAAGGTTGTCACATTTTGGTTTTTAGTGGTTCAATGGTTTTTAGGGGGTTTTTGAATTTTAAAAGTTTAGGGGGGGGGGGGGTTAGGGTTTTTACGGTTCTTAAAAGTTTTATGGCTTCTAGTTTTTTAGGGTTTTTTAAATTTGTTTTAGTGTTTTAGTGTTTTTATGGATTTTAGGGTTTTTAGGATTTTAGGGGTTTTGGAGTTTTTAGGGGGTTCTAAGGTTTTGAAGGTGTTATAAGTTTTAATGGTTTTAGGGTTTTTTAGTGTTTTTAATTGGGTTTTAGGTAATTTTATGTACTTTTTAGAGTTTATAGGGACTTTTAGGGATTTTTATTGTTCTAGGGACTTTTTTGGGGTTTAAGGGTATTTAGGGTCATTTAGGATTTTTATGGATTTTAGGTTCTTTTAAGATTTTTAGAGTTTGAGGTTAATTATGGTATTTTAGGGGGTTTTAGCATTTTTAGGGTTCTTATGGTTTTTATGGTTTTCGGGTTTTTAGGGTTTTAGGGTTTTTTACTATTTTGGGTTTTTATATATTTTAGGGGTTTGAAGGCTATATTTTGGTTTTGAGGGTTTTTACAATTCTTAGGGTTATTATGGTTTTTAAAATTTTAGGGATTTTTAGTGATTTTTTCCATATTTTAGCATTATTATTTTTCTATTGGTTTTAGGTATTTTAAGGGTTTTATGGGGTTTTATACATTTTATAGTGTTTTTAGGATTTTTAGAGTTTTTATGTGAATTTTGATTTTTTAGGGTTTTGGTGTTTTTGGTGGTTTTAGCGTCTTTTAGGGGGTTTACAGTTTTGATAGTTTTGTAGGTGTTTTAATGGGTTTTTTTTTGATTTTATGGTATTATAGGTTTTTTAGGTTTTTAGGGTTTTTAAGAGTCCTTTTAGGGTTATTAGTGTTTCAGGTATTTTTGGGGTTTTTTTTGTTTTTGTTTTTGTTTTTTTGGAATTTTTAGGGGATAATAAATATTTTTTTGGTTTTTAGTGGTTTTTGGGATTATTTTGTGGGTTTTTCTGGTTTAGGTTTCTTTTAGGGTCGTTTTAGTGTTTTTAGGGTTTAGTGTTTTTTATAGTTTTGTAGGAATTTTAGGGGGTTTTATGGATTTTAAGGGTTTTGTTAGGTTTTTTATGAGTTTATAGGATGTTTAGGTTTTTTGGGGTTTCATGGGTTTTTTGGGTTTTTAGAGGTTTTAGGGGATACTTAAGGGGTTTTAAAGGTGTTTATGGATTTAAAGGTTTTTTTAGGGGTATTAATAGTTATGTAGGGGTTTTTAGGGTTTTAGGGTATTTTTGGAATTTTAATTTTTTTACACTTGTAGGAATTTTTAGGGTTTTTATGGTATTTGAGGGTCTTTTTAGGGATTTCAGGATCTTTTAGTGGTTTCAGGGATTTTGGTATCTTTTATGGTTTTTAGGGTTTTGATTCTCTTTGTGGTTTTTATGGGTTTCTAGGTTTTTTAAGTTTTTAGGTCTTTTAGATTCTTTTAAGTTGTTTTTAGGGTTTTAATGGGTTTTAGGTTTTTGCGGGTTTGAAGTGTTTTTAAGGATTTTAGGGTTTTAGGTGTTTGTATGATTTTTAGTATTTTTTATGTTTTTTTGGATTTTTTTGGGATTTTTCAATTTATAATATTTTTAGGGGTTTTGGGGTTTTATGGGTATTGTGGGATTTAATTTGTTTTAAAGGGTTTTTTAATGTTTTAGTTTTTTGGGGGTTTTAATGGGTTTTGTTGGTTTTTAGGGGTTCTTTATGTTTCTAGGGTTGTTAGGGTTTTTTATCGGTCTTTTGTTTTTACTGGTTTTCAAATTTTTAGTTTTTTTATTGGATTTTATGGATTTAGGGGGTTTTTTGGGTATTTTTGTATTGTTATTAGATTTTTGGGGGTTTATAGTTTTTAGTGTTTTTAGGGTGTTTTATGGTATTTTAATATTTTTGTGTCATTTAGAATATTCTATGGTTTTTAGAGGTTTTATGATTTTTTATGGTTTTTAGGGGATCTTGGTGTTTTTATAGTGTTTAAGGGTTTATAGATTTTAGTGTTTTAGTGTTTCTATTGTTTTTTGGGTTTATTTTATGGTTTTTAGGGGTATTCATGTTTTTTAGGGATTTTAGTAATTTTTAGGTATTAAAGGTATTTTAAGGGGTTTTTAGGTTCCTCTTGGGTTTTTGGGTCTTTTTAGGGGTGTTGGGTATTTTTATGTTTTTTTTAGTTTTTTACTGTATTAAGGGGGATTTAGAGTTTTTAGGGTCTTAGGGGTTTTAACGATTCATTGGGGGTTTAAATGTTTTAAATGGTTCTAGTGATTTTTGGGGTCATATGTTTTTAAGGGTTTTTATGTTTTTATGTTTTTTTACATTGTTTAGGGGTTTAAGGGTTTTTATTATCCTTTTAGCGGTGTTTTTTATTTTTCTATTTTTATGGTTTTTTTAGATTTTATGGATTTTATGGTTTTTTAATGTTTTTATTATTTTTTAGAGTTTCTAATTTTTTAGGGTGGTTTATTAACTTTAGGGGGTTTTGGGTTGTAGGGTCTTTAAGGGGTTTTGGTTTTTAGGATTTTAAAACTTTTAGGGGGTTTTAGTGTTTTAGGGGATTTTAGTTTTTTTAGTGTTTTTATGATTTATAGGTTTTTTAGTGGTGGTTATTGTATTTTAGTGTTTTAGGAGTTTTAGTTATTTTTGGGGTTTCAGGTATTTTTGGGGTTTTTAAGGTTATTTTAGTGTTTTTTGGGGTTTTGTATGTTTAGGAATTTTTAGGACGTTTAGGGTTTTAATGGTGTTTTAGGGTTTTTTCACAATTATTTAAGATTTTTATGATTCTTAGGATTTAACTAATGTTTTCATAGGGTTTGTAGAGTTTGATAAAATTTTCTTAAGGTTTTAGGGGTTTTTAGGATTTTTAGGGTTTTTGGGTTTTTTTGCGGTTTTCGTATTTTTTAATGATTTTATAGGGGCATATATATATTTTATGGTTTTTAGGGTTTTTATGTATTTTTAGATTTGTCATGGGGTTTTAAGGTTTTAATTTTTATTTTGTTTTTTTACGGTTTTTTATTATTATAGGGTTTTAGGGGTTTTTATTGTTTTTAGGTTTTTCATGGGTTTTCATATTTTTTAGGGTTATAAGGATTTTTAGGGTTGTTTTAGGTTTCCTTTTATTTTTAATGAATTTTAGGGTTTTATTTGAGTTTTAGTATTTTTAGGTGTTTTAGGGTGTTTTAATATTTTTACATCGTTTAGGGGTTCTAGGGGTTCTCATGTTTTTAGTATTTTCATGATTTCTTGGGTGTTTAAGTGTAATAAAGGACATTTTAGGGCTTTTTTTTGGTTTTTATGGTATTTTAGGGTTTTTTGAGATATTAGTTTTATTTAGGGTCTTTAGGATATTTAGGGTCATTTCGGGGGTTTATCGGGATTTTAGGGATTTTAGGGTTTTTTAGGGTTTTTTTTCAGGTAATTAGGTTCTTTTAGTGGTGTTTTAGGTTTTTTAAGGTTTTTAAGGTTTTAGTGTTTTTTGGGGGGTTTTTAGTATTTTTTGGTTTTTATAGGGTTTTTAATGTTTTTTCCGTTTTTTTCTGTTTTATCGATTTCTAAGGGATTTTGTGGTTTTCATGGTTTTTATGGGGTTTTATGGGTTATAGATATTTTACACTATTCTATGTTTTTTTTGGATTTTTTGGGTTTTAGGGTTTTTAGAGTTTTCTAGGGGTTTTGGGTGTTTTTATGTTTTTTTGGGTTTTTTGGGTTTTTTGGTCTTTTTGTGGATTTTTGGGTTTTTTTAGGTTTTATTGGTTTTTATAGGGTTTTAGATTTTTTATGATTTTTGTGGGATTCGTAGGGGTTTTCAGAGATATTTGATTTTTTGGGTTTTTTGTGTTTTTTAGAGTTTATAGAGTCCATAAGGATTTCTGAATTTTTGGGGATTTTAAAAGATTTTTAGGGTTTAAACATTTTATTTTTTTAGTGTTTTTTAGGATTTTTAATGTTTTTTGTGTTTTTAGGGTTGTTTTAGGTTTTTTAGTTTTTTAGGGTTTTAGGGATTTTTTCATGTTTTTTAGGTTTAAAGTGTGTTTTACAGTTTTTTGGGCATTTTAGATTTTTTTAAGGGTTTGGGGTTATTTTTGGTTTTTAGTGCCTTAGGTATTTTTATGATTTTCCATGTTTTAAATTGTTTTTAAGCTTTTATGGTTTTTATGATTTCTAGTAGTTTTTAGGGGTTTTCTGGGTTTTATGGTCTTCTGAGTTTTAGTGGTTTTTATGGTTTTTTATATTTTTAGTGTTTTTAGTTCCATTCAATGGTTTTAGTATTTTTATGGTAATTAAAGGGTTTTAGGGGTTTTCTAGAGTTTTGGGGGTTTTAGTTTTTTTAGTGTCCTTTATGTTTTCTGAGGATTTTAATGTTTTTTGGGCTCTTTTAGTCATTTAAGATATTTTATGGTTTTTAGGTGGTACTGGGGTTTTTAGATTTTTTTTTCAAGGGTTTTAGAGTTTTTAGGGGTTTTAGATATTTTGGGACTTTTAGGTGTTTTTAGGATTTTTAGGGTCTTTGGGGGTTTTAGGGGCCTATAGAGTTTTAGGGGTTTTAGGGTCCTTAAGGGGTTTTTTAGGTTTCTAGGTTCTGTTTGGGGTTTTAGGGTTTTTAGGGTCGTTATGAGATTTTAGGGTTTTAGGGTACTTGGGAGGTTTTTTGGGTTTCTTCAGGGTCTTTTATGGTCCTCGTGGGGTTTTGATGTTTTTAGTGTCTTGTAGGGTTGTTAAGGTTTTTTGGCTAATTTAGGGGGTTTATGCTATTTTATGGGCATTGTAAGGGTTTTAGGTTCATTAAGGTTTTTTGGGGTTACTCTGGTCTTTTAAAGGTTTTAAGGGTTTTAGGGTCATTTCAAATTTTTTGTGGTTTTAGGGTCCTTTTTAGTGTTTTCGGGTTTTTAATGATTTTAGGATTTTCATTGATTTTTTGGGGTCTTATAAGATGTTATGGTTTATAGGGTTTTTTAGGATTTTTAGGGGTTTTAGGGTTTTTTTATGTTTTTTTATTGTTTTCAGGGTTTTAATGTTTTTTAGATTTTTTTAAGGGTTTTAAGGATTTTCATGTATTCTAGGTATTTTATTGTTTTTTAGGGTTATAATGTTTTTTATGGTTTTCTAGGGTTTTCAAATATCTTTATTTTTTTATTTTTTTAAGGTCATTTATGGGTTCTGTATGTTTTTATGGTTTTATGGATGTTTAGGGATTTAGGGATTTAGGGATTTTTAGGAGTTTTAGCAGTTTTTAGGGGTTTTAGAGCTTTTGAATGTTTTTCGGGTTTTTTTAGTTTTTAGGGGATTTAGGGCGTTTATGAGTTTTTTGGAATATTTGGAGGTCTATGGTTTTTTTTGGTTTTATGAGTGGTTTCAGGGTTTTTTTGGGTTTTGGTTTTTTAATATTTTTTAGTATTTTTCTGGTTTTTAGAGGTTTTTTGGTTTTTTGGGTTTCTTAGGGTTTTTAGGGTTTTTATGTGTTTTTAGGTTTTTATGATCTTTATGGGTTTTTAGGGTTTTAGGTTTTTTAGGGTCCTTTATATTTTTATAGGGATTTTAGGGGTTTTATCATCTTTTAGTGTTTTTGGGTTTTGGGGGTTTTATGTGTTTTATGGTTTCTATGGTTTTTATGGGTTTTAATATGTTTTTGGGTATTTAGTAATTTTTTATTTTTAGGGTTTTTTGAGTTTTTATGGTTTTTTTCATTTTTAGAGGTTTTATGGTTTTATGAATTTTTATTGTTTTTTTTTCAGTTTTGAACAATTTTTATGGTTTTAGGGGTTTTTTTAATATTTTTAGTAATTTTATTGGTTTTACTGGTTTTAAGGTTTATTAGGATTTTTCATGTTTTTATGGGTTTTCAAGGTTATTTTTTGAGTTTTTAAGGTTTTTAGTGTTTTAAAGGAATTTTAGGGATTTTAGATTTTTTTCACTTTTAATTTTTTTGATTTCAAGGGTTTTAGGGTTTTTTGGGGTTTAAATTTTTTTAGGGATTTTGGAGTTTTTTTAGGTTTTTTTGGATTATTTTTGATTTTTTGGGTTTTAAGTGATTTTTAGGGGTTTTCAGGATTTTTATGGGATTTTGGGGTTTTATGTTATTTAGGGGTTTTTAGGGTCTTTATGGGTTTTTAGGGTGCTTTATATATTTTTTAGAGGTTTTAGGGTATTTCAAGGTTTTCAGGGTCTTTTAGGTTTTTTAGGTTCTTTAAAGTTTTTTGGGTTCTTAGGTAATTTTGGTGTTTTTAAGGGGATTAATGTCTTTCATGTTTTTTTAGGATTTTAGGTATTTTTTGGTTTTTTTGGTTTTTAGTGTATTTTTATTAATTTTTTTGTGTTTTAGGGGTTTTCAGACACTTTTGGGGTTTTGGGAGGTTTCAGGGTTTTAGGTTTTTTAGGGGTTTCTAGGATCTTATAGATTTTTGGGGTGTTTATAGAAATTTTATGGTTTTTATGGTATTTTGGGGTTTTAGTGTTTTTCATGGTTTTTAAAGCTAGTTAGGTTTTTCAGGTTCTTAGGTTATTTTTATGGTTTTTATGGTTTTTAGGGATGTTAGGGGTTTTGGGATTTTATGGTGTTTAGGGTATTTTGTGATTTTTAGGGAACTTTAGTGGTTTTAGGGATTTTAAGGACTTTAAGAGGGTTTTATTTGGTCTCTTTGGGTTTTTAGGATTTTTAGTTTTTTGGGTTTTTATGGTTTTTATTATATTTTTACTTTTATGGATTAAGTGTATTGTTATATTTTTAGTGTATTTTAGCGTTTTTAGGGTTTTGTAGTGTTTTATAGGGTTTATTTTGATCTTTTAGGGGTTTTTAGTGTTTTTAGGGTTTTTTTGGTTTAAAGGGGTTTACAGGATTCTTTTATGGTTTTCTTGGGGGGTGTTAGTGTTCTTATAGGATTTTAGTTTTTTTAGGTTTTAGGGGTTTTACGTTTATTTAGGTATTTTTTAGGGTTTTGTACAGTTTTGTATTGTTTTTAGGGTTTTTAGGTTTTGTTAGGTTTTAAAGGGGTTTAAGATGACTTTTAGGGGTTTTAGGGGTATTTATGGATTGTTAGGGTTTTATATGTTTTTACATTTTTTATTATCTATAGTGAGTTTTACATTTTGGGGGTTTTAAAATTTTTTATGGTTTTTATGGTTTTTAGGGTTTTTAGGGTCTTTCGGGGGTTTTGGTTCCTTTTAGGGATTTTTAGGGTTTCTGGTCTTTTAGGTTTTTAGGGGTTTTTATGTTATAATAGGTGTTTTAGCATTATATTAGGGGTTTTATGTTCTTTTTAGGGTGTTTAGGGTTTTAGGGTCTTTGTAATATTTTTAGGGGTTTTGGGTCTTTTTAGAATTTTTAATTGTCATTTGCTGTCATTTCTAGACTTTTAATGGGTTTGTAATATTTTTATAGTTATAAATATTTCAAGGAATTTTTAGGTGATTTTATGTATTTTTAGGGTCCTTAGAGTTTATAGGGATTTTTAGGGGGTTTTGGTGTTTTGGGGGTTTTAAGGATTTTTAGGATTTCAATAGGTTTTTAGGGTTTTTAGGGGATTAGAGTATTCAGTATTTTTTGTGGTTTTAGAGTTTGTTAGGGGTTTTCGGTTTTTTATGGTTTCTAGGGTTTTAAGGGTTTTATGATTTTTGGGGTTTTAGGGGTTTTAGGGTTTTTTAGGTTTTTTTGGTTTTTAGGGGTTTTGGGGGTTTAAAGGTTATTAATGGTATTCTTAGGGGGTTTGGGTTATTTAGGGTTTTTATGGGTTTATAGTTTTTTGGGTTTTTAGAGTTTTATTAGGGTATTTTTGGGTGATTTCTGGTATTTTAGGGTCTTTTATGTTTTTTAGTGTGCTTTAGTGTCTTTTAGGATTTTTGGGGTACTTTGGGGGTTTAATAGTTTTCTAGGGGTTTATGGGGTTTTAAGGTTTTTTTAGGATTTAATAGTTTTTTGGGGTTTCTAGGGTTTAAACGGGTTTTTAGGGTTTGTTAGAGTTTTTTTTTTGATTTTTAGTGTTTTTATGTTTTTTTGGATTTTTATTGTTTTGAGATATTTTAAAGGTTTTTATTACTATTTAGGTTTTTATAGGTTATTTTATTACATTTTAGTATATTTTTATGGTTTTTAGGGGTTTTAATGGTTTTTTTGGATTTTTGGGGTTTTAAGATCATTTAGGGTTTTTAGGGGTTTCAGAATTATTTAGTGTTTTGGGGGATTTTATGGGTTTTTTTGAATTTATTGAATTTTTAGGGTCCTTTAGTGTTTATTGTGTTTTTTGTAACTTTTTGTATTTTTTTTTGTTTTTAAGGATTTTTAGGTTTTTAGGGATGTTAGAGGTTTTAGGTTTTTATTTAGAATTTTAATGTATTTATGTGTTTTATGGGGTTTTAAAATTTTGTATATTTTTATCATTTTAAGGGGGTTTATTCGTTTTCTTGGGTCTTTTATGTTTTTAGGGTCTTTTGGGGGTTTTAGGGGTTTCAAGTATTTTAGGGGTTTTTAGGGGGTGTAGGGTTTAAGTTAATGGGTGTAGGGTTTAGGGTGTATGATGAAAGGTTTAGGGTTTATGGTATTGGGGATTGGGATTAGAGTATTTGGTATAGAGTTTTGGGTGCAGGGTTTATTTTTTATGGTGTGTTTTATAGGGTTTTGGGTTTTGGGTTTTGGGGTTTGGTTGCAGGGTATTTGGTTTAGGGTTTTTACGGTTTTTTGGTTTTCATATTAGTTGGGGTTTTATGGTTTTTTAGGATTTTTAGGATTTTCGGGTTTTTAGAGTTTTTTAGGGGTCTTAGGGTTTTTAGTATTGTATGTTTTTAGGGTTATTAGGGGTTTTAGGGTTTTTAGGGTATATTGGGGTTTTTAGGGTTGGGGGGTTATGGGGTTTATGGGTTAATGTGGTTTTTTGGATTTTCAGGGGTTTTTATTTTAGTGTCATTAGGTGTGTTAATTGGTTTTTATGGTTTTTATGATTTTTAGTATTTTTAGGGGGTTGTAGGGGTTTTAGGGGTTTTAGGGTTTTTAGTGTTTTTAGGGTTTTATGGTTTTTATGGTTTTTATGGTTTTTAGGGGTTTTAGTGGTTTTAAGATTTTTAGGGTTTGTTGAGTTCATTAGGTTTTAGGGGGTATTAGGTTTTTTGGGGATTTTAATGATTTTAGGTTTTTTAAAGGGCAAGGAAGATGTGAGGCTTAGGCTATTCTTGGCCCCCCAAAGTTTATTAGAAAAAGACACAACAGACAAAGAAGGGGCGGGGTCAATCAACCCACACCCAAAAACCTTGGACACCCCCACAAGAGCAAAAGACACCAAAAAACCCAAAAGACACACAGAACCATAAAAAATAGAAAGATAGAAGCATCTCCAGCATCTCCCAGCCAAGCAGCAACCAACAGAAATGAAAAACATCACCTTCAGCGTCTCCCATCCAAGCAGCAACCAACATCCCCCTTCACTATATCCAACCTCCATCACCTCATCACCAGTCATAACAACTGCCAGCAACACAGAGTCGCCAGCCCCAAAAACATAGACATCTGCTTCACCATTATCTATCCAAGCATCATCAAAAATCCGACACCTCAGTTTCCAACAGCCATCACCCTCGTCAACCATACACATCCAAATAGCATCCATCTGCCAGCATCTCAGATACTAGCATCAGGGACCTTTTATCCTAATAACTTCCAGCATGCCACGCCTAGAGATATAATCAACAGCACAAGACCACCAGCACCCAAGCCCAGAACTTACAGCTTCATCACATCACAGCCCAACATGAAATAGAATCCAGCACCATAGATCCCAACAACCATCAAATCCTTTCACATCTCGTAAGCAAGTAGCAGCACACAACCAATCAATCGCATCGATACACCAGCACCTACTCCTAGGGCCAAACCAAAACACCCAGAACTCCTTGTTCAAACTTGTAACCATATACCCAACAGAATCTCACAACCAAACCCGCCATGACTCATGAAATCACATTCCATTGAAGCATCCACACATCCCAAATTGGCCACCCTTTCATCAACAATATAGTGCAAAAATGAATCAGAGGAACTAAAAGTATGGACCTGCATTTTATGCGAAAACTATTACCAAGACAACTTGAAAACCCACACTAGAGAACAAGTTAACTGACCACCAAACCAGTGAAGCTCCATCCACCTCTTTTGAAACCTTCGCTGGAGCCAGAAACTCCCTCCACCAAGACCCACGAATAGAACCTCCAAAGGACTGCAACATCATAAGCTATGAGACCTAGATCTTCCCCAAACAGCTGATAAGAAATTCCTCACTCTGGAAGAAATGAAATCAACCATAGCCTCCATGAAACAGAAGCGCCACATAGAGGAAAGACCAAATCTGACCCACCCCATCAAAGTCCTACAAATCTGCATGCCAGTAAGACTAGATCCTACCAAAACCTCCATGGATATGACTTTCCACACAAAGGAGATACCATATCCGACCTATCCCACCAAAGCTCGGTTTTTAGTGTTTTCAGGGTGTTTAGGTTTTCTTAGTGTTTTATAGGATTCTGGGTATTTTATAGTTTTTAAGGCCTTTTAGGTTTCTAGGGTATTTTAATCATTTTTAGTGTCCTGTAGGTTTTTTATGATTTTTTGGCTTTTAAGGTTGGTTATTATTTTTGAGGTTACATAAGGGTTTTTGGATTCTTTTATGGGTATTAGAGTCTTTAAAAAAAATTAGGTGTTTTTACTATATTTTAGTATTTTTATAGTTTTTATGAAATTTTATTTATCTTTTGGGGTTTTAGGGTTTTAAATATTATTTTAGGGGTTTTTGTGGTTTTTAGGTATTTTGAGGGTTGTTTGGGTTTCCTTAGAGTTTTAGGATCTTTTATGGGTATTTTAGAGTTTATAGGCTTCTTAGGGTTTTAATGGGTTTTGACATCTTTGGGGTTTTACTATTTTTTATGTGTTTTAGGGTTTTTATGGATTTATTAGGTTTTGAAGAGATTTTTTATTATTATTATGGTTTTTATTGGTTTTATTTTTTTAGGGTCTTGAAAACTCTGCAAAACGAAGGAAAATACTCTGAAACTTTTTTATGAAAGAATGAGACACAGGCTCAATTGAAAAGTGAAAAGAATATTGATGAAATAAAATTTAGCAAAGGACCAAAGAAGGTCTGTGTACTGATTTTCAAAAATGGTATGTGAATAGTATATCCTACAAACCGAACAGTACGCGGACAACCTGATAAACACTGGGTGGTGAAACAAGAAGGCCATGAAATAAATGATGAACAATGTTGATCCCCCATGAACCACGTCATTGGTGGAATGGAGGTGGATAAATTACACCTGTGAATCATGGCCCTGTGAACCACATCATTGGAAAAAATGTGACGGAGAGGTACGCCCCTGCACACTGTCCCCGTAAACTCAGTTTGCAGAAAGGACAAGGCTAGAGAGGTGTTGCGCTCCATGTTGTTCATGGGATTGAGGTGTTTATTTCTACCACTGTGAATCACAGCCCTGCAATAGTCATCCTCACAAACCCCAGTTGACTGAGTATTCTGGGGGCAAGATGATTTCCCCACAGGGTTCTTCAAAAGGTGTCGTCTGACCCATCGGTATAGCCTCCTCATCAGTCTATAAAAAGTCTCTGAGGGGAGATGACAAATAGAAGGGGAGATCATATTTGAGGAGATCTTAGAGTTTATAGATTGAAGACTTAGAAGGCAAATAGACGATGTAGTACAAAACTACGAAAGGTATAAACCAGCTGCAAACCCTAAAAATAAGTAAGGACCATAATATTGGAAAAAACACAAACCTAATTGGTGAACCGTGAACCATACTCCCTTTGCAAATAAACTTCACGAAAACTACAGGACCAATTCCCCTTCTTCAATATGGCGTTCCGCATAGCACATCTCTATGTAGACTAAACCCTACCCTGCATTGTGTTCCACCACAATAATTGAATCCAGTTCCACATACCACCACCTTATGCAGATGGAACCTGAGACTACATACCACTATGGTACACAGACGACATCTAGGTCTACATACCACATCAGTACATGGAAAATATCTAGGTCTGCGTACCACCTCAGTATGTGGACCACCCCTCCACCCACATAGCAGTATTCCATATGGAGGGTACAACACCCCACATAAAAAATGATATGCTGGGTAGGGTACCATTGGGCTTTCCACCTTCTATTTCCATCTCATCCTCTGAATCTCTACCAATAACTAGTCCATCAGCATCAGGATGAAGCCTCTTCCAATGACACCAGACTCATATGATAAAAATATCATGTGCATCAGCGCATCTATTTTTCCTCCAAGAGTGATGTGGGTGCACATATGGGAAAAAATGAAAATAATGGTCTAACTAGTGACAATCATTTGTCTGTTACTATAGAAAATTTAACGTTTCCATATTTGTTTCAACATGATTCATGTCTTCATCCTTTAAAAGAGGATTGGATTGACCTCCAAGTAACTGGTTAGTTTACCCCTTATATATTATGAAGGAGGTTCCCTATTCAAATAGTCCCAGTGGGATATTGCATGGGGTTAAGTACATAGGAGACCAATCTTCTTTTTATATAACTCTCTCGGATGGTCTCCAATGGTTTTATTCATTGAGAAAAAACACTTAATGGACCTAATATCTTTGTTTCATAGAGATTATTTCAAAATGAATATGTTCATTGGATTATTATTTGGCCAATGACACTTAAGGACTCCATTGGTCAAGAGGATGGGAATTTGGGCTTACTGCACCCCTTGGGTGGGTGGGGGGAATTATTTCATATTTAGGGACTCTCTTAGAGGTTTATGTCATGTTCATATGTCCGTGAATCCTTAGTTCATTCCCAAAGAATGTTCCCATGGGCTACCCATGGTTTGCAAGAGCGTCATAGGCATACATGGATTTGATGCAATGGAGGCAATGCTGAAATAATCCATACAGTAAAGCACAATCGAGTTTATCATCATCCAGGGGGACAGAAGGTGACTTGATTTTGGGATTAGACCCATTAGATGATACTCCTATGTATCTTATAAGAGGAATCAGAGCCCACATAATTTTGGAAACATGGGTCTTACGTATGGGGGATGTCCATTTGAGGGGACATGGTTGGGTGGACCCTTTTGGAAGGGAACCCATTTTGAGGTTGGGCCTTCAAGCAGTCATCCTACATATCCTAGTTTGACTAGGAATCATAGTTATCATAGATTATACATGGTTTGGTTCTATAAAAGTTGGGATCATCACAAGTCTCTAAGCCCACAAGATCCATACTTGGTGTGTGAAACAAGAGGTTATGAGAGATCTGACCAACCACATACCTCCTCTTCTACTGATGAGAGAGGGGGGCCTATAACGAAATAAGCTGAGGTGACCGAGGAAGAGGGAACAAAGCAATTAAACCTTCAATGTGGGATGACATTAGAGGTCATGCGGCTCAGACCTCGGGATATTATGGACTTACCTTAGTGGGAGTGCCCTAGTAAAATGTTCTGGGAAATGGGAAGAATCTCGCCTCCATCAAAAGGGGGAGCAAACATGATTCCTTTGACTAATCACCATTCCTTACTAAATGGAAAAGAAAGTGATCACCCTTAATCCCTTGAATAGGGACTAGTTAATGGAGGTCCTATGGAGGACTGGATAGTAATAGAGGGGTGAGATTGGAACCAGAGGGAAGAACACCAGAAGATTCCCCATTCCACACACTTTTTTCTTATGTGAGATGGGGGGAGCTCTGCATACTATAGCGGTATGAGAGTAGAGGATTTATTTTCTTGACGAAGTAGTATGTTGGATTCGGCATGGAATATCATGCACCACAGTGGAAACAGTCCTGAATATAGTCTACTGTGCCACTTTGGGTTCCCTCCATGAACTGATGTAGTATACAGTGGCAAGTTAAATCTGAATAGTGATACACTATGCAGAATGCCATATTGAAGGAGGGAACTGGGAACTATAGTTCATGGGGAGTTTATCCATGATGAATATGTGGTTTTTTATTTTTACAATGAGGTTCATATATCTCCCATTATTATTAAATTCCTTTGTTTTATGATTTGTAATCAGTTATACCTATGAAAATGTGGTTTGAATTTTGGACTTCACCGATGATTCGAGACTGAAGTCAGAATCCTCTCTGAATTCTTTCTTCCAACCTACGGGGTCTCCTCCGTGAATTCTTCATTCTTTTTTCTCAATTACTTATATGTTCCTTTTATAAAGATTTGGGGGAATTGTATCTATGGGCATGTGGAACCATTTTAAAAATCCCATGAAGAGATATCTTGACCCATAGAAGACTTAGTCAACTAGGGTTTGCGGAGGCTGTGGTTCACGAGTCATGGTTCTCGGAACCTTTCTAATTTTCTTCGTCCACAAATTACTAAGTTTGAAAGATGGTATTCAGATGTCCTTAGAATGGTTGATTTATCCAGTGATGTGGTTCATGGGCCCCTGGGTTCACTAGCCATCGCTCCACAGTCCAGTGCCTCATCACTCATTCTACATAATTGTGGTTCTTAGTTAATGCGGTCTGCGAACACTCCCTGGTGATGGTACACATGTCACTTAAAATTATTTGAGAAATTTAATTCATTCAAGTTTCTTCCAAAGTTTTCAACACAATTTGAGTCCATTTGCTTTACTAGATTTGTATGAATTCTTGATTCCTTATGCAAAGTGACTATGGGATTATTTTCTTCTCTTGGATATGTTTTTAGGACCCTAAAATGTCCTTCTGAGTTTACATACCCATGGTATGTGGAGTCACATGGGTAATCCTATTAAGGGTGTGAACCCTTGGAATATCTTTAAGTCTACATTATCATGGTTACCTAGGGCCCAACCTTGGAATACTCATGTGAAACTCTACATTCTTGGGATCAAGGGTATTCACTGGCTTCTCCATTCAATGATGGAAACTGGTAAGTCAAAGGAATCATGCCTTAATTTTCTTTTAACAAGGAGTGATGATTCTCCCCTTTCCCAGAACCAGCATTATGGCACCCCCTTAAGGTAATCCCATTGACTATATACTAGAGGCTACACTCCTTATCCTCTCAGGCTCGACCCAGGAAATGTTCGGATAGATTCCCGAACACGACTATCCTTGATATCAACATAGGTGAGAGTTAGCACATTTAAATTCCCCCTATCTTTTAGAGTTATTTCCCCAACCACCCATTCTAATGTCCCCCTTTTATGTTAGAGGATAAGGGAAAGTGTGTGGTTTTTTATGTCTGTGATTTTCTCTTTTTTCTCACACTGAGAATGAATCATGTGGAATTAGAAGTTAACAATAATCTCAACATCCACACCATACCCTAATGAACTATGAGAACTCTGATTCCTTCTCCAACCAGGATATGTAGAAAACCTTTCTTAGGCCCTAATCTCAAAATGGGTCTTATTCAAAGGTTAATCCCCAATCATCCCTCCACCCCCAAAACAAAATAGGTCCTCCTTTATGGTATTATCCCCAACTTAAACCGAACTATGAGGTCTTTGATTCAAAAATAACTAGGATACATAAGAATCCTACCTAAGGTCAAAACCCAACACCCAAAAAACCCTAGTGTTCACTGGGCTACTTTAATGTAAGTCCCACATGAAATCTTGACTAGGAATATTACTCCTAGATGTCTTTAATGTATGATGTTAAATAGCATGGATGGTTCCTTGTCGCACAATCTTAAAAGGTGATGTGTCTAGTTAACTAGAACCAAACTACGTGGGTTCTGACTCCTCTCATGATGATACATAAGAAGCCCATATTACAGGTTTGTTCTTGAAAAAGAAATAACTTACATCCTCCTTGGATGATGAGAAACTCCAGAGAGCCTCGTCATAGGGCTTAATCTAGCATTGTGTCAGCAATTCCCAACCCATGCATATCCATGATTGATTTTTCAACCTAGGGGTAACTTGTAGACCCATTCTTGGGAAAGAACCAAGGATTCATGAACATATTAACATTGCTTAAATATATAAGAGAGACTTGGGGTAGGAAATATTTTCCCCAAAAAGGGTGTGATGATCCTGACCTCCCATGTTCTTGACCAATGGAGTCCTTAAGTGTCGTTGGCCAAATCATCATCCAATGGGCACCTTCCATTAGAAAGTAGATCCATGAATCATGGATACAAGGGTTGTTGGGTGTTTCTTTCTCCATGAATAAACCTGTTGGAGACCATCTAAGGACATCATACCCAACATGGAATCCTTCATAATAATGAACAAATGGTTACTATCTATCATTCCATTTTCCCCCCATGGTATGATGCGAATCAGGTCAAAAAAATTTTGAACCCAACGTGAATCCCTAAACAAGGTGGAAATATTATCCTACCATTAGCCCCTTTAGTCCAAAAAAAGAAGAGGACCATGATATATCATCAATTATGAATGTGATCATGAGATGAAACTTTGATGAAATATTTCTCTTTATATGTCAAATATATATATTACATTAATTTAGCATAGCTCCCAACTATCCAAATGGAATCCTGGCAATTTTTTCGGACATGAGTGTTAGTGACCACATAGGCATCTAGATCCCCAAAAAGGAAAAGGACTCCCTATCCTACCCAGAATCTTAATCTTTGGGTTTCAAACACTCTGATAAAAGAGTACCACCAAAATGGTACTCTACCTATGGTGGAGGATATAGGGTAGACCCTCCAATTGGTGAAAGCTCGACATTCACCTCTTCAGCTGCAACCAGTAATCCAGAACAAGACGACTCCACTGGCTATCTCAAATTGTTTTGGGATCCTCTCCTCGAAACATGAAAATGAATAACTCCCTTATCTTAGGGAGGTATACGAGGTTGAAACCAATGAATTCATCCCAACGGCACAAAAACCCCGCTCAAGGGATCCAGTAGTAGGACACCGCCATAGCAATTTACAACCTAATATCCTCATTCTGAATTAGATCCCATGTTGAGGGAACCTTATGAAGTCCAAAATACATGGGCCCTTCAGGATGCCCGAATATGATAGCAAATTCATAATCATGAATAGGTTATTACCCTAATTTCTGAGTGGGAGATCTTCCACACAAACACGGTGGCATATAATAGGTATACAAACAACGATTCCCCTTCTGCTGAAGCTCTTCACAGAAATACAGAGGAAATTTACAAGTGTATGGATATCCCAACTTACTCCTATGAAGCCCCCATGGAAATAAGGTTGCATAATATGAGAAAATCCACATACCTTCCAGTGCTCGCCAGTCCCGTTGCACATACAACGTTACAAATTATATGTAGAAGAAAATATCTACCAATGCGTAAGAATCCTGGAATCCAAATAGGACATCACCCAGCTATAAGAAGGCAAAAATACCTACTAATACACACCAATCCCTCCATTAAAATAGGGAATTATGCACGCCTGTCATGGGGCATGGACAAAAGCAATTATACTTTTCCTAGTGTAGCACAGTGGCTGGACAGGGTCATCTCTCTTGAGGAGATTTCTCAATGTAGTCCACTTACATTATCTAATTCACCTATTCTATCTCTTTTTTTGGTTTTTTTAAATGAATGTGATGACAATATTTTTGGGTTTTTTATTATTTAAAATAATGACATGAAAAATGATAATTTAAACTATCATGAAAATCTAAACAGAATGAGTTAATAAGAAAGAACTTGGTCTTGGGGGTTCGTTTAATGTTAAATAATTATTCTCCTTTATATTTTTATTTCAGTTTGATAATACAAACATGAAATATCATGTTTTAACTACTTTTATTTATTTATAAATTGAGGAATATCATTGAATGTCTAATAACTCTCAATTCCACCTCCTCCTTATATCCAAGTTTATGACACAACTTTATCTACGAAGTGTCATCTTCCAGGGCCTAGTTCAATCAAAGATGTTTCATCCATTGATTATCTAAACTACAACATGTGAATAAATAAACAATAGAGAGAGGAATAAATTATTAAATAAAATAATAGATATAGGTTGAGTTTCATGTCATCAGAGGAAGTCACAATATCAGGGACATTCGCCTTACCCATGCATGCTACTCAATTCTATCTACAAAATTGAAATTAAACATTAATGAAAATTCATGATCACCATTACCTCCCCCCGAACCAAGTCTTGGGTTTAGGCTCTCATTTCCTAGATTAAGATATTATTTAATGGAGTGGGTGGAAGAGGAGAGTGAGAGATTGAAACAAATGAAGGAAAGTGGATGGAGAAACACAAATGCATAGATTAATAAAACTAGAATTTAAATTACAATTGAACACTAAGAAAAAACTAAAATGAAAATAAAATAAAAATAATAAATGAGGGTGGAATATTGGAGCATAATTGGTACCCAGCTCTTGGTGGGATCCATCCTTGTATGTGGGCTACAAGCTGATGATTTGGGAAGGAGGCGAGGGCCTACTTTTTAGGTAGAATTATTACTCTGAATATTTTCATGTTTTTGGCCTATTAAATGGGCTATTCACATGTATACTCTTAATAAAAGTTTTTAGTAAATGTTTTGGTCATTCACCCTCCAAATTTCATCACATTTGGCAACCATATGTATGCGTTATGACTTTTTCATTGACGGCTTCTTTTTCTGGACGAAGGTTCCAGGAAGCTTCCTCAAAAAGTATAACATCCAATGGTAACCTTAATAACTTCCAAACTCCCAAAAAATAATTATAGATGCTTAAATATGTGTCCTAGTTTTATTATAGGTGTAATCACCTTCATAGGATGTGTGTATGCCGATATGAGCTTCCGTTACAGTGGTGGGGTTCATGCTGTTTGCCCGGAAACTAATTAAATTCATTGATTTTAAGGCCTCTAGATGGTCAAATCATCCCTAGTCCAGATAACAAAGATGAAGGAATTAAAATAAGGATTTTAGAAAAATAATAATCACTCAATTTGGAGTTATATTTTTAAATAAATGACCAAAATACCCTTGACATAAAAATCTATCAAAACTACAGAATTAAGCACTTATCACAATTTAGACTATTTTCATTATATAATTCAATATACCCAATATTTTAATAAAAAATTTAAATACATGGGTTTTATCATTGAAAATAATTAAAAAATCATCATTATTTAATTAAAAATATTCAAATAAATTTTTTATGTCAAATACCCCCACACTTAAACCATGCTTGTCCTCAAGCATAAAATCTCAACATAGAAATCAGAGGATACCAATGTTACCAATATTCAAAATTACAATGCAACAAAATAAAAAAAATCAATTTGAAATCAACCTTTCAAAAATTTGAATAAAATATAAATTTAATTTCCCATTTTTTAATGAAACAAATAATTCAAATATTTTACTTTTTCCCTTTTAAAATTTATGGAACTTCTTTCATTCATTTAAGCTCCTTGATTCATTATTATTAAGCATTCCATGTCTTGATTTACCTCACTTTTGATTATTTTATCTCATCACTCATGATACAATTCATGTAGAGTTATTCTCATATCATAAAAACATGTTCCTTATCCATATTCTTGTAAATGTACTACTTTCTCCACTTTGTAAAGAAAAAAGACACATAAAATCATGTGGACTTGAAATAAAGGTTCAACTAACTCTGTGGATTAGGGTTTGTAGGATTTGATGCTTTAAAAATTAAGGCTCAGGGAGGAGGATTATCTCTTAATTAAAATACATGATATCAAAAAATGTAATGAAATTCTTCCCTTCAAAGTAGCAACTCCCACTACCCCAAAACTCAAAGTATGTTCATCATCAAATAATGCATAATGAATGATTTGTGGACCCGTTTGAATATTTTTTTATTTTTTTTATTTTTTTTATTTTTTTGAAAATTATTATTAGATAAAACATCACATCCATCACCTAACCACATTAGATCAGATGATCATTGGTATGAAAATTGGTGGTTTTTGGTTCTCCCAAATAACAACCCATTTTTCACTTTTTTGGATATTTTTTGGTAATTTTTTTTATTTTTTTAAATCAATAGGGGAAAACAATAGAGTATAATGAATGATTCCACAGCCTTTTACAATTCCCATAATAATACCCCCAAAATGTATCCTTAAAATATATATAATCTCATCCACTAAGATTCCATTTACCCCTACACTTCAACTTTAAAATATCATGAAAATACTAATAGGAGGGTAGGAATGGATAAAAATGGAATGAAACATGGCTCATCCCTATAAATATCATCCATGGTCTCTATGGGATAATAGAAGAATTGATGTAAAGGTGGTATTTTAAGTAAAAGTATCTTTTTAAAGGATGACTCTATCATTTTAAATGTGTTTTTTCATAGTCATAGCTTTGACAAGTTTCAATACAAGTTAAGGTCAGTTACATGTCCCAAGATCACTCAAGAAATATGCTCAAGAATAAATAGGAAGTACTTGGTCTAGAATTCCTCTCGGGAATGAGACATATGATTTGGGACAATAACTCAAGACATGATTAACAATAATAAATCAATTCACATGAATTTTGGATATTCAAATCTTGAATGATGGTTAGGGAATTTCATTTATATGAATCAATTAATTCCTTCAAATCATGGTTCATCATTTCAATATCAATGATTCATATTTTAAAATTAAATTGTCCATTTCAAACCTTTAATCATATTAACATTTAAATCTAAGACATGTTTTCACTGGGTTCCTATGAAACTCATATCTCCTAGATTAGTCAAGTAAATCATAATTCAAGTGTGGGCATGAAATTTTATCTTTATATCTCAAAACATGTTGTGGACAAAAATTTTGAGAGTTTAAAAGATAAAACACTAAAATTGAACTACTATTTTCTATGAAACATAGTCCTTCCCCTTAACTATCTGGGGTTTCCTTCTACCATTATGAACCTATAAAAGAAAAAAAACTCAATTAAGCATAAGTATCATGTAATTTAATCTAAAAAGAGATAGAGGGAGTGGAATGAATGCGATATTATATCTAAGAAATTAAATTTACATCTAAATTCTTAGAAATAATGTAAAGATAAATCTTGGTATGATCCCCCAAGTGGGCCCTGAATTTTTTCTACCTCTAGAGGGAAGTACTAGATATTATCCAAAATCAGATGGTTGATGAATATTTTTTTATTTTAACCACCACATGTGGATTTTCCCAACTTTTTATTCATCCTTCTGGGTGAGGCATGATACATGAATAGAGTTCACCAAATCCCCCCTCTTCACAATAAGTTATATCTTGCATGAATGGGGTAGGATGAAGTATTAATCATCCACTTTCTTGGTTTCTACTTGTGAAACCTCTTCTTTTATATCTAGTGGTTTCTCTAGGTATGATGCATCAAAAGAATAGTCAAAGGGAAAGTCATAGTTTAATTCAATTTGAATATAATTAAAACTTGAAATATTAAGAACAATTTCTTCCCCATCAAAGAAAGATGATTTTGGAATGGTTTCTTTATCAAAATCCAGTAGAATATCCTCTTTCACTTCCTTGAGAAAATATTCTACATGTCTAGGGAGCTATATATGTTCATTAATAGGTGAACATCTAGCATAATCTTCTTCCTCCAAGGAATAGAAAGGATTGTATGAATCTGTAAAATAAAAAAAAATAGGGAGTAATGTATAATTATATTTCAATAAAATCATAAGAGATAGAGAATTAGAAGTGATCAACTCCCTGGCTTGGTTCAGATTCAATCAATGCATCAGTGGTAAGTTCCCCTTTGAGTAAAATCTTTGAAGATGGAGGTAGATAGTCGGGCTACTCCATATTAACTTCAAATTCCACCACTTGGGTGGTTTCTTTATTCTCTAATGTTGTATCTTCTTCTTTGTACTGTATGGGTAAATCAAGAAATTCCTCACAATTAATCAAAAATTCATCCAATATTTGTTGATCTCCCAGTTGTATCCCATTAGGTACATCTTCCTCCTTTTCCACATCATATTCTTGCTCTATATCAGGGTTGGGTTTCTCTATTAAATCAAGAACATAATCAAATTACCTTTAATATTTTATAATCATTTTTTCAATGCTTTCTCTAAGTTCTTTCACTTGATCCCTTATAAAATGTTTTTCTTGTTGTTGTTGTTGCTGCACTGGTGAGTAATTTCTCCAAGCATAATATTCTGAATTTCAATACATCGTGAATTTTATTTTTATTTTTTTAAGAAATTAAATATACCTAAGATGTGAAAAGATAAAAACTAAATGAAATATTGATTATATCCTCATAAATGGTGCCATTTTTTATTCACGCCTGTCACGTGGTATGGACAAAAGCAATTATATTTTTTTTAGTGCAACACAGTGGCTAGCCAGAGTCATCTCTCTTGGGGAGACTTCTCAATGTAGTTCAGTTACTTTATATAATTCACCTATTCAATATCATTTTGTGTTTTTTTTAAATGAATGTGATGACAAAAATTTTAGGTTTTTGATTATTCAAAATAATGACAAGTAAAATGATAATTTAAACTATCATGAAAATATAAACATAATGAGTTAATAATAAAGAACATGGTTTGGGGGGTTGTATTAATGTTCAATAATTATTATCCTTTATATGTTTTATTTTAGTTTGGTAATCCAAACATGAAATATAATGTTTGAAATACTATTACTTATTTATAAATTGTTTAATATCATTGAATGTCTAAGAACCCTCAATTCCATATCCTCCTTTAATCCAAGTTGATTACACACCTTGGTCTAGGATGTGCCATCATCTAGGACCCAGTTCAATCAAAGCCATTTCATCTGTTAATTATATAAAATCTAACTTGTGAAGAACTATCCAATTGAGATAGGGAAAAATTATTAAATAAAATAATTGAGATAGGTTGAGATGCATGTCATCAGCGGCAGTTACAACATCAGGGACATTCGCTTTACCCATGCATGCTACTCAATTTTATCTTCAACCCCAAAATTAACCATTAAATAAAATTTATGATTACCTTAAACTCTCCTGGGGCCAAGTATTGGGTTCAGACTCTCATTTCCGAGAGTATGATATTACATGGTGGAGAGGGTGGAAGATGATAGAGAGAGGGATGGAAAGAAATAAAGAAAAGTGGAGGGAGAAACAAAAATTCATGGATTAATAAAAATAAAAATAAAATTAAAATTGAAAACTAAGACAAAACTAAAATGAAAATAAAATAAAAATAAGAAATGAGGGGGTAAGATAGAAGCATTAGTAGAACCTAGCTCTTGGTGAGATCCCTCTTTGACAATGAGATCCGAGCTGATGATTTTGGAAGGAGGCGAGGGCCTTATTTTATAAGCATAATTCATCCTCTAATTTTTTTCTCATTTTTTCCCTTTTAAATGGACGATTCACAAGTGGTACCATTCATAAAAGGTGTTCCTAAATGTGTTGTACATTCACCCTCAAAATTTAACCTCATTTTTCCACTGGATGTATGTATTATGAATTTTTCATTGATGGTTACTTTTTCTGGATGAAGGTTCCAGGAAGCTTCCTCCAAAATTATAACATCCAATGGTAACCTTAATGAAGTAAAAACTACCAAAACTTAATTTTAGATGTGTTAATATGTGTTATAGTTCTATTACAGGTGGAATAACTTTCATTGGAAATGTATTGGTCGAGATGAGCTACGATTACGGTGGTGGGGTCCACGCTGTCCTCCCAGAAAAAAATTTCATATTCATTGATTTTTAAGGCCTCTAGATGGTCGAATCACACCCTAGTCCAGAAGAAAATGTTACAGGAAATAAAATAATTATTCTGAAAAAATAATAATCACTCAATTTGGAGTTATATTTTTAAGTAAATGACTAAAATACCGTTGATGTAAAAAACTTCCAAAACTCTATAATTAATAAATTTTCGCAATTTAGACCATTTTTATTCTATAATTCAAAATACCCATTATTTTAATAAAAAATTAAAATACAAGGGGTTTATCATTAAAAAAAATTAAAAAATTCTCATTATTTGATTAAAAATATGCACATAAATTTGCTATGTCATGGAATTAAATTATGGGTAGTCACATAGCACTACCAATGCATATGAATCCCAAAATTCAAATATAGTGGTAATCCACAGGCAGATAAAAATTTATACATACCATAATGAATCCCAGTAGCCAAATATGGTGGCAAGAAAATATGATCATATTCAAATTTATACAGATGAAAATCAAGCCCATGAGAAAAATATACTGTAAAATAAGTAGTTGAAAATTCCTACTCGAAAATATGAAGCCCACCAGCCAAATATAGTGGCAACTAGAGAAGTATACTGAAAGTAGACTCATTCCTCTATCCTGGCACAAGAGAACTACTAGTACACATTGGAAACCCATAGATGACCGTAGTAGGCACAAACTCCTGCTCCGACATCGAAATGGTAATTCACACCTGTTCTAGACAAAGTCATATCACAACACTTCTTGTCTATGATGGATGATCATATGTTTATCCCAAACGATATCGTCTAGACACATCAATAATTATTTGCATTAGCGGAAAAAGAGATGATTCTGTCCCACGATATCATCTCCTCAAGTAGGGTGATTCATCCAAAAAATTAGATAGTCACCCTGAAATAGACCTGCATACCTGCTTCAGTCTAGGAGGATTAATGGCTATATTCTACGATACAAGGACAACCATATTAGCAATAAACATCCATTTGAACTGGGGGACACTAGTCCAATGTGGTGGCATCTCTAGGGTAGGCGTATATCCCTTCCATAATTCAAGATGTTCATCGGTATGTCTTGGTTATAACATGGGAACTAACCAAAAAAGGTCCCATATATAAAGTTATTTATCAATAGTAGGAATCCCTATTTTCCTGCAAAAGAGAATCCAAATAAGAAAGGTTCCAAAGGCAATAAAAAAATGAAGATCACATTCATGATTCTGCTCTGCTGGAAGCTGGTCTTCTTGACGCCATAAAAAATCTATCATAGAGTCTCAAGATATTTTCATTCCATTACAAAATTAAAGGATTAGAAGTAGTGTTGTGGAGTTACTCCCTGTAATATTGCTACCAGCAGCTCTGGAGTTCCTCCCCAGAGCACCCATGGTAGCTTACTCTGTGGGCCTGAAATGGTCGATCCTGAGAGCCTATCTCCTGATGCATGTTAGAGTAGCCCTCCCCTTGACCAAAAGAGAGAACATAAAGAAGGTTCTACCATTTATGTTTTCCACCCTAATGGTCCTCACCAAGGTATACACTACAGATAAGTTTCTCCCTATACTCGAACGTCAAGTTGTCACGGTAGTCCTCACCATGATGACAGTTGTTACGAAGGCCCTCCTCGCAATGATATTAAGAAACGAGAAGGTCCTACCCTCATTGAAGTACATCTTGAAGGCCCTACCGAGAATTTACATTTCAAATACTCTCTCTGCATCCATATCTATGATGGTAGTCATCTCCATGATAACAATCATTATGCAGGCCCTCCCCTCAATGGCGCCAATTAGTAAGAAGGTCATCCCCTTTCTGCGGTCCGCCCTGAAGGTCCTCCATAGTGTATACACCACAAAATTCATCTCTACGGTTAGGAACTATGATGCGATGGTAGTACTCTTCATCATGGAACCGACTACTAAGGTCCTCCCTGGGGTCAAAATTTACGCCTGCGAGAAGGTCCTCCCCTCATCGGGTAAAATGCAAGAAAGCCCTCATACGCTGAGGTGCTTTAAAAAATGGAGTACAAAATGTTTGATACTCTCTCTCGGACAAGAGATATCCTTTCTCAACCCTAGGATGGCCTGAGTCCATGCTAACCTTCAGAGCCACCCTCATACCATTTTCATGTAAATGAAACTCCCTATAACCCCGCTGCTTGGAATGAAACCATTAAAGAGCAGTTAAATCGAGAAAATTAGGAATAAGATTCCCTAGTAGAACAACAAAAATATTTGTTGATTATAATAAGAAAAATAGATTAGGATGACATACCAGTGATGTAATTTCCTACATACACTTCTCATTTCAACATATCAATAGATTTGTTAGAAAAATGTATGCATAACATTCGCCTCAATATCTGGAAAAATATCCACTAGTTAAAAGAAATGTTTTTCCATACAATGGGTATGAAGAACATGTTAATGTACTAGGAGAGATTCATCCTCATATAAACCTAGAATCTGTTCCATCTATAAGGCATCCATAATAAAAAAGACGAAAGAAAGTCCTTGAGCTGGTTTACCTTCATGCACTGCACAAGTTGCACTGCCATATTGACAACACCACATCTGGTATTCATATCTGGGGATGGGGATAACACAAAGCTCTAAAATTCACCCCAACTCCCATCCAGTAGAAGAAATTGGAAGTGAAATATTAAAATTTCATCATCCCCAGATCACATTCAAATGAAGTCACTACTCAATAAAGGTGGAACACTTGACATGAACTGACGTTGAGTAAGTCTCAGAAGTGTTACACCCAAAGAGAGATGACCATTGAGAAGCTAATAAACCTAGCAAATGAGAACATATAGAAGATATCCTGGCTAATGGAATCCAATCTATGAGAACTTCTCATGATCTCATAAGCAATAATTCACATGCAGACCCGACACCATAATCGGCTTACACCCACAAGGGAATGGGTGAGATAAAGAAGGCAGAAAAATCCACAGCAGCCACTGCAACATGGGATCAACCACATACTGTAGGGATAGGGACATTTTTAATACAAAATCCTTAGTAAAACTATAAAATCTGGGCCATGTCACATCAAGTGAATACTGGGAGCAACCCCATCCTGCAGGGCTAGGGGCATTTTTACCTCAAATTCCTACCTAACAGACATATATCTTCTCTTGAATGGGAAGAAAAATGGATAGAGGGGTCACCCATTCAATCCCATCCTGTGAATCACATCCCCCAAGATGGATCCATACTATGAGGTCAAATCAAGGCTCTATTTGAGTCACTCTTCTCCAATAAACCCAAAGAGAAACACAGAATGGCTAGTGAAGATCCAACAAAGGATGCAAGTATCTATCCTACCATTTAGCACCTGGTATGAAACCCCTAATGCGGTATTAATCAATGAATTTCATGGAAATTATCAACATATTCCATGCTGAAAATGATACAAATAACATAGAAACATGAGAATAGAGTTCCCTCACAGAGATTGTCCACACCGATCCTGGAGGTGTGCACACCAGAAACAAAAGATTTGTCTTAAATTTGGGTGCCCCTTTGGTCAATCCACCATTACCTCCCACAAAAATCCCCAAAAAGGATAATAATAAGATAAAGGCCTATGACCCACCACCTATTCAACATGAAAATGATTCCCCCATTCTTGAGAAGATATTCACTCAAAAATAGGAAGAAATGAAAGTGCTAAAGAAACTGAACAATGACATATTAAGAGCCATCCATCTTATAGGGTATGTTTCTTAGGTGGAGTGTCAACACACAATTCCATCACATTCCCCTCTGCTTCATAGGATCATCCCGATGGATGAAGCAAGGTTGGAGAGCTCATTCAAGGCATTATTTGGACCATTAGTCTACCAGAACCTAATCCTGAGAAGATATCAAGATTTACCTCAATTGGAAAATTAACCATAACATATTCATGAAAATTCAAAAAGGATTCCCTCAGTTAGGTATCCTCCTCATGTTCCAGTAGTTACAACACATCCAAGGTTGACCACGCTGCACTCGGTCAGGCCTAGGTCCAAAACAACATAGATCAAGGGCTCCTGAATACCATCAATTTGTTGACAACTCGAATGGAAGAAATGGAAGGAAATCACACACCAATATAACTGGAACAAAATCCCAAACCTGATTGGGTAAGAAAAGTTCCCCTACCACCAAATGTTGGGAACCTTATATTCCCAGTGTTCAATGGACCAGGTGACCCGAAGCAGCATCTAATGCACTACGCTTATTATCATGATCCTAAGATGGGAACCCCAAAGAAACAAGAATTTTTTAAGCTTGTATTCTTTGTGTGAACCCTGAAATATTCATCCTTTATTTGGTACACCAGTTTTAAAGATAACTTAATAATAGAATGGGAGGATCTCTTGTGCTGGATCCTAATACAGTTCAACTCGACATTTCCAAAAACAAAAGTCAGTGACCTCATGAACTGCATGAAATGAGAGAACGAGAGATTTATAGACATCATTTTCATATGGAATGGTTTGACTTTCTCCATAAACCAGACACTTTCCCAAGATGATATGTTGTCCTTGTGAATAGATAAACAATATGTTGATAATCAAACACCACTTATTTTTGTGAAATATACAAGTGGGTTCTGAGACTTCTCCACCATCACTAAAATTATAGAATATTCCTTGCAACAGACTAATCTTAAGTCTCGGGCAGCCCCATCAGCCCCGGTAAAAAGATCCAGGAGATTTGATGTGGCTTTTATCACGCTTAATCCAATTTCTTGATAAGCTCGAGATCCAAGGCCCCCAAAAACTATGAATAGCCCTTTAGATGTCAATATCCACCCCACCCTATCAAGATGAGTGAAGGGGAGACAAAATAAATCAATTCAAGGAATGTAGAAATAAATTCTATTCATTCTAGTATGACCTAGTCTGTGGCTACATAATAGCTACGATGAATTGCAACTTTCTTTTACTTTCATAGCCGAATAGGGATGATGAAGTAGGTCTTGATGGCTGACCATATTACTTTATCTTCCACTAGATATTGGGGGAAAATGACCATGAATTATTTTTCTTCAATGACCACCTAAAAAATAAGATTGATTATAGATAATTCAAGTTGGTACCACCACCAGTACAAGTGAAGAATGTTTCCACCACTAATCTGAATAAAGAGGGGTGTGGTAAAAAATTGTTAACAAAAAGGAGAAAAGGTTCAATAGTTGGATGACTCAAAAAACAATCAAATGAGACCATATTATCTTCTATACACAGTTGAAGCAACTGATTATGCCTCCAATAGCTCCAAGTGCAACACAAATGAAATCCTCATCCCCACAACCCTCCAAAGGTTGACCACCCAACAAGCATCACAATTAGAAGGGCGGAATGAAATTTTAGGAAGATGAAATTAAACAAAACCCAAAGGTGGATTTGACTCTCTTAGATTTCATGCTAACAGATCTAAGGATATGTGAACTGCCCTGCCAAACGGCACCACCAGGGGCATATGATAAGAAAAAGTCATCATTAGAAGAGGAGATAATTTTTGGATTTGTCAATTTCATCCACTTGATGGACCCCTTATCCAATAATTAATATGATTATCATCGATAATACCCCACACCCAATTGGGTTCCCAGAGGAAGAAGCCACATAATCCAGGTATATCAGGGGAGATGCAGCCATGGAATAAATTAAGCATATGGTCACACCCCTGCTCAAATTATCAATGTTGAAGAAACCTATGGAAGAACCCTATGATGTATCTGATAGGGACAAGAAAATTCTTCTACCCCACAAAATGACACCTCAGTCCAATTATTCTGAAATTTCCACTAGAGAAAGAACATATAACTAATTTCTCTCAGCATATAAGCATATATTACTAGACCAATCCATACATTATTGAAGCTCCTCTAGCTCCAACCCCAAGGGCCAACCCATTTTCATCAAATGCCCAAGTGCCTAAAGCATCTGTGAAAGAGCATCCCCAAAATTGGGAAGTGTCGGCCTATAGATCTGAAATATGACATTTTGAAATAGTTAGATTCAGTACCAGCTAATATCTCAATCATGGATTGATTAAATATACTAATAGATCACAGGTAGGCAACTATCAAATATTTATTATGTCTTCGAGTGTTTGAAGTCGAGGTGGCTACCACTGAAGTCTACCAGACATAGACCAATCATACAGAATGAAACGCAGTTATCTTATTAATGGATCAAGATGAAGGAACCATCATGAAAGGACACATAAAACCCATATATATGTCTATCATAATAAATGTAATCGATATCCAAAAAATCATCACTGATAATGGCTCTGGGGTTAATGTCTTCCCAGTGCGAACACTTCATCTGTTGGGTGGAAATGAGGTTGATCTGACACCCTACACCACGAACTTTTTGGGATAAAAAGTGAGCAAAAGCTGGTAGGAAAAATAATGCTCGAAATCTAGTTTGGAAAATTCATAGATCACCCAGAATATATGGTGGTCCAAAATAATATGGCCTTCAATGACCAGACTACATAAACAAGTAGTAATACCGTCCTTATACCATCAATGGCCAAAATATAGAGTTAATGGATAGAGTGAGAAAATATATGCCAAAAAGACCCCATATGACATCTATGAATCACACTACATTGATGCAGTGTTCTATGAACCAAAGAGGAAACAACCCTCAGGTGATGGAATTTATTAGGTCACTGCCCAAAATAGTTTGGAAATGTTTCCTATCAATCCCCTCAAGAAGATCAAGGAAGAATGCATATTGACCATCATTCATATTGAAATCACATGTCCAAATTTGAATTCATATTCATCATCCCTCATGATTTTAGTTACAGATATTGAGCCTGATAATGTTGAAAATATCACTAACTCCCAATATAACAATGGGGATTCAGATGAAAATGATCTCAAACATTAATCAAAACCCTAGAAAATTACCACCTCACCCACTAAGGTTGGAGGAAGTGTCTTGTAACTCAAAGAATATGAAGAAACTCTTTTACCCCTCACTGCATCTTCTCTGTAGAATCCCCCACTAATGGACGAGGTAGAGGAGATAACTTCACCCCACAGAAAATAAAATTGATATTTTTCCCTCAACTATAGAGAAATAATTTCAAGGATATATTCCCCATTAAAAGACAAAGAGGAAGATGGTGGGAATTCATAGGAGGAAGACGAATTCCTAATGGATTACCCTCCAGCATTTTAGGAAGGAATCTTTACCACCATTTGTGAACTCAAGGAAATCAACTTAGGTATGAAAAAAGACTCGTGACCCACTCGGGTTAGTGTGGCCATGACTTCCAAAGATCAAGAGGTATACTACTCTTTCCTAAAGTATAATTGATATGTTTTTCCTGGAATTATATTAAAATTCCATGTCTTGATCCAAAGGTGTTCGTTCACAACATGGACCTACCAATGGACCACCATGGTTACAAGCCAGCCGCCTGAAGGACGCACCCGATGCATGCTGGAAAAATAAAGGCTGAAGTGGCTAAGATCATCAGAGATAAATTTATTAAATAGGATCAATAACCCATCTGGGTTTCAAAACGTTCCCCCATTAAGAAGAAAAGTAGGTAGATATGGGTCTACATCGATTTCAAGGACCTCAATCGGCACTTCCTGAAAGATGATTTCCCACTCCTGATCACAGAATTGTTGACCTATGCAATGGATGGATATGAGGCTATCTCTTTCATGGATGGATATCCAAGATATAACCAGATCTGAATGGCCCAAGAAGATGAAGAATACACAAACTTCAAGTCTCCCTAGGGAGTGTTTTGTATCAAGGTGGTGCCTTTTGGTTTAAAAAATTCTGGCTCCACATATCAGTGCACTATGCATCGCATTTTCAAACCGTTCCTAGGGAAATTGGATTAATGCTATGTTGATGATCAGGTTGTTAAATCATGAAAATTCTTGGACCATTTGGTAGATATTGAAACCATATTCAATAAACTATGACAACATAGTTTGAAAATGGACCCCATGAAATGTGATTTTGGTGTTATCTTAGGGAAATTCCTCAGCTTCATCGTATTCCACCGAGGCATCGAAGTCAAACCTAAGGAGAAAAAATCCATCATTGGAACATCACCTCATCGCAAGATCAATAAGTTTAGAGGACTCCAAGGAAACTTATCCTACATTCGGTGCTTCCTAGCCAACCTCATAGGAAAATTATTTCCCTTCACCATGTTAATAAAGAAGGGGGTAGAATATCATTGGAATGAAGACTGTTAGGAAGCATTCTATAATCTCAAGAAATATATCTTAATTCCAAAGGTGATAATTCTACCTGTTGAAGGAAAACCTCTCATTCTATATGTAACCACCATGGAGAATTCCCTAGGATCTTTCCTCGCATAGAAGAATGATTTTGGCAGTGAGAATAGTCTCTATTACCTCAACCAAACCATGATCAATTCTAAGACTCATTATTAGAATATCGAGAAGGGCTTCCTTTCATTAATATTTTTGGTATAGAAGATATGAAATTACCTATAGCACCAAAAAATCCAATTGGTGTCACGTATCAACCCACTCAAGTATATTCTCATCTGTCTAATACTAACTGTATGCATGTCACAGTGGACAGTCATCCTAAAACTATTCGATATACGGTTCATACTGTAGAAATCCATCAAAGTCAAAGTATTAGCAGATTTATTGGCAGATAATCCCTTAATAGAGTTGGCCCCATTAGATGTTGTGCTACCTGATAAGGAAGAGTTATCTATTTAAGATAACTCTCAAATGTGTGAAATTCACTTCGATGGTGCATACAGAAGATCTATAGAAAATAGAGTGGAAGGCCTCAAGTTCAAAAAAGTGGGTCTTGGAGTCATACTCATATCCCCAGAAAAATAATTTCTACCATATTCCTTCCTACTATTAGAAGGAATCATAAATAATGAATCCTAGTAACAAGCCCTCATTATAGGCATAGAGTTGGCACTTCAAGAACAAACTAAACACCTAATGATTAAAGGTGACACATAACAGGTCATTATCCAATTAAATAGTGACTATACTATAAATAATGTGGATCTGATCCATTTTACGAACCTTGTACGAGAACTGATGGTATAAATCCCATCAAATCTGATATTGACTTATGTTCCCCCGATCACAAAATGCACAAGCTGATGCATTGGAAAATGTAGCCACAACTCTACCCGATCCAAATTGGAACGAAACATTCATCAATATTTCCCACTGATGGATGGTTTTACTATTCATTCAGGACAACATTGAAGAAATTAATGAAATCGGTCCCATCATTGAGCCATATGGTTCCACCATCAGCTGTATAACTCCCATTGCAGATTACCTTCAAAGGGGAGAGCTCCCACCAGATAGGGCTGGAAGGGAGAAAATTCAGAGATGGGAAATCAACATCATGATGTATGATGACACCAACTAAAAGAAGTTCATTTATAAGAAAGGCCTTGATGGAGATTTTCTTAGGTGAATGGATGGAGAAAAGTCCACCAACATCATAATATAAGTACATTCCATAAATTGTATAGCACATCAATCAACATCCAAGATCTCATAGTAGATTCAAATTCTTGGGTACTATTGACCCACCATGTTGTAGGATTGCACCACATTCAGTAGGAAGTGTCATTCCTGCTAATTTCATGAATTTTTTTCAACCAGACCCCTATGTTACTTCACATATCCAAGTACGTCGATTCATTTTCCTTTTGGGTAATGGACATCATGGGACTATACCCTCCCACCATGGCCAGAAAATTCAAATATATTCTCACCAAAACCAACTTATTTTCCAAATGGGAAGATGTTGTACATCTCAATGAGGTCGGGGTAAAAATCATTTTCAGCTTTGAGAAAACCAACATCATCACCATGTTTGGTGTCCCTGATACAATACTGATGTACAATGACATAAATTTAACCTTTTTTGAATTGGAAAAGCTATATTAGAATCATTTCATCAAGTCCAACCATTCATCCCACTATCATGAAGCAGCCAATGAACTGATAGAGGCATTCAATAAGACCCTATCCAATATAATCCAGAATCTGGTAGACTAAGAAAAAAAATCATGGCTAGATAAGATCCTACATAACCTATGGGATTTCTAGACCATGACCCACACCACCACTGAATCAACCTTGTTCTCAAAAGTATACGGTACAGAGGTAGTTCTACCTGTTGATGTTAAATTACCATCACTTCACGTGGACATCTGTGATCAACTTTCCATAGATGAGTAGTCATAAAAATGGTTCTATGATCTAGATTAGTTGGATGAGAAAATATTTCACACTATGCACCATTTGGAGGTTTATTAAAACTAAATTGCATGAGCCTTCAATAAGAATGTTTGACTCTGATATTTCCTCAAAGAAGAAATGGTTATGGTCCTCAAAACATCAATGATACTTGAAAAAAACCTCCAATGTTGGATCCAAAATGGGAAGGACCATATGTTATACACAAGGTATAATCTAATGGATCATATGCCTTAATTTCAATGGATAGAAATATCACCACATCTCCCACCTATGGGAGTTTCCAGAATAAGTAATTTGAAAAATCTTATCAAACTCATCTTAGCTGAATGATGTTAAAATCCATAGAACCACCTACATCTATGATTACATGATGTTAAACTATACATAAAGTTTCTTGATCTCATGACATTAAATAGCATTATAAACTCATCTTAGCTAAAAGAGGTTAAACTGCATATCAACATATGTGTCCACAGTGTATGATGTCAAAATTCCTAGCATCTTAATCATTACCGCTAGACGTTAAAATGCATGGTGATCACTATGTCCTAAATAATGACTTGTTATGCATGAATCAGATCTGTGTAAGGGAAAGTTAACCCCCCCCCCCTCGTCCTGTGTATGGGTTTGATTGGCACAAGGAGGGACTTTTATAGAACTATGTTTGGACATTATTCCTGCCCTCACAATATATATAGTGACGCCTAGATCCTATGTCTTTGTCCAGCAACCAACATTAGACACAAAAACAAAACAAAAAATTCACCCCTCCTTGCATATGGATTGAGCCTATATAGGAAGTTCCTTTTACAGAACTACATATGGCATGATTATTATTCATCAGTGGGATATTTAGAGACACCTTGACCCTACGTCTTGGTCTATCCATCACATGACAGGGAATTACTCTGTTATATCTTATGTTTCCCTTATAATATATGATAACTCCTCATCACTCCTTGTTTCTCACAAAGAGTATAACTCACATGATATTAGGAATAGGGGTAAGGATTTCCCCCACATAGAAAATCATAGAGGAGTATAATAAATCCATTATATTGAAATCATGGTATAACCCCCCCCCCCCCCCCGTGCATAGGCCAGACTGGAACAGTGTGTCACGACCCATCCTCGGGGCCCGTGCCATGACTACCCCAAGCCCGCCTCCCATAGGCTAGGGGCTGGCGACTAGCACCAAAGGCGTAAATCCTGACAAAAAGGGAAGGTACTGCCTTTATAAAGTAAACAAACATCACAGAGTAAGCCAGAAGAAGTAAAAAATAAGTAAAACTGGGTACAATAGTAAGTGCGTAAAGTAAATGGGCCAGAATACAAACCCAAACTGAAAGTAATGTACAAATAGAAAGAAATTACAGCAACTGAAAGTAAAGCAGCAACGTCGAGCCGTCCAATGGAAGTACCACCTGAGGGGTGGGTACAGATAGCCACCACAGCTCCTCAGGTCCAGTCGTCCGCTCCGTGTAAGTCCCGCTCAGTGGTCCACCTCCAGGTACCGACTGCTCCACTAGCCTCAACCATGATCAGCGTTATCCGTCGTCTGCATCCAACACAATGTAGTGTGGTCATAGCCCATGCAGGGGTGAGTATACGCTACTCAGTAGGGACCCTGAGACCCCCGAAGGTCTCCCAAAATCCACAAGGGTAATCTATAAAGGAAAGATACAATCACGAAGTAACAACCAACACTACTTAGGTATATGCCCATACATATACCTAAGTCATCAATTCCAGTTCGGCTCTAACATCCGAGCCCAAGTTCGATCACGTTCACACAGGATAGTACAACCCAATCCACACAGGAAAGCACAACACAATCCATATAAGAAAGCAAGCCAATCATACCAAAGATAATGATTGAAAGTCAAGACTCAGCTCACATAGGTATACTTCTTCAGAAGGTGATAGAGATGATCAGATATAGCCATTAATTCATCTATGCTAGGACCCATGTAAGATACTAAACCAGCCAACCTACCGAACCCACAAAAGATTTTAGTGCAGTCTTCATTTCCATCGAACCCACGAAGGATTTCAGTACGGTCTTCATCACTGCCGAACCCACATAGGATTTCAGTGCAGTCTTCATTGTTGTCGAACCCACAGAGGATTTCAGTACGGTCTTCATTGCTGCCGAACCCACACAGGATTTCAGTTCAGTATTCATTGTCGTCGAAACCACGGAGGATTTCAGTACGGTCTTCATCGCTGCCGAACCCACACATGATTTCAGTGCAGTCTTCATCACCGTCGAACCCACTGAGGATTTCAGTATGGTCTTCATCGCAGTCGCAGCCAGCTCTAGGGTTCCCGTACACAGCATGCTCGATTCCGGGAGGGTCCGCTCCATGAGGCAAGGGTTCGATACATCAACTGACATGTAGTCCGTAGTTGATGTATCTCAAAGTTACGTCTCGATAAGAGGAACTCAACGTGACAGACGGCGCGTCAATCGGACGCCTGATCTGAGAGTTATTGGCATTTTCGTTCCAGGGGCCCGATTGGTTTTTAAGTCAAAACCAATCCGACCGCACTCCAACGGTATCCAAACCTCGAGCGGAGTAAGCCAAAAGGTCCTTCTCACTAAGAGGAATCCAACAAAGTCGACGACATGTCAATCAGATGTCCGGAGCTCAAGTTATAAGCGTTTCCGCTCCGGGGGCCCGGTTGGTTTCGTGTTCGAACCAACTCGGTCATACCCAAAGTTTTCCGAAACCTTGAGTGTAATATACCGAAACTGCCGCCTCGATCCAAGGATCGCATCGCAACTGACAATGCATCGATCGGAGGTCCGTAGCCCAGGATACGGGCATTTAAACAAACCTGTCTGGGAAAAGGGGGGTTTTGGGCCCAGACCGACCCGGCCCAATACCCCCTGGGTTGGCCCGAACTGGGTCGACCCACACTGGGTCCAGGTCCGGCCCATTAGGGTGCGGCCCGGCCCGATGGCCTGGCGTTCTCACGTGGCCCACGTGGCCTGCTCGTCCAGCACCGAGCTGAGCGGAACAGGGGGGGTGTGTTGCCCCCTTGATTGACAAACCGTAGCTCCCATGTGGGGGGCCGCTCTTTCGGCCAGTTGGGGGTTACGACCCCCGGTTTCTTGGAAGCTGGCCAACCCGGTCCGGCCGACCGGTGCTGTTGTCGCGGGACCACCGGGGTCCCGCCCCTCCGAGGTTCTGGAGGCCGGTGGTTCCGGCCGCCCCACCGTGCACCGACGCGGCTTCGAGCTGCGGCCTTGTCCGACCGGCGCGGTGCGATGGCGTCGTGCCCCTCCACCGTGGCCCCGCTCCGGCCGCGGTTTCTTCGTGGTTCTATGGCGTGGCGCGACGGCGCCGTGCATCTTCGGCACATTTTCCCATGTTTTCCACATGGTGTCGTTGCACCGCGCCGCCTTCTTTCGAACCGCAACAAACACAATCATCAAAGGGGGAGGAGGGTCGGCCGTGTTTGTGCGGTCCGACTTCCTCCCGTTATTATGATAACAAGTAGCCCAAAAATAAAAGACAATGAACGACATAGGAATAAATCACGAGAAAAAACAAATAACCCCTACATCAAGGTGTCGTCAAACAAAGGTTCGTCACAGGAAAAGGTTCCGAAAGTGTCGTTGACGTCTCGGAGAAGAGAATCATTGGCATCGCGGTACACAGAGTCGCAGTACACGGCATCGCATCGTCGATCTCCAAGGTTTCAGCATCCTTCTCTGTCCTTCGTCAGAGGATGGTGTTCTTCGTCGGTGACGGTGCATTCTTCGCGTTCTTCAAGGAGGAAGATGAGGATTCCAAGACTTGAGCTCTCCTCCTCAAATCCTTCTCGCACAACGAAAACCAACATAATAAAATAAGGCTTTGCCTTATTTTATTTCTCATGAAAACTATTTTGGAAATTCAAAAACAGATCACGATTTAATTATCGAGTGTTTACCAATTAATGAGGCATTTAATAATCCAATTAAATGCGAGAGTTGACTTGGCATTAAAGAGGGTGGTGCGGGTGAGTTACCAAATTAAATGCACGTGGGAGGTAAAAAGAAATAAAGGGGGTGGGGATCATGTGTTCCCCACATCACTAATATCATACCTAGGAGTTAGGATATCAGTGGGTCCCACTCCAACCACCATGCCTAGGTTAACACTACCTAGAATAAAAAAAATCTGTTGCACAATATTTTATTTTATTCTTTAGTTAACCCAAATAATTAATAACCTAAACCGAGAAAACGCAACTCCGGAAAAGGTGTTATTAAGCAATTATCGGTGCTGCGATTCCATCGGTGCCCTCAGAATTTGATTCCGAGCACCGGTCCAAAAGTTAGGAAAACCCGCTCGTTTGTTCACTGAACGTACCCGAGCTAAACTTTGGAAAAATGATTCTAGGCACACCGGGCCTCGGAATCAGGTGCCGTCAGAAACTGCGTTCTTGTAAAATCCCAAAGAAAATTAAGAAGAAGAAAAAATCCCTTGAATTTTACGGGTCTTTACATTACTCACACCTCAGGGCTTTACGTCCCTGTAAAGATACATCATAAACTAGGGGAACAAAAGTGGGTACTGTGCATGCATCTTAGCCTCCTGATCCCAAGTTCTCTCCTAGAGGTTCTTGTGCTACCATATGATGCGCACTAGAGGTATCGACCATCAACGTAGGACCCGCTCCTGTCGATCCTCGATCTCCACTGAGACCTCCGCAAAATTCGCCCCATCGTCAATGTCTAGCTCCCCATGGTCGATGATATGTGTCGGGTCGTGCACGTATCTCCTCAGCTGAGATACGTGGAAGACGTCGTGCACCCGGTGCAACTGAGGTGGTAGAGTCAGGCGATAATCCACCTTGCATATCCTGCTGAGGACCTGGAATAGTCCGATGAAGCACGGATATAACTTGCTACCTCATCCAAATCTCCATAATCCACGTCGAGGTGAGACCCGCAAGAATACATGGTCGCCATCCTCGAACTCCAGTGGCCACTGCCTCCTGTCAGCATAAGACTTCTGCCGGCTCTGAGCTGTCCTCATCTACTCTTGGATGACTTGGACCTTCTCTGTCATGCCCTGGACCATCTCTGGTCCTACAAGTGCTGACTCTCCAGGGTCTGTCCGGCGCAGAGGTGATCTGTAAGGACGGTTGTACAATGCATCGTATGGTGTCATCCCGATGGTGGAGTGGTATCTGTTTTTGTACGCGAACTCTACCAAGGGTATATGGTCCTCCCAGATGCGACCAAAGTTGAGGACACATGCATGGAGCATGTCCTAAAGATTCTGAATGGTCCTCTCCGTCTGACCATCCGTCTGAGGGTGAAAGGTGGTGCTCAGGCGTAGCTGCGTCCTGAATGCCTCCTACAATCCCTTCCAAAGCCAGGAAGTAAATCGAGCATCTTGATCGGAGATGATAGATGATGGAACACCATGAAGCCGTACGATCTCCTAAACGTAGAGGCGTCCCAAGATCTTCACTGAGCCCTGCTCTCTGATGGGTAAGAAGTGAGCCGACTTGGTGAGTCGGTCGACAATCACCCAAATGGAGTCGTGACCTCTGGAAGTACGTGGAAGTCCAGTCATGAAATCCATAGATATCCCGTCCCACTTACACTCCAGGACCTCCAAGGGTTGTACCAAGCCTGCTGGTACCTGGTGCTCCGCCTTCACCTGCTGACAGGTGAGGCATCGAGAAACGAACTCAGCTACAGCCTTCTTCATACCCGGCCACCAGTGCTATCGTCTGAGATCCTGGTACATCTTTGCCACTCCTGGATGTACCGCTAAAGGGGAAGTGTGAAACTCTCTCAGAACCTCCTCCTGCAAAGCAGTTGGTACCATGGTACATCCTCTTAAAAGGACATCGTGCTCACCTCCTAAAGAGAATCCATCAGGTGCCTATCCTGAGGAAATATGTGCACGCCACATCTCACGGTCAGCTTTCCCACGTTGTGCCTCTCTGACCCACTTCAGTAGTGGAGGAGTGACTATGAGTGACTGAAGAAAGGCTGCTCCATCTCTATCCACAAAGGATATCTGCAAAGCAGCTAGCTGCTCCGTCGCCTCCCCGAGTAGCTGAATGCCCGTCCTCCTGCTGAGAGCATCGGCTACTACGTTCCACTTTCCAGTAGTATAGACTATCTCAAATTCATAGTCCTGGAGGAACTCAAGTCATCACCGCTGTCTCATATTCAGGTCCTTCTGCGAGAATATGTATCTGAGACTCTGGTGGTCAGAGTAGACTGTAAAGCGCTCGCCCATCAGATAGTGTCGCCACATCTTCAGAGCAAAGACCACTGTTACTAACTCCAGGTCATGGGTAGCGTAGTTCTACTCATGCTACCTCAACTGACGTGATCCATAGGCGATCAATGCTCACTCCTGCATCAGGAAACATCCGATTCTGGTCCCTGATGCATCGCAGTAGACTATGTACCCTACTCCCTCCTCCGGTAGCCTCAAGATAGGTGCGCTAGTCAATCTCTGTCTCAGCTCCTGGAATCTCTGCTGACATCTGTCTGACCACATGAAGGTTTTCCCCTTCTTCGTCAAAGCTGAGAGTGGTGCCGAAACTCTGGAGAAGTCTGGCATAAACCTCCGGTAGTACCCAGCTAGCCCCAAGAAACTTTGCACCTCCGTCACGCTCCTGGGTGGCTCCGAAGCTAGCACTGCCTAGATCTTCGCAGGATCCACCGCAAATCCCACCTCAGAGATGATGTGTCCCAAGAAGTGGACCTCACGTAACCAAAACTTACACTTTGAGAGCTATCCATAAAGCTGGTGCTCTCGGAGTGTGTCCAGTACAACCCGCAAGTGGTAGGCATGCTCCTCCTCAGTGGTCGAGTATATCAATATGTCGTCGATGAAGACCACAACAAATCAATCGAGGTATGGCTGAAATATTCTGTTCATGAGACTCATGAACATATCTGGAGCGTTGGTTACACCAAAAGGCATAACCAATAACTCATAGTGGCCATACCGACATATGAAGGTCGTCTTCTACACGTCCTCGTCTCGAACTCTGAGTTGATGATAGCCTAATCTAAGGTCTATCTTCGAGAACCACACTGCCCCCTGGAGCTGATCAAAGAGATCGTCAATCCTTGGTAGTGGATACTTGTTCCTCATGGTCACCTGGTTCAGGCGACAATAGTCAACACACGGTCGAAATCTCCCGTCTGCCTTCTTGGCGAACAAAATCGAGGAAGCCCAAGGTGAAACACTGGGTCGGATGAATCCCTTTCCCTGCAAGTCCTCCAACTGTACTCGTAGATCTCGAAGCTCAGCGAGGGCCATCCGATATGCTGTAGTGGATATCGGGGTTGTCCCGGGGTATAGGTCAATATAAAAGTCTACCTCTCTGCGAGGAGGTAGTCCTAGAACGTCATTAGGGAAAACATCCGCATACTGATCCACCACTACAGGAAAACTAGGACTCTGCACATCAACTGCTCTTAGGATGAGGCTAGCCAACTGATGATTGATGGGTTTTCCTCTCCTCTGCGTGAGTCCATCCTGTGCTGCAAAGGCTCCCTTCTCATCAGTGAAGGTAAACCTGCTCTCATCGGTGCGTACACATCGTACCTTGCGCCTAATATAGTCAATCTGAGTATGGACTGTAGATAACCAATTCATGCCCAAGATGACGTCGTAAGGCCTCGACGCTGCTACAAGAAGATCCCAGCCGAAGCTCTCGCCTCATAGAGTAAGCTCACACTATCGGAACCAGTGCATAATTGTTGAGTCTGCTCCCGTAAGAGTCTCTAGCCGTAAGGATCGAGCCAACGGCTCTATCGTAATCTTCGAGCTCCGAACAAGGGCAGTGGAAATAAAAGAATGAATCGCTCCTGTTTCTATAAGAACTATAACAAGGGTGTAGTAGACATAGATCGTACCTCGAATCATCTCTGGCGTGTCGTGGTCATAGGCCTCTGCTGCCTGAAGCTGAGCCTATCTCTGCCCACCAGCTCCCTGTGGTCGGGGTGGACCTCCTGGTGGTGGTGGTGGTAAAGCCTCAAAGCGTCGCCCACCACCTGCTGCTCGGCCAGCTCCCTTGCCTCATCCGCCTAATCTCAGGGGACCGCCACGGTTGACACTCTGCCTTCACCTGGGTGGCCCCTCAACCGTCTTCTACTCCTCTGTACGGCGGGTCGGGCAGTCACGATCCATGTGGCCCTGCCCTCCGCATGCGTAGCACTGCCTGCTCCTCGGAAGGCTGGCTCTGCGCCCTGTGCCCCGCACCTCTGAGCCAGTGTCCTGAGGTCATCTGCCTGATGGTCTGGTCCTCCTGGACCCCTGTGACATCCATCGACTGCCAGCTGCAGACGACTCTGCTACATGCCGCCTTGTGGTAGGTCTCGCTACTGGCATAGGCTCGGCAAGAAAGCTCTCTATGAGAAGAGCTTTCTTTAGTACTCCTGCCTATGTCGGAATGCTGAGGGGGATCATCGACGCTATGATCTCATGCCTTAGTCCCTTCTCGAAGGTCTGGGCCCAGAAGAATGGGTCCCGTACCATGTCTGTCGAATAGCACGATAGATCGGTAAATCTTTCCGAGTACTGGGCGACCGTCATGCTGCCCTGCTGTAGCTGTAGAAGCTCCGGGATGCGCACCACACAGAGGGTGGATGGGACGAACTCCGAGAGGAAGAGGCTCTCAAAGTCCATCCAGAGGAGTGATGCCTCATCGTGAACCTGGATCATCAGGCTCTACCATCTGCCTGCTGCTGCGTGTAGGAGGCTCGCTGCGACGATCACCATGAGGTCAGCTGGTGTCCCCACTAACCTGAAAACTCACACAACCACCTCCATCCAATCCTCGGCTGCCTGAGGGTCCATCTCCCCGCGAAACCTGGGCGGTCTCTGATGCTGAAACTCGTGCAGTGCACTAAGGCGACGTGCACTATCAGTGGCTGGGGCTGGTAGCATCGGTGGCTCGGCGGGTAGAGGTACTACCGATGCCTCCACTATCAAAGGGCCCTGCACCGAGGCCTCGTCGCTCGGTGGGTTGTCGTCTCTCACAATGCTTGGAACCCTAGCTGGCTGCCGTCGTGGGGCCATCCTAAAAGGAAATAGGTGCGCCATGGTCAAACAGTATACCTGGTGAGCTGACACAAAGTAATCACAAAGAAAACTTTTGAAACACACATGCAATCAATGTTTTCGTGCATTGAGTCGGAAATCAGAAGTCAGGGTCCTGGTGTACGGATACGTCGGCCGCCGCACCAACACTAGACTCCCTGGACTGATAACCATACTCAATACCCTTAACACTATTGCTTCACATAGAAGAAAGATCAGATTTCTGAGTTCTGCGGTAGAACCAAACTCCTATGATACCAATTTGTCACGACCCATCCTTGGGGCCCATGTCATGACTACCCCAAGCCCGCCTCCCATAGGCTAGGGAATGGCGACTAGCACCAAAGGCGTAAATCCTGAAAAAAAGAGAAGGAATTGCCTTTATAAAGAAAACAAATAGCACAGAGTAAGCCAGCAAAATTAAATAGTAAGTAAAACTGGGTACAACAGTATGTTCGGAAAGTAAATGGGCCCAAATACAAACCCAAACTGAAAGTAAAGTACAACTCGAAAGAAATTACAGCAATTGAAAGTAAAGCAGCAACATCGAGCCATCCACTGGAAGTCCCACCTGAGGGGTGGGTACAGATAGCCACCACAACTCCTCTGGTCCAGCCGTTCGCTCTGTGTAAGTCCCGCCTAGTGGTCCCCCTCCAGGTACCAACTGCTCCACTAGCCTCAACCACGATCAGCATTGTCCGTCGTCTACATCCAACACAATTTAGTGCGGGAATAGCCCGTGCAGGGGTGAGTATATGCTACTCAGTAGGGACCCCGAGACCCCCGAAGGTCTCCCAGAATCCACAAGGGTAATTCCCAAAGGAAAGATACAATCACCAAGTAACAACCAACACTACTTAGGTATATGCCCATACATATACCTAAGTCATCAATTCCAGTTCGGCTCTAACATCCGAGCCCAAGTTCGATCACGTCCACACAGGATAGTAAAACCCAATCCACACAGGAAAGCACAACACAATCCACATAGGAAATCACACCAATCATATCGAAGATAATGATTGAAAGTCAAGACTCACCTCACACAGGTATACTTTTTCGGAAGGTGATAGAGATGATCAGATATAGCCACTGATTCATCTATGTTGGGACCCACGTAGGATACTAAACCAGCCAAGCTTCCGAACCCACAAAGGATTTCAGTGCAGTCTTCAATTCCATCGAACCCACGGAGGATTTTAGTACGGTCTTCAACGTTGCCGAACCCACAAAGTATTTCAGTGCAGTCTTCATTGTCGTCGAACCCACGGAGGATTTCAGTACGGTCTTCATTGCTGCCAAACCCACATAGGATTTCAGTGTAGTCCTTATTGTCGTCGAACCCACGGAGGATTTAAGTATGGTCTTCATCGCTGCCGAACCCACACAGGATTTCAGTGCAGTCTTCATCACCGTCGAACCCCCGGAGGATTTCAGTACGGTCTTCATCGCAGTCGCAGCCAGCTCTAGGGTTCCCGCACACAGCATGCTCGATTCCGGGAGGGTCCACTCCACGAGCCAAGGGGTCGATACATCAAATGACACATAGTCCGGAGTTGATGTATCTCAAAGTTCCGTATCGACAAGAGGAACTCAACGTGACAGACAGCGCGTCAATCGGACGCCCGGTTTGAGAGTTATTGGCATTTTCGTTCCAAGGGTCTGGTTGGTTTTTAAGTCAAAACCAACCCGGATACACTCCAACTACGTCCAAATCTCGAGCGGATTAAGCCAAAAGGTCCGTATCACTAAGAGGAATCCAACAAAGTTGACAGCACATCAATCGGACGTCTGGAGCTCAAGTTATAAACATTTCCGCTCTGGGGGCGCGGTTGGTTTCGTGTTCGAACCAACCCAGCCATACCAAAAGTTATCTGAAACCTTGAGTGTACTATACCAAAATGACCGTCTCAATCCAAGGATCGCATCACAACTGACAGTGTGTCTATCGGAGGTCCGTAGCCCAGGATACGGGCATTTAAACAAACTTTTCCGGGAAAATGGGGGTGTTGGGCCCGGACCGACCCAGCCGAAGACCCCCTGGGTCGGCCCGAACCGGGTCGACCCGAACCGGGTCTAGGTCTGGCCCATTAGGAAACAGCCCGGATCGGCCTAGCCTGGGCGGCCGGTGGCCGGGCGCGCTCGCGCGGCCCGCTTGGCCAGCTCGGCCAGCGCCGAGCTGAGCGGAACAGGCGGGGCGTGTTGCCCCCCTAATTGACAAACTGTGGCCCCCACGTGGGGGGCTGCTCTTTCAGCCAGCCGGGGGTTACGACCCCTGGTTTCTTGGAAGCCGGTCGGCCCAGTCCGGCCGGCCGGTGCTGCGGCCGCGGGACCGCCGGGGTCCCACCCCTCCGAGGTGCCGGCGGCCGACGGTTCCGGCCGCCCCGCCTTGCACCGCCACGGCCTTGTCCGACCGGCGCGGCGCGACGGCGCCGCGCCCCTCTGTCGCAGCCCTGCTCTAGCCGCGGTGTCTTCGTGGTTCTCCGGCGTGGCGCGACGGCACCGTGCCCCTTCGCTGCGACCCTATTCCGGTCGTGGGTTCATTTGGCCTCAACGGCGCCGCGCATCTTCGCCACATTTTCCCATGTTTCCGCGCGGTGTCGTTGTACCGCGCCGCCTTCTTTCGAACCACAACAAACACAATCATCAAAGGGGTAGGAGGGTCGGTCGTGTTCGTGCGGTCCGACCTCCTCCCGTTATTACAATATCAGGTGGCCCAAAAATAAAAGACGATGAACGGCATAGGAATAAATCACTGGCTAACACAAATAACCCCTACATCAAGGTGTCGTCAAACGAAGGTTCGTCGTGGGAAAAGGTTTCATAAGAGTCGTCGACGTCTCAAAGAAGAGAATCGCTGGCATCACGGTACACGGCGTCGCGTCGTCGATCTCCGAGGGTTCGGCGTCCTTCGCTGTCGTTCGTCGGAGGTTGGCGTTCTTCGTCGGCGACGGTGCGTTCTTCGCGTTCTTCAAGGAGGAAGATGAGGATTCCAAGACTTGAGCTCTCCTCCTCAGATCCTTCTCGCACAACGAAAACCAACATAATAAAATAATCCTTTTCCTTATTTTATTTCTCATGCCAACGGTTTTTGAAATTCAAAAACAGATCACGATTTAATTATCGAGCGTTGACCAATTAATGAGGCATTTAATAATCCAATTAAACACGAGAGTTGACTTGGAATTAAAGAGGGGGTGCGGGTGAGTTACCAAATTAGATGCACATGGGAGGTAAAAGGAAATAAAGGGGGTGGGGCTCGTGTGGGCCCCACCTCACTAATATCCTACCTAGGAGTTAGGATATCAGTGGGTCCCACTCCAACCACCATGCCTAGGTTAACACTACCTAGAATAAAAAAATCTGTTACACAATATTTTATTTTATTCTTTAGTTAACCCAAATAATTAATAACCTCACCCGAGCAAACGCAACTCCGTAAAAGGTGTTCTTAAGCAATTATCGGTGCTTTGATTCTATCGGTGCCCTCAGAATTTGATTTCGACCACCGGTCCAAAAGTTAGAAAACCCGCTCATTTGTTCACTAAACGTACCCAAGCTAAACTTTGGAAAAATGATTCCGGGCACATCGGGTCTAGGAATCAGGTGCCGTCATAAACTGCGTTCTTGTAAAATCCCAAAGAAAATTAAGAAAAAAAATTTCCCTTGAATTTTACGAGTCTTTACACAGTGAGTCCTTTGAACCATGTATGGATTGATTTCCAATCATCAACGGGATATGTAGTGATTCCTGGATCATAAATCTTGGTCCATCCACTAGTCAAGGTCAAAAATTCCCCTTTCCTGGTGTATAGTTCAAACATTCATAGGGGAATCCATGAAAATTCCTAGTCATATGATGTTAAACTATAGGGTACTTTTAAAACTATATATGGAGTGATTCCCATTCATTAATGGGATACGTAGAGACCCCACGACCATAAATATTGTTTTATCCACCACATGATAAAAATTCCTCTATCTATGTGCACATGTTATAGTAGAATTGATATTTCTCATGAATTATGCATGGCATGATTCCTACCCTCATTGGATAAATAGTGATGCCCATATCCTTCATCCTGGTCCATCCTCCATTCAGAAAAACTTCTATTTTCCTGTTCTTGGGTCATACCATCATAGGGAACATGTTTTTAGAACTACATTGACTTTTATTCCCAAATAATTAGGATACATAGGAATCCTCCATGAAGTTCAATCCTGAAACTTCACTCACCTTATAATTTTCATGTTAGTTCACTCTCGTCTTTATCATATGATGTTAAACTACATAGGATACCAAAACTATGTGTGTATTGATTCACATCCATCAATGGGACACATAGTGACATTGGGGCCTTCATGGGTCCATCCACCATGAAAAAATGCCTCCACCTATAAATAAGCAAGAATTTTTCATGGAAATTTGTGATTTCTAACCATATAGTGTAAAACTCTATGGCCAAATAAGTTCTTACCACATGACATTAAACTGTAATGTATCTCAAGAACTACATGATCCTTGATTCTTCATATAATGATATAAATAATGCCACTTGGGCTGGAAATACTTTGTCCAACCATGTAGAATAAAAAAATTCCCCCAATCCCTGACATATGAAATGAAAATAGATGCAGGGTATTTCAAATATAGACTTTTATATCTATATTGTGTCAAAAGATCATTCTTACCTTTACAAAAAAAATAGATCTATGTAGAGGATCTCGTACCTCAAGACTAATCATGGTATGGATATCTCTCACATACCCAGACATCCCCTTTTCATCCATAATACCCCATGACTTAGGAAATATCTAATCACCATAACCACCCATGTCTAATGGAAATGGATGGATACTGTCTTGCAGGAACCTTTGATTGACTACGCACACAGTTGCCCAGCTGTTCTGCATTTGTTTCCCACAAAAATGGCTTATTAACCAAAGAAAATGCATCCATGGGAGAGCTTGGTCACACTTCTATAAGAGCATTATCTCTTAATCCTCTCATAAACCATCCTCACTCATGGGCTCCTAGATTCATGGTTCACACCTTCTTCCCCTGCTCATGTCTGGGGTGTGCCAGGAATATCCCAGAATGATTATCTCATATTTGAGAATGATCCCTTTGATATTTCATCCATATAACATGACATTAAACTATGTTTTCAATATCCTTTCTGCAAGACGTAAAAATTCAAGGGCCCACAACAACTAGCTCGTTCAAATCGAGTCACGCACATCCCCACCACAATATGTTAAATTGTATGGACCAACAATGCTCATTTCTTTGAACTTTACATCCCGTGGTAGTTGAGTGAAACAATTTCCACCCCTTATTTCTCACACGAATCAAACCTCATGCGGTTTTAATAATTTCAATAGGGGATTCCCCATTGAGTTAGGGTGAATCAATCTAGAATGAATGACCCTATAGGCATGACTTTAAAAAAATATTAGTGTTTTCCCACCATATTGGAAAACCTAAAGTCCTAACTATATGAAATTAAAATGTAAGGTACCCCAAATATACCTAAAAAATCCCCCATTACTTGTGCACTAACCAATATCGAGTAGGGAATCTAATCTTGGGACATCAAGATCGTCAAAATGGTGCCCCAATCTGACAAGGGATTCAAAATGTCCCACCTCACATAAAGGTCAAATCTATGTAGAGAGACTCCCAATTCCATGAGTGATCACAGCCCAAGTCTTTCTGATATTCCCAAAAAAACTCTCTCCATTCATCAAACTCTATTCTTTGTGTGATCCTGGATCGTCATAATTCTTCATGGCCATCAGTAATATAAGGTCAGTGTCCTATAGACACCTTTGTTTGACTATGAAAACAATTCCTCAGTGGCTCTTCATACATTACCCACAAAAATGGCATGTGAACCAAAGGAAAATTCATCCCTAAGAGAGGTTTTTTATATTTTAATATGATTAATGGATTACAAGCCCCATGTCATTTCCCCTGATCCAAGAACCCTCAAAACCTTGGTTTACACTCTCCTCCCTACCCAAATCCTAGACATGTTAGAACAACCTGGATCAATTACCCTCCTATTACTCGGGGCTTCTATATTAGCATCCTAATCTCATGATTTTTAAACTACACAATACACAATACCCGATATTCACCCTTATTCTAGGTCACATCAAAACGGTATTTCCCCAAATGAACTTGCACAAGAAATAAATCTTCATAGGAAAGATCAACATACACCATGTCTCATTGGTGAATCTGTATCCAAAGAAGGAATTCCTCATCAATATGCATGAATTAGATTCGTATATAAATGAGCCTTCAAATAACTATGTATAACTTGATTCCTTTTATCACAGGATACATAGGGACATATAAATCTCCTATGTCAAATCCATACATAAAATAGTGTCGTCCTATCTCCACCCATGCAAGGTTCAAACCTGCATAAGCGGATTTTCATATGTTTACAATAAAAATGACCTATTAACCAAGGGAAAATTAATCCTCAAGAGAGGGTTTTCATATTTCTATATTCTCTAATGACATCTATGCCTCACCTAGTTCCCCAGTTTTGAAAAACCCCTAGATTATAGTTTACAGATTTCCCCCATTATTTCTGAAGGGGATAGAACATTTATGGTCAATCTATCATAGAAAAGGAAAATTTACCCCATATAGTTAGAGTAAAAAATTATAATTTAAACCATAAATCTCAAAAGTACCAATTATACGATGTTAAACTACATCGTACACTAGCCCTCATTTGCACAAGTCAAATTTGTGTGGTGGTGGTTTCTAAAATAGAACCAATAAAAATGACCCCACTCTTTTAGACATTATTCTCTTAATAGGACATCCATTTTTTCCTCAACAGAATAAAATCCAAAATTATATGAGAATTCTATGGCCATCGTAAATGGATGACCAGTGTCTTGCAGACACCTTTGTTTGACTATGCATATAATGTCCTGGCGGCTCTTCATATGTTTCCCACAACAATGGCATGTCAACCAAGGGAAAATTCATCCTCTGGAGAGGGATTTTACACTTTTTTATGCCCCATGGATCCCATTCCCCATATCATATCCCATATCCATAAATCACAAGTTAGGGTCAATAAAAATCCCTCATTCATGTTTGAAAGTTTTTAGAACATTCTTAGTTGATGAGTCCTAAATTAGGGATATGGACCCACAATTCATGGTCAACTTTATTCAAACTAAAACATAAAATATGATTTTTTGGTTGTAAAAACTCTAAAATACCAATTAAAGAAGAAACAACACTTTCTAGGGTGAAAACGCATAAAGTTCACCCTGTAAAAAATTCAAGTATCATCTCACTAAATTTGTACTATATACAGTTTAGGAAAAAAATCGAGCAATCAAAAAAAATCAAGACATGAAAAGCTTGTTACACAAAAACCCAAAAAGGTTGGCCTGAGAAAAGGTCACATTATACCCATTAATCCCGCACCCTAATAAGATTAGGAAAAAATTAGGGTGATAATGAAAATGGAACAAAGTTTTTATGGTTTTCTATGTGACCCTAGTAAGAGTCAAACTATGCTTGCTAGGCCCCTCCACTTGGGAAAAAATTAGGGCATGATTTGATTATTTTCTTTATCCTGGATTAGGATTCAAATCAATTTTTGGTTGATATTAAGGATTAAAATGAAGTTGATAATAAATGATTAATCTTGCTGGAAAAGGTAAAATATGAACACTATAAATCAAAATGTTTCTATTTTATAAAAATAAATGAGAGTGGGGGGAATCCAAAATCTGGAGTCTCTCCATGATTTCAAAACAAAGGTGTTGCAGGGCTGCCCAACAGATTACAATGAGGACCAACATGCTCTTTCTAGTAGGTCGATAACTGCCTGATGAGGTCTATCAATTTCTAATTCCAAATAATCCTTCCATTCAGCTTTCAATTTAACCATTGTAAATACACACTTCATAATAGTCTGTAGGTATTTCCCTTTCTGATTGACATATTCATAATTAGAACTTGATGATTCCAAATCTGCTTTTATCCTCGAAATGTGATCCTCGCACTCATGTAGTTCATCCGTATGGGTAATCACCTATTCATGAGCATTAGCTTCCTCATCCTCCAAATGATACAACTCACCATTAATATCCTAGAAATTATGAACTTGGTGGTGATAAGTGTTGAACCGAGTGAGGTCTCCTTCACAATCAGCAAGATCCTCTCAAGATATAACAATTTGGTTCACAAAGATTTGCAGGCATCGGTAATCAAAGCCACCCGAACCAAGATCAACAAATAGTCATCGAAAGTTATCCTAATCATTGGAAAATTCTGTCATATGATTTTCCACAACAAGATTACATATTTGATTCCATGAAATTTTTTTGAACAGCTCAATGCATTCTAATGGCATTAGAATCTTGGTCCTCCTCCATGATGATGGGTATGCAATTACAAAGCATCATTAAAGAAGACAAAAGTTCCCTGAGATGAGTCACCCATGTTGGGAGACTTTCCCTCCCATTAGATGGATCAGCCTCTAAGACTAAATGAGGAGGGCTGGCAGTAACTTTAGGAGCACCTTGTGATGTCCCACTCAGACCATCTTTGGTAGGACCACAGAACATATCAACCAAAGATGCGGGATCTGAGTCACTTTCCATGGAGATGGGTTGTGTGGGTAAAGACCCTTACAAACACACATGATAGTGGGTATAATGCATTCTCACCCTAGGGGAACAAATAATTTAATGTCCATGCTCAAATGATGTAGGGATTTCTCTTCCTGTATCTTCTCTAATAGTTCATAGGAAAGGTTTGGAATGAACAAGTTAATGGGTTGTCCCTCCTCCATTGTGTCTTCAATCATTTGAGTTAAATCCCTAACACTAGTTTAAATTTCACAAGATGGAAAGATCCATACACTCAAAAACATATCAAAGAAACCTTCCAATATGATCTTGGGAGGTACATCTGACCGAATTCCATACCCCCAAGTGGTGTATCAACCTGCCTCAAGGGTGGCACAATATGAACCTGTGACTTTGGGTGACTCTTGAGTCTGGTGAGTCTGGCTACAACGAACTCTTATCCTAGGACCATTCACTAGAAAAAACAACCTAATCCAATATTCATATGAAATAAGTGAATGAGCATGGATGGGTTGATTGAGTAATCCGTCTTCCATGACTAATAAATTCCTTGCTAGTGTAGAAACCAGTTTGATATTCCCCTAGGAATTGGCCACTAGGAGAAACTCATCACACATGTTTCCTATAATGGGAAGCCATCCATGTTTATGTATATCCCATAAAATAATCCCCACCTCCCCATGGAATAGGTGGAAGGTATTGGCGCGTCAACACCAATGTATAAGAAGTTTGGGAAACAAATCACCTGGTGAATAGATTTAAAATTGGGAAACCCATGCTGACTGATATAAGTTTACTACTTCCAACTAGCTGGGGGACTCCAAAAAAATATGATGCACCTATAATTCCAAGGCCCACTCATCGTAGAAGCATGTTTTAGATCTAAATTCCCATTTGGTTCTCCAGCTACCATTGGAATTCTCTCGAGAAATATTAACAATGGATAGGTACTCCTGAATGATCGACCTCAAAGAGATGTTACGATGATAATGATTACTTTGATTCCACACAGAGCCTTTCATTGTGAACAAGTTCTCAAGTAAAATTAGTTCTATGTTCTCTCATTAAAGAAATTCTTGTCCAATCATGCCCTTGGGATAGTTCAAGATGAATAATAGAATTACTATGATTGACTAATGGTAGGGGAATGTCATCTAGGAGGCTGAAATTGTAAAGAGGAAACTAGAAAGATAACAGATAGTCCATGATATCTAGGAAAATAAGGTCTCTAAGAATACCCTCTTGAACAATGATGTTGGAATGAATGTTTTCTTCAGAATTCTCAACCATATCTACCCTCTTTCTGGTCGCATGTATTGAGATAAGAGGAAGATCCATCGTCCTGCATTCAAAAGACCATGCAAAAAGGTGAGTGCAAGAAAATTTTTGTAAAAAATACCAAAAAATTTTACACAGGAATAAAAGAAGTCTCCATAGTAATGATTTGCATACTAAACACAAAAAATGGTTCACATAATGCATTCCCTGTGAACCAGTAGTTTGCGGATTCTCTATAAGACGCTGGCTCACGAAGCAATAGATATCACACTGAATGGTTCTTGGACTAGGCGAGCTACATATCGATCCTCACTATCCAGTCATCGAAAGTAAATTATTAAAAGTTTAAATTCAAAATTTAAGGTTTAGTTCACCGAATTGAGGTTTAGTTTGCGGATCAGGAAAACCATGTAGCATCTTACTACACTGCAGTTCAAAATTATGTTTTATGTTTCATGATTAGGTTTGTGGATTCAAGGGATAGTTCTTGAATGATAACCACTATGAAGAGTTTTTAGTTTGTGGAATATGATGTACGATTAATAGATGATTGATTTTGCCAAGACACTGGTATGAAGAAGTAGGGAAATCCAATAGCACTTTGTAGAACACGTTTTCACTAATATGTCTGGTAAATGAAAATGACATGGGCCCCCTATATATAGGTGTGTTCCCCCCAATTGTTCCACCTTTATACCATGAACCTATTCATTTAAGGACCTCTTTCTACATCATAATATCCTTCTCTTTGTCCCGATCTCAACCCATTACATTGGGGGGGATTTGTAGGGTCTTTAAAACTCCGTAAAGGAAATGAAAATACTCCCACAAATTTTATGAAAGAATAATATGTAGGAACGATTAAAAATTTGAAAATAATATTGAAGAAATTGAATTTAGAAAAGGACCAAAATGGTATGCATACTGATTTTTTGGAATGGTAAGAGGATGGTATAACACGTAAACTGAACGTTACATAAACAACCCATGAAACAATAACCTGTGAGGCATTGTCTAGCAAACCAGAAAGTTCACGGAATAAATAAGGAACAATTCCAATCCCATGAAAACAAAATCATTTGTGGAATGGAGGTGGAGAAATACCACTCTCGAACCACAGCCCTGTGAACCACATCATTGGTGAAAATATGTCTAAGATGTATTCCCCCACACACCATCCCCATAAACTTAGTTCAAAGACATGGTGAGGTCAGAGGCATCCTATGAACCACATTGTTTGTGTTATTGAGGTATTGATTACCACCACAGTGAACTGTAGCCTCACGAACCTCAAACCTATAAACCACGGTTGATCGAGTTGTTTGTGGGCCGAATGTTTTCCCCATGGGATTCTGAAAAATGGGTCATGTGACCCATATATACAGCCAGCTTGACACTCTATAAAAGGACCCCAAGGGGATCTGAGAAAGAGAAGGAGGATCAGATTATCTAAGAGCTTATAGTTTACATATGGAAGACTTCGAAGGAAAACAATCGATGAATTATAGAACCGTGAATGGTTTTCCAGAAGGTAAAAACTAGACGTGAACCATAAAAATATGGAAGGATAATAATATGGGAAAAACCACAAACCTAATTGGAGAACTGTGAATTATACTCCATTTGTAGATGAAGTTCCCACAAACTTCAAGGCCAACACCCCTTCTTCAATCTAGCATGCTGCATAGCACATCTCTATGTAGATGAAACCCAACACTTTGTAGCATTATTCAACATGGATGGACTCCAAATCCATATACCACCACCTTATGCAGAAGAAACCTGAGACTGCGTACCACTATGGTACACTGAACACATCCAGGTCTGCATGCCACATCGGTACATGACAATATCCAGGTCTGCATACCACCTCAGTACGTGGACAAAATCCAGGTCTACATACCACCTCTGTAGGCGGATGACCCCTTCACCCGTATAGCTGTATTCCATGCAGAGGGTACCCCACCCCACATGAAAAAATGATATTCGGAGTAGGGTACCATCAGTATTTCCACCTTCTAGTACTGATCATTCTCTTTGATTTCCATCACATCCTCTGAATCCCCTCCACTAACCAGTCCATTGGCTTCAGGACAAAGCCTCTCCCAAATCCACTAGACCCTTATGGTAAAACCATCAGGAATATCAAAGTGTCCTTCTGATTTTACATACCCATGGTATGTGGAGTCATGTGGGTAATCCTAGCAAGGTGTGGACCCCTAGAATGTCTTTAATTTTAAATTCCCATGGTAAATCGGGGCCCAACCATGAAATTCTCAGGTGAACCTACTCATTCTAAGGATTTAGGTAATTGCTAAATTTTTTATTCAATGAGGGATTGTGATAAGCCAAAGTGATCATGTCAGCCTTTTATTTTGATGAGGATCTATGCTTCTCCCCTTTCCATGAACTAGCTTTAAGGCACCCCTTAAGATGACCCCATAACCCTTCTACTAGAGGTGGTCCTCCTGGTCATCTCAGGCATGACCTGGGACATGTATGGATAGATTCCCAAACATGACTATCTTGGATATCAACACGAGTGAGAGTTGGTAAATTCAATTCCCCTCTCTCTGTCTTCAACCCATTTCCCCAGCCACTTCTTCTATATTCCCCCTTTTCTATCAGATGAGAAGGGAAAATGTGTGGCTTTTCATGTCAATAACTTCCTATTATTTTTCACAATGAGCATGACTCATGTGGTCTTAGAGGATAACGATGATTTCGATATTCACACCACCCCCAAATAAACTATGAGAACTCTGATTTCTACTCCAACCAAGATACGTAGGAAGTTGTCTAAGGGACCGAGATCAATGGGGATCAATTTAAAAGGTTATTCCCAAATCATGTTCCCCATAAATAGGGCTTCCTTTATGATATAAACCCAAACATAAAATAAACTCTGAGGGATTTTATTTCCAACTAATTGGGATTGAAGGGTCCTGCAAATTCAGTAAAGGGAAGGAAAATACTCCCGCAAGTTGGGAGAACCAAATATATAAATGTTGGATTGAAATTTTGAAAATAAATATGAAGAAATAAAAATTTTCAAAGGGATTTGGCCCGACCGCGTACTGACTACCGGTAAAGGTTCATGAAAGTCATAATACGTAAACCACTAGTACGCGGAAGGCCTATGATGTGCTATCCTATGAGGCATTGTCTAGGGAATGAATAAGTTCACGGTGAATTTCCACCTGCGAACTGAATCCACCACAAAATATTTTCATTGGAGATAATTCGACAGAGGAATGCCCTACACACCATCCCTATGAACAACATAGTTCTCAGATGAGGAGAATTCAATGGAGTACTACAGCCTCTGCAAACCCTAGTTGACTGGGTCTTCTGTGGGTAAAGTTATCTCTCAATAGGATTCTGTAGAAAGATCTGCACGAACCATAGATATTTATTCCCTGAAACTCTTTAAAAGGACTACCATGGGAACTGAAAAGGAAAAGGAAGAAATGAGGGAGAGGTATGGGATGGGTGAAAAGGGGACATAGACCATAGAGGGTGTGGGGGGAATTTCTCCCGCACCAAAACCAATTCACAGATTCCATCCTACGAACAATAAGAAGTTCTCAGAATCCATCTCGTGAACCACATGTAGAAATCAGTTCATGAAGGTCCTCTCTATGAACCTTATTTGAAAGACCCTCTACATACAACCAGAAAACCAATAAAAAATTTATAATAAAAATGGTTTGAGGATGCCCATATGTGGAAGATAGTACATGGCCACCCATATGCGGAAGATAGTACGCAGACACCCTATGTGGAAGACAGTTCGCGAAAAGCTCCCCTGTGTACCCTCATAAGTGAAAAGATCCTCTCCATACCCTCATATGTGGAAAGATCTTTTGCGTACCATCATATGAGGCCAACTCCTCTGTGTACCATCCTAAGCGGCCAGCTCCTACGCGGCCAGCTCCTACATGGCCAGGTCTATGCGGAAAACATTTTATGTCCTCTAGTCTATACCGTAGTGGCTATGACCCCGCACCCCTCCATGGGGGTCAGTTCTAGGCTACGGTCCTTCTCTTCTAGGCCGACCCCTGTGCTCTCATCACTGACCCCCATGAAAAATGGAGGGTCGCACCGCGAACTTTTTGGGCCAGGTCGACGACATTTTTGATTCATCCCTTATGTCGCCTAGACATTTGTCCCTTAAATACCATGAGAAGAGATGTTACTCACACACATCCCAAAAGTCCGTATCACCAACTTCCTATGCCAGGATGACCTAGAAATCCATGTACAATCATAGTTTGAGTGTTTCTTAGATTCTTGAACACATCCTTTCAATCCATAAAACTCTATGTTTATGGTGATTCTGGATCCTCATAAACCTACATGGCCTTCAGAAGCAGAAGACCAATGTCCTACAAACACATTTGTTTTACTATGTACATCATGCCCCGGTGGCTCTGCATATGAATCCTACAAGACAACCATCAATCAAAGGCAAATTCATTCTTAGAAGATTCCTTTCCTACCTCTGTATTCCTCAATGGCTTCCATGCCCCATATCATTTCTCCCAGTCTGAGAATATTTAAAGTCACAGTTTACACTTTACTTCCCTCTCGTGTTTGAGGCATGTCAAAACATCCTAGCTCGGTTATCATATAGCTAATCATGGATTCAATAACAAATGGTACAAACTCTAAGACTATAAACTAAGAGTCATCATCATAACCACATGACATTAAATTTTATGGTATTAGTCCCAGAAATGATACAATAAAATGTGATGTCATTGTCCAAGCTATATGACTTTAAACTGTAGTAGATTGAGTGATTTTAGATCTTCATAAACCCTCCCATCCATTATAAGATAAATTTCAGCATCATGAGGAAACCTCTTCTTGACTATTCACATCATGCCCCTGTGTATCTTCATATGTTGCCCACAAAAACGGCTATCAACCGAGGAAAATTATTTCATAGGAGATTCATTTCCTACCTCTGTATTTCTCAATGACTTCCATTCCTCATATCATTTCTCTGGATCCAAGACCCTCTAGAATCATGGTTTGTACAATCCATGCCTCTCATGTTTGAGGCATGTCAGAACATCCCAACATGATGATCCTCTAATTAATCATCGTGCAAGATATATGACTTTAAACAATAGTATACATCACATGATATTCCACGGACCTCCCACTGAGGTAAGTCCTCAATATTCTGGGGATAGGCCACATGATCTTCAATTTCATTCCACATTATAGGGTTCATTGCACCACTCCCTCAACCACGGTCTCCCCGGCCTCTTCTGACGGGGGCTCTCCCTCCACCACCAGCAGGGGAGGAATCATGTGCATTGTTAAATCTTTATAATCCACTTGTTTCTCACACTGATCATGACTCACATGGGATTATATGTTTGTGTAATTACAACATCTATATGATTTTGAACTATGAGAACTCTGATTCCGGGTATAAATAGGATATGTAGGACAACTACTAGAAGGCCCAAGCTCAAAACAGTGCCCATCCAAGAGGGTCCACTCAACCATGACCAATCAAATTGGAATCTCTCACGCATAATACCTACATGGTCTGAACTACAAGAACTATGATTCCTGATCAAACCAGGATACATACGACACCTACTATAAGGCCTAAGCTGAAAAGGGTGCCCATCCAAAAGGGTCCACCTAATCATGTCTATCAAATGGGTGGCTTCCATGTGTAAGTCCCTACCCATATGAACTATGAGAAATCTAATTCCTGATCAAACATGGATACATAGGATTCCTACCAGAAGGCCTGAGCTCGAAAGGGTGCCCATCCAAAAGGGTCCACCCAATCATGTCTCCTCAAATGGTAATATTCCACGCATAAGACCCACATGATATGAACTATGAGAACTCTGATTCCTGATCAAAACAGGATATGTAGGATGCCTACCATAAGTCCTAAGCTCAAATGGGTTCCCATCCAAAAGGGTCCACCCAACCATGTCCCCTCAAATGGGTAGCTTCCACACATAAGCCCCACATGATCCAAACTACATGGGTTCTTATTCCTCTTCTGAGGATACATAGGAAGCCCTACTTTTGGGTCTGATCCCAACATTAAGTCACCTTCCGTCCCCCCTGGATGACAATAAACTCCAGAGCACCTTATAAAATGGATAAAGTCAGTATCACCACTGTAGCATCAAAAATATGAATGCTTACAATGATTTTGAAAAGTAAGGGTATCTCGTAGACACACTCTTTGTGAATGAACCAAGGATCCAAGAATATATGAAAACGAATTAAATATATAAGAGAGTCCCAGAACAGGCATCAAGTCTCCACTAGAAGGGTGTAGTGATCCTGACCTCCCATCCACTCGGCCAATGAAGTCCTTAAGGGTCATTGGCCAAATCGTCAGCCAATGAGTGCCTATCTTTGGAAAGCAGGTCAATGAATCATGGATGATAGGGAAATTGGAAATACATGGATATATAAATAAAACCGTTAGAGACCATCCAAGGAAGTTACATCTGAGAAGGACCGATTTCTTTGGTGCTTGACCCCCATGCAATCGCCCGCTGGGACCAACAGTTCCCGCTGGGTTAATTAAACCTTTTTTAAAGGATAATGATGCTGAACAGGTCGAAACAAAGGAATGGTAAATTCGATGAGAACCCATCTCTATAAAAAAGGTATGGGTGATGATTCTCATTGTTCCATTTCCACACCACCCACAAACATGCTGCCTTGGAGGCATAACAAAAATGGTGAACCCGATTTGAATCCTTAACCAAGTTGATAGTTCTACCCACATGATAAAAGATAAAAGGATACTACACGTCAGACCATTTTTTTCACCTCGTTACGCGCAAAATGATCCACCTCAGAGGTGGAACAAAAATGGTAAACCCAATGTGAATTCTTAACAAAGGTGGCGGTCTCACCCCACTCAGACTCCTTCGCCCCGCAACAAAAGAAAAGGGGAAGGGGGCTAAGTTGAATCTCCAAATATGCATATATTTAAAGGAATTTTACTTTGATAAGGTTTTATGGTCTGTATGTAAAGCATGTATATTGAAGGTTTATAAAGAGCGACCTTCGATCCAAATTACATCTCAACGACCCATGCAGACACACACGTCAGTGATCCTATAGCCAGTCGGTTCCTCAATGAAGAGCAGGACCCCCTTGACTACCTAGTGTCTTCAATGCTAGGTATCCAATACACTGATCAAAGAGAACCACTGAAATGGTACTCTCCCCACACTAGAGGCCAGAAGACATGCCTTCCCATCTACAAAGGTCTACCAACCACCTCTTAAGCCACTTCCAGTACCCCAGTGCAAGGCCACCCCAGTGGTGGTCACAAACCGTTTTGGGAGAATGTCCCCAGAACGTGACAATGACTACCTCCCTTACCTTAAAGAGGCAGATGAAGTCAATATTGAAGACTTCATCTGAAATTAATAGGGGTCCTGCCCATGGGCCCCTTCTAGAGACCATCACCGCCGAAACTGGATGACCAGGCTTCCTCCCACCGAAGAGGATTGTATGCTTAGGGCACGAGCAAATTTCCAGGAGACCCGGGCCCCTCTGGATTCCTACCAAGGGAGGATAATATATAACCAAGAACATGCTATCACCCTTGTTCCTGAGGAGAATCTATTTTATACTAATGAGGTGGCGTTCAACGGGAAGACACACGACTCTTCCCTCTCCACTCAATCCCACCACAAAAATAGGGTGTCACAATACGAGCACTCGCACATTCCTGCTAGTGCTCACCAGTCTCGTCATGAAGACAGAGCGGGAAGCTATAAGCAGATGAAGATATCTACCAATGCATAAAAAACCCGCCATCAAAATAAGGAGGAAACCAGTTATACAAAGGCACAAATACTTGATGATGCACAAGAATCCCATCAACCAAATAGAGTGACACTCAGCTACATGCAAGAACAAATACCTGATGATTCATTTCAAGCCTGCCATCCAAATAGGGCGTTAACTAAATATGAGCAGAGTCAAATTTATGAGGATTCATACAAATCCTATGAGACAAATTTAGTGGCAAGGGAGCAGATGAAAATCTCTAATCATGAATATAAAGATCACCAGCCCAATATGGTGAAAACTGAAGAAGATAACCAGTGACAGAATCATTCCTCTGTCCCAGCATAGGAGAACTGCCAGTATCTACTGGAGACTCCTAGAGGACAGGAGTAGGAATCAACTCATAATTCGACATTGGAATGGTTCTTCATACCAATTCCATCCAAAGATGTATCCTAGCACATCCTAGAAATTATGGATGATTAGACGTCGATTCCAGACCGTATCCTCCAAAAATTCCAAGATATCATTACATCGGCGGCAAAGGCGAGAAATCGGGCCCATGACCTGGTTGCCTCGAACAGAATGACTCACTCAAAAAATGATTTAGTCACTTCGAAGCAGTTATGCATCCATGATCCAGTACAAGAGGGTCAATGACAATATCCTGTAACATACGTACAACCGGATTGGGAACAAATACCTATTCCAACTGGGGGACGTTGGCCCAACGACTGCTCTAGGGAAAGCATATATCCCATCCAAAACTCAAGATGTTCGTTGTCTTATCCCAATGATATCATGGGACCCAACAAGATAGGGAACCATATATGAAGGCAATTACCAATAGCAGATGTCCCCGATTACCCACGAGGGAGTGCCCAAGAATTAAAAGCGCCAAAGGCAACCAAAAAATGAAGAGCACATACATGATCCTTCTATGATGGAAGCTGGGGTTCTTGAAACCCTAAAAAATATATCAAAAATGGATCAAGACCTTACCATTACATTACTAAATTATGGAAGTGGTAGTAGAAGTTGCGAAGTTCCTCCCCGCAATGTCACTATCAGCATCTCTGAAGGTCCTCTATAGAGCACCCACATGGGCGTACTTTGTGGGTCAATAATGATCGATCATGAGATCCTATCTCCTGATGTGCAATATGGTATCCCTACCCTCAGCCTAAATATCAGAAAAAAGAAGGTCCTCTACTTGTTTTCATCCTCCCTGGTTGTCCTTCCTAGGGTATACGCTGCTGTAGACACCATAAAATGTGTTCCATGCACTTCTATGAAATATTTCCTCAACCAGGGTCAAAAAGTTTGCACTGCAACTCTGCATTTTTCATGGGGGTCAATGATGGTAGTGAAGGCACTGGCTCGAAGGGCTAGGACCGAAGCTCGGCACAGAGCCCAAGTAGGAGTGCGGGGGCACAACCCCTGCGGTATAGATAAATTATTTGGTTAATTCCCTAAAGAGGCATCCATGGTACCTGCACGTAAACACCTACGCACCACCATGCTGAAGGGTAACGAAACTAAGATTTTGGTTAATTCATAAAATCTTCTCCCTAGTCTATCCAAATCACTGGTAGAACACAAGTATAGTTGGGCGCCACCCATCCGGCGCACATCCACTTGCGCGCCACACATCTGGCGTGCATCCTACTTGCGCGCCCAAACTCCTTTCACCCAGGGTCTAATATTTTCCTATAAATAGGCCCTTGGGGCCCTCATTTGTACATTCAAATTTCCCCGAAGCTCAATTCCTGCTCTGGTCACCCTATTTCTTCGCCTAAGTATTCCAAAACTTTCAAGGTAGTTCTTAAACACCTTGAGTAGATTATTTAAGGAAGGATCATTGGACTTAAATCCTTTTAGTGTTTGAAAACCATAACACTTGCGCACTTAATGCACCCAACCTCCCCAAATCAAAAATAATTGCACGTTGCCCATTCCTCCCATAGGAACTAGAGAGCCCCACTTCTAGGATCACCTATGAATAATCTTGAAGTCTTGAGCAAGGTCTCACCCAAGTATTAACATAAAGTTTGTTCGTCGCCTATGTGAACATCAGGTCACCCGAGTTTACTTGTGTTCCCATTCTTACACTCCCTTACCTACTTGGGTGCCCCCCTTTGATTCACTTATTCTCTTCAGTTTACAAGATATCAATACATCATTAAAGATATTCAGGGAAAGGATTCTTCTTCCTTAGCTCCCTTATCTGAAAGGGATTTTATTGAGACCTCCACCAAAACCTCCTAACTTATCAATCCTTTGGGAAAGGCACATCAATATGTCTTATCTTTGGGTTTTTATTTCCACATTCATAGGTTTCCCATATTTTTTTAACAATGGTGTTAGGGTTCATGGAGTATCTGTGGGTTTGTATATTCACAGTCACATGGACCTTTCTCCCGGGAACAGTGTTCGAAAGTTCCCAGTTATGAGAATAAGGGTTTGGGTCCTAGCCTCACCCTTCTCAAAGAGATGGAAACTTAAAATTTCTGTTAGAGAAGGTATGGTTCACACCTACTTTTCTTCCTTTTAAATAAATGAGAAGTCTCCTTCCCCTACCATGATCAATTCACAAGCATCCACCTAGTTTAAGCCCCTAACCTTCATCCCTTCCTCCTTAAATTGGACCCTTGTCCAATGCAAATAGAACAAAGGGAAGGATCATCACCTCGCCCCCTTTCAGAATTGGCGCGCCCTATTCTACTAGCAAAGGAGGAAAAATTTGAATGTGTGAATGCATTTGTTGAATCTTGGAAATCCTCTAGTTTCTCACACTAATCATGACTCACGTGGGCTTAGAGATGTGTCATGGTCACAACATTTCCACATTCTAAGGAACTGCGAGAACTATAATTCTTTTTCAAACCTAGATACATAGGAAGCCCTTTCAGGGCCTGAGCTCACTAGACATCCCCTTCAGAAATACAACCCTAATTACTTTAATCTGGGCATCCTCCTTAGGTAGAATCCCCAAATTAAATCCTTAAGTCACCAGGGCATCATTTTCAGGAAGTAAGCCCAAACTCATTTCTCTCAAAGGACTATATTCTCTTATGAGACTAATCAAACTGCATGGAATTCGATTCCCATATATATGGGATACATAGTAATCCTCCTTGAGGTTCAAACCCAATACCCTAAATCAACAGTGTTCTCCTTGGTCCATATTCCCAATAGGGTCTGATCCTACTTGGAAACCCATATTCTTTCCAAAGTTCATTGGGCTGTTTCAATATAAGTACCACACTGTGTTTTGACTAAGTGCCTTCTGCTTAGAGGTCCTTATCACATGACCTTAAAAGGTATGATGTGTCCCATTATGCGGCACCGAACTAAAAGGGTTCTGATTCCTTTCACAAGGATATGTAGGTATCCAATTTTATGGGCACTATCACAAGATCAAAACAAACATTTGTCTCTTTGGATGATAATAAATTCCAGAGTGCCCCACTGAGTGGTATAAAAACCAGTATCATCATAATGATGATTAAAATAATATCTAAGTAGTATATGAGAGGATAACATTGATGGAGAACTTCAAATACATACAGATGATTTTTAAGTTTTTCACATGATAAATAAATGATTGAAAATTCCAAGGGATACTTATGATATACTTGGAAAATTGATTAGGATTCATGAAAATATCTTAAATTTACAAAGAGAGTCCCAAAGTAGACAATAATTCCCCCTAATAGGGTGTGATGAGTCCGACCTCCCATACTCTCGACCAATGCATGTTTTTAAGTATCGTGAAGTTCAAACTTAATGAATTCCTTCCTTTGGAAAGTAGTTCCCCTTCATATAATGAACTATTGGACGTTTCTAGTTCCATAAATAAATCCAATGGAAACCAATTGGAAGTAGTGATTCATACATGCTTCAAAGAACAACGAAACAAAAATGTTGAACCCAATGTGAATCCTTAAATAAGTTAATAATGTTACCCACCTATTAGGACCCTATCAATTTATAAAGGAAGTTCATACAAAGGAATCAATCATGAATGTATCCATCTAAAAATATGTTTCTTTAATGGATTTTGTTTTTATTTTCATGTTTTTCTTCTCAGAATTCCCATCATTCCAAAAATTTCTTTCTTCAAGAAAACATCAGTGAACTTACCGACCACTACTAAATATGGGTCTCCATCCATGGGAAGGACGTCATCACCAGCCCAATGTCTTCAACTTTGGGTCTCTAATGTGCTAGTAAAAGAATATCACCAGCATGGTACAATCCCAATGTTGGAGGCTACTTGACAAGCCCTCCAGGTCAATAACAATCCCTGATCATCTGGCCAACGAAGACCAATGATCAAGAAAAAGATGGTGCCAACCACCATATTCAACCGTTTCAGGTCCTTATCCCTAGAATGCAATAAGCAATGCTCCCGTAATATAGGTAGGTGGATCAAGAGTTCACTCAAGGATTTAATTAAAGAATACAAGAGTATTTCCAGAGGACTCCCATCAGAAATCACCGCCAGCAGAACCATGTGGTAGTAAACCCCCAATATGATGGGGGTGTTGCCTTCAGAAGTTCGTCCCAGGTCTCTCAGACCTGGGCATGCAATATGAACCTCCAGGTACAATGTTTGGTCAACAGGGAGCATACCTCTACCCCTTCTAGAGAAACTCATCAACCTAACTTGATAAAAAACAATGAGGGGGAACATACACCGGTCCATCTTAATTTTGCGACTCAGCAGACAGGTTTGGAAAAAACCCACCAATCCCACCAGATAAATCTAGTGGAGTACTTTGAACATTCACATTCACCTACTTACAAGTTATCAACCAGTCAGTAGGCTCTTTTGACTGCATTTAATAAATCTCGCCAATCAAATGTGGTGGCAACTGGTAAATAGGAACAGACACCTATTTACAATCAACAATTCTATCAGTAGTCTCTTCTACCAGTATTGAAGTAAGTCCATCAACCATACATGAAAAGAAATATCTAGAAAGCACATACACCAACCAATTTTCATCAATCATTCCAACAGTCTCATTTGGTAGCACCTAGAGAATTCAGTCGGAAAGTTCTGACGACAAATTTGAGGCAGACCCAACTCTCTTCCCCCTTGCATGAGTACTGTCAATATCCATTAACATAAAAAGGAGGACAGGAGCAGACACATACACTTACTTCAGATACGGAAGGAACGTATATTCCCGTTTCAGTCACTGAAGTCACCAAACACATCTTATCAATGGTGAAAGGGAATATGCAAATCCCTCTCCATAAAGCATTTTAGGATATTATAACAACTACTTCAGCAATATCAGGGGATAAACACATAAATATGTCCCCACACATGGGATGACACATCGGCGCACCATCCTAGAGAAGATACATAACTCTGTTCCAGTTCAGGATAGTCATGGGTAATACACCCCCATATCATACGGAAAACAAGATCGGGAACATACACCCTTTCCAATTAGAGGTAATTGGTCCATTCCAGTAACCACTCTAAGGCAGGCACATAAACTTTCCCACAATAACCGGTTTTCCTAGAAAGTGGCCCCATATAAGTATAAGAAAACATCCAAGAATAAGTCTCTCCAAGCACTATTACAAAATCAAGATTCAAGCTATGATTTGGATCCTCTTAATGCTGGAGTTATTGAATCCATATGACATTTATCTATTACAGCTCAAGATTCTACCCTCTCATTACCAAATTTTGGGAGTGGTCATTTTAATTCTAAAGTTACTCATTATATACTTCATCATAAAGACTTGTTTCATGAAAATTCGGTCAATCTAGAGTGTGTATATCCAGAAGAGAGCCACGAAAACCCTCCATGTGGCAAAAAGACCATGGAGAAAGAATATTTATCCCTTGTTGTAATCAATCATGGTGATCCACCCTATGATGGAATTCACTGCAAAATTCCTCTCCACAGTATTATTTCTCATTGTCAAGACAATTCTATAATTGACAATGTGGAAACAATAAAGTCCTCCTATCTCGATGCACTTGTAAACACAAGGCTATTCATGTCTGATGCTTTGTCATTTATGGGTGAAACACATTCTCAATCAGAAGACAACTTAAGGGAATGGTCATTCTATGAACCTCCCTTGGGTAATTTTATTCTAATACAGAGTATCCACTTTGGTTAGACCAAGTGAAGAAACCACTAGTGAAAGACGATGAAGATATGTTAATCATGAGAAAACAATTAGCTAAGGGAGAAGTATCAGTCATGTTCTGGTAGTTGGAAAATTCTCATTATAACATTCCAGAATTGATTACAGAATATTTCATTCATGATATCTACCTCAATTTATAGAATACTCTTGATCATTTGTAAACCAAATTATTACCATATGATGAATATCAAAATCATGTAAAGGTAATAGAAGGGTTGCAGTGCCAAATTGAGGTGTTTGTCTCAGTTTCCCAACATCCAAAAGGTTAAAAACAACAAAGAATCCTTCAGCGTGCATGCCTCATTCTCTAAAGAGGCTAGGACAGTTAATTTCTGATTCCCCATCTAGGGTTTTTATTAGAGGATGGGGTGTACATGGAGCATTGCATTTCACTGCACTTCAAAATCAGTAAAGTCTTCCAAAAGTGGTCTCATGAAATTTTATTTCCCATGGTCGGCCAGAATCAATAGATTTTGTATGTAATTGAATTTACGCTCAAGAACAAGCCTCAACTAGTTCTCACCAGATTCAGGTCCAAATAAAAGAAGTTGTTGAGTTACTTTTACATCATGCATCTGAGAATCTTGAGAAGGGGTCCTGTTTAGATGATGTTAGATGTCAGAGAATGAAAATGTTTGAAATAGCACAATGATCTTCTGAAACTGGTATTTAAGTGGTTGTCGGATGATGCACCCACCTATTTTCCAAACCAAAATCCACAAAATTAGAAGATCAGTTGCACAAATTTCATCCATAATAGTTCAAGAATCACCCCACCTTGCAAGGCTGGGGGATCATTTAATTCAACCTTTAAATTCATTCAACAAAGTTCAATGATTTGAAGAATAAGAACAGGAACACCCCAGCCTGTTGGTCTGGGGGATTTTTCACATCTGCAATCCCCTTCTCAACCAAATTCAATTTTCTCCTGATTAGGAAATAATCCATAAAGAGGGCGTACAACAGAACTATCCGAGGATTCCCTTCGGGTTACTATCTGCCAAAAAGTTCAAGGGAATTCATCATATAGGAGAAAGATGTCTCATGGAAGACACAAAGAAAGATGACCTAACAAAAACACTGACATAATACCATCAATGCATTATGCATCAGTAAATATCATTAACACAACTATAGAATATCCTCCAGAAAATGAGTTCAATTTAGAGGAATAAGAATATGAAGTTATTGTCCATAACACGATACACACCGAGGCAAATAAAGAAGGTGTGTGCACACAAAATCAGAGGCCTACCAAGAATCTAGGTATGACTTCAAATAACCAACTCCCCCTCTCTGAAAGGCATTTAACAAGGGGAAAGGCAAAATCCATATTACATCTCACTTTTACACTGTAGAAGTTAAATCTCTTTCGGTTTAAGCGGTTGTTTCACATCAAGAAGAGGAAATGAATGATTTGAAAGGACTCAATACAGAGTTACTTCAAAACAACATTTCTGCTAGACGTACTCCCCAGGTAGGTCCTTAACTTGAAAATCCTGTAGGATATCCTCAGCAAAGATGATTTGTAGTAACTATATATGCAGATAATTAATTCCCTCCACTAGGTAAAAAATCAAGGAAAGATCAAACACATCCTAATAGGCATGTTTCCGTGGGTTATCCAAGGTAGATATCAGCACCACCATCGGTGGTTTTTTCGGTCGTTGCACCAGCTCAATATCTAGTTGCTATACCTGTACAAGTTACAGCTCATCCAGATGTTCCCCAAATGTTTATGAACACAATTGAGGCATTAATGAATCAATTGGAAGCTGTAGAAGAATGACGCGCCCCAGTTCATCCAGAAAATAGAGCTTACCCTGAATGGGTGGAAGCAATTCCTCCCCCACCAAATTTTGTGAATACCACTTTCCCAATTTTTAATGGTTCCAGAGATCCTAAGCAACACATAACACATTATTTTTCTCATTGTGATCCCATGATGGTAACTTCTTAACAACAAGAAGCAGTTAAGCTTAGGTATTTTGTGCAGTCATTACAAGGACTAGCTTTTGTATGGTATACAAGTTTACAATATTGATCAATTACTGGATGAGAAGATCTTCGTCAGAAATTCCTACTTCAATTTAGCTCAACGCTACCAAAGATGAAAATTTTTTATCTTACCAATTCTAAACAAAGGGATAATTAAATATTTTTGTATTTTATTACTTGATGTAATGGAATAACATATTCCTTAAGTCTAGCACTCCCTCAAGATGAGTTACAGCAAATTTGTGTGGAAAATCTATGTGATGTGTTACACACACCATTGATCCATGTGAAATAAACATGAGGGTTTCGGGAGCTTAATTCAATCACTCAATGGATATAAGACTCTATTATAGAAACTATGGCCAAAACTTGTGTAATTCCACTAGCTTCAGGGAGGGGTATCCGAAAGGCAGAAGCTACTACAGTCACACTCAAGCAGGCACCTGTACTTGCTTCTAATTCGAGAACATCATCATATCGAAGTGCTCCTACTTATGAGTATTAGAAACAATGACTGCCTCATCATGATGATCAAATATATCAAAGGCGAAAATAGTTTAAGGAATTAAAGAAAAAAGTTTATTCTTTCTGGAATGAACAAGTTCCTGGTTACTTCATCTCAGCTCTAGAAAACAATTTGGTTTAGTTTCCAAGGCCAAAGAAACCAAATAAATAAGGAGATGAAGATATTATGAATTATTTTCCCTTTTACCAGATGTTAGGACATCCCATCCAGGAATGTTTTGTTTTCAAGGACCTCTTGCAAAAGAGGGTAGACTCTGGGCAAGTAAAACTAAAAAGTTCAACAGCTCAAGTAGCATGTGTTACCGCTACTGATCCAGAGGAAGAAGGTGAATGGCCAGAGGTCAAAAGTAAAAATGTGTAGAAATATGAAGATTGGATGATCAAGAAAATGATCAACTAGACTCAAGTAATTTTACAAACACAGTTGAAACAACTGATTGTGTATTCTTCCACTCCAGCCACATTAAAAGTACCTTCATCAAAATATCATTCTTCAATAAATTGAAGTGATTATAAGGATAAAGAGTAGTTAGAAAAAGAAAAGATCGTGTCAAGGACAATGTTGTCCTTGACCCTGGAAGATTTTATACCATCTGTTTCAAAAGCACGGGCACCACCCCGCTGAATGGAACAACCAGAATTAACCTATCCAGAAGAATCTGCATTATATGAATAATTGATCTTTGGTTCTGTTAATGTTATCCATTTAACAGATCCTTATACTAATGGTGATTCTGATTATAATGGTCCATAATTCCTTTTACCCAATTGAGGAACTAGAGGAAGAGTCTAGTGTTGAGGATACAGGGGAAGACGTGGGAATTCTAGAAACCACCATTTTAACTCTACCCATGCTCTAACCATATATGTGGTAGAAACTCATGGAAGAGACCTTCAACGAGCTCAATTGGAACAAGGGGGTTCTTACATGAAATACAGGTTTAGTTCTGACACAATTATTTTAAAGGATCGATTAGAAGTCACGCCATCTTCTTCTTAGCAAATGAATATACCTAGTCAGTCTAATTTACCAAATCCAGGAGTATTTCCAGCTTCTTCTCTAACACAGAGTACGTCTACATTAGAAGCATCAACTTCCAAATCACCTGTAAAACCACATCTCTATACTGGTAAATGTAGACCTTTTCACCAAAATTATGATGTCTTGAAACAATTTTCCCAAGTATCGGGCAAGTTATCAATTCTAGATGCTTTGAATCTGTCAAAAGATCTTTGAGAGGAACTCATTGAGGCTTTGACAAGTCCTCAAGAGTTTCAAACCAATGTTTCTACTATTGCGGTTTACCATATAGATAATGATCCTGCAGAATGTCATGAATTCATTTATTTTACAGATGAAGATGAAGATTATGTTGTACATGGACATATCAGACCTTTGTATTTGTCCGGAAAGGTCAATGACATAGACATCTGATGACCCTTCATTGATAATGGATCTGGGGTCAACCTCATTCTTGTTCGTACACTTCATAAATTGGGCTTGACTTAATTTTATTTATCTCCTTTAACTTTAATGTTACAAGGGTATGAAAATAATTAACAAGAACCTCTGGGTGAGATTACACTTAGAACTCAGTTTGGAGATCTTGTGTCTAATTCATATTTCATGGTTGTTCGTCAGGACACAACCTTCAATATTCTGCTTTGATGGTCTTGGATGCATCAACATGCATCCATACCTTTGTCATACCACAAATGTCTTAAGTACTCTTTCAATGGACAAATAGAGGCATTTTATGGTGACAAGGATCCATTAAAAACATGTGAATCTCAATACATTGAGGAAGAGTTTTATCACACAAAAGGAATGAAGTCCATGACAAAGAAAATAACCATAGTTAATGCTCTAAATGGACTGGAAAAGATCATTCCAAATCCATTTATGCATTTGATTACAGATTATGTGCTACCCATCAATCAAATTGAAAGGGTTAGACCAAATCCAGGCACTTATCCAGTAACATCCATAATGTCAACTATGGAAACTGAGCCTGAAAACATGGGAGAAATTTCTAATTCACCAAGTATTGATGGAAGTTTAAATAGAGATGTCTTCATTTCATCCACTGAACTACAACAAGCCTCTACTTCATCAACCAGAGTAGAAGATATTATAGAAATTCTAGAAGAATACAAATATGTTGATTATCAATTCATCACCTCCTCTTTATTACCTCAGGAAAACCCTTCGTCATCAGTAGGGTTAGATATGGTGGTCTCTTCTTCAAGATATTAAAATACTAACTCCTCCCCTAACTCTAAATATTTTGCCTCATCATATACTATGCAAGTGGAAACAGAAGAGGTAAAATGTAATGAAGAAGAAGAGGAAGATCTCTAGGATGCTACTCCAGCATTTTAGGAAGGTGTCTCTACCATCGTGGATGAGCTCATAGAAATAAATTTGGGTATAGAAGAAGATCCATTCCCCACTCTAATTAGTGTGACCATGTCATCTAACGAGAAAGAGGTGTATAAATCATTTCTAAAGAAACATAGAGATATATTTTCTTGAAATTTTATAGAAATGATAAGTCTTAATCCTGATGTAGCCACCCATCATTTGGGTTTTCCAGAAGAACATCGTGGATTCAAGAAAGCAGCAAGAAGAACACAACAAACTCATGCCTCTAAAATTGAAGCTGAAATTGATAAGCTTATAAAGGCTAAATTTTTCATAGAATTTCAATATGCCAAATTGTTATCCAATATTTTACCAGTGAAAAATAAGAATGGGATAATTAGAGTCTTCATTGATTTCAGAGATCTTAATCGGAATTTTCTTAATGATGATTTTCTAGTTCTGATTACAGAAATTCTAATTAATCCAAAAACTGACTATGAATATCTTTATTTCATGTATGGATACTCTGGGTATAATAAAATATATATGGCCCCATAGGATGAATAATCGATAGCCTTTAGATCCCCTCAAGGTGTGTTATCTATCGGGTAATTCCCTTTCGCTTAAAGAATGCAGGTGCAACATACCAACGTTTCATGCAACATATCTTCAAGCCCTTCTTAGGGAAATTTGTTGAATGTTATGTGGATGATTTGGTGGTCAAATATAGACAACATTCCAATCACTTGGATGATTTGGAAACTATATTCAAAAAACTTTGGCAACACAGTTTGAAGATGAACCCCTTGAAAGGTTCTTTCGGGGTAACCTCAGGAAAGTTTCTTGGCTTCGTTGTATGCCATCGTGATATCAAAGTTGATCCTGATAAAACAAAATCAATCCTTGGTATGTCACCTCCTAGAAATATTAAATAATTAAGAGGAATCTAAGGAAACTTGGCCTATATTTGGCACTTTATCGCTAATTTAGCAGGCAAGTGTTTACCCTTCACCAGATTAATGAAGAATGGAATCACCTACCAATGGGCTGAAGACTTTCAAGAATCGTTTAATACCCTCAAGAAATATCTCTTGAGTCCACTGGTATTAATTAAACCTAATTAAGGAAGACCCCTTATCCTCTATGTGACAACTTTAGAGTGATCACTAGGTTCCTTCCTTGCTCAAAAGAATGATGCTTGAAATGGAAACAGCCTTTACTATCTCATTCGAACTATGCTTGATACAGAAACTTGATATTAAAGTATTGAAAAGTGTTGTCTATCATTAATATTTGCAATTTAGAAATTGATACACTACCTTCAACATTATGAGGTCCAATTGGTATCTCGCAATAACCCGCTAAAATTTATCCACAGTCATCCTATGCTTACAGGGAGTCTTGCATGGTGGGCGGTAATTTTGAAACTATTTGATAGAAATTGTGTGCCTCAAAAGGCAATAAAAAGCCAATATCTGGCTAACTTCCTTGCTGAGCATCCATCTGAGGAAGATACATCATTTAATACTGAACTTCATGATGAAGAGGTCTTCTCTATTCAGGATAATTCCCAAACATGGGAAATGTATTTTGATGGTTTTTTCAGAATTCCAATAGGTAAAAGAATGGAAAAACCTATACTCAACAAAGTTAGGTTAGTAATTGTCCTTATTTCCCCAGAAAAGGCAGTATTGCCTTATTCCTTACTATTGTTAGAAGTTGGTACCAACAATGAGGCATAATATTAAGCTCTCATCATAGGTTTGGAATTGTCCCTTCAGGTGAAAATGGATCATTTAAATGTGAAAGGTGATTCAGAATTGGTAATCAAACAAATTAATAGGGAATATTCTCTCAAAAAATAAGAGTTAATCCCTTTGTGTAATTATTTCAAAGGGTTAATAGCTGAATTTCCCTCAAAGTCAACATAGTCTTATGTCTCATGATCACAAAATGCTCAATTAGATGCACTGGAAAATGCAGTTACAACCTTGGAAGATCCAAATCAGGATGAGAAAGTCATCGACATAGCCCATAAAAATCATGGCTCAAGATTCCCCTTAGAAATATTTAAAGAATATTAAAGAAATTCTTAGCCACAGAGTTTTGTTTGGGATCTAATTCAATGTTTATGGTCAAAGATATTATACCCTAAATATTATCCTATTATAGTCCAACAATCATGACTCTAAACTGCCAAACAACAAAGGACTTGGTACTCATTAGATTGAGAACTTACAAAGGGAACTCTAAACAAAAGTCAAGTCCCAACTCACTAAATGTGCATTTTGTATGGTTTAGGTAGTATTGATCAATAAAAAGTCAAGAGATATAATTTTTGTGGGGTTATCCATATAACCCTACCAAAAAAATCAAACAATGGTCACTAGGCCCCGTGTCTTAGGAAAAAATTAGAGCATCCTTCCAAATATGACATAGCTCCAAATCTAACAAAATGATGTTGGAATGCATCAAAGTGCCCTACTTTTTTTCTTAAAACAAGATTCTTTTCATTCTGAACAAATCAAATTCTTAGGGGGTGCTTTTGTAGACACAATGAAATGTTTTCCATTCACTTCTCCACAAAATGTCCTCAATTAGGGTTAAAAAGTTCATGGTGCGGCTCTGAATTTTTCATGGGGTTCAGTGACGGTAGTGATGGCCCTGACCCGAAGGGCCAGGACCGAAGACCGGCACAGAGCCCAAGCAGTGGTGCAGGGGTGCAGCCCCCATGGTATAGATAAATTATTTGGTTAAGTCCCTAAATAGGCGTCCATGGTACCTACACGTAAACACATGCATGCCACCATGATGGAGGAGAACGAAACTATGATTTTGGCTAAGTCCTCAAAGCTTCTCCCTAGTCTAGACAAATCACCAGTGGCATGAGAGTATAGTTGGGCGCCACCCATCTGGCGCACATCCACTTGCGCGCCACACATCTAGCGTGTATCCTACTTTCACACCCAAACTCCTTTCACCCAGGGTCCAATATTTTTCTAATAAATAGAACCTTGGGGACCTCATTTGTATGGAATAATTTCCCCGAAGCTCAATTCCTTCTCTAGTCGCCCTAGTACTTTGCCCCAGTATTCCAAAACATTCAAGGTAGTTCTTCAACACCTTGAACGGAGAATTTAAGGGATGATCATTATACTTAACTCCTTTTAGTGTTTGAAAACCATAATAATTTTTCGCTTAAAGCTCCCAACCTCCCCAAATCATAAATACTTGCATGCCACCCATTCCTCCCATAGGAACTTGAGTTCCCTACTTATAGGATAACCTGTTAATACTCTTGAATATATGAGAAAGGTCTTTCCCAAGTATTAACATACATGTTGTTCGTTACTTAAGTGAACATCAGGTCGACCAAGTGTACTTTTTCACCCATACTTGTGTGCCCTTACCTACTTGGGTGCCCCTATTTGATTAACTTATTCTCTTCAGTTTACAAGCCATCAAGCCTTCATCAAAGCCGTTCGGGGCAAGGATTATTCTTCCTTGGATCCATTATCTGAAAGGGATTCTTTTGAGACCTCCACCAAAACCTCATGACTTATCAAACCTTTGGGAAAGGCACACTAGTGTGTCTCTTATTTGGGTTTGTATTTCCACATTCAGAGGTTTCCCACATTTGTTTCACAATGGGGTTAGGGTTCATGGAGTGTCTATGGGTTTGTATATCCATAGTCACATGGACATTTCTCCCAGTAACAGTGTTGGGAAGTTGCCAGTTCTGAGAACAAGGGTTTGGGTACCTACCTATCCCTTCTCAAAGAGCTGAAAACTTAAAATTTCTGGTAAGGAAGGTATGGTTCACACCTACTTTTCTTCCTTTTAAATAATGGAGAAGTCTCCCTCCCCTAGCAGGATCAATTCATGGGCATCCATCCTAGTTTAAGTCCCTGACCTTCATCCATTCCTACTTACATTGAACCCTTTTCCAATGTAAATAGAACAAATATAAGGCTCATCACCTCGCCCACTTCCACGATCGACATGCCCTCTTCCACTAATGGTGGAGTAAAATTTTGAAAGTGTGAATGACTTTGTTTAATATTTGACATCATCTTGTTTCTCACAATTAGCATGACTCATGTGGTTTTAGAGATGATTCATGGTCACAACATTTGTACAATCGAAGGAACTACGAGAACTATGATTCCTATTCAAAACAGGATACGTAGGAAACCCTTTCAGGGACCGAGCTCACTGGACATCCTCTTCAGGAATCCAACCCTAATTCTTCTAATCTGGGCATCCTACTTAGGGATAAGCCTCAAATTAAAAACTTAAGTCACCATGGAATCCTTTTTAGGAAGTAATCCCAAACTCATTTCTCTAAAAAGACTATAATCTCCTATGAGACTAATCAAACTACGTGGGCTTTGATTCCCATCTATATGGGATACGTAAGAAGCCTCCTTGAGTTTCAAACCTAATACCCTAAATAAACACTATTCTCCTTGGACCATATTCCAAATAGGTTCTTATACTACTTGGAAACCCATATTATTTTCAAAGTTCATTAGGCTACTTCAGTATAAGAACCACACTATGTTTTGACTAAGAAAATTCTGCTTAGAGGCCCTTATCACTTGACCATAAAAGGTATGATATGTCCCATTAAGTGGAACCGAACTATGAGGGTTCTGATTCCTTTCACAAGGATACGTAGGTAGACCATTTTATGGGCATGATCCCAAGATCAAAACAAAAATTCATCTCCCTAGATGACAATAAATTCTAGAGTGCCCCGCTGTGTGGCTTAAAAACTAGTATCATCATAATTATGATTTAAATAATCTCTAAGTAATATATTAGAGGATATCATTGATTGAGAACCTCTAATACATATGTATGATTTTTAAACTTTTAAAATGATAAATAAATGATTGAAAATTCCAAGGGATACTTATGATATACTTTGTGAATTAATAAGGATTCATGAAAATATCTTAAATTTAAAAATAGAGTCCCGGAGTAGACAATAATTCCCCCCAAAAGGGTGTGATGAGTCCGAAATCCCATCCTCTCAACCAATACACGTTCTTAAGTATCGTGATGTTCAAACTTAATTAATGCCTTCCTTTAGAAATCATGTCCCCATCGAATAAAGAACCGTTGGATATTTCTAGTTCCATAAATAAATCTAATGTAAACCTACTGGAAGTGGTGATTCTTAAAACTAGAATACACATTTCAAGGAATAATGAAATAGCTATATATATGCTTCTCCTTGTAGTCAAATTTCAATCCATGATGGTAGTCCTCTCCATGATGATAGTCATCACAAAGGCCCTCCCTGCAATGACAGTTGCTGTGAAGGTCCTCCCCATAGTAACATAAAGCAAAGAGAAGGTCCTCCCTTCATTACAATACATCCTAAAGCCCCTCCCCAAGATGTGCACTATAGAAATTTTCCCTGAAGCCAGTTATTAAGTCATGATGGTAGTCCTCTCCATTATGAGTGTTATTGCGAAGGTCCTCCCCACAATGACAGTTGTTTTGAAGTTCCTCCCATCCGTAACATCAAGTAGCAAGAAGGTCCTTCCCTGGCTGTAGCCTACCCTGGACGTCCTCCCCAGGGTATATGCTACAAATCCATTTCCTATGGTTGGGCATCAAGTTTCAATAGTATCCCTCTCCATTAAAGCACCAATTGCAAAGGTCCTCCCAACAATCAAAATTCATATTGGAAAGAAGGTCCTCCCATTTCTGGAACAAATATGAGAAATCCCTTCTATGTTGAGGTGCTCAGAAATGAGTCAGACACATCGGGAAATCTATCTATAATGAGTGATATTCTTTCTCAGCCAGAGGATGGCCCGGGGCCATGCTCATCTACCGAGGCACCCCTGTGGCGTCCCCAAATCAATAAGGCTCCCCCAGATAGGTTTCTTAGAATGAAATTATAAGGACCGGGACTTAAAACATTAAATAATCTTAAATTAAATGAATAATTCACATTGGGGATCTTTTTAGGTTTAGAGTTTTAGAGAGTTAGGCCATAACTATTAAATTACATCTCAAGAATTTCAAAGTAGACACTTCTACTTAGTTTCCATTTTTTTCTTAAAATAAAAACTCTTGAAAAAATAGTCATGTCAAGTTCCATGTTTTAGACAACATGACTTTCCTTGATCCTATCCTTGACCCTATTCATCTTTAACTCCTATGAAAAACATTTCAAAACTTGGGATGAGCATAAAAAAGCTCAGTAAGGGTTATAAAAAAAATAAGGAAAACATTAGTTCATCATTATATACATAACATATGCCCTTTAACATACCTCATGAAGTCATAATATTTATGAATAACACATAGAAACAATAAATAATAAAGGTAACTTGTGACATCCATATCACACTTGCATTGTAGCTATCACAGCTACGTAGGGATTTACATTTTGAATACCCATCACAATATATTCCCTAAATCTATTAGGAGAAACATTCATGTTTACCTACATCATGTTAAAAAATGAATTAGAGAGATATCTCGGGCTCACTCGCCCTAGGTTTATCACGGAACCACCCGTATACATAAACAATGCCCATGAACCATAACATATTCATACCACATAAAACAAACCTAAAGTAAATATTACATTTCCACATTACAATCACAATATATAATTTAAATATATTGGAAAAACAAAACCATTATCAAAACCATTTTCAATACCAAAATACATAAAAGAGTATATGGTATTTATTTTCCTTTTAAAAACATTACGGCTTGCTAAGGAAGCCATAGATCAAATAAGACTCACGGTGGCAGAAAAGGTCGTTGTCACCACTTACATTAAAAAGAAACATTCTTTTTTTTGTCAATTAGTAAAATGATTCATAGAAAAATATTCCCTTTGAATGAAATGAAAAGTCAAAGGTTTTTATATAGTGTATAAAATAAAGTCATGTATTAAAACAAAATATACATCAATGAAAGGAGATTGATACGAAGTCCCTTACCTTTTGTTTGATTTGACTCGTTCATTCTTTAATCTCCTGAATAATAAACTAAAGTTAATTTGTACTTTATTAATATCCTTTTTAAAGTTTATTATTACTTTTATATCACTTATTACAATTTTATAAACATTATTTAATCATTTAAGTTAATAAATGTCGTTTTATCAATATTTGGTACTTGAGTCAAAAATGAATTTCTTATAATTACAAGTTGTTCATGTGGTCCAACATCTATTTTATCCGAAATGATATTCATGATGTATATATCATGTATATAATATATATTCAGTATATGTAGGTATTTATAATATTACATATCATTTAGATATAATAAATGAAATGCACTGTTCATGGAGACAGTAAGTCGTACGTACGCATGAACGGTAATTTCATTTCTATTTCTTATTTTAATGGAATTAAAACATAATTATACATAGGTATATTAGAATTAAAGTATAATATGATATATAATATCATTAAATCCATCCTTTATAAATCCCATATATGGCATTAACGAGTCATATCACTTTGAGGGGGCGGTAGTCCGCACTTCCTCAAATGAAATTATCACGTTTACCCATAATGGAAACCATAAAGGTATGAATAAATGGAAAATACAGAAGAATAAAGAAAACATAAACATAATATATATCATATATAAATATAGTTCCATAATAATGGCCACCATGAGAGGCGGTAGAAGATAATTGAACAATAATCATTTCGTGAGGCATTAGTTTGACATCCATAGAAACAGTATGTTCTTTACCCATTAGATGGAGGTGTGTGTAATTGTAGTTCGAATACTTCTCAAAAAAAAATCCTAGTATATTGAGGATACTGGTTTTGTTATAGAAGAAATGAATAAAAAGAGTTTATGGGGTTGGAGAAGTAAAATAAAACAAAATAACATAAGAGAGGACGTTACCTTTAAATCGGGTAACTCCCTTTCGTTTGAACAAAAATGGTTTGTTGAAGAGCCTTTTTCCTAAGTTAAGGCTTCTAAGAGGAGGATAGGGATGTAGGGAGATTAATTTGGCAGAGTTTGGATGAGCCAAGGGGCTTGAGAGGTGTGAGGAATGGGTTAGAGGTGAGGTTTTTTTATAAGGGGGAGGAGGGTATCTTTAAGAAAGTGTGAAAATATTATTTTATTACATAATGATTTTCGGTTTCTAAATTTCCAAAAGTTTTTAAAGTCAAATATAAGATGACTCATGGGGGAAATAAAATCATCCAATTAGAATTGGACAGGTTTTGGATATTATTTTAATCTTTATAATCTTATTTATTTAAATCATTTATTAATGAGGTAAACACTACATCATTATTGTGTCATAAATAATTTAATTTATTTAATGTCTAAAAATTATAAAAAATACCATGATGTCAGAAATATTTTTAAGATTTTTAATGATTCACTCCTATCCAAGATGACTTGAATGTTGATTCATAATAATTCTAATTCCACTGCCTTTCTCAAAAATCATTTCATAACCAAACTTAAGAATGGTAATAAGAATTACTTTACTTCTTCCATCTGGCTGTCCATTAGAAATTCTTTCATTAAAATCATGCATAACTCTAGATGGATGGTTAGCACGAATCCCTCTATTAACTTCTTTCTGGATAATTGGACAGGCATCCCTTTAATTTCTATGTTGACTTCTGACACTCCTCCCGACAACACCAATTCTACTATAAGGGATGTTCTTATATCCCATGATATCACCCTCCCTAACCACATCAGTCATATCATTGATAACTATCCTTTCTCCAAAACTGATGATTTCCTCATTTGGGAACCTTCTTTTAATGGAATCCTTGACTCCAAAAGTTTCTATAAACATAATTTCATCAATTTTGATTCCAGACTAGGTTGGTTGAAATCTTTAAGCAAGCCTTGGATCAAGCCCTAAAGACTTACTCTTATTTGGCGTATTTCCCATAATCGGGTCCCCACTAAAGTGTGCCTTAAATATTTTGGGATAACTCTTTTCTCTAGATGTCATATGTGAAATCAACACTGTGAGGATGCTAATCATTTGTTCTTGTCTTGTTCCACAGCTGTAGCTCTTTGAATTCCACTCTAGAAATTTTTGGTTGCAGATGGTCTCTTCTGGATACTATTAAATCTCAATTGCAGCATTGTATTCATTGGGATTTTTCTCTGCAGATCAAGAATATTTTTTTGACAGTAGTGGTGGAACTCCTGCATGTGATCTGGTATGATAGAAATAACTTTATTCATAATAATTGCTCATTCAGTCTCACTGCAGGTAGGACGCGTATTCTCATTGCCATCAAAGATGCTGCCTCTCTCCAGAAATCTCACCGTGACAACTTTGTTGGTGATTTTGAGATCCTTCGTTGTCTTAGGATTGCGGGTTCTTATAGGCAGCCTCGACGCACCCTTGAGGTTTTCTGGCAAGCCCCACTTCCAGGATGGATCAAGGTGAATTTTGATGGTGCCTCGAGAGGGAATCTAGGTCCGGAAGGTTGTGGAGCCATTTTTAGAGATCACCTTGGTGGGTGCCATGGTTTCTTCTTTGGTGGTTGCGGTATGGCCTTGGCCTTGGAAGCGGAAATGTTGGGAGTGATTCATGCTATAGATTTTTCCAAACAAAAGGGTTGGACCAAGCTGTGGGTTGAAAGTGATTCAACCACTATTGTCCAAGTTATATAGAAGGGGGTGGTGCACCTTACCTGGCCGCTTACTTCTAGATGGATGAATTGTCTTTCTTCGCTCATGGATCTCAACTACATTGCTACTCATACTTACCGAGAGTCGAACATGGTTGCTAATTGTCTTGCCAACAAAGGGATCAATCAGGATGTTACCTGGCTTGATGATTTTCCTGGGGATCTTCTCCCTTTTTATGAAAAGGATTGTAATAAGATTCCATCTTTCAAACTTTTGTAGTTTCTTCTTTATATTTTCAATAAATTGTGCCTTGGTCTTTGACTGAGGCACCACCCTTTTAAAAAAATTAAAATTAAGTGTCATTATCCCTCCCATGTGGCCCTATGAGGTTGTAAAATCGACCCAAGGATGACCCTGGTCGGAAGTGTATCAACCAATAGGATTAGGAAACGTGTTAGGGTAATTTTATATTATTATAGTAATATTTTTTTACCCTTATTTACCAGATTTACCCTTTAACCATGGTAAATAAAATATTTACTTAAGTAAACATTCATAATGTCTAAAAATAAAAGATAACTATTTAAAAAAATTAGAACTCCTGATTCAAAATATGGAATCCATTTTTCCAAATTCAAAACATAGAAGTGAAATAAATTAATTTAAAATTAATTCCCAAAGTCAAAACAAAAGGCGTGTTTTTTAATAATAATAACTATCAAAAGATTGACACTTCTTTATGATCAATTTCCAAGTGAAATTAATTCCAGCAACCTACATTGGATTAAATGGTAAAAATATAATCTAATTAGACTTTAAAACTAATTAAAAATGTAATCCAACCATATAAATAAATTATATTAAAAGGAAGTTTTGAAATAAAACACAACATTTTTCACTTTTCATTAAAAATTGAATTTTATCATAAAATACCAAAAATTGACCCAAAGTAAATTTTGATGTCCTGATTCTAAATAGTAATATTTTTTTGTCAAATAAAACATATAAAATTGATAGAAACCATATTTAAAAATGGTTCTCCATCAAAAGGTGGTAAATCGACCTTTTAAAGAATATTAGAGTATTAGTGCTTAAAATTGGATTCATTCACATTTTATGCCACTAAATTTTATTGAATAAATGTAAAAACATTTAACAAACATGTATAATCATATTTTAGTTAGTTCTGTTCATTCCCGCTAATACAATGGCTAGGCATTAACTACCATTAAAAATAATAATATTATATTATTATTGTGCAACATAAGATTTCAAAGAAACCCATTGTTGTGTATCAGGTACGCTATCAAAAATAGAAACACCTTTAAGGTAAAATTAATATTTAATTCACAAAATATTAATTAAAAATAAAATGTATTATTTCTTTATTTACCAGGGATGTAACATCCTTTCCCCCTTTTGGAAATTGTGTCCTCTCAATTTTATTCACTTATGAAATAAATGGGGGTATTTATCTCTCATAGCATTTTCAGATTCCCACGTTGCCTCTTCAACTATATGGTTTTTTCCACAAAACCTTTACCTGGTGAATTACCTTATTCCGTAATATTTTCCCTCTTCGGTCAAGAATCTGGACTGGCTGTTCCTCATCAGAGAGATTCTATTCCAACTGAACTACCTCTGGACTTAAAACATGAGATGAATTTGACATATACTTTCTCAACATTGAAAGATGAAAAACATTGCGTACCTAGGATAAACATGGAGGTAAATCCACTCTATATGCAACTGATCCAACTTTCTCCAGTATTTCATAAGTTCCAATGAACCTCGGACTAAACTTTCCCTTCTTACAAAAACGCATCACCCTTTTCCATAGAGAAACATTGAGAAATACATGATCACCTACCTCAAAAGAAATATCCTTCCTCCGGTTATCCACATAACATTTTGGCCTACTCTGAGCTATTCTCATGTGCTTCTGAATCAACTGGACTTTTTCTGTCATCTCTTCTACCAATTCTGGTCCCATCAGCTTCATGTCACCTAATTCATCCCAAAAATCTAGAGTTCAACACCGCTTCCCATATAATGACTCAAATGGAGCCATTTGTATACTGGAATGAAAAATTTTATTATAAGAAAATTCAACCAATGAAAGATGTTGGTCCCAACTTCCTTGGTAATCTAGTGAACAAACACGTAGCATATAATCTAAGGTCTGAATTGTTCATCCTGACTTCCCATCTGATTGAGGATGAAAAGTTGTACTAAAATTTAATTCAGTACACAACGACATCTGAAGGCCTTTACAAAAGTTATAAGTAAACCTGGGATCACGATCAGATACAATGGAGAGGGGAACACCATGAAACTTGATTATCTCTTTAACATACAAATGAGAAATTTTATCTAGAGAAAAAGTATCTCGAATAGTAAGGAAATGAGCAGATTTAGTCAATCGATCAACAACAAACCAGATTGCATTATTACCTTGATATGTCTTTGGTAATCCCACAATGAAGTCCATGTATATATTTTTCTATTTCCACTCTGGCACCGGTAAATATTGAAGCATCCCTTTTGGTAACTGCATCTCTGCTTTAACCTATTGACATGTCAAACACTTCATAGTAAAGTTAGAAATATCTATTTTCATTCCATCCCACCTGTAATACTTTCGAAGATCTCTGTACATCTTTGTACTGCCAAGATGAGCTGAAAACGAGGAACTATGAGATTCACATAACAACAAATTATTTAACTGTGAATCACAAGGCACACATAATATTTTCCGAAACCTCAAAAAAAATTATTATCAGTGTTAAATTCAGTAAAATTACTCTTCTAAACCAACTCTACCTTTTTCTACAACTCACTATCTTCCTTATGCACTTGATTTATTCTGTCTAATAGAGATGATTTCACTAACACCTGAAACAAAATAGAAGAATTTCCTGCACCAACAACTTCTATGCCAATATTCATCAAATCAAAAACCAAAGTATCTCATTCCAAGAATATCATGGTTAATGTAGAATTACTTTTTCGACTCAAATCATGATTCTCTTTTTTTTGCATTTCCCGAATGGTAAAGGATCATGCAATCATAATCCATGATTAATTCCAACCATATTCTCTGTCTCATGTTCAATTATTTCTAAGTGAATATATACTTCAAAATTTTGTGGTCAGTATATATTTCACATTTTACTCCATACAAATGATGCCTCTAAAATTTTAAAACAAAAACAACAAAAGCTAATTCCTAATCTTGTGTAGGGTAATTTAACTCATGAGGTTTCAACTGGTGTGAAGCATAAGCAATTACCTGATCATTCTGTATAAGGAAACATACAAGTCCTTTCAATGAAGCATCACTATAAAAAAAAACTCACCATTTCTGGAAGTTAGTACCAAATATAAAGCATTCACAAATCTTCTTTTCAATTCCTAAAAATAATCATCAAATTCTTTTGTCCAAACTAACTTAACACCTTTTTGAGTTAACTTAGTCATTGGACTAGATAACTGTGCAAAGTTTTTAAAAAACCTCTGGTAATAACCTTTTAAACCAGGAAAACTATAGATCTAGGTTATATTTGTGGATATTTTCTATTCTTTGACAACTTTTGTTTTATAATGATCAACAGTTATGTCATTTTTTGAAATAATGTGACCAAGGAAAAAAATTTATGTAACCAAAACTCAAACTTTCTGAATTTCCAAAATAGTTTCTTTTCTTTTAAGGTTTTCAAGACAACCCTTAAATTAATTTCATGCTCCTCTTTACTTTTCAAAAAAACCAAAATATCATTAATGAACACAACCACAAACTTATCCAAGAACTCACAGAAAATTCTATTCATAAGATCCATGAATACAGTGGGTGCATTGGTTAAAACAAAAGGAATAACTACAAATTCATAATGGCCATATCTAGTATGAAATGTGGTCTTTGGAATGTTTTCTTCCTTTACTTTCAACTGATGGTACCCCGACTTTAACTCGGTATTCAAAAAATACTGATCTACCTAGAGGTGATCAAAAAAACCATCGATGAGGCAAAGGATACTTGTTCTTAACAGTGATGTTATTCATTGCTTAATAATTAATGACAAGTCTCATTGAACTCTCTTTATTTTTAAAAAATAAGATAGGATCAACCCATGGTGATGTGCTAGGTTGAATGAAACCTTTATCTATTAACTCTTACAATTTCTTCTTTAACACTAAATTTTCAATTTGAGTTGTTTAATAAGGGAGTTTTTAAATTGTCTTAGCATCAGGAACTAAGTCAACAGTAAATTCAACTTCCCGATCAGGTATAATACCAAGAAACTCATCAGGAAAACATCAAGGTACTCATTTACCACTGGAACATCATTAATCTAAAGAGTTCCTTTGTTTTCAAAAATATGTTCAAGGTAATATTCATTTCCATATTTTACTAGTTTGTTAGCTTCCTGATATGTTATCAAAAGTAATGGTTCATTCTTGTACACAAACTGAAAATATTTCTGAAAATAAACCTCTATAGCTCTAATGTCAATCTTTGCATGATAAATAGAAAGCCAGTCCATACCAAAAATAACATCAAACTCTACTAGAGGCAAAACAATAAGGTTTACAGGTAGATTATTTCTGCACACAAGGATAGGAAGGTTCTTTTAATTTTTTTTATTTCAACATTTCCTCCATGTGTTTTTACCATAAGTTTAGGATTCATATCTTGAGATGGAATTCCCAATTTAATAGAAAACTTATCAGAAATGAATGGATGTGTGGACCCTGAATCAAAAAACACATTGGCATAATCTGAACAAACAAGCAGTGTACCTGATACTACTTCATTTGATGGCCCAACATTTTCTGAAGTAGTTGCAAAGGAATTCACCACCCCTTTCTGTTTGTAGTTTGGTTTCTTTCCCTTAGTTGAGTTCTTCTTTGGACACTCATTTTCATAATGACCCATTTCATTACACTTAAAACATTTTACTGATTGTAAATCAGATTTTGTCTTAAGATTACCCTGATCTTTTTCAATGAAATTATGAGCCTTATACCCCATTTTACCACATCGGTAGCACTTAACATAATTCAAAAGACATTCTCCAGCATGGTTTTTACCACAATTTTCACAAACTATAAACTTAAGTTTCTTACCAATAGAATTTTTTGAAGAGTTTTTCCCTTTCGTCTACCACCTTAACCTCTTATTCTATTATTTTTCAAATAACACTTGATCATTGGAAAACTTCATTTCAACCTTCTCTGCACATCGAACAAGTTTTTCATAACTTTTGATCTCACGATAAGCTAAATCCCTTTGATACTTTGGATTTAATCCTTAGTAAAAATGGTTGATTTTACTATAAAGATCTCCTATGAAATTTTGAGCATACCTTGCTAGTTGAGTGAATTTTTCTTCATAAGCAGCCACTGAGTCATCCTCCAACCTCAATTCTAGGAATTACTTTTCTATCCTAAGATGAACCACCTTAGGAAAATATTTCTCTTGAAACATACCTTTGAATTCATCCCAATCGAGATCATTTATCTCCTCACTATAGCTGATATTTTTCACCATCAACCACCACTGATCAGCTTCACCTTCAAAATGGTGAACAGAAAGACTAACCTTTTGATGTTTTGAACACCCCATAACATTGAAAATCTTCTTCAGTTCTTTAATCCATCCTTCTTCTAGCACAAGTTCAGATGATCCTCTAAATTATGGGGGATGTTGCTTCATGAAATGATCCACTACTGAAATGTTCCTCTGTGGTTGATCTAGATGATCTCGTGCATGGATACCACCATTATTTAAAGCCTGATTCAATTGTTCCATCACTACAACAAACTATTCAGTTCTGATTCTTACCATCTCAGGTTGCTGATTTGGAAGGTTGTCTTCCTCCTGATGTCTTCCTAACATAGCTTCCCTGTTTCCTCTGCGAAAAACCATTCTGAACACAGAAATATCTTAGGTGAAGCAACATGGTAATCTGTAAATGCTATATCATTTCAATATTAACATAAATTAATTAATGGATATTAATTTAACAATACCCTAACTCCTAAAGTTGTATAAACCAACCTATGATACCAACTATAAGGACTCGAACTTAAAACATTACATAATCTTGAATTAAATGAATAATTCACATTAAGGATCTTTTCAGGTTTAGAGTTTTAGAGAGTTAGGCCATAACTATTACATTACATCTCAAAAATTTCAAAGTAGACACTTCTACTCAGTTTTCATTTTTTCATAAAATAAAAACTCTTGAAAAAAAGAGTCATGCCCAGTTCCATGTTTTAGACAGCATGAATTTCCTTGATCCCATCCATGACCCTATTCATCTTTAAGTCCTGTGAAAAACATTTCAAAACTTGGGATGAGCATAAAAATCTTAGTAAGGGTTATAAAAAAAAGAAATAAAACATTTGTTCATCATTACATACAAAACATAAGATCTTTAACATAACTCATGCAATCATAAGATTTATGAATAAAACATAGAAATCATAAATTATAAAGGTAACTTGTGGCATCCATATCATACTTAAATTATAGCTATCACAGCTACATATAGAGTTATATTTAGAATACCCATCACAGTATATTCCCTAAATCTCTTAGGAGAAACATTCATGTTTACCTCTATCATGTTACCCAATGCATTGGAGAACTATCTCGGGCTCACCCTCCCAAGGTTTATCAAGGAACCACCTGTATACATAAACTATTCCCAAGAACTATAACATATTCATAGAACATAAAAAACATAAAGGAAAGATAAAATTTCCACATTGCAATAATAGTATATCAATTAAATATATTGACATAACAAAACCATTATCAAAAGCATTTTCAATACCAAAATACGTAAGAGAGTATATGGTATTTATTTTCCTTTAAAAAAAATTACGGCTTGTTAAGGAAGCTATAGATCAAATAATACTCGCGGTGGCGGAAAAGGTCGTTGTCACTGCTTACATTAAAAAGAAGAATTATTTTTTCATTTAGTAAAACACTTCATAGAAAAAGATTCTCTTTGAATTAAATGAAAATTCAAATGTATTTGTACAACGTATAATAGAAATTCATGTATTAAAACAAAATATGGCTCAATGAAAGGATATTGAGATAAAGTCCCTTACCTCGTGTCTGATTTGACCCATTAGTTCTTTAATCTCCTGAATAATAAACTAAAGTTAAATTAAAATTTATTAAGATCTTTTTCAATTTTATTATTCCTTTTATATCACTTATTACTATGTTATAAACATTATGTAATCATTTAAGTTAATAATGGTCGTTTTGTCGATATTTGGTACTTGAGTCAAAAATAAACTTCTTATAATTACATATTGTTCATGTGGTCAAATATCCATTATCTCCATAATTATATTCATGATGTCTATATCATATATATAATATATATCCAGTATATTTATGTATTTATAATAGTACATAACATTTGGAGATAAGAAATGAAATGCACCGTTCATGGAGACAGTAAGCCATACGTACGCATGAATGCTACTTTCATTTCTATTTCTTATTTAAATGGAATTAAAACATAATGATACATAGGTATATTATAATTCCAGTATAATATCATATATTATATCATTAAATCCATCCTTTATATGTTCCAATTATGGCATTAATGAGTCATATCACTTTGAGGGGGCAGTAGTCCACACTTCCTCAAATGAAAATATTGTGTTTACCCATAATGGAAACCATAAAGGTATGCTATAAATGGAAAATACAGAAGAATAAAGAAAACATAAACATAATATATATCATATATAAATACAGTTCCATCATAATATCTAGCATGATATGCGGTAGGAGATAATTGAACAATCATTGTTTCGTGAGACGTTAGTTTTCCATCCACAGAAACAGTATGTTCTTTACCCATTAGATGGAGGTGTGTGTAAGTGTAGTTCAGATACATCTCATTAAAACATACCAGTATATTTAGGATACTATTTTTTTTATAAAATAATGGAATAAAAAGAGTTTAGGGGGTTGGAGAAGTGAAATAAAATAGAAGAACATAAGAGAAGATGTTACCTTTAAATCGAGTAACTCCCTTTGGTTTGAACCAAAAGGGTTTGTTGAAGTGCCTTCTGCCTTTGTTAAGGATTATAGGAGGAGGAGATGGATGTAGGGAGATTAATTGGGTAGAGTTTGGATGAGCCAAGGGTCTTGAGAGGTGTGAGTAATGGGTTAGAGTTGAGGTCTTTTTATAAGGGGGGAGGGTCTCTTTAGGAAAGTGTGAAAATATTATTTTATTACATAATGTTTTTTGGTTTATCAATTTACAAAAATTATTAAAGTATAATATAAGATTACTCATGGTAGAAATAAAATCATCAAATTAGAATTGTACCGGTTTTGGATATTATTTTAATCTTTATGATCTTATTTATTTAAATCATTTATTAATGAGGTAAACACTACATCATTATTGTGTCATAAATAATTTAATTTATTAAATATCTAAAAATTATAAAAAAAATAACATGATGTAGGAAATATTTTTATATTTTAAAATAATATTTATAGTTGAAATGATAACTTATATAACCCTAGGTAATAATTAATTTACTAAAAGATATTTGTCAATGTCATTTTTTTCTTTACTTTAAGTTAATTAAAATAAAGTGTCATTATCACTCCCAAGTGGCCCCATGAGATCCCAAAATTGACCCAAGGTTTCCCATGGTCGGCATTATATCAGAAAATAGTATTAGGAAATATATTAGGGTAATTTTATATTATTATAGTAATATTTGTTTACCCTTATTTACCAGATTTACCCATTAACCATGGTAAATAAAATATTTACTGAAGTAAATATTCATAATGCCTAAAAATAAAAGTTACCCATTTACACAATTTGAACATCCTGATTAAAAATATGAAATCTATTTTTCCAAATTCAAAACACAGAAGTGGAAAAAATTAATTTAAAATTAATTCCCGCTGTCAAAACAAAAGGCGTGTTTTTAAGAAATAATAACTATAAAAACATTAACACTTGTTTATGTCCAATTTCAAAGTGAAATTAATTCCAATAACAAAAATTGGATTAAATGGTAAAAATATAATCTAATTTCACTTTAAAACCAATTAAAAAGATAATTTAACCATATAAATAAATTAGATTAAAAGGCAATTTTGAATTAAAATACATCATTTTTCACTTTTCATTAAAAATTGAATTTTATCAGAAATATACCAAAAATTTACTCAAAGTAAATTTTGATGTCCCGATTCTAAATAATAATATTTTTTTTCAAATAGAACATATAAAATCTACAAAAACTAGATTTAAAAATGGTTCGCAATCAAAAGGTGGTAAATCGACCTTTTAAAGAATATTAGAGTATTTAGGCTTAAAATTGGATTCATTCACATTTTTAGCCTCAAAATTTTATTGGATAAATGTAAAAACATTTTACAAACATGTATAATCATATTTTAGTTATTTATGTTCATTCCCATCAATACAACGGCTATATGTTAACTACTATTTAAAATAATAATATTATATTATTATTTGGAAACGTAAGATTTCAAAGAAACCCGTTGTTAAGTATTAGGTACTCCATCAAACATAGAAACACCTTTAAGGTAAAATTAATATTTAATTCACAAAATATTAATTAAAAAGAAAATGTATTATTTCTCTATTTACCTGGGATGTTACAGAAATTATTAATAAGCATATGAGCTCGGCATATCAAGTAGAGGAGCCTCTAGAAGAACAACACCATGATATGTTGTTTGTGAGAAGAAAACTAGCTAGGGACAATATACTTGTGATGTATTGGCCTACGACCACTTCTCACTTCGTTATACCAAGACATTTTTCAGGGGAATGCATGCAGGACATTCGCCTCAACATATGGATGACTCTTCAAAAGCTGAACGAAATATTCCTACCCTATGAAGGGTACGCAGACCATGTCAGTATGATAGGGTTGCTTTTCCATCCAATTGACCTATAATCCCTCCCATCCACAAGGAAGCCACAATTAGAAAGGTGAAAGAAAAACCTTGAGCCGGATTGCCTCCATGCACTGCATAAATTGTGTCACCTCATTGGCAATGCCCCGGCTAGAGTTCACATTCGAGAATGGGGAGAACATGGAGCTCTATACTTCACCTCATGTCCCATCTAGCAGGCCCCATTGGAAATGACCTCCTACAATTTCATCACCCAAAGGTAACAATCAAGTGAATATAATACATAGAAAATATGGGATACTCAGAAAAAATTGGCCCAAAGTATGTATCAAAAGCATCAGGGTCAAAGGGATCAATCCATCGAAAAGATTTGGAGTTAGGCAACCAGGAACATATAGCAGGATTCCCACCCCAGGGAAGCCAATTAGAAAGTAGTTCCCCTATCTTTAAAAGTACATAGACTCTGTGTAGGTCCAATTCCATACTTGGCTCACACCCACACGGTAGTAAATGAAATTGAAAGGGTGGAAATAGCAGCGGCTACCACCATGATATTGAAAAAACCTTATCCCCTAGGGTTGGGGGATTTTTTAAATCAAAATTCCCCCATAAGACCAAATAATCTAGGTCGTAGCGCATCAACAGGAAAACATGAACAACCCCATCCCCCAGTACTGGGGGAATTTTTACCTCAAATCCCCGAACATCAAACATATGTCTTCCACCATCTAGTAAGAATGATGGACATAGGAGTTACATGTTCCACCCCTTCTCATGGTTCTCACCCTTCAAGACAAATTTTCATTACGAGTTTAGACTAGGGATCCCTTTGGGTCAATCTTCACCAAGAAACCTAAAGAATACTGCAGAATGGAAGGAGAAATTCTAGAAAAGGGTTTAGAAATTCATACTACCATTCGGCACTGGGTACACCACCCCCAATGCAGTATGACTTAAGTGAACGTGGTAAAATTCAATCCCATGGATCTCACAAGAAAGGATGTGGTGGGAGTAGATGTGAATGAAGATGGATCCTTCCCAAAGGAATCCCACACCGAGCCTGATGGAGTGCATACCCAGAACCAGAGAGAGATCCTAAATTTGGGTGCCCCTTCAACTAACCTATCGTTACCTCCCCCGTGAAACTCCAGCATGAAGAAAAACAAATCCAAGGTCATCTATGACCCACCTCCTATTCCCCATGATAATGTGTCCCTCCTCCTAGATGAAAGGTTCTCCAAGAAGGAGGAAGAAATGAAATATCTCAGGCGGATTAATGTTGATCTACATCGAGGGAGCTACCTTGCCGGATGTGTTCACTCTGTGGAACGTCAGTAGGTGCTCCCAGAAGAGGTGCTCATGCCACAGGAACTCATTCCAGGTAATGAAGCCAAGCTCAGAGGTAGGATTAACCTGTACCTAGAAGGACATCAAGACTTCCCCCTACTAGGAAGGTATCCAGAATATATCAAGGTAAACCCACAAATGATACCCCTGGTTGGGTATCATCCCCAAATTCCAGTAGCACTGGCACGCCTAATATTGGCCACTACCACACCAGCTCAAGCTCAAGTCCAATAGGACATTCATTAAGGGATCTTAAACCCCATAGAGTAGCTAACAACTCGAATAGAATCCATGGAGGGTGGCATGCTCCGATACATACAGAGAACAAACCCCACACCGAGTGGGTGAGCAATGTTCCACCACCACCAAACTTCAGGAACCCCTTATTCCCAGAATTCAATGGCTCTGGGGACCCAGAAAAATATTTGATTCACTATGCCTCTTACTGTGACCCCATGTTAGGAATTCTAGAGTAACAAGAAGCCGTAAAACTCATGTGCTTCATACGAACCCTATAGGGCTTAGCTTTCATCTGGTATATTATCCTGCCATCCAATTCAATTATAGGATGAGAGAACCTCCAGTGAAATTTTCTCTTCTAGTTCAGTTTGACGCTACCCAAGATGATGGTTAGTGATCTCATGAACTGAAAACAGTGAGAGAATGAATGTGTATCAAACATCATTATTAATAGAAGGGCTTAACATATTACCTAAACCGGACACTCCCCCAAGATGAGATGCTAACCATGTGCATCGATAACCATCGGGATAAATTTGGAACGCCGCTCATCCCAGTGCAGTACACCAGTGGGATTAAAGATTTCTCTTCCATTGATCAATGGATAGAAGACTCCTTAAAACGGAAAAAACTTAAGTCACGAGTGGCCCCATCAGCCCCAGATAATAGAACACAAAAATTTGAAGCAACTTCTATCACGACCATGATTTGCGTTCCCACGAAGGACTTGCGCGCCTCTCTCTTTTTGGGTGTCCCTCCTGCCTATTCACTTGATTTCTTCAATTCCACCTCTCCTATTCAAGATTTAGCCTTCAGAACCATCTTCAAAACCATTTATTTCATGGTTACTTTGTTGGTTTCCTTATCGGAAAGAAATTCTGTGGAACATCTCTCAAAACATAGTGATTTATATATCTTTATATCACTAAGGTGAGAGATTTCATTCATTCAACCTCATCTTTTAAGATGAGAAGTTCCCTAACCTAGGACTCCTTTTCAAGAGTAAGCCCCGGTCATAATTTCTCTAATTTGGGCATCTTCCTTAGATGTAAGCCCCACTCATAAATTCTATTAACTTAGGCCTCCTTCTAAGGAATAAGTCCTAAGTCTCAAGTCTCCTTAACAAATGGGCCTCCTTCTCAAGAGTAAGTCTCAATCTCAAATTCCAAAATATGGGCATCCTACTTAGGAGTAACCCCCAAGTCCCCTAACCTGGGCTTCCTTTTCAGGAGTAAGCCCTAGTCTTCAAGTTCCCTTAATTTTGGGCATCCTCTTCAGGAGTAAACCCCAAGTTCTCAAATATGGGCATCTTCCTTAGGAGTAAGCCCCAGTCATAATTTCCCTTAACCTGGGCCTCCTTCTTAGGAATAATCCCCAATCATAATTTCCCTTAACCTAGTCATCCTCCATAAGAGTAAGCCCCAGTCATAATTCCCCTTATCCTGGACCTCCTTCTTAGGAATAAGCCATAGTCATAATTTCCCTTAACCTGGGTATCTTACTTAGGAGTAATCCCCAGTCGTAATTCTCCTTAACCTAGGCCTCCTTCTTAGGAAAAATCCCCAGTCATAATTCCCCTTAACTTGGGCCTTCTTCTTAGGAGTAAGCCCCAGTTCTCAAGTCCCTTTAACCTGGGCCTCCTTCTTAGGAATAATCACCAGTTCTCAAGTCCCTTTAACCTGGGCCACCTTCTCAGGAATAAGCCCCAGTCATAATTCCTCTTAACCAGTCTTAATTTATTTTTATTTGGGCTTCCTTCTCAAGAATAAAACCCAATCATGAAGTCCCCTCTAATTTGGGCATCCCTCTAAGGATTAAGTTCTAAGTTAAGTATCCAAATCTCCATAAAAGTACATATACCTTTATGGACCTTGTTCCCAAGTTTCTTCCCCGAAGTAAATCCCATCTATCTTGGGAATTCATACACACATAAGCCCCACATTATTTATTATGATTGAATTTTTCATGGCACAATTGTCAGGTTTTACCAATACCTCTTGTTTCTCACACCGAGCATGACTGGCGTTAGCTAAGAGTGTAAAAGTAATTATGACATATTTCTTTGAGCCATCAATCATACATAAACCTCATACTTCTTTACATGAACTACATGGGTTCTGATTCCTTTCCTAAACAGGGATACGTAGGTAGCCCATCTGTGGGTACGATCCTAACTCTGAAATAATACATGTCCTTCTGAATGACAATAAACTTCAAGTGCCCCGCTGAGTGGATTTAAAACTAGTATGGTTATCATAATGACCAAGAGATTTCTATATAATGTAATGAAGGACACCATTGACTAAGAATCTCTAACAAATACAGATTATTCTCTATCGATGAATAACCTCAAATACATATAAAAGATTATCTAAATCTTATACATATTAATCATTGATTTTCAGATCTAAAGGAAAGCTCATTTTCATGCTTGGTAATGTAATAAGGATTCACAAACATAACTTAAATCTATAAAGAGAGTCCCAGAGTAGACAATAATTCCCCCAAAAAAGGTGTGATGAGTCCGACCTCACATCCTCTCAACCAATGCAAATTCTTAAGCCTCGTCGGTCCACAACTAATGAGCACCTACCTTTGGAAAGTAGGTCCAAATGGATATAGAATCATTGAATGTTTCCAGTTCTACAAACAAACCTGTTAGAAACTGATTGGAATGTTTGAACCTTAAACAAACAAGGTCATCCCCATTTCCAGAGGGAAAAAAATGGTGAACCCAACATGAATCCTTAACCAAGTTAAAATTATGTTTTACTTATTTGTTAGGCCCCTATTTTAACACAATGAGAGGGCCAACAAAACAATAAATAACATATGTGCTCATCCAAAAGTTGTATTGGTCGAACTTATCTTGATTATCTCTGTCATATCAAACAGGCACTCTTTTCCAAGATATTCTGCGTTACAGAAATGGATTCTCTAAAGTTCACACCTGTGAAAGCCTCTGTTGTGAATACCTCTACTGCTACTCCGGCTGGATCGTCGTCCGCTCTGAGGACGGCATCACCTACTCAGAATCTTCATCGCTGGGTATCAAATGCACTAGTTAAGGAATATCATCGACATGGTACTATTCCAACTCTAGAGGCTGCTAGACAAGCCCTCCAAGTCAATAATTCATCCTGGTTTTCCAGACAGTGACGACCAGCGATCATGAAGCAGGTGGTTCCAACCACTGTTTCCAACCATTTTGGGTCGTTACACCCGGAATGTAATCACCATTACCTCCCATATTCTGGGGAGGTGAATGGGAAGGTCACTCAAGGCATTAATTCAAGGAAACCGGAGTCCTTCCCAAGGGATCCCACCAACAATCGCCACCAGACTCGTGCGACAGTGCGCCCTCAACATGATGAGGGTGTCGTCTACAGGAATTCGGCTTAGGTTCCTCGAACCCGAGCAGGCAAGACGAACCATCAGAGGCGACGAACGGTCAATAGTGATCAGGTTCTTATCTCTACCATTTCTGGAGAAGTCTACCAACCTAACTTGGTGGAAAGAAACGAGCAGGCACACACATCGGTCTATTTTAATTCTGTTGTCCAGAAGACTCATCTGGAAGCAACACGCCAATCCCGCCCGGAAATTCTGGTGGAGTATTATAGGAAGTAATATACACCTGTTTATAAATCATCATCTAGTCAACAGGCTCATCTGACTACATACGCTGAAGCCCACCAACCCAATGTGTTGACAACTGGAAAACAGGCACATACACCTGCTTACACTCATCAATCCTACCAGCAGCCTCATCTTCCAATATTTAAGGAAGTTTATCAACCACGTTCGGCGGAGTGAAATCATCAGGCACATACACCTACTAGTATTGATCAAGCCTACCAACAGTCTCTTTTGGTAGTATTCGGAGAAGTCAGTTGGAAAGCTCCGATGAAAAATAGGAGGCAGACTCAACTCTCTGCCCCCATACATGAGTACTGTCAGAATTCACTGGCAGAAAAAGGAGGACATGATCAGGAACACACACCTACTCCAAGAACAGAATGGATGTATATTCCCATTTTAGTAGCTAAAGTCACCAAACACATTCTAACAATGGTGAAAGATCAAAAGAAAATCCCTGCTTATATTCTGTATTTCTTCTAGGATATTATAACAGCTTCAGCAGCATCACAGGGAAAGGAATGAAAATATATCTCTACCAGTGGAGTGACACATCAACAGTTCACTCTGGAACAAACACACACCTCTGTTCCAATCCAAGAGGGTTGTGGGGCATACTCCCCCATGTCATATGGACAACCAAGTTAGGAACATACACCTGATTTGAGTAGATATAATCAGAATAACCTAACTATTTCTCCTGAGCAGGCACATACACCTGCCCATAATAACCACTTTTGTCAACAAGTCATTCCCAAAGTGAGTAAGAAGGCGTCTAATAGAAAGACATGTCCAGTACAGTTAATAAATCAAGAGCCAATATGTAACAAGGCCTTGCTCGATGCTAGAGTTCTTGATGCACTCAGATAATTATCTGTTGCAACTCAATATTCTACTCTCTCAGTTCCCAATAGTGGGAACATTAATTCCGAAGGTCTTCATCAGACACTTCCTCATGAAGGCTTGCTTCATGACCTTTTGGTCATCTCGAAGTTTCATATTCAGATGAGATCCAAGATAACCCTCTATGTGGCCAGAAGACTAAGGAGCAAGAGGTTTCATCTTTTGATGTAACCCACCACGGTGGTCCTCCCCATGATGATGAATTTATCTACGAAAGTCCTCTCCACAGTAGTAATTCACATTTCCTGGAAAATTCTTCAAAGAAAAATGCAGTGACGAGAAATCCACCTTATCTTGAGGCACTTGAAAATGTGAATCCAATCATGTCTGATACTTTACCATTAGCAGGTGAAATAATTTCTCAATCAGAAGATAGCCTGGGGTGTAGGTCATTCTCCGAACCACCCCTGGGTCATTTATCTTCTAGCTTGATAAGTGAATTCTCTACAAATCTTGTTGAATCTAATGAAGCAATAAGGAAGCACCAACTCTAGTCTAATCAGGTAGAAGAATCTTCATTGAATGATAAAGAGGAAGTGCTGAATATGAGAAAACAACTGGCGAATGGTGAAGTGCCAGTCATGTTTTGGCATTTGGCTGACTCTCAGTATGACATTCCAGAGATGTTGACAGAAGATTGTATTCAAGATATTTGTCTCAACATGTGGAAAACTATTTTTCAATTGAAAAAGAAAATATTATCTTATGATGAATATGAAAATCATTTCAAAATAATATAAGGGTTACAACACCAAATTTACTTGGCATCTCTCTCAGTTTATCAATATCCGAAGGCTGAAAATCAGTAGAGAGCCTTTCAGCATTCATACCTTGGTGCACTGAGAAGATTATGCCAGTTAATTTCCAATGCCCCATCTGGTATTCATATCAGGGGATGGGGTGTTCATGGAGCACTAAATTTACTGTACTCTCCAGCCAACAAAGCCCACCAAAAATGGTCTCATTCAATGTTATTTCCCATGACCTGCCACAGCCAATTGGTTTTGTTTGTAATCAAAGGCTTGCTCAAGAAAAGGCATTAACTAGTTCTTCTCAAAATCAGTCATACAGAGAACAAGTTGTCAAATTACTCTTGCAATAGGAAAATGAGAATATCGAATAGGATTCCCGTTTAGAGCGTGCACATCATCAAGTGACAGAAGCTTCAGAAATCATCCAACATTCATTTGAACCGGGTGATTTGAGTAGATGTAGGTTGATGCAACCATCCAATTTCCGGACTAAAGTCCACAAGATCAGAAGAGATTTTAAGAAAGTCTTAGATATAGCAACTCAAGATCCACCCCATCTTTTTAGACTGGGGACTCTTTTAACCCAACCCTCAGAATCAACAAATAGGATTTGAGGAGTTGAGCAGGAACAACAGGAACAGCCACAGTCCATAAGACTAGGGACTTTTTCAAATCCTCAATCTATTCCTAAGAGAAAGTCAGTCTTCTCTTGATTAGGGAAGAAGCCACAAGAGGAACGAAGAGCTGAATTATCAGGAGATTTCCTCCAAATTACTATTCATCAAGAAGTTCCTGATGGATCAAATCAAAAAAAGGCAATGTCTCATCAAGGACATGGAAGAAGACAATATCGCATAAATTCTGATAGAAGGGATGAAATACGTTATGCATCAATTAATTTCATTCCATTGTTGATGATCCCCCAGATGAGGCTCACTCAGATGGATCAGATGAGGTGGTTCCTACTCAAGAAGTTGTACACACTGACACAAATGAAGAAGGTGTGCGTAAAAAAATCAAAGGATTACTCAGAATCTAGGTATTCCTTTAAGTAATCAACATCCCCCTCTTCTAAAGGCGTCCAACAAGGGGAAAGGAAATAATCAGGATACATTCCACCCTTCCTCTGGAGAAGGAAAATCTCTCTCGGTAGAGAAAATATTTTCACAATAGAAGGAAGAAATGAAGGAATTAAGGAGGTTGAATGCAGAACTACTTCAAGGTAGTCTTCCTCTTAAGCGTGCTGGAGTCAGTCAGCCAAGGAAATTTGTTGCGGCTATTGAGATGGATCAAGAGTATCCTCCTTTACTGGTACACCCTCATAGGTCTAGTATTATGGGTCATGAGCAACAACAATCGGTAGTGCTACCATCAGATGCAGTACCAGCCACCACACCAGTTCAAGCTCTAGTTATTTCACCTACTCAGGTCCAAGATCAACCGGATGTTTCTAAAAAGTTAATAACTATTATTGAGTCATTAACAACTTGGTTGGAATCTATAGAGGGAAAGATTTCACAAATTCAACCAGAAAAGAGATCTTACCCTGAATGGGTTGATGAAATTCCTCCCCCATCAAATTTTTCAAGTACCACATTCCCAATATTTAATGGTTCGAGAGACCCATAACAACATTTAACACATTTTGTTTCTCATTACGATCCTATGATGGGAACCCCTCAGCAACAAGAATCATTTATGATCAGGTGTTTTGTACAGTAATTTCAAGGGCCTGCTTTTGTTTGGTATAAAATCTTGCAATCCCGGTCAATTACAAGATGGGAGTATCTCTGCCAAAGATTCCTTCTTCAATTCAGCTCAACTTTTCCAAAGACAACAGTTTTTTATCTTACAAATTGTAAGAAAAGGTAGAATGAAAGGTTTTTATATTTCATTGCCTGCTGGAAGGGATTAAAATATTCCCTGAGTTTAGCACTCCCTCAAGAAGAGTTGTTTCCAATCTATGTGGAAAATATACGTGATGAATTATGCACGCCGTTGATCCCTATGAAATACACAAGAGGGTTTCAAGACCTTACTTCGATTGATCAGCAGATTTAAGATTATCTTATGAAGACTAAGGATAAAGCTCATATAATTCCATCAACTCCATGAAGAAGAATGGGTAAAGCAGAGACTGCTACAGTTATGCTTAAACAAGCACCTGTACCTGCTTCTAATTCAAAACCTTCATCTTATCGAAGGGATCCACCTATTGAGCATCAATAACAGAGGATGTTTCTTCAAGATGTTAAAAGAGATCAAAGACGGAAAAAATTTGAGGATTTGAAGACTAAAGTTTATTCTTTCCAAAATGAAAAAGTTCTAGGTTACTTCATTTCGGCTCTGGAAAATAATTTGGTTCAATTGACAAGGCCCAAATGGACAAATAAGGAAAAAGATGAAGACCATCCCAATTATTTACCATTTAATCAGATGTTGGGGCATCCCATTCAAGAGTGTTTTGTATTCAAAGACCTCCTACAAAAAATGGTGGACTCAGGACATGTCAAATTGAATGGTTCTTCAGCTCAGGTAGCATGTGTTACTGCTACAAATCCAAAGGAAGAAGGCGAGTGGAAAGAAGTCAAAAACAAAAATGCACAGAAATATGATGATTGGATGGTCAGAAAAATGGTCAACCGAACTCATTCCATTTTGAGAACAAAATTTAAGAAACTAATTGTGTCTTATACTATGAATTTCACAGAAAAACCCTCTTCATCAGAGGGAAAATCCTAGAAGAAACAACATAATTCAAAGAAATATGAACAATCAGAAGAAGATGAGATCATGTCAAAGCCCAAGTTGTCTTTGAATCTGGAGGATTTTATGTCATCTACTTAAAATCCACGGGCATCGTCCCACCAAACGGCATAGTCTAAATTGGATAATCAGGCAGAGTCTTCCTCCGAAGAAGAATTGATCTTTGGTTCTGTTAACATGATTCACTTAACAGATCCTTATGCCAGTCATAGTTTCGATTTTGATGAGCCTGAGTTCCCTGTATCAAAGAGAAGAATTAGAGGAAGTTCCAGAGGTCTAGGATACAGAGGAAGACGTGGATATCCCAGAAGCCACTATTCTCATCCTACCCCTTCTAGAACTGTATATGCAGAAGAAACTCATGGCAGAGCCCTTCAACAGGCTCAACAAGAATAAGAAAAATTCTTCCACCAATAGCAGATTCAGTCCTGGCACAATTTTTCTGGAGGATCGGTTAGAGGTTCCACCTTCTTCCTCTCAGAAAGTAAATAGATCTATTCGGTATAATCTTCCAAATCCAGGAGTATTACCAACTCCTACCCTGATACAAGATGCATCTACTTACAAAGAATCAACTTCTAAGGCACTTATGGAACCACATGTTCCTATTGGGAAACGCAGACCTTTGGGTCAAAAATATGATTTCTTGAAACATTTGGCCCAAGTACCGGCCAATTTATCAATTATAGATGCCTTGAATCTATTAAATGATCTTAGAGAGGCACTCATCAAGTCTTTATCAAGTCCTCAGGAATTCGAAACTGAAATTATTGTGGCTGAAGTCTACCATGTTGAGAATAATCATGTAGAATGCCATGCCATGATATCTTTCACAGATGAAGATGAAGACGGTTTTGTGCATGGAAATATTAGACCTTTGTATTTATCTGGAAAGTTCAATGGTGTATACATCCGAAGATCTTTCATTGATAATGGTTCAGGAGTCAACGTCATCCCCATTCGTACACTTCATCGATTGGGCCTCACAGAATCTAATTTATCTCCTTCTACTTTGATGTTACAAGGATATGATAAAAATGAACAAGAACCACTGGGCAAGATTACACTTAGAACTCAGTTTGGAGATCTTGTATCCAATTCAAATTTCATGGTTGTTGATCATGATACAGCCTTCAACATCTTGCTTAAAAGACCCTAGCTACATCAACATGTGATTGTCCCTTCATCATACCATCAATGTCTCAAATATTGTTTCAATGGTTAAATTGGGACATTGTATGGTGATAAAGCCCCATTCAAGACATGTGAATCTCAATATATTGATGTGGAATTCTATCATATGAAGGGAAAGGAGAAATCCACAGCAAAGAAGGTTACCAATGTTAATGCTCCATATGGTTTGGGAAAGATTCCAATAAACCCATTCACACATGTGAGTATAGATTATGTGTTGCCTATCTGTCAAATTGATAGGATAGAACCAAATCCAAGTACTCTTATAGAAACATACATAATTTCAATTACGACAATCAAGCTAGACATCATGGGAGAAAGTGGTGATTCACCAAGCAATGATGAAAGCTCAAATGGAGATGTCTTCATTTCATCTTCTGAAATCCAGCAATTCTATATTTCACCAACCAGGCCAGAAGAAGTTATAGCAATGTTATAGGTGAACAACGATGTCGATTCTCAATCCATCATCTCCTCTTTATTACCCAAGGAATACCCTTCATCATAAATAGGGTCAGAAATGGAATCCTCTTATTCAAGATGTTAAAATTTTAACATCTCTCCTGATCATGGAAATTCAGCTTCATCATATACTATACAAGTAGAAACAAAGAAGTAACACATGTTGAAGAAGAAGAGGAAGATCCCAGGGATGCTCCTCCAGCATTTGAAGAGGGTATATTTACCACTATATATGAACTCATAGAAATAAATCTGGGTATAAAAGAATATCCACGCCCCACTTTAATTAGTGCGTCCATGAATCTTGAAGTGAAATAAATTTATATTTAATTTTTAAAGCAAAATCGAGATATATTTTCTTGGAACTATACAGAGATTCCAGGGCTTGATCCTAATGTTTCTACTCATCGTTTGGGTTTTCTAGAAGAACATCGAGGATTTAAGCAAGCCGTAAGAAGAACACACCCAACCTATGATTCCAAAATTGAAGCTGAAGTGGATAAGGTTATCAAAGCTAACTTCATCAGATAAGTTCAATATCCCAAGTGGTTGGCTAATATTGTCCCTATGAAAAAAGAAGAATGGAAAAATTAGAGTTTTCATTGATTTCAGATATCTTAATCGGCCTTGTCCTAAGGATGATTTTCCAGTTCTGATTACAGAACTCTTAATTGAAGAAACAACTGGCTATGAAGCACTTTCCTTAATGGATGGACATTCCAGGTATAATAAAATCTGAATGGCTCCAGAATATGAAGAATCTACGGCCTTCAGATCCTCTTAGGGTGTGTTTTGCTATCGGGTAATTCACTTTGGCCTAAAGAATACAGGTGCAACATATCAATGTGTCATGCATCATATCTTCAAACCCTTTTTGGGGAAGTTTGTTGAATGTTATGTGGACGATTTGGTGGTTAAATCCCAACAACATTCTAATCACTTGGATTATTTGGAATTCATATTCCAGAAACTTTCGGCAACATAATTTGAAGATGAACCCCTTAAAATTTTCTTTTGGGGTAACCTCATGAAAATTTCTCAACTTTGTTGTATGCCATCATGGTATCGAATTCGATCCTGAGAAGACAAAGTAAATCCTTGGTATGTCACCTCCTCATATTTTGAAATAATTGAGAGGACTTCAAGGAAACTTGGCCTATATTTGGCATTTCATCTCCAATTTGGTAGGTAAAAGTTTACCCTTCACCAAATTGATGAAGAAGGAAGCCACTTACCAGTGGACTGAAGAAGGTCAAGAAGAATTCAATATTCTCAAGAAATATCTCTTGAGTCCACCGGTATTAATTCCACATGTTGAAGGAAGACCGCTTATTCATTATGTGACAGCCTTAGAGCGATCATTGGGACCCTTCCTTGCTCAAAAGAATGATGTTGGGAATGAAAACAGCTTTTACTATCTCAATTGGACTATGCTTGAAGCAGAAACCTGATATTCAAGTATTGAAAAGTGCTGCCTAGTGTTAATATTTGCAGTTCAGAAGTTGAGATACAACCTTCAGCATCACTAGGTCCAATTGGTATCTCACAATAACCCGCTCAAATTCATCCTTTGTCGTCCAATTATTACAGGACGTCTGGCAAGGTGGACACTTATTTTGCAGCAATTTGATATTTAGTATGTGTCTTAAAAGGCAATAAAGGTCCAAGATCTGGCTGATTTCCTTGCTGAACACCCTTCAGTAGAAGATACATCTTTAGATATTGAAATTCCTGATGAGGAAGTCTTCTCTATTCAAGATAGTCATCAAACATGGGAAATGTACTTTGATGGTGCTTCCAGAAGTCCAACAGGGAGGAAAATGGAAGATCCTAAATTCAGAAAAGTTGGGTTAGGAATTTTTCTCATTTCTCCAAAAAAAGAAGTGTTATCCTATTCCTTCTCATTGTTGGGAGGCAGTACAAATAATGAAGCAGAATACCAAGCTCTCATCACAGGATTGGAGTTGGCACTTCAAGCACAAGTGAATCACTTAAAGGTGAAGGGTGGTTCAGACCTGGTAATCAAACAAGTCAATGGGGATTATGCCATCAAAAAAGAAGAGTTAATCCCTTTGTATGATTACGTCAGATATTTAATGGAGGAATTTCCTTTGGAACCGACATTTTCTTATGTCCTGCGATCACAAAATGCCCAAGCTGATGCACTGGATAATATAGCTACAACTCTGGAAGATCCAAATCGGGATGAGACAATCATCAGTATTGCCCACTGTCGTACAATTTCACCTTATGTTCAAACTAGAATAGAGGAAATCAATGAATTTAGTCCCATTTTTGAACCATATGGTAATACTATGGGATGGATGACACCTATCAGGGAATACCTTCAAAATGGAATACTTCCACCTGATAGAGCTGGGAAAGAACAAATATGGAAACGTGTGGTCAATTTCACTCTTTATGATAGCCCATATCACCTAGAGAACATTCTCTACAAAAGAGGTTTTGATGGAATTATCTTCAGATGCATTTATGGTGAAGAGACAATGGTTGTCATGAAAGAAGTGCATGCAGGAGTCTGTGGTGCCCATCAGTCCGGACATAGACAATCTGATCAAATTCAGAGGCTTCGATACTTTTGGCCTTCAATGATACAAGATTGTGTTGATTTCACAAAGAGCTGTCATTCTTTCCAAGTACATGCCAATTTCATTCATCAACCCCTATAGTTTCTTCATACGGCTAAATAATCGTGTCCATTTTCCACATGGGGAATGGATGTAGTAGGACCATATCCTTCAGCTACATCCAAGTAGTTTAAGTACATTCTTACTGCTACTGACTTCTTTTCCAAATGGGCAGAGGCAATACCTCTCAAAGAAGTTAGTTCTAAAATCATTGTTAGCTTCATCAAGTCTAACATCATTACCAGATTTGGTGTCCCTCATACCATATTGACAGACAATGGCACCAACTTCTGTTCATCCAAGGTAAGGAAATTGTATCAAGAATATAACATCAAATCCAACCATTCCTCTCGGTATCATGTAGTGGCCAATGGCCATATAGAATCCTTCAACAAGACTCTTTCAAATATACTGCAAAAGATGGTGGATAAAGATAAGAATTCATGGGCTGATAAACTTTTTCATGCTTTATGGGATTATCGAACCACCACCTTCACTGCAACGTGGTCAACTCTATATTCATTGGTATACGGAACGAAAGCGGTGTTGCCCATTGAGGTTCAATTACCCTCACTCAGGGTAGACATTTGTGATAAGTCATCTACAGATGAACAATCTCAAAAGCTATTGGATGAATTGGAACGATTAGATGAGAAAATATTGTGCACCTTGCACCACTTGGAAGTCTATCAAATTCAAATAGCATGAGCTTTCAACAAAAAAGTTTGTCTTTGTTCATTCATTCAGGTAGAATTGGTATTGGTTCTCATAACTCCAATGATACCAGAAAATAAACCTCCCAAGCTTGAGCCAAAATGGGAAGTAACTTACTCAATACATAAGGTCTACTCCAATGGAGCTTATTCTTTAATCTCAATGGATGGAGAACTCATCACTACTCCAACCAATGCTAGTTTTCTGAAGAAGTATTTTGTGTAACACAAATACTAATATGTCCAACAGGACATTAAACTACATAATCGATGGTCCATGCATATGAACTTAAACTACTCGCACCATCTTCTAACATGACATTAAATTGTGAAAAAATTCCTTAATTTGTCCAACATGACGTTAAATTATGTCCTATTTTGTCCTTACTGCATCAAATTAAACTGCACAGTCCCCCTTTCGTCCAACATGACGTTAAACTGTATTGTACCCATCGTCTTAGCAACAGGACGCTAAACTGTACAAAACCCTTATTATCCAACATGACGCAAAACTATGTTCATGTCCAACATGATGTTAAACTGTGTCCCTATATTTTTTTGACATGACATTAAACTGTACTACTCATTCGTCCTACATGACGTAAAACTGAACAAAGTCCCTTAAATACATCCTACATGATGTTAAACTGTATTTTGTCCCTGCTACATGACACTAAACTATGCAGCACCAATAGTCCTCACTACAAGACTTTAAACGGCATAGTCCCTTCATATGTCATACATGACATTAAATTGTGCATCGTTAAGGTTGTTTCTACCTCTTGTTTCTCACACTGAGTATGAATCATTTGATCTTAGAGTAAACTTCAACCATAACACCCTCTATGGGCTACTAACTATGTGTAAATCCCGACACTATTTTTTAGGTCGTTTTCCTCAAGAAAAACTTGATTACCAATTCATTATTTAATCGAAATACGCATACTTTGATCCTTTCCTTCTAGGCTGGGTACGTAGGAAACCTCCTGAGGTCAAGCCCAAAATCAATCTCTTCACATTGGTTCACCTTTTTCTCATACGATGTTGATTTGTGAAACTGCCCCCAGAACCAATATTTTTTACATTGGTTCACCATCGTCCTTTTTATATGACGTTAAACTATTCACACTTTTGTCCTGTACGACAATAAACTACAACATTATTTTACACCCTCACCTGAGAGGGAATCATTATTTACATTGATATCTAATCATGTTTTATTCTAAAGACAACATGCATAGATGGAAATGCCCGAACCTTTTATCTTGGGTAAAACCATCATTGCACTAAAGTTCCCTTTCACCCTTCACTTGTACGAACCAAATCCGTACAAAGGGTATTTCAAGAACTACATGCGGCTTGATTACCATTCTTATGGGATACGTAGGAACGTTCGAGTTTCCCTCGAATCTATCCCCAAGTCTTTGGGCCTAACCCCAAATTACACTTTCAGTCCTTTGGCTGAAAAGTCTCCCTGTGAAAACATGAATGTGGTATGGAAACCCTTCTCTTCATTCACATCAGGTTTATAAAACATGTTGTGTACTCCTTATAATGGTCCAAGCTCTATGACCCTAAACTAAGATCTCCTACACTCTCGTCCCACATGACATTAAACTGTATTTCAAAAACTACATATGGCTTGATTCCCATCCTTATGGGATACATAGTGAAGTCCAACACCTCAATTCAGGACCTAGTCACAACATGATTATGGTTAGCACTGGTTTGTTTATCTCTACATGCATTGAACAATTCCCATTTTGATGTGTCATACTCTTAACCTTAAATACTTCCAGATCTCCATAACCCTTTTCTTAACTTCTGGTCACAAAATGTTTGATACTCGGGAATTATTTTGTTTGACTATGCAGTACATGCTCTTAGGCGGCCTTGCATAAACAGTCTACAAAACAGACTTTTCAGCCAAAAGATACTATTATTTGACTATTCAACCAATGCCCTTAGGTGTCCCTACATAATTTAACCCCCTAACGGGTTTGTTAAATAATGGTAACTTCATTCTTGGGAAGAAAACCTCTTTTGTCCTTAGTTGTCTTAACAACAATATGTAGGGATCCGAAAAAAAATAGCCATCCTTAACATATTTGTCCGATTTTCTTTTTTATGATCTGAAAGTATTCAAGTCTATGGTTTATATTTCCCTTCCCTACATTTGGGTCAGTACTTCGTAGGAGTGACATTCAACCAGTTCTTATACAATCTTGTTTTGAAATATCTTCTCCATATTCAAGTACCTCTCTCCATATAGCAAACTCTATGCTTTGGAAAATTTGAATCTCCATAAAATTCCACTGGCTTTTTAGTAGTAGAAAAGTAAATTTTTGAGAGTTCTTTTGCCTTACTATGCAGCACGTGCCCTTAGGCGGCCTTGCATAAGTAGTCTACATAATGGACCTTTCAGCCAAAAGATTCTATTATTTGACTATGCATCCAATTCCCTTAAGCGGCCCTGCATAATTCAACCCCCTAATGGGTTTGTTAAATAGTGGTAACTTCATTCTTGGGAAATACTTCTTCTAATGTCGTTTAGCTCTTTTTCAATATCATTCCTTAGATTCAAAATTTCTTGAGTCATAGTTTACTTGTTTTTCTCCGTACTTGAATATGGTAATATATTTTCAGATAAATTATCAAAGAATTGAGTCAATTTTAATCCATTCGGTCAAAGCTATTCGACCTTAAAAATTAGCCTTTTTTTCATGACTTTAAACTTCTAGATTTCTTGTTTCTTCTTTACCTCAGAGTCACATCCTCCTTTATATCAGATCCAACTCTAAGGGGGGACTTTTGTTGATGCTCATTTCTGTCACAAAGTATAACAAATGAAAAGGGAACTACGTTAGCACAAAGTGATTCATCCTTTGAAGAAATATCAAAAATTCACAAAGGCATGAATAAGGGATTACTTTAGCATGGGTCGTGTGAGTTCCAAGAAGGTCACGCAGGGTACCTGCGCCCCACATATTGGGCGCACAGGTGACCTGCGCACCCTATATGATTTTCTCCCAAGGTCTTAAAAGGCCTATAAATTCCCCTTGTGGGCCCCCATTTCGAGGACGGAAGAATCCAGAAACTCATATTTGAGATCTCGGCACCCTAGTCTCTTCTCAAAGCCTTACGAACACTTCTAAGGTAATTTCATACCTCGAACGGAAGATCTAAAGAGGGGGAACAAGGTCTAAGTGTTGAAACTCATCAACACCAGCGCGCCTAAGTGGCCATCCCTTAAGGGAAATGGCCACACTTGCGCGCCGCCTTATCCCTTTAACAAAACTTGCACGCCACTCTTTTGTAAGCCTTTAGGGATAATTCTAAGTGCTTGAGCTAAGTCTCACTCAACTACTACCCTAAGGGTTGACCATCGCACAAATACTCATGTGTCTCCTAAGTATACTTGCGCAACCATGACTTGCACGCCCATGCAGGACTTGTGCGCCTCTCTCTTTTTGGGTTCCCCTCCTGCCTATTCACTTGATTTCTTCAAATCCACGTCTCCTATTCAAAATTTATCCTTTAGAACCATCTTTAAAACCATTTATGGCATGGTTTCTTTTTTGGTTTCCTTATTTGAAAGAAATTTTTTGGATCATCTCTCAAAATACAGTGATTTATATATATTTATATCACTAAGGTGAGAGATTTCCTTCATTCAACCTCATCCTTTAAGATGAGAAGTTCCCTAACCTGGGCCTCCTTTTCAAGAGTAAGCCCAAGTCATAATTTCTATAATTTGGGAATCTTCCTTAGGAGTAAGCCCCACTCATAAAATCCATTAACTTAGGCCTCCTTCTTAGGAATAAGTCCTAAGTATCAAGTCTCCTTAACAAATGGGCCTCCTTCTCAGGAGTAAGTACCAATCTCAAATTCCCAAATATGGGCATCCTCCTTAGGAGTAATCCCCAAGTCCCCTAACCTGATATTTCTTTTCAGGAGTAAGCATCAGTCTTCAAGTTCCCTTAATTTTTGGCATCCTCTTCAGGAGTAAACCCAAAGTTCTCAAATATGGGCATCCTCCTTAGGAGTAAGCCCCAAATTCCAATTTCCCTTAACCTGGTCATCCTCCTTAGAAGTAATCCCCAGTCATAATTCCCCTTAACCTGGGCCTCCTTCTTAGGAATAAGCCCCAGTCATAATTTCCTTTAACCTAGGAATCCTCCTTAGGAGTAATCCCAAGTCATATTTCCCCTTAACCTGGACCTCCTTCTTAGGAATATGCCTCAGTAAAAATTTCCCTTAACGTGGGAATCCTCCTTAGGAGTAATCCCCAGTCATAATTCCCCTTAACCTGGGCCTCCTTCTTAGTAATAATCCCCATTCATAATTCCCCTTAACATGGGCCTCCTTCTTAGGAGTAATCCCCAGTTCTCAAGTCCCTTTAACCTGGGCCTCCTTCTCAGGAATAATACCAAGTCATAATTTCTCTTAACCAGTCTTAATTTCTTTGGATTTGGACTTCCCTATCAGGAATAAAACCCAATCATAAAGTACCCTCTAATTTGGGAATCCTTCTAAGGATTAAGTCCTAAGTCAAGTATCCAAATCTCCATAAATCACATGTACCTTTATGGACCTTGTTCCTGGGTTTCTTCCCTGAAGTAAATCCCATCTATCTTGGGCATTCATACATACATAATCCCCATATTATTTCTTATGATTTAATTTTTCATGGCACAATTGTCAGGTTTTACCAATACCTCTTGTTTCTCACACCGAGCATGACTCACGTGAGATTAGAGCGTAAATGTAATTATGACATCTTTATTTGAGCCGTCAATCATACATAAATCCCATACTTCTTTACTCGAACTACGTGGATTCTTATTCCTTTTCTAAACAAGGATACATAGGTAGCCCATCTGCGGGTACGATCCCAACTCTGAAATAATCCATGTCCTTTTGAATGGAAATAAACTTCAAGTGCCCCGCTGAGTGGATTTAAAACCAGTATGGTTATCATAATGACCAAGAGATTTCTATATAATGTATTGAAGGATAATATTGACTAATAATATCTAAAAATACAGATTATTCTCTATCGATGAAGAACCTCAAATACATATAAAAGATTATCTAAATCTTATACATATTAATCATTGATTGTCATATCTAAAGTAAAGCTCATTTTCATACTAAGTAATGTAATAAGGATTCACGAACATAACTTAAATCTATAAAGAGAGTCCTGGAGTAGACAATAATTCCCCCCAAAAAGGTGTGATGAGTCCGACCTCCCATCCTCTCGACCAATGCAAATTCTTAAGCCTCATCGGTCCACAACTAATGAGCAGCTACCTTTGAAAATTAGGTCCAAATGGATATAGAATCATTGGATGTTTTCGGTTCTACGAAAAAACCTGTTAGAAACCGATTAGAATGTTTGAACCTTAAACAAACAAGGTCATCCCCATTTCTAGATGGAAACACATTCGTAATAGGGAACTCCCACCAGATAGGGAAGAAAGGGAGCAGGTCCGAAGATGGGCAGTCAATTTTTCCTGGTGCAATGGAGTAAACCAATAAAAGGTCCTATACAAATGAGGTCTTGATGGAGTCATTCTCAAGTGCTTTGATAGAGAAGATAATGATATCTTCATAAAAGTGGTGCATGCCAGAGCTTGTGGAGCACACCAGTCAGTAATTAAGCTCTCTCACAAAATTTAGAGGCTTGGGTATTACTAGCCCATCATGATACAAGATTGTTCCCTATTCACTAAGAAGTGACATTCCTACCAAGTTCATGCTAATTTCATACACCGCACTCCATATTTACTTCATACAACTAAGTACTCATTTCCATTCATCTCTTGGGGTATGGAGTGGGACCATATCCTCCCACCACAGCTAGATAATTCAAGTTCATACTCTTGTCTACCGACTTCTTTTCCAAATGGGCTGAATCCATACCCTTTAAGGAAGTCAAGGTGAAAAACATCAACATCTTTGTGAAGGCCAACATCATCACCAGATTTGGTGTCCCTCATACAATAATGATGGACAACGGCATCAAATTATGCTCTTCTAAGCTGGACAAGATGTACCAAGAGTATAGAATAAATGCCAACTAGTCATCCTACTACCCCACAGTGGCCAATGGATGGATAGAGTGTTTCAACAAGACTCTGTTCAACATAATCCAAAATATGGTCGAAAAGGACAAGAAATCATGGCTAGAAAAGCTCTTTCATGCTTTGTGGGATTACCAGACCATAACTTGCACTACCACCAAGGCAACCTTGTACTCATTAGTATATGGGGAAGAGGTAGTATTGCCTATCGAAATAAAAGTCGCATCACTTCGTGTGGCCATTTTCGATCAATTTTCCTTGGATGAGCAATCCAAGAGACTGTTTTATGAGTTGTAATAGCAATAAGAGAAAAGGACTCATATTCTGCACCATTTGAAAATCTACCAAAATAAGATTGCACGAGCCTTCAACAAAAAATTTCACCTTCAATATTTCGTTGAAATAGAAATGGTGTTAGTCCTTAGAACCCTTATGATACTCAGGAAGAAGCCCGCAAATCTTTAACCAAATTGGTAAGGACCATATGTCATAGATTGGGTCTATTTCAATGGATCACATTCCCAAATATCAATGGACAAACAACTCATCACAACTCCTACAAATGCGAAGTTCATGAAGAAATACTTCATGAAACAGAAAAGACAAGGTCCAAGCTCTACGACCCTAAACTACCAGTCAAAAAAATTCCCCCATGATATGGTCCAAACTCTAAGACCTTAAACTATGAGTAATGGAGAAAACCATGAATCCAAGGTTCGATCTCTAAGACCCTAAAATTTGAGTAACTTCCAACCATAATACCATGGTCTAAAATCTATGACCCTAAACTATGAGTAAAAATGAACCACAACATTAAGGTCCAAGCTCTATGACCCTAAAATATAAGTTATAATACCCCCGATGCCATCATCCAAACTCTAAGACCTTAAACTATGAGTTAAAAATACTCCCATATCATGTTCCAAACTCTAAGACCTTAAACTATGAGTCATCGTCCTTTCCACATGACGTTAAACTATAAGGAACTCATCCCTGAAACATGGAATTAAATTGTGACTCGTGTCCTCTTTGTAAGACATTAAACTACGTACCATAAAATGTCATAATAGCATGATAATAAACTATATGATCTCTCACAAAACTACGTGTGGCTTGATTCTTGTTTTCAGGGGATGCGTATTGATGCCTCGATCCTCGATCCTGGCCCAGCTCCCACTGAAAAAATGCCTCCATCACACCCCCTATCTACCCATATTCATAGAGGAAACCCTTATAACTCTTTTTTTCTCACATCAAGTATAACTCCCATGAGATTAGTATTGGTGGTAGAGATTCTCTTATGAAAATAAACTATGGGGTGACATGGTAGACCTAGAAACTGTGATGGGTAGAACGAAAATAACCCTACCCCCGGGACCAAGCCAAATCGGTACAAGGTACATACAGAACTACGTACAACTTGATTCCTACCCTTGTGAGATACATAGTGACACCTTGATCCTCGATCTTGGCCCATCCCTACCAAGAAAGAAAAAAAAAGAAAATTCCCCCATAATATCCTCTACCTCCCAACACTTGCAATGGAAACTTTATGAAAACTCCTTGTTTCTCACCTCGAGTACAACTCACATGAACTTAGGAATAGTGGAAAGGATTCTATTACACAAATAAATCATAGGGGATTATTATAGGCCAAAAACTCGTATCAGGAGAAACCAAAATTCTCTCACATGTCCTCACACATGGACCGAGCTAAATCGGTTCAGGAAACTCACAGAAATCCGTTCATCATCATCAAAAAAATTCCCTTAAGTGTCCTTAAAACATCATGAAAATAGTTGTATGGAATATTTAGAACTATGTGTGTCTTGATTCCTGCCCTTGCAGGATATGTAGTGACATTGGGATTCGGTATCCTGGCCTAGACACCAGAAAAAATTCCCCTTTCCCTCATACGTAGGTAAGACTTGTACAGGGAGTCTAGGAATGGTCCTATCGCATGACAATAAACTGTGAAATTATTCAAGATTTATGTGTAGACTAGTCCTTAGTATTATGATATTCCACACATGCCTCTCATTTAGGAGAGGTCAAAAGATCCTGATTCCCCCTATACATATGGGTCATACATATGTGGAAGCTCTAAGTATTTCATAGTTAATCATGTTCCAGGTATTCAAACATTCCCAAGAACATCATTCCTGTCTATCACACTCCATACCTTAGGAAAACTTGGGTCCCCATAATCATCCAAGGTCATCTGGGGTGGAAGGCCAGTGTCCTACGAACACCATTTCTTGACTGTGCATATAATGCCCTGGTGGCACTGCATATGTTGCCCTAAAAAATGGCCATCAATCAAAGGAAAAAATTTCCCCAGGAGATTCCTCTCCTAACATATTATATCCAATGGATTATAAGCCCCATGTCATCCCTCCTAATTCAAGTTGCCCTAGGGACTATGGTTTATACCTTCTATCATCACTCACATCCAAGGAACACTGGAACATCCTGATTGCGATTAACCTAAAACTATTGAGTATCATTATGAAAGAAAAATTGTTCTCACTATACGACTCTAAATTTCATATCACAATGTTCTCACCACATGATGTTAAACTTCACGGGTAAAATCATCCCCATTATACAATGTTAAACTACCTAACAGTGTCTTATTCCCAAAAGTGGCCCTCTAATGCTGACCTTTTTATTCGTATTCAATGAAATAAAATCCTCTTAATCCCTTGTTTCTCACACCAACCATGGCTTACTTGATATTAGGGATTTCAGTGATATATCAACTGTGGGTTATGGAAAAACAGTCCCGGAATTTGGTCCTAGCAGCATGACCCTGAAAGGCCTGTCCTAATTCCCTCCCCCGAGAGGAACCCCATGTCTGGGTCATGTGATGTTAAATAACCAGGTATTCCCAATATGGAATGAATGCCTCACCTTGTGTACGAGTAAAATCTACGTAACAGACACACCATTCCACGAGTAAATCATAGCCCAAATACCCCCAAATAAGTCTGGATACACTCCTTCCATATTCAAAAATTTGTGCTTTGAGTTATCTTGAATCCCCATAACCCTCCAAGGCTATCTGGGATGGAAGGCTAGTGTCTTGAGAACACCTTTTCTTGACTATTCATATCATGCCCCGATGGCTCTGCATATATCTCCCACAAAAGAGACTGTCAATCAAAGTAAAATTCATCCCCAGGAGAGTCCTCTACCATCTCAATAAGCCCAATGACTTCAAATCCTCACCCCATCCCTCCTGATTCAATGGACCTTAATTTCATGGTTTACACTTTCCTCCTTACATATATCCTAGATATATCGGAACATACAAGCCCGATTTATCTTTAGTTCCTTTGGAGGATTCTAAAGATATCCCATCCATATGTGTGATGTTGATCTGCATACAAAAGAAGAGTTCCCCCACTCATTTCTATGTTTGCCTGAATAATCTTTGTTAAAATTCCCCTTTTTATGCTCAGGTGCACCCCTTATTGAAGGTCACATACCGTGTTCATAAAGAGACCAATCTTCATAATCCTCAATAGCCATCGAAGACAGAAGGCCAGTGTCTAGAAGACATTTTTTCTTGACTATGCATATCATTCCCTAGTTGCTCTGCATATATTTCCCACAAAAATGGACTTCAATCATAGGAAAATCCATCCCCATGAGAGTCATCTCCAACTTCCATATGCTCAAATAATATCCACGTCTTGTCACACCCCTGAATTTGAAAAACTCATGGATGACGGCTTATGTACCTCTTTATTCCCAAGTTCTGATGACCTAAAAAAGACTCTTAATTAACTTGGTCATTAACCAGATCTCCCTCATGTAAGAAGAAAATGTGCAGTAACAGTTTCCCACTCAAAGCCGACATGAAAGTCCTTAATGTCTTCAGACCCCACTACTCGAGCTAGCCACCCACTGTGGCTCCTGGTTTCAAAATAAAGTCAAAATATTGCAAATCCTGAATATACATAGGAGAGGGATGGCCAGTGTCCTGTGTAAACCTTTTATTGACTATTCATATCATGCCCCAGTGGCTCTGTATACATTTCCCACAAAAATGGCTGTCAATCAAAGGAAAATACATCCCTAGGAGATTCATTTCCTACCTATGTTTACCTAAATCATCTCCTGATCCTCATGCATGTCCTGAATCCACAAATCAAGGGTAAATAAAAATCCATAATCCATGTATGAAGGATATTATAACATTCCCAGCTAATGGTCTCAAGTTAGTGCCCTCCCCCGTTAAGGTTGATCAAAGTTGTTCGACCTAAAACATCAGTAGCGAGTTTGATTGGAAGGACTGTGAACTTCCAGTGAAAAATATTCCATACTTTCCAGAGGTAAAATATGTATAAGTAACCTCTTGGTAAAATTTGAGTATCTATTCATTAAAAAAACATTTATCCATCAAAAAAGGTGTATAGATTGTTAGGGAAAAAACCCTTAAAGGGCGGACTAAGAAAAATCCATGTTATTCCCTCTAAGCCCATGCCAACTAGGATTGGGAAATAATTAGGGTCATAATGAAAGAGGAACAAAGTATTTGGGGCTCTCCATGTAGCCCTATAAATAGCTAAACTACACTCGTTGAGTCCCTTGGATCAGGAAAAAATGAGAGCATTATCCGATCATTGAAGTTGGGACCACTTCTACATCAAAATAGCCGCCTCTTCATCCCTATCAGAGTCCATTCTGATTGGGGGAATTTTTAGGGTCCCAAAAATTCATTAAATGGAAGGAAAATACTCTTGAAAGTTGGGATAAGAGAAGATATAAATGTAGGATTGAAAATTTGAGAAGAAATTGGAAGAAATAAAATTTTGCAAAGGGATTTGGCCCGACCGCGTACTGAAAACTAGGAAAGGTTCATGGAAGGAATTAGACAAGAACCACTGGTATGTGGAAGGCCTATGACATGCTGGCCCTCAAGGCATTGTCTAGGGAATGAAGTAGTTTGCGATAAATTTCCACCCACGAATTGAAGCTACCATGAACTATTTTCATTGGTGATAATTCGACAGAGGTATGCACCGCACACCATCCCCATGAACGATTTGGTTCTCAAATTAGGAGAATTCAATGGCATACCACAGCCTCCACAAACCTTGGTTGACTGGGTCTTCCACTGGTAAAAATATCTCTCCATGGGCTTCCACAAAAGGTGGCATGCAAACCATAGTTATTGATTCGCTAGAACTCTATAAAAGGAACACCATGGAAAATGAAAAAGAAAAGGAAGAAATGAGGGAGATCTCTAGGATGGGAGAAAAGGGGATGAAAACCAAAGAGGGTGTGGGGGGAATTTCTCCCGCACCCGAATCAGTTCATGGATTCCATCCCACAAACCATATGTAGAAAGAAGTTCACAAAGGTCCTCCCCGTAAACTGTATTCAGAATACCCTCCACAGCCAACCAGCCAACCAATAAAAATATATATAACAAAAACATTTCATAGATGCCCATATGCGGATGTTAGTATGCAGACACCCATATGCGGAAGATAGTATGTGAACCCCCTATATGGAATAAAGTACATGGAAATATCATCTATGTACCCTCATACGCAGAAATATCCTTCGTGTACCCTCATACGTGACAAGCTCCTCTGTGTACCCTCATATGTGGCAAGCTCCTCCATGTACCATCATACGCAAATAAATCCTCTGCATACCATCTTAAGTGGCCAGCTCCTACGTGGCTAGGTCTATACGGAAAGCAGTTTTCATCCTTCGGTCCATACCATGGGGGTTGTGCCCCCGCATCCCCACTCGGGATCAATTTCAGGTTGCAGTCGCGTCCCTCTGGGATGGCCCCATTACTTCTATCACTAACCCCCGAAAAAAAATGGAGAGTTTCACCACAAACTTTTTGAACTGGGTTGAAAAAAATTTCCATTCCACCCTTATTCCACTAAAACATTTGTCCCTTAAATAACATGAGAAGAGAAATTCCTCATGAACTTCCCAAAAATCCCTATCACTTGTCTCGTATGACAGGAAGAACCAGAACTCCATGGAAAATCACAACCTCAGTGTTTCTTAAATTCTGGAACATCCTTTCCATCCATCAAACTCTATGTCTCTGGTGATTCTGGATCCTCATAAACCTCCATGGCCATTAGAAGTGGAAGGTCAGTGTCCTGCAGACACCTTTTTTTAACTATGTACGTCATACCCCGGTGGCTCTGCATATGAAGCCTATAAGACGAACATCAATCAAAGGAAAATCCATCCTCATGAGAGTCATTTCCTACCTCTATATGCCTCAATGGCTTCCATTCCCCATATCATTTATCCTAATCTAAGAATCCCTAAAGTCACAGTTTACACCTTCCATCCCTCTCATGTTCGAGGCATGTCAAAACAACCCAGTTCGATTATCCTATATCTAATAATGGATTCGATAAAAAATTGTCCAAAATCTAAGACCCTAAACTATGAGTCATCATCCTAACCACATGACATTAAACTGTATGGTATTATTCCTAGAAATATGACATTTAACTGTGATTTCATTATCCAAGAAATATGACTTATAAATATTAGTATATTGAGTGATTTAAGATCTTCATAAACCCCCCATCCATACAAAGAGGAAGTTTAGTGTCCTAAGGATGCCTATGCTTGACTATGCACATCATGCCCCAGTGGCTCTGCATATGTTTCCCACAAAAACAGTCGTCAACCAGAGGAAAATTCTTCTTTAGGAGAGTAATTTCTTACCTCTGTACACCTCAATGTATTCCATGCCTCATATCATTTCTTTTAATCTGAGACCCTGCAGAATAATGGTTTGTACATTCCATCCCTCTCATGTCTGAGGCATGTCGGAACATCCCATCATGATTATCCTCCAGTTAATCATCATCCAAGCTATATGACTTTAAAATTTAGTTTACCTCACATGATATTCTTGGGTTTTCTTACTGAGGTAAGTCCCCAATCTTCTGGGGTTGGTTCATGTGACATTAAACGTCATTCCACATTGAAGGGTTCATTGCATCGCACCCCCTCCCACGGTCGGCCCATCCTCTTCCATCACAGGCTCTCCCTCCCCAACCAGTAGGGGAGGAATCATGTGCATTGTTGAATCTTTCAAATCCTCATGTTTCTCACACCAAACATGACTTACGTGGGCTTAGAGGTTTGTAATAATTATAACATCCCCATGATTCTGAACTATGATTACTATGATTCCTAGTATAAATAGGATACATAGGATGCCTACAAGAAGGCTTGATCTCAAAAGGGTGCCCATTGAAGAGGGTCCACTAAACCATGACCAGTCAAATGGGTAACTCCCACACCTAATCCCCACATGATCTGAACTATAAGAACTTTAATTCCTGATCAAACTAGGATATATAGGGTGCCTACCAGAAGGCATGATCTCAAAATGGTGCTCATCCAACAGGGTCCACCCAATCATGTTTATCAAATGTGCGGCTTCCATGTGCAAGTCCCAGGACATTTGAAATATGAGAATGTAGATTCCTGATCAAAAGAGGATACGTAGAACGCCTACTAGAATGCCCAAGATCAAAAGGGTTCCCATCCAAAAGGGTCCACCCAATCATGTCTCCTTAAATGAGAAGATTCCACATGTAAGCCTCGTATGATCTAAACTACAAGAACTATGATTCCTATTCAAAACAGGATACATAGGACGCTTACCAGAAGGCATGATATCAAATGGGTTTCCATACAAAAGGTTCCACCCAACCATGTCCCCTTAAATGGGCAGTTCCCATGCATAATCCCCATATGATCTGAACTACATGGGTTCTGATTCCTCTCCCAAGGATACGTAGGAATCCCTCCTTGTGGGCCTGATCCCAACATCAAGTCACCTTCCTTCCCCCCATGGATGGAGATAAACTCCAAAGCACCTTATAAAATAGATCAAGTCAACATCAACTATGTAACATCAAATATATGAATGATTATAAGTATTTTGAAAACCAAAGGTAGCCCATGGACACAATATTTGGTAATGAACCAAGGATTCACGAACATATGAACATGACTTAAATCTATAAGAATGTCCCGGAACTAGAAAAAATCCTCCCCCAGAAGGGTGCGGTGAGCCTGACCTCCCATCCTCTCGACCAATGGAGTCCTTAAGTGTCGTTGTATAAATCTTCAGCTAACGAGCACCTACCTTTGGAAATCAGGTCCATGAATCAGGGATACCAAGGTCGTTGGGTGTTCTTGGCTCCACAAATAAACACATCGGAGACCATCTGAGGAAGTTACATCTGAGAAGGACCAATTTTAATGAGTTCTTGACCCCCATGAAATCGCCTTTGAGGAAAAACAGTTCCTATAGGGTTAATTCAACCTTCATTAAAGGATAATGATGTTTAACGGGTCAAAATAAAGGAATGGTAAATTCTACGAGAACCCATATCTATAAAAAAAGGGACTGGTGATGATTCTCGTCATTCCATTTTCACACCTCCCGTAAAGGTGCCACCTCCGAAGCAGAACAAGGATATGTAGGAAGCCTCCCTAATGTCCAAACACAACATCTGAACCACCATAGTGTTCACAAGTCCATAACCCTTGTAGGGCCATATCCACACAGGAGACCATGCTTTCCTAAGGGTGTTTGAAGGGTTTTAAGGGGTTTTATCATTTTTTGTTTATAGGAATTTAATGGTTTTTAAGGGTGTTAAGGGTTTTAGGGTCTTTTATGTTTTTAGGGGTTTTAGGGAATTTTATTGTTTTTATGGTCGTTTAATGTTTTAATTTTTTTTTCATGATCTTTTAGGTATTTTTAGTAGTTTTAGGGTTTTTTATTATTTATAGGGTTTTAATGTTATTAGGTTATTTTAAGGGTTTTAGGTTCTTTTAGGGTTTGTAGTCCATTTAGGGTCCTTTAGGTTTTAGGTTTAGGGTTTAGGGTTTAAGGTATAGGGTTTATGGTTTACGATGTAGGGTTTAAGGTCTATGATAAGGGGTATAGAGTTTAAGGCGCATGGTTTAAGGTTTGGGGTGTAGGGTATAGGGTTTAGGGAGTAGGGTTTTGGGTTTATGGTGTAGGTTATATTGTTTTAGGTGTAATATTTAGGGTTTATCATGCAGGATATAAGGTTTAGGCTATAGGGTTTAGGTTTTAGGGTGTAGGATATATGATCTAGGGTTTTTAGGGATTTTAGTGTTTTTAGGGTTTTTAGGGTTTCAGGTTTTTAATAGTTTTTATTGTTTTATGTGTTTTAGGGTTTTTTATGTGTTTTAATTTTTTTATGGTTTTTATAGTTTTGGGGGGTTTTAGGATTTTTATGGTTTTTAGTTTGTTCGGTGTTTTGTGGTTTTAAGGGGTTTTGGGTTTTTGGGTTCTTGAGAGGTTTTAGGAAATTAAAGCTTAAGGCCAAGCATTCTCGGTCCCCAGAAAATTATTAATAAAAAGTAAATATATATCGTTACAAGGATGGGTTAAAAACTTGGATGTGACGGCCACCCATCAAATCCTAATTAACAAAGGACACACATAAATGTGGGATGAAAAAGGACCACATAGAGAACCTCTCAAAAAAATTCTTTCTTAGATATCACATCTTTCACCATATACACCTCCTGATATGAAGTTGTAGCATAGAGAGTAAGGACATGGGTGTCATTAAGATAAGAAAACCTCTATGGAAGAAGTCTCCAAGGTAATCTTGATTTTTTTTTAGAGACTCCACCACCAACATCAATTCGGATTCCATCCAAAGGTCCATCCACCAAAATTGAATTGAAAATCTGACCACCTTAATCATTTCCCAAAGCTCCTCCTCAGAAGCACATCTTCTCCCAATTAAGTGAAAGAAGCATCCTTTAACAAAGCCTCTGTGCGTACAAAAAACACCACCACATCCCGTTGGATCGATAACACCTAAATCTTCACTATCCACATTGACTTTGATCCGTGATGGAAGAAAGGGGATCCACCGGATGGTCGTAATACCTTCAAGGTGATAGCTTCTGACATTATCCCAGAATAAGGAAATATCAAGGTATTTAAAGGGTAAAACTCCCCATTTCACCTCAAGAGTTCTAGAAATTCTAATTTTCATTGAGTCTGATATCCCTTTACCAAATACTATTTAAGAATTTTTCTAGCTAATTAATTTCTCTTCCACCTATTAATAGTGGTGAAATATCCTTTTAATTGATGCAAGTGTTATTTTGGTGGCTTTCCTGAAGGGGAAGATATCATGAGCATATAAAAGGTGATAGGAAAAATGATGATATCTTCCAAACCTTATCGGTCTATAGTGGATAGCTTAATAGAGATAAATGATGCAAAGACTTATATAATCTTCCAAATTTGAAAAAAGGAGGCTTGATATTGGATCTCCTTGCCTTAAACTATGAGAGCATTTAAATAAAACCTTTTGTGGAGTCATTGATAAGGATTGAAACCTTGGAACTTGTCAAGATGGGGGAGATCAACCTGATAAAGGTGGTGTAGAACTCATATTTACTAAGTAAATTAAGTATGAAGCTTCACTTTATGATGTTTAAGGCCTTCAAGATATCGGGTTTCAGAGAAAAATTCCCATGCTTGGTTTCCTTCTGCATGATATTGATACCTTATGAGGCCACGTAGAAACAATTTTGAATAATTCTTCCAAAAAACAAAACCAAATTGATTGGGTGTGATAATATTCTACATAAGATTACCCAGCCTCATGGTCAGAATTTTTATAATGATCATTAGAATGGTGTTCCCAATGAAAACAATCCATAAATCCCTTAAATCAATTTCATTATCAACCTTCAGAATTAAGTAAATAAAGTGGGATTTAATTCCATAAGGGATCAACCTAGAGATGAAAAATTCCCTAATTTCATTCCAGATCTCCACATACATAATGTACCAATAGAACATGAATAACTTACTACTAAATCCATTCGGACTTGCGGAACTCTCCAAATTCAAAGAGTAAAGGTCAGTTTTTTCCTCTACGTCAAAGGGGGATTAGTTAAGCCATTATTTTGATGCTATTCTATGAAAGGAAAAATAGATTGATCAAGTTAGGTGTTTCCACCAATCCCATAAATATTGTATAATGACTTAATTTAATCCACAATAGAATTTGAGTGGTCATCCTCATATGTGAGATGAGAATCATTTACTGGTATTGCAGCTGGTCATCTCTTCAATTTTAAGCTATTTGTATAGCCGATGGAAAAACTTGGAGTTCCTATCCCCATCCTTGATCCATTTAACATTTAATTGGTTCTTCATAAGCATTTCCATAAGATCTAGCTGGTCATCCATGTTGGTATGGATATGGATCTCTTCACAAGTGGGTGAAATATACTACTGGTTAGAGTTCTAGAAATTAGAAAGATGATACTTAGTAGCCTTGGTGTCTTCATCCAAATTGGAAAAAGAATTTTTTCTCTATTACCTAAAAATACCCTATATTTTTTGAGCTTAGAAGCCACAATTTATAGGGGCTTCCCACAAAGGTGTTACACCATCATCCTAACACCATGACCCTACATCCTGAGATAGTGAGCCAAGCATTGTTAAATTTAATGGGTAAAGGGGATGACCACATTTTGTAAATTGTGATGCTAAAAAATAGAGGATTATGATCCAAATTAAATTTAGGTAGAGTGAGACTAGAGATAGAGATGGGGGCACCCCAGTCATTGATCTGAATGAAGCACCTATTAATCTTACTTTCCTTTCAATAATTGATGGTGAATCTTCCATAAGTTAAGTTAGATACAAAAATGGGAACCTCAATGAGGCTACAATGATCAATAAATCAAGATAATTCATCAATATCAATCCATGAGAAATAATATCATATCTTTTCATCCTTTCTTAGAATAGTATTAAAGTCACCAATGATAATCAAATTCTAGTCTATAACCTCATTCAGTTGCATCAATTTTCTCCAGATATTCCTTCTTATGATATATAGGTAGGAAGCATATACAAAAGAGTGGTTAAAGGAAGCACCATGAGAGAGGAAAGAGAGATAGATAAGTTGATGGATCATCTCAAATGAAATAAGATGGATGTCATCATGTTTAATAACCCATAGGGTTTCCAAGGAAGCTTCATACCTGTTGTGTAAAACAAGAGAGTAACCAAGAGAAGACCAATTAAAATCCTTCCAATTCTCAAAGTCCATCTTAGGTTTTTCAAGTGCAACAACCATTTTTTTGTTGGAGATAAAACAACTTCCTAAGGTATATGGGTGTGGGAGAATTTCCAAGCCCCCTAAAATTCTAAAACATGATCTTCATTAATTAACAACCTTTCCCCTAGGGAAAGGAGAGACCTGTATCATAGGATTAGTGTAGGAAGGACCCCCCTTACATTTTTTCTTCTTTACCTTTTTCTTATTCCTTCTTAAAAGATTCTAGAGTGGTTCAGATTCTCTAACCTCAACCATATGTTCATCATTCTTAGTGGTATGGGTATACTCATCATTATAATCCTCAACAAAATTATCCATGTAATTTCCAAAAAGAGGGGTAAAATGATTGGTTGAGGATATACCTTTTATTCTTGGTTCACCACCCAATGTTCTTTTTGAAACCTTATTCAAAAAAACCAGTGAAAATTAAGTCTCACTTTGCTCACTCAAGGACGGTCTTTTTGAAGAGAATCTAGAGGGTCCAGACAACCCTTGTGACTATACAGTGTAATAGGGAGAGGCCCTACTAGAATAGAATCATCATGAGAAGGGGAATCCTTTCCCTAGACCTAGAGGGGGTTAGATTCATCTCCTCGAGATGGATGCACTGCCTAGCGGGGACTTGAGATTTTCGCAATCCATGATTGGAAGCATCTAGTGCTTCTTCTTGTTGAGTACCCACTACCTCATCAGTAGGAGTATCAAAAACATATATCCCCTCATCTTGGAGGGGGACATTAGATCTAGGAGCACCATGGGTGAGTAGTTGCACCCCATTATAATATGGACAAAACCCATAGTAATAGGTTGTAGATTACAGGGAGGCCCCTCAGGCCTGGGCTCAGGAATACCTTTCATATGGTGGGGAGTGTTCAGAATAGAATCCATAGGAAATCCCCCCACCACATTAGATGAATCCAGAGTAGGAGTAGGGTTACTATCTATAGGCTAATGTGGGAAACTAAAATCCTACTCATGATGGGATTCAACAACATCCAAAGGAGGAGGCAACACAACTGGGGTGGATATAACCTTAGTCTATTCAAGAAGGGACTCAGAATAAACCTCATTATTACCCAAATAATTTTGACTAGCCATGGTGGTCATGGGGTCCTTGGAGGAACCTATAGGCTTTGAAACCTTAGGATGGTTATTTGGGGGAATAGTATATGAAGGACTAGGGGCATTATATTTACCCTTCCAACCATTCCTTTTACATGTGTTGGAATCATGCACATTAAGATTATAGAAATTTAATTCCTTCAACCTTATACATTCAGAGATTATATTACCAAAGAAGTATCAACTGAAGTAGAATTTGGGCTTCCATTCATATTGAATTTCAAGGGTGAGGTTATCCTCAAGTGTATTGAGGACAACCACTTCAACTAGTGTGTTTTCCATGTCATCCTCGACTAGGAATCTAGAATAGTTCGCATATATCAGATTTTCCTTATCCCAATCAATTCTGATCGGGAATCCAACCAAAGGGTCAATGTCCCATAGGATCTGTGGATGAAAATAATGCCAGTTCAACTTATAGATATGAATCCAAACCTAAGTAAAGATGTTCTTCGCACTGGAGGCAACATAGTTGTGACCCCAATCCTGGATTCGAAGAATCCCCATCTTGAGATTGAGGGTCCCAAAGCATTTTCCTCTCCTTTTCTAGTCATTAGATGGAAACACAATATAGTAATATCTCCTCCCCATGGTTTTCATCATCCATTCGTCGAACCCCAAAATTTTAGTGATGTGATTGGAGAGATTGGAAAATTTCCAAACCATATCCCCCTTTTGGATCATAACCCTAGTGATGATAGATAATCAACATAAACTCATATGTTCCTCCATCATCCCATGATTAACAGATACATGTGAAACACACCATTTTTTATCACACGTCCTGGATATGGAGTACTAAAGTCAAAGAAAGAGATTGAGGGTATTACTTTCACAACCTCTATGAAATTTTTCCTTGGTCCAGCTACCTCTGGATCCGCACAATGATCAACCTCCTTTGAGAATTTAGGATTAAATATCCGAAAAATCTCTATATGACCAATAAGATTGGATTGATCTATGGCTGGATCTTCCACCTTACAGTAATAGGAACTCTAAGGATTGGGCACCTGAACCTCAGAATCACATAGAGCCTTTCCCTAATCATTATACTCGATCAAGCGTGCCTGAGAAGGAACCAATTTAGTGACTTTATAGACAGAGTGATTCATGATTTTTGCAGCCACGTGATCCATAGGATTGTCCACTCCCCTTCCTTGCTCTACCATCAAAAGTGCACCAAGTTTCTAGGCCCAAGGGTTTATAAGGTATTGGTGGCCTTGGGGTTTTTAGGTATTTTGATGGTTTTTTGGATTTAAGGTGTTTTTAGATTTTTTAGGATTTTTAGAGTTTGTACATTTTTTAATGGTTTTAGGGTTTTAGGGGTTTTAGTGTTTTAGGGTTTTTAGGGGTTTTAGGGAATTTTAGTCTATTTATCATTTTTAATTTTTTTGATGTTTTAAATATTTTTAAGGGGTATTTAGTTTTTTCTATTTTTAAGGTTGTTTTAGGGTCTTTTAAGGTATTTAAGAGTTTTGAGGGTTTTTGTAATTTTTAGTGTTTTTTGGGTTTTAGGGTGTTTAGGTTTTTTTGGGTTTTATGGGTTTTAATGGTTTTTTGGGGTTTTGTGGATTTTTAAGGTTTTTTTATTTTTAGGGTTTTTTAGGATTCTTAGGGTCTTTTAGGGGTTTTAGGGTTTTAGGGTCTATTATGGGTTTTTTGGGTTTTTTGGGTTTTTAAGTTTTTTATGGGTTTTATGGGTTTTATTGTTTTTAATCTCTTTTCTGATTTTTAGGGTTTTAGGGTCTTTTAACAGTTTTATATTTTTTGAGGTTTTTTAAGGGGTTTTAGATTCATTTAGGGGGTTTAGGGTATTTTAGTACCCTTTAGGTTTTTTTGTCTTTTTTGCGTCTTTTAGGGGGTTTAGGTTCTTTAGTAACTTATATAGTTTTTTAGGATTTATAGTAGTTATAAGGACATTTGGGGGCTATAAGGGGTTTTAGGGGTTTTAGGGGTTTCGGGTTTTAGGTTTTTAGGGTTTTAGGGTAATTTATGGTTTTTAGGATCTTTAGGGGTATTTTATACTTTTTAGGTTTTAAAGGGTTTTTAGGGGGGGTTTGGGGTTTTACGGCTCTATGGTATTTAGTGTTTTTAGGGGTTTTAAGGGTTTTTGGGTTTTTAGAGGTTTTTAGGGTCTTTTAATGTTTATTTGGGTTTTTGGTATTTTTATGGAATTTAGGAGTTTTTAGGATTTTTAGGTGTTTAGGGGTTTTAGGGTTTTAGGGTTTTTACGGTTTTTAGAGTTTTTTTGGGAACTTTAGGGTTTTAAGGGTTTTCATGGATTATTGAGTATTTTTAAGGTTTTAGGGTTTTTATGAGTTTTTTTAGTTTTTAAGGAGTTTTAGGGATTTTTATGGATTTTAGGTGTTTTTTTCTGTTATTGGGGTTTTTTTTATGCTTTTATGATTTTGTAGGGTTTTAGGATTTTGTTGGTATTTTTAGAGTTGTTAAAGTCTTAGGTTTTTTATGGTTTTTTAAGGGGTTTCTAGTTTTTATGTTTTTAGGGGGATTTTTTGGTTTGTATGGTTTCATGATTTTTAGTGTTTATTAGGTTCCTCTTTAGTTTTTAGGGATTTTCAATGTTTTTAGGGGGTTTAGGGTTTCTATAGTGTTTAAATGGTTTTACAATCTTTTGTTGGTTTTGTTGTGGTTTTAGGGTTTATAGGGTCTTTTTTTGAATTCTTTTAGGGGTTTTATGGTTTTAGGGTCTTTAATGACTTCTTTTATTTTTAGGGGTTTTAGGATTTTTTTTTTTAGGTTTTTTAGGATTTTTGGGGGTTTCAGGGGTTCATCAGGTTTTTAGGGTTTTATGGTTCTTAGTTTTTTATGGTTTTTTGGTTATTTAGAGTTTTTATGGGTTTTTATGGTTTTTAGTGTTTTTAGGGATTTTTAGGGGTTTTAAGGGGTTTTATGGATTTCTTGGGTTTTACGGTTTTTAGTTTTTTATGGGTTTTTGGGGGTTTTGAGTATTTTTATACTTTTGGTGGTTTTAGGTTTTTAGGGATTTTTAGGGTATTTAGAGGGTTTTATGGATTTTATGATGTTTTATGGTTTTAGGGTTTTTAGGGATTTTTCGGATTTTACGATTTTTATAGTTTTGTAGTATTTGGGTTTTTTTGGTTTTTTAGTGTTTTTTAGGATTTTTTTGCTTTTTTATGGTTTTTAATGTTTTATGATTTTTATGGGGTTTTAGGGTCTTTTAAAGAGTTTTTACAATTTTTGTGGTTTTTGGGGGTTTGGGGTTTTTAGGTTTTTAGGGATTTATTAGGTTTTATAGGGTTTTGGGATTTTTGGGTTCCTTAGGAATTTTAGGGTTTCTCGAGTTCATTTTGAGGGTTTTAGGGGTTTTTTGTTTCTTTTAGGTTTTAGGGATCATTTAGGTTTTGGGGGTTTTATGGGTTTTAGGGTTTTTTAGGGATTTAGTTTTTTGTAGGGTTTTTACTATTTTACTGTTTTTAGGGTTTTTTATGGTTTTAAGAGTTTTAATGGTATTAATTATTTTTATGTTTTTTCAGGTTTTGGGGGGTTTTTTGGTTTTTTGGTTTTTTGGGATTTTTTGGGTATTACATGTTTCTAAAGTATTTAGGGTTTTCTTATGATATTTAGGATTGTATGTTTTTCTTACTGTTATTAGGTTTTTTGGGGGTTTTATGGTTTTCAATGGATTTTTTGGGTTTATAGGGTTTTTAGAGTTTTAAGGGTAATTTAGTGTTTTTAGGGTTTTTATGTTTTTTAGAGTTTTTTGGGGTTTTCATGGTTTTTAGGTGTTTTTAGTATTTTTTAAGGTTTTTAGGTTACTTTCTATTGATTTTTTAGGGAAATTTATTTTGTATTTTTAGGGTTCCTTTTGTGTTTTTAGGGAATTTTTGGTATTTTTTGGGGGTTTCAGGGTTGTTAAAGGTATTTTAGCGTTTAGGGTGTATTACATAGGGTTTAGAATGAAGGATTTATTTTTTATGGTGTAGGGTATAGGGTTTAGGTTCTATATTATAAGGTTTAGGGTGTGGGGTTTAGGGTTTAGGGTGTAGGGTGTAGGGTATAGGGTATAGGGTATATGGTGTATGTTTTGAGGTTTAGGGTGTAGGATGTAGGGTTTATATTTTAAGATGTAGGGTATAGGGTTTAGTTTGTAGGGTTTAGGGTTTAGGGTATATGTTATAGGGTTTAAGGTGTAGGGTTTCTATTTTAGGGTGCAGGGTATTGGGTTTAGGGTGTAGGGTTTAGGGTTTAGGGGTTAGGTTGTAGGTTTTGCGGTTGGGGTTATAGGGTATATGGTTTATGGTGTAGGGTATAAGGTTTATGGTATAGGATTTGTGGTCTAGGGTATAGGTTTTAGGGTTTAAGGTGTAAGGTTTAGGGTTTCATGTGAAGTGTTTAGGATTTGGGGTATAGATTATAGGGTTTAGGGTTGGGGGTTGGGGGTTTATGGTGTAGGGTATAAGATTGAGGGTGTAGGGTTTCGTGATTAGTGTATCTGGTTTAGGGTGTGGGGTGTGGGTTTTAGGGTGTATGGTTTATTGTTTAGGGTATAGGGTATAGAGTTTAGGGTTTAGGTTGTAGGTTTTAGGGTGTATGGTATGGGGTTTCTGGTGTATGGTATAGGGTTTAGGGTGTAGGGTATAAGGTTTAGAGTGTAGAGTATAGTGTATTGAATGGAGGGTTTGGGTTTTATGGTATAGGATATTTAATTTAGGGTGTATCTTTTAGGGTTTTGTGTTTATAGAGTAAGGTTTAGTGTTTAGTGTGTAGGGTATAGGGTTTCGGGAGTATGATTTAGGGTTTAGGGTATAGGTTCTAGGGTTTAATGTATAGGGTTTAGGGTTTAGGGTGTAGGATATGTTGTTTCAAGTTTTGGGTTTTGGGTTTAGGGTGTATTGTATGAGGTTTAGGGTGCAAGTTTTAGGGTTTAGGGTGAAGGGTATAGGTTTTAGGGTTTATAGTTTTGTTTTTAGGGTTATTTTATTGGGTTTAGGGTGTAGGGTTTAGGGTTTATTGTTTAGGGTTTAGGTTAAAGGGTTTAGGTTGTATGGTTTTGGGTCTTGGGTGTAGGGTCTAGGATATAGGGTTTATGGTGTAGGGTATTAGGTGCAGGTTCAGGGGTTTTGGGTTTAGTTTATAGGGTATAGGGTTTATGGTGAAGGTTTCAAGGTTTAATGTGAGGGTTTTATGGTTTAGGGTTTTTGGGATTTTAGGGACCTTTTGGTTAATTTAGCGTTTTTATTATTTGTTAGATTTTAATCTTTTTGGGGGGTTTATGGATTTTAGTGTTTTTATGGTTTTTTGGGGGGTTTAGGGTCTTTTAGGGTTTTTATGGTTTTTATGGTTTTTTTAATTTTATGGGTTTGAAAGTTTTTTAGGGTTTTGGGGGGTTTGAGTTTTTTTGTTTTTATTGATTTTTAGTGAATTTATTTTTTTGGGTTTTAAGGGTTTTTTGTGGTTTTAGGGGTTTTAATGTTTTTAAGGGTTTTATGCTTTTGAAGGGATTATTTTAGTTTTAGGATCTTTATTTGGGTTTTTATTATTTTGTTTTTTAGGTATTTTTTGTATTTTTGGTGTTTTTCATGAGTTGTATTGTTTTAGGGGGTTTAGGGGTTTTTTAGGTTTTTCAGGTTTTTTGGGTATTTTGGGTTTTTTGTGGTTTTTGGGGTTTTAGGGGGTTTCTTTATTATTATGGTTTTTAGGATTCTTAGGGATTATGAGGGTTTATGGGTTTTTATGGGTTTTAGGGGTGTTTATGGGGTTTAAAGTATTTTAGGTTATTTTGGGTTTTAAGAGTTTTTTTTTGGATTCATATTTTTTTTGGGGGGGGTCTTATTATTATTTTACTTCTTTTAATGTTATTAGGGTTTTGAATTTTTTTTATTGTTTTTAGTTTTTTTTTATTTTTTTGGGGGTTGTGGTTTTTTCTAGTTTCAAGGGGTTTTAGGGTTTAAGGGTTGTTTTTTGTTTTTTCAAAATTTATGGTTTTTATGGTTTTCAAGGGATTTTAGGGTTTTCTTTATGTTGTTAGAGGTTTTTAGGTTTTTTCCTTTGGTTTTTAGGTTTTATATACTTTTAGGGGTTTGGGGGGTTTGGGGATTTTTAGTATTTTTAGGGTTTCTGGGTTTTTTCTCATATTTTTATGAGTTTTAGGGATATTTGAGTTTTTTTTGAGTATTATGGGTTTCAGGGGTTTATATATTTTTATAATTTTTTAGCGTTTTTTGGTGGGGGGGGATAAATATTTTTTATGGCATTTTTGGTTTTATTGTTTTTTAGGGTGTTAGGGGTTTTTTGGGTATTTAAGGATTTTTATAGGTCTTTTAGATTTTTTATCGGGTTTTATGGTCTCTTAGGGTTTTAATGTTTTTAGGGTCTTTTAGGATTTCCTAGGTAATTCATAGTGTCTTTTTAGGTTTTTTAGAGTTTTTAGGATTTTAATGGTTTTTTATGGTCTTTAGGTTTTTTAGAGGTTTTAGGGTTTTTAAGGTTTTTTAGTTTTTTTAGGTTTTTTGGGGGTTTTACGGATTTTTTAGGATTGTAAGGATTTAATGAGTTTTAAGGGTTTTTTGGTGGGGGTTTAGGAGTTTTTAGGGGGTTTTGGGTTTTAGGTATTTTAGGGTTCGTTGGGTTTTGGGGTTTTTTCTCGATTTTTAGGGTTTCTTTGATATTTAGGGTTTCCAACGATTTATTGTTTATAAATTTTAGGGGTTTTAAGATTTTTTTTGGGTTTTAGGGGTTTTTTGGGGAGTTTTTTCGGTTTTTAGGGGTTTTAGAGTTTTAGTGTTTTAGTGTTTTAGTGTTTTTTGGTATTTAGGATTTTCTGAGATTTTTTTGGGTTTTGGGGGGTTAGGGATTTAAAGTTTTAGGGTTATTTAGGTTTTAAGGATTTTTTTGGTTTTTTGGCATTTTAGGAGATTGGGATTTTAGGGTTTTTTGGATTTTTAGTGGTTTTTTGGATTTTGAGGGGTTTTTAGGATTTTTTTAGGGTTTTGGTTTTTTGGGGGGTGGTTCTTTAGGTTTTTTTGGGTTTTAGTGCTTTTTCAGGTTTTAGGGTTTTTAGGGTTTTTTTTTATTTTTTTAGTGGTTTTTTCGGTTTTTCGGTTTCATCAGGGCTTTTTCTAGTTTTTAATGGTTTTTAGGGTTTTTAGAGTTTTTAGTGCTTTTCAGGTTTTAGGGTTTTTAGGTTTTTTTTATTTTTTTAGTGGTTTTTTCGGTTTTTCAGTTTCATCGGGGATTTTTATGGTTTTTAATGATTTTTAGGGTTTTTTGGGTTTTTTGGGTTTTTTGGGCATCTAAGGTCTTTTAGGATTTGTTAATATTTTTAGGGACTTTTAGGGTTTGGGGGTTTTAGGATTTTTATTGGTATTTTTTGGTCTTTTAATGATTTGAGGGGTTTTTGGGTCTTTTAAAGGTTTTAGGGTGTAAGGAAAGGAAGGTGTGGGGTCAGGCTAATCCCCCCCCCCCCAATTTATTAGAAAAAAAGTCGTAACAGATAAGGGAGGAGAGGGGTCAAATTACCCACACCCAAAAACCCTTAAAACCCCAAACCCATAAAACCCCAAAACCCAAAAAAACACAAAATCCAAACAAAGAAAACATTCACAATCATCTCCATCAGCACCTCCCAGCCATTCATCAACCAGCATCTCCCAACACATATTTCATCATCCATCACCTTCAGCATCAGCATCTCCTTCAACACTTTCCAGGGCTAGGGTATTCCTCCCAGCCAACCAGAAACATGCATCCAACAGATCCAATTCTAGCATCTAGTACCACCTACACAGACATCTCCCAGCATACCGTATCTCAGATTCCAGCAACTAGCATCTCCCAACCAAGCATCCAGCGCCTCCCGACCAATCATATTATATCATCATCAGACAATGCCCATCAACTCTCATCCAATCAAAGAACCAGAACCCATAGTAACTCACGAGCAGAATAGTCACAACCAATAAACAATACCACCATCGATTCACAACCAATCCATGCACACCCCCCAATTAGAACTCGATCAATGCAGCAACACCACCTCTTGTACTACCTCTATAAGAAGTAAACGAAAACCATTATCCCATTATCCATCATCCATCACCTTCAATCCAATCAATATCCCACATCCAACAATTTATATCCACTAGATCCTAACAAAAAACATAGAAAAACACAACAAACAACATTTTATAGCGGCTCCCCCTTCTTCCAAACTCAAGATCCGGATTCAACATTATGAGAACAAGATCCAACACAATTGATTCACTCCAGCACCAATTCATACCATAAGATCAAAACTAGAAATCAAATAAAAACATCAAGTTATACGTCATGACACGTCTTGGGAGCAGCAACCAACCAGAGCCATTCCCCACAAGACTATACCTAAAACCACAAGAATGTGCCTGAATGATGTCTAAAAGTTGAAACCTGAAGAACCCAATCCGCAACACGATCAGACATAGTGAAGACCACCCAAAAAAAGGAACCAAATTAGAAGAGGCCACAAGTTTGAAGCACCATATGAGAAGAAAGCCTTGTCTAGGCAACCGAACATCGATTGTACCTCATTTGCAACACTATTTGCGGAAAAGGCCCTCGACCCCATTGACCCGTCTTTGGACACTTCAGATCTACAATATCAACCCTGATCCCTGACTAATATTCTGCGTCATTACATTCCAAATCGATCAGATATGAATCTAGAACATATCGTGCATCCTACATAGCGGTCAAAGCCAGATCACACTAGAAAAAGAGAGAAGCCCTGTGAGGATCTGAAGCTGAAGGCCCGAACAAAGTCACCTTTCAGGGAGGTCGAGGCCGCCAAAGATAGGAGACCACCTCCACCTTGAGACCAAAGAGCGCATCCAGAGCAGACCTTCACTGAGAACCAACAAGAACAGAAGATCCATAACTGAATTTGTGATCAGAATCCAAGGGAGTCCCTGGAAGAGGCATTGAGCAAGAGAGAGATTTGGGGGAGTCCGCCGCCATATTCCTTTTAGGGCTGTAGGATTTTTTAGGGGTTTTAGGTTCATTTATTTTCTCTGTGTTCTTGAGTCCTTTAGGGGTTTTAAAAGGTTTTTTGGGTCATTTATGGGTTTTATTATCCTTCAAAATTTTATAGGGTTTATAGGGTCCTTTACCCTTTTTAGGGATTTGGGTTTTTTGGGGTTTTTCAGGTTTTTTAAGGATTTTAGGGGTTTTAGTGGGTTTTGGGTTTTTAGGGTTTTTAGGGTTTTTAGGGGTTTTTAGGGGTTTTATTGTTTTAAACATTTTTTATAATTTTTAGGTTTCTATGGTTTCATAGGGGTTTTGAGGGTTTTTTTGTTTTTTTTTTTTGAATTTTTAGTTTTTTTAGTATTTTTATGGATTTGTATGGGTTTTATGGTTTTTTAAAGTTATTAAGATTTTTTAGAGTTTTTAGGGGGTTATAGGGTCTTTTTAGTGTTTAAGGTCCATTTTTTTAGGGTTTTCCGGGTCGTTATGGGTTTTCATAGGGTTTTACCAGTTTTAAGGGTCTTTTGGGTTTCATTTATTTTAGGGTTTTTATATTATTTAGGACCATTTAGTGGTTTTGGGAGTTTTTTAGGTCCTTTAGTGTTTTTATGGTCCTTTAGGATTTTAGGGTTTTTAGAGTCCTTTTGGGTTATTAGTATTTTTTAGTGTCATCCTTGTTTTTTAGTGGTTTTTGGGTCCTCAATATTTTTTGGGTTTTGTAGGTTCCTCTAGGGTTTTTAGGGGTTTTATGGGTTTAGGGTCTTTCAGGGTTTCTTGGTCCTTTAAGTTCCTTTTGGGTTTCTTTAGAGGTTTTTATATTTTAGGGTTTTGGGGGTATGTTTTTGTCATTATGGAGTTTTAGTTTATTTTAGGGGTTTTATGGTTTTTAGGGCCTTCGGGGGGGGGGGTTAGGGTCTTTTAAGGTTTATTGGGGTTTTAAGGCCCTTAGGGGTTTTAGGGTTTCATAATTTTTTAGATATTTATTGGGTATTTTTCAATTTGTGATTTTTATCAGTTTTTTGGTTTTTTAGGTTTTTAGGATTTTTAGGGTCCTTCAGGGTTTATGGGTTTAAGGGGCTTTAGTTTTTTAGTGTTTTATAATTTTTTGGGTTTTAGGGGTTTATATAGTTTTTTAGGATTTTAAAGGGGTTTTTGGTTAGTAGTTTGTGTAGGGTTTTTTATGCTTTTAATGGGTTTTAGGATTTTTTAGGATTTTAGGGGGTTTTACTGTGTTTTAGGATTTTTAGGATATTTAGGGTCTTTAAGGGTTTATATAGGGTTCAAGGGTCTTTAGGTTTTTAGGGTTCTAAGTGTATTTTAGGGGTCTTTATGGTTTTTTCGGGTATTATGACATTTCTAGGATTTTTAGGATTTTAGGGGTTTGGATATTTTTTTCATTTTAGGTCCATTATGGTCATTTTGGGTTGTTTTTTGTTTTTAGGATTTTTAGTGGTTTTAGGGTTTTTAGAGAATTTCTAGGTTATTTAGGTTTTTATGGGTTTTTAGGGCTGTTTAGTATTTTTAAGGGTTTTAGGGTTTTCAGGGTTTTGTAGTTGTATTTAGTTTTTTAGTTTATTTAATGTTTTTATGGTTTTGGGGTTTTTGGCATTTTTAGGTTCTAATGGTTTTTTGGTGTTTTATGTTTTTTTTTATTTTAGGGTTTTCAGGGGTTTTAGTTTTTTAATGATTTTTTATGGTTTTTACTTTTTAAGGGTTTTTAGTGTTTTAGGGTTCTTTTAGGTTTTTATGTTTTTAAAGTGTTTGTAGTGTTTTTAGGGTTTTTAGGGGTTTTATGGTTTTTAGGTTATATTTATATTTTTTGGGTTTTTTTAGGGTTTTTTTGTTTTTTTATTTTTACGGGGTTTTAGGGTGTTTATGGGATTTTAGTGTTTTAGGGTTTTAATGAATTTATATGGGATTTTATATTCTTAAGGGTTCTTAGAGTTTTTAATGACTGTTAGGGGTTTTGAAGGTTTTTTTGGGTTATCATGGTTTTTAATTTTTTTAGGGTGTCTAAAGCTTTTTATAGTTTTTATAGTTTTCAAGGTTTTTTATAGATATTATTTTTTATGGTTTTAAAAGGTTTTTATGATTTTTAATGGTTTTTAGGGTTTTATAGGTTTTTTGAGTTTTTAGGGTTTTTAAGGGTTTTAGGGTTTTTAGAGTTTTTTATGGATTTTTTGGATTTTTATGGGTTATAGTTATTTTTTGGGATTTGAGGAATTTTTTAGGGTTTATTAGTGATTTTAGTGTTTTTAAGGTGTTATGGGTTTTAAGGGTTTTAGGGTTTTTCATTCATTTTTTATGTTTTTTTATTCTTTTTATGTTTTTAGAGGTTTTTTGTTTATGGGGTTTTTATGGGTTTTTCAATTATTTAGGGTTTTTGGGTTTTTGGTTCTATAGGATTTTTAAGGATTAATTTATGTTTTATAGGTTTTTTAATGTTTTTTTTGGTTTTTTAAGGTCTTTTAAGGGTTTTGGGGATTTTAATGTTTTTAGGAGATTTTAGTGTTTTTAGGTTGTTCAGTGTTTTTAGGGTCTTTTAGGGCTTTTATAGGGATTTTAGGGATATTGAGGGGCAAGGAAAGTGTGAGGTCAGGCTAATCCTGACCCCCCAAATTTATTAAAAATAAAGACACAACAGAAAAGATACCAAGAAGACAAGGGAGGGGAGGGGTCAAACGACCCACACCCAAAAACCCTTAACAACCCCAAACCGATAAAAACCCAAAACCCCCAAAACACACAAAATCAAACCAAAGCGGACATCCATAATCATCTCTATCTGCACCTCCCAGCCAATCAGCAACCAACATCTCGCAGCACATATTCCATCATCCATCACCTTCAGCATCATCATCTCCTTCAACACTTTCTAGGGCCGGGATATTCCTCCCAGCCAAGCAGCAAATAGTATCCAGCAGCTCAAATTCTAGAATCTAGTACCACTTAAAAAGATGCCTCCCAACATACTGCTACTCATATTCCAGCAATCAGCATCACCTAACCAAGCATCCAGAGCCCCCCGACCAATCATCTCGAGTAGACCAGTCACAACCAATAAACAACAGCACCATCGATTCACAGCTAATTCATCAACACACCCCAACCAGCACTCGAGCGATGAAGCCACACCACCTATTGCACCGCATCTATAAGTAGCAAACAACAACCAGTATCCCATTATCTAGCCCCTTAAATCTAGTCAAGACCCAACATCCAGCAACTTTCATCAAGCATTTCACATATGGTAGCACCACCAGCATTACAGGACCACCAGCCCTCTCACCAAGAACCATTCTGCAGCACCCAAATTTCCTTGGGTAGACCCACAGACAACATCCAACACCTCACATAATAACCATCATCCAACACCAAACCAATCCTTCCACAGTCCATGAAACAGCCACCACATCCCAACAAAGAACCCATAACGCAACACTTATCCAGACCAGCATCAACATCATACAATGAAAATGAGTTCTAGAAACAAACATGCGTCTATGCTGAGATCCAAATTGAGTAATATTCACCATTTCCTGAAGAAACGATCCAAACCAAGGTAATATCTCCCCATATAGCTTCCAGTATCATCAATGCTGAGTCTTTCCACCACAAACCAAACAGCGCTGCTTGGAAAGAACAAGACCTATGAAGAACATCAGACTCCTTGGATCCGAAGAACACTGCAAAATCCCACCGTACAACTTCCAGAAACACCGAGGTTGAGCCCCTCTATGTCACTGCTCGGAAAAGGCTAAGCTGCTCAAGAAAATGAGAATCACCTACCACCATGAAACCAAAGGTCACTACTGGATCCCATCGATGTTGAAGGGAAAAAGATCTGCAATGCGGCAACCCAAAGCACCAAGATCTGTCCCGCTCTAGCACAGACTGCCTCGCAACGAAAAAACCAGATCTGAGTAGCTCCACCATGGTAGTGCAAATACACACCAAGGAAGGACCAGATCCAGCCCACTCTTCCATGAAACTGAAACATCGTGCATCGGGGAGACCAGATCTGACCTGGTCGTCTAAGGTTGAAGCCTTCATCCAAATCTGATGCCCAAGAAATCTATATTGCAAGAGCACTACCAATCTAGAAGAGGCGCACCACCAAAAGAAGTTGCACCACTGTGGAAGCCGACACCTCAGAATCCATAGTAGTTGAGAAGGCAATTCCATGCCGGAGGAGATGCACCGTGATAGGAATCACAAAGGAATCCCGAGCGCGAGAGGAGTCGGGAGAGACAACGGCCATATTTCAGGGATTTTTAAGGGATTTAATGGTAATTTAGTTTTTTTAAGGCTTGTACGGTCTTTTAGGGGTTGTTTTGGTTTTCAGGGGTTTTAGGAAGTTTGAGGGGTTTTTTGTTTTTTATTATTTTTATGGTTCTTAGGGTTTTTAGGGTTATTAGGGGCTTTAGGGTTTGTTAGGGTTTTAGGGGTTTTAATGGGTTTTAAGGGCATGGTTTCTGGGGGTTTTCAAGGGTTTTCAAGGTTTTTAGGTTTTATAATTTTTTAGGGGTTTTAGGGTTTTTAAAAAAAATAGATATTTTTAGGGTTTTATACTTTTTATTGTTTTTATGATTTTATGTTTCATAGGAGTTTTATGGGGTTTTTTAACAGTTTTAGGGGGTTTAAAGGTTTTTATGGGTTTTAAAGTGTTTATTGTCTTTTAGTGGTTTTAGTGGTTTTAAGTTATTTTGGATTTTTAGGGTTTTTTAGGGTTATTAGGGACTTTTGTATTTTTAGTTTTTTTAGGGCTTTTGGGTATTTTTAGTTATTTTAAGTGTTTTTAGTGTTTTAGGGTTTTTAATTTCTTTTAGGATTTTTGGAGTTTTTAAAAAATTTAATGGTTTTTTAATTTTTCATTTTTAGGGACTTTAGGGTTTTATTAGGGTTTTTAGGGTTATATTTGGGGTTTTAGTGTTCTTTATGGGTTTTAGGTTTTTTATTATTTTAGTATTTTTACATTTTTTTGGTTTGTAACGTTTTTAGAGTTTTTATTGGGTTTTAAGGTTTTTTAGTATTTTCAAGATTTTCTTAGTGTTGTTAGGGTTTTTAGGGTCTTTAGGGGTTTTCTAAATATTTTTAGGGTTTTTTAATTTTAGGGTTATTTTGGATTTTAGGGGGTTTTGGCATATTTTATGGTCGTAAATGGTTTTAGGGTTTTAATGTTTTTATTGTTTTTATTATTTTTTCGGTTATTATGGTTTTTTTGGTTTTTTTGGTTTGTATGGTTATTTAAGGATTCTTATGGTTTTTCTGATTTCTATGTTTTTTGGGTTTTGGGGGGTTTTAGTGTGTTTTATGGTGTTTTAGTGTGTGTGTGTGTGTGTGTCAGGAGGGTTAGGGTTTTTTGTGGTTATTGGGTTTTTTGGTTTTTTTTGTGATTTTAGTGTTTTACAAGTTTTTGTTAATTTCTAAGGGGTTTTAGGGGTTTTAGGGATTTTATAGGGTGTTTTACAGTTTTTAAATTTTTAGAGACATTTAGGATTTTCAAGGTTTTAGGGTCTCTTAGTGGGTTTTAAGAGGTTTTGGGGAATTTTATGGGTTAATTTAGGGTATTTAGTGGTTTTAAGGGTGGGGGTTAGGGTTTTTGTATTGTTGTTAGGGTTTTTAATATTTTTAGGGTGTTTAGTGGATTATATGCTTTTAGGATGTTTTTTGGTATTCTCAGGTTTTTATGGGTTTATTTGGGGTTTTGGGTATTTTTTTGTGTTTTAGGATTTTTAAGGTTTTTAGTGTTTTTATTATAGTTTTTTTGGTTTTACTATTTTTAGGGGTTTTTGGATTTTCAGGGTTTTATATGGTTTTAGGTTTTTTATGATTTTGGGAGATTTTGGGTTGGGGGTAGGGGTTTTACTATTTTTAGTATTTTTAGATGTTTTGGGTGTTTGTGGGTTTTTAGGATTTTTAGGGGTTTTAGGTGTTTTAGAGGATTTTAGGGTTATTTAGGGTTTTAAAAGGGTTTGGGGGTTTTAGTGTATTTAAGGGTTTTTATAGGATTATTTAGGGTTTTTAGGGGGGTTAGTGTCTTGTAGAGTTTTATGTACTTTTAGGATTTTTGGGGATTTTAGATTTTTTAGCATTTTTATTATCCTTTGATATTTTTAGTGTTTTGGGGGTCAATTTGGGTTTTTAGTTTTTTAGGGTCCTTTAGGATTATTATGTTTTTTGGTGTTTTTATGTTTTTTTGGTTTTTTTAGTGTTTTGGGGTTTTATAATTTTTTTCCACCTCTAAGGTTTTTTGGATTTTAGTGGTTTTTAGTGTTTTTAGGACATTTAAGAGTTTTTTAAGGATTTTGGTGGGTTTTCGTCCTTCTTATGATTTTAGGTTTTTAGGGGTTTAGGGTAATTCTAGTGTCTTTTAGGGTTTTTATGGGATTTCTAGGGTCTTTTTTATTTTTCATTGTTTATATGGTCTTTCAGGGTTTTATGGGTTTTTAGGGGTTTTTACAATTTTTTATAATCTTTTACGGTTTTTAGGTTTTCTCGGGTTTTATAAGGGTTTTTTGGTTTTTTAGGGGTTTATTGGTTTTAGGGACTTTTTAGAGGTTTTAGGGTTGTTAAGGGGTTTTTAGAGTTTTCTAGGGTTTTTAGGGTGTTTTGGTATTTACAGTTTTTTATGGATTTTAGGGTATTTTAGGAGTTTTAGGGCCATTTAATATCCTTCTATATTTTTTTGTGTTTTTAGGGTCCTTTAGGGTTTGGGGGGTTTTTGGATCCTCTAAGGGTGTTATTATTTTGGGGGTCATTTAGGGATTTTTAGGTTTTCCAAGGGCCTTTAGGGTTTTAGTGGGTTTTAGGGTCCTTAAGTGTATTTTTCTGCCTTTTAGGGTTTTATGGTTTTTCAGGTCTTTATGGTTTTTAGGGGGTTTTAGGGTTTTTAATGATTTTTTAGGGTTTTATGGACTTTATGTGTTTTTAGTGATTTTTAGGTTCTTTTGGGATTTTTAAGGTTTTTATAGTTCTTAGGGTGTTTAGGGGTTTTCATGGGTTTTTGGTGTTTTTTGGGTTATTTGACGTTTTTTTGGGTTTTGGGGTTTTATATTTTTTTATGGTTTTAATGTTTTTAAGGTATTATGTGGATTTAGGGGTTTTTATGTATTTAGTGTTTTTAGGGGTTTTGGGTTTTTTGGGTTTTAAAGGGATTTTTAGTGTTTTATGGATTTTTAGGTTTTTCAGGGGTGTTTATGGTTTTTAGGTTTTTAGGGTATTTTTGGGTATTTTGAGTTTTAAGGGTTTTAAAGGTTTTTAGGGGGTTTTATCTTTTTAATGTTTTTAGGGGTTTTTTGTTTTTAGGGTTTTATGAGTTTTTCATGGATTTGGGGATTTTAAATATTTTTATGGGATTTCGGGGTATTAGTGTTTTCATGGCCTTTTAGGGGGATTTAGGGTTTTAATGGATTAAAGGGTTTTAATGAGATTTAAGGGTTTTTTATGGTTTTTGGGTTTTTATGGTTTTTTTCGATTTTATAGATTTTTAGGGTTTTAAGGGATTTTTACGGTTTATAGGTGGTTTTAGTTTTCTAGGGAGTTTAGAGATTTTAATGTTTTCTACCGGAATTAATGGTATTTAGGGTCTTTTTAAGTTTTCAGGTTATTTAGGGATTTTCATGGAATTTTAGGGGTTTAAAGAGTTTTTTTGGGTGGGTTTAATGTTTTTTAGGTATTTTAGGAATATTATAAATTTTGGGGGGGTTTGGGTTTTTTGGATTTTTGTGAAGGTTTTTAGGGTTTTAGTGTTTCTATGGTTTCATGGTTTTTAGGGTTTTAGGGGGTGTTAGTGTTTTTAGGGTTTCAAGAGTTTTATATTTATTATATTTTTAATGGTTTTTAGGCTTTTAGGGGGGTTTTGGTCTTTTATGTTTTTTATAGCTTTTATAGGGTCTTTCAGGGGTTTCGTGCCTTTTAGTGTATTACAGTTTTTTATTATTATTAGGGTTTTAGGGTATTTTGGGGATCTTTTGGTTTTTAATGTTTTTAGGTGGTTTAATGGTATTTTAGTTTTTTAGGGTTTTTAAGTGTTTTTAGGACTTTTAGGACTTTTTAGGAATTTTTTGTGTTTAGGGGTTTTAGGGTTTTCTTTGGGGTTTCATCAGTTTTAAGGATTTTTAGCGTTTCCTTTGTGTTTTAGGAATTTTTTAGAGTTTTTGAGATTTTTAGAGTTTCTAGGTGGGTTTAGGGTTTCTCATGGTTTTTGTGGGGGTTTTTTTTTGGATTTTATGGTTTTATGTCTTTTTAGAGTTTTTAGAGTTTTTAGGGATTTTAGTGTTTTAGGGTGTCTAAAGGTTCTTATTATTTAAAGTTATTTTTAGGGGTTTAAGGTTTTTTTAGTGTTTTTAGAATTTTCATGGAATTTGGGATTTTTAGGATTGTTTAGGGTTTTGGGTGATTTTTAGGGGGTTTAAGGGTGTATTAGGAGTTGTAGATTCTTTAAATGGATTTTGTGCTCTTTTAGTTTTTTTAGCGGTTTTAGGGTTTTTAAGGATTTTGGAGAATTTTTAGGGTTCCTTAAGGACTTTTTGGGATTTTTGGTTTTTAGTAGTTTTAATTATTTTAGTGGTTTTCATTGGTTTTTATCCATTTTTAGATATTTTAGGTTTTATAGAGTTTTAAATATGTTTTTAGGCTTTTATGGTTTTTAGGTTTTTTGGGGGTTTTTTGGGTTTTTAGAGTTTTTAGGATTTTTATAGATCTTATGGTTTTTAGGTGTTTTAGGGATTCTATGGTTGTTTAAATTTATTATGGTTTTTAGTGTTTTTCACATGTTTAATGGTTTTAGGGTATTTTAGGATTTTTAGGTTTCTTTGGGTCTTTTAGGTTTTTTTGTGTTTTTAGGGCCTTTAGTGGCTATTTATCATTTTTCAGGATTTTAAGATATTTTTTAAGGTTTTAGGGTTTTAGATGTTTTTAGTGTCTTTAGGGGTTTTTAGGGTTTTTAGGGGTTTTAGGGTTTTTTTGATTTTTATAGAATTTTTAGGTTTTTAATGCTCTAGAGTTTTCCAGGTTTTTTTAGGGTATTTGGGTATTTTGGGTTTTTATGTTTTTTAAGTATTTTGGGATTCTTTTGGGGGGTTTTAGAGTATTTTGGTTTGTATATTTTTATGGTTTTGATGTTTTTAGGGGTTTTAAGGGTTTGGGGGGTTTATGGTTTTTTAGGGGTTTAATGGTTTTTAATGATTTGTGGGGTTTTCTAGCTATTTTATGGTTTTAGGGTTTTTTTGGGTTTTTATGTTCTTTTAAAGAATTTAAGGGTTTGGGGATTTTATTAGGGTTTTTTGGCATGTTAGGGTTTTTTTGTGTTTATGTTTTTTAGTGTCTTATTATTTTTTTAGAGTTTTTAGGAATTTTGGGGTTTTGAGGTTTTTTAGGGTTTTTAAGGATTTTTAGGGTTTTATGAGTTTTTAGGGTTTTATGGTTTTTAGGTATTTTTGGGTATTTTATGGTTTTTATGGGTTTTTTTATTTTTTTGGTTTTATGGTAATTTATTGATTTCAAAGTTTTTTCATGTTTTTTAGAGATTTAGTGTTTTAAGGGTTTTGTGAGTCTTTTAGGGATTTTATTAGTTTTAGGGACTTTTAACAGTTTAAGAGAGTGGGTTTTTAGTGTGGTTTAGGGTTTTTTGTGGATTTCTTGAGTTTTTAAGGTTTTTAGTGTTCTTAATGGTTTCATTGTATTTATGGGTTTTAGGGGTTTTGTTTTTTTAATGATTTTTTAGGTTTTTAGGTGTTTTTAGGCGTTTAAAGGTTCTAAAGTGTTTTAGTAAAAATTTTACTGTTTTTAGGGTTTTAGAATTTTTTTTGGGTTTTTCTGTGTTTTAATGGGTTTTTATGAGTTTTTGGGTTTCAAGGATTTTAAATATTTATGTGTTTTTAGGGATATTGAGTTTTTAATTATTTTTTGGGGTTTTAATGTTGTTAGAGTTTTTTAGAGTTTTGGGATTTTAGTGCCTTTAGAGTTTGCAAGGGTTTTTTAGGTTTTTAGGGAGTTGTTTGGGTTTTTTAGGTTTTTTCATTAATTTTTAGGGGTTTTAGGGTTTTTATTGTTATGTTAGGGGTTTTTAGGGTTCTAGGGGATTTTTTTATTTTTAGGATTTTTAAGGGTTTTAGGATTGTTTTAGAAATTTAGGGATTATATGTTATTTTGGATTGTTTTGATTTTTTGGGTGTTTTAGGTATTTTTATGGGTTTTTTTTTGGGTTTTATGGGTTTTATGGTTTTTAGGAATTTAGGATTTTTGGTTTTTTATAGTATTTTTGGGGTTTTATGGTTTTTAGGATTTTTTGGGTTTTAGGAGTTTTAGTGTTTTAGGGTGTTTATTGGTTTTTGGATATTTAATCATTCTTATTGGGTTATTTAGTTTCTTTTATGGATTTTAGAGGTTTTAGGGTCATTTATGGGGGGTGGGATTTAGGGTTCTAGTGTTTATTTCGATCTTTGGGCAAGGAATATGCGGAGGCCAGGCTATTCCCGACCCCCCAAATTTATTAGAAAAAAACACACAGCAGAAAGACACAACAGACAAGGGAGGGGTGGGGTCAATCAACCCACAACGAAAACCCCTGGACATCCCCAAAAACCCAAAAGACACACAAATCCAAAAAAAGTGGAAAATCAAAAACATCTCCAGCAGCATCTCCCGGCCAAACAGCGACCAGCTTTCCATAGCACCATTTTCCTCATCCATCACCTCTTTGTCAAGAAAATTCACCACCAGCATCACAGAACCACCAACGTCAAAAAAATAAAACTCACCTTCGCCACCTCGCAGCAAAACAGCAACCAACACCAAGCACCAGAAACTTTTATCACATCCCATCCAAGTAGCATCCATCACCCAGTAACTTAAGAACCAGAAACCATCACCTCCTATCCAGTCAACTTCAAGCATTTCACACCAAGTATCACAACCAGAAACAAACATCTAGTGCCACTCAACATAACCAAAATCCAACACCCACAACGATTCACAACCAAACCAGCCATAACATAGAAAACCAAAGTCCAACATAGCATCCAGAATGCAACAAAGCTTAGTGAGCCCGCGATCACCAGACAGCGCTCCATCCCTCGCAGCAGATCCATCACCCAGCACAAGCAGCATCTCCCAAATAGACCAGCCATACATAGAACCAAAAGGACCACTTTGGTACTCCAGAAAATCATAGACTAACAAATTACCCCGATCGCATCACACCTTAATCCATACCGCATCAATAGCAAGAAGCAAAAAAAAATATGAGGAACCAGGAAAACAGACAGGTCCACCAATGATGCCCTCGCTGCCTTCGACCAGGCCACTACAACCTTTTCTGATGAGGTCCTTGACCCCGTTGACCCATCTTCAGACACATCAGAACAACAATCTCAACCCCGTTCTAGGGATGAAAACCAGTGTTGACCAAATCTCGAAACCTAATCAGGATCCTCGCAAGGATCTGCAGCCGGAGGCACAAACAGAACCATTCGGGGATGTTGGGGCCTCCAAAGCACCGAGACCACCACCATAAAGGGATTGAAGAGCGCATCATGTTGCAAAGAACCAGAAATCAAAGATAAAATACCGAAGCCACGAGAAGAATCTAGGGGAAAACTTGGAAGAGGCGTCGAACGATGGACAGAGCCGGGGGAGTGTGCCACCATCCTTCTTCTTTCATTTCGATCTTAGGGGTTTAAGGGTATTATGGGGTTTAAGGGTATTATGGGGTTTAAAGGTTTTTAGGGTTTGGGGCGTTTGAGGGGGTTTATTGATTTAAATGTGTTTTGGTTTTCATGATCATTAATGGTTTTTATGGATTTAGTGTTTTTTGGATTTTTATAGGATTTTACATTTTTAGGATTTTTATGGTTTTTACAGGTTTAAGGGTTTTCTTAGGGGTTTTCTGGTTTTAAGAGAATTTCAAGTTCTTTTTTAGGTTTTAGGTATTTTTGGATTTTTTAGGATCTTATGGATTGTTAGGGGTTTAGGGTTTTGAGGGATTCTTATAGTTTTGGATCCCTTTATTATTTTTAATTCGTTTAGGGGTTTTTAGAGATTTTTAGGGTTTTATCATTTTTATAGGGATTTAGTGGGTTTTAAGGGCTCTTTACTATTTTAGGGTTGTAAGGTTTTTAAAAAATTTAGGGGGTTTTAGGGTTTTAGGGTATTTTACGGTATTTGGGCCTTCTTATGGTTTTAGGGGGTTTTGTATTTTTTATATTTTTTATATTTTTTATAGTTTTTAGGGTCCTAAGGGGTTTTTGGGTGTTTGGTATTCTCGAGATTTTTATGGATTTTTAGATATTTTTTTGTTATTTAGGTTTTTAAGGGGTTTGTGAGTTTTTACTATATTTATTATTTTGGGTCAGGGGTTTTATTGTTTTTATGTTTTTTATGGATTTTAAGAGATTTTATGGGTTTTTAGTGTTTTTAGGGTTATTTGAGTATTTGAAGGGGTTTTAGAGTTTTAATAGTTTTTAAGTGTATTTAGAATCTTTAAAGGTTTTTTGGGATATTTTAGTGTTTTACAGTTTTTTTGGTTTTTACTTTTTTTTATTTTTTACATATTTTATTGTTTTTAGGGTAATTTTTCGGTTTTCATCATTTTTAAGGTTTTTATGCATTTTATGGTGCTTTAGGATTTTTGTTTTCAAATTTTAGGGCTTTTTAGAATTTTTTTTGCTCTTAAGGGTTTTATGGTTTTTAGGGGTTTCATGATTTTATTGTTTTTAAGGTGTTTAATGGTTTTTTTGGTTTTTTTCTAATTAATTTTTTATTTGTTTTTATTTTTAGGTTTTTTAGGTTAATTTTAGTGATTTATGGGTTTTTAGGGCCTTTCGGGGTATTTTTTGGTGTTTAGGGTTTTTTGGTTTTTAGAATTGTTTGGGTATTCATGGTTTTTTAGGTTTTTAGGGGTTTTTTAGGGTTTAAAGGTTTCATGATGGTAGATAATTTTTGGGGTTTTATAATTTTTAGGATTTTTATTTTTTTATGGTTTTAGGGGGTTTTATAGATTATTATGGTTTTTTAGTGTTTTGGTCATTTTAAGGTTGTTTAGTTTTTTGGGGGTTTTATAGTTTTTTTTATTTTTCACGGTTTTTATCATTTTTAGAATTATTAGGGATTTTGATATTTCTTGAGTTTTTTGGGTTTTTTTGGGTTTTTTAGGGTTTTAGGGGTTTTTATTGTTTTACGGTTTTATAGTTTTATCATGTTTTTAGGGTGTTTTATGGGTATTATGGGGTCTTAATTTTTTTTAGGTTTTTGGGGGATTATTATATTTTTTTGGGCTGAAGGATTTTTTGGATTTAAAGGGTTACAGGGCTTCCAGTTTTATGGTTGTTTTAAGGTTTTTATGTTTTTAGAGTTTTTTTAGTGTTTTAGGGGTTTTAGGGATTTTCAAGGATTTTAGGGTTTTTAATGGTATTTTTGGGTTTTTATGGTTTTATAGGTTTTAGGTTTTTATGTTTTTTATGTTTTTTAAGTGTTATTTATTGTTTTACAAGGTTTTAGGGTATTTAGGGGTTTTAGGGTTTTATGGGTTTTTAGTTTTTAGCGATTTTATGCGAGGTTTAGGGTTCTATGAGTTTTTTAGATTTTTTAGTGCTTGTATATATTTTTATTGGTTTTACAAATTTTAATAGATTTTTTTAGCAGGTTTTAGGGTATTTAGGTTATTTACTGTTTTTAGGTCATTTCAGGATTTCTTAGGTTTTTCATGGCTTTTTTGGATTTTAGGGTTTTTAGGGGATTTTAGGGTATTTATGGTTTTATGTGTTTTTAGGGTTCTTTAATGTTTTTAAGGATTTTTAAAATTGTGTTAGGGTTTATAGTGTTTTTTGAAGTTTATGGTTTTTAGGGTTTTTATGATTTTTAATGTTTTTAGGGTTTTGGGGGTTTTATGATTTTATGATTTTTCATCATTTTTAGGGTTTTAGGGGTTTTAGTGTTTTAATATAGTTTTTAGGGTATTTTAGATGTTTTAGGTCATTAGGGTCTTCAAGTGTTTTAGGAGTTTTAGGGTTTCTAGGATTTTTAAGGATTTCAATGGTTTTATCATTTTTTTGGTTTTTTTTGGGTTTTTAGGGTGTCTATGGAATTTTATGGGGTTTTATCATTTATCTAGATTTAGATTTTTTTCTCTTTTCTTAAGGGTTTATTATTTTTTATGGTTTTTGGGTTTTTTCAACATATTAAGGGAGTTTTAGAGGTTTTTATGGATTTAGTGTTTTTTAGGGTTTTGAGTGTTTTAGGTTTTTTTCAGTGGTTTTTAGGTTTCTGAGCATTTTTAGAGAGTTTAGTGTTATTTTAAATTTATTTAGAAATTTCTTGGGGTTTTAGGGTTTTTAACGACTTCGGGCATTTTTTCAGTTTTTAGGGTTTTTATAGGGTTTAGGGTGTTTTTTGGGTTTTAGGGTTTTTAGAAATTTTTAGGGATTTTAAGGATTTTTTAGTGATTTTTTTGTATTTTTAGGGAATTGGGATTTTTAAGGGGTTTTAGGGTTTTTTAGATTCTTTTATGGTGTTAAGGGCCCTTTGTGTGTTTTTAGGGGTTTCAAGGGTTTTTTGTGTTTTTGAGGGGTTTTAGGGGTTTTATAGTTTTTATTTTTAAGGGTTTTAGTGTTTTAGTGACTTTTAGGGTCTTTAATGTTTTTAGGGCTTATGGTATTTTGGGGTTTTTAAGGTTTTGGGGGTTTTAGTTTTTTTTTTGGGTTTTAGGTTTCTTTTGGGATTTTTGGGATTTTTGTTATGGTATGGGTGTTGACACTCCATTATTAATAAATGAAGTAAAAATGATTATGAAATAGAACATTGGATATGTTATAGTGTCAAAAAAATTAAAGTAAAGAAATCTAGTTTAAGGGACCTACATAGAATACCTACGCACAAGAAGGCCAGTGTAACTCCTACCAATACAACCTAAAGGCGTAATACCTACGCTGAGGACCTACGCAACATACCTGAGCCGGTGGACCTATGTAGTAGTATATGATTTCAAACCCTGCACGGGGTATCTACACGAAGGGTCTACACCCATGAACTATGCAAAAAACTTCCTTTCAACCATCCCCCTCTTTGTCTATAAATCAGACCCTTAGGATCCCCATTTCAACAATTAGAAAAAGTTAAAAGAACACTAAAAGCTCCCATTGCATTTCTACATTTCCCAAGTCCCCCAAATATTCTCAGGTAGCTCTCTAAAAAATGAGAGAAGATATAATTACATGGGATAAGAAAGATCAAAGTCCTTTCAGAGTTTTAAATACAAAACATCTTATTAAAGTACCCTCCTTCCATAATAATTCATCTACGTAAAGTCTTTTCTTTAGGAAAATAATTGTGTGGGAATATTCCAAGGACATTAAGGGACCCCCATAATGCTTACGTTAAAACCTCACCCAAGTTTTTTTTCCCTATAGTCCATTTCCCAGGGCATATCAAGTTTTCACATGCTTATCCTTCCTCTGTTAAGCATTTTTTTCAGTTCCTCCTAGGACCTACGCGGTACACCTATGTGGCATACCAACGTAGAACACCTATGTGAGTCATCCTTGAAGGAATATTCTAAGCTACACCTAGAAGGGCCTCTCATTCCTTGGATTTTCTTAAAATGTACAAGTTGAAACCTCTACCAAGACCTCTTGATTTATCAGATCATTGGGAATGCCACATCAGCATGTCTCCCATTTGGATTTGGATACCTATGGTCTGGGGTTTCCCACACTTGTCTTACCAGATGGTAGGGATCCTTGAAGTGTCTATGAATCTGGAGATCCATGGTCACATAGAACCTTACCCTAAGGACATTTTTGGGGACTTCCCAGTCTCGGAATCCAAGGATAAGACTCTATCTTTCCCTCCTCATCCCAGAGACCTAGAGCCTCCAGTCTTGAATAGTAATAGTGTGGTTCACGCTTGATTTTCCCTTGCATGGGGAATGATAGCCTCGTACCACTAAGGGAACCAATTTAGGGAATCCCTCCTCAACTGCCTTACCCTAAGACCCTATCCTTTCAGACCGGATCCGATGACATTCACCTTCATTTTACATTGAAGGGTTCGTTGTTATATGCCCTCTTCCACCATCTCTCATGATTATTTCACAGTAGGCCCAACCTCTTCCATCAGTAGAGGATAAAGTGTGTGGTTTTTTGAAGATTTCACATCCTCTAGTTTCACACACCGACCATGAATCGTGTGGGCTTAGAGATTTTTGATGATCATAGCATCCACATAATCCACCTCATATCTAGAACTATTATAACTTTGATTCCCACCATAATTCTTATATGTAAGAAGCCTTCACCTAGGGCTTGATCTCAATGGACATCCTCCTTAGGAGTCGAACCCTAATTCCCTTTGTTCGGGCATCCTCTTTAGGTATAATCCCTAAATTATGTCCCTCTTAAATCTCTGTGAGTTAAGACATCTCTCATGGACCCTATTATAAGGGAATCCTCTTTAGAAATTAGCCTTAACCAATTTCTCTCAAAAGACCATACTCCCCTATGAGACTTAGCAAACTACGTGGGATTTTATTCCCATCTAACATGATATGTTGGAAGCCTCACTGAGGTTCAAACCCATCACTCCAAATCACCCATGTTCTCTCTAAGACACATTCCCAGCGTGGTCTAATCCAACATGGAAACTCATATCCTTTCCCAATTCCTTGGGATTATTTAGTATTATTGTAGCACCAAACTTTAACTACACACCTTAACTTAGATATCTATGCCACATGATGTCAAAATGTATAGATGGGTCCTTATCACATGACCTTAAAATGTATGACGTGTCCCATTAAGCGGCACCAAACTACATGGGTTCTAATTCCTTTCACAAGGATATGTAGTAATCTCATTTATCGGTTTGTCCCAAACATCAAAATAACTTATGTTTCCCTTGGTGAAGATCAATTCTAGAGTTCCCTACTAAGTGGATTAAAAACCAGAATTTTTGTAACAATGAACAAATAATCTCTATGTAGTATGTGAGAGGATACCATTGATGGAGAACCACGAATGCATATTGATATCTATGTTGATAAAGAAACTCAAATACATACAAATGATTAAATTTTCCATACATTGTAATAATTGATTGAAAATTTATAGTGAAACTAACGTTGCACTTGGTAAATTAATAAGGATTCATAGACATGTCTTAAATCTATTATAGAGTCCTAGAGTAGGCAATAATTCCCTCAAAAGTGTGTGATGAGCCCGACCTCCCATCCTCCTAACCAATGTGATTTCTTAAGAATTGTGGTTTAAAATCCATTAAAAGAACCTGCCTTTGGAATGAAGTTCCATTTTGATACAAAACCATTGGTTGTTTTCAGTTCCATAAGCAAATACTTTGGAAACTATCCAAAAATAGTGACTCTTAACTACAACACACATTACTGGGGAAACACAAAAATGGTGAACCTGACGTGAATCCTTAACCAAGATGATAGTGTTACCCATCCGTTAGGCCCCTATCAATTGATAAATTAGGTGCTGACAAGTGAATAAATCATGCATGTGTTCATATAAAAGATACTTATTTAATGGAGTTCATTGTCTGAATTTTTCATATATACATGAACTATCTTTCCAGGAACCCCCTTCATTCCAAATGGCTTCCTTCAAGTTTTCACCTATGAATGCCTCGGCTGCTACTCAAGAAGGATCCTTGTCAACTTTAAGGATGTAAATAACTACTAGGAATCTTAAACATTGGGTCTCCAATTCATTGTTCTGAGAGTACCATCAACATGGTACTATCCCGACCTTAGATGAATCCTGACAACCCCTCCAAATCATGAATAACCTTCAGTCGTTCAGTCACTGACAACTGATGGTCTAGAAGCAGACGGTACCAACCACCATCTTCAACCATTTGGGGAGATTATCCCTAGAACGCAATCACCAGTATCTACTCTATTTTAGGGAGGTTGACCAAGAGGCCACCCATGACCTCGTCCTAAAGACACATTGGTACTTACTGAAGGCTCCTTCCAACAATCACCACCAACAACACCATATGGAATCAAACCCTCAACATGATGACGGTGTTATTTTCAGCTATCTTTCTCAGGTCCCTCAGACTTGGGTGTACAATATGAACAGCTGGAGACAATAACCAACCAATAGGGAGTAGTTTTATACATTTTATCCCTCTGAATAATTCCATCAACCTATCTTGGTGGCAAACCATAAATGATCGCATGCACCCATCCACCATAATTTTATCATCTAATAGAGTCATCTAGCTATATTAAAGGAATCCCAGCAACTAAATGTGTCATAAATTAGCTAGTTGGCACATACATCTTCCAACATCCATCAAGCCTACCAATAGTATCATTTGGAAGCACCATAAGAAGTCATTCGAAAGTCTTTGACAACAAACCTGGGGAAGAATCAACTCTCTAACCCCTTACACGAGTACTATTGGTATTGACTAATAGAAAAGGGATGATATAATAAGGTACATACACCTACTCTAGATACAGAATGGATGTATATTCCCATTTTTGTAGCTAAAGTCTCCAAGAAGATTCTAGAAATGTTGAAAGGGGGTAAACAAATCCCTTCCCATATTCTAGATACTTTCTAGAATATCATAATAGAAACATTAATTTTACTAGAGGTATTGACACATAATTCTATACCCATATCTCGGATGACTCATCAACATGACATCTCAGAGAATATACACACCTCTTTTCTTGTCCAAGGGGGTTATGGGGAATACTCCCTCATATCATACAGACAACTAGATCAGGCACATACACTCATTCTAATTAGAGATAATCGATCTATTCTGACATCCACTCAAAAGAAGGAACATACACCTACTCATTATAACCACTTTTCCCAATAAGTTTCCCCAACTATGTGTAAGATAGTGTCTAAGAAGAAGTCTCACTTATCATAGTTAGTGAATCAAGAGTTGATCTATGATCTGAATCCTCTTAATGCTAGAGTTCTTGAATCCCTCTGACATTTATCTATTATAGCTCAAGATCCTACCCTCCCATTACCAAATTATTGGAGTATTAGTATTAATTATAAAGTTCCTAATTTGACAATTAATCATGAAGGCTTTCTTCAAAAAAAAATTGTTCAATCTCGAGAACCTATCTCCAGATGAGCTCCCCAACAACCCACCATATGATTAGAAGACCAAGGAGAAAGGGGATTTATCCCTTGTTGTAATTCATCATGGTGTTCCTTCCCATTATGGAATTTGTTGTGAAATTTCTCTTTGTAGTAGTGTTTCACATTGTCAAGAAAATTTTCCAACTCACAATGTAGTGATGAGAAATAAATATTTTCTTGAGGCACTTTAAAACATAAGGCCAATCATGTCTGATGCCTTGTTACTAGTAGGTAAAATTATTTCTTAGATAGATGATATCCCAAGGAGACGGTTATTATCCAATCCTCCCTTGGGTCATTTGTCTTCTAATATAGTAGAGGAAATAACAACTGATCCCATTTCTTGTGATAAAGAAATCTAAAAGTTTCCACTCTGGTCTGACCAAATTTAGAAACCTCTATAAAAATATGATGAGGATATGTTGAATATGAGTAAAAAAGGATAAGGGTAAAATAGAAGTCATGTTATGGCCTTTGGCAACAACTCAATACAATATTATAGAGATATTGGCAGAAGATTGTATTCATGATATCTGCCTCAACATATGGAGGAATATTTTTCATTTGAAAGCCAAAGTATTACCATTTGATGAATATCAATGTCATGTCAAGGTAATATAAGGTTTCATTACCAAATTGACTTGTAATCTCACCAAGTTTCCCAACATCCAAAGATTGAGAAGAAACAAGAGAAACTTCAATGTCCATGCATTAATGCATTAATGAGGTTGCGAAAATTGATCACAGAAACCCAATATGGTGTTTATATCAAAGGATGGGGGTGCACATGGAGGATTTAATTTTATTTTTCTCAAATATAAAAAAAATCCCATCGAATTGGTCTCACGTAATGTTATTTCCCCAAGCCAGATAAAACAAACAAATTATATTTATGACTAAAGAGATGTTCAGTAAGAACATACCTTGATCAGTTTTCACAAAAGATAGGCCCAAAGAGAACAAGCTATTGAGATTCTTATGCATCAAGCATATGAAAACAATGATCATCTCCCCACTTAGAGGATGTCAGCCATCAGATCACACAAATGTATGAAATATAATAATGGTCTTCCAAAACAGGCGATTTAAGTTGGTGTCAGATGATGCACATAGTCAATTTTCATACCAGAATTTGTAAAATTAGAAGAGGAGTTGCACTGATATCATCCATAGAAGTTCAAGAACAACCCCATCCCATAGGGCTGGGTGGTTTTTTAAACCTACCTTTGGAGTCATAAAATAGTGCCTTAAGGGTTTAGGAAGAATAAGAGTAACATCCCCAGCATGCAGGGCTAGGGGATTGTTCACATCCACAAACCCCTCCTCAATAGAAGTCAGTTTTCTCCTAAATATGGAATAACCCACAAAGTGAATGAAAAACTGAACTATCAGAGGATTCCCTTCATATTACTGTCTGTCAAATAGTTCTTGGGGAACCAAAAAATAGGAGGAAAATGTCTCATAGAGGATTAATAATAAGGTTATCTAATGAAGATACTGATACAATACCATCAATGCATTATGAATTAGTGAATATAATCAATACTGACATGGAAGATCCTCTATAAAATGAGTCTAGTTTAAAGGAGTCAGAGGATGATGTTATAATTCATAATTTCATACACACCAAAGAAAATAAAGGAGTTTTACATACCTGAAATCATAGGCTTACCAAAAATATATTTATTCCATCAAATAATCAACTTTCAACTCTTCAAAAGGAACCTGACAAGGGGAATGGTAAAGTTCAGATCATGTCTCACTATTCCATTTGATAAGGTAAATCTCTTTAGCTTGAAGAAATATTTTCCCATTAATAGGAGGAGATGAAGGAGTTGAGAAGATTCAATGTAGAGTTACTCTGAATCAGCATTCCTTCCAAACATGCTCCACAAGAAGAGGCTCAACATGCACATTCACTAAGATCTCCCCAACAAAGGGGGTTTGTTGCAACTACTGATGTGGATAATGAATTCACTCCATTGGGTACATATCCAGAATATAGTAAATTGCATCCTTATAGGACTATCCCCAAGGGTTACCAAATACAAATACCAGTAGTACCACCGCCAGTGTTCTTTCCAGTCGCCACACCTATTCAGGCTCTAACTGCTGCACCTGTTCCAGTCCCGGCTCTGTTTGATGTTTCCCAAATGCTTATGGATACAGTTGATTCATTAAAAATCTATTGGAATCTATGTAAGGATAGTGTGTACAGATACAACTCGAAAATAAGGCTTACCTCGGATGGGTAGATTTGATTCCTACCCCACTAATATTTGTGAATACTAAACTTTCAAATTTTAATGGTTCGGGATATATGAATCAACAATTGATGCATTTCTTTTCTCATTGTGATCCCATTATGGGGACCCCTCAACAACAAGAAGCAGTAATGTTTAGATGTTTTTTGAAATCACTGTAGGGGTCGACCTTTGTTTGGTATACAAGTTTTTAGTCTCGGTCGATTATTGTATGGGAATAACTCCAACTGAAATTCCTTTTCCAATTAATTTCAATGCTATAGAATACAACAGTTTTTTATCATATAAATTGAAAACAAATAGAGAATGAAAGAGTTTCAAATTTCATTTCTTGGTGGAAAGGACTAACATATTCTTTAAACCTAAAACTCCCTCAAGAAGATTTGCTACCAATATATGTGGAAAATCTCTGTGAAGAGTTGTGCACACCACTAATCACTTTGAAATACACCATAGGGTTTTGAGAACTTTCTTCGATCGCCCAACAAGTAGATAATTCCATCACAGAAACCAAATATAAGTCTCGTGTAATCCCATCAGCTCCAAGAAAGAGAATAGAAAAAGTACTGGCTGCTACAGTTACACTCATGAAAGCACCTATACCTGCTTCTACTTCAAATCCCTCATCATGTTGTAGGGATCCTCCTCTTGAGTGTTAGCAACAAAAACTGCCTCATCAAGATGATCAAAATGATCATAGGTGGAGAAAGTTTGAGGAGTTAAATAACAAAGTCTATTCTTTTAAGAATGAATAGGTTCTCTATTACTTCATTTCAACCTTGAAAAACAACTTATTCCATTTGGAAAGTCCCAATAAACTGAACAAAGGAGATAAGGACCTCTCAAAATACTTTCCCTTCCATAAAATGTTTGGGAACCCCATCTAGGAGTGTTATTTTTTTAAAGATATCATGCAAAATATTGTGAACTCTAAATAAGTGAAACTAAAAATTTCATTAGACTAGGTAGCATGTGTTTCTGTTACCATTCCCGAGGAAGAAGTTGAATGGAAAAAGTCAAAAACAATAATGCATAGAAGTTTGATGATTGGATGGTCTGGAAAGAAATCAATTGAACTCTCTTCATTCTATAAACAAAGTTAAAATAACTGACTATGCCTCCTTCCACTTCTGCTGCAACCGAGCCATCTTAATTAAAAGATCTTTCCTCCAAAGGCCAATACTCAAGGAAGTGACATGGTCATAAGGATAGAGAGAATTCAGAAGAAGATGAGCTCATGTTAAGGCCAATGTTGTCCTTGAATTTGGAAGATTTCATTATATCTGCCTCGAAAGCACAGTAAATCCCCACCAAATGGTACAACAAGAATCGACCTATCATGCAGAATCTTCATCAGATGAGGAGTTTTCTTCGGTTCCATTTACATTATCCACTTAATGTACCACTATGAAAATGATGATTCTGACTATGAACTGGAATTCCCAGTAATTGATTGGAGAACTAGGGGAATAAGTCATCAAGGATGAGGATACATGAGAATGAGTGGGTATGATAGAAGCCACTATTTTAATTACACCCATGCTCAAACCGTTTATGAAGCAGAAACTCTTAGGAGATCCCTTCAGTGGGCTCAACAAGAACAAGGGAATTATCCCACACATGAGAGGTTCGGCCCTGACATGATCATCTTAGAATAATAATTAGTGGCTATACCACCACTTTTGAGGAAGGTGGGAATACCACGTCATCCTAATCCACTAAGAGCAGAAGTATTTCCAACTTCTTCCTTGACACATGGTCTATCTACATCTGAATAATCAAATTATAATGCATCTTAAAAACCACATATCCATACAAGAAAACACATACCATTGGACCAGATGTATGAAGTTTCTAAGAAACTAGCCCAAGTATCGGCCATGTTATCAATCCTGGTTGATTTGAATCATTCAAAATATCTTAAGTGAGCACATATTGTGGCTTTGTCAAGTCCTCAAGAGTTTGAAACCTAGGTTACTACTTTCGAGGTCTACAATATAGAGAATGATCCTCATGAATTTCATGCATTTATATCTTTCATAGACCAATATGAGGATAATTTTTTACATGGACACATTAGGCCCTTGTATTTATCTAGAAAGGTTTACTATATAGACATCCGATGAGCGTTCATTGATAATGGCTCAGGAGTCAACCTCATTCCCATCTGTACACATCATCTATTGGGTCTCACAGAATATGAATTATCTCTATCCACTCTGATGCTTCGTGGTTACAACAAGAATAAAAAATAACAATTATGAGAGATTACACTCAGAACTTAGATTGGGGATCTTTTATCTAATTCATATTTTATGGTTTTCTAGTAAGACACAACTTTCAACATTCTTCTTTGAAGGCCTTGGCTACATCAACTTGTGGCCATTCCTTCATTATACCACCTATGTCTCAAGTATTTCTTCAATGGTAAAATTGGGACATTTCATGGTGACAAGGCCCCATTAAAAACTTGTCAATATCATTATAATGAGGTAGAGTTCTATCAAACAAAGGGAACATAGTCTGTGAAAAAAGATATATCAAGAATCAATGCTCCGAATGGTCTGAAAAATTTCATAGCTAACCCATTCAAGAATCTCAATTCAGATTACATGATACCTATCAATCAAATCAAAAGGGTAGAACCAAATCCAAGCACTTTTTTAGTGGATTCTATAATGTTAGTTTTGGAAATTGAGCCTAAAAACACAGGAGAAATTATTGATTTACCAAACAGTGATGAAAGCCTAAATGGAGATGTCTTCATTCCATTTATCAAACTTCTAAAATTATTTTCTTTATCAACTAGGCTTGAATAATATGTTTCATTAATAGATAAATATAGGAATCCTACTTCCCAACCCATCATTTTCCCTTCAATGCTCCATAAAGACCCTTCATCATTAGTAGAGTCAGAAATGGTTTCCTCTTCTTTAGGATCTCCAACTACCAACTCCTAACTCTGCTTTGAAAGTATTACTTAATCACTTAACCTTCAAGTAGAGATAGAATAAGTGATACATGGGGAAGATGAATAAAAGGAATACCTCAAGGATGCCACTCTAGAATTTGAGGAATGTGTCTCCACCATTATGGATGAGCTCGGAGAAATAAATTTGGGTATAAAGGAAGATCCACACCCCACTCTAATTAGTGTATCCCTGACTTACGAAGTGAAAGAGGTTTATACATAAATTCTAAAGTGACACTAAGATGTGTTTTTCTAGACCTGCATAGAAATTCCAAGCCATGAACCCAATATGGCCACCCATCATTTGGGTTTTCCATAAGATCAATGGGGATTTAAGTAAACAGTAAGAAGAATGCACTAATCCCATACCTCCAAAATTGAGGCTGAAGTCAAAAATATTATCAAACATGACTTTATCAGGGAGGTGTAATATTCCAAATTTCTAGACAATGTTTTCCTAGTAAAAAATAATAATGGTAAAATTAGAGTTTTCATTGATTTTAGATATCTCAAATAGCATTTTCCAAAACATAACTTTCCAATTCCAATGACAGATACAATATATCACTATGAATCTCTATCCATCATGGATGGATACTATGGGTATAAATAAATCTGAATGGCCCCAAAATATGAGTAATATATATATTTTAGATCCCCTAAAGGCATATTTTACCATTAGGTATTTCCCTTTGTCTTGAAGAATGCTGGTGCGACATATCAACGTGCAATGTACCACGTTTTAAAACCTTTATTGTGGAAAATCATTGAATTATATGTGGTTTATCTATTGGTTATGTTTAAAAAACATTATAATCACTTGGATGATATAGAGACCATATTCAACAATCTTTCGTAACATAATTTGAAGATGAACCCCTTAAAATGTGATTTTGGGGTAGCCTTGAGAAAATTTCTCAGTTTTTTTTATTCCATCATGACATCGATGTCGATCCTAAGAAGAATGAGGTTATACTTGGCATGTAACCTCTTTGAAACTTTAAGGAGTTAAGATTAATTCAATGAAAATTTTCCTATATATATCATTTCAGATCTAATTTGGCATGCAAGTGTTTTCCCTTCCCTAAATTGGTGAAGAAGGGGGTCACATATCAATGGACCAATGACTACCAAGAAACATTTGATACCCTTAAAAAATAACTATTGACCCCACCGGTATCGATTATTCCTATTAAAGTAAATCCACTCATTCATTATGTGAAATCCTTGGAGCGATCACTGGTTTCCTTATACAAAAGAACAGTGCTGGGAATGAAAACAACATTTACTATCTCAGTCAAACCATGCTCGATGCAAAGGCTCGATATTCCGATATTGAGAAAAGTTTCCTAGAATTAATATTTTTAGTTTAGTAATTGAGACTATTTTCATCATCATGATATCCAATAGGTATCTTGTAATAACTTGCTCAAATTTCTCCTCATTCGTCCTATGCTTACAAGACATCTAGCACGATGGGTGTTTATTCTGCAACAATTTTATATACAGTTTGTTCCTCAGAAAATTGTAAATGGAAAATCTTTAACAAAATTCCATACTATTCTCCCATATGTGGAAGATACATCATTTAATACTGGATTTCATGATGAAGAAATATTTTCTATTCAAGAATGTTCCCAAATATGGGAAATGTACTTTGATGGTGCTTCTATAATTCCAATAAGGAAGAGAATGGAAGACCCTAAACTCAACAAAGTTGGGCTAGGAATTGTGGTTATCTCCCTAGAGATGGAAGTGTTGCCATATTCATTTCTATTATCAGAAGGTGGTACAAACAATGAGGCATAATATCAAGCTCTCATTGCAGTCTTGGAATTATCACTCCTTGTAGCAGTGGATTACCTGGAGGTGAAAGATGATTTAGAATTAGTAATAAAACAAATCAATAGGGATTACGCCATTAGAAAAGAAAAACTAATTCCTCTGTGTGATTATGTGCAAGGGTTATTGTAATAATTTTCCTCATATTCAACATTGTCTAACATCCTTTGGTCATAGATTTACCAAGATGATGCATTGGAAAATATAGTCACAGCCTTGGCAGATCCAAATCGAGATGAAACAATCATTATCATTCCTCATCATCAAGGGGTTTCATTATTTGTCTAAATCAAAATAGGGTAAATCAATGAAATTAGACCCATTTTGAATCCATGTGTTCATAATATAGGATGGATGAAACCCATAATGGAATATCTCCAAAATAGGGTACTTTCGGCGTATAAAATTAAAAGAGAATAGATCTAGAGATGAGTAGTTAATTTCACTCTTTATGATGGCTCAGATTACCAGAAGATCCAATATAGATGGGGATTTGATAGAATTATTCTTAGATTCATTGATGGGGATGAAACCATGACTACCATGAAAGAATTACATACATGAGCCTATGGTTCCCAATAGTTTGGGCATAGGTGTTCTGATGAAATCCTAATGCATAGACACCTTTTGCCTTTGATGATGCAAGATTGCACAAATTTCACTAAGAAGTGTCATCCCTTCCCGATGAATTCCAACTTCATTCATCAAACCTTGGTGTTTCTATATATGGATAAATACTCTTGGAAATTTTCTATATGGGGAATGGTTGTAGTTGGACCCCACCCTTTAGCTATGGCTATGCAGTTTAAGTATATTCTTACTGCTACTATTTTCTTCTATAAATGCGCCATGGAAATACATATCATGGAAGTCAGGGCCAAATTAATTGTCAGCATTGTTAAAGATAATATCATTACGACATTTAGTGTCCCTCATACAATATTGACAGACAACAGAACCAATTTCTACTCTGTTGAGTTAAAGAAGCCATATCAGAAGCACAATATAAAATCCAACTATTCATCTCGCTACCATGCAGCGGCCAATGGATAGATAGAGTATTTCAATAATACCCTATCAAATATACTTAAAAATATGGTGGATAAAGATAAAAATTCTTATACATATAAGCTATTTCATGATTTTTGGGATTATCAGACTACTACTCATACAAAAACATGGTCAACCATATATTTATTAGTGTACGGGATAGAAGAAGTTCTGCCTGTTGAAATTCAATTTCCTTCACTCCGAGTTGCTGTCTATGACTAGTTATCAACATATGAATAGTTTTAGAAGTGATTTGATGAGATATAATGATCAAATGAAAATCGATTTCATACCTTGAATGACTTGGAAGTCTATTAGTATAGAATTGAATGATCTTTTAACAAGAAAGTTCACATCCGCTCATTTCTTCAAGGAGAATTGGTGTTAGTCCTCAAAACTCTGATGATACATGGAAAGAAGGCTCCAAAGCTTGAGACAAAGTGGGAACAACCTTATTCCATATATAATTTCAACTCTAATGAAGCGTATTACCTAATCTCAATAGATGGAGAATTTATTACAACTCCAACCAATGTAATATTTTTTAAGAAGTACTTTGCATAATCACACAGAGTTATGTCATAGTTTCAAGCCATTAAATTTCATAACAACCATATGCATCCATGTTTCACGATGTTAAAATGTGTAGCATATTTTTCCTTATCACAATATGTTAAACTGAAGGACATCATTTGTCCTCAGTACATGAAATTAAACATTACAATTAACATATCCTTAATTTTATGTTAAGAAATCCCCCAAGATACCACAAATTTCCATTCCTTGTGGTTCTTTAAAAATGAGTAGCTTCTTTGTGAAAGCATTACCCATATCATTACTACTCCCTAGTAGAACATGAGCCCAATTTCTTCTTATGTTTGAATCAGATCTGCATAGTGACCCCTTTTCAATAACTACGTGTGACATGATTCTTGCCCCTAGAAGGATATTTAGTGGCATCTGGGTCATATCCCCTAGTCCAGCTGTAATGTTTCTCTCACATCATGTGGCTTACATATTCACCGCAAGATTTTAAACTGCACGATTCTTACAGAACTACATATGGGTTGATTCACATTCCAATGGGATATGTAGTGACACCTAGATCTCCAATTTTGGGCCCAGTCATGACAAAATTAAAATTCCCTCATTCCTTGTCTTTATGAGTCATATCTGCACAGGGAATACCATCCTCAAGAACTATGTGTGGCTTCATTCTCATTCTAATGAGATACATAGTGACACCCATATCTCCAATCTAGGGTCCATCCATAACTAAAAAACCCCTTTATCGCATCAAAACATAGTTGGTTTGAGGAACCTTATCAAGAAATATGTATGGCTTGATTCACATTCCAATGGAATACATAGAGACGTCCAAATCTCCATTTTTGGGCCTAGTCACAACAAAATAAAAATAAAAAAACCCCTTAATTTCCTATGGGTGTGAATCAAACCCATGCAGGGAATGTTTCAAGAACTATGTGTGTCTTGATTTTTGATCCAATAATATATGTAGTGAACCCTGGGTTTTAACCTACACCCTACCGTAATATCTCCTTCTTTTCACATAAGTTCATCTTCATCCATACAACATGACATTAAACTGCATGGATGTACAAATAACTAAGTATGGATTTATTCTATTTTTATTGACATATGTAGTTATACCTAGATCTCCTATCTCGGGTTCATCCACAATTAATAAAAATCCCCCACTCCCTATGTATAGATCATACCTATATGGGAAGCCCTCTCAAAAACTATGTATGGCTTGATTCTCGTCCAATATGAGATGTGTAGTGATGTCCAAACTATTGATCTCAGACCCAGATTAAAAACATCGTGAAAAATAGAATTTATTCTCCTATGTATGAATCGCATCTTGATAAGAATATTGAATAAAATTTATCACCTTAAACATGAACTTGTATTTGATAAATCTACATGTGGGTTGATTTTTTCTCTAACAAGATACATAGTGATTCTTGGGCTCTATGCCCCGGTTCAGTCACACTGTCTTATTTCTCTTCACATCGATACACATAATGTTTTTGTTTTATGAGTTTAAACTTCACAACATAGTGTCCTTATTGCATGACTTTAAACTTCATGGTACCAACACGTGGCTTTATTCTCATCCTATTTAAATGCATAGTGAAAACTAGGACTTAGATCTTAGTCCCATCCATGTGAGAAAAGAAAATTACCCTTCTACCTCGTATAATTTAAAATCTTTCTAGGAGACCTTATTTAGAGTCATTTATTTAAAGAAACCATCAAAAAAAAAAGATGTCCCCATTATTGATATGGGTCAGATCTGGTTAAGGGACTCCAAACTCATGGCCAATATTGATAGAAATATTTCTCTTATGTATTGGACATTTCCCCATTTCACATTTCATACTCTTAATCTTGAATTATATTAGATCTTCATAATATTTCTTCAATTTCTTTTGATGTAATATATGATACCCAAGAGATCTTTGGCCTGACTATGCAGTACGTGCCCCTAGGCAGCCTTGCATAAGTCACACATATAATGGGTCTGTCGGCCAAAAGATGCCACTATTTGGAAATGTTTCATATTCCCCAGTTGGATCTACATAATACTGCCCCGATAACAGGTTTTTCAAACAATAGTAACTTCATTCTCGGTAGAATCCTCTTATGTCCCCTTAATGCTTTGATGAAGATATACAATAACCTATATTTTAAAGATGTCATCCATTTCATATTTGTCCCATATCCTTCCTCCCATACTGAAAGTCTTTAAGACTGTGGTTTATGATTTTTATCATTACTTGTTGAAAGCATACTAAAATAACCTTGGATCATTTGACCACATGTCATCCATTTTTTCCATAATATATTGGTCCTAGTCATATGACCTAAAAACCAGAGACACCATTTTTCATACATTCTGATCATGACATCATAGAATGTATATTCCTCTATTTATTTAGAAATAATGACTGGAAATACTCTTTCAGTATTTAGTTACTTTTCTCCATAATCCAAACTCTGTGCTTCGGAAAATCAAAATCTCTAAAAATCAGGCTTTTAGAAATAGATTGTCTAATACCTAAGAGATCTTTTTCTTAACTATGCAGTATGTTCCCCTTGGTGGCCTTACATAATTCACCCACAGAATGTGCATGTCAGCCAAATGATGCCACTATTTAGCGATGCATCACATGCCACAGTTTTCACTGCATAATACAGCCCCTATAACAAGTTCCTCAAATAGCGGTAACTTTGTTCTTGGAAAAGACTTCATCTAATCCCATTATCCCTTTTACCATGTAATTCTCAGGATCTATAAATTCCCAAATCATAATTTTTAATTCTTCCATCACATACTTGAATGCGGTAGAAAGTTTCCAAAAATATTACCCTGAAATTAGAGATTCATAAATTATTGGTCAAAGATAAAGTACTTAAATTAAATCCATCTAATTTTCTTTCTGAATGAATTGAAACTTCACATATGACCTTATTTCCTTGATACATGACATTAAAATATACAACATAATATCAGAAAGATCATTTTTGACCAAATGTTCCCTCATTCACATACCAAATTTGTGTAGGAGTGGTTTCCCATTCATGGCCTATGTCAGAAAAAATGTCCTATTTTATTCTTAGATATCTTTTCTTTGAAAAGACATCCATTATGGTCTTGAGACACCCAAATCTTGAATTCCTTTGTTTATTAGCAATATAGTGTCAAACTTCTTGAGAGATCCTTTTACCTAACTATGTAATATGTTCCCCAGTTGGCCTTGAATAAAATTCTTCTATATAACAGGCATGTCAGCCTAAGGATACCACTATTGACTATGCAGCACATTCCCTAGTTGGATTTGCATAATATAGTCCTCATAATGAGTTTTTCAAGCAGTGATAACATTTTTCTTGAGGAAGACCCCCTCTATTCTGATATTTCATGTTTTATATTTGATTATTAAAAAATCATGACTCAAGATTCTCCTTGGAAGTATCTTAAGAATATTAGGACCTTCCTTAACCATCAAGCCTTGTTTGGGTTATAATCTCAAAATTCATGGTCATATCTATTTGACCTTAAACATTTTCATTATTAGTCTGACATGCATGATTTTAATCTACCAATAAAAAAAATAAATTGTACATACCGAATTAAAAAACCCACAAAGGGAACTCAAGAAAAAAAGTCAAATATCAGCTTTCTGGACCTCCACTTCATACGGTTTAAGCAATATTTGAGAAATAAAATTTTAAAGGAAAAAAATTCAGATAAAAACCCGAAAAGAAAAGCCTAAGAAAAATCGAAATTGTACCTGCTAAGTCCCCTTCATATTGGGTGATGACACAAAAGACGAAAATTTTATAGGGTTGTTCATATGACCCTAGTAATAGTCAAAATGCGCTCACTTGGCCCCATGTCTTAGGTAAGAGTTAAAGCAACCCATCCCTATCACTATAATTATTATTATCTGACATTAATATGCCATTTTATGAAAATTAGATTTGATATTGTAATTAAAAAAGAATGTACGGATGAATAAATATATATGATTGGAGAAAAAATCATTTTCATTTGTTTGAAAAAATCATAGGAACATCCACAGAATGGATTCTCTCTACCATATATTACAAAAAAAATTCAGCATGACTCTTTATTTGTTGAACAGCCTCCCAATCCCTATCACCCGCTTGCTGAAGCTCAGTCAGTTGAGTAGCTTTAGCCTCCTAGGCCTGGAAAGTGCATCTTTGGCAGTTGAAATGGTAGTGACCCCTTATAATGTGGATTCTTCTAATGATTGGTTCAATTGCTCAAGCATATTTTAAAAAACACCCATTTGTTGTTGAAGTTTCTCCATTTCCTTAATTGTATCCTAAATTTTATTATTGAATTCCATAAACTTTTTTCTATGATTTGATTCCACCTTAGATACTACAGCTTAAAAACACTCAACATTGGTGAGTAGTTCGGCCTTTATAATATCTTTCCATAGTTTGTCTTCCTACTCCAACCAGTGAATGGTATATTTAAATATATTATAAATGGGGCGATAATCAAATCCACAAAATCCTAGTATGCTAAATTGTGTTGGAAGTCATCCAAAATATGATTCCATCATATCCAAAGGTTTCTAAGAGATTATATCCTGAATGGTTCTCCGTGTTTTTTTCCACGCAATACCAACTAAAAAATGCAACACTATTTCTTAATCAAAATAACTACCATGAGGCAGAACATATTCTGAAATCAGATCATTCAAAGAGGTGCATGGATCTTCTCTTTTTTAAGCATTGGATGTTTCAACTTCCATTACTGATTGAGACAACATAGAGGTTTCACCTTAGGACCTAAATATGGGAGCTGATGACCCTAAATGGTGAATTAGAATGATTTTTAACTCTAAATGTGTAGAAACAACCTAATCATGATCAAGATAGTCAATAAAATATACCAAATAGTATATTGGATTCTTAAGTATATTCTTCCATAGTATTCATGGCTTTAGTAGTTTGAGTAAGTACTTCTTGGGGAGGGGCATTCTCCTGCGCTTTCTCAGTCATCGTGACTAGAGGCTCTAGAGCGTATCCTAATGATTGATTCATAGTCAGTACTTCTCCAATGTCAAATGAAGTTGGATGAAGTAGGATTACCTTTTCTTTAAGAGCCTTTTAAATGTTCTATGTAGATAAGGCTGCATAAACTGATCTTTGATGTGAATTATCAAATAAAAGAACAATTATGTATGGTAAATACAAGAGAAATAACTTTTATCCTTTCAGATCCTCATTGAATTCCCAAAACTCCTTTATGTAACCAAGAATATCAATTTCTCAATTAAGAACATCCCTAATTTTTGTGTATAAATATTTTTATATCATATCACACTCACCATTTAAGGTATCCAACAAACGTTGATCGATTCCCAAATTGGATCTGTTGACATTCTCTTCCTTCATCTCTTCAATTAGTGCAATGTCTTTAGTCCTTGTTGAATCAGGATCAGTACCATCACCTTCCATAGACTTCCCAAGATCATCACTCCTTCCTTTTGAAAAAACAAGAGTATCAACATTAATTATTGTAGAATCCTTCAGCACAGGAAACAGATCTAAAATATTATGGAGAAAATAATGTTAGAAATAACATGTGATACGCAGAATAAATTTATCTAACAATACCATGACCCTTCCCTCTCCCTATAGAATTAGGAGAAGACATAGCCTCATCCCTTTACGCTTTATCTGTCAAGGTGATAGACATTTCAGCACAAATCTGGACTACCCCAAGGTGTCCTTCTCAATCTGTCAAGGACCAGTACCTGATCCCTTAAGGGAAGAAATCGATAAAGATCTTATGAGAAGGTTTAAATTGTTAGAAAGTATGTCAAACAAGTTTTAATACCGAATGATCGCGCAAATACTCATGTTCTCGTTGGACCAGTTTCAATTATCTCTTTTGTTTCTTTTCATAAGATAATTGGGAGATTGTACTACTTTTATTGAAAATAGACATCTAAGATAATGGCTGAGAATTTTTCATCTCCATTGTAACACCCCAAGCTTCCACGATACGCTTCTCTTTCAATAATGCAATAGCTTGCATTGTACGCAAGTTCGAGATTCTAACACACCGCGACCAATCAAAGTACCGTTATGAAAAGTAATACTCACTTTTTAAAATTATAGAAATTTTATATTTCAAAATAGACTTCATTTTTGTATTCGTAATATCGAAATTATCCTAAGTTGAACTTTTTGTAATTTTCTGAAAAATTCCAATTTTTTATGAATAGTGAAAAATACTTAAAAACAACTTTTTTAATCAAAATAATTTATAGTGATAAATTATACTATTGAGTGGTATTAAAGTATAATTATAATATATTTTTACCATTTTATCCAATGGTGGTCATTAGAATTAATTTCACTTTGAAATTGGACATAAACAATTGTCAATCTTTTGATATATATTATTTCTTAAAAACACGTTATTTGTTGTGACAGTGGGAATTAATTATAAAATTAATTAATGCAACTTATATGTTTGGAATTTTGTAAAATAGACATCATTTTTGAATTTGGAATATCAATTATAGCTTAGGGTGAAATTTTGGCATTGTTCTGAAAAACTTCAATTTTTGATGAATAGTGAAACCACTAAGTGGTAGTTAAAACACTGATTTTTCATTTAAATGAAACATTACCACTTCTGTGATTTGATTTTCAAAAATCCGACATACATGGTTGTCATTAAGAAGTAAAATGTGGTTTAATGGGATTAAAATTATTTTTTGGTGAATAGTAACTTTTAAGTTTAATTAATCACGATTAATGGTAATTAGTAAAATTTAAGGTAAAAATGATATTATAAAAATATGAAAATACATTTAGTCTTTTCCTACCCTTATTGGATGAGTCATGGCCGACCAAGACAATCCATGGGTCAACTTGGGGACCCCATGGAGCCACTTGGGTAAGAAAATGACATTAATAACTTTTTATTTAAAGTAAAAATAAAATTGTCACAAACATGTGTTGTTTTACTAAAACAATTATTACATGGGGTTATATAAGTTACCTTTTTGACTATAAATATTCATTAGAAATATAAAAATATTTCCTACATCATGGTAATTTTCTTATAATTTTTAGACATTAAATAAATTATATTTTTTATGACACAATGATGATGCGTCGATTACCTCATTAATTAACGATTTAAATAAAATGAAATGATAATGTAGAATCTAAGACTTACACTTGTCAAAAACCTATTGGATGAGTATATTTATAACCCTTATCACCTTATCCTAAAAATATATAATTTTGGGACCTCTAAAATCTGAAAATCATTTCATAATAATGTAATATTTCATGACTTTCCAAGAGTACCTCTCCTATCCTCTTATAAAAGGCCCCCACCTCTACCACCTTATTCACACCTTCAAGCCATTTGGATCATCCAACATCTGCCCAAAAACTCTCCCAACATCCCTCTCTTACTCCTAGAAGCCTCACTTTGGGCAGAAGTCTTCTCAAGGAAGCCTTTGGCTCAAATCAAAAAGTGTTACCTGATTTTAAGGTAATGTCTTCTCTTATGTTATTTTGTTTTATTTTGCTTCTCCAACCCCTTAAACTCTTTTTATTCATTTATTTTGTAACAACACCAGTATCTTCAATATAATAGGATGTTGTTATGAGAAGGATTTTATTTAGAATTACACACACCTTCGTCTAATGGTTAAAGAACATACTGTTTCTGTGGGTGGCGAATTACTGCCTCACGAAATGATGATTGTTCAATCTTCTTTTAACACCTCTCATGGTGGCCATTATGATGACACTATTTTTGTATATGATATATATTATGTTTTTGTTTTCCTTATGATTCTGTATTTTTCATTTATGTCATACCTTTATGATTTCCATTATGGGTAAACACGATAATTTCATTTTAGGAAGTGCGGACTACCGCCCCCTCAAAGTGATTTGAATCGTTAATGTCATATGTGGGATGTATAAAGGATGGAGTAAATGATATTATATATTATATTATACTAGAATTATAATATACCTTTATATAATTATGATTTCATTCCATTAAATACAAAATAGAAATGAAAGTAGCGTTCATGCGTACGTACGGCTTACCGTCTCCATGAACGGTGCATTTCATTTCTTAACTCTAAATGTTACGTAATATTATGAACGAATGTATATACTGGATATATATGATATATATGATATATAAATCATGAATATAATTCTGGAGATAATGGATATTCTACCACATAAACAACTTGTAATTATAAGAAGTTTATTGTTGACTCAAATACCAAAGATCGACAAAACGATCGTTATTAACTTAAATAACTACATAATTTTCGTAACATGGTAATAAGTGATATAAAAGGGATAATGAACTTGAAAAAGGTTCTTGAGCAAGTAGATATTAACTCTAGTTTATTATTCAGGAGGTTAAAGAACGATTGAGTCAAGTCGGACACGAGGTAAGGGAGCTTCTTAACCCAATTTCTATTCTTTGGGTTAATCTCCTATTTTCAAATTATGTCATGATATTATTATGTCCTACCTTGTATTTATACTTTCTTTATGTGTACATATAGTGAATACACATAATATATCTATTTTATTTAAAAATGATCTTTGTAAGGGACTTCGTCTCAATCTCTATTCATTGAGGCGTATTTTGTTTTATACACAAATTTCTTTTATACGGTGTATGAACCCCTTTGACTTTTACGTTTATTCAAAATTAATCTTTTTATATAAATCGTTTAACTAAACGACAAAAAGGAATGTTTTTCTTGTCGTACGTATGCGGCGACAACGACTTCTCCGCCGTCGGGACCATTATTTGAGTTTCGGATTCCTCTACAAGCCATATCTTTTTTTTAAATGAAAAATAAATACCAAGTTTTAATTCCCTTTTATTTTGGTATTGAAAATGTTTTTATTATATCAATGTTTTTTATTGAAATCTTGTGATTGAAATGTGGAAATTTTATGTTTCCTTTATGCATGTTTTATGTGATACGATTATGTTATGATTTATGATATGTTTAAACCTGTTCATATGAGGAATGCATTGGACTTAATAAGTGACGGGTAGAGCTCACTATAGCTCCTCGATGCATCAGCAGGTCTCATGAGACAAACTAGTGTCTTGACACGAGGCCTTGACAAAATCTTATTTGTAGTCCTGGCACGAGGCCTTGGCTACATGGTTATGATAGTCTGGCATTATGCATTCCATCATTATGAAAGTGGTTATTGATATTACATGTGATTATTTGACCAGTAGAATATCCATGTGAATAAGTAAATGGAATTATCTCATTTTAATTTTGCCATATTATGTTGAAGTTCAAGTTTAAAAGGCTTTTGTTTTAGTTATACATTGCCTTAAATTTTTGTGTTTATTTATGAAAGCTTCCGCTATATTGTTATCCTTACTGAGCATCTGAGCTCACCCCTTTCAGTGTTTTATTTTTCTCAGGATGTGAAGAAATATTTTATGACTGACCTACATGGATAGTCTGAAGGGGATAGAAGTATGGACTATAGAGACTATGTTATCGTGATTTTTCACTTTATGATGTAATGTAACATTTATGAATGTATCTAGTGTTTCCAAGGCTACTAAACTAATCGGTCTTTCGAGACTTGATCTTTTGTGATCATGCCAATGTTACGCAATAATGCACCGACACTGGGTAACCGGGGTCGGGGTGTTACAGTTGGTATCAGAGCCAGTTTAGTACTAACCTTGGAAGCTAGATTTAGATAAACTATGATTAGAGCACATAGCCCTAAGATAGACTTTTAGGATTAGTATCGAAGAACATCCTAGAATTTTGGTATTATAGATATTTTGTGAGTTTTCCGAGCAATGCATCCCTGTCTAGATACGAGCAGGTAGAGGCGGCTCTAGCACAGATGTACCTAGGGGTAAAACCCGAAAACACCGCTTTGAGCTTGACTCGAACGGGAACTGGTGCACGACAACGGGCCTTGCTGCACTCTTGGTTACGACAGTCCCAGGGGATATGCTTAGGATAATTCCTATTTTCTTTACAAACCATTATGAAGGGTTTATGAGTATATAATTCCTCAAAGTAATTTTTTTATGAATATGGATTATATCCATAAACTGTTCCATTTATGTTCAGTGTTTTACAAGTAGGGAATTATTAATTTTGATTCATAAACTGATCTAGTTTATGTCATTGTTTAGAAATGGCGCTTAGTGGAAGGAATGGAAACTGTATCAATGCACGCACTCCATGTAGGGATTGTCCTCCTACTCAAGATAATTATAGTGGAGCTGGAGATACAACTGGTGCTGATCAACTTATCTCCATACTGGGACAACTCACTCAGGTTATGAATAATAACCTTACTCGTATGGAGCACCATGATCCGCAACATGGGGGATCAATGTTAGACCGCTTCATGAGGCAACAACCACCAACATTAAATGGAATTACAAATCCCTTAGTAGCTGAGCAATGGATAAATTCCTTAGAGAAAATATTTCACGCCTTGGGGGTAGTGAAATGGAAAAGGTTATCATGGCAGTTTACCGCCTCACTGGAGATGCTGATCAATGGTGCTCATTGATTCAAAATACAAAGGAAGATGAAGAAGTATCAAGTATGGAATGGAGAGAGTTCAAAGATCTTTTCTTAGAAAAATACTTTCCTCGTGACCATCGAGCAGATATGGAAAGGCAATTTCTGAGTCTGAGACAAAAGGAGGATAAGAATGTCGCAAAGTATGAGGCTAACTTTACAAGGTTAGCGAGGCATGCTGCAGATTATATACGTAACCCAAGAAGTAAGATTGACCGTTTCTTTGATGGGTTAAAACCATTTCTCCGTCGAGCTTTAGTATCACAATCTTTCTCAACGTATGAAGATATTGTCTCATGTGCTATCAAGACAGAAAAGAAATTCTCTAAGTCTTATGACAACAAAGTAAAGCAAGAGAAGAAGAGAACGGTGGAGCAAGAGACAAATAAAGGGAAAACGGGAAAGAAGGATTTTCCATTATGCGATAATTGTGGGAAGAATCACCCTGGTACTTGCCTAAAAGGAATGGGAGTTTGTTATAAATGTGGAGAAAAAGGTCACCAGGCTCGTGATTGCAAGGGGAAAAAAGAGGCTGTCAATGTTGAATGCTACAATTGTAGGGAAATTGGGCATTATGCAAATGAATGTCCTAAGCATCCGGGAAACTTACCTCAGAAAAGGCCAAGGGATCAGGGCCAATCTTATGCTGTTACTACAGTTGAAGTGGAATAATTAATGTATTGGTGCTTTTGGACTCAAGGATTATATTCTGGTTATAAAAATAATGTGATATATATAAGGATTGTACTGCAGTACTTGTTGTTTTCATTAAGGTTTTAATATGATGAAGGTAATCATATTTTAGTATGTGACAATAAGAGAAACTTTACTTTGTTTGGGGAATCTGGTGAATTGATTTTGGAATTTAGAGACCTTTTAGAGAAAGTCTGGATAGAGGTATTTTGGATAATTATAAAGGTTAGAATGGATTAAGTTGAAATTTGGATAATATTGCTTAAGGTTAAAACATTTCTGAATATTATTTTTGGAATATTATAATACTATAGTTTTAGGAAAAGGACAACCTGCAGGTCGGGGGATAACTCATCGCGTCGGACAAAGCTGCAGGAATCGAACCCATAACCATAGTGCGACAGGCCTTTATTACCTACCACTAGCCTACAGGAAGTCCCTGGTTATTACAAAATAGTTTTCCTAATCTAAATGGTATGTGTTAATATTTTGAACCTTGTACGATTAGGATAAATATAATATTTTTGAGTTCTATTATCTTTTTGAGTGAAACATGAGTTTGTGGTAGAAATTTGTTGATGGTTGAAACTCTACTTGTCAAGCATAAATATATATATATACCTATCTCTTATTCTATGACTAAATTAATTCTTAATCTTTAGTAAAAGGATATTAAAACAAAAAAATGTGTTATCCTAATACCTTATGTCTTGTTGAACTGATAATATTTTAAATCAACATAGATTGAAGGCTTTGAGACCCTCAATTTTACACTTGTTTGTGATTGATAACCTCAATCACTCCCTACAAATATTTACGTTTTTCCTCCAATTATATGTCTCTAATTGCCACCAATGTTCTCCTTATCGAGATCATAATTTGGTGGTGACTTTTTCATTTATCTTTATTAAGGCTAAATTTTATTAACCTTATTTCTGATGTGGGTTTTCCACAAAGATATTTTCTATTTTCAACCTTTTATTTTCGAAAAACAATTTCAAATTGCGAGGACGCAATTTATTGAAGGAGGGGAGAATGTAACACCCTGAGCTTCCACGATACGCTTCTCTTTCAATAATGCAATAGCATGCATTGTACGCAAGTTCGAGATTCTAACACACCGCGACCAATCAAAGTACCGTTATGAATAGTAATACCCACTTTTTAAAATTATAGAAATTTTATATTTCAAAATGGACTACATTTTTGTATTCGGAATATCGAAATTATCCTAAGTTGAACTTTTTGTAATTTTCTGAGAACTTCCAATTTTTTATGAATAGTGAAAAATACTTAAAAACAACTTTTTTAATCAAAATAATTTATAGTGATAAATTATAATATTGAGTGGTTTTAAAGTATAATTATAATATATTTTTACCATTTTATCCAATGGTGGTCATTAGAATTAATTTCACTTTGAAATTGGACATAAACAATTGTCAATCTTTTCATATATATTATTTCTTAAAAACACGCTATTTGTTGTGACAGCGGGAATTAATTATAAAATTAATTAATGCAACTTATATTTTTGGAATTTTGTAAAATAAGCATCATTTTTGAATTTGGAATATCAATTATAGCTTAGAGTGAAATTTTGGCATTGTTCTGAAAAACTTCAATTTTTGATGAATAGTGAAACCACTAAGTGGTAGTTAAAAAACTGATTTTTCGTTTAAATGAAACATCACCACTTCTGTGATTTGATTTTCAAAAATCCGACATACATGGTTTTCATTAGAAATTAAAATGTGGTTTAATGGGATTAAAATTATTTTTTGGTGAATAGTAACTTTTAAGTTTAATTAATCACGATTAATGGTAATTAGTGAAATTTAAGGTAAAAATGATATTATAAAAATATGAAAATACCTTTACACTTGTCCTACCCTTATTGGATGAGTCTTGGCCGACCAAGACAATCCATGGGTCAACTTGGGAACCCCATGGAGCCACTTGGGTAAGAAAATGACATTAATAACTTTTTATTTAAAGTAAAAATAAAATTGTCACAAACATGTGTTGTTTTACTAAAACAATTATTACATGGGGTTATATAAGTTACCTTTTTTACTATAAATATTCATTAGAAAGCTAAAATGATTTCCTACATCATGGTAATTTTCTTATAATTTTTAGACATTAAATAAATTATATTTTTTATGACACAATGATGATGCAGCGATTACCTCATTAATTAACGATTTAAATAAAATGAAAAGATAATGTAAAATCTAAGACCTACACTTGTCAAAAACCTATTGGATGAGTAGATTTCGAACCCTTATCACCTTATCCTAGAAATATATAATTGTGGGACCTCTAAAATCCGAAAATCATTTCATAATAATGTAATATTTCATGACTTTCCAAGAGTACCCCTCCTCTCCTCTTATAAAAGGCCCCCACCTTATTCACACCTTCAAGCCATTTGGCTCGGCCAACCTCTGCCCAAAAACTCTCCCAACTTCCCTCTCTTACTCCTAGAAGCCTCACTTTGGGCAGAAGTCTTCTCAAGGAATCCTTTGGCTCAAATCAAAAAGAGTTACCCGATTTTAAGGTAATGTCTTCTCTTATGTTATTTTGTTTTATTTTGCTTCTTCAACCCCTTAAACTCTTTTTATTCCTTTATTTTGTAACAACACCAGTATCTTCAATATACTAGGATGTTGTTATGAGAAGAATTTTATTTAGACTTACATACACCTTCGTCTAATGGTTAAAGAACATACTGTTTCTGTGGGTGGCGAATTACTGTCTCACGAAACGATGATTGTTCAATCTTCTTTTAACACCTCTCATGGTGGCCATTATGATGACAATATTTTTGTATATGATATATATTATGTTTTTGTTTTCCTTATGATTCTGTATTTTTCATTTATGGCATACCTTTATGATTTCCATTATGGGTAAACGCGATAATTTCATTTTAAGAAGTGCGGACTACCGCCCCCTCAAAGTGATTTGAATCGTTAATGCCATATGTGGGATGTCTAAAGGATGGAGTAAATGATATTATATATTATATTATACTGGAATTATAATATACCTTTATATCATTATGATTTCATTCCATTAAATACAAAATAGAAATGAAAGTAGCATTCATGCGTACGTACGGCTTACCGTCTCCATGAACGGTGCATTTCATTTCTTACCTCTAAATGTTACGTAATATTATGAACGAATGTATATACTGGATATATATGATATATATGATATATAAATCATGAATATAATTCTGGAGATAATGGATATTCTACCACATAAATAACTTGTAATTATAAGAAGTTTATTGTTGACTCAAGTACCAAAGATCGACAAAACGACCGTTATTAACTTAAATGACTACATAATTTTCGTAACATGGTAATAAGTGATATAAAAAGGATAATGAACTTGAAAAGGGTTCTTAAACAAGTAGAGATTAACTCTAGTTTATTATTCAGGAGGTTAAAGAACGATCGAGTCAAGTCGGACCCGAGGTAAGGGAACTTCTTAACCCAATTTCTATTCTTTGGGTTAATCTCCTATTTTCAAATTATGTCATGATATTATTATGTCCTACCTTGTATTTATACTTTCTTTATGTGTACATATAGTGAATACACATAATAGATCTATTTTATTTAAAAATGATCTTTGTAAGGGACTTCGTCTCAATCTCTATTCATTGAGGCGTATTTTGTTTTATACACAAATTTCTTTTATACGGTGTATGAACCCCTTTGACTTTTACATTTATTCAAAAGGAATCTTTTTATACAAATCGTTTAACTAAACGACAAAAAGGAATGTTTTTCTTGTCGTACGTATGCGGCGACAACGACTTCTCCGTCGCCGGGACCATTATTTGAGTTTCGGCTTCCTCTACAAGCCATATCTTTTTTTTAAATGAAAAATAAATATCAAGTTTTAATTCTCTTTTATTTTGGTATTGAAAATGGTTTTGAAAATGTTTTTATTATATCAATGTTTTGTATTGATATCTTGCGATTGAAATGTGGAAATTTTATGTTTCCTTTATGCATGTTTTATGTGATACGATTGTGTTATGGTTTATGATATGTTTAAACCTGTTTATATGAGGAATGCATTGGACTTAATAAGTGACGGGTGGAGCCCGCTATAGCTCCTCGATGCATCGGTAGGTCTCATGAGACAAACTAGTGTCTTGGCACGAGGCCTTGACAAAATCTTATTTGTAGTTTTGGCACGAGGCCTTGGCTACGTGGTTATGATAGTCTGACATTATGCATTCCATCATTATGAAAGTGGTTATTGATATTGCATGTGATTATTCGACCAGTAGAATATCCATGTGAATAAGTAAATGGCATTATCTCATTTTACTTTTGCCATATTATGTTGAAGTTCAAGTTTAAAAGGCTTTTGTTTTAGTTATACATTGCCTTAAATTTTTGTGTTTATTTATGAAAGCTTCCGCTATATTGTTATCCTTACTGAGCATCTGAGCTCACCCCTTTCAGTGTTTTATTTTTCCCAGGATGTGAAGAAATATTTTATGACTGACCTACAGTGATAGTTTGAAGGGGATAGAAGTGTGGACTATGGAGACTATGTTATTGTGATTTTTCACTTTATGATGTAATGTAACATTTATGAATGTATCTAGTGTTTCCAAGGCTACTAAACTAATCGGTCTTTCGAGACTTGATCTTTTGTGATCATGTCAATGTTACACAATAATGCACCGACACTGGGTAACCGGGGTCGGGGCGTTACATCTATTACCTCCATCATAGTTCTTCCTCTGAGAGAATGTTCTATAGACCTAGGGGTTTCATCTCGTGTATCGATGGGGGTGCATGTAGGTCCGTACTTTGGTGACTCAGGCACTATTCATGATGTTCCTTCTCTAATTTCTAGAGGCAAAATAAAATCTCATCGAGATTAGTGATAGTGAATGATGGAGCAGAACTGGAACAAAATAAAATGGAAATACATTCTCAATATTAACATAGACGTCCCATTCCTCATCAAGGTGAAAAAATACCCCTTTGTGTATCCCTAGATCTAACATGTCGGTTACTCATTTTGAGGATGGGAATTGGTCGTCAATTGCATATATATAAAAATCTCTAGCTCCTTCAAGTACTCCTATGCCTCATCCAAATTTCTATCTAGATGAAAATAAGAGGGAGCTCTAGTATCACCCAAATAGTTTATTCGAATTCCATATTGGAGAAATGCCTATGAATCCCTAAGATCACTGTTAATCCATTCCCGGTACTCAATCGCTGAAGGACACAGCTAGTTTGGCTTTGATATGGTTGGTTTCGAGGAAAACTCAAAGACCTTAGGTTGGAAGTCCTCTTCAGGCCTCCCTTCCTCTTCAGAAGAATCGTCAGATTAAATGGTTACTTATTTCTGATGGTGGAGACTAAATCACCTTAGTGTTGGAGGTGTTTCCTCCCAAGATTTGGTCCTCTTGGTGGATGTTCTACAAGGATGTTTTGAATGTTCTGAAGCCTCCAAAGCCTCTACATCATCTTTGGTTTTCTATTTTTTTCCACGATTACTACGAATAATAGTTTTTGTGGCCTATATATGATCTATGACTTTTGTTAATTCTCCTTGAGGTTATGAATAATCCCAAGATTTATCATATCCAACCTCTAATCCAATTGATTCATCTGATAGACATAGATTAATCGACATTTTGGATGTCTCTAAATCCATAAGAATTGATACTTTTCAGTCAACCATTGAGTGCTTCTCATGCCTAACATATGTGGGAGGAAAGGTGGTAAATTATTAAAGACATCTGAACTTGAGATAAAACCTATAAGGTACATAAGTCTCATAGATGATTTCACCTTCACTCCTTGTTGATAGTATACTATCCCTGAATTCCATCATGTACAACCTTAACATGTAATATTCTTCCTTAACATCATCAATAAATGTTCTAGTTGGTGGGTTACCAAAAGGAAAGAATCTGAATTCTCCTAATACATTCAATTTCTACAACACCTCATCAAGATTCAGGTTTAGAGGATGAATCCCATAAAACTTCTGCAAAAACGGGGTAAAATGGCCATTATAGACTTTAAATGAATTCAGTGCTGAATATGAACTGAAATGTGCTGCAATCCATCTCTATAACACATGGAATGGTCCAGTGAATCTAAATGGATCCTTCCCATTGTATAAACTCAATAGGAAGTGATAGATTTTTGTTAATACGTGGGGTGGCTAACCCGATATATTTCCTCTCTACCAACATGGATGTAATAAAAAAAGTCCCTAGCCATACACCACCACCAGACTCACGGAATGGGAGAAAATAAATTCTTAGACACATGGAAAAGAAATCAGCTAAGCATGCCATTTCAACAATATTGGGATTAACGTTGTAACCCCAATGCTTGTAATCACCGCTCACTAATGTGGGAAAAAACATGCCTGAAGCACCCTGATTATCTCTAGTTGGGAAAATTGTATGACATCTGCAAGTAGGACCCTTCTCTTTTGTTGGTTATAAAAAACTTCCCATCCACACTCTAGAATGAACATCGGCTTTAGGACTAGGATCTTTCTTTTATTTCTACAAAATATTTACTATTTTGTGTACCTGAGGTCTTTTGGTCCTGCCAGAAACTCCAATCAACCGTAAAATAATAAAATCATTAACATCATTTCCATCGAAACTGTATGAATATGGGACGCCGCATGAATTTCTGTATGATGTGTCATGACCCCTCCATGGAAGGATAGTTTCTTCTTATTAAAAGAAACCGCATTCTGGGTAGCCCAAATATAGGAAATGATGGTAGTAGCGGCAACATGTAGGAAGTGAGAGACCTGCTTACTACAAGGCCAATTAACCAGACTGTCTAGGAGCTCAAAAAATAGCCTGTTCAAACAAAATGGTAACCCGAACAGCTTCTACAAGTAGTCCCAAAACGCAACATCAAAACTGCATTGAAGAAATGTATGTTTGCTGGTTTCCTCAACACAAAGACAAAGAAAGCAGACTGAGGCCAGGCTGTGCCCAGCCTTTTACAGTTGATTCTAGAGTAGCAGCTGATTTCTCCAAAGTTTCCAAAGAAACAGATGATTAGCCGGAGGAATGAAGGGTCTCTCGAAGCTTGAGAACCAGGCTCGAGGAGTTGTCCCATGTGCACATTTGTACAGGTAAGAGTCATTCACATTGAGCTGCCCAACAAGATTGGGTTTCCTAATTAAGGTTTCCTTATCAATGAATGTGTGTCTTTGAATCTGTGTGAGCGTGTCCGCTGGAAGGAGCACTTCAAACTCTCCCAATCGATGAATGAACTCAGAAATTAACATGTTTCTAAGATCATCAGGAGACACCATAACATCCAACAATGGCCTATCGATCCATATATTTGACCACACATTCAAGTCTGAATTCTTTGAGACAATCCATTTCAAGTGGTCAATAATTCCATTATATTAAACTAGAATTATTGGCCAAACTGAGGATGGAAAATATCCTATAAACCCATCACAATGTTTCAGCACAAACCTCTCCTGAAAAAATCCCAGACCATCATAATTTGTGTTGAACAAGCCCCATGTAAACATGGAAAAGAGGGAATCATTAAATCTTTTGAGGTTCTTGATGCCAAGCCCTCCCAAATCAATTTTCTTTGTGCAATCCTTCCAAGCCACAAAGACCATCTTTCATTCACTAATGCAACCCATCCAAGTGTATTTTCTAATCTTCACATGCAGGTCTCTAATGAGGTTAATCGGCAATCTGTAAATGGAAAAATCATAGGTGAACATTGAGGTAATAACCGAATTGATGAGGAGGACTCTCCCAGCCTGTAATAAGCACTTCCCTTTCCATTTAGAAAGTTGTTGGGTGATTCTGTTCACCGTGCTCTCAAGATAACTTCTCTTGAATCTTCCCCAAAAGATGGGGACACCCAAATAGACAAAGGGATGTGATCCCCTTTTCACCCCAAGGGATCGAGCAATGCGTAATTGTTGAGAGGGGGAAACCCCCTCCCCAAAAACAATAGAGGATTTACTCCAACTGATGGATTGCACTGCCACAAATTCAGTGACTGAAAATCATTCGAATTGAGGACAAGGTCCACTTGTCAGCCAATCCAAAGAGGAGGATTTCCTTAGCATAAAAAAGGTGGTATGCCACCTGAAGGTCTCTCCCTTGATTGGTTTGAAAATACCAGCCTGCATAAGATCCATGAGGCATCTGTTCAAATAGTCTTCAGCAATCGCAAAGAGAATACATGATATTGGATCTCCATACCTGACTCCACAGGAGAATGGGAAGAACCCCTTGGGGGATCCATTAATAAGAATAGAAACTCTTGTACTATTAAAGATGGATGCAACCATCTTGATGAAACTGTCCGAGAAACCATAATTGCAGAGCACATGGAAAATAAAGCTCCACTTAATTGTGTCAAAAGCTTTTGAGATATCCATCTTTAACGAAAAATTACCATGCTTAGAATGCTTCCTCATGGTTTTGATTCCCTAAAATGATGTAAATAAGCAGTTTTGGATGTTTCTCCCTGAAGCAAAGCCAAATTGATTTGGGTTAATAAGCTCCCCCATAAATTTCCCCATCCTCTTGACTAGAATTTTTCTGATAATTTTGGTGACAATATTCCCAATAGCTACCAGCCGAAAGTCCCCAATTTCAATTGAATTTCCTTCTTAGGAATTAGATCAATGAAGTTTGAGTTGGTTCCATGTGGGAAAGATATGGAGTGAAAGACTTCCCTAACATCATTAGTAATTTCCACATGCATGATATCCTAGTAGAAAATTAAGAACTTGTTGCTAAAACCATCCGAGCCCACTGCACTTTCCAAGTTCAGAGAAAATAGAGAAGATCTGACTTCCTCCTCCAAGGGAGAATTCATTAAGGCATTACTCTACTACTCATCAACACAATAAAAAATGGAATCCGTCAATGGAAGGGGGCATTCCCCACCATCATCAGTGTACAACCCCTTGAAATAATCCAGCACAGTAATGAAAATATCAGCCTACGAAGTGAAGGTGGACTCAAGAATGCGTATAGAATTCATGAATTTCTTAACCTTCTTTCCTTTATGTAACCATTGGAAGAATTTAGAGTTATGATCCCTATCCTTGAGCCACATGATATTGAACTGATTCTTGGCCAGCTTCTCCTTAAGGGCCAAAAGATCATCCAATTTTTCATGAAGAAGCATCTCCTCCCGAGAGGGCATGGACAACTGCTTATTGGAAGATTGGAGGGAGGCAATCCTAAGTTCAACAGCCTTAATATCGTCATCCATCCTAGAAAACAACGTACTGATCCAATCCTTAAGTAATACCTTTATTTTCTTATGTTTTGAGACCAAAGTAAAATAATGACTTCCATGAAAGGAGTCATTCCCCACATTAGTAACAATCTCCCAGCAACCCGAAATCGTGAGCCAGGCATTATTAAATTTGAAAGGAAAATGTGAAAGCCTTGGAGAGCCCCCCGAGAAGTCAACAATAAGGGGGTTATGGTCCAAATTGAATTTGGGGAGGGTGAACCTAGAGACATCAGAAAAGACTCTTCTATCACTGATCTGATAGAAGCACCTATCCACTTGTTGGCCTGTCTTCCATTAATTGTGAATCGTACCTATGTAAAGGAATATCCTTCAATGGGAACTTCAGTGAGGTAACAAATATCTAAGCAATGAGAGAACTCCTCAATAGCTGGGCAAGAAAATGTGGAGCCAATATTCTCATCAGGGCTCAAAATAGTGTTCAAGTTCCCATTGAAAATTCAGTTGTGATCAATTTACTCATACAGTTGATCCAACTTCTTCCACATGAGCCTTCTCCTAGTGTATGAGAAGGAATCATACACAAAGGATAGAGAAAAAGGAGAATCATTCAAGCTGATTGACAAGGTAATGACTTGAGGAATCTCTTCAAATGACATTAATTGAATGTCTTCATGCTTCAAACCCCATAGAGTATCCAAACCACTCTCATTACAATCTTTAGAAACAAAGGAGTAACCAAGGCTGCCCCAATTGAAGCCCTTCCAATTATCAAAAGAAATCATATGTTCAGCAATTCCAAGGATCATCAGCCTCTGGGAAGTGGTAAAATGTTGAAGGGTCATGGTAGTGGGAGAGTTCCCGATCCCTTAGCAATTCTAGAACATGATCCTCATTGTTTACGGGGAGAATTTCCCCTCTCACGAGGCAGTTTCATGGAGTCAGAGACAGAGGATGGATCGCTCCCCATTCATTTTTCTTTTTCCCTTTTTTCTTGGGCCTTTCTACAGGATTCTTCTTGACAGTTGATTCGGTGACTTCCATAATCCGGTACATCGAATAAGGTACATCCACAAGATGAGTACCAACCGTAGGGGGATGATCACCATCCACAGGCTCGAATGTTCCTTCTATCCCACTACCAACCTCTTCAGGTTGATCCTCAACCTCATCATCCCAGAAGCTTCCACTAAGAGGGTAAATCTGTTCAGGGGACATAGATCCTCAGTAACGGCCCCTGACAGGGTCCACCTAGCAGCCTTACCAGAAGACACAACCATAAAGGAGTCATCACATGCAAGAAATGTTTCCCTGGGTGTGAACTCTTTCTTAAAATAACCGGTGGGGTTCACCGCGGCAGACCCTGTAGAAGAGCCAGGTGTACCCCCATTGACCAGAATAGCCAGTGACCCAGCAGAATTAGCAACAACCATCCCAACCAAGGAAGGATATAGGGAAACTTTAGCCTGGGTGTCTCGCAAAACCAAAGTCCCATCAGTGTCCACATTCAGGATAAGAGACTGTGGGGAGGCATTGGGGGATGCAACTCCTTGCAACTAAGGCGGAGTCTCCTGACAACAGGTAGCATCCTCCACAACAACCTCAGTAGACACAGAGGGGGAATGTGCAGGGGGCACCGCATCAGTGGGAGCAAGATTCTGAGGCCCCTCAGAAGTCACCACTTTAATACAAGAGGATTGGTCGGACACAGAATCAGTGGGGGCCAGGAGTATAGGAGGTTTATCAGGTAAATCCTGACTCTTCCCAGTCCCAGCACCACAACTCTTCTTGCAGGATTCAACATCATGCCCCATGAGATTGCAGCGGGAACACACCTTCATCCTTCGACAGTCAGAAAAAAATGACTGAGGATATTGCAATGGGAGCAGAACCTAGGCCTCCTTTCATACTGAATTTCCAGCGTGAATCTATCCAAAATTGTGTTGAGCACCACCTCTTCAACCAACATGGATTCCAAATCAACTTCAATAAGGACGTGTGCATTGTGACCATACCTTGGGTTGTATGTATCTTTGTAAATGCGAATGGGAAAACCCACTGCAGATGCAATGTCCCAAAGGATACGGGGGTGCCAATAAAGCCAGCTCAGCTTACAAATCTGGATCCAAACCTGCGCAGAGGTGTTTTTCACATTCAATGGATCAAAATTTCGATCCCAATCCTGAATCTGGAGGAGCCAAGTCTTTAGATTAAGATATCCAAAACTCCATGCCCTCTATTAACATTCATCTTATTGGAAGACAATTTGATAGTACCCTCTCCCCATGGCGGCCATCCTCCATTCAGAGAATCCCCAAATATCCACGATTCGTTTTGTAAGATCAGATAATTTCCACAGTCGTTCTCCTTTTGGGTTCAACACCCTAGATATAATGGAGAAATGGCATAAATTAAGCCTTTCCTATACTGCCTCGCGATTTGCAGAAACATCGGACACCCACCCCTTCTGGATCACTCGTCTAGGGGAGGGTGCACCGTAATTAGAGAGGGTGAGCGGGGCTGCAAATTTCGCAAACTCTGCGAAGTTTAACTTCGAACTTGACACCTCCGGAGCCTCACGAATCACATCGGACGATGGAGGTGGATGCTTGCATAGCTAAAAAATCTCTTTATGGCCACACAACTCTGGTAAATCCCGAGCCAGATCTAAAGACTTTCCATCAGTGGACGCCACGGCCTAGGGCCATGCGGGAATCCCATTTTCTCCAGGATCCCTTCCTTGTTCCATCTAGGGTTGTTTGGGGTTTTTTATGGTTTGGGTCAAATAGGATTTAGGGTTTCTAGGATCATTTAAGGGGGTTTTGGGTCTTTGGGTCTTTTGGTGTGTTTATGGACCTTTAGGGTTTTTACGGTTTATTTTATTTAATGGTTTTTCGGTTTTTTAGGGTCCTATTGTGATTTTAAGGTCTTTTAGTAACCTTTTGGCGTTTTAGGGGTTTCACTATCTTTTAGGGTCATTTTAGGGTATTTTATGGTCTTTTAGGGTTTCTAAGAGATTTTAGTGTCTTTTTGGGGTTTTATGGATTTTAGGTCCTTTTTGTGTTTCTTAGGGTTTTATTTTCTTTTAAGGTATTTTCTAGGTTTAGGGTTTTAGGGGCTATTATGGAATTTTAGGGGTTTTAGGGAAAAGAAGGTTCAAGACCAAGCATGTTTGCCCCCCCCCAATTAAAATAAAAAGAAAGAAGACAAAGAGTTCCACGGAGAGTTTACAAAAACGGGTGTGCAAATCACCCTTAATATTATACTCCAAAATCAGTGAGCATAAAGGTGGGGTGGAAAATGACCATGTCGAGAACCATTCCACAACTGCCTGCATGGATAAGGCATCTACCACTGAGTTCACCTCTTGATAAGCATGTGTGACATTGAAAATGAGGTCCTGAAAAAGCTTAAGGCATTCAATCCATTGAGGGAGAATCCTCCAAAGAACTATCCTAGACTTGTTCTTGAAGACATCAACCGCAAGCATCGAAACAGATTCAATCCAGAGTGCTTTCCAATAGAGTTGGGCCACAAATTTGACCGCCTTCATCATTTCTCAGAGCTTAGCTTTATAAGCCCAACCACCACCAATAAAATGATAGATGAAACATTTTCCAAAGCCTCTGTGTGTTCGGAAAACACTGCCACACCTTGAGGGACCTGGTGCTCCCAAAGATGCTCCACCCACATTTACTTTGATACAAGAGGGAATCACAGGGATCCAACAGCTAGAATTGAGAACCTGTGGCATTTATTTCCTGCCAGCAATTCCAAGAAATTGCAAGGTAATGAGATCATTAACATCAGTATCCTTCAAGCCGGTCAGGATTCGGGATGCTGTCTGTACAAAATTATGAATCATCAGGACACTGCTAGGAAATGATAGACGCTCCCTATTGAAGGCGGCCACATTTCAGGCTACCCATAAATATGAAAGAATAGAAACATTTGCAGTGAAAAAGAGGTTATGAACCTAATCACTTCATTTCCATTCTATGAGATAGCTCAACATCTCAAGGAATGGCCTCGTCATACATAGATGGAACCTGAACAGCTTCTTCAAGTACTCCCAAAACACCGCAGCAAACCTAAAATAAAAAAATGTATGTTGAATGTTTTTTTCAGCCCGAAGACAAAGTAAACTAGTTGAAGCCCAGTTTTAACAAGCCTTCTTCAACTGATCATGAAGTGGGAGTCGGTTCTTCCATATAATCCACAACACCAATTGATTTTATGGTTGAATAAAAGGATGCTTTAAACATGAGAGCCAAGCTGAAGGAACATTACCCCAATCACACTTATGACGGTAGAAATACCTCATGTTAAGTTGTCCAACCAGATTGGGTTTCCGGATGAGGTTGTCACTGTCAAAAAACACATACATCTAAATATGAAACATAACATCCTCCAGGAGGTTCTCCTCAGAGTCTACGAGTCTTTGGAGGTCGACAATAGACAAACCTCTTAAATCAGGGGGAGGCAACACAGAATCAAGAAGAGGCATGTCCATCCATACAGTGGACCAATAGTTCAGATTGGATTGTTTTGAAATGGGAGCCATTGATAAGGATGGAAACCTGAACTCCGGACAATATAGAGTTAACCAACTTGATTAAGATGCTTGAGAAACCATATTTTCTAAGCACTTAGAAGATTAATCTCCACATGATTTTGTCAAAGGCCTCCGAGATATCTAATTTCATGGAAAAATTCCCATGATTCATTGGCCTCCTCATAATATTAATACCCCCTAAAGATATAAAAAGGAAATTTTGGATATTCCTCAATAGGAAAACCCCAAATTGATTTGGGGTAATCAGATCTCTAAAAAAAATTCCCATTCCAATGACAAGAATCTTTCTAACAATCTTGGGGATAGTTTTGCCAATAGCAACCAATTAAAAGTCCCCTATATCAATAGAATGTTCCTTTTTAGGTATCAAGTCATTGAAATTAAATTTGGTTCCATGTGGGAATCAGTTGGAGAGGAAAAATTCTCTGACCGCATTTTTAATCTCAACTTGCATGAAATCCAAATAAAACATAAAGAATTTGTTACTAAAACCATCCAGGGCCGCTGTACATTCAATGTTCAAAGAGAGAAAAGAGGATCTGACTTCCTATTCAAAAGGGGAATCCGTTAAATCCCTATTTTGATGATCATCAATACATGGAATGATGTATTTGGAAAGAGGGAGGGAGTGTTCCACACTATCATCATTGTGCAACCCCTTAAAATATTCCACCACTGTATTGGAAACACCCTCCGCAGATGTGAAGGTGGATCCAATTATGCGGACAACATTCAATCATTTTTTTGCCTTTTTCTCTTTGTGAAGATGTTGAAAAAATTTGGAGTTCCTATCCCCATATTTTAGCCACATGACATTGAACTAATTCTTGGAAATCCTCTCCTTGAGAAATAGAAGAAAACCAAGCTTGGAATGGAGCTATAATTCCTCCCTTGTGGGCATGTGTAGATACTGATTTGTGATTTGGAATGAGTCAAGATGAGATTAAGTTGCCTTTATGTCATCATCAAGGCTAGAAAAAGAGTTCATGCACCATTCTTTAAGAAATTCTTTGATTTTATTGAGTTTGGATGCCACAATATTTTGAGGGATTCCATGAACAGTGTTGTTCTAGCCATTTATAACTACTTCCCTTCAACCAGGAATCGTGAGACAAGCATTTTTAAATTTAAAAGGTATAGGTGCCGACCTCGCAAGGCCCTCCCGGAGGTCATCAATAAGGGGGTTGTGGTCTGAGTTGAACTTTGGAAGAGTGAATCTAGAGACATCAACGAGGCCACTACTGTCACTAAGCTGACAGAAGCACCTATCAAGCTTGATGGTCCACCTACCATTAATTGTGAACCTTCCCCATGTGAAGGAGGATCATGAAATGGGAACTTCAGTGATATCACATTGATCCAGGAAGCGTGATAAATCCTCCACAGCAAAGAGAGAGAAGTTAGGTCCAATTTTCTCATCTGAGCTCAAAATAGTGTTGAAATCACCAATAAAAACCCAGTTTTGAGTCAACTTCTTCCAAATATCCTGCCTCATAGCATACAAAGAGGATGAATACACAAAGTAAAAGGCTGAAATAATAGTCTGTAGATAGACATAGAGTGAAATAATTTTATTTCTCGCCTCATAAGAGTGCACCTGGACATCAACATGCTTGATGACACATGAGGATTCTGAGGCACCATCTTCCCTATTATGAGAAACACGTGAGTAACCAAGTCTGGTCCATTTAAATCTCTTCTAATTTTCAAAATTCATCATAGGATCAGCAATCCTTATGAGCATTGGCCTGCGAGCTGTATGAAAGTGCAGAAGGATAGTGGATGTGGGAGAATTCCAAAACCCTAGGAATTTCCAAAACATGATCCTCATTGAGAAATGGGGGGGATGGCCCCTATAAGGTATGGTGGAGGGGTTTTTGCCCTTCCCTTTTCCTTTCTTCCCTTAATTTTTTGTCTTGTCCATATACTACTTTACAATGCCAGAATCAATGTACTACCCCCTCCTAATGGACCCATCTTGCTGCTCTGTGGATTTAGGATAAAAATGTTTCTCTTTTCTATCATCCTATTCTTAAGGGTGCTCAGTTGCATCACTCCAAAAGACCCCCACTCAGTGGGATGTATTGGTTCATGGTGCTGATAGATTCCTTGGAGTCAGGTTTCCTCTTGGCAATCTTGTTCGGTGGAACCAAAGTGAAAGACCCATCATTCATATCATGGATAGGTGGTACCTCAAGAGTGATCACTTGATCAAAAAGACGACACATCTCCAATGGCGTGCCTTAAATAGGAAGAGAGGGGGTCACCGCAACATGCTATTCCACTGGCAGTTGTGAGTCCCTAGTACCGCCAGAAGGGCCTTCCATGCTCCCAATGCTGGGTGGGGTAGCAGGTTGAGTAGGTTGAACCTGCTGTAGCATAGCAGGTTTTAGGATAGAATGAGGGGTGGTTTTGGGGGTCCTTGTAGGTAAATCACTTTTCCCTTCATCATGAATATTTGAAGGGCCATCATGCTGTGCTTTATGGGCCTATTGTAGATGATATGGGCAAGGAATTTCCACTAGGGTGGGTGGTGATACCCCCGTAGATTGATCCTAATGGATCTCAGGGATTCTAAGCAGCACTCTGAAATGGTCAGCCACACCTTGAAGAATAGGGGGTGTCCAGAACCGCCAGACCACCATTTCTCCCTGCATGATCAAGGCTTGCAGGTGATGTAGCACTGATATCCAATGTCTACAATTTAGGAGTAATGGTAGGGGCCTGATTTGGATCACCAACAACCTACATAAAAGAGGGTTCCTGGGCCCCCTCAATGCCAACATTTTCTTGGCTAGGCACCGGAATAGCAGGGTCATGTGGATCAGAGGCCTTAGAATCCTAGCCCTTGCCTTTTCCCATGTTCTTCTTACAGATGTTGGCCTCATTCCCCACGTAGGTTACAGATAGTGCAGCCCTTCAATATCTGGCACTCCGATATGAGGTGACCAAAGAAATTGAAATGATGAAAAAACATGGGCCTCCGCTCATATTGGATCTCAAGGGTGAGGCTGTACTCAAGGGTATTGAAGACGACCTCCTTAACCAAGGTATTCTTCATATCAACTTCAACAATAACCCTGGCGTAATTCCCATATCTGGGGTTATCAGTTTCTTTGTCAATTATGATCGGGAAACCAACTGAAGAAGTGATGTCCTAGAGAATACAAGGATTCTAGTAGAACCAATTTATCTTATAGATCTGAATCCAAACCTACGTCAAAGTATTTTTCACAATAAAAGGATCAAAGTTATGGTTCCAATCCTGAATCCGGAGAAGGCCTATATTGAGATTGTGCGAACCATATCTCCAGGACCTTCTTTTCCAGTCATCAGAAATAAAGACAATATAGAATTAGCCCCTTCCCATGGATATCATTTTCCAATCATTAAACCCTCAGATGTTGTAAATTCCATTGGTGGGGCCTCCAAGCTTCCAAATCGTCTCCCCATTCAGGGTGAACACTCTTGAGATAATGGAAAAGTGACATAGGATTTCCCCTTCCTCAATAGCATCGTGATTAGCAGTGAAGTGTGCCACATGTCCTTTTCTGTTCACACAACCAGGGGAAGGTGCGCTGAAATTCCTGAACGCGAGTGAGGCCATGGATTTGACCACGTCGGCAAAGTTCTTATTAGAACCAGACACCTCTGGAGCCTCGTGACCATTTGGTTTCTCATTTCTAGCATTACATAAATGCAAAATTTCTTTATTCCCAGCTATATCTGATTGTACCCGAGATGAATCTCTATTCTTTCCTTTAGGGGGATCACGATCTGAAGCTGCACGGGATCTCCTTGGTCGCCTGGATCTCATTCTTTCTCCATCTCCTCTTAGAGGTTTTAGGGGTTTTAGGGGTTTTAGGGGTTTTGGGAGTTTTAGAGGTTTTAGGATTTTTTGGGTTTTTAGGTTTTTTGGGTTTTTTGGTTTTTTGGTTTTTTTTTTGGTTTTTAGGTTTTCTTAGGTGTTTAAAGAGTTTTAAGGTGTTTACGGGTTTTAGGGTCTTTAATGTATTCTATAGGGTCATTACAGCCTTTTAGGGTTTTTTGTTCTTTTAGGATTTTTAGGGGCTTTTAGTTTCTTTTGTTGTTTTAAAGTTTTTCCAGGTTTTTATGGGTTTAGTTTTTTTAGGGTTTTTATGTTTTTTAGGGTTTTTATGTTTTTTAGGGTTTTTTAGGGTTTTAGGGGTTTTTAGAGATTTTAGGGATTTTAGGATTTTAGGTTTTTTATGGTTTTCAAGGTTTTTTTACAGTTTTTTGGGTTTTTTTTGTTTTCATGGATTTTTAGGGTTGTTTTAGGGGATTTAGAGTTTTAGGGGATTTTTATGGTTTTTATGGTATTCAGAGTATTTTTGGGGTTTCACAGTTTATTTAGGGGTTTTTGGTTTCTTTTGGGGGTTTCGATCTATTTTAGGGTTTTTAGGGTTTTAAGGTTTTTTAGGTGTTTTGGATTTTTTAGGGTTTTAGGGCTTTTTAGGGATTTTGGGGTTTTTTTAGTTTTTTTTGGACATTTTTGGGTTTTCAAGGTAGAAGCGGTGTGAGGTCAGACTATCCATGGCCCCCCAAAATTTATTAGAAAAAAGACACTGCAGACAAGGGAGGGGAGGGGTCAAACAACCCACACCCAAAATCCCTTTACAACCCCAAACCCAAAACGATCCAAAACCCAAAAAATACACAAAAAAGCACACAAAATCCAAATAAAGCAAACATTCACAATCATCTTCATCATCACCTCCCAACCAATCATCAACAAGCATCTCACAACACATGTTCCATCATCCATCACCTTCAACATCAACATCTCAATCCGCACTTTCCAGGGCGAGGGTGTTCCTCCCAGCCAAGCAGCAACAAGCGTCCAACAGCTCAAGTTCCAGCATCCAGTGCCACCTAAACAGACATCTCCCAGCATACCGCATCTCAGATTCTAGTAATTAGCATCTCATGACCAAGCATCCATCACCTCCCGAACAAACATCTTCCAATAATTGGCACCCAACATGACCATTTCACAACACCACACACCCCTTAGAGCACCAAACAGCCCCTTCATCAGATAGAACCCAACAACTCTCATCAAACAGTACCCGCAGTAACTCACAAGCAGACCAGTCACAACCAATAAACATCACCACCATCGAAACACAACCAATCCAACCACACCCCCAACCAGCACGACAACCAGCATCCCATTATCTAGCATTCATCACCTTCAATCCAGTTAAGACCCAACATCCCACAATTTGCATCCATTAGCTCCCAACCCACAACATAGAAAAACAAAAAAAACAACATTTTATAGCATATCCCCCTTCTGCCAAACTCAAGATCCAGATTCAACATTCCGAGAACAAAAGACACCATAATTTATTCACTCCATCATAAATTCATACCATAAGATCAGAACCAAAAATCAAGGAAAAACAGCAAGATGTACCTCATGATACGTCTCGGGAGAAGCAGCCAACCGATGCCATCCGCCATAAGACTAGACTCTAAACCGCAGAAATGTACCTGAATGATGTTCGAATGGGGACCCTCGAAGAGCCCAAGCCACAACATGAGAAGACGCAGTGGAGATCTCCTGAAGAAGGAACCAAATCCGAAGAGGCCATAGGTTTGAAGCGCCATCTGAGGAGAAATCCCTGGGTAGGCAACCGACCGTCGACCACACCGATGTTGCAACCTTCTTTTCTGAAGAGGCCCTCGACCCCATTGACTTGACTGTGGACACTTCAGATCTGCAATCTCGACCCCGATCTGTGGCTGATATTCCACGTCGTCACTTTCTAGATCAAGCAGATCTGAAGACACTATAGATCACGCAACCTCCATAGCCGCTAGAGAGGCCCCACAACGATCTGCAACTGAAGTCCCGAACAAATACACCTTTTGAGAAAGTTGAGTCTCCAAAAGAAAGAAAACCACCACCGCCTTGAGACTGAGGATCACACCCATAACAAAATTTCACCGAGAACCAGTAAGAAAAGATCCATAACCGAAGCTATGAGAAGAATCTAGGGGAAACGATGGAAGAGGCGTCGAAAGAGAGAGAGAGACGGAGGAGTGTGCCGCCATCCCTTTGGGTTTTGAAGGGTTTTAATGTGTTTCAGATATTTTATGGATTTTAGGGTATTTAATTATTTTTAATGCCTTTTATGGTTTTATTATTCGTATGGTTTTTATGGTTTTAAATGGTTTTTGGGTTTCTAGGGTTCTATAAAGTGTTTTATGGGATTTAAGGTTTAATAAGGGTTCTTAAAGACTTTTGAGTCCTTTAAATATTTTTATGGTCTTTTTTAGTTTTTAGTGGTTTTAGGTTTTTTAGGTTTTTTAGGTTTTTTAGGTTTTTTAGGTTTTTTAGTGTTTTTTGGCTCTTTTAAGGTTTTTAGGGTTTCTATGGTCATTTACGATTTTTTGGGTTTTTAGGGTTTTTAAGGTTTTTAGGGTTTTTATGTTTTTAGTGTTTTTAGGGTCTTTTAGGGTTTTTAGTGTTGTATGCGTTTTAGGATCCATTAAGGGTTTCTAGTGTTTAGGGTCCTTTATGATTTTTGGGGGGTTTATTATTGTATGTTAGATTTTTATTGGGGTTTTTTGTGGTTTTCATGGTTTTAGGGTTTTTATGGTTTTAAGGGTTTATGGTTTTTGGGGTTTCTAAGGGTTTTATGGTTTTTAATTGTTAGGGTGTGGGGTTTAGGTTTTAGGGCTTAGGGTTTTATGGTGTAGATTGTAGGGTGTAGGGTTTAGGGTGTATCATGTAGGGTTTGGGGTGTATGGTTTACTACGTGTAGGGTGTATTGTTTAGGGTATAGGGCTTAGGGATTAGGGTGCAGGGTATGTGATTTAGGGTATATGGTTTTTTGAGTTTTTAGATTTTTTTAGGGGGTTTTAGTGTTTTTTAGAGTTTTTAGGGTTTTTTAGTAATTTAGGATTTTAGGGGATTTAGGGGATTTAGAGGTTTTATGGGGTTTTAGGGATTTTAGATTTTTTTGTGGCTTTTAGAGTTTTTAGGGTTTTCATTCAGGTTTTCATGTTTTTTATTTTTTAGAGTTTTTAGTGTGTTTTAGGATTTTTATGAGCTTTTAGTGTTTTTAGGGGTTTAAACGGGTTTTTTTAGTTTTAATTTTTTTTATGGATTTTTATGGTTTTAGATTTTCTTAATTTTAATAAGGGTTTTAGGGGTTTTAGGGTTCTTTATGGTTTATAGGGTTTTTTGGTTTTTGGTATTTTTAGGGGATTCTTAGGGTTTTCAAGGTTTTATGGGGTTTTAAGGGTTTTATGGGGTCTTCATGGGCTTTTAGTTTTTTGGTTTTTTTTTTAATTTTTAGGGATTTTAATGGTTTTTCACATCTGTCTATGGTTTTCAATGGTTTTTAGGTATTTTTTATTGTTTTTAGCAATTTTTAAGGATTTTTAAGGGTTTTAAATTTTTTTAGGGTTTTAAAGACTTTTTGGGATTTAAATAGTTTTTAGGGAAAGGAAGGTGTGGGGCCAGACGAGTCTTGGCCCCCCAAAATATGTAGAATGAAAAAAAGACAAGCAAGCAAGGGAGGGTGGTTCAAGTGACCCACACCAAAGTCCAAAACCCCACACACGAAAGTCCAAAAGACCCAAAAGACAAAAGGAAAGACAACTATAGACCAAGGTCACCATCCCCATAAGGATCTCCATCAGCACCATAGCCCTAGGAAGCATCCGAGTCCACCGACTCCCATTCAGAAGATTCATATTGCTTGAGGAAGGATGCGCAATACATCCTAAGTTCCACATCCAGCTTCGCTTTTCCATCCTGGTCATCCCTACCATGGGCATCTCCTTCCCCTTTTCTAGCCTTAGAGGAGGCTCTAGTGGCCATTGGCCTGGGAAGAGAGGAATAGTCCCTCCTTGGCCTCTGTTTCACTAGAGGGTCACTCATCACCTTGAACTTTCTGTGAGTTGCATTAGCAGGCACAACCATGTCGCCCTACCAAGAACATTCAAGAACAGACTGTAGCTTTCTCTTCTGATTGCAGCCAGAGGAACTAGAAAGACCCATCATCGCTTGCTCCCTCTTGATCCTAGCTAGGCTAGCGTACATAAGGTCATCGTGGTCCCCAAAAATTTCTCTTAGCCTTATGTATTCATCATTCTCATCCCTAAGAAAGACCACCGGTTGCAGATCTGGCTTATATTTTCTAGTGTCTTCTTAGTGTTTTAGAGTATTTATGTTTTTTAGGGTTTTTAGGGCGTTAGTGCCTTTTAGGGAGGGGTTTAGGTATTTTTAAGGTGTTTTGGGATTTTTAGAGTTTAGAGTTTTAAGGGTTTTTAAGGTTTTTAAGTTCTTAGTTGTTTTAGTGTTTTTAGTGCCTTTTTTGAGTTTTTAGTGTTTTTGGGGGTTTTAATGATTTTTTAGTGTTTTTAGGGGTTTAGGGGTTTTTAGGGGTTATTGGGGGTTTTGGGTGTTTTAATGGTTATAATTTGGTTTTTATTATATTTTAGATTCTTTTATGGGTTTTAGGGTTTTAGTGTGTGTTTTTTTGTATATTTAGTTTTTTAGGGGTTTTTATGTTTATATATGGTTTTATTATATTTAGTGTTTGTATGGTTCCATTAGGGTTTATAGGGTTATTTTACGTTTGTGTAGGGTTTTATGGTTTTTAGTAGTCATTAGGGTTTCTATGGTTTTTAGTGTTTTTTCTTTGTTTTAGATTTTTTAAGGGGTTCTATAGTTTTTAAATGTTTCTTTGTATTTTGTTAGGTTTTGTATGAGTTTTTAGTGATTTTTTGGTTTTTTTAGTGTTTCATAGGGTTTTTAGTGTATTTTAGAGATTGTTTTTGGTTTTTAGGGTTTTATAGAATTTTACGTTTTGTTAGGTGCTTTTAGAGAATATAGAGTTTTATGGTTTTTTTGGATTTTTTAGGTATTTAAGGGGTTTTTGTTTTTTAGCAATTTTAGGTTATTTAAGGGTTTTTTTGAGTTTTTTATCTTTTTTAGGGGGATAAGGGTTTTTAGGGGTTCTAGGTTATATTAGGGTTTTTAGGTTTTTTAGGTTCTTTTAGTGTTTTTATGGGTTTTAGGACTTTTAAGGGTTTTAGTGTTTTTAGGCCATTTAGGGGTTTTTAGGTTTTTATGGGTTTATTTTTAAAGGGTTTTAGGGTTTTGAAAGTTTTTTAGGATTTTTAGTGTTTTAGGCAAAGAAGGCTCGATCGGGTCCAGGCTATTCCTGGCACCCCCCAAAATTTATTAAACAAAAAGACACAAACACTGCAGACAAGGGAGGGGAGGGGTCGAATGACCCACACCCAAAAACCCTTACAACCCACACCAAAGAAAGAAAAACAAAGAAAGAAAAAGGCACAAAAACAGACAAAACCGCAGCATCATCACGTCACATCCAGCCAGTTCCAGCATCCAACTGCACTACATCGAGATTTTTCGGTTTTTTGGGATTTTTGGTGGGTTTTATGTTTTATAGTTTTTTTTGAAGGTGTTTATGGCTTTCAATGTTTTTAGTCTATTGGATGGTTTTTTAGGTTTTTAGGGTTTTTAGGGGTTCTGGGTTTGGGGAGGGGGTGGGTTTAGGGTTTTTTATGATTTTTGGGATTTCATGGTTTTTAGGGTCTTACAGGTTTTATGGGTTTTTAGGTTTATTAAGGGTATTAGTATTTTTTTTAATTTTTTTGGTTCATTTTTTTTATGATTTTAATAGTTTTTAGGGTTTTTTAGTCTTTTTATGGATTTAAAGGGTTTTCAGGGTTTTTAGGCTTCTGTAATTTTTAGAGTCCTTTAGGGAGGTTTTAATTTTAAATGGTTTTCTTGGGGTCTTAATGGGGTTTTAAGGTATTATGGGTATTTTAGGTGTTTGGGGCTTTTAGTGTCTTTTTAGGGTTTTTTAGTGTGTTTAGGGGTTTTTATAATTTTTATGTTTTTTAGGGTTTTTTTGATGGTTTTAAGGGGTTTTATGGTTTTTAGGGGGTTTTGGGGTTCTTTTAGTTTTTAAGGTATTTAGGGTTATTTTAGGGTGTTTAGGGTTCTTTAAGTGTTTTAATGGTTTTATAGTGTTTTTAGGTTTTTAGTGTCTTCTTGTATCTTGTAGGATTTTTTTATCATTTTGTATGTTTTTAGGGGTTATTAGGGTTTTAGGTTTTTACTTTTTTTAGGGTTTTTAGGGTATTTTATGGTTTTGTCGGGTATTTGGGGCTTTTTTAATTTTATGTGTTTTTAGGTGTTTTGATTATTTTATTTGAATTTTTATGGATTTTTATGGTTTTCTAATGGATTTTAGGGTTTTTATGGTTTTTAGGGGAGTTGGGTTTTTAGAGTTTTTTGTGCTTTTCAGTTTTTAGGGTTTTTAGGGATTTTAGTACATTTTATGGGTTTTTAAGGTTATTATGGTTTTTTTTGTTTTTATGTTTTTAAATGTTTTTATAGTTTTTTTATTTTTTAGGGTTTTAGGGGGTTTTAGGGTTTTAAGGATGTATTAGAATTTTTATGGAATAGGGTTTAAGGTGTAGGATATAGGGTTTGGGGTGTAGGGTATTTGGTTTAGGGTATAGGGTTTAAGGTACATGGTTTAGGGTTTAGGGTTTAGGGTTTAAGGTGTTGGTTTTAGGGTTTAGGGTGTAGGGTATAGGTTATAGGGTTTTGGTTGTTGGTTTTATTATGTAGGTTATAATGTTTAGGGTGTATTTTTTATGATTTTTGGTGTAGTGTATAGTGTTTAGGTTGTAGGATTCTGGGTATAGGGTTTAGGGTATCGGGTTTAGGGTGTTGGGATTAGGTCTTAGGGTGTAGGGTATAGGGTTTTGGGTTGTAGGTTTAGGATGCAGGACATAGGTTTTAGGGAGTAGGGTGTAGAGTGTAGGGTATAAGGTTTATGGTGTGGGGTTTCAGGTTTATTGTACGCGGTATATGGTTTAGGGTTAAAGGTTTAAGGTGTTGGGTTTAGGGTGTATGGTTTAGGGTTTAGGGTTTAGGGTTTAGGGTATATGTTTTATGCTGTATTGTCTAGGGTTTAGGGTTTATGGTATATTATTTATCATGTAGTTTTTAGGGTTTAGGGAGTAGGGTATAAGGTGTAAGGTGTAGGGTTTAGGGTGTAAGTTGTAGGGATTAGGGTTTATGGTGTAGTTTATATAGTCTACGGTGTAGGGTTTTGGGTTTATGGTGTAGGGTATATGATTTATTGTCTTATTTTTGGGGTCTTTAGGGGTTTTTTTGGGTTTTAGGGATTTTAGGATTTTATGTTTTTGAGGGTTTTTTGAATTTTTAAGGGTTTAGGGTTTTTTTTGGTTTTTTGGTTTTTTTGAGGTTTTAGGGTTTCTAGGGTTTAGGGTTTTTAATTTTATTTAATAATTTCAATTTTTTGGGGGGTTTTATGATTTTAAGGGTTTTTTAGGGTTTTGGGTGTTTAAATAAATTTTTATGGTTTTATGGTTTTTTAGGTTTTCGAGTATTTTTAGAGGGGGTTTTGGTTATTTGAGATTTTTTTGGGTTTTTTTTGTTTGTTTTTTCATGTCTATTTAGGGATTTAGGATTTTTTGGAGTTTTTTCATTCTTTAGGGGTTCTGGTGTTTTGGGGGCTGTTTTTGGATTTTTAGGGTTCTCTTAGGTATTTTTTGGGTTTTTAGTGTTTTCTATATTGTTAGGGCTTTTTATGGTTTTTAGGAGTTTTAGCGGTTTTTAGATTTTTTAGGGGGTTTCTTGAGTTTTTAGGGTTTGTTATGGTTTTTAGGGTTTTTGAAGGTTTTTATAGTTTGTAGAGTTTTTATGGTTTTTATTGGTTTTTATGTTTCTTATGGTTGTTTTTGGGTTTTTAGGGGTTTTAGGGGGTTTTAGTGTTTTTTAGGGTTTTAGGGTTACTTAGGATGTTTTACAGTTTTTATGGTTTTTAGATACTTTTTGGGGCTTTATAGGGGGTTTAGTGTTTTTTAATGTTTTAGGGTCACTATGGACTTTTATTGGTTTTCATTTTTTAGATTCTTTTAGGGTTTTAGGGTATTTTATGGGGTTCTAGGGTTTGTTTTGGGTTTTTAAGGGTTTTGGGGGTTTTGTTTTTTGGGTGTTTTTAGCAATTTTATTGCTTTCTAGGTTTTGGGGGCGTTAGGGGTTTTAGGGTTTTTTTTCAATTTTATGGGTTTTTTATATTTTTTTACTAATTTTAAGGTTTTATGGTTTTTATGGATTTTCTGGGTTTTAGGGTTTTTTGGGGGTTTTAGGGGTTTTAGGGTTTTGGTGGGTTTTAGTGGTTTTTTCGAGTTTTTAGGGATATATGGGGTTTTAGGGTTTAGGGGCCTTTAGGGTTTTATGGGTTTTTTGGGGGTTTTAGGATTTTTAGAGTTTTTCATGTTTGGTTTTTGTTTTTAGAATTTATTAATATTTATAGTGTGATTTCGAGATTTTAATGGGTTTTTGGGTCCTTTAGTATTTTATGGGTTTTTGGGTTTTTATGGTTTCTTAGGATTCTTACAGTTTTTTGGATTTTAGTGTCTTTTAGGTGTTATTTGGGGATTTACGGTCATTTGGGTTTTAGGTATTTTTATTTTCTTTTTAAGTTTTAAGGGGCATTAAGGGTTTAGGGTAAGGAAGATGCGAGGGTCGGGCTATTCCCAGCCCCCCCAAATTTATAAGAAAGAAAAAAGAGACACAGCAGACAAGGGAGGGGAGGGGTCAAACGACCCACACCCAAAACCCCTTACAACCCAAGACGAAAATACCCCAAAAGAAAGAAAAACAAAAGCGAAAAAAGTAAAAGCACACCAAGCCAAGCAGCCACCACCATCATCCAACATCAACCAGCATCCAACATCTCACAGCTAACCAGCAACCAGCAATCAAACTCTACCAGCAATCAACATCCAGCAACAGCACGATCATAAACCACAACTCCAGCAACTCCCAGCTCAACAGCAACCAGCATCCAGCATCACAATTTCCATCATCCAGTGCATTCCGGCATTCAGCAGCACCACATCCCATCATCACAACAACATAGCAGCATCAACACGTCCAAACCAACAAGCCCCACCAACCAACATCACCAAATCCGACATCGCAACCACTCACAACCAGCAGCATGACACCACATCACGAGCACCGCAACCAAATGCGGCCATCATCACTTCCCAGCAGACAACAACGAGCAAATCCAATCACACTATTTCCAGCAACTAGCATGTCCTCCCCAGGAGGATCCACTACCAGTGAAAACAAGCAGCAAAAACCAACGAACGTCAGCACCAAAACACCAGTATCAGCAACAAAAGCATCACCGCCTCCTTGCCGATCAACTCTTATCAACTTGCAGCTCATAAAGTAATAGCCAGCACATCCTAACCCATCGTCAAACAAGGAATCGCAGCTCAGCAAACAACCGTCATGATCTTCAAACCAAATAACTCTCAGCATTCCACATCTCGTAGCATAGCAAACCGCAGACCACCAGAAATTGCACAAAGATCGCAAAACCCATCGTAGCAAACCCAGATACCAGCACTCATTCATAACCGAAATCATAACCAAGTAGTAGGAGAACATGGAATGCCAAAAGATCCGACTGAAATTAGCATCAACAAACTGGAGCAACGACGAAACCGAGAGACTAGGTTGAAAACGCACTTGCCGCTACTTCGCTAACCAACAGAAGAAACGAACCAGGGCATAGAGCAAACCTCCTTCCGCAACACAGGATCGAGAAGGATCCGACCAGCGCCACAAGACCAGATTGTCACACCATCCGCAGCAATGATCCCCTTGACCACGTTGACCCGCCTGCAGAAACCCTAGATCTGAAAAAGCAACCCCGACCCGCAGCTGCTGGCAGATGTCGACCCATTCAAGATCAAGCTGATCTGAAGACGTCGCGACCACCATAGCTGTCGGAGGCCAGACTCGCCAGCAACAGAGCAAAGCCACGTCAATGTCCGAAGCCCAGAGCAAAGGAAATCAGGGAAGTCAAAGTCGTCGAAGCGCAGGAGCCACCACCGTCTTGAGGCCGAAGATCACATCCAGGGCATGCCATCGCCAAGAGCTGGGAAGGAGAAAAGGATCGCCACTGAAGCTCCGATCTGGATCCAGGTGAACGCCGAGAAGGAGCGTCGAGCGAGAGATAATCCCAGGGGAGTGCGCCGCCATCTTCAAAAGTACACTGGGTTTTCTTAAGGGTTTAGGGGGTTAATTGTTTTTTGGGTCTTTTAGGAATTTTTGCGTTTGTAGGGTCTGTTAGGGTTTTTTAGGATTTTCAGGGTTCTTTTGGGGTTTTAGGGTTTTTAGGGTCCTTTTGGGTTCTTTTTATAGTCATTTAGAGTTTTTAGAATTTTTTAGAATCCTCGAAGGTTTTACAGTCCTTTAGTGTTTTTAGGTCCCATTATGGTTTTAGGGTCTTTTGGGCAATGAAGGTGCGAGGTTAGGCTATTCCTGGACCCCTAATTTTTTTTAGAAAAAAGACACTGCAGACAAGGGAGGGGTGGGTTCAATCAACCCACACCCAAAAAACCTGGACACCCCCCACAAAAATTCCCCAAAAAACCCAAAAGACACACAAAACCAGCAAAGTAGAAAAAGAAAACCATCTCCATCAGCATCTCCCAACCAACCAGCAACCAACATCCCACAACACTTTTTCATCATCTATCACCTCCTTACCAAGCTTATCCACCACCACCAACATAGAAATGTGGAAGCAATGCCCTATTAACTCCCAGCCAAGTAGCAGCCAGCATCTCATCACACCACTTTCATCAACCAACACTCCTCCACCATGTAGAACCACTGCCAGCAATGCAGAACCTCCAGCACCAAACTCATCACCATCAGTTTCATCAAATCCCAGCCTAGCAGCAAGCATCATCTAGCAGCATAGAGTCCAACAACCAGCATATCCTTCAACACCTTATAACCAAGAAGCAACAAAAAGATTCACCACCAGCAACATCAAACCATCAGCACCAAAAATATCAACCTCCACATCATCATGTTTCAGACATGAAGTAACCAATATCCAGTTATTCAGATTCCAACAACCATCATCTCCTTCAACAACTCCCCTACTAGCATCAATCACCATTTATCTCCTTAGCTCCCAGAAACCATCACCTTTCCCAGAACCAAAACGCAACACCCATAACACCTTATTCCGAATCAGAACCAAACAACCCCCCACATCAAAGCCAGTAAGCAGCAACAATAACACACAACCAAACCAGTCACAACTAGTGAAGCAACCATAGATCAAACAGAGAAGATGACAACAAAAAATACTCAAAAGCGCCTCCTACATCCTATGAGTAGAAACAAAAGCCCACATTGCAGCATTGAGCACCATTCTCCATATTTCGTCACAAATATAGAAAAGTCGCCAAGAATCACCTGGCCACAAAAAGTGACTGCGAAAACTCAACTCGCTGTGACTCCTCACAAGACACCTGAAACTGAACAACGCAAGAAGATGCAACTCCACTTGAATACCAAATTCAGCCTCACCATTGAAATCTCTATCAGGGATGAGACATGATGCTGGAATGCCACACCACCTAGAGAGTTGACCGAGGAATCCACCACGACAAAGGAGGTGTCGCCACAAGCGTGATGACGCCTGAGGAGGAGTAGGGTCCAGATCATCCAAAGCTGAGCCAAATCGTCGCAAGATCCAGATCATGTCATCACTGCCTTTGACCGAAATGAACCACCAGAGCCCATAGTCATCAAGCATCTACCTCGTATTCCACAGTCTCACCAGGGAAGAAGACCTCTCAAACAGAACTTCATCCACATCACAAATCCTGAAATAGAAGCAATCAATGAAGCCACCAAATAGGGTTCCAAGAGGAAACCTTGGAGATCACCGCGTCAGCAGGGAGAGCCCAGGAGAGAGCGGCAACATTTTCTTTTAGGGTCTTTAGGGCCTTTTAGTATTTTAGTAGCTTCAATGATCTTTTAGGGTTTTTAGTGTTTTTAGAGTCTTTCATGTTTCTAAGGGTATTTTATGGTCTTTTTTTTGGTCTTGAGGATTTTTGGGGCCTTTTAGGGTTTTAAGTCTTTTATAATATTTTAGGGATTTTTAGTCTTTTAGGTTGTTTTAGGGGTTTTAGGGGTTTTTAGGATTTTTTGGGTTTTAAGGTTTAAAGGATTTTTAGGATTTTATGGTTTTTATGGGTTTTATGATTTTAGGGATTTTTTTTTCATTTTTAGGTTTTTAGGGTTTTAATGGTTTTTAGGGATTTATGGGTTTTAAGGGAATTTATAGGTATTTTAGTATTTTTTTTTTGTTTTATGGGTATTCAGTTTTTTTAGAATTTTTATTGGTCTTACCTATTTTTCAGGGGTTTTATAATTTTGAGTGTTTTTATGTTTTTTTCGATTTTTAGGATTTATTATTTTTTTAGGGATTTAATGTTTTTCTAGGTTTTTAAGGATATTAGGGCAAGGGAGGTGCATGGCCAGGCTAATCCTAGCCCCCCAAAATTTAAAAAAGAAAAACAAAGCAGACAAGGGAAGGTGGGGTCAAACGACCCACACCAAAAATCCTTGAACCCCCTAGCCACCAAATCCCAAAAGACCCAAAAGACGAAGAGAAGGAAGGAGTTACATATCAACTTCTCCATCCTTATAAGGATCCCCATAAGCACCATAATGAGAGGAAGAATCTGAATCCACTGAATCCCATTCAGAAGATTCATATTGCTTATGGAAGGTTGTGTAATACTCTCTGAGATGTCATTTCTCTGCATTCTGCTGCACCTTTCCAGACTGACCTTCCCTGCCATGAATATCTTCCTTGGCTTTGCAGGCCTTGGAGGAGGCTCTGGTAGCAATTGTCCTGGGAAGGGAAAAATCATCCCTCTTTGATTACCCTCTTTAAAGGTTTTAGGGTTTTTAGAGATTTTAGATGTTTTAGGGGTTTTTAGTGTTTTTTATTTATTTATGGGTTTTAGGGGGTTTAGGGTCTTTAGTGTTTTTAGTGTTATACATACCTTTTTAGGTGTTTTTGGGTATTTAGTGTGTTAATGGATTTATAATGTTTTAAAGGGGTTTGAGGGTTAATTTGGTCTTTTAGATTTTTTATATTTTTAAGGGTTATTTTAGGGGTTTTTTAAGGTTTTTAGGGGTTTTAAGGGTTTTTTAGTTTTTAGGGGTTTTATTGGTTTTTTGTATTTTAAGTTTTTTTATGATTTTTAGGGTTTAGGGTCTTTTGGATATTTAGGGGTTGTAGGATTTTTGGGGGTTTTAAAGTGTTTAATGGCATTTTTGGGTATATTAAGGGTTTTATAGGGTTATTTATTTTCTTCTATGGTTTTTAGTAATTTTAGGGTTGTTTATAGGTTTTAAGGTATTTAGGGTATTTATGGTTTTTAGCTTTTAGGGACTTTTAGGTGTTTTAATTTTTTATGGTTTTTAGGTTTTTCTAGGTGTTTTTTGTTTATTAGGGTTTTATGTTTTTATGTTTTTTTAGTTTTTTAGGGTTTATCAGGGATTTTAGAGTTTCTAGAGTTTTTTAGTTTGTAGAGGATTTAAGGGTTTTTTTAGTTTTTTATGTTTTTAGTTTTTTATGATTTTCTTTGAGTTTTCTTATATTTTTCGGTGTTTTTTAAAAAACTACTCTTTTAGGTTCTTAAGAGTTTTTAGGTGTAATAGGGTATTTAGGTCCTATTATTATTTTTTAGTAATTTAATGGTTTTTATTTTTTTTAGAGTCTTTCTGGTTTTTATGGTTTTTATGGTTTTATAGGGTTTTGAGATTTTAGGTTTTATTGGGTTTTTATTGGTTGTATGATTTTTATCTAGTTTTTAAGTGTTTTTAGAGTTATAGTGGGTTTTAAGGTTATTAGTGGGTTTTAAGGGTTTTAGGGACATGAGGGTTATTAAGGGTTTCTAGGGTTTTCAATGCTTTTAGGACTTGTTTTGGTTTTTATAGGGTTTAAGATTTGTTTTAGATATTTAAGGGTTTTTAGGGGTTTTATGGTTTTTTAGTTTTTTAAATGGTTTTAAGGTTTTTTAGTGGTTTTACAATTTTTACGGGTTTTGAAGGGTTTTTAGGGTTTTAGGGTTTTTAGGGGTTAAATGGTTTTTATTGGGTTTTAAGGTTATTATGTTTTTTTATGGATTTTAGTGTTTCAGAGGGTTTGCTATGGATTTTAGGGTATTTAGGTTTATCAGGTTTTCACGGTATCATATGGATTTTTGGATTTTTGGATTTTGGGGGGCCTTTCATGGTTTTTTTGGGTTTTAGGGTCTTTAAAATTTTCTAGGTTTTCTAGGGTTTTCTAGGGTTTCTAGGGTTTTTAGATATCTTTGGGTATTTATGCCATTTTTTGGGTTTTAGAGATTTTTATGGTTTTTAGGTCATTTAGGATATTTTAGGGGGTTTTGAGTTTTAAGTGTATTTTTTATTTTGTAAGGGTTCTTAATATTTTTAAGGGTTTTAGGGTTTTTTAGAACTTTTAGTGGTTTGGGGGGTTTAGGGTTTTAAGGGGGTTTTAGTGTTTTTAAGGTTTTCATATATTTCTTAGTCTTTTTCATGTTATTTAGGTTTTTGGGGGTTTTAGTGATTTTTCGGGTTTTAGGTCCTTTTTTGGGATTTTTAGGATTTTAAGGGTTTACAGGGGTTTTTTGTATTTGTTGAGTTTCTAGGGTTTTGGGTTTTTTAGGGGCTTTACCGGTTTTATGTTTTTTTTGGGTTTTTAATGTCATGTTAGGGGTTTTAGGGTTTTCAGAGTCTTTTGTTGGTTTAGGGGTATCATGGGTATTAGGGGAAAGGAAGGCTTGAGACCAGGCAAGCTTGGTCCCCCAAAATTAAACAAAAAGAAAAGGACAAACAGAGTACTTCAAGGGGGGGTTACATAACCGGGTGTGCACCTCACCCTTCAAGTCAGAGTCGACGAATGAGGAGCAGGGAGGCATGGCGACAAAGGACCATAGTGAGCACCACTCCACAATGGACTGTTTGGAGAGAGCATCCGCAACCGCATTCGCCTCTCGGTAGGCATGTGTCACAGTGAGATTCATCCTTTGGCACATGGAGAGGTAGTCCATCCACGGGGTGAGGAGCCTCCCGGGGACACACCTAGATCTGTTTTTAAGAGCTCTCAAAGCAAGCATGGAGTCAGACTCAAGCCACAGGAAGCTCCACCCAAACCTAACAGCATACCCAATCACCTTTATCATGGACCACAATTTAGCTTCAAGGGCACACCCATCACCAATAATGTACTGGAAACATCCTTTGAAAAAGCTCCGATAGGTACGGAAAACTCCACCACATCCAGTAGGGCCCGGCGCACCAAGGGCCGCACCATCCACATTGACCTTAATCCAGGAGGGGAGTGGAGGGACCCATCGAATAAACTTGGAAACCATGGGGTTTTTTGCCCTGCTAGAGACTCCATGCAACCGAAGGATGATCAGCTCGCAAACATCATTCTCCATATGGATTGTCTGAATACGGGAGGCCACATAAACAACCCTGTGGATCACCACAACACCACCATGAATGGAAATCCATTTCTTGTTGAAGGAAACAGAGTTCCGAGCGGTCTAGATAAAATAGATGGTGGCTGCATCCGCGACCAGCAAGAGGTTGCAGACCTGCTCACTGTAATCCCAGTTAGGCAGGTCTGCCTAGAGCTCAAAAAAAGGCCTATTCAGGCCAGCTGGGAACCCAAAAATCTGCTACAAGTATCCCTAGAGTTCAGCACAAAATCTGCATTGGAGGAAGGCGTGTTGAGCATTTTCTTCTGCACCAAGGCATAAGAGACAAATAGATGCAAGGTTGTGTCTGGCTCTCTGCAACTAGTTCTGCATGGGCAGCCGATTCTTCCAGATTTTCTAGAGGAGGAGATGGTTGGAAGGAGGAATGAAATTACTCTTGAATTTGGAGAGCCAGACTGGGGGAGGGGATCCCCTGGCACAGTTGTACCGATAGTACTCCTTGACAGAAAGTCGCCCAACCAGGTTGGGTTTCCAGATCCAGATGTCAGAGTCGACGAAGGAATAATTCTGGATTTGGAGTGAAGCTTCATTTAGGAGGAGAGCCTCAAAATATTCCAGCCGCAGGATGAAATCTGCAATGGATAGGCTCTTAAGGCCAGGAGGAGGGCTAATGCAATCCTACAGGGGCCTATCAATCCAAGGTGTGGACCAAGCATTCAATTTTGAGGGAATTGAAACAATCCATTTAGAGTGAGAGACAATGGCCCTGTACGAGTCACGAATAGTTTTCCAAACAGAAGAGGGAAAGTATCTTGCATAATCATCACAAAGTTTGATCACGAATCTTTCCCGAGTGAAACCCAAGCCCCAAGCCATAGAACTTAGCAACCCCCAAGTAAATTTATCAAGGAGAACATCATTGTATCATCTGATTTCTTTGATGCCAAGCCCTCCCAGCTCAATTGGTTTAGTGAAATCCTTCTAGGCCACTGTATCCAATTTCCTTCAATTTATACACCCCGTCCAGGAAAAATTCATGATCTTTTCTTGCAGGTCTTTAATGAGATTAATCGGCCATCAATAGATGGAGAAAGAATAAGTGAACATAGAGGTAATCACCGAGTTGATAAGACAGACCCTTCCGGTTTGTGAGAGGGATTCCCCTTTCCACTTCGCTAGTTGTTGAGTGATTTTGGAGGCAACGTTCTCAAGGTAACATCGTTTGACACGTCCCCAAAAAATAGGAATGCCCAGATAGTCAAAAGGTAGTGACCCTATCTTGACACCAAGGGACTTGGAAATGGAGATCTAGTGGGACCGTGGGATCCCCTCCCCAAAGGCGATCAAAGACTTGTTCCAACTGATGGATTGCCCTACCACATATTCATAATGTCGGAAGATCATATGGCTGGATTCAAAGGTCCATTTTTCAGCTTGCCCAAACATGAGAATATCATCAGCATACAATAGATGGGATGACACATGAAGATCCCTCCCTGCCCGAATAGGATTGAAGAGACCAGCCTGGAAAAGGTCAATGAGGCACCTACTCAAGTAATCCTCTGCAATCATGAAGAGGATTATTGAGAGTGGGTCACCCTGTCTGACTTCACGGGAACAGGGGAAGAACCCCTTTGGGGAACCATTTAAAATAACAGAGACCCATACACTGCTTAGAATGGACATAATGATCCTGATAAAATTGTTCGAGAAGCCATACCTGGACAAGACCTGGGAGATAAAGCTCCACTTGATGGTGTCAAAAGCCTTTGTAGATGTCAATATTAAGCACAATGTTTCCCTACTTGGACTGCTTCTGCATAACGTTGATGCTCTCCGAGGCCGTGAAAAGACATTTCTGGATGTTCCTCCCCTGGACGAACCCGAACTGATTAGGGGTGAGAATATCTCCCACAAACTTCCCAATTCGCATGACCACAATCTTACTGATAATTTTGGGGATAGTATTTCCAATGGCCACTGGTCGAAAGTCACCGATTTTAATGGCATTGTCCTTTTTGGGAATCAGGGCAATGAAATTAGAGTTGACCCCATGTGGGAACACAGTAGAGAGAAAGAATTTTTGAACAGCACTGATGATGCCCTCATGCATGATATCCCAGTAAGACATGAAGAATTTTTTGGTGAAACCATCCGGTCCCACTATGATGTCAATGTTCAGAGAGAACAAGGCTGCCCTAACTTCCTCCGCAATGGGGGGATCACTAGTGCCTGGTTTTGTTGGTCATCAACTTGTGGAAGGATGGAGTTCATCAAGGGGAGAGTATACTCCCCGCCATCATCCGAGTCAATTCCTTGAAAATTATTGACAAGAGCGGCAGAAATATCATCCTCCGAGGTGAAGGTAGAGCCCGATATATAGAAAACCTTCAGACATTTTTTGGCCCTTTTATCCCTGTGAAAACCATGGAAAAATTTCATATTGCGATCTCCATCCTTGAGCCATCTAACGTTGAACTGATTCTTGGCCAACTTTTCTTTGAGATCTAGAAGATCATCAAGCTTGGAGTGAATCTGTAGCTACTCTCAAGAGGGAAGGGGAAGGAGTTGGTTAGCTTCTTGGTGGGCAGCATGTTGATGCTCATTAGCTCGAATGTCATCATCCAGACTAGAGAAGCAGCCCCTACTCCATTCTTTGAGCAAGGCTTTGATTTTTTTGAGCCTCAAGACCAAACTATGGTAATGAATGCCCCGAAGGTCTTCATTCCAAATGCTAATGACAATATATCTACATCCAGGAACCGTAATCCAGAAATTATTGAACTTAAAAGGCAAGGGTGATGATCTTGAAGTGCCCATGGAGCAATCTGCAACCAAAGGATTTTGATCCGAATGGAACTTGGGGAGGGAAAATCCCGAGACATCAAGGGGAAGGCTCGCATCATTTATCCTGTAAAAACATCTGTCCAGCTTGCTGGTCTGCCTACTGTTCACAGTGAAACGCCCCTAAGTGAAGGAGGCTCTAGAAATAAGGACTTCCGTGAGATCACAGGCATCAAGGAAAAAGGAGAAGTCCTCAGCAGCCAAGCGAGAGAAGTTGGAGCCAATCCTCTCATCCAGATACAGAACAGTGTTAAAGTCCCCAATCACAATCTAGCTATTCTCAATGAGTCCATAAAGAGTAATTAGTTTTTCCCATAAATCTCATCTCCTCAAATAGAAGCAGTATGCATACACAAAGGATAGAGAGAGAGGGGAAGATTTGCACATGACAGACAAGGTGATGACTTGGGGACACACCTCCACAAATGTCAAATGAATTTCATCATGATTAAGCACCCATAGGATGTCGAGACCATTCTCATTAGCGGTCTTTTAGGGTTTCTAGGATTTTTAAGGGTTTTTAGGGTTTTTATATGAATTTTTATGGCCTTAGTATTTTTAGGTTTTTTTTTAGTTTTTAGGGGGTTTAAAGGTTTTGAGGGTATTTAGGGTCTTTTGGTGGGGTTTACCTTTTTAATTTTTTTTTGTCTTTTTGGTTTTTAAGGGTGTTTCGTTTTTTAGGGGTTTTAGGGGTTTAGGGTTTTTAATATTTTTAGAATTATTATTATTTTTTGTTTTTTTGGTGATTACATTATTATTAGGATTTTTAGTTTTTTATCTTGTTTTAGGGTTATTTTATGATTCTTTTAGTGTTTTTTTGGGTTTTAACAGGTTTTTAGAGTTTTAGGGGGTTTAGGGTTTTCTACAGTATTTAGGGTTTTGTAAATTTTGTATGGTTTTTAGGGTTTTAGGGTTTTCTTAGGGTTTCTTATATTTTTAGGGTTTTTAATGATTTTATTAGGGGAAATTAGGGTATTTATAGTTTTTGGGTTTTTATATTTTTATGGTTTTCAGGTTTCTAGGGGTTTTAATGATTTTAATATTTTAAGGGGTTTTAGGGATTTTTAGGGGTTGAAAATGTTTTTGGGGCTCTTAAAGTTTTTTAGGTTTTTTGGGATTTTAGGGAGTTTAGGTTTTTTAGTTTTTATGGGTTTTAGGGTTTTAGGGTTTTTATTATTTTATTAGGGTTCTTAAAGTTTTTGGTGTTTTTAGGGTCTTTGGGTTTTTGAGGGTTTTTTTATTTTTTGGGATTTTTTAGGGTTATAACGGTTTTCAATATTTTTTTGGGTCTTTTGTGTTTTTTAGAATTTTTTGGGTGTCTAAAGGTTTTTATAGTATTTATAATTTTTTGGGTTTTTAAGGGTATTTATGGTTTTTAATTTTTTGGGGTCCTTAAGATTTTTTTAGGTGTTTTAGGATTTTAAGGTTTTTCGGTTTTTTTATTTTATTTAGAGTTTTATGGTCATTTAGGTGTGCTTTAGTGTTTTTTAGGGTTTAGGGGGCTTAGGGTATTTTGTGTTTTTAGTGGTTTATGGGATTTAAGTGGTTTTAGGGAGTTTTATGGGTTTTAAGGTCTTTTTAGAAAAATTAGGATTTTTTATGTTTTTTTAGGGTTTATGGATTTTAAGGCTTTTTAGATTTTTTTAGAGTTTTATGGGTTTTAATAAGGCTTTGAAGGGTATTTTTATTTTTTTGGGGCTTGTTTAGGTTTTTAGTATTTTCTGATTTTTTTAGGTTTTTTAGGATAATATTAAGGTTTTATGGTTTTTTAGGTTTTTTTATGTTTTTACAGGCATGTAGGGTTTTATGGTTTTTAAAATTTATAGGGGGTTAAAGGATTTTAGGGTTCTCTTAATTTTATCCTATTTTACATGTGTCTGTTAGGGTTTTGGGGGTTTTTTGTTGTTTTTAGGGATTTTAGGGGTTTTAGGAGTTTTTAGAGTTTGTAGGTTTTTTAGGGTTTTATGGATTTTAAGGATTTTTTAGGTTTTTAGGGGTTTTGGGGGTTTTTATAGATTTTTTGGGGGTTTTTGGATTATTTAGGGTTTTTATTGCCTTAGGGATTTAATGTTTTTTATGGGTTTTATGGGTTTTATGGTTTTTATGTTTTTTATGTTTTTTATGGTTTTAGGGTGTTTAAGTTTGTTGGGGTTTTAGGGGGGGTTAGGGTTTTTAGGGTCTTTTGGGTTTTTTGAGACTTTTAGTGTTTTTTGGGTTTTATGGTTTTTTGACTCTTTTTGGGATTTTTATGTTTTTTTTATTTTTATTAGGGTTTTTAGGTTTTGTTAAGGATTTTAGGTTTTTTATGGGTTTTGAATGTTTTAGGGTTTCTGGTTTTTTTTTTTTTTTTTTCGGGTTTTTATTTTCTGATGGATTTAATGGTTTTTAGGGGTTTGAATGGTTTTAGAGTTTTTTAGAAGTATTTAATTATTATTTTTATATTTTCAATGTTTTTATGGGTCTTATAGTGTTTTTAAGCTATAAGGTATTTATACGTTTTAGATTCATTTTAACATTTTTATGGGATTTTGGATTTTTTAGGGGTTTTAAATATTTTTAATGGTTTTAGGGTTTTTTGGGAATGTGTAGTATTTTTATGGTTTTTAGTTTTTATTTTATTATTTTTAAATTTTGAGTTTTTTTTACTTGTTTAGGTTTTTATGGTTTTAAATATTTTTTATGGCATTTTAGGGTATTTTAGGTTTTATTAGGGTTTTTTTATACCTTAGTGTTTTTAATGTTTTTATGGTTTTTTATGATTTTCATACAATTTTTTAGGGTTTTTCATTTTTAACGATTTTTATGGGTTTTTGAGTTTTCTTAGGGTTTTGTAGGGTTTCTTTGGGGTTTTAGGGTTTTTAGGGTTTTATGGTTTTTAAGGTTTTTTGGGTTTTTTAGGATTTTCTAAGGGTTTTAGGGTTTTTAGAGTTTTTATGGGTTTTAGTATTTTTTACATTTTTTAGGGTTTCTAGGGTATTTTAGGTTTTGTGGGGATTTTGTTTTGTTTTTAGGGGTTTTATGGGTTTTAGGATTTTTAGTGTTTTTAGGGTTTTTATGGCCTTTTAGTATTTTTTAAAAAATTGGGTTTTAGGGAGTTGTTGGGATTTTAGTGGCTTTTAGGGGGTTCTATGGTTTTAGGGTTTTTTTTCATTGTTTTTATTATTTTTTGGATATCTGGGTTCTTATGGATTTTAGGGGTTTTAAGGGTCTTTTGATTTTTTTTTGGGTTTTTAGGGTTCTTGAGGGATTTTTGGTTTCTTGGGGTTTTATAGGTTCTTAGGGTTTTAGGGGGTTTTAGAGTTTTTAGGATTTTTAGGGTTTTTTATGTATTTTGAGATCTTTTAGGATTTTTTCTGGGTTTTAGGGATTTAATCATTTTTTGGGTTTAATGGGGGTTTAATAGTTTTTAGGGTTTTTAGGGGGTTTTCGGGGTTTTTAGATTTTATAGAGTTTTTTGGGATTATTAGGGATTTAAAGGTTTTAAAGATTTTTAATGGGTATTAGGGTTTTATGGGGTTTTGTTGTATTTTAGTGGATTTATTGAGAATTTTTAGCGGTTTTCAAGTTTTTATGGTTTTTATAGGGTTTTGGGTCTTTTTGGATTTTTAGGATTTTGTTTGGGTTTTTTGGATTTTTAGTGGTTTTCTTGGTTTTTAGGTTTTGTTATGTTTTTTTGGGTATTAAAGGTTTTAAGTTCTATTAAGGGTTTTATGGGATTTTAGGTATTTTAATCATATATTTAGGGTTTTTAAGGTTTTTTAGGGGTTTTAGGGTTTTTATGGGTTTTTAGGGTTTTAGTGTATAATATTTTTTAGGGGTTTAATGGCTTTTGTAGTTTTAGTGTTTGAGGGATTTAAAGGGTTATTTTTTTAGGTGGTTTAGGTGTTTTTAGGTTTTTTTGGTATTTAGGGTTCTTTTTAGTATTTTAGGTTTTTAGGGGTTTTGAGGGTATTAGGGTTTTTAGGGGTTTGTAGGGTTTTTACTATTTTCTTGAGTTTGTGAGGATTTTTAATAGGTTTGAAGGATTTCTTAGGGTTTAAAAGGTTTTAAGGGGTTTTTTTGTGTTTTTGGGGGTTTGGGGGATTTCAAAGTGCTTCTTAGGGTTTTTAGGTGATTTAGGATTTTAATAGGGCGAAGAAGGCTCGAGACCAGGTGGACCTGGTCCCCCAAAATTTATAAAAGAAAGAAACAACCAAACATTACAAGGAGGGATTATAAAAACGGGTGTGTAGCTCCCCCTTCAAATCAGACTCCACAATCTGTGAGCAGAAAGACGGGGTGAAAAAAGACCACATCGAACACCTCTCCTCGATTTCCTACTTGGAGAGAGAATCTGCAACCGAGTTCGCCTCTCGGTAAGCATGGATGACATTAAGATTCAGCCCTTGACAAATGGCGAGAAATTCCATCCTTTATTTCCCTTCCAAAAAACTTAATCCACAGGGAGATCAGGGGGATCCAGTGGATGAACATGAGAACCTGAGGTTTTATTTCCCTTCCAAAAAACTCCATGAAATTGCAAATGAATAAGATCATTAACATCATTTTCCATCGAACCTGTCTGAACATGAGACACCACATGAATTTTCCTATGAATTGTCATGACCCCGACATGGAAGGAGATTCCCTTCTTATTAAAATCAACCATGTTCCGGGCATTCCAAATATAATAAATGATGGCAGCAACAATGATGAGCATGAAGTTGGAGACCTTGCCGCAAGGCCAATTAACATGGTTGTCCAACAGCTCAAGGAACAGCTTGTTAAAGCATATCAGGAACCCGAACAGCTTTTGCAAGTAGTCCCAAAACGCCGCTGCGAACCTGCATTAAAGAAAGGTGTGCTATATGAATTTCTCAGTGCAATGAAAAAAGGAAATAAACTGGGGCTAGGCTATGACCAGCCTTTTGCAATTGATCCTGGAGCGGTAGCCGATTCTTCCAAAGTTTCCAAAGTAGAAGCTGATTAGCTGGGGGAATGAAGGGTCTCTTGAAGTTTAACAACCATGCTGGAAGGGATGTCACCCGAGCACACTTGTACCAATAAAAGTCCTTCGGAGTGAGCTTCCCAACAATATTGGGCTTCCAAATTAAAGTGTCATTATCAACGAAGGTGTATCTCTAAATTTTCATGAGAGTTCCCACTGGAAGGAGCACCTCAAATTCTCCCAGTCGATGAATAAGATCAGAAATTGACATGTTTCTAAGATCAGTGGGGGGAACCACGGAATCCCGTAAAGGCCTATCACACCAAGTAGTGGACCACGCCTTCAGGGCCTAATTCCTTGAGACAATACATTTTGAGTGTTCGATAATTCCCTTATAAGAAGCTCGGACTACTGGCCAGAACGAGGAGGGAAAGTAACATGTGAATCCATCATAGAGTTTCAACATAAATCTCTCCCGACAAAACCCCAGACCATCATCATTTGCATCAAAAAAAGTTCTAGGTAAACATGGGAAGGAGGGCATCATTAAATCTTATAGGGTCCTTGATGCCAAGACCTCCCAAATCAATTGGTTTTGTGCAATATTTCCAAGCCACAGAGACCAGTTTTCTTTTACTAATGCAGCCTATCCAGGAAAATTTTCCGATTTTTCCTGCAGGTCTTTGATGAGATTAACCAAACACCTATAAATGGAGAAGGCAAAGGTTTACCTAGATGTGATAACTGAATTGATGTGGCATACTCTCCCAGCCAGCAATAAACACTTCCCTTTCCATTTAGAAAGTTGTTGGTGATTTTGTTCATTGTGCTCTCAATATAACATCTCTTGACTCTTCCCCAAAAAATAGTGACACCCAAATATACAAAGGGATGTGATCCCATTTTCACCCCAAGGTATCGAGAAATGTGTAACTGCTGATAGGGGAAACCCCCTACTCAAATACAATATAGGATTTATGCCAGCAAATGGATTGTCCCTCCATAGATTCATAGTGATTGAAAATCATGCCAATTGAGGATAAGTTCTGTTTGTTATCCTGCCCCAAGAGGAGAATGTCGTCAGCATAGAAAATGTGAGATGGCGCCTGGAGGTCTCTTCCTGCCTTAATTGGTTTGAAAAGGCCCACCTGTATAAGATCTATGAGGCATCTGCTTAGATATACTTCGGCAATTGCAAAAAGAATACCCAAATAGGGTATCTCTTCCTTACTCCATGTGAGAAAGGGAAGAACCCCTTAGGGGATCCATTAATAAGGATAGAAACTCTTGCACTATTTAAGATGGATGAAACCATATTTATAAAGTTGTTCGAGAAACCATATTTGCGAAGCACCTGAAAGATGAAGTTCCAATTAATGGTATCAAAGGCCTTCAAAATATCCAGCTTTAAATCAAAATTGACATGCTTTGAGTGCTTACTCGTGATGTTTATGCCATTCGAGGCTGTGAATAAATAGTTCTGGATGTTCCCCCCCGAAACGAACCCAAATTGATTTAGGGTGATAAGCTCGCACATAAATTTTCCCATTCGCTTGACCCAAATTTTTCTTATAATTTTGGGTATAGTTCTCCCAATGGCGACCGGATGAAAGTCCCCAATGTCAATCGCATTTTCCTTCGTAGGAATAAGATAAATTATGTTTGAATTGGTTCTATATGGGAAAGATTTGGATAAGAAGACATCTCTCACGAAATTAGTGATTTACACATGCATAATATCACAATAAAACATGAATAACTTATTGCTAAAACCATCCTGACCCACTGTACTGTCCATGTTAAGAGAAAAAAGAGCTCCTCTGACTTCATCCTCTAGAGGAGCATTCATTAAGTCTTGATTTTTTTGCTCATCAACACAAGGTAGGATGGAATCCGTTAAAGGAAGAGAGCAGTCTCCACTACCATCAGTGTACAACCCCTTGAAATAATCCACTGCAGCGATGGAAATATCAACCTTCGAAGTGAAGGTGGACTCCTAAATCCAAACAGCATGCAAGCATTTCTTAACCTTCTTTTCTTTATGCAGCTCATGGAAGAATTTAGAATTATGATCTCCGTCCTTAAGCCACCTGATATTGAACTAATTTTTGGCCAACTTCTCCTTATGGTCTAGAAGATCATCTAATTTCGCATGAAGTTGCATCTCCTCATGAGAGGGTAGGGGAAGCTGCTGATTGGAATATTGAATGGAGGCAAGCCGAAGTTCAGCAGCCTTGATATCATCATCCATCCTAGAAAATGACATCCTGCTCCACTTCTTAAGTAGAACATTGCTAAAATTTTGTTTAGAGACTAGAATAAAATAATGAATTCTGTGAATGGATCCATTCCACCCATTAGTAAAAATCTCCCTACAACCCGAAATTGTGATCCATACATTATTAAATTTGAAGGACAAGGTATATGACCTTGAAACCCTCCCCAAGAAATCAACAATAAGGGGGTTGTGATCTGAATTTAATTTAGGAAGGGTGAACCCAGAGTCATCTAAAAAGATACATCTTTCACTGATCTAATAGAAGCACCTATCGAGCTTGTTGTCCTGTCTTCCATTAACTGTAAACCGTCCCCATGTGAAAGAAGCTCGGACAATGGGAACTTTAGTATGTTTGAAAGTATCCAAGCAATGAGAGAACTCCTCAGTAGCCTATTGGGAGAAGATGGAACAAACCTTCTCATCCGGTCTCAAAACGGTGTTAAAATCTCCAATGAAAATCTATTTATGATTAATTGGATCATACATGTGAGGAAACTTCCTCTAAAGGACCCTTCTCCTGGTGTATGAACATGAGGCATAAATAAAGGACAAAGAAAAAGTAGCAGCATACAAGCTGATTGATATGGTGATGACTTGAGGACTACCTTCAAATGACAGTATCTGAACATCATCATGATTCAAAATCCATAAATTATCCAGAGCGCTATCATTACAATATTTGGAAACAAAGGTGTAACCAAGGTTGCCCCAATTGAATCCCTTCTAATTATCAAAGTAAATCATAGGTTCAACAATTCCAAGAATCATCGGCCTCTGGGAAGAGATAAAATGCTGTATGGACAAGGAAGTGGGAGAGTTCCCAAGCCCTTGGAAATTTTAGAACATAATCCTCATTGTATCAGGGGGAATTGCCCCTCTCATGAGGCAGATTATTGGAACTAGAGATAGGGGATGGATCGATCCTCTTTCCTTTTCCTTTTTCCCTTTTTTTCTTGGGACAACCTATAGGATTCTACTTAGATGATTGAATAATGACTTGCATAATTAAGTATTTTGAAATAGATACATCCACCAGTTGAGTACCAACCATAGGCGGATAGTTAACATCAATAGGCTAGGATGTTTCTTCCATTTGACCACTAGCCTCGTTAGGCTTATCCTCAACCTCGTCAGACCAGAAGCTTCTACAGAGAGGGGTGAATCTGGTCATGGGGAATAGACCTTCAGAAATGGCCCCTGCAGGGGTCCTTCCAACAGCCTTACCATAAGACACAACCATAAAGTATTCATCACTTGCAGGAAAAAAATTCATCCGGTGTGGGATCCTTCTTGGATGAACAGATGGGGTTTGCCACGGTAGACCCTGGAGAAGGGTCAGGTGAAGCACCTTTGACTAGATTAGCCAATGAGCCAGCAAAGTTGGAAACCACCATCCCAGTAGGGGAATCATTGACCGTGAAAACCAAATATCTAGCCGAGTTGGCAGTAGCCATCCCAACTAGGGCAAGGAAGGGGGGATTAGGGGCATGGGAATCAAACAAATCCACAAGACCATTGATGTCCACATCCGGAGAGGCAGTGGAGACATAAAATCTTTCCATCTGAGGGGGTGTCTCTTTATAGCAGGAATCATCCGCCACTGCCACCTCAGCCTGTGTAATGGGCACCGCTTCTGCGGGTGCTGGATTTTAAGGCCCGTCCTGAGGCACCTATTTTTTATCTGAGGACTAGCTGAAGATAGGATCAACGAGGGTTGGGATAAAAAGGATTTCTGATCCCAGCACCATAATTGTTCTTGCAGGATTCAACATCATGCCCCTTGAGATTGCATCTGGGACACACCTTCATCCTATGACAGTCAGCAACAAGATGACCAAGGAGGTTGCAATGGGAGAAATACCTTGGGCTCCTTTCATACTGAATTTCCAGTGTGAAACTATCTTCAATGATGTTGAGGACCACCTCCTCAACCAAAGTGGATTTCATATCCACCTAAACAAGGATGTGTTCATAGTGACCATACCTTATATTGTTTGTTTCATTGTTAATGAGAATGGGAAAACCCACTAAGGATGAAATGTCACAGAGGATCCGGGGGTTGCTAATAAGGCCATCTATGCTAGCAGATCCGAATCCAAATCTACATAGAGGTATTTTTCACATTTAAGGGATTAAAATTTTGATCCTAGTCATGGATCCATAGGAGACCAAACTTTAGTTTGAGGGTGCCAAAACTCCATGCCCTCCATTTCAAATCATCTGATAAAAAGACAATGTGATGGTACCCTCTCCCCATGGCGGTCATTCTCGAATCAGAGAACCCCCATATATCCACGATCCACTTAATAAGATCAGATAAATTCTATAGCTTCTCTCCTTTCAAGTTCAACACCCTAGAAATAATGGAGAAACAACCTAGATGAAACCTTTCCTACACTACCTCATGATTTTCTAAAACACAGGCCACCCGCCCCTTCCGAATCACTCACCCAAGGGAGGGCACACCATAATCAAAGAAGGTGAGTGAAGCCGCAGATTTCACCACCCACTCAATGTTCAACTTTGAACCTAACGCCTCCAGAGCCTCATAGATCATATCAGTCATCGGGGGTGGACGCTTGCATAGATGAAAAAGATCCTTATGTCCACAAAGCTCTGGTAGGCCCAGAACCAGAGTAACAAGCTTTCCATCCGAGGACGGCATGGCCAGGGGCTGCACGAGAATCCCATTATAGTTTATATTGCCTTTTTTGGCTTTTTAGAGTTTTTTAACGTTTTAAGGGTTTTTAGAGATTTTAGTGTTTTTGATTTCATAGGGTTTTTATTGGTTTTAGATGTTTTATTTTTCATTTTAATGGTTTTTAATTATTTTTAGGATTTTTAGGGGTTTTTTTATTTATTAGGGGTTTTAAGGGTTTTAAGGTTCATAATGTTATTCTGGGTTTTTTAGAGTTTTAAGATGTTTTATTGTTTTAATGGTTTTTAATATTTTTTAGAGTTTTTAAGGTTTCTAAGGATTTAATCTTTTATAGGTTTTTTAGGTTTTTGGGGGTTTTTTTGGGGTGTTTTAGGGGATTTTAGGGTCTTTTTGGGTTCTTATAGGGTTTTAGGGTATTGTGGGATATTTTTATTTTTAGGGTCTCTTAGGGTTTTTAGGAATTTTTAGGGTCTTTTAAGGTTTTTAGGGTCATTTTAGGTTTTTAATGTTTTTAGGGTATTTTAGTGGTTTTTTGGAGGTTTCTAGGTTTGTTAGGTTTTTTATGGTTTTTAGTGTTTTTAGTGGTTTTATGGTTATGCAGTGTTTTTTGGTTTTTTAGGTTTTTTGGGTTTTTAGAGTTTTTAGGGGTTTTAGGGTTTTATGTTTTTTTGGCTTTTTAGGGTCTTTATAGATTTCATGGTTTTTAGGGGTTTTTAGTGTTTTTAGGGTTTCAAAGGGTATTTAGGGGTTTTAAGGGATTTCTTGGTTATTTTTGGGTTTTAGGTTATTTTAATGTTTTTAGGGTCTTTAGGGTTTTTAGGGGTTTTTTGGTTTTTAACATTATTTTGGGGTTTTAATTGGTTTTTAATGTTTTTAGGTATTTTTAGGATTTTTAAAGTTTTTAGGGTTTTAGGATTTTTGTGCTTATTTGGGGTTTTTGGGTTTGTTTGGGTTTTTTAGGTTTTTTGAAGGGATTTTTTATTTTATATTTTTGAGGGGTGATAGGGTTTTAGGGGTTTGAGGGGTTCATTATATTTTATTTAGAGTCCATTATATTTTTAGGGTTTTAGGGGGTTTAAAGGTTTCTGTTTGCGTTTTTATTCAGTTTTTATGTGTTTTATGGGTTTTTTGGATTTAAGGGGTTTTAGGGTGTTTTTTTGGGAATTTTAGGGTTTTATGGGTTTTTATAGTTTTAATTTCGTTTTTAGAGGTTTTAGGGTTTTTATGGGGTTTTTCTTTTTTTTAGGATTTATTAATGATTTTTATGGGTTTTTAGGGATTTTAAGGGTTTTTAGGTGTTTATGTATTTTAAGAGCTTTTTAGGTTGGTTTATCTGTTTAGAAGAAGCTGATAAGAACAATTATCATATTTCGGAGTTACTGGGGACTTGGCATGTGATCATTTTTTGGAGTTGCTGGTAGGTTATGGATTGCGGAGACAGGTGGTTTCACTTAGCTCTGGTGATGAGGAAAGCTTCATGGCATGTCTTCCTAGTAAAGTAGTAAGCGCAGATAACAATTCCCTATTGGAGATGCATACGAAGGAAGAAATCAAAGCCACCATTTTTAGTATGAATCTAAACAGTGCTCTGGGTCTAGATGTTTTCCTAGAGGCATTTTACATGGCTACTTAGGACTATATTAAAGATTAGGTTATTGAAGTAGTTTGGGATTTCTTCATATGTGGCTCCCTCAATAGAAGTGTTTGTACATTTACAGTGGTGTTGATTCCCAAGATGAATGACCCTTCTTATATCAGTTATTACAGGCCTATATATATATATATATAATATCTCATACAAAATTTTTTCTTCTCTCATTTCCAGTAGGCTCAATGGAATCATCCCTCATTAGATCTCTAAGGAGAAACATGGGTTTGTGAAAGACCACCACATTGAGGGTGTGATTGGAATTTCCAAAGAGTTGGTGGATAATAACAACAAATTAGTCATTGGATCCAATGTGATTATTCAAATTGACATGGATAATGCCTATGAATAACTGTAATGGAGTTTCATTATTCATTCCATGAGAAATATGGGCTTCCATGAATGGTTTTGTGACCTTTGTTTTAGGTGTTATTCCTCTTTGTGTCTTATAATATCTCTATCGGGGAAGGTTTTTGGTTTCTTCAAAACTACCCTAGGTCTCAGGAAAGGGGAACTATTATCCCCTCTTCTCTTCATTTTTTCACAGGATGTTCTTTCTCAAAAATATCACAAAGTCCTAGAGAATGTAAGGATTCATCCTTCCCACAACATGTCTAGGGAGGGAATCGTCTCACACCTCATGTTTGAAGATGATATCATTATTTTTATTAATGGAATCTTTAGGTATCTTGAAGGATTTGTGGTGATCAAATCAACCAATGGTAATTTGAGTTTGAAGAATATCAACATGAGGAAACTCAATTTTTTTATATCCAACAAATGCTCGGGTAGGCAATACAAGGACATTAAATAGATCCTGGGTATCCAGAGAAAACGGTTTCCAATGACCTATCTCGGTGCTCTGGTGTCTAATGGGAGGATCAAAAGAGAGTTTTCTACTGTCATTATTGATAGGACTTCAGGGAGGATTTCTATCTTGAAAAATAAATTTCTATCATTCAGAGGTAGAGTCACCCTTATTAATTCTATGTTGTCTTCAATTCTAATGCATATTATTTTGATCATAAATTCCCCTAAGGGATCTATTATAACTATGGAGAAGGTTATGATATGTTTCCTTTGGGATGCAAACTAAGCCGGCCTCTACCACTAGGCCTCCTAGAACTATATGGAAAAATTGATTATGGAGGGTAGATTGGGAATACAGTATATCTTAGAGGTCATTCATTCCATGAAAGAATATATTAAATGGAATAATTTGGAAGGGTGATCTTTATGGGAATCATTCGTCAAAAATAGATATGGTGATCATTGGGAAGACTGGGGAAGTAGAAGGTGCAGGCTGTCAAATCTTGCTAAGTGTATTCTCATGCATCTGGGTGATCTCGAGGATTCAACTAATTGGATTTTGGGTCGTAGAAACATGAATCTATATAGAGATAATTGGTCTAGTGAGAAGTTAATTTTCCCAAGATGTTCGACTATGGATATGACCTTTATAGAGGCTAGCAAGTATCCCAAGTTGAAGGAGATGATCCTTAACAATTATTAGATGGCTGTTTTTTACAATATTTTTATCAACGATGATCAGGATATATGTTACATTACTAGATCTTGTTTTGGTGGGTTTTCATGGCACAAATTCAAAATGTTTTTGCATACAGATAGTGTATGTGATGCATGGGATGTTATGTTATGGTGCATTGATGTTACTTCGAAAATGATCTTTCTTGTTTAGAGGCTGTGAAATCAGGCTATCCCAATTGATGAAAACATTAAGAGAAAGGGTATTTTTTTTCCAGATACTGGTGATCCGAGGTCTCGAGTTTTGAATCAGTTCTGCACTTATTCTTGAGATTCATTCTAAGGATCCTCAGCAAATTAAAGAGGGCATTACCCACCCAGATACATCAAACAAAACTGTTGAAATTGAGAGTATTTGGGAGGAGTCTTCTCAAGATGTCGACCTATTGTCAGGTAAAAGATACTGATATTTTTATTGTCCTCACTTTTTTTATCCCTTGAAACTATCCATAACCATAATTATTAATTTACCATTTTGGGATATCAACATCAATATCTAGGTCTAGAGGTGAACCCTCTACACCAGCTCAAACTGTATTAGAAGGTGAAGCATCCATTGTCAAGGAAGGAGTTGAACTTGGAACTTCTTTAAGTGCATTAATCCCAAAATATGTACCTCCTTATGATAGTGACTCTGAATCAGACCAAGAACCGAAAAAGTCCCTTCATCTTTCACATTACAAGGCATTAAAAACTATATGGAAGATAATATCTAAAATGCCCCTTGAGGAACTGCCTTCATGAATTCCTTTACTTTCATCTCTATTTATCACATTGGGATTTGGCAGTTTTGAATACCATGAAATTCATACCGCAGTGAAAGAGATTATCTGAAAGAGGGAACAAGAGAAGAAGCTTCAGAAAGATCTAACAAAAGATATACTTTTGATCAATACTGAAGAATTAATAGTAGCAATGTCCTGATATGAGGATAATCATACTGCAAAGTAGAAGGAACTAAAGTAAAAGATTAAATAAATAACTATTCAGCAGCTGCATCTTCAACATGAATTAGATATCCTCATAGGGGAGCTTGACCAACTTCATAGCTCATTAGAATATTTCTAGAAGGATGGTGCAAAATCCATTGTAGATGGTAAGGAATATCTTCTTCATGCTGAAGAGAATGAAGCTGGTTGGCTAAAAAAACTTCAACAGGAAGCTGATGGGGCTCAAGATGTTATTAACCAAATGGGAAGTGACATAGAAAATCTTTTGTGATTTCTGACAAAATAGAGACTCAAATTTGTGGATACTCTATGAAATTTTTCTCATAAATGAAAATCATTTCGTCTTTAATCATCTATGTATTCATTCTTTCTAGCTGATTTGTTTTTACCAATGCCAATGGTCCTAGTAAGCGTAGATTTATTTTTTATAGGTTTATACCGACATCCCCAAAAACTTTGAATCTTTTATCTTTTTTATTTCTCAATATTACCTAAATCATACAAAATGTATGTTTAGTGAGCTGAGACTCGGCTTTTGTTTAGAGTGACCTTTGCGGGATCCCAATCTAGTGAGTACCACATCTTTTTTTGTTGGCATTTTAGATTCATGCATGTTGTACTATAAAGGGATAGTGTTTAAGGTCTAATAGCATTGACCATAAATTTTGAAATTAGATTCCAAAAAAGACTTAGTGTCTAAGAATTACTCTAATATTTTTTAAATAATTCCAAGGGGAATCTTGAGCCATGATTTTTATGGTTACCAAATATAAAACTTTTATAAACATTATGGAATTCTCTTCCAATAATGAAGTTACCATTATTTAACTAACCCTTTATGGGAGTTGTGTTTTGAAGGGCCGACTAGGGCATATGTTGCATAGCCAAATAGTGGAATCATTTAACTGACAGGCCTGTTATGTAGACAACTTGTGAAATGACACCTGAGGGAACGTACTGCAATGTAAAGAAAAAGTGATCTTAGGGATTTAACATTTTACTATTGATAGACAAGGGAAAATAAGATTTGGGTGACTCAAGACCATAATGTGTGGTTTTTACAAGGAATGGGATTTTAAGAATATAGGGTTATCCATGAAGACATATTTCATGAATAATAAAACCATTTCTACACAAATCTGGCATATGGGGAATGGTTAAAATTTATTAGAAATGGGAATTTATGATGTCAGGATATGCAGTTTTAAGTCATGCAGTGAGGACATTGTATTGTGCGGTTTTAAGTCATGTAGTGAGGAAATTGTACTGTGCAGTTTTAAGTTATGCAGTGAGGAAATTGTACTGTGCAGTTTTAATTCATGCTATGAGGACATTGGTTATATTTAATTTAAGGTCTTTATATTTGACCAAAGGTATGAGACTCTCCTAATTTCTTGATAATTTTTTTTGGAAACATACTACCATATTCAGGTATGGAGTGTAAAATTGTAAACTATGGTTTGAGAATTTTTTTATCTAAAGAATGATATGGGAAAAGGTATAAAATCATTAGAGGATTTATTTTCCAATAACGAAGTTACAATTATTTAAAAAACCTATTATGGGGGCTGTATTATGTAGGGCCAACTAGGGAATATGCTGCATAGCCAAATAGTGGCATCTTTTGACTGAAAACCCTATTATGTAGGAAAATTTTATGCAAGGCCACCTAGGGGAATATATTTCATAGTAAGAAAAAAGTTATTTCAAAATTTTGACATTATATTGTTTAAAGCTGAAGAAATTTTATAGATATTCAGATTTTCCAAATCATAAAGTTTGGTTTATGGAGAAATGTACTTGAATATGAAGAGGGTATTTCCAATCGCAATTTCCAAATAATTGGAGGAATAGGATTTCTACAAAGTTCTGGCCCAAACTTAGGAAGTATGGTGTCTATAGTTTTTAGGTCATATGACTAGGACCAAATATGGAAACAATATATAATATGTGGTCAATTGATACAAGGTTCTTTCAAATTGCTTTGAACACATAGAGAGGGAAAAGTGTAAGCCATGGTCTTGAAGACATTCAGATTGAGAGAAATTTGATGGGACAAATATACATGAATAACTGCTTTAAAATACTGATTTTTATATAATGTTATCAAAGTTTTAAGGGGAAAAAAGACACTTTAACCTAGAACAAAATTACTATCATTTGACAAACCTGTTATGGGTGGCTGTAATATGCAGGGTCAACTGGGGAATATGCTGCATAGCCAAATAGTTTTATACTTTTATTGATAGGCCCATTATGTAGGAAACTTATGCAAGGCCACCTAAGGGGACGTACTACATAGTCAGGAAAAATAGTTCTCATATATTAGGAACTATTTCACTAGAAGCTGTAAGAAAGATTATGAAGATCTGAAAATATTCAAGATTAAGAGTGTGAAATATGGAAGGGGGTAATTTTCAATGCACATGAGAAATATTTGAATCAATATTGGCCATGAGTTTGAAGTCCTTTATATAAATCTGACTCACATGTAAAATAGATACTCTCTTTATTTTGCTTTGAACCAATATTATGCTGTAAAGTTTAGATTCATGCACCGATGATATGAAGTGATTCCAATGTAAAAAGATAATATTGTGACTGGAATAATGAATTAAACCCAGGTTTCACTATGTATCTCATATGGATGAGAATAAATCCATATGTAGTTCTTTAAAAATTCACTATGCTGGTTTAATTCTTTCATAGAGAATAAGGGTTTTTTTTATATTGTGGTTGGGCCTAAGATTAGAGATCTGGGCATCTCTACATATCACATATAGATGATAATCAAGCCATATGTAGTTCGCGAGACATTCATTTCCCACACCAATCGTGTTTGATATGGGAGAAGGGTGATTTTGACACGTTATAGAAGAACGGTTAAACTTATGACACAAAATGGTATAAAAATAAAACCATGTATCTTAAGGGAACACTCTGTATAGATCCGATTCATATACAGGAGAAGAAAAATAAATAAAAAAAAATTTGTGGTTGCGACTGGGCCCAAGATTGGAGATCTAGTAATCTCTACATATCTCAAATAAATGATAATCAAGCCACACATAGTTCTTGAAATGAGGTACCTATGCAGATATGACTGAGACATAGGGAAGAAAGGGACTCATGTGCCTTTAAAGAGAAGAAATGATTTCAATGATGCTTGTATATGGAATCTCATAACATCATGTAGAGAATATTTTAGTCGTATAGTTTAATGTCTTGCAACGAGGACAAATGATTTCATACAGTTTAACATCGTGTGACAAGAACAAAGATGCTATGAATTTTATTTTCATGCATCATGGAAGCTTATGATTGTTGTGCAGTTTAATTTCTTGCAACTAGGAATTTTTATTGTGCAGTTTAGAGTCATGCAGCAAGGACGATGTGTACAATTACACAAAGTATTTCTTCAAGAATCTCGCACTGGTTTGAGTTTTGATAAGATCTCCACCCATTGAAATTAAGGAATAAGCTTCATTTGAGTAGACCTTATGTATGGAATAAGGTCATTCCAACTTTGGCTCAATATTTGGAGGTTTCTTTCCTAGTATCATTGGATTTCTTAGGAATAGTACAAATTTCCCTTGAATAAATGAACACTGAAAAACTTTCTTGTTAAAGGATCGCACTATTCTGTTCTGATAGACATCTCAATGATGCAAAGTATGCAATATTTTTTTTTCTAATTGTTCCCTCTCATCAAACCATTTCTAAGACTTCTCATATGTAGAAAAATGATCACAGATTGTGACTCATATTGAAGTAAATTGAATTTCAATTAGCAATTTTGCTTCTGTTCCATACACAAATGAATATGGGGTTGCCTGAGTGGCAGTACGGGTAATAGTCTGGTAAGCCCATAAAGCATGAAAAAGTTTATCGGGCCGTGATTTCTTATATTTATCCACTATCTTCTGAATTATATTTGATAGGGTCTTATTGAAGGCCTCTATCTATCCATTGGACACTTAATGATATTGAGATGAATGGTTAGATTTGATATTGTGCTCTTGATATAACTTTTTTACCTCAACAGAATAGAAATTGGTTCCATTGTATATCAATATAGTATGAGGGACACCAAATCTGGTGATGGTGTTAGTTTTGACAAAACTAACAATGATTTTTGATCTGATTTCATTGAGAGGTATTGCCTCAGCCCATTTGCAGATGAAGTATGTAGAAGTAAGAATATACTTGAACTACTTAGCCATAACTGAAGGATAAGGCCCTACTACATCCATTCCCCATGTGGCAAATGGCCAGGAGTATTTAGCTATATATAGAAACTTCAGGGGTTGATGAATGAAGTTGGCATGCACTTGGTAGGAATGGAAATTATTGGCACAATATATGCAATCCTGCGTCATTGAAATCCAAAAGTATCAAAGACTTCGAATATGATTAGAAAGCCAATGCCTAGACTGGTGAGCAACACAAGCTCCAGAATGTACTTCTTTCATGACAGCTGTAGTTTCTTCTCCATCAATACACTTGGTGGAAGTAATCCACTCTGAAGATATTCCATGATGGGTGTCATCCATCCCACGTTGTGACCATATGGCTCAAAAATAGGGCTAATTTAATTAATTTTATCCATTCTAGTTTGAAAAAAATGTGAGACCACATGATAATGGTAAATACTGATGATTGTCTCATCCTGATTTGGATTGGATAGGGTTGTAGCTGCATTAGCCAGAGCATCATCTTGGGTGTTTTGTGATCACAGGACATGGGACAATATTAGCTCTAAGGTAAATTCATCCATCAACCCTCTTATATAATCACACAAAGGGATTAACTCTTCTTTTTTCATAGCATAATCACCATTCATTTTTTTGATTACAAACTCCAAATAATCTTTTACTTTCGGGTGATTCACTTGTACCTGAAGTGCCAATTCCAAGACGGTGATGAGAGATTGATATTCTACTTCATTGTTGGTACCGTCTTCTAGCAGCATGAAGGAACAATGAAAGACTATATTTTATGGGGAGATAAGTACAATTCCTAACCCAGATTTTTTGAGTTAAGGTTTTTCCATTCTCTTCCCTGTTAGAATTCTGGGGGCACCCTCAAAGTACATTTCCCATGTTCGGGAACTATCTTGAATAGAGATGATCCCTTCACCAGGAAGTTATGTATTCAATGATGTACCTTCCACAAATGGATGTTTGAAAGAGCGTTGTCGCACACGCTCTCAAAAGAACTTCAAAAGTGAGTTACGTTGGATAAAACTCCAAGCACAACACTCTATGAAGCTAATGTTTAGTTTACTTGGTGTAGCATAGGGGGCTAACCAAGGTCGTCTCTCAAAGGAGGAAGTGAATTAAAACAATTTTTAGAGGTATTAAAGAAGTAAAATAAAAGAGAATAAAAACACTACTTGAAAGGATGGGGGTGGTTGTTTATAGTTTATGAATCTAGAAGAAGTTTGCTGGAAGAAGATTGTATAATTTTTTTGTTTTTAGTTTTGAAATGAATTTCAATTTAAATGACACAACAAGAAGTTGTTTTTTTAGAAATCTATTTAAAAAGCGTAATCGATCTAACTCTACCTCTTCAATTTATTATTAATCATTATCATTCAAATTAACATTCACTTAATTATGATCCCTTAATTTGTTAAATCCCGAACCCTACGAGAATTAACTTTACCACAAAGATGATGTGAATTTAAACCTAGGCTAACTTTGGAACGTGCAATCGCAGCACCCTGCTTTGATTGATGTTCTAAGATTAGCTTATGATCAGTGGTAAATTAAGGCACATATCCATTCTGGAAATGAGGATGAATTGTGTTTAGGGATTATATTTGAACTCTACAAATTAATCCCGTGTGGTCTTGTATTACCGATTAAGATCGCGCTCTCACAATTTACACAAAATCCCGACCTCGCGTGTTTTTGTGTTAATTGTTCAATTGCTTGCTTAGTTTCTTACAATTTAAAAACATAATTCATGGATCATATTAAGTGAATTACAGTAGGCTCAATGATTCAAAATAATTAAATTAAGAGGGTAGAAGATAGATCGATCACTAAAAATTACTCTTCCATGGGTGGCGTAATCATCGTAGAAGCGTTTTGCATGTGCAAAGGTTTATAATGGGTATAACCCAATATCGCTTCTACTCAAGAATTCCAGCCCCAAGAGTAAGATTAAGAGAAGAATAAATTTAAATAAAACAGAGGAAAAGAGAAGAAATAAAAGAAGAACAAAGAAGTTTATTACACAAACAAAACAATTACAACGTGAAGGAGAGAAGGAGGCTTCGATGAGAGGATCCTTGCTTCAAGAGCTACCTCTCTTACAATGGTTGGAGAATTTGGTTGAAACCAATTCTCCTCTGCCTCCAATCTCCCAATGCACGAACCAGCCTCTCCAAATGAGAAAATCACTAATTTATAGAGTGGAGGGGAGGCTAGGTTTAAAGTGGTTTCAAGTGTGAATGCAAAATCTCGGCCAAATATTTTAATGAAACTTGCACCGCCCATTTGACCTCCAAAACGCGTGAATTGACCGGCCTTCCAGAAGGATGATTTGTGCCACATAATGTCCCCGAGCTTTCCTCAAAATTTGGGCTCAATCCAAGCTTGTATGTAGAGGATATGACCCAAATACAGAACCTTCTCCATTCTGGCGAGCCCAGCCCAACTTTGACTTCATGGCCCAATTTCAACAACCAAATTAACTCTTTAGCTTTAGTGTCCTGAATAAAAGTTGTAGATAATTAAGTTAGGAACACTGTTACAAAATTTCAAATTCAAATAATAAATATAAAAATATTTATCTTTGAAATAATACAGTGCACTATTAAGGGTAAAACTGGAATTTTCACCAAATTTTCAAATGAATGATCAAATCCCAAATATTTTATAAATAAACATATTTAACACAATGTGAGGAAATTATATCATTTATTATCAATAAAATATTCAATAAAATAGTGTTTTATCAACTCCCCCACACTTACCCTTTTGCACACCTGGGCAAAACCTCATATCAAGTAAACATCAATATCAAATCAAAACCAATTTTAAACACATATCTTTAAGATCAATCAATTTCACACCAAGAATAAAAAAGATATCATGCCTCATAAAAAACCTTATTTCAGGTTCTCCATTTATATCATTCAATATATTTCCACTTCATTTATCCACCCATGCACAAAACACTTACCTCGCTTGAATTTTCTCTCATCACTCAAATATCAATTTTTTTGCAATGTCTTTCTCATCCAAACTCATACAAGGGTAACCATAGGCTTAATAGATTCCTACATCGCTACCCGATGTGAGTCAAGGACATATGTTTATCATGAGGACTTTTCAGGGTTGTTCTGTGGCTTTCGGTTGGTAGGATTAATATGTGAAAAACTCTGAGGCTGAATGAGGAGGGCTTGACTCTTTTAAAGCAAAATTGCATTAATCTAATTTTCACTTAAATATGGTCTTCTCTTCAATCCCCATAGTATCAATTCAGCTCCATCATCATGAAAAGTCATGAAAGGTTTACACCATTCATCATTTCAGCATAAAAAATGTCAATCTTCTAAAACATGATTTTCTTGAAAGCTCCAGATGGGCACAGCTTTCCACCTCAATTAGAAGCTCCAGAAAAGGCACAGCTTCACTTGTCATGAAAGCTCCAGAAAAGGCACAGCTTTCAATATAATGACTTTCTTTAGCAGCAAACACATCTCTTCAGAATTTAATTTTCCACCCAAAGTATCACATAATGTGGTGGTACAACACAAGACAGCTTCCCCCACACTTAAGCTCAACTAGATTATGCAATTTCACTTCAAGAGTTGGTTGGATAGGGAAAATTGGCTTGTAATGTGGCTTAACCTAACAGGCTGTGCATGGCTTCTAAGGGCTACAAGGATTAAATATTCAAGGTAGGCCATTATAAAAAAGGATTATTTGAAATAGGGGTTTTAATACCAAACAAATGCCTCAATCATTTAAACACAAGTACCTCAAACCCTCAAGTTTTGACAGGAATAGATCAAATTCTGGTTAAATCAAGTATGGTTTGGCTCTCTCAAGAAGTGAGGTGAATGTAAAGAATATGAAAATAATGGTTTAGAAGCCTCACAGGAAAGTGATTTCAAATATAAAGACAGTGAGATTGGCATGGGATTCAAAATTCAGCGTACTTTGCATGAAATTACTAAATATTTGAACTTGAAACAAAGTCATTTCAGCATTCATGTAAGCTTAGTTTCAAGGGGTAAATTGTTTCACTTATTGATATGGATTTAAAAATGGTGATGAGAATCATTTCAGCTCAAAAGTTTCAAAAACACACAGAAAATTGTAAAATAAACACACAAATTTTGAAAGACACACAATTTCTTTTCTTTTTTTTTTTTTGGTTTTTGTTTTTTTTTTAACAGGAAAACAATTGAAATTACTAAACTAAAAGGTTCCCTCCCCCACACTTAAAATATTGCATTGTCCTCAATGTGAACCCGTGAGATGATATATGCACATGGAATGCAGAATTTTTCAAATAGGACAAATAATATAAAAGTGAAAGGGTTAGGAACAGCCTGATGTGATCAAGTGATGATGGGGTCATGCAGTGTGATAAAATCCACTGCATCAGTAGGATGTCCCTCAATGTATCTCTTCAAACGTTGCCCATTGACTGTAAAGCTCCTTCCAGTGTCCTCTTGTGTGATCTCCACTGCACCATAAGGAAAAACATTAGACACAATATAAGGACCTAACCATCTGGAACGCAACTTACCAGGCATCAACTTCAGTCGTGAACTATAGAGAAGGACTTTCTCTCTAATATGAAACTCCCTTTGTTGGATCATTTTGTCATGAGCTGCTTTTGATCTTTCCTTGTAGAGCCTTGAGTTCTCATATGATGACAGGCGAATCTCCTCAAGCTCTTGAATTTGCAACTTCCTTTGAATTCCAGCTTGGGCCAAATCCATGTTACATTTCTTTATAGCCCAATATGCCCGATGCTCGACTTCCACGGGGAGATGACACGCTTTCCCAAAAACAATCCGAAATGGGGACATACCAATGGGGGTCTTGTATGTTGTCCTATAAGCCCACAATGCATCATCCAAGCGCTTGCTCCAATCCTTCCTATTTGGCTGCACGGTTTTCTCCAAGATTTGTTTCAACTCACAATTTGAAACCTCAGCCTGGCCATTTGTTTGGGGGTGGTATGGTGTTGATGTTTTGTGTGTCACCCCATACTTTCGAAGGAGGGAAGCAAAATTCCTATTGCAAAAGTGTGTCCCTTGGTCACTGATGATGGCCTTTGGTACTCCAAACCTGCAAAAAATCTGTGCTTTGACAAAATCCACAACAACATGAGAATCGTCAGTCCTGGTGGCCTTGGCCTCCACCCATTTACTCACATAATCGACAGCAACAAGGATATACAAGAAACCAAATGAACTAGGAAAAGGTCCCATAAAATCAATTCCCCAAACGTCAAAAATCTCACAGAATAAAATGGGTTGTTGGGGCATCTCGTGTCTTCTTGAAATGTTTCCAGTGTGTTGGCAACGAGAGCATGACTTACAAAATACATGGGAATCATGGAATAAACTAGGCCAATATAATCCTGAGTCTAAAACCTTCCTAGCTGTCCGTTGGGGTCCAAAGTGTCCACCACAAGCAAGTGTATGACAGAAATGCAAAACAGACTCAAACTCATGATCGGGAACACACCTCCTAATGACTTGGTCACTACACATGCGCCAGAGGTATGGATCATCCCACACATAATACCTAGACTCACTTTTTAATTTTTGGACTTGATGCTTCTTCAAATTTACTGGGATTTCAGAGCCAACAATGTAATTAACTAAATCAGCATACCAAGGATGCTTACCTGAGATGGTATAGAGATGCTCATCGGGGAAAGTGTCCCGAAGTGGTACCTGGTCCAAGGTGTCACCCTCTAGTGTGTGAGTAAGCCTACTCATGTGGTCTGCCACCAAATTCTCTGACCCCTTCTTGTCCTTTATCTCAAGGTCAAACTCTTGAAGAAGTAGCATCCAACGGATAAGTCGTGGCTTTGCATCTGGCTTCTTTAGGAGGTACCTCAAAGCTGCATGGTCAGAAAAAACAACTACTTTAGAGCCCAATAAATATGAACGAAATTTATCTAAAGCAAATATAACAGCAAGAAACTCCTTTTCTGTTGTGGTGTAGTTTGATTGGGCTGAATCTAGTGTCCTCGATGCATAGGCGATCACATGTGAACGTCCCTCCACCCTCTGAGATAAGACAGCTCCAACCGCGAAGTTGGAGGCGTCACACATAAGCTCAAAAGGAATCTCCCACCGTGGGGGCTGTATGATCGGTGGAGTGGTCAGACACTTCTTTAGCTCATCAAATGATACCCTGCATGAATCATCAAAATTGAAGTCAATATCTTTTTGAAGCAATCGAGATAAGGGTAGAGCGATCTTACTAAAATCTCTGATGAAGCGTCGATAAAATCCAGCATGTCCAAGGAATGATCGAACATCACGCACACATGAAGGGTAGGGTAAGGATGAAATGATGTCTACCTTAGATCTATCAACCTCTATCCCATGTTTTGACACTACATGCCCTAAGACAATGCCATGCTCTACCATGAAATGACACTTTTCAAAGTTCAGGACTAGATTCTTCTCAATACAACGATTCAACACATTTTCCAAACTACTTAGACATTCATCAAATGAAGATCCATACACTGTAAAATCGTCCATAAATACCTCCATGCATGTCTCAATAAAATCAGAAAAAATACTCACCATGCATCTCTGGAAGGTACCTGGGGCATTGCAAAGTCCAAATGGCATCCTCCGATAGGCAAATGTCCCAAAGGGACAGGTGAATGTAGTCTTCTCCTGATCCTCCGGAGCTATAGGAACCTGAAAATATCCAGAAAATCCATCCAAGAAACAATAGTGTGTCTTCCCAGCTAGTCTCTCAAGCATCTGATCAATAAATGGGAGGGGGAAATGATCTTTGCGAGTGGAATGATTTAGTTTCCTATAATCAATACACACGCGCCAACTGTTTTGTACCCTCATTGGAACTAACTCATCTTTCTCATTTTTAACAACAGTAACACCACTTTTCTTAGGCACAACCTGAATAGGACTTACCCACTGAGAATCTGAAATGGGATAGATTATACCTGCCTCGAGCAATTTCTCAACCTCTTTTTTAACAACCTCCAGAAGGGTTGGATTGAGTCTCCTTTGTGGTTGCCTCACCGGTTTAGCTCCATCTTCCAAAAGAATCCTATGCATGCAAATGGAGGGGCTAATACCTGATATGTCAGCCAAGGTCCACCCGATTGCCCTGATGTTCTCCCTCAAAAGATTCAAAAGTTTTTCTTCATGTTCAAAAGAGAGATTGTTAGAAATGATAACAGGTAATTTTTCACCACTTAACAAGTATGAGTATTTGAGATTTGGTGGCAATGGCTTTAGTTCCAGTGATGGTGGCTGCTGAATGGATGGAAGCATGAGTGGCGTAGACATCTGTGCACAATCATACATATCATCTGAATGAGAGAACAATGCATCAAATCCATCAGAAAAATTAGCAGCCATATCATAATCAGAGTATACATGCTCAGAATTCGAATATGATTGGACAAATGAACCAATCCCAAGATCATAAAGATCATGAATTAAAGGGGATGAAGTAGAATGAGACATCAAGTTGGACCCAATACTCATTATTTCATTAAGAAGTGAATAGTCCCCAAGAGATTGGGAATCAAAAATAGAGGGACTATCACATGGAGACTCAGAATGAGAGAGAAAGAATGCTGAGTGTTCCTCTGGTGGGTACTTCATAGAATCCAGGATTTTAAACCTCACGATTTCATCCCCGAATTCCATGGAAAGAGTACCCTCATGAACATTGATAATGGTCTTAGCAGTTTTGAGGAAGGGTCTACCAAGAATGATAGGGGCATGAGAACTTACCTGGTCATCTTCCATGTTTAGTACATAGAAATCAGCAGGGAAGATCATGTCCTTTACCTTTACCAACACATCTTCAAGGACACCAGCCGGATATGCTGTAGATCTATTCGCTAGCTGCACCACTACCCTTGTAGGCTTGAGCTCACCAATCTGCAATGAAGAGAAAACAGAGTGAGGCATCACATTTATTGAAGCTCCTAAATCACAAAGAGCATCAGAGAAGTGAAACTCCCCTATGGTGCATGGGATGGTGAATGTCCCGGGATCCTTGCACTTTGTTGGCATTGCTAGAGTTGGTGTAATGAGTGCTGAGACATTCCTTCCAAGGTTGATCCTCTCATTTCCCTTGAGCCCTCTTCGATTGGTACAAAGTTCTTTTAAGAATTTGGCATACCTTGGGATTTGCTTAATGGCTTCGAGTAGAGGAATGTTGATCTCCACACGCTTGAATGTGTCCAAAACCTCCTTTTGCATTGCTTCTTCAGCCATCTTCTTGGTTTGAACAACCCTGTTTGGAAAAGGAAGTGGTTTAGGAGGAACATCATCAATCTTTTTCTTACCTTTATCTTTCTCCTTGGATTGTTCATCAGTTGGTATGGAATGTGGCTTCTCTGAAGTTGAGGTGAATCCCGGTGGAATGGTAGGTACAGCTGTATCGTTCATTTGCTTCCCACTTCTCAATGTTATGGCACTAACATTCCCCTTTGGATTTGGAGTGGGTTGGGAAGGTAGATTTCCAGAATTCTTACTTACAAGTTCATGGAGGGCGGTGGAAATCTGGCTCATTTGAGTCTTCAACTCCCTCAACTCCGAACCTTGACTTTTCAGCTCATTCTGTTGATTAAGAACAATTTGTTTCAAAAGATCATCAGTGTTAGAGTCTACCTTGGGTTGGAGATTCCCTTGTTGCTGACTTGTTGATGTTTGAGCTTCAAATCTCCTTTGGGGTTGTTGGAAACCCTGTTGGTAAGGTGGAGGCTGCTGGAAGTTTTGTTGAAAGGGGGGCCTTTGTTGTTGTCCAGAGCCATACCTCATGTCCAGATGATCTTTCCACCCTTGGTTGAATGTTGGATCAAACTTCTTCTGGGGATATGGTTGTTGCTGCTGCTGCTGATATGGTCTCCCAGGGAACACTGCTGCACAATCTTCTGTTTCTTGGAGTTGTGGGCAACAGTCAGTTGGGTGACTTGTCTCAGTGCAAATACCACAAGGCCTTGAAGGAGGAGGTAAAGATGTCTTTTGTGCCAATGCAATCTGCCTCACCATAGTTGTCAATTCTTCTAACTTAGTATCAATCAAATGACTTTCAAGAGAAGAAGGACTTACTTGATGTACTCCTCGAACATGTGGTGTACCTCTATCACCAAATTGTTGGGAGTTTTGGGCCATCTTGTCGATCAATGCTCGTGCAGCTACTGGTGTCTTGTCCACCAATGCTCCTCCAGCTGCAGCATCCACCATGCTCCTCTCCATGGGTGTGAGTCCTTCATAGAAGTACTGAATGAGGAGTTGCTCACTGATTTGGTGATGTGGGCAGCTTGCACACAACTTCTTGAATCTCTCCCAGTACTCATACATCGACTCTCCTTGGGCTTGCTTGATCCCCGATATCTCCTTTCGAATGGATGTTGTCCTTGATGCTGGAAAAAATCTTTGCAAGAAAAGACGTTTCAAATCATTCCAACATGTTACATCTTCAGGTTGCAAATAATACATCCAATCTTTTGCAGCTCCATCAAGTGAGAATGGGAATGCTCTTAATTTAATTTGATCTTCAGAAACATTTCTTGGTTTTAAAGTTGAGCAAACCACATTAAATTCCTTAAGGTGTTTGTTGGGATCCTCACCAGATAAGCCATGGAACTTTGGAAGAAGGTGAATTAATCCAGATTTCAATTCAAAGTCCGATTCGAGATTTGGGTATGCAATACAATTTGGTTGATAGTTAATATCAGGTGCAGCCAATTCTCGAATGGTTCTATTAAGTTCATTTCCATTATTATCAGCCATTGGTTCCTCTTTTATGTTTGAATTTGAATTGCTTCCAATTTCAATGTTCTGATATTGGAGTAATTCTCCAACTGGTTGAATGTTGAAACTTCCCGTAGATTGAGAATGTCTGATTCGTGCCCTAAGGCTACGTTCAATCTCAGGGTCAAGATCTAAGAGATCTTCGGGATTAGTTCGTGTCATAAATCAATGAAAGATGAAAAGAAGGAATGTGGACCATAGTAAAATAAAAATTAGAAGTTTGAGTTGATGGTCCACAAAGAAGTAGGAGAAAATAAAAGAAGAAGAAGAAAAATCAGATTGGGTAAAGAAGGAAGAAAGAAGAGAGGAAGAGAATGAAATGTAAAATAAAATAAATACCTCTAATTGGTTGAAATAATTACTTGCCTCCCCGGCAACGGCGCCAATTTGAAAGAGCGTTGTCGCACACGCTCTCAAAAGAACTTCAAAAGTGAGTTACGTTGGATAAAACTCCAAGCACAACACTCTATGAAGCTAATGTTTAGTTTACTTGGTGTAGCATAGGGGGCTAACCAAGGTCGTCTCTCAAAGGAGGAAGTGAATTAAGACAATTTTTAGAGGTATTAAAGAAGTAAAATAAAAGAGAATAAAAACACTACTTGAAAGGATGGGGGTGGTTGTTTATAGTTTATGAATCTAGAAGAAGTTTGCTGGAAGAAGATTGTATAATTTTTTTGTTTTTAGTTTTGAAATGAATTTCAATTTAAATGACACAACAAGAAGTTGTTTTTTTAGAAATCTATTTAAAAAGCGTAATCGATCTAACTCTACCTCTTCAATTTATTATTAATCATTATCATTCAAATTAACATTCACTTAATTATGATCCCTTAATTTGTTAAATCCCGAACCCTACGAGAATTAACTTTACCACAAAGATGATGTGAATTTAAACCTAGGCTAACTTTGGAACGTGCAATCGCAGCACCCTGCTTTGATTGATGTTCTAAGATTAGCTTATGATCAGTGGTAAATTAAGGCACATATCCATTCTGGAAATGAGGATGAATTGTGTTTAGGGATTATATTTGAACTCTACAAATTAATCCCGTGTGGTCTTGTATTACCGATTAAGATCGCGCTCTCACAATTTACACAAAATCCCGACCTCGCGTGTTTTTGTGTTAATTGTTCAATTGCTTGCTTAGTTTCTTACAATTTAAAAACATAATTCATGGATCATATTAAGTGAATTACAGTAGGCTCAATGATTCAAAATAATTAAATTAAGAGGGTAGAAGATAGATCGATCACTAAAAATTACTCTTCCATGGGTGGCGTAATCATCGTAGAAGCGTTTTGCATGTGCAAAGGTTTATAATGGGTATAACCCAATATCGCTTCTACTCAAGAATTCCAGCCCCAAGAGGAAGATTAAGAGAAGAATAAATTTAAATAAAACAGAGGAAAAGAGAAGAAATAAAAGAAGAACAAAGAAGTTTATTACACAAACAAAACAATTACAACGTGAAGGAGAGAAGGAGGCTTCGATGAGAGGATCCTTGCTTCAAGAGCTACCTCTCTTACAATGGTTGGAGAATTTGGTTGAAACCAATTCTCCTCTGCCTCCAATCTCCCAATGCACGAACCAGCCTCTCCAAATGAGAAAATCACTAATTTATAGAGTGGAGGGGAGGCTAGGTTTAAAGTGGTTTCAAGTGTGAATGCAAAATCTCGGCCAAATATTTTAATGAAACTTGCACCGCCCATTTGACCTCCAAAACGCGTGAATTGACCGGCCTTCCAGAAGGATGATTTGTGACACATCATGTCCCCGAGCTTTCCTCAAAATTTGGGCTCAATCCAAGCTTTTATGTAGAGGATATGGCCCAAATACAGAACCTTCTCCATTCTGGCGAGCCCAGCCCAACTTTGACTTCATGGCCCAATTTCAACAACCAAATTAACTCTTTAGCTTTAGTGTCCTGAATAAAAGTTGTAGATAATTAAGTTAGTAACACTGTTACAAAATTTCAAATTCAAATAATAAATATAAAAATATTTATCTTTGAAATAATACAGTGCACTATTAAGGGTAAAACTGGAATTTTCACCAAATTTTCAAATGAATGATCAAATCCCAAATATTTTATAAATAAACATATTTAACACAATGTGAGGAAATTATATCATTTATTATCAATAAAATATTCAATAAAATAGTGTTTTATCAATGTTCAACAAGGAATTCGGACAAAACATGTCCTTTTATTTCATTCTAAGGCATAAACTGGAATTCAAACTATTACAAAATAACTACCCACCATGCCAGACACCCTATAAGTATAGTACGACTGAGGATAAATCTGAGCGGGTTAATGCAAGGCACCAATTGGACCTCATGATATTTCAGGTAGTACCTCAATTTCTGAAATTCCAAGGTTAATTCCATGAAATACTTTTAAAGACTTGAATATCGAGTTTTAGCATCAAACATACTTTGATTGAGATTGTAAAGGTTGTTTTCATTCCCGACATCATTCTTTTGGGCAAGGAAGGTACCCAGTGATCTCTCTAAAGCTGTCACATAGAGAATAAGTGATATTTCTTCAATAGGTTGCATTAATACTAGTGGACCCAAGAGATATTTTTTTATGGTATCAAATTCCTCTTGGATGTCTTCATTCCATTGACAGGGGACTCCCTTCTTCATTAATTTGGTGAAGGATAAACACTTTCCTTCCAAATTGGTGATAAAGCGCTAAATATAGGCCAAGTTTCCATGGAGTACTCTTAATTCATTCAAAATTTGAGGAGTTGACATACCAAGGATTGATTTTTTTTCTTTGGATCAACTTTGATGCGAAGATGGTGTACAACAAAGGCGAGGAATAGTCCTAAGGTTACCCCAAAAACACATTTCAAGGGATTCATCTTCAAATTGCATTGCTGAAGTTTATTGAATATGGTCTCCATATCATCCATGTGATTGGAATTTTGTCAGGATTTAACCACAAAATCATCCACATAACATTTGAAAAATTTTCCTAAGAAGGGTTTGAATATATGGTGCATGTAACATTGATACATTGCACTTGCATTATTTAATCCAAAGGACTTTACCTAATAGAAAAACACACGTTGAGGGGCTCTGAAGGCTGTAGACTCTTCATCTTCTGGGGCCATGTGGATTTGATTATACCTAGAGTATCCATACATGAAGGAAATAGCTTTATATCCAGTTGTTTCATCAATTAAAAGCTATGTGATCGGAACTGGAAAGTCATATTTGGGATAATTCCAATTAAGATCTCCGGAATCAATAAAAAATATAATTTTTCCATTATTTTTTTCACTGGGTCAATGTTGGCCAACCATTTGGGATATTGAACATCCCTAAAAAATTTATCCCTTATAATCTTATCGACTTTATCTTCAATTTTAGAGGCATGATATAGGTGTGTTTTTCTTGCTATCTGCTTAAATCCTCGATGTTCTTTTGGAAAACCCAAATGACGGGTGGATACATCGGGATTAAGACTTGGAATTTCTGTATAGTTCCATGATAATATATCATGATGTTTCCTTAGAAGTAAAGTATTTGTCTCTTTATCTTCAGAAGTCATGGCCAAACTAATTAGAGTGGGGCATGGATCTTCTTCTGTACCCAGTTTTATTTCTATGAGCTGATCCACACTGGTAGAGACGCCTTCTTCAAATGTTGGAGGATCTTCCTTGAGATCTTATTCTTCTTCTACATTACGTGTCACTTTATCTGTTTCTACTTTCATAGCATGTAATGAAGCAAAACATTCAAATCTAAGAGAGAATTTAGTATTTTAACATCCTAAAGAAGAGGCCACCATTTCTGACCCTACTAATAATGAAGGGTATTTCTGGAGCATTGAAGATAATATAATGAGTTGGGAATCAACACCTTTCTCTTCCTCTAGTATTTCTAAAACTTCTTCTAGCAGGATTCATGAAGTGGAGACATTCTAAAGTTTAGTGGAGGAAATGAAGACATCTCCATTTATGATTTCACCACATCTTAGGGAATCAACAATTTCTCCCATGCTGTCAGGATCAGTTTCCACAATTGACATTATGGAAGTCACTATATGAGTGTTCAGATTTGGGTTTATCCTTTCAATTTGATTGATTGGAAACACATAATCTATACTCAAATGTTTGAATGGGTTTGATGGGATCCTTTCTAGTCCATTCAGAGCATTGATTTTGGTAACCTATTTTGTCATAGACCTTGTTCCCTTTGTGTGATAAAATAATGCCTCAATGTATTAAGATTAACACAATTTAAATGGAGCCTTATCACCATAAAATGATCCAATTTTATCATTGAAATAGTACTTTATACATTGATGGTATGACCAAGGTATGGATGCATGTTGATATAACCAAGGCCTACCAAGAAGAATGTTAAAGGCTGTGTCCTGAAGGATAGCCATAAAATATGAATTAGACACAAGATCTATGAACTATGTTCTAATTGTAATCTATCCAAATGGTTCATTCTCATTATTATCATAACCTTGAAACATTAAAGTGGAAGGAGATAAATTATATTTAGTGAGGCCCAATCAACAATGTGTACGAATAGGAAAGAGGTTGACTCTTGAGCCATTATCAATAAAGGTTCATTGGATGTTTATGTCATTAATCCTGCCAGATAGATACAAGGGCATGGTATTTCCATGTAAAAAATCATCTTCATCTTTATCTGTAAAAGATATAACTGCATGAAATTATGTAGGATCATTCTATATACAGTAAACCTTAGCAGAAACTACTTTGGTTTCAAACTCTTAAGGACTTGAAAAAGCCTCAATAAGTTCTTCTCGAAGATCTTTTGATAGATTCAAGACATCCAAAATTCATAACATATCTGATACGTGGTCCATATATTTCAAAACAACATAATTTTGGTCCATAGGTCTGTGTTTCCCATCATGGAGATACAGTTTTGAAGGTGCCTTGGAAGTTGATGCTCCTGATGTAGATGTACCCCGTGTTAGAGAAAAACATTGAAATACTCCCAGCTTTGGTATATTAGACTGACTAAGTCTATCTACCTATTGAGGGAAATATGGTGTAACCTATAATGAGTCCTCCAAAATAAACACGTCGGGACCGAACCTGTCATGCGTGGAAGAATCTCCTTGTTCTTGTTGAGCCTGCTGAAGGTCTCTCCCACGAATTTCTAACACATATACAGTTCGAGTAGGGGTAGAGTTAAAATATGTATTTATAGAATACCCATGTCTTCCCCTATATCCTCGACCTTGTATTCTTCCTCTGGTTCCCCAATTAGGTACATGGAACTCAGGTTCATTATAACCAGAATCATCATTGGCATAGGGATCTGTTAAGTGGATAATGTTAATAGAACCAAAGATCAATTCTTCATCTGATAAGGATTCATCTTAACATGTTTTTTTTCTGATTGTTTTGTTTGGTGGGTTGGGGCTCATTCTTTTGTAACAAATGGCATGACATCTTCCAAAGTCTAGGAAAACTTTGGTCTTAATATGAGCTCGTCTTCTTCTGACTGATCTTTACCAGTCTGACCACGTCGCTTCTTCAAGGATTGACCTTTTGATAAAGGTTGTTTTGTTGTGGTGGGAGTGGCAGAAGACACAATCAGTTGTTTCAATTGTGTTCGTAAAAGGCAGGAGTTTGGATGAGTGTTTTCATGATCATCCAATCATCATATTTCTGAAAACTTTTACCTTTGACTTCCTTCCATTCACCTAATTCCTCTGGATCAGTATCAGTAAAACATGCTACTTGGGATGATGAACTTTTCAGTTTCACTTGTCCAGATTCTACCATTTTTTCCATGAGGTCTTTGAAAACAAAACACTCCTGAACGGGATGCCCCAACATCTGATGAAAGGGACAATAATTCAGAAGATCTTTATCTCATTCTTTTTTGGTTTTCATCAGCCTTGGAAACTGAACCAAATTATTTTCTAGATCTGAGATGAAGTAACGGAGAATCTGTTCATTCCAGAATAAATAAACTTTGTTCTTTAACTCCTCAAACCATTTCCACCTTTGATCTATTTGATCATCTTGATGATGAGGTCATTACTGTTGATGCTCGAGAGGTGGAGCCTTTCAATATGGTGATGGTTTTGATGTGGAATAAGGTACATGTTCTTGCATGAGTGTGACTGTAACAGCCTCTACTTTCCCTATTCTCCTTCCCATAGCTGATGGAATTACACAAGATTTAGATTTAGTTTCCATAATGGAATCCTCAACCTGTTGGGAAATTGAAGCAAGGTCTCGAAACCCTTCTGTTTATTTCACAGGGATCAGTGGTGTGCATAACTAATCCCACATATTTTCTACCCAAATTGGCAGTAACTCTTCTTAATGGAGTGCCATATTTAAAGAATCATTTAATCCCTTCCATCGAGTAATGAAATCTAAAAATATTTCATTTTCCCTTTTCTCACAATTTTTTATGATAAAAACGGTTGTCATCAGCAATGTTGAACTGAATTGAATAAGAATTTTTTGACAGAGATCATCCCATCCAGTAATTGATTGATATTGCAGACTTGTATACCAAAAAAAAGATGGTCCCTGTAATGACTGCAAAAAGTACCTAAGCTTTACTGCTACTTATTGTTGAGGAGTCCCCATCATGGGATCACAATGAGAAATGAAATGTGTTATGTGTTTCTTTGGATCTTCTAAATCATTAAAGACTGGGAATGTAGTATTCACAAAGTTTGGTGGGGGAGGAATCAGATCCACCCATTCATGGTAAGTTATCTTTTCTGGTTGAACTAGCACACATCGTTCTTCCATAGATTCCAATCAAGTTATTAATTCCTCAATTTTGTTCATAATATTCTAAGAAATATCTAGATGAGTATGGACCTGTATATGTATAGTTGCTGGAGCTTGAATTGGTGTAATGACTAGCAAAACCACTGGTGGTGGCACTGATGGGTTTTTCCTTGGATAACCCACAGGGACAGGCCTATAAGTATGTGTTTGATCATGACCTGGTTGTGTACCTAATAGAGGGAATTCATTATCTGCATCTGTAGCTACCAAAAATCCTCTTTGCTGAGGAGCTCCTATAGGATGTGAAAGTTGAGGATCTATCTAGGGAGTATGTCTAGTATAAATGCTTCTTCTAAGTAACTCCATATTTAGTATTTTCAACAATTTCATATCCTCTTATTATTGTGAAAATATTTCTTCAAGTGAAATAGATTGACATTCTCTAGTGGAAAAGTGAGATGCGATCTGACTTTTACCTTTCCCCTTATTAGATGCTTTTTGGAGGGGGGGTTAGTTATTTGAGGGCATAGCTAGATTCTTGTTAAGCCTGTGATTTCAGGTATTCACACCTTCTTCACTTACTTCAGTGTGTACCATATTATGGATAAGAACATCATATTTTATTCCCCATAACTAGACTTGTTTTTTTGAGGATATTTTGCAGTGGTGTTAATGATGTTTATTGACGCATAATGCATTGATGGAATTCTATTAGTATCTTCATATGATTGTATCCTTCTATATTTTCCATGAGACTATATTCTTCTATATGTTAAATTCTTGGGAATTTCTTGGCGAATAGTTACCTAAAGGGAATCCTTGGATAGTTCAATTGTGCTATCTTTTTGTGTCTTCTTCCCTAATCAGGAGGAAACTAACTTCTATCGAGGAGGGTATTTTTGATGTGAAAAATCCCCTGCCCTGTAGGATGGGGCTATTCCTGTTCTTCTTCTTCAAACCTTTGAATTTTCTTTACTAAATTCAATGGATAATTAAATAGGCCCACAACCCTACAAGATGGGGTGGATCTTGAACTACTATGGCTGAGATTCGCGCCGCTTCTCTTTTGATTTTTCAAATTTTGGTTCAGACATTAGCTGGGTAAATTATCCAAAAACCACTAAAATCACCTGTTTCGGAAGATCCCTATGCTATTTCAGACATTTGTGTTATCTGATGGATGACATCCTCTAAGAGGGAGGACATATGAAGATTCTCCGATGATTGATTAAAAAGTAACTCAACAAATTGTTTTCTTTGGGCCTGACTCTGATGAGATCTAGTTGAGGCCTATTCATGAGCATACATTTGATTACATACAAAACATGTTGATTGTAGCAGGCCGTGGGAAATAAAATTGCGGGAGACCACTTTTGGAAGACATTTCTAATTTTGGAGTGCAGTATAATGAAATGCTCCATGTGCACCCCATCCTCTGATACGAACAAAAGATGGGGTATCAAAAATTAACTGGTGTATCCTATTTAAATAATTGAGGCATGCACGCTGAAGGTTTCTCTGCTTCTTTTCAACCTTGGGGTTTCGGAAAATTGATAGAGATTCCAAATCAATTTAGCATTATAACCATTCTATTACCTTTACATGATTTTGATATTCATTATATGGTAATACATTAGTTTTCAAATTATGAATATTTTTCCATAAGTTGATGCAGACATCATGAATGCAATCTTCTATCATCAATTCCAGAATGTTGTATTGAGAATTTTCGAAACGCCAGAACATGACTGGAACTTATCCTTTAGCCAATTGTTTTCTCATGTTTAACATTTATTACTCATCTTTCATTAGAGGATTTTCCACTTGGTATGACCAAAGTGGATTCTTCTTGATTGTTTTATTAAAAACAATGGAATTGTTGTTTTTTTATATTCTGTATTGTATGAAAAATGACCCAAGGGAGGTTTGGAGAATGATCCTTCCCTTAATATTTCTTCTGGTTGAGAAAGTATTTCACCCATTAATGACAAGGTATCAGACATGAATGGCATTGTGTTGGAATGTGCCTTGAGATAAGAGGGATTTCTCATTACTACATTATAAATTATAAAATTATCTTGACAATGTGAAATAATACTATGGAGATAACTTTCATAGGGAATGAAATAATGAGGAGGACCACCATGTTGGATTACATAAAGGGATAAATCCTCTTACTCCATGGTCTTCTGGACACATGGAGGGTTTCCGTGGCTCTCATATGGAAATAAGCTCTTTGTATTGACCAAATTTTCATGAACCAAGCTTTCATGATAAATTGTCTGATGGAGATCTTAATAATTAATGATACTACTCCCATAATATGGTAATGAGAGGGTAGGATCTTGAGCTACAATAGATAAATGTTGTAGGGCTTCAGGAACTCCATAATTAATAGGAGCAAGATTGCATCTTGGCTCTTGGTTCTCCAACTGTGTTTAGAGAGACTTCTTCTTGGACACTCTCTTACACTTAGTTGGGGCCACTTTCTTGGAGAATTGGTTATCATGGGGAAGTGTACCTTCATGCCTTGGTGTGGTTATCAGAATGGGTCGATTACCTCTAATTGGAAAGGGTGTATATTCTTGATCCTGTTGTATGTATGATATGGGGGAGTATGCCCCATAACCCTCCTAGAATGGATCAGAGGTATGTATCTACTCTGGGGTGTCTTGCCGATGAGTCATCCCAGGTGTGGGGACAAGTTTATGTGTTTGTTCCCCTGGTACTTCTGAAGTTATTATTATGATATTTTGGCATGCTTCTAGAATAAGGGAAGAAATTTTTGTCTACCCTTTCACCATTGTTAAGATGGGTTTGGTGAGTTCAGCGGCCAGAATAGGAATATACATTCATTCCATATTGTAATTAGGTGTATATTCCTACTACTTTCCTCATTTTCCTATCAATGGGTACTAAATGTACTCTAGTATGGGGGAAGAGAGTTGAGTCTACCCCAGATTTGTCGTCAGAGCATTCCGACTGACTTCTCCGGGTGCTGCCAAATGAGACTATTGGTAGGATTGATGAATACTGGATGGTGTATGTACCTGCTGGCTATTTTTCATCAAGAATGGTTGAAAAACATCTCTAAATATAGGAATACGATACTACAAGTAGAATTGGTGAGTGTAATCAGGTGTTTGTTCTTGTTTACTAGTTCCCACCACATTTGATTGGAGTGCTTCCTTAAATGCAGTCAGAAGAGCCTATTGATTGGCTGATAATTTGTAAACAGGTGTATGTTTTTGCTCATGGTACTCCACTGGATTCACCTAGCGGTATTGGTGGGTCGTTGCTAGAAAAGTCTGTTGGGCAGTGGAATTTGGACAGATGGGTGTATGTTCCCACTTTTTGTTTTCCATCAAGTTAGGTTGATGGACTTCTCCAGAGGGGGAAATAGGTAATAACATGCTCCTTGTTGACTGAACATTTTCTTCATCGGTTCGTCTTGCATGCCCAGTCTAAGTAACATGGGCCAAACGTCCAGAGGCAACACCCCCATCATGTTTGGGGTTCACTACTGCGTGATCCAGCTACCAGTGACTATTGGTGGGAGTCCTTGGGGGGGGACCCCTGCATCTTTGAATTGAGGTCATGGGTGACCTCTTGATCAACCTACCTATAGTATGGGAGGGTATGGTTATTGCATTCTAGGGATAAGGACATGAAATGGTTGAAGATAGTGGCTGGCACCATCTTCTTCTTGACCATCAGTCATCATTGATTAGATGATCAAGGGTTGTTATTAACCTGGAGATCCTGTCGGGAAACCTCCAAGGTTGGGATAGTACCTTTCTAATGGTACTCCCTTACTGACACATTGGAAACCCAGCATTGCAAACACTGAGTGGGTGATGACGTCCTTCCGGTGGATGAAGATCCAAATTGACTAACGACCGGGACATTCATGGGTGCAAACTTGAAGGAATCCATTTTGGAGTGAAGGGAGTTCTGAAAGAAAAACATAAAACAATAATAAAATCAATTAAAGCAACATATTTTTAAGGGATACATTCATGATTGATTCATTTGACTGTCCTTACTTTATCAATTGATAGAGGACTTACAGGTGGTTAAAATTATTAACTCTATTAAGGATTCATATAGGGTTCACCATTTTTGTTTCGTAGTTCCTTCAAATGTGTGTTCTAGTTTAAGAGTCACTGATTTTATGAAGTTTCCATTAGAATTGTTCATGGAACCAGAAACACCCAACAATTATTTATCCAAAAGAGACCTACTTTCCAAAGGCATGAATTTGTTAATTTTTAACATTATGATACTTAAGAATATGCATTGGTTGAGAGGATGCGAGGTCGGACTCATCACACCCTTTTGGGGGGGAGTTATTGTCTACTCTGGGACTCTCCTTATAAATTTATGATATTTTCATGAGTCCTTATTAATTCACCAAGTATAACGTAATTTTCCCTTGGAATTAAAAATCACTTATTAACATGTGTGAAATTTAGAATCATCTGTATCTATTAGAGGTTCTTCATTAATAGAGATATCCATCTATATTCGAGGATCTCCATAAATGTTATCCTCTCATATACTATATAGAGATTCTTTTAATCATCGTTATGATGATACTATTTGTTAGGCCACTCTGTGGGACACTCTATAATTTATTATCATCTAGGGAGATGAAGGCTTGTTTTGATATTGGGATCATACCTATAAAATAGGCTTCCTATGTATCCTTGTGAAAGGAATCCAACCCCTTGTAGTTCGATTCCACTTAATGGGGCACATCATACCTTTTAAGGTCATGTGATAAGGACTTAGACATATAGTTAATGTCATGTGGTAAGGAAATATAAGAAAAAATTTCTTAGTCAATGTTTGGTGTGGGTCTTATGTTGAAGCATCCCATGGAACTTGGAAAGGATATGGGTTTCCAAGTAAGATTAGACACTATTGGGAATAAAGACTAGGAACAACATGGTTGATTTGAAGTGTCAGGTTTGAACCTCAAGAAGGCTTCCTACGTATCCCACTTTGAATAGGAATTAGAGTTCTTGTTGTTCAATTTTTTTGCAAATGTTGTGATAATGAAAAATCTCTAAGCCCACATGAGTCATGCTCGGTGTGAGAAAAATGAGGATGTAAAAGATTCAAAAAATGAAGCCACACTTTTCCTCCTCCACTAGTGGAAGAAGGAACGCCTACAACAACGAGGGTGTACGAGGTCATTTCGACCTAAAAAGAGGGCAAGGCGATGAAACTTCCCTCTCTTCAATTTACATTGGACAAGGGTCCTATGAAAGGAAGGAGTAAAGGTGAAGGAAGTAGATAGGTGCAAGAATTCAACCTCATACTTGAAAGGCTATGGGCTTACATAAGTATATCTTCCCTAAAATTGATCCTGGTAGGGGAGGGAGACTTTTCCTTTGCTTGAATGGAAAAGCAAGTGTGAACTGTACCTTCTCTACCAGAGACCTGAGGTTTGGGGTCTTAGAGACAAGAAGGGGAGGTCAGAACAAAAACCCAAATATTCCAAATCAGAAACTCCCCAACACTGCTCCTAGGAGAAATGTCCATGTGACTGCAGATATACAAACCCACTATCACTTCATGAATCCTAAGACCTTTGTGAAAAAAATATGGGAAACCACTGACTTTAGATATAAAAACCAAAATAGGAGACACGTTGATGTGCCTTTCTCAAAGGTTTGATAATTATGAAGGTTTTGGTGAAGGTCTCAATATAATCCCTTTTATACAAGGGAGATAATGAAGAATAATCATTTCCATGAATGGATTTGAAGAGGGATTAATAGATTGTACACTGAAGAGAGTAGGTGAATCAAAGATGGACTCCCAAGTAGGTATTGGCATGCAAGTATGGGCGCACAAGTAGGCTTGGGTGACCTGATATTCACTTGAGTGATGAACAACCTATATGTTAATACTTGGGTGAGACCTGACTCAAGCCTTCAAGAGTATTCACAAGTATTCCCAGAAGCGGGGCGCTCAAGTTCTTATGAGAGTAATAGGTGGCATAAAAGTGTTTCTACTTTAGGGTGGTTGGGCTCTTTAGGCGCACAAGTTTTATGTATTTCAAACACAAAAAGGACTTAAGTCCTATGATTCTCCTTCAATCCCTTTGCTTTAGGTGTTGAATAACTACCTTTAACGTTTTGAAAGACTTGGGTGAAGCACTAGGGAGACCAGAGTAACAATTAGACTTCATGGAAATTCTTCCATAAAAATGAAGGCCCCAAGGGTCTCTTTATAGGCAAAAATAAGACCCTGGGTGAAAGGAGTTTGGGCGTACAAGTGGGTTGCATGCCAGATCTGGGTGGGCATTGCCTTGCATACTGAAAACTCCTTGGTCATAATAGGGAGATCCAAAACTCAAGCCTATGAAAATATTGATTTTATTCATGTGGTTTATCCTCTTTTTTCTAAGGTATCTCCCTTTGTCATTTTTTAGACTCTTTGACGGAACAGAGTTTCATCAAGATGTTATATAGTTTAGTAGGCCAGGTATCCAGTTCTAAAAATTTTCCAGATTAAGGGAGATCCTGAATGTTATTTGTAAATGCTACCATAACATGTCTGAAAACCATAATTGAATGAATAAGTTCATCTCATTCTCCTCAGCCTGTAGGCATAGGTGGAATTCTGAGGCCATTTACAGACAAGTACACTTCAATTTTTCTTGCGGTAGCCACCTATTCCTCTAGAGTTTCCAAAAAAATAGGTGCTTTGATGGATCATATGTTTCCTACAGACATTTGTGGTGGTAGAAATCTTTGGTGTTGAGTTTCCCATTCATATTTGGTTTCTAGATGAATATATTTATGTCAAAAAATTTATATATATTAATTTCTAAGATAATGTGATCCAGAAAGATCTCGAAAAAACTCTCCCACCCACTAAATAAAATCACTAATGGACAAGTTTTGTCTATTAGATGGAGAAAACACCTTGTAATTTAGGGTCCTATCAAACCACATTTTAGTACAACAGTTCACATTTGAATTTTTTGAGACAACCCATTTTGAGTAGGACATAATGTCTTTGAAATAGGATTTGATGTCAGGCCATGTAGAAGATGAAATGTACCCTGAGTATACATTATAGATCCGTTGATTAAATTTGTCACTCAAAAAATCCATGCCTGAATCAAAAGATGTAATCAAGTTCCAGGTGAATTTACTGAGGATCACATAATTTAATTTCTTGATTTCCTTGATACCAAGGCCATGCATGTCAGCTGGTATAGTGTATTCCTTCCAAGAAACAGTTAAGGGGTTCCTTTTATTGATATTTATTGTCTAGGAAAATTTCCTGATCTAGGATTGAAGGCCTTTAATGATAGATATATTCGATCTATAAATAGAGAAATCATGCAAAAAAATCAAGGTGATGATGGAGTTAATCAAGAAGATCCTCCCAACATTGGGCATGAATTTCCAATTCCATTTTGGTTATTGGATGGTGATCTTGATATAAATACTTTAAAGATGGAATCTTTTGACGTTTCCCTAGAATAGGGCGATATCAAGGTATTCAAATGGTAAAACAACCCTATTCAACACAATATACCTAGCAATTCAAATTTTCGTAGAGTCTGAAATCCCTTTTCCAAAGACCATCGAAGACTTGTTCCAGCTAATTGATTTCCCTTCCACCTTTTCATAGTGGTGAAAGATTCATTTAATTTATATAGGGTTTCCTTTGGTGGATTTCTCAAAGATAAGGATATCATCAACATATTACAGGTGAGAGGGAATATGAATATCTATTTCTTACATTATCAGCTTATAAAGGCCATAATGGGAGAGTTCACTGATGCAAAGACCCATATAGTCTTCAATAATTGAAAAAATGAGGCATGTGATTGGGTCTCTTTTCCTAACACCATGAGATCAGTTAAAGAACCCCTTCGAGGAGCAACTGATAAGGATTAAAACCCCGGAACCTCTCATGATGGTGGGGAACATCTTCATAAATATGGGGGATAACCCATATTTTGTAAGGACATTGAGGATGAGACTCAACTTTATAGTATCAAAATCCTTCAATATATCATGTTTTAGAGAAAAAATCTCATGCTTGGTTTCCTTCTGCATGATGATGATAATTTTTGAGGCCGTATAGAGTCAATTTTGGATACTTCTTCTAGGAACAAACCCTAATTAATTGGGTGTGATAATATTCTGCATAAGATTACCCAACCTCATGCTCAGAATATTTATAATGATCTTTGGAATGGTGTTCCCAATGGAAACTGGCCATAATTCCCTCATATCAATTGCATTTTCATCCTTCATAAATAAGGCAATAATGTGGGAATTAATTCCATGGGGGATAAAGGTGGAAAGGAAAAATTACATGATGGCATTCATGATCTCCATATGAAAGGAGTCCTAGTATTACATGAATAACCTGTTTATAAAGACATCTGAACCTACTGCACTCTCCATATTCAAGGCTTATAGGAAAGTTTTGACCTCTTCCTCAAAGGGGTAGCTGTTAAGGCACTGTTCTGATGCTCCTCAATATAAGGAAAAATATATTCAGTAAGTTTAGTGTTGTATCCATTTCCATCATCATTTTAGCATCTTAAAGTAATCCAAAATAGATCCTAATATTTCATTCTCTGATGTGAAATGATAACCATTTATTCGAATGTCATATGTTCATCTCTTATATTTCTTCTCCCTATGTAGCTGATGAAAGAAAACAGAGTTCCTATTCTAATCCTTGATCTATTTAACATTGAATTTATTATTCATAATCATTTTCTTAAGAGACAGGAGGTCATCCAACTTGGTATGGATCTTGAGATCTTCACGGTAAGGGGAATTCTACTACTGATTAGAGATCTAAAGATTACAAAGATGATGTTTAGTAGCCTTAATTTCCTCATCCATCCTGGAAAAAGAGTTTTTACTACACTCCCTCAAGAGACCCTCTATTTTTTTAATCTGAGAAGAAATAATGTAGAGGGGGATTCCAACATATGTATTAATCCATCCATTTATCACCACCTCCCTACATCATGGGATATTGAGCCAAAAATTATTAAATTTAAAGGGAATTGGGGTCGACCTCATGTTGTCCATCTTGATGTAAACAATTATAGGATTATGATCTGAATAAAAATTTTCTAGAGTAGCCTTAGTGAGAGAAGTGGGGTCACCCCAGTCATTGATCTAATAGAATCGTCTTTCAATATTACGTCCTACCTTCCATTGACAGTGAATATACCCCATGTGAAGTCATATCCAGCGATGGGAACATTAATGAGGTTACAATAGTCAATACATAGAAAAAAATTCCTCATAAAAAATTATTGAGAAATGAGAGCCTATATTTTCATCTAGTCTTAGAACAGTATTGAATCCACTAATTATTGTCCAATTCTGATTTATATCCTCATTCAACTGCATCAATTTTCTCAAAATATCCCTTCTTCTGATATATAGGCCGAAAGAATACACAAAACAGAGGGTTATGGAAGCACCATAAAAGTGTATTGAGAGGGAGATAACTGTGGGATCATATAAAATGAAATTAGATGGATGTCATCATGATTAATAACCCATAAGGATTCCATATTAGATTCATATATGTTATGTGAGACAAGATAGTATCCAAGACAAGTCCAATTAAAAGACTTCTAGTTTTCAATGTTCATCTTGGGTTCAGAAATTCCAAAAATAATTGGCCTATTGGAGATCATAAAATGCCTAAGGGTTGTGGTCATGGGTGAACTCCCATGTTCTTGGAAATTCTAAAACATAATCTTCATTAATTCAGAGTCCTTCCCCTAGAGAGAGGAAATCCCTATTTCTTTGGATTAGTGCCGGAAGGACTACTCTTCCCTTTATTATTCTTTCCCTTTCCTTGGGCCTGCTTACAGGCTTTGTGGGTGGTTTGGATTCTCTGAATTCATTCATCTAGACACCATCCTCAGTGGGTTGGGAATATTCATCATCCTCAGCCTCAACAGTATCACCCCAGTATTGACCACTAAGCTTAGTTAATTGATTGATGGAGAATGTTATTTTTTTAGGAGTTTCACCACCTACTGTTCTTTTGGAAGATTTTTCTACGGACACCAGAGTAAAAGAAGCCTCTATAGGCTCACTCAAGGATGGCCTTTTCGACGGGGATTACACTATCATTTCAAGAGGATCTTTGAGATTATGGTTGGAGACCTACAACAATCCATAGGGCTTAAGAAACCCATGTGTCTGAACAATGTGATAGGGAGAGTCCCCTACCTAACCTAAGGTAGTATTGGAAGAAGAGGTATCCTTCCCTAGAACATGGAGGGAAATGAGTTCCATCTCTATGAGATGGATGCACTGCCCAAAATAGTATTGAGACTCCACTGTTCCATGATTTCATGTATCCAGATTTGTGTGATGATGAATGACCCTTCTCATAGTAAAAGAAACAACAACTTTCATCCCCTTATTTAGAGGGGGACCTCAGGTCTAATAGCAGCATGAGCTGATGGATGCACAACATTGATGAAGGGGATAGATCCCACAGTAAAAGATTGTCTCTCTGAGTCATTGGGAAGCACTGTGGTCCTAGGCTCAACATTCCTTACAAATGGGGGGTTTATTCAGATTAGTATCAGTAGGAAATTACCCAACCACATCAAGGAAGCCAGGCCAGGATCCAGGATCCACTCCTTATATTGACATGTAACTCCTAACTCTAGATCAAAGTGAGAGTCAACAACATTCAAGGGAGGATTTAGCTGGTCAGAAGGAGTCAACAGATCAGCATTCCCACTAGTAACATGATTTGCAGTGATATAAATTCTTGGTCAACTAGACATCACCTCAACTGGGGTGGTGGCTAGTACCTTAATCAGTTCAGGAGAAGGCTTAGGAGTGAGAGCTTCAATATTTACCGAATCATTCTGACTTTCCATAGAGGTATTCAGGTATTGGAATCAGATTTTATGATTTTCATCCTTAAGATGTTTATTGGGGGAATTAGTGGTGGAGAGACCAAGGGCCTTCTGTTTACTGTTCCCACTTTACTTCTTGCAGGTTCTAGCTTCATGAACACAAATATTAAAAACATTTCATTCCTTAATAATTCTACGTTCATAGAGTAGATAACCAAAGAAGTTTCAATTGAACCAGAATTTGGGCCTTCTTTCTTACTGGGTTTCAAGAGTGAGGCAGTCCTCAAGTGTATTGAGGAAAACATCCTCAACCAAAGTGTTTTCAATGTCGACCTCAAATAGGACTCTAGAATAATGACTATATCTTAGGTTTTCCATAGCCCTATCAATTTTTATTAGGAAACCAAAAAAATAGGCAATGTTACATAGAATCTGAGGATTCCAATAGAGCCATTTCATCTTACATATAAAGATCCAAACCTGAGTAAAAGTTCTCTTCACACTAGAGGGGTCAAAATTTCGATCTCAATCATGGATTCAATGAATACATGGATTGAGATTTATAGAACCAAATATCTATTACCTCCTCTTCTAGTAATCAGAGGGAAACACAATATGGTAATATCCCCTTCCCATGGTTGTCATCTTTCATTCATCGAACCCCCATATTTCAGCAATGTGCATGGAAAGATCACCAAATTTACAAATATTTTCTACCTTCGGGATCATAACCCTAAAAATTATAGGGAAAATACATAAGAAAAAATATTCCTCCACTACCTCCTGATTAAAATATAAGCGAAACACATGCCCTTTTTTGATAACTCATCCTAGATATGGAATACTGATGTCATAGAAAGAGAATAAAGTCATTGCTTTCACAACCACCAAAAAATTATCCTTTGGTTTAGATGCCTCTAGAGCCATGAAATAATCATCTGACATTGATATGTTAGGATTACAGAGTCAGAAAAGCTCTATATTCCTAACCAAATCTCTCTGATCAGCAGCCGAATCTGTCATCTTACAATCAGAGGAACTCAAATTGGTTTACCCCCAAACCTCAGAATCACATGGAGCCCTTCCCTACTCATTACACCTAAAAAAACATGGATAATATGAGACTAAATTTGTGTTCTTGCAATAATAAGGATTCATGATCTTTCTTGTTGCGTGATCTATGAGATTTCATCCTCCCCTTCCTCCTCCATCACCTACGGTTTTGGTAGGATATTTAATGGTTTTATAGTTTTTTGTGGGTTTGATGGGTTTTATGATTTTCTTATAGTTCTATTGTTTGTTAGGTTTTATTATGGTTTTCAAGAGTTATTAAAGTTTTTAGGGTTTTTGGGGTTTTTATTATTTTTAGGGTTTTAGTGTTTTAAGGATCGTTTTAGTGTTTTTATGGGTTTTAGAGTTTTTTATCTTTCTTAGGGTTTTTAGGGGGTTTAGAGGGTTTAGTGTTTGTTATGGTTTTTATAGTTTTTTTCATTATTATTTTTTAGGGTTTTTAGGGTACTTATGTTTTTTATGGTTTTTGGGGTTTTAGAGTGTTTTTAGTGACTTTTAGGGGTTTTGGGTATTTTAGAGTTTTTAGGGATTTTAGTTTTTTTTGGGATTTTAAGGACTTTGGAGGTTTTAGTGTTTTATGATTTTGAGGGTGTTTGGATTTTTTGGGGGGTTTTCATGGTTTGTCAAGTTTTTAGGGTTTTTAAGGTTTTTTTTTGTGTTTTGTAGGGGTCTCACCATTTGTAATGGGTTTTAAGGTTTTTATGGGGTTTAAAGGGTATTTTATAGTTTTTGGAGTGTTTAGTGGTTTTAGGGTTTTTATAATATTTTAGGCTTTTATAGTGGTTTCCAGTATTTTAGATGTTTTTAGAGTTTTTAGGGTATTTTAATGCATTTAGGGGATTTAGTGTCTTTAGGGTTATTTATAATTTTTAGGGTTTTTATGGTTTTAGGATCTTTTATGGTTTTAGGGTTATTTTTAGGATCTTCAAGGGTTTTATGGATTTTAGAAGATTTTATGGTTTAAGGGGGTTTGAGGGTTTGTTTAGTTTTTTTAGTGTTTTAAATATTTTTTATGTTTTTACGAGTTTTTAGGAGTTTTAGGGTCTTTTAGAGGTTTTACAGGGTTTTTATGATTTTACGGTTTTTAGGACTTTTTGGTTTTTAAGAGTTGTTAGGGTTTATAGGTTTTTATTAGGGATTTTAGGGTTACCTATGGATTTTAGGGTTTTTATGTATTTTTAGGTTTTTTAAGGGTTTTAGGGTTTTTAGGATTTTTTAGGATTTTTAGGATTGTTTAAGAGGTTTTATGTTTTTCATATTTTTTAATGTTTTTAATGGTTTTTTCAGTTACTTATTATTTTTACAGGATTTTACTATTTTATTTTTAGGGTTTTTTGGGGGTTTCAGGGGATTTTGTGAGGATTTATGGGTTTTTATAGAGTTTAGGTGTTTTAATAGTATTTAGTGATTTTAGTGTTTCATGGTTTTTAGTGGTTTTATTGTTTTCTGGGGGTTTTAATAGTTTTTAGGGTTTTTGTGTTTTTTGGGTTTTGAATCTTTTCATTGAGAATTTAGGGTTTTTAGGGGGTTTAGGTATTTTTAAGGGGTTTTTGGGTTTTTGGATTTTTTGGTTTTTTGGGTTTTTAGGGTTTTTTAGGTTTTTTAGGGTTTTCATGTTAGTTATGGTTTTAGAGTTTTTAGGTATTTTTATAGTTTTTAGATGGGTTTTATGGGGTTTATGGTTTTAGGGGTTTTAGGTGTTATAGGGGTTTTAGAGGTTTTAGGTTATTTTTGAGGGATTAACAGTTTTTAGGCTGTGTTTAGGGGTTCTCATTAGTTTCCTGGTTTTTAGGGTGTTTTGGGGTTTTATGATTTTTATGGTTTTTAATATTTTTTTTGGGTTTTTAGGTTTTTTAGTGGTTTAATGGTTTTAGGGTTTTAATGGTATTTTATGGGTTTAATTTTTTTTAGTTTCTTTTATGGATTTATCATGTTTTTTGGGTTTAAATTTTTTTAATTTTTTTTAGAGTTTTTAGTGTATTTTTAGGGTTTTAGTGTTTTAAGCAGTTTAAATGATTTTTAGGGATTTTAGTGTTTTTAGGGATTTTAGGGTTTTTATGGATTTAGTGAGGTTTTAATTTTTTTGGGTTCTTTTAGTATTTTTATATTACATTTATGATTTTTAGGGTTTTTACATGTTTGTAGGGTTTTTAGGGTTATTTGAGACTCTCATGGTTTTTAAGGGGTTTTAGGGGTTTTGAAGGTTTTTTATGATTTCATGGGTTTTGTATGTTTTTAAGGGTGTCTGGGATTTAAAGGGTTTTCTTAGTGTTTTTTATGTTTTTTTTATTTTTAGGGTTTTTAATGTTTTTAGGTGGTTTAGTTATTTTTTGATTTCTAAGGGTTGTAGTGTTTTAAAGGTTTTTTTGGGTTTGTTGAACTTTTTATAGATTTTAGGGTTTTATGGGTTTAGGGGTTTTGAGGTTTTTAATGATTTTTAAGGATTTTAAATGTATTTAGAGTTATAGTATTGATTTTGGATTCTTAATGTTTTTGGGGGTTTCAATAATTTTTAGGGTTTCTAGGATCTTATGGGGTTTAGGGTGTTTAGAGTTTTTAGGATTTTTATTGGTTTAAGGGTTTCTTTTACATTTTTTAGGGTTTTTAAATACTTTTTTGGTTTTTTGGGGTTTTTTGGGGTTTTTTGGGTTTTAGGGAAATTTTTGGTTTTTTAGCATTTTTTTGTTTTTAGGGATTTTATGGGTTTTTCAGGGTTTTTAGGGTTTTCAAAGATTTTCAGGGTTTTAAGGGTTTTTAGGAGTTTTGATATTACCCATCCAGGATTCAAGTATCATTGAGAGGGGCATGGGGTGAATTAGTGATACCTTTTTCTTTTAAGTTTCCTTACTTTAGAAAAAAACTTCGCCTCTGGTTAAAGATTTATTTTTCTAGTGAAAAAAATTAAGCACACAACCATAAGAACATAAGAATTTACAAGTTTTACTACTCCACAAGAGTAGCTAGTTTTTTTGTATGGTTTGAAAATAATCTAATACCACACAATCAACTAGAAAATAATCCTTTAGTGTATAATGTAATGATTATGATATTCCCTTACACTCATGTATCACTATATTCAATTGAATTTTTCATTTTCTTCAAGTATCACAAAACAATTCAATGATTTTTTTGTAGAAAACATATTATGGTTCTTCTTTATCAACATTAAAAAATATGATCTTTCAAAATAATTCTTCACTTTATAACCCAGAATCTGGTAAGAACTTCCTAGACTTCATAATAATACTCATCATGATTTCCTATTCTGATTCCCAACTCTGATTACTAAATAAAAAAAATAAAACTCTATCATAATATCGATGAAACAATCTTGAACTTATTCTTCTTCAGTATGAAAATCCTAGTCCGATTGCCCAGTCCAATCCGTAAACTCTGAATATGATCTTTTTCCTTCTTCCTTCGTCTTCTTTTTTCTAGTTAACTTTTTCAAGAAGATCAATCTGGAAACCTCTTATTTCTAGAATTTTATAGCTTATCTCACCTATTTCACGATCAATTCAAGTCCCAAAAATGCAATATAAAATTCTCATATTTATAGTTTTGTAGGAATAGTTTAATTGGGATCCTAAAAAGGTTTTCCTGCTTTTGAAAATCCCTTGAATCTTCAAACTTCCTTCAATCCTAGATCTTTTCTTGACTCGTTCAATTCCCCCTGAAATATGGATCCTACTTTGACTTCTTCAACCTTCCTATAATTTCTGATCTTCTCTGGACTTCTTCTCCCATCAGTATTTCTAAAAAAAATATTCAATCTTGTAACACCCCGAGCTTCCATGATACGCTTCTCATTCAATAATGCAATAGCTTGCATTGTACGCAACTTCGAGTTCTAACACACCACAACTAATCAAAGTAGCCGTTATGAATAGTAATAACCACTTTTTAAATTTATAGAAATTTTATATTTCAAAATGGACTTCATTTTTGTATTCGTAATATCAAAATTAGCCTATGTTGAATTTTTTGTAATTTTCTGAGAACTTCCAATTTTTTATGAATAGTGAAAAATACTTAAAAACAACTTTTTTAATAAAAATAATTTATAGTGATAAATTATAATATTGGGTGATTTTAAAGTATAATTAGAATATATTTTTACCATTTTATCCAATGGTGTTCATTAGAATTAATTTCACTTTGAAATTGGACATAAACAATTGTCAATCTTTTGATATATATTGTTTCTTAAAAACACGCTATTTGTTGTGACATCGGGAATTAATTATAAAATTAATTAATGCAACTTATATGATTGTAATTTCATAAAATAGACATCATTTTTTAATTCGGAAAATAAATTATATCTTAGGGTGAAATTTTGGCATTGTTCTGAAAAACTTCAATTTTTGATGAATAGTGAAACCACTAAGTGGTAGTTAAAAAACCGATTTTTTGTTTAAATGAAATATTACCACTTCTGTGGTTTGATTTTCAAAAATACGACATACATGGTTGTCATTAATAATTAACATTTGGTTCAATGAGATTAAAATAATTTTTTGGTGAATAGTAACTTTTAAGTTCTTAATCGCGATTAGAGGTAATTAGTGTAATTTAAGGTAAAAATAATGTTTTAATAATATTAGATGAGCTTGAAACATGTCCTACCCTCATTTTATGTGCCATGGCCGACCAATAAAATCCATGGGTCAACTTGGGGACCCCATGGAGCCACTTTAGTTGGAAAATGACATAAATACCTTTTATTTAATGTTAAAGTAAAAAATGACACAAACATGAAATGTTTTACTAAAACAATTTTTACATGGGGTTATACAAGTCATATTTTTGACTATAAATAGTAATTGGAAAGCTAAAAAGATTTCCTACATCATAGTATTTTTTTTATAATTTTTAGACATTAAATAAATTAAATTATTTATGACATCATGATGATGCAGCGATGACCTCATTATTTAATGATTTAAATAAAATGGAAAGATAATGTAATATCTAAGACCTACACATGTCCAAAACCTATTGTATAGGTGGATTTAGAACCCTTATCACCTTATCCTCAAATTATATAAGTGTGGGACCTCTAAAATCTGAAACTCATTTTATAATAAAGTGACTTTTCTTTACTTTCCAAGAGTACCCCTCCTCTCCACTTATAAAAGGCCCCCACCTCTACCACCTCATTCACACATTCAAACCATTTGGATCGGCCAAACTCTGCCCAAATACCCTCCCTTACTCCTAGAAGCCTCACTTTGGGCAGAACTCTTCCCAAGGAAGCCTTTGGCTCAAATCAAAAAGAGTTACCCGATTTTGAGGTAATGTCTTCTCTAATGTTGTTTTGTTTTATTTTTCTTCTCCAACCCCTTAAACACTTTTTATTCATTTCTTTTATAACAAAACCAGTATCCTAAATATACTAGGATGTTTTTATAAGAAGGATTCGATCTACACTTACACACACCTACATCTAATGGTTAAAGAACATACTGTTTCTGTGGATGGCGAATTTCTGCCTCACGAAACGATGATTGTTCAACACTCATATAACACCTTCAAAGGTGGACATTAAGATGTAACTATATTTATATATGATATATAATATTTTTATGTTTTCCTTATGCTTCTGTATTTCTCATTTATGGCATAATTTATGATTTCCATTATGGGTAAACGCGATAATTTCATTTTAGGAAGTGCGGACTACCGCCCCCTCAAAGTGATGTGAATCGTTAATGCCATATGTGGGACGTATAAAGGATGGAGTAAATGATATTATATATGATATTATACTGGAACTATATTATACCTTTATATAATTATGATTTCATTCCATTAAATACGAAATAGAAATGAAAGTAGCGTTCATGCGTACGTACGGCTTACCGTCTCCATGAATGGTGCATTTCATTTCTTACCTCTAAATGTTACGTAATATTATGAATGAATGTATATAATGGATATATATGATATATATGACATATAAATCATGAATATAATTCTGGAGATAATGGATATTCTACCACATAAACAACTTGTAATTATAAGAAGTTTATTGTTGACTCAAGTACCAAAAATCGACAAAACGACCGTTATTAACTTAAATAATTACATAATGTTCATAAAATTGTAACAAGTGATATAAAAAGGATAATGAAATTGAAAATGGTAGATATTAACTCTAGTTTATTATTCAGGAGGTTAAAGAATGGTCGAATCAAGTCGGACACAAGGTAAGGGAACTTCTTAACACAATTTCTATTCTTTGGGTTAATCTCCTACTTTCAAATTATGTCATGATATTATTATGTCCTATCTTGTATTTGTACTTTATTTATGTGTACTTATAGTGAATACACATTATAGATGTACTTTATTTAAAAAAAATGATCTTTTTAAGGACTTCGTCTCAATCCCCTTTCATTGAGGCATATTTGGTTTTATACACAACTTTCTTTTATACGGTGTATAAACCCCTTTGACTTTTACGTTTATTCAAAAGGAATATTTTTTATACGAAGCATTTTACTAAACAACAAAAAGGGAATGTTTTTCTTTCCGTACTTATGCGGCGACAATGACTTCTCCGCCGCCGTGACCATTATTTGAGTTTCGGCTTCCTCTACAAGCCATCATTTTTTTTAATGAAAAATAAATACAAAGTTTTAACTTTATTTTATTTTGGTATTGAAAATGGTTTTGAAAGAATTTTTATTATATCAATGTGTTGTATTGATATCTTGTGATTGAAATGTGGAAATGTTATGTTTCCTTTATGTATGTTTTATGGGATACGATTATGTTATGGTTTATGATATGTTTAAACCTATTCATATGAGGAATGCATTGGACTTAATAAGTGACGGGTGGAGCCCGCTATAGCTCCTCGATGCATCGGCAGGTCTCATGAGACAAACTAGTGTCTTGGCACGAGGCCTTGACAAAATCTTATTTGTGGTCTTGGCACGAGGCCTTGGCTACGTGGTTATGATAGTCTGGCATTATGCATTTCATCATTATGAAAGTGGTTATTGATATTGCATGTGATTATTCGACCAGTAGAATATCCATGTGAAGTAGTGAATGACATTATCTCATTTTACTTTTGCCATATTATGTTGATGTTCAAGTTTAAAAGGCTTTTGTTTTAGTTATACATTGCCCTAAATGTTTATTTTTCTTGATGAAAGCTTCCGCTATATTGTTATCCTTACTGAGCATCTGAGCTCACCCCTTTCAATGTTTTAATATCTTCCAGGATGTGAAGAAGTATTTTATGAATGACCTACAGGGATAGTCAGAAGAGTATATGAGTGTGGACTATGAAGACTTTGTTATTAGTTTTTTACTTTATGATGTAATGTAAGACTTATGAATGTATCTAGTGTTTCCAAGGATACTAAACTAATCGGTCTTTCAAGACTTGATCTTTTGTGAACATGCCAATGTTACGATGTAATGCACCGACTCTGGGTAGCAGGGGTTGGGGCGTTACAGTTGGTATCAGAGGCAGTTTAGTACTAACCTTGGAAGCTAGATTTAGATAAACTCTGATTAGAGCACATAGCCCGAAGATAGACTTTGAGGATTAGTATAGAAGAAATTCCTAGAATTTTGTTATTGTAGAGATTTTGTGAGTTTTCCGAGCAATACATCCCTGTATGGATACGAGAAGGTAGAGGCGGCTCTAGTACAGATGTACCTAGGGGTAAAACTCGAAAACACCGCTTTGAGCTAGACTCGAACGGGAACTGGTGCACGACAACGGGCCTTGCTGCACTCTTGGTTACGACACTCCCGGGGGATATGCTTTGGATAATTCTCATTTTCTTTATAAACCACTATGAAGGGTTATGAGTATATACTTCCTCAAAGAAAACATTTTTATGGATTATATCCATAAATAGTTCAATTTATGTTAAGTATCTTACAAGTATGGAATTATGGATTTTGATTCATAAACTAATATAGTTTATGGCATTGTTTAGAAATGGCGCTTAGTGGAAGGAATGGAAACCGTATTAATGCACGCACTCCGTGTAGGGATTGCCCTCCCGCTCAAGATTATTATTGTGGAGATGGAGATAAAACCGATGCTGATCAACTTATTACCATACTGGGACAACTCACTCAGGTTATGAATAATAACCTTACTCGTATGGAGCACCCTGATCCGCAACGTGGAGGATCAATGTTAGACTACTTCATGAGGCAACAACCAACAACATTTAATGGCGGTACAAATCCATTAGTATCTGAGCAATGGATAAACTCCTTAGAGAAAATATTCCACGCCTTGAGGAGTAGTGAAAGGGAAAAGGTTATCATGGCAGTTTACCGCCTCACTGGAGATGCTGATCAATGGTGGTCATTGATTCAAAACACAAAGGAAGATGATGAAATATCGAATATGGAATGGAGGGAGTTCAAAGATCTTTTCTTAGAAAAATACTTTCCTCATGAACATAGAGCAGATATGGAAAGGAAATTTCTGAGTCTGAAACAAAAGGAGGATGAGAATGTCGTAAAGTATGAGGCCAACTTTACAAGGTTAGCGAGGTATGCTGCAGATTATATACGTAACCCAAGAGGTAAGATTGATCGTTTCTTTGATGGGTTAAAACCATTTCTCCGTCGAGCTTTAGTATCACAATCGTTCTCAACATACGAAGATATTGTCTCATGTGCTATCAAGACAGAAAAGGAATTCTCTAAGTCTTATGACAACAAAGTAAAGCAAGAGAAGAAGAGAATGGTGGAACAAGAGACAGATAAAGGGAAAAAGGGAAAGAAGGATTTTCCATTATGTGATAATTGTGGGAAGAATCACCCTGGTACTTGCCTAAAAGGAATGGGAGTTTGTTATAAATGTGGAGAAAAAGGTCACCAGGTGCGTGATTGTAAGGGAAAGAAAGAGGCTATCAATGTTGAATGCTACAATTATAGGAAAATGGGGCATTATGAAAATGAATGTCCTAAGAGTCAAGGAAACTTACCTTAGAAAAGGCCAAGGGATCAAGGACAATCTTATGCTGTTACTACAGTTGAAGCAGAATAACTAATGTATTGGTGATTTTGGACTCATGGATTATATTCTGGTTATTAGAATAATGTGATATATATATATAAGGATTGTACTGCAATACTTGTTGATTTCAGTAAGGTTTTAATATGATGAAGGTAATTATATTTTTAGTATGTGACAATAAGAGAAACTTTACTTTGTTTGGGGAATCTGATAAATTGATTTTAGAATTAAGAGACCTTTTAGAGAAAGTCTGGACAAAGGTATTTTGGATAACTATAAAGGTTGGAGTGGATTAAGTTGATCTCTGGATAGTATTGTTTAAGGTTAAAAAATTTATGAAGATTATTTTTGGAATATTATAATACTATAGTTTTAGGAAAAGGACAACCTGCAGGGTGGGGCATAACCCGTCGCGTCGGACAAAGCTGTAGGAATTAAACCCACAACCATAGTGCGATAGGCCTTTATTTCCTACCAATAGCCTACAGGAAGTCCCTGGTTATTACAAAATAATTTTACTAATCTAAATGGTATGTGTTAACATTTGTAACCTTATACAATTAGGATAAGTATAATATTTTTGAGTTCTATTATCTTTTTGAGTGAAAGATGAGTTGAAGGTTGAAACTGTAATTGTCAAGCATAAATATATATATACCTATCTCTTATTCAATGAATAAATTAATTCTTAAACTTTAGTAAAGGGATATTAAAACAAAAAAATGTGTTATCCTAATACCTTATGTCTTGTTGAACTGATGATATTTTAAATCAACATAGATTGAAGGCTTTGAGGCCCTCAATTTGACAGTTGATTATGATTGATGACCTCAATAACTCCCTACAAATATTTACGTTTTTCCTCTAATTATATGTCTCTAATTTCCACCAATGTTCTCCTAATCAAGATCATAATTGGGTGGTGACTTTTTCATTTCCCTTTCCCTCTTATTAAGGCTAAATTTTATTAACCTTATTTCCGATGTGGGTTTTCCACAAAGGTATTTTATATTTTCAAACTTTTATTTTCGAAGAACATTATCAAATTGCGAGGACGCAATTTATTGAAGGAGGGGAGAATGTAACACCCCGAGCTTCCATGATACGCTTCTCATTCAATAATGCAATAGCTTGCATTGTACGCAACTTCGAGTTCTAACACACCGCAACTAATCAAAGTAGCCGTTATGAATAGTAATAACCACTTTTTAAATTTATAGAAATTTTATATTTCAAAATGGACTTCATTTTTGTATTCGTAATATCGAAATTAGCCTATGTTGAATTTTTTGTAATTTTCTGAGAACTTCCAATTTTTTATGAATAGTGAAAAATACTTAAAAACAACTTTTTTAATAAAAATAATTTATAGTGATAAATTATAATATTGGGTGGTTTTAAAGTATAATTAGAATATATTTTTACCATTTTATCCAATGGTGTTCATTAGAATTAATTTCACTTTGAAATTGGACATAAACAATTGTCAATCTTTTGATATATATTGTTTCTTAAAAACACGCTATTTGTTGTGACAACGGGAATTAATTATAAAATTAATTAATGCAACTTATATTATTTGAATTTCATAAAATAGACATCATTTTTTAATTCGGAATATCAATTATAGCTTAGGGTGAAATTTTGGCATTGTTCTGAAAAACTTCAATTTTTGATGAATAGTGAAACCACTAAGTGGTAGTTAAAAAACTGATTTTTTGTTTAAATGAAATATTACCACTTCTGTGGTTTGATTTTCAAAAATCCGACATACATGGTTGTCATTAAGAAGTAAAATGTGGTTCAATGAGATTAAAATAATTTTTTGGTGAATAGTAACTTTTAAGTTCTTAATCGCGATTAGAGGTAATTAGTGTAGTTTAAGGTAAAAATAATGTTTTAATAATATGAGATGAGCTTGACACATGTCCTACCCTCATTGGATGTGCCATGGCCGACCAAGAAAATCCATGGGTCAACTTGGGGACCCCATGGAGCCACTTTAGTTGGAAAATGACATAAATACATTTTATTTAATGTTAAAGTAAAAAATGACACAAACATGAAATGTTTTACTAAAACAATTTTTACATGGGGTTATAAAAGTCATATTTTTTACTATAAATAGTCATTGGAAAGCTAAAAAGATTTCCTACATAATAGTATTTTTTTTTAATAATTTTTAGACATTAAATAAATTAAATTATTTATGACATCATGATGATGCAGCGATGACCTCATTATTTAACGATTTAAATAAAATGGAAAGATAATGTAATATCTAAGACCTACACATGTCCAAAACCTATTGTATGGGTGTATTTCGAACCCTTATCACCTTATCCGCGAATTATATAAGTTTGAGACCTCTAAAATCCGAAACTCATTTTATAATAAAGTGACTTTTCTTTACTTTCCATGAGTGCCCCTCCTCTCCACTTATAAAAGGCCCCCACCTCTACCATCTCATTCACACTTTCAAACCATTTGGCTTGGGAAAACTCTGCCCAAATACCCTCCCAAATTCCCTCCCTTACTCCTAGAAGCCTCACTTTGGGCATAACTCTTCCCAAGGAAGCCTTTGGCTCAAATCAAAAAGAGTTACCCGATTTTGAGGTAATGTCTTCTCTAATGTTGTTTTGTTTTATTTTTCTTCTCCAACCCCCTAAAAAATTTTTATTCATTTCTTTTGTAACAAAAACAGTATCCTCAATATACTAGGATGTTTTTATAAGAAGGATTCGAGCTACACTTACACACACCTACATCTAATGGTTAAAGAACATACTGTTTCTGTGGATGGCGAATTTCTGCCTCACGAAACGATGATTGTTCAACACTCATATAACACCTTCAAAGGTGGCCATTAAGATGTCATTATATTTATATATGATATATAATATTTTTATGTTTTCCTTATGCTTCTGTATTTCTCATTTATGGCATACTTTATGATTTCCATTATGGGTAAACGCGATAATTTCATTTTAGGAAGTGCGGACTACCGCCCCCTCAAAGTGATGTGAATCGTTAATTCCATATGTGGGATGTATAAAGGATGGAGTAAATGATATTATATATGATATTATACTGTAACTATATTATACCTTTATATAATTATGATTTCATTCCATTAAATACGAAATAGAAATGAAAGTAGTGTTCATGCGTACGTACGACTTACCATCTCCATGAACGGTGCATTTCATTTCTTACCTCTAAATGTTACGTAATATTATGAATGAATGTATATACTGGATATATATAATATATATGACATCTAAATCATGAATATAATTCTGGAGATAATGGATATTCTACCACATAAACAACTTGTAATTATAAGAAGTTTATTGTTGACTCAAGTACCAAAAATCGACAAAACGACCATTATTAACTTAAATAATTACATAATGTTCATAACATTGTAACAAGTGATATAAAAAGGATAATGAAATTGAAAATGGTAGATATTAACTCTATTTTATTATTCAGGAGGTTAAAGAACGGTCGAATCAAGTCGGACACAAGGTAAGGGAAATTCTTAACCCAATTTCTATTCTTTGGGTTAATCTCATACTTTCAAATTATGTCATGATATTATTATGTCCTATCTTGTATTTGTACTTTATTTATGTGTATGTATAGTGAATACACATTATATATGTACTTTATTAAAAAAAATGATCTTTTTAAGGACTTCGTCTCAATCCCCTTTCATTGAGGCATATTTGGTATTATACACAACTTTCTTTTATACGGTGTATAAACCCCTTTGACTTTTATGTTTATTCAAAAGGAATCTTTTTTATATGAAGCGTTTTACTAAATGAAAAAAAGGGAATGTTTTTCTTTCCGTACTTATGCGGCGACAACGACTTCTCCGCTACCGTGACCATTATTTGAGTTTCGGCTTCCTCTACAAGCCATCATTTTTTTTAATGAAAAATAAATACAAAGTTTTAACTTTCTTTTATTTTGGTATTTAAAATGGTTTTGAAAGCGTTTTTATTATATCAATGTGTTGTATTGATATCTTGTGATTGAAATGTGGAAATGTTATGTTTCCTTTATGCATGTTTTATGGGATACGATTATGTTATGGTTTATGATATCTTTAAACCTATTCATACGAGGAATGCATTGGACTTAATAAGTGACGGGGGGAGCCCGCTATAGCTCCTCGATGCATCGGTAGGTCTCATGAGACAAACTAGAGTCTTGGCATGAGGCCTTGACAAAATCTTATTTGTGGTCTTGGCACGAGGCCTTGGCTACATGGTTATGATAGTCTGGCATTATGCATTCCATCATTATGAAAGTGGTTATTGATATTGCATGTGATTATTCGACCAGTAGAATATCCATGTGAAGAAGTGAATGACATTATCTCATTTTACTTTTTCCATATTATGTTGAAGTTCAAGTTTAAAAGGATTTTGTTTTAGTTATACATTTCCTTAAATGTTTATGTTTATTGATGAAAGCTTCCGCTATATTGTTATCCTTACTGAGCATTTGAGCTCACCCCTTTCAATGTTTTAATATTTTCCAGGATGTGAAGAAGTATTTTATGAATGACCTGCAGGGATAGTCAGAAGAGTATATGAGTGTGGACTATGAAGACTTTGTTATTAGTTTTTCACTTTATGATGTAATGTAAGACTTATGAATGTATCTACTATTTCCAAGGCTACTAAACTAATCGGTCTTTCGAGACTTGATCTTTTGTGATCATGCCAATGTTACGAAGTAATGCACAGACTCTGGGTAGCTGGGGTTGGGGCATTACAAATCTGATTCTGATTTTTCATTACATTTTTTTCCATTATGATTCTCCATTATGATGGTCATCCTGATTTCTTGACCCTCTTGTAAAAAAAAATCAAAACTAAAGATATTTCATTATTTTTCTCTGCACTACCTAAAAGAATATATTCCCATTCCGATTTCCTCATTTATATGAAATCATATGTTCAAAAAAAGTTTCTTCATTACATTTATCTACACCAAATCTAAGAAGGAAAACATATGTCTTCTCATTAGTATTCTCAGAACCAACTCTCATTTTGATATCTTTATTATGGTGGATACAGTAGATTCTTTCAAACTTCTTCAATATCTCATACTTCTTCTTTTCAGAATATGATACTTATCAACTTCTTTATCTAAAGACTTAAATATTTGTGATTTTTATCTAACTGAAACCCAACACCTTGTTTTCTCTCATTATGATCACGAATACCTTTACAACCTTCAAAAAAATCTGAATCTGATGATTTGAGACTTAAAAGATTTTTCTTTAGAAACTTCCTTCTTCCACAAATATTTTTCATTTAAGAATTACATCCTTTATGACTTTGATTACATTGAATATGATCTTTAGAATCGTGTTACCTATAATGGAATGTTTTGTAACTTCCCATTCATTACAATAACTTATTTACTTTCTATCTGAACTTGAATGTTATTGTCTTGAATACAATTGGACTTAATATGATTGTAATCACCTTTTATACCCTTTATTTCATCAAGTTTTCATCACAATTTTTACAACTTACATATGATTTGAGGGAAATAAAAAATAGAAAAAATCATTAGATTTAATATTGGATCCATACGAAATCTGATTATCTTCCTCAATATGATCAAAACTTCATTCCGATCCCAAGGTAACTCCGATAAAACTTTTATTCCATTAAAGTATTTTCATTCTAATGGAATTTCATAAGAATTGTTAGTCTAGTTTTATGAATAAAATGGTTATTCGTATTTTAACCAAAACAGTGTGTGGTGATTTATCCTTCTTTGATAATTTCTTTTCATCAAAAGAAAATACCTGAATATGATAATCTTTCTTATCATCTTGGTCCTAACAATCACCCCCTATGGATTTTGTATTCAACCAAGATTCATAAATTACTGAACTTTGTAACCTTAATTTATGGATTACATATCAAAAATTCTAAGGCTATGTGAGATAACTTGTGCTAGGAAACAATATTCATTGATAGAAAAACCATGCTATCCAAAATTAGTGACTCATGAAAAACTTACTCAGTTTTTCTTCCTCAAAATTTTTCCTTATATTTTTTCCTCAACCTAATTCATATTCCTTTCTTCCTTAGATTTTATTGACTCAAAAAAATTTCCCACAATAACTCCAAAAACAGTTTGAATAGTTCACACACTTACATTTTGGATTCATAGCTTACCCACAACCCCCATTTATGAATGATTCCAAAAGGATTGATTTATGAAACAATTATCCCCCTTGACAACACTATCCAAATATAAGATTATAGAGTGAAAAAACACATACCTAAACCTTGATAAGAAATTGGTTAGACACCCATGTTCAACCTCAATTTATAAAAAAGTTCATTCGGAAAAGGTTTTGGGAATATGTCAGAAACTTGTTCCAATGTAGGAAGATACTCCAAAAAAATTCATTCTTCTCCACATTATCTTTGAAGAAGTGGTACATTATGTTAACATGTTTTGAATGAGAATGTGGTACCTGGTTCTTTTTAAGTTTGATTTCAATTTGATTATCAAATCCCAAGAGAAAGAGTAACATTAATTCAATAAGTAAGTCTTCCAACTGAGTTTTTATCCACATAAGTTGGGTATAATCTTCTATGGGAGCAACATACTCTGCTTCAACCATGATAAGTGTTACTGAATTTTGTTTCTATTCATTACAACTAACACAAATTTTCCCCATAAAGAAACCTCCACTAGATATGGATCTTCTATCATCAAAATTTCCTACCCAATCAGCATATAAATACCCAAACAAGTACATAATTTCTGAGCTATCAAACCAGATTATGAAATTTTTTGTCACTTCAATATATCTGAGAATTATTTTTAAAACAAGTAAATGCAATTATTTAGGATGACTCTAAAATCTTTCACATAAAGTAACAACATAAACAATGTCAGGTCTTGAGAAATTAAAATATAAAAAACATTAAATTATCTTATAAAACTCGTCATAATAAACTTTATTTCTTTCTCCATCATTAGATAACTTTGTTCCCACTTAAACTTATGTGGAAACTGGTTTTGAATATTCCATGCCGAACATCTTATGATGTTTCAAAGCATAATTTTCTTGTGAAAGAAAATTTTGTTTCTTCTTTTGTAAAATTTTTAGCTTAAGAAAGTACTTTATTTCTCCCATCATATACATATCAAACAACTTTTTCATATCTTCATCAAATCTTTCTCAATATCTCTCATAATTTCTAGAAAAGATAATGTCATCAACATAAACAATTATAATGTGGAAAAAATCATGCCTTTCCATGATTTAAATATTTCTATCAACTCTTCCATTCATAAAATTCATCTTCCTCAAAAAAGTATCCAAATTATTATACCATTCTATCGAATCTTGTTTTATCCCATATAAGTATTTTTGAATATTACATGAAAAAATTTCATATTTTCCAACAATAATACCACAAGGTTGTTCAATGTGAACTTCCTCATCAAGATTCCCATTCAGAAATGTAGACTTTACATCCATTTGAAAAATTATGTAACTTTATTATGTTCTAATTATAAAAAAGATTCTGATTGTTTCTAACCATGAAACATGGGAAAAATTCTCATCAAAATCAATAACTTTAATTTGTGAGTAATCATTGAATGATAATATTTATTTGTTCCTTATCACTTCACCTTGTTCATTCATCTTATTCCAAAAAACACACTTTGTAAAAAAACCGTTCTCCATCTTAGGTTTGAGTTCCCAAGTATCATTCTTTTCTATCTGATTAGGATCTTTATTCATAGTCTGAGCCCATTCCGGATTCTCAAAATCTTCATTCACATCTTTCGACTTGACTTTTGAACACAAAGAAGTATGTTTAATTTTTTTTAATTTCTTATTGTTGGACCTTATGATGTTGATCAACAATAATGTTCTGAGCCTCTACTATATTTTTTATCCTAGGAGGAGTTATTTGAGTTTCATTCTCATCACTTGAAATAACTGAGTCTCATTATTATTATTGAGTAGCATTAGCACTGTCGGCATCTTATCAGAATTGTTAACAAAACATTCCTTATCCTTATCAACTTTATTATCAGTATAAGTCTATTTTTCTTCCTCATAATTTTCAACAAATTCCACATCAATAAAATCAAAAATTATTCTTGTATATTTCTTGAAACATTTTTATCATATTTTTTCTAGATAATAACCAAGAAAAATTCCAACTTTACCTCTATGTTCAAAAATTCCAAGTTTTCCACCTATCTTCTCTATGATGCACGGACCCCCCAAAACTCTTATGTGTTTCAAACATGGAGTTTTTCCATAAAACATTTCACATGGATTCATGTCTAAAAATTTACTATAGAAACATTAGTTTTGGATATACACAACAATACTCATGGATAACATCCAAGAGTAATGGGAGAGACCATGTTCAAGAAACATAATTCCCCTCATTCCCACCAAACATATGTACGTCCTTTCAGAAACCCTATTTTATTGAGGAGAATTTAGTGAACTTAACTCATGTATAATTACATGATTATCAAAATAACTTTAAAATTATTCATTTTTTTATTCACCACCATTATCTATTATAAACTTCTTCAATGAATACTCATATTCTTTCCAACTTTCATCCTGAAAATTTTAAACGTTTTCATATAATCTGACTTATGTTTAATATACATAACACAAGTAATGTGAGTAAAGTCATAAATTAAAGTGATGAAGTAATTATCTCTATTAGTTTATTTTTTCTCATTGGCCCACATATTTTGAAATGAATAAGTTCAAGGGTTTTTTTGATCAAATATCAACTTTCTTATGCACTGAGGTAGTAATTTTTCCCTTTTGAAAAATAGTGCAGCACCAATCTCTTCTTCTTGACATATCAGGAATATCTCATCCAGAATCTCTCTTTGATATCTTTCTCATGTTTCATTAACACAGGTGTCCCAACCTTTTATTCCATAAATAATTATCCTCTAGCATGCCTAAGTAACATGAGTTTTGTATTTAACCAACTGGAAATAAGTTTCCTTTTGTACATTGGCCTCCTGTAACAATATTTCTATCTTCCTCACTTTTCACAACAATCCCATATTTTATGAATATAAATCAGTTGCCTTCATCAAAAATTTATGAAACAATCATCATGTTTTGTTTCATCCCATCAACATATAAAGCTTTCTTGGATTTCATCTTTTCTTTTCCAATGATGGATGATCCAACACCTTTGATTCTCATAGATTTATCAATTATATATGTCATTGTCCCTTATTTTAATTCATTAAAATTATTCAACAACATTAAGTCAATATTTATATTATAATAACACCCACTATAAATAATCCAAGTACATTCTCCTTGTTTATCTTTCAAAGCAGCTTCAACAACATGATCTTTTTCTTTTCCCTTTTCTTTCTTTACCACCAGCTTATGAGAATTGTTAAGAAACTTCTGTTATGTTGATAACAAAACAAGACAACTATTAGCAAGATGTCCAGGTAATTCATATATTTCACAAATATTTTCCCTGGGTTGGAACCTATTTTTAACTTTCACTCCAACCTTATGAGGTTTCTTCTTAACTTCCTTCTCATACTTCCTCTTTTGATAGGATTGAATACCCCTCAAACCTTTCCTTCCAAAACCTATGGAATAATTGTAATGTTTTTGGTTAAAGAAAAAAATATTTTCTATACGTATTAACCCACTACAATACTAGAAGTATCCATAGAAAGTGTATTTTCATTTGAAAGTCTCAGACTGAATGGTGTTGTGAGTATGCTTCTAAGAAACCTTATTAACAGAACATTATTGTCCGTCAACTTTTTTGTTTTCAACAATAATATTATTTTACAGATTGGTTTTCCTTTTAGCCTTATCAAAAAATAAGTTAATTGAATATTTTCTAGACTCTGAATGTTTCGAATTTTTTTGGATTCAGAGTTTTTATAAACTTCTAAATTCTCCACTTTGTTAATCACGTCCATGTACATAACTTTCCCAACTTTCTTATTATTAGGAACCAATATAGATTTCTTCTCAACCATTGAAGGTAATTTTTTTATACTTATTAGGTTTCTACCAATGATAACATTACCTAACTTTAGAGATAATGTTTTTGAAACTTATATTCCTCTGTTCAACTTTAGAAAGTTTTTATTAGAAAATATCCAAATATTCTTATTTTTTCCATCAATTTTAATTCTAGATGCTCATTACAATTTTTTTATTTCAAATTATATTTATAAAATCATAAATATCTTTTATAATATTAACTTCCTCATCAATAAAACCTTATTTATTATTTCTTGAATATTTTTCATTCTTTAGTTTCCTGGTTTATTTCTCTTTCCTTCCAATATTTCTCAGACACTATTTCAATTCTTCTTTAAGATTAAATTCTAAATGAGATTATTCTTCTGTTTTAGAACTACTACTTCCCAACAATTTATTATTCACTGTTGAAATAAAAGTATTATATCTAGCCTTTTCAAAATATTTTTATGATCTAGATTATCCTTCTTCTTCTTCAGCATCTTTAGATAAGAAACTTCTAGTTTTGGATTTGAATAATTTTTATCTTTCCTTATAGAAAATGATTTATCCTTATCACCATATTTCTTCCATGATCTTCTTGTCCTTATTTATTATTCATCACTATCCTCTTCTTTATTTCTTTGAGGAAAATTAGCCAAAAATTTCCCAAGGGATCCACATTTAAAACACTTCAAGGTAATTTTCCCTTTATATTTACCTATAACTGTTCTTACATTTTTAGAAAATAAGGATAAAATTTCATCATGATTTTTACATAAATAATTTTTAGATTTAGGGTCAGCAACATCATCTTACTCATGAACCTTCTTAGAATTTTATTTCTTAGCATCTTTGAAAGGAATTTCTCTATTTTCTTTTTTACATTCATATCAGTTTATCTTATCGTTTCATATGTAATAAGAGTAATATAAAGATCATAAAGAGATAGAGTTTCAGGGTCTCTATCTTTCAATGAGTAAACTTTAGCATCAATCATTTTAAGAAGGATTCTTAATATCATTTAAACAAATGTAGAATCTTCAAAATTTTCACCAAGACAAATGATAGTGTTGACTATATAACATACCCTAGTAAAGAAGTCACCAACAGATTTGTATTCATCCATCTTGAGATCTTCATAAATAAATATCAATATTTTATACTTTTCCTTCTTTACTTTTGTATTTCCTTAAAAAAATTCAACCAATCCCAGATATCTTTGGTAGTCTAAACATCGTTCACTCTTATAAACTCACCTTCAGAAAGTGATGAGAGTAAATAATTTTTAGATCTTCCATCATTCTCAAGATTCTTAATTTCAATGAGAGTAAGATGAACCTTGTCATTAAGAGGATTAAATCAATCTATTGTAACTTTAAGAACATCATACCTAAGATACATAATATGAGGAAACGATCTATGTTTTCAGATGTTATATTTCTTACCATAAAATATTGGAATACCTTTACCATTGACAAAATTCAATTTCACTATCACAAATTCTCTTTCAAAAACTTCAGAAAAGAGTAAATGAATGGAACCATCACTCTAATACAAATTGAGATCACCCATCTAGGATTCAAGTATCATTGAGAGGGGTAGGGGTAAATCAGTAATATTTTTTATTTTAAGTTTCATTAATTTAGAAAAAATCATTGCCTCTTGTTAAATATTTATTTCTATACTGAAAAAATCAAATAGACAATCACAAGAACACAAGAATTTAAAAATTTCAGTACTCAACAAGAGTATCTAATACTTGGTATGGTTTGTAAATAATCCAATACCATATAATCCACTTAAAAAAAATTTAGTGTGTAGAATAAAATAAACAGGGTATGACCTTACACTCATGTATCATTATATACAATACAATAGTGAATGTGATTAAAGTATCACAAACCTATGCAGTATTATTTTTGTAACAAACATGTTACGATCTTTCTTTATCAACTTTCACAAATATGTTCTTTAAAAACAATTTTTCACTCTACTTCCCAGAAACTAGTAAGAACTTCCTAGAATTCATAATAAAACTCAATATGATTCCCATGTATAATTTCTCAATATATAAATGATACTCTATCATAATACCACTAAAACAATCCTAAAATTATCATTCTTTAGTCCAGAAATCCCATTCTGATTTCCTTATTCAGTATGAAAACTCGGAATACGGTCTTATTCCTTATTCTTCTTCACTCTGACCAACTTCTTTAGGAAAAAACAATCTAGATACCTATTATTTCTTGAATTGTAGATATTATTTCTAATATTTCATGAGTGATGCAAGTCATAGAATACACAAAATACTCTCCTCATATTTATAGGCTCTCAAGAATCGTTTAAGTAGGATCATGAAAAGGTTTTCTCGATTTACCAAAATTTCCAAATCTTCAAATCTCCTTCAATCTCAGATCTTTATTTGACTAATTTGATTCCCCTTGAAATCAGGATCTTTATTTGACTTATTTAACATTCTGTGAATTTTAGATTTTCTCTTGACTTTAACTCCATTCAGTATTTATAAAAAATCTTCAATATGATTCTGATTTTTCATTCTGATTTTCCCATTATGATTCTCCTTGTGATGGTCATCCTGATTTCTTAACCCTCTTGTAAACAAATTAGAACTAAAAATATTTTATTACATTTCTTTGCACCACCTAAAAGACTATCTACCCATTATTATTTAATCATTTCGATGGAAGAATATGTTCAACAACAATTTCTTCATTACATTGGTATACACTAAATGTATGAAGGAAACCATATGTATTCTCATTAAAATTCCCAAAACCAAAACACATTATGATTTCTTCATTACATTAGAGACAAAAAATTATTTCAAACTTATTCAACCACTTTTACTTCTTCATTTTTGAATATGATACTTATCAATATAATTCTTTGAAGACTTAAATATTTTGTTTTTTGGTCTGACTGAAAACCACCACCTTCAGTTTCTCTCATTATAATCAATTAAACCTTCCCATCCATTAAAAAAATCTAAATATAATGATTTTATATTGGAAATATTTTAATTCAATAACTTCCTTCTACAACAAACTTTTTTTTGCAAGCATGACTTCCTTCATGACTTTGATTACATTTAAGATAATATTTAGAATCGTATAACTTATAATGGAAGGTTTTGATAATTTATATCCTTTACAGTATCTTCTTTCATTCCAATATGAACCTAAATATATCATCATGGATATGATTGGAATGAATATGAGTGTTATAACTTTTCTCCCCATTTCATTCATCAAGTTTTCATCTCAAGTTCTAAAACTTATGAGTTGTGAGAAATACAAAACATAAAAGCATCATCATATTTATTATTAGATCCAAACAGAGTCAGATTATCTACTTTATTGAGATCAGAACCACATTAGCGACCCAAGGTGAGTATGATTAACCTTTTCATCCTAAAAACATCTTTTCATTCTAATGGAATTTCTTAAGAATTGTTAGTATAATTTTATAAATAATATGGTTAGAAATTTTTTAACCAAAAACCAAGCAAGGTGATTTTTCCATGCTTGATAATTATTTGACAACAAAATACAATACCTTAAGATGATAAACTTTTTTAGCAGCTTATTCCAAAAAAACTTTCATGTTTTTTAGGAATTTTCAGGTTTTATGGTTTTCATGATTAAAGTTTTTAGGGATTTTCATAATTTTTAGGGTTTTAGGTATTTTTAGGTATTATTAGCTTTTAAAAGTAATTTTTATGATTTTTTAGAGTTTTTAGGGTTTTCATGGTTTTAGGGTTTTTAAATGTTTTTCTGTGTTTTTCTGTGCTTTTATGGGTTTTAGGGTTTTTAGGGATTTTAGGGTTTTAAAAAGTTTTACGGTTTTTAGGGTTTTTAGTGGTTTTAGTTTGTTTTAAGGGTTTTTAGGGTTTTTAATGTGTTTATGGTCTGTTTAAGAGTTTTTATCATTTTTATCCTTTTAAGGATTTTTTAGTTTTCATAGGTATTTTTTAGGGTTTTATAGGGGTTTTATGGTTTAAAGTTATTTAGTGTTTTGGGGCTATTTTAGTGGTATTTAGGTGTTTTAGTATTTTTATAGTTTTTAAGAATTTTATGATTTTTAAAGGATTTAATTTTTTTTGGGGGGGTCTGATATTAATGATTTTAGTATATTTATTAGGTTGGTAGTTTTTTTTATATTTTTTTAATTTTTTGAGGTTTAATGTTTTTACGGTTTGAGTGGTTTTTATTATTTTCAGGGCCTTTAGGGTTTTAGGGTCCTTTAGGGGTATTTTAGTGTTTTAGGGTTTTTAGAGTTTCATAGAGAATTTTAGGGGGTTTAAGGATTTTTTATTGTTTTATAAGGTTGTTTTAGGATATTTTAGTGTTTCTAAGTGTTTTTAGGGCATTAATAGATTTTAGTATTTTTAGGGATGATAGGGTCATATAAGGTTCTGTTGGGTTTTGCAGGTTTTTTAAGGTTATTAAAAGGGGTTTTATGGGTTTCCTAGGGTTTTTAGGGTCTAATAGTATTTTCTTATCGTTTTTAAAATTTCAAGGGGATTTAAGGTTATTTTGGGGTTTTAGGGGTTTTAATGTTTCTATAGAATTTTATCATTTTTAGGGTTTTTTGCATTTTAGGGGTTTTAGGATTTATAGTGATTTTAGGGGGTTTTTAGGTTTTTAAAGGGGTTTGATGTGTTTAGGGGTTTTAGTGAATTTTTAGAGTTATTTAGTGTTTTTAGTTTTTTATGATTGTTTTAGTTTTTTTAAGGTTTTTAGGGTTTTTAAGGGTTTATAGAATTTTTTGAATTTTGATGGTTTTTAGAGTTTTTTATGGTGTTCAAGGGGTTTATGATTTTTTATGGTTTTATAGGGTTTATGATTTTTGGGGATGTTTTAGGATTTTTAGTGGTTTAATGGTTTTTAGGGGTTTTAGGGTGTTTTGCAGTTTATTTTAGTTTCAATAGTTTTTATTGGTTTTATGGTTTTTATGATGTTTTTACATTTTTATATTTTTTAATGATTTTTAGGGGTTTTAGGACCTTTAAGGGTTCTAGTTGGTCTTTTAGGGTTTAAAGGTTTTTAGGGTTTTTTAGGGTTTTTATGGTCTCTTTTTTTTTTAGGGTTTTTAGGTTCTTTTAAGAGTTTTATGGGTTTTTTTGTTTATTAGGGTTTCTTAGGTTTTTAGGTTTATTTAGGATTTTCAGTGTTTTTAGGGTTTTATGAAGTTTATGGTATTTAAGGGTTTTATGGTATTTTTCGGTTTTTATGGGATTTAGTGGTTTTAGGGTTCAAAGTGGTTTTTCATTTTATGGTGTTTTTAGGATTTTTAGCGGGTTTTTTGGATTTTTAAGGCTTGATTTTTTGATATTTTTATAGTGTTTAATATTTTAAGGGTTTTCAAAGGTCTTTTAAGGTTTATTATAATTTTATGGTTTTTAGTGTTTTAGGGGGTTTGGATATTTTATGTTTTTTAGGGGTTTAAATGGTTTTTGTCATTTTTTTTGGTGTTTTGGGTACTCTTAACGATTGTAGGTTCTTTTATGGATTTTTGGGTTTTTATGTTATTTTATGGTTTTTATATTTTTTATTTTCATTTAGGATTTTTTAGGGTTTTTAGGTTTTTTAGTGTCTTATGGTTTTTAGTGGGTTTTATGGTTCTTATGATTTTTAGGGTCTTTTCAGGTTTTGGGGGGTTTTGGCTTTTAGGGACCTTTATCATTTTATGGACTTTTTAGTTCCTTTAGAGTTTTTCATGGTTTTAAGGTTGTTAATGTGGTTTAATTTTTTTTTTCAATTTTAATTTTTAGGGTTTTAGGGGGTTTATATTTCTTATGGGATTTTCAGGTTTTTAGGTGTTTTTAGGGTTTTTAGGGTTTTTAGTTTTTCTAGTGTTTTTTTGGGTTTTTCGGGTGTTTAAGGGGTTTTAGAGTTTTAGGGGTTTTATTGGTTTTTAGGGGCCTTTATGGTTTTTAGTTTGTTTTATTATTTATAATGTTTTTAAGGTTTTATAGGGTTTTAGGGATTTTAGGGTATTTTAGGGGGTTGAATGGTTTTACAGTTTTTAGGGCTTTTTTGGGCTTTTAGGGGTTTAGGATTTTTCTTAAGGTTTTTAGTGGATTTTAGTGATTTTGTGGATTTTGAGGTTTTTGGTATTTTTTAGAGTTTTGGGTTTTTTAGGGATGGGGGGTTAGGGGTTTTATGTTTTTTAGGTTTTTCACTTTTTTTTTTATTTTTCTCAAATTTTTAGGGGTTTTTAGTGTTTTAGGGTTTTAATGGATTTTTAAATTTTCATGAATTTTTAAATATTTTTTGGGGTATTATTATTTTTATGGTTTTTATGGATTTTTTATTATTTTAGGGTGGGGGGGGGGGGGTTAGGAGTGTTATGGGGTTTAAAGGGGTTTTAAAGTTTTTTTTGTTATTCTTAGGGTTTTTGGGTTTTTTTGGATTTTCTTGGGGTTTTATAGGGTTTTTTAAGGTTTTGTAGGGTTTTTTGGTTTTAAGTGTTTATATGATTTTAATGGTTTTATTTGTTTTATATACTTTAAAGGGTTTTAGGGACCTTTAGGGGTTTTTATGGGGTCCAAGGGGTTTTTATGTTTTTTGGGTTTATAGTGTCCTTTTAGGGTTTTTAGTTTTTAAGGGTTTTATGGTTTTCTAGGAGTTGTGGTGTTTTCAGATTTTTTTCTCATTTTTTTAGGGTTTTTAGGGTTTTGGTGGTTTTAAGGTTCTTTTAAGGTTTTAGGGTTCTTTTAGGGTTTTTTGGTTTTTAAGTGTTTTTAGTGTTTTTTAGGGTTTTATAGTGTTTTTTAGTGTTTTAATGGTTTATAGGGTTTATTATGGGTTTTTATGGGGTTTTTAAGGTTTTGGGAGTTTTTTAAGGTTTTATATGGGTTTTTAGAGTTTTTTGGGTTTTTTTTTATAATTTTCTTATGAGTTTTACTATTTTTTATTTTTAATGTTTTTATAGTTTTTATGTGATTTTAGGGTTTTTAGGGGTTTTAAAGGTTTTTTAATATTCTTACTGTTTTTGATATTTTTAAGGGTGTTTAGGTTTTTTCAAAATTTTAAGGTTTTTTAGGGTCTCTAATTTTTTAGGGGTTTGTGGTTTTTAGGGATTTTTAGGGTGTGTAGGGTTTTTATGGTTTTTAGTGTTTTTTAGGATTTTAATTGGTTATGGTTTTTGGAGTTTATAGGGTATTTTATGGATTTTTATGTGCGTGTTTTGGAACATTAAGGGGTTTATGGGGTTTTTAAGGTTTTTAATTTTTTTTGGGTCTTTAATTTTTTTAAGGGATTTTAGGGTTTTTAAAATTTTTAGTGTTTTCAAGGGGTTTTAAGGGTATTTAGGGTATTTATGGGTGTTATATATTTTTTTAGGTTCTTATGAGATTTTAGTGGTTTTTAGTGATTTTTAGTGTTTTTTAGGGTTTAGGGTATTTTTAGAGTTTTTAGGGTTCTTTTATAGTTTTTAAGGTTTTTAGTATTTTTTAAGGGGTTAGGGTTTTAGGGTTGTTTTTGGTTTTATGGTTATTTTGGGGGTATTTTAGAGTTTTTAGGTTTATTTTGGGGGTTTTGGATTATATTCGACCTTGTTTGGGTTTCCTTATGTCGTGTTATGAGTTTTTAAAATTTTAGTGCTATTTTAGTGTTGTTCGGGTTTCATAAGATGTTTTAGGGTTTTATGTTTTGTTAGTATTTATTATCGGGTTTGAAAGGTTTTTTGGGATTTAGGGATTTAGGGGGTTTTAGGATTTTCTTAGAGTTTTCTTAATTTTTTTAGGGTTTATTATGGTTTGTTAGGGTCTAGGGAAGAAAAGGTGTGGGGTCAGACATAGCTGATCCCATGATTTATTCAAGAACATAAAAGTAAATTACAAAGCATTACAAAGGAGGCTTGCATATCCTGGTGTGGGTCGTCCCTTTCATGTCTGAGTCAACTGAAGACAAACAGAAGTTTGGAGTTCTGAAAGACCACACCGAAGACCCTTCATCAATCGATCTCTTAGAAAGAGCATCTGCAACCCAATTTGCTTCCCTATATGCATGTGAGATGCTCAAATTAAGTGTCTTGGCAGCATCGAGGCACTCGGCCCAGTTTTGGAGAAGATGCCATGGTACAAGTTGTGATTGCTTCCTGAAGGCCTCCACCACCAATGATGAATCAGATTCAATCCAGAGTTTATTCCATCTGAAATGGATTGCATATTGAATCGCTTTTATGATGGCCCAAAGTTCTACCTCATACGCGGTACCGCTCCCAAGGAAGTGGTAAAATCATCCTTTTACAAATCCCTGAGAGGTACGAAAGACCCCGCCACATCCCGAAGGACCCGGCACACCCATGGCAGTGCCATCAACGTTGACCTTGATATATCCTGATATCAGGGGAATCCATCTAATGAATTTCATCATTTTCGGTCTTCTGCATCTCCCTGGAATTCCAATTCTGCGCAAGACCAGAAAGTCGTGCATATCATTATTCATCTCCCCATTCTGGATACCTGCCGCTGCATGGATAGCCCTGTGAATGCTCACCACACCTTCATGGAAAGAACCTATTTTGTTCCGATGTGCCACCGCATTTATGGCAAACCAAACATAGGAGAGCAATGCTGCCACCGCTTCTAGAAGAAGATTGTAGAGCTGCAGGCTTAAGCCGACTTCAGTTACCGCAACAAGAAGAATCATCAGCTCCTGTTGCCTACTCAAATTGATATGAATTCCAAATACATCCTGAATATAAACCCATAGCTCAGAAGCCATACTACAGTGTATGAAAAGATGACTACTAGTTTCCTCTGCCCGCAAGAAAATGTTACAGCCTGAAACAATCTACCATCCGGCCAGTTTTAGCGCTCCATGTAGAGGCAGTCTTCCTTTCCATATTTTCTATAGGAAAATCTACCTTGAAGGAGGAATAAACGGATTCCTAAATTTGGAAAGCCACGCTGGAATAGAGGAGCTATGCTCACATTTGTGCCGATATAATCCTTTGGTAGCAAGAATTCCGCATCGATCAGGTTTCCACACTAAAGCATCAACATTGAAAAATTTATATCTCTTTATTTCCATGGCTATCATGCTCGGAATCATTCAAGCCATGTCGTCAAAATTCTGTAAAAACTCAGAAATTTACATATTTTGCATGTTGTCCGGCGACTGAAGTATTGTATTTAGCGGAGTGTCCAGCCAAGTACTGGTCCAGCAGTTCAGGCCAGATTGTTTCGAGACAATCCACCTTGAATTAGAGATAATCTCATGGTATGTTTCTTTGATGGAGGGCCAAACCGAAGAGAGAGAGTAGCCAGCAGATTCATTCACCAGCCTGCAAACAAACCTGTCATTGAGGAAGTCTAGTCCTTCATTTCTAGAATTTAGCAAATTACAGACAAAGTTACCCAGGAGTGACTCATTAAACTTTCTCAAGTCCTTTATACCAAGGTCGCCCATGTCAATTGGTTCAGTACACTTTTTCAAGGCCATTGTGACAAGCTTCCTTTCATTGATGCATCCCTTCCACATGAAGTTTCTGATTTTCTCTTGCATTTTCTTAAGAAGACTGATCGGCCACCTGTAAATAATGAAGTCATGCACCAGCATGGGTATTAAAACCGAGTTGATCAAACAAACCCTTCCTTCTTGTGACAGAGATTTCCCTTTCCACCGGGCAAGTTGGTTGATGGCTCTTGCCGCAATCGATTCAAAATAAGAGCATCTTGGCTTGCCCCAAAAGAGATGAACCCCGAGGTATGTAAATGGTAATGAACTCCTCTTCACACCCATAAGATGGGCATATCGTATCTGCCTTGAATTGGAGATTCCTTTTCCAAAGATGATGAATGATTTCCCCCAGCTAAAAATTCAGTATGTTCCCTTAGTGGCCTTTCAAAAATCCACCAACATAACGGGCCTATCAGCCTAAGGGTGCCACTATATGACCATGTAGTTCATACTCCAGTTGGCCTTGCATAAAAAAACCCTCATAACAGGTTTGTCAAATAGTAGTAACTTCATTCTCAGAAGATGCCTCCTCTATTATTGAATATGATGTTTTAGATTTTGAAACCATATAATTATATCTCAAGATTCGCCTTAGAGGTATATGAAGAATGTAAGAAAATTCTGGACTATAAATCCTTGTTTAGGTCATTATTTCAAAAAATATGGTAAATTTTTTTCAAACTAAAACTCTCACCTCATTAGTCAAATATGCATGAAATTAAAACTTCCAAAAAAAGATACATAATACTCACCAGGTTGAAAATCCGCAAAAGGAACTCTAGAAAAAATTATAGTCTCATCTCACTAGATGTACAATCAATATTCTTTATGAAATATCGAATGATAAAAAATTAAAAGGCACAAATATTGTTTGGATGAAAACCTAAAAAGGGTGGAAAAATAAAAATCCAAGTCTCACCCGCTATGTCTACTCCATATCAATCTTTAGAAAAAATAATGGTGATGATACAAAAGAAAAAAGGTTTGTAGGGTTGTTGATTTGACTCTAGTAACAGTCAAACTACACTCACTTGGCCCCTATGATTAGATAAAAGTTAGAGCTCCCCATCCTTATCATTGTTATTATAATTATATGGTATGAATATGTAATTCTATGAAGATAAAATATGACATTATGATTATAGGAAGAAATAAAGGATTATGATATATATGATTGAAAATAAAATTATTTTCATTTATAGAAAAAAATAAACGGAACATACAAAATATGGAGTCTCTATGTCATATATTATAAGATCCCTTCAACATAACACTTCATATATTGAACAACCTCCAGAGTCCTATCAACCTCTCATTGAAGCCCATTCAATTGACTAGATTCAGTTTCCTCATCTTGGCGAAGTGCTTCTGTGGAAACTACAATGGTATTTAACCCTTCCAATTGGGATTATCTTAATGAATGGTGGAGTTGTTATAGTCCCTCCATAGAAAAATCCAATTATTACTAAAGGTGTGACACTTTAATGGTCTTATCCTTTATTTTCCATTTAAATTCTGCAATATTTGTGTTATGGTTATCCTACACTTGGGAAATTGAATCTCGAAAGTCATAAATGTTGGTTAGTAGTTTGGACTTTGTGAGGTCCAACCAAAGCTTATGCTCTTGATCCCACTAACAAATGGTCTCCTTCACAGTAGTATTGATTAGATAGTAATCAAATCCACCAAATCCCAACATGCCAAATAGAGTTGGAAGTCAGCCAAACTATGAAGGAAGGTCTTCTAGAGACATATCAAAGATTATCTTCCAGATGATTCACCAAGTCCTACCACGTGTGAAACTAAGAGAATACTACCACTCTAAATATGAATCAAATCCACTCTCATGGGCCAGGATGTACTTTTAAATCAATGAACTCAAAGAAGTTATTTTTTTCTACTCTCTCTAACATAGTGTCTGCCTCATCTTCCAATACTGGTTGAACGGATGTAGAAGATTAACCCTCATACCTAACCATGGAATCTAACAATCCTAAATGATGAATTGTAACCATTGTAAGATTCAAAGAAATAGTAATTATGAATCATGATCAAGGTATTCATCTAAATTCACCCAATAATAGATCATCATATTGAGGGGTTTCCTTCCCAAAATTCCTAACATCTGTAGTCTAAACAAGTACTTCCTGGTGGGGGACACTCTTATGAGATTTCTTAGCCATCGTGACAAAAGGTTTTGGAGCACTTCCCAATTCAGTATTCTTAGATAATACCTCTCCGATAGTAGGGGTAGGATGGATTTGGATTCCCTTCTCTTAATGGTACTTAACAATGTTCCCTACAGACAAAGATTCCAGAGTTGAACTTCTGTGTGGAATATAGGATAAAAAACAACAACTATGTATAGTGAAAGCAAGAATGAGAAAACTCACATCCTTCTAATTCCTTATGAAAGTACCAGAACTCCTTAAGGGAACCTATAATATCAATGTCTGTATTAAGAGAACCCATCATTTCATTATATATGGTTTTTTATATCGTATAATCCTCGCCATTTAAGGTACCCGTGAAAAGTTTTTTAGAAGCCATATTGGCTTTGCTGACATTATTCTCCATCAAATCTTCAATCATCATGATATTTTAAAGAATTTTGGAGTTAAGATCGGTACTGACACCTTCCCCGGACTCCCCAAGTTCCTCATTCCTCTTCTAGAGTATCAAGAGCATCAAAATTGACTACCAATGAGTCCTCTAGTGTAAGAAACTGATCTGAAATATTATGAGAATAGGAAAGTTATAAATAGCTTATGGCACCCAAAATTAGTGAATCTGACATTATTATGACCCTATTACCTCTTTATAGAAGCGAGAACAAACATAGCTTGTGCCCCTTGACACTTTATCTATTAAGATGAAATATTCATCATCATAAATATGTACCTCCCATGGAGTATCCTTCTTTATCCTTGAAAGACCAGTACGAGATCCCTTGAGGGAGGAAAGCAATTCGGGTTCTGTAAAAAAGATAACTATGGTAAGAAAGCTGTTTCATGAAATTTTTTATATTGGATGACATCAAAAATACTCACTTTGACATATTAACTAAACCAAGATTTATTCCCTCTTTCACTTCCTCTCATGAGATAGTGATGAGATTGTATTACTCTTTTTGGAAAAGGATAATTGAGGTAACCACTGAGGAATTCCTATCTCCATCACCTCCATAATGGTCCTCCCACCTAGAGAGTGTTTTAGGGACCAAAGGGTCTCATCCACCATCTCAATAGGAGTACCTGTAGGCCCATAGTTTGGTGAACTAGGAACCTCTAACACTGATCCACCTCCCTATCCCATTCCAAACTGCAAAATAAAATTCTATTAAGATTAATGATGGTGTATGAAAGAGAAGAAATGAGAAAAAAGAAAAGAGAATACATCCATAGGGTTAATGTAAATATCATATTCCTCCCCAATATTAACTTTTATTCCTTCAAGTAATCATCGGTCCAACATGTCATATACTCGATTTGAGGCTAGTACTTGGTCATCAGTTGCATATATGAAATCCTCCAGCTCCTTGATTTACTATGTTACCTCAGATAAATTATTTTTAGGATGGAAATTTGAGGGTTCAATAATATCATCAAACTATGGGATTCTAAGGTCAACATAGATAAACTCTCACACATCCCTGATACCGAGTTTAATGTTTTCCAAAAATTGGATTTCCAAGAGTCGCACATAGTTTGGGTTTGATGACACTGGTTGTGGAGACAAATTAATGCCCCTGATTAGAAAGTATCATCAGGCCTCCCTTCTCCTTTAGAAGAATGAGGGGATGAGACAATGTACCCCTCCTGATGATAGAAACTAATCTGCCTTGTCACTGGAGGGGTTATCTCCTTAACCATAGCTTACTTGGTGGTCTTTGTATGAGAGAGTTCTGAAGGCTCTGGAGCCTTTTCATCATCTTTAATTTTGGAATTCTTATTACATATTCCATTACCAGTAGTTTTCACAACCTTTACCTGATATGTTCCCTTTTTCAACTCCTCATGAGGGTATGAATAAACCCAAGAATTGGCATATCCAACCTCCAGTAGGATTTATGCCTCTGATGGAGGTACCATTTTTGAAATTTTGGATTTTTATATAGCCATCAGGATCCATAATTGTCAACCTACCAATTCTCCTCATGTCTAACATGAATTGGAGGAAAAGTGCATAATTTTTAATACATTTAAACTAGCAAGAAAAATGAAAAGGAGAGTAAGCCTCACTAATAATCTCATCATAAATACGAGATACCAATATGATTTCTATAAATTATATCATGTATTCCCTCATATCATAAGTCTTCTCTGAATCCCAGATAGTTTATGAATATATTAGAGAAATCAGATTTCGAGGATCTAAACTGAATTTGACACTAAATATTAGCTTAAATATGCTTCAATACATCCCCACAACACATGGAATGGCCCTGTAATTTTAAATGGAGACATCCCTCTATATAAATACAAAAAACAATAATATATTCATGATAAAATAGGGACATCCAACCCTATATAATTAATCTCTTCTAATTTGGACACCATAAAAAAGTCCATTTCCTCACACCACCACCAAAATCATGGATTGGGAGCAGATAAATACTTAGCCACATGGAAAGGAATCCAGTCAGGATAGACTTCACATTAATCATTGGGTTAACCTTATAACCCTAAATTTTGTAGTCACCCTTCTCCAATGTGGGAAAAAACATTCCCAAAGCACCCGATTATCTATAGTGGAGAAAATAGTAGGGAACCTACAAGTAATAACACTATATTTTGTTAGTTCTAAGAAATACCTCATCTACATTTATGCATGCATGTCATCCCTGGGATGATGATCTTTTTCTTTCTGCAGCTTCTTAACTACATTGAATAGTTCATGGTCCAATGATGGTTTCCTATAAACATAGTCCCATGTTGTGTTGGGTGGGATAAATTGATCATATAGTTACCTAAGAATGGGTACCCTAGATATCCGGTAAACATCCCACAATATGATATCAACTTCACCATAAATCAAGTGAAAATAATTTTTTGTGGACTCTATCAGCTCAATAACTCGAGAATGATATCTGGATTCTTGTAAATGTAGGTTTTTTCTACCCAAAAACCTCATAGATATTAATATACTACAAATACTTTTAAGCTCTATGCATGTTTAGCGAATGAAAAATGCCCACATCCACTTAGGCTTGACCTCCCATTTAGAACAGAAGTCACGGTCTTCTTTACAGCCATGAGATTGGTCTATCTTCAATATAAGAAAAGTTGAGTCATAAAAATGAGGTCTTGGATATTTGACATGTGACTTAATATTATGAATGCAGTTGGTATGATGTAAAATACATCCAATAGGGGTTGGTCCTTCCCTAATGGGAACACCCTTCCCGAAAATGTTTCCAGAGGAGTAGTTGATAAGTTTTATGTACCAAGTCACCAAGAAGTATTTCTTAAATGCTGGAATATGAGAATCCCTCAAAAATATGTTCCCATACAAAGGAAATTAGTCTCCTTAAGGATAATCACATTGATATGGAATCAAAAACTTCACCAAATCATAAAGGGTAGTCTCAAAGATGTCATAATAATCTATTTTGACAGCTTTGATCATTTTTGTTTGATGCACACTCACTTCATTAGTTGTATTCATGAAAGAATACATATGAAAACCTACAAGAAGACACGAAATTCATTCATTAAGTTGAAATATTGTCTTAATAAAGTTTAAATTTTATCTTAGAAGGATCCAATAAGAGTCGAGAGACTTCTATAAATGGACCTATAAATGCTACCAACTACGTGAAAAGAGGCTGGCACATGCCCTGCCCGTACAGTCCAGAAGGTGAATCCCCCTTATGCAGTACCCCAACGTTAGGAACCTAAATCGATTACCTCCTTGGACCATGTATTTTTTCACCCCTATATAGGAGAAATATTCCATATACCTACATGGACAATATCTTTCAACCAGGGTCCACTATTTTCCTATAAATAAAACCTTTGGGCTCCTCATTTGAACTAACTAAAAAATTAGATAAACCCTCAAAGCTCTCATTGCGCAGAACCTTGACCTAGGTCCCCTTAAATTTATTTGGTAACTCTCCAATACACAAGATAATAAGGAATAAAATGGGATAAATAGGATAAATGTCCCCTCAGTTTCTAAATACATAAGAAACCTACATGAAGACCATTCTCCCGTAAAGAGAATCCACATGCATAATGTCTCTATCCCTAATCAGGGATCTATGTGATACACTTTTAGAAATACCATAGGAGACCCAATGTGCATTGGATAATGTATCATCCATGTTTTTTCCCCAGTAGACTATTTACTAAGGAATATCCAACTCACAAAGGCATGTATCCCATGTACGAGGCACTTTAATTTTCTCTTTGGCCCAACACAGTCCACCTGTGTGGCATAACTACTCTGAAAACTTGCACCTTGGACCTACTTGATACACCCTTTGATTCCTCTTTCGAAACCACATATGGAAGGGATCCTCTCTCCCTGGTTCCATTTCCAAAAAGGGACCAAGGTGAAACCTCCACAAAGACCTCCTGACCTTCAAAATCATGGTAAAAGGCATGCCATACTGTCTCCCATTTGGATTTGTATTTCTACGGTCAGAGGTTTCCTACAATTATCCTACTAGAGGGTTAGGATCATCAGGGAATCCATAGATTTATATATATATGGTCACGAGGAACCCTACCCTAAGGAAAGGTTTGGGGAGTTACTGGTCTCAGATATAAGGGTTAGGACCATGTCTGACCCTTCTCGTCTTTAAGGCATAGAGCCTCCGGTTCATAAAAGGGAGGGAAAGGGTCACACTTTATTTTCCATTCAACATGGAATGATATCCTTCCCTCACTATAGAACCAATTTTAGGACATACCTCTTGGATTAATCCCCAAGCATGTCATGTTGGGGGTTTCAGTCTTGCTCCTCTCAACCACTATGTCCTTAACCATCATTACTTACTCACCTTGGACTCACATCCAAATTAATGTGAAGATAGGGATGTTTCATAACACCAAAATCTTATATCATGGCCCTAGACTCCTCATTCATTTCCTCAGACTCTTCCATCATCCAAGAAGGAAAAATGTGTGGTTTTTAGAATCACCCACTTCCTCATGTTTTTCACACCGACCATGAATCAAATGGGACTAGAGGTTAGTCATGATCATGACACCCACATAATCCACCTGAAGGATTGAACTAGGGGAACTCTGATTTTTTCTAACCAATATACATAGGAATTCTATTTAGGGTTTGAGATCAATGGGCATCCTCTTTAGGAATAATATCCAATCATAATTCCCTTAAACTAGGTATCCCCCTTAGGATAAAACCCTGAATTAAGCCCCTAAATAATAATGAGTTAAAACATCCTTCTTGGTCACTCAATAAGGGGTATCCTCCTCAATAGTAACCCCCAACCGATCATCACAAAGGGCCATAATCCACTACAATACATACCCTTGAGGTCCTCTATAGACGTGGGTACTTGCCACTGAACTATGTGGGATTAAATTACCATAAAAATGATATACTTAGAAATCCTCCTTGAGGTTCAAACCCATCCCCCCAAATCAACATTGTTCTTTTGGGACTTATCACCAACAAGGAATAGTTCAACATGGAAAATAATATCCCTCCCAAAATCCTGGGGATTCTTCGACATATCTTCCGCACTAAACATTGACTAGGCACCTTCCACCTATAATTCCTTGATACGGGAAGTTAAACTATATAGTTGGGTCCTTATCACACAACCTTAAAAGGTATGATCTCCCCTGTTAAGCAGCACCAAGCTATGTGGGTGAAAATTACTCTCATAAGGATACGTAGGGAGCCCATCCATGGGTTTGATACCGACATCAAAACAAATCTCGTCTCCCTATGTGATGATAAAATCTAGAGTGACCATATTCTACCTTGAGGACAGTACTCCCTAGTGCCCCACCGTGTGGCTCGAAAATTGAAATCATCATAATAATAACCAAAGGATCTCTATGAAAGACATACAAATATCTCCATTGGTGATGAACCTCAAATACATACAGATAATTCTAAGGTATATACATGCTAATAATTGATTGATAATATTATATTAAACCATATCATACTTGGGAATTAATTAAGGATTCATGAACATATCTTAAATCTATAAGAGAGTCGAGGAGAATGCAATAATTCCCCTCAAAAGGGTGTGACGAGCCCAAACTCACATCCTCTTGAACAATGAGACTTCATAAGTATCATTGGTCAAAACACTTAACAAGTTTCTACCTTTAGAAAGAACCTCCATTTGGATATATTACCATTGGGTTTTTCTTGTTCCATATACAAACCCATTTAAAACTGTTTAGAAATATAAAATTATAAGGAGGTGTGAATTTCAAGGGAAATAATGGGTTTTTATGTTTTTAGGATTTTTTAGTGTTTTTAATCATTTTAAAGGGGTTTTAATGGTTTTTAGGGTTTTAAGGGGTTTTTAATATTTTTTAGGGTTTTAGGGTTTTTAGGGGTGTTGAGTTTTTTAATATTTTCATAGGATTTTTTAGGGATTTTATTATTTTCATAGTTTTTAGGGGTTTTTAGGAATTTTCTGATTTTTATGTGTTTAGGGTTATTTTTTTTGATTTGATGATTTTTTATTTTTTAGAGATTTGATAGTTTTTATGTTTTTTGGGGATTTTTAAAGCTTCATCGGGTTGTAGAGTTTTAATGGTTTTGAGGATTTAAATTAATTTTTAGGGGTTTTAGGTGTTTTAGGTTTTTAAGGGCTTTAGGGTTTTTTGGGTTTTTAAGGGAATTAGGGATTTTTTGGGTTTTTTGGTTGTTTTAGAGTTCTTAAGGTTATAAGGTGTTTTTAGGGATTTATGGTTTCTTGGGTTTTTTGGTGGTTTAGGGTGGTTTAGAATTTTTTAGGGATTTTAGAAATTTTATGAGGTTTTTGGGTTTTTTGAGTTTTTTAGATTTTTAGGGGTGTAAAGTATTTTTATGGGATTTTAGGGTTTTTATTGAGTTTTGAAGGTCATTTAACATTTTTATTCAATTTATGGTTTTTAAGGATTTATGTTTTTAGGTTGTTTTAGGGGAGTTTTAGTGGTTTGAGGTTATTTTATGGTGGTTTTAGGGGTTTGGGGGGTTTTAGGGGTTTTTAGGTGTTTTAGAGTCTTTTAGGGATGTATTAGGTTTTTTAGCATTTTTGGCTTATTATTATTTTTAGGGTTTTATAGGTTTTTTGGGTTTTTATGGTTTTAGGGGTTTTATGATTTTATAGAGTTTTTAGGGTTTTAAGGATTTTATAGGTTTTGGGGGTTTAGGTTTTTAGTGGGTTTAGTTTTTTTTTTAATATTTTTAGGTTTTTAGGGGTTTTTAGTGTTTTTTTGGGTTTTGGGAGTTTTCTAAGGGTTTGGGGTGTTTGTGTTATTTTGGATTTTTGGACTTTATAGGGGTTTTTAAGGTTTTAATGTTTTAGGGTTTTGTGGTGTTTTTAGACTTTATACGGGTTTTAGGGGGTTTCAGGGATTTTGTGGGTTTTAAATTTTTTTAGGGTTTTTAAATGTTTTTAGGGTTTTAGTATTTTTTTTGGTTTTTATGGAACTTTTTTGTTTTTAGAGTTTTCATTATTTATAAAGGTTTCTTAGTTTTTATTGGGGTTTTTGTGATTTTTTAGGGGTTTATTTAGTTTTTTGGGGTTTTATGTTTTTTGGAGTTCTTAAGGGTTTATGGTCTTTTAAGGGATGTGATGTTATTTTAGGTTTTAATGGTTTTTAGGTTTCTTTATTGGTTTTATGGTTTTTTATTGTTTTAAGTTTTTTAGGGTTTTTATGGTTCTTGTTTTATTTTAGGGTTTCAGGTGTTTTATACATTATGAGGTATTTTAGGATTTTTGGGGGTTTTTTATGGTGTTTTATAGTTTTTTGGTTTTTTGGTTTTTTCTATTTTTAGTATTTTCATGGTCTATTAATTTTTTAGGGTTTTTGAGAAAATTGAGGTTTTTATGGGTTTTTAGGGTTCTTAAGGGGTTTAAATGGATTTATGGTCTTTTATGTGTTTTTAGGATTTTTTAGGGGTTTTATGGTATTTTAATATTTTAGGATTTTTTTGGAGTTTTATGGGGTTTAAAGATTTTTTGAGTTTTTGGGGTTGTAGGGTTTTATGGGTTTTTAGGGTTTTAGGGAATTTTATGATTTTTATAGTGTTTTTTTAGGTCTTATGGTTTTAAGGATACTTTATGGTTTTAGTGTTTTTAGGTCCCTTAAGGGTCTTTAGCATTTTTATAGTCCTTTATGTTTCTAGGTTTTTATAGTCTTTTGGGGGTTTTATGGTTTTTAGTCTCCTTTTGGAATTTTAGGGTCCTTTGAGGTTTAAATGTTTTTTGGGAGATTATTGAGTAAATTTGGGGTATTTTAGGTAATTTAGGGATCTTTATTATTTTATTTTATATTAGTTTTTTTAAATGTTTTTATGGTGATTTAGGAGTTTTAGGTTTTCAAGTGTATTTTAGGGGGTTTAGAGTTTTTATGGGTTTTAGGTTCTTTTTGGGTTTTTAAGGTCTTGGGTTTTTAGGGTTTTTAAGATTTTTAGTTCCTTTCAGATTTTTTAGGGTTTCTAGGGTATTTTGGGGTATTTTGGGTTAGTTTTAGCTTTTTTAGGGGTTTTTAGTATTTTTTAGGGTTTTTAGGGTTTAAGTGTTTTCAGGGATATTTGGTGGTTTTTTGGTTTCTTTGGACATTTAGGGGTTTTAGGGTATTCTTAATGATTAATTATTTTTATGGGTTTTAAGGGTTTTTATGGGTTTTAAGGGGTTTTTTGGTTTTATGGGTTTTAGGGTTTTTAGGATTATTTTTTGTTTTTTAGTGTTTTTACGGTTTTAAATGATTTTATTTTTATGGGTTTTAAAGGGTTTCGCTTGAATTTTTAAATATTTTTAAAATATTTTTCAGCTTTAAAGGTTTTAAAGGGGTTATAGGGTTTATATAAGGGTTTATTGGTATTTTAAGGATTTTTCGGGTTTTTTTGCAGTTCTTTTTCTTTTTAAGGTTTTTGGGGTTTACAATAATGTTTTGATTTTTTTATAATGTTTAGTGATTTAGGGGTATTAGGTTTTTTTCCGGTGTTTTAGGTTTTTTATGATTTTTAGGGTTTTATGGTTTGTTATGGGCTTAGGGTTTCTAATTGTTTTAAGGGTATTGGGGGGTTTTAATGGTTTTTAGGGTTTTTTTATTATTTTTTCAATGTTTTTGGTTTTTTTTATTTTTAAGGGTTTTTAGGATTTCATAGGGTTTTTAAATTTTTTGGTTTTAATTATTTTAACTGATTTAAGTGGTTTTTTGTGTTTTTAGAGTGTCTAAGTGTTTTTGGGTCTTTTGTGTATTCTATATGGATTTATAAGGGTTTTAGAATCCTTTAGAGGGTTTTACTGTTTTTATAGAGTTTTTGGGTTTTTGGTTATTTTATGGTTTTTAGAGGTTTTAGTTTATTTTATATCTTTGGGGGTTTTTAATTATTTTATAGTGTTTAGGGTTTTTTATATTTTTAGGGGTTTTGGTGGGTTTTATGGTTTTTTGGGTTTTTAGGGTCTTTTAGGGTTTTTGAGGGTTTTTTGAACTTTTTAAAAATATTTAGGGGTTTATGGGGTTTAGGGTTTCTATGGGTTTAGGGTTTTTTTATATTTTTTGGGTTTTATGATTTTTAAGGTTTTAAGGGGTTTCACTGTTTTTATGTTTTTCTAGGGTTTTCATGTTATTTGGGGTTTTAAGGCTCTTTTAGGGTCTTTAAGGATTTTATAGTTTTTTTGAGTAATTTAGGTTTTTGTTTTTTTTATTATTTTTAGGTTTTTAGGGGTTCTAAAGGTTTTAGGGGTTTTAATGGTTTTATGATTGTTTGAGGGTTTTAGGGTTATTTCAAGATTTAGGATTTTTAGAACTATTCGGGATTTTAAGGTTTTTAGGTGTTTCTAGCGGTTTTAGTGGTTTTTAGGGGTTTTAGGTGTTTTGAGGTTTTTTATGGCTGTTAGGGTTTTTAGGGGGTTTTATGGTTTTTAATTATTTAGGATTTCTTATGGTTCCTAGGTTATTTAATGTGGTTTAGGGTCTTTTAGGGTTTTTTAGGGTTTTTAGGGTCTTTCATGGTTTTAGGTGGTTTAGGGTCTTTTAGGGTTTTAACGGGTTTTAGGGTCCTTTATAGTTTTTTGTATTTTTAGGTTATTTACTATTTTTAGGGACTTTAGGGGTTTTTTGGGGGTTTATAGTTTTTAGGTTTTTTATGGTTTTTATGGTTTTTAGGTTTTTAGGGCTTTTATGGTTTTTATTGTTTTTAGGGTTTTTCTAATTTTTTAGAATTTTTAGAGATTTTAAAATTATTTTATGATTTTTAAGTGTTTCAGGGTATTTTAGGGTTTTCTGAGTTTTTATATATTTTTAAGGATTTTTGGGGGTTTTAGTGTTTTTAGGGGTTTAAAGGGTATTTGGGGTTTTTAAGGTGTTTTGAAGATTTTTAAAAGATTTTATGGTTTTCTGGGTTGGGGGGGGGGGTTCTTTAGGGGTTTTAAGGTTTTTAATGGTTTTATTTATTTTTTATGTTTTTTGGGTTTTAGGGTTTTAGGGACTTTTAAAATTTTAAAGGATTTTTTTTGTTTTTTTTTTTGTTTTTTAGAGGTTTTAGGTTTTTGGGGGTTTTAGGGAATTTTAGGGACTTTTAGAGAATTTTAGGGTCTTTTATGGGGTTGGGGGGGGGGGGGGGGGGCTGTTTTTTTGGGTATTTATGGTATTTGTGTTTTTTTGGAATTTTTAGGGTTTTTAGGGGTTTTAGGGGTTTTAGTGTCTTTTTAGGGATTTTAGTTTTTTAGGGTTTATATGATTTTTACGGTTTGGAGGGTTTTAGGGTTTTAAGCTTTTAGGGGGTTTTTAGGATATTAAGGGATTTTAGGGCTTTAAGGGGTTTTTAGATCTTTTATGATTTTGGGGGTTTGGGTTGTTTTAGGGTACATTTTTTTAAGGTTCTTTTGTTGTTGTTTTGGGGTTTTGGGTTTCTTTTAGGGTTTAAGTTTTTTTTTGGTTTTTAGAGTGTTCTAGAGTTTTAAAAGGTATTTTATGGGTTTTAAGAGTTTTTATTGTTTTTAAGGTTTTGTATGGTTTTCTCAATATTTAGGGGTTTTTTAAAAGTTTTTTTTAATATTATTAGGGGTTTTATGGTTTTATATTTTCTTTTGGAGTTTTGGGTGGGGGTTAGGGTCTTTCAGAGGTTTTGAGGGTTTTATGGGTTTTTAGGGATTTTTGGGGTTTCATGGTCTTTTTAGGCTTTTTAGGGGTTTATGGATTTTTTTAGGATTTTAAAGGGTTTTTAGAATTTTTTATATTTTTTAGAGTCTTTTAATTTCTTTTTAGGGATTTTATGATTTTTTTAGTGTTTTAGGGTTTTTAGGTATTTTTATGTATTTTTATCGATTTTTATGGTTTTTATGATTTTTAATGAATTTTAGGGGTTTTTAGGTTTTTTAGGTTTTTTAGGTTTTTAGGGGGGTTTAGGATTTTTTTTTGGTTTTAAGTATTTTTAGAGTTTTCAGGGATTTTAGGGGATTTTGGGGGTTTTTTAGGTTTCTTAGGGGTTTTAGGGTTTTTATAGTTTTTAGGGGTTATAAAAAATTTTATGGGTTTTCGGTTTTTTAGAGTTTTTATGGGTTTATTGTTTTTACAGTTTAAATTGGTTTTTTTTGGTTTTTGGGTTTCCAAGGTCTGTAGGGTTTGGCATTTTTTTTGGGTTTTTTAGAGTTTTTTGGGAATGGAAAGTGTAGGACCGGGCTATCCTTGGCCCCCCAAAATGTATAAGAAGAAAACAGGAAACACAAACAAAGAAAGGGGTAGGGTCAAACGACCCACACCCAAAATCCCCAAGCACCCACTAAAAACAAAAACCACAAAAGTTCCCAAAACATAAAAATTAAACAAGTGTGTCAATGTCAGCACCAAATTCATAAACTGGGACTACACAGTAAGGGTCACCACCCACATCATATCCTGCAGCTGCTTCAGCAAAATATAATTCAGAGTCCACCCCTGTGTCCATAGATTCCCATCCATACTTAAGGTCCTCCTGAAGTCTGAAGATTACCATGTACATCTCCTTGAGCCTCTCCTACTCTGAGGTGCATGGAGGCCACTCCCGCTTGTTGGATTTTATTTTTAGTTTATCCTCCCTTGAAGTAGCATGGGTCACCATGGGCCGAGTTAGAGAAGAATAATCCCTTATCTGCCTCCTTAGGGGGGGGGGGGGGGGTAGAGGTGAAACCATCTACATGAGCTATCTTCCCGTATAAGATGTTGTTGTTGGCCACACTTGAGTCCCCTTATTCACCATCCCAATTCTCACACTTTTTCAACAGTGGGTTGAGAACTTATCTAGAGGATGCTCAATTCCCCTTTTGAGAGGCATCCATGTACTTAGCTCTTTCCCTCTTTAACTGGGCCATATTGTCATTTATCCTGCATTCATCCTCTCCAAAAACCTCCTATATCATTTTAGCCTCATCCGTAATGCAGAACCATGGTTGTTCCAACACCACCATGTCATGAAGGACCACACAGTGGTCCTCACCAAATGACGCTCCATGAACTACCATGGCCATCTGCATATTCGAGTCCATACCTCCTTCACTATCATTGCCATCAATCTCCGTCAGTAAATGGAAAACCTTGTCCTCAGTATGATTTTCATCCACCTCTTCATCACAAATCACTGTAAAACCCCCCAGGTCAGCCCTCCCAATTTCACCACACCTAGGGGTTAGCACCAAAGGGTCATCCAAGCTCTGACCAGGGGTTCCCTCATCAAATCCCATGGTCTAATTCCCAACCATAATCAACCATAATATTCTCCTACAAATTCCAAGACACCTCCTCCTGTACAACATCACCACTAACTAACGCAATAGAATCAAAACCCTAAAACCTATTACTTATAGTGACAACATCAATAGTCGGCAACTGACTACTACTGGCCTGCCCACTGTCTTTTCTCAATGCCACTACAACATATCCCAAGGGCTACTTCAGTGGGCTCTCATTGTGATCAAACCCATCCAGACCCCCTACTTATCTACATTACCCTACTCATTCTTCCTTTCAAATAACTACTTCCAGTTTCCCACTACTATTGCTTAGAGCCACACATTCAGCATTATGCATCATCTCTGCACCAATCCTTCCCTCTCTACAACGATTCCTATCCAATTATTAAAACATGCAACCTAAAGCCACCACTTACACCTTCTTATCACACATAACTTTCAAATCCTTTTTTATCCACTCAAAATCTACAACAACCATTGACTAGGTGGATAGGAGCTTGGGTACTCCCATGACCTCCTGCACCTCAACCACGTTCTGGATACCTTTATCAGACCCTGCCTGAGTTAGATTCATGCCACTCCTATATTTGGCACCACAACCACAATCTTTACCACTATGCCCAAATTTCCATCAAGAAGAACAAAAGTCGGCCCACAAATCATAAACCACTGGTTGCTTCCAGTAGAGCTCCTAAACCAAAAAATACACACAAAATCCACTGGTCCCTTAGAAGCATAAACTTTGACAAAATCCCTCACAGAAACGGCGTTACATAGGGCACAAGTTTGGCTATCCACACATAAAAACCTTTCCACTGTATTCCTTAACATTGAAATAATAGATATATTTTGAAATGGGATGGGAAGTTCTGGAAATCTAACCCAAGTCAGAAACATCAGGGTGACATGATTCATATGCAGGTCAAAACTCCACAGAATGAGGGAGAAGTAGTCACCATTACAACTTCGAGGTGCTGTGGACCAATCAGGAATCTGATCCTCCTCATATGAATAGGTAATCATGATATGATCACTATCAAAAAGACCCACCATTGTGCAGTCCTGCAGATCCCAATGCTCAAAGACATACCTGTCAAAAACATCCACTGTGAGTTCTACTTCAGAAATATCGCAATAGGTGTTTAATGATGCAACTCAAAGGCTTCATTGAACATTTGGATTGAAATCGAGAGCTTTGGGAGACCTTTGAAATGTTCTGGCACTTTCAGGCAAAGGTTATTCCATGTAAAAGTGGACAGCAAGTTAGAAGATGAAAATGGGATGAAAGTGCAATCCTCATTAAGAACCAACAGAGGCCCCTCCCTCGTAGAGGGGGGTTGGGAGACACTAAGGTCTCCATTGTTGTCAGCCTAGAAGATAAGGGGAATGACCTTCATGTTAGAGTGAAGGAGGCGCCATCTCTTCTTTAGATTTTTTTAAGGGTTTATGGGTTTCCTTTATGCTTTTAGGGTTTTTAGTGTCTTTAGGGGTTTTAGGGGTTTTTCATGTTTTTTATAATTTTATTTGGTTTTAAGGGTGTTTTAGGGTCTTATAGTGTTTTTAGGGAATTTAAGGGGGTTTTAGGGTTTTTAGGGTCTTTTAGGGGTTTTAATGGTTTTTATGGGTTTTATGTTTTTTAGGTCTTAAGGGTTTTTTATAGTTTTTTTTTGTTTTTAAGTGTATTTTATTTTTTATAGTTTTTAGTATTTTTAGTGTCTCTATATTTTCATGTTTTACTATGTTTGTATAGGGATTCATATTTTAAGGGTATTTTAGGATTTTTTTTCTCTTTTATAGGGTGTTTTTAGGGTGATTGTTGTATTTTTATGCTTTTATGGACCGTTTATGGGTTTATAGTTTTTTGGTTTTTTAGATTTTTTTTGGTTTTCAGGGTTATTAAAGGTTATTAGGGTCTTTAGGGTTTTATAGTATTTTTAGGGATTTTTAGGGTTTTAGGGGTTTTAAGGGATTTATATGGTTTTAGTGTTTTTTATACATTTTGGATTTTTTTGGGTCTTTTTAATGTTTATTTATTTATTTTTTTTGTTTTTATGGGTTTTAGGGTTTTTAGGCCTTGTAGATTTTTTAGTGGTTTTAGAGTTTTTAAAGTTATTTTAGGGGACTTTTGGGAGTTTTGATCATTTTGATGGTTTTTAGGGTTCAAAGGTTTTAGGGTTTTCAGTATGTTTTATGTTTTTAGGGTTTTAAAGCCATATAAGGGGGTTATGTTTTTAGTTGTTTTTTCTATTTTATGGTTTTTATGGCCTTTTAGTGTTTTGGAGTCTTTTTGGGTTTTTGGATTTTTTTCTTTTAAATGTTTTTAGGGTCTTTAGGTTTTTTTTGGTTTTTAGGTGTTTTGGGATTTTTAGGCACATAAGGGTTTAGGGTGTAGGTTTTAGGGTTTAGGGTGTAGTGTTTAGGGTTTAAGGTGTAGGTTTTATGGTGTAGTGTGTACTGTTTAAGTATTAAGTTGTAGGGTATAAGGTTTAGTGTGTGAGTTTTTGGGTGTACGGTGTAGGTTATAGGGTTTAGAGTGTATTGTTTTGGGTTTTTTTCTATAGGGTATAGTGTTTCTAGTTTAAGGTTTTGGGTTTGAGGTGTTGGGTATATGATTTTGGGTTTTTTGGGGGTTTTTAGCGGTTTTAATGGGTTTTTTGTGTGATTTTGTTTTTTTAGGATTTGGGGGGTTATGGTTTTTATGGTTTTAGTGGCAGTTTGGGGTTTTTAGGGTTTTTAATTGTTTTATTGGATTTTAGGTGTTTTGGTGTTTTTAGATTTTTTTGGGAGTTTTAGGGTTTTTAAGGGTTTTTATGGTTTTTATGGTTTTTATGGTTTTAAGGGGTTTAAAAGGATTATATTGATTTTAGTATTTTTTGAATGTTTTAGAGTTTTATGTTTTCTCTGATCATTAGGGCTTTTTAGGGGTTTTTTGGTTTTTAGTGCTTTTAGGGTTTTTAGATCATTTTAGTATTTTTAGCGTATTTATGGGTTTTATGGGTTTTTAGCGTTTTTCAGAGTTTTTGGGTTTTATGGTGTTTTGAGGGTCTTTTTGGGTCTTTAATGTGTTTTAGGGTTTTTAGGGTTTTTAGGTTTCTGTAGTGTTTCTTTGGTTTTAGGGATTTTATGTACTTTTAGGTTTTTTAGGTTTTATGGGTTTTTAGGATTTTTATGGTCTTGAGGGTATTTGAGGGTCTTTTAGGGGTTTTTGGTATTTACAGTTTTTAGCATCTTTTAATATTTTTAGGATCTTTTAATATTTCTAGGGTTTTTTAGTGTTCTATAGAATATAATAGTGTTTTTAGAGTCTTTTAAGACATTTAGGGTTTTTGGGGGTGCTTTATGTTTTTTATATTCTTTTATGGTGTTATGGTATTTTGGTGTATTATGGGGTTTTTTAGTGATTTTAATTCCTTGCAGAGTTTTTCGGGTTTTAAGGGTTTTAGGGATTTAAAGTGTTTTTTTGGATTTTTAGGGTCTTTAGGTTTTTTATGGTTTTTAGGATCTATTAGGTGTATTTTAGGATATATTTGATTTTTAGGGGTTTTTAGTATTTTAAGGGGTTTTAAGGATTTTAGGTTTTTTGGGGTTTATAGGGTATTAAGGGATTTTTTTAGAATTTTAAGGTTTTTAGATATTTTAGGGGTTTAGGGGTTTTTAGGAATTTTATGGGTTTTGGGGTTTATGGGTTTTAGGTATTTTAATTTTTTAAGGTTTTTAGGGATTTTTTCCATTTTTATGGGGTTTTTTTTGGGTTTTTATTAATTTTTATGCATTTTTAAGGGTTTTAGAATTTTTAATAGATTTTTAGGGGGTTTAGGACTTTTTAGGATACTTTTAGAATTTTAATGGATTTTAGGGGTTTTAGTGTTTTTAGGCATTTTAGGGTGTTTTAGGATTATTTTATGATTTTTTAAGGTTTTTGTATTTAGGGTTTTAAAGGATTTTTCGGTTTTTACAGTTTTTAGGGATTTTAGGGTTCTTAGGGGTTTTAGTGTTTTTGGGGGTTTTAGGGTCCTTTAAGGGTTTTTAGAGATTATTATGGGGTTTTGGGTATTTTAGAATCTTTTTGGTTTTTAGAGTGTCTAAGGGGTTTTTGGGTATTTTGTATATTCTACAGGGTTTTATAGGGGTTTTAGCATATTTTAGGTGTTTTTTATTGTTTTTATGAAATTTTTGGGTTTTGTGTCTTTTATGGTTTTTTTGGGGTTTTAGGGTACTTTTGGGTTTTTTGGTTTTTGGGTGTTTTTAGAGTGTTTAGGATTTTTTAAAAATTTTAGGGGTTTTATATGTTTTTTGGTTTTTTGGGTTTTTAGGGTATTTTAGGGATTTTAGTGTTTTTAGAGTCTTTTGGAATTTTTAGGGTTCTTAGGGGGTTTTAGGATTTTTATGGGATAAGGGGTTTTTTTATTTTTAGGGGTTTTTTGGTTTTTTTTGGTTTTACATTTTTTAGGTTTTTATAGGATTTTCATGTTTTTTGGGGTTTTTAAGGTCCTTTTATGGTTTTTAGGGTTTTTAAAGATTTTATATTTTTTTGAGTAATTTATGTTTTTTTAGTATTTTTAGGGTTTTTATGGGTTTTACAAGTTTTAGGGGTTTTAATGGTTTTAGGATAGTTTGATGGTTTTTAGGGTTTTTTAGAGTTTTAGGTTTTTAGGGATATTAGGGATTTTATGCTTTTTGGGTGTTTTATGGGTTTTTTGGGTTTTAGGGTTTTTAGGGTTTTTAGGTGTGTTAAGGTTTATTAAGGTTGTTAGGGTTTTTATGGGGTTTTATGGTTTTTAGTTATTTTGGAAATTTTATGCTTCCTAGGGTGTTTAATGGGTTTTAGGGTCTTTTAGGGATTGTTTTGGGGTTTTAGGGCCTTTCATGGTTTTTGGGTAGTTTAGGGTCTTTTGGGGTTTTAATGGTTTGTTAGGGACTCTTACAGTTTTTTGGTTTATTTACTATTTTTAGGGTCATTTTGGTGGTTTTAGGGAATTTTAGTATTTAGTTTTTATGGTTTTTATGTTTTTATGATTTTTAGGGATTTTATGGATTTTTATTATTTTTAAGGTTTTCAGATTTTTCAGGGTTTTAGAGATTTTAAAAGTATTTTAGAATTTTTAGGTGTTTCTAGGTTTTTTAGGGTTTTAAGAGGTTTTAGATATTTTTTAATGTCTTTTGTGTTTTTGGGGTTTTCATTGGTTTAAAGGGTATTTGGGGTTTTCATGGTGTTCTGACGGGTTTTTGGGTTTTTAGGGAATTTTATGGTTTTCTAGGTTTTTGGGGGGTGCTTTAGGGTTTTTAAGGTTTTTAATGGTTTTCATCAGTTTTTTTGGTTTTTTGGGTTTTTGGGTTTTTGGGGATTTTATGATTTTAAAGGGGTTTTAGGGGATTTTGGAATTTTATGGTCTTTTTGACGGTTTTAGGGACTTTATGGGGTTAGGAGGTTGTTTTTTTAGGGTATTATTGGTTTTGGGATTTTTTGGTAATTTTTAGGGATTTATATGTTTTTTACGTTTTTGAGGGTTTTAAGGTTTTTAGGATTTTAGGGAAAGGAAGGTGTGAGGTCAGGCTATTCCTGGCCCCCCAAAATTTGTTAAAAGAAAAGTAGGACATACATGGGTGGGGTGGGACCAAACAGACCACACCAAAAACCCTGGACCCCCCAAGACACCAAAACCCCAAAATACCCGAAAAGCAGAAGAGAAAGAAACAGGAACTACAAATCAATGTCTCCATCCCCATAAGGGTCCCCATCATCACCATAACCGGAGGAGGCATCCGACTCCACCGACTCCCATTCAGATGATTCATATTTCTTTAGGAAGGAAGTGTAGTAATCTCTGAGACGTTTCTTCTCCACATTAAGCTGTGCCTTGGTAGACTGGCCTCCCCTGCGAGAGGCAACTTCCTTAGCTTTGTAAGAGGCTCTTGTGGGCACTGTCTTTGGAAAAGTCGAATTGTCTTACCTCAGATTTCTCTTTTGGGGGTCTAAAGAGACCCCTGCAGAATTTCTTTCCTTCCCATATAGAATGGACTCCTTTAGAAATTCCCTCTCCTTACTGATCATATCCATCTTATAATTCATCTGTCGAGCATCCTCCTGAAAAAAAACATGATCAAGAATGAAGGAGGCTTTCTCATTTAGGGATCCAGTTGCAATCTCTCCTCCTCCCTAGGCAACTTATAGACCTCCACAACTGGCTTCATCACCTCCCTAAGTTCAGCGTCCTCCCCTGATCATGAGAAAACCAAACCAGAGCCCCTTCAAATATTCACCAGCTGAACCCCCTTCATTCACCACCAAAGCCAAATTCCCCTTCCCATGCCGCGGGGAACCCTCCATCACCACAAAACACTACTTCGCCATCTCCCTTTTCCTATGCACCTCTCATTGCTTAGCGTCCTCCCCCAGAAACTGACTGAAGTGGGCCGCATCTCTCTGATCATCTCCCTCCCCCTGCTCATGCACCTTCCCTTCCACAAGTGCACCCCCAGAAGTGCCAGCCTTTTCGGCTGCAAGCCCCTGGTCCTCCAAACTCCCCTATATGTCTACCTACCCATTCTCAGCCTTCTCATCCTCACTACCAGATACTACCACAGCAACCCCCTCATCTTCCCCTTGTTCCTCCACCATCCCCTGTTCACCCACAACCTCCATTTCCACAACCACACCCTCATATAAAACCCCGAGACTCGAAAACCTATTACACAAGGGGGTGGTCAAGACAAAGATTGCACCACCCTTCTTCCATCCTTCCCACTGACAGGACTCTTGTCTTACATCTCAGCCACCCACCCACATTCCAGCAAGAGGCACTCCTGGATGTCCAGCAGACACCGAGGCATCCAATTCCTCTGCCCCATCATGCACCGCAGTTGAATTGTCTTATAGTCCCTTTGCTCCCCCCTCACAAGAAGCAAAAATAGAGGCCTAGATATGAGATTTTACATCAATAAAATTGTGCACAATAGCCCTCCAGTCACCATCCACCACCATCCCATTATCAACCAAATTCTGATGCATGCTGACCTACACAACAAGATCACTACCCCTTCCAAATAGTTCATCATCAGCTTATCACCCATGAATCCAAGGTCCTGCATCAACCTATCAAAAACATCCAAGACCCTCAGTGCAAGCTTTGAAGCCAACTTCAGGGGGACCACTTCAAAAGTCACAAGCACTTGATCCCCTAAAAGCACATCAATCCTCACCAGCAAACCCAGATCAAGAACTCCATGATTCTGCGCCACTGCCTCTATGCTTCTTCTACCATGCCTATAGTCAGCACTAAAATGGACCATCTTCTTGAAGGAAGAGCAAAATACCACAGGTGATTCAAAGATAACAGGTTTCTTATATCGGAATTCCTTACCAATGGAAATCCAAACAAATTCAACAAGCGCTTTGGAAGCATCCACCTCCACACAAGCCCGTGGAGCAACTGGATGGAAAACTGCCTGAATTATGCTGTCAGAGAAAAATAAGTGGCCCACAAGGTTCCCTAGCATATATATGATTGTTTTATGTTGGAAAGGGAGTGGGAGTTTTGGAAACCTAGCCCATGTTTCAACCATCGGTGAGTCACGATTCATGTGAAGATCAAAGATCCATCTAAAGAGGAGGAATCTAATCCTATTGAAGCTTCAAGGGGCCGAGGACCAGGCGCAGATCAAGTCCTCCTCCATAGATAAATGAATCATGAGATGATGACTATCCATAAATAAAACAGTCACATGATCTTGAATATTCTCATAATAAAAAATAAATCTATCAAAGGAGACAACTGAGGGCCGACGATTCACAAACTGAGCAACCAAGGTTAGGCTGTGGAGAGAAGAAGCCACTTGAAACTCTAAAACTGAAATTGAAAGTTGTGGGTAGCCCTTATATAAATCAGGGACCTTCAGGAAGATCTCAATGTAAGGGAACAGGGGAAGGAGATCAGGCACAAGGGAAGAGATGAAGACCCGGTTCTGATCGACATCAGGTAGGAAATCTTCCCCCACGGGGGGAGGAGGAAGGAACACCAAGTCCAGTGCCATCAAGGCATCCTCAGGAGCCCATACTGATTTTGTTTCTAGGATTTTAGGGTTTTTTTGGCTATTATGGTATTTTTAGGTTTTAAGGGTTTTATAGAATTAATTTTTAATTTTGGGTGGTTTGGGGGGGGGGGGGGGTTAGGGTAATTTTAGGGTTTTAGGGTTATTTTATGGTTGTTTTGGGGTTTTTGGGTTCTTTTATGGTTTATGATTTTTAATGGTTTTAGGGTTTTCAAGGAATTTATGGTTTTTATGATTTTAGGGTTTTTTAGGGTTTTGTATGGTTTTGAGGGTATTCAGGAGTTTTAAAAGGTCTTTTAGGGGGTTTATATGTTTTTAAGGTTTTTAAGGTTTTGTATGGTTTTCTCATGATCTATGGGTTTTTTTTGGGGTTTTTAGTTTTTCAATATTTTTAAGGGTTTTAGGGTTTTATAGGTTTTTGTGGGGTTTTGGGGGTTAGAGTGTTTTTGGGGTTTTAAGGGTTTTTAATGTTTTTAGGGTTTTATGGGGTTTAAGGTTATTTTAGGATGTTTAGGGTTTTATGGAATTTTGTAGGATTTTAAATGGTGTTTAGGATCTTTTTATAATTTTTTGAGTATTTTACTTTATTTTTTTTGGGTTTTTCTAGTTTTGTAGTGTTTTATGGTTTTTAGGTATTTTTATGTATTTTTATTAATTTTTATGGTTTTTAGGATTATTTAGGGATTTTAGGGGGTTTACAGTTTTTAGGGGTTTTAAGGTTTTTAGAGAGGGTTTATGTATTTTTTTTCATTTTAATGTTTTTTTGTTTTTTTAGGATTTTAGGTAATTTTAGGGTTTTAGGGGGTTTTCAGGTTTCTTAGGGGTTTTAAGGTTTTTAGCATTTTTATGTGTTATAAGGATTTTTATGGGTTGTAGTTTTTTTATGGTTTTTATGGTTTTTTTTTGTTTTTTATGGTTTTTATGGTTTTAATGGGTTTTTTTGTTTTTGTTGTTGAAATTGGTTTTTTGGTTTTTTGGGTTTTAAGGGTCTGTAGGGTTTAATGGTTTGTAGGGTTTTTTATATTTTTTAGGGGTTTATGGTCTTCGTTAATGTTTTTAGGTTTTTTAGTTTCTTTAGGGGTTTTATGGTTTTTTCCTGTTTTTATAGTTTTATTCGGTTTTTATGGTCTTTTAGGGTATTCTATGGTTTTTATAGAATTTTAGGGGGTTTTTAGGGTTTTAGGGTCTTTTAGGGGTTTTAATGGTTTTTAGGGTTTTTATGTTTTCTAGGCCTTAATGATTTTTTGAGTTTTTTTTGGGGTTTTAAGCGTGTTTAATGTTTTTTTTTGAGTTTTTAGTGTTTTTAGTGTTTTTATATTTTTCATGGTTTACTATGGTTTCAGAGGGATTCAGGGTTTTGAGGGTATTTTTGGATTTTTTTTCTTTTTATAGGGTGTTTTTAGGGTGATTTACAGATTTTTATGCCTTTAATATTCTTTTATGGGTTTAGAGTTTTTTCATTTTTTAGTTTTTTTTTTGTTTTCAGAGTTATTAAGGGTATTTAGGGTCTTCAGGGTTTTTTAGTATTTTTAGGGAAATTTAGGGTTTTATGGGTTTAAAGGGATTTATAGGGTTTTTAGTGTCGTTTTAGTCGTTTTGGATTTTTAGTGTCTTTTTATTGTTTTTTTATTTTTTGGGGATTTAAAGGTTTTAGGAATTATAGTGTTTTTAGTGGTTTTAGAGTTTTAAAAGGTATTATAGGGGTCTTTAGTGGTTTTTGATCATTTTTATTGTTTTTAGGGGTTTTCAAAGGTCTTTAGGTTTTTTAGGGTTTTTAGTGTCTTTTATGTTTTAAGGGTTTTTAAGCCATTTAGGGGGGTTAGGATTTTAGTTTGTTTTTCAGTTTTATGGTTTTTATGGTTTTCAAGTGTTTTATAGGGTTTTTGGGTATTTTGGTATTTTTGGATTTTAAAGGTTTTTAGGGTCTTTAGGGTTTTTATGGTTTTTAGGTGTTTTTAGGATTTTTAGGCACTTTAGGGTTTAGGGTGTAGTGTTTAGGGTTTAGGGTGTTGTTTTTAGGGTTTAAGGTGTAGTGTTTATGGTGTAGTGTGTACCATTTAAGGTTTAAGGAGTAGGGTACAGGGTTTAGTGTGCGAGGTTTAGGGTTTAGGGTGTAGGTTATAGGGTTTACAGTGTATGGTTTTGGGTTTTGTTTGTTGGGTATAGGGTTTATAGTTTAATGTTTTGGCATTAAGGTGTATTGTTTTTGGTTTGAGGTGTTGTATATAGGATTTTTTGTTTTTAGGCGTTTTATGGTTTTTTCCTTTTTTTTGATTTTAGGTTTGGGGGGGGGGGGGGTTAGGGTTTTTATGGTTTTAGGGGTAGTTTGGGGTATTTTAGGTTTTTAATGGTTTTATTGGTTTTTAGGTTTATTTATAATTTTAGGGATGTTTGGGTATTTTAGGGTTTTTAAATGTTTTATGGGTTTTATGGTTTTAATGGGTTTTAAAGGTTTTTTTTATAGTTTTTATACTTTTTTTAAGGTTTTAGAGTTTTATATTTTTTTAGGGTCTTTAGAGATTTTAACGGGGTTTTGGGTTTTTAGTGATTTTTGTGTTTTTAGTTCATTTGTAGTGTTTTTCTCTTATTTATGGGGTTTTAAGGGTTTTTAGAGTTTTTCATTTTTTTTGGGTTTTAGGGTGTTTGGGGGTGTTTTGTGGTTTATTAATGTGTTTTATGGTTTTTAGGGTTTTTTGGGTTTTTGTAGGGTTTCCTTCATATTTGGGGGTTTTAGGGTTTTTAAGAGTTTTAGGGTGTTTGGGGTTTTTATGGTTTTATAGGTTTTTAGGGGCTTTAGGGACTTTTAGTTTTTTTTGTATTTTTAGGAATTTCACGGTCTTCAGTGTAGTTGAGGGTCTTTTAGGATTTTTAGGTATTTACAATTTTTATCATCTTTTAATATTCTTCTAGACTTTTAGGATTTTTAGGGTTTTTAGGGTCCTATAGAATTTTTTAGGGTTTTAGAGTCTTTTAATAATTTTTGGGTTTTGGGGGTGCTTTAGGTTTTTAGATTCTTTTATGGGTTTATGGTATTTTGGTGTCTTATAGGGTTTTCTATCCATTTTAGTGCCTTTTAGAGTTTTTAAGGTTTAAGGTTTTTTAGGGGTTTTAGGGCCTTTAAGGGTTTTAAGGTGTTTTTTTTTGTATTTTTAGGTGTTTTAAGGTCTTATTGGTTTTTATGGTTTTTAGGGTCTATTAGGTGCATTTTATGTTTTTTGGATTTTTAGGGATTTTTAGGATTTTAAGGGTTTTTAAGGATTTTAGGTTTTTTGTGCTTAATAGGGTATTAAGGTTTTTTTTTTAATTTTATGGTTTTTAGAAGATTAAAGGATTTTAGTGGTTTTTAGTAGTTTTAGGGGTTTAGGGGTTTTAGGTCTTTTAATTGTTTAAGGGGTTTAGGGATTTTTAGGGTTTTTATGATTTTTTAGTGTTTTTTTTGTTTTTTTGGTTTTTATTAATTTTTTCAGTATTTTTAATATTTTTAGAATTATTCATAGATTTATATGGGGTTTGGGGTTTTTAGGGGACTTTTAAAATTTTAATGGGTTTTTACTTTTTTTAGGCCTTTTAGGGAAAGGAAGAAATAGGGCTAGGCTACTCCTCATCCCTCCAAAATGTATAGAAAATAAAGGAAATCCAAAAAAGGGAGGGTCAGGGTCAAATGACCCTCACCCAAAAATTCCAAATCCCCCCTACAAACTCGGTACCCAAATCCATCCAAAAAAGAAAAAGAGACACAAAAAGAAACAAATCCATCAATGTCATAGCCAAAGTCATGTACTAGGCCTACAACATAAGAATCATCATCCGAGTCTACTCCAGTAGTCATATAAGCAAATAAGTAGTCCGAGTCAACCCCCATGTCCATGGATTCCCATCCCAATTCTAAATCCTCCCGAAATCCAAGAAGCCACAAGTACTTCACTCTGATCCACTCCTTTTTGGTAAAGTGCGAAGTCTGCTCCCCCTATGGACTTTCAGTTTTAGCTTTGCCGCCCTAGAGGTCACCCTGGTAGCCATGGGCCTCAGAAGAGATGAATAGTCCCTCTTCATCCTCCGTTTGTAGGGGGGGGGGGGGGGTAGAGATGACACTTTCTAAAGGGGATTCTCTCTCAAAAATAACTCTTTCACTGGCCAGACCATCCATGCACCCTCCAGAGGACCCTCTAGAGGCATTCCCATGATGACCCCTTTCTTTGGACTAGGCCATATTGGCGTTTATCCTACGACCATCCTTATAAAATATCTCCCCTAATCTTCTAGACTCATCCTCGTTTGGTAACCTTTTCTATTCCACCGTCACCAAATCATGTAGGAAAACACAATGGTATTTAGTAGAAGGGACACTGTGAACCACCATGACCTTCTGCAAGGATGGGACTAGGCCTCCTTCACCAATTCTGCTATCCAACACTGGTAGTGTACACTTGCTCAGGTCCTCCACATAAGTTTCAACAGCCTCCTCACCTTGGTGTAGTGATGATATCCCCTACCATTCCACTTAGAAACACCACTTTCAGCATGCAACACCACTGGGTCATCCTTGCTCTAACTAGGGGATCTCTCCTTGAATTGTTTCCCCATGAAAATCATCTCCTTCCCAACTAGAAACATATCTTGCCCAGTCCCATCTATCCCCACCTGCCCATCCTCCTCCCCTTGCTCAGACACCCCCTCTGAACACCCTCACAACCATCTAACTCAGCCAAGGACAAATCTTTAAACCTGTAATTCAAAGTAACATCAGAAGAAACCCGTAACTAACTGCTGCCTGCCATCCCACTGATCCTCCTTCAATCCACTACAACGCCATCCGAGTATTGCATTTGGGGGATCCCCCTATTCCCCAGCCTATCCATGCCACCCTTCTCGGCATCCTTTCCCTACTTCTGTCCCCCCTATCATCTCACCACCTTCATCTTTCCCCACTGCAAATCAGAGCCACCCCTTTATACGTGGACACCACCTCAGCACCATCACCCCCCAAATCAAAATAATTACCATCCAAATTCAAACTCATTCCATCTAAATCCACACCTGTAAATCCCAAATCCCTCCCGACCTTCAGATCCTTTCTAAGCCACTCAAAAACCATAGCAACCAATCTTTGAGGGTAGGGTCCCAGAAAAAACCGTTCTCTCTTTTACCTCCACCATTAACTGGCTTCACTTACTATATCCTCACTGTGCCATACTTATACCACCCCTATCACTAGCACCACAATCACAACTCTTTCTACTTTACCCAAACATTAAACAATAATAATAGATGTCATCCCAAGATTCAAACACCACTGGTTGCTTCCAGAAGAGCTCCTCACCCACAGTAATCGACACAAAATCAGATGGATCTTTAGAAGCATCAACCCCAAAAAAATGCCTCAGAGAAACTGGATGACAGAGATCCCACGTCCTACTATCCACACAGAGAAAAATCCCCACAAAATTCAAAAGAATTTAATTTATAGAAGTATTTTTGAAAGGGAGGGGGAGTTCTGGGAATCTAACCCATGTCGCAAACATCAGGAAGTCACGCTTCAGATGTAGGTCAAACTTCCATAGGGAGATGGATAATTGAGCACCATTGCAGCTATGGGGTGTCACAGACCAAGTTAGAATGAGATTTTCCTTAGACGCAAAGCGAATCATGATGCGATCACAGTCAAAATTCCCTATCATTTCCCGATCCTAAAGGCCCCATTGTTCAAAAAATAAACCTATCAAAGGTGTCTACCGGAGGGCGTCACTTCATGAATCTCTCAATAATTGTCAAACGATGCAGCACTAAGGCTTCATTTCACACCTGGATCGAGAGAGGAAGCTGCAGATGTCCTTATAAGAGATCCGGAACCTTCAAGAAAAGATCAATTCATGGAAAATAGGGAAATAGATCAAGAGACAAGAACAGAGTGAACGATCGATCCTCATTGAGAACCAGTGAAGCCCCACCTAGTAGGGGAAGGGAAGGCTCCAAGGCCGCCATTGTCTTCAACCTAAAGGGGAGGAGCATATGTTGCACAAGTATGGGAGGAGCTTCAGGGATGACATATTAAAATTTCTAGGGGTCTTAGGCCTTTTAAGGATTTTTAGGGTTTTTATATTTAGCTTTTTAAAGGATTTTAGGGCTTTTAATGGTTTTTGGGTTTTTAGGGTTTTTAGGGTTCTAAGGGTTTTTAGGGGGTTTAGTGTCCTTGAGGGTTTTTTAGTTATTTTTATGAGGTTTTGGGTATTTTAGAATAATTTTGGTTTTTAGAGTGTCAAAAGGGTTTTTTTTGGGTATTTTAGGTTTTCTATAGGGTTTTATAGGGGTTTTATCATCTTTTAGTCGTTTTTACTATTTTTATGGAGTTTTGGGGTTTTTGGGTCTTTTATGGTTTTTAGGGGCTTTAGGGTATTTTGAGATTTATGGTTTTTAGTGTTTTTAGAGTGTTTAGTGTTTTTATATTTTTAGGGGTTTTATTGGTTTTTTTGTTTTTATGGTTTTTAGGGACTTTTAGGGTTTTTTAGGGATTTTAGAATTTTTAGGGATTTTAGAGTTTTTAGGAATTTTTATGTTTTTAGGGTGTTTTAGGGTTTTTATGGGTTTAGGTGTTTTTTCTATTTTTATGGTTTTTAGGGTTTTTAGGTTTTTTAGGGATTTAAGGGGTTTACATTATTTAGGGTTTTATTGGGTTTTCATTTTTTGGGGTTTTTAAGGTCCTTTTAGTGTTTTTAAAAATTTTGTAGTTTTTTTTGAGTAATTTAGGTTTCTTTGTTTTTTAGTGTTTTTATGGTTTTAAGGGGTTTAAAGGGTTTTAGGGTTTTTAGTGGTTTAGTATTGTTTCAGGGTTTTTATGGTTTTTTAGAGTTTTTGGATTTTTAGTGCTGTTATGGATTTAAAGGTTTTTAGGTGTTTCAAGGGTTTTTAGGGTTTCTAGGGTTTTTAGGCATTTTGAAGTTTTTTAATGTTGTTAGGGTTTTAGGGGGTTCTATGGGTGTTCTTTATTTAGGGTATTTTATGGTTTCTGTAGTTTTTAATGTGTTTTAGGGTATTTTAGGGATTGTTTTAGCATTTTAGGGTCTTTTAGGGTTTTTAAGTGATTTAGGGTATTTTAGGGTTTTCAGGGGGTTTTAGGGTCTTTTACAATTTTTTGGTTTATTTGTTGTTTTTAGGGTATTTTTGGTGTTTTTTGGGTGTTTATAGTTTATAGTTTTTATGGGTTTTTTTAGAGTTTTTAGTGGTTTATGGTTATTATTATTTTTAGGGTTTTTAGGATTTTTTGATATTTTTAGGGGTTTTAGATATTTTAAAAGCCTTTTAGTATTTTTAGGAGTTTCAGGGGTTTTTGAGGGTTTTTAGGGTTTTCCTAGGGTTTATATATTTTTTAAGGTTATTTGGGAATTTTTGTGTTTTTAGTTTTTTAAAGGGTATTTGGTGTTTTCATTGTTTTTTGAGGGTTTATAGAGTTTTTAGAGGATTTTATGGTTTTTTTGGTTTTTGGGGGGTGATTTAGGGGTTTCAGGGTTTTAATGGATTTTTCAGTTTTTTTGGCTTTTTTTTGGTTTTAGGGTTTTAGGGTTTTTTAGTATTTTAATGGATTTTTTAGACTTTTTCAGGGTTTTTTGTGTTTTTAGATGTTTTAGGATTTCTAGGGTGTTTAGGGAATTTAAGGGTCTTTTAGAGGGGTTTTGGGTCTTTTATGGGGTTTGGGGGGGGGGGTATTTATGGTTTTGGGTTTTTTGTAATTTTTAGGGCTTTTAGGGTTTTTAAGGTTTTTAGTGTATTTTTAGTGATTTTTGTTTTTTAGTGTTTTATACAATATTTACTATTATGAGGGTATTAGGGTTTTTAATCAGTTATGGGTTTTTAGTCTATTAGAGGATTTTTGGGTTTTAAGGGGTTTGTAGAATTATTTTACGATTTAGGGGGGTTTGGGGGTTTTTTGGGTACTTTTAGTGTTTTAGGGTTCTTGTATGATTGTTTTGGGGTTTTAAGGTTTTTTTTGGGTTTAGGGTTTTTAGGGTTTTTATGGTTTTTAGGGTTTTAGGGTTATTTAGGGGTTTGTATGGTTTTTAGGTATTCTAGAGTTTTAAAAGGAATTTTAGGGGGTTTAAGTGTTTTGAAGGCTTTTAAGGTTTTGTATGGTTTTCTCATGTTTTGGGGGTATCATGGGTTTTTTATTTTTTTTTAATATTTTTAGAGGTTTTAGGGTCTTATAGGTTCTTTTAGGGTTGGGTGGATTAGGTAATTTTAAGGGTCTTAAGTTTTTTTAGTGTTTTTAGGGTTTTTAAGGTCTTTTTAGGTTGTTTAGGGTTTCTATGGATTTTTTTTATGAATTTAAAGTGTATTTAGGGTCTTATTAGATTTTTTAGAGTCTTTTACTTTCTTTTTATGTGTTTTATGGGTTTTGTAGTGTTTTAAGGTTTATAGGTATTTTTATGTATTTTTATGTATTTTTATGGTTTTTAGGATTTTTTTTACAGATTTTAGGTGTTTTTAGGTTTTTAGGGGTTTTAAGGTTATTAGGGGTTTTCAGGTTTTTAGGGGTGGGGGGTAGGAGTTTTATGGGGGTTTTATGGGTTTTTAGGGTTTTTAGAGATTTTAGGGGATTTTATGGTTTTTAGGGGTTTTTCTGGTTTCTTAGGGGTTTTAGGGTTTTTAAGGTTTTTAAGTGTTATAAGGATTTTTATGGGTTTTAGGGTTTTTAGTGTTTTTTAGTTTTTTATGGTTTTTATGGTTTTAGTGGTTTATTGTTTTTATAGTTTAATTTGGATTTTTGGTTTTTTGGGTTTTCAAGGTTTATTGGGTATTATGGTTTTTATGATTTTTTAGAGTTTTTAGGGGTTTATAGGTTTTCTTATGGTTTTTAGGGTTTTTTAGTGTCTTAAGGGATTTTAGGGTTTTTTTTCATGTTTTTATAGTTTTATTTGGTTATTAGGGTCTTTTAGGGAAAAGTAAGTGTAGGGGGATTCTGGGTTTTAAGCGTATTTAAGGATTTTTTCATTTTTATAGGTTTATTTATGGATTTTTATTCTTTTAAGGTCATTTTATTGGTGTAAGAACCCAAATAATCCTTTCAGGTATGTTTTTCCTTTTCTGGTCGTTTTTTGAGAAAAAGAGGAAATTCTAGAAATTTTCTAAGTACAGGCCGTGTACTTTATGAGTACACGTCATGTACTTCTTTATCATAGGAGACCGTTTGTGGTCCATGTATTATCCACACACACGGACGTGTGGGAGTGACTTGGAGTCTATTTAAATAGGAGTATAGAAAATGTGAGTACACGCCATGTACTTCAAAAGTACACACCGTGTACTTTCTTTTTTTTCATTAAACGCACTGGGGTCGCGTCTAATCGCCAGAAATACCTTCTTTTAGGTCCCGTTTGACCGAGATATCCGTACGGCTGCAGATCTTCAACGAACCCTCGAGCATGCGTCCATCCTATGAATCGAATACCGTCAGTTTCATTGGAATCACATTGGTGAGTTCTCTCTTCTCCTTGAGCCTTGTTTCATGATTCCTATTCTTTCTCAAGTTATCGTAGGTTGAATGTTTTGGACGTTTTTGTAGATATTCAAAGTTCTAGGGTGAATCAAGCTTCAAGGATCACATATATTGATCTCCCAATGCCAAGTTAGGTGGTTTGTGCTTTTCCGTTCAAAGTCTTGGAGTATTATGTGAAAATTCCCCCAATACCCTTGAACAGGTTATTGTGTGTTTACCATTTTACCCCTATTGATTTTCTGTCATGCTCGCATGTTTCTGTAAAGGTTATTTGAATATGAGTAGGGTTGATTTCTATGCTTTGGATGTGTTTTTTCCATGCAAGTTCTGTTTACGACCGTTTGGTCTAGTTTTTCCTTTGGCTGCTTTACCTGTTTTTCGTGCCTGTTGTTGTAGGATGGAGAGTTTGTGTTCTAACATGTTTGATGTGCTGTAGAATGATTATCCAAGTAGTTCTGTAGGTTTAATTTGGCCATATTATATTGCTATACTCATTGACCTACACAGGGCTGTGAGAACCTGGTGTAGTAGATTATAAGGGTAATTGACCGAGTGACCTTCCTCAGAGAGTCTTTGAGCACTTTGGGCTATATGGGCAATTGACCGAGTGAAATTCCTCAGAGATCCGTTTTACCCCTGTTTATTGTATATCATGCTCGCATGTTTGTGTAAAGGTTATTTGAATATGAGGAGGGTTGATTGCTATGATTTGGATGTGTTTTTCCCATTAAAGTTCTGTTTAGGACCGTTTAGTTCTGTTTAGCCTTTGGCTGCTTTACCTGTTTTCCATGCCTGTTGTTGTAGGATGAAGAGTTTGTGTTACATCATGTTTGATATGCTGTAGACTTATTAACCAAGTAGTTTTGTATGTTTAATTTGGCCACATTTTATTTCTATGCTAGTTGACCTACACAGGGCCGTGAGAACTTGGTGTAGTAGACTATAAGGGTAATTGACTGAGTGACCTTCCTCAGAGAGTCTTTGAGCACTTTGGGATATATGGGGAATTGACTGAGTGAGCTTCCTTAGAGAGTCTTTGAGAACTTTGGGCTACACGGGGAATTGACTGAGTGATATTTCTCATAGATCCTAGGACCACTTTGGGGATATAAGGGGAATGGAAAAAGTGAGCTTCCTCGGAGATTCCTTGTCTACTTTAGACTATAAGGGGAATTGGCCGAGTGAGATTCCTCAGAGTCTTTGATTTTAATTCCTGAACTGCTTAGACTATATGGGGAATTGACGGTGAGTGCTTCCTCAGAGAGTCTATGAACGACCTGGGCTATAAGGGGAATTGACCGAGTGAGCTTCCTTAGAGATTCCTTGACCTTGGGGCTATAAGGGGAATTGACTGTGAGTTCTTCCTTAGAGAGTTCCTAACTACCATAGACTATAAGGGGAATTGAATGTGAGTGATTCCTCAAAGAGTCTTTATATACTGAACCAGAGGGGTTAGGCGGAGTGCACTACCTAGAGGATTGCTTGTAGTTATTAGTTAGAACCATAGGGGATGGTCGTGAGTACCTCCTAGAGGGTTACCTATTTGTGTTTAGCTTTTTGATTAGCTGTTGCTTGATGTTGAAACTATGGACTATTTATTGCTGAGTACTTTCCTATTTACTGCTTTCTGTACTTTACCTTCCATATATTCACTGACTGTTAGGCACAAATCTTCAGGTGGTTGCCTACTCAGATTTAGTCTCACGCCCTGTTTGGGTTATGCTTTTGGGCCCGAACAGATTATATTGCTACAGGTATAGATAAGGGCAAACACCCTTCTACATCAGGTACTTGACTTGCTGTGGAGCTGGAGAGCATGAGACCAAGCTTATGCTTACGATGATGAGGAGCTGTTTATCTTTTATTTTGTACTTTGGTTTAGTACTGTTGTATTTCAGCATTGTGACATGTTTGGATTCTTTCCTAGTAATATGTATCATGCATCATTTATATATGTGCTCTAGTTGTTTTTACTTTTAGTCTTCTGTTGTTTACTCTTTTATGGATGTTTACTACTTCCGCAATTGCTTTTGTTTTTCTTCCATTGTGTACTCTACCAATGAGGGCATAGTTTCCCCACTATCACACCCAAGGACCTCCCCACTAGTCAGAATCCTCTGGTGTTTGGGGAAATGCGCTCGATCCCATGTGACCAACCGGGTACGGGGAACCTCTGGGTGGCTTCCGGAACCGAGACGTTACAATGGGTTTAGATTTTTTTGGTTTTTTTGATTTTTTTTGATTTTTCTGGGTTATTAAGGGGTTTTAGTGTCTTCGGGTGTTTTTATAATTTTTAGGGGATTTATAGGGTTTTAGTGTCTTTTTAGTTATTTTTTATTTTTAGGGTCTTTTTAGTGTTTTTTTTTGTTTTTTAAGGGTTTTAGGGTTTTGTGGAAATCTAGTGTATTTAGTGGTTTTAGAGTTTTTAATGTTATTTTAGGGGTCTTTAGGGGGTTTTGATAATTTTTATGGTTTTTAGGGTTTTTCAGAGGGTTTTTGGGTTTTGAGTGTCATATATATATTTTTTGGTTTTTAAGCCACATAGGGGGGTTAGGGTTTTAGGTTATTTTTTATTTAATGGTTTTATAGCCTTTTAGTTTTTTAGAGGGTTTTAGGATTTTTTTGGGTTTCAAATGTTTTTAGGGTCAAGGATTTTTAGATTTTTTAGTTTTTTTGGGATTTTTAGGCACTTTAGGGTTTAAGGATTAGGGTTTAGGGTGTAGTGTTTAGGTATAGGGTTTATAGTGTAGTGTGTACTTTTTAAGGTTTACGGAGTAGGGTATAGGGTTTAATGTGTGATGTTTAGGATTTAGGGTATAGTTCAGAGGGTTTAGAGTGTGTGGTTTTGGGATTTGGTTGTAGGGTATAGGGTTTCTAGTTTATGGGTTTTTCTTTAGGTAGTAGGGTTTTTGGTTTGAGGTGTTGGGTATATGATTTTTAGTTTTTTTGTGTTTTTAGGGGTTTTAAGGGTTTTTTTCAGTTTATTTTTGTTTTTAGGGTTATTTGGAGGGGGGGGGGGGGTGTATGGTTTTTTTGGTTTTAGGGGAAGTTTGGGAGGTTTTAAGTTTTTTAAGGGTTTTAGTTATTTTAAGAGTTTTTAGGAATTTTGGGTGTTTTAGATTTTTTGTTGTTTTTATGGTTTTTATGATTTTAAGGGTTTTTAAATGATTTTCATATTTTTATGTATTTTTTTAATGTTTTATAGTTTTATGATTTTTAGGGTCATTGGGGATTTTTAGGGGGTTTTGGGTGTTTAGTGCTTTTAGGGTTTTAGGTTATTTTAGTGTTTTTTGCATATTTATGGTGTTTTTATAAGTTTTTAGCCTTTTTTCATTATTTTTTGGGTTTTAGGGTGTTGGATGGTCTTTTATGGTCTTTTAATGGGTTTTAAGATTTTTTTGGGTTTTTAGGTTTTTGTAGGGTTTTTTTCTTTTTATGGGTTTTAAGAGTTTTTAATATGTTGTGGTTTTTATGGTTTTTATGTTTTTTTAGGGGTTTTAGGGCCTTTTAGGTTTTTTTGGGTTTTCAGGGATTTTATGGTCTTCAGGGTATTTGAGGGTCTTTTAAGCATGGAAGGAATGGGGTCAGGCTATTCCTGGCCCCCCAAAATTTATTAAATCAAAAGAAAATCAGAAAATTGAAAGGTAGGGTCAAACCGACCACAATGAAAAGCCTCGGACCACCAAGACATATAAAGCCCCAAAACCCTAAAAAGTGGAAGAGAAAGAAGCTAGAACTAAAAACCAACATCTTCATCCCCATTTGGATCCCCATCAGAACCATAACTATAGGAAGCATCTAAATCTATAAACTCCCATTAATATGACTCATATTCCTGGAGGAAGGTAGTTTAATACTCCCTGAGATTTTGCTGCTCCACATTTGGCCACATAATGAAAGACTAACCTCCCCTGCCATAGACAATTTCCTTATCATTGCATGAGGCTCTTGGGGACATAGTCTTTGGCAGAGAAGAGTAGTACTTCCTTGGCCTCCTCTTTCAGAGATCTAAAGGGACCCCTGTAGGTTTGTTTTCCTTCCCATATGGAATGGACTCCATTAGAATGACCCTCTCATTAATGATCATATCTATATTGTTGTTCATACTCCTATCATCCTTAGAGAAAAGAACTTGATTAGGGATGAAGGAGGCTTCTTGGTTAAGGGAAAAGTCATCAAGAACCCCACACTGCATTAGAACCGCCAGGGTAGGTTCTTCGAGATCTAGACAAGGTGGGGTCACCACCCCAGCCAGAACCAGCTGTAGGCCTTTATCCTCCTTCAGAGTAGAAAAAACAACATTACAGGTTTGGCCAACTATGTTGTCCACCTCTACTTCAGAAAGAGTAAGATCCAATTTTACCCCTTCCCCAATCATCTTTCTTACTTTCCCCTAGAAATAAGTCTCATCCTCAACAAACCCATCACAATTGAGTACATGAACATGCATATCCCTTCGATCAATCTCAATAGAACAATATGAGTGCCCAATGGTGTCTAACATTAGCGCTGGTTCACTGGAATTCTGGACCACACTCTCCGCATCATACCTAGCAGTGACCTGCACCTCACTCTGGGCTGGTATAGCTGAACTCACACTCCCACCATAAACAAACAGAGACCCTTGAACCTCCTCCTCAAACTCCATCCCTTCAAAGTGGTTGGAAGTTGGAACAACATCAATCCTCCATATAAGACCGCTAACATAAGAAATATGCTTCCCACTAGCATCAATGTTTTCCCCCTACCCATAGATCCCCCTGCACCCCCCCTTCTTGAAGGATTTCCATCATCTGAAAGCTGCAAGTCACTCCTCAATCTCTTGAAAATATCACTCACCTTGGGCTCTAGTTGACACCAAATAAACACTTTCCCAGAATAAGAGTCATCTAATGCGGACCCATGGTCCCCCAGTACAACCGGAGGACCCTCCCTCACAGCCTTCGGGCATAGAGACCTAGAACCTGGATCAAATGTAGGAGCCACCCCCAAACTCATAGTGGTAGCCCTTTGGTCCAACCCCACTGCAACGACCTCTTTGGAATCAACAGCTAATTTATCTCCTACACCAGACGCCACACAAACCAGCTTTGAATCATTACTAACTCTACTGTGACAATGACAAATTTTTCTAGAGTGACCCAATGTTTTAGAAGAATAACAGAGCTCCACCCAAGATTCAAATACAACCAACTATTTGTATCAAAATTCCTCACCAACAACAATCCATAAAAACTCAACTGGTGCCTAAGAAGCATAAAATTCACCAAAAACTCTTGGATCCACAGGATGACAAACCACACAGGTCTTGCTGTCTAAGTATAGATACCTTCCCACTAGATTTCCAAGCATATAAATAAAAAAGGGACTTTGAAAGGGTAGAGAGAGTTCAGGGAATCGATCTCAAGTGGAAAAAATTAGTGAATCATGATTCATATGACGATCAAATCTCCACATAAAGAGGAAGAACCGATAACCTTTAAAGCTATAGGAAGAGGAGGACCATGCTAGAGTTATATCCTCCTCCTTTTCAAAACCAAATCATAATATTTCGGCTATCAATTAATCCTACCGTCATACGATCTTGAAGACCCCAAGATTCAAACACAAACCTATCAAATGAGTCCAATGGGGGTCTTCAGTTCATAAAGAAAGAAACCAGCATCAGTCTATGAAGATATGAGACTCTATTAAACTCCTAGATCAAGATCTGGAGTTTAGGGTGGCCTTCATTTAAATTAGAAAGCTTGGGAGAAATTTCAATCCAGAGAAAAGGGGGTAGAAAATAAAGGATGTAGAATGGGACAAAAGCTTTCTGATCTTCATCGAGGATCAGTGAGCCCCCCCTAGAGGGGGAAGGGGGATATGCATTCACCACCATCATTAAGGGGTGATTTAGGATTTTTTAATTAGCTTATGGGTTTTATGGTATTTTGGTGCCTTATAGGGTTTTTTAGTGATTTTAGTTCCATTTAGAGTATTTAGGGTGTTAGGATTTTTAGGGGTTTTAGGGCCTTTAAGGTTAAGGAAGGTGCGAGGCCAAACTATTCCTAGCCCCACAAAATTTATTAAAGGAAAAGAAAAGAAGAAAAGGGCAGGGTGGGGCCAAACATCCCACAAAAAAAACCCTGGACCCCCAAGACACCAAAACCCCAAAAGACCCAGAAAAGAATGAAGTAGGAACTACAAATTAGCATTTCCATACCCATATGGGTCCCCATCAGCACCATAACTAGAGGAAGCATCCGACTCCACCGATTTCCATTCAGATGATTCATATTGCTTTAGGAATGTAGTGTAATATTCTCTGTGATGTTTCTGATCCACATTTAGCTACACCTTGCTAGACTGACCTCCCCTATCAAAGAAAACTTCTTTATCTTGGCAAGAGGCTCTCGTGGACACTGTCTTTGGAAAAGTAGAATATTCCTTCCTCAGATTAATCTTTTGGGGGACTAAAGAGACCCCTATCAATTGTTTTTCCTTCCCAATGGCCACCTAAAGCAAGGCCCTCTCCTTAATAATCGTATCTATATTATAATTCATCCTTAAACCATCCTCCTGAAAACAATCTTTATCGGGGATGAAGGAAGCCTCCTGATTTAGGGAGCAGTCTGCAAGAACCCATCGCTGCGACACACTGGGAACCACCAGGGCAGGTTACTCAAAATCCAGATAAGGAGGAGACATCACACCAGCCAGATCCAGCTGCAATTGTCCCTCCTTCCTAAGAACCTGGCTTACAACTTCTTGGAAAGAAGACTCATTCACAAGCCCCTACCTCGCACTATGATCCTGGTCACCAGCACCATCTAATCACCCAATGATTCCCAACATCAGATCAAATCCACTAGCATGTTGGGCCACACTCCCTCCACCACACCCAATAGACTACATCTCACTCTGAACCTGAATAGAAGACCACACACTCCCATCATAAACAACCAGATACACTTGCCCCTCCTCCCCAGGAAGCTTACATTTATTTCCCTCATCTAAAACCATCCCCATCCATTTCTATTACTCAAAAGCACCATGTTAATGCCCGATGGATTCCAAAAAAATCTCGGATTCACTAGAATTTTGGGCCACGCTCCCTCAATCATGCCCAAAAAAATGGCATGAACATCACTCTATTCTTGTTCTGTAGTCCTCTCACCCCTAGAATCAAAAATCGGGGACCCTGGCACTCCATCCTCAAGCTCCATCCCTTCAAAGTGTTTAAAATATTGAATGGATTCCTGACATTGGTTTAGACTGCTATCAGAGGATGTAGACATCCCACCAACAGCAACCTCCATATGTAAAGAACTTTAAGAATCCAGATGCTTCAAATCACTCCTCAAGAGCTTGAAGATTTCACTCACCTTAGGTTCTGGTTGGCACTGAATAGCCTCTTTAACAACACTTTGATCACCCACTACAAACCCATTCCCTCCCACCACAACCGGAAATCCAGCCTGCACAATTGGGATCAGTGATCTAGAACCCAGACTCATTGCCGGGGCCAACCCGTTAGCAATAGTCCTTTCATGCCCGCTTGAAACAGCCGCTATGACCACATTAGCATGAGCCCCCACCCGAGCCCGACCCCCTTCACCAAACTCAACTTGAATCAAATTCAAGAGATGAGGATCCTTGTGCACAACCTTCTGCACCTCACTCGATCTGGCTTCCCTTCACTAGCCACCTTCTGAGTATTCTTCAAAACACCACAATTTCTTCTGCCACACCTGCAACCCTGAACACTATGTCTCAGATGCCAACAGGAGGAGTAGAAATCAGTCCATGACTCAAAGATTATGGGTTGTTTCCACTGAAGTTCCTCACCAACAGCAATCCAAACAAAATCAACCGGTCCTTTATAGGTATCAATCTCAACAAAATCCCTTGGGGATATTGGGTGACAAAGGGATATAGTCATTCTCTCCACACATAATAACCTTCGCACCAAATTACCCAACATGGAAATAATGGATTTTTTTGAAAAGGGACAAGAAGTTCTAAAAATATGACACAAGATGCCACCATCAGTGAATCACGCTACAAATTCAAATCAAAGCTCCAGTAGGAAATAGAGAAGAGGGAACCATTGCATCTTCTTGGAGCTATGGACTAGGCAAGAACTATATCCTCCTTTGACACAAAGTGAATCAAGATGGGACTACTATCAACAAGACCTCCCATAGCGGGATCCTGTAGATCCCATTGATCAAACAAAAATCTATCAAAAACATCCATTGGGGGTATTCAGTTCAAGATATGAGCAACCAAGGTCATCCAATGAAAGGCAGAGGCCACGTTGAACTCCAAAATTGAAAGCCGAAGCTGTAGAGATCCTTTAAGAAAATCAGGCACCTTAGGAAAAATCTAAACCCGTGAGAAAGGGGGGACTAGATCAGGAATCGAGAAAGGAACAAACGAATGCTCTTCATCAAGAAACAAAAGAGGCCCCTCCCCGGCTGAGGGGGGAGGGTGAGGAACAAGATCGACTGTCTACTTCAAGCTTTCCATGGAAGAAGAGAGTCGCCATCGGAAGAGAGCATAGCCTCCATCTTCTCTTCAGGGCCTTTAGGAGGTTTTAAGGTGTTTTTTGGATTTTAAGGATTTTTATGGTCTTTTAGGATTTTCATGGATTTTAGGTTTTATTAAGTTTATTGTATGGTTTTTGGTATTTTTAGGGTTTTTTACGATTTTAAGGGTTTTTATGGATTTTAGGTTTTTTGGGGTTTATAGGTTATTAAGGGATTTTTTTTTGAAATTTTAAGGTTTTTAGGGGTTTTAGGATTTTTCAAGGTTTAGGGGTTTTAGGGATTTTACTTTTTTAAGAGTTTTAGGGATTCTTAGGGTGTTATGGGTTTTTGTGGGGGTTTTTTAGGTTTTATTAAATTTTTAGGGATTTTAAGGGTATTAGTATTTTTCATGGATTATTTTGGGAGTTTAGGGTTTTGTTAGGATTATTTTGTAATTTTAAAGAGTTTTTAGGATTTTTAGGGATTTTTAGAATTGTTTTATGATTTTTTAGGGTTTCTATAATTTAGGATTTAAAGGATTTCCAGGTTTTTATGGTTTTTATGGGTTTTAGGGTTTTTAGGGGTTTTAGGGTCCTTTAAGAAGTTTTAGATATTTTTATGGGGTTTGGGGTATTTTAGAATCTTTTTGATTTTTATGTTCTTTATAGTTTTTAGTGTTTTACGGGGTTTTAATATTTTTTTAGTATGTTAGGTTCTTTTCAGGTTTTGGGGGATTTTAGGTATTTTTATGGGTTTTAGGGTTTTTGATGGTTTTTAGGGCATTTAGGGTTTTTACGGTTTTTAGGGTTTTAAAGGTTATTTACTGTTTTAGGGAAAGGAAGGCTCAGGACCAGGCAAGCCTGGCCCCCCCAAAATTAACCAAAAAGAAAAAAGACAAACAGAGTGATACAAGGGGGGATTACATAAACGGGCACACACCTCACCCTTCAAGTCGGACACGATGAAAGAGGAGCAGTGGGGCATGGCAACAAAGGACCACAACGAGCACTGCTCCACAATAGCCTGCTTGGAGAGAGAATCCACAACCGCATTGGCCTCCCGTTAGGTCTGTGTCACAGTGAGATTCAGCCTTTGGCACATGGCAAGGCAGTCCATCCACGGAGTAAGAAGCCTGCAGGGGATGCACCTAGATATGTTTTTAAGATCACTCACATCAAGCATGTAATCAGACTCAAGCCACAGGAAACTCCATCCAAATCTGACAAAAAACTCAATCTCCTTTATCATGGCCCATAATTCAGCTTCAAGTGCACACCCATCACCAATAATGTGCTGAAAGCATCCTTTGACAAAGCCCCGGTAGGTGCGGAATACCCCACCACATCCAGAAAGGCCCAGGGCACCAAGGGCCGCTTCGTCCACATTGACCTTAATCTAGGAGGGTAGTGGAGGGATCCATCAAAAAAATCTGGAGACCATGAGTTTTTTCCCTACCAGAAACACCAAGCAACCGAAAGATGATCAATTTTTAGACGTCATTCGCCATATGTCCTGTATGAATATGGGAGGCCGCATAGACAGCCCTGTGGATCACCACAACTCCACCATGAAAGGAAATTTGTTTCTTATCGAAGGCGACCGTGTTCCGAGCGGCCCAGATAAAAGATATGGTGGCTGCAACCGTAGCCAACAAAAGTTTGCGGACTTGCTCACTGTAATCCCAGTTAGCCAGGTCTGCCAGGATCTCAAGAAGGGGCCTTTCAATGCCAGATGAGAACCCAAAAGTCCGCTTCAAATAGCCCCAAAGATCAGCCTTGAATCTGAATTGAAGGAAGGTGTGCTGGATGTTTTCTTCCACATCGAGGAAAAGAAAACACACAGAGGCAAGGTTGAGACCAGCTGTCTGCAAATGACTCTGCATGGGAAATAGATTCTTTCAGATTTTCCAGATAAGAAGATGGTTAGAAGGAGGAATAAAATTCCTCTTGAACATAGAGAGCCAAGCCGGCAGAGGGGATACCCTGGCACAGTTATATCGATAGTAATCCATGGCAGTAAGTCGCCCAACCAGATTGGGTTTCTAGATCAGGATATCAGAGTCGATGAAAAGGTAGCGCTGGATTTGGAGTGAGACTGCAGCTGGGAGGATATTATCAAACTATTATATCCTCGGGATGAACTCCGCAATGGACAGGCTCCCCAGGCCAGGAGGAGGGCTGATGAAGTCTTGTAGGGGCCTGTCAAACCAAGGCGTGGACCCAGCATTCAAGTCTGATTACTTTGAAACAAACCATTTAGAATGAGAGACAATGAACTTATACGACGCCCTAATTTCTAGCCAAACAGAAGAGGGGAATTACCCTTCATATCCATCACATAGATTAATCACAAATCTTTCCCAAGTGAATCCCAATCCCCGATCTATAGGACTTAGCAGCCCCCATGTATATTTAGCAAGGAGGGCATCATTGTAACGTCTGAGGTCTTTGATACCAAGCCCAGCCAACTCAATTGCCTTGGTGCAGTCCTTACAGGCCATGGTAACCAATTTTATTTGAGTTATACACCCCGTCCAGGCAAAGTTCCTGATCTTTGCCTGCAGGTCCTTGATGAGATTAACCAGCCACCTGTAAATGGAAAAAGCATAAGTGAACATAGAGGTAATCATCGAGTTGATAAGGCAGACCCTTTCGGCTTGCGAGAGGGATTCCCCTTTCCATTTCACCAACTGTTGAGTGATTTTGGAGGCAATATTCTCAAGGTAACACTGTTTGACACGTCCCCAAAATATGGGAACGCCTAGGTAGTCAAAAGGTAATGACCCTCTCTTGACACCAATGGACATGGCAATGGAGATCTGCTGGGACCATGGGATCCCCTCCCCAAAGACAATCAAAGACTTTCTCCAGCTGATGGATTGTCCTTCCACATATTCATAATGTCGAAAGATCATCCAGATAGAGTCCAAGGTCTATTTATCAACCTGCCCAAACAGGATAATATCATCTTCATACCATAGATGATATAGCACATGAAGATCCCTCCCTGCTCAAATAGGATTGAAAAGGCCAGCTTGGAAAAGGTCAATGAGGCACCTGCTTAAGTAGTCCTCCATAATCGCAAAGAGGATTCTTGAGAGAGGATCACCCTTTTTGACCCCATAGGAGTAGGGGAAGAATCTATTAGGGGAACCATTTAAAAGAACAGAGACCCACCCACTGCTAAGAATGGACACGATGATCTTAATAAAATTTCTCGAGAAGCCATACTTAGACAGGACCTGAGAGATAAAGCTACACTTGATGGTATCAAAGGCCTTGGAGATGTCAATCTTAAGCGCAATGTTTCCCTGCTTGGACTGCTTTCACATAACATTGATGCTCTCTGAGGCCGTGAACAGACAGTCCTGGATGTTCCTCCCCGGGACAAAATCCAAACTGATAAGGGGTAAGGATATCCCCCAAGAACTTTCGAAGTCGCATGACCAGAATCTTGCTGATAATTTTGGGGATGGTGTTTCCAATGGCCACCAATCAAAGGTCACCAATGTCAATGGAATTATCCCTTTTAGGAATTATGGAAATGAAGTTAGAGTTGACCCCATGTGGGAAAATAGTAGAGAGAAATAATTCCCGAATAGTAGTGACGATGCCCTCATGAAGGATATCCCAGTAGAACATGAAGAATTTTTTGGTGAAGCCATCTAGTCCCACTGTGCTGTCAATGTTTGGAGAAAATAAAGCAGCCCTAACATCCTCCTCAAGGGGAGGGATCATTAGAGAATGGTTCTGATGCTCATCAACATGTGGAAGGATGGAGTCCATCAAGAGGAGAGTGTACTCCCTACCATTATCCGAATAAATCCTTTGAAAATGATTAAAAATAGCAGCAGAAATATCATCCTCTGAAGTGAAGGTAGAACCTGAGATGCTGACAACCTTGAGACAATTTTTGGCTTTTTATTCCTGTGCAAACGGTGGATGAATTTTGAGTTGCGATCTCCATCCTTGAGCCATCTCATGCTGAATTGGTTTTTGGACAACTTTCCCTTGAGAGCCAGAAGATCATCATGTTTGGAATGGAGGTGAAGATTCTCACGAGAGGGTCAGGGAAGGAGAAGGTTGGCTTCTTGGTGGATAGAAAGTTGATGCTCAACATCTTGGATGTCATTATCTAGACTAGAAAATCATCCCTTTCTCCAGTATTTAAGCAAGGCTTTGATTTTTTTTGAGCCTCAAAACCAAGCTATGATAATGACTTCCCCCCGAAAATCTTTATTCCAGCCAATGAGAACAATTTCCCTACAGCCAAGAATCGTAATCCAGGCATTATTGAACTTAAAAGTCAAGGGTGAGGATCTTGAAACACCCATGGAGAAGTCAACAATCAAAGGATTGTGATCTGAGTGGAACTTGGGAAGGGTAAAGCCCGAGACCTCAAAGGGCAGGGTCACATCGTTGATCTTGTAGAAGCACCTTCCAGCTTGCCGTCCTGCCTGCCATTCACAGTAGAACGCCCCCAAGTGAAGGAGGCACCAGAAACAGGGACCTCCGTGAGATCACAGGCATTAAGATAAGAGGAAAATTCCAAAGCAGTCGAGCGAGAGAAGTTGGAGCCAATCCTCTCATCTGAACGCAAGACAGTGTTGAAATCCCCAATCACAATCCAACTGTTCTCAATGAGCCCATGAAGCGTAGTCAATTGTTCCCATAAGGACCATCATCTCAAGTAGGAGCGGGAGGCATACACAAAAGATAGATAGAGAGGGGAAAAGTTGTACATGACAGATAAGGGGAATACTTGAGGACACACCTCTACTAATGTCAACTGAATGTCATCATGATTAATCACCCAAAGGGTGTCAAGGACATTCTCATTAGAAGTCCTTGCAACACAGGAGTAACCAAGATTTCCCCAGCTGAAGCTCATCTAGTTATCAAAAGGGATCATTGGATCAGCAATACAGAGAACCATAGGCCTCTGAGAAGTGAGGAAATGCTTAAGGGCTGAGGCAGTGGGAGGATTCTCAATCCCCTGGCCGTTCTAGAAGATTAACCACATCAGATTAAGTAGAAGTCTCCCCGTTCACAGGGGTGGTGAAAACATTCAAGGTCCCGGACTTCACCTTTGATTTATTCCCTTTATTATTGGGACTTACCACAGGGTTCTTCTTAGTTGAAGGATCAACTTATGCAGCCCGGTATTTGAGTCCCAGATCATCAGGAGGTTGAGATCCAACCTCATGTGATGAGTCCAGGTGAACCGGCTTGGAGGACCCTTCTTCCTCCTCATCATTTTGATCATCAACCTCATCATCCTAGAATCTACCACTGAGAGGGGTAAACATGTTAATATGACAAAGTGGCATCGGGGAGGTAGTTTAAACTGTGTCTTGTCATGCAGCCTTGCTGGGGGACACAACTATGAAGGAATCACCAGACAGTGACGGGAGAGCCAGTGGTGAGGGGACCTTCTCAGGTCCAGAAGGGATAGGGGACCCTGCAGGGGCCAACCATCATCCACCGCCTAGAATGGAGAGGACAGATCCTAGCAGTAGGAAAGACCCTCCACCAGAGAAGGATCAAGAAGAGACTAGCCAGACGCAGCCATTACCTTACCAGCAGCAGGCTTAGAGGATTGGTCGGGTTCAACCATGACAGTCTGCAGACTGGGAGTGGCATCAGCAAAGTCCGCAACTGCCAGCTGTTCATCTATGGATATGGACCCAGAAGCAACTCCCTGTAAGCAGGAGGGGGTCTCTTGGTATAGGGTGTCATCAGCCTTTGGCACCCTCTTTGGTGAAGGCAGCTCCACAGGACACTGAACAGCCTCAGAGACGTGCTGGGAGGGAGAAGATGACTGAGGAGCCTTCACCCCCACTCCAACATCCAACTTCCTCATGCAGGACTCAACAGAGTGTCCCTTGAGATTGCAATTGGAGCACACCTTCAAATGACGACATGCAGAAATGAGATGGCCAAAGAGATGACAGTGGAGACAAAACTGGGGTTTATGCTCAAAATGGATCTCCAGATTGAAGCTGTCTTCATCAGTGTTGAGTACGACTTCCACAATCAGAGTAGAGAACAAATCAACCTCAACAAGGACACAGGAAAAGTTCCCATACATTGGATTTTCAGTTGCCTTGTCAATGCGAATGGGAACACCTACCGAGGAGGCAATGTACCAAAGGATTTGAGAATGCCAATAAATCCAGCTAAGCTTATAGATACGGATCCAAATCTACACAGAAGTGTTCTTGAATTTGAACGGGTCAACATTCCGATCCCACTCTTGAATACTGAGAAGACCGGGCTTCAAATTGAGGGATCCAAAGCTCCAGTCACATCTCTTTCACTCATCCAAAGGGAAAACAATATGAAAGTACCTACGCCCCATGACAGTCATTCGCCACTCAGAGAAGCCCTAGATTTCCATGATCCGATTGGTGAGATCAGGGAACTTCCAGAGCCGCTCACCCTTGGGGGTCAAAACCTGGGAAATTATGGAGAAACGACATAAGTTATGCCTTTCCTCCACTTCTTCTCGATTCGCTGAGACATGAGCCACCCGCCCTTTATGAATGACATGACCAGTGGAGGGGGATCAAAATCAGATAAGGAAAGTGAGATCGCAGCTTTCACCACCTCTGAAAAGTTGACCTTTAGTCCCTAGGCCTTCGATTCATCGCTCAAACCAGTCCCAAAGGGTTTTTGGTTACATAGTTAGAAAATCTCTTTGTGGCCATAGACTTCAAGCAACGCTGGAGCAGGATCCTCCTTGTCGGCAAGGGGAAGAACGTTAAAAGGACAGACGATATCTCCATTACCTTCAGGTCCCCTTCATGGATCCATCTCTATTTTTTTTAAAATTTTAGGGGGTTTTAGGGTTTTTATGGGTTCTTTAGGGGTTTTAGGGTGTTTTTGGGCATTTAGGTCTTTCAGTGTTTTAAGATTTATCTGGGATTTTAGATATTTTTAGGGGTTTTGTATTTTTAGGGGTTTAAGTACCTTTTTATGGGTTTTATGATTTCATGGGGTTTTAATCTCTTAGGGTTTTTATGGGTTTTTCGGGTTTTACGATATTCAAGTGATTTAGGGTTTTATATTATTCATGTGTATTAGGGTTTTTGAGGACATTTTAGGGTTTAAGAGTTTTAGTTTTTTTAGGGTTTTAGGGGTTTCTTGTGGTGTTTATGGGGTTTTAGTGCCCTTCATGGTTTTTATAGGATTTTTAGTGGGGTTTACCATCTTTTTAGTTTTTTTTAGGTTTTTATGTTTTTTAAGGATTTTTGGGTCTTTTAGGTGTTTTTTGAGTTTTTTGGGGTATTTCAGGGTTTTTAAGATTTTAAGGGTTTTATACATTTTTAGGGTTTTTTTTTGGATTTTTTTTAGTTTTATGGAGTATTTGTTGTTTATAAGGGTTTTTAGAGTTTTTCTTATTTTTTATGGATTTTTAGATTTTTTATGTTTTTTATTGTTTTTAGGGGTTTTCTGTTTTTTTAGGGTTTTTAGGGGTTTAGGGTTTATGGTTTTTAGGGTTTTTTGGACTGTTTTAGGGTATCTAATTTTTTTAATGTTTTTAGGGTTTTTATGGGATTTAAGATTTTTAGGTATTTTAGGGGTTTTTAGGGTTTTTACAGGTTTTAGGGTTTTTTGGAGTTTAATGGGTTTTTTGATTTTATGTTTTTTATGGTTTTTTGGTTGGTTTAAGGTGTTTAAGTGTTTTTAGGGTCTTTTATATATTTTTTAGTGATTTAGGGTCTTTATGGTTTTTAGGTGTTCTAAGGGCCTTTTAAAGTTTTAGGGTTTTTGGTGTTTTTAGGGTTTTTAAGGTGTTTTAGGGGTTTTAGGGTTTTAGGGGTTGTTGAGTTTTTTTATGGTTTTTAATGATTTTTATGGTTCTAATATTTTTTATAATTTTTAGGGGTTTTTAGGGTTTTAGGGTGTTTAGCATTTTAAAGTTTTTAAGTGTTTTATAGTGTTTTCAGGGGGTTTTATTGGTTTCTATGTTTTTTGAGAGATTTTATGGATTTTAATGTTTTGTGAGTTTTAGCGGTATTAGGTTTTGTTTTAGTTTTTAGTGTTTCAAGGGTTTTAAGGGTTTTTCGGTGGGTTTTGGGGTTTTTGGGTTTTTAGGATTTTATGGATTTATTGTCTCTTTAGGGTTTTTATGGATTTTAATGGCTTTGTATTTTTTTAGGTTTTTTGGGATTTGTTATGGTTTTTAAGTGGTTTTAATATTTTTATGGGGGTTAGGGTATTTTAGGTGTTTTAGGATCTTTTATAATGTTTTAGTTTAGTATTGGGGTTTTAGGGTTTTTTAAGGAATTTAACATTTTAAAGGGGTTTTTCGAGCTTTTTTAGGTTTTTAGTGTATTTTATTGGGTTTTTAATATTTTTTTTTGGTTTTTTAGGGTTTTAGTTTTTTAGGGACTTTATGGTTTTTAGAGTATTTTTGGGGTTTAAAGGTTTTTAAGGCCTTTTTGGGTTTTTAGGTTTTTCAGTATTTTTAGGGTTTAAAGGTATTTTTAGTGTTTTTGGACACCTTCAAGTATTTTTAGGGGTTTTGTTGTCTTTTAGGATTTATTTGATTATTTTATTGTATTTTAAGGGTTTTATGGTTTTTTTCAGAATTTTTAGGGGTTTCTAGGGGTTTTAGGGATTTTTATGTGTTTTTATTATTTTAAGGGTTTTAGGTATTATAATGATTTTTAGAGGTTTTTAGGTTTTTAGAGGATTTTGGATTTCTTAAGTGTTTTGAGGTTTTTTAATATTTTTTAGGGTTTTAGGGGTTTGTAGTTTTTTAGTGTTTTAGGGGTTTTTGGGGATTTTAGTGATTTAACAGGTTTTAGGTTTTCTTAGTGTTTTTAAGGTTTTAGGTTTTTTAATGATTTTAAGGGATTTTGGGGTTATATGTTTTTTTATTATTTTTGTTGGTTTTTTTGGATTTTTTGAGTTTTAAGGGTTTTATATTTTTTAGGTTCTGTTAGGGTCTTTTAGGTTCTTTTAGGTTTTTAGGGGTGTTTTGGGTTTTAAGAGTTTTTTTTGGATTTTTTAGGGTTCATAGTGTATTTTTATGGAAATTTAGGGTCTTTCTATGGGTGTTAGGATCCTTTATTGTTTTTAGGGTTTTATTTTGGTTTATAGGGTTATTAGGGTTTATGGGTTTTAGGGGTTTTAGTGATTTTTTGATTTTTTGGGATGTATAGTCTCTTTAGGGTCTTTTTAGGTTTTTGTGGTTTTTCGGGCCTCTTTTGTGTGTTTTGGGTTTTTTGGGTCTTTTTAGGGTTTGGGGAATTTTTAGTCTTTGGGGGTTTAATGTTTTTGGGGTAATTTATAGGCTTTAGAGTTTAGGGTGTGGGGTGTGGGGTTTAGGTTTTAGGGTGTGGAGTTTTGTTTTTATGGTGTACGGTATACAATTTTAGATGTGAGGTTTAGGTTTTGGGGTGCATGTATAAGGTGTATAGTGTACGGTTTAGGGTTTTGGATATAGGGTTTAAGGTTTTGGGTATTTATGTTTTTAGAGTTTTTAGCATGGATTTTCATTTTTTTCGGTTTTAAATGAATTTTATGATTTTCTAGTATATTTAGGTTTTTGGTTTTTTAGGGTTTTAGGTTTTTTTGGATTTTTTTTTGTATTTTTATGGGGTTTTTGTGTTTGGTGGGGTTATGGAATTTAAAAATTTGAGAGGGTTTTACGGGTTTTAATGTTATAGGGGAAAGGAAGATGCGAGGGTCAGGCTATTCTCGACCCCCTCAAAATTTATTAGAGGGAAAAAAAGACGCAGCCGAAAAGGGAGGGGAGGGGTCAAACGACCTGCACCCAAAAACCCTTAAGGACTCCAAATCAAAGAAGAAGGAAATAGAAATGACCCAAAAGAAAGACAAGTCAGTCAACGTCTCCACCAAAATCAAAATTAGAAATAGATCCAAAGGGTTCACTCGCTGCACCAAAACCGAAGGCCGCATTATCACCATATGGATCCCCATCAGCACCATACCTAGAGGAAGCATCCGAGTCTGCCGAATACCATTCAGACGATTCATATTTCTTGAGAAAGTTTGAGCCAAAAACCCTGAGATGTTAATCCACATTCTGCCACACCTTTCCATCCCTTTTTTCCTTTCCATAGACAATGTACTTAACATTAAAGGAGGCTCTTCTGCACACAGTCTTCGGCAAGGAAGATTAGTCCTTCCTCGTCATTCTCCTTCATGAGTTGACAGGGACCCCAACAGTCTTGTCTCCTTTCTCAACGACTTCCTCAAGCAAGGAACTCTCCTTAAGGATCAAAGCCATGTTGTGATTCAATCTTCTTCCATCCTCTTCTTGGTCATGAACGACAGAGTCTTCTTGGTTAAGGGAACATGGAATAAGAACCACACCACACAGCATGATAGGGACCACTTCAGGTGCCCAGGAACCTACCCATCCAACACCTCTAACTGCTTGGTCTGATCCACCTTTGGGCTTCCCTTCCAGGGGCTAACTGGGTGGTCCACCAGCTCCAGCTCAAGCAAGCCCAAACAACCATGCCTATCAGCCGGGGCATCCTCATGAACCTCCATAATTGGCTCAAACCCCTCCCCCTGTGTAGCATCATCCCCTTTACCATGATCATCCCCCATCCCTGCACCCTCCCCCAACCCACACCCCTTCCCAGCCACCTCCTCCAACTTATTCACTGGCACCAGCACCTCCACCTCCCCTTGCCCAGTCACTTGGCAGGAAGCATCACTAGCAGCCCCCTCAACCACCACCTCAGGCATATTCAAATCCAGTCCAGTAGACCAGAAAACAACCACACCCTCAGAGCCATCCTTCCCAACCACCCCCATGCTGATACTTCCCCTTCTGTCTCAGCACGTCCAGAATGCTCAAAGCTATCACTAGAAACATAGTTGAGAAAGGGGACCTACACATCAGTGCCTACGGACGCATTCTCATTACCAGCGGGTGGCGCCACCAGCACTCCACTAAGCTCCAGAGATACAGCCCCTCAAGTATGACCTGGAGGTCCATATACCGCAACACTGACGTCATCCATAGTTCCATGATCCTCACCCTCTATACCAGATAACAAAACACCACAAGAGTCCCGTGACTCCTTACCCATATCCTCACAAGCATCTCACTGAGGCCCAGAGTAGGTATTCTGCCTATCTTGTTCATCAAAGTTGCCAGCCAAATTTGCTTGCGCAACATGATGCTCCTGAGTTAACTCCTCTAAAACCAAGCCATCAAACTGGTTGTTCAAGGGAACACCATCATCTACCACATGCACTGTCAATGGTTTATCAGAAACTCTTACCAACTTTAGACCTCTAGGATCAGGAGAAGGCCCAGGTAGCTCCATCATCCGTGACTCCACCATCCTTAGGCTCTTGGCTCCTTCCACGGGTTTCACCACTCCCATATTATCCACAATTCACAGATCAAATTTCAGGCTATCAAAGACATCAAAGAACCTAGGGTTGGAAAGGGGTTTCCAATCAACTTGCATCAGAAAATCCCCGACCATGATAACCTTGTGATCCTCATCCAGAGGTGAATTATCCATTCCAGTAGGGAGACCCTCATTGTGAATTCCATGTCCCCCCTGGGAGGCACAATTGTTAGCATACCATTAAGTGGAGCATTTTGACACTGAGGATCAGGATTGATAGAGAAAACACACCTAAAATAAAAGGAATAGTGTCCCATCCTATGACAGGATGAGAAAAAAGGCACCCAGGATTCAAAGCATACGACTTGGTGCCACCTGAGCTCACCTTCAATCTCAACACAGATTGAATTAATCGAGCTTTGGACACATCCACCTCAACACAAATCCCTGACGCAACTAGGTGGCAGACAATACATGTCCGAGCATCCATACAAAAGAATCTACCAATGAGGATACCAATGATGCGGAGGATGGCTGGGTTTTGGAAGGGATGGGTGAGACCAAGAAGGGTAATCCACAAAGCCACGCTCATGGTATCATGGTGTAGGTGAAAGTTAAAATTTCAGCAGAATAAATGAAACCGAATGCCATCAGTAGATCGAGGAGAAAAATCCCAGACAGAGACAATATCCTCTTCATTCCTAAACTGAATCAGAAAGTATCAGGAGTCCAACAATCCTACAACCACTTATTCACGGAGATTCCAAGAAGAAGTAACAAACCTGTTAAAATCATCCACAGAGGGTCGTATCCTTCTAAATCGGGCCACCAGTGTGAGATCTAGAAGGGCGGAGGCCATAGAGAACTCCTGGGAAGAGATCTGGAATTAAGGCACACCATTCTCGCAGAGTGGGACTTTTGGGTAGATGTCAATCTCTGGAAAGTGAGGAAGTTGTGCTAGATCAGAAGAAGGAGAAGAGGGAAGTTGCGGGGAAGGTCCATCCACCACCTCCCCTAGCCAGGGAGCAGGGTGGGGAGACGTTGATGAATCCATAGGTTATATTGGATTTTTACATGTTTTAAGGGTTTTTAGTTTTTTTAATGTTTTTAGGGGTTTTAGAGGTTTTAAAAAGTTTTCTGGGTTTTTGGTATTTATGGGTTTTAAGAGTTTTATTTTTTTATAACTTTTAGGATTTTCAGTGTTATTATAATTTTTAGGGATTTTAGAGTTTTTAATAATTTTGTACAATTTTAGGGATTTGTAGTGTTTTTAGAATGTTTACGAGTATTAATGGTTTTCATAATTTTTTTTTGTTTTTTTGGGTTTTTCGGTTTCTATATTTTTATGAGTTTTTAGGTATTTAGGGGTTTTTAGCGTTCTTAGTTTTTTTCTTCTTTTAATGGTTTTTAGGGTTGTTAAGGGTTTTAAAGTTGTTTAAGTTTTTTATAGTGTTTTTTGGTTTCTATCATCTTTTATGTATTTTAGGGGGTTTTAGTGGTTTTTAGGTTTTTAGAGTTTTTATGGACTGTAGGGCCTTTTAGGGGTTCAAATGATTTTTTAGTATTTTTTGGGTTTTTAAGTTTTTTATTGTTTCTAGGGTTTTTAATGTTTTTTAGTGTTTTTTGGGTTTTAGGAGTTTTTTTTATTTTTTATTTTATTTGGGATTTTTAGTGTTTTTAGGTTTTTTATGACTCTTCATGGTTTTATTAGGTTTTTACGGTTTTTATGTTTTTTTATATTATTTTTAGAGTTTTTTTTATGTTTTTAGGGTTTCATGGGTTTTAATGGATTTTTGGGGTTGTATGGTTTTTAGAGGGTTTTAGTGGTTTTTAGGGTTTTGGGGTTTTTAGGGTTTTTAGGTATGTTTTAGGGGGTTTGGGTTTTGGGTTTTGGGGGTTTTGGGGGTTTTGGGTTATTGATGTTTTTTAGGTACTTAGGGTTTTTTCATAATTTTATTTTTTTAGGGATTTTAGGATTTTCTTACGATTTATAGGATTTTTATAGTTTTCAAGTGATTTTGGTATTCTTATGGTTTTAAATGTTTTTGGATTTTTATGATATTTATGGGTTTTAGGGGTTTTAGTGGGTTTTAGGGGTTTTAGAATGATTATGTTTTTAGTTTCTTTTATAGAATTTTATAGTTTTTAGGGACGTTAAGGGTTTTCAAGGTTTTTCAAGGACTTTTAGGGGTTTAAAGTTATTTTAGGACTTTTAGGGTTTAGTCTTTTATGGTTTTTAGTGAATTTTAGGGGGTTTACGGGGTTTTTGGGTTTTAGATTTTTTTAGATTTTTTTTATTTTTTAAAGTTTTTTAGGGGGCTTTAGGATTTTTAGGGTTTTTCTTATTATATTTATTTTATGGTTTTTAGGATTTTTTAGAATTTTTATGGTTTTTAAGATATTAAGGGTATTTTGGGTGTTTTTAAGGGTTTCATTGTTGTTTTGTGTTTTTTGGGGTTTTTATGATTTTTAGGGCTCTTTTGATTTTATGGACTTTAAGTGTTTTTAGGGATTTCCAATTTTTTTTTGCATTTTTTATGGTTTTAAGGGTTTTTAGTCGATTTCCAAGGTTTTTATAGTTTTTATCGGTTTTAAGGGTTTTAATGGTTATACGTGGTTTTTATGTTTCTTTATTTTTTTGACCTATTTTAGTATTTAGGGGTTTAATATATTTTAAGGTTTTTAAGGTTTTTACGAATTTTTTATGGTCTTTATGGTTTTAGGTGTTTTTAGGGTTTTAGGGGGTTTTAGGTTCTTTTATATGGTTTTTAAGTTGTAGGGTTTTAGGTGGGTTGTGTTTTTAGGGGTTTTAGGTTTCTAAGGGGTTTTTGGGGTTTTTGGGTTTTTTGGGTTTTAAGAGGTTTATTAGATTATTTTATGATTTTACAGCTTTTTAGGGTCATTTTAGGGTTCTTTTAATGTTTTTTTAGGATTTTTAGGTTTCTTTTAGGGTATTTAGGGTTTTTTATGGTTTTTGGGGATTTGGGTTATTTAAGGTTTTTTAGGTTTTTTAGGTTTCTATGGGATTGTTATGAGATTTTAAGTATTTTAAAGTGTCTTTTAGTTATTTTAGCCTTTTAAAGGTTTTTTTTTTTCAGTTTTTAGGGATTTTTGGAGTTTTATGGGTATTATGTTTTTAGTATTTTCAATGTTTTTAAGGGGTTTTTGGGTGATTTTGGATATATTAGGTTCATTAAGGGTTTTTCTTGGGTATTTCAATGTTTTTATGGTTTCTTAGGGTTTTTTTTGTTTTTAGAGACATTTATGGGTTTTGTGGGTTTTAATATCTTCTATGGGTTTTTAGTGTTTTTTAGATATTTTGAGTATTTTTTGAGTTTTTAGGGTCTCAATGGGTTTCTAGAGTTTTTTACTATCCATTTTGGGGTTTTATGGGTTTTGAAAAGTTTTTTAGGTATTTTTAGGATTTTATGGATTTTTAGGGTTTTTAGGGCCTTTTAAGGTTTTTAGGGGTTTGGGGGTTTTTAGGGGTTCTTAGGTGTTTTTAGGATTTTCAGGTTTTTATGGAGTTTTTGGATTTTTTTAGTGTTTTTAGGGTCGTTAGTGGTTTTAGGACTTTTAGGGTATTTTAGTGATTCTTTGAGGTTTTTAGGATTCTTAAGTGTTTAATTGGTTTTAAGGTTTTTAATTTTTTTAGGGTTTTATATTTTATTTTTTCATTATGATTTTTTGGCCTTTCTAGGTTTTTAGAACTTTAAGGATTTTTAGGATGTCTTAGGCTCATTTTGGGTTTTAGGGTCTTTTAGGGTTTTTGATGGGTTTTTTTGTTATTATAGGTTTTAATGCTTTTTAGGGTTAATGGGTTTTTATTTTTTTTAACGAGTTTTAGTGTTTTTAGCGCTATAGGGGTTTTTTATTGTATTTATGGTTTTCATGGTTTTTAGGGGTTTCTTGGGGTTTAAGGATTTTTTAGGATTTTTAGTATATATAGGGTATTTTTAGGGTGTTTTGGGGTAATTTTAGAGGTTTTAGGGGTTTTAAAATGTTTTAGTGTTTTTAGGGTTTTTAATGCATTTTTATGTTTTTAGGGTTTTTAGGGTTTTATGGTTTTTAGAATTTAGGGTCTTTTTGTTGTTTTTGTATTTTAGTGTTTTTTTGTGTTTTTTAGAGTTTTAGGGGTTTTTAGTGTTTTTAAATGTTTTTAGGGGTTTTAGGGCTTTTAATAACTTTTATGTTTTTTTGGGTTTAAGGGTTTTCTTTGGGTTTTAAGGCTATTTTATGTTTTTTAGGGTTTTAGGGGTTTTCAGGGTTTTTGGGGTTTTTAGGGTCTTTTAGGGTTTTAGGGTATTTTCTTATTTTAGGTTTTTAGCTGTTTTTAGGGGTTTTTATGATTTTTATGGGTTTTAAGGTTTTAGTTTCTTTTAGGGGATTGTATGTTCTTTTTGGGTTTTGAAGGGTTTTAGGGTTTTTAGGGTTTATGGTGTAGGGTTTATGGTCTAGTTTTTACGATTCATGGTGTATAAATTAAGGTTTAGGGTATAGGTTATAGAGTTTTGTGTGTTTGGTTTAGGTTTTATGGTGTTGATTTTCGGGTTTAAAATGTATGGATTCACATTTAGGGTGTAGAGTATTGGGTTTTGGGTGTACGTTTTAGGGTGTAGGCTATAATATTCAGGGTGAAAGGTTTAGGTTTTAGGGTGTAGGGTCTAGTGTTTAGGCTTTCAAGGAGTTTTTTGTTTTTTTTTTGTGATTGAAGGTTTATTGTGGTTTTTATTGTTTTATGGTTTTTAGGGATTTTATGTTTTTTAGGGTTTTTTTGTTTTGGGGGTTTTATGGGTTTTTATGGGGTTTTGGGGTATTTTTAATATTTTAAGGTTTTCAGTATTTTTATAATTTTATGTGTTTTTAGGGGGTTTTATGTGTTTTAGTGTTTTTTGATCTTTTAGGTGTATTAGGGTGTTTTAAGGTTTTATTGGGGGTTTTTGTTATTTTTTTGTGTTTTAGAGTTTTTAGGGGTTTTAGGACTTTTTTAGTGTTTTAGTGGTTTTAGGCTTTTTAGGCTTTTTGGATATTTTAATTTTTTTTATAATTGTTTAGGTTTTTAGAGGTTTTAGTGGTTGCTCGGGTTTTTATTGTTGTTAAGGTTTTTAATTTTTTTTAAGGATTTTTAGTTTTTAGTGTTTTGAGGTGTTTGAGGGGGTTTAGGGAGTTTTATCATCTTTAAGGTCTTTTAATGTTTTAGGATTTTTATGGATTTTAGAAGTTTTTGGGTTTTAAGTTTTTATGTATTTTGAGGTGTTTAGGGTGTTTAGAATTTTCTATGGTTTTTGTGGTTTTTATGGTTTTAAGTGCTCTTAGGGTTTTTGGGTTTTAAGGGGTTTTTATGGTTTTTAGAGTTTTAGTGATTTTAGGGGTTTTTCAGGGTTTCTAGTTTTTTAATGTATTTATTGGGTTTTTTAGAGTTAATTGTGGTTTGAGGGGTTTTTGGGTTTTTTTTTGTGTTTTTAGGGTTTTTAGGGTTTCTAGGGTTTATAGGATATTTTAGTAATTTTTAGGCTGTTTAGGGTTTTAAGGGGGGATTGGGGGTTTAAGTGGTTTTAGGGGTTCAGGGAAACGAATGTGTGAGGCCAGGATATTCCTTACCCCTCAAAATTTATAAAATAAAAGTAAGCAGACAAGGGCGGGTGGGGTCAAATGATCCACAACAAAAAGTCATGAACCCCCTATACTCTAAAGTCCAACAGACCCAAAGACAAAAAGAAAATCATAGGAGTTACAAATCGACTTCCCCATCCCCATAAAGATCCCCATAAACACCATAACCAGAGGAAGAATCCGACTCCACCGACTCCCATTCATAAGATTCATATTTCCAAAGGATAGCTATGTAATACTCTCTAAGCTGTCATTGTTCCACATTCAGTTTCTCCTTTCCAGACCAACCATCCCTGGCATGGGAATCTCCCTCAACTTTGTTGTCCTTGGAGGAGGCTCTATTAGTAATTAGCCTTGGAAGGGAAGAATAATCCCTCCTTGTTCTCTAATTAATAGGGGGTTATCCAAGCCCCACCTTCTTACTTTCCAACACATCATCAACACTCAACGCACTAGGCTTGATATTACCATACTTTTTGTGATCAGTAGTGGTAGGATCAACCGCACCTTCATGACTACCAGGTCCAGGAGTGAGATCATATGCAGACTGTGGCTTCCTCTTATGGGGGCATGAGTCCAAGCCAGGAGAAATAGGGAGACCCATCGAAGCCTTGTCCCTCCTAATCCTAGCCAAATTAACATACATTATGTCCTCACAATCCCTCAAGATTTCCCCCAACCTTATATGTTCATCATTCTGATCCCCAAGAAAGACCACCTGTTGCAGGCCTGACTTCTGCAGGATTTCTTTTTGATGCTGCTCAAAGGGGATTTATGAACAATCCAACACAATCAATTCAGATAGCTTAATACACAAAGGTAGAGTCTCAAACACAACAAGGGAATAGCTCAGATCAAGTTGCCTAACATTCTTCCTAACTGCAGAAAGTTTATCAGACTGCTGCCCAGGATGAGGGGCATCAATCGGGCCATCCCCAAGCACAACAGTATCAACCAGCACCTACTCTGACATTTTCTCAGTAGGTAAGGGATTATGATCCACTCTCACTTTCTATATTCCTTCACAAAAGGGAAGCAGAACCATCTACTATAGGTCAAAAAGGAGATCAGAATCATCCTTAACCACCACGACCTATAATTCATTGCTCGCAAGGCCCCCTCCTCATTGCCCATAGATTCCGTGGGATCCAAGGCTATGAACTGATTAGAGGTTAAGACCAACTCCTATCCTAGGATCTATCCTTGCACATCAATTACTGAAGAATTCGGTAGTGAATACCTCTCCATCCCTTCACCAATGAGGCTAGGGTGCTTGATGTCTTCCCCAATAGAATTAACTGGCATGTTAAATCCCATATCCCCAACTTCATCAAGAGCCTCATCCCCCACATCACAGGAGGAAGGGGAATCACCCACATGTCTCAGGTCTCCCTTCAGTCACTTGAAGATGTCCTTTACCATAGATTCATATTGGTGCCCCTCAACACCCTTCCAGGAGGAGGGTCCCCCTTCTTCCACCCAAGCACCTGTCCCTACATCTAGTAGGGTATCCCGTAGAGTTCCATTCTTTACCTCAAACTTAGTTGTCAACCCCAACCTCAGAGAGATGGCCCTCTGTTCACTCCCATCCATAAGAAGCTCACTACCCCCACGCCTGCAATCCCTTTTCACATGTCCAAGCATAGATAAATATTCACAGTATCTCACCCATGATTCTAACACCACTAGTTTCTTCCACCAAAGCTCCTCACCAATTTCAATCCAAACAAAGTCGCCTGGATCTTTCGAAACATTGATTTCAACATATACCCTCAGAGAAACCGGGTGGTATAGGGACCTAATTCTGCAATCCACACACAAAAACCCTCCAACTAGATTTCCCAACATTGAAATAATATACAGGTTTTGAAATAGAAGGGGTAGCTCATGAAACCTCACCCAAATTTCCATCACGGGGAATCATGATGCAGATGGAAGTCAAAGATCCATCATAAGAGGGAAAAACATGTAGCATACCATATTCGAGGAGCCGCATACCAAGCTCCAATAAGATCCTCCTTAGAAGATAACTGAATCAAAATGTGAGAGGAGTCGACCAAGACAACAGTGGAACGATCCTAAAGATCCTAGTGTTCAAACACAAACCTATCAAAAACATCAACTGGGGGGTACCGGTTCAAGAACCAGGATACCAGGGTCAGATTATGTATGGAAGAAGCCTTGTTGAACTCTGTAATAGTAAGAGGAAGATTCAGAAAACCTTCATGAAAACTATAAACCTTAGGGAAAACCTCAATCCGTGGAATAACAAGAATTGAGTTAGGATCTGAGAAAGGACTAAAGGATCAATCTTTATCAGGAGTTAGCGAAGGTCCCTCCCCTGCATAGGGAGAGTCCAGGGTGAATACATCAGTTATGTCTTCAATCTAGTAGTATATAGGCATAATTTCCATCACAGGAGAGCGGAGAAGCCATCTAATGTGTTTTAGGGGTTCTTTTCATTAGGTGTTTAGGGATTTTTATGGATTTTCCAGTTTTTAGGGGTGTTTAGGGTTTTTAGGGTGGTTACAGTTTTTAGGGTTTTAGGTTTTTTATCATTATTTATGTGTTTTATGTGTTTTTATTGTTTATTAGGGGTTTTAAATGTTTTTTGTATTTTTATGGTTTTTTGGGGATTCTAGGGTTTTTAGGGTTTTTATGTGTTTTTAGGGGGTTACAATTTTTAGGGTTTTATGGGGTTTTAGGGTTTTTTTGTTTTGATGGTCTCTAGTTTGTTTATGTATTTTATGTTATTTTAGGGTTTTAAATGGGTTTTAGGGTTTTTCAGGGTTTTATAAGGTTTAAGGCTTTATTAGGTTCATTTTAGGGTTTTGGGGCTTTGTAGAGTTTTTAGGGTTTTTAGGTTTTTAGGGTCTTTTAGGGGCCCCATAGGGGTTTTTCATGTTTTTGGGGTTTTACATTTTTATGGTTTTTATAGTTTTTAGGGATTTAGGGTTTTTTTTGGGTGAGGTTATATAGGTTTTTAGGGGGGGTTTGGGTTTTTAGTTTTGTTTAGTGTTTTTAGGGTTTTAGTGGTATTATGAATTTTATGTTTTTTTGTAGGGTTTCTATGGTTTTTAGGGTTTTCTTAGGGATTTTAGGGTATTAAGGGGTTTTTTTGGTTTTTATGGTTTTTTAGTTGTTTTAGGGTTTTTAGGGGTTTTAGGGGTTTTTAATGTTTGTTTGAGGATTTTTAGGGATTTAATGGTTTTTTGGGTTTTTATCATTATTTTAGTTGTTTAGGTTTTAGGTTTTAGGGTGTATTTTATGGATCTTTGGTTGTAGGGTATATGTCTTAATGTAGGGGATAGGTTTTATGGTGAACGATATTGGGTTTAGAGGATGTGGTTTAGGGTTTAGTGTATAGGGTATAGGGTGTAGGGTTTAGTGTTTATGTTGTAGTGTAAATGATTTAGAGTGTAGGGTTCAAGGTTTAGGGTGTTGGTTATATGGTTTAATCTATAGGTTTTAGGGTATAGGGTGTAGGGTTTAGGGTGAATGTTTTATGGTTTAGGTTATTGGGTGTAGGTTTTTGGGTTTAGGGTGTATGGTATATGGTTTAGTGTGTAGGGTTTAGGGTTTATGGTGTAGGGTATATGGTTTATGATATGGTTTTTAGGTTTTAGGGTTTAGGGTATAAGTATTAGGGTGTATGATTTATTGTATTGGGTATAGTGTTTAGTGTATAGAGTTTATGGTGAATGGGTATAGGATTAAGGGCTTATGGTTTAGGTTTTATGGGAAAGGGTATAGGGTTTAGGGTGTAGGTTTTATGGGTTAGGGTGTATGATATATGGTTTAGGGTGTACAATTTAGTGTTTAGGGTGTAAGATATAGGGTTTATAGTGTAGGGTATATGTTTTGTGGTACATGGTTTAGGGTTTAGGGTGTAGGGTTTAAGGCTTAAGGCATAGGGTATAAGTTTTAGGGTGTAGGGTTTAGGGTTTAGGATTTTTTTGTAGGGTTTTGGGTTTAGGGTGTAGGGTATTGTATAAAGGGTATAGGGTTTAGGGTTTATGTTGTAGGGTATTGGGTTTTGGGTGTAGAGTTTAGGGATTGGAATGTAGGGTTTAGAGTTTAGGGTTTAGGTTTTAGGGTGTTATGTATAAGGCTTAGGGTGTAAGTTATAGGGTTTTGGGTGTAGGGTATAATATTTAAGGTGCAAGGTTTAGGTTTTAGGGTATAGGGTTTTCGGTTTACAGTGTTGGGTATAGGGTTTGGGTTTTAGGTTTTATAGTTTAGGGTGTAGGGTATATGGTTTTGTGTGTTGGGTTTTGGGTGTAGAGTATAGGGTTTAAGGTGTATGGTGTACGGTTTATGAGGTTGGGTATAGGGTTTAGGGTTTAGGGTGTAGGGTATTGGGCAAAGAGGGTGAGAGGCAGGCATTACCGATCCCCCCAAATTTATTAAGAAAAATAAAGTACAAGGTTTTATAGAGGAGGTTTGAAAAACTAGGCATGGGAAACCCAGTTCATGTCTGAGTTCACGAAGGATGCACAAAATCTTGGGGTAACAAAGGACCACAATGATCTCCTCTCCTCTATTGACTTCTTGGAGAGGACGTCTGCCTCCATATTTTCCTCTCTATATGCTTGTGTGACGTTGAGCGTAAGGGAATTGGAGGCATCAAGGCATTCTATCCATTGAGGTAGAAGTTGTCAAGGTACTTGTATTTATTTTCTGTTGAAGGCCTCTACCACTAGAAGTGAGTCAGACTCTGTCCAGAGGTGATTCCATCGAAAGTGATTGGAATAGATTACCGCCTTTATAAATGCCCATAGTGCTACTTTAAAGGTAGTTCTACATATGATAAAATAAAAAAAACACCCTTTAACGAAGTCGCGTTAGGTGTGGAAGACACCGCCATAGCCCGAGGGTCCAGGTGTGCCCGAAGCCATGCCATCCACATTGACCTTAACCGATGCTTTGATCGGGGGAATCCATCGGATAATTTTCAGATGCATTTGTTTCTTGCACCTACCAGGGATACAAAATTTCTGACGGATCTAAAGGTCAATAGTGTGATTGGTCATCTCACCGGTTTGGATGCTAGTGGCGGCATGGATTGGTCTTTGAATGGACACTGCTCCCTCATAGAAAGAGCATTCCTGATTTTTGTGCACAACATCATTACGGTAAGCCCAAACATATGAGAGAAGTGCCACAGTTTCCACAAGAAAAAGATTGAGGAGCTTTGGGCTCAAATCAATGTTTGTTGCTTCCTTCAGCAATCTAGATAGCCCATGCGGATTGTTGATGTCAAGGTTAACCCTAAATGTGCCTTGGAAATTCTTCCAAAGCTCTATATCAAGCATACATTGAATAAAGAGGTGTGCTTCATTTTCCTCCACCCATAGTGAAAGGATATAAGCAGAGACAAGTTGCAGCCCTGTCTTTGTCAGCATCCCATGAAGTAGAAACTGACCATTCCATACTTTCTAGAGATAAATCTTCTTGGAAGTTGGGATAAAAGATTTTTTAAATTTGAAAATGATGGATCGAAATGATAGACGATACAGATAATAGTATCATAATAATGATGCTCAATATACTAGAGGGGGGTGAATTGTATACTTTTAAAAATTATTTGGAACTTTTAAAGATGAAGGTTAGAAATCATTCAATTGTTTAACAAGGTTAAACAAGGTAAATTCACAAAACCTCTAAGTTCTAAAAACTAGCTTGAATCTAGAAATATGATTCTGAGAATGTAATTCTAGAAATGTGGTTCTGGAAATGAAACTTAAAAAAAGTTTACAAAGATAAAGATTCTACCTTAAGGCATATAGAATCTTACTAAATCAGAGTATATAAGTATAAGGAAGTATAAGATAGTTATAATTTCCTCAATAATAAAAGTGCAGTGGAAAACTTGAATAAAACAAGTAATAAGTAGTAAATATTTTAACCCAAAGAGAAGGGTATCCAACAACCTTGGATAAAAGTCCCTTGATTTATACTTTAAAGAAATTTTGTCTTACCCACACCAGGGGTAAGCCCTTGATACGAAGATCGGAGTCTGTCTTGGTATCCCCACAATCCCTCAACTACAAGGTAGTCAAAACCTCTGTATTCCTCAGTAAAGAAGTCCTCAAACTTTAAGTTAGTTGACACCTCTGTCCTCCTATCCCTAGAAGCCCTCGAATTTACTCAGCAACATTCAGAGTCACATGAAGCAATTCTGAACAAGGTGTTCAGTACGCAAAAATCAATAAAGTCTCTCTCTCTCTATAAATCACTTCAATAGCATGTAATCTTTATATTGATCAACTTGTAATGAACTATTTCAAATGAGTTCTTATTTATAGGCACGTCTTCAACAGTCAGCTCCCTCTTCCAATGGTCATATTTTTCTTTGAATTTCATAAGGACCTGTACACGTGTCACTCAAATAACGGTTAGTTAGTAACTGAATTCATGACATCGTTTTATAAACAAAACATGAGTAAGAAAAAATATGGTTACTTAAGAAAATCAATTTTTCAGAGTGTAAGGAAAAATGGATGTTTAGAGTCTAACAAAAAACTCATTTGGTGTCTATAATACAAGGATATTCGGATTATTCATTTAGAAGAATTCAGAACCTGAATTCTATAGAATTCCGGAGTCTGAATTTCAAGTAAATTCGGAGTCTTGAATTCAGTAGAATTCAGAATCTTGAATTTAGTAGAATTCGGAGTCTAAATTCATAAGAGTTTGGAGTCTGAATTCATAAGAGTTCAGAGTCTGAACTTACAAAAATTTGTATTTTGAATTCAGAGAACTCGGAGTCAAAAATCATAAGAGTTCGGAGTCTGAATTCAGAGAACTCAGAGTTAGAACTCAGAAGAGTTAGGAGTCTAAATTCAAAGAACTCAAAACCTGAATTTGTATCCTAAAAATAGAATGGTTTATATCTAAGTATATATATGATTTTGTGGTTTTGTATATGAAACCAAATTTTATACTTAGACAAAATGAACTATGAAAAACATGGTAAGGATAAATTTCCTTATAAAAGGAAAATTTTCATTATGAAAGTAAAAAATTGGGTAAATGAAATTTGCCTTAAGATAAGGTGTTTTTGATTTTCAAAACATGAAGAAATGGTAAAGTCATAAGGAAACCTTATTGACTCAAAAATCTCCCCAAACATGAAGGAATGAAGAAGTCATAAGGAAACATTATTGACTCAATAGGAAATCCAAGATGGCACTGCAAAATTCCAATCACATTTATATCGGTTCAAATCCTTTGTATTGAGTTAGCCATCCCGGATGGGCTTTAAAACCAAGGTGTCAACGTCAATGAACTTATACCTCTTTATTTCCAATATAGTAGAATCTAGGAGAATTTCACCTATACCTTTAATTCCTGACAAAATATCAGCAATATAAATATTTATCAAGATTGAGGGGGGCTATACCATCCCATTAAGCGGGCTATCCAGTCACGGAGTGGACCAAAAATTGAGACACAACCTCCTCGAGACAATCCATTTCATGCTGAGGTTCATATCATTGAAGGAAAACTTGATAGCTGGACATACTGAAGAATGAATATAACCAGAGAAACCATTCTACAGTCAATGTGTGAAATGACCATTGAGAAAGTCAAGTCCCTCTTCCCTCAAAGTATTAAGATTCCATTTGGAATTTCCCAAGAGAGACTCATTTAATTTCCTTAGATCATTAATACACAGTCCCCCTAGATTAATAGGTTTGGCACATGTTTTCTAGGCCACAATAACAATATTCCTTTCATTGACACATCCAGTCAAAATAAAGTTCCTGACTTTTTCTTGTAGTCTCTTAAGAAGACTGATTGTCTATCTGTATATCGAGAATGCATGCACACACATAGAAGTTATTACCGCATTAATTAAGAAAACTCTTCCAACTTGTGATAGGGATTTCCATTTCTAATTAGCAAGCTGACTGATGATTCTGGAGGAAATTATCTCAAGATAGGAACTCTAAGTTTTTCCACAAAAAAGAGGGATACCAAGGTACATAAATGGTAGTGTGGCCCTTTTAATGCCAGGAAGTTTCGCATTTATGACCTGCCTTGAGTTAGAGATCCCTGTGCCAAAGACAATGGATGACTTACCCCAACTGATTGATTATCCCGCCACATCCTCATAGTGGCAAAAAAGATTCCCGATTGAGTTAAATGTTCTCTTATTAGCCTATCCTAGAATAAGTATATCATCATCATAGAGGAGATGTGATGTCATATAAAGATCCTTTCATGCTTTAATTAGCATGAAGAAGCTAGAGTGCATGAAACCAATAATGCATCAGCTCAGTTAGTCTTCAGCAATGGAAAAAAGAAGTCAAGAGAGGGGGTCTCCTTGCCTGATTCCATGGGAGCAATAAAAGAAACCACTTGGGGATACATTAACCATCACTTAAATCATGGAACTAATCAGGATATAGTGATTAATTTTGATGAAGGTAGGAGATAAAACATACTTGTATAGCACTTAGAAAAGGAAGCTCCATTTGATGGTGTTAAAGGCCTTTGAGATGTCCACCTTGAGGGAAAAGGTTCCATGCTTTGACTCCTTGCACATGATATTAATTCCTTTCGAGTCCATGTATAAGAAACTCTGAATATTTCCCCCTAGGATAAACCCAAACTGATTTGGGGTGATAATCTCATACACAATCCTCCCAATATGATAGTAATGATCTTACAGATAATTTTTGGGATTGTATTCCCAAATGAAACTAGGAATAAGTCCTTGATTTCAATTGTATTATCCATTTTTGGGATAAGAAAAATAAAGTTATAATTGGAACCATGTGGCATTGAGGCATAAAGAAATAATTCCCTTATGTCATTGGTAACTTCTATGTGCATAATATCCCATTAGAACATGAAAAACTTGTTGCTGAATCCATCAGGGCCCACTTCACTATCCATGTTGAGGGTGAAATGAGTAGATTTAATCTCCTCTTCTGATGGGGTAACTGTCAAGATCAGGTTCTGTTGGTAATTGAGGCACGATAAAATATAATCAACAAGATGAGTGTTGGTAGGGCTACCAGTATCAGTGTAAAGTAGTTTAAAATAATCCACCACCACTTTAGAGATTTCATCCTCCTCCATGAAGAGGAATCCATTTACCTGAATTACATTTATCCCCTTCTTTTCCCTTTTCTCTATATGAAGACTATGAAAGAATTTGGTATTTTTTCACCTTCCCTGAGCCAGGTGATGCAGAATTGATTTCGTGACAATTTAACCTTTAGTGTTAGGAGGACATCCAGCTTGGAGTGGAGCTGTAAATCCTCCTGGTATGGTAAATTCTACTATTTATTGACAATTTGACAATGGGAAATCCTCGATTCTACCTCCTTAATTTCATCATCTAGCTTGGAGAAGGAGTATTTTCTATATTCCCTCAGCTTGGCCTTGATGCAATTGAGATTAGATTTGACAGTGAAAAAGGGGTTGCCATGAATGACACTATTCCAGACACTAATGACAATTTACCAACATCCAAGAATGGGAATCCACATGTTATTAAGCTTGAATGGAAAGGGGGATGACCTTATGGGGCCTTCCAGAATCTTGATGACAAGAGGATTGTGATTCGAATGGAACTTTGGAAGTGTATGTCCTGAAATTTTAGTGATAGTGTAGCTATCATTAATTTGGAAGAAGCACCTGTCAATCCTAATTTATTGTCATCTGTTGCCTATGAACCTTACCCATGTGAATTTATCACCAGCAATGTGGACCTCTATCAGGTTGCATCTATCCTAGCACCTTACAAATTCCTCCGAAACATTATGAGAAAAAACAAGGACCCAACTTTTCAGCCGTCCTTAGGAAAGTATTAAAATCCCCCACAACATCCCAATTACTTTTTATTTTTCATTAATTTGTTCCAGATACCTCTAAATATATCGTCTTCTATAGTGGGCATAGGATGCATATACAAATGGAAAGGTGGAGACAACATCACCTAGAATAGTAGAAATAGTGATGACATGAGAACAAATCTCAGAAAAAGTAATATTAATATCATCATGCTTGAGAACCCATAAGGTCTCAGATCAATTGACATCACTATTTTCTGAAACAAGTGAGTATTTAAGAGCATTCCAACTAAACCCTTTCCATTTTCTAAAGGCCATTTTGGGTTTAGCAACTGTAACTAGCATTGACCAATTCTGTGAAAGAAAATGTCTGAGGGCAGAGGCTGTGAGAATTTCCAAGCACTCAAAAGTTCCAAAAGAGGATCTTCATTGATTAATATTTTTACCTTTACATTTACAACCCTTTTTCTTGAGTGGTCGGCCAATGGGATTTTTATCAGGCTTTGATTTGCTTCTAACATCATCATCCACCTACTCTTGATTGTCATCACCATCATCTGCCAAGTATTTACCTGAGAGTGGAGAGGATTTGTTCAGAACTCATGTATCAAACTTTTGGGGAATTCCATCAGGAGTCCTTTTTGCACACTTCCTATCCTGCATAGTGGTGAACTCAGTTTAAAGGTCTCCAAGTGTGCCATACTCCCCGAATGAGTGATTTGAGGTCACCGCCAAGGGGGAGCCCACTATGACAGCTGGAGGATTGAGGTCTCTGAACTGAATCGGAGGGAAACCCTAAATTTGTGTTGGTGTATTTTGAACAGAATATTCAATTGGAGAAGCATACTCCAGCATTGGGAAATGAGTCTTATTAGAAAAAGAGGTAAGAGACACTGCATCAGTTTGTTGCTTAACAAGATGTTGATTACTGGCTACCTGTATACCCTTCTCATCCAATGGTGTAGTGGTGTTAGAAAACCCCACTTCATTTAGGGGGAGTATGTTCCGGAGCCACATCAACCTGTTCTACATCCCCCTCCTGTTGCTTGTCAATACCCTGTCCATCTCCACAGAAGGCATGCACCAAGTCATTTGTAGGTTTAACCTGAGAATGTTCTTGGAGGGCTAGTGCCTTCGGTGACTGGGGTGATCCTGGGATCATTATAATGATTTTAGATAATGGAGAAATTCTAGACCCCAAACTATTCTTTACCAATGAAAGCACGAACAACTTAGAGAATTTTGGTGCCACCATCAGCTGATGCAGAGCTGTCCCTATCAGCCTCCAAGAGATTGGCCCAGTCTGGACCAGGGTCAACAACTAAGTCAAGATTTGTTCCCCCTATAGCAGATCCTAAAGTAGGAGAAGGTCTTGACTCCGGACCTGTGTGATCAGCCTGGGAGGATGTGGTGGCCACCTCATTATGATTTTCCACAGCAGGCGAAAGCACTGGGTCAGTGATGTGTGACTTTTCAGGGGTCTACTTATCAGAGGGTAGATGAGATAATTTCCCTTTTTTCTTCCCCCTCATCCTCTGTCAGTCTTCATCAAGATGGCCTTGTTGATTACACTTATCGTAGGTTGTTAATCTTTTACATTCAGCAATTAAATGACCAATAAAGTTACAATTCCCACATAACTTGGGGATTATCTCATACTAAATTTCCATATTAAGTGTGTCATCAATGGTGGTGAGGACCAACTCCTCATCCAGAATTCTTTCCAAGTCAATCTCAACAAGGACTGTTGCATAGTTACCATACCTTGGGTTATTAGTTTCTCTGTCAATTCGAATAGGGAAACCCACTGGATAAGCAATATCCCATAGTATTCTAGGGTTCTAGTAAATCCAATTCAGATTGAAAATGATAATCCACACTTATGTGAAGCTTTCTCTCACACTTTATGGGTCAAAATTGCAGTCCAATTCTTGAATACGAAGGAGGCCTGGCTTGAGAGAAACTGATCCAAATCTCTAGGCCCTCCTTTTCAGCTCATCCTAGGGGAACACCACATGGTAAAAACCATGCCCCATAAAAGTCATCCTCCATTCATTGAACCCATAGATCTTAGAATTGTGTCTCTATAGATCTGCAAATTTCTAGAGCTTCGCACCCTTAAGAACTATGACCCTCATAATAATAGAAAACTGGCACAAAGTTACCTTTCTTTAATGACTTCTCTGTTTGTACAACATGTTCAATACGACCCTTCTTAATCACCCTGCCAGGTAAAGGGGTTCCGAAGTTAGTGAAGGAAGTCGTTGCCGCTATCTCAACAACCTACGTGAAGTTCCTCTTCACTTCAGAATCATGAAAACCCTGAGGGGGGTTCGGATTTGACACCAAAGTGTAACACAATCTGAAAATCACATTTTGACTAACTGGTTCAGAGGGATTGATGATTGCATATGCATTGGAATCTAGGAGAATAGATCCTTTATTCTTCACATGATCCATGGGTTCTCTAGATCCTCCTCTATTCTTGGCCATCTTCCATGTATGCTATTGGGTTTATGTTGTATGGTCTAGGATTTAGGGTGTAAGATTTAGTGTTTATGGTGTTGGTTTTAGGGTTTAGTGTGTAGTGTATAGGGTTTAGGGAGTAGGGTTTAGGATTTATGGTTTTTGGTATAGGGTTTAAGGTGTAGGGTTTAGTGTTTAGTGTGTAGGGTATAGGGTTGAAGGTTTAGGGTTGAGGGTTTAGATTTTTTTTGTATGGTATAAGTTTTTGGGTGTAGGATTTTTGTTTTAGGGTGTAGGGAATAGGGTTTAGGATGTAAGGTACAGGGTTTTAGGTGTAGGGTTTAGGGTTTTGGTTTTATGGTATAGGGTTTAGGGTGTAGGGTATAAGGTTTAGGATATATGTTTTTGGGGTTTTTGGGGTTTTAGTGGTTTTTTTGGGTTTCTTAAGTTTTTATGGTTTTTTGAGGTTTTTAGGGGATTTTATGGATGTCTAGTTATTTTAGGGTTTTTCTATTTTTAGTTTTTATGCTTTTTTGGAGTTTTGTTTGGGTTTTTTATAGTTTTAGTTTTTTATGGGTCTTATTTTTTATTATGATTTTTTAGTGTTATTATGTTTTTTAGGTTTTTTGGGTTTTTTTGGGATTTTAAATGTTTTCAAGGGTTTTCATGTTTTTAGGTTTTTTTTGGGTTTTGTATATTTTATGCTATTTAAGGGTTTTCTTATAATTTTTATGGTTTTATAGTTTTTAAGTGTTTTTTAGGTATTTTTTTGTAGAGTTTTTTAGGGTTTTTTGGTTTTTAGGGTTTATAGGTTTTTTAGGAATTTTTTGTGCTTATTAGGATTTTAGGGATTTTCGATGTTTTTATGGGATTTAGACATTTTTCATATTTTTTTGGGTATTTATGGGGTTTTAGGGTTTTAATGGGTTTTCATGTTTTTATGGATCTTTTAGGGTTTGTTAGGGTTGTTCAGGGTTTTTAGGTTTTTCAACTTTTTTAGGTTTTCTAGGATTTTTTAGTGTCCTTTGGGGTTTTTCAAATTTATATTGGTTTCATTGGTTTGATAGAGGTTTTTAGGGTTTTATAGTGGATTAATGGGTTTTAGAGTGTTTTTTTGTTATTTGGGTTCTTATATATTTTTTGTTTTTTTTGTTTTTATGGTTTTTAGGGAATTTAACATGTTTTAAGGTTCCTTTAAGGTTTTGTAGAGTATTATGGTATTTTTGTATTTTTATGGATTTTAGGGTATTTTTTGGATTTAAACGGTCTTTAGTATTTTTAGGGGTTTTATAATTTTTATGGTTTTATAGGTTTTCAGGGTTTGTAGGGTTTTTAGGATTTTTAGTGGTTTTATGGTTTTAAGGTATTTAGGGGTATTTAGGGTTTTTATGGTATCAAGTTGTTTGGGGGGGGGGTAGGATTCTTTTAGAGTTTACGTTTTTTTGTTTTTTTGGGGTTTTAGGGTTTTAGTGGTTTTTAGGGAAATTTAGGGTGTTTAGGGGTTTTAGCGTTTTTTGGGTTTTAAGGTTTTTTGTGGTTTTTTAGTTTTTTAAATATTTTGAATGTGTATGTAGGGTTTTTAGTGCTTTTATATTTTCTTAGGGGTTTATGGGTTATAGTATTTTTTGTGCGTTTTAGGGGTTTTTATGGGTTTTAAGTGGTTTTAAATGTTTTTTATGGTTTTAGGGTGTTGTATGGTTTTTAGTGTTATTTACATTTTTAGCGACATTTAATTATTTTTAGGTGTTTTAATGTCTTTTATGGTTTTTAGCACTTTTGGGGGGTTTGGGGTTTTTATGGTCTTTTAGGGGTTTTAGGGACTTTTATGGTTTTTAGGATTTTGAGGGTCCACTAGGTTTTTAGGTGTTTTTAGGTTATTTAAGATTATTTAGAAGCTTTTAGTATATTTTATTGTTTTTTAGTGTTTTTAGGGTCCTTAAGTCCTTTTTTTTTGGTTTTTTTGGACTGTTATAAGGTTTTAATGATCTTTTAGGGTTCTTTTAGGGGAAAGGAAGATGCGAGGGTCGGGCTATTCCCGGCCCCCCCAAATTTATTAGAAAGAAAAAAGAGATACAACAGACAAGGGAGGGGAGGGGTCAAACGACCCACACCCAAAAACCCCTTACAACCCAAGATGCAAAAGACCCCAAAAAGAAAAAACAAAAGAGAAAAAGAAAAAACACACAAAGCCAAGCAACCACTACCATCTTCTAGCATCAACCAGCATCCAACAGCTCACAGCTAGCCAAACTCCCAGCATTTAAACTCGAGCAACAATCAACATCCAGCAACAGCACGATCATAAACCACAGCTTCAGCAACTCCCAGCTCAATAGAAACCAGCATCCAGCATCACAATTGCCATCATCCAGCGCATTCCATCATCCATCAGCAGCACATCCAATCATCATAGCAACATATAAGTAGCAACACGTCCAAACCAACCAGCCCCAGCAACCAAAAGCACCAAAACCGACAATGCAACCAATCACAGCCAGCAGCATGAAACCACAACGCGAGCACCGCAAACAAACACAACCATCATCAACTCCCAGCAACCAACAACACCAAAGCAGATCCTGCCTTGACAATCCCATATACCTAAGAAACCAGTAGCAGCCTCCTAACCCATCTCTTAAGTGGTCACAGCTTAACAACCAGCAACCAAAACCTTCAACCCGAGCAGCTTGTAGCAATCCACATCTTTTAGGGTTCTTTTAGGGTTTAGGGTTTTTAGTTATTTTAGGGACTTTTGGGTCTTTATGGGTTTTAATGGTTTTTAAGATCTTTTAGGGGTTTTTTCAGGTGTTTAGGTATTTTATGGGTCATTAACATCTTTTATAGGGTTATAGGGTTTTAAAGGTTTTTAATGTATTTTAGGGTCTTTAGGGTTTTTAGGGTTTTAAGGTATTTGTGTTTTTAGGGTTTTGTAGGCTTTTAATGTTTTTAGGATTTTTAAGGGGTTTTAGTGTTTTAAAGGTTTTAGGGTTTGTAGGGTTTTTGGGTTTTTAAGGGTTTTGTGTTTTTTGGGTTTTTATGGATTTTAGGGTTTTAGGTTTTTAGGGTGTTCTAGGGATTTTAGGGTATTTTACGGTTTTAAGGGGGTTTTAGTTTTTTCCCTTCGAAATGTGTGTTCTGTTTACGAATCACTATTTTTGAATGGTTTCCATTAAATTTGTTTATGGAATCGGAAAAACCCAACAATTTGGTATCCAAAGGGACCTGCTTTCCAAAGGTAGGTGCTTGTTATGGATTTTGACCGATGATGCTTAGGAACATACATTGGTTGAGAGGATGGGAGTCAGGATCATTGCACCCTTTTGAGGGGAATTATTGCCTACTCCGAGACACTCTTATAAATTTATTATATGTTTAGGAATCCTTATTAATTCACCAAGCGTAATGTAGGTTTCCCTTGAAATTTGCAATCAATTATTATCATTTGAGAAATTTAGAATTATTTGTATATACTCGAGGTTCTTCATCAATGGAGATATTTGCGTGTATTCAAAATTCTACATTGATGGTATCCTCTTATATAATAATTTGAGATTCTTTGGTTGTTAACATAATGATGCTGGTTTTTAAGCCACTCAGTTGGGCACTCTAGAATTTTATGGTCATCTAGGTAGATCAAGGTTACTTTGGAGTTTATCATCATCCAGGGAGATAGAAGTTGTTTTGATGTTGGGATCGAACCCATTGGTGGTCTTCCTATATATCCTTATAAAAGGAATCATAACCCATGTAGTTTAGTTCCGCTTAATGGGACACATCATACATTTTAAGGTTATATGATAAGGACCCGACCATACAGTTTCATGTTGTGTGGTAAGTACTTCTAGGTGGAAGGTGCCTAGTCAAAGCTTTGTGTGTGACTTATTCAGAAGCATCCCTAGGAACATAGAAGGAATATGATCCCCCAAGTTTAATTAGAACCCACTAGGGATATGACCCAAAAGGAACAGGGTGGATCTGGAATGTTGGGTTTGAACCTTAAGTAGGTGTCCTACGTATCCTGTTTAGATGGGAATCCAAGACCACGTAGTTTGGTAAGTCTCACAGGGGAGTATGGCCATTTGATATAAATATGTTAGGGATTAATCTTAAAGAGGGTGACCTTGTAATAGGGTCCATGATAGATGTCTTAACTCATTGAGATTTGGGGGTATTTTATTTAGGGACTACTCTTAAAGTGGATTCCAGGATTAAGGGAACTAGGGTTGGAATCCTGAGGAGTATGTCCAATGATCTTAGGCCCTAGGTGAAGGTTTATTACATATCCCAGTTATGGTGGGAATTAGATTTCTCGTAGTTCATTTCTTTAGATGGATTTTATGGGTGTTGCGATAATTACAAACCCCTAATACCACATGATTCGTTCTCGATGTGAGAAATAATAAGACTTCAAGGATTCAACAAACCACACATTTTATCCTCTGCTGATGGGAGAGGTCAGGCCTATGGAAGAAGATTTTGTGGCTACGACACTTCCACCTATTCATATTACATTGGATGAGGGTACAAGGTAAAGAAGGGGTGAATTTGAAGGATGTATAGAGGAGGAAGACTAAAACATCCTAAATGAAAGGCTAGGGGATTACACCTATATGGCTAGCTTAAAATGGGTCTCATAGTGGGAAGGGAGACTTCTCCTTTGTTAAAAAGGAAAAGGAATTGTGATCCTTACCCTCCCTAATAGGGACCGGAGGCTTTGGGTCTTATAGATGATAAGGGGAGGATGAAGTTCAATCCCAAAAATTCAAGACCGAGAACTCCTCAACATTGTCCCTAGGGTAAGGGTCTATGTGAATATAGATATCAAAATCTACAGACACCCTAAGGACCCTTACTCTCTGGTTGGACAGGTGTCAAAAAAATCTGACCACATATATCGAAATCCAACTTGGAGACACACAGATGTGCCTTTTCTTAAGATTGGGTAAATCATGAGGTCTTGGTGGAGGTTTCAACATGTTATCCTTCTGACAATAGAGAAAGAGAAGAAAATTCATTACCATGAATGGATTTGAGAGAGGACTAATGGATAGATTGGGAAAGCTAAAAGGTCAGGTGAACATCAAAGAAGGGATCTCAAGTAAGTGGTGCTCCGGTATGGGGTGCTCAAGTAAGCTTCAACAAACTGATTTAAACTAAAGTGATAAAGTACTAGGATTACTAGACTTGGGTGGGACTTGGATAAATACTTCAATAGTCTTCATAGCTATTCCATTAAGTGAGGTGTGCAAATTCCTTCTTGAGGATAAGAGGTTGCATAATTGTTCTAAAATTTGGGGGGGGGGGGTTGAATGATTCATACAAGAGTTGTTAATTTTTAACACTTGTAGAACCTAAGTCTCACTATCCTCTTTTAATTCCCTTGATTTAGGTGTTATGAAACTACCTTTGAGGTTTCACAGAACTTTGATGAATCACTAGGGTGACCAAAGAAGCAATCAGACTTCAAGTAAATTCATTCGTACAACTAATGGCCCCAATGGTCTATTTATTGGAAAATATGAGACCTTGGGTGAAGGTGACTTAGTGAAAAAGTGATGAGGTGACACACAAGTGAGGTTGAACCCAAGTGAGGTTGCACGCAAGTGCTTTCATGGTGCCAGTGATTCGGGCTACCTTGGTAGAAAAAAATTCGAGCCTTTGAAAATCTTGATATTATCTATCCATTTTATCCTCCTTTTCCCAAGGAATTTCCCGTTGTCACTTTTTCATCCATAAGATGGAACAGAGTGTCAATAGGGACATAGGAAAAAAATATTCTCCATACCGTGGGGGCTATGCCTCCACACCCTTGCTCGGGTTTATTGTCAGGATGTACTTATGGTCCTTAGGGGTTTTAGGGATATTATGGGGTTTTAAGATTTTTATGGTGTTTAGGTGTTTTTATGTGTTTTAGGGTCTTATGTTTTTTAGGGTTTTGGGGGGTTTTTGGGATTTTTAGGTTTTAGGGTTTGTTGGATTTTTTAGGTTTTTAGGACATTTTAGCATCTTTTATATATTGTTTTAATGTTTTTAGTGTCTTTTAGGATTTTTATTGTGTTTTTTGGGTTTTGGGTTTTTAGGGTTTTTAGTTTTCTTAGGGTTTTTTATAGGTTTATAGTGTTTTAAGAGGTTTTAGAGTTTCTAGGGTTTTTAATTTTTTTAGGGTTTAATTGGGTTTTACTGTTTTTTTTGTTTTTCATGGTTTTTAGGTTTTAGGCTTTTTACATCATTTTTTGGGTCTTTTAGTGTTTTCATAGAGTGTTTAGTATTTTCTTTTGGTTTTTGGGTTTTTAATGGTTTTAAGAGTTTTACGGATTTGGGGGGTTTTCATATTTTTAGGAGTTTTAGGGTTTTTAGGGTTGTTTAGGGTTTTTATCATGTTAAGTGGTTTATGGTTTTTAGAATTTTTTAATGTTTTTAGGGTTTTTAGGGTTTTTACTATTTTTAGGGTTATTATGGTTTAATGGCTTTATGGTTTTATATAACTTCATTTTTTAGGATTTGTTTGAGGTTTTTTTGAATTTTGAGGGGTTTTATGGGTTTTTATTGGTCATTTAAGGTTTTTATATAGTTTGTTTTGGTATTTTAGGGATTTTTTTGGGTTTTTAGGGACTTTAGGGGTTTTAGGGGTTTGGGGGTGTTTTAAGGGTTTATCAGGTTTTTGATGGTTTTTAGGGTTTTTATGGGTTTAGGGTTTTTTTATAGTTTTTAGGGTTTAAAAGGTTTTAGTGTTTTTAGTTTTTTTTGTTTTTAAGGTTTTTAATAGATTTAGGAATTTTTAGGGTATTTAGTTTTTTAGGGTTTTTTACAATTTTTAGGGGTTTTTGGGTTTTTAGGTTATTTTAGGGTTTTAGGATTTTTAAGAGTTTTTAGGGTTTTAATGGTTTCCTTTTAAGGGTTTATTAATGTTTTTTTGGGAATTTTGGAGTTTTTAGTGGTTTTTTGCATATTTTGTTTTTTTTTGGGATTTCTAGGGTTTTTAGGGGTTACAAAATATTTTTAGGGTTTTATGTGTTTTTTTAATGTTTGGGGGGTGGGTTAGGGTTTTTAGGTATTCATAGGGTGTTTAGTGTTTTTGATGGGTTTTTAGGGTTTTTAGGGGTTTTGGTATTGGTTTTTGATTTTTTTGGGCATTTAGGATTTTTTTAGATTTTTAGTGTATTTTAGGGTTTTTAGGGTTTTTATAGTTTTTAGGGTTTTAGGGTTATTAGGGGTTTTAGGGTTTATAATGGTTTTCTATATTTTTACATTTTTAGTGTTTTTATAATATTTTAGTGTTTAAATGATTTTTAGGTTTTTTAGGGTTTTTTTGCGTTTCTCGTGGTTTTTATGGTCTTTTAGGTATTTTAGGGTTGATTATGGTTTTTTACAGTTTGTAGGGTCTTTTAAAGTTTTGGGGGTTTTAGGGTATTTTAGGGGTTTTTTGGATTCTTAGGATAGGTTATGGTCTTGGGGTATTCTAGGGGACAAGGCAAATGTGGGAGCCAGGCTATTCCTGCCCCCCGCCCCCCATTTATTAAGAAAAAGAGGACACTGCAGATTAGGGAGGGGTAGGGTCAATCAACCCATACCCAAAAAACAATCCCCAAAAGCAAAACAAAGAAAGAAAAACACACAAAAGACTAAACACAACAGCAGAAGAGAAAAAAGAAGAAACTACAGATCAACGTCTCCATCCCCAAGTGGGTCCCCATCAGCACCATAACCATAGGAAGCATTTGACTCCACCGACTCCCATTAAGATGATTCATAATGCTTTAGGAAGGTAGTGTAGTACTATTTAAGGCGTTGTTGCTCCACATTAAGTCCTGCCTTGACAAGATGACCTCCCCTGCTAGAGGCAACTTCCTTAACTTTGTAAGATGCTCTCGTGGACACTGTCTTTGGAAAAGTGGAATAGTCCTTCCTCATTTTTCTCTTCGGGGGGTCTAAAGAGACCCCTGAAGATTTGTTTTCCATCCCATATGGAATGGAAACCTCTTGCAAGGCCCTCTCCTTACCAATCATAGCCATATTATAATCATTCGTCGAGCATCCTCCTAGAAAAAACCTACTTAGGGGTGAAGGAGGATTCCTAATTTAGAGGGCAGGTGGTAGGAACCCCACACTGTGGCACGCTAGGAACCACACTAGTTAGGGATAACTACAATTGACCCTCCTCCTTAGTTAGTTTGCAGACCTCCACAACCGGATCCATCACCTCCCTAGGTTCAGCACCCTCCCTCTTCTCATGAACAAACCAATTCAGAGCCCCCTACAAAGAAGAATAACCAGCAGAGACCCCCTCATGCACTAGCAAAGCCAAAGGCCCGAGCCCATGCCTCAAGGAGCCCTCCATCACCATAGAAAAATGCTCCGCCAACTCCCCTTTCCCAGGTACCTCCACCTTCTTAGCCTCCTCCCCCATTTGGGCCACCCTTTCTCCACCGTTCAATGCCCATACCCCATCTCGCATATCACCTCTAAGGACCATTGAAGCCTCACTTTGGCCTTCCTCATCCCCTACACCATCACCATGAGCCATAAGCAGGGCAAACTACAACACATCCTGTCTATGAAAAACATCACCAGGCATAGGAATCACTAAGGGACCATTTTCTTCAATAATGGTACCAGGAATAAATGCAGACACAACCCTAGTATCATTAACCTCCCCCATTTCCTCTGTCAACCCCTGCTCCTTCACATCCCCCTCTGCATCATCCATGCCCTCCAACTCCATAGAATTAAGACAAACAAATCTGTTACTCAAGGGGGAACCATCCAAGGCCAGCACCTCCCAATGTCCAGGATTCCCACTATACGAAATCACGACCTATGTTTTAGTGTATTTAGGGGGTTTTATGAGGTTTTAAGTATTTTGAAGTTTTTTAAGCTTTTTAGGGACTTTTTGGGTTTACGGTTTTAGGTTTGCTTATATTTTTATGGTTCTTTAGAGGTTTTGGGGTGGGGGGGGGGTTGGGAAGTTTATTTTTTTAGAGTTTTCTAGGGTCATTTAGGGCATTTTATATGGGTTCAAGGGTTTTGAGGATTTAAGGGTTTTTAGGGTATTTTGGTTTTTTAGGGGTTTTAGGTTCTTCTAGGGTTTTATGAGGTTTTATAGTCCATTATGATTTTTAGTTTCCTTTGAAAATTTTAAGGGTTTTAGGGTCATTTATGGGATTTTAAGGATTTTAGGATCCTTTATGATTTTTAGGGGTTTTTAGTGTCCTTTAGGGTTTTTTGGGTCCTTTAGGTTTTTAGGACCATTTAGGGTTTCTTAGGTGTTTTTAGTGTATTTTAGTGTTTAAGGGTATTTTTTGGTATTTTTTTGGGGGTTTTAGTGTTTTTAAGGTTTCATTAATGGTTTTAGGGTTTTAGGGGTTTTAGGGCTGGTTAGGGGTTTTAATGGGAATTTAATGTTTTTTTAAGGTCCATAGAGTCTTCAATATTTTTATAGGGTTTTGTGGGTTTTTTAAATTTTTATGGTTTTAAGGATTTTTAGGATTTTTATGGATTTTTTATAAATATTTTGGGTTTTTAGGGTTATTTAGTGTTTTTAAATATTTGGGGTGTTTTTATTGTTCTTACAGTTTTATAAGGTTTATTATTATTTTTAGGGGTTTTGGGGTTTTATTAGTTTTAGGGTGTTTAGTTTTTCAGGGTTGTTAATGGATTTTTCAGGGTTTTATGGTTTTTAAGGTTTTTTACAAATTTTTGTGTTTTTAAGGTTATTTAAGGGTTTTAGGGTAATTGTAGTTTTTTAGTTTTTTTACAATTTTTATAGTTTTTAAGGGGTTTTCATTTTTTAGGGTTCATTTGTTTTTAGTGATTTTTTTGAGTATGAAGGTTTTTTAGGGGTTTTAGGGGGTTTTTACGTTTTTTTGGTATTTTAGGGGTATTATGGGTTTTTCAGTTATTTAGGGTTTTTAGGTTTTTTATGGTTTTTTGGGTTTTTTTGGAGATTTTATTTTTTTATGGTATTTTTCATCCATAGGGTTTTATTAGTTTTAATTTCTTTTTTAGGTATTTTGAGTTTTTTTTTGGTTTTAGGGGGTTTTATGGGTTTTAGTGTTTTAAGGGGCATTTCCAGATATTTAGTTTTTAGGTTTTTTAGGATTATATTAGGCCTTTAGGGTTTTTTATTGTTTTATGGGTTTTAGGGTTCAATGTTTTTTTTGGTATTTTTAGCGGTTTTAGGGGATTTTTGGGGTTTTAAGGATTTTAGGGTCTTTAGGGGTTTTAATGGATTTTTAGGGACTTTAAAGTTGTTTTAGAGTTTCTTGGGACTTTATGGGTGTTTTGAGTTTTTATGTGTTTTAGGGGTTTTATAGATTTTAGGGTCTTTATGGTTTTAAGGTTCTTCTAGGGTATTTGGGTTTTTTGGGTTTTTTTGGGTTTTTTGGGTTTTTACAGGTTTCAGGATTTTTTGGGTTTTTTAGGTTTTTGGGGGTTTTAGGGTTTTAAATATTTTTTATGGTTTTTAGGGGGTTTATGGGGTTTTAGGTGTTTTAGGGTTCTTATTGTTTCAGGGGGGTGTTTTGTTTTTTGGGGTTTTAGGGGTTTTAGTGTAATATCCTGACACTTTGATGAGGCATGTTTCTATTTTTAGTTTTCATTAAAATATCTTTTACTGTCTTGTGGAATGACTCTAAGGATATGGAAGGTCTTGGGAGAGTCCTGGGGGTTCAGGACTTGAAAATTTTGGAAAAAAAGATATTAAACTCATTATGCATGGTTAGTTCATGGTTAGTTCTAATTGTACAACATGGGTTAGAGAGGATCCCTATTTAAAAATAGTGAAAGGGGTGGCTTGGAAATAGAATGAGGTTGGCAAGATCCATTCACACAGTTTCCATATGGTTTTGAAAACAGTTTGGGTGGCTAAAAAAACTATGTAAATCAGTTTATTCATAGAGAAAGGAGACCACACGGTTGGCACACAGTTTGGAAAATTGTGTATTCAAACCATTCACCTCACTAAAAGTGAAAAAATTGACAATTTTCCCTCCCAATACTTATGATAATTCTCCTAATTTTCTTCCACATTTCTCTCCCAATAGCCTAGGGTGTAAAAAAAGCCCCCTCATCTTCCCAAAGTGATTATCCTTTGATTCTAATGAAATTTAGGTGTTGTTTCTTATGATTTGAATCCCCGAATAAGTCTACGGGACCATTTACTTCTATTTTATGGAAGAGGAACTGCTTGGTTTCCCCTATTCGTCTTAGTCTCATGAGCCCTACACTTTGGTGGTTATGACTATTTTAGTTTGAATGAAGGTTTGAGGTTTATTGAATGTTTGTATATGAGCATAACATAGGTGGTTTTAGTTCTATTTCCCATAATCTCATTATTATTCATGTGAATTCCTTGTGTGAAATGGTTTTGAACTATGGTGTATTCAAATTCTCATTTATAAAAAATATATTGGATTTATAATTTATGCTTTAGAACATTCATAGATCCTATTGGGTTCGTCGAAGACTATAATACTAGGCCATTGGACACCTATAGGTTGTTTCAATCCCTTGTAAATAGTATAAATGGGTTGTAAATGTTTGGATAGAGGGTTTACGAAATTTAACTAGTGGAAATCATTGTTTTTAATGCCATCATGGACTAAGGGGATATTTTCTTAACATGGAAAATTTAATGTGGTATGAAATGAAAAACAAGAAAAGTGGAAAATAGTTAATGTTCCATATTCATGTTGTTAAATGGTTTTAAATAACATCCAATGGATGTGTTAAATGAAGAAAATGTGAAATGGGGTTAAGGGTGTTGGGTGTATATACCATAGTGAGTGAATGATTTAAAAGGTACACCCTTATTTATTTAAAATATTAAAAAATGTCAAGTATGCTTGAACATGGAAATTGGTTGTTGATGAAGTGGTTAAAGGTGTTGGTTATGGTGTTTCACACCTAAGGGAAGGGATATTGGTCATGGTGGTCCACATTATTGATTCGGTTAATGGAGATGGAGTTTCATTCTCATGGTTTAGGGAGTTGGTTATGGTGGTCCACATAGTTGTTTGGGATTGTTTGACATGGAATTCTACACCACTAGTTATATTCATAAACTAATTCACCTTGATTAAAAATATATATCCCCTATAAATATGGTTTATATGACTAGCATAGTCTGAAGCAGGTTCTATAAGATCAGGTGTCACTTGGAATTTGAGGGACAATGAGGTTAATTTAATACTATTTATTTATAAAAACCATTTTATAATTATTTCCCCGCCTACTAACCCCATGTTGCCTTATCATGCCACTATAAGATACCCATAAAATCTAATTTTTCACCACACCACTCATTTCCTTGCTATCCAACATGGTTTTAGATAGGAAACCCATGTTAGGGCCTCTTATAGCACTCCTATGCTAATGAATCCGAACATTACGTGGGTAGACAAGACCACAACACTTCCAGCATAATATTTTTATTGGGGTAGGTGGGTCCAGTTCAATCCAGCCTCCGCCTCTAAGAGTTCATGAAACGGTCCATCACCTGCCACTTTCCACCTTTTTGGAAGATCCACAGCCATCTGTGGTGTCTTCAAACATCATTTAGATATGAAGGTTTATATAGAAGGGAGTATGTATGAGGGTCCCCTCTAATTATCCTCCTCTATGTATGGTGTTTTTTAGCTCCTAAACTAATTGAACCATGCATTCTCTCTCCATCCTAAGAGGAAAGTACTGAAAGATAAGATCCTAGGAGAAGATCCGGGATAGGAGGGTTGGCATAAATATGTTTCAGACTGGAGGGTGGATTAGAACTACCCTCATAGGTTGAAATAGATCATGTATTAGAGATTATCATCCCTATTGGGAAATTATCCAGAATGACAAAATCATTCCACAAGTCTCAAGAGATAGCTTCGGGCTATTTTCTCTACCTCCTTTGGTCACACAAGAGCATTTGGATCTGTAATAAATTGTGGCAGCCCCACTATGATAATGCTATTTTGATCGATGGTGGCATGCACATTTAGTGTTCTGGGTATTTTTTATCTATCAATATGCTTTTGTGTCTCTAGTAGGGAGGATATTCTAGGGTTTTTCTTATAGAGCCAAGGTCCATATTACTTAATAATATTCCCCACATCATCTGTTTCCTTTGAGATGCAATCCTTCTATCTTCTCCCAATGCATTCACAAAATAAGTAAAAGGTAACAATTTTTTAAACTAAAACTTGATGCTAATTTTGGGGTTTTTTATTGATATAAAAGTACCCCTTATAAGTGGGAGATAAACATTAACCATGACCTTGATTCATGTAAAGGAACCCAATATAATAACTTATGATCGATCCCAACCCATAAAATCACTGATGAGGCCTTTAATCTCTCTCATAATGTGCTTTGATCTACCCTAGAAAGTGATTCCCATAATTATCACCCAAAAGGTAGATTTGGAGAAGGTAACATTCATAGTTTCTTTATCATTCTTTAGATTCTCCATTAGGATAATATGGTTATCATAGGAAAAATTCATTCTAATGGGGACCCTATATTTATCTTTCTTATGGGAAAAAAATAAAAAACCAGATTCATAGATTTGATTTCACAAATGGACACTTCATCCTCCAATTTCCAGATAGATGGTAGCTTGTTTTTCAAAATAGGCCGAGTGAAGGGATAATCTGTAATAAATTTCCCCACTATTATGAGTCATGTGGAAAACCAAGAATGAATATTCATCCTTCATCGCAATGATAGGATATTTTTCCTTTTCTATAAGTGAGAGGCACTACCATTGGTTCACTGGTCACTCTCTATTGTGCCACTCATTGGGTCGAGACACAACCTTTTTCGGTGAGAAAAAACTACAAAACCCCCCAAAATTAGTGAAACCACCACGGATCTACCAATTCTAGGAAGATCCTTGGAAACCCCAAACCCTAGGAAATCCTAGGATAACACAATCATTGATGGGAGAGATTTGTTTTTCTTAAGTGTGTTTCTATATAAAATTTCATTAATTATGTATATGTGTGTGTGAAATTAATGTATATATCACACAAGTTTGTATATGTCAATTTGAAAAAAGAAATAAAATTTATGAAATATATTATGAAATGTATATTACACAATTCTAATTAGTAAATATTTTTTTTATTAAAATATAGTTTTAATTATTTTATATATTTTTACTTAATATTAATTTTTGAGTATTTTATAAATCATTTTTCAATAAATATAATACTTCTTAACTATAAATACAAATTTTTTATTATATAAATCATATTAAATGAAATATCACATATATATATATATTATTTATAATTATAGTAAAAATAATAAATATATTAATGAATAAATGTGTATAAAAAATATTAAAATTGAATAAATTTTAGAAAAGATAAATGAATAAATATTTAAAATGAATAAATTTTAAAAATAGTCACATTAATAATTAATAAATAATATTAAATGAATGAATATCAAAAATTTTTATAATCAAATAAAAAAAATAAATAGAATGAAATGATATTAAAAAATGAATATGGATTATTAGTTATATAAATTTCAATAAATTAAAAATGTATACATATTAAAATAAAGATTAATACATGTGTTAATTATGTAAATTCACTCATATTAAAAACATTAAATGTTAATTAATAAATATATATACATAAATATTAAAAAATTATGTCTACTAATATTAAAAAATAAAAGTTACAAAATAATAAATTAAAAAAATAAAAAATAAAAAATGAATAAATTAAAGTAAAATAAGTAAAAAAATAAAACAATAATGTTAAAAATTTATTATTCATGTACATGGGTTTCTATATAAAATTGAATTAATTTCGGGTATCTACTTTTGAATTAATTATTTATATATACATGAGATTTATATATGTCAATATAAAAAATAATATAGATATAGTAAATGTTATTAAATATCTATTAATATTAGTTAGCCAACATTTTTAATTAATATTATATTTTAATTAACATATAAACCATTTTTCACTAAATATATTACATATTATGGTGGTGGTCAACCCATCCTGAAGGCCTTCATGATTTTTTTATTTAGATAATCCCTTTCTTAATGGGTTAAGAGGGAACCCGTACATGACTCGTAGGCCCAGAGGCACATGGCCTAGTATATGACTTGAAGGCCCAAAGACCCAAATACACTAGAAATGCCCCTCCCTAGTAGCTACTTCATTGATAGAACCTAGATCCCCACCTCACATCGATAATCAGCTAGCATTTCCCCATGTAGAGCTACATGATGCTTGGTACTTATCGTTGTTTCCATACCCTATATTATTTCCCAATTTGGTTAGCTCTACTCTTGTGGATACTACTTGTTCTTATTACTCTTCAAGAGCATAATCTTTGCTGGTCTGACCTGACTACATCATGGCCCAAATACCCTTTGGCATGAAATCCCATGGTTCGAGGGCCGTTGGTTGCCAAAAGGACCTGTAGCCTGAAAAAATTTGGTGGCTCAAAGGCCCTATGTCCCGTAGACCCAAATGTTATATATATAAATATAAATATATTTATATTTATAAATTCAATATGTTTTTTTATAATACCTAATTTTTTTATAAGAAGATCACCATTTATAATCACTAAAACACATTTTGATAAAGTACACTATTATGAGCTCAATATAAAAGAACTGATAAATATAACCTTTATATGTGTCAAATAGAAGTGCAGATAAAATTGGTTATTTTTTCATCACCTTTTTAAGCAGTGTTAAAGATACCCTTTATTAGTGATTTTATTGATCACTGAAAAAACCTCCCCTTGATCAGAAATTTTTTATCACTGATAAAGGGTATAACTTAGTATTCATGATTCTTTAGTAATGATATCAACGTCCCGGAGGCACTAGAAGCACCTGCTCCCAATGAATCATAGATAGGGCATCAGATAGTCAAGGGGAATCTACATGAGAAAGATATCCATCCATGTAATAAAACTGCACATTATCATGGAGTTCATCGATATTCATGAGACTATCATTCACACTTTGGATCATCAGACAAACCTATGTTAGTTTCACAAATGAAAATTTATTATACTCACTATTTTTATATGTTTTCTATGAATTAAATTATTTGAGATATAATTTAATGTTATATATTAATGATAATGGTAAAATTATTTTAAAAACATTATTCAACTAATTAAATATTATAAATATACTTTAATTAAATTCACTTCCATTCAAATATAGAAAACAAAAGTTTTTTTAATTATATTCATATAATTTCATTATTACTATATATATATATTTTTTAAAATCGTTTATTTATAAAAATATCTATAATATATGAAAATATTTTTTTATAATTACTATAACTATTTTAAGTTAGGTTTTTTTTTGAAAAAATGTAATAAATTAACACATGTTACTTTACTTCCTAAAGAAATGAGTTGAAACCCTCAAGTCACCCCATAATTGAAAATATTTAAAACCTAAAACCATTTTCATTTTTTAATCCCATTTTAAAAAATTATAATAACATTATATATATCGATTATATTTATTTAATATTTATCTTATATGAGATTATATTGGTTTTATATATATGTTAATAAATATTATATTTTTATATTTAAGTGTTATTTTCATTATAATGTTAACATAGTTGTAACATTAATAATATATTATTTTTTATTGTCAATTATTATTCATTTTTGTTAAGTATCCTTTATTATTGTTATTTGTTGCAAATTATTGCTAATTATTACTAATTATTATTTATTATTATAAATTATTTGTAACTAATAAAAAAATTCAAACTAATAATATAATAATTATCATTACTCACCATTAATAATCATTAATATATTTTTATAACTTATTTTTTGTAAATATATATACACGTACACAAGTAAATTGGAAACTATTTATTGTTTATAAGCACTAATTATAACTAACTAATAAAAAATAAAAAATAATTTATTAATTTTCATTATTATTTATAAATTACTTTTTAATTATTATTGATATTATTTTATAATTTTATAATTTATAATTTTTTATTCTTATCTATTACTTATTATTGTTAATTTTTACTAATTATTAACATAAAAATAAATAAAATTAATAGTGTTTTTTTATAATTAAATACTATTATTTATTATTATTTATTTTCTAAAAATTTATTATTTTTCAATATATATATATATATATATATGCACATGTAAATTTAGAACTGAAAAAAATAAACCGTTTTAATTAATTTTTTAAATAATGCATGAGATTCTCTAAATCATTCTATATAATATTTTAACACAATGTGGGGGGATACCGCATTCTTCCAAACCCCAAGGTGTTACAATAGTCAATGCCTTTAAGAGCCAAATATAAATAAATTAACCTAAACTCAATTCTAATTTTTTCTGTAAAAAAAAAACCTTATAAAAAACAAATCTCTTAACTAAAAAATCAACTTTGTTATTAATTTTATCATTCACACATGTTATTTTTATACCTAATATTATTGTGTTCATAAACATGAATTAATATTATAGATTCAAGTATTAATTATTTGGTGGAACTATATAATTAATAGAATATATTGTTTAGAAATGAAACAATTTTAAAAATATAATAAAATTTTAAAAAAATATGGAACCCAAAGGATTTATATTGAGTTATAACATATTTAACTCTATGAAATATTCTATAAATCTTCATGATCTTAGTTTTTTTAAATTCATTGATTAATTTGATGTTGAATTTATCTTTCTTTCTCTTTTGAAACCTTAATTGATATGGAAACCATAATTAAATTTTGTTGTCTTATACCAAACAATATTTTTGAGAAATTTTAAATTGTATTCATAATACTTGACTATGTTTTAGTGTGTAAAATGTTGACTTTAAAAAAATAAATGATTAGATAATTTTCAGAAATCATATATTATTCTGGGTGGAGGGAGTTCCATTCAATCTTTTAATGGAAACAAAATTCCGTTTAATATTTATAGGAATTTCAACTTTTCAGTTTTATTTATATTTTATAATATATTAATTCAAAAAACAATAGAAATTATCTTATAAATTTTTAATTAATATACTATTATAATAGTTAACACATTTAATCAAAGTACATTTATATTTTCATCATTTATACCATTTTCATTTCAACTGGAAACACCTCAGTCATATCAAACATATTTTAATATGGGATATAGTAATTGATTTTACAATTTTACATAAAATTTAATATTACGATTTTTTGAAAAAATGATAAGAGTGTCAATAAAAAATATCCAAATTGAATGATAGTAGTAGCCTATAGGTCAGTTGGTGGGGGTTGTAGATGTGTTCCTAGTGAACTAAAATTTGAGTGTAGGAGAAACACAATTCTTAATATTATATAGATTGTTAGTGGGTATGATAATCCTTATAGGACCCACCTATATGAAGCCACTTTCATGGGTCTTTACTTGCAGTGACACCTAGGTATTATTGCAACTACCGGGTCAGAGACATTTGTAGGAAAGAGATTAAATATATTGATCCCCATTATATACTGTAATTACTAAAATTTAATGTTATTTTAATATATACAATCTTATTTATTTTCAATTAAATCTTGGCCAATGGTAGAATTTCCCTATATTGGTAGCCATCACAGTTGATCTACCCAAACCCGGTCTTTTTTTTTCAAAACCTAAACTTATTCATAAATTGTTTATTTTTAAAAAGCATTATCTAAACACTATCTAGTTATATTTGATAATAGGTGGAGTGAGTGTCATTAAAATCTTTAATTGGATCATAATTCCTTTCAATTTTTATAGGATTTTCATGTTTGGTTAGATTACTTACTAAGATAGTCCTTCCAAACCCAATACAAAATCCATTTTGGGGTTACATCCTAAAACCAATGAGTGATAGGGAAGAGTATCCCATACAATATTATATGTTATCCATGAATACTTGAGGAAAATAATGTGTAATATAGTTTTAACTAAAATAATACTCCCCTCAATCCACAAACCACGCACCATGGACTTACCTTCAACAATAATGCATATTATCCAAATCATCTTTCACTTTCACTACCATTTCTCTCACTACTAGGACAGGCCACCAACCCAATGTTATCAGGAAGATTATTTTCATACAAAGAACCACCATTTATTCTAATTATCCAAACTAAGACAACATTAACATTATTAAACTAGTTTTGGACCACCGACATCACACATGGTCTACACGATGGCTCTGATTCCACTTGTTGGAGGATGTATCATAATATCAAAATAATTCTAGGAAAAACCAATAAACCATTCTAGGATTCCATAATAAAACCAATTAGTAATAGGATGAGTATCCCATCCAAATATATATTTTCTCCACAAATTATTTTTTAAACTAAATTGTAATTGAGTTTTCACCCAAAATTTCACCCTTTCTGTTTTTAAAATATAATAATATTTCCCTCAAAAAAAGAATAGAAATTAATTAATTTATTTTTTATTATAATATTATCTATTAGCCTAACCTAATAGGATATGTAACCCTAATTATTGAAAATATCTTTTATAATCCATTAATTTTCTTCTTTATCACAATTTGGGGAGAAAATTTCATTTGATGTGTGGGGACTGAAGATGATGTATCATCATGAGTCCAATTTTTTCTCACTATATTTCATTTTATTTTTAATTTCTTGTTATGAGATATAGTCTTAAAATTAATCAAAAACCCACAATTATTATTTGTTTGATAATAAAAAAACATATTTTATATATGTGATTATTATGGAATGAAACCACTTATGATTGATGCATGTATTTTCTTATAATCAAGAAATATTTAGCACATAATAATTTCATCTTCAATTTTATTTATTGAAATAAAAAATATTGAATATTGAAAATAAATATATTTCATAATGGCTATTCTAATTACATGGAAGGCTAAAAAATATAATCTTGTGTCCACTCTCAAAGTGTGTCACTATATTATTCATCATTTTATGAGTATTAAAAAAATCCATACTTGTAACTAAAAAACGTAGATAAAGACAATGCTAAGAAAGGAGGTCATTTCTCAATGATAAAAAATTGATGAAAGAAGATTTCTATGTAATTATTTTACATAATAAAAATTCCCATCACAATGTGAGTTAGAATGATATGTATCTCATTCATACATACCATAAATGCATAAATGATATTTTTCATATGGTTTCATGAAATTATAAGGTCATTTTCATGATATTGAACAAGTAATAACTGTTTTAAACTAAAATATAAATTTTAAGTTCAAAACAATAGTTTTCAATTATTTAAGCACAATGTGATATGCAATGCATTTTTATATGAAAAAAATGCACCAATAGTCATTTTCCTTGATTTGTATCAATATAAAATCATGTATTCTTATAATTGAGCATGTGACATGTGTTTTGAACTAAAATATCACTTTTAAATTAAAACCATGTGTTCAAATTCATTTTGGAGTCACAAAGAGTCAAAATGACATGTGTTCCATTCTTACATTCCAAAAATATATCAATGATCATTTTCTTAGATTCTTTTATATTTTGGTCATGTTTTCTTGAAATTGGGAATTTAATGTATATTTTAATATAAAACTTATATTTTAAATTAAAATCATGCATTTTCGGTAATTCCAAACACACCATGAGTTGAAATGATGTGTGGTTCATTCCAACATAGTAAAAATCCATAAATATACATTTTCTATATTTTCATGGGGATCCGATCATATCTTCATAGAATTGTGATCCCTTTTCAGTCATTCAAACCACACCAAGAATTAGAATTATGTTTTTTTGTTTCTAAATGTTTTAAATGAATTAGATAATATTGATATAGTGTTTCCAAAAAAATAATAGTTCATTCATTCTATTTCGAGTATGTGACATGAATTTTGTTCCTCATAAATTCTTAAAATGAAATAAATAAATTTAATATCATTCTGACTACTCTATATGTCATAATGACAAGTTAGGTTTCAGTGTGACAACTATTTTTATAGTTAAGTGTTGATTTTTCTATAATGTTACATTCACAAGAAACCTTGTAAAACCAAATGGAAGCAGTTCTAAAAACACCTATAAATACTAGAAGATCTAGATTTGAACCAAATGTGGAAATAGAATGTGGAAGTGAAAATAGACACTTTCATAGAATGTAACATGAGAGGGTGTTATGTATATGACACAAATGTTTCAATGGAAGTGGGTACATCAGTAAGAACTGATTCTTGGTGATTAATGTGGATATGCAAGACAAAAAATTATTTTTTAGGCTATTTAGAGGTTTCAATGTAAGATTAATTTTGAGAGAAGGGTAAATATAGACACTAGAATATAAGTTAATAAGGCAAAGGATGAATTCTAAAAGCTTAAAAATTATTCAATAAAGCATGGGAGAATATGAAGCATCATTTTTCACTGGATGTATCTGTACAGGAAATGGACTTTAGATAATAACTTTTATCAAATGGAGGGATACACATAATGATCAAAAGGTGGTGAAAATGGTGGAACTGGATGGGTTTTGGAAATAAATGCTACAAATAGAGGGTACATGTCACTTGTTTATTGTGTGAGAAAGTTATAGAGTGATCAAGTGGTGAATGTTCTCTCTATGGGGATCTCCCCAATGGATGTTATTGTGGAAAGAATTTTCATCTTAGTTTTGATGATATATACATTAGGGATGATTATAAAAATAAAAAGAGTTCAACTGAATATTTTTTCACATTTGGTGGAACTAGGATAGTTGGATGCCCATGTTACAACTAGTAAAAGTACTTTCTACATTGAAAGTGTAGTATATGGTTGTAACCGATTCAAGTACGGAAATGGTATGGTTAAGATGTTTAGTTGAAAAGATTAGTTATATTCTAGAAGTATTTATCTAATTTTATAACAAAATTACAATTCATTTGGCTATGAATATTTTGTTTCATTAAATTACTAAACACATTTATTTGAAGTAAAATTACATACCAATGATACTGGAATATAGTGAGTTGGTATTACAAAAGGTATATGTGAAATGTAATCCAGCAAAAATTTTTACCAAGTGGTTCCGTCTTGAAGTATTGAGGTAATATAAATCATCAATAGTACTTGGGTCAATAAAGGTTATGGAGGAACATTGTACACTATAAAATTTGAAGGTGATGGAAATTTTTTCTCTAAATTAGTATTTAAGAGGGAAATTTTTTTGGAATGTGAATCATGCATCATTTGATCAGAAGAATATAACTTGAAGGAGTGGTTTCATACATACTCCACTTCATTGAAGTTGTTGTAGAGGTAGTTGTTTCCTTTAATAATTCCATAATGATCTTTTTAGGAGGAAGTTTGGGAAGGGGCTTCTTATGATGTGCTCAAGTTTAGGTGATGTCATTCAAAAAGTTTTCAACTTGTACTTATAAAATATGGGATATTTAGTTTTCTATGTTTTTATTTTTATTATTGGTTGTGTTAACACTCAATATTGATTTAGGATCTAGGTGTTTGGAACAGTGAAATGTATATACTCCCACACTTTTCATAGGTTGGTGCAGCTAGATGACTTGAAGCTACTCATTATAAAAAAGGGTGGTCCCACCCATGTTTTTTGTGTGGATAATTATAATTAATAATTTTAGTAATACTAGTTACCCCATAATCACTGATTTATGATCTTATTTTTATATAAATGAAATGATATAACATTTCTACCCAAGATGCATGATTATCAATCTAAACCATGTAAAACCATAACGTTCTTCATTTTTTTACTTTTACCTTACATTGTATGAATATTGAATCTATTGGAGTGAACATGGATGAAGTGAGGTTATTAAACGTAGTGAGATTATTTGGGTGAAAATTGATTCTACAATGTTTTGGAATATAATTTTTAAAATAGTTCCTTATGGAATTAGATTCCAACAGGTTATTTCAGAATGATTGCTTCTAGGGGGTTGTTGGAAGGACTGTGCGGTAGAAGGTATTCTCAAAATGGTAGATAATGATTATTATAGAAACATAATAACATTTATAATAATATTAATACATATTTCATTATATTAAAATAGGAAAATTATATTTAGAAGAGAAAGACATAAAATAAGTAATGTTAGGGAGTGATTTATACTCATACTGAGAACTTGAGCTTTACCTTGGAGGACTTCATAGAAATAGAGGAATTGGGAAAATTTCATAGGAATAAAGGCCTTTGGTTTTGTAAAATGACTCTAGGTTAAGTAAAATGGGTAGGAATTCAATAATAATTCAAATTTTTTACTCGCCTTGAACTGTTGGTGGAAGCCCCTTTTATAATTAGAGGGAATGAAATTTTTGTAAATATAACTTCTTAATATAAAGATAGAACATGTTCAAAATGTAATTTGGACTCTAAAGTAGAAAATAATGGAGAGGATATAATTTTTAGAGAATAAAAACCCCAAACATTAAATTTAAGACATGTTTTTGATATGTTTAGGTATTTTAAACATTGATTTATTACTTTTACCATTTTATATTTTATCGTAGTAACTAATTTTTACTTAAGTGATTTATTATTAGGATTTAAAAAATGGGACCCATTAAATAATTTGAAAATTATGATTCTAAATATGAAATAAATTTTATTAGAAACAATTTCTAAAAGTGATATAAATTAATTCCAAAATAATAAAGTTATAACACATTAAAAACATGTTTTTAGAAAAAAATATTATAGAGGTTTTAAAATATTGAATACAGATTTGTAAATTAAAAAAATGTTTTAAATGTATTATTTTACATATAAAATGAATTTTTTGTTAATAAAAAGGTTTTATAAAATTTTAAGTCATTATTTTATGCTAATGTTGTCCTAAATGTCATAGTTTTTTGTAAAAATGATATTTTTTTACTATTCTCCAAAAAACAATATTTTAAGAAAAATACACAAAATTTATCCTAAAATAATACAATTTCCTTACATAAAAAAATTAATTTCATTTTTTGAAATTTAAATTATAATATTTTGGTATTTTACATTTAAATGAAAACAGAAAATATAATGAAAAATTATTTTTATAAGAAAAATGACTTTTTAAATGTTAACTATTATAGTTCTTATTTCTTATAAATTACTAATTAAATTTCTATTATTATACAATTATATATCAAAATATATTTTATCCTTATTTTAATGTAATATATTTATTTTCATATAATAAAGAGTATAAAAGGCCATTTTAGAAGGAATACATTTAAAACATAAATGATCTTAATAGTTGTTTAGATACACTAATTAAATTTTATTAATTCATTATTATTAAAAATTAACTTTATTTTTTTGATGAATTTTCTTCATAATATGGTAACCACTATTTATGCCTACTAAATTAATAACTAATTTATTAATGGTTACATTTTAGTTTGGTGTAGTGTGTGAAAAAGGATATTAAAATATTATTTATTTAAAGGAATATTTATAGAAAATCACAGTACATTACAAAAAAATAATATTGATCTTTTTTTTCTTCAGTTTTTTCAGTTTTTATAGAAAACATTTAGTTGGAATATGTTTAGGTTTTTTATTTTTTAAAATGGTTGTGAAGGAGTTGATCCCTCAAATAATTTAGAGTTTTCTTAAAGGAATTGAGGTTTTAAACACCTTTTTATTGGATATGTGATATGGTAATGTCTGTAACACATGTCAAGCTATTCTAGATCAAAACAATGTACATATGAGACTCTAACCTGAGAGGAAACATATGGTTTTCATGTACACCAAGATGCCCATAGAGGGTTTGAGCATAAAATCATTAGGTTCTCACCATGTTCCCTTAATATTCTCTATCGTATATATGTGTATACATAAGAAAGGAATAAAATATTTTACAATTAATTAATCATACATGTAAACACTTATGTCGAGTCCTTGGGGATCATCTCTACCTGCTTAAGATCTAACTCAGAGGAAGTGTCATATGTTTTCCTGATGTACATAGCCAATCGATCATCTATCCACTTCCACATGAAGGTTTATTCATGACCACATTTAAATAAAAAACATAACCAACCTCTAAGGAGCCTTCATGCCTACTATTAAGGGAAATTACTATTACTCACATGTCAACCCAATATCCAGCTCTTGGGAAAGCTAAAACATCATAAGTTGACCCAAAAACAAACTTTAGGACAGGCCACCACATCACATGTCAACCCAATATATTTCTCTCGGGCATGAAATCACATAAAATGTTGACCTAATATCCCACTATGGGTGAAGACCTCAAATTTTCCACACTCCCCATCTAAGGGAGAGACTAGTCTATATGGATCAACTTGGTCAATCAATTGTGGTGGTAGAGAAACTACACATGTAATGCACAATGTTATAATAAGGTAGTTTAGGATCTTTTCATGTTATATGAGATTCATATAGACCACACACATACAAATGTGAATCATTTCAAATTTGGATCTTATAGGTTACCCACACACTCCACATGTGAATCAAATCAAGAATATGTCTCGTGGAATAAACATTAACACCACATTAGAATAAAATCAAGAATAGGTCTCACATTCTTCACACAAACAAATTCATGAATCATAAATAAGGACACATCCTAACACATGGATCTCCAGCTCAATGCATATTATACTAGCCATATTCTAACCTTTTATGATCTATATATCACATCCTACCAAATAGGGAATCTACTAATGTCCTATAGACTATCTCAGTCTCTGTTAAGAAAAGCTAAATCGATATCATCACCCATGGAAAAATTACATCCCATAGGATCACTCTGACCCTGGCGTTAACTTATGAGGTATAGTTCTAATAAAAACTCATGTTCAATTCCACGGTCTCATCTATTATATCACCCTATAGAGTCTAAGTAAAATTCACAACCTATCTTTGTTTCTATATCATGCCTCATGAATAGACCTCTTGTAAGGACCCGTGTTTTTTTAGTGTAAAAGTGTGAGAAAATTTTGATTTTTTTAGATTCAAATGATTTTAAGGGGTAAAATCTTCTTTTCTCCTAAGATATGAACTTATGTAATTTTCTTTGACCACTTCGTTTTTCATGGAATATGTTTTTTACCCTAGGATAGAATTTTGGTAGAATTTGGTGTCATTTGAATTTTAGCAGAATAATTTAAAATTAAAATTTAATAAATTAAATATATATTTATTCGTGCAGTTGTTTTGGTTATATATATTAGTAGAGCATCATATAAAATTTTTTTTTATCCTTCGTTGAGTCTGGAATTAATAGTTTTTACTTTTCATGGCTAAACTCAAGTTGGGCACTGGGGCCCATTTTCTTTTTCTTCGTCTCTTTCTTTTCTTTTTCTTTCCTTCCTTTGTCCCTTGTTTTTTCACATATGCCCCTATAGATCCTTCCTTACATGGACTAGAGAGAAAAAATATTAGAGTTATATAGAGATATATGTGAGGGAATAAGGGTACCACTGCGGAGCTTGGGATCCATTGGGTCATCGTACGGTAGGCATAGATCATGGAAATGGGCGAAGATTTGGTAGATTCTGCCCAAAGGTAGGCCATTTTAATTTTTTTCACAAATCCCAATATATTAATCATCTTAATGTTTTAATCCTCTTTAATAGTTTCATATAACCCTTAGGGACAGATCTACTACTTTTGGGGTGAAGTGGGGGTTTCAGGATGGTTTAAGGATTTTCCATTTCAAAAAACTCATTTACAGGACATGTGGTTCAGGGAACACATGTCGTGTGTTCTTCCTATTCAGGGAAGATTAATTTTTTGATGTAAATTCCATGTATAGTAATTAAATTCTATGTACTATTAATCAACCATGTATTTGAGTACCTATCTAGGTTTCCCATGTAAGGGGCACATTCTATGTAGAGTACACGACTAGACCCCATGTGAGATGCATGTCGTGTAGATGTACACAACCAGGAGTTATATGACTAGGCTATAAGAGGTAAAAAGAAAGGTACACTATATAGGGTACATAACATGTATAGGACCAACATGTTGTGTACTTGGTTTTTACACAATAATTCTGGTTGAAGTACATGCCCAGGTGGGGCCTTGAGGGTACACGTCATGTACCAAGGTACACAAGTCGTGTACTCCTCCCTTGCTATCCTTTGATGGTTTTTTTGTATCTTTTCACCTAGGAGTCATAATTAGACCCCATGTGTTGTCCAGTATGAGTATCTTTTCACATATATTGTGATAGTAAGACCCATGGTGTGTTTTGAGGACTCCTAAGTAGCATTTAGGGCATTTTCTTAATGAAGAGGTCCCACCTTCGGTAATTGAATTCAGTTGTCTCTTGAGAGTGAGGCCTTGATATGAGATGGTCCATGAGTAGTCTTTCATGACCAAGGAATTCGTAATTATTCCTTTGAGAATATATCTCTTTCATGATGTTCCCTTTGGGACTAGGAGTTCATGAGACCAATTCTTTCAAAGGACCCCCTATAGGATTCCTATACTTACGTTTCGACCAAGAGGATATCTTATAAGGTGCCTCTATCTTATTCCTATTACAAGGGGTAATATATATGATTCCTTTGCTTACATTCTGAACTAGGGAATCCCTATTTGTATTCTTTCACCTTTATACCATTCTTAGGACCCCATGTAGGATGCCACAGTTGACTTTTTGTTTGAGGATCCCTTGTAGGATTCCACCATTTACCTTTTAGCTAAAAATATTGAGTTGGATTCCTTCACTTGTGTAGACCTTGAGGATACCATGTATAATTCCTCATTTACCTTTTATATTGAGGATCTAGAGTAGTATGCCTCTTATTTTTTTATTTAAGGGACCCAGTGGGTGCCTCGAAGTTTGACTGACCCTTAGATAGTACGTCGGGTTTGGGTAGAGATGGTAATAAGGGTCACCATAGAACCCATAATGAACATGTAAGCCCATGGAGCTGTGGAAGTAGCGGTAGATCTAGGAATTCATCTACCATCACACTTTTATTCACACTTTCACTTGTTTATTGATGATGCAATAGGGATATCCAAAGGTGCTTCCTGGTTAGTGGTTGTTGAGTCTAATGTGAAGAATATTTCCTTTTATTTGGGATGCCAAGAAATGGTTTCCTATGATATGACTTCTGAGAAATGTTATTTTTATATTTAATTATACACCCACACTTACTACCTATGATCTGGTTGTTGATCATGTATATTTTATTATTTTGTTATTGTCATTTACATATGTGCTTCCTAGTATCCGACTGTTGATCCTATGACTATGTTATGCATGAGTGGTGTACCTAGTATGAATAATTGTGAATGATTACACTCTCTTGAGTGATGATGATAATTCCTCTCTCCTATTTTTGTTATATGATTAGGATGATTACTATCTCCTTGATCTGATGATGCTCTTGGATGATTATGCTCTCTCAAGGGATAGGATGATTATGATCTCCCTAATCATTTTCTAGATTTCATTATTGGACATGGAATTCTACATCTTTGATGTAGACCCGTGGATGATTACGCTCTCCTGAATGGTAGGGATGATTCTGATCTCCCATGTTAGAGACCTATTGGAGTGGTCACATTGTCTCACTGATGGGATCTCATTAAAGATTGCTTAAGGGTCAGACCCTTAGGGTTCACCCGATTTCCAAATTACATGACCGCCTACTGATTGAGACCTAGGGCTCATAATTTGGACTAGATTTACATTTCCTAAGTATCATATCATATATCTCTTGTCCATTTATAGGATGTTCGTACATACTTCCCTAGAATCCATTTTTATAGTGATTGAAGATGAGTATGGGTGAAGCCAGGGTTAGGACGAGTATCCCCCCTATGGTGATGTAGCTTGCTTAGAGATATTTTTGGTTCTAGGTAAAGTTTGTATTTATTGATTAGGATTATGGAACTAGATATAAATTTAATGATACACAGATTGAGTGGAACAATGTTCATATTAATTCCCTTGAACTGGATGTCCAGGCGATTAGGATTATGGACCCAAGGATCATCTACTTTTATTTTTATGCGATTTCATTCACCTTAATCATATATACTCATATTTTTTATATTTTTATAGGTATGTTACTATACATATATATGCATATAAATATGGATATCCATGGTCTCACTTCTCCAGTTTACTAGGGTTATAGACCTGGGGTTTGATTTTGGTTTCACGTTTTTATTCCTTACTTATTTTTTCAATTGTGTCTCATCTTGGATGAGCATATTGCATTTTCATGCACTTATAAAAACACATTTTATAGTTTCACTATTATGGTGGCCAAATGATATTATTTATCACCCTTGAACATGAAAATTAGGGTTTTTTAGACCTTATGTCTATCTTTAAGGTTAAGCATGGATTGTATAATTAATAGGGATGACACCCAGTGTTTCATGATCAAGTGGAGCTACTCATGTGGATTATTCTTCTTGTTCAAGTGTAGTTTGATAGTGTCTGGAGATTGGGTATGTGGTATAGCTTGGAATTAGTATTAGATCCCTATACTTTTATTTCAATTTCTTTTTTACTTATGTATCTTTACGGTCAACTCATTGGGTGACCGGTGTTATCTGTATGACATAGTTATTCAGGATTTTATGGAATTTTCCTTTATTATTACAAAATATTTTATTTCAATTTATTTTCTACTTTTTCTCTATATTTATTTAATTTTGTGTATGATTATTAGCTATTTATACTATTTATTACTCTAATATAAGGTCATTATTTACCCATTGTCACACCTTAGGCCCTCGCTACTTGTCAAAAACCTCTGGCATATGGGGAGGTGTGCTTGAGGCTTCATAACAAACTAGCTCAAAGCACCGATTTAGTAGAATTCAGGTTAGGATGTTACAATGTGGTATGAGAGACATTTTTTCCCAGTATTTACTATTTGGGATATAGTAGACATGAGTATTATGAATTGTTCTGAACCGGTTATGGATATCTGACTGGTGTGTGGAGAAAAAATTTTCCAGTAAGAATTCTTGGTTTCTAGGGTAAGAGATTATTGTTTTGATATGTGATGTTATATTTTTATATGATTTTCACTTTGATTGATGCACTTTTTTTGGATGTTATGATTTAATAGGGATATATAGATCTTTCCCATTAGCAAGATTCCAGTGATAGATTTTGACTCTTGTACAGAAAATGAAAGAGGTTTCTCATCCATCATATTTGGAATGTATCATTCACATCATATAGGCCTGCTAGTGTGTGATTTAACTGACGATAAATGAAAATATTTTAAAGTGAAGACAAAAACCTAAATAGTATTTTCCAATATGTTTTTATGGTTTCATTCTACTCAATTGATCCTACACACATCTATATTTCCTTTTAATGGTAGGTTATGTAGATCTTCATTGAGGAATTTAGTAGTGAGGTTGATGACTCAGTCCTTGTGAATGGGAGGAGCAGTGATCCTAGTAGGTCAATAGGGAACGTGATAACCTCCTATTATACCCCTTGTATGGTTTTGTTACTCAAGTCATGGTTATCTATTCAGATCACTATGTACAAGTTCAATGGATACCAGGAATTTTCTCATGAGCTGGACCTCGAGTGGGTATTATTGTATATAAATTCTCAGTGAGTGTCATATCTTTATCTCTTCTATTTTGGTATCATGACCTTTGGGAAGTAGTTACTTATGAGTATTCCTAGTGAGGATTAGATCCCCTGTAGTCTATGTTTATAGTTTCGACCCTTGTAGGTCATTGTGATATTTACCTTCTTTAGAGATGTTTGATCATTTGGGTTTGGTGGTTAGACCTTGCGAACCGGTTATGAGACTAGATCTGTATATCTAGGTTGGAGAACTAGAGTCCCTAATATTTGACTCGGATCCTTGGAGGTTAAAATCTATTTCGTTTGATGGAAACCTACATGAGATAGGTTTTACTCGATTTTCAAATTCTTTTTTGAGGCAGTCAGCGTGGTTTTATGCTTATTTTTTGATTAATTCATGGTATGTTCTTGATTTTTGTATTATAGTCTTATTTATGCCTTTATTTTTTGGTGAATCACCTATGGTAATTTGGTATTAATATTTTCTTCGATGGGAAGGACTATTTTTGTGCTTGGCCCAGTCAACCAGCTTTTTCCACTATTGTCTATGTAGTCAAAGTGCAGGTAGATGATCATAACTGGAATGAAACCAGTAGATCGTTAGTTATGTAATAAATCATGAAACATGTAAGATGATAAATTTTTAATAGGTATTCCTATGGATCTTCTGGATTAATTAAACTGATGTTTTTTATAGCATGATCACCTTATCCTTGTGTTAGAAAATTCTAAGTAGTATGAGTTTGGTGATAATGGTATATTCAAGTTTTCTATGGTACCATTTAAATCCTTAATAGATGAGTGGTTAGGTGCGATCCAAGGACTGATGTTTTCAAAACTTATCTTAGGTTTGGTTTCCTGGGAGTTATGGTTAAATGATGAATGTCCCTCTATGTTAGAGGAGACATCGAGGGTAAACTGGGTGCAGTGAAATGGTTGACCCTGTTTGAACATTGAAACTCTTTTTTAGGAGACATGGTGTCGGGTATTGGATAATCGAAGGTTTATCCTATTTGATGTGAGTGTGGATCATATATATCTTTACAAATCTTTCAATAGAATCATAGTGTACTTATATTTAGAGAAAATCATGCACTATTTTGACATTGTCTTGAGTACACTGAGAGACTGTCAGTTATACACTGAGCTTCTTTTCTTTTCAAATTTCCTTCTAGGTTGGTTGGTGAAACCTATTGAGGTTTTGCTTAAGGAGTGGTATAAGGTAATCTATATGGCGGTGATTTCACCATTTTTCATATAAGGGTAGTGTCCCTAATTTCCAATTTTAATTAGGAATTTTCATCTGGCTTTAGAACTCAGTGTTTGGTTTTGAGACAATGATAATGGTATTCCTATGGTGGGGAATACCAAAGTTTCCAAAGTTAAGTTTCTCCTGTGTAAGAGATAGTTGTTGACACTATGATACTGTTTGATTGATAGTAATGATAACTTGTTGTGAAGATGCTCAGGTTGAGAGCATGGTTACTAGTATTACCCCCAGTCTTCTTGGATATGAGAAGGTTTATGGTGGAGAGATTTTAAGGACCCATGTTTTTTCAGACTGAAATTTTGAGAAGAAATTTGTATTTCTTTCATTTGGATTCCTATAATGGAAAAAATGGTCTTTTACCCTAGAATAATATCTTGTAAAATTTTTATGAACACTCGGTTGGACCTAGAATTGGGTGTTTACCCTATGATAAGATTTTTGTAGAATTTTGATCCATTTGAATTTTAGCGGAATAATTAATAATTGATATTTAATAGATTAAATATTAATTTATTCATGCAGGTTCGTTCAGTCATATATTTTGAAAGGAGTGTCAGATCGATATTCCTTATCCATCATTGAGTTTATAATGAAACTTTTTTCCTAGATGAGGCATAAACTCTGGTCAGGCATTGGGGCCCATTTTCTTCTTATTTTTTCTTTCCTTCCTTTATCCCATGTCTTCTCACACATGCCCCTATGGATCCTCCTTTACAGGGCCGAGAGAGAGAAAAATGGAGTTTAAGGGAGATATATATAATGGAATAAGCGTACCTCTATAGAGCTTGAGATGCTCCTGATCGTCACGTGGTAGCCACGAAGCATGGGAATATGTGAAGCTTCATTGGATTCTGACCAAAGGTAGGAAATTTTTATTTTTTCTGAAAATAATAATAGATTAATAATTTTTAAGTTTTAATCCCCTATTTTATCTACTTATAACCCATTGGAGGATGATCTACTTCTTTTGGGGTGAAAAGGGTGTTTTAAGGCATTTTGAGGGTTTTCCAATCAGGAAAACCCATCTACAAGGTGTGTCGTTCTGGGAACACATACCGTGTGTTCTTCCTAATCAGGGAAGATGAATTTTTTGAAGTAAATGAAATGTATGTTAATTAAAAACCATGTAATGGTACTCATATATGTATCCAAGTACCCATCTAGAATACCCATGTAAGGGGTTGATACTATGTTGAGTACATGGATAGGCCCTGTGTGCACTGCATGCCATGTAGATGTACATGTCCAGGAACTATACATGGACAAGCCATGTGAGTTAAATGGGAAGGTTCCCCATTTAGGGTACACTCCATGAATATGACCAAAAAATCATCTACTTGGCATTTACATGTGAATTCTGGATGAAGTACACACCCAGTTAGGGCCTTGAGGGTACACATGACGAGTACTCCTCCCTTGCTATCCTTTGAGGGTTTTTGTATCATTTATCCTAGGTGTCATAATTGGACCCATGAGTAGTCTATTATGACTATATTTTTATGTATATTATTATAGTAATACTTTTTAAGTGTTTTGAGGACTCAAAAGTTGCATTTCATGTGTTTCTTTAATTAAGAGGTTCCACCTCGAGTAATTGAATTCAGAAATCTCGTAAGAGTGATACCTAGATCATAGATGGGCCATGATCAATCTTCCTTGAAAAATCTATTTTTAGATCTTCCTTTTATGATGTATCTATTTTGATATGTTCCCCTATAAACTCGGATTTTGTGATACCAATTGTTTATAAGGATCCCTTACAGGATTCCTCTGCTTACGTTTCAACCAAGAGGATCCCATGTAGGAAGCATCTGTACTCTTCTTGTTACAAGAGGCCCCTATGGGATTATTTTTCTTACATTATGAATTTGATAATCCATATTATGATTCCTTTACCTTTTTATCATTACAAGGATCCCTTATAGGATTCATCTGTTGAATTTCTATTCAAGTATCCCATGTAGTATTCCTCTAAGTAAGATTCCATCACTTGTTTAGACCTTAAATATCCCATGTAAGACTCCTCCTTTATGTTTTATACTTGGTATCCTAAGTAGTATTCCTCTCAATGTTGGACTTAAGGGGCCAGTGGATGCCTTGATGTTTGAAAAACACTAATCTATTACGTCAGGTTTGGGTAGAGATGGCAGTGGGTGTCATCTTAGAAATCATACCAAAATTTTAATCCCATTAGGCTGTTGTAGTAGTGTTGGTTATATGCATTCAACCACCCTCAATATTTTATTCATACTTTACCTTGTTTATTATTGATGAAGTGGTAATAGCCATTGGGGTTTCCATCTAATGGGGGCTTCCTGGTTAGTGGTTGTTGAGACTAATGTGAGGCATCATTCCTTCTATTTGGGATGCCCAAACATTCTTTCTTGAGATATATATTTTGATTCATGTTATTTCAATATTTTCATGTATACCCATAGGGACTACCAATTATGTAGTTGTTGAGCTTGTATGTTTTTATTATTATATTATTATTATTTCTAGACGTTTTTTCTAGTACCTGTCTATTGAGACTTTGACTATGATATGTAGGAATAGAATCCCTAGTATGAATAATCATGAATGATTACACTCTCCTGAGTGATGAGGATGATTCTGATCTTCTTTATTTGGTATATGATGAGGATGATTCTGCTCTCCTCATTCTGATGATACTCATGGTTTATTACACTCTCTCAAGGGATAAGGATTATTACACTCTCCATGATTGTTTACAGGATCATGGTGTTGTACATGGAGTTCCACTTCATTGATATATTCATGTTGATAATTATAATATACTAGATTTCAGGGGTGATTCCACTCCCCCTTATTAGAGACCTCCTAGGGTGGGAATGATGTCTCACTGGTGGGATCTCCTTAGAGATTCCCTAAGGGTCAAACCCTTAGGGTTCATCTGAGTTCCAAATGTCATGACCACCTACGAAATGGGACCTAGGGCATAGAAATTGAACTTAATTACATTTAATTAGCATTATAGAATCTATATCTTGTACATTTATAGTATTTACAGATGTACTTCCACATATTACATTGTTATAGTTATTGGAGTTGAGTACGGGTGAACTCAGGGTTAGGATGAGTATCTCCATGTGCTGGCATAGATTTCTCCAAGACATTTTCAATACTTTTTGAATCATGTATTTTTTGATTGGGATTATAGAACCAAATATAAACATAAAGATACATGGATTTAGTGGCATGATGTATAGATCAATTCCCTTTCATAGGATGTCTAGGAGATCGGGATTACAGACCCAAAGATTGTTTGCTTTTTTATTTGATGTCATTAACCTTACTCATATATACTCATATTTATGTATATTTTTATAGGTTTATAACTATACATATATACACATATAAATATGGATATTCATGATTTCACATTCCTAGTTTACCAGGATTACAAACCTGGGGTTTGACTATGGTTTAATGTCTATTGAATTTACTAATCTTTTTAGTTGTGTCTCGTCTAGGCTAACCATTTTGAATTTTTATGAACTTATAGTATAACATTTTATAGTTTTACCATTGGGGTTTCCTACTATGATTATTTCTCACCCATGAATGTAAAACTAAGTGTGCATGTAGATCTTATATATAACTTTTTTGTTTAGCACATATTGTATAGTGGATAGAGCTAAGGCCTAGTATTGGATGATCGAGAAGAGCTTCTTTTGTGGGATCTTATTCTCAAGACGGTGTAGTTCAACATTGTCTAGAGACTGGTTATGTGGTCCAAATAAAATTTATTAGTAGAAGCATGTAATCTATTTTTTTTTCTTTTTGTATTCCTGTATCTATATGTTCATCCCAGTGGGTGACCATTGTTGTATGTATGACATAGCTGTTCGGGATTTTATAGCATTTTACTTTATTATAATATCATGTTCTATTTCAGTTTATTTACTAATTCTAAACACTATTTATTTACTTATGTGTATGATAATTATCTATTTCTAATATTTCTTACTCTGATATGAGTACATAATCTCTCCACTATCACACCCTGGGCCCTCACTGCTTGTCAGAAACCTCTAGAGTATGGGGAGGCATGCTTGAGGCCTCATAACGAACCATCTCAGAGCACCAGTTTAGTTTCATCTAGGTTAGGACATTACATGGATTAACCCATCTCTTAGAGGCATCACCTATTAAATATAAACATCAAGTCTGGGTGGAAACATCCTACTATAGAAAAACATGATCCTCTCTCACTCGTGTCACTAGCCTATGTAAAAACTTCCTCGGCTACCTTTATGTAAATACAAACCCCAAGACCAACTAAGTTCTCTCATAGATCACAGTTGCATCATCTCCCCATGAATACCTAGTCACAAATCAATTCCAACTCACCCTAAGTGCTTCAAAGCACTCATGCCAGGTCTAGTGGCTCAATATCACCACTATTGTCTAGCATAAGGGTCTCTTAGTCCATTGTAACACTACCCAAGCCCATGTAATATGAACACACACATTTACACTCATATATAAACACACATATGGTTTTGTATCATAGGGGAAACATACCTCAATTAGAGTTATCATCATCGCCTAGCCTATGCAAGCCTCCACCAAGATTTGTAAAGATTATTACAATTTGTACATATCCCTTCCCATGTCCAACTTTCCAACTGTGATTTTATCTCACATCCAAAAGAATAATTAATTAATTATAGAAAATAAAATTAATTAATTAATAAAATAAATTCAACGTGATACCACTGTTGGAAGGCTCACCATTTACCAAAATCACATCAAGATATTGATAGATCACACCCATAGGATTTTCAACATATCCTTAGTTTCAACTTAATTAAAATCCCTAAAATTTGATTTCCAATCCATAAAAAATTACATAAAATTATATAATGTTCTTAATAGAATTCTATGAACTTTATAACTTCTTTAGATCCACTTCCAATTATGAGAAATCACCATCACAAGACATCCTCATTTCATATTTAATCAACATCTATTCACCCCCGACGATTTATACAAGATCTATTGAAATCAACATCAAATTTATAATTATAAATAGATCCAAGAAGACAAGATTTAAAATAGGATATCATGAACGAATAAAAATTAAGGAACATAGAAGAATTCACTAATGGATCTCGCATAGATTAATCCTTCTTCAAGTGGAACCAAGGGAGGGAGGATATGAGGATAATCTATTTGATTTTCCCTATCTGGGTCATCTAAGAGAGGTAAAACCTAAGGGGAGTCTCAGGGTAAAATTTATTAAAATAACCCCACATAAAATCTCCCCACCACGTACCAATGCTAAGACAATTAGAGTTGGTCGGTTAGACCAGTATAATTCCTAGGTACAAGCTAGGACACTATCTAGATAGCGAGACCAATAGAACTATGAAGCTATGGGTAAGCCAATCAACTAGTAAATGGTAGACTATCAGAAATATAGTCGGTGATATAGCCACTGAAGTACTTTGGACCTTCTCTATCATTCTACCAAATACCAGAGGTCTTCCATGAGCTTTATAACATATCAGAAAACAAATTTTTTGAATTTATAAGAATTCATAATTCCAACTGAAATCATATCTATAAAAATGGATTATCCACTAAAGGTAAAATCTTAAATTTCCCAAGGATTTAAAAACCATTACAATGTTGGTCATTATAGACTCCACTTTATAATGCTTCTCATACTTGAGAAGCTATTAAAATTCTCAAACCACACATCCAGACCTAATTGGTTATCTAAAAATCAATAATTTTCTATGATACTAACTAGAATTCCAAATAACTTCTGTTACACGACACCAGCCACCAGAGCGCACTATTCATGTGGAACTGATCCGCCCACTCATTGATGAAATGAACACTGAGATGGTGATCACTGCACCCATCTCTTCCAAAACTCTATGATTCCTTATAATTGATCAAACAAAATATTTCGGACCTCCCCATAATAAGGTTATTCTCATGGTGGTCAAGATCATGCAATGGTGCTCCCTAGAATAGAAATTGCCTACCAAAAATGCACTTTAAATGGTCCATTTTCATGCAAAAAATGTCTGAAAAATTCTTTTTATGTGGTTTTCAAACCATTATATCTTATTATCATTCAGAAAAAACCGACTAAAATTCCTATGGTGAGGTCATTCCAAAATGATTAGTTTTTCATGTCGATACACCACCAAGAAACCATAACCTAATGTATTAATATCCCATGAAATCTCATGGCCACCCAACATGAGAAATGAATTCCAAACCAAAAACACTGTGTAACTTCATGGTTTGACCACCAAATGATTTCCCCAACATTCATGATCTCACCCTAATCAGGGTAAACCTCCTATCAAAATCATTCATGGATTAGATGAAACCACCCTGATCTAGATGTCAACATGATAACTCCACCTATAAACTCATCCAAATTTCAATTCTTGTATTTACCAATGTACTAGATCACATCATATATACCACACTTTGACACTATAGTGTCGCCTCAACAATTCCCTACTCAGTCATTTGCTACAATAGTCATCCTTATGACATGAAGATCATTTAATCACAACTGATGTAATTCTCCCCATAATAAGTGTATCATCATTATGTACACTTAAAACAAACACTGATATCCATGACTTACTCTTTGACTAAAACTGAACATAGTGATTTGGTGTATCCATCCCACTTATAACTATGCACCAACTCTAAAAATTTATTTTTTCAGTTCTTGATTTACTAATAATAACATTCTCAAAGTTACCAAAATTCATGTAGAATGAAGTTCACACCCTTAAACTATCTAATGGTGCACTCCCCACCATATGAATTTATGTTTTTCCATGAGTAACACCCCCAAAAATCTCCCAACACTGCATGCATACAACTTCTCTTAAGCTACTCTCATTAAACCAAGTGAACCATGGAACTCTTCTAATGATCAACCTGGATTGGTCATGCCATCACACTCAATCCAATTCCAATATCACCACTTAATATAAGAACATTCTGAATTCTCACTGAGAAAACCCAGTCCATTTTTCCTTCACAAGACTCCCAAACCAATCAATGACCTCACTCTATGATTTATGCCAAAACGAAACTACCACAACACTACGTTTTTAGTGGTGCACTATTTTATCAAAACTTGAATGATTCTAAATATACCATGTGATGTCTAAAAACTAATTTATAGTACATCATGGCATCACACATACCCAACATGAACTTACTCTCACACACCAAGACTTTTCCCAAATGGCTCACTAAAACCTTCTCTACCCCTCAATTAGAGTAATTAACTGAGAACCCTACCATGGGTCCTCTATCAATATTGTACTTAGAATTATTGAATACAAAATCAGCATAATACCACGAAACCTAATTGCATAACAAGACTCACAATCCAATGAGTCATATCTCCTCAAACCTAGGATCCTTCACATAACCCACTGACCATGCTCACATTCATGTTAGTTCTATCTGACCAAGATTACCCTTATCAGCCCTCTTCAAACCACATATTCTTGATGTTAAGATTCAATGTGCACCACCCGCCACATGGGTGTCGACTCAAAACCACCAAGCATTTACTTGTTCTCTAACTCTTCTAATCCAGATGACCTAGGATGCTCTCATGACATCCAATGAGGAACACATCCAAAAATCAACATCCAATCATCCAATGATCCTCCCATAAAGTCATGAATTCTATGTCAAAGAATACCATGCACTCTTCAAAATGATCCTATGACATATCACTCATGAATTTCTCCAAAACCCATTCATAGTTTACACTTCCTTGGATAAATTTTCCCATCCTTAACTCATCTATTAGACAAAAAAAATCTTATGTCAAAACCATTTGGGTTCTATTATTAAGATATAAATTCCTCAAAACACACGCTAATTTTCTCCATGAATCCATCTTCAAAAGGGATTACATTCTCTATTATATATCATACAATACTAGGATCTAAAATACCTTCCATTAGAATCGAGTTAAAGAATCACAGATAAGCATATACATGTCATGTAATTTCTATGTGCCAAGAATTATGCATGAACACTATTCCAACTCTCTAAGAGTAAATACTAAAATATCACATCTATTGTAACACATCATATTTAATAAACATATCAATCAAAAAATTGTAATGTGATCTTAGAAATATCATTTCCTTGGTAACCAAGACTTATTGTTGGAGAATTGTTCATGAATTTCTATTATGAGGTCTATTACAAGTTTTGACAAATTCCAAGACCACCTATATACCAAATCATAAGTCATGAAAAAATAACACCTCTGATACCACTCTATAACACCCCAACATGAATCACCAGGTCTGAGCTGGAGAGCCACATGATCTCAACCATGCCTCCCGGGATGCCAGTGGCTGCCGATGAGTTGTGAGGGCCTTGAATAGATAGTGGGGAGACTATACCCTAATATTAGATTATAGATAATATATAAATAAATAAATAATAAACATCATAAAATAAATTAGACTAAAAAGTGATGTATATATGCCCTAAATCCTTATTTGTATATAATATATTTATGGGTTGAATGGTATTGCATGAAAATTATGATTTTCATAAAAAATAGGGTGTATCATTATATATTTGTGTATATGTAATTGAATGACAACTTTTATCATTTAATAAATTTTTCTAAAAAATATATCATTAATGTACTATTTCATGAGATGAAAAATTTGGGAGCACATGCATTCATGTATATGATACATTAACTTTTTCTGAAATTTATTCATGCATTATGAATGGATGAGTAAATATGAATACCCATGGAATTTCCCTGTGGATTATATAAAGATAACCATTTAATAATAGTTTTGGGATTTTTCTTTCTTATAAATGGGTGATACTCTGTTTCATAGTTCCTTGAAATGTGTGTTCTAGTTTTAAGAGACACTACATCTAGGTAGTTTCCAATGGATATATTCATGGAACCTGAAACTCCCAACAATTATTTATCGAAAAGGGACCTACTCTCCAAAGGAAGGCATTCATTAAGTTTGAACTTTACGATTCTTAGGAACATGCATTGGTCGATAGGATGGGAATTCAGACTCATCACACCCTTTTGGGGGGAATTATTGACTACTCTGGGACTCACTTTATAAATTTAAGATATTTTCATGAATCCTTACTAATTCACCAAGTATAACAAAAGTTTCCCTTGTAATTTGAAATAACTTATTAACATATGAAAAATTTAGAATCATCTGTATGTATTCGAGATTATTCATTAATAGAGTTATCCATATGTATTCAAGGTTCTCCATCAATTGTATCCTCTCATGTACTATTTATAGATTCTTTTAATCATCGTTATGATGATACTAGTTTTTAATCTACTCAGTGGGGAACTATAGAATTTATTGTCATCCAAGGAGATGAAGGGTTGTTTTCATATTGGGATTGTACCCATAAAATGGGATACCTACATATCCTCGTCAAAGGAATCAAAACCATCGTAGTTCAGTGCTGCTTAATGGGACACATCATACCTTTTAAGGTCATGTGATAAGGACCTAACCGTACAGTTTAATTTCACGTGGTAATGAAATCTAAGAGAAAGGTGCTTATTCAAAGTTTGGTGTGGGACTTATGCTGAAGAAACCTAATGAACTTAGAAAGGATATGGGTTTCCAAGTAAGATTAGACCCTATTGGGAATATGGACCAAGGAGAACATGGTTGATTTGAAGTGTTGGGTTTGAACCTCATGGATAATACCTACGTAACCCATGTGGATGGGAATAAAATCCTATGTAGTTCAACGAGTCTCATAAGATAGTATATCCCTTTGAGATAAATTACTATGGACTTACTTCCTGAAAAAGATGCCTTGGTGATTTGGGGGTTTAATTTGGGGCTTATTCCTAAGGAGGATGACGAAATTAATGGAATTAGGGTTGGATTCTTGAAGAGGATATCCAATGAGCTCGAGCCCTAAAAATTCATTCTACGTATCATGGTTTGAATAGGAATCATATTTCTCATAGTTTAGGTGATTGTGAAAATTTTGAGATCATGAAAAATCTCTAATCCCACATTATTGATGCTCGATGTGAGAAACAAGAGGATGTCAAAGATTCAATAAATGCACCCTCACTTTTCCTCCTCCACTGGTGGAAAAGGGAGAGCCTACGACAACAACGATGGATGAGGGTGAGGCAATGAGCCCTCCCTCTGTTCTCTTTACATTGGACAAGGGTCCAATGAATGGAAGAAGGGCTGAAGGTTAGGGGCTTACACTATGATGGATACCCTAAAATTGATCTTGGTTGGGGAGGGATAATTTTCCTTTGAATGGAAAGGAAAGTCTTAATTGCACCTTTCCTACCAGTGACTTGTGGTTCTGGGTCTTTGAGTAGGGATAGGTCAGGAACCAAACCCTCCTCCAAATTTTAGTCTTCCCAACACTGTTCCTGGGAGAAAATTCCATGTGAATGCGAATATAAAATCCCATAGAAGAATTATTAATCCTAACCCCATTGTGAAACAAATGTGGGAAAACAATGACTGTTGATATATAATCCCAAATAGAAGACACGCTGATATGCCTTTCCCAACGGTTTCATAAGTCAAGAAGTTTTGGTGGAGGTCTCAACAGAATCCCTTTAAGAAAAGGGAGACAATGAAGAATAAGCCTTTCCATGAATGAATTTGAGGAGGTCTTGATGGCTTGTAGACTGAAGAGAGTAGGTCAATAAAAGAGGGGTTTCCAAGTAGGTACTGGCGTGAAATTATGGGCGCACAAGTTGGCTTGGGTGACATGATGTTCACTTAAGAGACAAACAACATGTGTGTTAATACTTGGGTGAGACTTGACTCAAGCCTTCAAGAGTATTCAAATGTATTCACAGAAGTGGGGCGCTCATGTTCATGTGAAAGGAATAGGTGGCAGACAAGTATTTATGATTTAGGGGGTTGGGCACTTTAGGTGCGCAAGTGTTATGAATTTCAAACACCAAAAGGACTTAAGTCCAATGATCCTCATTCAAATCCTCCACTCTAGTTGTTAAAGAACTACATGAAAGTTTTGGAAGTCTTGGGAAAATCACTAGGGTGACCGGAGCAATAATTAGGCTTCAAGGAAATTCATCTGTACAAATGAAGTCCCCAAGGGACTATTTATAGGAAAAAATAGGACCCTAGGTGAAAGGAGTTTGGTCGTGCAAGTGGGTTGCGCGCCAACTTTGTGGAGCGCAAGTGGTTTCACACTATATGGGTGGTGCCCAAGTATAATTTCATTCCACTGGTGATTTATCCTAATCGGGGAACCTCTTTGAGGACGTAGCCAAAATAATTTCTTCGTTCTCTTCCAGCATAGTGGTGTATAGCTGTTTTCATATAGGTACCTTGGGCGCCTCCTCAAGGACATAGCCAATTTTATTGTTCCTTACTGTGGGGGATTCTCCCATGCAACCCTGCTTGGGTTCAGTGTCGGGCTGCGGTCTCTCCCCTTCAGTTCGGTTCCTTTTCTACCGTCACTGACCCCCATGAAAAATGCAGAGTCACACCATGAAATTTTCGGGCCCGGTTGAGTCCATTTTGTAGAGAAGTTCATGGAACACATTTCATGGTGTCTACAGATCCCCCATTAGAATTTTATTCCTTCATAATGAAAATAATCTTGAACTATGGTAAAATTGGGGAACTTTTCCGCATTCCAACATCATTTGGTTATATTTGGGGAAACATCATGTTCAGAAGGATGCTCTAATTTTGTCCTAATCCATGGGGCGTGGTGAGAATAGTTTGATTTTTAATAGGGTTATATATGCAACCCCACAAACTTTTTATCTTTTACCTTTTTATTTCTCAATATTACCTAAATCATACAAAATGTACATTTAGTGAGATGGGACTCAAATTTTTTTCAAAGTTACCTTTGTGGGTTCCCAATACAGTGAGTACCACATATCTTGTTATTGGAAGTTTAGAGTCATGAATGTTGGAATATAAATGGGTAATGTTTAAGGTCAAATATATTTGACCATAATTTTGATATTAGATCCCAAACAAGACTCTGTGGCTAAGAATTGCTTTAATATTCTTTGAATATTTCCAATTGGAATCTTGGTCCATGATTTTTATGGTCACCAAATTTAAAACTTGTTTCAACATAACGAGAGTATCCCCCAAGGACGAAGTTACCATTATTTGAAAAACTATTATGGGAGTTGTGTTATGTAGGGCCAACTAGGGCATATGCTGTATATCCAAATAGTGGCCTCTTTTGACTAACAAACCTGTTATATAGGAAAATTTCATGTAAGGCCACCTAAGGGAAACTACTACATAGACAAGCAAAAGAGATCTTACAAAATTAGAATTTTACTACTGATAGACAATGGAAAATAAGATTTGGGTGACCCAATACCACAGTGGGTGGTTTTTCCAAAGAAAGGAATTTTAATAATAAATGGATATTTTATGTCAACATATGTCATGAATAGGAAAAACATTTCTATACAAATTTTTTGTTTGAGGAATGATTAAAATTTATCTGAAAGAGGAATTTCTAATATCATATTGTATAGTTTTAATTCATGTAGTGTGGAAATTTTTTGGATTTAATTTATGGTCTTTATCTCTGGAAAAAGGTATGAGACTCTTCCAATTTCTTGATAATTTTTTTGGAAACATACTACCATATTCAAGTATAGAAGGAAATTTGTAAACTGTGATTTGGGAATTTTTATATCTTAAGAATGATATAGAAAAATGGCTCAAGGAATTAGAGGATGTCTTTTATAAGAAATAATTTACCATTATTTGACAAACCTGTTATGGGGGCTATGTTATGCAGGGCTAACTAGGTCATATAATTCATAAAAAAATAGTGGCATCTTTTGATTGACATGCCAATTATGTAGGTAGCTTATTAGAGGCCACCTAAAAAAATATACCGCATATTCAGGAAAAAGAGCTCTTAGAAGTTTGACATTCTATTATTAAAAGCTGAATAAAGTTTATGGAGATTCAGATTTTCCAAAGAATATAGTTTGGTTTATAACAAAATGTACCTGAATATAGAGAGAGTATTTCCAATCATGATTTCCAAAGAATCGTAAGAATAATATTTCTACAAAGGTATGACCCAAATGTATGGAGTATGGTGTTTGTAGTATTAGGTCATAAAACTAGGACCAGAAATGAAAACAATATATGATTTTGGTCATGTGATCCAAGGTTATGTAATATTTCTTTGAACACATGGAGAGATGTGTAAACCATGGTCTTGAAGACTTTCAGATTGAGAGAAAGATAATGGGACAAATATACATGAAAGACTGTTTTTAAAATACACATTCTTGTGTATTTTCATCAAAGTTTGAAGGGGGAAAAGACACTATAACCAATAATGAAATTACAATAATTTGACTAACCCATTATCAGGTCTGTATTAGGAAGGGACAACTAGGTCATATGTTTCATAGTTAAATAGTGGCATCTTTTTATTGACAGTTCTGTTATGTAGGAAACTAATTAAAGGCCACCTAAGGGCACATACTGCATAGTCAAGCAAAGAGCTCTCAGATATTAGAAACTATGTCACTAGAAATCGAAATAATGATTATAAAGATACAAAAAATATTCAAGATTAAGAGTGTGAAATATGGAAGGGGGTAATGCTCAATGCATATGAGAATATTTGAATCAATATTGACCTTGAATTTGGAGTCCCTTTCATAGATATGATTTGTATGTAAAATGAGGGGATTCTTGTTACCTTGATAGGTTATATGAGGATAGTACCTAAAATAAAAGCTTCCTACATATGTTTTTTACTATATGCAAGAGAGGGGGAAAAAATTTCCCCATGGATGGGACTAGGATTTAAAACATAGTCATCAATACGTATCTCAATCGAATGAGAATCAATCCAAACATAGTTCTTGGAAATCTGTGTAGTTTAATGTCACGCGTTATGGACAAAGATGAACTGATGTAAAAAGAAAGACATGTTGTAGCTGGACTAAGGGATAAAACCCAAGTTTCACTACGTGTCTTGCTGGGGGCAAGAATCAATCCATATGTAGTTCTTTAAAAATTCCCTATGTAGGTTTGATTATTATATAAATAATAAAAGGGGGTTTTTATATATATTGTGGCGGGGCCCAAGATAGGAGATCTATGTGTCTCTATGTATCTCATATAGATGAGAATCGAGCTATACATAGCTCTTGAAATAAGGTCCCTATGCAGATTTGACTCATACATAGTGAAGAGAGGGACTCATGTGCCACTAAGGAGTAGGAATGATGTCAATGAGGCTTGCTTATGGAAGATCCGAATGTCAAGTAAAGAAGATGTTAGTCGTACAATTTAATGTCATGTAACGAGGACAAATGATGTCATTAATTTTAACATTTTTCAACAAGGACAAATATGATACACATTTTATCGTCATGTAGCATGGACGTTTATGATTGTTATGCAATTTAATGTCATATGACTAGGACTTTGTGTTGTGTAGTTTAATGTCTTGCAGTAATGACATTGTGTTGTGCAATTCAATGTATAGTAGTAAGGGCATATAATTTCAATTACACAATGTATTTCTTCAAAAATATTTCATTTTTTGGAGTTGTAATAATCTCTCCATCCATTGAGATTAAGTCATAAGCTCTATTTGAGTAAACCTTATGTATGGAATAAGGTCCTTCCCACATTGGCTCAAGATTTGGAGGTTTGTTTCTTGGTATCATTGGAGTCTTGAGGACCAATAACAATTCTCATTGAAGGAATGAGTGGAGGCGAAATTTCTTGTTAAAGGATCACACTATTTTGTTCTGATATACTTATAAATTATGAAAAGTATGATATATTTTTTCATCTAATCTTTCCCTCTCCTCAAACCATTTTTGAGACCTATCATCCATAGAAAACTAATCACAAATTGCAACTCTAAGTGAAAGAAATTGAATTTCAATTAGAAAAACTACTTCTGTTCCGTACACCAATGAATAAGGGGTTTCCCTGGTGGCAGTACGGGTAGCAGTTTGATAAGCGCAGAAAACATGCAAAAGCTTATCAGGCCAAGATTTCTTATCTTTATCCACCATATTTTTGAGTATATTTTATAGGGTCTTATTGAAAGCCTCTATCTATCCATTGGTTGTTACATGATACCGAGATGAATGGTTGGATTTGATATTGTGATCTTGATATAACTTCTTTACCACAACAGAACAGAAATTGGTGCCATTGTCTATTGATATAGTATGAGGGACACCAAATCCGGTGATGATGTTAGTTTTCAAAAAAATAACAATGATTTTGGCTCCTACTTCTTTGAGAGGAATTCCATCAGTCCATTTAGAGAAGAAGTCAGTAGCAGTAAGAATATACTTGAAATTCTTAGCTGTAGCTGGAGGATAAGGCCCTAATACATCTATTAACTATGTGGAAAATGGACAGGAGTATTTATATGTATGTATAAAATACAGGGGTTGATTAATGAAGTTGGAATGCACTTAGATGGGATGGAATTTCTTGGTGAAATCTGTGCAATCCTGTGTCATTGAAGGCCCGAAGTATCCATGCCTTTGGATTTGATCAGAAAGCCTATGTCGTCTGTTGAGAACCACAAGCTGCTGAATTTACTTATTTCGTGATAGCTGTAGTTTCTTCTCAATCAATAAACCTGAAGAGGATTCCATCAAAGAGTCGTTTCTAAAGGATCTTATGGTGATATAGACTGTCATAAAGAGTAAAATTGGTTGTTCATTGTCGAAACTATTCTTTTTTTGCCCTATCTGGTGGAAGTACTCCATTTTGAAGGTATTCCATGATGGGTGTTCCCCATCTCATGGTATGCCCATATGGATCAAAATAGGGAAAATTTCATTAATTTCCTCCATTCTATTTTGAACGAAAAGGTGATATCACATGATGATGAGCTATACTAATGATTGTATCATATCGATTTGAATCTTCCAAGGGTGAAGCTACATTAGCCAATGTATTAGCTTGGGCATTTTGTGATCACGGAACATAGAAAAATGCCAGATTTGAGGGAAATTTAGCCATTAACCCTTTGACGTAATAACACAAAGGGATTAATGATTCTATTCTGATGGAATAATCCCCATTGATTTGTTTGAATACCAAATCTGAATCACCTTTCACTTTCAATTGGTTCACTTGTACCTGAAGTGCCAATTCCAGACCTTTAATAGGACCATGATATTATACTTCATTTTTTGTACCTCCTTATGACAATAGGAAGGAATAAGGAAACACTGCCTTTTCTGTGGAGATAAGTACAATTCTTAACCCAACTTTTTTGAGTTTAATATTTTCCATTCTATTACCTATTGAACTTCTTGAGCCACCATCAAAGTAAATTTCCCATGTTTGGAAACTATCTTGAATAGAGAATACTTCTTTATCATGAAGTTCATTATTCAATGATGTATCTTCCACATATGGGTGTTCAGCAAGAAATTCAGCCAGAGCTTGGCCCTTTATTGCCTTATGAGGTACAAACTGGATATTAAACTATTGAAAAATAACTAAAAACCATTCTTGACGCCGTGTAAGCATATGATGACTAAGGATAAATTTTGAGCATATTATTGAGAGACACCAATTGGACCTCATGATGTTGCAGGGAGTGCCTAAATATATGAACTGAAAAGATTAATTCCAAGAATCATTTTTTAATACTTGAATACCCAGTTTTTGCATCAATCATAGTTTGATAGAGATATTAAAAGTTGTTTTCATTCCCAAAATCATTATTTATGGAAAGTAAGGCACCCATTGATTGCTCTAAATCCATTACATAAAGAATAAGTGGTCTTCCTTCAACAGGTGGAATTAATACTGGTGGACTCAAGAGATATTTCTTGAGGGTATCAAATGCTTCTTGGAAGTATTCAGTCCATTGATAGGTGATTCCTTCTTCAATAATATGGTGAAGGGAAGACACTTGCCTTCCAAATTGGTGATAAAGTGCTGAATATAGGCCAAGTGTCCTTGGAGTCCTCTTAAATATTTAAAATTTCAAGGAGGTGACATTCCAAGGATTGATTTTGTTTTCCCAGGATGAACTTCAATACCATGATGGAGTACAATGAAGCCGAGGAACTTCCCTGAGGTTACCCTGAAATCATATTTAAAGTGTTTAATCTTCAAATTGTGTTTCTAAATTTTATTGAATATGGTCTCCAGATCATCCAAGTTATCAGAACGTTTTTTGATTTAACCACCAAATCATCCACATAACATTCAACAATTTTCTCTAATAAGGGTTTGAAGATATGGTTCATGGCTTGTTGATATGTTGCTCCTATATTATTTAAGACAAGGGAATTATCTAATAAAAAACACACTTTTAGGGGATTTGAAACCTGTATATTCTTCATCCTATGGGGCCATGGAGATTTTATTATACCCAGATTATCCATCCATGAAAGAAAGAGCTTCATAGCTAGCTGTTGCATAAATTAAAAGCTATTTGATCAAAATTAGAGTGTCATATTTACGAAAATTATGGTTAAGATCTCTGAAATCAATGCAAACACTAATTTTACCATTCATCTTTTTCATTCGGATAATGTTGGCTAGAAATTTTGGATATTGAACCTCCCAAAAAAAGTTATCCTTTATAAGATTATCAAATTCGGCTTCAATTTTTAAGGCATGAGTTGGGGGTTTTCTTCTTGCTGCCTGCTTGAATCCTTGATGTTCTTCTGGAAAACCCAAATTATGAGTGGCTACATCGGGATTATGTCATGGAATTTTAGTATAATTCCAAGAAAATATATCTTGATGTTGCATTATAAATGATCTATACACATATTTTTCTTCAGAATTCATGGTCTCAATAATTAGAGTGGGGTGTAGATCTTCTTTTGTACCCAGATTTATTTCTATGAGCTCATCCACAGTAGTAGAGACACCTTCCTCAAAAGCAGGAGGAGTGTCCCTGGTATCTTCTTCTTTTTCTTTATCTTCCTTACGTGTCACTTCCTCTATTTCTACTTACATAGTAGATGAAAAAGAAAAACTTATAGAGTTAGGGTAGGAGTCAGTATTTGATCATCGTAAAGAAGATGCCGCCATTTCTGAACTTACTGATGATGAAGGGTATTCTTGGGGTAATAAAAAGGAGATGATGGATTGGGAATAAAAATCCTTTTTTCCTCTAGTATTGCTAAAACTTCTTCTAATCTTATTAACAAATTAGAGGCTTGTTTAATTTCATTGGATGAAATGAAGACATATCCATTTAAGCTTTCACTACTACTTGTTGAATCAACAATTTCTCCCATGTTGTCAAGCTTGATTGCCGCAATTGACATTATGGAAGTTACTAGATGAATGCTTGGATTTGGGTTTACCCTTTCAATTTGATTTATAGGTAACACATAATCTATACTCAAATGTATGAATGGATTTGATGATAACTTTTCTAATCCATTCAGAGTATTATTCTGGTTACCTCCTTTGCCATAGTCCTAGTTCCCTTCGTGCGATAAAATTCTACCTCAATGTATTGAGATTCACACATTTTTAATAGATCCTTGTCACCATAAAATGTCCTTATTTTACCACTGAAACAGTACTTGAGACATTTGTGTTATGAAGAAGGTATGGCTGCATGTTGATGTAGCCAAGGTATTCTAGGCAGAATATTGAAGGTTGCGTCCTGACGAACAACCATGAAATCTAAAATAGAAAAAATATCCCCAAACTGAGTTATGAGTTTAATCTCACTCATAGGTTCTTGCTCATTCTTTTCATACCCATTCAACATTAAAGTGGAAGGAGATTAGTCAAATTCAGTGAGGCCCAATCAATGAAGTGTATGAATTAAAATTAAGTTGACTCTCGAGCCATTATCAATGAAGGCTTGTCAGATGTCTATGTAATTGACCTTTCCAGATAGATACAAGGGCCTAATATGTCCATATACAACATCAGCTCCATCTTCATTCATAAAAGATATAACTGCATGAAATTCTATATAATCATTCTCTATACGGTAAACCTCAGTAGCAACAACTTCAGTTTCAAACTCTTGAGGACTTGACAAAGCCTAAATAAGTACTTCTCGAAACTATTTTGAAAGATTCAAGGAATCTAAAATCAACAAATTTTCTGGTACTTGGGATAGCTATTTCAAAACATCATACTTTTGGTCTAGAGGTCATTGTTTTCCATCATTGACTTTCGGTTTTGTACGTACCTTAGAAGTTGATGCTCCTAATATAGATGTACCCTATATTGGAGAAGAAGCTAGAAATAATCCTGTCTTTGGTAGATTAGACTGACTTGGTCTATCTACTTGATGAGAGGAAGATGGTGTGATCTATAATCAGTCATCCAAAATAATCATGTCAGGACTGAACCTCTCATGAATGGAAGAATATCCTTGTTCTTGTTGAGCCCGTTGAAGGGATCTCCCATGAGTTTCTTCCACATATACGGTTCAAGTAGGGGCATAGCTAAAATAAGGTATTCTAGAAGACCCACGTATTCCCATGTATCCTCAACCTTGGACTATTTCTCTAGTTCCCCAGTTAGATATAGGGAACTCAGACTCATTATAATTAGAAGAACTATTTCCATAGGGATCCATTAAGTGGATAACGTTGATGAAACCAAAAATCAATTCTTCATCTGATGAATATAATGCCTAATTGGTTGGTTCTGATTATTCTGTTTGGCAGGGTGATGCCCGTTCTTTTGAAACAGATGGAATGAAATCTGTCGGAGTCAAAGAAAACTTTGGACTTGACACAATATTGTCTTCTTCTGACTACTCTTTGTCCTTATGATCACATCTCTTCTTTGAGGATTGACCTTTAGAGGACTGGTCATTTGATGAAGGTGGTTTTGCTGTGGCAGATGTAGCAGAAGACACAATCGATTGATTTAACTGTGTTCATAAAATGGAATGAGTTTGGTTGATCATTTTTCCGATCATCCAATCATCATATTTCTGCACATTTTTACTTTTGACTTCCTTCCATTCACCTTGTTACTCTAGATTAGTAGCATTAACACATGCTACTTGGGCTAAATAAAATTTCAGTTTTACTTTTCTAGAGTCTACCATTTTCTGTAGGAGGTCTTTGAAAACAAAACACTCCTGAATGGGATGCCCCAACATCTGGTGAAAGGGAAAATAGTCTGAATGATCTTAATCTCCCTATTTGTTTGGTTTATTTTGCCTTGGAAACCAAACCAAATTATTTTCCAGAGTTGAGATGAAGTAACCAGGAACTTGTTCATTCTGTAAAGAATAAAATTTGTTCTTTAACTTCTCAAATTGTTTCTTCCTTTAATCTATTTGATAATCTTGATGAGGAGGTCATTAATCCTGATGCTCAGGAGGCAGAACCCTTCGACATGATGAAGGATTTGAAGTGGAAGTAGGTACAGGTGCTTTCTTAAGTGTAACTATAGCAGCCTATGCTTTCCCTATTATCTTTCATAGAGATTATGGAATTACACAAGTTTTATCTTTAGTTTCCATAATGGAATCTTAAATCTATTGAGAAATTGAAGCAATGTCTCAAAGCCATTATGTGTATTTCACAGGGATTAATAGTGTGCATAACTCATCACATAGATTTTCCACACAAATTGGAAGCAACTCTTCTTAAGGGAGTTCCATATTTAAGTAATATGTTAATCTTTCCATCGAGCAATGAAATATGAAACTCTTTTATTTTTCCATTGTTTCCAGTTTGTGAGATCAAAAACGGTTGTCTTTAGTAGTGTTGATCTAAATTGAAGAATGAATTTCTAGCTGAGATCTTCCCATAAAGTAATTGATCAAGATATAAAACTTCTATACCATACAAAAGCTGGTCCCTATAATGACTGCACAAAACACCTAAGCTTTACTGCTTCTTATTTTTGGGGAGTCCTCATCATGGGAGAACAATGAGAAATGAAATGTGTTGAGTGTTGTTATGGATCTCCTGAACCATTAATGATTGGTAATGTGGTATTCACAAAATTAGGTGGGGGAGGAATCAGATGCACTCATTTAGGGTAATCTTTTTTTTCCAAATGAACCGGTGCATGCCATTCTTCCATATCTTCCAATAGAGTTGTTAATGAATTAATTGTGTTCATAATAACTTGGGGAATATCTGGATGAGCTGATACCTATACATAAACAACATCTGGAGCTTGAAATGGTGCAACGACCAACAAAACCACTTGTGGTGGTGTTGGTGTTTACCTTGGATAACCCATGGGAATAGGCCTATAAGGATGTGTTTGATCCTACCTTGGCTATGTACCCAATGGATGGAATTCATTACCCACATCTATAGTTACCACAAGTCCTCTTTGTTGAGGAGATCCTACAGGATTTGAATGTTGAGGATCTGCCTGAGGAGTATGTCTGGCAGAAATACTGCTTCGAAGTAACTCTATATTGAGTCTTTTCAACTCTTTTATTTCCACTTATTGTGGTGAAAATAATTCTTCAAGTGAAAGAGATTGAACTTCTCTAGTGGAAAAGTGAGATTCAATATGACTTTTATCATTCCCCTTGTTAGATACCTTTCGGAGGGGTTGGAGTTAGTTATTTGAGGGCATACCTAGATACTGGGTAAGACTCTTATTTTGAGTACGCAAACCTCCTTCATTTTATTATGTGTGTACTGTGTTATGGATAAGAACTTCATCTTCTGATTCTCATGAGCTGGAATCATTTTCTTAAGGATCTTCTTCACTGGTGTTAATAACATTTACTGACACATAATGAATTGATGGAATTATGTCAGTATCTTTGTAAGATTGTATCCTTCTATACTTTCCATGAGAATTTTATCTCCTATATGATGGATTCTCAAGAGCTATTTGACAGAAAGTTACCTAAAGGGGATTCTTGGATAGTTCAGTTGTGTGATCTCTTTGTATAATCTTCCCTAATCGAAAGAAAATTGACTTCTGTTGAGGAGAGGATTGTAGATGTGAAAAATCCCCCAGCCCTATAGGCTGGGGTTGTTCTTGTTATTCTTCTTCAAAACTTTTATATTTGTTCAATAAATTTGATGGTTGAATTAAACAACCCACCAGCCCTTCCCTGCCGACTGGAGTGGCTCTTGAACTACTATTGATGAGATTCACACAGCTACTCTTCTGATTTTGTGAATCTTGGTTTGGAAATTAGCTGGCTGCATTATAAAAAAACCATTTAAATCACTTGTTTCTAAATATTGTTGTTCTATTTTAGATATTTTCACTATCTAATGTCTTATATCCTCTAAGCGGGAGTCCTGTTGAAGATTCTCAGATTCTTGATGTGAAATTAACTCAATAACTTGTTTTATTTGGGCCTGACTCTGATGAAACTACTAAAAATTGGTCTTCTAATATTGCTAAAAACCTCCTTTAATAGCGCTAAAAAATCAATGTTAATCTCGGTGAAGATAGGGTGTCCCCTTTATCAGTGCTAAAAATAGCCCTGATAAATACTACCTTTATCAGTGCTATTTTGAGCACTGATATATTATCCATTTATCGGCACTTAATTAGCGCTGATAAAGGCCAAATTGCCTATTCAAACCTAGAACCTTCACAACACCTGCACACATGAGACAACACCTGCACACACGGAACCAACAACACCTACACACAAGAACAGAAGAACAAAAATTCTATATACATTTACTTGAAATCATGAATACAAAACAAAAAACTGCTATATACATTTAAATTTTTTTTTAATTTGGTTACAATGACAATTATCCAACAAATAGTTAAAAAACATTGTTGTTTCATCCTTTTTTCATCCATGGTCCGCTCTAAAAAATTTTTGTCCATGGTATTAGTTGCCGAAATAAGCATTCGAACTCATGAAAAAGATTTGACGTATATAAGAAAACAAATATTATTTTAATAATACAATAATGAAATAAATTAAACATTAATATGAATGAATACATTAATAAAATGTCAATTGTTACCTGTTACAACCTTTACATGTCCATATTTCCTTGAATTGAATTAATATTTTAGAATAGTCTCAACATAATCCATTGACTTATAAATATTGTTGTTTATTTCTCGGTTTTAGAGAGGGCTTGATGAGAACCTACACAATCAGATAAGCCATGATCATACTGGTTCACTTTTCTTATGATCTCCTAGATCTTTAGTGTGATTAGCCAAACCCCCCTCCTTCCCCTCCCGAGACAGCCTTCTCCCTACCCCTGGACAACCCCCTCCCACCACTCCATCTGCAGCCCCCGTCCCTCATCCTGGACAACCCCCCTTGCAGACCCCTCCCTACCCCTCAACATCCCCCCTCCCACCACTCCACTTGAAGCCCCCCTCACTCCTCCTGGACAACCCCCTCCATCCCCTTGCATCCCCATCCCTTTCCCTGGACATCCCCCTTCCCACCTCCTGGACATCCCCCCCACCCTCCTCTCCTAGACACCCCTCCCCTCCTAGACACCCCTCCCTCTCCTGGATACCCCCTCTCTACCCCTAGACAACCCCCCTACCCTTGAATCCCCCTCTGTCCCACCACTCCACCTGCAAACCCCCTCCCTCCCCCCTGGACAACCCCCCTTCCACCCCCTTGTAACCCCTCCTTTCCCTATATAGTCCCCTTCCCACCCCTTGGACAGCCCCCTCCCCTCCTGGACAGCCCCCTCCCCTCCTGGACACCTATTCCACTCCCAGACACCCCCTCCTTCCTGGACAACCCCCTCCCTCCACTCCCCGAGACAACCCCCCTGGACAGAACAAAAACATATTGTTCTGCAAATCTATATTGAACTTGAACCAGCAAAAACCAAATGAAATATTCGGAAAATGAAAGAAAATCAACTACAAATCTATCAATGACAATAGTAACAATAATAATAATAGATTTTAGTGGGTATGGACAAATGAAAATATTGTCATAAAAAACTTTTCTGTTACAAAAAGAAGAAGAAACCCTTGAAAATTTTAGAATTAATCCATTTTATCCAAAATGGAAGATCTCACGTTGCACCGGAAGTGGTGGGATCAAGAGCATCGAAGGTGGGAACATGAGTTGATGGAGAATGCTGAATACTGAAAATACACCACTAACATGTTGCACAAAATGGATAAAGTGCCACAACAAGAGTGGGAGAAACTTACATTAGCGATGAGAATGACTAAGATACAGGAAAAGGGAGATGATCGGTTGATGCTGGCTACGGAGGAGACTGACAAATTCTGATGGAGGTAGAAATAGGGAGATGAATGGGAGAGATGCGATCGGGATGCCGATCACATATTTGGAAGAAAATTCAAATGAAACTAAGTAAGAAGAGCTATCTACACTTTGTTTTCCACAGGACCATGTGTGGCAGTTGGAAATTATGGTGAAACTGGAAAAGCAAGCATCTTGACTCCAAGAAACTTTGGCAGATGACACTCGTTCAACAATGATCATGGAGCTTATATCATAGAGGTGAGAACAACATGGAGAACACGATCACAGTGACATGCGATGGGAACCAAGTTACCCAAGGAACTCAAAAACCTTTGTTCAATGGAAGGGAACTAAGGAGATGGGACCCATGAGTGAAAACATGCAAGAACTTGGCCATAAAAGATGTTTGCACTGCCATTCGGACCATAACTGATTATGCCTCAGTGCTGTTTAATTTAGTGGTACCATCTGACGTTTTTGTTCTGAAGAAAAAACCCCATTGATGGAACCACACCATCACTCTTGAGACAGTGAACTATAACAAATTTTTATTTTAATCACTTGGGTGAAACTTTTGGAAAAAACATGGCACAAAATGAATGGCTTCTATAGCCTACATTTGAGTGAATTTCAGTCTTATCTTTTGGGCTTTTAGTCATGTCTTTGATGGACTAAATGAAGATATTAAAATATATTTAAAGGCAACATGGTGATCTTATTAAAGGCTCAAAACAATATTTTATCATGTTTTTTGATCTACCTCAATGCTCCGGTTAACATCAATGCCCCCCTCCCTACCCCTAGACAACACCCCCTCCCACCACTCCACCTGCAGCCCCCCTCCCTCCTCTGGGAAAACCCCCTCCCTTCCCTTGAAACCCCCTCCCTTTCCCGGGACAACCCCTTTACCACCCACTGGACAACCCCCTCCCCTCCTAGACATCCCCCCCTTCCTGGACACCCCCTCCACTCCTAGACACCAACTCATTCCTGGACAACCCCCTCTCTCCCCTCCCCGAGACAACCCCCCTGGACAATCCCCCCTCCAACCACTCCACCTGTAGCCCCCCTCCCTCCTCCTGGAAAACCCCCCACCCTCCCCTTGCAGCCCCCTCCCTTTCCCTAGACAGCCCCTTCCCACCCCTTGGATAGCCCCCTCCCCTCCTGGACAACCCCCCTATCCTCTTGGACACCCCCACCCACCCTCCCACCTGGACACCCCCTCCCTCCTGGACACCCCCTCCCTCCTAGTTCTTTAGTGTATACCCATTAATAACTTTCTTTATCCAACTATATTTTCCTAATATATTTGATAATGGAATAAATATTATTCATACACCATCATTCAATAATATGAATTATAAAATCATATATATTTTGAAGAGATACAGTTCAAAAAATCAATGAAAAACACAAAAACAAAAAATATATTGGAGGAATAGGAAGACAATTTCACATAAATATAATGTGAGAAAGGTAAATGATGCATATGTTGGGTCTTTATGACATTAAATAAGATATATTGGGCCTCAAATTGAACTAGAATATAATTATTGGGCCTTTACATGGGCTTGTAATTGTTTTAGTTGGTTGCAACTTTTGATGCCTCACTACGGGCCCACTTCAGGCTACTCTATAAGTGATCTACCCATTGTATATTATCAGTATTTAATGGAATCGAATGGATCTTTATCTGGGCACCCCTCCTTTCTGGACACAACCCCTCCCTCCCCTCCTGGATACCCCACTCATGGACACCCCCTGGGCACCCCCTCCCTTTTGGACACCCCCCACTCATAGACACCCCCCGGACAACCCCACCTCCCTCCTAGACACCCCCACCTACCCTCACACTTGGACACCCCTCCCTCCTGAACACACCCCCTCCTAGACACCCCCACTCCTGGACACCCCCACTCCTGGACACCACCACCCACATATAAGGGAAACTAAATTTAGAAAATTGAAAATCCAAGATATTGGTTCCCATCAAGCTTTTAAGATGCTCATGAGTGGACTGGATGACAATGCATTGGTCGACTTCCACACTATCGACCAGTGTAGTCCAATGAGTTATGCTTTACTTGAAAGAAAAATCATTTCTAAAACCATTATTCATAACCTAAGGATATAAAACATAATAAAGGGTGATCATATATGCTCAATAAGTGTAAACAAAGTAGATATCAACGATCATATATGGTTAACATAAGTAGTAAGAATTCACCTTCATCCTATTTGTGTACAATCTTCCATCAGGTATGCTTCCCATTCGTTTCTAAACACATCTATATCATCTTGTGAATATGAGTTTTTGTGAGAGTCATGGTAGTACTAAAAAAATATAAATACACAAAGTATTAATAAATATTTTAAATGAAATCATAATTATTTTAGAAAATACCTCATCAAGGATGCTAGTTTATTGATGAAATACGATCTCTTTCATAAATTTACTAACATAATAACCACAATAATTTCTGTTTGTTTGTTTTGGACACTGCAGAAACATCGACAAAAATAAGTAATTTGTTTTCATATGTGTTTGGATAGTGAAATATTATTATATATACCAAGATACTTTTCCATTTATAGATCTTGTAGTCATTCTTATCCTTAGGCCCTGGATTCATTCCATGTAGTAGACGATATTGATTCACCACCCTTTCATAATAGAATCCTAATTAAAAGATAACATAAATTATATAACAAGATTTTTAGTTTTAAAATTTTGGATATAGTGTATTAAAAATTAACAAAAACCATCATACATGGTTGGTTTGTTGGATATCCATACATTTAATCCAGAAAATAAATCATTGGATTATCCAAATTGACTGCAATTAGCAACCAATGCTACCTAAAAATAAAAAAAGGAATAAGTAAAGAAAGAAATGAAAATATAGTTGATATGATTAAATTGTAAAGTTTTACCCCCACATAGTTGGTATTAAAAAGAGTCTATCATCCAGAATTTTGTTTTCAAATGATTTGAGCAGGGATGACATTATTGCAGCCTATTTATCAGAATCTATTTCATTTTTTGAAGAGGTTATGTGAGGACTAACGAGTCCAAATTTTTGTTCATGGGGAAATCCCTTTAATTTTTTTTTCATATATACACTTGTGAAAAATATAAAATGTATTTACTCATAATTATCAGAGTATATAAACTTTTTGTAAAATCAATTCATTAAAACATACCTCATGTATACATTTATAACTGAGGCACCTAGCCATTCATACTTGAGGATTTCATTTACATTTCCAACAATAATGAAATATGATGACTCCTCTCCATACATATTTTTTTTCAAAATCAATTGTGTGAGAAATATTGTCTATCAACTTTGTATCCACATGATCCAACAGTGATATTAACTGTGGATATAGAACGGGCAGGGTGAAGGTGATCTTAGTAGATCATTTCAATCGGTTGGTTGATCCTTGAGATAGTTTTGAGATGATATTTCGTTTCAACCCCTTCTCTTTGTCGTTCTGTAATAACATTCATCAGTTCAGACCTTTTTTCATTAAATTTTAAAGGTTTAGCTTGAAAAATAAATTGGAAATGGATACCTTCTTGTAGACATGTTTTTTTACAAGAATTGTCGTCCATGCGATGAATGTATCAACGACTTGTTCAATCGTCTGAATTTTTTCATCGTCATTTGGAATAGGTATCTCGGCACTCGACTCATTAGCTACGTTAATTGACACTCTTAAATGATCTGTTGGAAGTTTTCTGTTGTGTAGCATGTCGTTTTGCGTATTGAACACTGTAGCCCTCGCTACAAGGCGATAGGTGGGAGTTGATAGATATAAATCACAGTCATTTTCACCCTGTAGAATATTAGTACAGGAAATGTATCAGTGTATATGTGATTCAAATTTCATATAAAAAATTATTAAAACATTTATTACCTTATCTAAGTCATGTTTTTTAGGGTAATGGCTCACCTCAAAGCTGGTGGGGGGTGGGGTGGGATCGTCATGCAGGGGTTGTTGTTGAGTTTTTTCTTCTCTTTGCCTCTCCCCCATGAAACTTTCTATCATCTCTCTCTGGTATTGTAATTATTCTTGAAAAATAGCTAATTTTTCTTGCAGAATTTCCATTTTTTCATTTTGATCCTCCGCTAGTTTTTTTTGAAACTATGTTCGGGGTGTCACCCCAAAACACACACCTCTGACGCAACCATACTGTTCTGGAAGCATCAAGGTAGCTGAAAGTATGTCTGCATCTGGTGCGGGTGTTGTTGATTCCTGTGACTATGTAAGATAGAAAATATAGAAAAATAAGTAGTCATTGTAATGTAATAGCAATTTAAAGCAAATCGAATTTATATTATGTCATACTTACACATGTTTCCCACACTTTTTGTGTGTTTTCATCTATCAGTATCCCCTCTTTATTTACACGATCCTCCTTCCATAGCACATTGCATGTGATGGATATGGCTTTAGATTTCGATTCATCAATCTACATATAAATAGAGAAACATGCTTATGGTATTGTTTTATGTCAGATACAAGTAGTATGGTAGATTTAAAAGATGTACCATTTTTTTCTCAAGTGAAGCGTACCCCATCCTTGCTTTACGGTAAGGGTACACTGGTTTTATTGCACGTTTTTTATTTTCAACACTCAGTTGCTATTTCATAAATAAAAAATTGTCAATCAAAGTGATGAATACAAGAAACGTCAAACAACGTATTACCCCACACAATGTACCAGAAAATTATACTCCCCACGATTGTTGCTAAACGTATCCCACGCTCCTTGGGATATCAAGTGTGCATAAAAAGGAGGAGGGTGTGTCTTGATTTTCCCTTCAGCATATTTAAGATGATATTTCATTAAAATTGTGTGGAAACCTCTATGAATATTTTTTGAAACTCTTAATACATATTCCTTGTGCGAGGCATCTACTATAAATGCACTCTACAATGGATGATGAATAGTAAGTCAATGTTTTCATATTTTATTTTATTTTAATAAATTAAAAAAATTATATCATAATGTTACCGTAATCTCTTCCCACATTAGTATCTTAAGCCCAGTGACAACATGGTGCCACGACTGTACATCAATCAGCATGTGTTGCTGAGTGATGATTCCAATGTAGCTACTAAATATGGCTCTGTTGGGGTTAACATGTTGGCCTCGCTTATTCCATCCAACCTCAAATTTGAGGCCTTTTTATTTTTCCTTAAGGATTTTGGCTAACACTGTCAAACTACGATGCTCTAGTTTTTTTTGATCTTTTATGGTTTCATTTCCTACCATTACCTCAGAAGTATCATCAATATATTCCTCCAGAGTGCTAGCATCGGCACTGGGACCAACATCAATAGGTTGAGAAACCTGTTGTACCTCAGCACTGGGACTAGCAGCAATAGGTTGAGAAACCTATTGTACCTCATCAATGGGACCAACAACAAAACATTTAGAAACCTGTTGTTGCTCTGCACTAGGACCACCAGTAGCTGGTTGAGAAGCCTGTTGTTGCTCTGAACTGGGACCACCAGCAGCATGTTGAGAGACCTTTTGTGCCTCGGGATTGGGCGCATCAGCTGGTGTAGAAGTCATTATCTGCAGAAGTGGTTTAACATTTAACTTAGATTACATAAAAGCATCAACGAATAGATAATAACATAACATAACACGATATATATTAAAATAAACAAATAACCTGATTATTGTACACTCTTTTTTAAAGGATGAAGAGATTTGACTCCTCTATCGACTATGTAAATCCCTTCATTGTGGTCTCCTCTAACATACAAAATGTTGTCTATATTGGGACTACTGCGAAATGATTGTGAAGTCCCTATAAAAGGGTCATCCTATATTGAACTTTCATCTGACCCTTTAGTTTTTTTGGTCGATAATAGAACAATTGACCAATTTCGGTTTGTGGGGTCTGGAACATAAAATACTTGTACTGCCTGTGATGCCATTATAAATGGTCAGTCTTTCTCCCCTTACATACTGAAATCAACTTTCACGAATCCTAATTCATCTATTTTAATAGAACTCCTATTATCAACCCACTTTCATTGAAAAATTGGCACTTTGAATTTCCTATAATCCAACTCCCATATTTTTTTGATGATGCCAAAGTATGACATATTCACATTAATTGGATTTATTGTCCTTAGCACTGGAAACAAGCATCACCTCAGCCACAAGAGTAACCCCACTATTTTTCATGGAACTGTCTTCATCATGTTTCTTATTATAGAATATATAACCATTAACTACATAAGCATTGTAAGATAATACATACACACTTGCTCCTCTGGTTAGCCATCGAAGTCATTCTGAAATTGAGTCAGGATTTTCATCTAACTACTTAAAAATATGGTCTTGAAACTATCCTATAAATAGTCGATTATGTGTATCTGATATCTTTTTTTCAGACCTAGAAGGATTCAAACGCCTAAGAATTTATTTGTGGGTTTGAACATATGGGTCAACGTCGAAACTGTTATGAAAAATGTAAAGGTGATCCTGCTCCCGATCTTTAATATTGATTGTGACAACCTCTCTTCCAGAAATTCCTTCACCCTCAAGCCACTTAGTGTGAAAAGATTTCGGTAGGCCAACATTTTCCACACCAGACAGGTATTCAGTACAGAATTCCACGACTTCCTCAACAATATATTTCTCTGCAATAAAACCCTCTAGACGACTTCGATTTTTGATATACCCTTTCAAAATCTTCATATAACATTCAATGGGGTACATCCATCTATAATGTATAGGACCACATAGTTTAATATCTCTTACCAAATAACCCATCATATTGAAAAATGTCGGCGGGAAGAACATTTCAAATTCACATAATATAACAGCAATTTCTCTTTCCATAGTTGGTAATTTTTCCAGGTTTATAACTTTTCTGCATATAGATTTGAAGAAGAAATAGAGCTTCGTTAATTTACGGTGGATATTCTTGGGAAAAATTCAATGTAAAGCTATAGGAATTGGATCTTGCATCAAAACATGGAAGTCATGTGATTTTAGACCCTTTAATTTCAAATTTCTCATTGACACGATGTTCTTGATATTCGATGAATACCCCTCTAGAACATTTACGTCATTCAAAAAGTTTCAAAACTAATATCCCTCCTACCTAGAAAGAGTTTAAGTAGTAGGAGGAAGAAATATTCATTTTTCACCCTTAACAGGTGCCAATTCTTCTCATATTCCCATCTCAACCATGTCCAATCTAGCCTTAATTCTATCTTTTGTTTTGCCAGGTGCAATTAGAAACATGCCAATGACACTATCACATACATTTTTTTCAACATTCATAACTTCAAGAAAATGTCTGACATACAAACAATTCTAGTATGGTAATTCAAAAAAAACTGATCTTTTTTTCCAACCAGTTTTCGTAAGGTTTTTCAAAAACGGTTTACCAAAAGTAGTGTCCAAATCTTTTACATTCTCAAACAATTGATCACTTGTTAATGGAGATGGTTTTTTATGTTCTTTTGAAAATTCCTCGAATGATGTTGTCCAAGATTGGTACTAATGCTGACGGGGTAGAAATCTGTGATTTCCTAGAAACATGGTTTTCAATGAATGTTTCAACGTAATTGACTGTGTACTTCGTTCGCAAATGGGACACCCTTGAGTTCCTTTAATGTTATATCCTGACAAATTTACATAAGTAGGAAATTAATTTATCATCCAATACAACATGTCTTTCAAATTGAAATCTTCATTTTTGTTAGCATCATACAACGTAACACCTGAATCCCACAATATTTTCAAATCCTTGATCAATGGATCCAAATAAACATCAATATCATTACCCGATTGTTTTGGTCTTGATATAAACATAGATAACATGATTTATTTTTTTTTCATTCATAACCATAGTGGTAAGATATAATTTACCAACATAACCGGCCATGTACTGTGACTGCTGCTTTGAAAACCAAAAGGATTCACCCCATCTATAGATAACGCAAGATGAAGGTTTCTTGGATGGTTTCCAAATTCAGGATACTCATGATCAATTCTCTTCTACTGAGGAGAGTCTGTCATGTGACGTAGTTTCCCATATTTAATTATTGTATCTATATGCCATGTCAATTGTCCTGCAGTCTCCTCACTTACATATAGGTGCCTAAACCTTGGAATGATAGGAAATTACCATACAACTTTCATAGGACTAGAATCATCTTTCTTGTATCAAGAAGAACCACACTTTGGGAATTATTGAAGTGATTTTTGGTCCTTTCAAAACAATATACAGTCATTCGGGAAGGTGTGTATTCTTTCATAGATCATAACAATCGATCATAGCATTTTTTTGGAATCATATGTTTGGATTGGGAGTTTATTATCTTATGGGAGCATGTCATTCAAGAGAGCAAGTAGTTTTGTAAAACTATCGTCACTCCACCCATTGCCTGCTTTCAAATTATATAGCTTCAATACGGCTGACAATGTTGTATATTTAGTGAAACCAACATACAATGGCATTTTTTCACAACTCTTTATCTTCTCAAAAAATTTTGGGAAATCAAAAAGTTCATATTCAACTATCCTTGTCATTTCCTCAATACGATCTCCATCATCATTCACATATATAATCACATCCTCCATACGATCATCTTCACTGTTCACGCTTGTAATCATATCGGATGATCCATAAAACAAAGTGTTATCCAAGCCACTACCTACATTCATTTTTCCCCGTGTTTATTCCAACATGTATAACTTCAATCTATTCCATGACAAATCAAGTGTTCTTCCAACTCCTCTGGACTAATTTTTCTTCAATAACAACAACATAAACACAGACAAAGTATTTTAGAAGGGTCACATACATGATCTTCTACAAACTTGATAAACTCTTTCACGCAATCTTCATACACTTTTTTCAACCGATTGGCATTCATCCATTCATTATTTATAGTCATCATCTTTATGGGTTCGATCTCAAAATTTCCTAATATTATGTTTTAATTTATCAAGTAGCATTTTTTTGGGTTTTATAAAAAAAATCATGGTACAAATGCCTCTAAAATGAACCATCATTGTATACAATTTAATTGCTACTCTAACCTCACTAACTCTATGTCCAAAAATTTCATCTCCAAACTATAAAATATAAAAATAAACATATCACATGTGATTATAAAGTCCATGCAGGTGTAATTGTAAACATAACCAGTAGGATTCCCTAAAAAAATGTAAGGATATAATGGGCTACTCATACATGAAATAGAGGAACCTACCCCAAAACATGTGAAAGTACTAGAACTCTATCTATATACAGGGGGATGTGCCCTATCTTTTGTATATCTCCATGGAGTACCTAAAACCTATACATGGAGGAATCTTAACCAAAACATGGGGGAGTACCATAATCCATATTTTTTTCCAAACATATCACTTGTCACTTGTCAACTCTCAAGCAAAGTGAAGATAATTAAAATATCCAAACCACATCGTGTGCAGTTTCCAATGATTGAGGGAATCATACTATTGTGATCTACATGAGATGATATTTATAATGGGCTACTCATACATGAAATACTATCATCTAAGTAATAAATAAATAATAATAATGAAAATAACATATCACACAATTTGTTCAATGGATACACAATTTGTTCAACGGATACACAATGTGTAGGGTTTTCAGTCAAGGTTGGTTGTATACTACCATTTCTAAACTCTTGTGAAATCCATATACATGGTGTGTCCAGTAGGGTGAACATCGTGTATGGATAAGATTTACCTGATTTAATCTGACATATATCAAATTAATTCCAATTTAGTCTTACAAAGACTGTATAATACCTCTATAGATACATGACATATAGAACAACTTGAGCTAAAGGCATGTAATTTAGATATATACTGAGTCACCTCACCGAATATGCTTCACATTTTTGTGGAATACACGGTGTGTAGTCCTTACATGACCACTAGGGGTGTATAGTCTATACACATCAAGTTTCTATAGTATCTATACATGGTGTGAGTGAAGTAAAACACATATCATGTGGTTTTACCATTATTTCATGGCATTTACATGGTTTCATGCTGAAGTATATATCTTGGAGATACAGTGTGTGTGACCTAGGCTCAAATGACATGTAACATTTAAAATGAAACTTGTTCCAAGTTTGAGTCAGAAGATGAGTCATGTGGTGTAAATTTTGGAGATAAATGTTGTGTGGAATTAAAATCTATATGAAATCCATGTATGGTGAAGCATGTTCCATTTAACAAGACTACATACCATGTATTTTAAAAATATATAGGATCTGAAAAACATAATCTTCACACCATAAAGTACTCATAGAGTCCTCTAGAAGTGGTTTTCAAGGATTTAGTAGAATTACACTAGTAACAAAGTGGTCGTGCCATTGAAATTGGTAAAGTTTGGATTGATATTCAATGGTGGAAGAACTAAAACATGGAAAATCAATGACATATCAATCATGCCAACAACTGCAACACCATACAAAAACCCAATCATCCTCACAATCACAACACCATACAAACCAAACAATCACAATTTCAGATTTTACAAAGCATCCCTTATTCAATTTTTTTTGTTAATTCAGGGGTTATCATAGAAGTTTTATCATCCTGGGGAATTCATTCATAAGTCAAGTATATGTAAATTACTAATTTTTATATTAAAATGTTTAATAGGAACCAACCAACATGCAATTCATTTAGTGTGCAAACAAGGAACACCAACGACAACAATTTTCAGCAGGGCGTTTAGCCCGTGCATTTCACAATATAACCATCAATATCAAACAGTAATAACATGAGAACAAGAGAAAACCAATGAGTAACAGGAGAAAACTCACTACGAAGGTGTCGTTCATTACAAAATAGTGGTGTGTTTGTGGCAAAGGAGAGGCGCACAATAGAAGAGATTTCCAACTGAAAAGAAAACATGAAATAGGGGAAACCCATGAGAATAAAATAATATAAAATAGATTACACCATTTACAAAATCCTCCATTAAAACTGAAATCAACCCATATCATGGTTAAACACACCCTAAGATAACAAGAAATTATAGAACCCACCTTCGATAGAACGAGTTCAACAGACTTTTAAAATATAAAAGATGAACATACAATGTAAAAAAGGTCGAAATAAGTAAACTTTAGATATTTCATTCCTATTTCTAAAACTAGGACCATGGCCAAGGTTTTATACACTGGAGGTAGTTTCAAGATGGATCACCAAAATTAACTTTATTTGAGAAGTGAAATACCCAAGATGGATCACCAAAATTGTCCCCATTAAGAAAAATAACAAGTAGAATAGGGTCCACATTAACTTTAGAGACCTTAATTTACATTTGCAAAGGATGATTTCCCACTGATCAAAGAAATCTTGATTGATGAAACTAATAGTTTCCAATCCCTTTCTATCATAGATAGGTACTTGGGGTACAATCAAATCAAGATGGAACTTGGAGATGAAGAAGCTACGGTGGAGGCTGCTGTGGAGGAGGCAGCCACGGAGGGTGAAGCGGTGTAACGTCCCGAGTCTGGAGCCCCTCCACTGGTGCCCTGTACTCGGTTGGCCACATGACCTCAAGTGCGTTTCCCCAAATTCCAAAGGCTGCCGACTAGCAGAGAGGGCCTTGGTGAGTCGATGGGGAAACTATGCCCTCATTCGGTAAGGTATAAAAGGTGAGAAAACAACAATAAACAGCGGAAGCAGTAAAAAACATACATAACAACAGAAACCAAACAGAGGAAGCAATGTAAATATATAACTATGATGACAAAGATGCAGTAGGTACAAGTATCTAAGGAAAAAAACAAACACAAAAACGTGCTAAAATACAACTAAAACCAAGTGCAAAAGAAAAACACAGTAATCTCCTCAGCATCGCGAGCCACAGCTCGGTCCCATTCTCCCCAGCTCCAGTGCAATCAAGAACCTGAAGTAGAAGGGTGCTTGCCCTTATCTATACCTGCAGCAACATAGTCTGCTTGGGCCCAAAAGCATGGCCCAAACAGGGTGTGAGATACAATACCAGTAGGCATTCACCCAAAGATTTGTGTCTCACAGTCAATGAATACATGGCAGTAAATAAAAAAAGAAGCAGTAAACAGGAAAGCACAAGCAGCTACAATCCACAGTTCTAACAAGTAAAGTACACAAGTAAGCAAGCAGCAACAAGAATAAAACATGTAATCCTATGTGTAGCTCTCACATTATAACCCCTATGGTTCAACCTCTATGTACTAGAAACCCTCTGGGAGTCTCACACAGTCTCACCCCTCTGGTTCAGCTACGTTATTAAGCAGACTCTCTAGGGAAGCACACACCGTCAATTCCCCCTATAGTCTCATATCGTGCTAAAGGATCTTTGGGGAAGCACTCAATGTCAATTCCCCTTATGGCCCGCGTCATAATTAAAAGACACTCTGAAGAAGCCCTTCCGTCAATTATCCCTTTGGTCTCGCATCATGATTAAAGACACTCTGGAGAAGCCCTTCTGTCAATTCTCCCTTTCGTCCACTACTCTAGGTTCTCACAGTACAGAGTATAACTAAACATGCTCAGCACGCATGCAACGTCCAAGTAAACATCAATAACTACTTGGCTAACAACTAAGGCTCAACAACATATCAAAAGAGACAGTTCCACTATCCTACAACCCGGTATGGCAACTGGAAAAACGCCCAACAGGAAAAACAAGCATGCCAAGCAACCTGAGCACAAAATAAATTACACTACTCACAAGCAATAACCTCTGCTAAAGCAATAAATCCAAGCAGGAAAACAACAAGGGCAAAACAGGAAACACGCAATACCCGTTCAATGGTATTGGTAAAATTTTCACATAATATTCATCAACTTTCTACAAAAAGGCACAAACCACCTACCTTGATCCGAGGAGATCGATATACGCAAACCTCGACGAAAGATTCCTCTTATAACAACGTAGATCTGAGAAAACGCACAAAAATGTTCATCCCACGATAACTTGGAAATGAGGAGGAATCAAGAAACAAGGCTAAGGAAGAAGGAATAACTCACCGCTACGATTCCAACGCAATTGACCGTGCTCGAATCGGAGAACGGACGGTGAGCCGGGAGCCCGTCGAAGGTCTGGCCATACGGTCGCTCTCGGACGAACGAAAACTGGAGAAGAAGATGAATATGGGGGTTAGGCGCGACCCTGGTCTGTTTAATGAAAAAAAGAAAGTACACGACGTGTACTTCTTGAGTACATGACATGTACTTCGAATTTTCCATACTCCGAATTAACCGGCCTCCACCTCAGCCTTACACACCGTGTGTGTGGCCCGGACACGGCCAAAACACGGCTTCGGGCCGGGGAAGAGTACATGGTGTGTACTCAGAAAGTACATGGTGTGTACTTCTGAAATTTCCAAAAAATTCATTTTCATTAAAAAAAACTCCAGAAAAAAGGGAAAACATACCTGAACAAAGATCCAGGTTCTTACAAACATCCCCCCTTAAAGAAATTCATCCCTGAATTTCCCTAACGAGGTGGAGAAGAAGAAACCCCGAACAGCTCCGGCCACTGCGATCGTACATCGGTATCCCTCTCCTAGGTCTCGTCCTGTACTCGCACGTGCTTCCATAACACTCATACCAGAGGAACAGACCGCCCGCAGAGAACCTTCGTACTACGATCGACAATCCAGATAGGATGCTCTTCGAACGACGCATCCGCTTCAAGCTTGACTTCCTCGAGCTGAAAGACGTGAGAAGTGTCTGAAAAGTAACGTCAGAGTTGAGAGACGTGGAAGACGTCGTGCATGGCCCGATACCTCTAAGGTAGCTGCAACCGATAGGCGACCGACCCCACTCTCTCCAAGACCTCAAACGGCCCGACGTACTGTAAAACCCCAAGATTCCACGGTACGTTTCCCTTCGAATAATGCAATGGGGTGCATTGTATGCAACATCGAGATTCTAACACACCACAACCAATAAAACTAGCCGTTATGAACAGTAATACCTACTTTTTGAAATTTTATAAATTCTATCTCTCAAAATGGACTTCATTTTTGGATTCTGAATATCAAATTTATCCTAGGGTGAAATCTTGGAACTTTTCGGATAACACTTATATTTTGATGAATTGTGAAAATTACTAAATTTTAATTAAAAACAACTTTATAAATCAAAATAATTTATAGTGATAAATTATATTATTGAGTGGTTTTAAAGTATAATTAGAATATATTTTTACCATTTTATCCAATGGTGTTCATTAGAATTAATTTCACTTTGAAATTGGACCTAAACAATTGTCAATCTTTTGATATATATTGTTTCTTAAAAACTCGCTATTTGTTGTGACAGCGGGAATTAATTATAAAATTAATTAATGCAACTTATATGTTTAGAATTTTTTAAAATATACATCATTTTTGAATTTGGAATATCAATTATAGCTTAGGGTGAAATTTTGGCATTGTTCTGAAAAACTTCAATTTTTGATGAATAGTGAAACTACTAAGTGGTAGTTAAAAAAACTGAATTTTTCATGAAACTTAATTTTACCGCTTCTGTGAATGGAATTTCGAAAATCCATGAGACACGGTTAATATCAATAAGTAAAATGTGGTTCAATGAGATGAAAATAATTTTTGGTGAATAGTAACTTTTTACTTTTATTTACCACGGTTAAAAGTAAATAGGGTAATTAAGGGTAAAAATGATATTAATATTACCCTAACACATGTCATAATTCTATTGGACAAGTTTATCTTGACCAAAAACAACCTTAGGAATAAAATATTATCATTTAGGTCCACTTGGATTAGATTAGGACATTTATTATTATTTAATTCAAAGAAGAGTTAAAAGAGTTAAAATCAATGTTTATTTACTAAAACATTTTTAATATAGGGTTATACATAAGATAAATTATATTTTAAATATTAATTAGAAATATAATAATATTTACTACATAATTTTATTTTATTTATAATTTTTAGACATCAAATAATATAATATATTTATGACACAATGATGATGTAGTAATTTCCATAATAGTGAAAAATTAAAATAATTGATATTATAAATACACAAATAAATATAATTTAAGACTTTTAATGAATTAAACTAATTTTATAGGATAATATTACATATTAGGATTGATTTAATTGACTTTTTTCGAAGTAATCATTCTTTTATGAGTTTCACAAAAATAAAATATTGAATAGTGTCAAAATTGACATAAAAGTGTTTAAAAAAAAAATATTATATTATTAATTGATATTAAATTCCTAAAAATATAAGGTTAGGCCAAGAGACTTATATCATGATAGTTATATCATTAATGGACCACTTGGGGGTCTCTTGGATGTATATAGTAAGTTTATTAACTATATAATATTAAAATACAAAGTGACATGGTAAATGTCAAACTAATTATCTACGAGTTAAAACTGAAAGATAAGGTTAATATAGTAACCCAAACCTGTATAAATTCTATTGGTTGAATGTTTTTCTACCTATACCCACCTTAAACTTTGAATAATCAACTTTTGAGCCATTATAAACTGAATATGAATTTATTATAAATTAATATTTCTAGCTTTTCCAAAGGTGCCCCTCACCCCTCTTATAAAAGGCACTCCTCCTTCTCATTTCTTCACACCTTAAAAGCCTTTTGTTTCGGCCAACCCCTTCCCAAATACTCTCTCAAATTACCTCACTACAACCTAGAAGCCTTAGTTTGATCAGAAAGCCAACATATGGAGCCCTTTTGATCAAATCAAAAGGAAGAACCCGAAGAAGAGGTAATGTTTTCACCACCCCTTTTCAAGTTCCTCTCTTCTTCCACTTCTTCTTTCTTTGTTATTACCATTATAAAATAATAAATCCATTATCTTATATATACCGTGATGTTATTATAAATATGGTACAACCATATTCAGTATTCTATCCACCCTTTGAATAACATGTCACCATACGTGCATACGTACGGCTTACCGTCTCCACGTCGTGGTGTAATTGTTATTCAATATATTATTATTTGGGTGGGTATAATAATGATGTGTAACTCATTTAAATAATAAATATAACATGATAATGATTCTGTATATATGATATACCATCCAATTATATATTATTTTAATATCAAAAGAATGATATTGTCGCTCGTGCGTACATACGGACTACCGTCTCCACGAACGCGATGAGATTCATTCTCCATCATATCCATTCAAGTATAATTATCATTTGATGATTTAAAAATAATATATAAGAACTTTATATCATTATGGATATGAATAAGATACAACCTATCCATGACAAACATGGCTAAATTAACAAAACATACAAAAGAAAACGAGTAAGTTAACACCCGAAGCGACGATAATTCTAAGATATTATTAACAAAGAAATGTTAAAAGATCATATATGATATTATATTAATGTATATGATTCATGAATAATTTAATAAAAATTATTTCAACATTATAAAGGAGGTTAAACTACCCCCAACCAAGGAAAATTACAAGGTATGGGGTTTCTTATCTCACTTTTAATTCCGCGAGAATTCCATTGTTCACCACTTATTTATTACATGTGGTGTGTGTACTGCCCATGTTTGTATTCGTTGTGTAGTATACATTAATTCATGTATATTTACATCATCATTTTATGATCCTTCTTTCATGGGTGTATGTTTTTTATGTTACCAAATCAATAAGGGAATTTGAAATTTCAATTTCCACTCATTCGGCTTTATGCATTATTCATTGATTATTTTACTCCAAGATTATGTGTAGAATCACTATTCATTTGATTATGCCATAATTTCCACTCCCCTTTCTGTGGATATAATTTTTATACACATAATCACTCCATTGTTAAATCCTCAAGTCATCGGTATGAACTTGATAAGAGTAATTTTAACTCAATCTCCATTTGTTGAGTTAAATATCCAATTCATTGGTGTTGTTTTTACAAGAATACGTGTGACTGTCATATGATTTATTTACACTAAATATCCAATCATATTGAGTGTATTTATATTTTTCACACATAATTATGTCATTGATTTATCCTTAACCTAAGGATATGGTCTTTATAAGATAATTCATCTCAATTTACATTTCATTGAGACTTCTTTGTTGTTATACACCAAATCACTTTTATATGGTGTATATAATGTACATTGACATAGTATATCATGAATACCTTTATTATCATGATATTATAATGTTTTTATTACCTCAATTATTTGTATTCAAGTGTCTATCTTTTGGTTAGAAACTCTAACTAAAATACATTTTTAAGTGTTTTAAAGATTGATTATTCTAAATATTTCTCATTAATGTACATGTTTTAAAAATGGTTTTAAGGATTTATTTATATGGACATTAAAGTTTACAAATCAAAATTCCTTTTAAAAGTTTAAAAGTGGTATGGGACACTTTGATTCAAAAATATATTTTTAAATGGCTTCTTGACAAATAGTGTGACTTTTAAATGATTTCAAGAAAAAGGGGGATATTTCTCTCAAATAGTTTTGATGATTATTTTCATCTATGTCAATATCCTTCATATTTCTCAATTGAGGTTAATATAATACAATACAATCTTCCATATTGTATCGAATGAGTTATGTTTGACTATGGATGTGCTATTTTTATACCATTCATGGTTTGTGGATAAAGTATTGACATTTCGTATGCTAGTTTTAATACGAATGTTTATGTTATGTTTAAAACTTTTCATATGAGGAATGCATTGGACTTAGTAAGTGACAGGTGGAGCCCGCTATAGCTCCTCGATGCATCGGTAGGTATCATGAGACAAACTAGTGTCTTGGCACAAGGCCTTGAAAAAATCTTATTTGTAGTCTTAGCACGAGGCCTTAACTATGTGGTTATGATAGTCTGGAATTATCCATTCCATCATTATGAAAGTGGTTATTGATATTGCATGTGATCATTAGACTAGTATAATATCCATGTGAGTAAGTAAATGGCATTATTTTATTTTATCTTTTCCATTTTATGCTGAAGTTCAAGTTTAAAAGGCTTTTGTTTTAGTTATAAACTACCTTAAGTGTTTATTCTTATCTATGAAAGCTTCTGCTATAATGTTATCCTTACTGAGCATCTGAGCTCACCCCTTTCAATGTTTTATTTTTCCCAGGATTATGAAGAAGTAATTTATGAATGACCTGCAGGGATAGTATGAGGGGATATGAAGACAAGATGTTGTTGTAGTTTTTTTTACCTTATGATGTAATGTAAGACTTATAAATATATCTAGTGTTTCCAAGACTACTAAACTAATCGGTCTTTCGAGACTTGATCCTTTGTGATCATGCCAATGTTATGTAATAATGCACCGACTCTAGGTATATAGGGTCGGGGCGTTACAGTTGGTATCAGAGGAAGTTTAGTACAAACCTTAGAAGCTAGATTTAGATAAAATCTAATTAGAGCACGTATACCTAAGATGAACTTTGATGATTAGTATAGAAGAACTTACTAGAATTTTGGTATTGTAGAGATTTTGTGAGTTTTACGAGCAATACATCCCTGTCTAGATACGAGCAGGTAGAGGCGGCTCTATCACAGATGTACCTAGGGGTAAAACCTGAAAACACCGCTTTAAGCTAGACTCGAACGGGAACCGGTGCACGACAATGGGTCTTGTTGCACTCTTGGTTACGACACTCCCAGGGGATATGATTAGGATAATTTACATTTTCTTTACAAACCGATTTAAAGTATTATATATATAAGATGAGAGTAAATGAACTTGGTTAATCCTAATGTGTTTCAAATTGAGAATATGGTGACATGTTAATCTCTAAATGATTGTATGACTACTATTACTCACACAATGATTTCTGGTTTTAGTCAATGACTAGATTCCAAGGAAGTCATAGTGACTTTGAGAATGATGTACATGGTGGGAATGGTGGTGGAAATGAGCAACAAAATGGAATGTTGATAGGCATAAAAGATATCGTCTTTATGCCAAATCAATTTTCCAAAAATATGATCAACAATATATATATTAACCAATTACTGGACTCAACAAAGAAGACAAAGCTGATGAATGATAAGAGCTCCAGCAGTGGAGACCATGGAGAAAAGAATCCTCAATTTCCATCATGCAAGAAATGTGGAAGGAGACACCCAGGAAAGTGTCTCAATGGGAAAAAGAAATGCTCTACATGCGGGAAGGAAGGACATAAAGTGAAGAATTGTCGAAGAAAAATGAAGAGTACTGTGGAAGAAGATAAAAATGATCCCAAGAATCCATTTACAGTAATTTTCCGTAAATGTAGGGGACCTGGCTATTACCTGAGTGAATGCCCTATTCTATAGGATATTTTCTTGGTCAACGAAGTAGCTATGTGGAAATAAATGGTTGGAGAAATTTTTAAAAAGTATTAGTGCTCCTTGTTGATGGGTTTACTTTGGAATAATTTTCTCTTGTATTTTTAACCCTGCAGTTTTCCATGTGAGAAAGATATTTGAGGAATAATTATCTTTTCACTTGTGAATATAGTTATAAATAACCATTTGGTTTTATATGATCATTGGGGTTTGAGAGAATTATAAGTTATTATAATTTGGGATGAAAATGCAAGGTATGATATAACATTTGTGGTTAAATTATGTTATGGTATTTTGAGGAATTTATCTCATTTTGGTAATATTATAAAATATAGTTTTTGAAAAAGGACAACACGTAGACCGTGTGACAACCCGTCACGTCAGACAAAGCTATGAGAATCGAACCCACAACCAAAGTGCGATTGGGATTTATCGCCTACCACTGGACTACGTGAAGTCCCTGGTTAGTGTGACTATTATTTTTAGTTAAATGATTTTATTGATCAATAATAATTTGATTTGGGATCTTATGTCTTATCAAATGAATACCCTTAGTATAGGAAAATGATTTGGTTATTAAGTGATAAATGTTATTTTGGAAGTTGTTCGATTTGTTGAGAACACTATATGCCAAAGGAAAATAGAGTAGTATGGGATTTCATTTGAGGAGTAATGGTGGATTTTTATCTATGTTTTTATTGTGGATTTATAATGATTTGGGTTATTTATGGAAGTGATTAGGTTAATTACTTTTAAGTATGTGACTTTAAGAGTAATTAATGTCATTTGGAGATACAATTTAACATGGAAGAATACATTATTAATAAGTTTTGGTTTTCAATATTAGTTTTGATTATATTAAAGTATTTTGAAGAAAATTGATTATTGAATGGTATTTATTTAACTTTGGAGTATTGTTGGTTTAATTTTGGAAATTAAGATTAGTGTTAATTTCTCTCAAGGAATATCCTTTTGGGGGATCATTAGATCTTGTACTAACCATTTTGATTTTGATTAATCTCTAAAGACAATGTAAATATATAGTTCATCTTTCATGGATCATGTGATTCTATAGAAGTTTATTCTAGCTCTTCCAGTGTGACCAAGTCTTCTTGAATACTCATCGTTTAAAAAAATGAGTTAGTGGTGGAAATTTATTAAAGAATGAAACTCTACTTAAAATGTAAGTATATATCTTTATATTCTTAGTCAATATCATAAATTAATTCCTCATCCTTATGTAATGTAACTTAAAACAAAAAAATGTTGTCCGTTTACTTTCCTACTAGGAGACTAATGGCCGTTTGTCCCAACACAAGTTTTTAGTTTTCTTATTGTTAACTTTCTTCTGATCATGATTTTTATCCCTCTTCATCAGTACTTGACACTTAGTTTATCATCCATATCCATGTTTTCCTACATGGAATCCGAGTATGGGTTATCTTGGTTGACCTTTATACCTCTCTTTATTTCTTTTAAAGTGATAGTTTTATTGACTCTTTTTCTGATGTGGGACTTTCCATTATATTCCCAGCACAATTTTAAAAATTGCGAGGACGCAATTTATTGAATGAGGGGAGAATGTAACACCCCAAGCTTCCATGGTACATTTCCCTTCGAATAATGCAATGGCGTGCATTGTACGCAACTTCGAGATTCTAACACACCACAACCAATCAAACTAGCCGTTATGAATAGTAATACCTACTTTTTGAAATTTTATAAATTCTATCTCTCAAAATAGACTTCATTTTTGGATTTGGAATATCGAATTTATCCTAGGGTGAAATCTTGGAACTTTTCGGATAACACTTATATTTTTATGAATAGTGAAAATTACTAAATTTTAATTAAAAACAAATTTTTAAATCAAAATAATTTATAGTGATAAATTATATTATTGAGTGGTTTTAAAGTATAATTAGAATATATTTTTACTATTTTATCCAACGGTGTTCATTAGAATTAATTTCACTTTGAAATTGGACCTAAACAATTGTCAATCTTTTGATATATATTGTTTCTTAAAAACACGCTATTTGTTGTGACAACGGGAATTAATTATAAAATTAATTATTGCAACTTATATGTTTATAATTTTGTAAAATAGACATCATTTTTGAATTCGTAATATCAATTATAGCTTAGGGTGAAATTTTGACATTGTTCTGAAAAACTACAATTTTTGATGAATAGTGAAACTACTAAGTGGTAGTTAAAAAAACTGAATTTTTCATGAAAATTAATTTTACCGCTTCTGTGAATGGAATTTCGAAAATCTGAGAGACACGGTTAATATAAAGAAGTAAAATGTGGTTCAATGAGATGAAAATAATTTTTGGTGAATAGTAACTTTTTACTTTTATTTATCACGGTTAAAAGTAAATAGGGTAATTAAGGGTAAAAATGATATTAATATTACCCTAACACATGCCCTAATTCTATTGGACAAGTTTATCTCGACCAAAAACAACTTTAGGAATAAAATATTATAATTTAGGTCCACTTGGATTAGATTAGGACATTTATTATTATTTAATTCAAAGAAGAGTTAAAAGAGTTAAAATCAAAGTTTATTTACTAAAACATTTTTAATATAGGGTTATACATAAGATACATTCAATTGTAAATATTAATTAGAAAGATAATAAGATTTCCTACATAATGATATTTTATTTATAATTTTTATACATTAAATAATATAATATATTTATGACACAATGATGATGCAGTAATTACCATAATAGTGAAAAATTAAAATAATTGATATTATAAATATCCAAATAAATATAATTTAAGACTTTTAATGAATTAAACTAATTTTACAGGATAATATGACATATTTGGATTGAGTTAATTGACTTTTTTGAAGCAATCATTCTGTTATGAGTTTCACAAAAATCAACTATTGAATAGTGTCAAAATTGTCATAAAAGAGTTTTTAAAATAAATATTTTATTATTAATTGATATTAAATTCCTAAAAATCGAAGGATCGGTCAAAATACTTATATCGTGATAGTTATATCATTAATTGACCACTTGGGGGTATCTTGAATGTATATAGTAAGTTTATTAACTATATAATACTAAAATACAAAGTGACATGGTAAATGTCAAACTAATTATCTAAGAGTTAAAACTAAAAGATAAGGTTAATATAGTAAACCAAACCTGTCTAAATTCTATTGGTTGAATGGTTTTCGACCTATCCTTACCTTAACCTTTGAATAATAGACTTTTGAGCCATTAGAAACCGAATATAAATTTATTATAAATTAATATTTCTAGCTTTCCCAAAGGTGCCCCTCACCCCTCTTATAAAAGGGCACTCCTCCTTCTCATTTCTTCACACCTTCAAAGCCTTTTGGTTCGGCCAACCCCTGACCAAATACTCTCTCAACTTCCATCACTACAACCTAGAGGCCTTAGTTTGATCATAAAGCCAACCTATGGAGCTCTTTTGATCAAATCAAAAGGAAGAACCTGAAGAAGAGGTAATGTTTTCACCACCCCTTTTCAAGTTCCTTTCTTCTTCCACTTATTCTTTCATTGTTATTACCATTATAAAACAATAACTCCAGTATCTTATATATAATGTGATGTTATTATAAATATGGTACAACCATATTTAGTATTCTATCCACCCTTTGAATAACATGTCACCATACGTGCGTACGTACGACTTACCGTCTCCACGCCGTGGTGTAATTGTTATTCAATATATTATTATTTGGGTGGGTATAATAATGATGTGTAACTCATTTAAATAATAAATATAACATGATAATTATTCTGTATATATGATATACCATCCAATTATATATTATTTTAATATCAAAAGAATTATATTGTCGCTCGTGCGTACATACGGACTACCGTCTCCACGAACGCGATGAGATTCATTCTCCATCATATCTATTCAAGTATAATTATCATTTGATGATTTAAAAATAATTTTTAAGAACTTTATATCATTCTGGATATGAATAAGATACAACCTATCCATGACAAACATGGCTTACGTAACAAAACATATAAAAGAAAACGAGTAAGTTGACACCCGAAACGACGATAATTCTAAGATATTATTAACAAAGCAATGTTAAAAGATCATATATGATATCATATTAATGTATATGATTCATGAATAATTTAATAACAATTATTTCAACATTATACAGGAGGTTAACCTACCCCCAACCAAGGAAAATTACAAGGTAAGGGGTTTCTTATCTCACTTTTAATTCCGTGAGAATTCCATTGTTCACCACTTATTTATTACATGTGGTGTGTGTACTTCCCATGTTTGTATTCGTTGTGTAATATACTTTAATTCATGTAGATTTACATCATCATTTTATGATCCTTCTTTCATGGGTGTATGTTTTTTATGTTACCAAATCAATAAGGGAATTTGAAATTTCAATTTCCACTCATTCGGCTTTACACATAATTCATTGATTATTTTAATCCAAGATTATGTGTAGAATCACTATTCATTTGATTATGTAATAATTTCCACTCCCCTTTCTGTGGATATAATTTTTATACAAATAATCACTCCATTGATAAATTCTCAAGTCATTGGTATGAACTTGATAAAAGTAATTTTAACTCAATCTCTATTTGTTGAGTTAAATATCCAATTCATTGGTGTTGTTTTTACAAGAATATGTGTGAATTTCATCTGATTGATTTAAACTAAATATCAAATAATATTGAGTGTATTTATATTTGTCACACATAATTATGTCCTTGATTTATCCTTAACCTAAGGATATGGTCTTTATAAGAGAATTCATCTCAATTTACATTCCATTGAGACTTATTTGTTGTTATACACCAAATCACTTTTATATGGTGTATATAATGTACATTGACATAGTATATCATGAATACCTTTATTCTCATGATATTATAAAGTTTTGATTACCTCAATTATTTTTATTCAAGTGTCTCTCTTTTGGTTAGAAACTCTAACTAAAATACATTTTTAAGTGTTTTAAAGATTGATTATTCTAAATCTTTCTCATTAATGTCCATGTTTTAAAAATGGTTTTAAGGATTTATTTATATGGACATTAAAGTTTCCAAATCAAAATTACTTTTAAAAGTTTCAAAGTGGTATGGGACACTTTGATTCAAAAATCTATTTTTAAATGGCTTCTTGACAAATAGTGTGACTTTTAAATGATTTCAAGAAAAAGGGGGATATTTCTCTCAAATAGTTTTGATGATTATTTTCATCTATGTCAATATCCTTCATAATTATCGATTGAGGTTAATATGATACAATAAAATATTCCATATTGTATCGAATGAGTTATGTTTGACTGTGGATGTGCTATTTTTATACCATTCATGGTTTGTGGATAAAGTACTGACATTTCGTATGCTAGTTTTAATATGAATGTTTATGTTATGTTTAAAACTTTTCATATGAGGAATTCATTGGACTTAGTAAGTGACGGGTGGATCCCACCATAGCTCCTCGATGCATCAGTAGGTCTCATGAGACAAACTAGTGTCTTGGCACAAGGCCTTGGCAAAATTTTATTTGTAGTCTTAGAACGAGGCCTTGGCTATGTGGTTATGATAGTCTGGAATTATGCATTACATCATTATGAAAGTGGTTATTGATATTTCATGTGATCATTTGACTAGTAGAATATCCATGTGAGTAAGTAAATGGCATTATTTTATTTTATCTTTTCCATTTTATGTTGAAGTTCAAGTTTAAAAGGCTTTTGTTTTAGTTATAAACTGCCTTAAGTGTTTATGCTTATCTATGAAAGCTTCTGCTATAATGTTATCCTTATTGAGCATCTGAGCTCACCCCTTTCAATGTTTTATTTTTCCCAGGATTATGAAGAAGTAATTTATGAATGACCTGCAGGGATAGTATGAGGGGATATGAAGACAAGATGTTGTTATAGTTTTTTTACCTTATGATGTAATGTAAGACTTATGAATATATCTAGTGTTTCCAAGACTACTAAACTAATCAGTTTTTCTAGACTTGATCATTTGTGATCATGCCAATGTTATGTAATAATGCACCGACTCTAGGTATCTAGGGTCGGGGCGTTACACGTACCACGGTGAAATCTTACCCTGTCTCCGAATCCTTTTGTGTCCTAACCTCGGTGCGACACGTAGGAAAACCTGATCACCGACCTCAAACTCCAGAGATCATCTCCACTGATCAGCATAAGACTTCGGTCGAGACTGCGCTGTAGCCATCCTCTTCCGAATCAGGTCTATCTGCTCTGAAGTCTCCTGAACAAGACGAGGTCCCAGCAAAGCTGCCTCTCCTACCTCTAGCCAGCATAAAGGTGATCGGCATGGCCTACCGTACAAATCCTCGTATGGTTCCATCTGAATGGTCTCCTGGAAACTGTTGTTGTAGGAGAACTCTACCAGATTAATATGATTCTCCCAAGAACCTCTAAATTCAAGGATGCAAGCTCGGAGCATATCCTCAAGCGCCTGGATCGTATGATCGGACTGGCCATCAGTCTGGGGATGGTATGCTGTACTCAAAATTACCTGTGTACCCAAGGCCTTCTAAAGTCCCTTACAGAACCGAGAGGTAAAGCGTGAATCTCTGTATGAAACAATAGAGCGTGGAACTCCATGCAGACGAATGATCTCTCTGATATAAAGTAGTCCCAAATCATCGACACTGAAGGTCTCCTTGATCGGAAAGAAGTGAGAAACCTTTGTAAGTCTGTCGACAACAACCTAAACAACATCATTACCTCAGGGTGATCTCTGCAACCTGGTCACGAAGTCCATCGCAACATCGTTCCACTTCCACTCCGGAATGGGTAATTGCTGTAAAATGCCTTCTGGTCGCTGGTGCTCTGCTTTCACCTGCTAACAAGTAAAACATCTCATGAGAAAACCAGCAACATCCTTATTCATACCTGGCCACCAGTACTGGCGATGAAGATCCCGATACATCTTGGTGACTCCAGGATGAACTGCCCAAACTGAGGAATGGAAATCCCGCATCAGCTCCTCACGTATGTCTGCTGGCACCCATACGCATCCTTGGAAATGAAAGATCTCATCCTCGCCCACTTTCCATCTAGGAAGAGGGTCTCCTCCTGACACACTCTCCCACATGACTAAGCCTTCCGAGTCTGATAGCTACCTCATCCGTAACCGATAAAGTAGCGTGGAGTTAACAGCTACAGAAGATAGAAAGGTCTCTCCCCGTTTGTCGTGCACCTCTAGATGCATCTCGGAGAACAGAGCCATCAGCTGCCACTCACTACTGGCCTCCTGAACTGCCTGAATCTGAGTTCTGCTACTCAACGCGTCTGCCACGGCGTTGCCCTTTCCCGGCGTATAGGCAAGCTCAAAATCAAAATACTGAAGATACTTGACCCACCTGCACTGCCTCGGATTCAGGTCACGCTGGGTGAAGATATACTTGAGACTCTTGTGGTCAGTGAAGACCACAAAGTGCTCTCCCAGAAGATAGTGTCTCCAACAGCGCATGGCATGAAAAACAGTTGCCAACTCCAGATCGTGCATACGGTAGTTCCTCTCATGTGGCCTCAGCTACCGAGGCCCATACGCAACGACTCCATCTCACTGCATAAGCACAGCTCCCATCCCGATACCCGAAGCATCACAGTAAACAATGTAGCTCTTGCCTGGCTCCGGAAAGACTAGTATCGATGCTGACTTCAACCTTCCTTTCAGCTCCTGAAAGGCTGACTCACAAGAATATGACCATAAGAATTTCGCCCCCTTCTTGGTTAGACATGTCAAGGGTGCTGCTAAATGAGAAAAGTCCCAAATGAAGCGTCTGTAGTATCCAGCCAGCCCTAGGAATCTTCGTACCTCAAAAACGTTCTTTGGTTACTCCCAGGAAACTACAACTCTCACTTTATTTGGGTCCACAGATACTCCTGCCTCTGAGATGACGTGACCCAAGAAGTGAATCTGATCTATCCAGAAGTGGCACTTCGAGAGTTCAGCATAAATCCATTGCTCTCTCAGTGTACTCAGAACGATCTCAAGATGGGTGGCATGGTCGTGTCAAGTGTGAGAGTACACCAAGATATCATCCACGAAGACCACAATGAAGGAGTCCAAGTAAGGATGGAACACACGGTTCATCAGTGCCATGAAAACTGCAGGCACGTTCGTGAGACCGAATGACATGACTGTATACTCGTATAGACCATACCTACTCCTGAAGGCTGTCAGAGGTATATCTGATGGCCTAATGTGCAATTGATGATAACCGGACCTCAAGTCGACCTTTGAGAACACCTGGGATCCTTGAAGCTGATCGAAAAGGTCATCAATCCTTGGAAAAGGATATCGGTTCTTGACCGTCAACTGGTTTAGCTTCCGATAATCCACACAAAGCCGAAGGGTACCGTCTGCCTTCTTCACAAACAAGATAGGAAAACCCCAAGGAGAAGTACTGGGTCGGATGAAACCCTTAGCCTGTAGCTCCTCCAACTGCTTCTTGAGCTCCTGAAACTCAGTTGTGTCCATCCTATATAGAGGAATGGACATCGGTGCCACTCCTGGCACGAGCTCAATAGAGAAGTCTACCTCACGCTCCGAAGGCAAACCCAAAAAGTCCCTTGGAAAGATATCCATGAACCGATCCACCACTGGAGGGAAGTCCAACTGTGGAGTTCCCTAATCATCCAGGTAAAGGATAGCAATCTGGGCCATCACTTCTCCTATCCCAAGATGCTCGAGTCCCGCCCAACTCGCCCGAACGTCCCATTCGCCTCTATGAAGGAAAGATTCACCTTCTGGTGAAATGAAGCTCACTCTGCGGCGATAACAGTCGAAGAATGCCTGAAAGGGAATCAACCAATCCATGCCAAGGATGACATCATAGCCTGTCATCAATAGGACATAGAGATGCCATAAGAAGCGATACCCTGAAACCTAGAGAGGGCACTCTCTACACTGGCGTACACTAGATGTCCTCATCCCCAAAGGTTTGTCTAGTGTCAATGAGTCGGCAGAAGAAAATATACAGAGTCCAAGGATCTCCACAACAGCAACAAAGATAAAGATATGCGTAGAAGCAGTATCAAAAAGGGCTGAAGATAAAACCGAGGCTACTAAAATCGTACCTTGAACAGTAGAAGGGCCGGGATCCTGCTCATGATAAGTCTGCTCCACGGTGAAAGACTGGCCTATGCCGCGACCCTGCGCCCCAGGCTGACCACTCTAAGCTAAACCTCCCTACTGGTGATGAGGAACTGGTGGCTGACTGCCATGACCTCGACCTCCACCTCGGCCCGAATGGCCGGAAGAACTCTAGTTCCCTGACTGGTGAGAGACTGGTGGGGCTGCTCCTGAACGAGGAGTCATGGAAGAACCCCGGTCACCTGCTGCTGGTGATAAAACCTAGTAGAAATGCTGAAGGTGACCCATGTTGCTGCAGGATCGGCATTTCACGGGGTCTCTCTGGCACTGTGGCCTCATGTGCCCTGTCCGGCCACACTGGTAGCATGTCACCTGGCTGCCTGATGATGCGTCTCGCTTCCTCAAATCACCGCGCGCAGGCTCCCTACGACACTTCTTGCTGTCATCTGGAGGAACGCTAACTCTGGAAGTAGAACCGCCCTGACTCAGAGCTCTAGAGTCACTCAGATTGCACTCTGCAATCAGTGCCTGGTTGACGATGGAAGTAATGGAAGTCAGCTGGAAGATGTTCACCTGCGAGCGAATCTCCCGCCTGAGGCCATCCTCAAACTTCCTCGCAAAGAACACCCCACTCCCATCCCGGAGGGGTGTGAAGCACTGCAGCTCAGTGAAACGAGCGGAATACTCCATAACAGATATAGTACCCTGCTCTAAGCTCATGAACTCCCGGGCTCGATCGGCCCTCAGGGTCTCCAGGTAGAAGTAGTCATAGAAGACACGTTGGCACTCCTCCCAAGCCATAGCCTGTTGTTGGCCCGCCTGTGAGATCACGTCCCACCACCTCTTGGAGGAGTCTCGGAGCATGTAGGTGGCGAGCTTGACCTGCCACTCTGGAGGCATCTCTAGATGCTCAAAGATAGTCAGCATGGCTTCCAGCCATGACTCTGCAGCCTGAGGTCCTCCCTCCCCCGAGAACGTGGGAGGATGCTGCTGCTGGAAAACCCGTGTCAAGTCTGCCATAGACGAGGCAGGAGGCGGTGCTCCTTGGAAGGCTTGCATCATCCTCATGAAACCTTCCCTGAACTACGCATCAGCGCCCGCAACTGGTACAACAACCGGTGCCAAGGCTGGCTCGGCTGGGGGATCGACAGGAAGTCCTTGATCAGCCCTGTCTGGCGTCTGATCATTGCCTGAAGATAGACATACGACCAGAGGACGTCTGAGAGGAATAACTCTGAAAGATCAAAAGCACACATTAGATCAGGAAAACAAGGACAGAGAACACAAGAGTACAAAATGGGAACAGGGGAAGAAAAACACACAAGATTGCAAAACACGACTACACGACATGTCTTCTTAAACCACTGACATGGGCGTGTACTCTTTCCCTACGGGTCATGTACACTTAAAACTACATGGTGTGTTGACCCCCACACACGACGTGTACTTGAAAACTATTCCCCTACCCGAGTCTCCTTACACAGCTAACCCACATGGTCTGACTCAACCCGAGACTACACGGCGTGTTCGAAACAGACCCGACGTGCACTAGACAAGGCTTCAGTGGTCCATGTTGTTGAGTATACGGCCGCCTACACGGCGTACTCCGAACAAGCACGGTGTGCATAGGCAAAGCTGACACCGTCCCGTGTTGTTCGTGACACGGGCGAGTACCTGGGCACGACTACATGACGTGTTCCTAACAAACACGGCGTGTGGAAATGAAGGTAATGTCGGCCCGTGTTGTTCATGACACGACCGGGTACCTGGACAAGACTACACGACGTGTTCCCTATGGACACGATGTGTTCTACCCGAGCTTCCCCGACCCGTGTTGTTAGTGACACAGCCGGGTACAGGGCTCCGAAATCACACGGCATGTACCAATGGTACACGGCGTGTTCCCGAAGTTACTCCCACGACACCGTGTTTTTCTCACACGGTCAGTGACACGGACTGAAAACTACACAGCGTGTATCCAAAAAGTACACGCCGTGTATTCTGTGTTTTTCTGGGCAGTAGCTCAGAAACTGCGCAGAATTCCAGAAACACTAAAAACGAGGGAAAATATGCCAATTTCTGATCCGTGAGGGCCCATAACACCTCAAGAACAAAAATTCGGTGTTCATTTTTTAAGAAAGGAACAAAACAAATAGTTTTTCTAACATAACAACAGAGATTCTATCAAACATCTATCACAACAGCATGCATAATCTACACAAAGCCTATCACAACAGCATGCAATCGCTAATGCACCCTAGATGGCATGGCAAGAATGCATGACATGTGATTTCTACAAGTGCCTATATGATGCATGAGATGGAATACCCTCATCTCATCATGTTGCGACAGAAATAGAACCGAAATATCAAAACAATAGCCTCACAAGTCATGTGAATCACTCTAGGTGAAAACATATCAACCATAAAACTCAAAACCAGCAAATTGCAATTAACGAGGTAGTATGGCCTTTCCCTGTACCTGGGTTATCTACTCCTGAGCACAGCTTAATACCAAATACCGAATCCGTCCTATCCCTCGATAAAGTCTCCAAATAGTAAAGCAAGAGAAAAGAACTCCTCTGATACCACTTTGTAACGTCTTGAGTCCGAAGCCTCTCCACTGGTGCCCTATACCCGGTTTGCCACATGACCTCAAGCGCGTTTCCACAAACGCCAGAGGCGGTCGACTAGTATCAAGGGCCTTGGTGAGTTGGTGGGGAAACTATGCTCTCATTTGGTAAGGTTTACAAGGTGATAAAAAAACAATAAACAACAGAAGTAGTAAACAACATGCATAACAACAGAAACCAAACAGCGGAAGCAATGTAAATATATAACTATGATGACAAAGATGTAGCATGTATAAGTATCTAAGGAAAATAGAAAACACAACAACGTGCTGAAATACAACTGAAACAAGTGCAAAAGAAAAACACAGTAATCTCTTCAGCATCGTGAGCCACGGCTCGGTCCCATGCTCCCCAGCTCCAGTGCAATCAAGAACCTGAAGTAGAAGGGCGCTTGCCCTTATCTATACCTGTAGCAAAATAGTCTGCTTGGGACCAAAATCATGGCCCAAATAGAGTGTGAGATACAATCCCAGTAGGAAATAACCCAAATATTTGTACCTAACAGTCAATGAATACATGGAAGTAAATAAACAAGAAGCAGTAAACAGGAAAGCACAAGCAGCTACAATCCACAGTTCTAACAAGTAAAGTACACAAGTAAGCTACCAGCAACAAGAAGAAAATAGGTAACCCTCTGGGTATCTCTCATAGTATAACCCCTATGGTTCAACCTCTAAGTACTAGCAACCCTCTGGGAGGCTCACACAGTCTCACCCCTCTAGTTCAGCTATGTAATTAAGCAGACTCTCTGGGGAAGCACTCACCGTCAATTACCCCTATAGTCTCATATTGTGCTAAAGGCTCTCTGAAGAAGCACTCAACATCAATTACCCCTGTGGCCCGCATTGTAATTAAAAGACACTCTGGAGAAGCCCTTACATGAATTCTCCCTTTGGTCTCGCATCGTGATTAAAGACACTCTGGAGAAGCCCTTCCGTCAATTCTCCCTTTGGTCCACTACTCTAGGTTCTCACAGTCCTGAGTATAACAAAACATGCTCAGCGTGCATGAAACGTCCAAGTAAACCTCAAAAACTACTTGGATAACAACTAAGGCTCAACAAAATATCAAAAGAGATAGTTCCACTATCCTACAACCCGGTATGGAAACTAGCAAAACACCCAACGGGAAAAACAAGCATGGCAAGAAACCTGAGCACAAAATAAATTACACTACTCACAAGCAATAACCTCTACTAAAGAAATTAAGCCAAGAAGGAAAACAACAAGGGAAAAACAAGAAACACGCAATACCCATTCAAGGGTATTGGTGAAATTTTCACATAATATTCATCAACTTTCTACGGAAAGGCAAAAACCACCTACCTCGATCCAAGGAGATCGATATACGCGAACCTCAATGATAGATTCCTCTTAGAACAACATAGATCTGAGAAAACGCACAAAAATGTTCATCCCACGATAACTTGGAAATGAGGAGGAATCAAGAAACGAGGCTAAGGAAAAAGGAATAACTCGCCGCTACTATTCCAACACAATCTACTGTGCTCGAATTGGAGAATGGACGACGAGGCGGGAGCCCGTCGAAGGTTCGACCATACGGTCTCTCTTGGACGAACGAAAACTGGAGAAGAAGATGAATTTGGGGGTTAGGCGCAACCCCAGTCCGTTTAATGAACAAAAAGAAAGTACACGGCGTGTACTTCTTGAGTACACGGCGTGTACTTCGAATTTTCCGTACTCCGAATTAATTGGCCTCCACCTTAGCCTTACACACTGTGTGTGTGGCTCGGGCACGACCAGCACATGGCTTCGGGCCGGGGAAGAGTACACGGCGTGTACTCATAAAGTACACGGCGTGTACTTCTGAAATTTCTAGAAAATTCATTTTCCTTAAAAAAATATCCAGAAAAAAGGGAAAACATACCTGAATGAAGATTCAGGTTCTTAAAAGCGGCGCTGGAGGTAGTGGCGGCAGAGGCAGCGGTGGCGGAGGAGGATGACGGTCGTGGTGGAGGAGGAAAACCCAGTGGCGACAGTGAAGTAGGATAAGGAGGAGGAGGAGGAGGAGGAGACGTCGTGGCGGAAGAGGTCCCTGGTTCAGCTTCCAGGAAAGCTTGACCATGTGCAAGAGAGGAGGGGCCTGTTAGGGTTATTAAATAAAAACCACTAGAACCTTTATCAGCACTCGTTAAAAGCACTGATAAAGGTATGTTTTATCAGTGCTAAAATAAAAGCGCTGATAAAAACATACCTTTATCAACACTTTTAACGAGTGCTGATAAAGGTTCCAGGGGTTTTTATTTAATAATTTATTTATATTCTTATATATTTATTTAAAATGAAATATAAGATAAATATATATCTATTTATTAATATTTATAACAATAAAGAGTATATATTTATAAATATTGGTATATAATTTTTAATCTATAAAAAAACATTATTTTTTATTATAAATATTATAATTTTATATAAATTAAGAATAAAAATGTTTATCAGCGCTAAAATAAGCACTGATAAAGGTTAGATTTATCAGCACTTTTAACTAGTGCTGATAAAGTTACACCCCTTTATTAGCGCTTCCTGTTTAGCGCTGATAAAGGGTAGTGCTTCCATTTCCCTGTTTTCTGGTAGTGTGAGTTCTATTTGAGGCTTGTTCTTGAGCATACATTTGATTACATAAAAATCTGTTTATTATAGCCGACCGCGGGTAATAACATTGCATGAGACCACTTTTGGCAGACATTGCTGATTCTGGAGTGCATTGAAATGAAATGATCCATGTGTACCCCATCTTTTTATATAAACACCAGATGGGGCATCAGAAATTAACTGGCGTAGCCTCTTTTGAGCATTGAGGCATGTACATTGAAGGGTTATCTACAGCTTTTCCACCTTTGGATGTCGGGAAACCAAGATATATGCCAGGTCAATTTGGCATTGTAAGCCTTCTATTACCTTTACATGATTTTTATATTCATCATAAGACAAAACTTTGGTTTTAAAATGATGAAGATTATTTTTTAAGTTGAGGCAAACATAATTAATTCAATAGTCTTCAATAAATTCTGGAATGTTATATTGAGAATTTTCTAAAGGCCAGAACATGATTGGTATTTCTTCACTATCCAACTGTTTTCTCATGCTTAACCTATCATCATATCCTTTTACTAGAGGTATCTATACTTGGTCTAACCAAAGTGGATGCTCTGTATTAGAATATAAATGACCCAATGGAGGTTCAGAGAATGATTGTTCCCTTATGATGTCTTTTGGCTGAGAAATTATTTCTCCAGTTAATGACAAGGCATCAGACATGAATGGCCTTTTATTGGAATGTGACTAAAAAAGAGGGCTTTCTCATCAGTACATTTTCAATTATATAATTATCCTTAAAATGTGAAATACTACTGTGGAGAGGACTTTTTCCACAAATTTCATCATGAGGAGGACCACTATGGTGGATTATATCAAGGGATAAATCCTCTTTATCCTTGGTCTTCTGGCCACATGGAGGGCTGTCGTGGCTCTCATTTGGAGATAGGCTCTCTAGATTGACCAAATTTTCATTAAGCAAGCCATCATTATGAAGTGTCTGTTAGAGAACTTCAAAATTACTACTACTACTCCCATTATTTGGTAATGAGACAGTAGGATCTTGAGGTGCAATAGATAAATGTCTGAGGGCTTCAAGAACTCCCTCATTAAGAGGATCCAAATTACAGCTTGACTCTTGATTTTACAAATCTATTTGGTAAGACTTTTTCTTGTATGTTCACTTATACATAGTTGGGGCCACTTTATAGGAGAAGTGGTTATCATGGGAAGGTTTATGTGCCTACCTTGGAGTGGTCACCAGAACAGACCGATTACCTCCAATTGTAAAGGGTGTATGTTCCTGATCCCGTTGTTTGTATGATATGGGGGAGTAAGCCCCATGAACCTCATGGACTGGAACAAAGGTGTGTATTTGATCCGGGATGGCATGCCAATGTTTCATCCCAGGCATGGGGATAGATATATGTGATATTCCCCTTGTACTTATGAAGTTGTTGTTATAATATTCTGGCATGCTTCTATAATATGGGAAAGAATTTGTGTCTTTCCTTTCACCATTGATAAGATGTGTTTGGTGACTTCAGTGGATAGAAAAAGAATATATGTCCATTTTTTATCTAGAGTAAGTGTATGTTCCTGATCATGCCCTCCTTTTCTTTTTAATGGCTATTGAAAGTACTCATGTATGGGGGCAGAGAGTTGGGTCTGCCCCAGATTTGTCGTCGAAGCTTTCTGAATGACTTCTCCAGGTGCTGCCAAATGAGACTGTTGGTAGGCTTGATGAACTCTAGAAGGTGTATGTGCCTATTATCTATTTTCCGTCAAGAATGGTTGACTAAATTCCTTCAATACTGGCAGAACAGACTGCTGGTAGAATTGGTGATTGTAAGCAAGTATATGTTTCTGTTTACCAGTTTCCACCACATTGTATTGGTAGGATTCTTTAAATGCAGTTATATAAGCCTGTTGACTGGTTGATATTTTGTAAATAGGTGTATGTACCTATTTATGATACTCCACCAGATTTTTCTAGTGGGATTGGTGGGTTTTTTTCATATGAGTATGCGGGGTAGTAGAATTAGGATGGATGGGTGTATGTGTCCGCTCGTTGTTCTCCATCAAGTTAGGTTGATGGACTTTTCTGGAGGGGGAAGAGGTGAGAACCAACTACCTGTAGACTGAACTCTATCCCCATCCATTCATCTTGCATGTCCAAGTTTGAGGGACATGGGCTGAATGTCCAAAGGAAACACCCCCATAATGTTGGAGGTTCACTACCACATGATTATTTTGGCGGTGATTGTTGGTGGGAGTTCTCAGAAAGGACCCTGAATCCTTGAATTTAGGCCCTTAGTGACCTCTTTATCCACATCCATATAGTATGGGATAGATTGGTTATTGCGTTCTGGGGATAAGGACCCAAAACAGTTGAAGACGGTGGTTGTCACCATCTACTTCTTGACCATCGAACTTCGTTGGCTAGACAATTGAGGATAGTTATTAAACTATAGTGCATGTTAGGAAACCTCAAAAGTTAGGATTGTACCATGATGATGGTACTCATTTACCATCACATCAGATTCCCAACATTGATGATGTGGGGTGGGCGATGACATCCTTCCCATGGATGAGGATCATTCTTGAGCAGCGGTCAGAAGGATCACATATGTAGTCTTGAAGAAAGCCATTGTGGACTGAAGGGAGTTCTATAAAAAAACATGAAATAACAATAAAATCCATTAATGTGACATCTTTTAAAGGGATACATTCATGATTTATTCATTTTTCTAGAATTCCATTATCAATTGATAGGGTCCTGACAGGTGGTTAACATTATTAACTTGGTTAAGGATTCATGTCGGGTTCACCATTTTTGTTTCATAGATCCTTGAAACGTGTGTTCTATTTTGAGAATCACTAATTCCAGGTGGTTTCCATTGGATTTATTCATGTAATAGAAAACTATAAATAGTTCTTTATCCAAAAGGGACCTGCTTTCCAAAGGAAGGAGTTCATTATGTTTGAACATTACGATACTTGGGAACATGCCTTGTTCGAGAGGATGGGAGGTCTGACTCATCACACCTTTTTGGGGGGAATTATTTCCTACTCTAGGACTCTATTTATAAATTTAAGATATTTTCATGAATCCTTATTAATTCACCAATTATAACATAAGTTTCCCTTGGAATTTTCAATCACTTATTAACATGTGTAAATTTTAGAATCATCTCTATGTATTTGAGGTTCTTTATTAATGGAGATATCCTTATGTATTTTAGGTTCTCCATAAATGGTATCCTCTCATATACTATTTATATATTCTTTTAATCATAATTATGATGATACTTCTTTTTAATCCACTTTGTGGGGCACTTTGGAATTTATTGTCATCCAAGAAGATGAAGGGTTGTTTTGATATTGGGATTGTACGCATAAAATGGGATAATTATGTATCCTTATGAAATGAATCAAAACCCTCGTAGTTTGGTGATGCTTAAGGGGACACATCATACCTTTTAAGTTCACGTGATAAGGACCTAACAATACAGTTTAATTTCATTTGGTAAGGACATCTAAGTGAAAAGTTATTAGTTAAAGTTTGGTGTGGGACTTATGCTGAAGCAGCCCAAGGAACTTGGAAAGGATATGGGGTTCCATGTAAAATTATACCCTATTGGGAATATGGCCCAAGTAGAACAGGGTTTATTTGAAGTGTTGGGTTTGAACCTCAAAGAGTCTTCCTATGTATCCCATGTGGATGGGAAAAAATCCCACATAGTTCGATGAGTCTCATAGGAGAGTATAGTCTTTTAACAGAAATGAGTTTGGACTTACTTCTTAAAAAAGAGGCCTTGGTTATTTGGGGGGTTTAATATTTGAATTTATCCAAAGGAGGATGCCTAGATTAAGGGAATTACGGTTGAATTCCTGAAGAGGATAACCAATGAGCATGGGACCTGAAAAGGCTTCCTACATATCCTAGTTTGAATAAGAATGAGATTTCTCATAGTTCAGGTGATTGTCAAAATTTTATAATCATGAAAAATATCTAATCCCACATGATTCATGCTTGGTGTGAGAAACAAGAGGATGTTAAAGAATCAACAAATACAACCACACTTTTCCTCCTCCACTGGTGGAAGAGGGTGAGCCTATGATGGTGATGATGGAAGAGGGCGAGGTGATGAGCCCTATCTCTGTTCTCTTTACATTGGACAAGGGTCGAATGAAAGAAAGTAGGGATGAAGTTTAGGGGCTTACACCTGTATGGATTCCTTAAAATTGATTCTAGTATGTAAGGGAGACCTTTCCTTTGAATGGTAAAACAATTTTGAATCGTACCTTCCTACCAGTGACATGAGGTTCTGGGTCTTTGAGAAGGGAGAGGTCAGGACCCATACCCTCCCCTAAATAGAGAACTTCCCACAACTATTCTTGGATGAAAAGTTTGTGTGACTATAGATATAATGAACCAAAGATGCTTCATGAATCCTAACCCCTTGTGAAACAAATGTGGGAAACCTCTAACTACAAATATACAATCCCAAATAGAAGACACACTAATAAGCCTTTCCCAAAGGTTTGATAAGTCAGGAGGTTTTGGTGAAGGTCTCAACATAATACCTTTTAGACAAGGGATCCAATGAAGAATAAAACTTTAAATGAATGGCTTAGAGGAGGGCTTGATGAATTTTAGACTCTAGAGAGAAGGTGAATCAAAGAGGGGCTCCCATGTAGGTACTGGTATGAAGGTATGGGCGTTCAAGTAGGTTTGGGAAACCTGATGATAACTTAAGCGACGAAAAACATGTATTTTAATACTTGGGCGCGACTAGACTCAAGACTTGAATAGTATTCATAGGTATTACCAGAAGTTGGGTGCTCATGTTCTGGTGAAAGGAAAAGGTATCATGAAAGTGTTTCTGATTTAGGGGGGTTGGGTGCTTTAGGCATGCAAGTGTAATGAATTTAAGACACTAAAAGGACTTAAGTCCTATGATCCTCCTTCAAATACTCCACTCTAGGTGTTATAGTAATACCTTGAATGTTTAGGAAGACTTGGGTGAAGCACTAGGGAGACCAGAGAAGCAATTGGGATTTTGAAAAATTAATTCATAAAAATGAAGTCCCCAAGGGACTGTTTATAGGAAAAAATAGGACCCTGGGAAAAAAAAGTTTGGTCACGCAAGTGGGTTGCATGAAAAATTTGTGGTGTGCAAGTGGCTGCATGCTGGATGGGTGGCACCCAAGTATACATGTGCGCCACTGGTGATTTATCCAAACTGGGGAACCTCTTTGAGGACTTAGCGAAAATAATTTATCAATTCTACTCCAACATAGTGGTGCACATGTGTTTGTGTGCAGATACATTGGGAGCCTCCTTTAGGACTTAGCCAAATATTTTATTCCATACCATGGGGGATGCACCCCCACATCCCATAATTGGGTTCAGTGCCGAGTTGTGCTCCCGACCCTTTGGGCCCGTGCCTTTGCTACTGTCACTGACCACATGAAAAATGAAGAGTTTCCCTATGAGCTTTTTGATCCCAGATGAGTCCATCTTGCAGAGAATTTCATGGAACACATTTCATGGTGTCTACATACTCCCTAACCCATTACTCAATTTAATATTACTCCATATAATTTAGAGGTGTTAGAATATCGCCAAGGTTGGTGGATCCTTCTTGAATGTTGAGTGATTTAGGAGGAACTCATAGATACACTATGGAGGTGGGCTGATTTTGTTATCCTATTAAGTGATCTACATAAAATACATAAAATGAGGATAAATTCTAGAAGTGGTATCTTTAGTGTATAATATAAAGATTTATAGCATGTTCTTTATTTTGGTTTTGTCACATGTCTCATTTATCTTGCATAAGCGATCCTTATATTTGGTTCCTAATTTCTTTTTTTGTATCTAATTATAGTTATAATATTTACATGAAAACTAAAAATGGTATCAGAGTGAACCCATGTTTTTGATGTATGAAATCAATGCATGAAATGAAGAAGAAGATAGAAAAACATTTTAGTGTATCTTCTTCTAGAAATTTGGTTTTCAAAATAGTTGACCCTTACATAGAAAGGCTATCTAAAGGTAACTGAGGTGTTACCATTATGAAAATTGGTTGTGTAAATTTAACTAATCCATTAACCTTATGTATATAAATTTTGTAAGGTTAAATAGTGTGATATATATATATATATATGTGTGTGTGTGTGTGTGTCTGTGTGTGTCTGTTATCATGTAATGGTAACCCATGACCTACCATTATGTGAAGGGGTTCACATAAGGGTCAACATGGATTTACCTTGCATATAAGTGTTTTTTGTAAGGTTCATATGGACTTACTATTATGTGGTGTCCCACATAAGATTAATCCCCCTGGACTGTGTATTGGTAATATCTCTGTAAAGGTTATATAATTTTTAAAATTATTACATAAAGGTTACTAACCAACTACCCTTATGCGAGAGGCAATGAACAATAGATTTTCCCAAGGCTATGTTAAGGTAACCTAGGTATTTCCATTATGTTAAGGAGTTCACATAAAGGTAATTTTTTATTTTAAAGGATTTCATAAAGGTCTTCACTAAGTCACCTTTATGAAAGGGTTCCAAAACTATATTACCCTAACACAGAGTAACTGAGTAAGGGTATAAGGTAGTTACCCTTACCCAGAGTGTCAGCGTAAGGGTATACATAAAATATTTCAATTTTTTAAAATTATTTAATGAATTTAATGGTTTATAAAATGTTCATAAATTATTATAAAATATATTTTGGGAATATTTTATTTATAAAGGGTTTATAAATTTATTAATTAATTACAAATGATTTATAATTAATTAAATAAATGTTTATAATAATTAAATAAATGTTTATAATAAATTTTTTCCTTAATAATAAAATATTAATATTTGAAATACCTTTTAACCAAATTATATGGCATGAATTATGATCTATAAATTGAAGTTTTTATTTAGAAAACATAAGTGATAATTTATAATGTATTATAAGTTATGATAAGTCCATAATAAAAAAATTAACTTATGAATTGTTCGTAATTTATTAGGTATAATTTTTCTAAATAAAAGGGGTGATTATTTGGATGTTATTTATGACACATGGGAAAGATTTTTTATGATTGATATGATCATGTTTTGAATAATAATTAAGTATATGATATATAGATTATGAAAAAAAAATTCCATAATAGATATTAAATTGTAAATTTTTTAAAATTTATATAATATCATATATGTAAAATGAAAATTCCATATAATGATAAATATGAAATATTTCATATTGTAATTTTCACAATTTTGGAATTAATATTAAATAGTTCATATTGAAATGAATATACAGAGTTTATATATGAAATTATGTAATGTCTATAATTTTAAAGCTAAAATTATAAAAGGGTTTATAGATTGATTTTATTTATAATGTATTGAAAAATGTTTATCTCATGTTTAAATATTTGAATTATTAATTTATTTAAAGGTTATTATATTTTGTATTCCTACTTAGTAAATTGTTTAATAATTGTGAATATTTTGTATACTTTATTTTAAAATTTTAAACTTCTTCTAGGATAGTTCCTTATAATGCATTCTATGATTAACACTGTAATGAATTTTGTTTTTCATATCCCTTAACATCGGTTTTTAATTGAATTTTTTAGCTTGAATTTAGTTGTTGAATATAGTTTGTTCATATTAGGTATTAGAGTTATGATGAATTGTATTATCTCTTTAGTAAACTATCATTTGGTAGAGGGACTTGGGGTTAGACTACCGACTTACCTAGTGGCATATTCCTTGTCTAGAAAAGTGAATGTGGTTGGAAATATTTTTCATCAGGATAAATCATGTGGAAATCATAAATTTGATAAAATTATATGTATTTACATGAATATTTAATGTATCATATTCATATTATGCATCTAGATATGTATGAATATGCTTTTCATCTATTTTTAAGTGAGTAAAAAACTAGTGGGTTGTGTAAAGAGTTACAAAACAATATGGTTTTAAAATATTGATTTTTGGGGGTATATGACTCAAAAAAACACTATAATCATGCATACATAATATTTATTAACATGAGATAATATGGAAAGATTAAAATCTCCTTCTAATACAAAGTGTTATATTCCTTTAAAGTGACACTTTTCAAGTCCTCAATCATCCCACTGGGCAGTTTCTTACCAAATTTGGGTTCCCTAGTATTATCTTATGTAAAGAAACAAAGTATTAAGTGAATTTATATTGACTTGTTGGGTAGTTTCATGAAAAATTGGGCCCCTATATACTTTCCTTGGTTATATTATTTTTAGTGTTTCATTTGGGTAACAATTATCTAGGAAGCACTAATAGTTAGGATACTAGAGAAATAAAGTTGAGTTTATCCATATGATAGATTAGAAAAAGGTTTTCTCTCTTAGTTATCCAAGAATCATATATGATATGATTGGGATTATTACCTACCTAAATAATTAATAGGTGAGATGAATTCCCAAGAAGAATCATTTCTTAGTGCAATATAGATCTTTTCCCACTAATAGTTAAGATGAATTTTCAAAAAATTGGGTTATCATTTTTCTAGGAGGCCATTTAATAAAAGTCTTTTTTAAATGGTTAATAATACATGACACTCATATGATGACATTTTATGTTGTACACATCATCATCATCATCATCATCATCATCATCAAGATAAAATTTGAAATGAATCCTTGAAAATGAGAAGCTTATTGTAATCTACTCCTTTGAATGGTAACTTAAGAAAAGTTTTTAAGAAATATAAGTGATTTAATAAATGATATTAAGGTAACAAAAACAAATATATATTTCAAAATACTTCCTTACTGAGTTACCTAGTGTTGAAATTATTCATAAAGTGAATCTATATACTTATTAAATAATAGTTTGATTCATTTTTGGTTTTAAATGAATTAGTTTACAAATGGAAAAATAATTTTAATACAAATTCACAATATATTTGGGTACAATAATGATTTAATGAATTTTTTATCACACATGCTCAATATTATTGAGTAATGATATTCAAAATGATTGAATATGTTTATGACTCAATGAGACTAAATTTTTCTCTAAAAATAAATGGTTATAAAAAAAATATTATATTATTCAGATATATATATATATATAATTTCAAATGTATGATTTACAAGTGTTGTAAATATAATGAAGGTCAAAATATGAGAATAAATGAGATCTTGAATATTTCATTCAAGTAATATAATATATGTATTTCTACATTGATATCTTGTATTATTCAATCTTAAATGAACTATTCATATAATTTGTATTATCTTGTTTACCTCATAAAAAGATCATGAAAACAATTATTGTTTAAAAAAATGAGTTAAAGTGTTTTTGGAATACATAGTTTTGATTTTTCAGTTCTATAACATGTTTTAATGGAGATTAAAATGGATTATTTTAGTTAGATAATTCATATTATTGTTATTTATGGAAGTTTTCTAACAACATGATAGAAATCAAGAAAATTTTACCTAATATTATAAAAGTGTTGAGAATGGATGAACTTGGAATATGATCTCGGGTTTCTAGAAATATGTGTATTTTACAAGTGGGTAAAATTCCAAATTAGAAGAATAAAAGTTAGTTGAAAAGTTCAGTAATGTTTCTTTAGAAATCTAATCGAGTTATTTGAAATAGAAGGTTATTGGGAAGGAAGAATAATAATTCAATTGTATTACCCATTATATACCTAAAGGTGTTTTTGAAACTCCATGGAATATCCATGTTAGTAATGGATGTTAAAGAAATTTATTCTTCTATTTGGAAGGGAATTTTATACTAAATTTATATTTTACATGGTGTTGTAAACATATAGGAGTTCAAAATCAAATGAATACTTTTTTTATCTTATAGTTTATATTCATTAGATAAAGTAAACAGTTACTACATCAAGGATTTAAATGTAAAGGATTTTATCAAGACAAAATGAATCTAATTAAATGATGTGTATCTTCATTTCATTTCTTTTATATGATAATTAGATAAGTTTGATAACAAAGAGTGGTTATAAACAAGTATGATATGATTAAATTTATAAAAAAGGTTCATTTTTCAATTATTTTTATAATATATTTTGAGAAGAATATTTAGATAAAAGTGTTTATCTAGGGTAAACTAGTTTATCCATCTATTTTTTAAAATAAATGGGAATGTGTTCTATCCACCTAAGGGGGGTATATTTTAATAAAGTATTTCTTTAAAATAAAATGTTCCAAACACATAGAATACCATATGTGATTTGGAAACAATATTTTATTTAATAAATAATTCTACTAAAAGGAAATAAATGTTATTTTATAAAAAAGGTTTTATATCATAGATAGATATTCAAAAAATAATATATTTTATAAGAGGCTATTGGGAGTATGTTTGGACTTAGTGAAGTTAAAAATTAACAAATAAAAGATAACACCAATCTTAAGTTTAAGTATTTTCCATTTAATATCCTAAAATTTTTAGGATATGTGATGGTAAAGATACATTTCAAGTATTAAATTTAGTCTCCATTTAGAAAATTGATATCACTATTTCCTAATGGTTTATGCCAATATAATATTATGTGTTCTTCACTCAATATCCTAAAATATTTTAGGATATGTTATGATATAAAAAAAATTAAAAGTTACATTTATTTATCCTGAAAAATAAAAGATATAATTTCTTGAAGTATTATAAAATTCAAAATGAAAAGTTAATTACAAATGATGTCCTAAAATTTTTTATGGTATGAAGGTAAACATATATTTTAAGAGTTACCTTATTTACTATAAAAAAGTGGTTTTAACTTTATCCTAAAATAGTTTAGGAGGACTGGATAAAAATAATGTTTTTAGTTAAATTATTTTATAGAAATTGTTTGATAGAATAGGTCTCCAAGGATAATGATGATAATGAAAATATAAAGTTCTCTAAGTATAAAATTGAATCTGATATTAAAACATTTGATGTTGTGAAGATAGGAAGTTTAAATATGTTATAGAAGTTGAGTAGCAAGGAATTTGATTCCTAAGTCTCATTATTATTCAAACTTGATTACATCATACATGTTTCTCACTAAAGAGTGTTTTGGGAGGGTTTTATCATATGGTCACATAGAGAAGTGATGTGGATTACCTATGATGTAATGAGTTCACAGAACCTAGAAAGTGTAGAAATAATACAGATGATCTTGAAGTTTATCATATATGATATGATAAATTAATGATTATGTTGGATTTTTTAATTATTCTTAGAGATTTTAAAAATATAAAAATGTATCATATTAAGGGAAATCTCCATTTTATAATTCTTTCACATTATCTATATATATGTATATATAGATATAAATTTCATAAAGTGAAATGATAGTTGACAAATTAGATTAAAACATTGAGTTTATCCCTAATTGATGTTCATCGTGGAGTATTATAGGTTATGAAAAACATTTATGGTTAGCGTGAGTAGGATTATTGTATATAGATATAGAATATGCTCATGACACACAAGATAATAATGTGATTATTTTTTTGAAATAGTTGACATACTATGAATACAACATGGAGGGTCATACAATGATGTATTTGGTATATTAGGGGTTCATGAATCATATTTGAGTCCGTACTACATGAGATTGATCAGATACCTAGGATGATAACCTCCAAAATTTGATTCCCTTTTTATGAAAGTTTACATATTGGCTTAGCTGATACGAGGGTGGTTGGGTATGTTGCTGATCATTACATTGATTGGAGATTAACCAAGATAAGATTTTCCCTCTTGTATAAATAGTATGACATCAGGTCCCTCGATTGAGATAGACTGTGGGAGTGTGTGGTCATACCTAGATATTGTATATCTATTCAGATAAGGGAAATTTTATGTGCTTATCCAGAATGATGAATGACATGTGATGTATTCATTGATCATTTCCATTTACCCTTTGAGAATCGAGAACATATGAGTTTTCTATATGGAATTAACATGTTTTTTGTCCCATTATCATTCGATGTCTTAGAAAAATGGAAATTACAATAATTATCATTTTCATCTGATACAAACTTGTCGAAATAGGTATAGAGATACATGTGATTGACGGATATCACATCAGATCCCTTTATAGCTTGAGTGTTATTGATTATTTTCGTGAGGATTCCCTTTTAATACATATAGGAATCCAAATATTTGTATTTTTTTTAATTTTATAAAGGACCACAGGGTCACACTTTGTGGTTTACTGAATGGGGAATGATTTTGAATAAATGAGCTACTTTAAAAGTGTTTTAGAGTTAATCAAAAAACGTTTTAATGGGTGTTCACAAGGTAATTCATATGATGTGATATAAGATGAATCTATTGTTTTTTTCCAAAAATAGTTTTAAGATATCTGATTTAGTCATGGATATATTTTCACAAGTTATTCTATATGATATAATATACGGTGAAATGGAACTCAGTCTATTAGGATTCAGTGAAAGTGGTATATTGATGGTGATATTCCCTAAATTCATATTTTTATATGATATATTTACGAGATTAATGATATTTCATAAAATTTTTATTTTCATGAAAAATATGTGATAAAAGGAATTTTTATTGAATATTTTATTGATAATAAATGACAAACTTTCCTCACATTGTGTTATATATGATCAATTATGGAATATTTGGGATTAAATCACTCAATTGAAAATTTGATGAAAATTCTAGTTTTACCCTTTTAAAGTGTATTGTGGTATATTATGAATAAATATTTTTATTGCCCGAATTGGAACTTAATATTTTGTTACCAAATTCCTCACTAAAGTTTCTACAACTTTCATTCAGGCCATTGGAGCTAGAGCATGGGTTTACTTGGAGTAAATGGGCCATGAAGACAAAGCTGGACTGGACTCGCTGGGCTGGATAGTGCTTCTGTATTTGGGACATAACTTTCTTATCCGTGCTTGGATGTGGCCCAAATTTGGAGAGAATATAGAAGAAACAAATTCTCTCAAATCATTCTTCTGGAAGAGCAGCTGGATCGCACGTTTTGGAGGTCAAACAGGCAGTGAAACTTGGATTAAAATATTTTCCCGAATTTCCACATTCACACTTGAAACCATTTGTAACCCTAGCCCTCCCGAACTCTATTTAAAGGAAATTTTCACTCTTTGGGAGGATGGTCGAGGAATTGAGAAGGTGTGGCCGAAAGGGTGTCTCTTGGGAGCCCCTCACAACTCTTGGAGGAAGTAATCCTTTGTGCAAACCTCTCTTCCAAAAATGCTCTCCTCTCTCACCTCTTCTTTGTATTTCTTTTATTTCATATTTGTTTCTTGAATTTTTCTTCAAATAATATTCTGTGTTCTTCCCTTTTTCTCCTTCTCTTAATATTCTTAATTGGGTTGGAATCAAGAGTGGATACAAGATTGGGTTATACCCTTTCAATCCTTTTCTTATGCAAAACGTCTCCACGATGACTACACCGCCCATGGAAGAGTAGTTCTTTTTAGTAATCGGTCGACCTCTCACCTTATTCATTCATTTATTTTGAATCAATGATCTACTGTAATTCACTAAACATGATCCATTAATTGAGTTTTCAAATTAGAAGATACTAAGTGAGCAATTGAACAATTAACACAAAACGCGCGAGGTCGGGATTTGTGTGAATCGTGAGAGCACGATCTTAATCGGTAATACAAGACCACACGGGATCAATTTGTAGAGTTCAAATACAATACCTAAACTCAATTAATCCTCATTTCCAGAGTGGTTATGTGCCTTAATTTTCCACTGACCATAAACTAATCTTATAACATCAATAAAAGTAGGATGTTGCGATTGCATGTTCCGAAGTTAGCCTAAGGTTAAATTCACTTCATCTTCGTGGTAAAGTTAATTCTCATAGGGTTCGGGATTTAACAAATTAAGGGATCATAATTAAGTGAATATTAATTTAAATTATAATGATTAATAAATTATTGAAGAGGTATATTTAGATCGATTACGCCTTTTGAAATAGATTTCTAAAAAAACATCTTCTTGTTGTGTCATTCTAATCGAAATTCATTTCAAAACTAAAAACAAAAAAATATACAATCTTATTCCAGCAAACTTCTTCTAGATTCATAAACTATAAAAAACCCCCAATCCTTTAAAGTAGTGTTTTTATTTTATTCTCTTTTATTTTATTTTTAGAATACCTTTAATAAGTTGTTAAATTCACTTCCTCCTTTGAGAGACGACCTTGGTCAGCCACTCTGCTACACCTAAGTACCCCAAAAGCACATTAATCATTTGAGGGCACCCACGACAACGCTCTTTCAAATTGGTGCCATTTCCGGGGAGGTAAGTAATTATTTCAACCAATTAGAGGTATTTATTTTATTTTACATTTTATTCTCTTCCTCTCTTCTTTCTTCCTTCTTTACCCAATCTGATTTTTCTTCTTCTTCTTTTATTTTCTTCTACTTCTTTTTGGGCCATCAACTCAAAATTCTCATTTTTATTTTACTATGGTCCACTTTCTTTCTTTTCCTTTTTATTTGATCTATGACATGAACTAATCTCGAAGATCTCTTAGATCTTGACCCTGAGATTGAACGTAGCCTTAGGGCACGAATCGGACATTCTCAATCTACGGGAAGTTTCAATATTCAACCAGTTGGTGAATTCCTCTCTTCTGGAAACATTGAAATTGGAAGTTATTCAAATTCAAACATAAAAGTAGAACCAATGGCTGAAAACAATGTAAATGAACTTAATAGAACCATTCGAGAATTGTCTGTAGCTGATATTAACTATCAACCAAATTGTATTGCATACCCAAATCTCGAATCAGACTTTGAACTGAAATCTGGGTTAATTCACTTACTTCCAAAGTTTCATGGCCTCTTTGGTGAGGATCCCAATAAACATTTGAAAGAATTTAATGTTGTTTGCTCAACCCTTAAACCAAGAAATGTTTCTGAAGATCAAATCAAATTAAGAGCATTCCCATTCTCACTTGATGGAGCTGTAAAAGACTGGATGTATTATTTACAACCCGAAGATGTAACTTGTTGGAACGATGTGAAATGTCTTTTCATGCAGAGATTTTTTCCAGCATCAAGGACCACTTCCATTCAAAAGGAGATATCAGGGATCAAGCAAGCACAAGGGGGGTCAATGTATGAGTACTGGGAGCGATTCAAGAAGTTGTGTGCAAGTTGTCTGCATCACCAAATCAGTGAGCAACTCCTCATTCAGTACTTCTATGAAGGACTCACACCCATGGAGAGGATTATGGTGGATGCTACAACTGGAGGAGCATTGGTGGACAAAACACCATCAGCCGCATGTGCATTGATCGACAAGATGGCCCAAAACTCCCAACAATTTGGGGATCGAGGTACACCACATATCAGGGGAGTACATCAGGTAAGTCCTTCTTCTCTTGAGAGTCATTTGATTGATACCAAGTTAGAATAATTGACAACTATGGTGAGGCAAATTGCTTTGGCACAAAAGACATCTCTACCCCCTCCTTCATGGCCTTGTGGCATTTTCACTGAGACAAGCCACCCAACTGACTGTTTCCCACAACTACAAGAGACTGAGGATTGCGCAGCAGTATTCCCAGGGAGACCATTTCAGCAGCAACAACAACCATATCCCCAAAAGAAGTTTGATTCATTTGCTCCAACATACAACCAAGGGTGGAAAGATCAACCAGACATGAGGTATGTCTCTAGACAACAACAAAGGCCACCCTTTCAAAAAAACTTCCAGCAGCCTCCGCCTTACCAGCACGATTTCCAACAACCCCAAAGGATATTTGAAGCCCAAGCATCAACAAGCCAACAACAAGAGAATCCCCCACCAAAGGTAGATTCTAATACTGATGATCTTTTGAAGCAAATTATTCTTAATCAATAGAATGATCTAAAGAGTCAAAGTTTGGAGCTGAGGGAGTTAAAGACTCAAATGAGCCAGATTTCCACCGCCCTCCATGAACTTGTAAGTAAGAATTCTGGAAATATACCTTCCCAACCCACTCCAAATCCAAAGGGGAATGTCAGTGCCATCACATTGAGAAGTGGGAAGCAAATGAACGATACATCTATACCTACCATTCCACCGGGATTCACCTCAACTCTAGAGAAGCCGCATTCCATACCAATTGATGAGCAATCCAAGGAGAAAGATAAAGGTAAGAAAAATATTGATGATGTTCCTCCTAAACCCCTTCCTTTTACAAACAGGGTTGTTCAAACCAAGAAGATGGCTGAAGAAGCAATGCAAAAGGAGGTTTTGGACACATTCAAGCGTGTGGAGATCAATATTCCTCTACTTGAAGCCATTAAGAAAATTCCAAGGTATGCGAAATTCTTAAAAGAACTTTGTACCAATCGAAGAGGGCTCAAGGGAAATGAGAGGATCAACCTTGGAAGGAATGTCTCAACACTCATTACACCAACTCTAACAATGCCAACAAAGTGTAAGGATCCTGGGACATTCACCATCCCATGTACCATAGGGGAGTTTCACTTCTCTGATGCTCTTTTTGATTTAAGAGCTTCAATAAATGTGATTCCTCACTCTGTATTCTCTTCCTTGTAGGTTGGTGAGTTGAAGCCAACAAGAGTAGTGGTGCAATTGGTGAATAGAGCTACGACATATCCAGCGGGAGTCCTTGAGGATGTACTTGTCCGGGTAAGAGACATGATATTTCCAATAGACTTCTATGTGCTTAACATGGAGGATGATCAGGTAAGTTCTCATGCCCCCATTATCTTAGGTAGGCCCTTCCTCAAAACTACAAAAAATATCATAAATGTCAATGAGGGTACACTTTCCATGGAATTTGGAGATGAATTTGTGATATTTAATGTTATGGATTCTATGAAGTACCCCTCAGAGGACCATTCTACTTTTGTTATCTTCCATTTTGAACCACCAAGTAAAAACCCCATGGAATTGGATTGTCCTATGCTTAGGGAGATTATGATTATTGGTTCTAGTTTGATGTCTAAGAGTACTTCTACACCCGTTTTTAAGGAACAAGACTCTCTAAGATTTGATTTTGAAATGGAATCATATTCCAATTTTGATCATGTGAACTCTGATTATGACATGGATGTTGAGTATGCTGATGTATTTGATGCTTTATTCTTTGATTTTGATGATGTCTATTCTGATACTGATGCTCTTTGTGCACATATTTCAGTTCCTTCAATGTCTCCATCCATACTACACCCTCCTTCATTAGAACTCAAGCCATTGCCACCAAATCTGAAATACTCATACTTGTTGAGTGGTGAGAGATTACCTGTTATCATTGCTAACAATCTCCCTTTTGAACATGAAGAAAAGATTTTGAATATTTTGAGGGAGAACATCTGGGTGATTGGGTGGACCTTGGCTGACATATCAGGTATTAGCCCCTCCATTTGCATGCATAGGATTCTCTTGGACGATGGGGCTAAACTGGTGAGACAACCACAAGGGAGACTCAATCCCACCCTCCTGGAAGTTGTTAAAAAAGAAGTTGAGAAATTGCTCGAGGCAGGTATAATCTTTCCCATTTCAGATTCTCAGTGGGTAAGTCCTATTCAGGTTGTGCCTAAGAAAAGTGGTGTTACTGTTGTTAAAAATGAGAAAGATGAGTTAGTTCCAATGAGGGTGCAAAACAGTTGGCGTGTGTGTATTGATTATACGAAACTAAATCATTCCACTCGCAAGGACCATTTCCCCCTCCCATTTATTGATCAGATGCTTGAGAGACTAGCTGGGAAGACACACTATTGTTTATTGGATGGATTTTCTGGATATTTTTAGGTTCCTATAGCTTTGGAGGACCAGGAGAAGACGACATTCACTTGCCAATTCGGTACCTTTGCTTACCGGAGGATGCCATTTGGACTTTGCAATGCCCCAGGTACCTTCCAGAGATGCATGGTGAGTATTTTTTCAGATTTCATTGAGACCTGCATGGAGGTATTTATAGATGATTTTATAGTGTATGGTTCCTCATTTGATGAATTCCTATGTAGTTTGGAAAAGGTTTTGAATCGTTGTATTGAGAAGAATCTGGTCTTGAACTTTGAAAAGTGTCATTTCATGGTAGATCATGGCATTGTCTTAGGTCATGTAGTGTCAAAGCATGGCATTGAAGTTGATAGATCTAAGGTAGACATCATTTCATCCTTGCCATATCCTACATGTGTGTGTGATGTTCGATCTTTCCTAGGGCATGCAGGATTTTATCGGCGCTTCATCAAAGACTTTAGTAAGATTGCTCTTCCTATGTCACGATTACCTCAAAAGGATTATGATTTTGTGTTTGATGATTCTTGAAGGACTTCCTTTGATGAGTTAAAGAAGTGTCTGACCACTCCGCCTATCATACAGCCCCCACGGTGGGAGATTCCTTTCGAGCTTATGTGTGATGCATCCAACTTCGCGGTTGGAGCTATCTTATCTCAGAAGGTGGATGGACGTTCACATGTGATTGCCTATGCATCGAGGACACTGGATTCAGCCCAATATAATTACACCAAAATGGAAAAGGATTTTCTTGCCATTATATTTTCTTTAGATAAATTCTGTTCATATTTATTGGGATCTAAAGTAGTTGTCTTTTCTGACCATGCAGCTTTGAGGTACCTCCTGAAGAAGCCAGATGCAAAGCCCAGACTTATCCGATGGATGCTCCTAATTCAAGAATTTGATATTGAGATAAAGGACAAGAAGGGGTCAGAAAACATGATGGCATACCACATGAGTAGGCTTACTCACACACTAGAGGATGACACCTTGGACCAGGTACCACTTCAGGACACTTTTCCTGATGAGCATCTTTATTCCATCTCAGGTATGCATCCTTGGTATGCTGATTTAGTAAACTACCTTGTTTCATATTAAATCCCTGCAAATTTAAAGAAACATCAAGTCCAAAAATTGAAAAGTGAGTCTAGGTTTTATGTTTGGGATGATCCTTACCTCTAGCGTATGTGCAGTGACCAAGTAATTAGGAGCTATGTTCCTGATAATGAATTTGAGTCTGTCCTACATTTCTGTCATACACTTTCCTGTGGTGGACACTTTGGACCCCAATGGACAGTTAGGAAAGTCTTAGACTCTGGATTGTATTGGCCTAGTTTATTCCATGATGCCCATGTATTTTGTAAGTCATGCTCTCATTGCTAACACACTGGGAACATTTCTAGGAGACATGAGATGCCCCAACAACCCATACTATTTTGTGAGATTTTTGATGTATGGGGCATCGATTTTATGGGTCCTTTTCCTAGTTACTTTGGGTTTTTTGCGTATTTTGGTTTCTATTGATTATGTTAGCAAATGGGTGGAGGCTAAGGCCACCAGGACTGATGATTCTCATGTTGTTGTGGACTTTTTGAAAGCACAGATTTTCTGTAGGTTTGGAGTACCAAAGGCTATCATCAGTGATCATGGGACACACTTCTGCAATCATAATTTGGCTTCCCTCCTTTGGAAGTATGGGGTGACACATAAGACATCAACACCATACCACCCCCAAACAAATGTCCAGGCCGAGGTTTTAAATAGGGAGTTGAAACAAATTTTGGAGAAGACCGTGCAGCCAAATAGAAAGGATTGGAGCAAGCGCTTGGATGATGCGCTTTGGGCTTATAAGACTGCATACAAGACTCCAATCGGTATGTCCCCATTTCGGATTGTTTTTGGGAAAGCATGTCATCTTCCTATGGAGGTCGAGGATCAGGCATATTGGGCTATAAAGAAATGCAACATGGATTTGGCCCAAGATGGAATTCAAAGGAAGCTGCAAATTCAAGAGCTTGAAGAGATTCGATTGACATCATATGAGAACTCAAGGCTCTATAAGGAAAGATCGAAAGCATTCTATGACAGGATGATCCAAAAGAGGGAGTTTCATGTGGGAGACAAAGTCCTTCTCTATAGCTCACGGTTGAAGCTGATGCCCGGTAAGTTGCGTTCTAGATGGTTAGGTCCTTATGTTGTATCTAATGTTTTTCCTTATGGTGCAGTGGAGATCACTCAAGAGGACACTGGAAGGAGCTTTACAGTCAATGGGAATCGGTTGAAGAAATACATTGAGGGATTCCCCACACATGTAGTTGATTCTATCACACTGCATGAGGCCATCATCACTTGAGCATATCAGGATGTTCCTAACCCTTTCACTTTTATATTCTTTGTCCTATCTAATTATACATTTAATGTGCATATATCATCTCATAGGTTCACATTGAGGACAATGCAATATTTTAAGTGTGGGGGAGGGGACAAAAATTTAGGGTAGTTATTTAGGATTTTTAATTGTGTGTTTTGTGTGTTTTTAATAAAATTTTAAAAAAAAATCAAGTTGCCAAATCATTTACAAGGGGAACAAATGAAAAAAGTCTGTTTTAAAATTTCATCAGTAGCATGGTAAGCATGAGAAAGAATTTATCATCAAGGGTTGATTTTTCTAAAAACTGATATCGATGATATGAGTGGTTGTATCATTATAAAACCTCTTAGATTTTGACACCAGTCATTATGATGTTTGTTCATGGTTATATTGTGTCATTAAATTCTCCACAAAATTGTTCACACAACCATTCCTTGTGAAATATTTCATACTCAATTGAAGGTATAGACATGTTATGTAAAAAAAATTCAATGGTTGATCCACATGTTCGTTTCTCTTCCGATCAGTTTCATTACTGTACCGAATTGACCTATGCGTGTGGACCTATTATCTGACTGTTAGACACCCTCAAAAAAAATAATACAAAAGAAAAGAACAAAAAAAATGTGTTTTGTATTGGGTAGGTCAAAAACCACTTTTCCCCAGCCTTTGATCTCGTTATAACTATTACAATTAGTGTCGTGAGGAGATCAAACAAGGGTTGGGAGTTGAGTGTGAGATTTTTCCCAAGTTCAACTTTTGAAAAAAAAATAAAGAGGGGAATACAACATATGGGGATATCTAGGTCGGGAGCTTAAGGTTTGACTTTCAGGAATGCTTAAGTGAGTGGGTCTTGAAACAAGATTGCAAAGGAATGTAGAATTGGTTCGGTGGATTAAACCAAGTAAGAAGAGTTGTTTTACTTGACTTGAATATGCTGAATAAAGGGTGGAGATATGAGCTTGAAATGGTTGACACACACACACGTGGGGAATTGATGGCATGGTAGACCCATAACATATTTCAACATGATTTTTGCCCTTAATCTCACTAGATTTTGTTTTGATACAACTTATGAGACCATGAATTTTATATTGAATATTGACTCTTGATGTGATTCTTACTTTTCTTATATTGCTACAATGGATTTATAAACATGCATATCTTTTCGTAGTTTGAGGTTTTGCCCAGGAGTGCAAAAGGGTAAGTGTGGGGGAGTTGATAAAAGGAATTTTTATTGAATATTTTATTGATAATAAATGACAAAATTTCCTCACATTGTGTTATATATGATCAATTATGGAATATTTGGGATTAGATCACTCAATTGAAAATTTGATGAAAATTCCAGTTTAACCCTTTTAAAGTGAACTGTGGTATATTATGAATAAATATTTTTATTTCCCCAATTGGAACTTAATATTTTGTGACCGAATGCCTCACTAAATTTTCTACAACTTTCATTCAGGCCATTGGAGCTAGATCGTGGGTTTACTTGGAGTAAATGGGCCATGAAGACAAAGCTGGACTCGACTCGCTGGGCTAGATAGTGATTCTGTATTTGGGCCATAACATTCTTATACGTGCTTGGATGTGGCCCAAATTTGGAGATCATATAGAAGACAAAAATTCTCGAAAATCATTATTCTGTAAGAGTAGCTGGATCACGCGTTTTTGAGGAAAAACAGGTGGTGTAACTTGGATTAAAATATTTTCCCGAATTTCCACATTCACACTTGAAATCATTTGTAACCCTATCCCTCCCCAACTCTATTTAAAGGACATTTTCACTCTTTGGGAGTCTGGTCAAAGAATTGGGAAGGGTGGCCGAAAGTGTGTCTCTTGGGAGCCCCTCACAACTCTTGGAAGAAGTAAGCCTTTGTGCAAACCTCTCTTCCAAAAAGTCTCTCCTCTCTCACCTCTTCTTTGTATTTCTTTTATTTCATGTTTGTTTCATGAATTTTTCTTCAAATAATATTCTGTGTTCTTCCCTTTTTCTCCTTCTCTTAATCTTCTTAATTGGTTTGGAATCAAGAGTGGAGACAAGATTGGGTTATACCCTTTCAATCCTTTGCTTATGCAAAATGTCTCCACGATGACTATACCGCCCATGGAAGAGTAGTTCTTTTTAGTAATCGGTCGACCTCTCACCTTATTCATTCATTTATTTTGAATCAATGATCTAATGTAATTAACTAAACATGATACATTAATTGAGTTTTCAAATTAGAAGAAACTAAGTGAGCAATTGAACAATTAACACAAAACACGCGAGGTCGGGATTTGTGTGAATTGTGAGAGCGCGATCTTAATCGGTAATACAAGACCACACGGGATCAATTTTTAGAGTTCAAATACAATCCCTAAACTTAATTAATCCTCATTTACAGAGTGGTGATGTGCATTAATTTACCACTAACCATAAGATAATCTTAGAACATCAATCAAAGCAGGGTGTTGCGATTGCATGTTCTGAAGTTATCCTAAGGTTAAATTCACTTCATCTTCGTGGTAAAGTTAATTATCGTAGGGTTCGGGATTTAACAAATTAAGGGATCATAATTAAGTGAATATTAATTTAAATTATAATGATTAATAAATTATTGAAGAGGTAGAGTTAGATCGATTACGCCTTTTAAAATAGATTTCTAAAAAAACATCTTCTTGTTGTGTCATTCTAATCGAAATTCATTTCAAATCTAAAAACAAAAAAATATACAATCTTATTCCAGCAAACTTCTTCTAGATTCATAAACCATAAAAAAACCCCAATCCTTTAAAGTAGTGTTTTTATTTTATTCTCTTTTATTTTATTTTTAGAATACCTTTAATAAGTTGTTAAATTCACTTCCTCCTTTGAGAGACGACCTTGGTCAGCCACTCTGCTGCACCTAAGTACCCCAAAAGCACATTAATCATTTGAGGGCGCCCACGACAGTGCTCTTTCAATATGTTGTATCATTATATACAACTTTATATGAAAATAAATGACAATTTTTATCATTCAATATAATATTCTATATAATCTATCATTAATGTATTGTTTTATGAGATAAAATGTTTGGGATGAATTACATTCATGAATATGATACGCGAAATGGCCATGGAATTTACTCATCAGTTATGAATACATGACTAAATATGACTGTATAAGTAGAATCTTTGTGACTTATGTAATCACTATCTTTTGATGGAAGCGGAAAGAGTGTGGTTCCTTATGATTGGATGATACTACATGGCCCATTTCTCTCTTTTATTTTCCTCCTTCGTATATAGAGGTACTAACATACCATGGAGGTTTGTGGGTCCCACTTGAACGTCAAGTAATTTAGAGGAATCCCATGGAAATTCTACGGAGGTGGGATATTTTTCACTTTAGTGATATACTAAAATACATAAAATGAAGATTAAGGTAGTCGAGGCATATTTGTGTAAAGTACATAGATTTTCAACATATTCTTCATTTCTCTTTTATAACAAGGTTAATTTATTTTTCATTGGATATCATTATATTTGGTTTCTAATTGATTTTACTATGTCTAATAAGTGTTATTAGATTCATATTCAACCTAACATGAATTATAATATAACAAAAAAGGTTTTTATCATAATGATGTTGTAATATAAAACATACAATTTATCACCCATTGGGTTGATCACTAGTAGAAAAATATTGTAAGAAAATATATAAGTGGCCCTAACCCATCTTCGAGTCTCAACCCAATCTCAGTCTCTATATACCCATCAATATAGGCCATCCCAAACCATTATTTCTATGACCTGAAAGGAAAAAGATGTTCTAGAAATGCACTAAGATGTCTATTAAAAGTGTGACCATAAACTCCCCAGGGTCTCTAAAGTTTCCCTAATATATCCCATTATATATATGTGTATGTAAAAGAAATAAATATGGTAATAAAAGAATAATGTAATCATACATGTACACACATATGTCAGGTCTATGGAGACCAGATCTACCTTTATTGGATCCATTTCATAGGAAGTGTCATATGATAGCTCGAAGTTCATGGATAATCGACCATCTATCTGCACCCCCTTAATAGTATATTCATTCCCACCTTTAAGGTAAAAACATTATCTAACAATAGGGAGTAATTCATGCCCGCCTTTAAGGGAAGTCACTAGTACCCACAAATTGACCCAATATCTGGCTTTAGGGTAAGCCACCACATCACATGTTGACCCAACTTCTAGATCTAGGTAAATACACCACATCACATGTCAACCCAATATATGGCTCTAGGGAAAGACATCAGATCACTTGTCAACACAATATCTAGCTCTTTTGAAATACATCACATCATCCACACTCCCCATTTAAGGTAGAAACTAGCCCATACAATTTAACATGGTCAATCAATTATAGAGACCAAGAAACTACATGTGTAACACATAATGCTATAGTAAGGTAGTTCATAATTATGTCATGTTAAGCAAGATTAATATACCCAACAAACATCCATATGTGAATCATGTCAATCATAGGTCTCACAGGATACCCACAACCCCACATGCAAATCGAATCAAGCATATGTCACATAGGCTACACACACAACACATGTGAATCAAATCATGAATAGGTCTCAAAGGTTATTCATGCACAATATTTCATGAATCATGAACAAGGATGAAACCCAACACATGGACGACTAACTCAACACATCTAGGCCTAGCTACCAGCTAACCTCTTATTCTCAATGGATCATATCCCACCCAATGGGCCATCCAACATGGTTCTATAGCCTATCTCAATCTCTGATAAGTAAGTATAACTTTCTACCATCACCCATGAAGATACTACTTCATATAGTCTCACTATAACCTTGGACTCAACTTCTGGGTTCTACTTCCAAACTAGAGTCAAGACCCACACTAGGCCCTCATATCACATATTATCCCGAACAATATCAGAAAAACCAATAACCTTTCTCGATTTACATCTCACATCACCTGAGGGAGACAAATCATCTAATGTATTAGAGGAATCACCTCTTAAATATAAATGACTAGTCATTGAAGCCTCATCCTGATCAAGTACATCATGAGCCTCTCACACATGTGCCACTATCCATGGGCAACACATCCTCAGAAACCTAAATCTCACTACATTCTCCAAGAACTACCAATGTATCTCGTCAGTCATAAAATTATATCTTCCCTATAGTGACCGAGTCATTGGTCAATAAATATTTACCCTAAGTGCTCCAGAGCACTCATCCTAGGTTTGATGAATCAATTACACTGTTGTTGTCTAGTCTAGCGGTCTCTTGGTCCTCGATAACTCTACTTAAATCCATGAAGCATACATAGACACATGTACACCCATAGATAGACACCCATATTGTTTTTTTCATTGGTTCCATATACATAAATTATATTTATCATCATCTATAATCCCATTTGATCCATCACATAACTTTTTCAATATTTTTTCAAGCTATGAACATCCCTATCCAAGTCTGTCTCACCATCGGATATCTTATTTCACATCATTAGGAATAATAAATTAATTATAACAACTATAATTAAATAATTAAATTAATTGAGTGTGATATTTTCACATTAAGGCTCACCATTCAATACCAGTGCATTGACATATCGATCAATTGCACTCGTAGGGTCTTCATCATATGTTTGGTATTAACCTTGTGAAAACTACAAACATATAACATCCAATCCATTAAAAACTACCTCCAATTAAATCAAGATATTAATTTAATTCATTATAAATCATACCTTCATAAAATCCACTTCTAACAGTGAGTGATCAATATCGTGCAACACATTCAATGTATTCTTAATCAAAGCCCCTATTCCCTCAGAATATTTCGCCATGATATAGTGAAACTATCATCAAATTGCAAATAAAAAATAGATCCTAAATGAGAGGATATAAAATATGAGATTAAGAATGAAGGAAAATGAATTATCTTACCTAGATTCACTAGTATATATTTCCTAGAATCATCCCACTAAAATATGATCTAAGGGAGGGAGGATAGGTGGAGAGTATTGTTATTTGGTCATCTTAGTATTGATGAAGTAGTTTAAGTGTGAGGGGTGGTACAAGGGTAAAAAGAAAAAAACACTACCACTTAAATACTACCTATAATGTACCAACAGCTTTCTAGAGGACTACCAGCCAACTCATGAGCCTAAAAAATTTCCTAGGATATAGTCCATCCCACTAGAAGGACAACGAGTCCAGCAATGCTTGAAGGCTTCTAGTTAGCCTACTAGAAAGCTGGTGGTGGATCACTAGCCAGTTGATGGCTGCGATAGCCACCAGATTTATTCTTCCCCTCTATGGATTTAACATGAACACTAGATTTCTTTCCTGAGCTCTAAACCATGTCCAAAAAACAAATTTAATATGTATGAACCTTTATAACTACAACCCAAACCCTGATTCTCAAAATGAATTGTCCACAAAATGGAAAGACTCAAATTTCCCTGGGAATTTACAAACCATAAAAATGAAAGTCATTATAAAGGTGTTTAAGGGAAAAATAATTTTTTGTTTTATTTAACTAAAGGTGTTACCACCCCAACACATTTCACTCAATATAAAGAAATTGGAATTTGGTGCGGTAAAACATTTTCTGTCACTCATTATAAAATAAGACCCCCACTCTTCTAACAATTTGTTCATCCCATTTTCTCTAGTATTGAATTATACTGTGTGGAGGCTCTATTAAGATAACTTTAATAGAGTAATTTTTTTTAAAGATTTTTTTAAATATCTTTTTCATTATTTAATTTAATATTAAATTTTTTATGGTTTAATTAATTAGATATAATTCAATAATTAGTAATATTATTGTTTAATTAGTTATTAACAAGATGTTTAATGTTAGTAATAATAATGTTTAATTAGTTAGTGATAGGATGCTTAATATTAGTAATAATACTTACTAAAATTTAATAATATTTATTGGAAAATAATAATATTTTTTTATTATTTCAATAAGTTAATTATTAGTTGTTTAGTATTTGTAATAATAATGCTCAAACAAGTTAGTAATAAGATTATTTAAATTCGTAATAATAATTGTCAATTAGTTAGTAATATGATTTTTATTATTTATAATAAAAATGATGAATAATTAATAATAGTTATTAAAAAATAATAATGTAATTTAGTATTATTTTACTTAGTTATTAATTAGATGTTTATTATTAGTAATAATAATTCCCGAACTAGTTAGTTGAAAGATATTTATTAGTACTAATAATAATAGTTAATTATTTAGAGATAATTTATTAATAATAATAATAATAATGATTAAAATTTAATAAAAGTTATGAAATAATAATAATCATATTTAGTATTAATTTTATTAGTTAATAATTAGACATTAGGTGTTACTAATGATAATGCTTAAATTAGTTAGTTACAAGATGTTTAATATGTATAAAAATAATGGCTAATTTCATAGTAACAAGACGTTTACTATTAGTAATAATGATCATTAATAATTATTATTAGTTATTAACAAATAATAATGTAATTTAGAGTTATATTAATTAGTTAATAATTATAATTCTAGAGGTAGTAATAATAATTCTCAGGTATTCTTGTAGTCATAAAATCGTGGTAGATAATGTTTGTGTGGTGTTCTTAACAATGACATCCTTATCTATATAATGACAAGTAGATACAGGGTCTAGATCAATTTCACTAAGGGGATACATGTAAGCTCATGGGTGTTTAAAAATCCTAGATGGATTTCTCATTCTCAACGATAGTGATGTATTGAAAGCATAACATGTATGGTCTTGTGTAAGTAAAATTGTGATTTTGGTCGAACCTTTGTTTAGCATTTTGGGTGTTTTCCTAAATATTTTAGGTTTTTGAAAATATGGGTTGGTATTGTGATATCTATATATATTTTGTATTATAACGGAGGAATAAATTAATGTTATGTATTAATTTAAAAATTTTACATGTGAAATAAAAATGACTAAGTCATATATATTACACATGGATGAAATATGTTATGTATTAGAGTTTTCACAAAGGAAAGAATATTACTTTGAAAAATTATGTATGGGGGATAAGATAGTAAATATTTAATTTTCACTAGGGGAAATATCTACAAGAGAATTATAATACTTATTGAAAATATATTACATATCATTGGATGATATTACATAATGGATTTTTTTCTAAGGAGAATATGTTATTTATTGAAAATATATTTTAGGTATTTTGCATTCAATTATTGTAGGGTAAATATGATACTTCTTCAATCCTTGTTATATATTTCAGAAATAACATAACTATTAAATCCTAAATTTTAATAACCATAACATTGTAGAAAATATTTTTGTCTTATGTAATTGTTATTTCATTTGTATGCATAGAGTTGGAGGATGCAACTCTGTTAACTGAGAAGTATAGACATGTTTCATATGACGTGCTAGCTATTCATGAGGTTTTATGGGACAGGGTTTATAGAGTGAATAACTACCATACCATTCTTCCACCATCTTCTACTATCTCATACATATGATTTTATAGCTTTTATGAAGTCGTTATATCATATTTTACATTTATTGATCATCATATCATAGTTTCCCTCGCCAATACATGGAGACCTGAGATATGCACTTTCCTGTTGGATGAGTGAGAGAGGACCATCACCCTGATGGACATGGAATTTATACTTGGTGTTCTTATTTAGGGTGTTGTAGTTATTGGACTCACCCACAGAGAATGGCTTGAGCTTTTAAATTGATTTCTAGGAATTCCCATTGAGGGTGATGACATAACTACATATAGAACTTTTATATCTATGATATTTCTTGACAGAAAATTCACACATTTACTAGATGATACTGATGAGTAGACTATCATGCATTACATGTGTGAATATATCATGTGACTCATTATAGGGATAGTGTACACTAATCACTCAAGAATGCATATCCGCATGATGTATTTGGGGATACTTGAGGTCTTTGATAAAGATAATAGAAACAATTGGTCTTTTACAAATGTGGTGTGTAAATATATATATATATATATATATATATGCCATTATTCACTATATAAAGATCAAATAATAGTGATATTGGGAGATGTATCATCCTTCTTGAGATGCGGGCATAGGAGAACATCCCTCCCATAGCCCCTATTTTTATTCGTCCAGAACTTCTCATAGATGACATTCCCTATGAATGTTGGTATGATCACTCATATTTAGTGTTTTATGAAGCTAATATAAGGTATATTCTAATGAATTTCATATTATTTATCACTTTACATATTTAACATTATAGGTGAATTTAGGAAGACCATAATGTTAAGGAGATGATACATAATGTGGTATAATATCATCTCATATTGGATAGTCTTATACATACTAATGTTAGTATATATATTTCATTATTGATTGATTAGTTTTAAAATGTTATAGTTTTTTTGGAAATAAATGAAAAAATGTTTAACAACAACCATCTATCATTTTAGATTTCATGGTATCTCTATTGGGGTCTCTTTGACTAGATTCATGTATAATGAATTTATGGGATTGATGATTTTAGTGTTGTAGTTCTCTTATACACTTTCATATTATTGAGTATAACTAGTCTGATAGAGTCATGTATAATTTTGGATAAGTTCATCATATTCAATCAGCAAACAAAAAACTACTAGAGCTTTATTCCTTAAAGTTGAAAAGGAGGTATAATATTAACTAGAGGTGGCATCATGCACTATATATTGACATATGGGAAAAACTTATTACATTATGGGTTGATGTAACTCTAATAATGTGAATCCATTTATCATAATAGATTAAATGTTCACCATTATATAGACTAAAATCTATAATGTATCTTATGAAACATGGTAGTGGGATCTCATATCTAGTAAGTCAAAAATTTACATCATCTTGTTTGTTTTAGAATTTTTGTTAGTTCAGTTTGATTTTTTTACAACATACTATACTGCATCATATTATTTGGATTTGTGATCCTAAGGAGGGAATGATATTTATTCAGTTAGCGTACCCTATTGAATTTAATGATATGTTACCACACGAAAATATATTTGATCACCCGCCTAAGAGAGGGGATGTTATAAATCAGGAACCTCCCCTTGCAGATGATAAGGTTGATGAGTCATGATGATGATGGCATAGAATACATTGGGCTACATGTGAGGTCTCACCAATTCTACAGGAACAGGAAGAAGGTCCAGTAGATGAGCCTTGTCCAATTTTTTTATGTGTACTAGTATGCATGGGATCCACTTCTTCTATCAGTATATTCATAATATCCATTTGGTTTAGTTGATTTGAGCTCGTATCAAATATAATTTCCCATTTCATCATCTTTTATGACCAACCCTTCATATACCTAGTGGATTCCTTATGGGATAGAAGGTTCATCCACTAACAAAGTGGGAGAAGGATACGGTGGACCATTATCACATGCACTAATACTCATAGTGCCATATTCTGCACTAGAAATAGCCATTATCAGGGATAAAAAGCAATGAAATTCTATTCACCCAAAAAAGCTTGCAGCTTTGTCAGTGATAATATAAGCACTGATAAACAGCCCCTTTATCAATTCTAAAATAAATAAATGATGAAGGTGGAATTTATCAGTGATTTTGTTAGCACTGATAAATCTCATACTAGTTATTGCAGGCTTTCATCCGGGGAGAAACCCTAACAGAATAACAAAAATTAGCAAGCCTAGAAAATATAGTTTAAATATTACAATTAAACACAATTACAATACAAATACTACATTACACCATCATTTCAATTCAAAATTTACATTAAATAATTTCACAAAAAATATTTACATTGATGTAATATTAACAATTAATTAGAAATATACAAACAAATATAAAAAATTCTTATAATATGATTTTTCCAATGAGCAACCAAACTATTAAAAAAAGAGTAATCTCGCAATAAAATAAATGTTTATTTTAGTAATAGTACAAAAAAATAAAAAAAATTATAATTGAAATGTTATAAAACCCACATATTATAAATTATATTGTTAATTACTGAATATATTATTGATACATTAGCTATACTATTAATGATATCATTAATCATTTTATTTTTAATTATATTATTAATTATTAATTATACAACTAATTAAAAAATATGTTAATAATATTTAATTTTGTTGTTAATTAATAACATATATAAATGATACTATTAATCAATTAATATATTAATGTTCTTATTAGTTATAAATTATCTTAATTACTTAAATAATTTTCAATAATAATATCATTAATTACTACTATTTTAATTACATTATTAATTATTAATAATATTATTAATAATATTATTAATTATTAATTAGTTGTAGTTGGGGTTTGGTTTAGTGGTAAGAACCCCGTAATACTACCTGGAAAATGGGGGTTCAAAACCCATGGGGCGTAGGTACTGTAGCAGTGACGACACTATTCATCAGCAGGTACTGTAGCGAGAGTAGGGCACTGTAGCGGCCGCGGTACTGTACGGGTATTGTAGCAGCAAGTTACTATTCACAGAATGTGAATTGGGCATAAAATTTGGGCCTACGGGCTATGTAATGGGCTACAAGCCCACTGGGCCTTCAGACTATGTAATGGGTTTCCCTCTACCCAGTTAAAAAGAGGTCTTTGCTTTGATTTAATAATAAAAATGAGGCTTCGACCCCAACCTTTTAAAAAATATTAATTAGTTATTTTTTTTATTTAGTTATTGATATAATTAATTATATTAATTATATTATTAGTTATTACATCATGTACATCAAACATAAATGTGGTTCACGCCCTTTGTCGAGGGTCTCCATTCACAATTCATGAGACTCATTTTTTCAAATACAGATAATTTTCCAATATTTTTAAAATAAAACGAGTTTTGTTTGCATTTTTTCATAATGTGATGTGTGTTTTAATGTAAAATAAAACGTTTATACTGAAAATACACACTTTGAGCCATACCGGACACATCATGTGTTAGATTGACATGGGATCAATTCCTACACACCACAAATTAATTGTGTGTTGTTTTCCTAATGATTTAATAAAATTAGAGATCAGTTATTCAGTTTTGGATATGTTTTAGATTTAAAAGACACTTTTATATTGAAAACATGTACTTTCGGTCATATTGGAATCATCTTGTGTCAGATTGATGCTAGGTAAATTCTTACACGTCAAAAATTAATTGTAGATCATTTTACTGAAGTATAAAGACAATATGAGATCACTTTATCTATTTTGGATTTGTGAAATGTATTTTAGACTAAATGAAACTTTTATATTGAGGACAAGATCTTTGAGTCAAACTTTCCACGTCGTGTGTTGGATTGAGGTGAGAGATATTCCTACATGTCAAAAATTAACTATGGATCATTTTCCTAAAGTATCAACACAATATAATATTTTTTCCTTAGTTTGGGATATCTAAATCATTATTTAGACTTAAATGATACTATTATATTAAAAACATTCACTTTGAGTCATACCAACCACATCATGTGTTGGATTGATATGTGGTTAATTCTTATACATGAAAAATTAATTATGGATTGTTTTTTGAAATTTTGAAAATAAATTAAACATTTTTTTTATATTGAGATGTGAATTTTAAACTACAATGAAACTTTTATATTGAAAACATGCACTTTGAGTCATATCATCCCCATCATGTCTCATATTGTCATTTAACATACTCCTTTACATCAAAAATATATTATGTATATTTTTACTAATTTATAAAGACAATATGTTCTCATTTTATTAGATTTGGCTATCTAAATCACGTTTTATAATAAAATGACACTATTATATTGAATGAAATTACTTTCAATCGTATTATAAAAATAATGTGTCAGATTGATGTGTGATCGATTCAGATAAATCAAAAATGATTTATGGATAATTTTCCTATTGTATCAAGATAATATAATATCGTTTTCTCATTTTCTCTTAGGTGAATCATGTTTTAGACTTAAATTATGCTTTTATATTTAAGACAATCACTTTGAGTCATACCAGCCAAGTCATATGTCATATTGATGTGTGTTCAATTCAAACATTTAAAAAATGAATTATAGATCATTTTACAAAATTATCAAGACAATGTGAGCTTGTTTAATGGGGTTTGGATATCAAAATCAAGTTTTAGATAAAAATGACACTATTATATTAAAAACAAGCACTTTTAACCATATTGATCACATATTCTGATTGATTGATGTGCGATCAATTTCTACATGTCAAAAATGAATTATGGATCATTTTACTAAATTATCATGGTAATTTGAGTTATTTTTCCAGTTTTTGTCAATGTGATGCATTTTTTATACTAAAATGATGTTTTTATATTCAAACCATGCTCTTTGAGTCATACTGGAAACATCATGTGTTATATTTGAATTCATTTTCCTACAATCTGAAAATGAATTATGTATTATTTTCTTAAATATTCATGACCATAATAGCTCTATTTCTTTGTTTTGTCTATATGAATTGTGGTGTATTCTAAAATTACACTTTTATACTGAAAACATGCACTTTGAGTCATACCAACCACACCATGTGTTGAATTTGTGTGTGGCCAATTCCAACAAATTATAAATTAATTATGGTTCATTTTACTAAAGTATCAAAATAATTTGATCCTATTCTCTTATTTTGGTTTATGTGAATTTCATTTTAGACTACAATGAAACTTTTAAAATGTCAAAACATGAACTCTGAGTCATATTGGCCACATCATGTGTCGAATTGATGTGAAATATATTTTTACATTTCATAAATTAATTATGGAGCATTTAAATAAAGTATTAAGACAATCCAAGCTATTTTATTGGTTTTTGATATCTGAATCACGTTTTAGACTAAAATAAATCTTTTTCATTATGAAATCACACACTTTGAGAATCAAAATCCATACCAAGTTTCAGATTAACATGTCACTGATTCCTATACACCACAAATAATTATATATCATTTTCCAAAATTATAAAGAAAATATATGCTTATTTTCTAAGTTTTGTCCATGTGATGTGTGTTTTAGAGTAAAATAAAACTTCTCTAATGTGAAAACATGAAATTTAAGATATATTGGCCACATTATGTGTCAATATTGATGTGAAGCTTGTTCACACATGTAACAAATTAATTATGGAATGTTAAAATATTAAAATAATGTTATATATACTGGAAACCACATAAATGTCATAAATTACCAATGATATATATGAACAATGTAAAAAATTGATAAATGGAAGAATTTCCTTGTAGAGATCAACCATGCTCATCATTTTTTAACTTCCAAACCTAGTTAGACATCCTTAACAGTTAATTAATCATTTATATTTCTATAATTGGCTCAGAAAGTGGGTGAGTCATATCTATTAGTATTTACCATATCCCCCATTTCCATGTATTTGGTTGAATAAAATGTGAAAGTAAAGGAATCCATATATCTTTTCCATAATGGAGGTGGAGGTGACTGTAATAGGGACCATAACATTTTAAAAAAAACTTATCAAAAAATTGAATGTCACAAAATGAAAAATATGAGGCTAGTATCATGGATATACCTTCCTTTTATATGGGTAACTAATATCAAAGTTATTGTATAAAATAAGAGAAGGATTCCATTGAAACTCATCCTATTTTGGGTAAGACTTATTCATTTCTAAATCTTCATATTTTTAACCTATAGTGATTTGACACAAGGGAACTCAATCCTAAATATAGTACATAAAACCTTGAAAAAATGCACAACACTTGTTTAAAATTATGAAAAAAACCCTAAGGCACACATCACTGCACTGACAGGGGTGAACTGCATCCCATCTATTGGTAATATATCTTTATATTTGTGGGTGAAAGGATCCTTGACCCATTTACCTTTCATAATTATTTTAGTAGTATCCTCAAATTCCAATATCTCATGAGCATAAGGATATTTGGACATGTTACTAGCTAATTTAGAATCCATAGAGTGTAACCCTCCATGTAATCTCTCATTAAGAAATAGATCAAATATTTCTTTCTTTAAATGGTTAAGACCAAATGGTTTTATAGTTTCTAGAAACTCATCCTAACCCCAAAGGAATAAAATTAGTGTACAGTTGAGAATAAATGCATGGTCAACTAGGAAATGTGCATATACCCTTTAGAAGCATTAAAAAAATATAATAAAAATTGGAAGATTGAAGTTCTCACATGAGATAAAGGTTTAATAAATATGACTAAATTTTTTAATTAAATATGGACTCTAATAAAAGAAGGTATGGGTGAATTTTAATTTTTAGCAGTTATTTTAAGATTTGGTTCCCCTAATATTGTAGAATATATCCCTTCATTCAACTTCATCATATATTGAAATAATTCCCCATCAATTCATGGATTTTCATTAAGGTGATTTTGATGCTACTCCCAAATATTCCTTGTATAATAATCACATAAATATCCCCTTTAAAGAAAAATAAATGAAGTGTTTGACTAGTGTTTTTTCCTTGAGTGTTCCTCAAATAGTTTACAATAATGAGCTAATAAAGTTTCAACATCATTAATTTCATATTGTTATCATCGAGAAGAGGAATCACAAGTGGGGGAGGATCATAAACTCTATAGACTAATGCAATAGGGATACAAAATTAATGATGGAGTTAAAATTCAATTATAATGATAGAAGGATCAAATTTTAATAAAAATGGATTGACATATGAAAATGTTGGAGTAGAATAAAAATATAACCAATATAATTCCAATACTATATGAATTTTATTTTAGGAAAAATAATTTCTAAGCATAATTATATTAATGATCCACATCCCAAATGTATATCTATGTTGATAACCTATACTATATCACAAATTTGATAGTTAATCAAATAAAATTGATGTCAACAAACATTTTGATATCACATACTCTACTCACATATTTTTAAACAAATCTACTTATTATTTTGAGTTTGTAGAATTTTGAACATCCTAGAAGTACTAAGAAAATATATATAAACAAATAATTAACACATAATTTAAATTTTATTGTAATTAAATTTATAAATACCTATTTTAGGATTCTAGTTTGTTGATGGTATATGATATATTTAATAAATTTAAAAATGTAATATATAAAATCATTGCCTTTGTTTTTTAAGACACTGTAGAATCATTATCCAAAATAAGTAAATTGTTTTGAAAAATGTTTTGATAGTTAAATATTAGTATATATTACTTAACCAATCAACATTTTTATAAAAACATAGGCTTCTTGTGTTCAGTCACTTACCTCATACCATTATGTAGATTATATTTATATATCACCATATCATAACAATATTATCATTAAATCATAAAATAAATGTATAATTTGAAGTTTATCTAAAAATAATTGATTGTAGTGCATTATAAATTCACAATGGATACCATATGATGTCAATTTTTTGGAAATAAATTCTTCACATCTAAAATAAATAAATATTCGCAGTATCCAAATTGAGTGTGATGAGTATCCAGTGTATCCTAAATAAATATAAACAATTATGTAATGAAATATTAAAATAATACTTTATATGATTTTATTTTAGAGATTTACCCTTGAATTATAGGCATCAAGAAGATTTTTTAATCTATTATTTTTCTTTCAAATGCAATAATTAGTTTATTATTTTTAAATTTCATCAATTATTAAATTATCTTCAAGAAAATAAATGATAATAGGATTAATGAGTCTAGATTTTTCTTCATAGGGTTTTCCATTTATATAATAGTAATATATACACATATATAAAATATTTATAGTTAAGAATTATAGTGAACATAAGTGATCAATTTTTGGTCAAAAAACATTGAAAATTTATATTATGTAAGAATTAAAAATTGATACTCCCATCCATTGAAACTTTATAATTTCATTTATATTCTGATGACCAATAATTTATGTAATGGTCTCTCTAAACATTTCTTCTTCATATTCAATTGAGGAAACATTTACATAATTGAATGTTGTTTATTTAGTACTTTGAAATGTTAATATATGTGGTAGTGGAAGTAGTGGGGTGAAGTAACACTTGGATGGTATATTTGATTTCTTAGTTGATCTACTAGATTATTTTGATCCAACCTTCTGTTTCACCTTCATTTTTCCATCTTCAATACCATACCTCATTTAAAAAAAATTCATCAATTGTTAAAGGCTTTTCATTTGAAAAATATTATAAAGGGAATACCTAATTATATACATGTATATTTATAAGAATAATCATCCATTCTATGAAAGTTCCAATAGCATTATTGATTGTTTTGACATCCAAATCATCAATCGGAAAAGGAAACTCTACACTCGACACATGGGATACTTAAATACCCACTCTCATGTGATATTTTGGGATTTATTTATTTTTTATAATTTATAATAAATTTTTTTACACTATAACCCTCACAACAATGTGGATGGTGGGTGCTGGTAGATATAATTCACATACAATTTTACCCTATTTAATTTGAGTAATAGAAAGTTATTGGTACTTGTTTGATTCAAATTTAGTAGAGAGTGTTATGAGAAAATAAATTACCCCAGTTAATGTTGGTGGTTGGGTGGAATGGATAGCCACAAAACAAGTGGGGTCATGTGGCTCTTCATGTATTGATCACTGTTTTACTATTATTTTTCTTTAACCCTTTCTTATATACTAATATTCCAAACCATACTAGAAAATAATATATTTTAATGCATTTTTTTTGCATGCTTGTCTTTCATTATCTAATATGTATGCCTTTATGAAATTTTCTTCTCAAAATATGCTCAATCTCAAACTCTAAAACCTACAACTCTTATGGGGTGAAATTATTATGTCTTCTTCAATGGTATTGAATGTAGTTGTTCTTCAAGTATAGCTGATGATAATTAATATGTATAAACCATATAAAAACATACAAAAAAATAATTTTTTTATGTAATAGTATTAGAAAATATAACAAAAAAATATTTTTTCAAACTTATACATGATGCCCATACATCTTGTTTGTTTCCATCCACCAGTTTTCCCTCTTATTTACATAATCCTCTTTTCATAGCACTAAGTGAAATGGAAGTGGATTTGGATTTGGATTTTTAAATTTTTATTTGAATAAAATAACATATGTTGTTTTATATAACATAAAACCTTTACTTTAGATTTATAATTCATATGATTTTCTTTTCAAGTGAATCATACCCCATCCTTACTTTATGGTAGTGGTATATTGGTTTTGATGCATGCTGCTTTTTTTCATCACACTTTTTATTGTTTCATAAATTAACAATTTTGAATCAAATTGGACAAAAAAAATAATGTTAAATAAAACATTATCAATTAAAATGAACCTGAAATGATATTTTCTAGCAACCATTAATAAAAATTTCATAGGGAAATCATCTAAAATAAATTAAATACATAAGGAAAAAAATAAATCAATGATTCATTATATAATTTTTATCATAAAATAGAGAAATTATATCATAACATTACCCTAATATATTCCCATATGATTTTCCTCAATTCAGGAATGACATTATTCCATGTATCTATTTTTGAAACTATAGAATTTGTTTCATACACTTCTCCAAAAAAATTGAGATATGATTCTCACATAGAAAAAAATGTCAAGTATGAGTAAAGATGTTTCACCATGAAGAAAGAAGATGAATTATGGATTTCTATCTTCCAAAAGGATTCTCCAAAATTAGGGATAAGTGGAAAGATCCCCCTAAAAAAGTTCAATGTGGATTTCCAAGATCGATGATGAAAAGGTGTCAATTGAATAAATTTCAATTTTTGAGTTTCATCTGAGAAGACATGGTGAATTAACCATCTTAATAAGTGTATATATCTTTGAGATATTTGATTTTACTGGTCATAGATCCCAAACAAACTTACATATCAATAGTTATGGAACTCAAGAGATGGATAAATTTTATAAAGGAATTTCCATCACCTGTATGGAGGACCTATGTGGAAATACAATTTTTTCACCCCTACACAGAAGATCTACATTGAGGAGATATGTGGGAAAACTACGCCAAAAAATCCATTCTACCAGCCCCCTATTTACCGATAAATAGGACCCATGGGCTCCCCATTTTAGTGGAAAAAAAGTTGGAAGAACTCTCGAAGCTCTCGTTGTGTAGCTCCTTTTCCCAAGTTCTCAAAAACTCTCAAGTAATTCTCTGAAACATGAGATAAGAGAGAATTAAAGGGGTAAAATTGTTCAAAGTCTCATCAGGGTATATAACACATAGAGTTTTACTAATTAACATTTCTAATGGCCTGTGCGGAGCACCTGTATGGAGCACCTGCATGAGGCACCTTGGCAGATCACCTCTACGGAGCAGCAGTGTGGAGCACCTACGCGGCGCACCTTGCTGGAGCACCTGCATGGACCAATGGGGTGGTGCACCTGAATGACCCCGCTAGTACATATCATGGGGGATATTCCCTTGTACCCCCTCTTGGGATCAGTGTTGTTCCCTTCGCTTTTGTCACTAACCCCCATAAAAAATTGGGAGTCACACCACAAACTTTTCGTGTCGGTTTGACGACATTTTCCACTGTGCCTTTTGTGCAGCCCAACTTCTAGCCCTAGAATACCATGATTTGAGCCAATACATCACACTCAGTGAACTTCCATGATTCAAATTACTCATATTGGTTCCTTTAACATGTTATATGTTTGGACTCTCCTTATGTATTCCTCGAGTAACTTGAGTCCATACACTCCTCATGAAACTCCTCAAACCCCATAACATGACTTTTATGCCAGATTAAACCAATACATGGGCATCCTACTTAGGAGTAATCCCCAAACAATCCTCAAATCAGAGTCCTCTATACGAGTAATCCCCAACAAAACCTAAAAAGGGAATCCATTTTAGAGTAATCCCCTATTATTTTATTCCAGACCAAATAAACTTTAATTTCATTTCACATTGAAGGGTTCATTACTCTACACCCTCACCCACCATCACCTCATCTTCTTTTTTCATAGGCCCAAAATCTTCCATCATAGGAATATAATGTGTGTGGTTTTTTGAATATCTCACATCCTCTTGTTTTTCACACTGATTAAGACTCATGTTAAATTAGATATTTGGGATGAACACAACATCCACACAATCCACATCATGTCTTGAACTATAAGAACTCTGGTTTCCACCATTATTGGGATAGATAGGAAGACTTCACCCAGGGACCAAGATCATTGGATATCCTCTTTAGGAATCCTATCCCAATTCCATTAATCTGGTCATCCTTCTTAGGAGTAAGCCTCAACTTATTTCTATCAAATGATCATACACCCCTATGAGATGCACTAAACTACGTGGGCTTTGGTTCCCCTATAAGTGGGATATGTAGGAAGCCTCCATGAGGTTCAAACCAACCATTTCAAATCAACCTTGTTATTCCTTGTCCATATTCCCAAGAGGATCTAATTGAACATCGAAACTCAAATCCTTTCCAGGTTCCTTTGGATTCTTAGGCATAAGTCCCATACCAATCTTTGACTAAGAACCTTCTGCATAGAAGTCCTTACCACATGAAATTAAAAATTATGGCTAAGTACTTATCACATGAACTTAAAAGCTATGATGTGTCCCATTAAGTGGTGTTGAACTAGAAGGGTTTTTATTCCTTTCAAAAGGATATGTAGGTAGCCCATTTATGGGTATTATTACCACATCAAAAAAATATTTTGTCTACCGGGATGATAATAAATTTCAGAGTGCCCCACTGATTGGCTTAAAAACCAGCACTATCATAACAACGACTAAAATAATATCTAAATAGTATATGAGAGGGTACCATTGATGGAGAACCTAGAATACATACGAATATATCCATTAACGAATAACATCGAATACATATGACTGTTTCTAAATTTCACACATCCAAATAATTGATTGTGAATTTCAAGGGAAACCTATGTTATACTTGCTAAATTAATAAGTATTCATTAACATATTTTCAATCTATAAGAGAGTCCCGGAGTAGGCAATAATTCCCCCCAAAAAGGTATGATGAGACTAACCTCCAATCCTATCAACCAATGTGTGTTCTTAAGTATCTTAGGTCCAAACCTAATGAAAACCTTCCTTTTGAAAGAAGGTCCCTTTACATAAAGAACTGTTGGATGTTTCCGATTCTATAAATAAATATGATGGAAACCATTCAGATGTAGTGATTCTTAATAAGGACACACGTTCCATGGGAAACACACACACACACACACATATATATATATATCATCATATGCATTCATGTTGTGTCCCTAATGTAACTAATGAACGTTGACTTGTTGGGGTTAACAGTTTGGCCATGTTGATTCCATCTAAGCTCAAATTTTATACCTTTTATACCTTAATGACTTTAGTTAACATAGTGAAGTTGTGCTGATTTTACTTTTTTCCTTACACAAGTTATTAATACTCTATTGTTTTCAATTTTAGCATCATCAGTGTGTTCTTCCTCAATATTGGTGACATCAATGTGTGGAGAAGTGACTATCTACATGATTTGTTGAACATTAAATTTTTATTACATAGTTTTTGTATAGAACATATAATATTATGATAAAAATAATAGTATATTAAAAAACAAATTAAATTGTTCATTTTTTTTCATTAAATGTGGAAGGGATTTGGTTCCTCTATAGAGTATCCAAATACCCTACTTGTGGTCCAATAATGCACAAAACACTGTCCACAATGGGAGCATCATGATATTATTGTGATCTCCCAATGAAAGAATCATCCTAAATTGAATTTTGATATGACCCTGCACCTTTTTTAGTCACCAATGGAATAGTTGTCAATTTCTATTTAAAATATCTATGACATAACATACTTTCACAACATGCGATACTATAAGGAACAGATCATTCATATACCTTCCACAATGAAATTCACTTTCACTAACCCCAATTCATCGAATTTAACTGCACTCATGTTTTCAACTCATCTATAATGGAAAATCTGCGCATGAAATTTTGTATAATAAAAATAGTATATTTATTCAATGATGTTTATGTATGACATATTTACATAAATTGTATTTTTATGCCTAGAACTACATACATGCATCACTTCATCAACAATATTAACTCCTTTATTTTTCATTATAGTATATTCATCTTGTTATTTTGTATGGAATGTATAACCATTAATTATATAACCATTATAAGACAATAAATTTATAATTTTTTCATCAAGATAGACATTAAAGTCATTCAAAAATTGAATTTATATTTACATATAACATCTTATAAATATGATATCAAAACCATACTATAAACTATTTATTTTTTTATTTGATAACCATATTTAATCCCTTAATGGATTCAGATGTCTAAGAATTGATTTGTGTTTTTCAATATATGGATAAACCTCTTCACTATTATGAAAAATGTAAAGGTGATCTTGCTCCCTCTTTTTAATGGTAATTGAAATAACATCTCTTTTTTGAAATCCCTTATCCATAGGGAATCTTCTATGGCAATATTTTGAGAGACTAATGCTATAAATATATAATATTCAACCTGCATAGAATTCAAAAACTTCTTCAATAATATATATCTTTGTAGTACAGCCTTTTGGACAACATTGATTTCTTCTATAGCCATTCAAAATCTTCATAAACTATTCATTAGTGTATATCCATCCGTAATGTATAGGAACATATAGTTAAACATATCTAACCAAGTGAACCATTAGGTCTACCATTATATCAAAGATTTATGGTGGGAATAGAATCTCCAATTCACATAATATGACTGTAATTTCCTTATTTTTTATTGGAAGCTTCATCAGGTCTATAACATTACTACACATAACTTTAAAAATAAAGTAATGTCTAGTTAATGTTTTCATTCATTTTAGGCACAATGAAATGTAAAGCTACAAGTATTAAATCTTATATCAAAACATAAAAGTATTTTTATTCTATATCCTTAAACATTAAATTCTTCATTGATGTGATTATCTTAAAATTTTATGATTACCCCTATAGAACTTTTAAATTAATAAAAAAGTGGTAAAATTTAAATTTTTTGTATTTGGATAGAGTATAATCCATTAGAGGAATAAAATTTCATCATTCATCCTTCTCCAGTACCAAATCATCACTTATACCCATTTCAATCATGTCTAACCTAGAATTATTTCCAAATTTTCTTCTTCTTTACAATTAGTAATATTCTAATAACACTATCACATACATTTTTTTCTGCATTCATGATATCAAAAAAATATCTAAATTACAAACAATTTGAGTACAATAATTTAAATAAAACTAATCGATTTTTCCATAATAATTTTTTACGTGATATTATTAATATTTTAATAACTTATTATATACTCCCTTTAATTATTTTATATGAAATGTGCATAATTTGTGTGAAATGTTAATGTTTTAATACTAAGTATAATTTTTGAGAATTTTTAGAAGTAGGCCAATTGATCTAGTTTACTACTTTGTTTATAACTATCACCCTACTAATCCAAATTGTGTGGTTATTATTTTTTAGGATTATTAATTCAATATAAAACATTTCATTAGAAGGGATCATGGGCCAATTCTTCCATTTGAAGGCTCATACGGACCACACAAAAGGGCTTATAGAATATGTGAAGAAACTGGACCAACCATGAAGATAGACTTATTGGGATCACTCTAGAAGTCCAAATATATTAATTCTACTCCAAAAGTCGGGGGACACAGCAGTTCATATTTGATAAAAATTTCAGTGCCCAACTCTAAGAAGAAAGGGCCCCACTAATGCTTTTAAGTCCAGCCCACCATTCTGTCCTGGAATTAAAATCCTGACACTATTCATGACATATCTCATGATTTATTCATTAACTCAAGATGAGATTTTTCAGTGTGAAAGAAGAGATATAGGTGGCAGACTTTGTTGAAAAATAATTTGTATTTGAAGGCATATTACTATTCAAAAACCCATTCAAATTTAGGACTTCAAAAAGTTGGGATTGAAATGGACATATTAACTTTGTTTAATCAACCGGTCATAAATTTGGACCCTTAAGTCCAATGGTTGCCAAATATTCTCATTATACATAGGATATATTTATCTAAAACTTTTAAGAATATCATATCTTGAGATTAGGCTATCTAATTTATCAAATTGGCGATGCAAGTGGAGAGACAGTTATGTAATGAAAACAACCCACAACATTGGGCAATAAATACATCCCCATCCTCTACTTGCAAAGGGTTGGCATTTCAGAATAGGGGATAAAATATTAGCATGAACAAAGCCTTGCCAATGTCTTGGGAGGATCTTCCATACTCACGTATTTATTTGGGAGACCTTTCCTCGTCTCTTTTTTCCCTTTTACTTTTGTATTCTTATTTGTTGAAATGTTGTAAGTATTTCTTTTGTAATTCTGTTTTAATGAAGGTTTATTCTTAAATATCTCTTATTCTCATCCAACTTATGTAGTTTAATATTAATTTTATTAATTTTTTTTAATACAGTTGAATTCCCCTCCCTTCTTTCGCTTTCTAATTCAATCTAAAGTCGGTATTTAATTCCCTTCATCGTTTGTGTCTGTGTTCAATGCACCACTCTTTTCTTGTCCCTTTATTTTTATTATCTTCATAATTTATCATCATAATAATTATAACCAGATTAATAATCATTTAAATGGATGAGTAAATATACCATTGGGTTGAGTTATTATTTGGGGATATTAAGTGATTGATAGCCTTTGTTCGATGAGTATTCTTTGAGTTAATATTGTGTATATTGAACTTTATATGTCATGGATTAATGACATATTTTTTTTAATATGTGGATTCCATGGATTATTGGAACAAAAAATACACTACCATAAACAGGTAATGGTAATTATTATAACCCAAATTTAAGTTATGGCTTGGATTAAAGCTTTAACACTTGGGAATTCTGATCAAAATCATCTTGTGAAGTGGGTATTAATTTAATGCAATATAAAGCAAAGCTCAAGGATATCATAAGATTAAATCCACAATAATGAACTCACCCCAATATTTTAAATCAAATATCATCCATAAATTTTTTCATAAGCTCTGCAAACAAACCCTCCAATCAGAATACAATCAACTAAAAACAAACGACTATTAAAAAGTATCATCATCTAGGATTCGACCTGAGTGCTGCTATACACATTAGCAGAGCATCAAAACTTTGACCTGTTGATAGGTGAAAATTGGATGTGTGTTTCAAATAGATCCACTTCCTTGTATGGTGCAATTAAGTAGTCATTAGTTTCTGGTTATTGTAAAAAAAATAAAAAAATAAAAAAAATAAAAAAAACACAAAGAAAACCCCGCCTTCTCAAAAAAATCATAAACTGGAAAACAAATATAAAGAAAAATGTGACTTCCTCTTTCTTCCAACATCTCTATGAATGCCCAGTACCCTTCCAAAAAATCACTCGGATTTGTTTGACCCTGAAATTGAGCAGAAACTTCACTATCTTAGGATGAACATTAGATATAATCAACTCATTCATGAACCGGTCCTTGTCCAACCAATTGAATTAGATATGCCCAATCCTAGAGAACAAACACTTAAAGAACTCGCTACCCCTGATATGAATTACCAACCTCTTGGTATTCAATATCCAAACATAGAAGCTGACTTCGAACTCAAATCGGGTTTGATTCATCTTCTCCCTCATTTCCACGGGCTAGCCGGTGAGGATCCACATCTTCATCTTAAAGATTTCCAAGTGGTGTGCTCTACCATGAAGCCTCAGGGGGTTTCTGAGTAACAAATCAAACTCTGAGCATTCCCTTTCTCCAGAGCTGATACTACTAAGTCATATCTCTACTACCTTCCTCTATGTTCCATATCCACATGGAATGACATGAAGCGACACTTATTAGAGAAATTCTTTCCTACTTCTCGTACTACTTCTATCTGAAAGGAAATAAGTGGTATTCATCAATTCCCAAGTGAATCACTACATGAGTAATGGGAGAGGTTCAAAAATCTTGTTGCAACCAGCCCATACCACCAAATCCTTGAAAAAATCTTTATCCAATACTTCTATGAGGGGTTATTGGCTATGGAGAGAACTCTCATTGATACCACAAGTAGTGGTTCTCTTATTGATAAAACTCTTGCAGCTGTAAGAGATCTTATAAGAAACATGGCTGCAAACACACAAAAATTCCATACTCGAGCACATGATTAAGTAAAACAAGTCCAAGAAAATCAATCAATACAGTCAAACAACATGACATAATGGATGAGTGAACTTATAGGTCTTGTGCGGCAACTAGTTGTGGAATCCAAATCAACAACCTCATCTTCTCCGCAATCAATGTTTCTTGGACTTGTCAAAAAACTGTGGAATATGTAACTCCCCATCTCATCCAACTGACACATGTCCACAACTTCAAGAGGATCAATCTGATTCATCTGGACCAATGGAATTCAATGTAGCATATGCTCAGCAGAACCCCAACCCTCAATAATCAGGTTAGTTCATTAGAAACTTCAACCAACCTCACTCTGAGCCCTTCTCTTCTTCCTATAACCAAAACCTGAGGTATGGTAATTCCGTCTCTCATCCCCCTAAATACCCTCATCAAAACCCAAACCAATTCCAATATGTTCAAGGTGTTGGTAACATCCAACAACCTTACCCTTTTGTTCCTCAACCTCAAAGGATCAATCCTCCTACTGGATTCCACTATCCTAGTGAGCCTTCCCAATTCCCAAACCAATACAATCACTTTCACAAGAACCAAAATCAAGGTAATACCAATCTAGGACAACCCACTTCTTCCAAGAAACCATGGGAAATCGCTATTGAAGATCTTGCCTCCTTCACCCATTCTAGTTTCAAGAACATTGAAACCCAAATTGGTCAACTTTCATTCCACCTGAGCCAGCAACAACAATCAAATTCTTCCTAACTCCCTGCTCAAACATTAACCAAACCCAAGGGTAATGTAAGTGAAATTACACTTAGATCGGGAATGAAAATTTCTATGCCTCAAGATAAGTCCTCCAAACCCCCTTTGAATGTTTACCTAGAAAATGAAAAGAAAAATAAATATGAAAAAGAACCTGATGTCATTCCCTCACCTCCTTCCATTAAACTTAAGAATCCAATTTCTTTTCCTCAATCCATTTCTAAGCCAAATAAGTCCTTTGAACCTAATCTTTAAATGCTTAACATGTTTAGACATGTTGAATTCAACATTCCTCTCTTAGATTCCATAAAACATATACCTAAGTACTCCTAGTTTCTTAAGGAATTATGCACCCAAAAGAGGAAACTTATGACCTTTGAAAATGTTTCCACCCAACATTCTATACCCATAAAGTGCAAAGATCCAGGGACCTTTACAGTTCCATTCCAAATTGGAAGTTCTAATTTTTATGATACACTCATAGACCTAGGAGCCTCAATTAATGTCATGCCCAAATCCATCTTATTCAACCTTGTTCTAGGTCCCTTACATCTGACAAGTGTTGTCATTCAATTAGCCAATCAAAGTACACCCAGTCCTAAGGAAATAATTGAGGATGTCCTTGTTCGTGTGAATGATCTTCTCTTCCCAGCAGACTTCTATGTCCTAGATATGGAAGGTGATACAAATTCTTGCCAGTCTCATCTAATTTTAGGAAGACCATTCCTCATAACATCTAAAACCAAAATTGATGTATATGCTGGAATCTTATCCATGGAATCTGGAAACCAACTGGTCAAGTTCAATAGTTTTCAATCCATGTGATACCCATCGATGAATTAATCTGCATTCTCTATCCATTATTCTCAAACTCTCTCTGAGAGTGTCTCAAATCCCAATCCACCGTGTTCTTCTTGTTCTACTGATAGAGGAGTTTGTGAATATTGTATCCTCATTAACCTAGTCATAAATGGAGAAGTTGATGTTGACATTACAAATTCAAACTACATTGATATAAAGGATCTTTAAAACTCATTGGAATACAAACTCACCTCTGACATCCACTGCTCCAACATGGACGTTATTGGGTAAAATGAACAAGCATGTTCATTTTTTGATTCAAATATAATTACCCAATATTCATCATTTCCTATCAATGATTCTGAAAATTCTGTTATATGTGAGGTGAACCCCGAACCAATGTGTTTATATTGTTCTAATGGGAGTGAAGGTTGTGATATTTGTTCCATAATTAATAAAGTGATCACTAGTGAGGTTGAAATTGACCAATCTGTGGCGAACAATATTGATATAAAGAATATTGAAAAATTTATTCAGTCATATGACTCCACCGATTCTCATTACTCTACTTTGGTAAGTAATGAAATAAATGATTCAAAAACAATTATGATCTCATACTATGGTTTTCTTTTATCTGATCCTTACATAAATGAACCATCATAATTGAGATATATTCCTGAATTTCCAAGCATAGAAAACCATCACTTTGTGGATAAAATCATTCTTCACATTGAAGTACAAAGGGAGGATATTCATATTCTCTTTCCACATCTATTTAATTGCGAGCACCACATCAATAAAGGAGAGAAATTATCCAATGAACAATCAAGCAACCCAGAGGAGAAGTTGTTTTGGAAGCACACTGGAGTTGAAAAAATACAATGGCCACTGTCAGACTATGGGTAGTCCACTGCAACTGTCTAGATATAGACAAATAAACATAGAGCTTCTTGGGAGGCAACCCATTTTTTCTTTTACTTTTACGAAATTTTAATTTCTTTTTAGTTTTTCATTAGATGAATAATGATTTTTTGTTTTTATGTAACATCCCACATGAGCCACATCAACTTCCATTGAATCCCCAACTTTTGCAGTTGACCCACCACTGGATGGAGATGGAAACCCACCAAATCCAAACAAAGGGCGCAAATTTCCCTTTAACTCTCTCTCTCTCTCTCTATCTCTTCCTCTCTCTCACTCTTTCTTCTTCTTCCCCTTTATTTCATTTTTTTGCCAACTTCTTTATCAAACCCTTTTATTTACTATTTGTCTTTCGTGTGGGTGTTTCTTTATAAGAAACTAAAAAAACAAATAAACTAAAAAAACAAAATAGTAATAATAATATGAAAAATCAAGATTCATGATTACTCGCCTTCTAATTTTCAAAAATTTTCTAAACCTCCCCTGATTGGGGAAAACAAAATTTTAATATTTTTTGGTGAGTGAAAATGATTTTGTCATGTTTTTATATTTATTGCACACGAGGACATGCACAAGACTAAGTGTGGGGAAGTTGATGTTATTAATTTTTTTATAACTTATTATATACTCTATTTACTTATTTTATATGAAATGTTCATAATTTGTGTGAAATATTAATGTTTTAATACTAAGTATAATTTTTGAGCATTTTTAGAAGTAGTCCAATTGAGTTAGTTTACTATTTTATTTATAACAATCCTCCATACTGATACAAATTTTGTAGTTATTATTTTTTAGGATTCCTAATTCAATAAAAAACATTTCATTAAAAGGGATCATGGGCCAATTCTTCCATTTGAAGGCTCGTATGGATCACACAAGAGGGCGTACAGAATCTGTGAAGAAACTGGACCAGCCATTAAGATAGACTTACTGGGCTAACACCATAAGTCAAAATATATTAATTCTCATCCAAAGGTTGGGTAACAATTTAGTTCATCTTTGATAAATATTTCAGGGCCCAACTCTAAGAACAAGGGGCCCAACTAATGCTTTGAAGTCCAGCCCACCATTCTGTCCGGGAATTAAAATCCGGACACTATTCATGACATATCTCATGATTTAATCATTAAATTAAGCTGAGATTTTGCAGTGTAAAATAATAGATATATTCTGATGACTTTTTTAGAATAACGAATTCGAATTTTAAGGCATATTACTATTCAAAAACCCATTCACATTTTAGACTTCAAAAAGTAGGGATTGAAATGGACAGATTATCTTTGTTTAATAAACTGGACATAACTTTGGATCATTATGTCCAATGGCTTTCAAATTTTCAGATTAGATAGAGGATATATTTATCTACAACTTGTAAGAAAATAATATCTCGAGATTCTACTGTCTAATTTATCAAATTGGCGATGCAAGTGGACGGGCAGTTTTGTAATGCAAACAGTCCACAACAATGGGCTATAAATACATCCCCATCCTCTCCTTGCAAAGGGTTGGAATTTCAGAAGATAGTATCACATATTGGAAGGAACAAATCCTTTACAAAGGCTTGGTAGGATCTTTCATACTCATGTTTTCACTTGAGAGACCTTTCCTCCTCTCTTTGATTCCTTTTACTTTTGTATTCTTCTTTGTTGTAATCTTTTAAGTCTTTCTTTTGTAATTCGGTTTTAATGAAAGTTTCTTATTCAATATCTATTATTATAATCCAACTTCTATAGATTCATATTAATTTTCTTAAAATAGTTTAAATAAATTTGAATTCTCTTCCCTTCTTTCACATTCTTATTCAATCTGAAGTCGGTATTTAATTCCATTCATCGTTTGTGTGTGTTCAACGCACCACCCTTTTCTTATCCCTTTCCTTTTCTTATCTTCATAATTTTCATAATAATAATTATAACCATATTACTAATCATTTAAATGGATGAGTAAATCTACGATTGGGGTGAGTTATTATTTTGGGATATTAAGTGATTGAGAGCTTTTTTTCGATGAGTATTCTTTGAGTTAATATTGTTTATGTTGAACTTTACTTGCCATGGATTAATGACATGCTTTGTTTAATATGTGGATTCCATGGATTATTGGAACCACAAATATAGTACCATAAATAAGTAATGGTAATGATTAGAACCCCAATTTAAGATATGACTTGGATTAAAGCTTTAACACTTGGGAATTCTGTTCAAAATCATCTTGTGAAGTGAGTATTAATTTAATGCAATATAAAGCAGAGCTCAAGGATATAATAAGATTAAATCCCCAATAATTAAACCACCCCAATATTTATCAATTTTTTAAATCCAACATCATGCATAAATTATTTCATAAGATCTGCAAACAAACCCTCCAATCAGAATATAATCAACTAAAAACAAACGACTATTAAAAAGTATCATCGCCAAGGATTCGACCCGAGTGCTAATATACACATTAGCAGAGCATCAGAACATTGACCAGTCGATAGGTAAAAATTGGCCGCATGTTTTAGTAAATTTTTTCAAAAAAAGGTTTATGGAAAACAATTTCCATATCTTTATCATTCTGAAACATTTGGTCACCTGTTAATGGAGAAAATTATGTACCTTGTTATTTATTTCCATCAAATGATATTGTCTTGGATTAGTATTTTTTTTCAGGTTAAAAATTTATGAAGTCCTAAAAACATAGTCTTAAAGGAATGTTTTAACATAACTGAGTGTGTAACTTCATCAAAAATGGGACACCCAACATTTTGTTATTCTATAGCCTGACAAATTTCTATAAGTAGAAAATTCATTTGTTATCTTGTACAACATAGCTCTCTATGTGAACTCTTAACTTATATGAGCATATTAAAATATAACACATGTATCCCACATCAATTTTATATCTTCAATAAATGGATCCAAATTGATATTATTATCGTCATTGAGTTTTTTTAGTCCAGATATAAGTAGAGACAATATAATGTATTTTCACTTCATGAATAACTAAGGTGGAAACATATAATTTATCAAAATAAATGAACATGTACTATGAGTATGACTTGGTACATAAAAATTATTCATTCCATATAGAGATAATTTAAGTTAGTGGTTTCTCATATAATCTCTAAATTCAGGATACTCATAATCAGTTTTCATCCACTGAGGAGAGTCAACTGGGTGACATAGTTTCCCATATTCAATTTTTGTATCTGTATTCCATGTTAAGTGTCTAGTGGTTTTATGAAATCAATATATTCATGTAAACCTAAGAATAATATTTAAGTAAAATATAATTTTTAAATTACATGATTCATATTTCTTGTATCGATCTGTACCATGCTTAGGGAATTTTCTGAGTGAATTTTGATCCTTACGAAACAATATATAATCATTTGGGAAGGCTTGTATCTTTTCAAAGATCATACCCATTGAACATATAATTTATTTAGTTATATATTTTTGAAAAGTAATATCATTTTTTTATGTTCACATATCATTCATTATACCATGTAGTTCTGTAATTTTGGTGTCACTCCATCCGCTTGCAACTTTTAAATTTTATATCTTCAATACAACTAACAATGTTTTATAGTTAGTATAACCAATATAAAATGGTATCTTTTCACTGATATTTAACCTCTCAAACAACATTTTAAAACCATGAAGGTTATATTCAAACATCATTTTCATTTCATCCATACAATATTCGTCATCATTTACACAAGTATTCATATCAAATTATCCATAAATCATAGTATCATCTCAGTCAGTATGCGAATTTATTTTTCCCCATGTTTTATCCTATATTTATATTTTTGATCTATTCTGTGAAAAATCAAAAGTTCCTTAAAATCTTATAGATTAATTAATCTTGAATAATAATAATATAAACACAAACAAAATATTTGATAAGGTTTGTATGCATGCTCTAATGTAAACATGGTGAAAACTTAATTTCCATCCTCAAACTCATTTTTTCATACGATTATTTCCAATCTAGTTTAAATTCATATCCATCCTATTAGGTTTAACAATTTCTATTTTTTATAAAAAATAATCTAATACACAGATGTTATTTATACAATGTATATATATTTTGATATTTAAAAAAATATCAGAATTTAAGTGTAAATATAAAATTATGTATATGTGTGTGTCTAAATATATTTTTTTGTGTAAATATATAAAGTCTGTTTTTTAAATAAGTAAAGAATAATCTTAATAAAATAATAAATTTATTTATACTTGTAGAAAAAAATTTAATTTTCCTACGAAAAAAGTAATACTCACTTTAGACACTCAAGGAAGTAATAAAAACAAATGTTATAATCACAAAAAATGATATGAAATTATAGTTTTGTCAAGAAATTTTCTTCTATCGTTATAATAAAATTTTTCCTAATGATTTAGTTTAATTACTCTAACCTTAATAAATTTAGTTATTTATATAATATGTACATATATATATATATATATATATTTAAATATATTTTATTTTATAATAAATTTGTTCAGATATACATCTATACATAAATGTACACAAGAACAACCCGGCAAAATGAAATGAAGGGTTTCCCTATAGGATGTGCACTAAAATGTACATGTCTGAGATGCATGTACAAGTTCATATGAAGCATGAGATATAATATATTATTTTATATATGTATATTTTTTTCATTTAATATATTCATGTGATGAATGCATTTTTATTTCATGTGATGCATCAATAATATATATATATATATATTGTTTATTTATCCTGGATAGTTTATTCATATGTTAAAAATTCATTATGAATGGATTAATTGATTTGAATTTATTTATTGAAATGAATCCATGAAATAAATACCAAACGGTTAGTGATGCATGAGATTCATTATGAATAGGTTGAACCTCGACCTTTAACTATATAATAGGATGGGATCATATCTTGTTGGTAATGTTTTGTGCAATGTGCATAAACCTATACTCAAACTCTCTTCCTCCCAAAACATCATTTGTATCCTTTGAGAATGTCCTAGAAGCCCTTTAGATTCTTGGTCTCTTCATGATATGATCTAGGATCAAAGTGCTCACTGTATTACATCAGAGGTAGTAGACTTTATATGAATAACTCCAAGTGATATCTATCAAACATTCTCCTTCACCAATGAAAAATATATTTGTTCCTGTAAATAATTTATAGGTACCATATTTTATGATAATATTAATACATTATTTCTTGAAGATAGATCTGTTTACTTTTTGGGTTTTCATTCAATTCGAATGGTTATTAGATGATCATACAACACCCATTAGTTGTATAAGAGTGAGTTTATTAAATATTTAAATGTGTTTGAATCATTGGTTTTTGAATAAAAATAAAGAACATAATTTTCATAAAATTAGAGAATGATTATAGACCCTTACGCAAGTTATGTAAAGATAAATTTGATTTTCCCTTTGGAAGGTCACTGCATAATGTTCGTACCATTATGATAAATGTTTTAATAATGGTAACCTATGTATTACATTTATGAAAATGGGATGTGTAAAGTAAGTACCATTACATAGCAGTGTCACGCAAATGTAACTTTTATTTACCCTTATGTGGTACCCTTACACAGTACCCTTATGTAGCTTATAAAATATAGTTAGTGGCCTTATACAAAGGATTTACGTAAAGGTAATACTTTTACATGATGAAGTTGCATTAAGGTAATATGCATAGTACCTCTACGCATTAGTTTTCAAATCCAATCACACATAAACAGAGAACCTATGTAAGGGTAAAGGGGAGGATACCCTTATGCAAAATATAAATTTTACACAAGGGTAATCATAACATTATTAATATATATATATATATATAATGTTTTGGGGGGTTTATAAATTATTTATAAATAATGTTAAACTATATTTTAGGATATTATAAATTATAAGGATTTCATTAATTAATTAATTAATTATTTATTTATTTATATTTAATTAAATAAATGTCTATGAAATTTTTTCCCAACTATTAAAGTTTAATATTTTAAAATACATTTTAAATAATTAAATGGTATTTATAATGTTTTATAAATAAATTGTTTATTTTGAAATCATAATTCATGATTTATAAGGTGTTTATAAATTACAGAATATATGATATTTAAATTATATAAATTTTTTGTATAATATATATTGAATTATAAAATGTTTATAATTTAATAAATATCATAAAAATACCATTTCAAATAAAATATGATGTTATTCATATTGAAATAAATATACAATATTTATATTTTTATAAATTATTAAATATTCATAATTAGTATTCATTTATGATTAGTTCATAAATGTATCAGGTTTTAAAAAATAAATATTATTTATTTATTTTTCCAATTTCCTTGATATTAATTTTTATTAAATTGTTTATAAAATATAGTTGTCACGACCCGTCCTCAGGGACCATGTCATGACTACTCCAGGACCGCCTTCCATAGGCCAGGGGCTGGTATCTATCACCAAAGGTGAATCCCTGATAAAAAGGGAAGACATTTCCTTTAAACCTGTAACACACATAGTCTAAACACAAGCAGTATAGGAAAAAAGTACTAAAATAGAAAAGTAAGGTGTGCTGAAAGTAAGTGGGTCAGTATACAAACCCAACTGAACATCAAGTATAAGTAAAAAGGGAAAACAGCTCCTGGATATTCCACTAGGGAATCCTACCTGAAGGGTAGGTACCAAGCTCGAACAACTCGTCCCTGTGGTACGTCCCGCCTAGTCCAGCTCCGAGCAGCTTCCCATCCATCACCCTCAGCCTCGATCACTGTTGTCTGTCATCTGCACAGAACACAACAAGCTGCGGGCGAAGCCTGTGCAGGGGTGAGTATAACAATACTCAGAAGGGGACCCCGAGACCCCCGAAGGTCTCCCAGAATCCACAATGGATAAACCACAGAATAAAGATACAATCACGAAGTATCAACCAACCCTACTTAGGTATATGCCCATACATATACCTAAGTTACCAGTCAAATTCCAGCTCCAACTCTAGAGACCAAGCACAACCCATACCACACAGGAAGTAAAGTCAATCACCTCGAAGATAAATGATTGAAAGTCAAAACTCAGCTCACACAGGTATACATATTTCGTAGAGTGATAGAGATGATCATATGTAGTCACTTATTCATCTAAGTTTTCGGACCCACACAGGATATAGGACCAGCTAAGCTCTCAGACCCACATAGGATACAGGACTAGTTATTTTGTTGGACCCACACAGGATACAGGAACAGAAGTCAAAACTGTCAGACCCATGGAGGATCTTGGTTCAGTATTCATAACTGTCTAACCCATAGAGGATTCCAGTATAGTAGTCATCACTGTCGAACCCACTGAGATTTCCGATACAGTAGTCGTCGCAGCCAACACTAGGGTTCTCACACACAACATGCTCGATTCCGGGAGGGTCTGTTCCTCGAGACAAGGGTTGATACATTAACTATCATGGATTCCTGAGTTGATGTATCCTGTAGTTCCTTCTTATCATAAGTAATCTAACGCGACAAACGGCGCGTCAATCGGACGCCCGATCTGAGTGTTATTGGCATTTCCGTTGTAGGGGACAGGTTGGATTTTACTCTCGATCCAACCTGGACATCTTCAAAATTTGTCCAAAACTCACTTAGAGTATTCCAAAATGACCTCTTCGTCACGAGGGTCCTAGTTCCATAGAGGGTGCATCGATCAGATGCGCGGTCTAGGAGTTATTCGCATTTAAGCGAAAGCGGGCTCGGCCCGTCAAGCCCAGAGGGATGGCGGGTCAGCCCGACCTGGATCAGCAGTTCCGAACCGGCTAGGGTTCGGCCCAGCCCGGTGGGGTATAGACCACCTGTGGACCCGACCCACGCTGCGGGCCGGTCCGGTTCACCCAGTGGTGCTGCCTCCTCCTCTGCCCCGACCGGCGGTAGCCGGCCGGTTCGGTCCAGCGCACGCGGCCCGTGCTGCGGGCTGCGGTTCTTCCCACATGGTTCCTGTGGGTACCGCTGTTCTACATCATGACCAGCATGCGGCCCGCCGGTTCTCCTAGCTGAGCGGCCTGTGGAAGAAGACCGTGTCCTCTTCCACGCAGCGCTTGCGGGCGCCGCGGTTCTCCAGCGGGCCAGTCGGTCGTCCCGCGGTCTGGCTCCATGGCGATTGGCTCGGACGGCTGCCTCTGCACCTCCACCGAGGTGTGACGGCACCGCGGTCCTACTTCCCTCTGCGTGGCGCGATGACACCATGCCACCATCGCCATGGCCCGACCTGGCCACGGACTTCGGCTCTACTGCACGGTGCGACGACGCCACGCTTCTTCATCCGCCGGGGCCCTCCTAGTTGTGGTTCCTCTTTTGTCTGTCGCGGTTCTTCTCCGGCATGGTGGGACGACACCACGCCATTTCGGCTCTGCCTCCGATGTCAACCAAACAAGATTCAACAGAGGGACGTCGGGCCATGTTTGTTCAGCCCGCACCCTCCGCGTTAGGTGATAACAGTTTGGCCTCTGTCAATCCAAAAATAAACTTCAAAGTACATGTGTATAATTCATACGTAAAAAATAATCCAATTCCCCCATACCATGATTCGAAGTACATTGTAGAAGTCGCAGAAAGAGGGAGGACATCGATTTCATTGAATTTGGGAAACGTCCGAGGATGAAGCGTCGTCGATGTTCCTCACGAGCGACTCCTTCTCTTGTGCCTTGGACGAATATCGAAGACGGTATCGTCGTTCTTCAGAGATGAGGAACGTTCTTCGTTGAGAGGTTGATGTTCTTCCAAGATTTCTACGAAGATCTCCCCAGATTATGTCAACCCAAAATAAAAGAATATAATCTCTTATTTTAATGTAGGCATAATGAATTCAAAAGAATTCAAACACAAAAATTAATTAATTAAGTCATTAATTAATTGTGTTGGCACTATTAAGGGGAAGTCCAAGAGTTTCCCCTATTAATGGAGAGCTCAAGGGGTTCAAAGGTGGGTTTAAGGGGGTTGAGCTCATGTGAGCCCCACAACATAATATCCTCCCATGGGAGGTTATGTGGGGGTGGTCCCCACCTCCAACTTCCCTTTGGAGGATTAAACCACCACCTACATTAAAATATGTTATTCATATTTTTATTTTAATTTTTCAGAATACACCCAAAATTAACTTCCACTCTCGACCAAACGCAACTGCGATAAAGGTCTCCTTAAGTGAATACCAATGCTGCGAGTTCATCGGTGTCCTCGGATTTCAATTCCGAGCACTGGTTAAAATGATATAAAATCCCGCACGTACATTTACTAAACATACTCAAAAAAAACTTTAGAAATTGATTCCAGGCACACCGGGCCTCGGAATCAGGCAGTGTTAGAAACTACAGACTCGTAAAATTCCCATGTATTTAAGAAAAAAAATTCTCACAGGATTTCTAAGTCTTTACATTCTCCTCACCTCAGGGATTTATGTCCCTGTAAACTACTACACACACTAAGGAAACAAATTGGGGTACTGAGCACACATCTGAGCCTCCCGCTCCCATGTGCTCTCATGGAGGTTCCCGTGCTGCCAACGAACGCGCACCAGAGGAATCAACCATCCATGCAGGACCCGCTCATGTCGATCCTCAATATCCACTAGAACCTCCATGAATGTCGCCCTGTCATCGATGTCCAGCTCCCCGTGGTCGATGATGTGGGGTGGTTCGTGCACGTATCTCCTCAGCTGAGATACGTGGAAGACGCCGTGGACCCGGTGCAACTAAGGTGGAAGATCTAAACTGTAAGCCACCTTGCCTACCATGCCGAGGACTTGAAAAGGTCTGATGAATCGTGGATATAACTTGCTGCCTCGGCTAAATCTCTGTAGACCTCATTGACATGAGACTAGTAGGAAGATGTGGTCACCATCTCGAACTCCAGTGGTCTTCTTCTCCTATCAGCATAGGACTTATGTCTGCTCTGTGCAGTCTTCATCCACTCCTTGATGATCTGCACCTTCTATGACGTATCTTTCACCATCTCTGGTCCTACAAATACTGAATCCCCTGGGTCAGCCCAATACAGAGGCGATCTTCAAGGTCGGCCATAAAGTACCTCGTAAGGTGCCATCCTGATGGTGGAGTGGTAGCTGTTGTTATGTGCAAACTCTACCAAGGGTAAGTGATCCTCCCAGCTATGACCAAATTCGAGGACACATGCACGAAGAATGTCCTCGAGAGTCTGAATGGTCCTCTCAGTATGACCATCTGTCTAAGGATGGAAGGCGATGCTCAAGTGAAGCTGCATACCAAAAGCCTCCTGCAACACATTCCATAGCCGGGAAGTGAAACAGACATCTTGATCAGAGATGATCGTCGATGTCACACCATGAAGTCGTATGATATTTTGTACGTAGAGGCATCCCAGTCTCTCTATGCTGACTTGGTGATTCGGTCTACGATCACACATATAGAGTTGTGTCCTCTGGATGTACGTGGAAGTACCATCACGAAATCCATGGATATCCCGTACCACTTCCACTCTAGAACCTCTAAGGGTTGAACTGAGCCTGCTAGAGCCTGGTGCTCCGCCTTCACTTGCTAACAAGTGAGGCATCGAGAGACAAACTCTGCCACTTCCATCTTCATACATGGCCACCAGTGCTATCGTCGGAGGTCCTGATACATCTTCACCACTCCTGGATGTACCGTTAAAGGAGATGTATAGTAATCCATCAACAATTCATCCTGAAGTGAAATTGGTACCATTGAACATCCTCTAAAGAGAATGATGTGCTCCCCACCTTCAGAAAATCAATCAGGTGCCTACCCTATGGATATCTGAGCACATCGCGTCTCACAGTCAACGTACACACGTTGTGCCTCTCTGACTCGCTGAAAAAGTGGAGGAGTGTTTGTGAGAGACTCTAGAAAGGCTGCTCCATCTCTATCCACAAAAGATATCTACAACGCGGCCAACTACACTGTCGCCTCTCCTAGTAGCTGAATTCCTGATCTCCTGTTGAGAGCATTTTCTACAACATTCCCCTTCCCAAGAGTATAGACTATCTCAAAGTCATAGTCCTTGAGGAACTCAATCCATCATTGCTGTCTCAGGTTCAGGTCCTTCTGTGAGAATTTGTACTTGAGACTCTGGTGGTCATAGTAGACTGTAAAACATTCTCCCATAAGATAGCGTCGTCACATATTCAAGGCGAAGACCACTACTGCTAACTCTAGGTCATGGGTAGCATAGTTTTTCTCATTCCGTCTCAGATGAAGAGATCCATACGTGATCACAGCTCACTCCTATATCAGGAAACACACAAGTCTAGTCCTTGATGCATCACAACAAACTACGTACCCAACGCCATCCTCCGGTAGCCTCAAGATGGGTGCACTGGTTAACCTCTGCCTCAGCTCTAGAAAGCTCTTCTTGCATCTCTCTGACCACACGAAGGGTTACCCCTTCTTTGTCAATGTTGAAAGCGGTGCTCCAAATCTGGAGAAGTCTGAAAAAAATCTTTGATAGTACCCATCCAGTCTCAGAAAACACTGTACCTCCATCACACTCATGGGTGGCTCCCAAGCAAGTACTACCTCGATCATTGCTGGATCCACTACAACTCCTGCCTCTAAGAAGAAATTTCCTAGAAAGTGAACCTCTCGAATCAAGAACTGGTACTTCGAGAGCTTACCATAAAGCTGGTGCTCTCGGAGTGTGTCCAGTACTACCTACAAATGGTAGGCATGCTCCTCCTCAGTTGTTGAGTAGATCAGAATGTCGTCGATGAAGACTACGACAAAGTGATCGAGGTAAGGCTGGAAGATCCTGTTCATGATACTCATGAACATTGCTGGAGTGTTGGTTATACCGAAGGGAATAACTAAGAACTAGTAGTGTCCATATCGACACCTGGAGGTCATCATCTACACATCCTCATCTTAAACTATGAGATGGTGATAGCCTGACCTATGGTCTATCTTTGATAACCATCGTGCTCCCTTGAGCTGATCAAAGATTTCGTCAATCCTTGGGAGTGGGTACTTGTTCTTCAGAGTCACCTGATTCAGGAAACGGTAGTCAACACATAGTCTCAAGCTCCCATCCGCCTTCTTGGTGAAAAAAATTGGGGATGTCCATGGTGAAACATTGGTTCGGATAAAGCCCTTCCCCTGCAAGTCCTCCAACTATACCCACAGCTCACGAAGCTTGGCAGGAGCCATCCGATATGCTAGAGTAGATATCTGCGTCATCCTGGGGTACAGGTCAATGTATAATTCTACCCTCCTACGAGGATGTAGTCCTGGAATGTATTCATGGAAAACATCCACGTACTAATCCACCACAACAGGAAAACTCAGATTCTGCACATCAACTGCTCTGAGGATGAGACTAGACAACTGATGTGTCCTCGAGTAAGCTTACACTGCCATCAATAGTGTTCAATCATCGAGTCTATTCTCGTAGGAGTCTCTAGAAATAAGGATCGATCCAACGGCTCCATCAGAATCTCCGAGCTCCAAACGAGGGCAGTGGAAATAAAAGAATGACTCACACCTGTGTCTATAAGTACTGTAGCAATGGGGGAGTAGACATAGATAGTACCTCAAATAATCTCAAGTACGTTTTGGTCATAGGCCACGACTGCCTGGAGTTGAGCCTGCCTCTGTCTGCCAGCTCCCTGTAGTTGGGGTGGACCTCCTGGTGTTGGTGGTGGTAGAGCCTCGAAACGTCATCCACCACCTGCTGCCCGGCCAGCTCCTCTGCCACGTCTGCCTGCTCCCGGCGGACCACCACAATCAAACCTCTTCCTCTTCCTAAGAGGTCCCCCTACTGTCTGCTTCTCATCTGCAAGGCGGTTCAGGCAGTCACGAGCCATGTGGTTCTACCCACCGCATGCATAACACTGCCTGGTCCTCATATAGTTGGCTCTGTATCTTGTGCCCCATACAACCAAACCTGTATACTGGGGACACCCAACTGATGGCCTAGTCCTCTTGGAACTCTATGACATCTGTCTACTTTCGGCTGCAGAAGACTCCGCTATGTGTCACCCTGTGGTGGGTCTTGCTACAGTTTACTGCTCAGTGAGAAAACTCTCCACTATAAGGGCTCACTCGAGCACCCCCGCCTATGTTGGGATGCTGAGGGGGGTCATAGATAACCTGATCTCATGCCTGAGTCCCTGATCGAATGTCCAAGCCTTAAAAAATGGGTCCCACACCATATCTGTGGAGTAGCGCGAGAGGTCGGTGAACCTCGCGGAGTACTGAGCTACTCTCATGCTGCCCTACTACAGATGAAGTAACTCCTGAATCCGCACCGCATGAAGGGTGGCTGGAAGAAACTCTGAGTGAAAGAGACTCTCTAAGTCTATCCAGAGTAATGATATCTCGTCATGCCGTTGGAGCATCAGGCTCCACCATCTGCCTGCAGCCCCATGCAGGAGACTCGCGACAAGGATCACCATGAGGTCAGCTGGTTTCCCTACCAATCTAAAAACTCTCACGACAGCGTCCATCCAATCCTTAGCTTCCTATGGGTCCATCTCTCCCCGGAACCTGGGTGGCCTCTGGCACTGGAACTCGTGAAATTCACTCAGGCGGCATGCACTCTATGCTGCTGGAGCTGGTGGTATCACTGGCCCAGCGGGTAGTAGTACCGCTGGTACCTCTACTGTGATAGGTCCCTACACCGAGGCCTCGTCACTCGGTGGGATACCATCTTGTACGTAACTCAGAACCCTAGATGGCTGCCTTCATGGGGCCATCTTGAAAAGAAATAGGTGTTACATGGTTAAAAAAGTATACCTAGTGAGCTGACACAAAGTAATACCGAAGAAATGTTTTTTTAAAGGAAACACACATGCAATTAGTGTTTTTGTGCGCTGAGTCAGAAATTAGAAGTCAGAGTCCTAGTGTATGGATACGTCGGCCGCCACACGAACCTCGGTTTCCCTAAACTGATAACCACACCCAAAACACATAATAGTATTTCCGTTAAAAGAATCAGAGTCCATGTTCTATGGTAGAACCGACTCCTATGAAACCAATTTGTCACGACCCGTCCTCGGGGCCCATACTGTGACTACCCCAGGCCCACCTTCTATAGGCCAGGGGCAGGCGAATAGCACCAAAGGAGAATCCCTGATAAAAAAGGAAGGCATTGCCTTTAAACCTGTAACACACATAGTCTGAACACAAGCAGTAGATGCAATAAGTACTATAATTGAAAAGTTAGTTGTGCTTAAAGTAAGTGGGACAGTATGCAAACCCAACTGAACAACAAGTACAAGTAAAAAGGGAAAACATATCCTAGATCATCCACTGGGGAATCCTACCTGAAGGGTAGGTACAAAACTTGAAAAACTCGTCCCTGCGGTACATACCGTCTAGTAAAGCTCCGAGCAATTTCCCATCTGTCACCCTCAACCTCGATCACTGCAGTCTGTCGTCTGCACAGAGCACAACAAGGTGCAGGCGAAGCCCGTGCATGGGTGAGTATAACAATACCCAGTAGGGGACCCCGAGACCCCTGAAGGTCTCCCAAAATACACAAAGGATAAAACATAGAATAAAGATACAATAACGAAGTGTCAACCAACCCTACATAGGTATATGCCCATACATATACCTAAGTTACCAGTCACAGTCCGACTCCAACTCTCAAGCCCTAGCACAACCCAGTCCACATAGGAAGTAAAGTCAATCACCTCTAAGATAAATGATTGAAAGTCAAGACTCAGCTCACACAGGTATAGATCTTTCGTAGAGTGATAGACATGATAATATGTATTCACTGATTCATCTAAGCTGTCGGACCCACACATGATACAGGACCAGCAAAGTTGTCAGACCCACACAGGATACATGACCAGCTATTCTGTCGGACCCACATAGGATACAGGAACAGAAGTCAAAAATGTTGGACCCACGGAGGATCCTGGTTCAGTAGTCATCGCTGTCGAACCTAGGGAGGAATCCAGTACAGTAGTCATCGCTGTCGAACCCACGGAGGATTCTGGTACAGTAGTCGTCGCAGCCAGCCCTAGGGTTCCCGCAAACAACACGCTCGATTCTGGGAGGGTCTGCTCCTCGAGCAAAGTGTTGATACATCAAATATCACAAAGTCCTGAGTTGATATATCCCATAGTTTCATCTCATCATAAGGAATCCAACTTGACAGATGACGTGTCAATCGGACACCCGATCTGAGTGTTATTGGCATTTCAGTTCCAGGGGCCCAGTTAGATTTTACGCTCTATCCGACCCGACCGTTTTCCAAATTTGTTTAAAACTCACTTAGATTATTCCAAAAGGGATGATTCATCACGAGGGTCCCAGTGGCATAGACGGTGCATCGATCAGATGCGCGGTCTAGAAGTTATTCACATTCAAGAGAAGACGGGCCTAGCCCCTCAAGCTGAATGGGCTGGCGGGTCGGCCCGACCCAGATCAGCATGTCCAAACCGGCTGGGGGTTAGCCCGGTCTGGTGGGGCGTGACCCACCCGCAGACCCGGACCATGCTGCAGGCCAGTCTGGTTTGCCCGACGGCACTGCCTCTTCCTCTGCCCCGGCCAGCTGGTTCGGTCCAGCGCACGCAGCCCGCGGTTCTGCCCATGCAGCGCCTATGGCCGCCACGGTTCTCCAGCCTAGACAGCATGAGGCCAGCCTGTTCGCCCAGCTGAGCGGCCCGTGGAAGCGGGCCGCGACCTCTTTCACATGGCATTTTCGGGCACATCGATTCTCCAGCGGGTCGGCCAGTCGGTCGGCCGGTCGTCCCGTAGTCCAACTCCACGACGGTCAGCTCAACTAACCACCTCCGTACCTCCACCACGGTGCGACGACGCATCGGTCCTGCTGCCCTCCACCTGGAGCGATGACACCAAGCCACCCCTGTTGCGGCCCAACCTGGCCGCGGCGTTCGGCTTCACCGTGCAATGTGACATCGCCGCACTTCTTCAACCGTCGTGACCCTCCCAGCCGCGGTTCCTCTTTCGTCCTCCGCGACTCTTCTCCGGCGCGGTGCGACGGCACCGCACCCTTTCGGCTCCAACTCCGATGACCACCAAACAAGATTTGATGCGGGGATGTCGGGTCGTGTTTGTTCGACCCATGCCCTCCGCCTTAGGTGATAACAGATTGGCCACCGTCAATCCAAAAATAAAAGTCTAAGTACGTTGGTATAATTCATACGTAAAAAATAATCCAATTCCCCCCACCTTGATTCAAAGTACGTTGTCGAAGTCGCGGAAATAGAGAGGATGTCAATTTCATTGATGTCGAGAAACGTTTGAGGATGAAGTGTCGTCGATGTTCCTCTCGGGTAGCTTCTTCACTTGTGCCTTAGACGAATATCGAAGACGGTATCATTGTTCTTCGGAGATGAGGAATGTTCTTAGTTGAGAGGTTGATGTTATTCCAAGAGTTCTACCAAGCTCTTCCCGGATTATGCCAACACAAAATAAAAGAATATAATCTCTTATTTTAATGTTGGTATAATGAATTCAAAATAATTCATACACTGAAATTAATTAATTAATTCATTAATTAATTATGTTGGAACCATTAAGGGGAAGTCCATGAGTTTCCCCTATTAATGGGGAGCTCAAGGGGTTCAAAGAGGGGTTTAAGGGGGTCGAGCTCATGTGATCCCCACCACATAATATTCTCCCATGGGAGGTTATGTGGGGGTGGGACCCACCTCCAACTTCCCTTTGGAGGATTAAACCACCACCTACATAAAAATATGTTTGTCATATTTTTATTTAATTTATTTAGAAAACCCCAAAAATTAACTTCTGCTCTCAACCAAACGCAACTGCGGTAAATGTCTCCTTAAGAGAATATTAGCACTGCGAGTTCATCGGTAACCTCAGATCTCAATTCTGAGAACTGGTTCAAAAGATATAAAATCATACGCGTTCGTTTACTAAACGTACCCAAACAAAACTTCAGAAATTGATTCCGGGCACACCGGGCCTCAGAATCAGGCACCGTCAGAAACTACGGAATCATGAAATTCCCATGTATTTAAGAGAAGAAAATTTTCCATAGGATTTTCAGGTCTTTAAAATAATTATTATGTATTTCAATTTGTCAGATAAATTTATTATAGGATAGTTCCTTTCATATCATGCAAGGTTTGATATGATAAAATTTAATTTAATCAACCTTGACCTCGGTTTGTTATTTTAGTTATGAGATTGAAAATAGTTTTTGGGAATAGATTGTGCATATTAAGTGATTGACTTTTCATGAATTGAATTCTATCTTAAGTAATGTGTCCCCTGGTAAAGGGACTTGGGGCCAGACCACCTACTTTCCTAGAGTATTTCCTTGGATATAAAAGTGAACGACGTTAGCTATCTATCACTCTAGGATTACTCTATTAGAGGTTTTAAATCTCATATAACCTTAAGAATTTACATGAAGCGTTCATGTTCCTTATGTGTATTAGGAATTTGGATATATATGAATGAACTTTACTTCTATTTTTGGTTGATTAACACATATTTGTGGATTTTTTAAAGAGTTACACATTAATGGGGCGTGAATAAGTTAATTTTTTGGTTGGAATACCAACATTCAAAACTAAATTAGAAGTATGTGTACATAAAAAGAAATGAAATCAAAAAATATAAATACTAAATAAGATGTAATAGTTATGAATTTAATATTAATATGATGTATATTAACATGGTGAGACCTTAAAGTAAAACCCAAAAAATAATAATGGTGAGATTTATTCAAAAGAGACACTTTTCAAGACATTTATCATTCAACCATGTATTCTCAAGTTCAGCATGAGTACCTCTGGACTATCTTGTATAAGGTAAGAAAGCTATATGTAACTTAGGGTTTTCATGTTTTTTATGGATTATCTCATCATTAGAATCCCTTTATTTCCCTTATTTGAATTATTATTAGGGTTTTCATTTGGTTACAATAACTGGGAAGACTAAATATTTTGGATACTTGAGGAATATAGTTGAGTAAATCCATATGATGGATTTGTATAGGTGATTATCCTCTCAACTATCCATGAATCATAAATGTTATGGTTGGGATGATTCTCGAACTAAATAATCATGGATTTAATATTTTATTATTGGTGTAAGTTATGATGAAATATGGATCTTGGATCACTAAATGGATATGATGTCTAGGGACTTCATTTTTAGTGGGAGAAATTTCACTTAAAAACCTTGATGAAAATACAAAATACATGATGTTCACTTAATGATATATCATTCTTATAAATTATGGAATACTTCACACTAATAATATTGAGATAATTAATATGTATGACATATAAAATAGTTTCATATTGGTATCTAAGATTGAGAAGTGTACATTAGGAGAAACATTAGGAACACCCAAATGTGAATGTTATAGAAATCAGTTTCTCAAACTATGAATCATGGGTTTTATTTATTAGGTGTGTGTCACACATTTGTGTGTAAAATCATAGAATTTCATATTGGAGTGAATTTATTAAGGTGAGACATATTTTTAATTATATAATAGACTAAAGTTACTGCATTAGAGGCCAGTACTTATGATCCGATTTTATCAAGTGTATTGATTCTAGAATTGAAAATTAGTTATTATGTTCCTTCTATAAAAAAATTCTTTATGTATCTTATTTAGAAAATATGGGAATTAAATTAATTATTAAGAACAAGTGTTTTTATATATATAAGAATGAAATGATTTATTGAATCATGAATATAATGAATGGTTTATATATTATTGATATGGAAAATCCTTTTTATAACATTCAAAATAATAAAGTTAGGGTTGGATATAATCCCACATACCATTAGCATTGTTTTTTTTGGAAATATAAATTAGAAATATGTTCAATGACTCCATAGATATGGATTGTTGGACTAATTTTATTATGAATTATTTGATACATGAGAATCTTGTTTATTGGGAAAAATTAAAAATTCAAATTTTGGGAGAAAAGATTAAATTTCTAGTGAAATATTGGATGAAAACATAGTGATGTATGTGTAACAATGAGTACTCAAGAAATTGGTGGTTATAGGTACTTAATTACTTTTACTTATGACTTTAGTAGGTATGGGTATGTGTTTTTGATGAAACACGAGTGTAAAACTTTTGAAAAGTTCCAAAAAATTAAGAAAGAAGTATATAATTATCTAGGATAAAGTGTTAAAGTCCTTTGATCGGATCAGGGTCGTGAATACTTGAACCAATAATTCATGACTCATTTAAGATATTATGAAATTATATTACAATAAAATCCTCCTAGAACTATATAATGGAATTGTGTATCTAAAATAAGTAATCATACCATGTTAGACACAGTTCAATCATTAATGAGTCTATGTGACCTTCCTATCTCATTTTGTGTTTATGCTTTGGAGACTATTTCATTCCTACTAAACCAAATTCCATCTAAAATAGTCATAGAGTAACCATATGATATATGGTATGCGAAACATTCCATATTATATATTATGATAATTTGTGGATGTAAATCATTCATACAATGAATGTCTTGTGAAAAACATGACTGCAAATCTAATAAATGATTTTTTGAGATATCCCAAAGAAACTGTGGGAAGTTATATCAATAATTGTACTAAAAAAGTGTTTGTGTTTAGACTAGGTGTTATTTATAATGAAATGTGATTAGATGTTTCAATGGGATGAAAGTTAAACATGAAAAATTCAAGAGAAAAAAATAGGGAGTTTTATTAATATAGAGGCTGTACAGGTTCCAAAAATATTTGTTGAAGAAGAACCAACTCAAGATACACAATAACCTTATAGGTATGGTAGGTTTTTTCAAGAGTCTGAGATATATTGATTTTTCATGGATATTGATTATGAAGTAAAATTCATTGGATATGAAACTACTTCCTATCAAGAGTCTATTGAGAGTTCATATTTAAAGAAATTGTTAAAATCCATGGGATCTAATATGAACTCCATGTACACTAACCATGCTTAGAAATTAGTGGATGCACCTAAAGGGGTGAGACCCATAGGGTGGAATTTGATTTTACATAATAAAATGGACATATATAGTGTAGTTTCTAACTATAAATAATTTTTTGTGTCAAATGGTTACAAACAAGTTTAAGTTATTGACTATAAAGAGTCCTTTTTTAACTATTGCGATAATAAAGTCCATTTGGATTTTTCTAACCATAATAGATCATTATGATTATGAGATATATCAAATAGTTGTCAGAATTGAATTCCTTAATGGAAATTTACAAGATTATGTGTATATGATATAACCTAAGGGTGTTAATGTTCCAAATTGTAATGTCAAAGTTTTCAAGTTTCAATGGTATATTTATAGAGTAAAGAAAGATTCATGAAGATGGATTGTATGGTTTTATGATCCAATAAAAGAGTTTGGTTTCATCAAGAGTGTGGATGAATCCTATGTATATAAGTGGCTTAGTGGGAGTATAGTAGTATTTCTTATACTATATGTAGATGATGTACATCTTATTGGAAATGACATCCCCACACTTTACTCTGTGAAGGTGTGTTTAGGTAAATGTTTATCAATGAAAGACATGGGTGAATGTGCTTACATGCTTAGTATGAGGATCTATATAGATAGATATAAGAGGTTTATTGGACTGAGTTAGAACCCATATATTGGTAAAGTGTTAATGTGTTTTATCATGGAGAACTATAAGAATGGATCTTTACTATTGCTTCATGGCATGAATGTTAGGAAGATTTAGGATCCTTATAAATAGTTTGTAATAATGGATAATATTCATTATGCATCAACTATAGATTCTATCATGTATTCCATGTTGTGTACTTGACCTGATGTCTCATATTCATTGAGCATAACAAGTAGATACCAATATAATTTTGGTGATATTAATTTGATTACAATGAATAATATCCCTTTTCACTTGATAAGGACTAAGGATATGTTTTTGGTATATGGAAGAGAGGATGAGATCTGTGTAAAGGGTTACATAAATGCTTGTTTCAAATCAAACAAAGATGATATGAAATCTCAATCTAGATTTTGGTTTTTCCTCAATGGTGGATAAATTAGTTTTAAGGGTTCCAAATAAGCCCCCATATAAGAATTTAAAATAGAGGAATAATGAATCACTATATCAGATACTGTGAAGGAAGCTATTTTGTTCAAGAAGTTCATTTCGTAAAATAGATTAGTTTCTAGAATCAAGGGAGCAATTGAAATATATTGAGATAAAAAAGTTATCTTTTCTCAGGATAAGGAACCTCAGTCTCAACAAAGGACCAACCAAATCCTTCAAAAATTCCATATAATATGGGATATAGTTTAGTGGGGTGATGTAAATATCAGTTGGGTGGATACACAATAGAATGTAGAAGGTTCATTGATGAAACCATTATCGCAACAACAATATGAGGTTCATGTAGAATCTTTGGGAGTTAGAGGCAAGGGAGAATGGTTTCAATGGTTATAAGTGTATCATTTTATTATAACAAGGGAAATATCCAATTATCATTCATTCATGTGTGATGCAATTTTATTTTATATGAAATGATAATATCCCCCAAAGTATGACTTTCAGTTGTCCCTAATCAATGATCATTACAGAGTATTATGGGTTATAATGATATGATATGGTTATAATTAATATAATATTGTATTTTTTTCAAAGAGTTGTATATGAGATACAAGGAATATATTCTTGAGGTAATAAGTAGAGACTTTTTACACGGATTGATCAGCTAAAGTATATCTCATGGAATTTCATACGATCATCAATATACCTAAGGGTGTATTCTTATTATCAGTCATTCTTATATGAGGTTTGTGAGATACCTAACATGATAAAATTAATAATTTGATACCCTAATTATACAAGTCAACATATTAACTTAGATAATAAGGGGTATTTGGGTATGTTGTTGATCATGCCATCGGTTTGAGTGCCACAAAGATGTGATTTCCCCCCGGTATGACAAGTTAAAGACACCTAACCTTGATTAAATTGGATTGAGGAAATTACAATCCATACATAGGTTTCCCACATATGATGTGTTCCTCCACTTGGATAAGTGAAGTGTGATGTACTTATCAGAGAGATGAATGAAATGTTATGTATTCATTGAATTGGTTAGTTTTTTCAAATAATCAGGAAATGATGAGTGGCCAATACAAAATTTACATGTTCTATGTCTTAGGGTTTATAATTTACAAAAAAAGGTTTATATAGGTATGAATATGATGTATATGATACATCTTGTGGTGGAAAAGATCATAAAGACATATGAGTATGTTTTGTAGACATCAAACATAGCCCCTTAGTAGCTTGATTACCACTAATGCTTTACTATAGACAACTCTTTTCTTATATATATGAAATAGGTATTTCATAGTTTTTGTCAACAATGCTAATACCCATAGGGTCAAAAAGTTATTCCCCCAGATAAGGATGAAATATTGGATAAATAGTTTGTTCAAAATGAATAGAGTTTGATGGAAAACCATATCTAAAATAGTTTGTATAGATTTGCAATGAATTGTAAAATTTTGTATTTAGTACTTATGGGATTTTAGTGCAAGTATGAGATTGTTGTATGTGCTCTAAAATGAACATGAATGAGATGAATGGACACAAGAGTATGATGCATGTACACATTCATATGATGCATGTGATATAATATATGATTATATATATAGTTTACATTTAATATATTCATATGATGATTGTATTTTTCATGCATTTTATGCATGGTTATAATATATATTTGATATATATATAATTTATTGTTCTAGATAGTTTATTAATTATTTAAACATCCACTATGAATGGATTAATTTCTTTTCATTTTTTATTAAAATGGATTCAATAAATAAATACCAAATGGGTAGTAATTCATGGGGTGTGTTATGAATTGGAGGAGCCTTGGGATTTATCTATATAAGAGGATGAGATCCATTACTATTGGTAATGTGCAGTGGGATGTGTGTGATACTCTTATCAAACTCTCTTCCTCCAAAAACATCATTTATCTCTTTTGAGAATGAGATAGAACCCCTTCATTTTTCAAGTATCCTTTTGATATGATCAAAGATCCAAGTGGTTGGTGTATTACCTAAAATGTAGTGGGCTTTGTATCAACTACTCCAAGTGATCTCTATAAAAAATTATCCTTCATCAATGAAGAATATGTTTGTTGTTATACATAGTTTATAGGTACTATGTTTTGGGATAATATTAACAAGATAGATATTGAAGATATATCTTCCAGTATTTTAGGTTTTATTCCATCACAAATGGTCATTAGGTTATCATTTAAAACCCATAAATCCCTTCATTCCAAAATACCAAGATGAGAGGGAACTCTAGATATCCATAGTGAAAACCCCTTAAATCTAGGAAAACAATTTCTCAACACACATTATAGAATATTATTGAAAAGGGGGATTTGAATCTAGGGTTTTAGAGAAAAATTATAATAGAAGAATAAATAAAAAACCTGAAACAATGCAAGATTTATTAAAAGAGTAAAAGAATCAAATACCATCAATTTGGGGGGGGGGGGGTGTTGATTCATCAATGAAATTTGAGGGGGATCAGTTAGAGAGGTTGAGTTCTGCAAGAGCTTGAATGACATGAACGAGTGGGGTTTTTATCACGGTTGATTTTAAATAACCAAAAATAGTTTTATCAGTGATTTCAAAAAATCACTGATAAAATCATATTTTTTTATCCTTTTTTTAAAAATCTACTAAGAACAATTTAACATAAATTACAAAAATATTAAATGAATAAATATTAAAAATGAATAAATTATAAAAAAATGAAAAAAAATAATTATCATTGTTAATGAATAAATACTATTACATATATGAATGTTATAAATGAATGAAATTTTATATTTAAAAATGAATATACTTCAAAAATATTAAAAAATGAATATTTTTTATTAATTATATAAATTAGTAAACAAATAAAAATTAATATATATTCAAATGAAAATGAATACATATTAATTTTATACATTATAACCATATTAAAAATATTAAAGGTAAATAAATAAATATGTATAAATAAATATTAAAAATTCATAAATTAAAATAAATATTAAACACATAAATATTAAAAATGAATAAAGTATTTAAAAATTATAAAAATAATAAAAACCATTAATGAATAAATAATATTAAATGAATGAATGTCAAAAAAGCGTGAAATTTAATTATTAAAAAATTAATAGATTGAAAGAATATTAAAAAATGAATAAGTTTTATTAAATATATAGATTATTAATAAAATAAAAATAAATATATATTAAAATGAAACTAAATACATATTAATAATATAAATTATTATCATATTAAAAATGTTAATGTTAATGAATAAAGGTGTATAAATATATATATATATTTTCAAAAAAGTTGGGTTCAGGTTCATTTATTAAGAAAATTAAAAAACCCCTAACAAGTTAGGAGAGAACCAATTACATGAAAAAATCTCCCAAATGCAACACAACCTAAAGACTCAAGGGAAAAGAAAACAAAGGCTGAAGTCCTAGAGAAGAAAATCGCAAAATAAAAATGTTCTAAAGGTGCAAATGACCCGTAAGACTAATATCACAATTTCAAAACATGACCAATGGTCTCTAAAGCTTTGCTAAGTAATAAAACCTAAGAATGCTAATGCCTACCATCCCTTTTTCATTTGACGCCACATAGAAACCGGTGTCATTCCCTACTGCCGATGTCATCAGCTTTTTCCATGCCTCCAATATAAATAAATATTAAAAATGGATAAATTTTTAAAAAAATTAAATGAATAAGAATAAAAAAATAAGAAATTACAAAAAATTTAAAAAATTTAAAATTATTAACAAATAAATAATATATAAAATTCATAAATTATAAAAAATATTAAAAAGTAGTAAAAAGTGTATATCAAATAAAAAATACGAAATAAATAGAATTTAATTTCCAATTAAATACATAATTTATTAAATATTAATTACTAATAAATAAAATTATAAAATGTATATAAAAAATTAATAAACTATATAAATATTGTGTGTGTGTGTGTGTGTTTCGATATAAAATTTCATTAATTATGTAAATTTATGTGTGAAATTAATGTATACATAACAGAAGTTTGATGTATGTCAAATTGAACAAACAAATGATATTTATATAATTTGTTATTAAATGTATCTTATTTGATAATAATTATTTAGAATAAATTAAAATGAAATGAGAAGAAATAACTCAACTTGATGTAATATACCGATTATCTAACACCGGCTCGAGATGATCAAATGAAAAAGGTTAGTCTCAAAAAATGTTGAGTGAAGAGCATTCACAACCACTCTACTTTGGTGTTGTTTATGATTAATGATATGTTGACCTTGGAGGCACCTAGAGATATCACCTGAACATTAATCCCACAAGTATTAAGACCACAAAAAATCATTTTATAGTATCAACAATGACTTATAAACATTTCCAACGAGAGAAATAATCGACCTCTGAGGTAGGCATGTGACCACAACTATCTTTTCAATCCCTTCAATAACATGTTCATGCTCCTGCTAAATGAATTCCCTACTACAAATCCTTGATGGATCCAATTTGAGAGAATTTAGAGACCCAAATCTTGAAGTACATGGACATTACATTACTTTTTCGGAATACTTAATACATAACAAAAACAAACACACAAGGACCATAATAGTTTAGTGTCTTTAGAAACTCGGAACATAATCTTCTAATCATGGTGAAAGATCTTCAACATCTCCCATAAAGATTATCCCCTTTTTTTCTTACCTAAAACCTTTGTTTATATCCCGGGGAAAAGAAAACATAAAAAGGGTGAGCTCAAATGCTCATTAAGGGTAAGCATGGAGAAAATAAAACAAACCATATACATTTGAACTTCAAAACATGAACATAAAGTTTAAACATCAAAATCTAGAGTTGTGAAATAAGTCTTGGCAGAACGTAAGGCATAGGTCATAAAGTAACATCAATCATGATAAAATAGCATGGGAATAAAACATGTAATTGTGGAAAACCATTAAGCAAATGATATGATTTCTATAGTATCCAAGACATTGCTGTCAAGACCATCTTAGTGGACAAAGTCCCTTTCTGAATCGCGTTCACTCCTCGTTTCAGTCCTCTAACACTGAACCGAATTAAAATACCATTCCATCCATGTCTATCTCATGAGATATAAATCTCTACCCAATGCATTGGAGAGAGATATATGTCCCACACATCTCATAATAAAATCATTCTTACTTGTGCCACAACATAAACATAAATCATTCATCATAACCCAAAGAATAAAAATGGGTTTCATAAACATCATCCCATCATAAAATAATCCATATTAAACAAATGGATATCATTTCATCATAAGAAAAGTTAAACCATGTAAATGATAGAGATATTATACTTGAAACATACACATATGAAATAATTTCATCTTACATGGAAATGGTTTTTATAAAACACATGAAATAAATTCTTGAGGAAGATATCCTTTCTTATTCAAAATCATTTTCTTTTCACAAAATGCCATGAAATTCTTAAAGAAAAGGATTTTGTTGAAAATATTCATGAAATCTTATAGATTAAGCTTCATGAAAATTAGGTGTTATGAAACTGTAAAAATCCGTTCATGGCGTATAAGTTAAAAAAACATTCTCCTCATACTTTTGTCGGAAAAGTCAAAAAGTTCTTCGTATGGTAAAAAAAAGAAATATTCCTTTCATAACATGTGGTAAAAGTTAAAAATGGATAAAAAGGACTTTAAAAATACCTAGAAACACTTTTAGAAAAATTTGAAATGGATGATAACAATAACCCCAGTAAATACTTACAAATAAACAATCTCGGATAAGAACAAGATTGGAATAATTATCCCTTACCTTAGGTCCGATATGCTTCTTACGTATCCGAACCTCCTGTATAATGATTTAAATAATGTCATTGACTTGCTACAGAATTATATTCATTTTTATGATATCATATATGGTTCACTTATGACTTTATATTACCCGTTCTTTTGTAAATTCCATGTTAAAGCATCGTTTTGGTTAAAATCGTTTTATTTATTGTACGTGTTTGGACTTGTTGTTCTTGATATTATTATTACTTATATCATGATTTAATTAATTCCAGTATTTAAATCATGATTTATATATCATATATATTCAGTATATATATATATATATAATAGACAGATAAATGAAATGAAATACACCGTTCATGGAGACAGTAGGCCGTACGTACGCATGAACGTTGTTTTCCTTTCCTTATTGACTTGAATGTAAGTAAGTAGATAACGCACAAACATATATATATATACATAAATCCAGTAGCTTTATCATGTAATATATTTCATTATTATTAATTATATATACTTTATAATCATTCTTGAGTGGTTAACATGGAGAATGAATATCATCGCGTCGTGGAGACGATAATCTGTACGTACGCACGAGCGATGATATCGTTCCCATAATTATTGAATTGAATTGGAGTGGATGATATAATATCTCAGAATCATTATGATGTTATAATAACTATATATAGTTATTCTTTACACCATTATACCTATCCAAGTAAGGTGGTGGTGGAAAAACATATTACACCACGATGTGGAGACAGTATTCCGTACGTACGCAACATGGTGATTTCGTTTTCCGTAGGATGGATAGAAGGTGAAATGGGGTTGTTTTATATTTATAATAACATATTAGTATATTAGTGATACTTATGTTATTAATTTATAATGAAACAACTAAATAATAAGAAGTTGAAGAAGAAAGAAACTTGAAAGAATTGGTAGAAGAGATTACCTCTTCTTCGACGCACCTCTTTTAAGCTTCCTCTTAAGGCACTAGAGTTGGACTTTTGAGGAGACCAGAACCTCTATAATGTTTCTAGGGAAGTTTATAAGGTAAATGTTCTAGGTTTGGCCGATATTGAAGGCTCAAAATAGTGTAAATAGAAGAGGGATGAGGTTCCCTTTTATAAGGGAGGAGAGAGGCACTTTAGAAAAAAACTAAAATATTATTTTATAATAAAGTCATATTCGGTTTATAATGGCTCCAAAGTGACTTATTTCGAATATAAAGTTGATATGGGTCTAAATCCTCTCAACAAATAGGTTTTAGACAATTTTAGGTAACTATTTCAACCTTATCATTTAGATTTAACTCTATGTTAAATAATTTAACTTTTACCGTGTCTTCTTGTTTTCTTACACTATATGGTTAATAAACTTACTATAACAAGAAAAAAGAACCCCAAGTGGTTCATTATTAATATATATAACATTATCTAAGTAATTTTGTCGAACCTTATATTTTTAAGAATAGAATAATAATTAATAAAATAATATTTGTTTTAAAAACTATTTTATGTCAATTTTGACACTATTTGGTAATTGTTTTTTTTGAAAATCATAACAGCATGATTAGTTCGAAAAAAGTTAATTGAATAAATAATAACATGTAATATTAACCTAAAAAATTAGTTAAATATATAAAGTCTCGAATTACATTTATTTGGGTATTTATAACATCAATTATGTTAATATTTCATTAATAAGGTAATTATTGCATCATAATTGTCTCATAAATAAATTAAATTATTTATTGTATAAAAATTATAAATAAAATACCCTTATGTAGGAAATATTTTTAGCTTTATAATGAATATTTATAGTTGAATTTATCTTATGTATAACCCTATATTAAAAATAATTTATTTATTAAACATTGATTTTAACTCTTTTAACTTTTCTTTGAATTAAATAATAATAAATGTCCTAATCTAATCCAAGTGGACCTAAATGATAATATTATATTCCTAAGGTTGTTTTTTGGTCGAATTATACTTATCCAATATAATTAGGACATGTTTTAGGGTAATAATAATATCATTTTTACCTTTAATGACCCTTTTTACTTTTAACCGTGGTAAATAAAAGTACAAAGTTACTATTCACAAAAAATTATTTTTATATTATTTAACCAAATTTTACTCCTTGATATTAACCGTGTCCCTCGGATTTTCAAAATTCCACTCACAGAAGCGGCAAAATTATGTTTTATGTAAATTTTCAAATTCTCCTAGAAGGTGGGTAAAAGATGGTGAAAAGTTAAATAAAATTTTTATATATCTAAAATTTTTATAAAATGACTCCAATGAATTAAATTGAACTTATATAGGTATTATGTATAAATTTTTACCTAAAATAAATTTAAATAAAATAAACAATTATATAATTAAAAAGTTGGTTTTTAAATAGTAACCGAGTGTTTTAATTATTCATGAAAAATTGAATGTTTTATGAAAAATACCAAAAATTCACCCTAGGATAATTTAGATATTCCGAATCCAAAAATTAAGTCCATTTTGAAGGATAAAATTTATAAAATTTCAAAAATTGGGTATTACTATTCCTAACTGCTCGTTTATATATTATTTTAATAACATATCGTTGTTTAGTGAACCTCGGTATTGCGTATAACACACACTATCATGGAAGGTCGTGATTGCGTGTAAAGAAAGCTAAGTTAGGGTTGCGTGTGGTGAAAGATTCCTTTTTTTTTCATGTATAATAGAATCCAACCATATTTCATTTATACATTGAATATATATAAATATATACATTCAATGTTTCATAGAATAACTTCTATCAAACGAACTTGAAATTTTGTGTAACATGATCCACGAATAGTGTTGCGTATACTATAAGCTAATAAGGTGTTGCATATAGCGCAAGATAATCTTGGGGTAGCATACAACACAAGAAATCAAATAAATTAAAAAGAATACTCCTCAAAAAATCTCGGGGTGTTACATTCTACCCCCCTTAAAATGAATTTCGCCCTTGAAATTTTTCGGGGTTATAAATAGTTTTCTACTTGAAAGTTTCATTCATAGAAACCCACATCATAAAAATGAATACAAAATCATCATTTTAAAAAGGATCATTAGAAACATAATGGATACCCAAAGTAACTCATCATTGGGTTTCCACAGAGGAGAATATAGGTGAAAATATGGATATGGAAGAGAAATCTAAATATCATGTTTAGATGAAGAGTGGTAGAGAACATGGCTATGAAAATTCCAACAATCAAAAAGCCATAAATTTTTGATTATCTAAGGTACCATCTGATTCATCAGATATGGGAGCACTAGGACAACATTTTTGGTTTTCAAGATCATTTCCCTAATGTTGAAGAATTTTTGAATTAAAATAAATACTTACTTGATTTTGGTACAATATTACTATTGTTTATGCCTTGAACAATTTCCACTTCATCTCTTAAAGAAATGAAGTTGAATTTTTCATTCGTGAAGTGTCAGTAGATCATGCGATAGAATGATAGGTCATTCCATCTGTTTCTATCTCCAAAAGTTTAGAAAAATTTATTAAATATACATAAGTCCATCTATGATGAGATTAATCATATATGGTTGCTAAAATGGACTTATACTTCATTTATCATAGTGATTAATAAAACAAAACTAGTTTCTACTAACTAGGGACATCCTGTAGGCCAGTGGTAGGTGATAAAGTCCAGTCGCACTTCGGTTGTGGGTTCGATTCCCGCATCCTTGTTCGACGCGACAGGTTCTCACCCATCCTATGGGTTGTCCTTTTTCTAAAACTATATCATTATAACATAAAAAAAGTTCTAGCCTTAAACAATACTATCTGATGTCTAACTTAATCTATTCCAATATTTAGGTTTTTCCAAAATACTTTTGTCCAATCTCATAGTATAAATAAAACAATTACTAGAAAGGTCATCTACCGAACATTGAATACAATCATTTTTCACTCGTATATCATAAGATATATATATATTGTTGGTCACATTCCAAACATGTGAATTCCTCAATCATGAATTCTCTTGAAACATGAGTACCCATTAACCTTAGTGAAAACATGAATGTTGTCAAAAGTTAACTTTTCCACATATGAAAATCCCAAAATTCTATATATTCAAACCATGATATCACTTTGTCCTTATACTAGTCATGAGCTCATTAATACTATCAAACATATCATTATCTCCTTATCCTTTCATTATACACATATCACCTACCTTCCAAAAATATTTTAATAACGTTTCATGGTTACCGGTACCATTCAACATATACTTTCAAATACTTTTGAAAAAACAATATTGTAACAATCCTTAAATGTTTCATTATTCCATAGTACCATAAATTATTCTTGATAAACTTGCAATCATTCCACTACCTTCATAAACCATAGACCTATCTTCAAAACTTCTTTCATCTCATATACCATTTGTAGTCTCTTCATCATCATCCACATAAATACTTCCCATATGACCATGCTGATTCTCTTCATGAGATTTTCCCTTAGGGAATTGGTTTTCATAATTCCCGTACATTCCACATTTAAAACATTTAACCATTGTTGATGTCTTAACAATACCATTATCCTTGTCCATTGTGTTAACTAAACCTTTTCCTTTACAATTACTGGCTTTCTGTCCTTCTTTTCCACACCCAAATCATCTTCTAGTTCCTTTTAATCATTCTCTCTCATGCCTCTTCCCATGTGATTTACAAGATGGGAATTTAACTTTCTTTCCTCTATGATCATCATGAAACTCCATCTTTCTCCAATTAGCTGAGTCAGGATACTTACCAAAGTTGAGATTATTGATCATATTATGAGATTTCTGATTAGGAATAATAATGATATGTGGACTTCCAGTTCCAATTTCATTTGGTTTCTCATGAATAATATCATTCCATTGTCCATCATATCCTCTATTATCGTGAATCTTCTTGTTTCTAGCAATTTTCTAAAACCCAAAAAGAATAGTGTGAGTGGAAAAAATCATAATCAAGGGGGATTACCTTCAATATCTAACATCTTAAGTTAAATTCTAAGATCGTTACCATAGTTATAGGACTATAAACTATACATATACTTAACCTTAGAGACATCCCTAGACATACCTTAGAAATATATCTAGGGATTTCACTAAAGCTTTCGCATCCTAGTTTCCAAAGGTTAACTAAACCTTTCCTATGATACCAACTGTAGAGACCCAAAACTTGACGTACATGGAAATTACATTACTTTTTCGGAATACTTAATACATAACAAAAACAAACACATAAGTACCGTAATAGTTTAGTGTCTTTAGAAACTTGGAACATAATCTTCTAATCATGGTGAAATATCTTCAACATATCCCATAAAGATCTTCCCCTTTTATTTTCTTACCTAAAACCTTTCTTTATATCCTAGGGAAAAGAAAACATATAAAGGCTGAGCTCAAAAGCTGAGTAAGTGTAATCATGGATAAAATAAAACAAACCATATACATTTGAACTTCAAAACATGAACATAAAGTTTGAACATCAAAATCTTGAGTTGTGAAATAAATCTTGGCAGTACGTAAGGCATAGGTTATAAAGGAACATCAATCATGATAAAATAGCATGGGAATACAACATGTAATTGTGTCAAACCATTAAGCACATGATACGATTTACATAGTATCCAAGGCATTGCTTCCAATACTATCTTAGTGGACAAAGTCCCTTTCTGAATCGGGTTCACTCCTTATTTCAGTCTTGTAACACTGAACCAGATTAACATACCATTGCATCCATGTCTATCTCATGAGATATAAATATTTACCCAATTAATTTTAGGGATATATAGGTCCCACACATCTCATAATGAAATCATTCTTACTTGTGCCACAACATAAACATAAATCATTCATCATAACCCAAAGAATAGAAATGGGTTTCATAAACATCATCCCATCATAACATAATCCATATAAAACAAATGGATATCATTTCATCATAAGAAAAGTGAAACCATGTAAATCATAGAGATATTATACTCGAAACATACACATATGAAATAATTTCATCTTAGATGGAAAATGGTTTTGATAGAACATTTGAAATAAATTCTTCAGGAAGATATCCTTATTCAAAATCATTTTCTTTTCACAAAATGCCATGAAATTTTAAAAGAAAATGATTTTTTTGAAAATATTCATGAAATATTGTAGAGTAATATTCATGAAAATAAAGTGTTATGAAACTGTAAAATTCCATTCATGCCGTATAAGTTAAAAAAACATTCTCCTCGTACTTTTGTCGGAAAAGCCAAAAAGTTCCTCGTATGGTAAAAAAAAGAAATATTCCTTTCATAACATGTGGTAAAAGTAAAAATGGGTAAAAAGGACTTTAAAAATATATAGAAACACTTTTAGAAAACTTGGACAAGGATGATAACAATAACCCCAGAAAATACTTACAAATAAACTATCTCGGATAAGAACAAGATTGGAATAATTATCCCTTACCTTATGTCTGATATGCTTCGTACATATCTGAACCTCCTGTATAATGATTTAAATAATGTCATTGACTTATTAATGAATCATATTCATTTTTATGATATCATATACAGTTCACTTATGACTTTATATTACCCGTTCTTTTGTAAATTCTATGTTAAAAAGCGTTTTGGGTAAAATCGTTTTATTTATCGTACGTGTTTGGACATGTTGTTATTGATATTATTATTAATTATATCATGATTTAATTACTTTCAGAATGTAAATCATGATTTATATATCATATATATTCATTATATATATATATATATAATAGATAGATAAATGAAATGAAATACACCGTTCATGGAGACGGTAGGTCGTACGTACGCATGGACGTTGTTTTCCTTTCCTTATTGACTTGAATGGAAATAAGTAGATGAAATATATATATATATATATATATATATATAGTAGCTTTATCATGTCATATATTTCATTATTATTAATTATATAAACTTTATAATCATTCTTGAGTGGTTAACATGGAGAATGAATCTTATCGCGTCGGGGAGACAGTAATCCGTACGTATGCACGAGTGATGATATCATTCCCATAATTATTGAATTGAATTAAAGTGGATGATATAATATCTCAGAATCAGTATGATGTTATAATAACTATATATAGTTATTCTTTACACCTTTATACCCATCCAAGTAATGTGGTGGTGGAAAAACAGATTACACCACGGCGTGAAGACGATATTCCGTATGTACGCAGCGCGGTGATTTCGTTTTCTGTAGGATGGATAGAAGGTGAAATGAGGTTGTTTAATATTTATAATAACATATCAGTATATTAGTGATACTGATGTTATTATTTTATAATGAAACAACTAAATAAGAAGAAGTTGAAGAAGAAAGAAACTTGAAAGAATCAGTAGAAGAGATTACCTCTTCTTCGACGCACCTCTTTTAAGATTCCTCTTAAGGCACTAGAGTTGGTCTTTTGAGGGGACCAGAACCTCTATAATGTTTCTAGAGAATTTGAGAATGTAAATGGTCAGGGTTTGGCTGAGCTTGAAGGCTCAAAATTGTGTAAAGAAAACAGGGAGGAGGTTCCCTTTTATAAGGAAGGAGAGGGTCACATTAGGAAAAAACTTAAAATATTATTTTATAATAAAGTCATATTCGGTTTATAATGGCTCCAAAGTGACTTATTTTGATTTTAAAGTTGGTATGGGTCTATATTCTCTCAACCAATAGTTTTTATACAAGTTTATTTTACTATTTAAAACTTATCATTTAGATTTAACACTAAGTTAAATAATTTAACTTTTACCTGTCTTCTTGTTTTATTACAATATATGGTTAATAAACTTACTATTACAAGCAAAACTAACCCCAAGTGGTTCATTATTAATATATATAACCTTATATAAGTCATTTGGCCTAGCCTTATATTTTTAAGAATATAATAACAATTAATAATATAATATTTGTTTTAAAAACTATTTTATGTCAATTTTGACACTATTTGGTAATTGATTTTTGTAAAAATCATAACAGCATGATTAGTTTGATAAAAGTTAATTGAATCAATAATAACATGTCATATTAACCTAAAAAATTAGTGAAATTTATAAAAATTCTCAAATTACATTTATTTGGGTATTTATAACGTCAATTATGTTAATATTTCATTAATAAGGTAATTACTGCATCATCATTGTGTCATAAATAAATTACATTATTTAATGTCTAAAAATTATAAATAAAATACCCATATGTATTAAATCTTTTTAGATTTCTTATGAATATTTATAGTTGAATTTATATTATGTATAAACCTATATTAAATTTTTTTTAGTTATTAAACTTTGATTTTAACTCTTTTAACTCTTCTTTGAATTAAATAATAATAAATGTCATAATCTAATCCAAGTGGACCTAAATGATAATATTATATTCCTAAGGTTGTTTTTGGTAGAATTATACTGATCCAATAGAATTAGGACATCTGTTAGGGTAATAATAATATCACTTTTACCCTTAATTACACTATTTACTTTTAACCGTGTTAAATAAAAGTAAAAAGTTACTATTCACCAAAAATCAATTTTATCTTATTGAACCACATTTTACTCATTGATATTAAGTTTCTCTCAGATTTTTGAAATTCCACTCAAAGAAGCGGTAAAATTAAGTTTTATGTAAATTTTCAAATTCTCATAGGAGGTGGGTAAAAGACGGTGAAAAGTTCAATAAAATTTTAATATATCTAAATTTTTTATAAAATGACTCCAATGAATTAAATTGAACTTATATAGGTATTATGTATCAATTTTTACATAAAATAAATTTAAATAAAATAAATAATTATTTAAATAAAAAGTCAGTTTTTAAATAGTAACCCAGTGTTTTCACATTTCATCAAAAATTGAATGTTTTCATAAAAAATACCAAAAATTCACCCTAGGCTAATTTCGATATTCCAAATCCAAAAATGAAGTCAATTTTGAAAGATAAAATTTATGAAATTTTAAAAATGTGGATATTACTATTCATAACTGCTAGTTTATATAATATTTTAATAACAAATCGTTGTTTATTGAAACTCGGTATTGCGTACAACACACACTATCATGGAAGGTCGCGATTGCGTGTAAAGCAAGCCAAGTCAGATTTCCGTGTGGTGCAATATTCCTTTGTTGTTGTGTATAATAGAATCCAACCATATTTCAATTATACATTGAATATATATATATATACTCAATGTTACGTAGAATAACTTCTATCAAATGAACTTGAAATTTTGTGTAACACGATCCACAAATAGTGTTGCGTATACTACAAGCTAATACGGTGTTGCGTATAGTGAAAGATAATCTTGGTTTAGCGTACAACACAACAAATCAAATAAATTAAAAAGAATACTTCTCATAAAATCTTGGGGTGTTACATTCTACCCCCCTTAAAATGAATTTCGCCCTCAAAATTCGTCGGGTTTATAAATCGTTTACTACTTGAAAGTTTCATTCATAGAAACCCACATCATAAAAAGGAATACTAAATTATCATTTTAAAAAGGATATTTAGAAACATAATGGACACTCAAAGTAACTCATCACTGGGTTTCCACATAGGAGAATATAGGTGAAATTATGGATATGGAAGAGAAATCTAACCATCATGTTTAGATGAAGAGTGGTAGAGAACATGGCTATGAAAAATACAACAATGATAAAGCCATAAATTTGTGATGATCTAAGGTGCCATCTGATTCATCAGATATGAGGGAACTAGAACAACATTTTTGGTTTTCAAGATCATTTCCCTAATGTTGATAAATTTTTGAATTAAAATAAATACTTACTTGATTTTGGTACAATCTTACTATTTTTTGTGCCTTTAACAATTTCCACTTCATCTCTTAAAGAAATGGAGTTGAATTTGTCATTCGTGAAGTGTCAGCAGATCATATGATAGAATGATAGGTAATTCCATCTGTTTTTATCACAAAAAGTTTAGCACAATTTATTAAATATACATAAGTCCATCTATGCTGAGATTAATTGGATATGGTTGCTAAAATGGACTTATACTTCATCTATCAAAGCTCTTAATAAAAAAAACTAGTTTCTACTAACCAGGGGCTTCCTATAGGCTAGTGGTAGGCGATAAAGGTCTGTCGCACTTCGGTTGTGGGTTCGATTCCCGCATCCTTGTCCTACGTGATGGGTTTTCGCCCATCCTATGGGATATTCTTTTTCTAAAACTATACTATCATAACATAAAAACAAGTTCTAGCCTTAAACAATACTATCTAATGTCTAACTTAATCTATTTCAATCTTTAGGTTTTTTCAAAATACTTTTGTCCAATCTCATAGTATAAATAAAATGATTACTAGAAAGGTCATCTACCAAGCATTGAATACAATCATTTATCACTCGTATATCCTAAGATATATATATCTTGTTGGTCACATTCCAAACATGTGAATTCCTTAATCATGTATTCTCTTGAAATATGAGTACCCATTGAACCTTAGTGAAAACATGAATGTTGTCAAAAGTTAACTCTTTCCACATACCAAAATCCCAAAATTCTATATACTCAAACCATGATATCACTTTGTACTTATACTTTTCATGAGCTCATTATTACTACCAAACATCTCATTATCTCCTTATCCTTTCATTATGTACATATCACCTACCTTCCAAAAATATTTTAATAACTTTTCATGGTTACTGGTACCATTCAACATATACTTTCAAATAATTTAGGAAAAACTATAGTATAACAATCCTTAGATGTTTCATTATTCCATAGTACCAAACATTATTCTTGATAAACATGAAATCATTCCACTACCTTCATAAAACATTGACCAAGCTTCAAAACATCTTTCTTCTCATATATCATTTTTAGTCTCTTCATCATCATCCACATTAATACTACCCATATGACCATGCTGATTCTCTTCATGAGATTTTTCCTTAGGGAATTGGTTTTCATAATGCCCGTACATTCCACCTTTAAAACATTTAACCATTGTTGATGTCTTAGCAATACCATTATTCTTGTCTATTATGTTAATAGAACATTTTCCTTTACAATTACTGGCTTTGTGTCCTTATTTTCTACACCCAAAGCATCTTCTAGTTCCTTTGAAACATTCTCTCTCATTCCTCTTCCCACATGATTTACATGAGGGGAATTGAACTTTCTTTCCTCTATGATCATCATGAAACTCCATATTTCTCTTATTAGCTGAGTCGAGATACTTACCAAAGTTGAGATTATTGATCATATTATGAGATTGATGATTAGGCATAATAATGATATGTGGACTTCCAGATCCAATTTCATTTGGTTTCTCATGAAGAATATCATTCCATTGTCAATCATATCCTCCATTATTGTGAATCTTCCTGTTTCTAGCCATTTTCTAAAACCCAAAAACAATAGTGTGATAGGAAAAAATCATAATCAAGGGGGAGTACCTTCAATATCTAACATCTTAAGTTAAATTATAAGATCGTTACCATAGTTATAGGACTATAACCTATACATATACTTAACCTTAGAGACATCCTTAGACATACCTTAAAAATATCTCTAGGGATTTCACTAAAGATTTCACATCCTAGTTTCCAAAGGATAACTAAACCTTTTCTCTGATACCAACTATAGAGACCCAAAGCTTTATGTACATGGACATTACATTACTTTTGAGTAATACTTAATACATAACAAAAACAAACACACAAGGACCTTAATATTTTAGTGTCTTTGGAAACTCAGAACATAATCTTCTAATCGTGGTGAAAGATCTTCAACATCTCCCATAAAGATCTTCCCGTTTTGTTTTCTTACCTAAAACCTTTCTTTATATCCTGGGGAAAAGAAAACATAAAAATGGTTAGCTCAAATTATCAGTAAGGGTAAGTGTGGAGAAAATAAAACAAACCATATACATTTGAACTTCAAAACATGAACATAAAATTTTAACATCAAAATCTTGAGTTGTGAAATAAATCTTGGCAGTACGTAAGGAATAGGTCATAAAGGAACATCAATCATGATAAAATATCATGGTAATGAAACATTTAATTGTGAAAAACCATTAATCACATGATATGATTTCCATAGTATCCAATGTATTGCTGCCAAGACCATCTTAGTGGACAAAGACCCTTTCTGAATTGGGTTCACTCCGTGTTTCAGTCTTGTAACACTGATCCAGATTAACATACCTTTCCAGCCATGTCTATTTCATGAGTTATAAATCTTTACCCAATGCATTGGAGGGAGATATAGGTCCCACCCATCTCATAATTAAATCATTCTTACTTGTGCCACAACATAAACATAAATCATTCATCATAACCCAATGAATAAAAATGGGTTTCATAAACATCATCCCATCATAAAATAATCCATATGAAACAAATGGATATCATTTCATGATAAGAAAAGTGAAAACATGTAAATCATAGAGATATTATACTTGAAACATACACATATGAAATAATTTCATCTTAGATGGAAAATGGTTTTGATAAAACACTTGAAAGAAATTCTTGTGGAAGATATCCTTTCCTATTCAAAATCATTTTTTTTCAAAAAATTACATGCAATTTTAAAAGAAAAAGATCTTTTTTGAAAATATTCATGAAATATTATAGAGTAATCTTCATGAAAATAATGTGTTATGAAACTTTAAAAATCTGTTCATGCCGTATAAGTTAAAAAAACATTCTCCTCGTACTTTTGTCAGAAAATTCAACAAGTTCCTCCTATGGTAAACAAAAAAAAATATTCCTTTAATAACATGTGGTAAAAGTAAAAAATGGGTAAAAAGGACTTTTAAAATACATTAAAACAATTTTATAAAACTTTTACATGGATGATAACAATAACCCCAGTAAATACTTACAAATAAACAATCTCAGATAAGAACAAGATTGTAATAACTATCCCCTACCTTAGGTCCGATATGCTTCATACGTATCTGAAACTCCTCTATAATGATTTAAACAATTTCATTGACTTATTAAAGAATAATATTCATTTTTATTATATCATATACGGTTCACTTATGACTTTATATTACCCGTTCTTTTGTAAATTCCATGTTAAAGCAGGGTTTTGGGTAAAATCGTTTTATTTATCATACGTGTTTGGACATGTAGTTCTTGATATTATTATTACTTATATCATGATTTAATTACTTCCATAATGTAAATCATGATTTATATTTAATATATATTCAGTATATATATATATATATATATATATATATAATAGATAGATAAATGAAATGAAATACACCGTTCATGGAGACGGTAGGTCGTACATATGCATGAACGTTGTTTTCCATTCCTTATTGACTTGAATGGAAGTAAGTAGATGACATATATATATATATATATATATATCCAGTAGCTTTATAATTTCATATATTTTATCATTATTAATTATATATACTTTATAATCATTCTTGAGTGGTTAACATAGAGAATGAATCTCATCGCGTCGTGGAGACGGTAATCCGTACGTACGCAGGAGCGAGGATATCGTTCCCATAATTATTGAATTGAATTGGAGTGGATGATATAATAATTCAGAATCATTATGATTTTATATTAACTATATATAGTTATTCTTTACACCATTATACCCATCTAATTAAGGTGGTGGTGGAAAAACAGATTACACCACGGCGTGGAGACGGTATTCCATACGTACGCAGCGCGGTGATATCATTTTATGTAGGATGGATAGAAGGTGAAATGGGGTTGTTTCATATTTATAATAACATATAAGTATATTAGTGATACTTATGTTATTACTTTATAATGAAACAACTAAAGAAGAAGAAGTTGAAGAAGAAAGAAACATGAAAGAATCGGTAGAAGAGATTACCTCTTCTTCAACGCACCTCTTTTAAGCTTCCTCTTAAGGAACTAGAAATGGTATTTTTAGGAGACCAGAACCTATATAATGTTTCTAGGGAAGTTGATAAGGGAAATGGATAGGGATTGGCCGAGCTTGAAGGCTCAAAATTGTGTAAATAGAAGAGGGAGGAGGTGCCCTTTTATAAGGGAGGCGAGGGGCACTTTAGGAAAAAACTTAAAATATTATTTTAAAATAAATTCATATTCTGTTTATAATGGCTCCAAAGTGACTTATTTCAAATATAAAGTTAGGAAGGGTCTAAATACTCTCAACCAATAGGTTTTAGAAAAGTTTAGGTTACTATTTCAACCTTATCATTTAGATTTAACTCTAAGTTATATAATTTAACTTTTACCGTGTCTTCTGGTTTTCATAAAATATATGGTTAATAAACTTTCTATAACAAGCCAAACGAACCCCAAGTGGTTCATTATTAATATATATAACATTATCTAAGTCATTTGGACGAACCTTATATTTTTAGGAATATAATAAAAATTAATAATATAATATTTGTTTTAAAAACTATTTTATGTCAATTTTGACACTATTTGGTAATTGATTTTTGTGAGAATCATAACAGCTTGTTTAGTTCGATAAAAGTAAATTTAATCAATAATAACAAGTCCTATTAACCTAAAATTTTAGTTAAATTTATAAAAAGTCTAAAATTACATTTATTTTGGTATTTATAACATCAATTATGTTAATATTTCATTAATAAGGTAATTACTACATCATCATTGTGTCATAAATAAATTAAATTATTTAATTTTTAAAAATTATAAATAAAATACCATTATGTATGAAATCTTTATATATTTCTAATTAATATTTATAGTTGAATATATCTTATCTATAACCCTATATTAATTTTTTTTATTTATTAAACTTTGATTTTAACTCTTCTTTGAATTAAATAATAATAAATGTCCTAATCTAATCCAAGTGGACCTAAATGATAATATTATATTCCTAATGTTGTTTTTTGGTCGAATTATACTTATAAAATAGAATTAGGGCATGTGTTAGGGTAATAATAATATCATTTTTACCCTTAATTACCCTATTTACTTTTAACTGTGGTAAATAAAAGTAAAAAGTTACTATTCACCAAAAATTATTTTTATCTTATTGAACCACATTTTACTCCTTGATATTAACCATGTATCTCGAATTTTCAAACTTCCACTCACAGAAGAGGTAAAATTAAGTTTTATGTAAATTTTCAAATTCTCCTAGGAGGTGGGTAAAAGACGGTGAAAAGTTCAATAAAATTTTTATATATCTAATTTTTCTATAAAATGACTCCAATTAATTACATTGAACATATATTGGTATTATGTATCAATTTTTACCTAAAATAAATTTAAATAAAATAAATAATTACTTAAATAAAATTTCGGTTTTTAAATAGTTACCCAGTGTTTTCACTATTCATCAAAAATTGAAAGTTTTCAGAAAAATACCAAAAATTCACCCTAGGATAATTTCGATATTACAAATCAAAAAATGAAGTCCATTTTGAAAGATAAAATTTATAAAATTTAAAAAAGTGGGTATTACTATTCATAACTGCTAGTTTATATAATATTTTAATAACATATCGTTGTTTAGTGAAACTCGGTATTACGTACAACACACACTATACTGGAAGGTTGTGATTGCGTGTAAAGCAAGCCAAGTTAGGGTTGCGTGTGGTGCAAGATTCCTTTGTTGTTTTTTATAATAGAATCCAACCATATTTCATTTATACATTGAATATATATATATATATACATACAATCAATGTTGCATAGAATAACTTCTATCAAACGAACTTGAAATTTTGTGTAACATGATCCACGAATAGTGTTGCATATACTGCAAGCTAATACGGTGTTGCATATAGAGCAAGATAATCTTTCTCTTTCATACAACACAACAAATCAAATAAATTAAAAAGAATACTTCTCATAAAATCTCAGGGTGTTATAGAGAAATTTTGACTTCGCTAGTAGCTACCACATCAACAAAAATACCCATATCTTAATTTTAGGTGATGTAATGTGTGTGAATGTAATGGTTGGAATTTTCAAAAATAGAAATATTAAATAAAAATTATTTTTTTATTATATGATTGAAAATTTGGTCTTCAAATGGATGGTTGAAGTCAAAAATGGGAGTAAGAAAAACATTCTTTTGATTGTGTAGGTTGGTATGCTTCACAGAGAAAAAAAGGTTTGAATATTTGTGTGTTTTTCTATTTCTTATAAGAGATATGGAGAGGTGTGGGTTTTTTTGGAGAGAGTGTGGGAAACATAAAAATATAGTGTCTATTTTTTGAGAAAAATATATTGAGGGTTTTTTTTGTATTTGTAAACCCCTATTTGTGATTAATAGAAATTGGTGTGAGAACCTCTTGGAGTAAACCCCATTAAAAATATATTTGTGTGGTTGTGTTTTTTTTAGCGATGTAAAAATTTGGGTGATGTGTATTGTTTCCAAAAATTGGAATCATAAGGGGTTTGACATCAATGGTGGTAATCATGTTTTGTAACAATGATGATGGCTGGTGGTAGAGCACTACCAATATTTGATATTGATATGTTTAAAGGTTGGAAAAATTTTAGCTTGTGTCAAAACACAATGAAAGATATTCTGGTGTAGTTGGGCATGATTAGACTATTGATTGGAGAAAAGCCTGATAGAACTAGTGATGATGATTTTTAAGAGCTCAAGATGAGGGTCGTGAGCACAATTACACTATATATGTAGAATTATGTAAAGTACTCGGTGTTCGACGAGACCTCACTGAATGAGATCTCGAGGAATTTGGAGCAGTGGTGTACAGAGAAGTCTCTCACCAACTAATTATTCCTAAATAATTAATCGAACTAGTTTCAAATATATGAAGGAATTTTTTTTTTGGATCACACCAATGAAATCAACAAGATCCGGAAAAAATTATTGGGGCTCATTGTGAAGGTCGAAGAGGAAGAAAAATCACCTTTTTTCATCGCTACAAAGCTCATTTGATGGACTTGTGACTACATTGATCATGGAGAAAGAAAAGCTGAACCTGGATGAGGTGATGTCATCACTCCAAGATTTAGAGGCATTCTGAAGACTCGTCACATATTATGGTGATAAAAGCATGGTGATGCGAGATGATAAACATGGGAGGTGCCAATATTGGAATACAGGAGGTAAAGAATGGAAGATAACATAAAGGAGACATGATCCTAGATAAATTAAGTGTTATTGTTATGAGAAAAAGGGTCACTATAAAAGTGACTTTGAAGAGATAAAACAGTGCATTTATGGGAAATAGAAAGATTAAGAGAAGGTTGTGAACATCATAGAATCATCAAGAGATGATGATGTCTTGCTCACAATGGGAATCTCTCACTCAGATGGGATAATTCAATGTGGGAAAGTGCAGTGTCATTACGACAAATGATACGGGTACATAAAGATAGAATGTTTAATTAAAAAAAACTTTTGCGGTCAAATTCCAAAGGAAGACAAATGTGTTTAGGATTTAGGGAGCTCGATATAAATATGTATGACAAAATATGGTTTTCATAATTTTTATCAGGTGTCTGATTTGATGAGACTTGGTGATAAGTTAGTCAACATGAGTTGTTCTAGGAGTCAAGATGGTGAAATTGAATACACTTGACAGAGCAGTAAAAAAACTAGCTGATGTGAAATTCAATCAGAGGATGAGATGAATCTTGGTATCATTATGTAGGCTCGATGCTAGAGGGTGAAAGATTTATATAGCCAGTGGAGTGTTATATGTCTCATGTGGCAATGTAGCGATGCTTACTGGGAAATATTCCAAAGGTTTGTATCATTTTATGTGGATCGTAGTCATCTCAAGATTGATTAAACATAGTGTAAGCGGCATGTCATCTGACAAGAATAAGCATGTTTGATTGGATGATGAAGATGATGGGAAATTATGTACAAAAAGTATGTTTAAGGAGGTGTACATAAGCTTATTATGATCGAGCTTATATCAAGATGGAGTCACACGCATGCCAAGGTGGATATTTTTAAATTATGGTATGTGTGTGAATGAAATGGTTTTCATTGTAAAACATAGGAGGAAATAAAAAATTAATTTTTTATTATAGGTTTCAAAATATGGGGTGAAATTGAATGGTTTAAGTCAATAATTGGATGAAGAAAAACTTTTTTTCTTTTGTAGGTCTTCATGATTTATAGAAAAAAAAGATGAGAAGACATGTTTGTTTTTCTTTTTCCTATAAGAGAGATAGAGAGGCGTGAGTTTTTTTATAGGGAATATGTGAAACATAAAAATAAAGTGTTTATTTTGTGAGAATAAAATATAGATTGTTTTTTGTGGGTATTTGTAAACATCTACTTGTGATGAATAGAAATGGGTGTTAGCACCTTGTGGAGTAAACCACGTTAAAAATATATTTGTGTGTCCGTGTTTTTTTTTGTGGCGACAGAAAAGGATGGGTGACATGTATTTTTTGTAATAATTGGTGTCCGAAGGGGTTCAACATCGATGGTGGTAATCATGTTTTGTGACAATGAAAATGGTTGGCGGTAGAGCACAACCAAAACATGATATTGATAAGTTCAAGGGTTGGTACAATTTCAGATTATGGAAAAGAATTGTGAAAGGTATCCTAGTGCAATAGGGAATGATCAGACAATTGATTAGAGAAAATCCCGATATAACCAATGATTATCATTGGAAAGAGATCAAGATGTGGGTTGTCAGTACAATTCGGCATTGTATGGTGAATGGTGTAATGTACTCAGTGTTGGATGAGACCTCACCGATGGAGAGCTGTAGGAGGTTAGAGAAATGGTGTATGGAAAAGTCTCTCACCAAAAAATTATTCCTAATGAATAAATTGTATAAGTTACAAAGGGATGAGTGAACGAATTTTCTAGAACACACTATCAAATTAAACATGATCTTGACACAATTATTGGGGCTCAGTGTGAAGGTTGAAGATATAGAAAAATAAATTTTTCCTTTTTGCATTGATACCAAGCTCATTTAATTGACGTGTGACTACATTACTCATGGAGAAGGAAACATTAAACCTGGATGAGGTGATGGCATCATATCAAGATTTAGAGGAATTCTGAAGACTCTTGACATATTCAGGTGAGAAAATAATAGTGATACAAGATGATCAATGTGGGATAAGGTAATATCAGAAGTATGGAGGTAAATAAATGTGTCCAAAATCAAGGGGACGTGATCCTATCAAAATAACGTGTTACTGGTGCAAGAAGAAGAGTCACTATAATGGAGATTGTGAAGAGAAAAAATAGTATGTTTCAAGGAAAGAGAAAGATGAATAGAAGGTTGTTAACATCACAGAATCATTGGTAGATGATGATGTCTCGCTGAAAATGGGATGCTCATACTCAGTTGGGATAATTAAATAGGGAAAAGTGCAGTATCATTACTGAAAAAGATAAGGGCACATGAAGCTGGAATGTGGAATTTTAAAAAGGAAGAACGAGTGGGCTCAAAATCCAAAAGAATATTGATCGGATTTGGATTAGGGGAACTTGGTACTCATATGTACAACAAAAGGTGTGTTTAATACTTTTTAGTAGGTGTAAGATTTAGTGAGACTTGGTGATGGGTCAACATGAAATGTTTGAGGAGTCAGGACGGTGAAATTGAATACACCTGATGGAGCAGTATGAAAACTGATGGACACGAAATTTGTTCCGAGGATGAGACGAAATTTGGTATCATAAAATAGGCTCTATATGAGAGGGTACAAGATAAATATAGTAGTTGGAGTGTTTTACGTATCATGTGGTTATGCATTGATGCTTATTTGGAAATATTCCCAAGGGTTTCATCATCTGATGGGGATCATAGTCAACTCAAGATCAATTAAAGATAGTGGAAGCAACATGTCATCTAACAAGAAGAAGCATGTTCAATTTGCGGATTAATTCAGTGTGAAATTAGGTATGAAAGTTCGTTTGAGGATGTGTACATCAACTTATTATGATCGAGCTTATATCACAGTGGAGTCACACACATTACAAGGTGAAGATAGTTAGATTGTGGAATGTGTGTGAATGCAATGGTTGGCATTGTCAAAAAATATAAGGAAATAAAAATTTATTTTTTATTATATGTTTTAAAACATGGGGTGAAAATGGATGGATGAAGTCAAAAATAATAGTAATACAAACTTTCTTTTTCTTTTTTAGTTTAGCATGATTTATGGAGAAAACAAAAGGTGAGGAGACTTACTTATATTTCTTTTTTCTTATGACATAGATAGAGAGGTGTGAGTTTTTTTGGACAATGTGGGAAACATAAAAAGAGAGTTTTTATTTTATAAAAAGAAAATATAGAGGGTTTTTTATGTGTTTATTTGTAAACCCCTATTTTTAATGAATAGAAATGGGTGTCTCCACCTCGTGGAGTAAACCACATTAAAACTATATTTTCATCTTCATGTTATTTTCTTTGATGGTGATGGAAAAACATGGATGACATGTATTTGTCCAACAAGTGGCATCAGAAGTGGTTCAAAATTGATGGTGGTAATCATGTTTTGTGATAATGAAAATGGTAGGTGGCGGAGCACTACAAAAATTTTATTTTGATAAGTTAGATAATCAGAACAATTTTTTCTTGTGGAAAGCATAGTGAAATATATTCTAGTGAAACAGGGCATGATCAAACCATTTATAAGAGAAAATCCCGATATAACCAATGATGATGATTGGAAAGAGGTAAAGATATGGGTCGTTAATCAAATTTGGTTGTTTCTGGAGAATGATGTAAAGTACTCGGTGTTGGAAAAGACCTTAATGTAGGAGATCTGGAGGAAGTTTGAGTAGTGTTGTATGGAGAAATTTCTCACCAACAAATTATTCCTAAAGAATAAATTGTACCAGTTGCGAATTTATAAGGGAAGAATTTTTTTGGATCACACCAAGAGATTCAACAAGATCCTAACACAATTACTGGGGCTTAATGGGAAAGTCAAAGAGGAAGAAAAATAAAATTTTCTTTTTTAATCACTACATAGATCATTTTATGGAATTGTGACTACATTTCTCATGGGGAAAGAAACATTGAACCCATATGAGGTGATGGCATCACCTAATGATTCAAAAGCATTCTGATGAATCATGACATATTTAGGTGAGAAAATCATGGTTATGTGAGATGATCAATGTGGGAGGAGCCAATATCAGAAGTCAGAAGGTAAATAATTGCTACAAAAATCAAGGGGATGTGATCCAAGAGAAATTACACGTTACTGGTCCAATAAAAAGGGTTACTATAAAAGTGATTGTGAAAAGCACAAATGGTATGTTGTTGGGAAAGTGAAATATGGAGAGAAGGTTTGGAACATTATAGAATCATTGGGAGATGATGATGTCTTGTTGATAATGGGATGCTCAAAATCATATGGGATAATTGAATAGGGAAAAGTGTAGTGTCATTACTGCAAAAGATACGGGCACATGAAGCTATAATGTTGAATTTTAAAAAGGAAAAATGAGCAGGCACAAAATCTAAAGGAAGAAGGATGGGTTTTGGATTCAGGGAGCTTGGTGCACATATGTATGAAAAAATGATTGTTTCATACTTTTCAATAGGTGTTATAATTGGTGAGACTTGGTGATGGGTCAACATGTGATGTTCGAGGAGTCGAGGCAGTGAAATTGAATACACCTGATGGAGCAGGGAAAAAACTGGCTGACGTAAAATTCATATTGAGGATTACATGAAACATCGTATCATTATGTAGGATCGATTCAAGATGGTAGAATATTTCTATATCATATGAAGTGTTATGATTATCTTGTGGAGATGTAGCGATGCTTATTGAGAAAGAGTCCTAAGGTTTGTATCATCTGATGGGGATCGTATTCATATCAAGATCGATTGAAGATAGTGAAAGCGACATGTCATCTAACCAGAAAAAGCTTGTTCTATTTGTAGATGAAGACAATGAGAAATTATGTACAAAAAGTACATTTGGGGAGGTTTTTATCCTCTTATTATGATCAATATTATATCATGTTGGAGTCACACACATGCCAAAGTGGAGATTGTTAGATGATGGAATGTGTGTGAATACAATGGTTGGCATTTTCAAAAATAAGTGGAAATAACCAATTATTTGATTATTATAGTTTTGAAAATGTGGGGTGAAAATGGATGGTTGAAGTAAAAAATTGGAGGAAGGATGAAGAGTGGGTGAATGTTGCATATCAACTGTTCAAGGTTTTGGTGCTCTACTAATGTGTATAGCAGCACTCAGGCCAAATCCTAGGTGACGATACTTTTAAATAGTCAATTGTTTTCAGTTGTTTGTATTTTCATTGGAGGGTTTGTTTGCATATCTTAATTGAAATGAATGATTTAAATATATTGATTTAACAATTTAATAAAGATTGGGGTGAGCCATTATTAGAGAGTTAAGCTTGCCATATCATTAATATTTTCTTTGTATTGTATTAAATTAACACCCACTTCACAAGATGATGTTGATTAGAATTCCATAGTGTTAAGACTCTAATACAAGACATAACATAAAAATGGTTCTAATATTAATCAGAGCTTTTTTATGGTAGTGTATTTATTTATCCAATAATCAATGGAAACCACACATTAAACAAAGCATGTTAGTAATCCAAGACATTTTAAGTTTAACACACACAATGTTAATTTAAAGAATATTAATTGAGAAAAAGATCTCAATCACTTAACATCCCCAAATTATAACTCATCCCAATGGTAGATTTACTCAGACATTGTTTTGTTTAATAATATGGTTGTAATTTTTATGATAACGAATTATAAATAGAATAAAAATAAAGGGACAAGATAAGTGTAGTGCGCTGAACACAAAAAAAAAGTGAAGTTAATGTTAAATATAGAATTTAGATTGAATGAGAAAGACAAGGATAGAATGATTTTCAACTTGATTTAAAATATTTTAAGAACATTAATATTATAAAACATAAGGTTTAGGTGAATTAGAGATGAATAAGAAGAAACATGCATCAAATTTCTATTGAAATGAAAACAAACTTACATGATTACAAATAAGAATAACCTAAAAGAACATGAAATAAAAGAGAGGAGGAAGGGTGTCTCAAGTGAAATGTGAGTTTGGATGGTCCTCCCAAGCCTTTTTAAAGGATTTGTTCATTCCAATGTATACTCCTATCTTTTGAAATTCCATCCCCTTTCAAGGAGAAGAGGGGAATTTATTTATAGCCCAATAGTGGTGGACTATTTTCATTCCAAATCATTCCCTACACTATGATTGCCAATTTGTACAAATAGATAGATGAATATAGAGATAATATCTTGTTAAAGGATGTAAATATGTATCTTTTATGTCTACTATAAAAATTTGGGGGCCATTTGTCCTAAGGAGAAAATGTTATGTTGGTTTGATTAAACAATTTTAATCTATAAATTTCAATACAGACTTTTTCAAGGGAAAAATGTGAATTGGTTTTTGAATAATAATATGAACTAAAATCTGAACACATTCTTCAAAAAATTTGAAATCCTATATCTTATATTTCAAACTGAGAAATATAAGCTTGAATGTATGTCTATATCATGAGACAAGTCATGTTTTGTGTGCTGATTTCATTTCCCAGAAAAAATGGTGGGATGGATTTCATTGAATCATTCTGAACATTTTAAAGTGGATCTGGGTGTTGATTTTTTTGACAATACTAATGGTATTTTCCCTAGACTTTTGGTGTAGAATCAATGATTTTTTACTTCTAGATTGATCCTAATAATTCAATATTCATGGATGGTCCATTTTCTTCACAAATCCTATGGGATTTCTTGTGTGGTTCATATGAACCTTCAAATGGAAGAATTAGACCATGATTCTTTATAATGATATGTTTTAAATTGAATAATAAATCCTACAAAATAATAACCATGCAATTTGGATTATTGGGTTGATATTTATAATTAAAATAGTAAACTAAATCTATTTGACTACTTAAAATAATGCTCAAAAATTATATTTACTATTAAAACATTAGTATTTGACACTAATTAAGCACATTAACATGAAATTTAATAAAGGGAGTATAATAAAAGTTAAGAATAAATGAGTAACATCAAAGAAAAAAATTATTTTTCTTTTTTAGGTTGGAATGCTTTATGGAGAAAACAAAAGGTGGGAAGACTTGTTTGTTTTTCTTTTTCCTATAACAGAGATAGAGAGGTGTGATTTTTTTGGGAGAGTGTGGGAAACATAAAAAGAGAGTTTTTATTTCATCAGAAGAAAATATAGAGGGTTTGTGTGTGTGTATTTTTAAACCCCTATTTGTGATGAATGGAAATGGGTGTGAGCACCTCGTGGAGTAAACTACGTTAAAAATCTATTTGTGTTTTTGTGTTTTTTTTGTAGTGATGGAAAAGAAAGGGTGATGTCTATTTTTTCCAAAAAGTTGTATCAGAAAGGGTTTGGCATCAATAGTGGTAATCATTTTTTTTATAAGGATGATGGCTGGTGGAAGAGAACTACCAAAATTTTATATTGCTAAGTTCAATGGTCAGAACAATTTAGGCTTATGGAAAATCATAGTGAAAGATATTCTAGTCCATTGGGGCATGATCCGACCACTAGTCAGACAAAATCATGATAGAACCAGTGACTATGATTGGAAAGTTCTCAAGATACGGGTCCTCAACACAATTCAAATGTGTCTGTAAAATGATGTAAAGTACTTGATGTTGATTATACCTCACTGAAGGAGATCTAGAGGATATTGGAGCAGTGGTGTATGGTAAAGTCTCTCACCAACATATTATTCATAAGAATAAATTATACTAGTTGTGAATGGATGAGGAAAATTTTTTTTGGATCACACCAATGAATTCAATAAGATCCTACCACAATTATTGGGGCTCAGTCTAAAGGTCAAAGAGAAAGACAAATCACTTTTGCTTCTTTCATCGCTACCAAGCTCAATTTATGGACATGGGAATACTTTGCTCATAGGGAAGGAAACATTGAACCTAGACAAGGTGATGGAATCACTTCAAGATTTGGATGCATTCTGAATATTTGCAATGTATTTAGGTGAGAAAATCATGGTAAAATGAGATGATCAGTGTGGGAGGATCCAATATTGGAAGTCATGAGGTAGATAATGGCATTCAAATTCAAGGGGATGTCATCCTAGTGAAATCATGTGTTAGTAGTGTGATAAAAAGTATCATTGTAAAAGTGACTGTGAATAGTGAAAATAGTACATTGCTATGAAAAAGGAAGATGAAGAGAATGTTGTGAAAATCACATAACAATTGGGATATAATGGTGCCTTTATGAAAATTAGAAGCTCATACTCAGATGGTAGAATTGGGTAGGGAAATGTGTAGTGTCATTACTACAAAATACACGGGAACATGAAACTAGAATATTGAATTTTAAAATGGAAGAATGAGAAGACTTAAAATCCAAAGGAAGAAGGATGAGTTTTGGATTCAGGGAGCTCGGTACACATATGTACGACAATAGGTGGATTTCATAGTTTTCAGGGGGTGTGAGATTTTATGAGTCTTGGTGATGGGTCAGCATGTGATGTTCAAGGAGTCAGGGTGGTGAAATTGAATACACCTAATGGATCAGTACAAAAATCGGATGATGTGAAATTCATTCTGAGGATGAGACAAAACATGGTGTCATTAAGCAGGTTTGATGTGAGAGGGTACAATATTTCTATAGTGGGTGGGGTGTTGGGAGTCTCATGTGGCGATGCAATAATGCTTTTTGGAAATGAGGCTTAGGGGTTGTATCATCTGATGGGGATCGTAGTCAGCTTTAGATTGATTAAAGATAGTGGAAGTGACACCTCATCTGATGATATGAATCGTGTTCAATTTTCTGATGAAAATGGTGGGAAATTATGTATTACAATTACATGAGGAGGTGTCCATCAGCTTATTATGATCGAGATTATATCACAGTGGATTCACAGACATGCCAAGGTTGATATTTCTAGATAATGGCATGTGTGTGAATACGATTTTGGGAATTTTCAAAAACAGAGGGAGGAAATATACAATTATTTTTTTATTATATGTTTGAAAACATGGGGTGAAAATGGATGGTTAAAGTCAAAAATTGGAGAAAGAAAAACTTTATTTTTTTTGTAGGTTGGAAAGCTTTATGGAGAAAACAAAAGGTGGGAAGAGTTGTTTGTTTTTCTTTTTTTCTATAAGAGAGATTTAGTGGCATGAGTATTTTTTGAGAGAGTATGGGAAACATAAAAAGAGAGTGTTTATTTTGTTGGAAGAAAATATATAGGGTTTTGTGGGTGTATTTGTAAACCCCTATTTGTGATGAATAGAAATGGGTGTGATCACCTCATGGAGTAAACCATGTTAAAAATATATTTTTGTGTTTGTGTTTTTTTCAATGACTAAAAAATAAGGGTGTCATGTATTTTTTCCAACAAGTGGTATTAAAAGGGGTTCAACATCGTTGGTGGTAATCCTATTTGGTAATGATGATTATGGCTAGTGGCGGAGTAGTACCAAAACAATATACTGACAAGTTCAATGGTCGGAACAATTTCAGCTTGTGGAAAAGCATAGTGATAGATATTTTAGGGAAACATGGCATGATCAGAACATTGTTTTGAGAAAATCTTGATAGAACCCATGATGATGATTGGAAAGAGATCAAGATATGTGACATCCGTACAATTCGACTATATCTGGAAAATTATGTAAAGCACTTAGTGTTGGATGAGACCTCACTAATGGAGATATTGAGTAATTTGGATCAGCGGTGTATGTGAAGTCTCTCACCAACAAATTATTCCAAAATAATAAATTTTACTACTTGTGAATGGATGAGGGAACAAATTTTTTGGGTCACACCAATGAATTCAACAACATCCTGACACAATTGTTGGGGCTCAGTGTGATGGTCGAAAAGGAAGACAAATCACTTTATCTTTTTTCATTGCTACCAAAATCAATTGAAAGGCTTGTGACTTCATTGGTCATGTAGAAGGAAACATTGAACCTGGATGAGGTTATGGAATCGCTTCAATATTCAGAGGCATTGTGAATAATTTAAACATATTAAAGTGAGGAAATCATGGTGATGCGAGATGATCAATGTGGGAGGATTCAGTATCATATGTCAGGAGGTAAGGAATGGCAGAAAAAATCAAGGTTATTTGATCCTAGTGAAAACACATGTTACTATTGTGAGAAAAATATTAAAAATAGAAGTGACTGTGAAGAGTGAAAATAGTATGTTGTTGGAAAAAAGAGAGATGAATCAAAGGTTTTGAACATCATAGAATCATCAGGAGATGATGATGTCTTGCTGATAACAGGAATCTCACACTCAAATGAGAGAATTGAAAGGGGAAAAGTGAAGTGTCGTTATTGCAAAATATATGGGCACATTAAGCTGTAATGTCAAATTTTAAAAAGGAAGAATGAGTGGGCTCAAAATCCAAAGGAATATGGTTGGGTTTTTGTTTCGGGCATCTCAGTACACATATGTATGAAAAAATGTGTGTTTCATACTTTTCAACAGGTCTGAGATTCAGTGAGACTTGGTGATGGGTCCACATGCGATATTTGAGGAGTCAGGATAGTGAAATTGAATACACATGATGGATTAGTACAAAAACAGGCTGATGTGAAATTTGTTTAGAGGATGAGACAAAAACTATTATCCTTAAGTAGTTTTTATGTGAGAGGGTACAAGATTTCTGCAGCGGGTAGAGTATTTGAAGTCTGATGTTGTGATGTTGCGATGCTTACTAGGAAATATTACCAAGGGTTTTATCATCTGATGAGGATCGTAGTCAGCTCTAGATCGATTTAATATAGTAGAAGTGACACATCATCTAACAAGAAAAATCATGTTCGGTTTGTTGATGAAGATGGTGGGAAATTATGCACGACAAGTACATTTGAAGTGGTGTACGTCACATTATTATGATCGAACTTATATCATGATTGAGTCACACACATTCCAAGGTGGATATTTTTAGATGATGTCATGTGTGTGAATGAAATGGTTGGAATTGTCAAAAATAATAGTAAATAAACAATTATTTTTTTATAATTGCTTTGAAAACGCAGGGTGAAAATGGATGGTTGAAGTAAAAAATGGGAGGAAGAAAAACATGTTTTTTATTTTGTAGGTTGGCATGATTTATGGAGAAAACAAAAGGTGAGAAGACTTTTTTGTTTTTCTTTATCCTATAACTACGATAGAGAGGCATGAGTTTTTTTGAGAGAGTCTAGGAAAAAATAAAAAGTGGGTGTTTATTTTGTGAGAATAAATTATAAAGGGTTTTGGTTTGTGTATTTGTAAAACCTTATTGTGACAAATAGAAATGGGTGCGAGAAACTTGTGGAGTAAACCATGTTAAAAATATATCTCTATGTTTTTTTCCGTGGCAATGATAGAAAAATTTGAGTGACGTGTATTTTTGCCAATACATCAAATTTTAAAAACACTAGGAATCAAAATTGACCCAACATGTGGGTTCTCACAATGTCAAACATGGATATGTTCTATTTGAAAAAAATTCTAGTAAGTATATCCTTACTTGAATCGCATGTTCTGGTGATGAGCGTACTCAGAGCATTACAGTTGTAAGAATTTTTAACCCGAATAGCAATACCACTCTCACTAGACGGCCTCATGGACTACGTATATAGAACCTAAGCACCATTGTAAGAACATTCAACGACCCCCTCAATAGTCAAATATGGCATTGGTTCTGCATGTGGATAGATGTTTGGATCACATGCCAAGGCACCATCTATATCCTTTCGAACTTGAAATTCACGCAGATTTGCTGAGTCCAGAAAGGTTGGAGATGCAATGATGACCTATATGAATCATGATAGGGATTTCCAACAGTAAAAAAATGGAATTATATTTCTATGCCAAAAAAACATGTCAAGCTCATACAATTATATTTCTATACAAATCATCTTGGTAGTGGGGCGTTGTATTGAAAGATAACGAGAGATCTCAGGTGTTGGGGGATGGAACTAGCATATGGCCTCAAAGATGTACATGAGAAGGATCTCCCTCCATGTCTTCAAACACAACCAAATTATGGATTATGGAGATATTTATATAAAAATATCATTCACACATAATATTGGGAGCCAGTACCCTATCCGAGATACAAATTAAAATTAATTCTAATTTTTACTATATATGTTTTTGTTGGGGTACCTGGGCTTCATAGCAACAAAATAAACACAAAAGATGAAGAAGAACTGAAGAACACATAAGTTATTTATGTGTTTTGGTAGTTTGTCTATGTCCATGGGATAAATGGGCCTATTTCTATTATTCTCTTTGGATAAATTCATCATATGATCACATCTCGTTACAAATTACAAAAACATGTGTTTGATTCCCATTTTAAAGAAGTAGTGGAATCAAATTTGTCAAGGGTTTGTTTTCCAACCCCTAAAAACTTCAACCTCCAGTTATTGTGTGTCTTTTTTGTTGTATTCCAACCATGGAAGATTCCCACCAAATGAGACTCATCCTATCGACAAATGACTTACTCCTTACACTGATTACTCTCAGAATGGGAGTGGACCACACAAATCTCCCCCTCATGACCAATTTGGGGAAGAAGATAGACCCGCAGTCTCATTACTAGTGTCCAACTTCCCTTTAGGTATAACCTTCTTCATCATGTATTCCTTATTATCATTGGTGTGCATTTTTTCAACATTTAACAATCATTATCCCAACACATTTCAGATCTAGTGATATAACATGTCGATGTGTTTTGATCTTGAAAGAAATGTTCGGTTCTTGCTGAGATGAATAGCACTCTAACAATCACAATAGAGTGTATAATTCTCTTAACTCTATCCCATATCTTGTAAAAATTCATTCATCCAAATAATCTCTATGTATCCATTAGTGACTGCGATATAATCTTCTTCTGTGGTGGATAAATCAACACACTTTTGATGTTGTGATTTCCATGAGATGACTCCCCTACACATGATATCAGGTACCCAGTTATGGATTTCCTCATGTCTATATATCCAGCCATATCTACATCTCTGTATCCTTCTAAAATAGGTTTTTTCACTTCCAAAACATAAACAATTACTAGATGTACCTCAGAGGTACCTCAATATCCATTTGACTATTGTCGAATGCTCTTTTTTGGATCTGATAAGAATCTACTCAAAACACCAACAGTGTGAGAAATTTCTGGTCTGGTGAACACTATGACATACATAAGACTGGAAATTGTTGAATGATAAGAAAATTTTTCCATTTCTTCTTTCTCCTCTTCATTCAAAGAACTATGACCTTTCGTGACCATGAAATGATTCTCAAGTGGAATGTTGACTGGTTTTTCCTTTCTCATGTTGAATCTTTCAACAACCTTCTCAATGTACTTCTTTTGATATAGCCAAATATTGTGATTCCTCCTACCACGAGTAATCATCATACCAAGAATCCGCGTAGTGTCTCCCAAGTCTTTTATTTCATAAGACTTGTTCAACTCCTTCTTCAACCTATCAATCTAGGTGATATCTCTACCAATAATCAGCATATCATCAATATAAAGCAACAAGATAATGAAGTCACCATAAAAAAACTACGTGATGAAAATATTGATCAGAAGTTATTCTCATATACTCATTTTTCTGCATGAATGAGTCAAATTTCCTGTAACATCTCCTTGTCTTCTATTTCGAACCATATAAACAATTATTAAGCTTGCATACCATGTTTTCTTTTAATTTCACCTAAAATCCCTTTGGATTCTCCATGAATATCTCTTCATTAATATCACCATGTAAGAACTATGTCTTTACATCTAGTTGTTGAACCTAGAGGTTCAAAATAACCGCCAATCCAAGAACAACTTTGATAGAATATATTTTAACCATAAGAGAAAAAAATTCATCAATACCTTTCTGTTTACCGAATCCCTTCACAACCATTTTGGCTCCATAGTGCAGCTGTGAGGTGTCATCTTATCCTTTGATTCTGTACATCCACTTGTTCTTGAGTGCCTTATTTCCATGTGGTAACACTACCAAATCAAATTTATGACTCTTATGCAAGGATATCATCTCCTCTTACATGGACTTATTCTATTCCATCTTCCACTAGCTCCTGATAACATCATCATAACTATCTAGCTCTCCCCCATCAGTGATCATCCCATGCTCATGTGGTGAGTATCTACGACTCGGTTTTCATTCTCTGGTTGATATACTCAACCGTGCTTCAGGGGGAATATATTCTAGAATATCATATAATGAAGACATATCATCATATAGAGACATATTATGTGGTAGTGATGTATTATCAGTGTCACGTATCTCTCTCACACTAGATGGTACTGGTGGTGGTGAGACTGGTTCTAGACTGACCAGAATTTCCTCAGACTACGACTTCTCAACATTTTTTGTCTTCTCAAAATATTTGATTATCTAATCCTCAATAAAAACCAAATATTTTCTTATGATGATACTCCTAATTATAGGATCCCAAAGGCAGTATAAAATCTCTTAATGAGAATATCCCCAAAAGATACATTGCATCACTTTTCCGTCTAGCTTCTCCCACACATCTTTCAGGATGTGGAAAAATACCCTACAACCAAATACACTCAAGTGTTTATATGAAACATCCTTACCTGTCTAGAAACTTTCTGGAAAGTCATTATTCAGTGGAACTAATGGAGAAAGGCTGATAAGATCAATTCTGGTCATCATTTCCTCCCTCCAAAATGTGTTTTGTATCTCTTCATTTGAGAGCATACATCTTATTCTCTAACAAATTATTCTATTCATACTCTCACTAATACTGTGATACTGAGGCATCTTCAGTAATTATTTTTCTATATTAATTCCAAAACTATGGTAGTAATACTCAAATAGACCCCATTACTCTCCTCCATTGTCTAAATTCACACACTTTAACCATCTGCCTTTTTCTATTTCCATCTTCACGTGAAACTACTTCAAAACATCCTTCAATTTACTTTAGTTTTCAAAGAAAATGCCTAGGATTTCTTAGAATGACCATCTATGAAGGTAACAAAATAAATATCACCTCCCATAATCTTAGTGCTCATCATGTAGACATCAATGTGAATCAAATATAAAACATTTGATTTTATGGATGGTATATAACCATGAAATGATACTCTATGTTTTTTTCCCATGATACAATTAATACAAGTATCCAAATTATTAACTTTTATTCCTGGAAAGAGATATTTCCTATAGAGCATTCCGATTCCTCTCTAATTCATTTGACCAAGTCACCTATTAAAAACTTCTGTAGGAATATCTCTCCTCGCTGCATTGAATTATCCTCCACACTGTCTAGAATCTATGAGACAAAGAGAATTATATTTCTTTCCTTTACAAATTACCATGTAACCTATGGTAAGCTTCCATCACCCATCACCAAAGGAACTCACATATCCCTCATCATCATGGATTCCAATGTATATCAGATTCATGCCTATATCAGGAACATGCCTCACATCCTTCAACAGTAACCTTCATCCAATATTAGTTTCCAAAAAATATTACCAATACCATTAATTTTGGATGCACCATCATCTCCCATCATCACATGTTCAAAACTCCCCAAACTGTAAGATGAGAAGAAATATCTTCTAGCGGTGACATGATAGGAGGCAACAGAATTGATCACCCATGTGAAGTCTTGGATATCAAAAATGGCCTGATTTTATTCCTGAACAATAAAAATTTCTTCATTGGCAACTACAACATCGTTATTATGGGGCTTACCATCATGATTCCTTTACTTTTCCTTCAAATTTCTTCACTCCTGGATGAAGTTTCCAAGATTACCATAACTGTGGAACTTCATGTCATATCTTAATCAATATTTTTATCACTTACTCCTCTGTAGAATTTGGTCATAGGGTTATCTACCTTTGCTTCATCCCTACCATTTCTATTTCCCCTGTATTATAGTGACAAGATCCTTTAATTCAGGTGTATTTCCATCATCTTTTCTTCAAGACTCTTCATTCAACATTCTTTCTTTCACCATCTCCATGGTGAGAGTTCCATATAGAGTCAAATTTATAACCGACACAAATAATGTACCCAATGTATTTGTTAAAGAACTCAACCTTAAAAATGTGTGCAACTCATCATCAATAAACATTTTCATAAAAGTCAGCTAATCAATTGTACCTTGTAACTCTCTCATATGCTCTGATATATTGGCCCTATCTTTGTATTTCAAGTTCACAAGATGGCTTATTAGGTTTTCTTTGTTCTGCGTGGTTCTCCTCGCATGCATCTTTTCCAATTTTCACTAAATAACAGAGGCATCATGTTCATTGAAAAAGTATTGGAAGATTCTATGGTCGATCTATTGTCTGATTTTGGAAGCATACATCTAGTTGAGCATGAACCACTCCATATCAACTGGAGGGGTACTAACTGACATCTTCTCATCGAATTTACCTCTTGTTGATATTTCCCCCACTAGTTCTCTAATGGGCTTAGTGGCTTCCACTATTGGTTTCTATAAATCTTTAACATACAAAAGATCCTCGATTTTGGGTTTCCAAATGGAATAATTAAACGTGGTAATTTTAATCATGTTATCAGTATTTTCATCTATTTTATAGAGAATTAATTTATAAAATATAACTTTACATATTTGTCCGGAATGATCAAATGAGATAGAATCAACTCATGGATCATTGAAAACAAACTCTAATTAAACGAGATATGGACAAATTAATTTCAATGATCCAGATTGAATGAAGAGGTGGTGAAAATGTGGCTCACTGGAATAGTCGCCAGAAAGTATTCACTGGTGTGAACAATGCCACTATGACAGAGAAGAGGTCACTATTCACATTGGCGGTGACTTCTGGTGTGTTTTTCGGTGACTGTTCCAGAGAGCCACATCAGTGCCAGCTCATCAGTCAATCTGGAGAATTGGAATTGTTTTGGCTATATCTTGGTCTATCAAAGTCCATTTGCAGTGATCCCAGAGTTTTTTCTAGCCATTTAAACCATTTCAGACACATCCGTATGGTTATATTTTTGAAATTTTCAATCCATCAATGGATGAAAATACCGGTAATATGATTAAGATTACCACTTTCAATTATGCCTCCTGGAAACCAAAAATGAAATTTTTTTTGTATATTAAAGATTTTAGGAAACTAATAGTGGATACCATTAAGCCCGTTGCAGAAAAAGAGGATAAATCATCAACAAATGGTCAATCCAGTGAGATGAAGATATCCAGTACCCTTACAGTTGATGCGGAGTGGGTCATACTCAACAGGAAGTGTGCTTCCCAAATCAGATAGTGGATCAAAAAAAGTATTTTCTAAAAATTTGACCAAAAAAAATGCTTCTGTTCTATGGAGAAAATTTGAAAAGATGTATGTGGGGAAAACCTCACAAAAATAAGAAACCTAGATATGTCATCTTGTCAACTTTAATTTCAAAGATCAGACCAACATATCAGAGCATTTGAGAGAGTTCCAAGGTATTTTTTATCAGTTGAATTCCATGAAAATGATGATTGTTGATGGGTTACATTCACTATTGATGTTGAGTTCTTTGCTGAAGATGTGGTACACATTAATTTTGTCGGTCGGAAATTCTAATCTATATAGAAATATCACCATAGAGATGTTGAAATATATAATGATGAATGAAGTTTAAATAAGAAAAGATGAGGGTAATTCACATGAATCAGAGGATATTTTTTTGAAAGAAAAAGGTAGCAAAAATGGAAGGGAAGAAGCAGAGGAAGAGAACCCCGTGACCAATATCTATAAAGAATGAATCTATTAAAATCATGATCGAGATATGACATGATGTTCCGCTACTGTGGCAAGCCTGGAAACTTAATATTGGAGTGTATAAAGTTTAAGGTAGATTATAGGAATCAAGAAGGTACGACCCAAAATAATGATGTTGTAGTTGTTAATGAAGAAATGGTTATTGTTCAGAAAAATAATCAGGTCAGTCTTGCATGCCAAGAATCTACATGGGTGATCGATTATAGCACCTACTACCATGTCACTCCTAGAAGATTATTCTCGTCATATTAGTATTTATATAGTTTCATACATGTGACGATGAGAAATGATGGCTCATTCAAAATTACTAGTATTGGTAACATTTTTCTAGAAACTAATATTGGATGTAGGTTATTCTTGAGGGATCTAAGTCACATTCTTGATATTTTCCTCAGTTTGATATCTATTGGAAGTATTGAAGATGATGGATATGTCAGTTATTTTGGTGATGGGAAATGGAAGCTTACCAAAGTTAACTTGGTAATTTCCAATGGAAAGAAAGAAAGTTCTATTTATATCACATATTTCAGACCATATAGAGGATAAGTCAATGTAGCTAGGAAAGATATTCCTATTGAAGTTTAGCAAAGGAAACTAGGTCACATGAGCTAGAGAGGAATCAGAATAATCTATAATAATGATATCTTTCCAAGAGTAGAAGTTACACATTTCGAAACATGTGTTGATTCCATCATGGGAAAACAACACAGAGTGTCATTTTGTGGTTACATAGTATTCAGAAATAAAAATGTTTTAGATTTTATTCATATTGATGTATTTATGATGAGAACTAAGTCAATAAGAGTTTCTATTTATTTTGTTACATTCATAGATGATCATTCCAGAAACTTCTGGGCCTTTTCCTTGAAAACTAAATACCAAATACAGGATGTTTTGAAGAAGTTTAATGTGAATTTGAAAAGAGAAACAAACATACGGTTAATGTGGGTGCAAGAAGAAAATGGAGGAGAGTACTATGGTCCATTTTAGGAGTACTGAAAGAGTTTCAATATCAGGCTGGAAAAATCAGTATCTATGATGCCTCAACATTACGGTCTTGTTGAGAGGATGAACATAACAATTTGTGAGAGAATAAAATGTATGTTATCAAATGAAAACCTTCCAAACACCTTTTGTGGTGAGGAAATGATGACTGTAGTGGATATTATCTATATTTATCTATCAGTTCCACTAAACTACAATGTTCTAAAAAGTGTCTGGATAGGTAAATGTGTTTTATAAAAACATCTGAGAGTATTTGGCTACAGGGAATTTGTTTATATCTTGAAAGATGAGAGGGCGAAGCTGGATGGAAAATCAAAGTAGATTATCTTTTTGGGATATAATCATGAGGAGTTTGGATATTGACTCTGGGATCCTATTATTAGGAGGATATTCAAATGTAGATAATGTGGTGTTTCTTGAGGATCAGACAATTGATGATTTCAAGAAACCAAAAAATGCAGAGAAGTCACAATATGAGGAAATTACAGTCAATCTGGAACCAGTCTAACCACCATTAGTACCAGCTAGTGCGAGTGAGATATGTGACACTGATGATACATAAATACTAGGTAATATGTCTCCATATTCTGATATGTATACATCATATGACATTCCAGAATAGATTCCCCCTAAAGAATAATTTAGGGGATCCACTAGAGAATGACAACCATTTCATAGATTCTCACCACATGAGTATGTAATTCTCACTGGAAGGGGAGATCCAAGAAGTTATTATGATGCAATTAGAATCCAATAGAAGATGGAATGTAATAATTCCATGTAAGAGGAGATGATATCCTTACATAATAAAGCTGAATTTTATTTTGTAGCGTTACCACATGGAAAGAAGGCACTCAAAATAAGTGGGTGCATAGAATTAAATGAGAAGATTGAAGCTAACAACTACACAACAAATCCAAAATGGTTGTGAATAGATTTAGTCCGAAGAAATGTATTGAATTTTATAAAAAAAATCTTTTGTTGTTAAAATGTCTTCTATTAGATTATCTCCTGGATTGGTGGCTAGTCTGAACCTACAGGTTCAACAAATGGATGTCAATACTGCATTCTTACATGGTGATTTTGATGAGGAGATATACATGGAGTATCCAGAGGGATTTCAGGTGAAAGGAAAATAAAACTCGGTATGCAAGATTAATAAAATATTATATGGTCTAAAATAAGAACCGAGACAATGGTACAAGATGTTCGACTTATTCATGGAGAAAAATGAGTATAAGAGGACGACTGATGATCATTATGTTTCCATAAAACTATTTTCTGATGCCGACTTCATTATTTTATTTCTTTATGTTGATGATATGCTAATTATTGGTAGATATATCACCAATATTGACAGGTTGAAGAATGATTTGAACATGACTTTTGAAATGAAGGACTTAGGAGATGGTACTCAAATTCTTGGTATGATGATTTCTCATGACATGAGGAATCACAAGATTTGTCTATATTAGGAGAGAAGTATTGAGAAATCTATCAAAAGATTCAACATGGGCAAGTAAAAACTAGTTATCACACCACTTGTGAGTCATTTTATGATCATGACAAGTCAAATTCCATCAACCGAGAAGGAGAAAGAAAAAATAGAAAAAGTTCCTTATCAGTCATCATTTTGAAGAAATATGAATGCCATGGTGTGCACCAGACAAGATATTGATCATGTTATTGGCGTTGTGGTCATATTCTTATCAGATCCATTAAAGGAGCATTGCGAGTCATACAAATGGATATTTAGGTATCTACGAGGTACAACTAGTAATTGTTTATGTTTTGGAAGTGAAAAACCTATTTTAGAAGAATACACAGATGCAGATATGGTTGTAAATGTAAACATAAGGAAATCCATATCCAGGAACCTGATATCATTTGTAGGGGGAGAAATATCATGGTAATCATGACTTTAGAAGTGTGTTCCCTTATCCTCCCCAGAAGTAGAATATATCATTGTCACTAAGGGTTGGAAGGAGATGCTGTGGATGAAGTAATTTTTACAGGACCTGGGAAAGAGTAAATGTAGAGACCCAAAGCATGACGTACATAGAAATTACATTACTTTTTCAGAATAATTAATACATAACAAAAAGAGACACTAAAGGACTATAATAGTTTAGTGTCTTTGGAAACATGGAACATAATCTTCTAATCTTGGTGAAATATCTTCAACATCTCCCATAAAGATCTTCCCTTTTTTTCTTACCTAAAACCTTTATTTATATCCTATGGAAAATAAAACATATAAAGGGTGAGCTCAAATTCTCAGTAAGGGTAATCATGGAGAAAATAAAACAAACCATATACATTTGAAATTCAAAACATTAACATAAAGTTTTAACATAAAAATCTTGTGTTGTGAAATAAATCTTGGTAGTACATAAGGAATAGATCATAAAGGAACATAATTCATGATAAAATATCATTGGGATAAAACATGTAATGGTGAAAACCATTAAACACATGATATGATTTCCATAGTAGCCAGACATTGCTGCCAAGACCATCTTAGTGGACAAAGTCCCTTTTTGAATCGAGTTCATTCCTCGTTCCAGTCATGTATCACTGAACCGAATTAACTTACCATTCCAGCCATGTCTATCTCATGAGATATAAATATTTACCTAATGCGTTGGAGGGAGATATAGGTCCCACCCATCTCATTATGAAATCACTCTTACTTGTGCCACAACATGAACATAAATCATTCATCATTACCCAAAGTATAAAATGGGTTTCATAAACATCATCCCATCATAACATAATCCATACAAAAAAATGGATATCATTTCATCATAATAAAAGTGAAACCATGTAAATCATAGAGAAATTATACTTGAAACATACACATATGAAATATTTCCATCATATATGGAAAATGGTTTTGATAAAACACTTGAAATGAATTTTTGAGGAAAATATCATTTCTTCTTCAAAATAATTTTATTTTCACAAAATGCCATGAAATTTTAAAAGAAATGATTTTGTTGAAAATAGTCATTAAATCATTTAGAGTAATCTTCATGAAAATAAGGCGTCATGAAACCGTAAAAATTTGTTCATGCCGTATAAGTTAAAAAAACATTCTTCTCGTACTTTTTTTAGAAAAGTCAAAAAGTAACTCGTATGGTAAACAAAATAAATATTCCTCACATAACATGTAGTAAAAGTCAAAAATGTGTAAAATGGACTTTAAACATACATGAAACCTTTTTTAGAAAACAGGGACATGGATGATAAATATAACCCTAGTAAATACTTATGAATAAACAATATCAGATGAAAATGAGATTGGAAAAGTTATCCCTTACAAAGATCTTTTTTTATATAAAATAGAACAATTATGTGTATTTACTATAAGGTCACATAAAGAAAGTATAAATACAAGATAAGATATAAAAATTCATTTCTCACATAATCAACGAATGACATAAACAAGAAAGAGAAGATCAACCCAAAGAATGAAAATTGGGTTAAGAAGTTCCCTTACCTCGTGTCCAACTTGACTCGATCATACTTTAATCTCCTGAATAATAAAACAAAGTTAATTTATACTTTCTTAATAACCATTTTCAAGTTTATTATTACCTTTATATAACTTATTACTATGTTATAAACATTATGTAACCATTTAAGTTAATAACGTTCATTTTGTCGATATTTGGTACTTGAGTCAAAAATGGACTTCTTATATTTACATGTTGTTAATGTGGTCAAAGGTTAATTATATACAGAATGATATTAATTATTTATATATCATATATATCATATATATTCAACATATATATGTATTTATAATAGTACATAACATATGGAGGTAAGAAATGAAATGCACCGTTCATGGAGACGGTAAGCCGTACGTAAGCAAGAATGCTACTTTCAATTCTATTTATTATTTTAATGGAAATAAAACATAATTATACATAGGTATATTATAATTACATTATAATATCATATATAATATCCTTAAATCCATCCTTTATACATCCCACATAAGGCATTAATGAATCACATCACTTTGAGGGGGTGGTAGTCCGCACTTCCTCAAATGAGATTATCGTATTTACCCACTATGGAAACCATAAAGGCTTGATATAATTGGGAATTAAAGAATCATAAGGAAATCATAAACATAATATATATCATATATAAATACAGTTCCATTATAATGGCAACCATGAGAGGCGGTATGAGAAAATCGAACAATCATCGTTTCGTGAGGTGTTAGTTTGACATCCACAGAAACATTATGTTCTTCATCCATTAGATGGAGGTGTGTGTATGTGTAGTTATAATAATTATAATAACAACATACTAGTATATTGAGTATAATGTTTTTGTTATAAAATAAAATTTTAAAAAGAGTTTAGGGGTTGGAGAAGTAGAATAAAAGAAAACCATTTAAGAGAAACCGTTACCTTTAATTTAGGTAACTTTGGTTTGAACCAAAAGGACTTATTGAAGTGACTTCTGCCTAAGGTAAGGATTCTAGAGGGAGGAGAGGGATGTAGGGAGATTAATTGGGCAGAGATTTGATGATCCAAAATGGCTTTATAGGTGTGAGGAATTGGAAAGAAATGGTCTCTTTTTATAAGGGGGAGGAGAGTCTCTTTTGGAAAGTGTTAAAATATTATTTTATTATAAACTTATCTTCGGTTTAAAAAAGTCCAAAAATCATTAAAGATGAATATAAGATGACTCATGGTCGAAATAAAATCATCCAATCAGAATTGGACAAGTTTTGGAAAATATTTTAATCATTATAATCTTATTTATTTAAATCATTTATTAATGAGGTAAATACTGCATCATTATTGTGTCATAAATAATTTAATTTATTTGATGTATAAAAATTATAAAAAAATACCATCATGTAGGAAATCGTTTTAGAGTTCCAATGAATATTTATAGTTGGAAGGATAATATATATAACCCCTTATAAAAATTAATTACAAAAAGATTTTTGTTAATGTCAATTTTGTCTTTATATTAAATTAATTAATCCAAATTTGCATTATCACTACCAAGTGGCTCAATGGGGTCCCAAAATATACCGAAGGATTCCCACGGTCGTCCAATACTCATAAAATAAGGTTAGGACAAGTGTTAAGGTAATTTTGAATTATTATAATATTCTTTTAACCTTGAATTACCTTATTTACCTTTAACCGCGGTAAAAAAAGGTCAAAAGTTACTATTCTCCAAAAATTATTTTCATCTTATTGAACCACATTTTACTTCTTGATAACAAGCATTTATGTCAGATTTTTTAAATTCAATTCATAGATGTGGTAAAATTTTATTTAAATGAAAGAGTCAGTTTTTAACTACCACTAAGTGGTTTCACTATTCATCAAAAATTGATGTTTTTCAGAAAAATACCAAATATTCAGCCTAAGATATATTTGATATTCCTAAATAAAAAATGATGTCTATTTTTCCAATTTCATAACATATATGTGGTATTAATTAATTTTAAAATTAATTCCCGTTATCAAAACAAATAGCGTGTTTTTAAGAAACAATAACTATCAAAAGATCGACACTTGTTTATATCCAAATTCAAAGTGAAATTAATTCCAATGACCAATATTGGGATAAATGGTAAAAATATATTGTAATTACACTTTAAAACCAATTATAATGATAATATATCCTTATAAATTGTTGCGATGAAAAAATTTGTTTTTAATTAAAATATAGCGTGTTTTACTATTCATTAAAATATAAAAGTTATCAGAATAATATGAAAAATTTATCCAAAGTAAATTTCTATATCCTGATTCTAAATAAGAATTTTATTTTGTCAAATTGAACTTATAAACATGTCAAAAACTTGATTTAAAGTGGGTACCCCATCAAAAGGCGGCAAAACTGCATTTTTTGAAAAATATTTATTTTACTCGAAAAATATATTTTGTTCCCACACGATGTTCTAGAAAATGTGTAAGATTAATAATAATGTTATAAAATTAAAAATTTAGTTAATACTATCCATAAAGTCTAGTTCATAATTATATTATAACAATATATCGTTGTTTAGGGAAACTCAGTATTGCGTACAACACATGCTATCGAGGAAGGTCGCGATTGCGTGTGATGCAAGCCAAGTCAGGGCTGCGTGTAGTGGACGCTACCTTTGGTGTTGCGTATAACATAATAAAAAATTATTTCATTTATAAATTAAAAAAAATATATACTTAATGTTGTGTAGAATAATTCCCAAAAAACAAACTTGAAATTGTGTGTAACACTAGCCAAGAATAGTGTTGCGTATACTGCAAGCTAATATGGTGTTGCGTATAGTACAAGCTAATTTTGGTGTAGCGTACAACCTAAGACCTCAAAGAAATAAAAAATAGCTTTCTCATAAAATTTTGGGGTGTTACATTCTATCCCCCTTAAATTGAATTTCTCCCTCAAAATTCATCGGGGTTATAAATGGTTTACTACTTGAAAGTTTCTTTCATAGAAACCCACATCGTAAAAAGGAATAATAAAACTTAATTTTAAAAACTCATGTCTGAAATGTAATGGTTACCCAAATTAACTAATCACTGGGTTTCCACATAAGAGAACATAATTGAAAATATGAATATGGAAGAGAAATCTAACCATCGAGTTCTGATGGAGAGTGGTACAGAACATGGCTATGAAAAAGCCAACAATCACAAAGCCATAAATTTGTGATGATCTAAGGTATCATATGATTCATCAGATATAAGGGAACTAGGACAACATTTCTGGTTTTCAAGATCATTTCCCTAATGTTGAAGAATTTTTGAATTAAAAGAAATACTTACTTGATTTTTGTACAATCTCACCATTGCTCGTTCCTTGAAAAATTTCCACTTCATCTCTTAAAGAAATGAAGTTGAATTTATCTTTCGTGATGTGTTAGTAGATCATGCGACAGAATGATAGTTCATTCCATTTGTCTCAAACATAAGGTTAGCAAAAGTTATATACATAAGTCCATCTAAGGTGAGATTAATCTTATATGGTTACTATATATCATTCCACTTAATAAATTAAAACTAATTTATACTAACCAGGGACTTCTGGTAGGCCAGTGGTAGGTGATAAAGGCATGTCGCACTTCAGTTGTGGGTTCGATTCCCATAGCCTTGTCCGATGCGACGGGTTGTCACCTCTCCTGTAGGTTATCCTTTGTCTAAAACTACATCATTATAACATTCCATCAATAATATCAAAAAAAGTTCTATCCCTAAACAATACTAACTTATGTCCAACACAATTCATTTAAAATCTTTAAGCTTATCCAAAATACTTCAATCCAAGCTCATAGTATAAAGAAAACAATTACTAGAAATATCATCGACCGAGAATGTGAATACCATCATTTATCCCTGATATTTCTTGTTGGTCACATTCCAATCATGTGAATACCTTAATCATGTATTCTGTTGAAAAATTAATACCCATTGAAGCTTAGTGAAAACACGAATGCTTTCAAAAGTTAACTCTTTCCACATACCAAAATCCCAAAATTTATATACACTCAAAACATGATATAACTTTGTCCTTATATCAGTCATGATCTCATTTCATTTTCTCTTTATCCCTTTATTATACGCATATCATCTTCATTCTAAAAAAAGTTCAATCACTCTTCATGGTTACCGGTACCATATTCATATGGAAAACCACAATGGACCAATACATAGATATTCCTATATACCATAAAAGTACCTCAACAACATTTTTCTTGAATACCAATACATAAACACTTCAATCCATCATCTTCAACGATTTTCGTGGAATAAGTCCTTCCTTGATTTAAAAGTAACCTCTTAGGTCATGGAATTGAGTTGGGTAATGCCCATGTTCTCCACAGATATGACATTGGACTCCATAACAGTCTGTCACTCTATGACCCTTTTCTCCACATAGATAACATCTTCCCCTCCATTTGAGGTATTCCTAAAGGTTATTCTTCCCTTATTTAGAAATCTCAATATTCCTTTCTCTATGCTCCTCAACATGCGAACATGCATAAAATTCCATCTTCCACTTATTTGATGACTTAGGAATACAACAAAACTTTACCTTGTTAATCATATATCGAGATGACTAATTCAGCATAATGACAATATCTTTCTCTCCAGATGTTACACAATTTCGTTGATCATAGTTACCAATTTGTCCATTGAAATCAATGTTAACTGAATTCCTTCTCGTTCCCTCCATTGACTAAGAACAGAAATCATAGTGTAAGAAACAGTTAAAATAATGAGGAACCACATCATCATAAAAATTCACTTATGAGATGTCTAACTTATCACACATTCTTTAATCTATGACACCCTAGGTTGACCCTAGGTTATTCATGATCGTCAAAATAATTCTAGGACTGTAACCTATAGTAATACTAAACCTTAGGGAAATCCCTATAAATACCTTAAAAATATCTCTAGGGATCTCACTAAAGTTTTCACATCCTAGTTTCCAAAGGTTGACTAAACCTTTCCTCTGATACCAATTTTAGCGGTCTGGAATTACTTCTAGTGGACTATAATTTATACCTATCAGGGCACTCCATGGGTAGCTACACCCCCTGGGCAGGACACACCACCATCCCCAGTGGCAGCCATTTCCTCATAAAGCCCTTGGGCGGAGAGCCATGCTTTGTCCAACGCTCACATGTGAGAGTTCCCAAGGATTGGATACATTCCTACCTCCTTTACCTTTGATACCAACTATAGAGATCCAAATCTTGACACACATAGACATTACATTACTTTTACGGAATACTTATTACATAACACAAACAGACACTAAAGGACCGTAATAGTTTAGTGTCTTTGGAAACTTGGAACATAATCTTCTAATCTTGGTGAAAGATCTTCAACATCTCCCATAAAGATCTTCCCATTTTTTTCATTCCTAAAACCTTTATTTATATCCTAGGGAAAATAAAACATATAAAGTGTGAGATCAAATGCTCAGTAAGGGTAATCATGGAGAAAATAAAACAAACCATATACATTTGAACTTCAAAACATGAATATAATGTTTTAACATCAAAATATTGTGTTGTGAAATAAATCTTGGTAGTATGTAAGGCATAGATAATAAAGGAACATCAATCAAGATAAAATATCATGGGGATAAAACATGTAATTTTGGAAACCATTAAGCACATGATATGATTTCCATAGTAGCCAAGGCATTTCTGCCAAGACCATCTTAGTGGACAAAGTCCCTTTCTGAATCGAGTTCACTCTTCATTCCAGTCCTGTATCACTGAACTAGATTAACTTATCATTCCAAACATGTATATCTCATGAGATATAAATCTTTAACCAATACATTGGAGGGAGATATAGGTCCCACCCATCTCATAATGAAATCATTCTTACATGTGCCACAACATGAACATAAATCATTCATCATTACCCAAAGTATAATATGGGTTTCATAAACATCATCCCATCATAACATAATCCATACAAAAAATGGATATCATTTCTTAATAAGAAAAGTGAAACAATTTAAATCATAGAGAAATTATACTTGAAACATACACATATGAAATTATTCCATCTTATATGGAAAGTGGTTTTGATAAAACACTTGAAATGAATTCTTGAAGAAAATATTCTTTCTACTTAAAAATCATTTTCTTTTCACAAAATGCCATGAAATTTTAAAAGAAAATGATTTTTTTGAAAATAGTCATTAAATATTTTAGAGTAAGCTTCATGAAAATAAGGTGTTATGAAACCGTAAAAATTTGTTCATGCCATATAAGTTAAAAAAACATTCTTCTCGTACTTTTGTCAGAAAAGTTAAAAAGTACCTCGTATGGTAAAAAAAATAAAGATTCCTCACATACCATGTAGTAAAAGTCAAAAATGGGTAAAAATGACTTTAAACATACATGAAACCTTTTTTAGAAAACATGGACATGGATGATAAATATAACCCCAGTAAATACTTACGAATAAACAATCTCGGATGAAAACGAGATTGGAAAAGTTATCCCTTACAAATATCTTTTTGTAAATAAAATAGATGACTTATATTTATTCACTATAAGGTCACATAAATAAATTATAAATACATGATAAGATATAAAAATTAATTTCTCACATAATCAAAGAACGAGATAAACAAGAAAGAGAAGATCAACCCAAAGAACGAAAATTGGGTTAAGAAGTTCTATTACCTCATGTCCGACTTGACTCAATCGTTCTTTAATATACTGAATAATAAACCAAAGTTAATTTCAACTTGATTAAGAACTCTTTTCAAGTTTATTATTCCTTTTATATAACTTATTACCTTGTTATAAACATTATGTAACCATTTAAGTTAATAACGTTTGTTTTGTCGATATTTGGTACTTGAGTTAAAAATGGACTTCTTATAATTACATGTTGTTCATGTGGTCAAAGGTTAATTATATCCATAATGATATTAATTATTTATATATCATATATATATCATATATATCCATCATATACATGTATTTATAATAGTACATAACATATGGAGGTAAGAAATGAAATGCACTGTTCATGGAGACGGTAAGCCGTACGTACGCATGAATGCTAATTTCATTTCTATTTCTTATTTTAATGGAAATAAAACATAATGATAAATAGGTATATTATAATTCCAGTATAATATCATATATAATATCATTAAATCCATCCTTTATACACCCCACATAAGGCATTAACGAATCACATCACTTTAAGGGGGTGGTAGTCCGCACTTCCTCAAATGAGATTATCGTATTTACCCACTATGGAAACCATAAATGCTTGATATAATTGGGAATTAAATAAGCATAATGAAATAATAAACATGATATATATCATATATAAATACAGTTCCATAATAATGGCCACTATGAGTGGCGTTAGGATAAAATCGAACAATCATCATTTTGTGAGGCGTTAGTTTTCCATCCAGAGAAACATTATGTTCTTCATCCATTAGATGGAGGTGTGTATAAGTGTAGTTCTAATAATTCTCATAACAACATCCTAGTATATTTATGATACTGTTGTTGTTATAAAAGAAAATATTAAAAAGATTTTAGTGGTTGGACAAGTACAATAAAATAAAACAATTTAAGAGAAATCGTTACCTTTAATTTGGGTAACTTCCTTTGGTATGAACCAAAAGGACTTCTTGAAGTGCCTTATTAATAAGGTAAGGCTTATAGGGGGAGGAGAGGGATGTAGGGATATTAATTGGGCAGAGGTTGGATGAGCCAAATGGCTTTAGAGGTGTGAGGAATTGGAAAGAAATGGTCTCCTTTGATAAGGGGGAGGAGGGGCTCTTTTGGAAAGTATGAAAATATTATTTTATTATAAACTTATATCCGGTTTAAAAAGGTCCAAAAATCATTATAGATTAATATAAGATGATTCGTGGTCGAAATAAAATCATCCAATTATAATTCGACATGTTTTGGATAATATTTTAATCATTACAATCTTATTTATTTAAATCATTTATTAATGAGGTAAATACTGCATCATTATTATGTCATAAATAATTTAATTTATTTGATGTATAAAAATTATAAAAAAAATTCCATTATGTAGAGAATCATTTTATCTTTCCAATGAATATTTATAGTCAGAAGGATAATTTATATAACCCCTTATAAAAATTAATGACTAAAAGATTTTTGTTAATGTCAATTTTGCCTTTATATTAAATTAATTAATCCAAATTGTCATTATCACTACCAATTGGCTCAATGGGGTCCTAAAATCGATCCAAGTATGCCCATGGTCGGGGAATACTCATCCAAAATCATCCAATAAGGTTAGGACAAGTGTTAAGGTAATTTTGAATTATTATAATATTCTTTTAACCTTGAATTACCCTATTTACCTTTAACCGCAGTAAATAAAAGTCAAAATTTACTATTCACCAAAAATTATTTTCATCTTATTGAAACACATTTTACTTCTTGATAACGACCATGTATGTCGGATTTTTGAAATTCAATTCACAGATGCGGTAAAATTTCATTTAAATGAAAGAGTTAGTTTTTTAACTACCACTAAGTGGTTTCACTATTCATCAAAAATTGATGTTTTTCAGAAAAATACCAAAAATTCAGCCTAAGATATATTTGATATTCCTAATTTAAAACATAGAAGTGGAATTAATTAATTTAAAAATTAATTCCCATTATCAAAACAAATAATGTGTTTTTAAGAAACAATAACTATCAAAAGATCGACACTTGTTTATGTCCAAATTCAAAGTGAAATTAATTCCAATGACCAATATTAGAATAAATGGTAAAAATATATTATAATTACACTTTAAAACCAATTAAAATGATAATCTAACCTTATAAATTATTGAAATGAAAAAAGTTGTTTTTAATTAAAATATAGCGTGTTTTTACTATTCATTAAAATATGAAAGTTATCAGAATAATATGAAAAATTTATCCAAAGTAAATTTTTAAATCCTGATTCCAAATAAGAATTTTATTTTGTCAAATTGAACTTATAAACATTTCAAAAACTAGATTTAAAGTGGGTGCGCCATCAAAAGGTGGCAAAACTGCATTTTATGAAAAATACTTATTTTACTCGAAAAATATATTTTGTTCTCACACGATGTTCTAGAAAATGTGTAAGATGAATAATAATGTTATAAAATTCAAAATGTAGTTAATAATATCCATAACGTTTAGTTCATAATAATATTATAACAATATATCGTTGTTTAGTGAAACACAGTATTGCGTACAACACACGCTATCGAGGAAGGTCACCATTGCATGTGATGCCAGCCAAGTCAGAGCTACATGTAGTGGAAGCTCCCTTTGGTGTTTCATATAAAATAATCAAAAATTATTTCATTTATACATTAAACAAAATCTATACTTAATGTTACGTAGAATAATTCCCACAAAACAAACTTGAAATTGTGTGTAACACTAGCCAAGAATAGTGTTGCGTATACTACAAGCTAATACGGTGTTGCGTATAGTACAAGCTAATTTTGGTGTAGCTTACAACACAAGACATCAAAGAAATTAAAAATAATCTTTCTTATAAAATTTCGGGGTGTTACAGTCAGGAGAATTATATTGTCTATTCCGATAGTCAGATTACTTTTCATCTCAATAAGAACCCAACATTTCATTTCGGGTCCAGCCACATCGATGTGTGATATCACTATATTTGAAATGTGTTGGAAGAAATATTAATGATAGTTGAGAAAATCTACACCAATGAAAATGGGGCAGACATGATGCAAAGGTTCTACCGAAAGATAAGTTAGATGCCTATAAGGAGACGACAGGTCTAGATTCTACCCCAAATTGGTTGTGATGGGGAGATTTGTGGGGGCCACTCCAATTTTGGGAGAAATCAATGAAGGAAAACAAAATATGTTGGCAACACCATATTCCTTGGATGGTAACAACCCAAGCAAAATAGCCAACTTGGAAGAGTAGCTGATGACGGACAGATTGTCAAGGGTTGATGAACCAATTGAACCAACTATTGATGTGGTTGAATCCTTAATCTTTAAAATGGTGTTGATTCCCATGATTTGAAGTATGTAATCCAGTTGTGATCCTCCAACATTATTATCTGAGGAGATAAATAAAAACAAGGCCCCTTTCTCTCTTGGATGTAGGCACACTGTCAACCCACGTTAATTCCTCATGTTGATTAGTTCTTTATTCTATTTTTTGCTTGTTTTCATCATCACGAACCTTCAACGCCCAAAAAAAATAATTTATTTAAATAAAATGTACGAATATATGTAAATATAGTTATGTTTTTTAAAATTAAGGTAACTATTTTTTAGTTTTGTTTTTTGGAAAAAGGAAAATGCATTAACATGTGTAGCTTTACTTCCTAAATAAATGCGTTGAAACCCTCAACGCACCCCATAACTGTAAATATTTGAAACCTAAACCCATTTTTAAATTTTTAAACCCATTTGAAAAAAAATCTTAATAAATTTATATATATATATTATATTTTTGTTATATTTATCTTATATAACATTATATTGATGTTATATTTTGTAAAATTTTTTGCATTATATTGTTAACATAATTATAACATTAATTTGATATTATTATTTATGGTCAATTATTCTTTATTTTTTTAAATTAACATTTATTATTATTTGTAACTAATTGATTCTAATTATAACTAAATATTATATATTATTATGTGTTATTATGAACTAATAAAAAATAAAAATTAATAATATATGAATTATCATTACTCACTATTAATAATTATTAATGTTTTTATAATTTATTATTTTTCATATTATATATACACAAGTAAATTAAAAACCAATTATTTTTTATAAGTGCTAATTATTACTGTTGGAGTTAGTGGCCTAGATCCAACTACTTTGTACTTTATTCATTAAATAAACACCTTATCACATCTTGATTGTTCCTCTGCGAGACAATGCACATGATAATGTCCCAAGGATATCTATTTCATTAAAGGGTCATAGTGGATCCCTACTATGATGAGAACCTGGAAATGCCATAACACTGTTCTTGAATATATGTTCTATGTCCGGATGATGTTATTTGAGGGACACAAATAATATAGGCCATTAAAGGTGAGGACTGATAAACTTTGAGGCACCTTCTCATAGTGTGCGCCCTTGGTAATATCCAAGAAGATATTATGAGAACAAGACCCACTAGTAGGAAATCCACATTTCATAGTGTCATTGGATGTTCCTATCTACAGACGTGTGTATTGGTCCTTAGACTTTAAGATTATTATTAATGGGTATTACAACTTGTGCACTTAGATGTATTGACGAAAACTGTGATGACATACTGTTCGCAGTGAGGTAGGATACGTTGGGTGCATCCCGAGTGATACTGCATTAATAGATAATGAGAGAAAGGATTTGTCCCTTCTGTTCCATAATGGAAGTAGATATCTCAGGCCCTTTGATAGAATTGATATAGCCTAAATAAATCCACGACCATAGTAAGGTATGGGCGAGTTTGACTCCGGGAAGTCAAAGAAAGAATAATAGAGCACATGGGTTGATGGCAGTAGCATGCATCCCACTTGATTCGATATATCATGAAAAAGAGATTATATTGCATGGTGAGTGTTCGTATGAGGAGACACGTCATTACGACATTAACTTTTCTTTCTATGGCTACCTTGGCGTGTTGCTAGAGGCTAACCTTGGACTTTAGGCAGTCTCCACCTAATGCCACTGAGAAAGAGGCCTAGAGGGTCACACACTAAGTGTGTCCATGTATCTCAGTTAAATATTAATTTAACAAGTTAAATAAATATTATTCCTGATTGTGATTTAATAATTATTTAAGGATGGATGATCACATTTATTTCGACACTAGTTATTCGAGATAATATATTGTGGGTGAAATAATATATATTTATTAGCGAGTAATGCAGTTACATTTATTTAAGAACTAAACAGCCATTACTCAAGGTCTAATAAATGTGGTGGAGGAAATAAAGAAAAAATAAAACAAGATAAACACGTCATGTAAATTGAATGTACACGCCATGTAGTTTTCAGGTAAAATGAGTACATGATGTGTATTAATGATTACACGCATATAGTTTTTCTAGTCGAGATTTTGAGGAAATAATATCGTTTTATTAAATAGTATTTTTTATAATCAGCATGGGTGAATGTCAAGGAATTAATCATTTGACATGGGGGTTTTAAACAAGAGTTCATGCAATAAATAAAACACCCAATGCATTTATTTATTGTTATAACTCTATAACCTCAAACCCGATTATAAATATCCTCACAACCCCAACACTTTTCCAGAGAGCATCGTTGTGCACAAAAATTATGGAGAATTCTCTCAAGGATGAAATAAATCCTTCCTCCAAGAATGCTCTCAAGACAGAGAGAGATCCTCCTCCATCGAATCAAGGCGATCTAAGGAGGACAACGCAATAAAAGACTTCTCCACGCTAACACCTAGAGATTCTTTTGGCGACGTCTAGAGATATGCGGAGCATGTGTGGATCACCACTAGAGGAATCCTATACTTTGATTCTACGATGCAACGACGGATCACATCAGATTGTGACCAAAGACATCAACAAAAAGAGAATTCCATCAAGGTAATTCATATAAATTAATTAAATTAATTATCACCAACATATGATGATCCTCATTTGTGGTCCCGAGACTATTCTTCTTCTTTGTCTATTTCTGTTATTCGATCCATGGATTCTGGCATTTATCATCGTATTGATCCTGGATTGATCATTGCTAATGAAAAAAATCCAAGTGGGCACATCCATCCATGAGCTTCTGCTGCGCCGGACACCTACAAGTTGTATCAGAGGATTCATATCATTGATTATAATTATTTAGTTTTTTCATTGGTGATTTATACATTTAACAATTTAGTTGTTTCAATTCAAGTTAATCGTTCTTTAAATCTGAATCTAGAGATTTGTTCCTCCTCTCTCATTTCTTGTTCACCTTACAAAAATGATTTTTTCTTTTAATTTTTATTAAAATAAAATAGACCGGAGGTTCCAAATGTTCCTGGTCGTACAACATCAGAATACACGACGTGTATTCAGAAATAAAAGTTGTGTAGTATAGGTTCAATGCATTGGACTGATCCGCCAAATTAGGCCATGTAAATGGATCCTACCTAAGTCATAAATGACACCCTGTGTTGACCAAGAACAGGTGGCACACGGTTTTGAGATTACACGTCGTGTGGTCCACTGAACACGACGTGTAGTCCCTTCGGGTTAGAGTTGGTCCATGTACCCCGTACACGGCTTGCCCGGCTGAAATCTTTGTAACGCGGACACTACATGGCGTGTGTCCCACTGAAAATGTCGTGTACTCCGAAAATTTCCCAAGTAAAAAAACACGCCATGTCCCCAGGTGTGTAATTCAGATGGACGGTGAGCAAAAGTACTTGTCGTGTAGTCAGAACTACACGCCGTGCACTCATCCAAATTACACATATTTATTAAAATTTACTATTATATTATACAAACCCTTGAGATTTTTACCATAGTGCATGCATAAAGCTGAGGAACAACACGTGATAGGTGTTTTATATATATGTATTTAATTTAATATCTGTGTAAATAGGAATTCACCGGGTTGCCTCCAAGGTACATGTTATGTACAAAGATAATTTTAAATGAATTTATTTGTTTAAAATTATGATGGGTGAGAATCTCAAGGAAATTCAAAAAAAGGGTTTAAGATAAAATAATTGATTAACTAAAGATAATTAATTGATTCGAGTGTGATTTATCTTAAACAAGAATGATTAATGAATTGAATGCTAGTTTTATTAATGCGTAATATCATTGCATGTATGGTTGATCATGAGCAAGACCAATACCTTTGTATGTGAATGGTTTATTTTAATTTATTTATTTAAATTAAATTTGTTGGCCTACGAGCCTTCTCCTCATTAATATGTAGGGCCTGCGCACCCAAGGATTCATTTATGTAAAAACCCCTTTTACCCATCACCTGTGTGTGAGATAAATACATATGTAATGGATGGAGCTCCCAATCTAGTGGAGGCGGCTCAAGTCAGGAGCCAATGTGAAACCAATCCAAGGAGATACAAAGGTGGAAAGGTGGAAAGCTGTAAACACGAACCAGAAAGGTTCAAGGTGTTTCTCCCCTAGTTCTTGGTTTAGTTTATCAACCGTTAGATAAACTAATCAATAGAAAAATCTCATGATCATACCATTTATTTTATTTCTGTCTATTTCATGGTTTAAATTTATTATGGGTGTGTTATCACGATCACACAATTAATGACTTAAACAAGCATGGAATAAGGAACTAAAATAAGACCGGATTATGTATAAAATATTATCTTAGACATGGTTAATCACTTAAGTATATCCCACTTAATATTAAAAAGTATGTAATCAAAGATAATAAAATGGAAATTTACATATAAGGATAAAATCCCTCAAAGGAATATTATGTCGGTATAGCCTTCCATAATCTTTTTTTATCATTGAACCATAGTTCAAAGTGCTTGACCAAACCTAGTTGGGGTGCTTTCAATTATTAGGGAATTCTAATTAAAGGGTTTGGGTTGACTTGACTTGGTTCTCATCAAGGGTTGACTTCCACAACAGGACTTGGTTTGACCAAGAGGCAAAGGTTGAGGAAATCCAAAATAAAAGGATTTCAGGATTGGGGAGTCCACTCAGTAGATCAGGGAGCTGCGAGTTAATGAAGATGGAATTTGGAATGCCTACCTAAAACCCTTCAAGTTGCTTGACCAGCCTTAGTTGGGGTAATGCAAAGGGCAATATGGATCCTTCCCACTAGAATATTCAGGTAATAGAATATTCCGAAGTCAATGGTGAGGGCTATTGGATTTTGATAAAATAGTGGGTGACTAATAAGTATTAATTTATTTGTCTCAGTTTTGTAATAAAGTACTAAACCTTTCCTCATATTAATTTTTTAGGAATGACAAGAAAAATGACTTCAAACATATCATTGCTAATCATACTTGAGAAATAAAACCTTCTCACCGGCACCAATTTCCAAGACTGGCAGAGGTGTTTACGCTTCATCCTTCGCCACAAAAGGAAATTTTATGTGCTGGAAGAGCATGTTCCATTTGCACCTAAAAAAGAGGCCAGTGATGAGGAAATAACTCTCTATGCGAAACATTTGGATGATTCCACATATGTCTGATGTTTCATGCTATCAGCCATGTCTAATGAGCTCTTGAAGCAACATGAAAACATGGACGCGTATATCATGATGTATCACCTTAAGGATATCTACCAAGATAATGTGATACAAGAGATATATGACATATCCAATGATTTTTTTACAACTAATCTTATAGAGTCTATGCTAGCTGGGACTCATGTAGTCAAGATTATTGGCTACATCGAATGCCTAGACATCTTAGGGATTAAATTCTTGGATGAGTTGTGTTCAGATCTCATCCTACCATCACTGCCCAAGACCTTCTTAAGCTTTATTGTCAACTACAAAATGAGCAATAATTAGAAGAGTATATCAAAACTTATAACCTTGATTCACCAGGTAGATAAGAACTTGGGGTGTGACAAACCCGCAGTCCTTATGGTGAATAAGAAAATGAAGGACAAGGCAAAGGGGCCAAAGACTTATAAACGGTCTGAAGCCTCTGAGCGCCATCCTTCCAAGAAGGGGAAGATCCAGAGGCATGGAAAGGAATGGGAGACAATATGTTTTGCATGTGGAAAGAAATGCCACTGGAAGAGGAACTGCACCCAGAAGCGTGGGGACGCTAAAGGTGTGTTCGTTATCGAGTGTTATTTTTACATTTCTACACATTTGGTATTAGATAAAGCTTATAGGGCTCACATCTGTATTCAAATGCAGGAACCAAGTAGATTTAGAAATATTTACAAAGGAGAGGTAGATCTTTGAGCTGCCAATGGCGTGAGGCTAGCTGCATTGGCCATTGGAGATTACCACCACTCATTGCCGACTGAGATGATTTTTGTTTTACATAACTATTTTTATGTGCCTAGTGTTACCAAGAACATAATTTCTATATCTTTTTTGGATATAGATGGATTTATTTTCAAGTTTAGAAATAAGGGTGGTCTCTTTTATAAGAATAACATATGTTATGGTATGGAGAATTTAAATAATGGTTTTTTTGTATTAAATTACGAAAACCAAGTGTTGGAAATTGATAACGAAACAAACTCACATGACTCATACGTCACCCAGTTGTGGCATCAACATCTTGGTTATGTAAACGAGAAGTGCCTGACAAAGATATTCCAAGATGGTTATTTGGACTCCACTGAGCTAAAACCACTTGATAGATGTCACACTTGTTTACAAGGGAAAATGACCAAGACGTACTTCGTTGGACAAGGTGAAAGGTCCACAGAGCTTCTAGGATTGGTGCACACAGATGTGTGTGGACCATTTCTAGTAGAAACTAGAGGTGGATATTCTTACTTAATTACTTTTACTGATGATTTGAGTAGATATGGATATGTCTACTTAATGAGGTATAAGTCAGAAGCCTCAGAGAAATTAAGGAATTCAAGAATGAAGTAGAGAATCATCGTGGTATAAAGATAAATAAACTTTGATCGGATTGCGGTGGAGAATATCTGAACCAAGAGTTCATCGATCTTCTATGGGAGTCTAGGATTCTATCTCAGATCAATCCTCCTTATACACCACAATGGAATGGTGTTAGTGAAAGGAGGAACCACACCTTGTTGGACATGGTGAGGTCGATGATGAGTCATGCAGATCTTCAATTATCCTTTTGGAGATATGCATTACAAACTGAAACATACATATTAAACTGAGTACCAACTAAGGTGGAAAATGGAATTCCCTCCATGTTTTGGAATGGAAAGAAACCCATTTTGTCACACACATGTGTATGGGGATGCGAGGCATTTGTTAAGGCCTTCTTAGACAACAAACTATCACCCTAGGGCATGAGGTGTATCTTTATAGGATATCCCAAGGAAACGAAAGGATATTACCTATATAACCCTTCAGACAAGAAAGTGATTGTCGCCAGACAAGCCGTCTTTCTTGAGAGAGAGAACATCCTCAAAAAGGATAGTGGGAGCAAGATTGACATCAACGAAGTTGATGCTTAGGATACACAAGAGTTGGTACAGGAACAATTTCCACAGGTCCCCGTGGAAGATGTTTCCGAAACAAAAGTACTGCATAGGAGCTCAAGAGAGGTAAGGGAACCAGAGAGATTTGGTTTCCTAGTCACCGAGGATGGTGAATCATTATTTTTGGACAATGACGAACCTCTCTCCTACAATAAAGTAGTAGAAAGATCAGAAGATACAAGATGGCTGGAAGATATGAATTCTGAGATGGATTCCATGTATCAAAACAAAATTATGGGTTCCAGTCGATGAGCCAGTTGATGTTAAGCCTGTTGGATTCAAATGTGTATTCAAGAGAAAACTGGACATGGAAGGTCAAGTTAGAACCTATAAAGTAAGGCTAGTGGCTAAAGGATTCAGAAAACGTTAAGGAATTGACTATGATGAAACCTTTTCACCAGTTTCCATGTTTAAATCCATAAGAATCATACTTTCCATAGCAGCTTATGATGACTACGAGATTTTTCATATGGATATAAAAACGGAATTCCTTAATAGGAACCTTTAGGAAGATGTGTATATGACACAACAAGAAGGATTTGTGACTCCAGGTGAAGCCAAACGGGTTTTCAAGTTGCAGAAATACATTTATGGATTAAATCAAGCATCCGGGTCATGAAAAATTTGATTTTATGAAGCCATAAAAGAATTTGGTTTCATTAAAAATGAATGTGAGACATGTTTTTATAAGTGGTTTAATGGTAATGTGATCATTATCATAGTAGTATATGTTGATGAACTATTGCTTATTGGAAATGATGTACCAGTCTTACAGTCAGTTAAGGACTGGTTGAACAAGTGTTTCTCCATGAAGGACTAGGGTGAAGCAGCCTACATTCTATGGATCAAGATCATTCATGATAGATCCAATAGGCTACATGGACTAAGTCAGGGTACATACATTGACCAGATACTAAAGAGATTTAGTATGGAACAATCCAAGAGTGGATTGGTTCCAGTGTCACATAGCCTACATCTTTCTAAGAAAATGTGTCCTCAGACACAACAAGAGAAAGATAGAATGAGTAATATCCCATACGCTTCGGCTATAGGATCCATCATGTATGCCATATTATGTACCTGGCTTGATGTTGCCTATGCACTGAGCATGGTAGGCAGTTGTCAAGCAGATCCAGGAGAACAACATTGAACTGCTGTTAAGACTATCCTTAAGTATCTGAGAAGAACTAAGGATATGTTTCTGGTGTATGGTGGAGATTAAGAACTTGTCATTAGAGGGTATGATGATGCCGATTTTCAGACAGATCAGAACAATATGAAGTCACAATCTGGATATGTTTTCTGTCTCAATGGAGGAGCTGTGAGCTAGAAGAGTTCAAAGAATCCTATTTTCTCTGATTCTACAGCGGAGTCCGAATATATAGCGGATTCTGATGTAGCCAAAAAAGCTGTCTGGATTCAGAATATTGTCTAGAATCTTGATGTGGTTCCTAGAAGTAAAGATCCTATCACGTTGTATTGTGATAATACTGCAGCGGTGGATCTTGCAAAAGAACCAAGGTCACATCAACAGACAAAACACATACTCCTAAAGTATCACCTCTTGAGGGATTTTGATCAAAGGGGTGAAGTTGTAGTGAGTGGAGTGTCCATGGAAGAGAACCTGGAAGACCCCATAACTAAAGTCCTATCTCAGTAGAAGCATGGATATCATGTGAGAGCTAGCGGGTTAAAAGCTGTTAGCAGTTGGCTCTAGTCCAAGTGGGAGTCTGTTGGAGTTGGTGGCCTAGAAACAACTACATTGTAATCTATTCATTAAATAAACAACTTATCACATCTTGATTGTTCTTCTGTGTGAAAATTCATGTGATAATGTCCCAAGGATAGTTGTTGCATTAAAGGTTCATAGCGGATCCCTGCTATGATGAGAACTCAGAAGTGCCATAACACTATTCTTGAATATATGTTTTATGGCCGGATGATGTTATTTGAGGGACATGATTAATACAGGTCATTAGGGTAGAGGACTCATAAAACATTGAGGCACCTTCTCATGGTGTTCACCCTTGGTAATCTCTAGAAGGATATTATGAGAATGAGACCCGCCAGTAGAAAATCCACATTTTATAGTGTCATTGGATGTTCCTATCTATGGACGTGTGTATTGGTCCTTAGAATTTATGATTATTATTAATGGGTATTAATAATTGTGCACTTAGATTTATTGACTAAAACTGTGACGACACACTGTTTGCAGGAAGGTAGGATACGTTGGGTGCGGCACGAGTGATACTGCATTAATAGATAATGCGAGAAAGGATTTGTCCCTTTAGTTCCATAATGGAAGTAGATATCTCAGGCCCTTGTATAGAATTGATATAGCCTAAATAAATCCATGTCTATGGTAAGGTATGTGAGAATTCGATTCTGGGAAGTCAAAGAAAGAATAATTGAGCACATGTGTTAATGGCACTAGCATGCAGCCTGCTTAATTCGAGATATCATGACAAATGGATTATATTACATGGTATGAGTTCGTATGAGGTGACACATAATTGCAGTGTAAACTTCTTTATCTATGGGTTCCTTGGCATGTTGCTAGATGCTTACCTTGGACTTTAGGCAGGCTCCACCTAATTCAACTAAAAAAGAGGCCTAGAGGGTCACACACTATATGTGTCCATGTATCTCAGTTAAATATTAATTAAACAAGTTAAATAAAGATTATTCCCAAATGTGGTTTAATAATTATTTAAGGATGACTGATCGAATTTATTTAGACACTAGTTATTTGAGAGAATATATTTTGAGTCAAATAATATATATTTATTAGCGATTAATGTAGTTACATTTATTTAAGAAATAAATAGCCATTACTCATGTTCTAATAAATGTGGTGGGGAAATAATGAAAAATGAAAACAATATAAACACGTAGTGTACATTGAATGTACACACCGTGTAGTTTTCATGGAAAACAAGTACATGTCGTGTATTAATGATTACATGCCATGTAGTTTTTCCTGTCCGGATTTTGAGGAAATAATATCATTTTACTAAATGGTATTTATTATAATCAGAGTGGGTGCATGTCAAGGAATTAATCATTCGACATGGGGGTTTCAACAAGAGTTAATGAAATAAATAAAACACGTAATGCATTTATTTATTGTCATAAATCTATAACCTCAAAACCGATTATAAATATCCTTACAACCCCAACAGTTTTCCAGAGAGAATCATTGTGCACAACAATTCTGTAGAATTCTCTCAAAGACGAAAGAACTCATTCCTCCAAGAATGCTCTCAAGACCGAGAGAGATCCTCCTCAATCAGATCAAGGTAATTTAAGGCGGACAACGAAAGCAAAGGATTCCCAACGTTAGCACCTGGATATTCCTTTGGCGATGTCTAGAGATACATGGAGCACGTGTGGATCACTGATAGAGGAATCCTACACTTGGATTCTATGACGCAACGATGGATCACATCATATTGTGACCGGAGAAATCAATGAAGAAAGAATTATATCAAGGTAATTGTTGTCAATTAATTAAATTAATTATAACCAACATTGGGTGATCCCCATTTGTGGTCTCGGGACTATTCTTATTCTTTATATATTTCTGTGAATCGATCCGTGGAGTCTGGCATTTATCGTCATATTGATCCCGGATTGATCATTGCTAATGAAAAAAAGCCAAGTGGTCACATCCACCCACGAGCTTCCGCTGCGCCCAGAACCTATAATTACTAACGAATAATAATTTAAATAAATAATTTATTAATTTTAATTAATTATTTATAATTTACTATTTATTATTATTATTAATATTTCATAAATTATTATTTTTTAATTATTATTTTTATTTATTACAAATTAATTTTAATTATTAAAAATTATTAACTAACAAAAAAATAAAATTAATAATGTATTTATTATCATTAATTACTGTAGTTATTATTTATATGATTTTATAAATTATTATTTTTCAATATATATTGATAAAAGTAACTTTAAAACTGAAAAAATCAAAAAAAATTATGTGTGAGAGTCTCTCAAGCATTATGTGTAAAAATTTAACACAACGCATGAGTTATTACATTTCACTAAACCCCAAGCAGTTATGTTCTTCAATGCTATTGAGACCATATACTCCTTTCTACGATTTTTTATATAAAAAACGAAATAAAAACCACTTTCCACTAAAAAATAAACTTTGTTAAGAATGTCATATTTCACATATTTTATTGTTTTTGTAAATCTAATATTTCAGTGTTTCTAAAAATGTTATATTTGTATCAATTAAAGTTTTAATGATATGTATGTTACTATTTAATTTAATAGAATGTATTTTTTAACATTGAAAAAATTTATCAAATCAAATGTACATTCAATGATATATACTAGCTTGGACACATGGGGTCATTATCACAACTATTAGGTCATAGGCATCTGGGAAAAATAGATGAAATCTGTCGATCCCCACTATATACTATAATTATATATATTGAATGATTGGTTTCACCTATAAACAAACAATAATGGTGTGATTGATATTTTAATATATACCATCATATATATCTTCAATTAAATCCTAGATAATACTAGAATGTTTAGGAGTGGGTACCCATCACAAAGGAAAAACAAAAACCCTAACTTTTTTATTTTTCAAAACCCAAACTTATTTGTAAATTTTTTATTTTTAAAATGTGTCATCCTAAAAATATCCTATTATATGTTGAAATAATCGATTAAATGCCATGATAAATTTTAACTTATGTTTAGAATTTAATTTTAAAAAAAATTAAATTTAAAATAAATAAATATAAAATAAATAAATGTATTTTATAATTTTATAATCTATTAATATTAAACAATTGATAATGATTAATTTAATCAGATTTTGATTTAAAATTCATTTATGAGACTAATATGAGATAAAATAAAAACATATAAATAAATTTGAAGACATTTCCATTACTTAAAAAGTTATATTTGAAAAAATAATAATAATTAATTTAATCAGGTTGATTTTCGGAAATACCCTAACATTATTACCCGAATCATACTCATTTATCAATTATATTTTCACTTCACTGGCCTAAATCCATATAAAAACCTAATTAATCCCTATTTATTGAATTTGGTATGTTGTGTTGTTACAAATTAAATTTTTTTGTTGTTTACTTGTTAATTCCATGAATTATCTCACATTTTATTGTTTTTCATCTTTTAGTTTAGCATTATAAACCATATAATTTATTTTAAAAAAATTAAGGATATATTTTTTACCTTTATATAAGTTTAGTTTACCCTTATTTGAGGGTGGTTTACCTTTACATGGGGTATTGCATACCCTTATGTGAAGTGTATTCACCCATACATAAGTGGGTTGTTACACTAACAGAAGTATTGTATGCAAGGTTTCACCTTTACATGGGGTTAGGGGACACTAACTAATTAAGTTATGTACAAGATACCCATATGTGGGAGTGTATTATCATTACATGGGTAGCACACTACTCTTATGTGGGCCTAGGGTTTACCCTTATACGAGTATTATTCTAGACTAATTTAACTTTACGCAAGTGTTCCTCTACCTATACATAGTACCTTGGTGACTATTACACGTCGGTTTAGCACATCTTGGAACCCATTGAAGACTTTTATGCTCGGTTGAACGATCATGATTTTTTTTAATAGTTCATACTTGGTGTTCCTGAGCTGTCCATGTTTCCTTATGTTGTTGATATTGTTCAAGGAATTATTCTATTTGATTCTTATGTTCTGAGATCCCTTCTTGAAGAAAAAATATAAAGTTGAAATAGTCAGAGGAGGTTGAGACTAAGAGAGAGATAAAGAGAAGGGAAAAAGGCAGACTGGGGTGAGGGCTTGTTCATGGCCATGTTGGTGAAAACACTCATGGTGGACTCTAGGAATATCATTCTTGTTGAGAGCTAGTGGTTATGTGAGTTCTTAGAAGGATGATAGAGGTAGAGATAAATCTTAGGATGGGTTCTTTGATAGGTTAGGTCGAACCCTAGTATGGGGTTTTTAACTTTTTTTCTATTTATTGAGATATTTGTCACTAGTTATTTTGTTTCCTATTATTTTATTCTGGTCAGGAGTGTTGTCAGTTACTTTCTATGGTTTTGATTTTGGTCTTATTGTATTCCCTTTTCATATTTCTTAGGTTGTAATCTGGTATTTTTTCCTTGCTTAATAATAATGAAAGATGTGTGGGTGGTGTTATTGTAGTGGAGTGGGATCAAATATTTGAACCACATAAATATGTTGTCTTCTTTCTTTCGTGTTCTTTTGTATTATTCTCATTGTGGTTTTGTTTCATTCTACCATTACCCATGATATTTATTTTTCTTTTTGTATTTATTTTATTTTATGAAGCATTTTTTCTTTTACTCAGATTATATTATTGCGTTGCGGGTCATGCAACACAATTATCCAAGGTAGGAGGCGGGGTCGTATGACCCACCATAGAACAAAAAAAGGATCTAGGTAAAATAAAAAATGCTTCGCAAAAGAAATAAACACAAAAACTAGAAGCATCCTCAATGGGAACAATGACATGAAAAAGAACATAGAACGAATAATGGAAAATATAAGGAAATAAAGAACACATAGGATTTACGTGGTTCATATCATTGATCTTACTCCATTAAATGAAAACCACCCACACCCCTTTCAATATTATTAATCAATTAAAAAATGGAATATTATAACAATAAAAATATGAAAAATAAATGAAACAAGACAGTAATAAAAACCATTGCAAAAAACTAATAGTAATCGTGAATAGATGTAATCAACACAAAACAAAATAACTAGGAAAAAATAATCGATAAAAATAGAAAACCTGGTTAAAACACCCTTAATAGAGTTCGACCACACATGTCAAAGTACCCATCCAAATACTTTTTCCACCACTATCATCCTTCTCAATACTCGCACAACTGAGGTATATATACAAGAATAATCTTCCAAGAGTCCCCTATGAGTGCCATTGACAAAAGGTCCATAAACAAAACCCTTTCCCCTCATCCATCTCATTCCATTCTCTTCATCTCACCATCAATCTCAACCTTCTCTAAGTGTTTCAATTATCCATTTTTTCTTCAAGAAAGGATCACAAGAACTTAATAATTAAATAAATTTTTTTTCTAACAACCTCAACCTCCTATGAACATGTGTGTGGATCATGATCTTCAATAAGAAACTATCAAAACAAATCCAGAAATACCAGCTAAGTATAAGGGTCTTTAGTGGGTATGTAAGTATCCTTGACACTATATCAAAGCCAAAATCCACATGTAAGGGTCTATCAAGACCTAAGAGTCCTCAATAATCTATGTAAAAGAAAAAAGATCATGTAACGGTAGCTTCCCCCACAACATAAGGTTATTGGAACACACTAGCCCACTATGTAAGGGTCACCAAGGTGCAACATATAGATAGTGAAACCCTCACATAAAGGCAATCTTCTCTGACATACTAGACACATAAGGGTAAACCCCATGTTTTTATAAGAGTATCACACAGATCATGTAAAGGTACCACACTCTAGTGTAAGGGTTTCCCGACATAGTACCAAACTATGTTGGGGACCCATAACATGAGGTAAAGGTGTAACCATACATACAAAACTTACAAAAGGGTAACAAAACACATACATAAGGGTGAATACACTTCATGTAAGGGTAAACAATACACCACTTAAAGGTAATGTGACCTCACATATGGGTAATTTAAACTTACATAAAGGTAAAATAAAATGTCTATAATTTTCTAAAATAAAACATAATATAAATAAATATAAAATAATGGATGAAAATTTGAAAACAACATATAATTAATGGAATTAAAGTTGGTTTTGATGACAGTGTAAGTATATGGTGGTGGTAATTATATAAAAATATATTTTAATATTTATATTCTCAAAACACTAAGTGATTAACTTCCAAATTAAATTTATAATTAATATAGTTAATTTTGAATGAAATGAATACATGGTATTATAATATTTCTTTAATGTGAATTTTGATCACCTGAAAATACCCTTTCAGATTTCCTTCATTGTACTATGAGGATCCAAGGATAGAATCCCTCTAGTGGTCATCCACACATCATCCTTTGACCTCAAAACAATTCCAATTGATCTCTGAGTGCTAGCATGGATAATCGATGGTCACATTATTTATGTTGATAACTCATCCTTCAGTCATGAATGAATCTATCTTGAATTTATCATTCTTGAGAGGGAGAGAGAATTCTGATTTAGGAGAGAATTCCTTGTGCACAACAATTTTCTTTTTTCAGTTACACACCCTACAAAATAGATATAACCATCTATTTATAGAGCTGGGTTCTATGTTAAAATAATTATTTAAATGCATGATGAACCATAAATAAATTATATCCATTAATGAACCACATACCACATAATAATAATAATAATAATGTTATTTTTTGTGTTATAACTTTCATAATAAAAAATATTATTTAACTGACTTGTTAATTAATATTTTTCAGTAGACACTGTCTTGGTATATTCTAACTCCTCTAGTATTTATTGAACACCAGAATAAATATTTCACCAATCAAGAAATATTTGTGATCAATAAAACATGAATATAATTATCTCTAGGTCTTGTGAATAATATTTATTCAATTAATTAAATTCAATTATAATTTAATAGAGATCATTAGAATCCCATAGTGTGTTACCCTCTAGGATTATTTATCATTGGAATTAGGTGGCCTTGACAGAAGTAAAAGATTAATATCTAGAAAAGGTTCAAGGAACACAATAGAAATAAATTAATTCCACAATGATGAAAACCAAATATTAATGCTCATTGTTCAATATAATCCCTTTGTCTCAATATCTTATCAATAATGTTGCACATCTATAGGACCAACCTATATGTTTCATATGTCTTTCTTTGACTATCTGAAATAAACATGTTGTTAATCTATGAACATGGAATTTAGTGATATTTTTCTATTGTAATAAAAGGTTTGAGATACCAACTTCTATAAATATGGAAGGGAAAAATCTTTCCTTGACTTATCCATTAATGACATGTCAATCTGGATGCACCAAACAAACCCTACCTCTCTAAAAACATATGAAATCATGGTTTTCAAAAAAAATATAAGTGTGTGAGTAAAGACATGAATTATTTATAATATTAAAGTCTAAAAACCATTACACATACTCTTAGATATGAATATTTAATGATATCAAAACATATGGAATTTATACTAGTGGAGCTGTTCTCAAAATCTCATATCTTGGATATTACCAAGTGTAAACTTCATGAGAAGAAGCATCATCCACTTATGAGTACTTACAAATGATAGTCTGCATACCATGTTTCCCATCATATTATGTTATTCAACCCTAAAACATTATTTAAAAATATCATCATACCACATCAAGGTTCTCATCATAACAGGGAGATGCTATGACCTTATTAATGTGGTGTATAATCTGGATCATTATTAAATTAGAGTCATGAAGAAAAATAAACAAAATGTGATAAAATGTTTTATTAATATTCAATACATATAATATACATTTCATAAAATTAAAAGTAGTTGGTCCTAATATACATACTCCAAAAAAAAATCTCAATTAGACTAGAGCAAACTACCTACTACTTTTAGTCTACTAGACTTCACATGATAATCATGTTTCTAATAAGTCAATGATTTAGTTAAGGGGTATGAAATGTTGTATTCCATTAAAATAATTCGTGCTATAACCTCACCTACCTAAAAGAATCCATCAAGAGATGATACTTCAAAATTATATTCTTTATATCCTAATGTGACCTTGTCTCTTTTTAAAGGGACATAATTATAGTATTATCTCAATAGAGTGTGATGGGAAATTTATATATAGGTACACCAACAAGATTTTGGAAAAAATATCACATACATAGAACTTTGTTAGTTTCCTCAGAAGCCACAATATACTTGAACTCTACTCTAGATCATGTGACCACATCATTCTTTGAGATCTTTCATCTCCCAGAACCTCCATTCAAAGTGGAGATATACCCCATTTGTGACTTCATGTCGTTTTTATATATTTGGAAGATATAATCTTCATATCATTTTATGATTATTTCCACATCAAATCCATAAACCATGAACATATATTTAACACACATAATATTCTTAAGGATAGCTTAGGCTTCCTTCCAAGGATAGTCACCTATGTTAGCTTGATATCATCCTACCAAACTTAATTTTTAGGAAAAATGTATCCTGGTAAATATCATAGAATACATAAATAATACAATTACTGATTCATATGGAATCATTTCCATTATATTTCATTCCTCATGTGTCTAAGGACACATTTTAATATAAATATGAATTCCATGTGACGCTAGAAACAATCCCCTATTAGATTGTTCCATACAGAATCTCTTCAGTATCTTGTCAATGTATATAAATTAACTTAGTCTGAACATCCTCTTTGATCAATCATGATGTATCTTGATCCCAAGAATATATTATTCCTTACCAATTCCATCATATAGAAGCATTTATTCAACCGTTCCATAACTGAATATAATATTTGTATTCCATTTCTAATGAATAATATGTCATCAATATATACTATTAAGAAAATGATTTCACTCCCACTATACCATTTGATACGTAAGCCTCACACACATTATTTATGAAACAATTTTTTTTATGGATTCGTCAAAATTAATGTTTCATGACCAAGATATTTTTTTAATACATATATGAATTTTTTCAATTTTTATATCTTGTTGGCATCCTTTGGAGTCACACAACATTCAGGTTAAGTCGTATAGAAATATTATTGAAGTTTCCCTTTGAGGAATGATGTTTTGAATTCTATTTTAAAAATATCATAGTCATGGTAAGTATCAATGAAAAGAAAAATTCTTATGGATTTAAACAATGTAACTGGGGAAAAGGTTTCATCATAGTCAATGTTTTGAATCTACTTAAAACCTTTTGCAACCAATCACACCATATAGGTACTGAATTTTCCTTCCATGTCTAGTTTTTTATTGAGTACCCATCTGCAACCAACATGCTCTACATCCACTAGAGGATCTATCAAAATACAAACTTGATTTTAGTACATGGAATCCATTTTTGAATTCAGGGATTCTTGATACTTGAAAAAATTTGTTCCATATACGGCATCCTTATAGGTTATAGGATCATTGTTATCAACTAATAATGATTCACCATGCTTTGTGATAAGAAAACCATATTGTTCTCATTCTCTAACCTCTCTTGTACTTTTACGTGGAACCTGTGTCTCTAGAATGGTTTTTTCTTCCACAAGGCCTTTTGAAATCTATTCCTATTACAAATCTTATAAAAAATTGTCCTCAAATTCATTTATGTCTATCTTTCTCACACTATCACTTTTAGAGATGTAATATCTCTTATGGAATATTTCTTGTCTTTCCACTATTACCATTTTTTCTAAGGATTCATATAGATAATATCCCTTTTTATTTGGGGTATCCTATAAAGGTACACTTTGTGCCTCATGGTGAAAGTTTATTACATAAATAGGCCATACAAAATTCTGAAAAAACTCACACATAAAATTATGAGAACATAAGTTTCTTTCCATTCCCTAGATGGTATGGTATACCATCTTCCACTTTAGTTTGAAATTAGTTTAGTATTTTTTTCTATTTTTTTAATGTTTATCCCTTAAAGGATAGTGGAGGAATCGCATGACTTATCATTGATCTCACCATGTCTAACAAGGTGTGGTTGCGCCTTTCACTTACACCATTCCATTGAGGTTTATAAGGAGGAGTGAGTTAAAATAGGATCTCAAACTCACACAAGTAATCAATGAAGTCTTGATTAAGATATTATGAACCATAGTTTGAGTGGATATTCATAATATTATTGTGATGATGGTTATCAAATTAATTCTTTTATTCCTTGAATTTTTTAAAATAATTCCCCTTATACATCTTTAAGTACACATATCCATATCTAGTAAAATCATCAGTAAAAGTTATGCAGTGTGAGTAACCACCCATTACCTTGATAGGAAATGGTCCACACACATCTATATAAACTAATTCCAGAAGCTCTTTGGCCCTTTCATATTTTTCAATAAATGGGTATTTGGTCAACTTTACCTTGTAAACATGGATGACATAGACCAAGTGGTTTTAGTTCAAAAGAATATAAATATCCATCTTGGTATAATTTATTCAAGATCATTTTGTTTACATGACCTAGCTGATGAATCCATTGTTGGGTGTGATATGATTCTTGTGAATAAACTTTGTTATTAATTTCCATTATTTAGTTTCTGCAATCCAACACTTAAAGGCCATTATTTAAATGTTACTTACCATAAAAATGTTATCTTTATAAAATAAGAAACATTTATTTATGAATTTGAAAATAAATCCATCCATATCATGTATAGATATAGATATAATTTTTTTAGTAATTGAAACCACATAATAAAAACCCTTTAAAACCAATTTCATTCTAGTTAGTAATTTGAGGTGGTAGTCCCCTGTATCCACATCAACAAGTTTAGATCTATTGACTACTCATAGATCTACCTCCCCTCAGTCAATATTTTTTAATATACTTATATATTATGTTTGAATATATATGTGACCATGATAATACGTATCTAATATGCAATTTGTAGAAATAAATAAATTGTACTTGATAGAAAATTCACTGAAAGATTCCCATTGCTTCTTTGGTTTGGTGTAGTTTATCTTATAGTGGCCCTTATTTCACATATGAAATAGAAAACATCTTGTTCACTTTCCTTCCCCTTGATATCCCTATTCTTGTAAGGGTGTGAAGATTCTTAATACTTGTAGCCCTTCACTTTCCCTTTCCATTAGTTCATCATATGGATGAGAGGATTTTCATGTTTTTTGTTCAAATCTACTTCGTAAAGGGGAGTAAGAAGATCTGGTAGAGACTTATCAGTGTTTTTCATATTAAAATTTACAATAATGATGGAGAAGCTCTAAGGGATTAATGGAAAAATGATATTGGTGCTCAGTTCTTCTGGGTGTTTATACCCTAGAACCTCTAGGCACTCAATATTTCCAATGATCTTGATTATGTGTGGACTAGCTAAGTCACCCTCTCCAAGCTTACTCTGAAAGATCATTATGGATATCACAACCCATTCCTCTCTATATATATCCTTATAAAGACCATATAGGTTCTCAAGCATTCTATACACATCCATTTTTTCATGAGACATAATGAATTTAATAGAAATAGATGGAAGCATAAAAAATTGAACATAAACTACATTGCATAAATGTTTTCTATAGAAAATTAACTATTCATCACTTGTCTCATTAATAGGAAGATCATGCATTGAGTATTTTATCATGTATGATTTTCATTCATGGTGTAGCACAACTTGAAGGCATCTAAAACACTCCTGAATGTTATTTCTAATGAGGAGATTTTCCTTCTTCAATATTGATCATAGGGATAGTGTGGATGAAGAGATTACCATTTTATTAAACAATTAAAGACAATATTATTATTACATTTCATTGATTAAAAATTATGGGATAAATAATATATTAAATCATTTTTATTAAATATCCCACTATTTTATCAAGTCCCAATATCCATCACCATTGAACTCAGAATGTCTAGTTTCTAGTACATTGTAGTGGTAGGGATATATATGACCCTTTCTATAACCCAAATGAAGTTTGGTTAAGATACTTAAAGGCATTTAGGTAGGCAATTCATTTCTAACTATAGTCTTGTAGCTCATTGATATGTTGAGTGGACTTCCCTATCCTAAAATACCAACATGGATTTCCTCAACACTTGCATCCAAGTTACATCAATTCTAGTGAGGACTAATTCTCTTGAAATAAGATGGTTAAGTCAACCCATAAACTTCTTAAAAAAACCACATTATAAGTATGTTTCCAAACAATGGTCATTCAAGCACTTAGTTCTATGGATTTATTTCCTAGTCAAGTAATTGAAGGCCAAGTGTGAATTAATATTTAATTGAGGGATTTTAAATTATCATTCATAAATTATATCTTGTATTATCCTTTAAATGTATTTTTAATATTAATTGGATGTTACTTAATTAAATAACCATTCTAGATAAACCATTTTTTCATAACTCATTTATTAAAATTTCATCTTTTCATATTTTATTTATGTGATCATGGTCTTGCATCCATAAAATAAATAATTTTATAGACATAAATAAATAAAAAAACTAAATGACTTAATCATGATCTTATGTAACATCTGATTTAATGAGAAGACATTAAATCAAAATTTTACCTTGTGATATTAACTCATATTTTCAGTCTTGGCATGAGTTACAATATTCCACCTTTCCACCTATGTATCACAAGAGATGGTGTCATGATGGTTTTGTCTTGAACCAGCTCCACACACCTTGGGATAATCCATTAATTATATTTATTTATATCTCATATGTAGGTGAGGGGAACTAAATGACTGGTTAAATGGGATTACATAAATCTCCTTAGACATGTTGGTCTTACATAATAATGGAGGTAGGGATGACTAACATGCCATCAAATTTAATTTAATAAAAAATAATTGCAATCTCATGCAATAAATTAAATTAAATTAACTCCAACACATGCATTGGTCTTCCTCTAGATCTTTAATAGCCATACATGCAACATATATGAAAAATTAAATGGCTAACATTCATTTCTTTATTTTTTATTTATTTTTAAAATAAATGTGCTTGCATTAAATAATTAATTAATTAATTAATTCCATTTCATCTAAATGATCATCTAAATCCTATTGTAGAAAAAAATCATAATGGAATTAAAGGAAAAAATTACAGAACCAATAGTTGAAGATTTGTTGGAATAAATTAATTGAGCATTTAAAATTCTTTAAAACCATTATTAAATTGTCAAAAACCTAAAGTTAAAAAGATTTGTTGGAACAAATTTTTGGTTCTAGTTATAGTGGAATCATGTAGTGGTGTGCATTATATTAAAATTTCTTTTAATATTTCTATGCTTGAAACCTCAAGTGAGGATATTGAACGTCAAATTTATAATTAATTTATGTAATATCAGAATAAAAAAGTATATAGGATTAGGATATTTCTTCATTTTTAATTTTCATAATCCAAAAATAACCTTTTGAAATTCCTTAATTGCATAGTGAGGATTCAAGGATAGAATCCCTCTAGTGGTGATCCACACGTTCTCATTTGATTCTCTAAGAAATGACAATCGATCTCTGGGTGCTAACATGATGAATTGATTGTCTTCCATTGTTTTTTTTTGATTTCTTATCCTTAGGTCTTGATAGAATATCTCTTTCTTTTATTGTTCTTGAGAGGGAGAGATAAAAAGGAGTCAAGAGATAATTCATTGTGTGCAATAATTTTCTATTTTCAATTGATCTCTCTAATCAATAAGCATAAACTTCTATTTATAGATATAGGGTTTATATTAAAATAATTATTTAATTTAATGTAAGTCCATAAATAATATTATAACCTTTAATGAACCCCATTCCACATAATAATAACATTATTATAATTATATTTTCAGTACGACATAATCTCTTATAAATAGACAAATTGGTTGTAGTTTAAACTGCCATCATATGGTTTTGCGGTAGTTTCCAAAAATTGACACTAAAGCTGGAATTGGAATCAAACTCACATAGGTTCCTTTCATTTAGAAATGGTTTCTAGGAACCATTGCAGAAAACTTTCTTAGAGATGATTTTTTTCATTTTAGTGGTGGATTTCCCTCGAAAAAATGTCAAGGATATAACGGCGGTTCAATCTGCTGCTATATCCCTGATATTTTTTTAAGTTGAAAACATCAATAAATTATAAAACCACCACTATATAATATCAATATTATATAGTATTCATTTTAACTTCCACAAAAAAATTGACATTATATTGTAGTGGTTAAAACCACTGCTAAAAAATCATATTTAGTGGTGGATAGATATACCACTAAATATAACTTTTAAAAAAATGTAGCTAAAAAATATATAGCCCTAGAACAACTAGATAAAATCAGAAAAAAATATATTATAAAAAAATATCCATCCCACCTCCAACACTCATTAACAAAAATTCCATTTCAAGTACATAAAATAAATCCAATATCTAATAATATCACAATAAACATGACCAAGAACAAAATATAATTAAGGGGCTCAATAATGTTGTAACCATAACCTTTTAAATCATTATACATAAAGATCCATAAGTTTAGTTTCACATCATCTTTGAATCCAAAGTGAATCCTAATCACTAACTGATGAACTTTTCTCGACACCACACCCCCCCTTAATCTTCACTTCCTGCTAATGGAACCTACATGAAAATTATATTGAAATTTAAAGAGTGTTGTATATTTAAATTTAAACTTTAAAACAATAATATTTTTTGTACTAAATTATTTTTAAGTTGGGAGATTTACCTTTTCAATTCAAGGAATTGATGCAATATCATGGGGGAAAGATCTATTCATCTTCTGATATAATTCAACAAATGCTTTTTTAGATAAATGACCTTTTCATCTTGTATCTTTATATGATCCACATATTCCTAAAATTTTATTTTCATGAAAAAAACTCCATATAGAAAAATAATCATGCGACATAATCCATCTAGACACTATAATCTCAAATGATACAACAATCTTCAATACATCTATATTCAAGACATATGAACTGTTTATATTTTTCTCTATAGTGTCATTGTTTCCATATTTCAGGAAAAAAATATTTTGTTGTATAAAAAATGTTCAATAACTTTATTCACATTAAATTTTGTAGCTATAACTATGACCCTCCAATATCCCCATGAAGAAATAGGAGTGACGACCTACTCCTTCGTTACTGATCCTACTGAATGGGGAGGCATTTTTCTCAACTACTAATGGGATTCTAATGAAGGGTGTTCCAAAAGATGATGGAATTAAGGATGTGAGATATGGTTTAGGGGTAGGAAGAGGTTGTATCATATGTTGTAGGGAGGGATACTGATGGATCATCATCTATCAGTGTGGTCAAGGGAACATCGACTGAGAGTCTGCTTGGATCAGTAAAATGATTCCTCCTTAGCATTATTTTCATTTAATAAAATAAAATTAACTTCAAAACACATATTTCAAAAAATTCATGCAAAAAAATACAAATGATAACAGATAAAAAATACTGACAAACAAAATATACATATACATGATAATGAATGACTTCACATATAAAATAAGTGTTCGATAAATGAATGGATGACTGCACATACAATCATTTTTTCCTTCAATCATGTCATTTCCCTACTCCCAAATTACTTCATCGACTTCATCCACCCTTTCATGAATAATAATTTCAATATAATTATGGAAAAATAATTTCCCTTCTTTCTGTTGATGATTTTCAATGTTAGAGGTCAAATATTCCACTTCATCACCCATATCATACAAGTATCTTTGTTTTATGTAAAAAACTAAACTACACCCTTCATCCATTTCATCTTCCAAATAATATACCATATTAATTTGTGATGATAAGATATAAAAATCATGTAATTAATGGTCACCTACATCCTTCAAGTGAGAAAATTTCACATAAGTAAATTGCAAGGAATCTATTTTAACACCCCTGATAATATCGATCCAATTGAATTTGAATAAAAAAATAGCTATTTTAGTTTAATTAAATAATATCAATCAACTTTACACAGTATCCAACTTCATAAAATTTAAATATACCACTATTATGTGCATTCAAACCCTCTTCTTGATCGACTGTATGAAATTTAAATATATTCACATTGTAAGCGTCAAACTTTATAGCTTGTTTTAGAGGACCTCAAACCAGAAACTTCAAATCTTTTAAAAAATTAGCTCAAGTATCAGTATTCATGATCTGAAAAAAGTAATATATATTATTAGATTTAAAAAATATATGTCTCATCCTAATATCTGTATTTATTGTAATATTTATGAACTTACACATCGTGTAAACCATTCTACAACCTCTTTATTAACAAAGTTTGTTATATATTTATCATTTCATGTTTAGATTCTCATTAATCTATATGTTTGTATCCTGGTATCTTCTATAAATTAATCTTTAATTTCACTAATTATAAGAATATATCTATGTTCCTATGACAATTATATTTTCATCAGTGTAACATTTGAGGTCCTCCCAGCTAATCTACCAATAGAATGAAGGATTTTTGATTTCCCATGTAGTTAGGATTGATTCGATGTTTCATCAACACATCCAACTCGATTAAATCTTTCCTCAATATCATCCATGTATCTTGAACAAAATTTAATATACTACTCTTCCAAATAACCATCATAAATTGAGCCTTCAGGTTGATCATTACTTTTCAAATATTATTTCAAATTCCCAAGATATCTGTGAAATAAAATGAATAAAGCATAATTTTTATTTAAATAAGTTCCATAAATTTATTACATAATATGAAAACATATAAATAATGTAATTATCAATTGGATACATCAATCGATTATGTATGGGACCTTCTAATTTATAATCCTCAACCAAATGCATAGTTAAATTCATCATGACAATAAACAAATATGGAGGAAATATCATCTCCATTACAAAAAGTGTCAATAAAAATATGTCCTAATCGTTTTCAAGATCAAATATTTGTATAATTTTCTCACATAGTTGTCTAAAGAATGTGTAAAATTTGATTACACTAGCAAAAAACTTTTCATGTAATAATGTACACAATTCCAATTGTAGTAACTATTGTAACAAAATATGTGAATCATAACTTTTCAATCCATGTAACTATAATTCTTTAAGTCAGCACACCTTGATATGTTACTTGAATACCCATCAGATACCTTCACATATTATAAAATTGTAATAAATGTATCTTTATCCCTATTTTTCATTACAAAAATTTCTAGAGCATACTTTCAATTCTCATCCATCTAGAGATCACACATTATGTTCATTTTTTGTAAATCCTTCTGATCATTGAGATGGCCCTTTGATTTTCTATTCTCCTTATGAAATGTAAAGATAAAATTTTAACAAAAATTATTCTTAGTACTCATAAAATCAATATTATTCTGCAACAAATTAAATTCAAAATACCTAAGTTTTAATAATATACTTCTTATCTACCATTATTGCATTCAGATTTCACCTGACGACACACTTAAAACTCATTTCCCACTATCATTCAAATGATACACCATACCAAATTATGATTCAACATTTCCAAGTTGTGCCAATATTTTAGAACATCTCAACAACTTTGGAGGTGTTCTATGATCAATAGAACCATTGTATTTGACATGTTTATATAAAATCAATGAGATGAATAATGATATCTTTGATGACCCAAGAATCACCATTTTTTACTATGATGTAGTCATTAAGGAATAAAAACAATGTTATAAATAAGATAGACCAAAATCATGAAAGTATTCCCACCATCTAAATTCCCATTTCCAGGGAAGTCACTAATGGTCCACATTAGAGCATATTTCATTTTCAACATTGTTCTAGAAGATACATCATATGTATCAACACCGCTGCTCCATAATTCCAGTAATTATTCAATTCGAGGCTGTAAGTATACATCAATATAATTTCCACACTTTTTTAGGAATAATCATTGAAATGGTAAAATATGTTTGTTGCATACACATTCATGGGGGTATCTTATTAGGGAACAAAAAAACTGACCAAATACTATAACTGGTGTTCAATGTACGAAATGGGTTGAATCCATCAGCAGCCAATCCCAATCACATGTTCCTAGGATCAAATGATAATTATAGATGTCATGAATCAAATGTCTTCTGCAATTTTGAATCTCTTGGATGCCTCCTTAACCCATCATATTTATTATCTATATAATTCCACTTCATGTGCTTAGTATTTCTCAATGACATCAATAATCTTGGGAATCTAGGCTTTAAATGAAAGTAATGAAAAACCTTTGTAGGTTTGTTCTTTTCTTCTTCTTCATAGTAGTATGTTGATTCAGACTTCTAATATCATACATTTAATTCCATCATGAAAAAGAACAATTTTTCAATCCTGTTTACTTGAATCCCCTCCCCAATAAAGCATAAAATAATTTGGACAAGCATGTATTTATGTATAATTTAGACCAAGCTTTAAAAAAAAATTTATATCCTAAAAAGACCCTAGGATCTTAGAGTTAGAAAATGCATCATATAACAGTTCCAATATCATGGACACCACCTTATTTTTAAGTCCACATAGGCATTTGATATGATAGATCTTCACTTGAAAAGAACATTTTGAATATTTCAAACATCCACCATACAACTCTTAATTTTCATTATCAACAAAACTATGAAACATATTTCTCTACTTAGTGAAGTCCCCTCTTAAATTAGTATCCAAAAAATCAAGAGGATGATCCAATGATATGTTACAATCTTGATCTGGTTTTTCTATAGTCCCAAAAACATCACATTCCATGTTTCAATTTGTATCACCCTCAATTGGTTGTTATGATCTAGTTTGATATTTATATTATTTTATTGCAACAGTGAATGAATCATTTATAAGGTTTTCATTTAATTTTCCATTTTTGATAAAGTTGGGATCTCATTATATCAATTCACATAATTCTTCAAACATTCTGTAACGGTCGATTCTCTATGACAAATCCAACACAAATATTGAGAAAGGAATTTCTTCAATATCAAGTTTTTATAAACTTCATCTCTCTTCAACCATATTCTAAATTTACAATGAGGACATAGACATCTTATTCTCCCATCAACAAATCTATTGTAAATTAAAAATTATAAAAACTTTTCCAAACCCTTAGCATATTGGGGTGTTTTCCTCAGTAATGTGATCCATCTTCTATCCATATATATCATAATGTTCCAACACTTAATTAAAAAAATTAAAACAAAATAATTATTAATAAGTAGAAAAATAGATAAATGGATGTAAAAAAACACAACCCAGGTAGTTATAATAATATTCATATATGTACTAAAAAGGTTGAAGTAAAAAAAGGGAATCAATCATGGATATTATTATGTAAAATAGAAGCAAGAGAAAAATATTACAGTTATTAATAAACTCACAAAGATGCATCAACAAAAATCATCCCCTCATAAGATCAAAAATCCCATTGGAAGTAACTATAGTATCATGATTCTCAAGGGGGTATCACACATTTATAAAAACCTTTTTCGTAATGTGTCAATTGGGATTTCATAAATAACTTCACAATCCAATCCATTTTCACACCATTTTAAAACTACATTCAAAATTTTCTTTGAAAATCATTTATCAAAATGTACATTGAAAACCAATTTATAAATCTAACATTTTCTATAAAATCAATTTTTAAGTAAAGAGATCCCTCTTTAAAAGACGAAAAATACTACGAGGCATCCATTTTTCAAGACCAAACATTCACCTTTTTAAAACATTTCAAGACACCATGACTCTCATGGTCTCAAAACCATTTAAAAAAATATTTAAGTATAACTACCATAAATTCCTAAAACATGCCTATAAAACAATACACACACATTTTAAAGTCATAATTTTTTACTAACACCCCTTTAAATAGTTATTTATCATTAGAAAAGCCACCATGAATTTTAGAAACCACTTGGAATGTTATAATTAGATAATAATGATCACCCCTTTAGGTGGTAATCCATTACATGAATGGAAATGTTGAACCATGAGATAGATAATATATATATACATGGGCCACCAATTCACATTAGTACCTAAATATTTGTTATATTTTTATTGTCGGATCCAGTTCAATGAATAGGGACATGTTGATTTTTTCATGATCGGACATGATAGATCGGATGGTTTCACGGGTTTTGATGAGTTTCAACTTTGAGATGTAATAGATCCATTTTTCATGGATTTTTTTTATTCTCTATGTTTGGGTAACTGGCCCAGTGGGTGGTTAGTTTTATGAATTATATATTTTTTCGTACCTTTAAAACATTTCATTTTATATTATAGCATGATATGTTGAAGTATTCCTTCCATGCACTATGATGTGTTTGATGATTTGGTTTTTACATTATTTTTGTGAAACATTATATGGGGTTATAGTATCCTAATAGTAACACATTATACCCTCACTACAAGTTTGTATAATTTTTCTATGAAGAGGAGAGCCTATGTTCATTAGGTGAACCAGATCAAAGCACCAGTTTACTGTCATCTAAGTTGGGATGTTTCAAATCATCTTTAGAATAAATAATCATTGAATTAGGTGCACATTATTTTATATAAATGGATTCTCATAAATATAATGAGTTATTTCATCAACCCATACATTTTCCCATCCTATCTAATATTGACTGTTAAATTCTCTAACATCCAAAGATGCACAACTCCCCAAACAAACTGATCCAGTAACTTTTAGTCACTCTTGTATATTATAGTTACTTTAACACCCAAAAGTGAAAATAGCATATTTTTTATGATAAAGACAATATTTTATCTATATTAGATATTATATAATGTTAGATACATCATAATTACTTGTATTTATCTTTATTTCTTCCATATCTATCATTCAGCTCAAGAAAAATTACTTTGATATTCTGAACTCAAGCACTGATATAGATTTATTTAAAAATTATGGTGATTTTGAATATAAATGATCCTAGAATAAGAGTAAATTGGATAATAATAAATTATAAATAGAAAAATAATATGAATAGAAAGATTTATTTTATTATATAATAATACATAAACTAATGGAGAGTGGAAACAATTTCACTATATTTTAGAGATTTGTTTTGTGACACACCCACTACCAAAAAAACATTGTTTGAATATGAGTTTATAAATAAATGAAATGGCATAGTAACTAGAGTTTCCACATTTTTATAACTGCACCATATTCTAAATTTATATATTTCCCAAGTTGATAAAGTCCATAGAACTATAATACCTGTGATAAAAAAGTAAAAAAGTCTATAATACACGTTATGAATCATAGGAAAACTACTTTATAGTGCCTTATAAATTTGGTCTAAATCTCTTTGGAACCTATACCCCCTTTACAGGGCTATACTAACCTAAAAACCCCAGTGATCCCACTTTACATGTCCAACCAATGAATATTCTTATCTCATGATTAGTATAAGACCACTAGCATTTGGCCCATCTTTTTTTAGTGGATCAGTCTCCCACATTCAAACAACAACTAAAAAATAAAGGCATAAAAATTGATGGGTTTTTTATTAACAATATCTATATAATAACATATTTAAATTATCATAGTGATATAAGATTTTATATTAGAATAGTGATATTTATTAAAAATAAAAAAGGAGATTGATGGTCCCTTGATATATACAGACATTGAAGTGCCCTTGGGTTTCTTTTTTCCATTACCATTATTGTAAATAAAATTGGTTTCCAATACAAGATTTCTTTTTATAATTAATGAAAACAATATGAAAATAATGGAAAATATTAGTAATTGAGGGAGTAATAATATAACTGATGAGGATGGTGATGACTCATTGAGAATGAGTAACTATGCTAAGAGAAAGGGAGAACATATATGATGATTCTAAGGGGATAATTATGAATTTAGGAATTCATATGATTATTCATGGATGATAATTATAGTTTTAAGGGATTAAAATATTGTATATATTGTATATTTTAATTATTTCAAAAAATATTTGAAGTTTTCATATAAAAATAAATGTAAAAAATATCATGTTAAGTGAGAAAAGGAGTCTTCAAAATGCTTGTGTTACCAAAAATCACCATAGTGAATTTTTAGTGTTGTGTGTGTTAGAAAGTTATAAAAACACATCAAAAGGATTTTTTAAAGGATGTATATATTCATAAATATTAGCTAAAGGATTTTATGAAGTAACCTAAATTTAATTCTTATCTATATGAAAAATAATATTTTGTGAAACAATGAACCACATTATGGTGGTTGTCAAAAAATGCGTCGATTGCTGCCACATTTTGTAATATGATTTTTTGGGATTAAAAACTACCTAAGAAAAACAAGGAGTAGTTTTCCACCATAAAATGGTATAAGGGGTTTTCAATATATAGTTTTACAATATAAAATACTGAGAAAAATTTCATGCATCATAGAAGATATGGTTGAGGGTGAGGGAATTTAATAGAAAAAGGTAAAAGGATAAATGATAAAATAGTGGAAACCATTCCTAGGTGGACCTCGTAGTATATTTTCATAATAACTATTTAAAATTTTATGGATTACTTGGTGAATTTTGGTTTCTTTTGGGGACACGTATGAGGCTGGCTAAAGTAGGATTATGATAATCCTCTACACTATAGTCAATGTTAAGGATAGTATCATGCATACCACTAGGGTGACAGATTAGGGGGATCTGGGTTGACCATAGATCCAATATTGAATTAAGAAAATGCATCAACTTATGGGAGGGAGAGGTATTGGAAGAGATTGAGGGCTCAGTCAAGGGAAATGGTGGGGGTGATGGGTTGAGGGGCTATGACTGCAGTGCCAATGAGGGCTTGGGGTGGGGGGGGGGACTCAGGCTCAAAGGGATCAGTAGATACCAGAGTGCCGGTGAGAGGAATGTGCTAGGGATCGAGGTCATTAGGGGAGGGGGATATTGGGGTAGAAGGAGAGAGTCAGGGTAGAATTATGTGGAATGGGGGGGGGAGAAGTTTTTTTTAATAAATGAATAATATTTAGCAACTGTTTTTAAAGAAATGTTGTTAAATACTTTACTATTTTTAGCAGTGTTTTACTAACCTGTCACTCAAAAACCACTGCAAAATAATGATTTTGTTATAGTTTGTGGCACACACCAATGTATATAATAACAAAATATTATTTAACTAACTTGTTAATTAATATTTGTCACCAGACATGGTCTTGGCCCATTTGAACTCCTCTAACATTTATTGAAAATCTGAATAAATATTTAATTTAAATATTTCATTCATCAATAAATATTTTTTGATCTATAAAACATGAATAAAATTATCCATTAGTCTTGAAAATAATATTTTTTCAATTAATTAAATTTAAATTGAATTTAATAAAGATAATTTTAAACGCTTTGTGTGTGACCCTCTAGGATTCTTTCTCATTGGAATTAGGTGGTCTTGCCTAAAGTCCAAGATTAATGTCTAGAAAAGGGTTAAGGAACCATAGAGAAAGAAATAAATTTCAAAATGAAAATTACCACATACGATAGATCATGGTGTAATATAATCCCTTTTTCTCAACATCTCATCAAAAAAATTACACATCTATGTCACCGGCCTATATACTCAACACATATTTATGTAACTATTCAAAATAAAAACATCATTACACCATGTCCATGGAATTTAGTGAAATGATTCTTTTCCAATCAAAGGGACAAGATATCAGCTTTCAAACAGATGGATGAGAAAAATCCTTCCTCGAATTATCCATTAATTATATGTCAATTTTGACACAACCAACGTACCCTACATCACCATGAACATATGTCATCATAGTTTTCATCAGAAAATATAAGTGAATGATTAATGACCTGAATTATTAATAATATTAAAGTATAAGGATCATTACACAATATTTTAGATAGGAATATTTGATTAAAAAAAATATGTAGAATTCCTACTAGTGGGTTTGTTCTCTTAATCTTTCATTTGGAGATTACCTTGCGAGAAATTCTTGAGAAGAACCATCATCCGCTAATGAGTACTCTCACCTGATAGTCCATATACTAAGTTTCCCATAATAGTACGTTATCCAATCATAGAACATTATTTAAGAATATTGTCATAGTACATCAAGGTTATCATCATAGAGGGGAACTTTTATTACCTTATCAATGTGATGTATACTATAAGAAATTATTACATTAGAGTCATGTAGAAAAATGAAAAATATGTGACCAAGTGTTTTATTAATATTCAATAAATAGAATATACATGTAATCAATGTAAAAAACAATTTTTACTAGAACACCAACTCCGTCAACTAAAAATAAAAAACTAAAAAAAATTAATTTATAAAAACTACTATGCCAAATTTGAAAATGTCCACTATACAATATAAAATGTAAACAACATAGGGTTGATGTTCTTACAGGACTATAGTATCCTAACCTATAAGTCGTTTCTTTTGATTTTTATTAATAGGAAAACCCTAAGCCTACACATAATCATCCTAGTAAGACCAACCACCTACCATGAACCACAATGAAACATGTCTACCCATACCAACATATCAACTGATAAAAAGTATTAAACATGCTAAAAAAACTAAGAAACTACATTTAACTAGAACTCATATATTCACTTAACTAATATTCTAATCTATATACCTAAAACCATATTTACACATAACATCAGAGGTCCTAGTCATGTCTCATTTTCCTGTAGGACACCCAATAAACAAGAGCAGTACATAATTTATCAAGGAAAAAAACATGAAAAACAGTAATGCTAAGTGTCAAAAAACTAAAAAGTGAAATATTTATAAATAAAAAAAGTAATAAATAGTTATAACATGTCATGTAAAAAATAAACTAGCATGAGGAAATTCTCCACCCGATCCTAAAAAGAGTAGAAAAACCATCCTTACCCACACCCTCTCTTCTAAATTGGAGCCCCTATAAAACACATGTAGAGCCAGCCCTAGGAACATAGAATAAAGACAACATAGAGCTACACCTACTCAGTAATAAGGGCTACTAGATCGACTTAGAGAATATCAAAACTATTAAATATGGGGTATACGACATTATTATCAACCATATTATCCCTATAAGGATACTTGGGGAAGTATCTCTTAATGTTGTTGACTTTTACACACTGATAGAATTAAACTTCTTAAAATTACTAGCATCTTTATTATCTTTTTGCTTAACTTTATATTCACCATTCACACTGAGAAACTTATTCCCATACCATCCCCCATTACCCTCCACCTTCAAACCATGAATTTAAAGATCCCTAGATAAGACAACCAACTTTACTTCTTCTAGAGTGATAGAATCCCAACCATAAATAATTGAATATAAAACATGATTAAAATATTCATCCAAGGAATTTAACAATAAGAAATCCTGGTCCTCCTTAGTAATATTAGTATCCATGTTAGAAAAATAAATTATAATATTATTAAAATTATCTAAATGAGTCTATTAAACGGTTTTATGGAATATTTTAAAATTATAAAGATGAATTTTATTTTCAAGGCTCCCAAAAAGGGACCAAATTTTGTACAGATTCTCAAGCCTCATCCAGATTAAACTGATAGAAGTTTCATAAACTGCTACATTCAAAATGTAGACACCGAGGTTAAAAAAAATATGGAATGGTATTTATTTAAAATATTATGGTCAATATGCTAAAAATAGTTCAAGGTATCTCCCATAGGATAAATAGTAGTGATCATTATTTTAACCTCAGCTGAAGCATCATCAAGTACATTGTGGAAAACAATTGAACACATCTTAACTCGCCATAAATTGAAATCATTCTCTCCATTGAACCTATCAACCTCTAATCAAGTTGAATATTTTTTTATTTGATACAAATATTGTTTTTTTGGGTTAGGTTATGCGATACAACCTCCTGACTTGAAATACCTGTTTCTCAAGTGAACAAAAAGTGATTTTCATGTTAGTTTTTTCAGTTTTTAATGATGGTTACCTCATGATGTTATTTTAAGAGATTTTTTAAATATGTTTTTCATGTCAGAAAATTATAAAATATATTTTAAATGTTTTTTGATATCTGTTTTCTAAAAAATATCATAGAAACCATCCTAAAATTAAAAATTTGGATGGTTTTTTCATTTTAGGTATATGAAAACGAACATGAAAAACCATTTATTATATTGATTTAAAAACAATATCTAGATAAATAAATTATCACATTGGTATTTACATAACTGACATAAAAATTCTCTTTTTAAATTTTTTTCATGTTTGGTATATAATAACTGACCTAAAAAAATGAAAAATTAAAATCAATATAGCCACCCATCCTAGAAGTATAGTAGAAGACCATAAAAAACACCCACAGAAAAACTAGAAAACTAAATCATAAAATCAATGCAATTTAACTTTAGAAATTTAAATTTAAACTTTGCAATGTATATTAAAAATAAACTAAAACACAATTATACTTGTGAAATAATCCACCAATTCTCTTTTTAAGTGTCTTATATCTTGTCATGTATAAGGATGAAGGTCATCAAAAAGCAAAAAATTAAAAAAGAAAACATTTAACATGTATTTTGAATATAATAAACAAAAATGAAAAAGAAATATTATACTAAAATATAACCTTCCAGGATTTTATAACAGCCCCATTTGAAATTATTTCCAACATAAATCTTATAACATAGTATACACGTTCTTTTACTCCTGAAAATGAAAATTATGTTTAAAAAATCAATTCCAAATAACATTTTAAGTAATTATAGAAATAATGTAGTTATTATAAATGATAATTCACCTTTTATTATATATGTTAGTTATGTGCTCTCTTTTTTCCTATTCTCTCTCTAAAGTAATCACGTGCCCTATTTTATTAACAAGTTAGGTGGAATCGAACCTATTTTTATTAAACCAAGGAAACCATATTTCATTCTTGGTATAGGGAAACCCATTACATTTCCATGAGTCCTAGGGGCACAAAAACACAATAACATCTATCCTAAAGGCCCTAACCCCTAGGTCCCATTATTACACAAATCTCGCCCAAGCTAGCTAGATTCATGTGACTCCACCTAGTTGTCCCAATGAAACCTCCACCCATCTCTCCATTAACATATCCATGCCAACAACATCTATATTTTACTCTAGAGTCACCTCCTCCTATATTGGTTCCACTACTTGACCTGTAGAACCGCAAGCCCGAGTTGTTGTGCTTCACCACTGTGCTTCACCATAGCCTAACCCTGAGCCACCATGATTCACCTATGTCATCACGACAACCTAACCCACTAGGAAACACTTCCATATCATCTTACATCACACTTTTCATCTATCGTAACATTGTTTATTAACCCTAGTCCCACTCCATCATGTTTCTCATGTTATAGAAATTCATTTCCCCTAACTAACAGGGGTCAAAATTGGTGCAGCCAAGAATCGAACCCCGACCACCTAGATGTGGTGACACAACTGGGTACCACTCGGATATGGTGTTTACTGGATCTCATGCCCTATTTAAAAATAATATATATGAAACAAATATAAATTCCATTATATTATATACAAGTTTTCACATAATCAATCTTATAAATTGAATTCATTCTTAAAATTATCTTGCACGTCACCATGTCTAGTGCATAACCAATAATATATCTTCTCTATTAAAAAAACACACAACATCCAATGGATGCAATTATATAAAAATATATATTGTGATCAATTATTTAGTTAATGGATATAACAATTTATGAAATATATTTTCCACACTCTTGAAGATAAGGAAGCATCCAACATTGAATTTTATCTTTTTAAAATCTTTCAATAATATAAACATTTCTTTTTGTATCTCTCATTATCCTTACTATAGGTGAAATAAATTGTGGGTGTATAAATCCATATATTGATGTCATACGATGCAACATAAAAAGGGTATAAAGATACCTAATAAAAAATAAAAATAATAATTAAGTTTCAATTAATTAAAATAAAATAAATATATATGATAATTGAATTATATAGAAAATACTTATATCATGTTGATTTCGAACTGATCTCCAGTTAAAATATCCATGATATCTTTCCTTAAATTCATCAAATTCATTACACACCCACAAATGTTATAATAAATTGGAACCTCATAAACTTTCAACAACAAAGATAGATATGTTGATAATCTATCATGTCTAGAAGAAGTTGTATCTGAATTCATAATATCTTGTACATGTTTTTTCTATACAGTATGTCTTTATCTTTATAGTATTCCTATATAAATAGAAAAATATATAACTTTTAAAATATGAAAACAAATTTTAAACCAATATAAAGTAAATGATATAATATATAAATACCTCAATGATTTTTTTTGTAAAATTCAAGATATCCAATCTAAAAAATGGATGATATTTTTCCAACTGTAGAGACCTCATCTTTTGGAAATTTCATTCTTGCTAATTCATCTATAATATTTTTTACTGTGAACCTAAAATTATTTATCTCTATCTATTGATGATGAATGATATACGAAATATAATATATAATACCATATACAAAAATATAATACGAGGGATACTCAACATATTTCTCACAATAAATGGGATGTTTTTTAGGATGATGTGTTTGAGTTATATATGTAGAAGGTGGTAAAGAAGTGGGATCTGTAGGTAGAGTCAGGGGAGTGGGATCTAAATCTTGAAACTATATTTTCATGTCTAAAAACATAGACTATACAGAATATCTAATATAATCCTCTATTGTCACACCCATATCCTGAACTTTTTCTTCTAAATGTACCATTCATTTTATATAGATCCTCCGTTAAAGAAGATTTAGAACGACTAACCACTTTTTTTACTAATACACCTACCATGTATCCTTGTACAAGACCCGAGTGTTCGTGATTTCCCAATTCTGAAGCTAAAATATCCTTACAAACCTGAGCTATTAAGGTCCCATATGTTATCTACTCCTCAAGGGATTCGGTATATAATATTTGAAAAATTCAATAGTGAATCACAATATATTAAAATTTTATTTAACTAAAATAACCCAAATAAATTAAATAAATTCTTATAATCCTCTCAGATTCAACCCTCAACTATTCTGTAAGATATTTTCCCATTTTTATCATCTGGTCCCCCTTCGGTTTTTCATGTCTAATAGGGAGAGGGTCAACCTTTATGTATCCTGAAGACACAACACTCATTGTTTGAAAGTTTGTTAATTATAATTTGTTCTTACAATATTGTATACCCTCCATGAGATAATTTATGAGGGTATACATTTTTGGATATCATCTCTTGATGATATCTAATTTTTTTATATAAATTAAAACTAAAAAATCATAAAAATGATCATTAATATTAATTAAATTCTACAATATAACATTTTAATTTCAAAAAATGATTCTTATTATCTACTTTCAACAAACCACTTCCTTGTATATTCTTCTTGAAATGGATATATATCAATTGTGTTTTGATTTTTTCAATCCCTAAAATTGAAATCCGATGTGAGGGTTGATTTAAAATCCCTCCATCTCCTAGAATTCAAAGCTAGACATTTATTTATGACTCCTTCAATATTAGGTATTTCATATTTCATCTAATAATAAGGAGAAACACATATATTAGTAAAAACATTTCATGATAAGTAAAACAATAAAAAAATGAGGTTACCAAAATTTTCCCCCATAATTTAGATATTGTACATTTTTTACACATCTCTAATCATAAATTTTAATACAAACTTTTCCTAAATCCTACTGTATATTAAAATTATTAATTTTTTTAATTTAGACCCCTATTAATATCATTATTATCAAACTCAACTAGAATACTTTGGTCTCAGATATGGGAAAATTATAATTTTGGTAAACATGTGTTTCCACATTTACCAAACCTTAAAGTCTTATTTTTTTCCTGTGGAAGTAGATGGATCATGAGTAGAAGGATTAAGAGGATCCTCAGTAGGAGTATGTATACATTTCGCCCCAGAAGAATGTGTTTGGTCCTTTCAAAATCTTGTGGTGAATCAGATGTTTGATCTTCCATTATCCTAAAAATCAAACTAAAAAATCATTAGTATACAAATATACAAATCCAATGATTACATATAAAATTAAAAAATAAATAATGGTCCAAAAAAAGGAAACTAAACTAAAATTTTTTTATTCATATTTTTTAAAGTAGTTAACTCAAATGATAACAAAATTAATGAGATATTAAATGAAATAAACTAATGAAAAAAATAAAATTATTACATAAAAATTTGATGAAAATATTTAAAATGATACAAACAAAATAAAACAATACTAAATCAAGAAATTCTTATCCTATTTGTTTGAGAATCTCGAATGTAATACACTATTTTGGAGTACAGTTACTCCATAAATGGTGCATGGATAGTGAAAATTATCCAATGTAGTACACAATTTTTTACATCGAAAATAATATTCACTGACTACACTATTTTATACATTTTTTTATTTTTATTTAACATATTAAATTAAAATTATTTTTTTCCATAAAATAAACAAATACAAAAATTCTGTTAGGTTAAACATAAGTTATGTAAGGTTAAAATAAAAAAACTAAACCAATTTAAACAAAAAAAATAACTTATTAGTTACAATATATGTTTTAATAAAAAATAAAAGTAATATATATAATATTTTCTAAAATTTAAAAAATTAAAGAATAAATGAATATATGTTACCTATAATATTTGAAAATTTCTAAAGGATCATTTTCGCAAATTCATTTCTCATGATTGTTCCATATGGAATAAACCATATCTATGAATTTATCATAAATCTTTGTTGTAAATAATTCCATTGAAGTAAGGATACCATATAAATCAACATCTTCTTTTATTTTTCCATAACTAACCTAATGTTTTTTCATTTTAAAATGATAGATCGTTGCATATTTGGTGGATTAATAAAATTGAAAAAAAATCATGTGTTTCCATGATAAAAATATTTGTTGTGTATTCTAATCTATTCATATTAAATAGTTTTATACAAAATTCATCAATTTTGGAACTATTTTAACTGATGAATAATTTAAAGTTAATCACTGGATGTCAAAATTTAATATAATCAAACTACCATATTTATTCAATGATTCTATAATATACATGTGATGAAGAGATTTTTTTTTATTTAGTGCTTGAAAAATGAATTTCTTCTATGAAAACCAATACACTACTATTCTGAACTCCACTTTTGTTATCATGATCTTTTATATTAATATCCATTAATATCATACCAAGACTATGTTATCAAATTTTAATTTGGACCTCCCACTAACCTTCTCAATGTTTTTTTATTTATATGTTCTACCATGAATGGCCTCTTTAAACCATGAATTTTTTTTGTTATAATCATTCTAAATCCACATATTTTTCTTATTTGGATAACCTTATTTTAACACATTAATATGTAATGTTATATATGGTTGAGAATAATCTATGTTATTCAAGATGTATAAATTTATCTGCATTATTAATTCACCATCCAATTATTTTACTTTCAATCCAGGGATCCACTTTCCCTAATAATTAACTCATTCATGGTGAGATATAAGAAAGTTGATGTGCTTCACTGTAGATATTTTTCTTGTAAGAAAATTTTCAACCTCCTCGTAAATATACTTCTCAATAATGGAGACATTAGGTCGATATAGATTTTTAACATATCCTTTCAATATCATCATATAACTTTCAAAAGGATACTTCCAATGTAGATATAAAGGTATAAAAATATTTATTTCTCATGCCTAATTTACCATTGAATGCACCATGATATAAAAAATTATGTAGGAAAATATATTTCTAGTTAAAAAAGTATAAAAAATACATTGTTCCCCAAATTTTTCAATGAATACGAATCAATCACTTTGTTAAAAATTCAATTAAAAAATAACACACCTTCGTGATAGCCATTCTAACATGGATGGGAAATATTCCATACAATGAAACCGGTAGGATTTATTGTATCATGATGTAGAAATAATAAGGTTTCATAACTATCAACATAAATAAATTGGTCACATAATATTATTTACATTTTAAGAATAACCCTACATCACTTTGATTCCATGAAGACATTAAAAAAGGCTAATTTTATCCCTCTTGGATAATGTATGACCTACCAGAGGAATATATTTTTATCTTCTATTAAGAGTGTGATCTAACACCAAACATATTCTCATTGAGAGATGTTTTAATAGTGGGTTCCCTATAGCCAACTAAATAGTACCTTTTCATTACCATTTCATATATACAGTGAGATATGAATGATATACACTTAACGTTGTAGTGTTGATATTTCTACATCCAGTATTTAAATGGTAATGTTCATATATTATTTATCATATCAACTAAATATAGAAATTCCCATACTATAATGAGATCTCGATATACTATGACATTAATCATCAACATATATCCTATGGTTGAGATACATCATACAAACTAGACACTTTTAATTTCTGAATATCAGGTGATAGGGGCTCATAATCATTGATACTTATTTGCAAGAATTTTTCACTTGGTGAACTCTATTAGGTGAGATCATTAGGATAGACCCTCCAATTGGAACACCACATGTTTCAGGTCTCATTGGATGTTTCTATCTATGGACTTGTGTGTTGGTATCCAAAATTAAGATCCTTATTAAGGTGTTACATTTGGTCACATACTTTGAAAAAACAATAACATTGAATTCATGTAAAGGTATCTTGTGTTGGGTGCATCATTGGTGGTATGGCATTGGTTGAATGGTCAAGATAGAATTTGTCACTTCCAAGTTTAGGGAGTGATATCTTAGGCCTATTTGATTAGGATGGTCGTACCTTCATAAATCCATGGCCATGTTAGTTGAAGGTATTTCCATCAAGTTACAGCTATATATTATAAAGAAATAGAATACAATGACCCAAGTGTGCGTCCTTATTTATGATATATAATTAGACAAAGAGATCATATTACACTATGTGCATTAATAAAAAAGGTTGTTGTTTCTATAAATATTATTTATCTCTTTGGGAGCCTTGATGGACTGCTAGAATCCACTTCTATTCTATGAATAAAATTCACTTCTACCGAGATAAGGTCCTAGAGGGTCACATATAATAGTGTATTTATGAATCTACCCTAATTTTGTGAATATGTATATATGACCTGGTGTACCCCACTATGGGGTCTTAGTGTTTTTCTAGGTTTTATCAAAAATTGATAAATAAATAAATTCATTATTATTAAATCATATAATAATTGGGTTTAATTTATTTATTAAAAGTATTTAGAAGAAGATAAGTAAATACATGGAATAATATTATACAAATAGATATTATTTTAATACTCAAGGTTCATTTAATATTAGGGAGAGTTATTAGTATAGTTAAATGACTCGGTTTGATCATGTAATATAATTAATATATATTAAATGTGTGTGATAAAATATTAATAATATTTATGATGCATTTAGTTAATCATTATTATTTATTTATTACATATTTTTGGGAGCTAAATATATAGGGGTCAGGGAACCCTAACATATTAATTTATATATTCAGTATATAAGTTGAGGAGTAGCTCATTCAATATACTATTCATGCTAGTGGAATGAGAACTTCTATATCCTCTCATATCCTAGATAGATAAAGTCTCTCTTCCATAAAATGTTCCAAGAACACATTCGATAGATCGAAGAGATGGGACCGAGGTGATCATTATGATGCTGAAGGATTCATCAGAGCTCTGTGATAAGACCTAAAATTTGATAAACGATGAGTGTTTGGATTATTGATGTGTGTTCGAATGATCTAGAGGGGTTCGAGTTCAGGTCCATCGAGAAATGATCGTCAATGATGATTTGCAGTCGAATGTGCTGTTGAATCAAATGAGGTACTTGTTTATTTATTTCTATTCTTATTAAATTAACACAATATCCTCAGACCTCTACTAGGGCTCATATCATCAGACACGATGTAGTTTCATCACTCCTTTGATAAAAATTTAAAATCCCTGACCCACAAAATTTTGTTGCGCACCTTGATAACATCAATTGGTATCAGAGGCACTGTATGAATTCTATAAGCCAAGATAAATTATTCGGATTTAAATTTAAGTGGAGTGTATTAATTCAGTCCCAGTGGATCTAACCATTCTTTGATCAGAAATTTTTTTATGGATCTAAAGTAGTTACTTTTTATTATTAAAATGATAACATGTATTATATATGTGTGTTATTTTATACTAGTACATTGATGAATCACCAAAAAAATATTTCTAGTGATCTGAAAATAATATATCCAAGTTCCATCCATAATACTTGGATAAAATAGTTTGTCTAGTATGTATACTATTCCACACATTTGTGGAATTTCTATAATAAAACAAGAAAAAGGAAGAAGATTAATACATGGGTATTGTGCGGTTTGGAGACCAAAAAACCATAGCCTAATTTATCAAAATTCCTATTTCTATGCCTATAGAAAAGACAAAAATATGGTGTAAAGTTGGGTTTTTCTTCACAAAGACTTTTCTAGACCCCTCCCCGATCACCTCCTCCCTTTATTGTTAAGTGATATGGAACTCCCATAGTAGTGACACTAGAGTAAGCTATTAATTCCCTCTCCTATCATGAACGATTGTTGGCACCACCTACTATGGGGTCATGGTCCCACAACCCTATTGGACTAGCCACCTAATATTAAACCTCCTATGTGTCATCATCTATTTAAGGATGTTGGTTGTCTTTGCCTCAGTCAAGGCCGACATCACGCCATTGATGCCCCATTTTCGTTCCCACCCTATATTCTATTGTTTTTGATATCATCATTGTTTTGTCTCCCTCATCTTCTATGGACATCGAACACAAAATCCACCACCCACTATACTACCCTGGTTGTGACTGCAAAGCTTTCACCACTCTGGCAGAACCAGGTACAACATGTGCTGACCCCTATTGTGTGAACCCCCTTCCTTGAGTTTCCAAAGGCTCCACAAGTCTAGATGGACCCAAACCACCCTTAAATGGTCTTGGGTGGGCCTTTTTATCATGGAATGACTCAATGTAAGCCTTCTCGGCCCAATACATCCCAGTACGGGGTCTTATTAGCCCCAAATTGGCATGTGGGGCTACGAATCGATCCACAATGGGCTTGGGGGTTCAGTGTCTGAGAAAATTTTGTATAATAAAAAATTAAATTAAGTTTTTTAGTCTAAAATTTTAATATTTTAATAAAAAAATAATTATTTATTTTTTTATTAAATTAAATTAGCTAATTTATTCAAATTTAGGAAATAAAATTAAATTGAAATTGGGATCAAATTAAAATAAATTATTTGAATTTAATTATTTCATTTAATATCCATCATTCTTTAAATTTGTTGCAATTTAATTGTATCTTTATTTTACTTTATCCATTGACTGTTCTTGAGTAGTGACTGACCATTGTGTTTCTAGTTAATTTAATTTAATTATTTATTACCCACATGTGATGTTTATAATAAGTTGTTAATTTTTATGAAATTTTTTACATCATCTTCATAATTTAAAGATGTATAACGAAATATGTTTCAATTGGTATTTTTTTATGTATATTGTGCTTCCCAATACCCCCTCATCTACATGCGAGTAAATTTTTATTATGATGAATATGATGTATAAAAAGGACCACACCAAGTTGGGGTGAAAACCCATACAAGATATAGACACAGTGGACTAGGGACAAACTGCATCTTGAGTCAATACCTGACTTGGGTATGATTCCCTTAGGTCATGGTTGATCCATCAGTTTTAAATGGATCAACCAATATTAGATTCTCATGAATAGTAAGGTAAAATTATTTCCCTTATGCATTTTTTATTACTTTACGCATGGGCATGTTTACAGAGAGAACACATAAGATAAAATAAAAGAAAAATACACAAATATATGATGAATTTTTTTATATTAATGTTCATTTGTGAGTGAGAAAACATAGTATGAACATATAAATAGAAATGGATTGCATTTTTCAAAAAATATAAAAAAACCTTGAAGAAATATTAAGTCACAAACACCTTGTTTCATTTGAATTTGAACACAACCAAGTGTTTGGGGTGCTCGTCATCCATAGTTGAGGGTCCCTCATACTACTAGGGAGTTCTTATGAAAATGACAGGTTGACCTACCTAATGATGGAATAAAATAATTATCCATAGCTAGCTTCTTACATCTTTAGAGGCAATCATTTTTTAAATCATGTTTTTAATTTTAGAATCTGGTAATTCACTCAACAAACCAAGGAGTCGTGAGTTAATGTATTTTTCCAGTCAACCACCTACTTTAAACATTTTGAGTAGTGGTGTAGCCACATATTGAAGATTAAGAGGGGATATTTGAATGATCCTTTCCAATAAAACACTCAAGTGATAGAGTATTCTGATTCTAGTACAGCTGGTTGCTAGAGTTTGAAAAAATAATGGGATGCATTTAATGATTTAATTAATTAATCAATGATATCTAAATTGGTAATCAGGATAAAAGTAAAATCTTCAATATTGTTTTAGAAAATGGAATGAAATACCAAGATTAAACTCCGATGAATATTAAACAAATATAATGTACAAACTAGCATCAGTTTCCAAAGAGTAATATTTGATCTTGAACAAAGTACTATGTCAAAGGAAATTCAAGGTGTTGGTGTCCCCTATACCTATTAATCCACCTCGGTAAGTGGGGGTGTTAAAAGAATATAATAGACTCATATATGATGTATAGTATGGTTATTTCATAATGTTATCATCAACCTCTGATTTGATTTGTGGGTACAACATTAAGACATAGATGATTACACATGTTGTTTCATCTTTGAGAAGATTACGAGGAAAAGGTGAAGCAAGATATAAATTGGGGATAATTAAACATGTTATGTGCAAATATGAAAGTCTAATCATGAGACATTAATATATCAACCATATAATCCAATTTCATTTAAGATTATAAAATGAATATTAAATGGAAAATATGATTCATTTACTTTCGGGTAAGGTTCCCCAAGAAATAACAACATTAAATAAATATCATCTTTAGTTTTATGGTGAAAAATTTGAAAGACAAGGAAAAAATGCCGATTTAGAGTGATACTTCAAAGGTACCTTCTCAAAATCCTTAAAAAAGGTGTTATTAAAATGAGGGTTATTTTCATCGCATATCATTAAATAAATCTATTGAAGTTTAAATGCAATGAAATAAATATAAGAACCAAATATTCACTTCTACTTCAGGTATATTAATCAATTGAATGTAATGTTTCCATTATACTTCTTAGGTATTAAATAAAATATGACATTCACATATGTGTTTTTTAATAGAATAACCAATTATGTATAGAATTGTTATAATAAGTTGGAGTGTTCTTCAAGTGGTTGTAAAAGGGTGGTTTCTAAGTCAGTGGTGAGAAGTACACAACTTCTAGATTTCCAAGTTTAACGGTTCTAGTTGAAATTTTGTTATGTATTATGAAAACATTAATCTCAAAATTTTATTATAAACATGGAGATATTATTTTAGTTTTGGAATGAATGTTTCTGGTGTTGTTGAATACTCAACCAATAGTTTGGTAATGCTTGGATTATTGGTAATACCTGATGAATATACAATGTAATACTGATATACCTAGTAGTGGAAAGATAATAATATGTCACAGAAACTCTTAATATTTTTCAAGGATATAACTTGTGCGTTTTTAGACTCTTTGTAGTTAAATACCTTTGGTATTATCAACACACTTAAATACTTAGTTTTGGAAAAATAAACATTTAAAAATAAGGGTAGGCCACAAAGCATTTGAGATTAGTTTATCTAGAGATCATGAAATCTTCCAAGGGTAATCTAGTGGTAAATATACTTAATTAGATTCCTATAATTGTTTATTATGTAATGAGAATTTTATTTATGGAAAATACATAGTAAAAAAATATGAGTTACTTTGGACTAGTGTGCTGGAAAATATTTTGACCATGCCTTTATTGATCAATATAATGTAGCAAGGAGTAATTTTTAAACACAAATTACCTTATCCACATTAGATCTATAATTCATATAAGGAGGATTGATGATGAGTCATAAATGTTAAAAATGATAAAAAAATATTGCATGTATTAATTCGTAAATACACATTTCCTTATACACATCAGAGTTATCATGTTATTAAAAGGAGTATCAATTTTGTAATTTATATTCATTGTAGATACTCCCATTATTTTTATAGACATAGATCACAATTAATGACATTATCACACAAAAATATGCCAACCATCATGAAAAATGGATATCAAATGAGTTATAGTATGATGGAAATCCATTATATCATAATAACATGTGTTTCAATGGAAGGTGTTTGTTAAGGATATAAACAAACTTGTATTAAGAACACAATGTTAATCTAATGTAGTTATCCTAATGGTTTACTAGGATATTATCGAAACTATATGATATAAAAAATTGTAGTCAAGTGATTGAATATATTTCTATAAAAGGGTGAATATATCTACTTGAGATAGTGGGAGAAAGGTTGACCTTGGTTTAGTCTATTCTAGGGATGCAAAAATATTTGGTATATGAAAAAGTTATACAAGACCATGTGGAAAAGGAATGTTCCAATCACACATTCTGAATAAGAAGGATAAAACCATGGTGATGGTTTTAAATTCACCATTCCTAGTGATACATTATTCATTAAGAATAAAAAAATATGATAATTAAATAGTAAATGTAAATCAGATGAGATCGACAAGATCAATTAAAATTTAATAATGGATTTCATGAATAAATTTTAAAGGGCATATAATTATTGAATATTATGGTGGTTATTAATGTGAAACAATACATAGATGGTAAAAGTGTGATAATAATTAGTCTTGATGTAGAATCCCACCCCAGATTCCACTGAACTATGCCCTGATATGGTTGTGCACAAGACCTCAAGTGTGCCTCCCCAAACACCAAAGTATATCGACTAGAAGTGAGGGCCTTGTGTGAGTCTTTGGGGAGACTATTTCCTCATTTATTAGAGTGAGCTAAGAAATATATATAAGAAATATCAGAAGAATACAAATAGAAAGAAATTGATAAAAGTGAAATCAATAATAATCAAACATGTAAGATAAGTAATACAGTAGTGGAAGCTAAATAAATTATTAGAATAAACTTATGATTATAGTATGTCATGTGTATATAAAAAATGACTAAGCAAGGGGCATGGGATACAACCATATAAAACAAGCAATCAAAATAAAAAAAACATGAAAAAACTGCTATAATTAGCATCTCGAGCATAGTATCAGTCCTCTACTCCCAACTCCATCATAAAAAAAGTAAATCAAGAATTGGAAGATGGATTCTTCCATTTTTCTACACCTTCAATCATAAAGTCTACTCAGGTACCAAAGTCACCCAATCAGGGTGTGAGATACAATATCAGATGGCCGACACCCATAGTGTTCATGCCTCTCCTATTTCTTATGATATAAACAATAAGTAATGTGGAAAAATTAATTTAAATGCAATACTGAATAAATAAATAAACTCTTTGGATTGGGATCCAGTTGGAGACCCATACACTAAACTTATGAAGCCTAAGATGGTGTGCCTTAACTGAAGGAAACTAGAATTATAAATTGAGATATATAAGGTTCAGGTTATGGACTATCCTCAATCTTGTTATTATTCTTGGAGGATGCATCCCTTTTTCTTTTATACCAAAGGATCAATTCTCTTTTGAAAATGTTCATTTATCTTCTCCTCAATTTGAAAACCACTTGATAATGTAAGTTGATACAACCTTATCCCAACCTTGAAAATCCTGAGAGACATACCAAGTATCTCTAGAGGGGATTATTAAAATACCAATTCCAAGGAGTCTATCCAAGGTGACCTATGTATAAATTCTTAAGTGTCACTTTGACATGGTATGAAATAGTCATGTTTAATAGACCTCTGATTCTGTACCTAGTATCACATATAGGGGCCCAGGTCTCACTCATTGAATAATATAACCAATCATGTCACCAAACCCATACTAGGGGTCTCCCCTATCAAACTGGTATCACTCATCTAGAGGTAAAAACAAACAGTGCACATGGATCCCATCCGAGGCGTAGCTGATATCACCCGTGACATATTTCCAAGGAATTTACAATTCTATCAAGAAGGCATGAGAGTTAATCATAAGGGTCCTTAAGTTTGAACCCCGTGTATCTTCCTCAACACTATGGAAATAATAATCTTACAAGAATTAAAATACATATATAGATATCTAAAGAGAGTTTATTCCATTTATTCAAGCATTTATTTCCATTAATAAATTAATTAAGGCATGTGATTGGAAAATTCATTTTATACGTATGGCATAAGTCATCAAGAACTTATCCAACTCATTTAATTCTACCATTTCACTAAGGCACGGGGTATAAGGTCTATCCCAGGTTATGACCTTGAATTAAACTAAATATAACACTCATGGCATTAATTATTTAATGAAACACCACAAGGGCATTATGTCAATTTAGAAAAAAGGTCCATGTTGGCTTGTAAAGAGGAGGACATCCAATTAGACGTCACAACTCAAGTAGATCAAACAAAGGGGTTTATTTTCCACTCACTTGGGTTACCAAAAGCATGGAAAGAAATCTATTTTAATTGAATTGAAAATTTAAGGGAGAAAATAAAAAATACCATCTTACGACATAATGGAACAATATATATAACTCAAATAAATGTCATAAAAAGGCCATGACCACCTACCATAGCCTCATAGAGCTTCCCTCATCCAGTATTAATATTTGATTCAAGCTAGGTTAGAAGAGATTGATTAAACCGTCGTATGACCGAAAAATGGGGGAAAAAATCTTGCACCTAAATAGCACAATATATTGTATAAACAACCTGAAAAATATTATATAGGATTGAAGATCTTATCCTTAGAGATATTTTTCTTCCAACAGTGAGCAAAACGAGCATTAGATGGAGGAGCTACTTGGATACCTAAGTAGAGGAAGGGAGGATCCCCACACACATTGGAGGAGGATATTTTGTTTGAAATGTGTGGGGTGGAATATAGAAATAGATTAAATAATTAAAGGGTTGTAATATAGTAATTTTACCCATTTTTAACACTATGTATTGTTTGGATGCACATTTTGGCCAAACTGTGTGCCAACCATGTGTCATTCACTTATACTACGGGGAACTTCACATGGTTTAGAAGACAATTTGACTAATCATACACATACCAAAAAAAATATCTCTATAAAGGATCTTAGATGGTTTATATGGACAAGTTCCCTAGGTCACACTGTTGTAGACAAACCGTGCAGCCTAGTCTGCTTCTTAATTTTTGAGGCTCTGGGCCTCAAATGAGCTCTGAATTCCCTCGAAACCTCCTTGAACCTTTTAGAAATCACATTTAGGTCTGTTTAAGGGAATAATAACAAAAAATTAATGGTCCATAACATAGATAAAATATAGGATGCTAGAATTTATTAGAAACACCAATCTATTATGCCTAAATCAATTATTAATTTAATTTTCATTGCTACTTTCTATGATCATTTTATTGAGAATTAGATTTCAAGACCACTAATCATGGAAGGTGTATATATGATGAACTCACAAAGGGATAGTGGCATCATCGAATTATAGTAAGGGGTACAAGATACTGAAATCTATTTTAATATTCAAGTAAGAAATAACATCATAGAATATTTATTTATGGATGAATCATTTTCATGTGTCTACCAAAGGTTAGTGGTTGTGCCATTGTTTTCCATATAAAATATGTTTGTTAATATTTGGAAAAAATTATTGGTCTTTTATTTAAGACCATAATGAAATAATTTTTCAAAATATTGACATAAAGAATCAAGCAAAGTTCTAGAGAATGAGATCCACTGAGGTAGATCTAATAGTTTCTTAGAAAAATGAAACCGTACATATACTAAAAATGTATTCAAAATACAAGTTGTATCAATTTGATAGGTAATTGTTACCAGTGTCACATGGCATAAATCTCTTCAAACTACTGGGAATGTAGATTATTGTGACGGGTTATTTGTGATGGGACCCCATCGCAAATAGTCTTTGGCGACGGGATCCCGTCCCTAAAAATGGTGTCTTAAATACTAGTTATTGTGAGGGTCCATCACAATAACTTATTCTTGTGAGGGGTCAATGACCCATTGCAAAAAAAAACATTTGGAATTTAAAAAAAACAATTTGTGACAGGCCGGCGAACCATCGCAAATAGTTTCCCTCTTTTTTTACTAGGTTGTGATGGACCGTCACAATTTGTAATTGTGACAGTCTGTCATGATTAGTCCTCAAAATATAAAAAAATAAACCCTTTTGCAATGAAATTTTGCAATTAGTTTTTGCGACCAACCGTAAAAAATAGTTGAAAAATTTAAAAAAAATTAATTAAAAATAATATAATATTAATAATAATATAATATTAATATAAATGAAATCATAATATTAATATTAATAGAATAGAATTATTTATAAAATAATGAATATAATATAATTTAATATTCGTAAAATAAAATTTATTATAAAATAATTAATTAATATAATAATATTATTATTAGTATTAATGAAATAATTATATTAGTAATATAATAAAAACTTGCATATTCACAAAGATATAAAAATATATTAGTTAATAAAATAATAAATATAATAAAAAAATGAAATTACAAAAAATAATCTAATAGTCGATTCAATATAAAACACACTTTTTAAAACATTAAATAGTTAATATTAAAAAAAATGTTTCATCATAAAATAAAAACATATCACTGATTAGGGTGCGGGTCATCTACAGGAGCTGAAGGAGATAGTGGAGGGAACTTCATCCCTAAAATTTGAGTCAGAAGTCACATGTACTCCATCTGCTCCTGCCGCCATCAACGCATCTCATACTGCATCTTCTACTACTACTACTATTGGAGGAACTCTTCCTGTTGTGAATGCTACCACTAACGCATCTCCTCTTGATCCCTACGCATGGTCTCTATAATCTCACTCTAAGCTCGTAGCTTCTCTTGATACAGTGCATGAGATTATGATGACTCTCTACGATCTCCTCTCGAGATGGATGCCAACATCACAGTGGTGCCATAAAAACTCCCATGCGTCACTCGAGAGCTGATACCAATAACTTTGCCTTTCTTGAAGCCATACTAGGTCACCTCCATCCATGCTGCCTCATCAAATATGGGGGCACTGGTCTAACCATTGGTCTCGGCCTGACTCGCAACATTTTTATGAGACATCGCGACCTCATATGACCCCTTCAATTGCAATTTAAAATTAAAATAGTTAAAATATTATTTTTAGTTCAATTTAATACACAAAAAAAACTTATACTGACCACAATATGATGCTAATGAGCACCTCCAATCTCCCCAGTGGCTGGATCACTATACATCCTCCTATAAACACCATACTCGGTAATATCGTGATCTGTGACTGCCTATATAAATATAAAATAAACCATTTACATTTGAAGTTGTATACAATACTCAAAAAATGTGATTACCATATGATCTCTATGCATACTGAACATACGACTACTAGCTTGATGTGTCACCTCCTGTCTCCCCCAATTTTTCCAACCTTCTGATGATATACTATAAAACCGCCTACTCAACTAGTGTGTACATAATCCATCCCAAACCTGAGATAAAATATAATCTGGTTGGTGGACATGACATGTCTCATCAAACTCCTGCACTCCTTCTTTCTCTATTGCATTCCTTTTCAAATTATGAAAAACTAAGTGTAACATGTACGAATATCTCCTGTCCATGCCTTCTATATAGGATCACGCATGCTATCATCAATGGGATACCATAAACCCTGCAAATAATTTATTATATCAAGTTATTAATTAAATTAATTTCAAAATAAACATTATTTATTTATGTACCAGCCAATGCTCAAACATGTGCTGCTGAACATCGATGGGAATCTGATCCGTGGAAACCCATGCATTAGAAAAATAATTGCGTAATATAGACCTTCCCTATCCAACATCTATATGTGTAAAGATGGGAAAAATAATAATTAATGAAACAGTTAGTATATAAATAAATTAATGAAAACTAACTAAAATTCATAGGTAAACATACCTATGTGTTCGTGGATGGAACCCAAGATGTGGACATCGCTCGAGTATAGGGTCAAGAATCATTAGTTAGGAAAGACCATGCCCCCTTAAAGTGCCCCTAAACTATAAATAGTATGAGGGTTGGCTGAACTGACCTCCTACTCATCCAAAGGTAGATCACCCTCCTACAACATAAGAAATAGATCTTCATCCATCTGAAACAGAAAATCATTGTTGTTATTGAAAAATTGAAAATAACTATTATATATATATATATATTATCATTATAACCATCATTTAACAATGTTAATGTTTATCTTCATCCACATATTCATAGCTGTTGATTTCAATATCTTTATCTTCTACATCAACATCATCAATTTCCATATTAGTTTCAGTTTAATCATCTCCTTTCATTTCAAATTTAATTGTAACATCATTAATATTATCATCACCCCTAAACATTAACTATGGGATTTCATCAATGATATTCACATCTCATTGTGTAAGAGATGGATTCAGAGTAGTCTCTTGAAAAAATTCAAATCCTTACACTTCAACGAAACCACATTCACATTGAGTAAATTGATTCTCTCAAGATTTAATTTTTATTATCCCCACCAATCACCCAACTCCCTTGAAGTAGCATAGTAAATTGTATAATAAATAAAATGTGCCTAATGATCCTATAAAAATGGTTCATTTACTACAAGAAGACTTTTATATTTAATATAACTGATTCCAAGGATTGGATGAACATGTAAGAATCTCTCAGTATCCAACCACTGACATTTAAACATCATTACGTTATGTTGTCCCAGATAACAAACTTCAATGATTTCTTCTAGCACTCCGTAAAAGTGAACCTCAATTTATCTATGATGAGATCATCTCAAGAAAACACTGATATTCATTGTTTTTTTATTCCCCATATGAACGTGTTTGAAATTGACAACCATTCACCACATATTCATTATAAGATTTAACCATTTTGGATGGCGAGTAACTCAATACAGACAATCAATTATTAATTTTTTCACCATGTTGAGATAATTGAAAATATATAACATAATTATCACCATAACAAATATTAAACTTATTTTTATGTAAAATAAAAAATAATTTATGTTACCAGTTTTTGAAACCATAAGGGAATTTTTTTATAAGACATTCTTCAAAGGCAGCAGCTGTAATTTGTGGAAACTATTTCTTGATATGATTATCATATAACCTAAAATTAAAATTAGATTAATGTACTATTATAAAAATTATAGAATAAGTGATAGGAGCACTCATACTAAGAATGGTGTAATTTCTTCATAGTTCAACATAATATATGTTTAGGCTCTGTGATGTTCATCATCTGAAAGACATTTTTTATGAACTCCACCGAAGCCGATTTGGGGATGATTGAAAATATATAATTGATTTCTCATGTCATCATCAACATTTCCCATGTTATGACTCATGAGGTTGTGTTTTTATAGATATTTATTTTGAAAGTAATGAGAGCAGAAAAAATAAATTCCCACTAGCAAATAGGCTTATGCAATTGAGCCTTCAACAGATGCTTTGTTATGTACTTTTTTTTCAATTTCTACATACATCTCTCAAATGGGTACATCCATTGAAACTGAACTGGATATACACATTTTGTTTCAGGTGGAAAATTTAATTCAAATGTTCCATTGAATCAAACAAACCTGGTGGGAAGGTTTTTTCCAGTTTACATAAAATTAAAATGAAACATTCTTGCAGTTTTTTATGGAATCGTAGTCTATTGTCGATGAAAAAATGTCTCAAAAAATATGACATTTCTATGATAACATCAAAAATAATTATATTTAACAAACCTCTTAATCTAGTTGGTAGAATTATTTCCATTAAAATGAAACAATCATGACTTTTCAATCTGGTAATATGACCATTTCTGACACATCTTACCAAATTGGAAGCGTAACCATCTGGAAGTATCAAATCTACAATCCAATAACAAAATAATAGACTCTCTTTGGAAATTTTAAATGCAAATTTTGGCCTCATTAACTTCTGTGATCTGACATTTTCAAATAGTTCAACTTCTAGTCACTTGCAAATTTTGGCAAGATCTAATCGGGCCTTCACATTGTATTTAGTTTTACTTGGTGTATCCAAAACTATATGACATAAATTATCAAAATAGTTCTTATCAATATTCACCAAAGATAACATATTATGGACAAACAAATCATACCAATATGGAAAATCCCATAAAATACTCTCTTTTATCCAGTTGTTCTCTTTTCCAAACCCATCAATTTTCTATTGGTTTATTCTTGGTCCAAATGTGATGGGAGGTAATGAAGAGACAATTGATTTTAACTCTGTACCTGAGATCATTTTTGGATTCCCATCTTTTTCAACTATTCCTTTTCTAAAATTATATTTTTTTCTTCAAAAATGATGATCGGCTAGAAGAAATATGAGATGAAAGTTGAAAAAAGGGTTTTTCCATTAATGAGCATAAAAGATTTTCTGTCTCTCATACAATACAAACAAGTTTTGGACCTTGTGAACTCTATCCAGATAACACGCCATATACTGGGAAGTCACTAAATTTCCATATCAATCCAGTTTTCAGTAGGAAGTTTTGTTTCACAACAACATCATATGTATTGACACATTACTCCACAATGAATTTAACTCATCAATCAATGGATTCAAATGAACATCGATATTATTTTTTGGATGAACTAGAATTAATAAAGTCAAAAATATATATGGATCCTTCATCAAAATCCATTGAGGAAAATTATATGAAGATATAAAGAACTTCCAACATGAATACTAACTTTCTTAAGAACCAAACTAACAGATTCCGTCAGTAGAAATACCCAATCATATGTTTCGGGCTTCTAAATAAAATGATGGATGCACATCGTCAAAATTTTTCCATGAATCACCATCAGAGGGATGATTTATGCCTTTACTGGTTTAAATGTTGGTTTTGTGCCAAGACATCAATTATGCTGTGTTTTGAGACATAAATAAACGCTGCAATCTATTTTTGAGTATGAATTATCTCAATTTTTTTATATGAAAAAATCTAGCCATACCCGGTTGAGCTTCTTTATACTTTATTGTCCACATGTAAGAAAACTATCTAAAAATTCATTTTCACTGTAATATAAGATTCATTCATTTAAACACGCATGAATCTTCTAATAACCAAGACCGAGATTACGAACTAGCCTCTTTCTCTCATATAAAATTGAATGTAAAACATTTCCTTTATGTAGGAGTGTTTTTAACAAATAGAATATTTGATCAAAACAACTATTTGACATTCCACTATCTGATTTAATGGAAATAAATTTAGCAACTACTTCAAACTTGCTTATCCTAAAACCATGATATAAGGCATCCTCAATGGACCTCAAGAACTCATATAAATGAAATGGTTCTAAATCATGAGTTAAATCACTATCTTCATGAGTTTCAGTTTGTCGAACAAGCAGACATGCCACATCATGTCCTAAATTTTGAGATTATGCTTGATCTAGAACAAAATTATTACTTTCTCTGGATCTACATTCACCATGTTGATACCAAAAAACATAATCTGGTTAAAAACCAAAATGTAATAAACGACTTCCAATGTTTTCAAATGTGTCATACGTCCTCATAGCACATTTTTTACAAGGAAAATTAATTGTTCCTTCTAAAAAACGTTTTGGGTTCGATGATAAAAATGATAATAAATATTGAACACCCTTAATATATACAAGATTTAAACCAGAACTGTTTGGATTCTTACATTGAGTTATCCAATCATGATCATCTAATAATGACTATGTCGACTTCCTTATTCCATATTTTTCTAAAAAAATATGAAACAATTAGTTATTTTGTATAATTAGATATAATATAAACACTATCCAACAAAGATAATACAATTAAATTTTATTTTCTAGCAATTTATAATTATTTAAATTATTTTGTAGTTATCTATACTATTTTTAAGCTTTAATACTAATCTACACTCATTTATATAAATTTATCCTAATTACAACTAATTATTATTAATTTCAGGTACTTTTTAAATTGTTAATTACTGATGGCACAATTTCCAACGGATTGGGGGTAGCTCTTTTGCCCGAAAACTCATCCCCTTGTAACATTCTATGACTAAAAGCACTATAAAAAGCTTTCTCTAACGTATGAATAATATTTTTCATATGCACAGGGATGGAGAGAAGGGTGGTCTCACCGTGCACCTATCCATGCTCTTGTGCATATGAAACTGAATATTTGTATGTCAGAGAAGACTATTCAGATTGATTTCAGTCATAGAAAGTTGCAATGGGATGAGTTTTTGAGAAAAATATCCCCTTTTTTCCAATGGCTCACCTCCTTGCAACTTTATCTGACTTAAATCACTATGGAAAATATGCTCTGACGTATGTCTAAGAAGATTTTTCATATTGATTTCAGTGGAACAAAGTTTCAAGGACCTGTGGTGTCGATCAAAAGGAATGCTTCCAATCTACTAGAAATTATACCAGAATATCAATATACTCGAATTTATTATGAATTTTTTCAATTTATCACCAATTCTTACTAATTAATAGAATTTTTTACTAATTATTAGAATTTTTCACTAATTTTTAGAATTTGTTACTAATTGTCAGAATTTGTCACTAATTGTTAGAATTTTTTTCTAATTGTTAGAACTTGTTACTAATTATTAGAATTTTTTACTAATTGTTATAATTTGTTTCTAATTGTTCGAATTTGTTACTAATTGTTAGTTTTTTTTACTAATTGTAGAATTTTTTACTAATTGTTAGAGATTGTTTCTTTTTTTACTAATTGTTACTTTTTATTACTAATTATTACTAATTCTTACTAATTTTTTTCTAATTCATACTAATTGTTACTAATTGTTACGAATTGTTACGAATTTTTACGAATTATGACGAATTATTACTATTTATCACTAATTATCACTAATTATTACTAATTATTACTAATTATTACTAAATATTACCTTTTAATACTATTTATTACTATTTATTACTATTCATTACAATTTATTACAATTAATTACTATTCATTACTAATTATTACTAATTAATACTATTTATTACTATTTATTACAATTAATTACAATTTACTACAATTTATTACAATTTATAACAATTTATTTCAATTTATTACAAATTATTACAAATTATTACAAATTATTCCTATTTATTACAAATTATTACTATTTTTTACTAATTTTTACAAATTATTACTATTTTTTTACTATTTATTACCATTTATTACTATTTCTACTATTTGTTATTATTTATTACTATTTATTACTAATTATTACTAATTATTACTAATTATTACTAATTATTACTAATTTATTACTATTAATTTTTATTTATTAATGGCTTATTACTATTTATTACAAATTTATTACAATTTATTACTAATTATTACTAATTATTACTAATTATTCCTAATTATTCCTATTATTTCCTAATTTATCCTAATTATTCATAATTATTCCTTATTATTCCTAATTATTACCAATTATTACTAATTATTACTAATTATTACTAATTGTTACTATTTATTACTATTTATTACTATTTATTACTATTTATTTCTAATTATTACTCATTATTACTAATTATTACTATTTATTGCAATTTATTACAATTTATTAAAAATTAGTACAATTTATTACAATTTGTTACAATTTATTACTATTTATTACTATTTATTACTATTTATTACTTTTTATTACTAATTATTATTGATTATAAATAATTATTAAAATTTATTACTAATTATTACTAATTATTCTAATTTATTACTAATTATTCCAAATTATTATAATTTGTTACATATTATTACTAATTATTACTATTTATTACAATTTATTACTAATTTTTACTATGTATTACTATTTATTACAATTTATTAATATTTATTACTATTTATTACTAATTATTATTAATTATTACTAATTGTTACTAAGTATTACTATTTATTACTAATTATTAAAATTTGTGATTAATTATTACTAAATATTAATAATTATTATAATGTATGGGTAATTATTACAATTTATTTCTTATTATTAAAATTTATTTCTAATAATTAAATTTTATTTCTAATCATTGAAATTTATTACTATTTGTTTCAATTTATTACTATTTACTACCATTTATCAATAATTATTACTAATTATTACTAATTATCACTTAGATATAAATACTAAAAAATATCTAATTATAATTTAATTAATTTACATCTAATTAAGAAAAATTATAAATAATTTAAAATAAAACAAATTGACCAAACAATAAAAAAATAGATAAATATCTTGAAACTGAATCTTTGAGTGTATTGAAGTAGCAAATAATGCTCTCATTTGAATGTTTAAACTACGAAAAAATTTAGAAGAAAACTTTTCTATAGAGATAGTGAGAGAAGTTGAGTAAAGACTAAAATGAAAGAAAAAATGGATGGGGTATATATTGGTTTGATTATCTGCGACAAGGGTATTTGGGACAGGCGACCCATCGCAAATAGTGGTATTTGAGACGGGGCCCGTCGCAAAAACCTCTGCCCGCATTAAATGTTGTGGGCTGTTAAAAAAGTATTTGCGACGAGCCCCATCAAAAATACCACCTACTGACAAAGTATTTGTGACGGGTAAGGTATCTCGTCGCAAATACTAAAAACAGCCGCCAGCTATTTGCGATGGGAATATGAACCCAACGCAAGTAGTCGTACTCGTTGTTTGGCGCGTATTACGCGCCAAACCTTTTGCGACGGGTGGTAACACCCCATCGCAAATAAGGGTTATTCGCGACGGGATAAAACCACCCATCCCAAATAACTCGTCACAAATATTCATTTTTCTCATAGTGCCAAAAAGAAATGCACAGGCATAAGAAGATATTAATAAGGTGATTACAATTCTATATGCTTCTTTGATGGATTAATCACATAAGACATTCTATATAAAAGAAATTATATTTCCACCACATACTTTATGGTTGAAAAATAACTGTAATATTTAAGAGAACTACAAGGGAAGAAATCATAATTGTCTTATTATACTTGAGGAAGTAAAAAAGGTATGCACCTGGTATATGGAGAGGAAGGGATACTAGTTAAAAGGGTACACAAACTACTCTTCCTTTTGATCAATATGGTCTTATATCGGATTTACGATATGGTAATGAGCAAGATAAACTCATTCAAGATAGTGGTATTCATACCTACAAATACCAAGTATGTTGCATCTTCTAAGGAAGTTAAAGAAGCAGTATAGATTACCCAACGATTTGTTCCAGTTCTTGGAATAACAACTAGTAAGTAAAGTTTTATAATAATATAAATTATAATACTCTTACTAGCCAAGATGTCATGTTTTCAAAGTGAAAAATGGAAATTTACCTAGGGATATCGTCTCTTGAGATTTCTTACTCTTGGAGGTAAAGTCACAAATAATAGAATTTCCATGCAGTGGAAATGTGTGAGGCCCTCTGACTAAAGCCGTAACTCAGTATAGACATTATATAATCAAGTGATAGATAAAAAGTTTCATTTACAAGCTGACTCTATTTCAAGTTGGAGTGTTGTTATAGTGTGTTCCCTTGACCCAACTAAACATCACTTTTCAATAACCATTTCATATATACGGTGAGACATGCTTGATGTACACTTTCCATTATAGTGTTGACATTTTTGTGTCCACTATTTAAATGGTAAGTCCATAGATTATTTTTCATATCAAAATGTTATAGCAGTTTCCATGATATAATGAGAACCTCGAGATACTATGACATTAATCTTAAACATATGTCATATGGTCTATATACATCATATTGACTAGACATAGTTGATTTTTGACTATCAGGTGCTAGGGTCTCATAAGCATCAAGGATTCTTCTCATGATGTTCACACTTGGTGATCTCTATTAGGTAAGATCATGAGAAAAAACTCACCAGTTGGAACACCACATGTTTCGGGAGTCATTGTATGTTCCTATCTATATGCATGTGTAATAGTATCTTGGCTTGATATCATTATCAATGTGTTCCATTTGATCATATACTTTGACGCATGGTAAAGACCATGACAAAAAAGTCATGATGAGGTAGCTTGTGTTGGGTGTGTCATTGGTAGTATCACATTGGTTGAATGGTCAAGATATATTTTTTCACTTCTAAGTTGAGGAAGTGATATCATGAGACTAGTTGATCAAGATGGCAGTGACTACATAAATACATGGCCATGGTACTAAAATTTATGTCCATCTAGTTAGACTAAAAAATTATAAAGAAATAAATGATGGAGATACAAGTGTGCATCATGCCTTATGAGATATCACTAGATAAAGAGATTATGTTACACAATATCAGTTCATTGGAAAGGTTGTCATTTCTATTACTATTCCTTTTCCATTTAGGGGCCTTGATGGGTTTCTATACTCCACTCTTGTTCAAGGAATACTATTCACTTATATCGAGATAAGGGCCTAGAGGGTCACACACAATATTGTATTAATGAATCTTACCTATTCTAGTGAATATGTATATTGGACATGGTGGGCCCCACCATGGGGTCTGAGAGTTGGCCATGATTTATTGATCATTGATAAATAAATAAATTCATTTTTATTTTAGCTTAGAATAATTGGGTTGAATTATTTTATTAAAATTATTTACAATCATTTTAAGTAAATACATGGAAAAATATTATATGAAAAAAATATTATTTTAATATTCAAGGTTCGTTTAATATTAGTGGGAATTAAAAGTCATGTTAATTGACTTGGGTTTATCACATAATATATTCATAATATATTTAATTCATGTGATAAAAGATAAGTAATATTAATGAAACAGTTAGTTAATCATAATTATTTATTTATTACTTATACAGTGAACGTTAAATATATGGGGGTCGAGGAACCCTAACTATGTATTTTAGACATCCACTATATAAGTTGATCATTAAATCATTACATATACTATTCATGACAATAGAATGATAGATTATCACTCATCCCACATCCTAGAGAGATAAAGTATCTCTTTGAGTGACTGATCAAAGAACGCCTTTGAATGATTTAAGAGACAAGATCAAGGTGGTCATTGTGATGCCAAAGGATTCATCGAAGATCCACAATAGAACATGAAAATACAAAAATAGTAATCCTGTAGATTTTTAAAGTGTGTGTGGATGAACTAGAGGGGTTTGAGTTCTGATTCTTTAAGAAATGATCACCAACGATGTAGTATAGTTGAACACACTACTGAATCGAATGAGATACTCATTTATTTATTTGTGTGCTTATTAAATTCATGTGAGATTCTCAGACCTCTACCAAGGATCATATCAGTAGACTTGACATAGTTTTGTCACTCTTGCAATGAAAATTTTGAAATTCTCATCCCATCGACTTCCACTATGTGCCCCGGTTCCATAAAGAGTTAGTCCAATCTTTCATTCAACTCATCTTTAGTTATTGCTATAATATTTAATAGTGTCTCAATCAAGATGTCACAGATATTCTTCACCGCATGCATGAAATCAATGTTATATTTGACCTCATGATATCTCCAATATAAGAAAACTATTGATCATTTCTTCAATTTATTTCTATCATTTCCTGTTTTTTGTGTCTTTCAAAATGTGGCATCCATGTTTTCCACCTTCTCAAAATAATAATTAGTGGGAAATGTTTTTTGGAAAATATAAAATTATTTTGATCCCTTGAATGCATTTTTTAGTCATCAATAAGAGTGATCCATAGATAAAAACCTTGAATGACCCATGTATTATATTTTTCTCTCATATTGTAGTTGATATGAAGTTTGTTGTTCAAATATTGGAAAATTATAATACCCCTAAACACTATATACAAATAATTTTACACATTCTGGGAAGTTATTTATAGTGAACATAATCATATCATGTAGATTAAATGGTTTCATTTTATAAGAATCATATACTCTAATATATTCCACCCATAAAAGTTTCAAATCATCAATTAATAGTGATAGAAAACATCAATAACATTTCCATTCTATTTTAGTCCATAAATCATTAAACTCAATATGATATATTTATTATTTAGAAAAAATTTAGAAGATAAGTTGAGAATTTGAAATAAAACAATCCATAAAAAAAGTTTCCTACTAAGGCTTCGATATAAATTCATTCTATCTGTGCACAGTAGAAGCCTAATATTTCTATCTTCATTTATAAATGAAACTACTGTTAAAATTTCTTCCATTTTGAAAAATCAGATGGATGTTGTAATTTTTCATTAGATATCCTCTCATATATATGTCATATTAACCTTTTTTAATTATTTGAATTTGAAAATAATCATTTTAAATGAGGAATTATAATAAAATACCAAATTTCCTTTGTAGTAGCCTTTGTAACTGTTAAATTAGCCTATGACTTTTCTTTCAACTTATACCATGATGTCCCACATTTTGGACACTTTCACAGGCCTTCATATTCCTTCCAGTATATAACAAAATCATTTGGGTAGGCATGTATCTTCTTGTAACCAAATCCCATCAGGCATAATTTTTTTTCATTATAATGTAAATCTAAAAGATTGTTTTCATTAGGAAGTATGTCTTTTAATAGTTGTAGCAACTCTATAAAACTCTTCACTCCATCCATTTTTTTTCTTAAAGTTAATCAATCTTAACAACAATTGATAAAACTCTAAATTCCGTAATATTTAGATACAATGGGTTTTCAGTATCACCATATAGATTCACAATTGATGGTTCTTTCCCAATTGTCTCTACATAAAAATCACGAATCATTTCTTCAATTTGATCAAAATTATCATCTTGAAAATCATTATCATCAATAGTTCTTGAATTCTACCCACTTTTACCATATCAAATACAAAGGATATACCTCTGATTAAAACCTTTAAAATTTAAATGATTTTTTATTTATCTTCATTTAAACTTTTTCATCTTTAAACATTTCAAGCATGGATAGAACAACATGTCATTTTTTGGAACATTTCTACTAAAAATTTCCATAGAAGTACCAACACCTTCCAAATATTCATCACTTGTTCACATGAAGGTTATCAAACTTCAACTCATTATTATTTATAAAAAAATATCATAAATTGAAAATAAGTGATTATATTTTAAAATTTAATTTCAAAATTACTTTTATAAATAATAATTAACAAAGTATATAAATATTTTCACAAATAAAATAAATACAACATATTTGATAAAAAAAGTATCACTTTAAAATATTTAATTATCATTATTTCATGAAAAATAAAAAATATCATTCAATAAGCCTGATCATATAAATATATATTATCAATACTCTGTATTCAAACTTCCTAATCCACTATACCTTCGAAACACTTATTCATAACGTAGAAAAAAAATAACATAGACACACATTAATCAGTAAATTAATATTATTTAAAACAAAAATTCATAAAAAATTCATTTAATTAATCCTTAATATTAAAAGAATCAAACACCAATTAAAAAATACTTTTGATGTATGAATAATTGGAACTTAAAATACATATATCTAAGAGATAAAAAATAATATAAGAGGGATATATCATTCAAGAAAAAAATCTCAAATCACCATTCATCAATTAATAAATACCTTGATGCATAGAAAATTAAAACAATAAAAAAACCTCAAATATATACCGGTTTAGGGATGAATGAGAAGTTGATGACAATGGAAATATGGCCGCGAAAAAGTGGAAGCAACGTAAGATGATAGATGAGAGTGGAAGACAATGGTAATTATAACTGAATGATATTAGAGACCACCTTATTGAAGAATGAATGGTTAGGGTTCCTTATGTGAGAGAAAATAAATAGATTTCATTATAAATAATAAAACCAAAATGAGTGGACTCGATGTTTCATAACAATTTTAAAGGTTCATCATGTCATTTATTAGATAAATAGACATTGAAGAAAAACATCGCATGTTTTTTCATAAATTATAAAATAACGGATGTGAAAAATGCATCGCCTTAAATATATTTTGTACCAGTGGGTGTCTTTAGTGCTTCCCTCCAATAAAAATACTTAAACTCTAGTTGATCAAAGATTTTTAAAGGATATTCAATATCATTAATATATTATATGAACTAGTTTCATCTCCACAAATTGAAGCATCCATTTGAACTTTTTAGATCATGTTTCATTGGGAAGGTGACTAGAATTTTATTTGACTCATAGTTAAAATCATTGTTAAGAGTTTTTTTATTGGGTTTTGAAATTTTAAAAATTCCAAAAAAGGGATAGGTTTATCAGTATTTTAAAAATTGGGTTCGGGGGGGGGGGGGGTATGAACATCGTTCACACTTCTCCATTTGGCTGAGAAGTGTGAACGGGGTTCACACTTGTGATCAAAGTGGTGTGAACCCTATTCACACATCTTTATATATATATATTACCAATTATTTGTTTATGAAATTAATAATATAATATTTATTGTTAATATTAATAACATTTATATGAATATTATTTATAATTATATATGAAATTTTTTATTGATATAAAATATTACCAATTTATTAATAAGTAATATATTTATTAATAATCAATTGTATTGTTTATTATTAATTAAGATTATATTATTATGTTATTAATTAATTAACAGTATAAAAACTTGTATTTATAATATTATAATTAGAAATATTTGTTAAATTTTTTGTTGATATGATTATCAGTAATTTATTAATATGTAAAATATTTAATAATTATCAATTTTATTATTTATTATTAATTAATTTAATATTATTAAGTTATTAATATAATTAATAGAATTATAGCTAATATTTTTTGTATAATAATGTAAATAAAATAATTTTTATTTATAAAAATATTTACTAGTTAATAATTATATTATTCTTAATATGTTATGTTATATTATAATTTAATTACTTATATAAGAAATAAGATAATATTTATTATTAATATTAATAATATTTATAGAATTCAAAATAATAATAATAATATTTAATAATAAAATTATGATGATTATTTATTATACTTAATATGGATTATATTACTAAGTATTAATATAAATAAAAAATAGTAATTATTATTTTTACTAATGTAGTTATTAATATTAATGTTTCTTAATTGTTCAAAAAAATTATGAATTTATAATTATATTAATTTATTGATTTATGCTACAAAATGAAATATATTAGTATGCTTTTAAATAACATTTAAGTAAATATTTAAAAAACATATAACATGTATCAATCTATTCTACGTTAGTGTCCTAGATACTGATCAGTGCCACAATCAGGTGTATATATAATGTTTCCATGTCATGTTTATCTATGTTTATGATCTAGACTATGTAGATCCTATGTATCATCTGTGGAACCTACCTTCACATCATTATGTATGACAGGTGATGGATCTACATTATTGTCGATAGTTCCTTATCTTACCTCCAAGGAAAGTGGGTACTGGCAGGAAATCTCCCCAACATGTGATGAAGATGGATGTTGTGAAATGAATATTATAACCGAGAGGATAATAAAGAATGTAGCACATACCAGTCAACATCTATATCTACAACAAAATTTGACATGCTAAGAGACCATATATATGCCTTTGACTCTAGTTGTGGTTGTGGATTATAATCCATAAGAACTGAACGAGAATCTGGCTAGTCACGTTGAACACCATATTTTTATGTCACATCTACATCCGTAATAGGATCTTCACCCCAAGAACATCTATATCAAGATCTACACCCTCAAAAATTACCTAGAGCATCAAATAAAATTCCACAATAAATCTCATCCATAGGTGGATGTAGCTCTGTCAAAGCTCTATGAAAATAAGTTTTTCCAAAGGTGCCTCCCTCTAGGGGATCAGATATGTGAAAAATAAGGGTGATATGAGAATCTTGTGAAAACAAATTATGCAGTTAAGTAATTTTAATAAAAAATTGTTCACCACAAGAAGGAAGAATTATTACAAATTCGTGATAGTCATTTCCATGTTGCGTAAGAAACATCACTAGGGAAATTCAATAATGGGGCCCATAATCCAACTAATCTGATAAATGCATATATACTGATTAATCCCCATGTAATCGGGACTCAATTAATCTATCCCACATCTCAATAGGTCATGTGTGATATCTCCTCTTGTCAAATTCATGCTTCCCTGATATCCTTAGGGTATGAAGTGAAGGTAATTGACTAGGTGGTGCAGGAATGGGCTGATAGAAGCCAAAATACCTCATAACTCTATCAGTGTGATTCCACTCAACAATATGAAAAGGAATCATAGGAACAACACATGATATGACAACAAGCATTGCTATACAGTATAGTGGGGGACTCTTTATAACAACCTCAGTATATGGATTCCATGAAATATGAAAATAATAATAATTAATGAATGAATTAAGACATGTATTATACGCAATAGTGATTTAACTATATACTTAATAACCATGTACATCATTCAGTCGAAGACTGTCCAGCATAAGTTTGTAATTGTGGACATCATGTCTGATTGTATCTGAATATCAGTGTTCATGAACACACCTATAGATAACATTATTATACTTATATTTTATAATAGAAAGTGATACATTTTATTTTTACATTAGAAGGAATAACATACCATCTCCATGAAAATACTCTGCTAAAATATTGGCAAGAAATAGCTTGCATGCATGTGGAGAAAAGTAAGGGTTGTGCTCCCATGTCCACATCTATATCAAAATAACACTTCTCGTGATCTGCATCATATTGATACAACATTCACTAAATATGACCCTGTATGTATATGAAATAAATGAAGACCCACATCTATACCACCCTATCTATTCCAATCCCTCTAAAAATGGAAAATACATCAAATATATAAATTTAGTCAATTTATCAATGCATATTGTAATGCCGATAAGCCTCAAAATGTTTGCACATGCAAATCGCAATATGTTGCTCTCATCAAAATCACTATCTAGATGAGTGAAGTGATTGTCTATCAATGGAATTTGTAATCTAATATTGATGAAGAACCTTCCATTATATTGGAACTCAATTCCCAATAATCTATTACTATATCAAACCAATCATCACCCACTCAGCTTGTCATAGTTACACCATCAATGGGGAGGCCTAACATAATGGACACATCCTCAAGTGTAATAGTAATCTCTCCCTATGTGAAATGGAATGTATGTTTCTCTTGACTTCATCTCCCCAAAATAATAGTAATGATATGATAATCAACAAATTTTAAGTCACACATCACTACCTTGTATAATTCAGCATAATGAATATGAGTGATGATGGCAGGAGGTGGTGCACCGTGATAGAAATGATGAGATCTTTGTACAGTCAAAGAAGAAATAGACTTCTTTCTAAAAACAGCCATGAAACATGCCTATCCTAGAATGTGATAAATAGAGGACCGACCATCTCTATAATTTAAATTATCGATATTTTTTTCTATTAATTCAATGAAATTTATAATTTTTTTTAAAAAAACTATGAGATGAAAAATGATTTAGGAAATTAGAATTCATAATTAAGAATTATGATGAAAAATGAGGTAAACAAATAGATGTGATTGATGTTTTTATCATTATCTATAAATTTTTTAATTTAATGATCTCTAATAATGTTTAATTTATTTCTAATTATTTCTATGTATATCTTCCATGATGAAAATCCCACATAGAATATGTGATTTAATGTTATATTCAATCGACTATGTGATTTGAAAATAAAATTGAATACAATTCATTTAGAGGATGATCCAATTTTCATTCATTTATGTTGTGTGTTTATTTTTTAATAGTTTAAGTATAAAAAACTTACTTTTTATTGAATCCTAGAATGAAAAAAATGAGAGATGAAATATTCCAGAAATGAAGCATGTGAGAAATAAAATGATCCTTTAATGAAAATTTTTTATATAAATAAAATATACAAATTATTGTAAAATAAAAAGACTCAATCAAGGATGCTGGGAGGTGGAACTCTATCCTAGATCTTGGGGACATCTCTTACGAGTATTAACTTCTATATGAAAAATGATGAATCATAGTGCCCCTCCCTGTTTTCAAGTCTAGTCCATATCATTTTTTATATGAGTAGACTTTGGTTATCCCTAAGGGTGCAACCTATAAATATTAGGAAACATAGTTAGCTAACGAGTGGGAATTGTAAAAGTTACCTCACACAATTTTATAAAATTTAAACTAGAAATTTAATAACCCATTAATGAAAAAATAAAGAAATGAGAAAAATTAATAAATGAAATAGTTATAATATGGAACCTATAAATATCATGGAATACAATTAGTTGATCAACATGAATGGTAATAGAACAAAAGTTACCATCAGGAATCAAAGGTGCACTATAATAGTTAACCATAGTGATCACATGATACAATAGGTTAACATAGGTCTCCCCTGATATTCTCACCAATGAAAAAGATACAACAACATGTGCACACATATATCTTAATTCCTAGAAGTTACCACAGTCACAATACTTATTTTCCAATTGGACCACTATTACTCGACCATTGTTTCCTGTGAATGGGTCCTAAAACTCTCTTACCTAAAAGTTTTTCTATACCCAGTCAAATGTTACAACATGACATGATGATGTTTCATTCAGTATCTGATCAATGTAACTTTTTAAATGCTAACTAAAACACATTCTATTTTTCATCCCCTAGTAGGTCTATTGAGACCATTCAACAAAATAATTCACACATGTATAAAATTTCTCATGTAATAACCCTATGATTATATGTTCTTTCACACCCTTGAAGGCCCCATTTATGCAATTCACTATATTAGTGTTCATATTTCCATTTATCCAACCACTTTCATATGCTAATGACCATTTCTCCTTTGAAATATACATCATATAATCATACACACCTTGATTGGACATTATAATTTCTTCGATATTTTGATCAAACCTTTATTATTGGGTATCGTATGCTAAACCCATAAGAAAATAATGTTTTAAAAAAAGATAATAATTTTTTTTCCAAAAAAATTAGTTCAAAAAATATACCCAACGTGATTGTTGTCTTATTTATTTCTTCACCTCTACAATGATTATGCATATTATTGGAAAAATATATAATTCAATACCGATGATGATCATTCATTTATATCTATGAAACTCCATCCCTATTAATAGAATCTATAATCACTCGATGGAGATCAGATATTAGGCACACTCTCTAGTTTTTTTGTGATATGAATGTGTGCAAATGCCAAAAACCAACTCTAGTATTCAAAATTATTCTTTTAAACAATAGAAAATGAAAGTGGTAGAGGAGAATGGTTACAATCCTATGTGGTATAAATAAGTTTAACACACTTTTCATAAATAAAATTTTCATCAAATTGAATTAATTGTTTACAATATGAGAAAGTAGAGATACATGGCCTGCATGCCCAAAACAACCTATGGAACTTCACCTTTTTTTATCAACTTGGTGATATTGGGAGAGATACTCAATAGTTTCCAAATGATAAATAATCATATTTTTGAGAGACAAAAATCCCATAATATGAGAAAAAATTGAATATGATTCATCTCAATCACCATAAACCTTTCCAATTGCCTTTTGTTTTTCATTCTAAGATTTTTCATATGATATATTATATTTAAACAACTATTCTATTCTTTCATGAAGTAGGGAAATAGAAACATCATGTCATGTTTGTATCATCTAAATAATAATAGTTGATATAAACTCTACATCGTGTGAAGAGAGATCATGTTACAGCCTTGGATGTACAAAAGTGTGTGGGCCTTCTAATTTGGTTATCTTACAATATAAGAAAATTATCATATATTTTCCTCATTTAGAAATTATATTTTTTCATATATTTTTCACATTAAATGAAATGTTTTTCTTTCATCAACTCATCAAAAAAATGAAAAATGTCGATCTATGTGGTATTGTTTTATCAAAAATTTTAAGGTAGATTTACTTTCAATCACCTTCCCAATATAGATGGTGTTATTAGTCGATGCGGATCAATTATCTTTAATTCTAGGGAATTCAATATCTAGTGTAAAGATATTTCAATAAAAATGTTGTGAAAGAAACATTCCTTTGACTAAGGAAGTCAATAATGTGTGATGATTACTGCTAATTGGTGGCTACCTATCTATCAAATGAACCTCAAAAGTTTTATTCCCCATATCACCCTCATCCACATAATCTTCTGATGTATCACTAGATACTTCCTCATTAGATAAACTGTAATTCAGTGAATCATAAATACCCAAACAAATGTCCCCTAGAGTTCCTCCCAAATTCTAATCATCTTATTCATAATTTGTTGCTATTATAGGAGTCATATGAGTACTAAATGAATGGGAGTGTTTTGAAATACTGAATTCTATTGATCTCATATAACATGGTTCTGTAGTAGTTGGTTTCACCTCATTAATATTTTAAATAAACACATATAATTATATTAGAACTCTACTATATTTTTTACTGAACAAAAATGATGAATCCATCCAATCCACATCATCAACTAGAGGATAATTAGTGTGCCATGGACATTCAGGATATTGAAGATGTCCACATTTAATTGAATTAATTGATTGATCATCCCTTAGTTTTAACAAACTATGAATCTTAATGAGAACATCATCCAATGTCCTACAATCATGAATATTTTCCACTTTTGTAGGTGGAAAACTATAGCTAAAACTCTTATCTATATAAATTACCTCACAATTGAAATATATTTTCACAAACATGATTACCTAGAAAAAAATAATTAATAAAATGTTATATACTACATAATGAAATGTTTAATTTTTTTAAATTGGTTGTGATTAAATAATAGGGAGTTGATCTTGAGAATTTTTCTATTGATTGGTTTATCATTATTTTATAAACTAATAAAAACCTAGGGGGAACTCCTAGTGTTAGTTACATGTGCAGGAGAAGCATTGTGGTAGAGGGTGATATATTACAATTTCATTTAATAATCATTTCTCGAAACCTAGAGCGAGGATCTTGCACATCAAATTTATAATTAATTTATTTAATATCTTAAGAAATAAATACATGTGCTTAGGAAATTTCTTTAATGATTTTTAATCGTCTGAAAATGCCATTTTGGATTTCTTTCATTGTATTTGTGAGGATCCAATGGTATAATCTCTATAGTGGTGATCCACACATGCTCTAATGGTCTCTGAGCAATGAAACTCATTCTCCAGGTGATAGCATAGAGAATCAAATATCATGCATTGTTCCGTTTTGATCACACATTTTTCAGTCTTAAATGAATTCTCTCTTGGGTTTCTCATTATTGAGAGGGGGATCATAATATGAGTCAAGAGAGAATTAATTATGTGCAAAAATTCTCTATTCCCAAATGTGGAATTGGTTTTGAATGATATACACAATAGACACAACCATCTATTTAAATATTTGGGAAATCAGTTACAAAATTTAATTGCATAAAAGACAATAAATATAATTATAACCATTAATGAAATCTCATGACACATAATAATTATATTATTATTATTATTATTTTGTGGGGTATTAACTTGCGAAAAATGGATAAATAGAATTTACCATCTCTTAAAAAATTATTTTATAACCAGACACAGTCTTGGTCTGTTCGAAATCCTCTTGAATTTATTGAACACCCGAATAAATATTTTATCCACAAACTGGTAAATAAATATTTATTAAACATTCAATAAAATAAAATAAAAATTTATTTAAACTCTGATAGATAAATATATATTTAATTTGTACGATCAATATTACTAGAATAAAATTATTCCTCAAACTTGATAATAATATTTATTCAATTAACTAAATTAAAATATAATTTAATTGATACCAAGAAAAACATTTAGTGTGTGAACATCTAGGGTTATTTCTCATTGGAATTAGGTTGGTTTGGCTAAAGTCCAAAATTACTATCTAAAAATGGGTTAAGGCACCCAAGATAAAGAATTTAAAGCCACAACAATGAAAACCACATTCAAACGCTCACTATGAAATATAATCTCTTTTTCACAATATCTCATAAAGTAGGTTTCATGAAAGTGTCATCAACCTATATGCTCGAAACATCATTCTTTGACTATCTAAAATAAACTCATCATTACACCATGGCTATGGAATTTAGGGTGACAATTCTATTTCAATCAAAGTTCCAAGATATCAACTTCCATAAATATGGAAGGGAAAATCCTTCCTTGACTTACCCATTAATAACATGTCATTTGTGATGTACCCAATGTACCCTACTTCCCTTCAACACGTGTCATGATGGTTTTTGTTAGCAAATATAAGTGCGTGAGTCATGAAAGGCATTAATTATAATCTTAAAGTCAAATAACCATTACACATGCTCATAGATAAAAATATCTGATGACACCAAAACATGCGGAATTCCTACTGGCGGGCCTATTCTCATATTCTCCAGTCTTGGAGATTACAAGTGAGAACTTAATGAGAAGATGTTTCATATGCTTATGAGTACTCTCTCCTAATGGTATATATACTATGTGTCCTACCATAGTATGTTATCCAACCGCTGAACTATATTAAGAATATTTTCATAGAACTTCAAGGTTCTCATCATAGCAGGAAACTACTATGACCTTATGAAGGCAAAGAATACTCTAAGAAATTATTACATTAAAGTTTTACAGAACAATGAAAAATAAGTAATAATATGTCATATTTATTATTTAATTCATCAAATATTCATGTAATCAAAGTTCAAATATTTGGTTCTTAGGACACCAAATCTTAAAAACTTCGACTTGGACTCGGCCCAACTACCTAGGACTTTTAGTCCGCTATAACTCACATGATAATCATGTTTTTACTGAGTCAAGACTTTGGTCAAGGGGTCCTCCACATTGTCTTCCATGGAAGTATTATTCACTGCAACCTCACCCCTCTGAGAAAAATACCTCAAGAGATGATACTTATGAAGTATTTGCTTCATCCACTGATGTAACCTTGGATATTTTGCAAGATCCACCACTGCATTATTATCATAATAGAGTGTAATGGGATATTTAATTATAGGTACCACATCAAGATCTTGGATGAAATTTCACATCCAAACTTCTTCTTTAACAACCTTTAAAGCTACAATATACTCAGAATATACTATAGATTATGTGACCACAACCTACCTGGATCTCTTTCAGTTCACAACAACTCCATTCAAAGTGAATATATATCCCATTTGTGAATTCATGCCATCCTAATCCATTTGGAAACTAGAATCTTCGTATCATATGATGACTAACTTCTCATCTCCTCCATAAACCAGGAACATGTCCTTTGTACGCATTATGTAATTAAGGATAGTCTTTACTACCATCCAATAGTGGTCACCTGGATCAGCTTGATATCTTCCAACCACACTTAATTAGTAGAGGAAATATAGTCTAGTACATATCATAACATACATGATTGACCCAATCACTAATTCATATGGAATCCTTGACATTCTATTTCATTCCTCATAGGCATGAGGAAACATTTTCTTGGAAAGATGAATTCCATGTGGTGTTGGAAACAATACCCCCTTTCTCTGCTCTAGACTAAATCTCTTCAGTATATTATCAATGTATGTACTTTGACATATGATGAGAAAACTCTTGGATCTATCATGAAGGATCTTGATCCCAAGAATATATACTACCTCACCTAAGTATTTCATGGAAAATCATTTATTCTCCAACACCTTAACAGAACATAAGACTGTTATTTCATTTTCAATAAGTAATATGTCATCAAAATATACTAGTAAGAAAACAATTGCACTCCCACTAAACCATTTGTAAAAATAAGGATCACATTAAATATTTATAAAACAAAATTCCATTATAGATTCATGAAAATGAATGTTCTGTGACCCGGATGCTTTCTTTAATCCATAAATAATTTTTTTTAACTTGGATATCTTATTAGGATCCTTTTTAGTCTCAAACCCTTCAGGTTGTGTCATGTAGACATCTTCCTAAACGTTCCCATTAAGGAAGGCTTTTTTACATCAATTTTCCAAATTTCATAGTCATGGTAAGCTGTAATGGCATGTAGAATTATAATGTATTTCAGTTTCACAACTGGTGAAAAGGTTTTTTCATAGTCAATTCCTTGAAAATGTTTACACCATTTTGCAACTAGTCAAGCCATAAAGGTTTTGAGTTTTTCTTCCTTGTCTTATTTCTTCTTGAATACCCATTTGCAACCAATAGGCTTTACATCCACTAGAGGATCTACCAAAATCTAGACTTGGTTTTGGTACATGGAATCCATTTCATAATTCATGGCTTCTTTCCACTTAGAAACATTTAAGCCACTTGGAAATATCTATTCCACTTAATGATTCCTTTTAGGTTAGAGGATTATTATTATCAAATAATAATGATTCCCCATCCTCAGTAACTAAAAACCATAATGTTTTAGTTCTATAACATCTATTTTACTCCTCTTCCCTAAGGAATTGGTTGAGTCATTCACTAGTTGGGCCATATCATTGTATGGGGTAATTAGAATAGGCTCGAGTCCCACTAGACTCAGACACAATTCATATTATGAACAAGGAAATTCAACACCATTTTCTTAGTTGGGGAACATGCGGAACATGTTGTCTTGGTGGAGCCCCCAATGGGCCCATGCGTTCGACCCATTCACACATCCCCCCCCAACACTTGGATGAGGTGGTATGGGTGGGGAGGGGTATGGGGCATGGTCATGGGGTCAAGTCCCTAGGCCAGAAGGTTTATCTGTATTTTATTCTTTTCATGTGTGTTTATTTTGTGGTTTTACCCAATTTTTTAACCAATATTTTACTCTTATGTAGTAATTGTTTCTATAGAATAGTTTCTTCTTCCATGGGGCTTTGTGTAATTTGATATTTCATCAAATTTTGTGTTCCTTTTACCTCAAATTCATCGAAGTTTATCTCTCTCCCACTATCCCTTTTGAAGATGTGATCCCTCTCAAAAAATATGGCATGTCTTTCCACTATAACATTTTTTCTAAGGGTATATATAGGTAATATCTCTTAGTTTCCATGGGGTATACTATAAAAGTGCACTTTTTGCATCAGGGTGTAAGTTTGTTACCTGAAGAGGCCTTAAAAAATGCTTCACTTCCCCACACATGTAATTTCGATAACATGGTTTTTCTTCCACTCCAAAATTCATATGGAATACAATTTATCAATTTAGTTGGTACATAGTTTAGTATGTGTGCCCTTGTTTGTAATGCATATTCCTAAAAGGATAATGGAAGACTCTCATAACTCATCATTGATCTCACCATGTCCAATAAGGTGCAATTCCTCATTTTTCTTACACCATTACACTGAGGCGTGTAAGGAGGTGTGAGTTGGGATTGGATCTTAAACTCTTTTAAGTGATAAATGAAGTATTGATTAAGATATTATCCACCACAGTTTGAGCAAAGTTTCTTAATCTTCCTACCAATATGGTTCTCAACTTTATTCTTATATTCCTTGAATTTATCAAAATAATACGACTTATACCTAATTATGTAAATATATCCATATATATTAAAATCATCAGTAAATATTATTACGTATTAGTACCCACCACTTTATTTAATAAGAAATCATCCAAACCCAATGGTATAAACTAATTCTAGCAGATATTTAACCCTTTCACCTTTCCCACTAAATGGGGCTTTAGTCATTTTTCCTTGTAAACGTGCATGACATACACCAAGTGGTTTTAGTTTCAAACAATCTAAATATCCATCTTGATGTAATTTTGTCAAGTGATTTTAATTTTTCAGGACCTAGCTAGTAATTCCAAATTTTGGTGTGCTATAATTCATGTGATGTAAATTCAATACCAATTTCCATTACTCGGTTCATTTAATCCAACACATAAATATTGTTATGTAAATGTGACTTACCATAACAAATACTATCTTTATAATGTAAGAAAGATTAGTTTCCAAATTTGAAAATGAATCCATATGTATCTAGTTTGAATATATAAATAATTTTTTGGTAACTGAAAGAACATAATAACAGCCCTTTAAAACCAATATCATCTCGATCATCAATGTGATGTGGTAGTCCCCGATAGCTACAATAATAATTTTATCTCTATTGGTCGGTTATAGATCTACCTCCCCTCAGACAGTTTTCCTAAATATACTTGGTTTTTATATTTGAATACATATGTGAGCACCACAAGATATATCTAATAACCAATTTGTTGAAGTAGATAACTTTCAATTAATAACAAACACACTTGAAGCTTCCCCTTGCTTCTTTAGATGGGTGCAATTTTCCTCATAGTGGCCCTTATTTCCACATGTGAAATAGAAATAATCATGTTCCCTTTCTTCCCCTTTCATCTTTTTCTTCTTGCAAGGGAGTGAAGAAGCTTTGGGCTTAAATCTCTTTTCTTTCCATTTCCATTGGTTCACCATTAGGACATAAGGATTTTCACAATTCATATCTTTATCTACTTGGAGAAGAAGGATAAGAAGATCTGGTAGATACTTCTCATTGTTGTTCATATTAAAATTCACAAAAAAATTGTAGAAGATTTGAGGGAGTGATGCCAGAATGATATCGATGCCTAGTTCTTTAGGGAGTTTAAATTCTATAAGCTCTGGTAAATTAATGTATCCAACAAGATTGACTATGTGAGTCCCATCTCGGGAACCCACTCTAATCTTATTTTAAAATATCTCCTTGTAAATAACAAACTGTTCATGTCTAGCTCTCTCTTAATAAAGACCATAGAGGTGCTCAAGCATGCTATACACATCCATGTTTTCATGAGACTTTATGAGTTCACTAGACATAGATTAAATCATGAAACATTAAATGTTGACCACATCATTCATATGTTTTTTGTAGACTAGGAACTCTTCATCACTCACCTATTTTGTAGGATGATCATGCATTGAGGATTCTAGCATGTAATATTTTTGTTCATGGATTAGAAAAACATGAAGGAATCTAAACCACTCCTAGATGTTACTACAAGTGAGGATATTTTCTTTATAAAATATTGATCATAGGGATAGTGTGGATGGAGATTTTTTTTATTTTATTCTACAATTAAAATAATAAATTATTATTACTTTTTCATGATTACAAATTTTATGAGAAATAATAAATTAATTGATTTTATTAAATCTCTGACTATTTTACCAAGTCCTAATAGTCCTCACCATTGAACTTGGACTGTCTAGTTTCTAGGACATTCTAGTGAAAAATATTCATATTTCCCTTTGCATAACCCCATAAATGTTTGGTCAAGATATTTTGAAGGTATTTATGTAGGAAAGTATTTTAAAACTACAAGATTTCATCTCCATGATCTGTTGAGTGGACTCCCCAATCCAGAAACCATGACTTGGATTTTCTCAACATTTCCCACAAAATTACACCATTTATAGAAATGTATAGTTCTCTTGATTTAGAATTGTTAATTCAACATGAAACCTTCATAATAACTCCCCTTATAAAAGTAAGTGTCCCAAAAAGGATTGGTTAAATACATAGTTCTATTGAGTTTTGTTTCTAATCATGTAATGGAATGCTTATTGTGACCTAATATTGGATTGAGGGATTTTATTTTATTATGCATAAATTTTTATCTTGTTTTATCTTTTAAATGTCTTGTTAATGTTTAAGTAGATGTTTACTCAATTAATTAACCATGTTTGGATACAACATTTATGCATAATCAATTTTATTAAAATTCTATCTTTTCATATTAATTCATTTATGTGATCATGGTCTTGGGTTAACAAATATAATTTCAATGAAATAGAAAGAAAATAAATAATTAATTAAATGAACAGATCATGATATTACCTAATGGTTGATTTAATGAGTGGAAATTAAATCAACCTATGACCTAGGGGAAATAACTCCTTATGTCAGAATTGGCATGAGTTAAAACATTCCATGTCTCCACCTATGTACCACCGAGTTGGTTCCATTATAGTTATATCTTGAACTTCCTCCATGGACCTTGGGATGCCCCATTAATTACAAATATTTTTTACTCACATGCAAGAGAGGGGAACCAAATGATTAGTTAAAGGTAATTATATAAATATTCTTGGACACACAGGTCATGCATAATAATGGAGGGAGGGATGAATCTCATGCCATATTTTAATTTAATCATAAATAATTTGAAAACCATGCAATAAATTTTATTAAATAAATTCCAATAGATACATAGGTATTGTGAAGCTCATGATTGGTCATACAAGAAATGAATATGCCAAGAGTAACTGGATAAAATTCATTTCTTTATTCATTCATTATTATTAAGATGAACATGATTGTATTAATTAACTAATCAATTAATTCCATTTCATCTTAATGATCATTGTACCTTAATTGGAGGTACACATTAATTTAGAATTCATTAAAAATAAACGGCAGAACCATTCATGAAATATTTATTATAATAAATTAATTTAGAGTATAATTTTTTTAACTATTATTAAATTTTCAAACACATAATGGTGTTTCAATCAATTAAATAAGGTTTTAATGATGCAATTTATTAAATTTTAAGTAATTTTAATTTTTTCCATTAATGGGTGACTACATGGGGTTTACATCCAGCTACACACTATGTACCTTGGTTTTTGTATATCTAAGTTACATTCTTGGGGATTTAGTATGTTAACTTGACTAGACTACATGGTGTGTACATGCCAGCTACACACCATGTATCCACATGTCACATGCTAGGTTGGCACGGTCAACACATTGTGTGAAATAAATGCACTGTATGTTTTTAATTGCTCAGCGCATCTAGATACAATACACATTAGTATATGGTGTGTCCTCTGGCCACACATCATATAACCCATCTTTACTATCCAAATATTTGGCACATCCTAATGGCATCTCTGGTCATTCTTCAGTTATTCTTAAATCTCCAAGAAAATGAAACACTGAACTCGTATTATTAATATTTTGAGAACATGTTAATTCAAATTGTATTAAAGAAATAATAACATGAAATTAAAATCTAACCATGATTGTGCATAGATAAACTATCAAATAAGTAATTATAAATTTAAACATGACCACTCTGATACCACTTGTTGGTTCTAAGTGAAGTGGAATCCCTTTGGTGAAGGGAGATATATTAAAATTTCTTTTCATAATCATTTCCCAAAATCAAGAGCGCGGATCTTTAACGTCAAATTTATAATTAATTTATTTAATATCTGAAGAAATAAATAACTGAGCTTAGGAACTTTCCTCATTGATGATTATTAATCATTTGAAAAGGACCTTATGGATTTACTTCATTTCATTTGTGAGGATCCAAGGGTAGAATCCCTCTAGTGGTGATCCACACATGCTCCAATGGTCTCTGAGAAATTCCACTTATTCTATGGGTGCTAGGGTGGAGAATCGAATGTCATGCAATGTTTGTTCTTGATAAATCGTTCTTCGATCTTGAAGAAATCCTCTATTGGGTTTCTCATTATTGATAAGGAGAGAGGAAGACGAGTCAAGAGATAATTCATTATGTGCAACAATTCTATATTCCCAAACATTGAATTGATTTTGAATGCTTTACACAATATACATAGAAGTCTATTTATAGAGTTGGTATTTTGGTTACAAAATTTAATTTCATAAAAACCATTAAATATAATTATAACCATTAATTAAATCCCATGCCACCTAATGATAATAATAATAATAATATTATTTTTTGGTGTCCCAACTTGCATAGAAGGGATAAATAATATTTAGCGGCTCATAAAAAATTATTTTATCACCAGACATGGTCTTGGTCAGTTCGAACTTCTCTTTAATTTATTGAACACCCGAATAAAAATTATATTCTCTTAAATAAATATTTTATTCACAAAATGGTAAATAAATAATTATAAATTTTTTTTGAAGTTCCTTTTCATCACATAGTCTAATGGAATGTAAAGGAAAATACCTTGAACCCAAAGTGATTCATCCTTCAAAGAAACATAAAAAATTGACAAAGGCATGAACCAAGATTCAAATGCACTTTGGTCACGCAAGTTACATTAAGGTCACACAAGTATACTTCCACGCTGTCCATTGGTCACGCAGGTGACTTGCGCGCCTTCTTTGAAATTCACTCAGGGTCTTCTCTAGCCTATAAATACCCCCTGTGTGCCCCCCATTTTTGGGAAAAAAGATTCCAGAAACATAGATTTGAGCTCCCAGCGCCCTAGTCTCTTCTCAAAGCTTCCGAACACTTATAAGGTAATTTATTACCTAGAACGGAAGATCTTAAGAGGGGGAAAATTCCTAGGTGTTGAAACTCATCAACACTTGCGCGCCTAGGTGGCCGGCACTTAAGGAAAATGGCCACACTTGCGCATCGTCTTACCCCTTCAACGAAACTTTCATTCCATTATTCTGAAAGAATCCAAGGATATTACTAAGGGCTTGAGCCAAGCCTCGCCCAAGTTTTACTCTAAGGATTGACTGCCGCAAAAGTCCCCTTATGTCGTACAGGTACACCTGCGCGACCTAGACTTGCGTTCCCACACAGTACTTGCACACCCACGCAAGACTTGCGCGCCACCTTCTTTTTTGGGTTCCCCTCCTGCCTATTTCACCTCTCCTATGTTTATCCACCTATCATTTTCAAGATTAATCCTTCAGAACTCTCTCCAAAGTAATTCATGACATGATTTCATCGTTGGCTTCTATATATGAAAGGAATTATGCATAACATCTCTTAAAACCTAGTGATTTACATATCCTCATGTCACTAAGGTTAGATATTTCATTCATTCAACCTCATCCTTTAAGATGAGAGAATCCTTAACCCGGGTATCCTTTTTCAGAGTAATCCCCAATCCAAGTCCCCTAATCTGGGCATCCTCCTTAGGAGTAAGCCCCAAGTTCCTTAACCTGGGCTTCATTTTTAGGAGTAAGCCCCAAGTCCCCTAACTTGGGCATCCTCCTTAGGAGTAATCCCCAGTCAAAATTCCTTTTGATTTGGGCTTCCTTATCTGGAGTAAAACCAAATCACAAGTCCCCTAACCTGGGCATCCTCCTTAGGAGTAAGCCCCAGTCTTAATTTCCTTAACCTGGGCTTCCTTTTCAGGAGTAAGCCCCAGTCTCAAATATGGGCATCCCCTTTATGAGTAAGCCCCAAATCCCTTAATTTTTCAAATCCCTTTAACCTGGGCCTCCTTCTCAGGAATAAACCCCAGTCTTAATTTCTCTTAACCAGTCTTAATTTACTTTTGATCTAGGCTTCCTTCTCAAGAGTAAAACCCAATCATAAATTCCCCTCCTAATTTGGGCATCTTCCTCAAGAGTAACCCCAAAGTTAGAGTATCCAAATCTTCATAAAGTACATATACCTTTATGGACCTTGTTCCTGGGTTTCTTCCCTGAATTAAAGCCCAATATTCATCTATTTTTGGCAGTCATACATACATAAGCCCCACATCATTGCATCTTTCAGGGAACAATTTGCTGGTTTCACTAATACCTCTTATTTCTCACACCGAGCATGACTCACATGAGCTTAGAGTGTAAAAGTAATCATGAAATCTTTCTTTGAGCCATCGATCATGCATAAACATCATACTCTTTCACTCGAACTATGTGGGTTCTGATTCCTTTTCTAAATAAAGGATACGTAGGTAGCCCATCTGCGGGTACGATCCCAACTTTGAAATAATCCACGTCCTTCTGAATGAAAATAAAATTCAAGTGCCCCACTGAGTGGCTTTAAAACCATTATGGTCATCTTAATGACCAAGAGACTTTTATGTATTAAAGGATACCATTGACTAAGAATTTATAACAAATACAGATGATTCTCTATTAATGAAGAACCTCGAATACATATAAAAGATTCTCTAAATCTCTTACATATCAATCATTGATTGTCAGATCTAAAGGAAAGTTCATTTTATACTTGGTAATGTAATAAGGATTCACGAACATAACTTAAATCTATAAAGAGAGTCCCAGAGTAGACAATAATTCCCATCAAAAAGGTGTGATGAGTCTGGCCTCCCATCCTCTCGACCAATGAAAATTCCTAAGCCTCATCAGTCCACAACTAATGAGCGCCTACCTTTGGAAAGTAGGTCCAAATGGATATGGAATCATTGGATGTTTCTAGTTCTACGAACAAGCCCGTTAGAAACCGATTGGAATGTATGAACCTTCAATCAACGAGGTTATTCCCAATTCCATAGGAAACAAAAAATGGTGAACCCAACATGAATCCTTAACCTTGTTAAAGTGAAGTTTTACCTATTTGTTAGGACCCTATTTAAACTCAATGATAGGGCCAACAAAGAAATCAATAACATATGTGCTCATCCAAAAGATGTAGCAGCCGAACTTATCTTGATTATGTTTGTTGTATCAAACAAGCACTCTTTTTTAAGATCTTCTGAATTACAAGAATGGATTATTTTAAATTCACACCTATGAATACCTCTTCTGTGAATTCCTCTACTGTGAAGGCATCTTCTACTTCTCCTGATGGATCGTTGTCTGCTCTGAGGGTGACATCACCTACTCAACGTCTTCAACGCTGGGTATCAAATGCGCTGGTTAAGGAGTATCATTAAAACAGTACCATTCCAACACTAGAGGCTGCTCGACAAGCCCAGCAAGTAAACAACTCACCCTGGTCGTCCGGACAGCGATGACCAGTGATCAAGAAGCAGGCGATGCTAACCACCGTCTCCAACCGTTTCGGGTCATTATCCCCAGAACGCAACAGCCATTCCCTCCCATATTCTAAGGAGGTGAATGAGAAGGACACTCAGGGCCTTAATTCAAGGAAACACGAGTCCTTACCAAGGGCTCCCACGAACAATCGCGGCCAGACTCGTGCGACAGTGCACCCTCAACATGATGAGGGTGTCATATCCAGGCGTTCAGCTCAGGTTCCTTGAACCCAAGTAGGCAAGATGAACCGCCAAAGGCAACAACTGGTTAACAGTGATCAGGTTCTTATTTCTGCCATTTCTAGAGAATTCTACCAACCTAACTTGGTGGAAAGCAATGAGTGGCCACACACACCCGTCCGTTTTAATCCTGTTGTCTAGAAGACTCATCTGGAAGCAGCACGCCATTCCCGCCAGGAAATTTTGGCGAAGTAATATAGACAAGAACATACACCTATTTATAAATCATCGGCTAGTCAGTAGGCTCGTCTTACTACATGAGATGGAGCCCGCCAACCTAATGTGTTGAAAACTGGTAAACATGTACATAAGCCTACTTACACTCATCAATCCTTCCAGTAGCCTCATCTGTCAGTATTAAAGGAAGTTCTTCTACCACGTTCAGCGGAGTGAAATCAGCAGGCACATACACCTGCTAGTATTGATCAAGCCTACCAACAGTCTCATTTGGTAGCATTCAAAGAAGTCAGTCGGAAAGCTCTAGCGACAAACAGGAGGTAGGCTCAACTCTCTACCCCCACACATGAGTACTGTCAGAATTCATTGATAGGAAAAGGAGGACTGGAGAAGGAACATACACCTACTCCAAGCATGGGATGGACGTATATTCTCATTCCGGTAGCTGAAGTCACCAAGAACATTCTGTCAATGGTGAAAGAGCAGAATCAAATCCCTTCTCATATCCTGGATGCCTGCCATGATATTATAACATCTTCAGCAACATCTCAGGGAAAGACACATAAATCTAACCCTACCATTGGAGTGACACATCAACAATTCACTCCAGAACAGACACACACATCTGTTCCAATCCAAGAGGGTTGTGGGGCGTACTCCCCCATATCATACAAACAACCAAGTCAGGCACATACACCTGATTTGAGTAGATATAATCAGCCTAACCTGATCATTTCTCCTGAGCAGGCACATACACCTTCCCATAATGACCACTTTCATTAACAAGTGGTTTCTAAATGGAGTAAGAAGGCGTCTAAGAAGTAGAACCGCCCAGCACAGTCAAGAAATCAAGGGTCAATCTATAATAACGCCTTAATGGATGCTAGAGTTCTTTATGCACTCAGACAATTATCTATTGCAACTCAAGATTCTACTCTCATAGTTTCCAATAGTGGGAACATTAATTCCAAAGGTATGCATCAGATACTTCTTCATGAAGGCTTGCTTCATGAAAATTCGATCAATCTCAATGTTTTCATCTTCAAATGAGAGCCTCAAGAACCCTCTGTGTGGCCAGAAGACCAAAGAGCAAAATATTTCATCTTTTTCTATAACCCACCTTGGTGGTCCTCCCCATGATGATGAATTTAGTTGTGAAAGTCCTCTCTGTAGTAGTGATACACATTGCTTGGAAAATTCTCCAACAAACAATTTAGTGACAAGAAAGCCCTCTTATCTTGAGGCACTTGAAAATATGAATCCAGTCATGTCTAATGATTTACCACTATTAGGTGAAACACTTTCTCAATCATAAAATATCCTGGGGTGTAGTTCATTCTCCAAACCACCCATGGGTCGTTCATCTTCTAGTTTAATTAGTGAATTCTCTACCAATCTTGATGAATCCGATGAAGTAGCAAGGAAGCACCATCTTTGGTCTAATCAAGTAGAATAATCTTCATTGAATGATAAAGAGGAAGTATTGAATATGAGAAAACAACTGGAGAAAGGTGAAGTGCCAGTTATTTTTTGTCCTTTGCCTAGTTCTCAGTATGACATTCAATAAATGTTGACGTAAAATGGAATTCATGATATTCGTCTCAATATATAGAAAAATATTTGTCAGTTGAAAAATAAAATATTATCTTATGATGAATATGAAAATCATGTCAAGATAATAGAAGGGTTAAAACGCCAAATTGATTTGGCATCTCTCTCAGTTTCTTGATATTCGAAGGCTGAAAAACAGCAAAGAGCCCTTCAGCATTCATGCCTTGGCACACTAAGAAGATTGCACCAGTTAATTTCGAATGCCCCATCTGGTATTCATATCAGGGGATGGGGTGTTCATGGAGTGCTACATTTCAATGTACTCTACAGTCAGCAAAGCCCGCCTAAAATGGTCTCATGCAATGTTATTGCCCATGGACGACCACAGTCAATGGGTTTTGTTTGTAATCAAAAGATTTTCCAAGAAGAGGCCTCAACTAGTTCCTCTCAAAATCAAGCATACAAAGAAAAATTTGTTGAATTAATCCGTCATCACACAAATGTGAATATTGAACAGGCCTCCCATTTTGAGCAAGAACATCATCAAGTGACACAAGTGTCAGAAATCATCCAACGGTCTTTTGAGCCAGGTGATAAAAGTGGATGCAGGTTGATGCATCCAGCTAATTTCCGGACTAAAGTCCGCAAGATTAGGAGAGATTTCAATAAATTCTCAGATATAGAATGTCAAGAACCACCCCAGCTTTCTAGACTGGGGACTCTTTTAACCCAACCCTCAGAATCAACAAATAGGATTCGAGGAGTTGAGCAGGAACAACCCTAGTACACCGGACTGGGGACTTTTTCAAATCCTCAATCCCTCCCTCATAGAAAGTATGTATTCTCTCGATTGGGGAAGAAGACTCAAGAGGAACAAAGAGCCAAATTATCCATAGATTCCCTCCAAATTATATTTCGTCAAAAAGTTCCCGAGGGATCAAATCAACAAAAGGAAATGTCTCATCAAGGACATGGAAGAAGACAATATCACAGAAATGCCGATAGAAGGGATTCAATGCGTTATTCATCAATCAATGTCATCAATTCCGTAGTGGCTGATCCACCAGATGAGGCTCATTTGGAGGGATCAAATGAAGAGGTTCTTACTCAAGATGTTGTATGCACAGACACAAATGAAGAAGGTGTGCATACACAAAATCAATTGATTACTCAGAACCTAGGTAATCCTTCAAGTAACCCACTTCCCCCTCTCCTAAAGGTGTACAATAATGGGAATGGAAAGAATAAACTAACATACCATTACTCTGGATAAGGCCAATCACTCTCACTAGAGAAATGATTTGCACAACAAGAGAAAGAAATGAATGAATTAAAGAGGATGAATGCAGAACTACTTCAAGGTAGTCTTCCTCCTAAGCGTGATGGAGTTAGTCATCCAAGGGAATTTGTTGTGGCTACTGAGATAGATCAAGAATATCCTCCTCTATCAGTACACCCTCACAGGTCTAATCCTACGGGTCAAGTGCAACAACAATCGGCAGTTCTTCCATCGGTTGCAGTACCAGCTGCCACATCAGTACCACCTCTAGTCATTACACCTATTCAGGTCCAAGATTAACTGGATGCTTCTCAAAATCTAATAACTACTATTGAGTCATTAATAGCTCGGTTGGAATCTATGGAGAGAAAGCATTCTCAAATTCAACCAGAAAAGAGAGCTTACCCTGAATGGGTTGATGCAATTCCTCCCCCATCAAATTTTTTAAGTACCACATTCCCAATATTTAATGGCTCGGGAGACCCAGAGCAACACTTAACACATTTTGTTTCTCGTTGCGATCCTATGATGGGAACCCTTCAGCAACAAGAAGCAGTTAAGCTCAGGTGTTTTGTACAGTCATTACAAGGACCTTCTTTTGTCTGGTACACAAGCTTGCAATCCCGATCAATTACCGGATGGGAGAATCTCTTCCAAAGATTTATTCTTCAATTAAGCTCAACTTTTCCAAAGACAACAGTTTTTGATCTAACAAAATATAAGAAAAGGGAGAATAAAAGGGTTTCAGATTTCATTGCTCGCTGGAAGGGATTAACATATTCCCTAAGATTAACACTCCATCAAGAGGAATTGTTTCCAATGTGCATGGAAAATTTACGTGATGAGTTGCGCACACCGCCGATCCCTGTGAAATTCATATGAGGGTTTTGATACCTTACTTCAATCGCTCAACAGATTTAAGATTCTCTTATAAAGACTAAGGATAAATCTCGTGTAATTCCATTAGATCCAAGAAGGAGAATGGGTAAAGAAGAGACTACTACAATTATGCTTAAACAAGTACCTGTACCTGCTTTTACTTCAAAACCTTCATCTTCTCGAAGGGCTCCACCCCATGAGCGCCAACAACAGAGGCTGTTTCATCAAGATGATCAAAGAGATAAAATATGGAAAAAATTTGAGGATCTAAAGAGAAAAGTTTACTCTTTCCGAAATGAAAAAGTTCCTGGTTACTTCATTTCGGCTCTGGAAAATAATTTGGTTCAATTTCCAAGGCCCAAGAGGACAAACAAGGAAGGAGATGAAGATCGTCCCAACTATTTCCTGTTTCATCAAATGTTGGGGCATCCCATTCCGGAGTGTTTTTTTTTCAAGGACCTCCTGCAAAAAATGGTCGACTTGGAAAGAATTCAAGAACAAAAATGCACAAAAATATGATGATTGGATGGTCAGAAAAATGATCAAACGAACTCATGCTATTTTGCGAACACAATTGAATAAACCAATTGTGTCTTCTTCCATGAATGCCGTAGAAAAACACACTTCATCAGAGGGAAAATACTCAAAGAAACGGAATAATTCCAAGAAGGAGGAACAATAAGAAGAAGATGAAATCATGTCAAATCAAAAATTTGCATTGACTATGGCAGATTTTATGACATCTACTTCGAAGTCACAGGCACCTCCCCACCAAACGACACAACCTAAACAAGCTAATCAGGCAGAGTCTTCATCAGATGAAGAGTTGATATTCAGTTCTATTAATATGATTCAATTAACAGATCCATATGTCAGTTGAAATTTCGATTTTGATGAGATCGAGTTCCCTGTAGCAAACAGAGGAATCAGAGGAAGTTCCAAAGGATCAGGATACATAGGAAGATGTGGATCTTTCAGAGGCCACTATTCCAATTCTACCCCTGCAAGAACTGTGCATGCGACAGAAACTCATGGAAGAGCCCTTCAATGAGCTCAACAAGAACAAGAAAGTTCTTCCACACAAGGAAAACTCAGTCCTGGCACAATTATTCTAGAAGATCGGTTGAAGGTTCCATCTTCTTCCTCTCAACAAGTAAATAGACCTAATTAGTCTAATCTTCCAAAGCTAGGAGTATTACCAACTCGTATCCCGGTACACGATGCATCTACTTACAAAGCATCAACTTCTAAGGAACCTTCGAAACTACATGTTCCTTTTGGGAAACATAGTCCTTTGGATCAAAATTATGATGTATTAAAACACTTGTCCCAAATACCGGCCTCGTTATCAATTATGGATGCTTTGAATTTATCGAAGGATCTTCAGGATGAACTCATCGAGGCTTTGTCAAGTCATCATTAGTTTGAAACTGAAATTGTTGTAGCTGAAGTCTACCATGTAGAGAATAATCCTGTAGAATTCCATGCAGTGATATCTTTCACAGATGAAGATTAAGATGATGTCGTGCATGAAAATATTAGACCTTTGTACTTATCTGTCAAGGTCAATGGTATAGACGTATAAATAGTTTTCATTAATAATGGTTCAGGAGTCAACCTCATCCTCATTCGTCGATTGGGCCACACAGAATCAGATTTATCTCCTACTACTTTTATGTTACAAGGATATCATAATAATGAACAAGAAACACTGGGTGAGATTACACTCAAAACTTAGTTTGGAGATCTTGTATCCAATTCAGATTTTATGGTTGTTGATCAAGACTCTGCCTTCAACATCTTGCTTGGTAGACCCTAGCTACATAAACATGTGGCTATCTCTTCATCATACCATCAATGTCTCAAATATTGTTTCGATGGTCAAATTGGGACATTGTATGGTGATAAATCCCCGTTCAAGACATGTGAATCTCAATACATTGAGGCATTATTTTATCACATGAAGGGAAAGGAGAAATTCACAACAAGGGAGATTAAAAAATTTAATGCTCCATATGGTTGGAAAAAGATTCCAGTAAACCCATTTACACATGTGAGTACAGATTATGTGTTGCATATCAGTCAAATTGACAGGGTAGACTAAAATAAAATTACTCTTATAGAAACTTCCATAATGTCAATTACGGCAATCAAGCCAAACAACATGGCAGAAAGTGGTGATCCACTAAGAAATGATGAAAGCTCAAATGGGTAGGTTTTCATTTCATCCGCTAAAATTCAGAAAGTCTATACTTCTCAAACCAGGTCAGAGAAAGTTATAGCAGTGTCAGAAGTAAACGATGATGTCGATTCTCAATCCATCATCTCCTCTTTATTACCCAAAGAATACGCTTCATCATCAATCGGGTCGGAAATGGAAGCTTCTTCTTCAAGATGTGCAAATTTTAACGTCTCTTCTGATAATGAAAATTCTACCTCATAATCTACTATGCAAGAAGAAATAGAAGAAATAAAACCTATTGAATAAGAAGAGTAAGATCTCAGGGATGCTCCTCCAGCATTTGAAGAGGGTATCTCTACCACTGTGGATGAACTCAGAGAAATAAATCTGGGTACAAAAGAAGATCCACGCCCCACTTTAATTAGTGCGGTCGTGACTCTTGAAGAGGAAGAGATGTATATTTCTTTTCTAAAGAAAAACCGAGATATATTTACTTGGAACTATACAGAGATTCCAGGGCTTGATCCTAATGTTGCCACTCATCGTTTGGGTTTTCCAGAAGAACATCGAGGATTCAAACAAGCAGCTAGAAGAACACACCCAACCTATGCTTCCAAAATTGAAGCTGAATTGGATAAGATCATCAAAGCTAACTTTGTTAGAGAAGTTCAATATCCCAAATAGTTGGCTAATATTGTCCCAGTGAAAAAGAAGAATGGGAAATTTAGAGTTTTCATTGATTTCAGATATCTTAATCGACATTGTCCTAAGGATTATTTCCCAGTACCAATTACAGAACTCTTAATTGATGCAACAACTAGCTATAAAGAAATTTCCTTCATGGATGGATATTCTAGATATAATCAAATCTGAATGGCTCCAGAAGATGAGGAATCTACAGCTTTTAGAGCCCCTCAGGGGGTGTTTTGCTATCGGGTAATGCCCTTTGGCCTAAAGAATGCAGGGGCAACATATCAACATTCTATGCATCATATCTTCAAACCCTTTTTAGGGATTTTTTTTCAATGTTAGGTGGAAAATTTGGTGGTTAAATCCAAAAAATGTTCTAATCACTTGGATGATTTGGAAATCATATTCCACAAACTTCGGCAACATAATTTGAAGATGAACCCCTTAAAATGTGCTTTTGGGGTAACCTCAGGGAAATTTCTCGGCTTTGTTGTACGCCATCATGGTATCAAATTCAATCCTGGCAAAAAAAATTCAATCCTTGGTATGTCACCTCCTCAAAATTTGAAATAATTGAGAGGACTTCAAGAACACTTAGCCTATATTCGGCGTTTCATCGCCAATTTGGCCGGAAAAAGTTTACCCTTCACCAAATTGATGAAGAAGGGAGTCACTTAAAAGTGGACTGAAGAATGTCAAGAATCATTAGATATTCTCAAGAAGTGTCTCTTGAGTCCACTAGTGTTAATGCCACCTGTTGAAGGAAGGCCACTTATCCCCTATGTGACAACTTTAGAGCGATCATTGGGTTCCTTTCTTGCTCAGAAGAATGATGCTGGGAATGAAAATAGCCTCTACTATCTCAGTAGGAATATTCTTGAAGCAGAAAACCGATACTCAAATATTTATAAGTGATGCCTAGCATTAATCTTTGCAGTTCAGAAGTTGAGAGACTACCTGAAACATCACGAGGTCCAATTGGTATCTCGCAATAACCCGCTTAAATTCATCCTTAGTCGTCCAGTTCTTACAGGACGTCTGGGAAGGTGGGTAGTTATTTTGCAGCAATTTGATATTCAATATGTGTCTCAAAAGGAAATAAAAGGCCAAGCTCTTGCTGATTTCCTTGTGGAACAACCTTCAGTAGAAGACACATCTTCAGATATTTAACTCCCTGATGAGGAAGTCTTCTCTATTCAAGAAAGTCCTCAAACATGGGAAATGTACTTCGATGGTGCTTCCAGAAGTCCAACAGGGAGGAAAATGGAAGATCCTAATATCAACAAAGTTGGTTTAGGAGTTGTACTCATTTCCCCAAAAAAGTAATTGCTACCTTATTCCTTCTCATTATTGGGAGGCGGTACAAATAATGAAGCGGAATACCATGCTCTTATTTCAGGATTGGAGTTGGCGCTTCCAGCACAAGTGAATCACTTAAAGGTGAAAGGTTATTTAGACCTATTAATAAAACAAGTCAATGGGGATAATGCAATCAGTAAAAAAGAACTAATCCCTTTGTATGATTACGCCAGAGAGTTAATTGCGGAATTTCTTATGGAACCGACATTTTCTTATGTCCTGAGATCACAAAATGCCCAAGCTAATTCACTGGCTAATATAGCCATAGCTCTGGTATATCCAAATCAGGATGAGACAACCATCAGTATTGCCCACCATCATACAATTTCACCTCATGTTCAAGCCAAAACAAAGGAAATCAATGAAATTAGTCCCATCTCTGAACCATATGGTCATACTATAGGATGGATGACACCTATAAGGGAATACCTTTAAAATGGAACACTTCCACCTGATAGAGTCGGGAAAGAACAAGTCCAGAGACGTGTGGTCAATTTCACTCTTTATGATAGCCCAGATCACTTAGAGAAAGTTCTCTACAAAAGGGGGTTTGATGGAGTTCTCTTCAGATGCATTGATGGTGAAGAGACAATGGTTGTCATGAAAGAAGTGCACGCACGAGTATGTGGTGCCCATCAGTATGGACATAGACTATCTGATCAAATTCGAAGGCTTTGATATTTTTGGCCTTCAATGATACAAGATTGTGTTGATTTCACAAAGAAGTGTCATTCTTTCCAATTACATTACAACTTCATTCATCAACCCCCAGAGTTGCTTCATACAGCTAAATACTCGTGGCCATTTTCCAAATGGGTAATGGATGTAGTGGGACCTTATCCTTCGGCTACATCCAAGCATTTTAAGTACATTCTTACTGCTACTGACTTCTTTTCCAAATGGGTAGAGGCAATACCCCTCAAATAAGTCAGTTCTAAATGCATTGTTAGCTCTATCAAGTCTAACATCATTACCAGATTTGGTGTCCCTCATACCATATTGATGGAAAATGGCACCAACTTCTGTTCATCAGAGGTAAGGAAGTTGTATCAAGAATACAACCTCAAATCCAACCATTCACCTCGGTATCATGAAGCGGCTAATGGCTAGATAGAAGCTTTCAATAAGACTCTGTCAAATATACTATAAAAGATCGTGGATAAAGATAAGAAGTCATGGCCTGATAAACTCTTTCATTCTTTATGGGCTTATCGAACCACCACCCTCACTACAACGTAGTCAACTCCATATTCATTGGTATATGGAACGGAAGCAGTCTTTCCAATTGAGATTCAACTACCCTCGCTCAGAGTAGCCATTTGTGATTAGTCATCTACAGATGAACAATCTCAAAAGTGATTGGATGAATTGGAACGGTTAGATGAGAAAAGATTGTGCACCCTTCATCACTTGGAAGTCTATCAGAATCAAATAGCACGAGCTTTCAATAAAAAATTCATCTTCATTCATTAGTTCAGGGAGAATTGGTATTAGTTATCAGAAATCCAATGATACCAGGAAAGAAACCTACCAAGCTTGAGCCAAAATGGAAAGGACCCTATTCAATACATAAGGTCTACTCCAATGGAGCTTATTCTTTAATCTCAATGGATTATGAACTCATCACTACTCCAAAAAATTCCATATTTCTGAAGAAATATTTTGTATGAACAAAAAATACACCAAGGGTCCATGCATATGACTTTAAACTATTGACACTTATGTCTAACATGACGTTAAACTGTGACATCCTAACTACATGACGTTAAACTGTAAAGAAGTCCCTTATGTCCAGCAAGATGTTAAATTTCATAACCAACGGTCCATGCATACGACCTTAAACTATTTGCATTTCTCTCATCCAGCAAGATGTTAAACTACATCATTATATTTGGTCCATGCATATGACCTTAAACTATTCGCACTTTCATCCAACATGACGTTAAACTGTGTCCCTTTCATCATCCTATATGATGTTAAACTATACAGTTATAGCCCATGCATATGAGTTTAAACTATTCGCACCATCGTCCAACATGAAGCTAAACTGTATTGTCCCTTTTTCATCCAACATGACGTTAAACTGTGAAAAAGTCCCTAATACGTCCAACAAGACGTTAAACTGTGTCCCTTTTATCATCCTATATGATGTTAAACTATACAGTTATAGCCCATGCATATGACCTTAAACTATTCGCACCATCTTCCAACATGAAGCTAAACTGTATTGTCCCTTTTTCGTCCAACATGACGTTAAACTGTGAAAAAGTCCCTAATACGTCCAACAAGACGTTAAACTGTGTCCTCTTTTGTCCTTACTGCATGACATTAAACTACACAATCCCCTTTTTTTCCAACATGGAATTAAACTATACTGTCCCCGTCTTCCTAACTACATGATGCTAAACTGTACATAAATCCCTTAATATGTCCTACATGACGTTAAACGGTATTTTTTCCCTGCTACATGACACTAAACTTTGCAGCACCAATAGTCCTAACTGCAAGACTTTAAACTGCATAGTCCCTTCATATGTCCTACATGACATTAAACTATGCATCGTTAAGGTTGTTTCCACCTCTTGTTTCTCACACCGAGTATGACTCGCGTGATCTTAGATCAAACTTCTACCATAACACCCTCTCGGGGCCGCTAACCACGTGTAAGTCCCAACACCATTTTTTAGGTCGTTGTCCCCATGAACAACTTGATCACTAATTCATTCTTTAATTGAACTACGCAGACTTTGATCCTTGTCTTCCAGGCTAGGTATGTATGCAACATCCCAAGTTTCAAGCCCAAAACCAATCTCTTCACATTGGTTCACCTTTTTTCTTGCTACATGACGTTAAACTGTAAAACACTTTTGTCCTGTATGACAATAAACTACAACATTCTTTGATACCCTCAACCAAGAGGGAATCATTATTTACATTGATATCCAATCATGTTATATTTCAAAGACTATGTGCATACATGGTAATTCCTGAACCTTTTATCTTGGGTCAAACCATCATTGCACTAAAGTCCCCGTTTTCACCCTTCACTTATACGAACCAAATCTGTATAGAGGGTATTTCTAGAACTATGTGCAGCTTGATTCCCATCCTTATGGGATATGTAGGAATGTTCGAGCATCCCTCGAATCCAGCCACAAGTCTTTGGTCCTAACCCCAAATTCCACTTTCAGTCCCCTTGCTGAAAATTCCTTGTGAAAACACACACTGTGTATTCATTATAATGGTCTGAGTTCTGTGAACCTAAACTAAGATATCTTACAATTTCGTCCCACACAATGTTAAAATGTATTTCAATAACTTTTTACAGCTTTATTCCCATCCTTATGGGATACATAGTAAAGTCCAACATTTCAATTCAGGACCCAGCCAATACATGATTATGGTTAGCATTGATCTGTGTATCTCTACATACATTGGACAATACCCATTTTTATGTGTCATAATACTAACCTTCAATATTTTCAGATCTTTATAACCCTTTTCTCGACTTCTAGTCACAAAAAGTAAATTTCTGAGAGTTATTTTACCTGACTATGTAGCACATTCCCTTAGGCGGCCTTGCATAAATAGTCTACATAATATACTTGTCCGCCAACAGATACTATTATTTGACTATGCAGCCAATGCCCTTAGGCGGCCCTGTATAATTCAACCCCCTAATGGGTTCGTTATATAATGGTAACTTCATTCTTGGAAAGAAAAACTATTTTTTCCTTAGTTTTCTTAACAAAAATATGTAAGGATCCATAGAAAATAGCCATCCTTAACATATTCTCCCCATGTAATTTTTCATGATCTTAAGGTATTCAAGTCTATGGTTTATATTTCTCTTCCCTACGTTTGGGTCAGACTTTCGTAGGAGTGACATTCATCCAGTTCTTAGATGATCTTGCTTGGAAATATCTTCTCTATATTCAAGTACCTCTCTCCATACATCAAACTCTATGCTTTGGAAAATTTGAAACTCCATAAACTTTCACTGGCTTTTTAGCAGTAGAAAATTAAATTTCTGAGAGTTCTTTTTTCCTGACCATGCAGTACGTGCCCTTAGGCAGCCTTGCATAAATAGTCTACATAACAGACTTGTCAGCCAAAAGATACTATTATTTGACTATGCAGCCAATGCCCTTAGGCGGCCCTGCATAATTCAACCCCCTAAGGGGTTTGTTAAATAATTCTAACTTCATTCTTGGGAACTACTTATTCTAATGCGTTTTAGCCTTTTTTTGCATCATTCCTCATATTCAAAATTTCTTAAGTCATAGTTTACATGTTTTCCTTCATACTTGAGTGTGGAAAAATGTTTTCAGATAAGTTTTCAAGGAATTGAGTCAATTTCAACCCATTCAGTCAAAGCTATTTTGACCTTAAACATTAGCCTTTTTATGTCAGATGTGCATGACTTTAAACTAACCACAAAATACATGGGAACTCTGAATAAAAGTCAAGTCCCAGCACACTAAACATACATTTTGTATGATTTTAGGTAATATTGAGAAATTAAAAAGTTCCATAGTTTGTAGGTTTATTTTTAATAATCCTAGAAAAAGTCAAACTATGCTTACTAGGCCCATTGGCATAGGTAAAAATTTAAAGCAGGTAGCGGGAAAATGTGTGCACAGATGATTGAAAATGAAAACGTTTTTTTTCATTTGATGCACAAGAATTAGAAGGACATCCACATACTGGACTCTCTTCTCTTTTCCAGGAATTAAAAAAGGCTTTCAACATAAGTCTTCACTTGATGTAAAGAATACTGAGCATCATCAGCAGCCACTTGAAGCTCATGCACTCGACTAACTTCACTCTTTTCAGCTTGATGGAGTGCTTTTTTGGAATCTGTGATAGCTTTCATACCACACATTTGAGCTCCCTCCAATGAATTATTGAGTTGGTCAAGTTCCCCAGTAACAGCATCTGACTATTGCTGAAGGTGCATCTGATGGACGACTTTATCTTTGATCTTATGCTTTATCTCCTTCATCTTTGTAGCATAGTTAGCCTCAGCTCAAGATACCGCACCCTTGCGCGCCGACGCCTACGCGGCTCACCACCTACGCACCGCAATTTGTGCGCTCAATAGAACTTGCACTCCACAAGTTCCTCGATTTTCTCCTTTTCCTTAGAGTCACATCCTTACTTATTTCGGATCCAACTCTGAGGGGGGACTTTTGTTGACGCTCCTTTCCCTCACAGAGTCTAAAGGAATGTAAATGGAAATACCTTGAACCCAACGTGATTCATCCTTTAAAGAAACATCAAAAATTGACCAAGGCATGAACCAATATTCAAATACACTTGGGTCGCGCAAGTTCTATTAAGGTCACACAAGTATACTTTTGCACCGCCCATTGGTCGCGTAGGTGACTTGTGCGCCTTCTTTGAAATTCTCCCAGGGTCTTCTCCAGCCTATAAATACCCCCTGTGGGCCCCCCATTTTGGGGACGAAAGATTCCAGAAACTCAGATTTGAGCTCCCGGTGCCCTAGTCTCTTCTCAAAGCAGTCGAACACTTCTAAGGTAATTTCATACCTAGAATGTAAGCTCTTAAGATGGGGGGAAGGAATAAGTGTTGAAACTCATCAACACTTGCACGCCTAGGTGGCCAACCCTTAAGGGAAATGACCACACTTGTGCGCCATTCTTCTGAAAGCATCCAAGGATAGTACTAAGGGCTTGAGCCAAGCCTCACCCATGTTTTACTCTATGGATTTACAGTCGCGTAAGAAACCATGTGTTGCGTAGGTATACCTGCGTGACCTGAACATGTGCGCCCATGCAGGACTTGCACGCCACCTTCTTTTTTGGGTGCCCCTCTTGCCTATTACACCTCTCCTATGTTTATCCACCTATCCTTATCAAGATTAAACCTTCAGAACTCTCTCCAAAGTCATTCATGACATGATTTCTTTGTTGGATTCCTTATCTGAAAGGAATTCTACAGAACATCTCTTAAAACCTAGTGATTTACATATCCTCATGTAGCTAAGGTCAGAGATTTCATTCATTCAACCTCATCCTTTAAGATGAGAGAATCCTAAACATGGGCCTCCTTTTCATGAGTAAGCCCCAATCCAAGTCCCCTAATCTAGGCATCCACCTTAGGAGTAAGCCCCAAGTTCCTTAACCTGGGCTTCCTTTTCAGGAGTAAACCCCAAGTCCCCTAATCTGGGCATCCTCCTTAGGAGTAAGCCCCAGTCATAATTCCTTTTGATTTGGGATTCCTCCCCAAATCACAAGTCCCCTAACCTGGGCATCCTCCTTAAGAGTAAGCCCCAATCCTAATTTCCTTAACTTGGGATTCCTTTTCAAGAGTAAGCCACAGTCTCAAATATAGTCATCCTCCTTAGGTGTAAGCCCCAAATCCCTTAATTTTTTAAATCCCTTTAACCTGGGTCTCCTTCTCAGGAATAAACCCCAATCTTAATTTTCTTAACCAGTCTTAATTTACTTTTGATATGGGCTTCCTTCTCAGGAGTAAAACCAAATTATAAAGTCCCCTCCTAATTTGGGCATCTTCCTCAGGAGTAAGCCCCAAGTTAGAGTATCCAAATCTCCATAAAGTACATATACCTTTATGGACCTTGTTTCTGGGTTTCTTCCCTGAAGTAAAGCCCAATATTCATCTATTTTAGGCAGTCATATATACATAATCCCCACATAATTGCATCTTTCGTGGAACAATTTTCTGGTTTCACCAATACCTCTTGTTTCTTACACCGAGCATGACTCGCATGAGCTTAGATTGTAAAAGTAATCATGAAATATTTCTTTGAGCCGTCAATCATGCATAAAAATCATACTCCCTCACTCAAACTACGTGAGTTCTGATTCCTTTTCTAAATAAAGAATATGTAGGTAGCCTATCTATGGGTACGATCCCAACTCTAAAATAATCCATGTCCTTCTAAATGACAATAAACATCAAGTTCCCCACTGAGTGTCTATAAAACTAGTATGGTCATCATAATGACCAAGAGACTTTTATGTATTAAAGGATACCATGGACTAAGAATCTCTAACAAATACAGATGATTCTATATCAATAAAGACCCTCGAATACATATAAAAGATTATCTAAATCTCTTACATATCAATCATTGATTGTCAGATCTAAAGGAAAGTTCATTTTATACTTGGTAATGTAATAAGGATTCACGAACATAAATTAAATCTATAAAGAGAGTCCCTAAGTAGACAATAATTCCCCTAAAAAAGGTGTGATGAGTCTGACCTCCCATCCTTTCGACCAATGAAAATTTCTAAGCCTCATCAGTCCACAACTAATGAGCGCCTACCTTTGGAAAGTAGGTCCAAATGGATATGGAATCATTGGATGTTTCCGGTTCTACGAACAAACCCGTTAGAAACCGATTAGAATGTTTGAACCTTCAATCAACGAGGTCATTCCCAATTCCAGAGGAAAAAATATTAAATAAAATAAATAAATATATTTTATTCGTAATCCGATGAATAAATATTTATTTAATATATGAAATCAATAAAACCTGAAAAACAAATTATCCCTTATTCTTGAGAATAATATTTATTACATTAATTAAATTAAAATATAATTTAATAGTGACCAATAGAAACACTTAGTGTGTGGCCCTCTAGGATTCTTTCTCATTGGCCTTAGGAAGGTTTTCTGAAAGTCCAAGATTACTATCTAGAAACGGGTTATGGAACCCAAGAGAAAGAAGTTAAAGTCGCAATGATGAAAACTACATATGAATGATCACTGTGTAATATAATATATTTATCACAATATCTCATGAAGTAGGTTTCATGATAGTTCCATCAACCTATATTCTTGATACATCATTCTTTGACTATCTAAAATAAACTTGTCATTACACCATGGCCATGGAATTCAGGGGGACGATTCTATTTCAGTTAATGGGTGGAGATATAAACTTCCATAAATATGTAAGGGAAACATCCTTCCTCTACTTATCCATTAATAACATGTCATTCGTGACACACCCAATGTACCCCACTTCCAACCAATATATGGAGTGATATTTTTCATCAGCAAATCTAAGTGTGTGAGTCGTGACATGCATTAATGATTATATTAAAGTCTAAGAACCATTACACATGCTCACAAATAGGAATATCCAATGATGCCACTACATGAAGAATTTTTATTGGGGGGTCTATCCTCATAATCTTCTATCTTAGAGATTACCAAGTGAGAACTTCATGAGAAGAAGTCTCATCTTATTATGAGTACTTTCACCTGATGGTTTATATACTACATGTTCCATCATAGTATGTTATCTAACCGCATAACTGTATTAAGAATATTTTCATAGCACTTAATGGTTCCCGTTATGGAGGGAAAATACTATAACCTTATCAATGCAACAAATACTCTAAAAAATTATTACATTAAATCCATTCAAAACAAATAACAATATGTAATAAGATGTTTAATTTAATATTTAATACATCAAATATTCATGTAATAAAATTTCAATTAGTTGGTTCTTAAGACACAAACTCTAACACCCATTTTTTCTATTATCCCTTTTTTCAGCAACCATGAGTATTCTTTTAGGCGTGGTGTAAAAATACAGCTTCAAACAACAACACTTCTTATTGAACTCTATTTTATTACAATTGTAATCACATACTATTGATGGGTATATGGGTTTGAGATACGTAACATTTTTTATGTTGAAATACAGGTCCTTACATAATTAGAGAGAGGGATGGCACAATGTTCATCAATGAGGAAAAGAAAATGTAATTATTGAAAATTATAAAACTAAAAAAATAACATGCAATTTCAATTATATATTTATAAGGGCTCAGATATGTGTGGATTGACCCTTTGTCTGTTTCTGAGGATTGTGAAGCTTGAAGGAAGTTTGGAGGTGTTTGGGTGATGAGAGCTCAACGATGGGAGCTTTCACATTGTGAAAGTGGGTTTCACGTCGTGTAGAAGAATTTCACAATGTAAAATAGGGTTTCATTATGTGTAATTTTTTAGGATTTGAAAAATCAAATCAAATCAAATGGTCAAGATTTTTTGGGAAGAAACTGACCTCGAGGCATTACATGATGTGAAAGGTGATTACACATCATGTAATTCCCCAATTTTGTATGTTTTAAAACATTTCATAGCACTCGGGTTTGTCATAACCTATGGATTCAGTGGTTCTCTCTCAACTCCAGGTGACCCAGAGACCCCTTATTTAGTGTTTTGGGAATTCATTTAACAAGGATTGATTATTAACTCCCACCATTGATCCATAGTGATCTGTCTTTGATCTGAGGTAGGTTATACCTCCCTTTTATAGTTCTTCGATATATTTACACTCGTGTATTCTTTCCATGCTATGGAGAGTGGTATACCATGTTTTTAATGGGATTTTTCTTGGTTGTTGGTTGGTGTGGTTGTGTCATGGAATCCTCAAGTGAATGCAGTTGTTGCAAGAGAGGTGACTGGGATCCATTTTATTCATCTGTTCTCCTGCAAATAATGGTGTGGACCGTTGGAGGTAGGGGATTCATTGGTTCTCTATTTAATTATGTCTAATCATAGATTTAACAAGATTTATCCCCTTGTATCATAATGAAATTGACCTAATAATTATTTGAACCATATTAATGAATTGGTATCGATCACATAGTGATGTTACTTCATTTTACCATGATAATGGTTTTCCTCTTAAATTTCTAGGTAGTTTGATATCTAAGACTTGATTGGTTTAGCATGTTTTTCTTGAGGGAAATTGGTAACGAACATAAAGCTATAAATAATTGATAAATAATTTTTCAAATGGTTAATGAGGCATGTTTAATTAATCCACTTGTTTTTATTACAGTTTGTTAATAATCAAAATTATATAGGCATCCATGCTTAATTGATTGGTTGTTGAACATGAAGCATGATAATTCTTGTTGATAAAAGAGTTAAAGGAATGTTAAATTAATTTTTTAATTAATTTGTGATATCTCTTTATAGATTTTTTCTTAGGATTCCTATAATTGGAACATGTGGATAATGAATCGGTTAATTCAAGATGGTATAAGAACCAGTTGTGTGATAAAAGACAATGCCTTTGTAGGTCCTGAGTTTCCGGATTTTTTGTAAAGGCCAAGTGTCGTATGCTTTGGAGTTTTGAGATAATGTTATGTGTTAAGGATGAATACCATACATTAGGGCCAATATCTTGGTTGTCAAGTTTGTTTATAGATTATTGTGATATGGTTGATCCTCGAGGGTTTTTGTGGTTTGTGGTAGTAGGGAGGCTCATATGTGATGTGATCCGGGGATGGCTTCAGTCGAATGGCTATTTTGGTATTTGGGGTGGGGAGGCCTATTTTTTGTGGCATTAGTTGGTGCTTGGGGTGGCTAGATACATCCGTTTATACATGTAGTATCATGGAGGACACTGGAGATGAAATAATGGGTTGAAGTTGGGCTTGGTCATTGTTATGAAAGATGGATGTTTGTGGAATCTTTTTTTCTTGCTTATCTGCATTCCTTTACCCACTGCTTGAGGTAGAAAGATGTGTTTTGTTACTCTCTTTCCATGGGATTTGAAGACACGTGAGGTATTTCATGTCCTTTCCGTGTTTACCTTCTCTTTGTTGGAAGAGTTTACTCTCCTCTTATAGGTGGAAAAGACTCTATGTGTATTTCATCAACTCACTGAGTTGATCCCCTTTTATTTGGCTAGTTTATAATGCTTTTCTATAATACCTAGGAATATGGAAAGTTGTAATGTTGTTATCAAATTAATAAATTTTTATCCCATGAGGTTGGAGCGTGTTCGGATGCCATGTTGAGGTTGGAATTATGAGAAGTTGTGGAATCAGTTTAGTTATTCTTAGAGGGAATTAATCTTTGTTTAAATACTGATGAATATAATGTGGAAATGATAATGGTTAAATAATTAATTAATGTAAAGTAAAATTGAGAAGAGGATAAAGTAATATATTGTGTCTCTTTAAATGGTTGTGTGTTTATAGGATATATAGTTTTAGTAGTGGAATTTAGGAGTCTGAGAGAAGTTATATGCAGTAGAGTCAAAGACTAGTTTATTCCCATTGTGTGGTTGTGAGATATATAATATCCTATAATTTTTGTGTTTCTATATGCTACTCCACCCTATCAGTTAAGAAAATTAACACCCCAGGGATTCAGAGCCTTGGAAGATGTTTTCCCCAATATCTCAGTGGGAAGATGGATGGATGACTACCCCCTTTCCCCCCACTCTCTTATCTTGGTGGTTACTTGTGTTGATATGCATGATAGTTAGTTTTCCTAATATATTTGTGTAGATAGATGTAATGGATTTTGGTTATTTCAAACACATCTATTCTGGGTATAGTTTTTTAAGGACTACTATAGGTATAACTTGCATAGGTTGTGATGGCTTGAGGATCCTTACCTAATATATGGGCTGTGATGGATTGATTTATAATACTCAACGTATGATACACGTTATTTGAGTTGTGGTGGCTCTTAGAAACTACCTGGTTACTTTTGGTTATGTGAACGTGTTGTGTGTCACATAAGGTTCATGTTGTGGTGCCTCACGTAGGTGTCTATGGTCTATCCTTTTTTGAGAGAGATGCTCAGGACGTGCAATTTTGGGGAAGAGCGGAAAACTGGTGGGAAATTTGTAGTTGGGTCCCCTTGATATTCTTTATTATATTATATTCTCTTGTATGTGATACTTGGTGATAGTAGCCAAGGTGTGGTTGGGAACATAGAATACCTATTTTGGTGACGAGTTTGTTTTACTTGTTGTTCACTGTTCTTTAGTATGCTTTCATTACTTTTTCTTGAGAGGCCCTAGGGAGGATCCTACTGAGTATAATTTTATACTCACCATATGTATTTATAAACTATTTTTAGGATAGTTTTATTGGGTTGGAGATCAGGCTAGTTAATACTAGCTTGTGGGTTGCAGGAGCTGTTTAGGATTTGAGGTCGTTGTCCTATTTACTTTCTTTTGTTACTTGCATTTTACCTTTTAGTTGTAGTAGTTATTGTATGGAATTACATTTTGGTACTTGGTTTTTATTATATATTGTAGTCTGAGTAGGATTTTGTTGGTTTCTATCTCATCTCTATCTTTGGCATGTGTTTCTCTTAGAGGGTAATGCCTCCAATTTGTGTGTTTACTATACCCTCAGTGCTAGTCGCCAACCTAGGGTATACTAGAGAAGGGAATTATGGGTCACTATCTATCTTCTCCAATTTCAAACCTAGGATGAGTACACATTGTGGGGAGGGTTTCGTGACTGAGTTGTATCAGATGCAGTCACAGAAGACTAGTTGGAGGAGGCTGAGATAAATTTCAGTTCAACCAGTGCTTGGAAGGAGAAATAGGTGTCATTGGATTTGGTGATGTTGGGTAGGGTAGTGAGGAAATGGTGGTTCTTGTTCCTCAAATATCTCGAGGTGTAGGTCGTATCATGGGAGGAGTTTAGAGACCAATTCAGAGTCACTTTTCTTTCTTCGATCGTGAAGGTGGCCAGTCACCATGAGCTTCTTACCCTTCGGTAGGGGAGCTCAAGTGTGCGACAGTTTGGAATTAATTTCAAGAACCTTTTGTGATATACTTCTGAACTATTTCTAGATGAGGAGGCTAGTAAGATCTATTTTGAGTATGCGTTGTGTCCAAAGATCTAGCATCAGGTCACCCTGTTTTTGCTGAAGATGCATATCGAGGTGCTGACATGATTAGAGGTCATCAAGAGGAAGTTATATATAACTTGATCATCATTAGAGGGGATTTATCATGATTTCTCACGAAGCATAGCTATGGTCTGGGGTTCCCATTTTTCAGGACAGAGGAGATTTCGATCAGTCGAGGGTAGGTCCGAGACCTCAATGTCTCATTTCTCCAAGGGTGGTGGCTCACAAACCTATTACATGGGATTAGAAACATGTTTTTATTGAGTAAGTTGAGTTCATAAGTGGTGAGAGTTCCTGAACATTATAAGTAGTTAGAATGTGCCAGCTGTTCCACTTCAGGTTCTTCCATTGAGGCAGTTCCATCCAAGGCAGTAGCTACATGTTTCTCCAGTCTGGGATTTGTAGAGAGTATATTGGGTAGGAAAGGTAAAACCTTAGGATACTCCCCATCCTCCAAGATCAAATCATTAACACATATGTGGTCTTCATCATGGTTAGATATTCCTTTGAGTAAGTCATGCATAGATTCATGCCTTAGCAATGCAAGTGTCGGGTGAACTAGACGTCATTTGAGGCACACATTTCTTGTTTTATACTTGGGTTTTTTCTTTGTTCGATCCAAAAGTGACACACTCCTTCATATCACCTACCCTTTTCTATGATTTGGTACTTGAGGTATAGAGGCTTACAGTTCTATTGGTGTTGACTATGCTAGTTAGAGGTCAAGCTGACTTGTTTGAATTATGTAGAAACTGTGAGCTAGTTTTGGGGAAGCATGGATCTTGGGGAGATTTCTTATGTTTATGGATATGACTATATGACATTATCCTTAGCATAGATTGGTTATATGTTGTTCAGTAAATTGTGTATTGCTTTAGGATACAAGTTGTGTTCTTTGATGTTGATGGGGAGCCAACGATTTTTTTAGCGAGCGAGACCCTTAGATGGGTCATAGGTGTGTTCTATCCTTGTCAACCTTGATGGCTAAGCGGATACTGAGTTTTTCATAGTTTCAGCAGTCAGTGTTTCCTAGGGTCGTAGAATAGTACCCTGATGTATTTATAGAGGAGATTCTATCATTACCCCCTCGACGAGAGATTGAGTTTGGGATGAAAGTATAGGTATGAGTTTCTCCTATCTTGATGTCTCCATATAGGATGGTGCCTTCTGAGTTTCAAGATCTGTGTATACATATCGACAATATATTGTAGTGTGGTTTTTTTGGATAAATGTGTCATTGTGGGGTGCACCAGTTTTGTTCATAAGTATGGCTGATGGTAGTTTGCGGTTGTGTATTAGTTATCATTGCTTGAACCAAGTGATAGTGAGAAACCACTATCCTCTTCCATGGATTGATGATTTATTTAATCAAATAAAGGATAAAAGTTGGTTCTCAAAGATAAATTTTTGGTTAGGATATCACCAAATTCATATAAAGGATGAAGATATACTAAAGACTACTTTCTATTTTAATCATGGGAATTATGAGTTTGTTGTAATGTCTTTGGGTGTAACGAATGCTCCAGTTGTGTTCTTTGAGTTCCTGGATAAGTTCATGGTGGTTTTTATCAAATACATACTTGTGTAATTTGCATTTAAGGAGTAGAATGTAGATCATCTACAAGATATTTTTGGAGTTCTTCGTTGTCGATAGTTTTTTTTGAAATTTTCGAAGTATGAGTTTTGGGCTCGAGAAGTCCGTTTACTAGGGAATGACATATCCCATTAGGGAGTAGCTATGGATCCATTAAAGGTATAAGTAGTTGTGTATTAGGTATCCCCTAGGATATTGTCAGAGGTGAAAAGCTTCCTTAGTCTGGCAGGATGTTACAGGAGTTTTGTAGATGATTTATCTTCTGTTGTGACTCCACTAATAGCATTGAATATAGAGAATCAGGTGTTCTTGCAGACTAATCAGTGTCAAAAAACTTTTGAGTATCTGATGGATAATTCAGTCATTGATCTAGTCCTTTGTCTATAAACAGAAGGAGTTCAGTTTGAAGTTTTTTTGTGATGCTTCAATTATAGGGTTGGGTTGTGTTCTAATGCAGCATAGATCAATCATTTCTTATGGATCTTGGTAGTTATGTCCCCATGAACATAACTATTACACCCATGATCTCATGTTAGCAGTAGTGTTGTTTTCCTTGATGTTTGGGAGACCTTATCTTATCAAAAATCATTTTGTGGTATTCAAAATTCATTAAGATCCTGAGGTATGTTTTCTCACAAGAATGCTTATAAAAGTACCATTATTGATAACCTTCACTTAACAAGAAAAATAGTTCTCATGCCAAAAACTAACATGTAATTTTGACTCACAATGTGGTTGGAATGATGTTAAATGTATTTTTAATCATTTATGAGGTATAAAATGCATGTCACATACTCAAAGCAGATCAATTGCACTCAAATTCCCCTAAAACTCTATATCAATATTATGCAATTCATTTATAACATTTATGAACAAACAACATATCATTATGATTCTTTTTTTTTTGTAAAAATGACTAAAAACGCACCTTAATTCTGAGAAAATATGCTTAGATAGCTATTAAACTCTAGAAAATTATTTATAAAGCATTTTTACGATATAGGAATGAACCACACATAATTTCAACTCACAGTGTTGTTGGAATGAAAATAATTATGTGTTTAGATTTTAAAAGTGACATTTTAGTTTAAAAAGAGCATCAAATCCCCAATTTCGAGCAAACATGCCCAAAATGTAAAAAAACTACAAGAAAATGACCATCAACATATTTGCGGAATGTAGGAATGAATCACATGTCATTTCAACTCGTGATGTGATCAGAATGAATGAGAGAATGTTTTTTCAATTTAAAAGTGTCATTTTAGTTTAAAAAGTGTGTCACATGCTCAATTATGAGAAAACATGCATGTATATTCATTAAAATCTAGGAAAACCACCATTGGTTCATTTTTGGCATGTAGAAATGAACTGCACTTCACAGTGCAGTCAAAATGAATTAAAAGGAACGTTTTCAATATTTAAAAGTGATATTTTAGTTTAAAACATGTATCACATGCTCAATTTCATGAAAACTCCCTCAAAATGTCATGAAACTCTGTGAAAATGACCATTGAAGCATTTCTGACATGTATGTACGAACTACACATCCTTCCAACTCATGGCATGGTCTGAAAGACATAAAACATGTATTTCCAATTTGAAAATGAAATTTTACATCAGAACATGTGTCACATAAACAATTTAGATAAAACATACTCGATTTTTGTGAAATTCTACGAAAATGAATGTTGATGTACTCGTGCAAGTAGGAACAAAACATGTCATTTCAACTTGCAATGTCATCAAAATGATCTTAAATTCATTTTTTCAATCATAATTTATTTTACATTTATTAAGTGTTATTAAAAAAACACATTTTGCCTATTATTACTTATATATTATTCATTTCAATTATAGGTATGGCTCATAGGTTGGTTAGAATTCAAAGGATTTTTGCTTTATTAATTCATATGTAAATGTTGTATTAATTAATGTCGTAAGAACACAATATTTCCAAATATGTTATCAAAACAATGAGATTTATTTACTTTTATTATATCAAATTTGATATTAATTATATTAATTATGATGATACATTTGATTTTTTTTCTCTTTGGCTTTGATATAGCACTATATAGCGGTTTCAAAAGTGTGATAGGATTTTTCTCTATGTTAAAAAATTACAGAACAAGTATCTTTTGAAAATGATTTTGTAACATTGAGAAATGAACTACTTTCATAGCATTGTATTTCTCTTGTTTTTTTCCATTTTGGGAAATGCTTTTTTGAAGCCTAAGAAAAGGATAGATGAGATAGTGACACACTGGAAAATATGCCTCTTCATCGTTGTCAAAGAACAAATAATTAGGAAGCTTTGTTTAATTTTAAATAACATAAAATTTAAAAAATGAAAGATTGTGAGAAAAGAAATAGGAGTCATGATGAAACATCATCTTTAGTTTCCATGCAGCAAATGCAAGTTACTACCCTAATTGGGATAAAGAAGAAACTGAACAGATTATGGTAGAGATTTTCATTAATTAGGGTTCCATAGCCTAACAAGTTGGGATATTACGTTTTCTACTTCATTAAAAAAGTTGAATCCATGTTGTATAATACAAAATTCATCTCTAAACCTACTCTATATAAATATATTTTTCTAAAAAACTCTATATTATAATGATCATGGAAGGTGGTGTCTTTTGTAACTAAGGTTTTATCTTGTTTTTTTCTTAAATGAAAGGTTGAAATATTTCCTTAAAGAGGGTGAGTTTTTCTAAACCATGTAATTCTTGTGTTGTGCTTATTTTGTTTGTTTTTAATGTGTTTTATTTTTCCTTTTTCAATGTTCGTGTAAGAACTTGTCCAAGACCAAAAGTGAACAGAATAAGGAATGGGTGGGATAACATGGTGATTATGGTGTGATGTCTTCATAATTCCTGATGATGGGTTTGTAGGGGTGTCATGGAATTTGAATCTTTTAAAATTGTTCTTTCACATTTATGAATTTGAGGGGGTTTGTTGTAAATATCTAATTCTGAAGCATGAATGTATCAAGGGACACCTGGGTTTTGGATGGTGGGTTGCCTAATTTATTCCTTAATAAGTGGTATTAGATCATGGTTCAAAAGAACAAATGATTAGTTTATTGAGTTTTAATAGAACAATTGTAAAGTGTTGTTGGGACCAGTTAAAAGACTATTATGAAATTTTGGTCATGTAGTTTACCAAGTCCTGAAAAAATTCTATGGGTGAAGATAAAAGTAGTGCAATGAATTCCCTTGAAATACCAAGACTTCTAAATGAAGTATGTTTAGAAACATGTTTCGTTATTGGAGTTATCATTAGAGCTCCGTTGGATATTCTTGAAGACTTATAGATTTTAGTCTTAACCCCTTTATACTTTTTGGATCCAGTGGAACTTCATTTTTTCCAGTGGATGGAGTCGTAATAGGGTAAGACCTACATTTACATTTGTTGTTGAAGTTTTTAGATTTTGGAGAATGATATCTTTCCTACTCCTAGATAATTGGAATGTTCGGTTGATGGGAGTTTTCCTTAATTGAGGTATTGGTATAATGGAAAAAAATGATAGGAATAATAAAAATTACAAAAGATTCCTTCTAGGAAGGAGGGAGATGTGTGTCCTATAAGGTGGATACTAATAGTGGGTGACTTGTATCAAGTGATGATTTTAGTGTTAAAAACCTTTTTGATAGATCTTTTTCTTTTCAAGCTACCTTGGTAGGTGCATGGTACACCTACCCAACCCACTATGGTTGGTGAGGATTGATGGGGGGGGTTTTGGGGAATTTGTTTCAAACATTACACCCCCAAAATAGCTATTTGAGGAGGGTATAAGGAGCCTTCCAGCAATTAGAGATCTGATCTGAGAGAACATTTTCTATCCATTGTTAGATATCCTTGAGGACTCCATGAGAGAAAGAGATATATGAGTAGTGATAGAGTTTTGTTTTCTTTATTCATGTTGAAATAAAGGCTGGTTTGTCCCTCTATTCTTCTCTATTCATGATCAGGGAATCATAATAAGTAGTATCAGATGAGGTTTCGGTGAAAATATGGTGAGCGATGGAGTTTTTTCGATGACCTAAAAATATCAAGTTTCCCAGAATCATTGTTTGAAGGAAGATTCATAAAATTTTGGGCGAGATGATTCCAATGGTGCAAATGACGGTGAAAGTGAATCCAAAATGAGCATCCTTGGCTTGCTGAAGAAGGTTTTTTTCTGGCATTGGTGACTTTTCGGTGAGTTTCTAGCAGCTGCTCTGGCATGCCACATCATTTCTATTTCATCGCCATGTTATCCTTTGATCTTGGTCATTGATATTAATTTGGTCATATCTTGATCAATAGGTTTCTGTTTTCAACTATCAAGGAGTCGATTCCACCATTTTCAACCATTCCAGATGTAATGGGGAGATATATATTTCTAAATTCTACAACAATTTTTTAGAATTGAAATTCCAACAGAGGGACCATCCACAGGAGGAATGATGACATTGAATTCTTCGAACTACTCCATTTGGAAGTCTTAAATGGAAGATCTCCTTAATTTAAAGGATATTTTTTATCCCATTGAGAACAAGGGAGTCAATTGTGATTCCACTAAGGAAATTGAGTGGTAGAATCTGAATAAGAATAAGATTGGTCAAATCTTCTAGTGGGTCGATCACAGTGTCTACCACCATATTTTACAAGAGACTGACACATAAGAACTTTGGATGAAATTGAAAAATACATACTAGTCAAATAACACATAGAAAAATATTCTCTTATTCAATTGGTTGGTTAATATTTGACTATAGAGTGGAAGATCTATCGTCGAGCACCCTAGCGAGTTTCAAAACCTAGTGAACCAACTGGTAGCTGCATGAAAGACTCTGAATGATGAAGATCAGGTGAATCACTTACTGTACACACTTCCTAGTAGTTGGGATATGCTTGTTGTCTCACTCGGCTTCTCAGCACCCAGAGGAAAATTTACCATGATAATGGTCAAGGATGAATTTTCCAATGAGGATGCCAGAAGAAATTATGTGAGTTAGAACCAAGTACAAGATGTCATCCTAGATAAGCGAGGGAGACAACAAGGAGGCGGTTGAGGGGTATAAAGTAGAGGTTGAAACAAGAGAAGATGAAAGTTCATAGATGGGAGGAGACCAACATACAAATTCTACTATTATGTCATGGTGAGACACATGAAAAATAAATATCAAAATTTTCTATAATAAAATGGTTGAAGAAGAAATCAAAAAATAGTAAAGAAATATGCGCATATGAGCATCAATAGAGAATTTGTTCTTTTCTACAATGAAAAATAAGATACATTATTTAACACATCAAGCCAATACACAGAAGGTGTAGTCGATACTGTAGTATCATACCATGTCACTATGCATCATGAGTATTTATTGAATTATAAACCTAGTGACTTTGGTGTAGTCAAGATGGGAAATATGAGTTCGGAAGATATTTTTGGTATGGGTGATACCCAAGTCAAGATGAACATTTGATAAAAAATCACCTTGAAGGATGTTAGGCATGTTCCAAGTCCTTGACTCAACCTACTATTAGGTATAGCCTTTGATTGACAAGTCTATGACAACATATTTAGCAAAAGAGCACAGAAGATGATGAAAGGATCTATCGTCATCGCTTGAGGAAACATATGTGGTATGTTTTCCATAAATCATGAAAAATATGTGCATAAAACCTCAATATGGTGTATGGAGACATGTAATCCAATATGTGGAATAGAAGACTCATCCACATGAGTGAAAGAGGATTATCTACCCTGATGAAGAAAAAGTACATTAGTGTTGACAAGGATGCATCACTTGATCCCTATAAATACTAATTTTATGGAAAGTATCATAGAGTCTCATTCAGTACTACATCATCAAGGAGATCAGAGTTTCTGGATCTGGTGCACTCCGATGTATGTGGACCCAAGGAGGTGGATTCACTAGGAGGTAAAAAATATTTCCTATCCTTTATTAATGATGTGTCTTGAAGGGTGGGGGTGTTCTTGCGGATGAAGGGCCAAGTAATGGACTTCTTTAAGATGTTCCTCACCATGGTCAAGTGTGAAACTATAAAGAAGATGATGTTTCTTCATCCATACAATGGAGGAGAGTACACATCCATAAAAGTTTATGGCTATTGTAGGATTCAAGGAATCCGACGTGAGAGGAAAGTCCCATGTACCCTGCAACACAACGAGGATGCAGAAAGGATGAATAGAACCATCATGGAGAAGGTTAGAATCATGATGAGTTTGGATATGCTTCTTAATCCATTCTATGGAGATGATGATTTCTGATACAATCTTTGGGACCTGAAGGATAAGAAGGTGATTAGAAGCAGATATGTTCTGTTCCACGAGAACCAGAAGATTGAGGACATTCAAAATCCTATAAAGTCATGAAGGGAAAGTTTCGAGGAATCAATTCATGATTCAACACTTGTACAGGCACCACAAGTCAATGAATAGGATTAGGTGCAAGGATACTCATTATAAGTAGACCCCGAGGTGGTGGAGGAGGATATTGAGAAGGGGGAGACTCAATCCTCTCTATAAGAAGTTATAGATCCATAACAGAAGCATGGTGGTGTAGTGCCTTCTGAACCTAGAATTTTATAGGTTCAAATATCTTCATGAGGAAGGATTCCATCAAAAACAAATTCAGATTTGGAGTACCTATTTCTAACTAATTAGGGGGATCCATAAGGGTATGAATAATTATATCAACATTCTCTATCATTGGATACATGAAGTGATGGATCAACAACTAATGATACTTGTGAATATCCACATGAAATAGAACCCAAAATATATGTTTACAAAGGTGGTTCCTTGAGAGAAGATGGAATTTTTTAGATGCTCCAACTAATTATAGCTGAATGGGAAGAATGGATGGAGTTTATTCTTTTATAGATACCTTGGTGGGTGGGTGGTACTCCAACTCCACCCACCAGGGTAACCAGGGATAGATGGAATATTAGAGGGGGAGTTTTTCAATCTTGAAACTCCCACTATGTCTATTTAAGGAGGGTTTAGGGAGCCTTCCAACAATCAGATATTTGATCCAAGAGATCATTTAATATCTATTTTTAGATAGCCTTGAGAGATCCATGATAGAGAGTGATAGAGGTGTAGTGAAGGAGGTTTTTAAGCTTTATTCATGGTGAAATAAAGGCTGATTTCTCCCTCCATTATTCTCTATTCATGATCAGTGTGTCACAACACTTTTCTTCTTTGGTATAGTGGATAAAAGGTTTTAATAAAGGTTTATAGGACTGAAAAATTCTATTTCAGATGTTCTTTCTATATGGTCCTTGAATCTCTTAGCTAAAGGGAATTGGTTTTTTTCTTTAGATTGTTTCCATCCCATTTGAGTTATATTACTCTAGGGTTTCAGAAGGAGTGTGGTACATTCCCATATTATGTAAAGAGTTTTCAATGATCATATAAATCATGTGTTTCTATACTAAAGTTCATAGTTAGTTTGTGGAAACTCGTACAAGGGGATTCATGGTTGTTGAAAAGGGTGAAAGATGAAATTTTTTCCCTAATAGTATTTTATAATGAGAATGCATTCTGGAGAAATAAAAATTTGGAATTTTGATTTTGTGTCATGGTAATCTTGATCCCATGGATGTGAGAAAGGGGTTAAAACCCTAGTATCTTAAAGAATACTAAAATTAGAGAGTATAGGGATTATTAGTAGTGTGATATTTTGAAGTAACATATGGGTTCCTTGATTCCAAATGGAGAAGGATATGGGAATCGAAAGCCTAGACCACTTTAGTTTTTCCCATAGGATAAATTTTACTAAGTAACTTTATCAAATATTTGGTGTAATATTTTGGGTGTTTTGTTTTCTCAAGAACAAAATCCAAAGTTTTTGAACATTCATATATAAGAGAACTATGGAGGAAAGGATCCCATATTCTATTCTAGAGGTAGAGAGTTTTGAAGCATTGGGAGTTTTTTTGAAGGCTTAATGGAATTTTCTCTAAATTTTTAATGAGATTTTACATGGAACATTTAGAATTAGTGTTACAGAGCAGATGATGAAAACATTGAATAATAATTTTAGAAAGATAATGGAGTATTCATGGATATGTCTTATATAAAAATTCTATCCATTGATTTGTTTTGTGATATGCTTTTGAAATGGTGGTAAACGATGTTTTATTTATTTTTAAGCACACACCTTGCCTCATGGATCATGGTCATTCTATTTCATTTGAGGTAGAGTCTTAGAAGGTACTCGAAGTATGAATTGATTTTTTTGTTTTCTCACCAAGAAAGTCAACATGAAAGTTGACAGTGACCACATTCGTGCCATGAAAGAAGTGAAATATCCCAAAGTACCATATATTTTTATTTTCTAAGGAGTGGTGATGAAGAAATTGGGGATTTTAACTCTTAATTAATGATTTATGGAATGTTTTTAGAGTATTAAAGTTCCCTTTGTGATGGGGGAGGGATACTATATAATATTAGAATTGGGATACCATGTAGTGGGAGAAAAGTAATATTTCATGCTTTTGTTTCACTAAGAAATGATGACTGAAATAGTGCTAGATTATTTTAGTGGGAATTCAATAGTTTGATGATACTATAAATTATTAATGGAGTTTATAAAAAAGGTTGGTCCTGATAAAATCTTAAAATCAAGATATACTATAGAGCTCTATAAGTATGGAATCTTGGTGTTAGAGTCTAAAAAACATAGGGTTCAAAAGGATCGGTTCCATGTATAGGGCATATCACTTGTCTTATTATAGATTCTTCAAACATTTAGATAGTTATTGAGCCAATTTACATTGGATTAAAAATCATAGAGGAATTTATAAGGTTTCAAAAAAATAGAATGGGATTCATGGTCAAAAAAATTACGGTGGGTTTTATCTTTGTAGGTTTTGTATAACCAGAATCATGGTGGGGAAGTATGATAAAGCAACAAAAGAAGAGATAATACAAGATGATGTTTGAAAAGTGGTTGGTGGGATTTCTAGGATCCTTGATATTAGTCTTCTTGTAGGGTTTTTAGTCTTAACCATTGAAAAAAATTCTTAGGTTGAAGATTGTTAGATTTATTTGGGATACCTATTTTTCTGGTAAAGTGTAGGGTTGTTTAAAATGGGTCTTTTAGAAGAAATCGTGTAGATTCAAATAGAGGTAGTTCCACAAGATCTTGGAATGTTAATAAGTTGAAGAAAAAGTGCATGAATAAGGAGGTATTATAAGTAACCACTTATAGAGTATGGGACATGGTAGAATTTTTTGGATATGACATGGAAGTTTCGAAGCAAGTGGTGGGGTCAGCAATAAATGATTTTGGGTGATTAAAGTGGTAATAAAAGAAGAGAAAGTATTTCATGAGGTTAATATGAAGTGGATATGTAAGATTAATTTGATACTGAAGATAAATTTGGATGATAATATAGGAGTTCAGAATCTAGAGGATGCGTTTTGAAAATATTCATGAGAGTGGGGAAACTGATAGAGAATTCAGAGCATACACTATTCACCAGATGGATTGGTTGAGTAGGAAAATCTAGGTCAATCACTTTAATTAAAAAAGGGATATCCTAAATGTTCAAAATGTGATGAAACAAGAATAACTAGATGGATACAACATATAAACTCTATAAATAGTGGGTGTGGGTAACTTGTTTAGTATGTATGAAAGTGCTGGATGGAAAGAGTGGAAATAGTCCCTAGTTGTGGGACTTCCCTAATAAAAGCACTTGTGGAAGGAGTTTTCCACTAGAGGAATTATTGTAGGGTTCCTTCTATTTCTCAAGTAGAGTTATTGAAAGGATTACATTATCACTAGAGTTGGGTAGGGTTTCCAAAACGAGGTTTCCCTTGTAACCCATGTTCTCTCTTGTTTCATTTTACTTGAATTAAAGGCTTTAGTGTTCTCCCTGGCAGTAGGATATTTTATAAACCACATAATTCATGTGTTGTTATAATTATTTTTTTTTGTGTATATTATTTCATTTTAATTATTTATGGAAGATCCTTTCAAAGACTAGATGTTACTAGAATCAAAAAAGAGTGGACCAACATGGTGATTAGGGGGTGAAGTATTCCCAATTCAAAAAACTAAATTTGTAAGTTTTTAATGGCATTCAAATATTATGAAAATGATTTTCTATAATTGAGGTTGCAATTGGGGTCAATCTAAATAACTGGTCCCAAACCCAAAAGTGGTATAAAACACTTGTTTTATAGATTTTTGGGGGCTTAATTCATTCCCCAACATGATATATGGTTCATTCCTATATTCAAAACATGCATAAATGGTCATTTTCCAATATTTTTAGGATAATCCCAGCTTGTTCCCACGAATTTGACCATGTGATCCATGTTTTGAACTAAAATGTCACTTTTAAATTTAAAATAGTCACCCTTCTTCATTCTAGTGAAATGATGAGTTTCAATTTCATGCAGTTTAATCCTACATGAAACATATACATTAGAAATCATTTTCCAAGAGTTTCATGACATTCAGTGTGCATTTCATCAAAATTGAGCATGTGACACATGTTTTGAACTAGAATGTAACTTTTAAATTAAAAATATGCACTCTCAATAATTTTGAAAACACCACATGTCATAATGATGTGTAGTTCATTACTATATTTCAAAAATGCATTAATGGTCATTTTCCAAGACTTTCATAAAATTATATGAATGTTTTTTTTTGAATTGAGATTGTAACACGTGTTTTGAGTAAAAAAATATCACTTTTTAAATTAAAACATCAGTTTTAGTCATTCTAACCACACTATGGGTTATAATGATATGAAGTTGTTTCTTAAATCTCATAAATGACTCAATGGTAATTTCCTTGAGTTTCATGAAAATATGAGCATGTTTTTTTAAAATTGAGCATGATACATGTATTTTGAACTAAGATTTCACTTCTTAATTATAAAAAAAACATTTTATCATTTATTATGATCACACAGTTGAGATTCCTAGTACACCATTTAGGTACACTAGGAGGGGAGGATCATTCTAAAAAAGTTTTATAAAATTATTTTACTTTTACTTTTCACTCATTTTTATATTTGAACTTCTACACCTGTTAGGATGAATGGGTATTTCATGTTCAAAAAAACCATAACAAATGAAAGGAAAATTTTAAATGAAGTATAAAACAAAGAATGTTTACAAGGTTCACACCCAAGATGGGTGACTATGTATTTGTTTTATTCAGGTCTGGTATGAGACACAAATTCTCCACTAATAATATTTCAATCAATTACAGTGGGTTGGGAAGGTTCAATATCAAATTCAAAAACTATTATGGAATATCATCAATGTTATTTATACTAGAATTAAACCAGTTTTATTTATAATAACATTCCACTAGTATACACAAATATAACTAAAAAACAATGAGAATGATAACACAAACTCTACGCTACCCTTGCAACACCAAACTGATCTTCCCCTTTGAACGAATATGATGAAATGATTATGTACTTGCTCACTTCCAGTGAAAGTATTCATTTACCACTGAACGTAATCAACAAAAATTCCTATAATTTGACCCCATAACCTTCTTGAAAAAGTAGAATATATTACTTCTAATTTAACTCACTAAATGATTAGAGTGATCAACTGAATACTCTTCAATATACTAAATGTTTTTCCTTATTGATTTTTTGAATAAATGAAAGATAAACATCCAAATTCAATTTACTCATTTCTCATGAAAATATTGCTCAAATTATGTTTATCATTTCATTATTTTATATTAATTGTCCTTCATTTTATGAATGGTATTATGAATTATTCTTCACCATGCATTGAACATATAAAACAAGCACAAATTATTTGTATTTTATTTCTTATTTATTGTGATTCATAAAGATTTAATATTATCCTCTTATTCACGTGTATTGATTCTCAATTAAGTAAACTTTCTGGTACTTTTTTACTCCATACAATAGTATATTAATATTTCTTTTTCACTTCTAGTTTGAAAATCAACTTCCTAAAATCATAGTGCTTCATGAACATCTCATATCATTAAATTCATGCAATAGTTATTTTAATATTAACTTACTTCTCACTCTATCTTCTTATTTGTAGAAGTATATGACACTACTCACTTTCCTATTAATATTTTCTATCCTTAACTTTTCATTTCCACATGATCAAATTACTTTCCTTCTTCACACAACACCGCCAAAAACATACAAAAACTCCATGCATTGTATGTTAAGTATGATAACTAAATATGTAGTTCGTGTAATACAGTATGAAGATCTAGTCTTCTTCATTCATGCTGATAAAAATGTGTGAATCCATTCATTTAAAAATAAAAAAATCTCAAGCATAATTTTTTTTATTTTTTTCCTGAAATAATACAAGAGAGATTATCGCATGATACCTATCATTTTATGGGAAAATAGAGGTTTCTCCTCAACTATTTCCCGTCCTCAGTCTCTATCACACTATGTTTCTATGAACTCTTAGTTCATACAACAAATGATGAGTACAAAGAATATTTTTTTTATTTCACTGTATGTACTAAAATTTAATTCATTTAATTTTATTCTTAGGATTCATTCATATTTTTCTAAAGGATTCATGTATTCATGGGTTGTAATTGTTTCACAGGGAATTTTCACATTACGTTACTTATTTTTTAGTTTACCAGAAATAATAATTTTCCTTTCATGTATAACTGCTTGAATTCATACCATTGATCATGGGTGATCTAATGGTTCTGGGCACTCCTGGTTGGGCATGTTTGGCTGGACCTTAATCCAGGTCGCCTCCTATGTGCTAATGGCACGACACTACGTATCCCACTTGATAAATTGCCTTATATTTAACAAAAACATATATGCTATCTCCACCATCCACATGAATTTCATCCCATGGAACTCACATCGCCGCCTGCTGATTTCCTAGCACACCATCATAGCTCCGCTTTAAACCTTAATTCAAGGAAAACCATCCATTTCTGTCCGATATTTTTCATTTGGTTCACCAAGAGAGTTCTTATTGTGAGTTTCTTCTATGAGGGGTTCTGGGAGAAGAAGAAGGAGAACTGAGGTGTTCTGGCCACCCACACACCCCTCTGTCGAGTTTGTGCCACCTCCGGGAACTAGAGTACCTCTAAGATGGATATTTAGTGAAGATAAACCCAATATTGCTTCTAGGGAGACTACACACCAAAAGAGGTTCTAGATCTTGACTTGTTTTCATCGCAATTAGGTTTCTATTTATTATTCTTGAATCTATAGTGATTTAATTATTTATATCATTGTTGGAGCTATATACTTCTTTGTTTTGTGTATGATTCCATCAAATAGTGTACAATGTTAACTCTAAGTGATGGGTTTCATCACCGCCACCTAGTCCAACAAGCATAACATCCTCAAATAGTTTCTATGGTTATCTTCTTTATAATTCAAGTCTTCATTTATTTACATTAATTTTTCTTACTAAGAAAATGACTAACCTGGATGGTGTTCTCACAGTTCATGAAGGATCAAGCTGATCCGAAGCACGTTATATATAAGGTTATTTCTTTACTTCTCTTTCTGTGTTTGTGGTTCTAGTAGTTTGTTTGAATACTAAATATATTTTTTTCTTGTAACAAACATTAAAATTTATCATATCAAATATGTAACCAGATAATATGTATCAGTGGGTCTTGTATGTTCTATGGTTTAATAGAATACCCCAACAAGTGGTATCAGATCCTACTGAAATTTAGATAACGGGATCTACAAAATTCAATATTGATAAGTTTTATGGTGAAAATGATTTTAATCTCAGGCAGATTAAAATTAATTCTCATCTAAATCATAATGATTTAATTTATTTCTTTACTGGAACTAATAATAAAGTAACCACCCTTTCCCTAGATAGGCAGACTGCTACCACCTCTGTTGATGTCCCTGAAGAAACCCTTAGAAAATATTTTATCTTTATTATTTTATCTTTAAGAGAAAATTTCTTAGAGAGGTTGAATATGAGTCTTTTTCTACTGGTATATGGTCCATACATGAATCCCTTTACAAGAATAGGTATATTATTGGTAGATTATACAAAAAATGAGATTCAATACATTAAAAATGATTCCTATAACTTTAGTAAAGAAACACATTGATGAGCTTAATAATGTTTGTTTAGATCCTGTGAAAAAAGACATTAAATTATATGGTGAAGATAAATCCATAATACTATTAACTTCATTTGATGATACCTTTAATTATTTTAAAGATTATATGATATATATAAAAGATACCCTTACTCTTAATGAAGTTAAATCTGCTTTAATCTCCAAATATCATCAAAGGACTAATAGTGTTAAAGAAAATATAGAGGTTTTGAACATTAGGGGTTGAAGTGAATCTAGGGGTACAAGTTAGTATAAGGGTAGGTGGAAGGAAAGGGACTAGTCCAATAAGAAAAGGTTTAAGACTATGAATAAAGTAATCATGTGTTTTGAGTGTAAACTACCTAGTCACATTAAGAGGGATTTCCTTAATAAGAAATGTGACTATATATATAATAGTAATGACCATTATTTGTTAGTTTAATATGATTTTGACAATGCTAATGTCTTAAATGTTTCTGAAATTTCCATCTCTCGTAAATAGATCCTTGATTCTGGATGTTCATTACAAATGTGTCCTAGGAGGGAGTTCTTCACTGGATTGGGGGAAATTAAATCTAGTGAGGTGTTTCTAGGGAATAACAAGATTTTTCATATTATGATAATAGTCTTGGTTTCATTAGAGAGTCATTATAGAACAATTAAAACCCTCAAGAAGGTTAGGGGTCCTTGACCAGAAGGGATACACTTTTAAATTGGACTCTAGGAGTCTTATGATCTCCCAAGGATCCCTCACTATCATGAAAATAAACCTTCGTAATAGACTTTATGTGTTTAATGGTATGGTTTATAGAAGCAATATAAACACCTCTTGTGATTTAGACCTTGATAGAACCATCCTTTAGTATATAAGGTTAGAGAACATTAGTGAAAAATGTCTTGATAAACTTAGAAAATAGAAGATTTTGACTAATTTCACTCTTAACTGTCTTCCTTTCTATGAATATTGTGTAAATGGAAATTCTAGAAGAGTTAGTTTTAGTTGGTCATTGTATACAGCTAAATAAACCCTTGAGTGTGTCCACTCTAATATTGGGGTCCTTCTAGGGTAACCTTTTGTGGTGGAGGTTTTTACTTTATTTCCTTTATTGATGACCATTCTAGGAAAGTCTGGATTAATATACTCAAACAAATTTCTAATACCTTTCAAAATTTTAAAAAATGGAATGTTTTAGTAGAAATTAAATCTGGTAGGAAAATCAAAGCCTTAAGAACTGATAACAGTTTCAAATACCTATCCATTGAATTCATTGAATTTTGTGAATATGAGGGAATCAAAAGATACTAGACTATTGTGGAAATACCACAACAAAATTTATTTTTATAAAGAATGAATAGGATTGTTCTATATAGGTTTAGGTGTATTCTATCCCACTCTAAACTCCCTAGGTCCATCCAGAGTAAGCCTGCCTCTACAAATATATACTTAATTAATAATTTCCCATATTATGCTAATTCTTTTAAAACACATCGAGAGTTATGAAAAGGTTAAACCTAAATCCTTGAACACCTTATGAAATTTGTATTCATAGATTATTCTCATACCCATATAGATAAGCTAGCTCCTAGGGATTTGAAATGTATATCTGTTGGTCTTCTAGAGGGTGTCAAGGGTTTTTATCTATGGATAGATAAATCAAGTTATCAAAAGTGTATAGTTAGTTGAGATGTAGTGCATCATGATTTTGGTCTCTCCAATGGAAAAGGAATATAATATGTAGAGTCTTATGATAGAAATGGATAATCCACTATATCCCCAACACCCATAGGTGTTGAAATTCCATTAGAATCCAAAAACCAATCCCAATCCCATTCTGGGATTATTTCATCTCCTTCCATCCCTAAGACTCAAGGTGAATCTGATTGTGATTCAGATTTTGAACTTGAAACAAAAGAACTAGATAATATAAGAAATTATTAGCTCACCCAATTTAGAGATAGAAGAGTAATTAGGCCTCCAACCCACTTCAACCAGGATGATATTTCTACCTATGTGTTTAATGTTTCTTAGTATTTTTTTTAATGATTAACCTCAAAATTATACGAAAACCCTTAATTATTAAGAAGCCAATAAGTGGTTAGGTTATATTCATGAAGAGATGAATTTACTCCTTAAGAATAACTTTTGGTTTTTTGTTTCCAAACATAATAACTAGAATATTATAGTTTCTAAGTGGATATATAAGTAGAAGTAAAACAATGTTAGATAAACTGAAATCAAATTTAATGCTGGAATGGTTTCTAAAGTATTTCTTCATCATGAAGGTATTTATTATAGTAAGATATTCTCCCCAGTTTTTAACCATTCATGTACAATAATTCTTCTTGATTTTTCATCCAAATTCAATTTTCAAGTTGAATAATTAGATGTAAAAACATATTTTTTTCAGGGTACCCGTGATGAAACAATTCATATGAATCATCCTGAAGGATTTTCAAATCACTTTAAACCCAATAATGTTTTACTTATTAGAATAAATTAAATGAGCTTAAACAATCTTCTAGTAAATGGTATAAATTCCTTGATTCATTTATGATTGAAATATGATTTTCCATAAGTAAGTTTAATGCATGTGTATACTATAAAACTTTTATGAATGAATCTATTTATCTATTATTATATGTTTATAACCTAATTTTAATTCATAGAAACATGAGGAATGTAAATTATTTCAATAAAAAAATGAACTTTGTATTTGAAATGAATGAATTTGGACATGATAATCAGATCATGGGTATAGACATAATTATAGATAGTAAGTCTTGAACCTTTCACTTATCTGAGTTTTCATATGTTAAAAAGTTATTAAAAATGTGTCTCTTTGAGCACATTAAATCTGTTAGTATTCCTTTAGGAAAAAATTTTAAATTTCCTTTGGAATAATCTCCTAAAAATGATTATTAGGTTTCCTTCATGAATAAGATTCCACATTCTAATGTGGTGGGAAGTCTTATGTATGTCATGATCTATTCTAAACCAGATATAGAATTTTCTATTTCTACTTTTAGTAGGTTTATGGGGAACCCGTGTAAGCCCCATTGGCATGCTCCGAAGTGTCTCCTTAGTGGGTTCTCTCTACACTACCAAGGAATAGTATATATCCTTGAGAGAAGCGATCAATGAGGCTATATGGTTTAAAGGTCTTCTTTAAGAGTTGAATTTATCAATTGATAGTATAGTAGTTCTCTGTGATAGCCAATATGAATTGCATTTTTCTAAGAAATATTCATGGCATGTTAGATCAAAGAACATTGACATTAGACTTCATTTTGATAAGGTTGTTATAGAATCTTGGATAGTTAGTGTCACTAATATACCCATGGGTACAATCTAGATGATAGTTTGACTATGTCCATTCCATTGACTAAGTTCATGCATAGCCTTAAATTAATGAACTTAGTCCCAATTCTATAGCTTAGGTTGTGAGAAAACCCTTCTTAAATCCATTTAATTGCATGATGGAGATTTTTTGGTTTATGCCTCGGCATATGTTTCAATTTAATTACATTAAATTTATTCTTATGATTCATTCATTTTTTCCAAAGGGATTCATGTATGCATGGGAGTGTAATTGTTTCATGGGATTGTTAATATTATATTGCCTATTATTTTGTTTACTAGAAACACTCATTTCCCTTACCTTTATAAGTGCTCACTACTAAAAATATGGCCTTTAAAAAAGTTAGTAAAAGGGATTTATAAGTGCTTTAAAACTACTGATAATTCAAGCGATGATGAAGGGTTGGATTTAGTAGTGCTTTTTTTACTAATGATAAAGGATATATTTAGCAATGCATTTTTAGAACTATTAAAGGGGGGCTTTAATAGCACTAAAAAATGATTATAAAGGCCTCAATAATAATGGTGGATATTTTTTATTCAAACCTCTTCCCAACCCACCTTTTATTAGCATTTTCCACCTCCTTTATCAGCACTTTAGATAATTCCACCCTCATGCACGTGCCCCTGCCTCCAACTAGTTTAGAACTCGAGACCTCCTGCTCACATCCCAATGCCTTTTCCACTCCCCTATGTTCTTTTGCCTTCCATTTTTTGATATTTGTATATATATATATATATATATCATTACATTTTTTATCAATATAATTATATATATTATCACATATATCATTATATATATATATTAAATACATATATAAAATAAGTTTGTGTGTGTGCATATGTGTGAATATATATAAAATATAAATATATATATATATATATATATTATATTTGAATATAAATTATAGTACATTGTGAAAAATGAAAAAAAAATTAAAAACTATAATATCAATATGAAAGTAATACTTAGAAATAAATTCAGTCCTTACTTGGAAAAAGACAATAAGACCAACTTAAAAGAGGCTGAAATTCAATCGAATGTTAAAAAATTAGGGTACCTCGACTAAAAACTCAAATTTAGAGGCCTTATGGGCCCCTTTTGACCACGAAAAAATAGTGACTAAGGTCCCCCAATAAACATGACATATATCTTATCTCAAGCTTCGATTTAATATATGGAAGAGCCCAAACGGACACTAGGATCAAAATTTATGGTTGTTTAAAGTTCGAGTTACATTTCCAACTTATTTTAGATATTTTATAAATTTTTTCATTTTTATCTTTAAATTGTTATGAAATGACTATTTCATGATAATAATTAGAAAATTATTAATTAAAAATATTTTTAAAATAATTTTATAATCCATTTTCATTAAATATCATATATATTAAGTGTAAATTCCCATTTATTATTATTTAAGACATTTTAAAAAAATATATAATATCTTTTTATCAATAGAATAATTGTTATATATTTATATATTATTTTTAATGAAATATATTTTTTCAAGATATACCCTTTATCCGTGCTAGTAATAAAGCACTGATATGGGGTTATTTATCAGCTCTTCTAAAAGAGCACTAATAAAGGGACCCCACTAATATCACTTTTTTAGTGTAGTTAAAGACACCCATGAACAGTTATTTTTTCGCATTGTTAAAGAACTCCTTCAACAATGCTTTGTTTTTGCAATGAAAAAGTGGGTATTTAATAGTGCTTTCAGCTAACACTGTTAAAGACCTAGAACTGGATAAACATAGTTTTGTAATAATGGCTTGAATTTCGACCATTGACCATGGGAGATCCAAAATTTCTAGGTGTTAACATTTTTTATTATGTGGATATTCCTTGATTCGGGTCTCCTCCTCTATGCCAATGTCATAACACCACCTATCCCACCATCCGAGTTGCCTTCTATTTAGAAAAATTTCTATGATATCTCCACTTTTCACATGGATTTCATCCAGTTGACATTACATTGTCTCTTGATGATTTCCTAGCATGCCATCATAGCTCTACTATGTACCGTGATTTGAGGTGATTCATCCCTGGCTGTCTGAGGGTTTTTTCTGGTTCATTGAGAGCATTTACATTGCGAGCTTTTGCTGCAACAAGTAGGGTTATTGATAAATAAGAAGGGGAACTGAGGTGTTCTAACCACCTGCACACCTCTCTATCGAGTTAGTGTTTCCCCTAGAACTGGAGTACCTCTCTTGTCAATATTCAACGGATATCGACTCGATCTTGGGTCTAGGGAAACTACACAGCATAGGAGGTTTCAGATCTTGACTTGTTTTCATTATAACTAGGTATCAGTTTATGATTCTTGGTTTTGTAGTGATTTATTTCTTTATTTCATTGTTATAAATGTATTTTTATTGGGTATGTGTTTGTGTGTTCATTTGAATAAGAAATCTATTTTGGTTTCTTATCACCAACATTATAAATTTATGATACTAAATCTATAACCTCATAATACATATCAGTGGTTCTTGGATGTTCCAATGCTTAATAGATTACCCCAAAAATATTTATAGACAATTTTAGCCCAATTAGGTTAAATACTCTGAGAGGAGGGTGAATCAAGGTATGACAGATTAAAACAACTTCCCATTTTTGATGTTGTTTCATTGTTAATCATAACACTCTTCTCTCCCTTTACCTTATCAATGTATAAACAAAATTAAAATCATCCATGAGGCATAGTTATTTTATATTTTTCACCCTCATTGGGTTATATCCAATAATAATACAATGATGATGTGTCAATGTACAAAATCTTCCAAGTCTCACTACCAAATTACAAACATTGGAATAGATCACATCTATGCTCAGTCTCACTGCCTTTACAATGTTTAGAGTTAACTCAATGATTTTAATAGGTTCTGTAACATCCCAGGTAAATAAAGAATAAATAATTTTCATATTTATTAATATTTACGAATTAAATATTAATTTTAATTAAAAGGGGTTTCTACGTTCGATAGCGTACTCGGTACGCAACGATGAGTTTCTTTGAAAACTTACGTTGCACACAAGTAATAAAATAATATTATTTTAAATGTTAGTTAACGAGTAGTCATTGTACTGGCGGGAATTGATAGAAATAACTAAAATATGATTATATATGTTTTTAAATGTTTTTACATTTACCCAATAAAAGATAAAGGCTTAAAATACGGAAAGAGTTCAATTTTAGGCATTTATACCCTAATTTTCACGAAAGGTCCACTTATCACCTTTTAATGGAGAACCATCATTAAATATAGTTTTGATCGATCTTATAAATTCTATTGGACCAAATATAACTCTTCTTTAGAATCGGTACATCAAAATTTACTTTGTGTAAATTTTTGGTACCTTTCTGATAAAGTTCATTTTTTTAATGAATAGTGTCAAATGTTGTATTTTAATTCAAAACCTCTTTTTAATCTAATTTATTTATATGATTAGATTATATTTTGAAATGGTTTTAAAGTGAAATTAGAAAATATTTTTACCATTAAATTCAATAGTGGTCGTTGGAATTAATTTCACTTTGAAATCGGACTTAAACTAGTGTCAATCTTTTGATACTTATTGTTTCATAAAAACACGCTATTTGCTCTGACAGCGGGAATTAATTATTAAATTAATTAATGTGACTTTTATGTTTTGAATTTTGTAAAATAGACTTCATTTTTGAATTCGTAATATCAAATATAGCTTAGGGTGAATTTTTGGTAATTTTCTGAAAAACATCAATTTTTGATGAATAGTGAAACCACTAAGTGGTACTTATAAAGACTGATTTTCCGTTTAAATGAAATTTTGCCATCATTGTGTTTTGAATTTTGAAAATCCGACATAAATGGTTGTCATTAAGAAGTAAAATGTGGTTCAATGAGATTATAATAATTTTTTGGTGAATAGTAACTTATTAAGTTCTTAATCGCGATTAGTGGTAATTAGTGTAGTTTAAGGTAAAAATAATGCTTTAATAAACTAAGATGAGCTTGACACATGTCCTACCCTCATTGGTTGTGTCATGGACGACCAAGACAAGCCATGGGTCAACTTGGGGACCCCATGGAGACACTTTGGTTGGGAAATGACATAAATAACTTTTTATTTAATGTAAAAGTAAAAATGACACAAACATAATATGTTTTACAAAAACAATTTTTAAATGGGGTTATAAAGATCAGATTTTTGATTATAAATAGTCATTGGAAAGATAAAAAGATTTCCTACATCATAGTATTTTTTTATAATTTTTAGACATTAAATAAATTAAATTATTTATGACATAATAATGATGCAGCGATGACATCATTATTTGACGATTTAAATAAAATGGAAAGATAATGTAAAATCTATGAACTACACATGTCCAAAACCAATTGTATGAGTGGATTTCGAACCCTTATCACCTTATCCACGAATTATATCAATGTGGGACCTTTTAAAACCGAAACAAATTTTCAAATAAAGTAATATTTCTTTACTTTCCAAAAGTTCCCCTCCTCTCCTCTTATAAAAGGCCCCCACCTCTACCTCATTTCACACACTCCTCAAGCCTTTGGCTCGGCCAACCCCTGCCCATTTACTCTATCCACATCCCTCTACTCATCCTAGAGGATTCCCTTTGGGCAGAATCCTTTCAAAGGAATCCTTTAGTCTCAAATCAAAAGGAGTTACACTTTTAAAGGTAATTCATTCTCTCTTGTTCGTTTGTTTTATTTTGCTCCTCCAACCCTCTAAAATCTTTTTATTTACTTATTTTGTAACAAAACCAGTATCTTAAATATACTAGGATGTTGTTATAAGATTTATTCGAGCTACACTCTCACAAAACTACATCAAATGGTTAAGGAACATACGGTTTCCGTGGATGATGAAATTCTGCCTCCCGAAACGATGATTGTTCAATACTCATTTAACACCTTCAAAGGTGGCCATTATGATGTCACTATTTTTATATATGATATATAATAATTTTATTTTTTTCATTAAGCTTCTGTATTTTTCATTTTGGGTATACCTTTATGGTTTCCATTATGGGTAAACACGATATCTTCATTTAAGGAAGTGCGGACTACCGCCCCCTCAAAGTGATGTGATTCGTTAATGCCATATGTGGGACGTGTAAAGGATGGATTTAAAGTTATTATATATGATGTTATAATGGAATTATAATATACCTATATATCATTATTATTTCTTTCCATTAAAGTATGAGATAGAAATGAAATTAGCGTTCATGCGTACGTACAACTTACCGTCTCCATGAACGGTGCATTTCAGTTCTTATCCCCAAATGTAATGTACTATTAAAAGTACATGTATATAATTGATATATATAATTAATGATATATCTAAATGATGAATATAATTCTGGAATTAAAATATACATACCTCTCATTTAGTTTTAATTCCATTAATATGACAAAGAAATGAAAGTAGCGTTCATGCGTACGTATGGCTTACCATCTCCATGAACGGTGCATTTCATTTCTTACCTCTAAATGATTATGTAATATTATAAATACATGTATATTCTGGATATATATGATACATATTATATCCAAATCGGGAATTTCATTCTGGATATAAAGAACCTTTGACCACACGAACAACATGTAATTTTATGAAGTCCACTTTCGACTTAAGAACCAAATATTGAGAAAACAATCATTATTAACTTAAATGGTTACATAATGTTTATAACATGGAAATAAGTTATATAAAAGGAATAATGAACTTTAAAAAGGTTCTTAATCAAGTATAAATTAACTCAAGTTTATTATTCAGGACGTTAAAGAACGATCGAGTCAAGTCGGACCCGAGGTAAGGGACTTCGTCTCAATCTCCTTTTATTGAGGCATATTTCGTTTTATACACAACTTTCTTTTATACGGTGCATAAACCCCTTTGACTTTTACTTTTATACAAAAGGAATCTTTTTCTATGAAGCGTTTTACAAAATGACAAAAAGGAATGTTTCTTTTAACGTACGCGGCGACAACGACCTTTTCCACCGCCGCGAGTATTATTTGGTCTTTGGCTTTCTCAACAAGTCGTAATGTTTTTAGAATAAAATAAATACCATATACTCTTTTATGTATTTTGGTATTGAAAATGGTTTTTAAAAAGGATTCTATTATGTCAATATATTTATGATATATTGTGATTGAAATGTGGAAATGTTATCATTCCATTATATTGGTTTTATGTTTTATGATTTTATACTGGTACTTGGACATTTTAACGGGTGGTTACGTTATAAACCATATGACGGGTGGTGCCGTGAATACCAGGACGGGTGGTTATGTTATAACCTCCAATGCATTGGGTATGGAAGTCGGCCGTATGGCTATTCCATTAAGTATGTATGGAAATTGGCCGTATGGCTATTCCATTAAGTGATATGTGTGGAAGTCGACCGTATGGTTATTCCACTTAAGTATGTTTATGTCCCAAGTTACCTTTATATATGTTATGTTTTCTTTTTATGGATTTTATGGTAATCCTTTGGTTACAAAAAGGTAAGTAATGATACTTTATTCAGTGAAGAGTTTTTACTACTTCATGAAGGTGAAGGTATTACTTTGATAGAGTATATATGGTTTATTTGATGTTTGAAAAACTAACAGTTTTCATTCTTTCTGTATCCCTTACTGAGCTTTTTATGCTCACCCCAAGTTTTTTTTTGAAATGTTTTCACAGGACTTAATGTGGAATAAGGTCAAGGATGGGATCAAGGGAATGCCATCCTACATAAAACATGGAACTAGACACGTTTCTTTTTAAGAGTTTTTTCTATTATGGAAACTTAGTAGAAGTGACTACTTTGTAATCTTTTGAGATGTAATATTTATGTTCTAATTCTCTAAAACTCTAAACCTGAAAATATCCTCGACATGAATTATTCATTTAATTCAATATTAAGTAAGGTTTAAGGCTGGGGCCTTATAGGTTCTCTCCCTAAGTCTCTTTCTCTGGATCACTACCAGTGGAAAGGATAAATGTCTTCCTCTTCCTTTTCTCAATACTCTTTTAAGGGATTTACCCATAGTTTATATACTTTTAGGTCCCTTCACTATCACTATTGAATTAATCCTCATTTGTAGATAGATACTCTATTGAAGTAAAAATTTCATCCAATTGATGAACACAAAATTACCAAAGATTTAATAGGAAATATCTTTTTCAATAATTTTTTTATTCTCACTACCTTTTGAATCTCACCTCTTTCATGAATCTTACCTAGCCTTCATGAAGCACCATACTTTTGCGATGCTCACTGCCTTCGTAAAGCTCACAACTTTCAAGAAGCTTAATTAGGCTTTTTGAATATTATTTCTTTTGGTTTTATTTTTATATCCTTCATGAACATCAACACTTTCCTGATCCATACATATTTTGGTTTGTGTTTATAGTATTTGTGAACTCCCTTCCTTTGCAAAATTTTTCCCAACAACCGCCTTCGTGAACCAACTTCGTGAATCTGGAGCCTTAAGATCTTCATTAAGTCTCGATACTTTTATGATGGGGGTAGAAGACAATTTCTATGTGTTTCCAATTATTCAAGAATCTTCCATCCATGTCATAACCATTTCATGATTCTCCATCATTTGGTTTTCAATGCTCCCTAACTCGTGATGCACCATGGGAATTTCCGGATCTTGATGATTTCCGTAGTCACTGATATCACCATCAAAACCTTTGATCCTTTATAAAGAACCATTTAGAAAACCTAGTATTCTTGAAACTCATGAATTTTCCATATTTTCATAAGGCCTTCAAAGAAATCCCATTTTTTAATGCTATCCATCCTCCAAAATTTGGACCCAAAAAAGTTGGCAAAAATTGGGGAAAAATCACCTTATGTATGCAATTATTTGTACTGCTTATTGGGTATCTATTCATTCTACTTGGATATTTTTCAACATAACATGTCAACAATATATATATACTCCATAACATAACCTGGGAACACACTTGTCAACAAACACAATCAACCCAAAAATTCCTCAATGTTACCTTGAGGGATTTTTTCCCAACAATCTTCTCATCTGGGTTTGTTGATAACTTGTAACATTTTTATACCACGATGAATATTATTCCATATTATACTGATATTTTCTTCTTGAAATTCATATAGATATAAAATATTTACTCAACACACACCCTAATACCACATGATCGATACTCGGCATGCAAAACAGGAGTAATATGAAAAGTTCATCAATGAATCACTTCATTCCAAAAAAACTCAACCACTTTCATCACTAACCAAATATGTTATAATATATAAACTTTGATCGATAACCTTTAGCATTATCAGATTTAATACTCCCACTAATTCACTTCCCCCTTACTATTTTCTCCCCTACCTTGATTAATACATTTTTCCTTTTTATATGCACAATTTCTCCCTCTTTTTCAATGAACCTGAAGCTCACTTCATTGTGGTCTGCAATAGGGTAAAAAACATAGATCAACACATTTGGGAAAAACACACCATACCCTAGGGAGAGGGAGTATCTCATCCACACTTTTCAACTATGGGGAGTCAACTGAACTCTCAAAGATAGTTTATGTTGTTCAAATAATTCTTTGAGTAAGGCCTTTGTCAGAATGTATGCCACTTGTAGTTCCAGAACGTACTCCAAATTCACAATACCTTTCTCAACCTTCTCCTTGATAAAATGATACTTTATTTCAATTTTATTTGTCCTTTTGTGATGGAATATATTTTTATGAGATTTATTGAACTTTAATTGTCGCAATGGATTTTGATTGGAGACTTCACTTCAACCCGCATATCATCAAGCTGCTACTTCAACCACAATAACTGTGTGCACGCTTAAGTAGCCACAACATTTTCATCTTCAATAGTTCTAAATGAAATGAAATATTGTTTCTTTATTAGCTAAAAATGACACAATACTTCAATAAATAATGAACAACCTGATGTTGAATTTCTATCATCTTCTAAACTGGCCCAATCTGCATCTATATATCCCAATAACTCGTACTGGTATTTTTCATTATAAATCAAACCAATATCCAAAATTCCCTTGATATACTGAAGTATTCTTTTCACTATAATAAATTGGGTTTTTTGGGTTTACTATGATATCATGTGAATTTACATGTATAAAAAAAATATGATGTATTGTCACTATCAGGTATAGTATACTACCAATGATTTTCTTATATTCTTTGATATTAACAGCATTGCCTTCATCATCCTATGATAGTTTCATTCATTTAGTCAGCGGTTTATTCATCTCCTTGGAATTATCCATTCCAATCTCAAAATTTCCTTGGGATCTTCAGATTGAGAAATGAATGTGACATTATTTTCCTATGTCACCTATAAACTAAGAAAAAACATCAGTTCACCAATCATTGAAATTTCAAATTCTATTTTCATGAATTTTGAAAACTGAGTGCACTACTCTTTATATGATCCCAAAAATATTATTTCATCGACATATATTAGCACCATCATCCTTTTATTACTTTAATTATTGAAATAGATATTATAATCAAGTCCACCATGCTAAAAACCAGGCTTCTTCAAAAATGGATCTCACCTTGAATACCAAGCTCTTGGTACTTGTCTAAACACATATAGGGCCTTATTCGGATAAGAAACTTTGTTCTAATCTTCATTAATTATAAAACCATATGTTTTATCAATATAAACTTCCCGTCCTAGAACTAAATTTTTAAATGATGACATGACATCCATCTGGAAAACTTTGACATTTCTTTGCACTATTGTGGCCAAGAATAATATGACTGTCTCTAGATTTGCAATAGGTGAAAAATTTTCATCTAAATCGATACCCTCTATCTAGGTGTACCATTTATAGATCATTCAGTATTTTTTTCGAATCACTATACCATCTTCATTCATCTTGTTACGAAAGACTCATTTAGTCTCAATGACATTCTTATCTATTGGATTAGAAACAATCTCTCATATATGGTTCGTCACAATTTTTAAAGCTCTTAATTCCTATCCTGGGACCATTTTTCATCTCTAACTACTTCCTAAAAACATTTAGGCTCTACCCATGATAAGAATGATTTTTTTCTATAGAGTCTTCATCCTCCATGTCTGTATTGGTGTTGTTTGATCACAAATTATGTTTTGCGTATTAATTTTAGCTCTTCTCTTCAATCATTGTGTAGATATAGAATTATGATCATAATTATCATTATTTGAATATTCTTCTAAATCAACCTATAGAACTAGAACATCCCTTGATCTACTTATCTCTTCATCACTATCCTCCTGACACTGATAATGTATTTTCTGAAGATTCTTCTCATTCTATACTATAGTTTCATCACTGCTCTCAACTACCTTTCCCAGCCTCTTATTGAATAAATTATATTATTTGATTTTCTTTGAATATCCATGAAATATCCCTTTCTCTACATTGGATTAAAAATTTATATGTTTCTTCTTATTTATAATGAAACACTAACTTCCAAAAACTCTAAAGTACTTCAATGATGGATTTTTTCCAGACCATAGATCATATAGATTCTTCCATTATTTGATAAATAATAATTCTCTATTTTATATATAGATAGGGGTCTTCACTACTTCTTTACAAAACATTTATAGAAGATATTTTTCAATGTGCATTGTTATATCCATTTTTTTATAATTCGATTTTTTCTCTCAACTAGTCCATTTTTTGTTGATTTATTACTGATGAAATGTGGTGACATATCCCATGTTTCTCATGATAATTCTCCATATGGATATTTTTGAACTTTGTTCCATTATCTATTTATATCATCCAGATTCTTTAGCCTAAAATCTTTTCAATTACCCTTTGAGAATTTGTTATGCAACTGAACACCTCATATTTGTGGGTGATGATTGAATCCCATGCCATGTTTCTAAAATCAACAATGAAGAGAACATAGTATCTCCTCCCATCAATATATTTTAGTGAAATAGGTCTTAATATATCCATATGCACTAGTTCCAACAATTTTTTTGACCTTTTCTATTTTTCCTTACATATATTTAGAATGATCTTCCCTTGTTGACAAGTATCACACGTATGAGTATGATCACGTGATAATCTAGGGAGGTCTCGAGAAACATCCTATTTCACCAGATATTCAAAGGAAATTTGACTCAAGTTGCCAAGATATTTATGCCATAACTTATTTTCTTTTTTCTTGTACAAAGATCATATATATTCTTCTCCACTCACAAGATAGATATTCCCTTTCATATGCTTTCCCTACAAAACAACATCACCATCTTTTTCCTTGATGAAACATAATTTCTTTGAAAATGTTATAGAATGTCTTGAGTCACAAAATTAACTTAAACTAATAATTTTTTGACCGAGACCTTAAATAACCAATAAAAATTCATGTCTCATGTATTGTTCCCAAAACATGGATTTCCCTAAGCCAATAATTTCCTGGCATTCATCTTTACTAAATATTACGATACCTTCCTTATCATACATGATTCCGTCACTAAATCCTTATTTCATATCTTGTGTGAGGTGGATTCACTGTTAATGATCCATATTTCAGTGTGATATGATACTTTAAAAAGAAATATTTTCAAAAATTGCATGTTCAACTCTTTTCTTTATGATCCATGTTTTTCTGGTAATAATAGTTTATCCGGATCTATCACTTTCCTTCACCTACTGAAAATTTCTTCTTCGAGCTCTTTGATATGTTTTATTTGATATTTTCCAATATTAATCAAACTATAAATCTCTCTTTTCTATTCTTTAATTTTGAGTTTGTATTAAAAAATCTTTTCTGAGTTCTCTAGCACTGATGATTTTAGTAGTTCAGTTTCTTCATTTATCTCAAACTTATCTTCTTCCTATTACTGCATATAATGTTTGGCATCATGAACCACATTGTTGGATTTATTTGTTTTGGTACTCCAAATATATATTTCCTTAAGTGTGGAATCTAATTCAACCTGAATATCAAATATTCCTTTAATTTCACCTCCTTCATTGTCTATTTATTCTATTTTTATGGAATTTAGGAAAACCGCCATAGAATCTACTTCATGATCCTTGAAGTCTTCTAATTATTCGGCCCCTAATTCTTATAAAATGTCATTTCTCTTGAAAGAAGATTCTTATTTTTGAATAAATTTATATTAATGTTTTTTCCTTTCACATAGACTGAATAATTATTCATGGAATTTCAAATTCATCCTCTTCATCTTCTTGAAACATATTGGGTAACCTTTTTAGAATATTTGTAATCTTTCCACATCGAAATCATGAAAGCAGGAGTTTCCCTTTGATTTTTCCTTTTCCACTTTGAATATTTGAGGAAAGGAATGGAATCCCCTCATCTATATTTTCATCTTCCTATCCATATTCAACGTTGATATTCTTCATTTCCATGAATTATAATTCTTTAGACTTCCCCTTTTCCACAACATATTTATCATCATTTCTTATTTCACATTCTATAAGAATATTGTGCAAGTTATCCAATGTCATATCCTTCAGATCATTATCTTCCAATAAAGAAACATTTGGATTGAGATGAGGTGGAAATTTTATGAAGATATTTATAACAATATTTATATCATTGGTAATTTCTCTGAGACCGTGCATGTCTTCGGCAAAAACATTTACCCATCTAAAGAATGTATCAAAAGACTCATTAGGGTGCATTCTGAGATCCTTATACTAGTTCCATAGAACTTGTAGCTTTACTTATCTAACTTTTGAGTCACCCTCATAAATATTTAGTAGATTTTCCCACATAGAATTTTATAACTTAAATGACATCACTTTTATATATATTTCATTGGATAGGGATCCACCTAATGCATTGATTCCTTAGCGTCAACATCCAATTCTATTCGGTTAGCTTCCGATAAAGAACCACAATCTATATAGGAAAAAATTACAAGAATTTATACTATAAATACATCCATTCCCAATGATCAGAAGTAGTTCTATATCTGGTTCTTCCATAAATGAAAATTATTCCCATAGAAGATCAGAATCCCTTTGTGGTTGAATACCTCTATTGAAACCCTTGAGAGAGAAACAATGATATTAACCTTTCTCTCTAATACTAATTGTTTTCCCAATTTGGTTAAATACCAAGAGAGGGGGTGAATTAGGGTATGGTAGATTAAAACAATTTCCCCTTTCAGATCATGGTTCATCATTAAACAAAACACACTTCTCTCTCTTTCCCTTAGCAATGTATAAAAAGAATTGAAATCATCAACGAGACACAACAATTTTACTTGGTTCACCCTCACTTGGCTGCATCCAAGGAACATACAAAGTTGAAGTGCAGATGTACCAAATCCCCTAAGGATCACTTCCAAATTAAGAGGTTCTAGTTAGATAACTTCTATTCCTAGGATAACTTCCTTTACATGGTTTAGGGTCAGCTCACTACTTTCCCAAGGGTCACTCCCTGAGTCTCTTTCTCTCGATCACTACTTGTGGAAATGATCATTGTCTTCCTCTTCCTTTTCTCACTACTATTAGAATTTATTAACTCACAATTTATATACTTTTATGTCTCTTAACTATATCTAATGAATACATCCTTAGTTATAGATAGATGAATTATGAAATCCCACATTAATCCAATTGATTAAGACCACAAATTTACTAGGAATATATATTTTTGAATACTTTCATGATGCTCACTACCTTCATGAAGATAACCTCTTCAATAAAGCTCACATAGCCTTCATAAATCACCTTACTTTCACAATTCTCTCTTACTTTACAAAGATCACAACTTTTTCAAACCATACTTAGCCTTTACGAATCTTATCTCTTTTGGTTGGATTTTTATATCATTTGAGAACATCAAAACTTTTTTGATGCATACATATTTAAATTGGAATTTATAGACTTCAATAACTTTCTACCCTTGTGATGTTTTTTGAAACAAACACCTTCAGAAACCAGTACCATGAATCTAAAGCCTTTAGATCTTCATTAGGTCTCACTACTTTTTTGAAGGGGGTAGAGCCTATTTATTGGCACTAACACCTATTCTAGAAGCTTCCAACCACAACATCACCATTTCACGATGCTCCCTCATTTGGTTCATGATGTTCCCTCTCTCACGATGATCTATGGGAATTTCCTAATCACGATTCTTGATGTAGTCACATAGATCACCGTTAAAACCTTCGCTCCTTCCCGAAGAACCCTTTGAAAACCCCAGTCTTCATGAAACTCATTCCTTTTCCATATTTTCATAAGGCCTTCAAAGAAATTAATTTTCCCAATACTATCCAAAATCAAAATTTTGGACCTCAATTTTTTTTAAAACACTAAGAAAAGACGCCACCTTGTTCATGAAATTTTCTGTACCACTTCCATGGCATCCGTTCATTCTCCTTAGATCTTTCTCAATATACCATGTCAAAAATCTCTCTAGACTTCACAACATACCATAGAAACCTAATTTTTAAATAAAAATAATAAATCCAAAAATTCATAAATGTTACCTTGAGGGATTCTTTTCAAACAGACGAGCTCCACCATAATACTCCACCACCTCAATTTCTATGTGCGTTATACTATATCTCTTAAGAAAACCATCTCATTTTCATAAATGAAAACTAAAAACAATATCATCATTTCATGAAACATCTCATATTTTAAAAACTCCTCCATGTGATTTTCTGTTAAAATTCACTCAGTTTTAGTGATCAACATTAATCATACATCATGAAGGTATCATTAAGTAAAAGGAATGCAACCCCCACTATCACTATGATATTTTTAATTGAATAACACGGAAAAAAAATGTCACAATTATTACATACCTTCATGGGATTCGCCTAGAATACATACAATTCCATGCTTGAGAAACATATTTTGAGGTTATGGAATAATCACAAAAAAAAACTTTTCATAAACCCCTACTAACCATGAACTCATTCCGACGAGGTGTAAAATCCCACCACACAAGTTATACTAAAATAAAATACCACAAGCTTCTCGTATCATGGAGTTTAACTAGGTGGATCAAACCCAATTAGATTTGAGGAATATGACGCAAAACCTTAAGAAATTAAGAGGTAGAATATATAATCCAACCTCTATTAGACAGATCAGATTGACCTCATCGAATAAACCATGAAAATTATATATGTTTTTAAGATGGTAAAATAGTATTTGTGCATCACACAATCCCACATCTTAAATATATATGGATTATTATCACTTAATAATACAACACAAACCATTTTCCATCTAGTTTCATATATCTGAGTTAGCTACAAGATACTATTGGAACTATCGCATACTGACACACTCTATGCTTCCTTCATCATGAGTGCATGTCCTAAACTATACATACACATTCCATGCCTAACTTTGTAGGTACTCCAAGTCCATTTTAATCTCATATCATGATTTTTATGTTGTGGTTGATCGTAGTTCCCACCTCAACAATATCTATATTTCTAGTCATTTTTTTAGTAAAATCCATCATTAAAAGAGTTTAAAAATAGTCCTATAAATGCCAATCGAAAATACACAAATTCTTACCAAATACCCTATCAATTTTATTTCCCAAATATTCAACTCTCTTAATTTCCAATCACAACAACTAGTTTTCCTCTTCATCCTAAATCTTGAATTAAATTATAAATTAAAAATACTCTTTAACATAAAATATTCATTATTTATAGAGAACAATGTTCATTCTCATAATAAAATTTTCAGAAGACTTAAGTTATTTTGAGATCATCTCTATAATATTCCAATTGAATTTTTATTTTTTTCAAAGATACATCTATTTTTATATAAACATATTTTTACAAATAAAAATAATTCTCAGGGAATATTCAATTAAAATGAAATCTATTTATGAAACCCCCAATTTTTTTATTCTTTTTACAATCCAAGGGAAAATTCATTCAATGGGTTCTTCTGCTTCACCCAACACATAATTTCTTTTTTATTGAAAAAAATAGAACCAACAAAAACCACTAGGTTATTCAATATCCCCCATTATATTTTTTGTCAATACATTAAACTACTACATAAATGTTTCATAGATAAATGTCAACATGTCTCAAAAAACTCTTCAGTAATTATTTTTTTTTATAATTTATTTTCACATCCCCTTATTGAAAATAAATTAAAAGGTCAATAAGTTGGGATGATTCTACTCATCTTTTGAATAAAATTCATCTTCTCAATTTTAATATTATCCTCTTTTATTATCTTTATTTTTTTTCTCTTCCTTGCATAAGATAAGTAATTTTAGATAAATTAAAATTAGTCTTCATGTGAGAAAGATAACATCACATTTCACCTACCAATGATCCATAAATTAATTTACTCTAAGTATATGTGAGAAATTATCGGTGTGAAAAACAAGAGTGACTAATCAAGACCACATTACCCATTAATTTTTTATAAAATGATATTAACACTAAAATCTTGATTTAAAGGTTGGTTCATTATGATTTTCAAGTAATTTCTCATATTCATCATAAAAAATAGATTAAAAACATTCGAGTACAAGAATGTATTTCCCATTTTCAATACATTTTAACTTTTTCATCAAATAATCAATTCTCATATAGAATTATTTTTCATATAAAGATTGAATAACATACCTCTTCAATGATAAGATCTAATTTCTAGAATTTAAATATTTGAATCATAATATATTCCCCTTTTCTGAACTTCAAATATTCATCTGATACCAATTAATACATTGAAATTCCAATTCAGATATAGATGTATGGTGGTTTTTCTTTAAAAATTTATTCCCCTAGAGGGATAAAATACATCCATTGTCTTCATAATGGTTGGTTGTCATAAAGAATTAGCTTTAAGAAAAATTTTAAAATAAATTTAATGGTTTCCTGAAGACAATATGAAACTGATTGAAATAAGTACTTCATGATGTATATCTTACTAGATACTATATAATTGTTCATAATATTCATTTATTCTGGCATACCTCTGAATATATGACTCACCTTCAATTTCCAACATAAAAAAACAATAACATAATATACATTTGAATATGGTGGTTCTTCAATTATTTTCAATTTGAATAGTACGATAGGGATTTATTTATCAACCCATAAACACATTTCAATTCAGATATAGATATATAAAAACTCTTTATGTTTTGTCCTTCATTGATTTTCTTGATTTTAAAAATTATGGGCAACATAGAATTATTTATATCTCCATATTTCATCTTAGAAAGAGTAAAATACTTTACATTCTTAAGAAATTCGCTTTAATTCTATTTTTCATTCTTTAACTACATATCCAAATATTGCTGATCTGGTTAGATGATAAAATATTCATTTAGAATATGAAGAATTTTATTCTTATGGGTAGGCTTATTATTTATAACAACATTATTATAAAATTATGTCATTGGTTCTTTCCTTATATTATTAAACAATTACTCTTATCCAGAAATCCATGTCATACATTTTCCAACTTCATATCCTAAAATTTTACACCTTCCACATAATTTTTTTATGATATCTGATTTATTTTTTGTAGACAACATATGATAAAATTTGATTTTTTTTATCTTGGATTTCATGAACCAATTCAATCATTTTATTTATTTATGATATTGATTAATTTTTATGTTTTATCTTTCTTCCACTAACTTTGATATTCTTGAAGGGTTTGCAAAGGTCCATGATGACACCATTCCTACCATAATATAAAAATATTTTCTTTAATGTAGTATCCATTTCAGCATTTTTATTTGGTGTAGCTTACTTCATAGGTTTCTTAACCATCTTCTTCAACTTATACCCTAAGGAAGACTTATCTATTTTAGTTATTTAATTCTACATTTATTATGGTCTATTCTTCTCATAAATATATAAATAGTTCATGGTTGGTATATACCAATACTCATCATAATTGTGACCACTTCTATTTCAATAATCACAATAATCTTTAATCCACCCAAACCAATTTTTAATAGATAAATTTTTCTTTATATGTGTATTCTAATTCAGTTCTATAGGATTTACCTTCACAATAGATCTTATCCAACTTAATAATAACCTCATAAAATCATATTATATTGAGAAATTATGATAATAATTAATGTACTGATACTGAAACATCCATCATCACCAACATTATCAAATAAATCATCATTTCTTATTTTGTGATACAATCTGTCTAGCTAAAAAAATAAACAAAACAACTCCTATTTTCACCTTTCTATGGGGAACATGAATTCCTATTATTTATTAATTACATATTTAATGTTATGTTGGGTTTTTCATTGTCCTTATTCACCCGTGTTTGGCCATAATTTCTTTTAGATCGTGTACTAGTATATTAAACAACATTATTACAAACAGAAACTTATAGAACAAGGGTAACCTATTTCAATGATCTATTAATAGATTTATCTTTAGATAATTTCAATATATTATTTCCACCAGAATGATTCTTTTCTAAATAAATGATCTTATTAGGAATATTCTTGAATGTATCTATTCTTTTAGTATTTTGGAAAGATTCAACTTTGGTGTTCTCTAGATTTCTAAAAATTTTCTCCAACTCAAAAAATTTTATATTTAGAGAGTTCTTATGGTCTTTAATTGATTTAACCATATAATAAATTTATTTATAGGAAGTTTTTAATTTTTTATCCCTTATATATTTAAATTATACTTCCATTTCAATGCACTCATGTTGAGGAATTTTTTCTCATTCTCAACTAATTTTAGTCTATATTCTCATGGACTTTTCATCATCTGAATCTGATCTTTATAAATTTAATTTTTTTCTAGTAGATAATTTTATAGATCATTATTTTTTATTTATTCATCCTTCAGCTAAGATTATTTAATATTTACTGAGGTTCTGTATAGATTTTGAAATCCCTGAATAAATTCTATAAAAATGTTCTTAATCATACCCTAATCATATATAGCCCTTTATAATTCATCTTCAACTAGGGTAAAATTTGTCATAATTGAATATAAAGTGAGAGATACACTCATAAGAATGAAATATTTTGAAATTTAATTACATTAGAATAATCAACTTATTTACCTCAATGATAAATGTATGAAAATTCTAGTAAATACAGGAATATTATATATAGATCATTTATACTTTTTAAGGTTTGATATTTTTATACTTAATATTAATTAAAAGGCGTCTTTCTATATTTTCATAAAAAAAATAAAATGTAACAAGTTTAAATTAGTTTATAAAGATTATTGGGAACCTACCCCAATACCTTCTTATGAAAAAACTAGCTTCATTGTTACCTTCAATGATGATTTCACAAGAAAATTATGGGTTTAATTACTAAAACATATAAGTTAAGTTTTTGGAATCTTTTTTCAATGGAAGGATATGGTATAAATAGAACCTTAAGAATGATTAAGTGTTCGAGGTCAAATAACAGTGGTGAGTATATCAGAAATATTTTATAGAAATATTTAAATAAAAGAAGAATATAAAATGAGAATATTGTTCCATGTACACCTAAAAAAATTGTGTTATTGATATAATGAACTAATGGAGAGGATAAAAATTATGCTTCTACATTTTTGAATGTCTAAGGAGTTTTGGGAAGAATTAGTAGGAACAAAAAATAACTTAATCAAAAAAAATTCCTTCAACACCAGTTGAACTAAAATTACTCAAAGAACTTTAGTCAAGAAATGTTTTGGAAGTGGCTCACCTTAATGTTTTCAGAAGTTTATTCTGCATGAATGTTGATAATAAAGAAATATAAAATCTTGAAGCTATATATCAGTAATTTTTATTTATATTCTATGGAGATGTATACATTGGTTTATAGCTTTGAGATGATAAAAAAGAAGAATGTTTTCAGAATTTTAATTGTTCTATTTCTTGAGAAGATATTATGGAATAATAATAACATGAAGGGGAATGAAGTTCTAGATAAAAATTCAAATTCATTTAAAGTTGATTAGAATGAAGGAACTAAAGGATAACATATTCCAAAATGTTTACATGTATCTGAATATAAATGAAGGATATAAATTTCATATTTATGTTTTGATGGTAGTTTATATAGTTATAAATTTCATCCATCATAAGATATATTAGAAGCATCAGGAACTAGGGAAGCACGATCTAGTGTCCTAGAAAGATATGTTTCATAAAGAGTTATAGAAATAGATGATCCATAATTCATATTTCCAGAAGAATTTTAATTGTGGGTTAATGTATGAAGATCATCTGGGATCAAACAACTAATGAAAATTTATATAGTTGATATGAGTTTCTTAATTTTAATATATGTAAGGTAACTAGAGATTATATAATAACATGTAACTCTTAGTTATTCTAGAAGGTGGAAGTTAGAAATGTAAGAGGATTTTTTCTCACTAAAAGTTAATAACACCTAGGATCTAATGAAACTACCACTGGGGGAAAACATGAAAATTAGTGGTATTTTTTTGAAATAATAAGATTATGAAAGGAAAATATATAAATATTGGTTGTTTATGAAAGGGTTTTAGTATAAGGAAGGTATTAATTTCTCTAAGATATTTTCTTTATTACCAAAACATACTTTCATTTGAATTATTTTATTTTTGGTTTCTCACATTAATTTGTAAATTCAAAAATGGATTTGAATATGGATTTTATTCATGGGGATTTAGAGGAAAAATTTTATATTACATATCATGCAAAATAAGAATCAATGCTTGGTGTGAAAACAAAGGAGTATTTATGGTTTGAAAAAATCACCATGGTATTTGGACAAGATGTTTGATTCCTTCGTTTAAAAAATTGCTTCTTATAGAATAATTTTGATCACTACTATTACCAGAATAATTTCAATAGAAATGAAATTATAATCATAATTTTTCATGTAGATGATATATTGTTTGTAGGTCTGAATATTCCACTGATTCAGAAGTTGAAGGAGGAATTTTCTATAAATTTGGAATAGAAATATCTTAGTGAAGCTAAGAAGATATTAGATAATGAGGATTGAATGTGATAGGAAACACATAATATTGGTTTGATCAAAGAAAGGATTATAATAAAAAGATTATTGAGATATTTAGAATTCATGTATATAATCTAATTTCAACTATAATCACTGGTCACTTCAAACTATTGAATCAACAGGAACTATGAATGAAATAAATAATAATAATTACATGTTAAATGTTCCATATGTCTAATTAGTTAGAATATTGATATATAATATGGTGTGGACATGATCTAATATTTCTAGTTTAGTGGGTTTTCACAGGTGGTTTATATAAAATCCAGGAATGATTCATTGAGAAGTAATAAAGTTGATTATTTGGTATCTCAAAGTAATCTAAGGAAAAACACTTTGTTTAGTAAATAATAATCTATTACTTGGGTTTATTGATGTAGATTTTTGGGTGATTTCGAATCTTATAAGAGTATAACTAAATATGTTTACACTTTTGGTGGAACTGGAGTTAGTTGGATGTCTTGGTTACAACTGACGAGGACACTTTCTACAACAGAAATTGAGTATATTTATTTAAATGAATAAACCAAGGAAATGTTATAGTTAGGATGTTTAGTTAAAAAACATGGTTTTAGTCTGGAAGGATTAATTTACTATGATAGTCATGGTGAAATTAAATTGGATGACAATCCCATGTTTACATAAATAAATGTACACATGGATCTAAAGTTACATTACATTTGAAAGATACTAGAATATTATGAATCGAAATAATATAAGGTAACTAGGAAACCGAATCATGTTGTTATATTTACCAAGTGTTTTAGTCTAGATGTATTGAGGAAACATTAATCCCCAATAATACTTGGGTAAATAGAAGGATATTGAGAAACATTATACACAACATGATTTAAAGGTGATGCCAAATTTTTCTATGAATTATTCTTCAAGTGGGATATTTTTGGGAATGTGAACCCTATATTAGTTAATAAAAAGGATATGAATAAAAGGAGTGGTTTCGTAAGTTCTTCACATCATTAATCTTATGGATAGGTAGATATTTTATTCAAGAATTCCAAAATGAACTTTCTATAAGAAGGATTTTTTGGATGGGGATGATTTTGATGAGACCATGTACAGGTAGCCTCATTACAAAATATTTCAGATTGTACTTTTGGAAGATGGGGTTTCTAGTTTATTATGTTTTCTAGTTTATTAGAGGTGGTGGTCACACTAATGATTTCTACAAGAGATCAATAGTGAGAATAATGAAATAGATTTTATCCCATAATTTTTAGAGTTCGGAGTTCTAACATGACTAAAAGCTACTCTCTATAAATAGTGGGTCGGGCCACATGTGTTTTGTGTGAATATAATTAGGATTAATTTCATTACAAATCCTAGTGACTCATTAGTCACTGATTGGTAGTATTTCTTCAAAAAATTTAAATAATATAATTTTTCTCCCATGGATGTAGGACTACCAATCTGAACCATGTAAAACTACATCATACTTTGTTTTCATACATTTAATATACATTATATGAATGTTTCATGTATTTGAGTGAATTAAGATGAAGTGAGTTTCTATAAATTAGTGTGGTTATTAAATTGAACATTGTTTCAACCATGTTCTAGTATATTATTTTGGGATAGTTCCTTCCCGAATCAGATTCTTCTAGGTATTTCTTGAATGACTACTTCCAATGGACTATTAGAAGGAAAATGTGGTTGATGGGATTATCAAAAAAGTGGATAATGACTATTCCCTCATCATAATAACATTTATAATACAAATAATACCAATTTCATTATATAATAATTTGGAAATTATATTTTTAAGGGAAATATAGAAAATAAGTAAGGTTAGGGGGCAATTAGTACTCAGGTTTAGAACATGATCTTTCCTTTGTAAATTGAGGATTTAGTCAAATGTCATGTTACCAAAGGCTTATATATCTGTAAAATGACTCCAAATTGACGTAAAATGGCTTGGGTTTCAATAAAAATTCAAAATTGTAGACCGACCTTGAAGGGGTGGTGCCTTTTATAATTGGAGGAAATGTCATTTTTGTAAATAAAACTTCTTAATATTAAGATAACACATTTTAGTCTTTGAAATTAGACTCCAAAGTCTAAAATAATGGATAGAAGATAAGTTTTGGTCTATTTACACCACAAAAATTCATTTTAAGAGATGTTTGGCTTATGTTTATTCTATTTACCCTTTGATTTATTACTTTTAACATTTTAACTTTCACCATGGAAACTACTTTTTGACAAAGTAATTTATTTTTATGATTAAAAATAAAATAGACCTTATTATATAATTTGGAAATTTTTATTTTTAATTTTAAATCCATTTTACAAGACACAGTTTCTAAAAGTGATATTAATTAATACTAAAATAACAAACTTATAAGACATTAAAAACATTTTTTAGATAAAAATACAACTTAAGTTATAAAATGTCAAACACATATTTTTAAATTTAAAATAATATTAAAAATATATAATTTTACTTCTAAAATATATATTTGGTCAAAAAAATGGTTTATTAAACATTTATAACATGATTATATCCTAATGGTTTCATATAATTCATGATATTTTTAAAAATATTTTTTTACAATTCAGTTAAAAAAACTCTTTTAAGAAAACTACCAAAATTTAATCCTAAGATAACATTGTTCTTATAAATTCAAAAATTATTTTTTTCTAAAATACAAATTATAAAATTTTGGAATTTAACTTTAAAATGAAACCATAAAATATATTGAAAAAAAGTATCATTAAAATTAATTTTTAATTATTAATAGTTATCATTCTTATTTTTTATAAACTACTAATTAATTTATTTTTAATATACTAATTCATGCCAAAATATATTTTTCCATCATTTAACTATAATATATTTAGTTTTTTAAAATAAAGTTCATAAAAACCTATATTAGAAGGAATTTTTTAAAGCATAAAATTAATTTAATGCTTACTTATCTTCTCTGATTGAATTGTATGAATTCATTAGTATTGAAATTTTCGTTCATTTTTCATCCAAAATATTTCTCATTATACGGTTACCATTATTTATACCCACTAATTTAACAACTATTTTATTCACAATTTCGTTTTTGTTTGGTGTTGTGTTTGAAAAAAGCTATAAAATAGTATTTATTTAAATGAAAATTTATACAAAATCATAGGGAATTAAAATGGTAAGGATCTTGATTCATTTTGTGTTTTTATTGGTTTTTTTAGATTAAAAAATTAATCAAAATAGGTTTATGTTTTTTTATTTTTAAAAGTGGGTTGCAAAGGCGTTGATAGCCTCAACACTTTTAAGATTTTGTAAAAGGTGTTGTGGGAATAAATGCCTTTAACTCAAATAAGTTATATGGAAATGTTATAACACCTTTATCTGAATCACTACATCTGAGCTAGAGTTCCACATAACTTCAATCGCGCATCTACATATGCCAGAGGCTACTGACTATCCTTGAGAGCTTGGAATAGAGAGTAGGGAGACGATTCTCTTATATTAGAGTGTAAATAATACATAAATAACTAAATATTAAACATCACAATAGACATAAGAGTGGGAAGAGTAATAGTAAACACAATGTTGAATCATAATTATATTGTAACATAAAACATATATTTTATCGCCCATTGGGTCGATCACTGGTACAAATAGACTGATAGAAAATGTACAAGAGGACATACCACATTTCTGAGTCTCAACCCAATCCCAATATCCATTTACCCATCGATCTACACTATCCCGAACACATATACATGTTGTGCTCTAACATGAAAAAAAAAACATAATGGTTGCACATGCACCAAGATTCTCAAACAGGGTGTGATCATAAACTCAGTATGGTCTCACCATGTTCCCTTAATACACTCCATCATATATTTGTGTATATATAGGAAATAAATATGGGAACAATCATGTAATAATACATGTAAAAACATATGTCATGTCCTTTAAGATCGACTCTACCTACTTCGACATAATGTCAGAGGAAGTGTCATATGTTGGCCTGATGTACTCAGTAAATTGGTCATATGTCCTTATCCCCCGTGAAAGGATATTCATGACCACTTTTAAGGTAAAAACATGATCATCCTCTAAAGAATAGTACACACCTTCCTTTAAATGAAATCACTAATACCCATGTTTTGACACAATATTTGGATCTAGGGTAATCCACCACATCTTATGTTGACCTAGAATTTGGCTCTAGGGAATTAAACCACATCACATGTTGACCCAATATCTAGCTATATGGAAAGCCATCACATCACATGTAGACCCAATATACCACTCTGGGGAAAGACATTAAATCATTCATACTCCCCCTCTAAGGGAGAGACTAGCTCGTACAGATCAACCAGATCACTCAATTGTAGATACATAGAAACTATACATGTAATTCACAAATCAATAATAAGTTAGTTCATAATCATGCCATTTTAACTAAAAATTCATATATCCAACATGAATCCACATGAGAATTATGTCAAGAATCAGTCTCATGGGAAACCCATACACACCAAATGTGAATAAAATCAAGCATAGCTCCAAAAATATACACAAAATCCACACCAATGCATTAATGATGAACAAGGATGCAACCTAAGACATGAATCACTACCCCCATGCATCACCTCCTAGCCCCCAAACAACCTCTTATGCTCGTGTATCAAAACCTTCCCAACGGAGCTTCCACCAAGTTCCTCTAGTCTATCTTAGGCTCTAGTGACCAAATATAACTCTATATCATTACCCATGGTGATATTATAGCCCATAGGCTCACTATAACCCTAGCCTCAAGTTATGGGATCTACTTTAAAAAGAAACTCATAACCCACACCAAGGTCTCACCTCATATATCATCCTAGAGACTCCAAGTAAAACCCACAACCTAGATCAGTATTCATCGCACATATCCCAAGGGAGACCTCTCAACCCATCTATGAGATGAATCTCCCATTATATATAAGTTTCGGGTCCCAGAGGCCTTATCCTGACCTAGAACACCATGATCCTCTTGCACATACATCACTATCCCAAGGAAAAATATTTTAGGCTACTCTTATCTCACTGCATTCCTCAAGACCTACTAAGGTCTCTTTTTGGTCATAGTGGTATCGTCTCCCCATGATGAACTAGTCACCAATCAATACCAATTCACTCTTAGTGGTTTAATTTCACCCATATTGTCTAGTCTAAGGAAATCTAGATCCTCATTAACTCTACCTAAACCCATGAACATGAAAACTAGTAAATTGAAACACATATTATTTTTTATCATAGGGTACATTTATATAAATTCGAGTTATCATCATCTCCAAACCTCTATAAGACTCCACCTAGCTTTGTAAAGCTTCTTCCAAACTACACACATCCTTGGAAAAGTCTTTATTCCCAACCAGTATCTTATCTAGAATCATAAGGACAAATTTAAGAATTATATTAATTATTATTAGTTAATTAATTCAATTAAATGTGATACCATCACTAGAAGGCACACCGTTCAGGTGAAAACTGGGTCTCGGTGATAGCACAGGCACCCCGCCTTAACATGGTAGTCCGGTCCTGGCCTACCAGGTACCACCAGTTGCCCCGCAGGCCCGTGGGGCCCACCTCGGGGTCCACCCACGTGCTCGAACGGGCCATCGGACTAATGATTGTCCCCACAGGCCAACACATGTCCATTCCTCTGTGTTTTTTCCTCACTCACACACACCTTGGGAAAAATCCCAGAAGGTCACCCATCCTGATCACTACTCTAGGACAAGCATTCTTAACTGTGGAGTTCTAACGAGATAGGATCCCAATATCTTATCTAGAATCACAAGGACAAATTTAATAATTATAATAATTATTATTAGTTAATTAAACCAATTAAATTTGATACCATCACTAGAAGGCACGCCATTCATGTGACAACCAGGTCTCAGTGATAGTATAGGCACCCCGCCTGAACATGGTCGTCAGGTCCGGATCTACCAAGTACCACCAGTTGCCCCGCACACACATGGGGCCCACACCAGGGTCCACCCACTTGCCCGAATGGGTCATCTGACTAATGATTGTCCCCATAGTCCAACACATGTCCCTTCTAGTGTTCTTTATCCTCACTCACACGCACCCTAGGAAACTTACTAGAAGGTCACCCATCCTAATCACTTCTCCAGGACAAGCATTCTTTACTGTGGATTTCTAATCAGACATGCTCCCAAAAAGGAATGTGCACCTTGTTGACATTAGTCATATCATTTAGTCATTGAACCCTTTATCATTAGGGGGTGTTACAATCACCCCTGCCCCTTAGAGCACAACGTCCTCGTTGTGGGCCCTACATCTCAACCATGTCTCGGGGACAGCACAGGCACCCCGCCTTAACATGGCCGTCAGGTCCTGGCATACCAGGTACCACCAGTTGCCCCACAAACACGTGGGGCCCACCCCATGGTCCACCCACGTGCCCGAATGGGTCATCTGACTGATGATTGTCCCCACAGGCCAACACATGTCCTTTCCAGTGTGCATTGTCCTCACTCACACACACCCTGGGAAACTTCCCAGTAGGTCACCCATCCTTATCACTACTCCAGGCCAAGCATGCTTAACTGTGGAGTTCTAATCAGACAGGCTCCCAATATCTTATCTAGTATCATAAGGACAAATTTAATAATTATAATAATTATTATTAGTTAATTAAATCAATTAAATGTGATACCATCACTAGAAGGCACGCCGTTCATGTGACAACTGGGTCTCAGTGACATCACATACACCCTGCCTTAACATGGCCATTAGGTCAAGCATGCTTAACTGTGGAGTTCTAATCAGACATGCTCCCGAAAAGGAAGGTGAACTTTGTTGACATGTTCCCATAAGGTCACACATCCTGATCAATACTCCAGGACAAACATGCTTAACTGTGGATTTCTAATCAGACATGCTCCCGAAAAGGAAGGTGCACCTTGTTGACATGAGTCATATCATTTATTAATTTAACCTTTTATCATTCGAGGGTGTTACAATCACCCCCCCCCCCTTAGAGAACAATGTCCTCATTGTGGGCCCTATATCTCAACCCAGGCAGTGCACTTATCTTAAGGATGGATACCACCTTTGATACCAAATGTGACAACCAGGTCTCAGTGACAGCACAAACACCCCGCCTTAACATGGCCATCAGGTCCTGGCCTACCAGGTACCTCCAGTTGCCCCGCAGACACGTGAGGCCCACCCCAGGGTTCACCCATGTGTTAAATCAGGTGATCTGACTAATAATCATCCCCACAGGCCAACACATGTCCTTTCTAGTGTGCTTTTTCCTCACTCACACACACCTATGGAAACTTCCCAGAAGGTCACCCATCCTGATCACTACTCCAGGTCAAGCATTCTTAACTGTGGAGTTCTAATCAGATAGACTCCCAATATCTTATTTAGCATCACGAGGACAAATTTAATAATTATAGTAATTATTATTAGTTAATTAAATCAATTAAATGTTATATCATCACTAGAAGTCACGCCGTTCATCTGACAACCGGGTCTCGATGACAGCACATGCACCCCGCCTTAACATGGCCGTCAGGTCAAGCATGCTAAACTGTGGAGTTCTAATCAGACATGCTTCCAAAAAGGAAGGTACATCTTGTTGACATGTTTCCAGAAGGTCACCCATCTTGATCACTACTCCAGGCCAAGCATGCTTAACTGTGGAGTTCTAATCATACAGGCTCCCAGTATCTTATCTAGCATCACAAGGAAAAATTTAATAATTATATTAATTATTATTAGTTAATTAAATCAATTAAATGTGATACCATCACTAGAAGGCACGCTGTTCATCTGACAACTGGGTCTCGGTGACAGCACATGCACCACGCCTTAACATGTTCATCAGGCCAAGCATGCTTAACTATGGAGTTCTAATTAGACAGGATCCCAGTATCTTATCTAGCATCACAAGGACAAATTTAATAATTATAGTAATTATTATTAGTTAATTAAATCAATTAAATGTGATACCATCACTAGAAGGCACACCGTCCATCTGAAAACCGGGTCTCGGTGACAGCACATGCATCCCTCCTTAACATGTCCTCAGGTCAAGCATGCTTAACTGTGGAGTTCTAATCAGGAATGCTCCCAAAAAGGAAGGTGAACCTTGTTGACATGAGTCATATGATTTAGTCATTTAACCCTTTATCATTCGGGGGGTGTTACAGTCCCCCCCCCCCTTTAGAGCACAACGTCCTCATTGTGGGCCCTACATCTCAACCCAGGAAGTGCACTGCACTTAAGGTTGGATACCAACTCTAATCAGACATGCTCCCAAAAAGGAAGGTACACCTTGTTGACATGTTTCCAGAAGGTCACCCATCTTGATCACTACTCTAGGCCAAGCATGCTTAACTGTGGGGTTCTAATCAGACAGGCTCCCAGTATCTTATCTAGCATCACAATGACAAATTTAATAATTATAGTAATTATAATTATTTAATTAAATAAATTAAATTTTATACCATCACTAGAAGGCACGCCGTTCATCAGACAACCGGGTCTCGGTGACAGCACATGCACCCCGCCTTAACATGTCCGTCAGGCCAAGCATGCTTAACTGTGGAGTTCTAATCAGAGAGGCTCTCAGTATCTTATCTAGCATCACAAGGACAAATTTAATAATTATAGTAATTATTATTAGTTAATTAAATCAATTAAATGTGATACCATCACTAAAAGGCACACCATTCATCTGAAAACCGGGTCTCGGTGACAACACATGCACCCCTCCTTAACATGTCCGTCAGGTCAAGAATGTTTAACTGTGGAGTTCTAATCAGACATGCTCCTGAAAAGGAAGGTGCACCTTGTTGACATGAGTCATATGATTTAGTCATTTAACCCTTTATCATTCGGGGGTGTTACAATCACCCCCCCCCCTTTAGAGCACAACATCCTCATTGTGGGCCCTACATCTCAAACTAGGCAGTGCACTGCACTTAAGGCTGGATACCACCTCTGATACCAAATGTGACTACCGGGTGTTGGTGAGAGCATAGGCACCCCGTCTTAACATGGCCATCAGGTCCTGGCCTACTAGGTACCACCAGGTTCCCCACAGACACGTGGGGTCCACACCCCGCCTTAACATGGTCGTCAGGTCTTGGCCTACCAGGTACCACCAGTTTCCCTACAGACACGTCGGGCCCACCCCGGGGTCCACCCACATGCTCGATTGGTTCATCTGACTAATGATTGTCCCCACAGGCCAACACATGTCCTTTCCAATGTGCTTTGCCATCACTCACACACACCCTGGGAAACTTCCCAGAAGGTCACCCATCCTGATCACTACTCAAGGCCAAACATGCTTAACTGTGGAGTTCTAATAAGACAGGATCCCAAAAAGGAAGGTGTACCTTGTTGACATGAGTCAGATCATTTAGTCATTTAACCCTTTATCATTTGGGGGTGTTACATTTCACCTCTATTGCATTGAGATATTGATCGATCACACCTGTAGGGCCTTCAAAAAAATATTCAACATAAATCAGGTTGAAATCTCTGACATATGATGTCCAATGAATTGAATTTTTCCTCTAATTCAATCAAGATCTTAATTTAATTCATTATAAATCACGACATTATCAGATCCACTTCCAATGGTAAGAAATCAACATCATGGATCATCCTCAACACATGCCGGATAATATACCCTTCTCCATCAGATGATTCACCAAGATCAGGTGAAATCATCATTTAATCTCTAATAGAAAATATATACAAGATAAAGAGAGGTTAAAGAGGAGATCATGAATGAAGTAAAATTAAAGAACTTAACCAGATTTCCCCAACAAATATGGCTCCGAATTTCCCCACTTCAAGAGGGACTGAGGGTGGATATGAGAGTCTGGTCGTTTGGCCCTCTTAGGGTTGACCAAGGGAGATAAAACCCAGGGGGTGTCTAGGTAAAAATAACAAAAGACCCCCACATAAATTCTTCCCACCACATGAAATCGGATACCTGATCAGAGCTGGTTGTTGATACCATTAGAGTTCCTAGGATATGGACTAGCCCACCAGTTAGATAGTGATCCCATTAGCACTCCTAGGATATTGGTGATCCAACAAGCTATCCAATGACTTTTGTATCCATAGGAATGCTCTATACCTTTTCTATATTTGTCATAAATAATTTAGGTCTTCCATGATATTTAAACCATGCTCAAAAATAAATTTTAAGGATGTATAAACCATATGAATTCCTTCTCAAACTTTAGTTCTCAAAACAACTCGTCTACTAATTGGAAAACATCAAATTTACTTAGGAATTTACAACCTATAAATATTTTTTTCGTTAAAAAATACCCACAATAATTCTTCCCATCCCCAAGATACTGTGAAAATTAGAAAAACACAGCTTCAAATATACTCTATTGTCAAACAATCAAGAATTTTCTATGTTCCTAATTTGAATACCAAAAGAACATCCATTTCAAAACACCAACCACTAGGAAACACTATTCATAAGAAACTGATCCACTGTATTGTTGAAAACACAAAAACTGAGATGGTTCTCACTACACCCATATCTTTTTATGGCCATCTATGTCCTTTACTTACTCAATATGAATCCTATGGTGTTCCCCGCCATAATTATCAACCCACAATGACCAAATTCAAGCTATGGTGATCCCCAACATAGGTATTTGTTACTAAAAATGCACTTATAGTGGTCCCCTAACTCTCCAACCATGTCCGAACCAATATTATTATGTGCTTTACAAACCATTGAATCTTATTTACATGTAAAAACACTAAACAAAAGTACGTAAGTTAGGTTATTCCAAAATTATCGGTTTTTCCTTCTGATGAACCACCAAGTGACCTGATCTTGATGTCACAAATACCAAAATATCCCATGACTTACCAAAAATAAAATATAATTTCAAACTCAATAATTGATGAAACATTATGGTTTTATCCCCAAATACTTTCTCCAATATTCCTTCTCTCACCTTGAGCATGAAACAATTTTGATTTGAATCAGCCTTAAAGTAGATCACACAACCCTGAGCTTGATGTTGACATGAAAAATCTCCCTAGAAACACATCCAAATTTATATTTTGTTATTCTAAAAGAGACTAAATCAAATCAGATATACCACACTTCAACACCATCGTGTCATCTCAATAGTCCCTTGACTAATCATTTGTCTCCTTTATGATCTTTCTGACACAAATATCATTTACTTGAAACTGATGTGATACTCCCCACCATAATAGAATCATAATTATATCCACCAAAACAAAAAAAATGATATCCAAGGATTACTCTCTACCAAACACTACAGATAGTGACTGTTCATAGTCATCCACTCTTAACTATGCATCCAATACAAACATTTATTTTCGTATGTTCCTGTCTCACCAAGAATATTGTACATGACATCAATAACATTTATCTAGAAAGACGGTTTCACCATTCAACTGGCCAATGGAACAATCCCACTATATGGATCCTATTACGTTTCTCCATGAGTGATAACCCCAAATAGGTCCTAACAATACATGCCTACAGCTCCTTCAGAGCTAGTCTCACTCAACCATACCAACTATGGAACTCTATCATGGTTCAACCTGGATTGGTCATGAAACCACAACAAATATTCTACCAAATTTGAGTCTCACTATAGGGAAATTATCAATTCTAATCAAGATAACCATGTCCTTCATACCAACATGTGTCTCACAAACACATCAATGACCTCACTATGAGAGTGATATTGAACTGAAACAACCACAACACTATTACTGCAGCATACCTCTAGTTTATCCCAAACTGAAAAAAAATTAATGGTCCATGCGATGGTCGATTACTAATTTATAGCACACCCATGAACTGCGTGAACTCGACATGCACTTTCTCTCTCACACCAATATTTTCCCAAATTTCTCAACAGTGCCTATTCTACCCCTCAAGTAGAGTAACAAACTGATAACCCACCCATTGGTCCTTGCTCCAGATCAAACTTGGATATATTGAATACAACTATTGTGCAACTCAATCACACATCCTAACTCACTATCCAACGATCCATGTCTCATAAAATCTAGGATAACATGCCTAAACCACTAACCATGTTAATATTCATGTTATTTCCATCTTACTGAGACCATCCTCATAAACTCTCTTAAAACTGGCATCTCCCTGATGCTAAGATTCATTGTGTACCACCCACGAAATGGGTGTTAATTCAAAACCATAAAGAGTCTTCCCATACTCTATCCATCCTAGGTTTGACCCCATAAGATACTCTCAAGCATCCAATAATCCTTACCGTGATTCCTAACCTCAATTTGAAAATTTTTCATGCCCTCCACAATAAAATCCCATGATATATTTCTCATTACTTGCTCCAAAATCCATTTAGAGTTTCCACTTCTTTGAGAAACCATGATCATACTTGGATCATTTGTTAGACATCAAATACCTATATCAAACCCATCCGGGTTCCATTACTGAGTCATAAAATTACTCTATCCTCAATCTAATTATCTTTATAAATCCCTAGATAAAAATAATTGCATTCCCTATAGAATATCATCTCGCAACAAGATCCACATGACCTTCCATTATAAGAGGTTAAGAAAAATCACACAGAATCATATACATGTCATATGAGTCCTATGTACTAAGAATAATGCATGAACACTTGATTATTTCTAGTAGTAAAAGAGTCAACCCAATAATATAACATCTCCAGTAATACGTCATATTTAATAAAAATAAAAATCATAATAGCATAAAGAAAGAATAGAAATATTTTTAACTTTGTAACCAAGACTTCCGGCATGAAAGTGTTAATGAAACACCAGTATGAGGTCCATTATATGTTCTAAAACAATCCTAAAATTACTTTCTACCAATAATTAAGTCATGAAAAAACCCACCTATGATACCACTCTGTAAATCCCTAAACCAAATCACCTGCTCCGAGCTGGAGTGCCACATGATCTCAAGCACAACTCCCCAAATGCCAGAGGATGGAGACTAGTGGTGAGAGGTATTAATACATAGTTGGGAGACTATGCCATCATTTTAGTGTATAAATACCTTGGAAATTACTAAATGGTAAACATCATAATATAAATCGAATTAAATAGTAAAATAATAAACATAATGTTATATCATAATGATGTTGTAACCAAAAACATACAATTGATCTCTCACTTAGAGGATCATTGGTAGAAACAGACTAAAATAAAAATAAAAGAGGCCCTTCCACATCTATGAGCCTCAAACCACTCTCATTATCTATACTTCCATCGAGTTATGCCTTCCTAAACCATTATACATCCTATACTCTGACCCAAAAAGGAAACATAAGGTTTACACATGCACTGAGATGTACGTATAGGGTGCGAGCATAAACTCAATAGGGTCTCACCAACTTCCCTTAATATACACCATCATATATAAGTTCATACACAATAAATATATACATTAAGTCACAATCAATTAATAATACATGGACACATGTGTGTCTGGTTCTTAAAGACCAACTCTACCTTCTTTGGGTCATTTAAATATAAAGTTTCATATGTTATCATGATGTACTTAATGAATAGGACATCTATGCATATCCCCTTTAAGGGATAGTCACAAACAACTTTAAGGGAGAAACATGATCCACATCTAATGAGTAGTTTATGTTCACCTTTAAAGGAAATCACGAGTACCCAAAAGTTGACCCAATATCCAACTCTAGGGAAAGCCACCAGATCACATATCGACCCAAAATCTAGCTCTGGGGAAATCCACCACATCACATGTCAACCCAATATCTGGATCTATTGAAAGCCAACACATCACATCTTGACCCAATATATGGCTATATATAAATCCATCACATCTCCCACACCCCCTCTAAGGGAGAGACTATCCCATATAACTCAAACTAGTCATCCAATTATAGAGACAAAGAAACTACACCTGTAATGCACAAAAATACCATCAAGTGATTTATAATTATTTCATGTTATGGAATTTTAATATATCCAATAAATTTACACATGAAAATTATTTCAATCATAGGCCGCATGGGATACCCACACAAATTACATGTGAGTAAAATCAAGCATAGGTATCACGACTACACACACACCAAATGTGAGTCAAATCAAGAATAAGAGTCATGGTATACACATACACACCAATGCATGAATTAGGAATAAAGAAAAAACTCAAAACATGGATTACTATCACAACACATCTAGTCCTAATCACTAGATAACCTCTTATTCTCAGTGTATCATATCCCATTTAATTTTCCATCCACTAAGGTCATGTAGCCTTTCTCGATTGGTGCTAACCAAAGCCTACTCACTAACGTCACCCATCGAGATAATATAGGATATAGACTCACTCTATCTTGGGACTCAACTTATGGTCTCTATTTATAAACCAAACTCATGACCCATGCTATGGTCTCATTTCATATATCATCCTAGAGAGTCCAAGAAAAAACCATAACCTTGATCGATTTATATCTCACATCTCTTAAGGTATATTTTTCAACCCATCGGTCATAGACCTCTTGAATTTAAATTAATGTTCCCAAAAGGTGTTACCTTACAATAATACTTCATAAAAATATCACACCTATATCAATATACCAAGAATACACATCCTAAGATACCCTCATCTTACTGCATTCTCTGAGGCTTGCTAAGTTCTCTGGTTAGTCAAAGTGATATCGTTACCCTATGGAGACCAAGTCATCGGTCAATACTAACTCACCCTAAGTTATCCAGAGAACTTATCCCAAGTTTGGTGTCCCAATTCCACCCATTTTTTCATGTATAAGGGTCTCTTAGTCTTTAGTAACTCTACACAAACTCGTGCAGTATAAACATGAACATGCACACCCATACATAGACACATGTATGGTTTTGTATCATAGGGGCCACCTATCATAATTGGAGTTATCATCATCACCAAGCATACAAAAGCCTCTGTATAGATTTTTCAATATTTTTCCAAGCTACACACATCCCTAGACATGTCTATATCCATACGTGAGATCTTCTGTTAAATCAAAAGGCATAATTAATTAACTATAAAAATTATAATCAATTAATTAAATCATGTCAATGTGATACCATCACTATAAGGCTCACTGTTCAACACCATCGCATCGAGATATTGATCAATTGCACCCATAGGCTCTTCAACACATCCTCGACATCAACCTGGTTAAAATCTCAAAAATATAATGTCTAATCCATCAATAATTTCCTATAATTCAATCTATATCTTAATTGAATTCATCAGTCAGCATACCTTCATTAGATATACTTCCAATGTTGAACGATCAACTTCACTGGACACCCTCGTCACATGAAAAATAAAATCCCAAATTTCCATTGACTATTTCACCAATATTTTATGAAATTTACATCGAATATATAATCAAAAATAGATCCAAGATGATAAGAGATCAAAAAAATGGTGATGAAGGAACATACCCAAATTCTCCAATGAATGTCTCTTGGAATCACCCCCACTTCAATAGAAACCAAGGGAGGGAGGAGAGGAGGAGAGTATGGTTGTGTGGCCCTCTCACGGTAAGCCAAGTGAGATAAATCATTAGGGGTGATCTCAGGGTAGAAAGGAAAAAAATAACACCACTTAAGAACTACCTGGTAGATGTCGTGGGATAACTGGAGGACCATCGGCCGACTGGTGAACCCCTTGAATTCCTAGGCTATGGTCCATCCCACTAATTGTCTGGTGAGTTTAGAAACACTCTTTTTCTACTGGTTATACTACCGGCTAGTCAGTGCTGGATCACCAGCTTGTTGGTGGCAAAAATAGACACCAGAATACTTCTTCCCTTATCCACATTTCTACCAAACACCCATGGTATTATTTGATCATCCAACCATGTCCAAAAATGATTTTTTTGGATATATAACCTCTTATAATTTCAACACAAACCCTAGTTCTCAAAATGAATTTTCCACTAAATAGAAAACATAAAATTTCCATTTGAGTTTACAAAGCATAATGATATAGGTTATTACAAAGGTTTTGAAGGGGGAAACACTTATTGAATTTTATTTAACTAAATGCATTACCACCCCCAACACCTTTCACTAAATAAAGAGGTGAGATGAATTAGGGGTGGTAATTCCTTTTCTACCACTCCTTATAAAATTGGACTTCATCCCTGTATTCTGAAAAGTTTTTCCTCCCATTTTCTATGGTATTGAATTATAGTGCGTGACGACACTATTAATAAATATTTCATGGGGGGAAAACTTCATTCTCCATTTAAATGTATTTTTATCTTTTTATTTTTATTTTTATATTTAATTTTTTAATTAATTAGTTTTAATTTTATAATTGGTAATATTAATGTTTAATTAAGTAGTTATAAGATGTTTAACATTATTAATTATAATGGTTAATTATTTAGTGATAAGATATTTAATATTAGTAATAATAACGGTTAATAATTAATAATAGTTATTAACAAATAATAATGTAATCTATTATTATTTTTATTAGTTAATCATTTTTTGTTTAGTATTAATAATAACAATACTCAAACTAGTTAGTAATAAGTTGTTTAATATTAGTAATAATATTAGTAAATTAGTTAGTAATAAGTTTTTTATTATTAGTAATAATTATGATTTATAATTTATAATAGTTTGTAACAAATAATAATTTAATTTATTATTATTTTAATTAGTTAATAATTTGATGTTTATTATTAGCGATAACAATGATAAATCTTTTTAGTTACAATATGTTTGTTACTGATAATAATAATGGTTAATTAGTTATTAATAATAAGTTTATTAGGAGTAATAATAATTTTTAATAATTAGTAATAGTTATTATAAAATAATAATTAAATTGAGTATTATTTTAATTAGTTAATAATTAGATTTTTAGTGTCAGTATTAATAATTCTTAAATTAGTTATTTATAAAAGGTTTAATATTAGTAATAATAATAATTAATTAGGTATTAATAATATATTTATTATTAGTAATAACAATGATTAATAATTATTAATATTTAGTAAAAAATAATAATAAAATTTTGTGTTATTTCTATTAGTTAATAATAATACATTTATAACTAGTAATAATAATTCTCAAACATTTCTTATAGTCATAAAATCTTGGTAAAGTGACGATTGTGCGGTTTTTCTAAAGTGACATCCTTTTCTAGATAAAAAAAAGTTCATGCAGGCTTTGGATTAGATGCACCTACATGTAAGGTCCCAAGTAATTAAAATTGTGATTTTGGTCAAACCTCAGGTCACCCTTTTGGGTTTTTTTCCATAAAAGTTAATGTTTTTGAAAAAAAATTCTAGGTCTTTGGATATATATATATATATATATATATATATAAATACAATAGATTAAAACAAATATATTACATATGAATTTAAAAATGATACACTTTAAGAAAAAATGGATAAGTCCTATATATGAACCATGGATGAAATATGTTATGTATTATAGTGTTCACCCAAGGAAAGAATATTACATATGGAAAATCATATATTGGGAAAAGATATTACGTATTGATTTTCCACCATGGAAAATATCATACAAGGTAAATATCATATATATTGAAAATATATTACATATCAAAGGAAGATATTATGTATGGGATATTTTATAATAAGAATATGTTACGTATTGAAAATATATATTATGTATTGTAAACTCTATTATTGCAGGGTGTAAATTGGGTTCTTCTTTAATCCTTAGTGTTATTTCACAAATAATATCAATATTATATCCCGTATTTTACTAAACATAATATTCTAATTACATTTTTGAATTATATAATTATTATGTCATTTTAATGCATAGAGATGGAAGATGAAACTCTATTCACTAAGAAGTATAGAAATGTTTCATGTGAGGTTCTATTGGGTCCTAAGGTTCAACAAGTTAGGGTGCATATAGTGCGCAGATATCATCACATTCTGCCACCATATGTTGTTATCCCATAAATATGGCATGGATGTTTTATGGTGTCATTGTATCTGATTTTACATTTAGTGATCCTCATATCATTTCCTCCATTATTAGGAAATGGATACTTGAGAATAACAGTTTCTAGTTTCCTAAGGGAGAGATGACCATCACCCTAACAGATTTGACATTTATGCTTGGTCTTCTTATTCAGTGTATTTCAGTTATAGGAATCACCCATATAGACTAGATTGTGATTACACATTTATTTCCAAGACTTCACATTGATGGGGATAACATTACTACATTTGGATGTTATTTATCTATGACATGGATAGATATGCACTTCACACATTTACTCATTCATGATAATGAGTAAACTATCATGCATCACATGTGTGGATATATCTTGTGATTCATAAGAGGGATATTGTTAACTGATCACTTGAGCATGCATGTTTGCATGATGTATTAAGGGTTATATGGGTACTTTGATCAATTTAGGATATACATTTGGTATTTTGTTTACTTTCCACATACATATAGATCATTATGCACTATATACCAATAAAATAACATTGATATCTAGGGATTTGTTAACCTCCTTAATATGTGGGAATGGGAGAAAATTCTTGGAACCAAGGGAGTTATTTGCTAAAAAAGGAGCATGGTTTGTGTTTTTTTTTCAATCCTCTCATGGATGATTAGGGAGATTAAAAGTAAAATGATCAAAAAATTCAATCCGTAAGAAATTTTGAAGGTAACATTGTTACCCATTATTTGCCAAATTTTTGGGGTCCAAAATTTGGAGAATGGAAAGCATCGCAAAAAGTGTTTTTTCTTGAAGGCCTCAAAAAAATATGGAAAACGCATGAGTTTGGTAGATATGGGATTCATGAATTGTGTTTTACAAAGACATGAAGATTGTGATAGTGTAATATGTGATTAAAATACTTTCTTTTCAAATAGTACTTTGTGGTGGTGCTTTGCAGTGATGCGAAGGGTTTTGATGAAGAGCATTGCAGTTACGACGAGCATTGCGAAGAGAGAGATGCGCCACAAAGACATTTTTGGATGATCCAGAATTTTCACTTGAAGAAGAAGATTCTGCGTTCGATTGTACCTATAAATAATAGCCCACCCCTCTTCATTTTATACATGAAGAAGAGAGAGAATCTAGGATTTCTTTGAATTCACGAAAAAAGGGGTTCTCCGCGAAGCAGACTATTCTAAGTGAGCTTGAGCATCGTGAAGAGAATTTTAATGTATTGAATGGTTCTGATGCTTCTAAGTCACTAGAGATTCAGGAAGATAGGGTGTTTCATTCTAGCCGAGTGAGCTTTTCGAAGTTGTTTTCTCAATGAGGCAGTGAGATCTGTGAAGGGTTGTACTCTACGAGGCAGTGAGCTCCAGGAAGGGTTCTGCTCTGAGAGGAAGATAGCTCTACAAAGGGTTGAGATTTGAGAAGGGGCCTTGAGAAAGACTATTTTTGAGTATCAGTGTTGATTGTTTAGGGATTTCAGTGAGAATCTACTCAGGTATTTGATGCAAGAAGTGTCTCGTGATGGACAGAGACAAACACTTCAATTACAATCTATTGAAGTGACCTTCAAGTCGATAAACTGAGATAAAATTCTCTCATAGTAGTGATCTAGGTGGAGTTTACAGAATTGTTTTGAGGGAAGTAGTGATCCATACCTATTATTTTGTAAGGTAATTGTGCATGGTATATAGTGATAGTGACCAAACTCTTTTACTCCACAACTGGTGAAGATTAGTAGATTTAGGTATGACCGACACTCTATCGGCATATGCTCCTTGGACAAATCCCTTTGTAGTCAACCATGTAAAATTATTGTGTCATATCCTTAATTTCATTTCAATTCTATATTTATCATGTTATTACCAATGTGGGAACAAGATACACAACTTTAAAAATAAAAAGTTGACACCCTGATTCACCCCTCCCCTCTCAAGGTGTTTGAGGGTCCCTAAAAAAATCCCTCCGCTAACCCCTATTATTGATTGCCAAAATATTCCCATGGATGTGCTCAATGATTCTCTGCATGGGATCTGGTATGATCCATCATAATTAGTAATTTATGAAGCTAATATAAGGTATATTGTACTGAATTTCATTTTTTTTATCACTTTACATATTGTACAGTATATGTAGATTCAGGAACACCATCATGTTAGGGAACCAAGACATAATGTGGTAGCATATAATCTCATATTAGATAGTCTTATACCTAATGATGTAATTATATATATTCTAATATTGAGTAATCAATTTAAAAATATCATAGTTTTTTGAAAATTAATAAAAAAAATCTTTTAACAACTGACATATATCATTTTAGATATCATGGTAGCTATATCGGGGTCTCTTTGACCAGCTTCTTGCATACTGCATTTTTGAGATGGATGATGTTAGGGATATAGTTCCTCTCATACAGTTTCATATTATTTAGTGGAACTATCCCAATAGAGTTATGTGTTAGTTTGTATATGTTTAGAATATTCTATCAACATTAAGACAACTACTAACCCTTTATTCAAAAAAGTTGTCAAGGAGGCAGGCTGTCAACTAGAGGTGGCATCATGCATTGTATATCAATATATGGGACTAATGTGAGATGTATCGTATTGAAGGAACAACTACAATATGAATCCATTTATCATAACACATTTAGTATTCACCATTGTGTAGACTAAAATATATAATATATCTTACACAACATATTATAAGGATCCCATATCTTTTAAGACAATTACTTTTACATTATCTTGTTTTTTGTAGACTTTTTGTTAGTTCGGTTTGAATTTTTCTATTCCATACTCAACTACATCAAATTATATAGATTTATGTTCTTAAAGAGGGAATGATATTTAGTCAGGCTATGTACCATATTTCAGTACATGACATGTTACCTTGAATTGGTATTTTACATGATGGTATATTTGATAACCCACCTAAGGGAGTGGAAGTTTTTGCTCAGGATCCTCCACATGTAAAAACGAAGGTTGATGATCCAAGATGAACATGATGTGGACCACATTGAGCTACATGTGAGGCATCACCCATTCAATAGGAATAGGAAAAATATCTAATAAATGAGACTCATCCTATTGTTGATGTGCACTATTAGTAATGGGATTCAATTATTTTATCAACATGTCCATAGTATTCATTTTCTATAGTAGATCTGAGATCATATTATATTTCATTTATAATTTCATCATTTTATGGTAGAACTTTCATAGAACCAATAGATTACTTATGGGATAGTGGGTTCTTCCACTTAAATAATGGGAGAAGGATCTGTTGGACCATTATTATATGCACTACTATGGATAAGGCCATAGTCATCACTAGAAATAGCCATTTTCAGTGATAGAAATCATTGACAAGTTAAGAACCCAAAAAATCTCACAAAATTTATTAGTGCTAAAAAAAGCAATGATAAAGGCCCCTTTATCAATGATAAAAAACAAAAATAATGATGTTGGATTGTATCAGTGCTTTTACTATTGATAAATATCATACCAACTGCTACAAAATCGCATCCCTACAACATCCCTAACAGAAAACAAAAAATTAGCAAGCATAGAAAAAATAGTTTAAATATTACAATTAATCACAATTTATATATAAATATTACATTTCAACCTCATTTAATTTCAAAATTCACATTAAATAATTTCATATAAATTATTTACATTGATGTAATATTTATAATTAATCAAAAAAATTACAACCCAATACAAAAACAAAACTCATATAACAAGCTTTTTCCAATGATTAACCAAACTCTGTACAAAAGTTTGTTCCAACAATAAAACCAATGTTTGTTTTAGTAAAAACACATAAAAGAACAAACAAATTATAATTGTAATTTTATATAATCCACATATGATAAATTATATTTTTATTATTGAATATATTAAGGATATTATTATTTAAGAAATTAATTATATTATAAATGATTATATTTTCAATTATAATATAAATTATTAATCATACTACTAATTAATAATTATCTTATGAATTGTTAATTACATTTTTAGTTAATAGAATATATAAATTATATTGTTAATTAAAAAATATATTAATGTTATTATCAGTTATTAACTATATTAATTACCTAAGTAGTTGTTAATTATTATATCACTAATTACTAATTTTTTAATTACATTACTAATTATTATTTATATCATTATTTATAAATGATATTAATTATTAATTTTTTATTTTAGTTATTGATATAATTAATTGCATTAATTATATATTTAATTTTTATAGCTTGCACACCAAACGCAAATGTGGTTCACACCTTTTGTCGGGGGTCTCAATTCATGCTTTCTGAGACTCCTTTAGCCAAATATGGATCATCATCCAAAATTTTAAAAACAAAGTGATCTTATTTTATTGGTTTTGGAAATTTGTTGAATATTTTAAACAAAAATGCAACTTTTATATTGAAAACACACACTTTGAGTCATACCGGGCACATCATGTATTAGATTGACATGAAGTCAAATCCTACTTTCAAAAAAATAATTATGTATTGTTTTCCTAATGATTGAATACAATTAGAGATCATTTGTTTTGTTTTAGATATTTGAATCATGTTTTAAACTAAAATGAAAATTTTACATTCAAAACATACGCTTTCTGCCATATTGTCCACATCGGGCATTAGATTGATGTGAGTTTGATTCTTACACATCACAAATGAATTATGGATCATTTTCCTAAAGTATCAAGACAATATGAAAGTTTATTCTCTATTGTGGATATGTGAAGCATGATTTAGACTAAAATGACACTTTTATATTGAAAATAAGAACTTTGAGTCATATCTGCCATTTTGTGTGTCAGATTGATGTGTGGTCAATTACTATATGTCAAAAATAAACTATGGACCATTTTACTAAAGTCTCATGACAAAAAGAGATTATTTTATTGGTTTTAGATCTCTAAAAAACGTTTTATAATAAAATGATACTCTCATATTGAAAACATGTACTTTGAGTCATACCACCCCATTGTGTGTCAGATTGACCTGCGGTAAATTCCTATAGATCCCAATTAGTTATGGGTCATTATCCTAAAGTTTGAAAATAAACCAATCTTGTTTTATTGGTTTTGAAAATGTGAAACTTGAATTAAACTAAAATGACACTTTTATATTGAAAACATAAACTTTTAGTCATACTAGAAACATCATGTATCAAATTGATGTGCAGTTGAATGCTACACATCCAAAAGGAATTATGGATCTTTATCATAATGTACCAAGAAAATGAAATCTTTTTTTCTTGATTTTGGATATATAAATCAGGTTTTAGACTAAAATAACACTATTATATTGAAAACATGCACTTTTTGTCATATTGGCGGCATCATGTGATCAATTAAAATAGATAAGAAATTAATTATGGATCATTTTTCTAAATTATGAAAACAATACAAGACCATTTTATCAGTTTTTTCTATCCAAATCGAGTTTAAGACTAAAATGACACAATTATATTGAAAACATGCACTTTGATCTATATCAGCCACATCATGTAACAGATTGATGTGAAGTCAATTCCTATACATCATGAATGATTTATGAATTGTTTTCCTAAAACATCAATACAATATGAGAATCTTTTCTTAGTTTTGACAATGTGACGTGCGTTTTAAACTAAAATGATACCTTTATATTAAAAACATGCACTTTGAGTAATATCGGCCACAACATGTGTTATATTGACACATGATTAATTATTAAATGCCAAAAATGAATTATGTATCATTTTTATAAATATTCAAGACAATAAAAGATCTTTTACATTGTTTTTCCTATGTGAGTAACATTTTAGACTAAAAAAACACTTTTAAATTAATAAAAAGAACTTTTAGTCATACCATCAACATCGTGAATTAGATAATAAAAAATGATTTATGGATCAGTTTACTAATTTATCAAGACAATCCTATCTCAATTTATTTAGTTTTGGATATGTGAATATCAATTTAGACTAAAATGACACTTTTTAATGTGAAAATAAGCACTATGATTCATACAAGCCATGTTATGTGTTAGATTAATGTGAGGTCAATTGATAAATGTCAAAAATGGATTATAGATCATTTTTCTAAGGTATGAAGATAATATGATCTTTTTTATTTGTGTTTGATATTTGAATCGTGTTTTAGTAAAAAAATTCCCTATTATATTGAAAACATGAACATTGAGTCATATCAGCCACATATTGTGTCAAATTTCTGTGACGTCCATTCATACAAGTTGAAAATGATTTATGGATTATTTTTATAAATTTTCAAAAAAAAAATTGAGCTTGTTTTCTCTATTTTGAAAATGTGACACACCATTTTAACAAAAATGACACCTTTATATTGCAAACGTATACTTTGAGTCATACCATCCACACAATGTGTAAAATTGAAACGAGGTTGATTCTTATATATCACAAATAAATTATTAAACATTCTTATAAAGTATAAAGAAAATACGAGCTCATTTTATCATTTATGGGTGTCAGAATCATGTTTTAGACTAAAATGATATTATTATATTGAAAACATGCAATTCGAGTCATACCAGACACATCATTTGCAAGATTGTTGTGCAGTTGATTCCTACATTTTAAAAAAGAATTACGGATCATTTTTTTAGTATCAAGGAAACATGAATTCTTTTTCTTGGTTTTGACAATGTGACATACATTTTAAACTAAAATGACACTTTCATATTGAAAACACACAATTTGAGTCTTATTGGACACATCGTGTGTCATATTGATGTGTGGTAAATTTCTACATAAAAGGAATGTATTAAATAAAATTTTCCAAATGATTCAAAAAAAATTATATATTTTTTTATCCATTTTAGCAATGTGAATCACATTTTACACAAAAATGACACTTTTATATTAAAAATAATCACTTTGGAGCATACCTTCCATGTCATGTGTCAGATTGATGTGAGACCATTTATTATATGCCAAAATGAATTATGGATAGTTTTCCTAAAGTATCAAGACCATAAGATCTCATTTTATTGTATTTTTCTATCTGAATTTTGTTTTAGACAAAAATGACAATATTATGTTGAAAACATGCACTTTGAGTTATATCATCTACATCGTGTGTCAGATTGATGTGAGTTTAATTTATACACATAAAAAAATAAATTATTAATCATTTTATTAAATTTTTAAAATAAAATGAGGTTGTTTTCTTGGTTTTTTCAATGTGGCATGTGTATTAAACTAAAATGAAACTTTTAGATTTAAGACATACACTTTTAGTCCTACCAACCACATTGTGGGTCCAATTGATGTGAGGTTGAATCCTACATATTAGAAATATATTATAAATAATTTTATCTAAATTATAAAGATAATGCAAGATCATTTTAATGGTTTAGGATATCTGAATAATGTTTTAGACTAAAATGACACTATTATATTGAAACCATGCACTTTAAATCATATTGGCCACATCATGTGTTAGATTGACGTTTATTCATCTCCTACACATAAAAAAATTATTGATATTTTTTATAAATTACCAAGAAAATCCGATCTTGTTTCCCTAGTTTTGGCTTTGTGATTCATGTTTTAGACAAGAATGACACTTTTATATTAAAAAAATCACTTTGAGTCATACCGAACATATCATATTTTGGATTTATATGTGGTTGATTAAAAGACATCAGAAATGAATTATGGATCATTTTCTTAAATTATCAAGATGATCCAAGCCATTTTTCTCACATTTAGCTATCTAAATTGAGTTTTTGAAAAAATGACATTCTTTTATTGAAAACAAACACATTGAGCTATACCGGCCACATCATGTGTCAGGTTGATGTAAAGATAATTACTACTCATCAAAAAAGAATTGGGAATTTCTTTCATAAAGTATCAAGACAATATGAGTTTTTTTGTCTTGATTTAGACAATGTGATGCACATTTTAAATAAAAATGAAACTTTTATATTAATAACATGCACTTTCAGTCATATCGGTCAATTATATATTATATTGATGTTCAATTGATTCTTAAATTCCAAAAATTAATTATGTATCATTTGGTTAAATATTCAATATAATCATATCTATTTTGATTACTTTTGGATTTGTGAGTTTCATTTTAGACTAAAACGACACTTTCATATTAAAAACAAAAACTTTTAATCATAATGGCCACATTATGTGTCAGATTGAAGTAAAGTCATTTCAAATCTATCAAAAAAGAATTATGGATCATTTTACTAAAGTATCAAGACAATATGATCTTGTTTTCATAGTTTTGGCTATATGAATCGTGTTTTGTACTGAAATGACACTTTTAATTTCAAAACAATCACTTTGATTCATACCGGACATGTTGTGTGTTATATTTATCTATAGTGGATTACTACATGTAAAAGATGGATTATAGATCATTTTTAAAATGTATTAAGGCAATATAAGCACATTTTCTTGGTTTTGGATATTTGAATCATATATTAAAATAAAAGGAACTTTTATATTGAAAAAATGCACTTTAAGTCATACCAGCCAAATATTGTGTCAGGTTTATATGAGTTCAACTCATACATGTTAAAAATTATTTTTGAATCATTTTGATAAATTTTAAAAACAAAACGATATTTTTTTATTGGTTTGGACAATGGGGTGTACATTTTAAAATAAAATGACCCTTTTATATTAAAAACACATTCTTTGAGTCGTACAAGACACATCATGTGTTATATTTACAAGAGGTTGATTCCTATAAGTCACAAATGATTTATGGATAAATTTTATAAAGTATAAATTAAATAAGATCTCGTTTTCTTAGTTTTGGCTATCTGGATAACATTTTAGACTAAAATGGAACTATTATATTAAAAACATGCACTTCGAGTCATACCGACCAAATCACGTTTTGAATTTATGTGAGGTTTATTCCTACTCATAAAAAATGAACTATTGATCATTTTATTAATGTATCATTGAAATATGATCTTATTTCCTTGGTTTTTACAATGTGACCTTCATTTTAAACTAAAATGATGGTTTCATTTTGAAAACACACGCTTTGAGTCATACCGACAACATAGTTTTTCAAATTGATGTTTGGTTAATTCCAACACACAAATAAATGAATTATGTATCATTTTACAACACATTCAAAAAAAATCATATCACATTTTATCCATTTGACTTTGGGAATTGTATTTTAGACTAAAATGACACTTTTATATTGAAAACATGCAATTTGAGTCATACTGGACACATCATGTGCTTTATTGATATGAGGTTGATTCCTACTTATAGAAAATGAATTATGGATCATTTTTCCAAATTAATATGAAAATATGAGCTTTTTCCCATTTTTGGTTTTGTGAATCACGTTTTAGACTAAAATCACACTTTTATGCTAAAAAAATAATTTTGAGTCATACCAACCACATCGGGCATCAGATTTATGTGTGATAAATTCCTACACATAAAAAATGGATTATTGATCATTTTACTAATGTATCATGATAATTTGAGGTTTTTTATGGGTTTTGTCTATCTAAATCTTGTTTTAGAATAAAATGACACTATTATATTGAAGACATGAAATTTTAATCATAACAGTCACATCATATGATGGATTAATGTGTGGTCAATTTCTATATCTAAAAATGAATAATGGATATTTTTTATAATGTTTGAAAACAACACTATCTTTTTTATTTATTTTTATAATTTGGAATTCTTTTTAAACTAAAATTGAACTTTTATATTGAAAACATGCACTTTGAGTCATATTGGCCACATCATGTGTTAGATTGACACTTGGTTGATTCCTACATGTAAAAAATGAATTCTGGATCATTTTCCTAAAGTATCAATACAATATTTTCTTATTAGCTTGATTTTAACTATATGGATAATTTTTTACACAAAAATGACACAATTATATTGAAAACACGCATTCTGAGTCACACTGGACACATCATTTATAAAATCAATGTATGGTCAAATCATACACATCATAAATGAATCTTGGATCATTTTTATAAAGTATCAAGACAATAGGAGATTATTTTATTAGTTGTAGATATGTGAATCATGTTTTAGACTAAAATAAAAAAATTTATATTAAAACGCACACTTGGATTCATATCAGCCACATCGTGTGTATAATTGACATGAAATCAATTATACACATAAAAATGAATTATTGATCATTTTAAAAATGTGTTAAGATAATATTATATTGTTTCAATGTTTTTTAACTATGTGATTTTTTTATAATAAAAAAATACTTTTATATAGAAAATAAGTACTTTGATTCATACCATTCACATCATTTGTTAGATTGATTTGAGGTTAACTTCTACATGTAAAAAATGAAAAATGGGTCATTTTCCTATGTTATCAAGATAACCTGAACTCATTTTCTTAGTTTTGTGTATGTAGATAATGTTTTTGAAAAAATGAAACTTTTTTAATATGAAAACAAGTAGTTTGATTCATATCGACGACATCATGGGTCACACTCATGTGTAGTCAATTCATAGAGGTGACAGATGAATTATGAATCATTAATCTAAAGTATTAACCCAATATGAGCTCATTTTATTAGTCTTGGATATATGAATCATGTTTTATAATAAACTAACACTTTTATAGTGTGAAAAAACACACGTTATGTAATACGAGATACATCGTGTGTCATATTAACATGTGGTCAATTAGTACATATCAAAAATAAATTATGTATCATTTTCCTAAATTATCAAGACAATCTAAGATCGTTTTCTCAGTTTTAGCTATATGATGCTTGTTTTAGAGTAAATAGAAACTTTTTAAATGTGAAAACATTAAATTTGAGTCAAAACAGCCATACAATATGTCTAATTAATGTGCGGTTGATTGTTACACATCACAAATGAATTATACAGCATTGACTAAATTGAAAATTTTAAGATTTTCCTATAAAACACATAAAAGGTAATGAAACACCAATTATATATATTCATATTGTAAATAAATTGATAAATGGAAACATTAACTTTTAGAGATAAATTAATCTCTTAAAATTTTCAACTTCTAACCACAGTTTAAATTCTATAACAGTTAATTCCATTTTTATATTTTTGAGTTTTGTGTTAAGGTATTATTGAGACATATCTATTATTATTCATATTATATTTTATTACTATATATTTGGATTAATAAAATGTGAATGTAAAGGAATCCATCTCACTTCTCCATCATGGATGTAGAAGTTACTGTAACAGGGCCAATACCATTTTTAAAAATTCATCAAAATAAAAAAAATACACAAAATGAAAATAATGAGGTTAGAATAATGTAACTACCTTCCCCATATAAGGGTCACTAATATCAAAGCACTTGAATAAAATAGGATAAGGCTACCATTAAAACTCCTCCAATTTTGGATAAGGTTTCTTCATTTCTAAATATGCAACCTCATCATCCAACTATTCTTAGACATAAGGGAACATTGGATTGAATAAATTACTAAAAACCAATAAAAAAGGTATATCCCTTGATTTAAATGAAGAAAACCAACCCTAAGGCATACAACATTGCATTGCTAGGGTTGAACTATATCCTAGTGGTTGGTAATATGTCTTTAAATTTATGATTAAAAGGATACTTGACCCATTTCTATCTCACAATTATCTCATTTGTAGACTCAAAGTCCAATATCACATGAGAATGAGTAGATTTAGACATGTTACTAACTCTATAATAAACCATGTATCATAACCCTCCATGATCATCTCTATGAGAAATAGATCAAATATTTATTAATTTTTTGGGTCATCACTAAAAAGAATTTTAGTTTCTATTAACTCATCCTAACCACTAGAGGAAATAAATTTGTCAATAGTTTAAAAAAAATTCATGATCAATTGGGAAATGAGAACATACCCTTTAGAAGCATTTAATTTTTTAGTAACAATAAGATGATTGAATAACTAAAGTGGGGGTAAGGTTTAGTAAATGTATAAAAATGGTTTAATTGAATTCGGACTATATCTATAGAATAATTGGTTGGATTTGAATTTTTAAAACCTCTTTTAAGAGGTGTTTCCCCTGATATTCTAGCCCAATTCTCTTTTGTCAACATCAGTATATCCTAAAATTGTTTTCCATAAAAATGTGGATTTTTATCAAGATACTTTTTCTAATGAGCCCAAAGATTCCTTATATAATAATCATGGCCATATCCCCTTATAATAAAACAAAATATATGGATTTATTGGTGTTTTTACTAAATATTTACACAAATAGTTTAACCAAATGAGCTACTAAAGTTGAAACACCCTCAATAAAAACTTTAGTATTTTTTTAATCAAGTGGAGGAACCAAAAGTTTGGGAGGATAATTAACAATGAAGCCTAACTCAATATGGGATGAAAATATATGGTGGGTTTCAAATTCATTTGGAATTATGTGATGATAAAATATAAAAAAAAAGATTATGAAAATTTCCAATGTAGGATTATAATAAAAATATAACCAATAGATTTACAATAAAACATGAATTTTAACATTGTATAAATAATATATATGATTTATAAAACTAATATTTCATGTCACAAATGTATATATAAGGTGATATCCAATAATAGATCATAAAAATAACAGGTAATCACCTTATCTTTATGTAGAAAAACATTCCAACATTACAAACTTTTCACACTCATCTCTTGTAAAATATACTTCTTCTTTTGAGTTTATGCACTATCATAAATCCTGGTAGTACTAAGAAAATATTTACATAGATAAAATCAATAAATATTTTAAATGAAATCATAATTACCTTTTGAAAAACGTGTCATTTCATTCCATTTTGTTAATGGTATATGATATATTTCATAAATTTACAAACATAATATGAACAATCATTTTCGTTTTTTGGTTTCAGACACTACAGAAACATTAACCGGAAAAATTAAATTATTTTGAAATATGTTTTTATGGTAAAATATTACTATATATACCTTAATCTATCTCTATTTGTATAAATCTATAGTCTTTTTATATTTAGCCTCTAACCTTATACCATAATTTAGTTGATATTTATATAACTCTCTATCATAAAAATATTATTGTTAAAACATAAACTAAATTATATAATTTGTGTTTATATATAAAATATTTATTTTAGTTCAGTAAAAATTTATAATGGAAATCATGTGTGGTTGATTTGTTGGAAATAAATACTTTTGATCCAAAAAATAAGAATTCGGGGTATCCCAATCGAGTGTGATGACCATCCTGAGCAACCTAAAAAAACATGAAAATAATAATGAAAAAAAGAAAAATATATTTTATGATATTTTGTTCTAGAGTTTTACACTTTCATTATAGGTATCATGAAGAGTATTTCTTCTATAATTTTACATTAATTAATTAAATGTTTTTCAATTTCTTTCATTTTCAAATTAAATTATGGTGTAGAAATTGGTAATTTTATTAATGAGTCAAAATTTTTATTTGTTGGGATTTCCAATTATATAGTATTAATACATAAACTTATAGAAAATATGATCATTTATTAATTATAATGAACATATTAGATCATTTTATGGAAAAACAAACTATGAAAATGTATATCATTTATTCATTCAAAACTGAGAATTACAACCAATCAAACCTGATAATTTCATTTATACTCTGGAGACCAATCATGTCTGTAGTGGGTTCTCCAAATATTTCTTCTTTATATTCAATATAGAAAACATTTCCAAAATTTAATGTTGTATCCAAATGAACATGCAATTTTAATGTATGTGGTAGTAGAACTAGTTGGGTGAAGGTACTCTTGGAAGGTCCTTTTGATTTATTGGTTGATCTACTAGATTTCTTTTATTCTAACTTCTGTTTCACCTTCATTTTTTCCTTATGTAATTCTATACCTCATTTTTGACCATTTTCACTCACTATTAAAGGTTTTTAATTTAAAAAAATTGTATAGGAAATACCTCATTATCAACATGTATCTTTATATGATTAAATAAAAATTCAACGAAAGTTCCAATACCATTATCGAATGTGTTGACATTCAGATCATCATGAATAACAGGAAATTCAATGCCCAACTTATGAGCTACTACAATCCCTATTATCACATGATCTTTTGCGAGTTTTTTATTTTTTATAATGTCTATTTGGATATTCTACATTGTAACCCTCACAATATGGTGGTAGGTTTGTGCTGGTAAATAATAATATTATACAACTTCACCCTATAGAATTTTAATAATAGAATGTTATCTTTATTTATTTGATTCACATTTTTGATAAAGTGTTATGAAAAAATAAAATAACTTAGGTGAGGAAGATGGTTGTGGGTAATGGCTAGCCTCAAACCTAGTGGGTTCATGTGTCTCTTCATGTGTTGACCATTGTTATACTATTGATTTTCCTTGACCCTTTTTCAAATTCTAGTCTTCCAAACTAGAAAAAACAGTAATATGTTTTAAATAATATATTTCTTTATATATTTTATTCATTATATCATATGTATCTCATTATGACATTTCCCTCTCAAAATATACTTAAGGTGACACTCTAAAACCTATACCTATAACACATACATATTGTAATGGCAACTTCAATGATACTAAAAGTAATTTTTCTTTGGGTACATATAATGATTATTCTTGTGTCTAAACCATATAAAAAATATACAATCATAAATAGATATTTTATTTAATACCATTATAAAGTATATAAAATTACTATTATGCCATACATACACCTGATTCCCATAATACTTATATGTTTTCATCTATTAGTTTTCTCTATTTATTTACACGAACCTCCTTCTATAGAAAATTAAGTGGGATGAGAGTGGATTTGGTTTCTGATTCAACAATTCTCATATTCAAAATTGAAGATGTTATGTTTTATATCTCATAAAACTTTTACTATATATTTAAAATACATACAATTTTAGTTTCAAGTGAATCTCACCCCATCCTTACTTTACAATATGGGTGCATTAGTTTTGATGCATGGTTCTTCTTTATCACACTTTTTTTTGTTTTATAAATTAACAATTTTGAATCAAAGTAGATAAAATAAATAATTTTAAATGATATATTATCAATTAAAATCCACTTGAAATGATTCCTCATCATATACACTATTGAAATATTTCCATGTTTCTTGGTTTATAATGTGCGCATACAATGCTAGTGGGTGGGGGTTTACTTTCCCCATAGTATTCCTGAGGCACCTCTTTGTTAGAAGTGTTTGAAATAATCTATGAGCATTTCCAGTAACCATTAACACAACTTTCGTAAAAAATTCATATAAAATAAATGAACTCAGAAAAGGGACAATGAAAATTATATAATCAATTTGTTTTATACTTTTTCAGTAAAATAAAGAAAGTATATCATAACATTAACCTAATATCTTCCCAAATGATTGTTCTCAATGTAGGAATGACATTGTTCTAGATATCTATATCAATCATCACATGAAATCAAGATGTGACCCCAATGTACCTATTGAGCAATGACTTATTGGGGTAAACTGGTTTTCCACATTGATTCCATCCATCCAAAAATTTTATACCTTTTCTTATTTCCATAGTAACCTTAGTTAACATGGTGATGCTATATTTGTTTTTTTTCATCCACATGATGTTGATTCCCTAAAAATTCCTCAGTTTCAGTATCGATGGTGAATTATTCATGAGGATATGTAACATCAGTGAATGGAGAAGTAATTATATTCACTAGTAGTAAAATATTTAATTTAGATTATGTAAATGCAATATAAACCACATAATATTATGAAGAAAAGAACAATAGATTAAAAAACATTAACTTGTTCATTGAAATCTCCTTTTTTCTTTAAAGTTTTAATGTATTTTGGATCATATATCAAGTATCCAAATACCATCCTAGTGGTACCCTCTAATTTATTAGAAAATTTCTATATTGGGACCATTATGAAATGATTATTATTTCCCAATGAAAGATTCATCCTCAATGGAATTTTCATCTGACCCAATATTTGTTTTAGTCTCTAATATAAAAATTGAAAAATTTATTTTTTTATAGGATCTAAGACATAAAATACTTTCATTTACTGGGATTTCATTATAAATAGTTCTTACTTGTACCCTTCCACACTGAAATTCACTTTCATAAAACTTAATTCATCAAATTTAACTGCACTCCTGTTATCAACTCATTTTCAACCTAAAATTGTATTGTAATTTTTTTTATAATATAAAACTTATATTTTTTATGATGAAAATGCATGAAATATTCACATAAATTGGATTTATATCTGGGAAAAAATATACACGAATAAATTTCTCTATAATAATATCTCTACTATTTTTTATTGTACTGTGTCGGTCATGTTTCTTAGTTTATAATTTATAACCCTTAATTACAAACCCATTGTAAGAAAATAAATTTATGTTTGCTCTTTTGGCTAGACATTGGAGTATTTTGGTAATTTAATTCATATATGTAGATAAATCCTTATAAAAATAATCCCTAAAACATTTTATAAACAATTTATTATGTGTATTTTATATCCATATTTCATCCCTTGAAATTTGAAGGAGGAATTGTCTAGAAATTTTCAAATGAAATGTCTCAGAGAAGATAAGAAGATCTTGGGAATGAGGATTGAATTTGATAATAAAACAAAAATATTGGTCTTATTAAAAAAACATTACATCTAGAATACTATGGATATATTCAAAATTAGTGGATTTATAATGGTTTTAACTCCTGTAATTTTTTACTCTAAACTATCGAAGCAACTAACACCACAAATGGAAGAAGAAAATAATTATAGGTTAAATACTCAATATGACTCAGTAGTTGTAATATTGATGTATGTTGTGGTGTTTACACACCTAGACATTTCTCATGTAGTGGTATTGGTAATCCAGTTTATGGAAAATCTATGAAAGATTCATTATGAAATAGTAAAGTGGATTATTCGGTATCTAAGATGAATTAAAGGAATTTATATTTGTTTTAGTGATGATGATATATTATTTGGGTTTTATGATATAGACTTTGGGGTTATTTCGGTTCTCATAAGATCATAACTGTATATGTTTACACTTTTCATGGAACTGGGATCAGTTGGGTGTCTAGGTTATAACTAGTGATAATACTTTCTAGAATGGAAGTAGATTATATAGTTTTAAAAAAAGTAATAAAGGAAATAGTATTGTTAAGATGTTTATTTGAATAATATGGTTTTAGTATAAAATTATTTCTCTAATAATATATTTAGAGTATAATTAATTTATCTAATAATCATGTGTTTCATTAAAGCACTAAAAACAATTATATGAAGTACCATTATATTTGGATGTACTGGAAGATGGTGAGTTGGAATTATAAATGGTATCTTGGAAACATAATCCAGAAGATATATTTACCAAGTTTTTAGGTATGGCTATAATGAGGCAATATAAATCCTCAAAAGGACATGGTTTAATGGAATGATATGGAGGATCATTGTATGTAGTGAAAGTTTAAGGTCATGCCCAAGTTTTCTCTAAAGTAGTCTTTATATAAGAGATTATTGGGAATGTGAAATATAATTAAGTTTACTGGAATGATAAAATTAAAAGGATTTTTTTTGTAATTTCTTCACATTATTGAATTTTTGGTAGAGGAATCAGTTTCCTTTAAGCATTATATAAGGAGGTTTCTAGAAGGTTGATATTTTGGAAGTGGATTATTATAATGTGCTCAGGTTTAGAAGGCATCATTTTGAAAGTTTTTATCTTGTACTTCCAAAATATGTGGTGTTTAGTTTGATGTTTTTTCTACATTATATAAGGTTGTGGTAACATTGAATATTTTTATAGGAGATAAATGGTGGGAATAGTAAAATGGGAAAACTCCAACAGTTTTTTAAGGTTATTACAACTAGATGGCCATAAGATACTATGTATAAATAGGTAGTGGGGCCACCTATATTTTGTGTGTGGATAATTGTGATTAATTTATTTATTAATCCTAGAGACTCATTAGTCACTGGGTTTTAATCTTTCTTGTAGATAAATGAAATGTTTTTAATGTTTCTCCCATGGATGTGGGACTATCTGTCTAAACGATGTAAAACCGTAGTGTTCTTTACTTTCTTAATTTTACCTTAACTTGAATGAATGTTGAAAGTGTTAGAGTGACCAAGGAATAAGTGAGGTTCTAAAATATATTATGGTGATTTGGGTAAAAAAATCTACCAAGTTATGGAATATTATATTGAGATAGTTCCTCCCAAAATCAGATTCCACTAGATTATTATGGAATTACTACTTTTGATGGAATTTAATATGGACAATGTCGTTAAATGGATTCTAAAAAAGGTGGATAACGATTATTAAACTTACATAATAACATTAATTATAAAAATAATACTGATTTCATTATATAAGAATAAACAAATTAGATATAGAATATAAAGAAAGAAAATATGTAAGGTTATGGATTTATTAGAACTTGTATTGAGAACTTGATTTTTCCCTTAGATGTGTTCTTAGAAATAGAGGACTTATGAAACTTTATTATGAATAGTGTCCTATTGTTTTGGAAAAGGAATCTATGATAAGAAATATGGGTAGGGTTTGAAGAAGAATTAAAAATGTTATACTATCCTTGAAGGGCTGGTGAAATAACCCTTTTATAAGTTGAGGAAATATAATTTTTGTGAATATAACTTCTTAATATAAAAAGAGCACATGTTTGACATGGAAAGTGGAATTTAATGTATAAAATAATGTATAATGTATATTGTTTTGGTCAATACACACATAAATAATTCATTTTGAGACATTTTTTTCATATGTTTAAGTCTTTTAACCTCTTATTTCTTACTTTTATAATTTTAGATTTTACCAGTTTAACTAAATTTTACCTAAGTAATTTATTTTTATATTTATCAATAAAATGGAACATTTTATATAATTTTGAAATTCATATTCTAAATATAAAATCCATTTTATAAGATACAATTTCTAAAAGGTATATAAATTAATTCCAAAATAACAAATGTATAGCATATTAAAAAAAATTAGAGAAAAATATAACTTAATTTTTAAAATGTCAAATATATATTTATAAATTAAATATAATATTTTGAATTTATACTTTTAAATATAAATTGCATATTTGGTCAATAAATAGGATTCATAAATATTTAATTCATGCTTATATCCTAATGGTGTTATAAATGACTTGGTATTAGTAAAAATAGTATGTTATACTATTCAACTAAAAGATCAATCATTTAAGAAAAATACCAAAAATTCATCTTAAGATAATACTATTATGATAAATCCTAAAATTAAGTTCATTTGTTCAAATTCAAATTCTAAAATATTGGAATTTAACTATTAAATGAAATTATAAAATATAATGAATTTTTTTTTATAAGAAAAATGAATTTTTAACTATTTACTATTCTCATTCTTATTTCTTATAAATTACTAATTAATTTATTATTAATATACTATTTCATATAAAAATATATTTACATTTTATTTAACTATAATACATTTCATTTATAAAAATAAAGTGCATAAAAAGGCCATTTTGGAAAGAATATATTTAAAGCATAAAATTTTCTTAATAGTTCTTTTCCAATAATGATTGAATTTTATTAATGCATTAGTGTTAAAAATTACCTTTATTTTTATTCATACATATTTTTTATAATATGGTTACCATTATTTGTAACTATTATTTTAACAGTGATTTTATTCAAGGATTCATTTTAGTTTGGTGTTGTGTATGAAACAAGATATTAATAAAGTATTTATTTAATGGAAAATTTATACAAATTCACTGGTCATCACAACAAAAAGATATTGAACCTTTTTTGTAATTTTTTTGGGTTTTTTAGAAAAAAAATTAATCAAAATAGGTTTAGGTTTGTTATTTTTTAGAAAGTGTTTTAAAAGAATTTATTCCCTAAAAACATTAATGATTTCCTAAAAGTCATTGAGGGCATAAATTCTTTTCCCTCAGACAAGTGACATGGAAAAGGTTGTAACAACCTGGCCTGAATCGCTAGGTCTAAGAAAAAGTTCTACATGACCTTAGTTATTCCCCCTCTTGTGCCAGAGGCTACCGACTAGGGGCAAGGGCCTGGAATAGATAGTGAGGAGACTATTCTCTAATATCAGAGTATAAATACAGTATAAATAACTAAATAGTAAACATCATAATATATATCATAGTTTAAAGTATAATAGTAAACACAATGTTATATCATAATGATATTTTAACATAAAACATACAATTGATCACCCACTGGGACGATTCTGGGTATAAATAGACTCAAAGAAAATATAACAGAGTCTCTACCACATCTCTTAGTCTCAACCCAATATCTATATTCATATACCCATTGAGCTACACCAGCTCTAACCACAATATGTTTTGTGAATTTAATTTAAAGGAAACATAAGGCATGAACATTCACCAAGATGCTCATGTAAGGTGTGATAAATAACTCAATATGGTCTCAAAAATTGACTTTAATATATGCCATCATATACATATGTATGTAGAAGAAAGAAATACAACATGTAGCAATCATGTAATTATACATGTACACACATATGTCAGGTCCTTGGAGATCATCCCTACTGATTCAACTTCATGTTAGAGGAAGTGTCATATGTCAGCCTTCTATAATTACCAACTGGTCCTCTATCCAAATCCCCCTTAAAGGGATTTTTATTCTCACTTTTAAGATAATAACATGATACACCTCTAAGGAGTAGTTCACACCCTCCACTAAGGGAAATCCACATAGCCCATATATGGAACCAATATCTAGATCTGGGGAAGCTACCACATCATATGTCGACAACACATTTGGCTCTAGTGAAATCCACTACATCACATATCAACCCAATATCTGAATATAAGGAAAACTATCACATCACATGTCAACAAAATATCCCACTTAGTGAAAGAAATTACAACATCCACACTCCCCCATTAAGAGAGTGACTAGCCCATACGACTCAACCTGGTTACTCGATTATAGAGACATAGAAACTACACATGTTGTGAAAAATGCTACAGTAAGGTAGTTCATAATCATTTCATGTTATGTAAGATTCATATAGTCAACACACCTCCTTATACAAATAATGTCAATCATAAGTCTCATAGGCTACTCACACACACACTACATGTGTATCAAATTAAGCATAGGTCTCATGGGATACAAACACATACAACATGGGAACCAAATAAATTATAGATATCACATTCTATACACATAAAAACCAATTCATGAATCATGAACAAGGCCCTTACCCAACACTCAAATCATGGGATCAACGCATCTGGGCCTAGCCACCAACAAACCTCTTGTGATAAATGTATCATATTTCATCCAATGGGGAATCCACCAAGGTTCTCGATCCTATCACGGTCTTTTATAACTTATTCTAACTCATTGTCAACACCCAAGGTGATATTATATCCCATAGGCTCACCCTAACCTTATCCTCAACTTATGGGTTCTAGTTCAAAATCAAACACATTACCCATGTTAAGGTCTTGTCTTACATCTAATCACAAAGAATCTTATTCAAACCCACAACCAAGATTTATTTCCATCTCATGTCTCCTAAGGGAGACCGATCAACCCATCTCTTTGAGGAATCACCTCTTAAATATAAACATCGAGTCCTGGAGGCCTCATCTTACTCTAGAACATCACGAGCCTCTCACACTAGCATCACTATCCCTAGAAAACACATCCTAGGATTCCTGTATCTTACTAAAAGACCTCATAAATACTAAGGTATATCTTTGGTTATTGTGTTATCACTTCCCTATGGATAACTAGTCACCAATCAATACCAGTTCACCCTAAGTGCTCCAAAGAACTCATCCCAGGTCTAGTGGATAACTTCCACCACCATTGTCCAGTCTAAGGGTCTCTTGAACCTTGGTAACTCTACACAAATCCATATAGCACGAAAAAAAAACAATAACACCCATATATAGACACATGTTTGGTTATGTATCATTGGGGCCACCAACCTCAATTGGAGTTATTGTCATTGTGGAGCATGTGTAGTCCTCCACATAGTTTTTTCAATCTTCTTCCAAGATACAAAAAACCCTAGACTAGTATGTCTCCCCAAACAAAATCTTATATTACATTACAAATTAATTATTCTAGAGCACCCCATTTCTAGAAAAGATGGTAATGTTCCAGTGTCAGATACATTTTCAGGGATACTCTTGCAGCTTCTCTTGTGAGCCACTTTTTCCCCACATCATCAAAACATCATTAGATGATCTCGACTATTTCCATTTATTTGGTCATATATTGATCAATAAGTGTTCGATATCAATGATCTAGGAGTTTATTACACCATTTTCAACCATTATATAAAAAACTATGAGATTTATTTTTAAAAAATATTTACCATTTTTATATAATTGAAATTCAATGGAGGGACCATCCATGGGAAGGATGATCATGTGGAATTCAAAGAATTACTCCATTTTGAAGTCTGGAATGTAAGATCTCCTTAATTATAAGGATATATTTGAACCCATTGATACCAATGGATTCAACCTTGATTCCACCAAGGAACCTAAGTGAAAGAAGCTAAAAAAAGTTGATTGGTCAAATCTATCAATGGATTTATCACAACATCTACCACTATGTTACTCAATAGATTGGTGTGTAAGAATTTTGAATGAAGTTGTAAAATATGTTCCAGTAATAGAAAACTCATAACAAGATATTAATTTTTAAGTGGTTGATTAATATTATATTACAAATTGGAAAATTTATAGTTGAAAATATCAGTGAGATCCAATGCCTGGTGAATCAATTGGTGGTTTTGGGTAAGACTCTGCCAGATGAAGATCAGGATAGCCACCAAATATAAACACTTCTAGATGGCTAGGATATTCTTGTGGTCTCACTAAAAAACTCATCAACCAGATGAAAAATTACCATAGAAATGGTAAAGTATGAACTATTCAATTAGGAGTCCTAAAGGAAGGATTTGAGTTACAACCAAATGTAAGCTATCATCTTAGAGAAGTAAGATAGACAACAAGGATTAGGTTGAGGGGTAGGAATTAGAGGTTGGAGACAGTGAATGGGAAGGTAAAAAAATAGTATGAGGCCAATATAAAATTATTACCATTGTGTAATGGAGGAACACAAGAAGAATAATTTACAAAATTTTATACAAGAAAAGGGCTATAGTAGAAACCACTAAATAATAAATGGAGACGCACAAGTAAGTGTTAACAGAGATGTTGTGATTTTATCCAAAGATGAAGAAGAGAAATAATTTAATAAATTAGTCCATGAAATAGAATGATTGGTTGATACTGCAACATCATACAATGTAACCCCACATCATGAGTATTTATTGACGTATCTAGCTAGTGACTTAGGTGTAGTGAAGATGGGGATTACCAGTTTGATAGATATTGTCGGCATGGGTGTTATCCAAGTCAAGATAAATGTTGGAAACATAATCACCCTAAAGGATGTTTAACATGATATAATCCTCAGGCTCAACCTATTATCAGGAATATCCTTTGATCGATAAGGATATGAAAAAATCTTCAATAATGGAGCATGGAAGATGATAAAAGTATCCATCATCATCTCCTGAGTACACATATGTGATAAATTGTACAAAACTTATGTGAATATATGTGTAGACATCATTCACATGGCATAAGGAGTGAAATCATCAAATATGTGTTATAGGATACTCTACCACATGAGTGAATGACGGTTATCTACCCTAATAAAGAATAAGTGCATCAACATTGAAAAGTATGCATCACTAGACCCTTATAAATTAAAATTGTATGGGAAGTAACATAGAGTGTAATTCAATACTTGTTTATAAATGTGATCATAGTTTTCAGATTTGGTGCACTCTTATATATGCAGATCCATGGAGGTGGATTCACTGGGATGTAATAAATACTTTTTATCCTTTGTTGATGATGCATCTAGAAGGGTGTGGGTGTTATTATTGTAGAATAATGACTGAGTACTAGAGTACTTAAAGATGTTACACACCATGTTGAAGCATGAAAATAGAAGGAAGTTGAAGTGTCTTCATTCAGAAAATGAAGGAGAGTACACATCAAGAGATTATGATGCATATTGATAGAGTTAAGGCATAATACATGAGATTATAGTCCCACGCACCCCAAAACACAACATAGTTATGGAAAGGATGAAAAAACCATCATGGAGAATGTCAAAAGCATTATGAGTTTTTCTAAGCTTCCTAAGCCATTATGAGGAAAAGTTATTCAAGTTTCATGCTACCTCATCAATAGATCACCATTAGTCCCACTGATTTTTGATATTCTATAAGAGATATGGTCTGGTAAACATTCCTCTTATTCTCATTTATGAGTATTTAGATGTTTGGAATTTTCACATGTATCCAAGGAGCTTAGGAAGAAGCTATATGGGAGATCCACTCCACCCATATTCATCATCATTGGAGATAATAAGTTTAGATACAATATTTTGAACCCAAAGGAGAAAAAAGTGATAGAAAGTATAGATGTAATGTTATATGAGAACTAGACTATTAGGGACATTTAAAATTGTAGAATTTCTCAAAGAAAAAGTGTAGAGAAATGAATTCATGATCCCACACTTTTACCAACACCACATTTCAATGAAAAGGATGAGGTTCGGGAAGACTCATAAATAGTGGACCAAGAGGTAGTGGAGGAGGATATTGAGTAGGGGGAGAGTCAATCCACTCTACAAGAATTTTTAGAAACATCATGGGAGCTAGGTGATATTATAACAACCAAACCTAAAATTTCATATGTTTTAATATCTTCATAAGGAAGGATTCTATCAACCAAATATTAAGAGCCAGAGTGTTGGAAAGAATCCCTCAAGGTAACATTGTAGTATTTTTGGGTTCATTGTATTTTTTTAGATAAGGATTCAAGGAAATTTTTGGAGCTTTAAAGATATTGTTAACTATGAATATTGAAAAAGATTCAAGGCAAAGGAATGGATTACCACGAAGTGGTATAGAAAATTGTGTACACAAGGTGATTCTATTTCCTAATGTTTGTCAAATTTTTGGGGTCTAAAATTTGGAGGATAGAAATTGTCATGAAAGTTGGATATACTTAAAGGCCTCATTAAAATATGGAAAACTCAAGAGTTTAAAAAATAATGGGTTTCACAAATTTTGTTTCATAAAGGTGTGGATCATCATGAATGAGCATCGTTAATGCGCAAAGGAAAATACTGCAGTCTCCCTTAATATGAGAAGCTTCAAAAATGGGACAATTCTATGGTGCATCACGAAAATAGGGAACATCATGAATGAAATGGGAGAGCATTGAAAAATGGTGATGACATGGATGGAAGGTTTTGGAATGGGAGGAAACACCTAAAAATAATCCTCTACCCCTTTAGAAAATAAGAAAGACTTCATGAATATTCTTAGCCTTTGGATTCATGTAGGTGGTTCTGAAGGTACTTCTTGAAAAATTGTTCCCGAAGAATGGAATTTCACGAAGGATATAAAAATACAACCAAATTAATTGATGTTCTTTAATGCTAAGTAATCTTTGAAAAAGTGTTTTAATCTTCACAAACGAAGGATTATTCATGAAGACTGTTTGAGCTTCGTGAATAAGGTGATCTTCGTAAAAGTAGTGGGGTTCATGATGATAGTTTATTCTTGTAAATAATTGAGTAGTTTCATGAAGGTGGTGTGAGCTTCAGAAAGGCATTGATAATTATGAATGTTTCAAAAAGGTTTTTTCTAGAATATTTGTGGTAAATTGGTATTCATCAAGTGGATGAAAGTGGGACTTCAACAGAACATATATCTAAAACTAAGGATGAATTCATTATTTAAAATTAAGGGACCTAAATGTCCATAAATTGTGGGTGAATACCCTCCCTAGAAGTGGGAAAAGGAATAGTAATAATGTGATTCTTTCCATTGGTAGTGATCCATCGAATGAGAGTTAGGGAGTGACCCTTGGGAAAGCAATGAGCTAACCATAAACATTGTAAAGGCAGTGAGCCTGGGTATAAAAGTGATCTAGCCCAAACCTCAGTTTTTGGCAGTGATCCTTAGTGGATTTGGTACATCAGCACATCGTCATTGTATGCTCCTTGAATAAAGCCTAGTGAGGGAGAACCAAGTAAAATCACTTTGTCTCATGCATGATTTCATTTTTGTTCATACATTTTTACGTGATAAGGATCGAATAATGTTTTTAATGAAGAAAAAAGATCTAAATGGGTAGTCTTTTTATTCTATCATACCCTGATTCACCCCCCCCCCCATCAGGGTATTTAACCTAGTTGGGGTAATAGAGTACTTGTTGCTGACTGATGAGGGGGATACAAAAGGATACCAGGAAGCAGTAACTCATCCTAAAAAACTCAAGTGATGCATGAAATGGGGGATAAGATGAATTCTTTGATGAAGAATAGGACATATAATTTGGTGGAACTATACAATGGTTAGAAGAAACTAATGAACAAATGGGTGTTCAGGATAAAAAAGGATGGTAGTAAAAAGGAGTTCAAGAATAATGCTTGCTTAGTAATAAAGGGATTCTTTTAGAACAAAGGAGTTGATATTAATGAGATATTTTCTCTCATGATGAAGGTGGTTTCAAACTGAGCTATTTTTTGATTAAAGGCTAGATTGGAATTGGATCTTGGATAGATAGATATGATTAAATATTTTCTTCATTGATACCTCTCTTAAAAGATCTATATGAAGCATCCTAATGGTTTTGAGGTTTCTTGACAATAAACCTCATTTTCAAATTAAAAACTGTAACACCCCATAGATTTACAAATAAATTTAATATAGAATGTAATGAACAAAACACTAAGTTGCTACAAAACAAAACATTTTTATTATAAGTATTTAAACAATATAATTATATCCTAGTCAATAATAATAGTTTTTTCACTTCTGTGATTGGAATTTTAAAAAACAAACACACACGGTTGCGATCAGTAAGATATTTAGAGTCTAATTGGATCAACTTAACTTTTTTGATGAATAGTAACATGACCCTTTTGAATAGTATTGTTACCCTTATGAATAGTAATATGACACTCATGAATAGTAACATCACCCATGAAATTATAAATAAAAAATTATTCACCTTATAAATTAAAGTGTAATATAATTATGTCATGGTATAAGTAAGTGAATATTTTAGAAATTATGTGTTGGTATTTTTTGTGAGTAATAAATATTTAATTAAATTTTTATAATTAATTTATTTATTTAAAATAATATTAATTTTCATTAAATTTATCCATAAATCAATATTTTTTTGGACTATTATTTTAGGAAAATTTAATAAGACCTTCGTTAATTTTTTAGAGTGTTATAAAATTAGTATTAATTTTAAAAACTATATTTTTTTAGTAAATGAAGATTTTAATTAAAATTTAAATCTATCTTACATTGAAAATAATTTTCATAAAATGGATTTAATTTATTAATTATAAACACTGAAAAATTGTAAGGGTGATGTTTCAGGATTTTTTTAAAATACTATAATTTTTAGTGAATAGTAAAATACTGTAATTTATAGTATAAACACATTATAAGCTAAATACACTATTTATTGAGTCATGGATTGTGTGATCACCCTCTTTTCGAAATAAAATTCACTTATTACTCTATTTATTCACAAGAATCAATATTATTTGTTGTCTTGAGAAAAAATAATAAAATAATTAATAGAATAATGAGAAATCACCCCTCTCCTCCACTATAACCCTCCCCCACCCCCTCTTCTCATCACTCCAATATGCCTTAAAGATTGTTAAATTTATACCCAAATAATATTCCTTATTCTCTCCCCAAATCTATGATCTCTTGGTCTTACAAAAATACCAAAACCCCTTTCCATAAGGAGGTTCTCACGAAGGGGTATTCAAGAGGTAAAATCTTCTTCATTTTCCTTCTATTTTTCTTTTCAAGTTCTTTATTTAATTATAATCTCCTCACATACTCTATAAAAATTATAATGATAAATCTAGTATCATATATATACTTTAATTATATAATTTTAATGTAATAACCATCATAAATCTCCTTACTCTCTTTTATTTTAAAAAAAATGAAATCATCATTTAGTAGGTGCCAATTTACAACCTTTGTGGACGACGAACTTTTGTTTCTCAATTTCTTTTTCAAGGATGGTCATGATACCATTTTTATGGATAAAAAATACTATAATATGTGTATTATAACCCATTTAATTTTCTTTTACCAGTATATATACACAACACTAATTCATCTGAAAAAACTAGTTCGTGATGATAAAAACCAACAAAATAATCTAAATAATTTTCACTAATGTTTTATCTAATAAATCATCCTAATACCATATAAAAAATGAATTATATAACAATTTAATCTCCTTTATGTTAATTATTATCATATAAAATCAATTTTGGATAATTATATCCATTCCTCAAGAACTCCATTACTTATAAATAAGCAAACTGATCTTGAAAACCAAGAAAATGAATGCTTCAGAACGATGAAATTAAACTCTATAACTCATCAATAAGGCCATAAATGGAATTAATAAAACTATAATGATTATAATACATGTATTAAGGGTAATTAATTAATTAATTAATTAATTAATTTTATTATCTAGGACATTAAGTTCAAGTGCAGAACACATTCAGACATAAGGTAAGGGTTTTGTCATCTCACTTCCATTTTTGTGAGATATTCCTTATTCACCACTATTTATTGTGTATGGTTTATGTAGACTTACCAATGATGTATAATATAATTAATATATTTATTTATATGGTATTAAATTTATTCTTTTATTATTACTAATTTTGGTTCATATGATTCGATTGATTATAAAATTGTAAGGGTTTCTACCTAAACCCCCATTTTCCCTTCAGGATACTCTTTCTCTACATTTAATCAAATGTAATGATTTTTTTATTTTTTATATTTCTTCCAAATTCTATTTACATGTTACAAAATCATATATCTAGATAATATCATCCTTCTTTTATGGGGATATACATGATTTAAAATGGTTCTCTTCTCAATTCATCCTGATAAACATGCCCGACTAAAGGGAACTTCTGCAATTCATACCCTTTTCAAGTGAACTATATAATATATTTTAATACATCATTATTTTTATAAAATCACACATTTTAACATAAAAAAATCTTGGTTCAATTATGGTTTTATAAAAACAAACATGCATTTTCTCTTTAAAACCTCTTTAATATTTTCCTTAACTGGCACTAAAATGTTTTATTTCTAAATATTCATTAAAAATATTTTTACATTATTTCAATTAAATATGAAATAATTTATGCCTAAAATATAATTTAAATGTCCTTAAATTTTATTTTCTATTATATACATGTTTACAATATTATTTTATGACAAATACAAATTATTTTTCAAAATAACTATTATTTTCCAAAGTAAAAAGTATTTTTCTCATCTCACTTTTACTTCTATGATATATATTACTTATTCAACAATATTTCCTTGTTTTTGGTGTATATTATTCCCTTTGATATATTATATATTGAAATATATTATTATCATGATATTAATAGTTTCATTTAATGTTAAAATGGATTATTATTTAAACGTTTCAAGGTTGTATGGGACACATTAGAATGTTTAAATATTATTTTCCCCAAGAATTTCTCAAATATTTTATTAAAGAAATTTAATATATGATACTTAAATGTGGTATAGGACACTTTTATTTGAATATATCATTTTATTTGACATATGACGAATGCATTGGACTTATTATGTGATGGGTGGGGCTCGATATAGACCCTCAATTCATCATTAGGTCTCATGAGACAAAAAAATGGATTTTGGTCAAGCCATTAACCATTTATTTTCAAAAGTCATGGATGAGGCCTTGAAGATTGTTTTATGATGTCTGGAATTTTCATTCCCTCATTATGATATTAATAATTGACAAATCAAGTGATTATTCAACTAGTATAATATCAATGGTGAAGTTTCATGTGATTATTTATATGGAATTATTTATTCAGATTTTATTATTACCATATTATGATCAAGACTATGTTTTAATGGCACGTGTTAATACTTATTCATCATGCCTTACTATTTATACAATAGCTTCCACTATACCCTTACTGGGAATATGACCTGACCCATTTAATATGATTCTTTTCCTTAGGATTCTAAGAGGTACATTTTGAATGACTTGAAGGGTTACGTTATTAGGTGTTATCAATGGAGTTTTAATGTTGTTTTTACTTTAAATTTGTTATGTAATGTTTAGGTATGCAATATTCTTTCCAAAACTGCTAAACTAATTGGTCCTTTGGGATGTTATTCCATATAATAATACCAATTTAATAAATTAAGGCACTGACTCCATACTAATGGTGTTGGGGTATTCACAAAGATGATCCTTTATATACTGAAACAAGATCCCTGATAGCGGTACAAGAAGTTTGACTCATTCATGGTGATTTGTGGGTACAGAGGAAAATAGGTGGACCAGTGTGTTTAATTCTAGATATTTCAAGATGGTAACTTTTTTTCTCTTATAATTTATATTGATGAAATATTGATCATTAGGAAGGATGCAACAAATATCATCCAGTTAAAGAAGGTGTTATCCAAGTATTTTGATATGAAGGATTTGGGAGGAGCTCAATAAATTATGGGGATTCATCTCATTTGTGATAGAAATAGGGGTGGTTATTGATATATCATGAAATGTATTTTGAATGTGTTCTAAAACACTTCAACATGAAAAAATACAATCAAGTTAGATTTACTCTTCATCTAAGGAATAAATTGAGGTGATGGAGATGATGCCCTACTCCTCGGTAGATGGAATCTTGATGTATACTATATTTAGTAAAACACTAAATACTTTCCATGTAGTGACGATCATTAGACGATTTCTCTCAAATCATTGGAAGAAACATTAGGAAGCATTAAAATGAATTATGAGGAATCTTAATGGTACTTTAAAGCTATTTTTTATGGGGAAGATGAACCTCTCTTGGAGGGATATATAGATGTAGGTATGGACAAATATCCTGATAGTAGGAATTCTACATCAGTATACATCTATACTTTTGTAGGAGAATATATATCATCGAAGTCAAGGTTTCTAAAGTGTGTCACTTTACCCATGATAAAAGTAGAGTACACTACTTCTTTAGAAACTCTAAATGAGATGTTGTGGATAAAATGTTTTCTCATGGAGCTTATATTGAGATAGAAGGAGTACATGTTTAATTAAAATTGTAAAAGTTATTTGGACTTGAGAAATAACTCCATGTACCATTCCAAGATGAATCACATCGATATTCACTATCATTCGATATGTGAAGTGATTGATTGACAATTTTTTTGTGACTTTTGATGATATACATGAAGGAGAACCCATCAGATATGTTGATAATGTTTATTTTTTTGGATAAGATGGGGATTTATAGATGATCCAATTGATTTTAGATAGAAGGGGTGAATTGATAGTGTTTTTTAGCATCTTTGGTATGTGGTTGGTGCAACAACTCCACCCACCATGGTAGTAGGGGGTTGGTGGGAGAGTTGTATCAAACGTGACACCTCCCACCATGGCTATATAAGACATCCTTGGGGACCTTACTAAAATAATCATTTTTGAGCTAGAGAGATCTATTATGTTAGAGAGTCTGGAGAGATCCATGTGAGGAAAAGGGAGGTATGGGAGGGGTATCTTGTAAACCACTTTTCTTTGTAAAATAAATATCATTTTTCTCTCCTTTAATATCTTTTCATGATTAGATAATCACAAAAAACCCATTCAAATTTCAATTCTAGTATTTAACAAGGAAAAAGATCACATCATATATACTACACTTCGATACCACGATCTCACCTCAATAGTTCGTTGACCGATCATTTTCCACCTACATGATCCTTATAACACAAAAATCATTTACCCGTGACCGATATGATGATACCTCCATAGGATTATTGACATTGTATTCAACAAAACTAGATATAAATCTCAACGGATTACTCTATTCCTAAAACTGCACATGGATATTGGGTGTAGCTCTCTGACTCATTACTATGCGCCAATTCAAGACATTGATTTCCACTTTATTCCATCGCTCCAGGAACACCATTCTTGATGTCACCAAAATTCATCTAGAATGAGGGTCAAACTCACCAACTGTCCAATCATGAATTTACATCATGTGGCTCAAATTACTTTTCTCCATGAGTGACAACCTTAAATGGGTCCCAACACCACATGCATACAACTCCCCCTAATCCACTATCACTCAATCATGCCAACCATGGAAATATGTAAAGGATTAACATGTATTGATCATGAAATTACACCCAATACAATACCAAAATTTCCTATTACAAGAGGATCATTTTGAAATATCTTATAGAAAGTCCATGCCATCATGCTTACATGTACCTCACTAACTCTTTGATAAACTCACTCTGAGTTTGATCCTGATCTTAAAACACTAAAACACCAGTTCTAAAGTGGTTTTGTAGTTAATCACAACCCAAAAAAAACTCAAGTGTCCATATGAGGTATGATTATTGATTTATAGCACACCCATCCATCGCACGTACCCAATTTGCACCTACTCTCACACAGAAAGAATTTTTCCAAAGGCTTGCTAATTCCTACTCTACCCATCATGTAGAGTAATCAACCAAGAACCCTCCCATTAGTCCTCTCTCAAGATCGTACTTAGACTTACTAGAGAAAATATCTATATGATATCACACAACCAAATCATAGATCCAGACTCACTCTCAAATGAGTCACATCTAATTGAACCCAAGCTCACACACCTAACTCGATGACCATGATAAACCTTTGTAACCCTCTTCCAACCATTATCTTCCTAATTCTAAGATTCACCATGAACCACCAACCACATGAGTTTTTAATAAAATCCACCAAGGATATGACCATGCTCTAACCCTCCTATGACTAGCTAGTTGGGATCCTCTCCGGCCAACCAATGAGAACCACATCCCAAAACTAATAAGAAAACATCCACTAATATTTCCTTCAAGTGCTAAACTCATTTTTAAAATCACCCACATGCTCCACAATGTAATACCATGACATATTAATCATGCCTTTATAAAAAACCCATTTAGAGTTTCCACTTTATCAGGAAATTGTGGTCCTACTTATCTCATTAGCTAAGCATACAATGCCTATGTCAAACTCATCGGGGTTACATTGTTGAGATATAAAATGCCTTTATCCAACCTATATGGGTCTCCATGAATTCCAAGATTAAAATTACTACATTCTCCAAAAATATCATCCTGCACCAAGATCTATAAGACCATCCATTAGAAAAGACTCAACAAAATCACACATGAGAAGATACATTTCATGTGAGTCCTATATTCCTAGAATTATGCATGTAAACTGGTATATTTCCAAAAGTCCTACAGTTAAACCACAAATTCACACCTTTCATAATACAACATATTTAATAAACATCTCAATCAAAACATCACAAAGTAAGAACACAAATTTTGTCACCCTAGAATCCAAGATTTCCCATGAGAAAAGTGTTCATTACTCACTTGTCTGAGGCCCATTACAAGTTTTGACACATTCCAAAATTTCATGTCTAATGATTCCTAAGTCATGAAAATACCACCTATTATACCACTTGAAAACACCCCAACCCGAATCAATGTGTCCAAGATGGATTTCCACATGATCTCAACCGTGCCTCCCCACACAACAAAGGCTACCGACTAGTGGTCACTTTTTAGAATAGATAGTGGGAATAAAATTCCCTCATACCAAAGAATAAATATTGTGGAACTGAATGACAGGTAATAATCACAATAGAAATAAAATCATGTGTTATAACAGAAAACTCAATGTTATATCATAATGATTTTTTAATATAAAACTTACAGTTGATTTCTCACTATGCCAACCACTAGTACAAATAGACTAAAAGAAAATATACAATAGGCCTTACCACATCTCCAAGTCTCAACCCAATCCCAATATACATATAACTGTCAAGATAAACTATCCCAAACAATTTTAAATCCTATGATATGACCTAAAAGGAAACATAAGTTATACAAATTCACTAAGATATTCATATAGCGTGTGAGAATAAACTCAGTAGTGTCTCACCAAGTTATACTAATATATTACATCATACACAAAAAATAAATACTGTAATAAAAAATCAAGTAACTATACATGCACCCACATATGTCATGTCCTTGGATACTAGATATACTTGATTCATTTATATGTCAGAGGAAGTGTTATATATTGGCATAACATGCTCATCCAATCAGTCATATGTCAATATCCACCTTTAAGGGATAGTTGTGGCCTACTTTAATGGAAAATAATTCTCCACTACTAAGTAGTACTCCACTACCACAATTAAGGTAAATCATTGGTACCCACAAGTCGACCCCATATCAAACTATGGAGAAATCCACCACATTACATGTGCACCTAACATCTGGATCTGGGTAAATCTACCACATCATATATTGACCCAAAATCTGGCTTTCAGGAAAGTTATCACATCACTTGTTAACCTAATATATTGCTCTATATAAATTCATCACATCATCCAAAACCCCCCTCTAAGGGAGATACTATCTCGTATGGATCAACTTGGTCACTCAATTATATAGACAGAGAAACTACTCATGTATCACACAATTCTATAATAAGGAAGTTCATAATTAAGTCTTATTAAGAAAGGGTTGCATAGCCAAAACATATCCACATGCGAATCATGTCAAGAATAGGTCACACGGGATACCAACATACACCACACGTGAATATAATCCAAATAGGTCTCATGGGATTCTCATGCACACCAAATGAAAATTAAATCCATCATAGGTCTCACAGGATAGACATGAAAACCAATACATGAATCATGAACAACACCATATCCCAACACATGGATCACCATCTCAACACATATTGGTCTACCTATGGGACAAACTATTATTCTTAATATATCAACTCCCACCCAATGGTCCATCCACTAAGGTATTGTAGCCTATCTCAGTATATGTTAACCAAAGATAACCTACTTCCATCACCCATGGAGATACTAAAACACATAGGCTTACTCTAAACATGTCCTCAACTTATGAGGTCTGGTTCTAAACTAAAATCATAACCCACGCTAAGGTATCATATCACATCTATTCCTAGAGAGAATAAGAAAAACCCATAAACTTTCTCAACATCTTTCTCAGGTCAATTAAGGGAGACCAATGAACCAATATCTTAGAGGAATCACTACATTAATATAAACTTATGGCCTTAGAGGCCACATCATACTCTAGTACATCATGATACCCCCAAACGTTCATGACTATCCATAGGGAAAACTTCCTAGGCTACCCACATTACACTACTTTCCTTGAGACCAAATTAAGATTATCATTAGTCATAGTGGTATTGTTACCCCAAGGAGACCTAGTCACTAGACAATATAAATTCACCCTAAGTGCTCAGAGAGCTCATCCCAAGTATAGTGGCTCAATGCCACCCCCATTGTCTAGTCTAAGGGTATCTTGGTCCTTAGTAACTATAATAAAACCCATATAGCATGAACACACACATGAAAACTAATACATAGACACATGTATGGTTTTTTATCATAGGGTACACCTACCTCAATTTGAGTTATCATCACCACCAAGACAATATAATCCTTTTTATAGATTTTCATGATTTTTCTAAGTTTTGTATATCCTTGGCCAAGTCTGTCTAACAACCTAAGACCTTATGGCACATCACAAGGCTCAATTAATTAATTATTACAATTATAATTAGTTAATTAAAATAATTTAATGTGATAAAATCATCATAAATATCACCTTTCAATGTCATCACACTGATATATCGATCAATCACATCTATAGGGTCATCATTACATCCCCAACATCAACCCGATTAAAACCCATAACATCAAATATCTAATCCATTGAAAATTACAACCAATTCAATCGGGATCTTAATTTAATTCATCAGACATAATACCTCCATTATATATATAGCCAACAATAAGAAATCAATATCACAGTACATCCTCAATGCATTCCAAATCAAATTCACTATTACCTTATATTATTTAACCAATATCCAATGAAATTTTCATCAATTGTCTATTAGAAAATATCCTAGATGAGTGGATATCAAATACTATATCAAGAATTAAAGAAAACTAAGGAACATACAAGGATTTTCCAATGGATCTCACATATAATAATTTTACTTCAACCTGAACCAACTGTCGTAATAGATAAGGAGAGTCTGTCCATTTGGCCCTCTCAAGGTCAACTATTTGAGATAAATCCTTAGGGGCGGTCTTTGGGAAAAAAGAAAAAAAAACACCACCACTAAAACACTGCCTAGTGCACACCACTAGCATGTCGGTGGCCCACTGAATGGAAAAAAATCAAAAGTACATGTCCACTAAATGGAAAAAAATCAAATTTCCTTGGGAATTTACCATGCATAATGATACAATCCATTAAAAATACATTGAAGGGGGGACCCATATTTTATTTTATTTAACTAATGGTGTTACCACCCCCAATGGCATTCACTAAATGAAAATAAAAAGGTATTGTGGGTGGTAACACCTTTGTTGCCACTCCTTATAAAACTATACCCCCTATCTCATTTAGTAATTTTTCCTCCCATTTTCTCTAGTATTGAATTATAGTGTGAAGAATCCCTCTTGTGATATATTTCAAGGATTGAATTTTTTTCAATCTTAATTTAAAGGTATTTTTCTAGTTTATTTTATTTTTTATTTAATTTATAAATTAATTAAATGTAATTTAATAATTAGTAATATTAATGTTTTATAATTTTTTAAAATTTTTTTACTATGAGTAATAATAATGGTTAATTGTTTAGTGATAAGTTATTTAATATTAGTAATAATAATTATTAATAATTAATATTAACTAGTAACAAATTATATTGTAATTTATCATTATTTTAATTAGTTAATGATATGTTGTTTAGTATTAGTAATAATAATTCTCAAACTAGTTAGTAATAAGATTTTTAGTATTAATAATTATAATGGTTAGTTAGTTAGTAATAAGATGTTTATTATTATAAATAAAAATAATTAATAATTAATAATTGTTAGTAAAAAATAATAATGTAATCTAGTATTATTTTAATTAGTTAATAATAAGATTTTTTGTATTAGTAATACTAATTCTAAAATTAATTAGATACAAGATTTTTCTTGTTAGTCATAATAATAGTTAATTTGTTAGTAATAATGTGTTTATTATTAGTGATAATAATGATTAATAATTAATAATATTTATTATAATATTATAATGTAATTTAGTATTATTTTAATTAGTTATTAATTAAATGTTTAGCATTAGTAATAATAATTATTAAATTAGTTCATTATGAGATGTTTAATATTAGTAATAATAGTTGTTAATTAATTAGTAATAAAATTTTTATTATTAGTAATAAAAATGTTTAATAATTATTAATAGTTAAAAACAAATAATAATGTAATTTATTGGAATTTTAATTAGTTAATAATTATAAATTTTGATCTAGTAATAATAATTCTCAAACATTCCCACAATCATAAAATATTGGGAATGAAAAGATTGTATGGTTTTCCTAAAAGTGAAATCCATATCAGGATACAAACAAGTTAATGTAGGATCGCACTCAAATGCACTAAGGGAAACATGTAAGGACTTAGGTAATTAAAATTCCTAGAATGAGTTTTCATTCACAGAGATAGTGATGTATTGTAGGCATAACATGTAAGTTCTTAGGAAAGTAAAATCGTGATTTGGGTCAGACATCAAGTCGACCTTTTAGGTGTTTTCCTAAAAGTTTCATGTTTTTTGAAAATTTATCTGGGTCTTAGGATATCTATATATACTACATATTAAAATAAAGGAAAACAAATATATTTCATTTTAATTGAAAATTTTTTCACTTGAATGAAAAATGGATAATACCTATATATTATGCTTGGATGAAATATGTTATGTAATAGAGATTTCACAAATGAAATAATATTATGTATGAAAAAATATGTATGGGGGAAAAGATATTATGTATTGAATTTACACCAAGGTAAATATCATATAAGGTAAGTATCAAACGTATATAAAATAAATTATATATCATATGAATATATTATGCCTTAGATTTTATCTAAGGAGAATATATTTTATTTGGAAAATATATATAATTTATTGTGTGTTCTATTATTGTAGGGGAAAATATGGTTTTTATTCAATTCAAGGTACTTATTTCACAAATAACATAATAATTATATCCAACATTATACTAACCATAAAATTTTAATTTCATTTTGACTTATATTTTAGTTCTGACATTTTTATGTGTAGAGATGGAAGATGTTACTCTCTTCAATGAGAATTAGAGTCATGTTTCACATGAGGTGCTAGAAGGTCATGAGGTTTGAATGGTCATGGTGTGTTGACTATGAAACTATCATCACATTCCTCTACCATCTACTATTATCTCGTACCTATGGTGTGCTAGTCTTTATGGGTTCATTGCATTTGATTTTACCTTTATTGATCATCATATCATTGCTTCCATAACTAAGAGATAGATACCTAAGGCTCGCACTTTCTAGTTTCCCAAGAGAGAGATAACCATAACCCTAGAGATTTTTTTATTTATTCTTAGTCCTCGTATTTAGGGTGTTGAAGTTATAAGACTCTCCCATAGAGAATAACTTGGGATTGTACATAGATTGTGAAGCCTAAATATTGAGGGGGTGAAATAACTACCTATAACAGTTTCATATATATGAGATGGATTGACATGCACTTAATATATTTACCTGATTATGTCGATGAGTAGACCATCATACCTCACATGCATGGATATATCATGTGACTCATTGGAGGTTCAATGTGCACTGATCACTCGAGCATGCGAGTCCACATGTTGCATTTGGGGATACATGAGGACTTCGATCAAGATGTGAGATACAGTTGGGATTTTTCATACATAGAATATACTTATAGGTCATTATGAACTATATGTCAATCAAATAATAGTGATATTGGGAGATGTGTAATCCTCCTTCAAATGAATACATGAGATTAAATCCTTCCCCTCGACCTTATTGTGGTTGGTTCAGATCTTCCCATGGATGTTCTCTTTGATGCTCCATGTGGATGAAGAAATGATAACTCATCATTAGTGTTTTATAATTAAAATATTAGATATATTATAATAAATTTCATATTATTTATCACTTAAATTATTGTAAGTTAAAGGTGGATTTAGGCACACCACCATGTCCAGAAACTGAGACATCATGTGGTGGCATATCATCTCATATTGGATTGTCTTCTACCAACTGATGCAAGTATATATATTCTAATATTGGGTAATCAATTTAAAAATATTATAGTTTTTAATAAATTAATAACAAAATATTTTAACTACTTCCATCTATTGTTTTAGTTATCATGGTATCCATATTAGTGAATCTTTGATCAGATTCCTACATACGCATTATTGATATTAATGATTTCATGGCTAAGTGCCTCCTATATACATTCATATTACTGAGTGGAACTATCTTGATAGAGTTATGTATCAGTTTGGATATGTTTAGTTTATTCCATCAACATCGAGATAACTAGTAGATCTGTATTCCCAGACGATGAGATGAAGGTAGGATCTCAACTAGATGTGGCAGGATGAACTATATATTGACATATGGGAGAAACATGAGATATTTTGTATTGAGTTAATAACCAAATGTGGCTCTATTAACTAAAATTCATTGAATATTCACCATTTATAGACTAGAATATATGTTATATCTTACTTGAAATGTTAGAGGGATCCTGAATCGGGTATGTCATCAACTTTACATTATCTTTTTTTATATGATTTTTGTTTGATTAGTTAGAAATTTATTATATCATACTCTACTACATAATATTATCCGGATTTATAATTTAAAGGAGGGAGTGAAATTTAGTCAAGAAGCATAACATGTTTTAACGCAAGACATGTTACCTTCACTTGGTATTATACATGATAGTATATTTGATCACCTGTATAAGGATGAGGTTATTGCTCCTTAGGAACCACCTCTTGTAGATGGTGATGTTGATGAGCCATAAAGATGACGATGTATACCATGTTGAGCTACATGTGAGGCATCATCCATTCCATCGGAATAATAATAATGTCTAGTAGACAAGCCTTATCCTATTATTGTTGTGTACTAATATGTATGAGATCTAATTCTTCTATTAGGATATCCATTGTATCTATATAGTTTTTTGGATTTGATCTTGTATCAAATATCATTTAAAATTTTATAATTTTTTATGGCTAACCCTTCATATACCTAATGGATTCCTTATGCGATGGTAGGTTCTTCCACTTATGAAGTGGAAGAAGGATCATGTGGACCATTTTCACATACACTACTATAGATAGATCTATAGTTAGCACTAGAAATAACCATTTTATAGTGCTAAAAAGAGTTTACAAGCTAAGCACCTAAAAAATATTGTGACCTTTATCAGTTCTAATGAAAGAACTGATAAAGGCCCCCTTTATAAGCAATAAATAAAGCACTGAAGAAGGTGGAATTTATCAGTGCTCTTGTTAGTGCTAATAAATATAATACTAGTTGCTGCAAAACTACTACTTTGGAACAACCGTAATAGAAAACAAGAAATTAGAAAGCATAGAAATAACAGTTTAAATATTTTGATTAAACAATGTTGCAATCAAATATTGAATTGTAGCATAATTTCAATTAAAATTTTAAATTAATGAATTTCATAAAAAATATTTATGTTGATGTAATATTTACAATTAATAAAAAAAATGACAACCCAATACAAAAAACAAAACTTTTATATAGGATTTTTCTAATGATCAACTGAACCCTGTAAAAAAGAGTGTTTCTATAATAAAAGAAAAGTTTATTTTAGTAACAGTGCATAGAAAAGTAAACTAATAATAATTGTAATGTTATATTATCCACATATGATAAATTATATTATTAATTATTAAATATATTAATGATATTATTAGTTATAATGTTGATTATATTTTTAATGATTACATTTTTAATTATATTAATAATTATTAATTATACTACTATTTAATAATTATATTTTGAATTATTAATTACATTTTTAATTAATAATATATTTAAATTATATTGTAATGTATTGAATATATTAATGTTATTATATATTATTAATTATCTTAATTACTTAAATTTTTGTTAATAATTATATCATTAATTACTAATATTTTAATTATATTATCAGTTATTAATTATATTATTAATTGATTATATTAATTATTTTTTTTATTTTCACTTATAAATATAAAAAATTAAATTAATTATATGATTAGATATTATAGCTTTCACACCATACATGAACATGGTCCATGCCTTCAGTTTGGGGTCTCCAATCATGCTTATAAACACTACTTTTCTCAAATATCGATCATTTCCCTAAACTTTGAATGAAAATGAGCTTGATTTCTTAGTTTTGACAATGTGATGTGTGTTTTAAACTGAAATGACACTTTTATATTGAAAAAAAAAACTCTTTGAGTTATACTAGACACATCGCACGTCTAATTTCCATGCTATCCAAAAAATGAATTATGTATTATTTTCCTTCAGATTAAAGACAAATGAAGCTTGTTTTTTCGGTTTTGGCTATATGAATCATGTTTCAGACTTAAATGAGACTTTTATATTGAAAACATGCAGTTTTGGTCATACCAACCGCATCGTCTATCATATTGACGTTTGGTTGAATCTTATACATCAGAAATTAATTATGGATACTTTTTCTAATGTATTAAGATAATCCAAGCTTGTTTTCTATTTTTTTGGCTATGTGAATCACATTTTAGCCTGAAATGATAATTTTATATTGAAAAGAATCACTTTGATCCATACCATCCACCTTGTGTGTCATATTGATGTGAAGTAGATACCTAAACCTCACAAATGAATTATGGATCATTTCTTAAAGTAATAATACAATTTAATCCCGTTTTATTGATTTTGACTATCTGAATCATCTTTTAGACTAAAATGACACTATTATATTGAAATCATGCACTTTGAGTCAAATTGGCCACATTGTTTGTCAGATTGATGTGTGGTTAATTATTACACATAAAGAAATAATAATGGATCACTTTAAAAAAATTAAAAATACAAGCTTATTTTCTTGGTTTTGAAAATGTGACGCACATTTTAAACTAAAATGACACTTTTTTAATGAAAACACACATTGTGATTCATACCGACCACATCATGTATCTGATTGATGCAAGGTTGACTCTTCAACATCACAAATGAATTATGGATATTTTTAATAAGGTATCAAGAGAATAAAATAATTTTTATTGGTTTTAGCTATTAGAATATTTTTTTAGACTAAAATGAAACTATTATATTGAAAACATGAACTTTGAGTCATATCGGCCACATCATGAGTTAGATTGATGTGTAATAAATTTCAACACATCAAAAATGAATTATGGATCATTTTTCTAAAGTATCAAGACAATATCATCTTGTTTTACCAAATTTGGATTTACAAGTCGTGTTTTAGACTAAAATGACACCTTTATAATAAAAATAAGCACTTTGAGTCAAACTGGTTGTGCCACGTGTCATATTTATGTGTAGTCAATTCCACCACATTAAAAATGAGTAATAAATCATTTCACCAAAGTATTAATAAAATAAAAGATAATTTTCTTATTTTTTTAATCTAAATCATGTTTTAGATTGAAATGACACCATTACACTGAAAACATGCACTTTCACTCATTCTAGCCACATCATGCATCATATTGATGTGAAATCAATTCCTACACATAAAAAATAAATTTTGGATTATTTTTCATAATGTAACAAGAAAATCAAATCACGTTTTCTTGGTTTTGACAATATGACATGCATTTTAAACAAAAATGACACTTTTTTATTGAAAACATCAACTTTGAGTCATACAAGCCACATCATGTGTCAGATTGATATGTAGTTGATTATTATATGAGAAAATGAAAATTTTATTTTTTCATAAATATTCAAGAAAATAAGATCTCTTTTTCATTGTTTTGGCTTCATGAATAATATTTTAGTCTAAAAGAAAACTTTTATATTGTAAAAAAACACTTTGAGTCATACTAGTGGCGTCGTTTGTTAGATTGATGTAAGGGTAGATTCCTACAAGTAAAAAATGGATTATAGATCATTTTAATAAAGTATTGAGGCAATACTAGCCTATTTTCTTAGGGTTTTCTATGTGAATGTTATTTTTTACTAAAATGACACTTTTTAATGTGAAAACAAACACTTTGAGTCATACCAACAACGCCGTGTGTCAGGATGACGTGTGGTCGATTCCAATATATCAAAAATAGATTATGGATAATTTTAATAAAATATGAAGATAATCCAAGATCATTTTCTCCATTTCCAATATATGAATCATGTTTTAGACTAAAATGACACTATTTTATTTAAAACATTCACTTAGAGTCATACTAGCCACATCGTGTATCAAATTAAGGTGAGGTAAATTTATATTTGTTATAAATGAATTATAGATCAATTTCATAACGTTCTAAAACAAACTGATCTTGATTTATTAGTTTTGATAGTGTGATTATATTTTTAAACTAAAATGACACTTTTATATTAAAAACAAACACTTTGAGTCTTACTAGCTAAATCGTGTGTAAGGTTGAGATGAGGTCAATAACTACTTGTTAAAAATGAATTTTGAATAATTTTATTAAATTATCACGAAATTATGATATCATTTTATTGCTTTTGGATACCTGAATTGAATTTTATGACAAAATGACACTATTATATTGAAATCATGCACTTTGAGTCATATATGCAATGTAATTTGTCATATTGATGCATGGTTGATTCCAATAAATAAAAAATAAATTATGTATAATTTTATAAAATTATCAGTGTAATCCATGATAATTTTATTGGTTTTGAAAGTGTCACACATGTTTTAAACTAAAATGGCATTTTTATATTAAAAACATGCACTTTGAGATATATCAGCTACATCATGTATCATATTGATGTGTGGTAAATTTATACAAACCTAAAATGAATTATGTATTTTTTGACTTCATAATAAAGACAATTAGATCTCATTTTATTTATTTTTGGCCTTGAAAATCATGTTTTAGCCTAAAATGACACTTTTATATTGAAAACATGTACTATGAGTCATACTAGCTACATCGTGTATCGTATTGAGGTAAAGTAGATTCCTACATGTAAAAATGAATTATGTATAAATTTTTTTATTTTTTAAGACAAGTTAAGATTTTTTTTCATGGTTTTGGAAATATGAATCACATTTTAGACTAAAATGACACTTTCATATTGAAAACAATCATAATGTGTCATACCAACAACATGGTGGGTCATATTGAGGTTAAGTCAATTCCTACATGTGAAAAATGAATTATGGATCATTTTAATAATATATTAACATAATTTAAGATCTTTTTTCATTTTTTGGATTTATGAATCATGTTATAGAATAAAATGACACTATTATAATGAAAATTCACTTCGAGCCATATCAGCACATCGTGTGTCAGATTGATGCGTGATCAGGTCCTAAACATAAATAATGAATTATGAATCATAAAATTATTTTTTGAAAATAAATTGATATTTTATTCTTGGTTTTCACAATGTTTCATGTTTTTTAAACAAGAATGACACTTTTATATTGAAAACACACACTTTGAGTCATACTATCCACATCATATTTCAGATTGATTTTTGGTCAAAACCTACATATAAAAAAAGAATTATAGATAATTTTACAAAATTATATACCTAATATGATCTTGTTTTCTTAGTTTTGGATATCTAAATCATGTTTTAGACTAAGATGACATTATTATATTGAAAACATTTACATTGAATCAAACCAGCCACATCGTGTGTCTGATTGATGTGAGGTCACTTCCTTCATGTCACAAATAAATTATGGATCATTTTTATAAATTATCAAGACAATATATGTGTGTTTTATTAGCTTTTTTGTGAACGTTTTTTCAGAATGAAATGACTATTTTATTTTTAAAAAACACTTTGAGTCGTATTATCCACACTGGGTGTCTAATTGATGTCCAGTTAATTCCTATATGTCACAAATGAATTATGTGTTATTTTTATAATGTTTCAAGACAATATGAGATTTTCTCTCCATTTTTTTCTACGTTAATCATGTTTTAGAATAAAATGACACATTTATATGTAAAACATGTGTTTTGAGTCATATGAACCTCATCATGTGTAATATTGACATGCAGTTGATTCCTACATGTCACAAATGAATTGTGGATCATTTTCATAATGTATCAAGACAACATGATCTCATTTTATTGGTTTTGTCGTTGTGAATCATGTTTTAGACTGAAATGACACATTTTATTATGAAAATAAGAACTTTGAGTCATATTGGACACATTGTGTGTTGGATTGATGTGTGTTTAGTTACTCAAGTTCAAAAATGAATTATATATCATAAAACTAATGTATTAAGACAATATGATATCTTTTTATTGGTTTTGGATTTTTAAATTATGTCATATACTAAAAAGACGCTTTTTTATTTTGAGAACACACACTTTGAGTAATAACAAGCACATCATAGGTAAAATTAACATATGGTTTATTCTAATACACCCAAAATGAATTATGTATAATTTTACTAAATTATAAAGAAAAAATGATCTTTTTTTCTCTATTTTGTCCATGTGGGAGGTGTTTTAGAGTAAAATGACACTTTTATAATATGAAAACTCAAAATTTGATTCTTATAGGTCACAACATGTGTCATATTAATGTGATGTCGATTCTGAAACATTGAAAATGAATTATGAATCATTTTACAAATTAAGAATTATTATTTTAACAAATAAACAACATAAAAGGTAATGAAATTACAATCAAACATGTGTAAAATGTAAATGAAAAATGATAAATGAAAGCATTACCTTATAGAGATCAAATAAACTATCAATATTTTCAACTTCGACAACCCCAACACATCTTCCTTAACCATTAATTCCAAATTTCTATTTTGATCATTTGGTTAGTATCTAGATGATTCATATATATTAGTACTTATAGTATCTTTCGTTTAAATGTCTTTAGTTGAATAAAGTATAAAAGTAAAGCAATCAATCTTGCTTCTCTATTGTGGTGATAGAAGTGACTGTAATAAGGATGGTACCATTTTTATAGACTTATAAAAAATAGAAATACACTAAATGAAAATGATGATGCTAGGATAATAGAAGTGTCATCCCCATATAAGGGTTATAAATATCAAATCACCTGTATAAAATTGGATAATGTGCCTATTGAAACTTCTCCCCTTTTGGGTAAGGTTTATTCATTGTTAAATATTTATCCTTGTTAACCTATAGTTCTTAGACACAGGGGAACCCCAAATTAAATAAAATACTAAAAATGAAGAAATAAAAGGAAAAACTCATTATTAAAATAAAAATGTAGCTTTAAGTCACACACCACTGCACTTCTAGAGGTAAACTGCAACCCAATAGTGGGTAATATGTCTTCATATTTATTGGTATAAAATCATTGAACCATTTCACTATTGAAATCATCTCATATGAAGCCTAAAATTCCAATCTCTCATTATCAAAATAAGTATTATACATGTTACTATCTCTATTAGAATATGTAGAGTGTAACCCTCTATGATAATTCTCCTTGAGAAACAACTCATATATTTATTTATTTACAGGGTCATCACCAAAACGTTTTTTAGTTTATAGAAACCCATCCAAACCCCAAAATAAGGTAAATTAGTGAATATTTGAAAATAAATTCATGTTTAGTTGGGAAATGATAATATACCCTTTAAAAGAATTTAAAAATTATAGAAATAATAGAAATATTTAATTAGTGACATGAGATTTTGGTTTTTTAAATGTGTGTAAAAGGTAGAATTGAAGAAGGACTACATATATAGAATAAGAGGGTGGATTTTAATGTCTATCAATTCTTTAAATATTTGGTTCCCATAATTTTTTTGAATGACTCTCTTTTGTCAACTTTGGAATATTCTAAAATGATTTCCCATCAAGGTGTGTCTTGTTATCGAGTTACTTTTAATTTTGATCCCAGAATTTCATTGTATAATAATCACAACCAACTTCACTTTTTTGAAAAAATATAAAGTTCTTGACTAGATTTTTTATATGGAGATGTCCTTAAAAATATTTTTCCACAGTGAGTTAATAAAGCTGTAACACCCTCAATTAAAAAATGTATGCAATTTTTATTAAGAATAGGAACAACTGGTGGGGGAGGATCATCAACTTTATATCCTTGATCAATAGAGGAATGATATCTGTGGTGGGGTTCAAATTACTTTGGAATTATCAGAGGATCAAATATAGAAAAATGTTTTGAGGAAAATTTCAAATGTAGGATTATAAATAAAATATAAACAACATATTCAAAATACTACATGAATTATTTTAGTAAATATAATATCTAAGAATTGTGATACTAACGCTTCACATCTGAATTGTATCTCTAAGGTCATATCCTACAATAGATCATGAAAACAAAAGGTAATCACCTCAACTTGATGTTGAAAAACATTTTGGAATCCCGTACTTAACCCACTAATCTCTAAACAAATATACTTATTCATTTGAGTATATAGATTATCCAAAATATTTGTAGTTCGGAGAAAATATATGAAAAAAAATCCAAAAACATTTTAAATGAAATTTTAATTACCTTCAAAAATACATGTTTGGGGATTTTACTTTCTTAATACTATATGATATATTATATAAATTTACAAAAATAATATCCACAATCATTATCAAAATTTTGTATCATACATAGAAAAAACTTTGACCAAAATAATTAAATTGTTTTGAAATATGTTATGATAGTTAAATATTACTATATATACCTTAATCTATCACCATTTTTAGAAAACCATTGGGTTCACATGTTCAATCATCAACCTCATACAATGATTTAGATGATATTTATATATATAACTTCCATAAAAAATTCTCATTAAAACATAAACTAAAATATATAATTTGAAGTTTATCTATAAAATTCTAAATTTAACATGTTTAAAATTTACAATGGACATCATGTGTGGTTGGTTTCTTCTGAAGTAATTGTTTTGTATCCAAAAAATAAACATTCTAGGTATCAAAATTGAGTTTTATGAGCATCCAGTGCTTATAAAAAATCAAAAACAAAGATGTAATGAAAAAAATAAAAATATATTTTATATGATTGTATTACAGATTTTTACCCCCACATTATTGGAATCAAGAAGAGTCCACTATTTTTTATTTTGTTTTCAAATGTCAGACTTATTTCATTTTTTTAATTTCTTCCATCTTAAAATTATCTTCGAGAATTGAAATTATAAAATGATTAATGGATCAAAATTTTTCTATGTCGGGTTTTCCATTTATATAGTAGTAATATATACTCTTATATAATATATGAAAAATTATTAACTTTAATGAACATAGTAGCTTATTTTTAGGAAAAAAACTATGAAAATGTATATCATGTATTCATTGAAAACTAATACTCCCAACCATAAAAACTAGATAATTTCATTTATATTACTGAGACAAATTACATTTATAATGGAATATCCAAACATTTCTTCTTCATATTAAATAAAGAAAAAATTTCCATCAATGAATTTTGTATCCATATGAACTTAAAATGTTAATATATAAATAAGTGTAACTATTGGAGAGAGCATACTCTTAGAAGGTCTATTTGATTTCATGGTTTATCCACTAGGTTTTTTTGAATAGACCTTTTGTTTAACCATTATATTATTTTTCTGTAATACAATACCCCATTTTAGACCTTTTTCAAAAAAATATTAAAAAAATTTATTTAAATAAATTTTAAAGGACATACCTCTTTATTTACATGTATAATTATTCAATTAATATCCATTTTATGAAAGTTATAATTGAATTATTGACTTTGTTGGCATCAAGATCATCAAAATGGACATGAAACTCAGTGCTTGAATCATGATATACTTCATTCCGCACTATCACGTGATCTTTTTGGATTTTTTTTATTATTTTCCTCATCTAATTAGATATTGTACATTATACCCATCATAATAAGTTGGGGGGTTGGTGCTAGTAGATATAAATCACATAAAATTTCACCCTGTATAATTTCATAATAGGAAGTAATCAATAGTTTTTTAATTCGAATTTACTAGAAAGTGTTATGAAAAAATCAATTACCTCAGGTAAGGACGATGGATGAGGGAAATGACTAGCCTAAAAGATATAGGGGTTATGTGGCTCTTTATTTACTAATCATTGTTCTACTATTGGTTCTCTTTAACCCTTTAAAATATATTGGTCTACCAACCAAACCAAAAAAATATCTTATAAATAATTTATTTGTGTCTTCATGTCTATCATTATCTCATATGTATCTCCTTGTGACATCATCTTATAAAAATATTCTTGATTAGACAATCGAAACATGCACCTCTAACATAGCTATATTTTTATGGTCACTTCAAAGTTGCTGAATTTAGTTTTTGTTCAGGTACAGATGATGATGATTCTTATTTCTAAACTGTATAAAATACATATGAATATAAATAGGATTTTTTATGTAATATTGTTATAATTCATAACAAATTATTATTATGTCATACATACACATGATTACCATAATAATTGTGTGATTTCACCAACTATATTTCCCTCTTTATTTACACAGGACTTCTTTCATAGAACGTGGAGTGGGATGGAAGTGGCATTGGATTATGATTCATCAATTTTCATATAAAAGAAGAACATATATTTTTTTATATCACCTATTTTTTTACTATATATTTAAAATAAATAATATTTTATTTGCTTCTGAAACATACCCCATCCTTTCTTTATGGTAGGTGTACATTGGTTTTGATGTGAGCTACTTATTTTCATAACTCTTTTGTTGTTTCATAATTTAAAAACATTGAATCAAAGTTGATAAAACAAATATCATTAAAATAACATTATACAATAAAATTCACCTAAAATTATTCCTCATCACATTGAATAATTAAATATTTCCATGTTTCTTGGTTTATAATGTATTCATACATAGTTGGAGGGTAGAGGTTTACTTTCCCCTCAGTATCCCTAAGATTCTACATTTTTAGATGTTTTTTAAAGGCTCTATAAGATTTTATAAAGACCGCTAATACAAATTTCTTATGATGATCATCTAAAATAAAGAAACACTATAAGATTAATAAAAAGTAAATAAACATTTCTTTATATAATCTTTTGGTAAAATAAAGAAATTATATCATAAAATTCCTCTAATATATCCCCAAATGATTTTCCTCAATGTAGTAACAACATTGGGCCATGCATCTATATCATTCGACACATACATTCTACTTGTAATCCACGTGTAACTAGTGAACATTGATTTATTTGGGTCAAAATGTTGGAGGCATTGATTCCATCTTACCAAAATATTATAACATTATTCTTGCCTTAATAACATTATCTAACATGATAATACTACGTTGATATTGTTTTTTCATCTACGTTCTATTGATCCCTTAAAAATTCTTCAATTTCGGCATCAATAGTGTTTCATTTCCCAGGATCGATAACATCAGTGTGTGGAGAAGTAATTATTTTCACAAGTAGTTAAACATTAAATTTATAATAATTAAATGTATAAGAGAACAAAAATTATTATGAGGAAAATAATATTATATTGAAAATAATTTCCCCTTCTCATTGAACTCTCTCTTTTTTATTTAAAGGTTGAAGAGATATGACTCCTTTATCAATTATATAGAACCCATTCTTGCATTCCCTAATAATAATAAGAAACTGTCTACATTGGAACTAACATGAAATGATTGTGATTTCCCAATGAAAGGGATATCCTCAATTAAATTTTTATATAACCATATAGTTTTTTAGCACCAACAAAAAAATTGACTAATTTCCATTTGTAGGATTTAGGACAAAAAATAATTACACTACTTGCGATTGTATTATTAATTCTTCAACCATATAACCTTCAATAATTAAATTCACCTTCAAAAAATCCAATTCAATGACATTAACTGCACTCCGGTTTTAAACTCATTTTCAATGTAAAATCATCATTTGAAATATTGTATAGTAAAAATTGTATATTTATTTTATAATATTAATGTATGATATATTCACATAAATTTTATTTCTATTCTTGGAACAAGATACAAGAATCAATTTGACCATAAGCATAACTCTACTCTTTTACGTTGTACTATATTCATCTAGTTCCTTCTTATGTAATGTATAACCATTAATTATATAAACATTGTAAGAAAATATATTTAAATTTTATTTTCTATCTATCCATTGAAGTCATTTGGAAATTAAATTCATATTTTTATATAACTCCTAATAAATATGATCTTAAAACCATCCTATAAAATATTGATTACGTGTATATGATATCCATTTTATCCCTTGATAGATTAAAATGTCTAATAATTACTTTTTGGTTTTCAAAGTATGTATAAACCTATTCATTGTTATTTAAAATGTGAAGTTGATATTGCTCCCACTCTATAATAGTAATTGTAAAAACATATCTTTTATAAATACCTTTACCCATAAGGAATCCATTGTGATGAGATTTTTGGAGATCAATGTTATCAAAAACATATAGGTAATCATTACATAATTCGACAGTTTCTTAAAAAATATGTCTCTTTTTAATACAACCTTTTGAATGACTTTGATTATTGATGTACACTTTCAAAATATTCATAAACTATTTAATGTCTACATTCATATATAATATACATAACCGTATAGTTAAATCTATATAGAAAAGTGAACCATTTGGTGGATCATTATATTAAATAATAATGGTTGGAAGAATATCTCCAATTCATATAATATGAATACAATTTTTTTTCTTGGTTGGAAAATTCTCTAGGTCTATAGAATTACAACATATAGCTTTGAAAAACAAGAAAATTATTTTTAATGTATGCTATAAATTTTTAGGTGGAATATAGCATAAATCTATATGCATTAAAACCTACACAAAAATAAGATAGTCAAGTGATTTTTGACCCTTTATGTTCAAATTAATAATTGAAATAACATTCATGATATTTGATGAATACCCCTATATAAATTTTACACCATTAAGAAAGTTCCAAAAATTGATTTTTTTCTTGTCTAGAAAAAGTATAAGCTATCAGAGGTAGAAAAATTCATCTTTCACCCTTCACTGGTGCCAAATATTTCTTTATCCCCATATCAATCATGTCCAACCAATCCTTAATTCAATATTTTGTTTTGTATCATGAATTTTGTAATTTTATAATAACACTATCTCATAAATTTTTTTATATGCTCATAACATCTATAAAATGTCTAACGTATAAACAATTACAACACAGTTAACTCATAAAAAGTTGATATCTTTTTCCTTCCAAATTTCATATGGTTTTTTGAATAAGGTTTTTTGAAAAAAATTCTCATAACTTTTACTTTCACAAAATGTTGATCACATGTTAATGGAGATGGTGTTTTACCTTTTGGATTTGGTTCCCTTGAACCGAATATTGTGTAATTTATGATAACTGTTATTCATAGTTTTGAATATTAATAAACTTATTATCACATCATGATTATTATTTTACATGACATAGTATATGATAATGTTCTAAGAGTAGTTTTCTCACTGAAAGGTCCTAGTAGTTCCCTACTATGATAAGAACCAAGATGTTCTACGATAGTATTGTTAAATTTATGTCATATATTTGGATTAAATCATTTGATGGACACAATGATATAGTCTATTAGGGATGGAGACTCACAGGACTCTGAGGAACCTTCGCTTGGTTTAAGCCCATTGTAGTTTCTAGTATATGAAATTATGAGAACAAGACCTGCTGGTAGAAAATCCACATTTATATGTGTTATTAAATGTTCCTATCTATAGATGTGTCTATTGATCCTTATACTTTAAGATTATTAATAATTGATATTTTTATTCGTGTACTTTGATGTGTTGATGAAAATCGTGACGACATATGTTTGACGCGAGCTAGGATTTGTTAGGTGTGTAATGAGTAATGTTGCATTAATTAATAATGTGAGAAATTATATTTCCCTTATGTTATTTAGTGTAATTTTATATCGCAGGCTCTTTGATGGAAATGATATAGCCTAAATAAATCCATGACCATGGTGTTCTGTAACAAAGTTCAATTTTTGAAAAGTCAGAGAAAGAGACATGAAGCACATAGGTTGATGACACTAGAATGCTACCTGATTGATTAGACATATCATGATAAATTTATTTTATTACATATTGAGAATCCATATGATGTTTTATGTTGTGGTGACATTAAATATTTTCTCAATGGGTGCCTTGTCATGTTTATAGATGCTAACCTTGGACTTTATACTGCTTCTTCTCTTTCCACTAAGAAAGAGGCCTGAATGGTCACACACTAAGTGTATCTAGAACCTCAGTTAAATAATATTATTATATATTATTTAATAACATGAATAAATATTATTCCTACATAGGGTTTGATGATTGTTCATGTATTCTTGATCGCATATATTCTATCACCAATTATTCAAGAGAATATTATCTGAAGAGAATATTTAATAAATATTTATTTTTTATTCATTAAATATAATATTTATTTATTTATTGTAGAATAATAAAATAATATTTATTTATTTAATGAATAGTCATTATTTAAGGCTCGATAAATAATGTGGAAGAATGGTGGACTGAGTCATAAGTATAGTGTGAAATAATATATATTGAATACTATTTGAATAAATAATATATAATTTAATTCATGAGTTTAGCACATGTCAAGAATAATAATAATAATATTATTATTATTATTATTATAGACATGGGGTTTTGCAGGGATTAAGAAAAATAATATGGGTGTATTTGTAATTATTATTTCCTGACTTTAAAGGTATGTAATCCTAATTATATTATTTTCTTAATGAGATCCATTTCATTTATTGTGCACAATCAAATCTGAAGAATCCTCTCGAAGCCCTAGAGAGATCCCTTCTCCAAGAACGCTCTCATGAACAGAGAGAGAGAGATCTTCTTCTACCTTCTACTCATGAGTCTAGAGATATCATAGACAATCCTTTGGAATCAATTCTCAAAGAAATTAAAGGTGAAGTCACATATGTTGGGATCTACCATACTAGCACCCAAATATTCCTATGATGACATTTTGAGGTTCGTGGACCACATGTGGATCACCGCTAGAGGGAATCTACTCTTGATTCCAGCAATGCAATGATGGTATGGAGTAGATATTTTTTTAGATCCATAAATGAAGATATAATTCATTTTCAGTTAATTCTTAATTTTTTAAATTAATTATAAATAATATGTGATGATCGTTATCTATTGTTCCAATGTTCCCTCATATTATTAATATTTTATTTAATTCTTTTTTTCATATAATTTATCATCAATATACAACTTAGATTAATCCTAGTTATCAATATGAACTCTTAAGTTTTATGATCATCATACAATGTAACTAATGTATCCCACATAAATTTATAATATATGATCAATTGAGATAAATATACATCAATGTCATTACTGAGTTTTTTTCCACATATATGAAGAAAAATCAAAATTTATTTTCACTTCATATATAACCACAATGTAAAGTTACAATTTAACCACATAACTCACCATGTACCATGATTACTAGTTTGTACACAAAAAGTATTCATTTCATCTGTAGATAATGTAAGAAAGAGGTTTCTCAAACAATTTCTAAATTTAGGATACTCATAATCAGTTTTATTTCACTAAAGAGAGTCTTTTGGGGGATGTAATTTCCATTCTTCAATTTTTTTACCTACATGTTGTGTAAATTTTATTATGGTTTATTGGAATCAACATAGTCATATAAACCTTAGAGTGATCAGAAATTACCATAAAACTTTCGAAAGACTTCATTCATCTTCTGTGTATCTATTTGTTCCACACATAAGTAATTTTATGAGTTATTCATGGTCCCTAAAAAACATTATACAATCATTTGGACTGGAATTTATTTTTTCAGAGATCAAAATCATTGAACATTGCATTAATTTACCATTATATATTTGACAAGGAAGCACATTTTTTCTAGTATCATATCATTTGGGAGACCAATAAATTTTGTAAATTTAGTATCAATCCAACTGGTGTTCACTTTCAAATTATATAGCTTCAATACAACAAAAAATGTTTTATATTTAGTACAACTAGTATACAATGGTCTCTTTGCATAACTATTAAACATATCAAAAAACATTGTACAATCACAAAGATCCACTTCAATTTCCATTATCATTTCATTAATATATCCTCCATCATAATTTACACTAGTATTCATATCAAATGATCCATAAATCATAGTATCAACTCCTTCAGTATGTACATTCAGTTTTCCCCATGTATATTCAAACATTTATAGATTTTATCTACTCTATGAAAAATCAAATGTTCTTGTAACTCTTCTAGAATAATTAAGCTTGAATAACAATGTAATCATGAAAAAATGATTTGAGAAGGTCGTATGCTTTCTATATTGTAAACTTGATAAACTCTTTAACCTTATCCTCATACTCATTTGTCATATGATTAATAACCATCCATTTTTTTTTCATATGCTTCATATTAGATTTAATAACATTAATTTTTTAAAATAAAAAAAATACACACAAGTTATGAATATAATGGATATATACATTGATATGTAAGAAAAGTATCATAATTTTAGTGTAAATATAAAATTTTTTATATATATGTGTTTCTGTAAACATATTTGTTTGTAAATAAATAAATATTATGTTTTAAAAAAGTATAGAATCTTCATAATAAAAGGATAAATTTATTTATACTTCTAAGAAACATTATTATTTTCCTAAGAAAAATCATACTTACTTTGGACACTTAAATAAGAAATGAAAATAAAATTTATAATGAAAAAAACAGATAGAAACTCATAATTTTATCGAAAAATAGTGTCATATCATTAAAAAAAATGTTTTTTAATGTTGTAGTTTAATTACTATACACTTAATAAATTTAGGTATATATATATATAATATGTATATATTTAAATATATATTGATTCATTTAAATCAGTTTTATTTTATTATACATTTGTTAATAAAAACATATAAACATATATACACAAACACACTCAAGAATAGCTCTGTAAATCGAATTGAAGGGTAATTATACATTTCAAAATACCTAGAGAGGAGGGAACCCTATAGATCCAAAGTGATAACCCCTTGGATCTAGGAAAATAATTATTGAAAAGACATTGAAAACTATTATTGAAAAGTGGGATTCGAATCTAGGGTCTCTGAGATCAATTATAGGGGAAGGGGAACTTAAAATCTTGAAGCAATACAAGATCGATTAAAAAGGAGTACAAAGAATCACATAATGTTGGTTTTGGGAGGGTCGATTCATCTGTGAAATTATAGGCGGAGTGGCAGTGGATGTCATGTTTCACGAGAGCTTGATCGATGTGAGCGAGTATTATTTATATTAGGGATGATTTTAAAAGACTGAAAATATTTTTATCAGTGCTTTCAAGAAATGGTGATAAAAACTATTTAAAACAAATTACAAAATTATTTGATGAATAAATTTAAAAAATGAATAAATTTAAAAAATGTAAAAAATTATCATTATTAATGAATAAATAATATTAAATGAATGAATGATAAAAATGTGTGAAATTTAATAATTAAAAACTAATAGCCTTTGAAAGCATTAAAAAGATGATTAAGTGTTTTTAATTATATAAGTTATTAAAAAAGTAAAAGTGGATATATATTAAAATGAAAATGAATACATATTAACTATATTCATTACAACCATATTGAAAACATTAAATGTTAATCAATAAATTTGCATAAATAAATATTTGAAATACATAAATTCAAAAAATATTAGGAAAATAAATATTAAAAATTAATAAAATATAAAGAAAGCAAAAAATAATTAACATTATTAATGAATGAATAATATTAATTAAATAATTGTTAAAATATCACATTTTAATAATTAAAAAATTAATATATTAAAAAATATGAAAAATTGTTATTAATTAAATATATTCTTAAAAAAATTAAAAATGAATATACATTAAAATAAAAATCAATACAAATTAATTATGTAAACTATAACCATAGTAGAAGCGTTAAATGTTAATAAATAAATGTGTATAAATAAATATTAAAAATAGATAAAATACAAAAAATATTAAATGAATAAAAATTAAAATTGAATAAATTACTAAAATATTAAGAAATAACAAATATTATTAATGAATAAATAATATAAAAATCGAATAAGTTAGAAAAAATATTAAAAAATAATAATTAGAGAATATTAAATAAAAATATATAAAATAAAAAATTAATTTCAAATTAAAAACATAATATATTAAATATTAATTATTAATAAATAAAATTCTAAAATAAACATTAAAAAATGAATAAATTATAGAAATATTATGTTTTTGTGTGTGTGTTTCTTTATAAATTTGTATTAATTACATATATGTGTGTGTAAAATTAATGTGTGTGTATATATATATATATATCACAAGTTTGATATATGTAAAATTGAAAAAATGAAATTTATATAATATGTTATTAAATTTCTATCACTAGATACTGATTATTCAATATTTTTAATTACTAATTTTTTTAATTATTTTATAAACCATTTACACTAAATATATGTCTTATTTAGTGTAAATACGTATTTTGTTTTATATAAATATTATTTAAGGAAATATTATATATATATCCATATAAATATATTTTTGAATAAATTTGTGTAAAAATATTAAAAATGAATAAAATACAAAAAAATAATGAATAAATATTAAAAATGAAAAAATTATTAAAAAAATATAAAATAATTAATAATATTAATGAATAGATAATAAAAAATGAATGGATGTGAAAAATGAGTGAAATTTAATTAAAAAATTAATTGATTTAAAAAAATATTAAAAAATGAATAAGTGTTATTAGTTATATAAATTTTAAAATATAAAAAATGAATATATTTTAAAATGAAATAGAATACATATATAACAATAGTTTGGGGAGGGGAATTACAATGAAAAAAATATAATCTACTACTATCATGCCTACAAATAATCGGGGAGACCCAACCATGAGACCTCCTGCGGGACCTATAGAGACGCAACCACTAGGCTGCAACCTTAGGGGAAAATGAATTCTTATATTAATTATATAAATTTTAGGAATATTAAACACATAAAATTTTAATAAATATATATATATAAATAAATATTTAAAATAAATAAAATATTTAAAAATTATTAAACAGAATAAAAATTGAAAATTAATAAATTACAAAAAAAATATTAAAAATTTATTAATGAAGTAAATAATAAAAAATGAATAAATTAAAACATAAATATATAGTTAAAATTAATTAATAGTATATATTACATAAATATATAAAAAAATAATAAAATTTAATAATTAAAAGCATAAAATATAAAATATTAATGATTAATAAATAAAAATATTAAAAAATTATTATTTCTGTATGTGAGTTTCTATATAAAATTGAATTAATTTTTTATATATGTGTGTGAATTAATTATGTATATATACATTGGTTTTACATATATCAAATTCAAACAAATGACATTGATATAATAAAATGTTATCAAATGTCCATTTCTATTAATTAATCAATATTTTTTCTTAATAGTAATTTTTAATTATCTTATAAATAATTTTTCACTAAATCTATGATATATTATGTAAAAATAAATATTTATTATTATATAATTCATATTTAAGATAATATTATATTTATATATATATATATATATCAATATAAGTACATTTATTTGTTAAATATGTTTTTTATAATATATATTTTTTTCTAGGATTTTAATACCCATGACATCACCACATCTTATTTAATTAATTTGTTTGTCATTGTGAGGACTACCCTAGTGATTAGGGTGTCATTTAAGGGTTTTAGGTAATTTTTTATGTCACATGGTTTGATCATGGTTTTACCAAACCATGCAACCCTCACCTGCAAGTTAGAAATATCTTTCGACTAGCATTCACAGGGTTTGCAAGCAATTTACAAAACCGTGCAGAAAAACCATGAATCCCATTAATACCTAAAAATATTTTATTATGAAAGCCTGATTTAAGTTATCCCACCACCCCTTTAACCCCCTCTCAATTTGGTATTAAATAGAGGGTTCCCCTCCCACCTTTTTTCAACTTTTTCTTGGGCCACTATATGGGTTATTTCTCACTAAATGTTAGTGGTTATTCATGATTTATTCACCAAATCTTTCCCAATCCTATTCTCCACTCTTCTCCTCTTGGTATATCTCATTATACCATCTTCTACTCTAACCCTAATGACCATGTGGGCTAATTTTTAAGGTTAGGGTAGCTTTAAAATTGGGTCTTTTGGTTTGTAATGGTTGTGAGGAATCTCTTAAGGTCGCTTATGATGGAGTTTTTTGAATATGACATTGTTACAAAGGTCAAGGTAGGTGTTTCTGTTTTATTTACTTTTTTTAGGAGTTAAATTAATGATTAGTGTTATAAAACTCATTTCTAACCTTGATAATTTTAGTGTGGATTATCTAGTTTTTTCAAATATTTTATTAAACTTGCATTTGTTTTCACATGGAAAATGATTGGAATTTCATATTTGAAATGGAAATTTATTATAAATGGGTATTTTATGAATTATAAATGTTTTATAAAATTTAAATGTTGGTTTTTATGGAAAACACACTTGTCTATTTTTTTAATGAAAAATTGTGAATTCTTAAAGAGGAATTTCCTTCAAGTAAAAAAAGGATTCCATGTTTAGAAAGGGTTTTCCAATTTTAATGGGTAACTTTTCCAAGAAATGAAATAGTGCTTCCATTATTTTGGTTTGGGTTTTCTTTGAGGTTTTATTTAGATTTAACTTAGATTCTTATTTGGTTTCCATATGGATTTGAAATGTGATTTCAAGGGTATATACCTTATAAGTGATAAATGGAAGGCCCTATTGTAAGTTAAGAAATGAATATTTATTGATTGGTAATACCATTGTGTACCACCTTTTTTATTTATGATTCTTGTGTTTATCCATGTGATGGGTGTTTTATTTGAGATTCATGATGTGCTTATGGGTTGGGAATCTCATTAAGGGTATTGTGGGAGGTTGGAAGAATGTTATTATGGTGTTAGACTTTTTTTCTTATTATTGTCATTTGATAACCCTTGGGGTTGTTTAAACCCCATCTACCTCAATTATTAGATGAGGAACAAAAGTATAGTAAGTGTAAAGTCAAGTAACATGTCTATGATAGTTTAGATTTCATGTTGGCTAGTCGGACCTAGTAGAGATTCATGTCCTAACTAGAGGGATTTCACTAAGGATACTGGTTATAGTGATTCAATTAATGGATATGTGACTATTAACCCACTAAAAATAGGACCACCTTGTGCATCACGTAATTTTCAATTATTCCATGTGATGTTTCCTCTTGTTATATATCATATGTAATGCATTGCATGCTATGTAACTTATTTTATTCCTTTTTTATAAATCGGAATGTGGGTTTCATATTTCTTAGATATAATTTATTTAATTATTTGTTTAAGTTGAATTATATCCTTGAGTTTAGTTAGTGTTGTTCCATTATTTAATTTAGCATGTTTTTTCATAGTTGTTTACCCTTTTCCATTGATTTTGTTATTGTTGGGTGTGTTCTTGTTTTTTCAAGGGAATGGGAGAAGTTGTTTAAAAAATGAAGTCCTTTATTGGAAATTTATTTCAGTGTTTTTAAACCATATAATTTTTTACTTTAAAAAGTGTGATGTTTTAATTAAAAATGTCTATTTTTTTAAGGGAATAGTTTCAGAAAAAGTGACACCTTTGTGAAATGGATCTTAAAAAATGCAACACATTGTGAAAGTGCCTATTTCAAGCTTTTTGTATTCCTTTATCTTGGAAATGAAATGAAAACCTATTTTCCATATCATTTTTTCAATCTAGAAATTTGTGTTTCTTTTATAAAAAAAATTAAATTAAATTATGGTTATATCTTACTATCTTCGAATCACACACTACATATTCACATTGTTGGGTTTTTAGTCTTGATGTCTTGGGTAGGTTTCTTCGGGTATTGTCTTTTGAGTTGAATCCAGTGCCACCTTCCTTAGGAAGAAGACGTTTTTGAGATTTGGCAGTGAATCATGATTCACAAGTAGTTTGTGATCGGTCATTCAATTTGATAGAATCGATTATCTCAAGTTTTATTTTGTCCTATTCAGGTCTTCTATTTAAGTTCATTATGATTCTATTTTAGTTTTTCAACTCTTATTCTAATGTTTTTATGTGATATGTCTCTTGGAATATATTTTGTATTTTTATTATTATTCCATGTTTGGATGATTATTCTTGGTTATTTGAGGATAAAACCATCCCCAAAAATTATTATTGATACCCTTGATGCTTTTTATCAACTCGAGGGAGATCGGGGACACTATTCGGGTATGTGGAAGTCTGGATTGGGAATCTAATGGATAGAAATAACAAGATGGTTCATTAAAAAATGGTATTAGATCCTATAGGTTCTTAATAGGGACTTAGGCTCTCAATATTCACATTCTTGTTATTTGGGGTCAATGGAAGGAAATAGCTAGGACTGTCGAAACATGGGTGGTAGGTCTATGGAAGTGCTTGTATTTCTCTTCCTTGAGTCAGATATCATGTTTCCATTGGTGGTTATGAGTTTTATTTCATTTTTGTATTTATAGTGGATTCCCATTTACATATTTTAGTGTGTATTGTTAGTAAACTGAGTGAGAGGAAGGTCCTAGGAGAAATATTTGGAAACCCAATGTTTCATAATGTAATTGGTAAGAATATAGGGGTATATGCTTAAGGCACACAATCTATCAAACTATGTGCTTCCCATGAAACCCGTTTAGAACAACATCAAGTAGTACTTTCATGGTTGGTGTATTGTCTGAAAAATCATGCATCCAAACTGTGCATAGTGGATAAATTTGTGAATTTCTATTTCTTCTCATCCTTTATTGGATTTAGCCTCTCTTGTGTTTGATTGGGATTTTTGTGGGAATCCAATTGATTTTTTGTGAATTTTGGAAGTGGTTTTAAAGAAATGTTATAGGATTTGGTGTTTGAGTTGGTTTTTAAAACAATGTTTTATTTTCTTGAGTTTCTTTGGGGAAAAAACCTTTTTAACTCTTGATTTTTTTTGAGTGGATTGTATTTTCAATTAAATAATTTCATGATTTTTAAGTAATGATATTCTTGAAATATTCTGGTTGATTTGGGTTGTTTTTATGGAAAATCATTAACCTCAATGCAATTTTCTTGAGAAAAAAAAGATATTTAGTGGGTTGTGTTAGTTCAAAAATGATTTTTATGTGTGGTATGAAATGTTTCAAAGGATTTTGGAAAAAATTTATAATAGAGGGTTTTTGTTATCTTGATTTTTTATTTGAGATTTTATTTCCCATGTGTGGAATTTTTAATGTGTTTTGTGATCATGTTTGGCTTGGATTCACTTGTGATTATTTATTTTGTGTTGGAATTTTTATAGTGGTTTAATTGAGTGTTTTTTGGTGTTTTTTTATAATGATACTCCCAGGAAAGTACTGTATAATAAAGAAGGGAATGCATCATTTAGTTTTCTAAGTGATTGAGGATTTTTCCTTCTAGTCTATGATTATATCCATAACCATGATGGAGTGGTAGTGGTGTGTTCTTACCAGCTCGTAGATAATCTATGAGAGTTTTTTAACCGATATACTTATGTATTCTATGGTGACTGAGGATCATATGAGGTGACTGATTGGATATGTAAGGTTGAATGATTTTTGGCTTGCTACAAACTCCTGAATCCTCTATGTTGAAGTTCACCACTCATTTTTTCGTAGGATTGGGATCAGATAGGTGGTGGCATGCTATCTACACCCAATAGTTTTAGGTGTTCTCTTGGGAATATCTTAAATTTTTCTTCATCCATCGGGATTATCTCAAGGAGGTGATAACTTCAAAGTAAATGGATTTCTTGAGAATTTATCTAGGTGATCGGTCAGTAACTGTGTACATGGAATGTTTTACTGCACTTGAATCATTATATTCTGAGTTGGATGTTATTGATCTAAAGAAGTTACAGTTCTTATCTAGGGGCATATATCTTGATCTCAGTTATATAGTTTTTCTTTATAGCCTAGAGACTATCAAAGACATGGTTTCCAAGGATGTTATGGTAGAACCATTATCAATATTGAAAACTATGGAAAATTATTTTGCAACCATGTTTGGTGTTTTCAAGATAATTCTACTAAGAAAAACAGGAAGGTTGGTTGTATGTTGTCAGTGTGGGAAGTCCTGGAACATTCAATCTACTTTTCCATCAGCTCTGAATATGTGTCATCTGTGTGGTTGTCCTGGTCATATCTAAATGTTTTGTGAGACGAGTAGACATCAGAAAAAAAATACTCAGACCTATATTGAACCGGGCAGAGTTTTGTGTTACCAATTCCATGGGATAGTTTGTAACACCCCGAGTTTTTATGGAATTTTTTTTAATAAATTAAATTTCCATTTATGTCTTGTAATGAACTAAGTCAAACATTCCTTTCACACGAAACTGACTCGACGTATGTTATATGAAAAATAGAATTATGGTATATTACATAGAACATTGACTTGGCATATGTTACACACAACACTAACTTGGCATATGTTACACACAACACCAACTTGGCATATGTTACACTCAACACTGATATTTCTATGAAACATCATTTTATTGTTATGATTATTTAAATGAGATAATTATAATATAGCCATTAAAATTAGTTATATAAATATTTTAACTAATTTTAAAATATTTTTTATGATTTTTATATATAAATATAATATATTGATAATGAAATATATTTTTTGTAAAGTCCTTATATGTTCAAAAATACTATTTTCTCAAATGAACTCCTTTTAATGTCCTCATGTGAAACAGAAAATAAAATTAATTTTAAAAAAAATTAGAAATTTAATTTGATAAAATAAACTTAATTTTTAAATTTAGAATGTCAAAATTATATTAGGGTGAATTTTTGGTATTTTTCTGAGAAACTTTATTTCTAGATGAATGGTGAAAAATGCGGGATTTTAATTCAAAACTTCCTTTTCATATAATTTATTTATAAGGTTAAATTATATTTTAATTTTGTGTAAAAGTTTAATTATATCATATTTTTATCAATTAAACCAATTTAGGTCATTGGAACCAATCTCACTATGAAATTGGGTATAAAAACATGGCAATATTTTGGACGTTTTTACTTTTAAAACCTGCAGTGTCATCCTGTTAACGAGATTATTTTTTAAATTAATTTCGAACAATTATGTGTTCATAATTTACAAAAATTGATTCCATATTATTAGTCATAATAATTTATAATTTCAAATAAGTTAATCTTAGTTTTTGAAAAAAAAAATATTATAGAAAATTATTAAAATTAATTACCACAATTAAGAGAAAAAATTGGGTAGCAAAGTGCTAAAACATAAATTTGAGACCCAAAACGACCGAGAAACTTTTCCAAAACTAATTTTATGGAAATTATTCGTCTATTAACCTTAAATTATTGTGTTTTTTTGTTTTTTATTACTTTTTTAAGGTAAAAACTTGGGTACACCTAACTTGTTTTCAAAAATTCCAAGTGTGTCCTTTCCCTTCCCTATAAAAGGCCCCCACCTCTACATCATATTCACACAACTAAAACCACTTATTTTTTTCCAATATCTTCTAAATTCACTTAAAAATCCCTAAAATCCACCTATAATCCTCACATTAGGAAGAAATTAATCCAAGGAAGCCTTTTGACATAAACCAAAAGGAGTTGCAAAATTAAGTGGTAACAACTTCTCTTAAGATCCTTTCTTTTATTTTCTTTCTCCAACCCTACAATATCTTTATTCCATAATTTTATAACAAAACCAGTATCTTAAAAATACAATTATTTTTATGCTATGTTTTTTACCTACACTTACATACAACTACATCTAATGGGTAAGAAGCATACTGTTTATGTGTACTACGAACTATCTCCTCAAAAAATAATGATTGTTCATTTTTCCATATTGCCTCTCATGGTAGAAATTATGATGGAAAATATATTTATATATGTTATATGTTATTTTTATTATGTCTTTAATATTACTTAATCCTTTTACAATATATATCTTTTTAATTTATACATGGTGTAAATTTGATAATTTCATTTGAGGAAGTGTGGACTACCACCCCCTCAAAGCGATGTGATTTATTCATACACTATGTGGAATGTATAAAGAATGTATTTAGTAAAATTATATTATATATATTATTTAATAATGATACTATAATAAATAATTATATACACATAAATACATATATATACACATATTCCATTTACCATCCCTCTTTCAATAGGATAATAAAAATGGAAACAATGTTCATTCGTACGTACGACTTGTCGTCTCTATGAATGGTGTATTCCATTTAATAATTCTATATTATATAGATTATTATAATAAAAATATACTGAATATAAATTTTAATTATATAAATTTTTACATTATTGAAATCATTATATAAGTATAAGGATTATAGATTTAACAAATTAAGACACATGTGAAGAACAAAGCGAATATTACCCGAAATGAAACCTTAACATAGGATTGTTAACAAGTGGGTAATATAATATCATAATAAAACCATATATGGTATTAGATAAAATAATACAGTTCTTTAAAATATTTATAATAAATTTATATTTTTTATACAGGTGGTTTGTATGAGTACGATGAGAGTCAAGACACATGGTATGGGGATTTCATATCACTCTTTATTTTTGTGAGATACAAGCTTTATTCACCATCCATTCCTTTTGTGTGGTGTTTATACTTCCCATGGATGTTTTAAATTATTATTATACCTAAATTTATATTTATTTATATATCTATTCTATGATATTTATTTCATGGGATTAATGTTTCAAAAGCTACCAAATCTGTAAGACAGTTTTGTCTCTATTTGTCTTCTTTGAGACACATGTTTTATTATGAACCTACATTATTTTTAGAGGTGTATATACTTTAATTTTACATTTTATAACATGAATATCCTTATTTTAATGATATTAAATGATTCATTTAATTTCATTTTCTTACTTGGAGATTATCATCCCAAGTTACTAAGTTATTAGAGTTTATTGAAACAATATTATCGCTTTTCGAGATTATTTATATTTGTGCTTCCTATGATGAAATATTATGATCCATATATCAGGAAAAGTCATGAATTTTCTTCTAATGTGATTATTCATTATATATTAATGGTTCATTACAATTTTTACACTATTTGGTAATTATTATATTTAAAAAAATGTTTTTATGAAAATATGATTGTATTTCTCTGTTCAGTTGGAAATCTGTTTTATTCAAAAACCATGTTTTAAAAAATGTTTTCAAATGATATTTGAGGATAATTTTAAAGGAAAAAAATGATTTTAAATTTTTTTATGGTTTTCAAATCTTCCTTTATAATTTGAAAAATCTATTTTCAAATAAAAATGTATTCAAAAATGTTTTATGTTTTAAAAATCATTTTTCAATGTAGAAAGACTATTTTCCTCAAGAAATGTTTTTAAAAGATATTTTAAAATTATTTACCAAATAATATAACATCCATTGGTCTTACTGATGACTTTATGGTGAAATAATTCAATGTTTACATTTATCTTCTTTCTCTGAATGGATTTTGTTTTGATGGCATGATGTTTGTGAAACCCATTCCTCTTTCACGGGTTATATGATTTTGAAACCTTCTTCTTTTCATGGGTTATGTTTATAATTAAATGATTATAAAACTAGTATTTTTTTAGATGTCTACAATATAATTACATGTTTATAACGCCCATTTCATTTCATGGGTTATGATATGATTATTTATGATCTTGTGATAGATGTATGTATGATTTCATTATGGTATGGGTAGAATATATATCCACCTCCAATGAGTTGGGAAAATATTTATATCTCTTTAGATATACTAATATTGTCTTGGGAATGAACCTTGACTAATAATATGGCCATGAGAGTGAACCATAACTACCAATATGGTATGAGGAGTGAATTAATTCTACTAAGATGGCCCTGAGAGTGAACCATGACTACCAAGATGGTATGGGGAGTGCACCCATACTACCAAGATGGTATTGGAAGTGATTCATTTGCTAGTATATAAATCATATTATATGCTTTTTTGTCTACCAAAATTTTATATTTTATTCCTATGTTATGCATTCATGTCTTATGTTCTTTATTTACTTATGATTCATATCTTATGAACTACCAAGATTTAGGCCATGATTTATATTTATGATCTTTGATATATGGGGTATGATATTCTATTTTCATGATCATGTTCTCACACCCTTATGCTCATGGTTATTCTTACGTATCTCTCTTGTTTACCCTTACAGAGCATCTAAGCTCACCCATTTTTATGTTTCCTTCCCCCAGGTTATGAAGATATGTATTATGTTTGATGTGTCTAAGAAGGGTTATAGTCAAGAAGAACCTAGTGGGAGATGATGTAGCTCATTTATGTACCAGTATTTATGTTTCCATGTTTCTAAAGGCAGTAGACTCATACGGTCTTTGGGAGTCTATTTGTATAATCAATTAGGTATTCCACAAAAGTTATGAAATGTTAATGTATGAAAAATTAAGGGTTTCTATAGTTGGTATTAGAGAAAGGAATTAGTTAACCCTTGGAATATAGGATTAGAAAACCGTAGGGAGATCCCTAAGGTCATGTATAGAGATAAGTCTAAGGATAAATAAAAGGATAGGAAAATATCCTAAAATTTTGGTAAAGGATAGAGTGGGTGGTTTCCTATAAATACATCATAGTCTGGATACTATAACGTTATGTGGATCTAGAACAGACGTACCTAGGGGTAAAAACTCCGACAATATGTTTTAGTCTTGACTTGGGGTAATCATGTACACGACAATAGGCCTTGATTCAAACCTAGTTTGACACTCATGGGTGATATGATTTGGAAATTCAAAAACTCTTCATGAACCATCATGAAGAATTTCAATAGATGTTGTCTATGAATATCCTAGGATAAACATAAGGTGTTTTAGATTAAGGAAGGTGTTGTAATTTAGAAATCCTATAAGTGAATTTTCAGGATTATATGGTTCCTTAATAAGATAATTGTTTCTTACTCTATACTTTTTGTTTTAATAAATGGATGGAACCCAAAGGAGCCGCGTGAATGGTGATTATGATGGAAAATGCTACGATTGTCCTCCTAAGAAACTTAATGCTATGGGTATTAGAATATAAAACTTTTTTTCTATGCTCACACAACTTTCTAAAGCTATAAATCTTGCTGGGATTCATAATTAGTAAAGAGGGGAACAAAATTATGTTGAGTCTTTCATGAGGAAATATCCCCCTTCTTTCAGAGTGTCTTCAAATCCACTTATTGCTAAACAATGGACCAATACTACTGAAAAGTATTCTCCATTATCCAGTGTTAGGAGCTGGATATTTTCATTCTATATTTTTATCATTTAGAAGGTGAAGTAGATCATTGGTGGACTCTAATCATGAATAAAAGGCATCAAGATGAGATTGAATCCATAGATTGGGACAAGGTCAAGAACTTATTTTTCAATAAGTAATTTTCTATGATTATTTGTACCAAGATGGAGAAATAGTTCCTTGAGATGAATCAAAGGGATAATGAATCTATTGGTACCTATGAGGCTAATTCCATGAGACTTGTGAGGTACATTTCATGAATTATCATTCAACCCAAAAGTAAAGTTGTTAGGTTCTCTAGTAGATTAAATTCAAATCCCAAAAGAGTATTGGACATAAGATACTTTAGTAGATATGAAGATATTGTGTTTTGTTCAATAAAGGTTGAAATGGAGGTTGGAGTCGCATGTCAATACCATGGTTTTGAAAAGAAAAGGAATATGGAGTTTAAAGGAAAATATAAAAAACAAGAAGAGATGAAGCTGAGATTTCTTTTATGCTCTAGGTGTGGGAAGAAGCATGGAGGAAATTTCCTTAAGGGGTATGATAAATTTTTTTAGTGTGGAAGCAAAGGACACCAAGAATTTGATTTCTGAAGTGATGGGAAGATGTTATAAAATAACACAAATTGAGAAGAAACAACACATAATGCACCTATAACATCTTGGATTTTCCATGTATTATTTTTAAATATTATATGGATCAATTTCAAGATTATCCATTGAGACAAAGGGTGATTTAAAGACCTAGTGTGCCTATAATAAATGTTTGAAAAATATTATAATTTTTAATAGAACACACATGTGGTTTTCTTAAAAAGTGGAATAAAACATAAATGGTTGTACAAATCAAAAATCATAGGGCACGGTTGATCACATAATGGTGAGTTTACCCTAGGATCAACTTAAATTTAGTCACCGTGGGTCTTCTGTAGAAAAACTCATTGAGGACTTAATCGTAAATAAAATAATTTAATAAAGAAATAATTTTGACTTAGAGACTTTCTTTTATTTAATTATTTATCAAAAATTAAGGTTTAGCATCATAACCTGGGGATTTCTATCGAGGAGTGGAGAAAGAACCTCTGGAGAAACCTTTGGCAGACAACGACAGATCGATCTAATGATGCACATCGGATTCAACAAACATTACCAATGATGACAAAGATGCTTCATTCTTCATTTTTTATAGAACCAAATCAAGGTAGGGCATGTTTTTTTGAGATGTTTCCCCCATTATTTAATTATATAATGAACATTAACCGATCAGAAATTAGATTGGACCATAGATCAATTGTTGTTGCGGGATGGGATATTATATGCGGGGTTATCAAAAGATTTATCATTATTCCTCTTCATTTATCATTATAATGGAAATGTATTGAGGATAACATGAAAAAAGGTTGAGATTAATTCCTCAGGGTTTCTCTTTATCATTTTCTCCCTCATTTCTTCGTGTTATTCACTTTTGGATTCCCATGGTCATAGATCGACATTTGTGGGTGGCTCAAAATGCGATCGGACCCCCGGATTGGAGGAAAATCGACAAAAGAGGTTGGATCAGTGAAGACAGGGACCTGAGGAACCTAGATCTATGATCTTTTTGAATTTTGGGTATCATAGGAGGATTTGAGGTCCATGGAAGAAGAGGAAGTGGCAACCGGTGCATGCGGTGGAGCCACATGGATATAGCAGCAGCGTGGGAGCCAGTGGGGCGGGAAGAAGCATACCATGATGGTGGTCATGTGGTTGGAGGTTATAAAACCATGCTAGAGATGGTAATACATGTGGGATGTCACCAGGTGGGCTATATGTAGTGACCTGGGGACATGTAGGACAGGTAAGGCTCCGACTAGACCTATGCCATGGTTGATTGTGAGCCATGGTCATGTGGTAACAACCACAGACAGTCGACCATAATGGTTTAATTCCATGGTTGGTCTATGTTGGAAAGTTCGTGGGGAGATCGACCACCACGGTCAGTGGACCGACCATGCGGTCAGTCCACCGGACAAGTGACCCCATTTAAATCATCAAATGATGATAACTTCTAAACAGAGAATCCAATTGATGAGCTGTCTATGACATTGATACCCTGACGTTCTGAATATATTTTCGACATAAGTGGTTATTTTTTAGTTTAGACTAGTACAGGTTTAAATCATTCCCTTATTCCTTTCCTTGAGGGTTCAGTACGAGATTATGTCCACAACACTAGATTGTAATCCCCTTTAGAGGTTGATTCCTAGATAGAGTATGATATATCTCCATGGGACTAGAGTTCCATCCTCTATCACCTATAGTGGAGTTTTTTGGAATCGACATAACCACCGGGAGGTGGACGTTGGTACTCCATCGAGCTGGTCACATTAGTAGGGTTAGTGGTATTCCCTAGTGTGTCTACGAAGGATCCTCTATATTTTGGGTTGATCCAGATTGGGTAAGTGGTATTCTTCAATTTTTATGGTTAGGATCCCCTCTATGTGTATCATAGTCATCCTTGACCAATGTGTTCTATTTGGGCAGGACCTAAATGAGCTAGACCTCTTCATGAGTGTATCTGATGATATCATGGCTCAAGGAGTGAGTTCTCCCCGAATGAGCATGCTTCAACCAAAATCCTTTGGATGGTAATTGGTTATGGATTACCTCTAGACTTTGTGTCTTGAATTGAGTTTATATTAATGTTCTAATTATATGTGTTGTACACTTATATTTCCTTTGTGGTATTTCTTTATGGTATTCCTTTGTGGTTTTGGGGTACCCAACTGAGTATTGATATACTCACCCCTAAATGGGATTTACCTGCACATGGCATGTATTTTTCAAATGATGAACATTTTTACAGAGTCCTAGGTAGACCAGGACTAGGTAGTGCTTTGTAATACTGAACAAACTGAGGTGTGTTCCTACATATTTTTAGACAGTAGTCCAAATGCCACTTTTCTTATAGGTTGGACTTGTGGTTATAGAATCCTTTTTGGTGGGATTTTATTTGGTCCTTTTTACTTTATAGTACTTTCATTATTGTAAAATGGATGTGGGCTATAGTGGTTTTCAAGAATTTTTTACTTATTGTTTTTTTCATTTATTCATTTATGGATTAGAGATGTGTGTGTGTGTACAGGTACTTTAAGCAAATGCCTCCCATTTATGGTATATGCCTACTTGGTGCTAGTCACCATCCCTTGGCCTATTGAAGGCAGGATTGGGGTCGTCACAACCTATGCCCCTCCAAGATAGGTTTTGACATAGTGGTATCAAAGGGGGGTCAGTTCTACTTTAGGCTTGGGAGTCTATGAGATTGGTTTGGGGAAATTGTTTTATGTTTTTAGAGATCGTATTTTAGGATAGGGAATCAAGTGTTGGTGTGGTGGATATGTATACATACATCAGGACTCTGAGCACCTAATTTTCAACTTTGTACATGAAAACAATAGTTGCAGGGAAAAATAATGGTACATTCATCGTATTGGAATGGTTGTGTTTTCCATGTACTTCTTGATTCAGCTCTCCAGATATACTCTATTGACTCTGGTACATCTTGTTTTATATTAATATTCCTTCATATAGATAGCCAGCTAGGATTCCACTACATTATCATGAGTATGATCTTCATAGAGATGAGGAATCAGTACATGGTCTTTTACTGAATATAGCACCTCCAGGTGGTTTACTGGAAATACCTCCACTCTTCGAGCTATATCTACAACCAGTACTATTAGCTAAGGATTCACAGAGGATAAGTGCATTGCATGAGTTTCAAAGGAAATGAACTCTTAATTTTATGGGTGATATAGAACCCTAGATGGATTCAGATTGGCTATAGGTAGTCACCCATGTTTTCAACCTTGTGTGAAAACATGTCGATTAGATGACAATCCTTGACATGTGTCTTATTCATGGCCCTGTGGGGTGATGGTGAAGCTTAGTGACTCAGAAAATTGATGAAACAATTCTCTCCTGGAAAGACATTGAGCATATCTTTAGAAAGGATTTTTATCCTACCATGTTATGATTAGTGCACATACAAGAGATCATGTATCTACACAAGGGAAGTATGACTGTGGTAGAGTATTAAGTGGAGCTTACTGATCTTTCGTGATACTCCTTGGATATGGTACAAGACTAGTACTATAGGGCTTGAACCTTCAAGAATAGATTATGTCGGTACATTAGGGAATCATTGGCACCCTTTAACATTCCTGCCTATGTTGGGGTACTTTAGTGAGCCCTACTAGTAGAGATATTTCTAGCAGAACAGACATTGATAGTGGGAGCTTGAAATGGGCATTGAGTAGCTAAGACCTCAGCAGAAGGTAGTCGATAGAAGTCGCAGGTATCCAAGAGGGTCATACACATTAGGAGGTGATCCTTGGACTCTGGGAGAGTAGTGTAGGGATCCTAGGGTAGTTAAAATTATCCATGGGATAGACGGTGTTACTCATACGGTAGTTAGGGACATCTGACTGGAGATTTCCCAACCCATCGTACAACTAATCGGGAGATGATTGAGGGATTATTTATGTGGAGGAATAGATAGGATCAGGGTGTTCAGTAGGGAGAAGATGTGGCAGAAGAGTAGGTAAGATAGTAGTAGGTGGTTGGAGGTTCGACCTATTACCACCACTACCACCAAGTGTTCCACACCAGGTTCAGGGACCTTTTGGACAAGGATGAGGCCATTTTCAGGAAATGGAGGCTTGTGGCCTTGAGGCTTTGAGGATGATTCGAGGTGTGATCTGTTTCTTTTCCACCTTATCTAGTTTTTATAGACATGATTTCTAGTGATTCCTTTATTTCCATGAATCTTGTTTGAGACTCATAGATTCCAGTTGAACCATTGACTTGGCCCTAATGATTAGAGACTCTACGAGTGGAGATTCAATGATCACACACTGGTGCTGATAGTATGACTTGACTCTTGGAGGTGAGAGTTTCAGTTGTGATCTCTTGGTAGAAACATCAAGGCCTTATGACTTCATTCTTATTATAGACTAGATATCCATAGTTCATTATTATATTGAAGGTTTTTGGCACAGAGTGTGGTGAGTCTGCAATGATGGAACCAGATTTTCCTTTGTTGGTGAAATGGAAACATAGGCAGCGCAGGACGAACTCACACATAGAAGGGTGCATCCAATCGCTCATATGTTGGCTTGCCTAACCCTTGGTGAAGTTGATGATATGAGTCCTTAGTTTCCTACAATGGTAGAAGATTATGAGGACATCGTTCCAAAGGATGTTCCAGGTTTACCTCTTCGGAGGGAGATAGACTTTTGCATTGATCTATACCCCAGGACGATACTGATATCTACACTGGAATATCGGATGTCTCTCGTATAGATTTTGGATATGAGGGTACAGTTGGAGGACTTGTAGAGGAAGGGATTCATGAGACCCAGTGTTTCACCCTGCGCAACCCCAGTTTGGTATGCCAAGAAGGTAGATAGGAACTTGAGGTTATGTGTGGATTACTTATGCTTTAACCATGTGATTTTGAAGAATAAGTATCTACTACTAAGGATCGATGAACTCTTTGGTCATTTGAAAGAGGTGAAGTGGTTCTCAAAGATTGACCTCAGAGCTAGTTATCACCAACTACGAGTACGGGATGAGGATATACTGAAGACGACATTCAGATGTTATTACAACCACTATGAGTACTTGGTGATGACATTTGGTGTGACTAATGACCAAATAGTGTTCATGGGACACATGAATAGGATCTTCTATCCTTAGATAGATTTATGGTGGTCTTCATTAATAACAACCTAGTGTACTCGGTGTCTAATGAGGAGCATGAGAGACACTTGAGGATGGTCCTGCACACACTCCATCAGAACCAGCTTTATGGGAAGCTCTTGAAGTGTTATTTTTCTATTATAGAGGTCCATTATCTAGGTTACATCATTTCAAAGGATGGATTTCCATTGGATCTATAAAATATTGAGGCAATTCTTTCTTATGATCCACCCAATAGTGGTACTGAGGTGTGGAGTTTCCTTTGGTTGGTAGGGTACTATAAGAGGTTTGTGTCCGGATTCTCTAGGTTGAAGGAATATTTGACATCATTGAAGTGAAAGGGGAGGCCTTTCATATCGATAGAAATTTTCCAAGAGAGTTTTTAGCAGTTGAGGAATATATTGAAGAGCGCTCCCATCTTGAGATTTCTAAAGGAGGGTGCTGAGTATATGGTGTTCTACGATGCATTAGGAATTGAGATTGGTTGGGTCATAATTCATAGAAGAGATTTTATTACCTATTTTTAATTTTATTTGAGACCACACAGGTAGATCTATGTAACCCATGATCTCGAGTTAGTAGTGGTAGTCTTTATATTGAAGATGTGGAGACACCACCTGATGGGAAAGTAGTTTATCGACTACTCTGATCCCAAGAGTCTTAAGTGCATCTTCTCTTAGAAGGATCTAAAATTTAGACATAGGAAATGGATATAGTTCCTCCAGAACAATGACTTTGTAATTTTCTAAACTCCTAGGAAGGGGAATGTGGTGGAAGATTCTCTCATCAAAAGATCCAGTTCATGGTTGTTGAAAGAGGTTTCAGAGTGGTTATCCTCATTGTAATTATCCTTTATGGGTAGGGATGGATTAACTTACCTAAAGTCGATGGTGTTCACCCCTACAATATTATATTAATTTAGGGTGGAATATATTTGAGATACCAACTATGAGACCATATTCTCATATTTCTATAGGGCATGCTCTTGATGGATATTCAAAAAAGTGGGGAGCACGTCGCTCTTTTTATAGGATGTACAGTAGTACCAGTTCCATTGTGGGAGGATGGTTTGAGGGAGTTTAATACAACCCCTTTGTAAGTAAATTCAAGTGTGGAAAATATATACTAGAACCTCCGATGATAATTTTATTGGATATGAATTAAGATGGGATTTTGAGAGTTTGTCTATTAGTATCTTTCTTTTTAGCAATTAAAGGATGAGCACCAAGTTCGAAAGGGTTTGGATCAACCCCTTGTGGTTCTTGAATGTAATTGGGATGAGATTTTGATGGAATTCATGATGGGTTAACCATGTACATCCATGGGAAATGATTCTATCTGGGTGATCGTTGACCGACTCATCAAATTGAACCACTTCCAAGATATCTGAGAGTAAATTTCAGTAGAGATCTTGAGACACATCTATGTGAAGGAGATAATTTTACTCTATGGAGTCCCATTAATGATAGTTTCATATTGTGATTCTCACTTTACATCCTGGTTATGGAAGGGATTATAGGATGTGTTTGGGACCCAATTATGCTTGAGCATAGTGTTCCACCCAAAGATGGATGACTAGACTGATTGGACCATTTAGGTTCTGGAGGACATGTTTTGGGATTTATGTTAGACTTTTTCCATAGTTGGGAGTATCAATTACCACTGGTGGAGTTTTTATAAAAAAATAGATACCATTCCACCAATGGTAAGGCACTATTTGAGGTCTTGTATGGGAAACCCTATAGGTCACCCATTTACTAGTATAACCCCGAAGATTTAGCACTCATGGACCTGTAGTTGGTAAAAACTACTAAATAGATGGAATAGACCATCCAGGAGTTGATGAAGACTACACAAAGTTTTTATGAGTATTATACTAACATGTGATGGAGGCCTTTGGAGTTCAAGGAAGGAGACCATGTGTTCCTTTGGGTTTCACCTCAATGGGGATTACGATGATTTGGATAGGGTGGCAAGTTATCTATAATGATAATAATCCCTTTCCAGATACTACCTAAATTTGGTGAGGTGATATACTACTTGGATCTACCTTCACAGTTAGAGCAGGTACATGATGTCTTACATGTGTCCCAGTTGAGGAGGTATGAGCATTAACCATCGCACATCATCAGTTGGGTTGATATGGACATCAAGGATGGAGAAACTTTTGTTGAGTACCTAGTGGATATTGAGGATCAGTAAGATAGGATCATATTTGGTCGATTGATTTCTTTAGTACGTGTTTAGTGGTATCACATGCATCTCCAGGAGAGAACATGGGAGTGGGAGGCTTAGATTCATGCTCAGTACCCTCATCTATTTGAGTAGCCCCTGTTTTGGCTTTTGGGGACATATATCCCCAAGGTGGAGAGAATTTAATGTCTCATATTTTCCATGTATTATTTTTTGATATTATATGGATTTATTTCAAAACCATTCACTGAGACAGCATGCAATTATGAATCCCCATGTGCCAAGAACAAATGTTTGAAAAATATTAAACTTTTTAATAGCACATTCACACATTTTTTCTCAAATAATTAAATAACTCTCAAAAAGTTGTCTGGATCAGAAATCTGAGCACATCGTTGAGATTAGAATGGTGGATTTACCCTACACACGACTTAACTTTTGTCGATGCGGGTCCTTTGTAGAAAAATTCATAGAGGAAATAACCATAAATAAAATAATTTAATAAAGAAATTATTTTGATGCAACAACTTTTTATATATTAATTATTTTTAAAAAATTCAGAGATAGAATCATAACCCTAGAATTTATTTAAGGGTTTGGAGAAAGAAACTTTGGATAAACCATTGGCGGTCAATGATGGATCAATTGAATGATGCACCTTAGATTTGATGAACCTTATAATGACTACAATAACGCTTCATACTTCATCAGGGATCGAACCAAATCGAGGTAGGGCCTGTTGTTTTGAGTTTTTTCCCCATTGTCTAATTATATGTTGAACGTGGATCAATCAACATATAGATTGGCCCATGGATCGATCATTTTTTCAAGATGAGATATTATCTGTGGGATTATCAATAGGTTGATCTTTATTCCTCTTTGTTTATCATTCTAATGGAAAAAGATTGAGGCTGACACAAACAAATGCCAAGGTTCATTCCTTATGTTCTCACTTTTCAATTTTCTCCCTTTTTTCTACACCTTCTTCACCATTAGATCCTTGTGTTATTGGATAGACCTTTCTGGGAGTCTGTGAACATGATTGGACCCCCAAATTAGAGGTAAATCGACAATAAAGGTCTGTTCAGTGTAGATCGGGAACCGAGGAACCTAGATCTATGACTATTTTGAATTACAAGAATCAAAGTAGTATTTGAGACTTGCAGAAGAGTATATGGTGGTAAATGGAATAGGAAGTTGCACACGGTTGTGTTGCATCAATGGAGAAGGTGACTGATGCTTCGAGAGATAGAGCCATGTAGATGAGGCAGCAACTGCATAGTCAGAGGCCATAGAACCACAACTAATGCAGGAGGCCACATGGGATGCGGCCGAGTGGGATGTGTGCGATGACTTAGGTGGTCCCAATGTAAAGGGGTTGGACCAATCTAGCCAGGCTGAGTGGGTCGGGATATGTGGTCTTGGATGAGTGGTCCCGGGCCATGTGGGTTGGGTCGGACGTGAGTCGGACCCTGGTTGGGCCTGGTGTCACTGGGGCGGAGTAGTTCCATGGTCGACCATGAGTCATGATAGCTCCATTATCCATGGGAATGGCGTATTCATGACCATAGCCAGGACAGGTGGACTGACCACCATAGTTGGTCTACAGTGGCCGGTCTCTAGGCACATTGACTTCAATAATCGACTGATACATTCAGCCATTGTGTTCCACAATCCTGGTGATCCCCTTTAAAAATTTAAATGACCATAACTTCAAAATGTAATGTCCAATAGATGATCCTTCTACTGTGTTGAGACCCAGACATTGAGACGATCCTTTTGACACAAGTGGTGAGGTTTTAGTTTGGACTAGTATAGGTTGAGAGCATTCCCTTTGTCCTTTCCTCAAGGGTTCAACATGAAATTATGTCCATATAACTGTATTGTAATACTCTCTATATGTTGAGTCCTAGATAGATTATTGTATCCCTCTATGGGACTAGAGTGTGATCCTTTATCACACATAGTGGTGTTTAATTGAATAGACATAACCAACGAGAGTAGGGTGTTGGTCCTTAATCTAATAGTCAACATTAGTAGGGTTAATGGTATTCCCTAGTGTGTCTAAGTAGGATCATCTATGTTTTGGGTTAATCCATATTGGGTATGTGGTACTCCCTAGTGTGTCTAGGAAGGATCCCCTATATGTGTATCATAGTCTTCTTTGACCAATGTGTTCTCTTTGGGCAAGGACCAAATGAGATGGACCACTTTTTGAGTGTATTTGATGATATCATGGATTGAGGAGTGATCTCTCCTAGAATGAGCATGATTTTAGAAGCATCTTGTGGCTGGTAATTGGCTTTGGCTTACCTCTATAATTTTTATCTTAGATTGAGTATATCTATATGTTCTTGTTATATGTTTTGTAGACATATAGTAGGGCAGAGATGACTATAATTTTCTTTATGGTATTTATTTGTGGCATTCATTTTTGGCTTTGAGGTGTCCTACCGAGTATTGTTAGACTCAACCATGCATGAGATTTTCCTGCATGTTTTGTGTCTTATGAAGATGACTGACCTTTTGTTGGAGTCTTTGGCAGACTGGGACCAGAAGGTTCTTTGTGTGACTGAAAATATTGATGTGTATTCCTACATCTTTTCAAAGAGCAGTCCCAGTACCTCTTTTCTAATAGGTTGTACTTGTGGTTACATACTCTTTTTGGGGGGCTTGTATTTATCCCTTTTTACTTTCCAGTAATTTCATTGTTGCACTATGTTTCTGAGATATAGTGGTTTAAATGGATTTGTTACTTAGTGTTTTTTTCATTTTAGCATTTTTTGGCTTGGATATGTGTGCGTGTGCACAGGTACATTAGGCTAATAAATACAATTTATTGGGATATCCCTACTCAGTGATAGTCACCATCCCCTGGCCTTTTGGAGGTAGGCTTGCGGTAGTCATGGAATGATCTCCTCTACGATGAGTCATGACAATACCTCCCACGATTTTGTGGTACATTTGTAAAGAGAATGGTAATTATGCTAACCACTTCCCAAACCAAAGGGATGGTGATTATAATCGATGTCAGCTACCTCATAATCCATGGGACAAAGGTAAATCTCATGTAATCACTATTTTTGATGAAGAGAGTGATAATTATGTGATGAAAGGTACACTTACCATCCACTGAAAAACTACTACTGTCATATTTTATTATGGATCTACCCACTCTTTCATATCTAAATAATTTTTTAAGGGTGTTAAGATTCCATCAAAATAATTATATGTGGAATTAGAAGTTAAAAATCCTAATTTTATGATGATTGCATCTCAAATCTACGATTCCTATCTGATTGAAGTTTGTGGTAATTTTCTTCCTTCAAATATTTTCATTCTTCCTTTGGTTGAATTTATGTTATCTAAGGCATGAATTGTCTTTCTATAGATAAAATCCACATAAATTGTCAGGGAACAGAAGTTACGTTTGATATTTCAAACTCTCCTATGGTCATATATCCATGTGATGATAAGTATGAACTTCCTATGGAGATTACAACCATTGTATGGGTCTTAATTCCCATTCATAAGGGTTGTTTATCTCAAATGGTTGGGGAGATAATTGACATCGATGATATGTATATTATTCGGGATTTTTTGGACGTCTTTCAGGAAGGTCTTCCAATAATTCCACCAAAATGTGAAGTTAAGTTCTCAATAGAACTCATACCTAGTTCCACACTACTTTTAAATACTTTATAGAATTGACTCAATTGAGTTGTAGGAATTGAAGAAGAAACTCTAAAAAATCCTAACAAGGGATTAATTTTCCCATCTATGTCACATTGGGGTGAACTAGTTCTTTTTTTGAAAAATAAAAATAGATCAATGTGACTTTGCATTGATTATCAAGATTTTAACAAGATCACAATCAAGAGAATGTATGTTATTCCCCATTTTAAAGACTTCTTTAATCAACTGCATGGAGCTCAATACTTTTCTAATATTGACCTCCATTCTGGATATCATCAATTGAGGTTAAATAAGGAGGATATACCCAAGATGGATTTCCATTAAAGGTATGGTCAATATGAATATATAGTGATAAGTTTTTATCTTACTAATTTCCCTACTATCTTCATAGATTTAATGAACAGATTCTGTAGGGATTACCTCAATCAGTTTGTTGTAGTCTATAGAGATGATATTATTATCAATTCAAAGAACAAGGAATAGTATGAAGATCACTTGAAAATTTCACTAAATACCCTAAGGGGAAACTATATAAAAAATTTACAAAGTGAAAAGTTTGGATGCAAAAGGTTTGATTTTTGGGTCACATAATCTCAAGAGATAGTGTAGTTGTTGATCCTTCAAAGATAGAGGCTATTGAATACTAGCCTAGACAAATCACACTGATAGAGGTCTATAGATTTCTTGGTTTAGCCAGATATTATTGATGGTTTTTGGATAATTTCTCATGACTATCTAATTCTCTAACCAAGTTAACTTGGATGGTTTTTAAGTTACTCTGGATAGATGAATGTGAGGAAAATTTCAAGGAACTGAGAGAATTTTAGTTAGTCCACCTATTATTACATTACCCTATAGTGGAGAAGGGTTTTTAATATATACTTATGTATCTAAGAAGGGTTTGTGATGTTTTCTTATACAAAATAACATGGTTATCACTTATGCCTTGCAGTAGTTGAATATTCATTAGAAAAATTCCCCATCTCGTGATTTGGAGTTCCCAATGGTAGTTTTTGCATTAAAGTTATGGAATAACTATATTTATGGAGAAAAGTGTGATATATATTACAATCATAAAATTATTAAATATATATTCACACAAAAGGATTTTAACATGCTTCAAAGAAGATGGTTAGATTTGATAATGGATTATGACTGCCAAATACATTACCACCACAGGAAAGCGAATAAGGTGGCTGATGCTTTGAGTCGGTAGGATCATGATATCTTATCCAGGATGAGGATCACAAATGATCCAATAATTCTTGAGTTTGAAATTATGGATCTAGAAATCCTCAAGAAAGGGGAAAATATTATCTTTCTAAAATTAATGTTTAACCCTTTAACCAAGTAAATATTAAAGAGGTGCATAAGGAAGATGTATAGTTGCAAAAGAAAGTTAGAAATGTACTTGAGTTTAGCCTCTATTAGGATGGAATGATAAGTTCCAGTTTCTATGTATGTGTTCCTTCTATACCATAATTGAAGAATAATATGTTAGAGGAATCTCACAGTTATTAAATCTATATTCATCTTGGAAGTATGAAGGTGTATAGGGACTTTAAATAATACTTCTGGTGGTATGTAATGAAGAGGTATATTGCAAAGTTTGTATCTTGGTGCTTGGTAGGCCAAAAAGTTAAGGCTGAAAGAAAAACTTCAAAGGGGATATTTCATCCATCACCCATACCAAAATGGAAATAGGAGAACATCACTATGGATTTTATCATTGGATTACCCAAAACCTCTAAAGGGTATAATGTTATATTGGTGGAAGTTGATCTTATTAATAATTCACCACACTTCATTACTATCAGAGAAGAATTCTATCTAGATCAGCATTCTAGTATATTCATTAAGGAAGTGGTAAGGCTACAAGGATTACCACATTCCATTGTATTGGATCAGTATTTGAGGTTCACCTCAAAGTTTTGGAGAAGCGTTCCACAAGATATTGATAAAAAATTTAGTTTCAGAAATTCTTATCATGCTCAGATGGATGATCAATATAAAATAACAATTCAACCACTAGAGTATATTTTAAGATATTTTTCTCTAGATTTCAAAGTTGGTTGGGATCAATACCTTCCTCCAGTTGAGTTTTCTTACAACAATAGAATTAACTCAAGAATTTAGATAACACCTTATTAAGACCTATATGGGAAGAAATATAGAGCTCCAACGTGTTGGGATGAGGTTAGAGAAGGAAATATATTAGGACCTGAGATCATTTAAGAAATGGTCAAGAAGGTTAGAACCATTCTATAGCATAGCAAGGCAGCTCAAAGTCGGTAGAAAATTTATACTGATAACCAATGGTGTGATCTAGAATTTAATGTTGGTTAATATGTTTTTATATGAATCTCACCTTGAAATAACATTATGATTTTTAGAAAAAAACAGAAAATAATCCCTTGGTATATAAGTCCCTTTGGGATACTTTATTGTATTGGGATGGTAGCTTATCACTTGGATCTTCCTACAAATCATTCTCAAGTCCATGATGTGTTCCATGTATCTCTACTAAGGAAGTAAATACCCAACCCTTCACATGTATTGAAATAATAGGTCATACCACTGGATTAGGATCATTCTTATAATGAAAAACTAGTTGATATTCTATACTGATCAGAGAATGTACTATGAAATAAGACTACACACCCGGTCAAGGTTTTGTGGAGGAATCCCTAGTTAGAGGTAGAAACGTGGGAACTTGAGGATATGATTAATAATAATTATCCTCATTTTTTACCTGAGTGATGAATTTATAGTGTTAAATCCATTTTAAAGGGGTTATAATGTAACACCCAAAGTTTTCGTGGACCTTTTTTTTAAATAAATTAGGTTTTCATTTATGTCATGCAATGCACTAAGTCAAAAATTACTTTCACACAACACCAAATCAGTGTATATTATATGGAAAATAAACTTGTAATTCTTTACATGGAATATATACTTCGCATTTATTACATGTAACACTAACTTGGTGTATATTACACGCAACACCGACTTGGAATATGTTACACGCAACACCGATGTTCCTACGAAACATCATTTTATTATTATAATTATTTAAATGAGATAATAATAACCTAGTCATTAAACATAGTTATATGAATAGTGATAACTACTTTTAAAATATTTTTTATAATTTTTTTATATAATTAAAATAGATTGATAATGAGATATATAATTCATTGTAAAATCCTTATATGTTTAAAAATACTATTTTCTCAAATGAATCACTTATAATGTTCTTCTATGAAAAATAATAATATTAATTTTATACATATTTTGAAATTGAATCTGATAAAATAAACTAAATTTTTTAATTTATAATTTCAAAAATTTTGTTAGGGTAAATTTTTGTGATTTTTTTGAGAAACTTCATTTTTGGGCAAATAGTGAAAATACCGGATTTTAATTCAAAACAGCCTCTTCATCTAATTTATTTATAATGATAAATTATACTTTAATTTCGTTTAAAAGTATAATTAGATCATATTTTTATCAATTAATCCAATTTATTTCATTGGAACCTATTTCACTTTGAAATTGGGTATAAAAACTTAGCAATGTTTTGGATGTTTTAACTATAAAACCTCGTGGTGTTGTCCCGTCAATGAGATGATTTTTTAAAGTTATTTTATGATGATTTTATGTATATAATTTGGAAAAATGGATTAAATATTTTTAATCATAAAAATTTATAATATATAATATGGTCAACATATTTTTTTACCAAAAATATTAGTAAAAGTGATTAAAATTAATTACAATGATTAAGAGAAAAATTAGGTTAACAAAGTACAGAACCTTAAATTTAAGACACAAAAAGACCTATAAACTTGTAAAAAACCATTTTATGGATATTATTCATCCATTAACCTTGCATTATTAAGTTTTTTGATTTTTTATGACTTTTTTATATAAAAAAATGGGTACACCAAACTTGTTTTCGAAAATGCCAAGTGTGTCCTTTCCCTTCCCTGTAAAAGTCCACAACCTCTACCTCTTCTTCGCACCTATAAAAGAACTTAGGTTTGGAAAATATCATCCCAATAAAATTTTCACCACCCATTAATTACTCCTAGAAGCCTCCCCTTGGGAATAAATTGATCTAAGGAATCCTTTCAGCACAAACCAAAAGGTGTTACCCAAATAAGAGGTAATGACTTCTCTCAAACTCCTTTCTTTTATTTTCTTTCCCCACCCCTCCACTCTATTTATTACATTATTGTATAAAAAAAATATTAAATATAATAGTATTTTTTTATGCTAATGGTTTGACCTAGACTTACACACACCTCTATGTGTACAATGAACTACCACCTCACAAAATGGTGATTGTTAGTTTTTTCCTTACCGCCTCTCATGGTGGATATTATGATGGAAAATATGTTTATATATGTTTATATATTATATTTATTATTCCTTAAAAATTATATAATAATTATACTACATATATATTTATACTTTCCATTTGGTTCAAATATGATAATTTCGTTTGAGGAAGTGTGGACTACAACCCCCTCAATGCGATGTGATTCGCTCACACACTATGTGGAATGTATTAAGGATGGTTTTAGTGAACTTATATGATATATATGATATAATAATTATACTATAATAATGATAAATATATATATATATATATTGATATTGATATATACACACACTTTTCATTTACCTTCTTTCATTCAATAAGAAAATAAAATCGGAAACATTGTTCATGGGTGCATACGCCTTACCGTCTCCATGAACGGTGTATTCCATTTCATAATTCAAAAATATATAGATTATTATAATTAAAATATAATGAAAATAAATGATAATTATATAATTTTTTACATTCTATAAATAATTATATATTTATAAAGACCAAATATATAATAAATTAAGACACATGCAAAGAACAAAGCGAATATTACCCGAAATGAAACTTTAACTTTGGACTGTTAACAAGAGGGTAATATAAAGTCATAATCATACCATATGTGCTATTAGATAAGATAATATGGTTATATAAAATATATATAATAAATTTATATTTATTATACAGGTGGATTGAATTAGTACTATGAGAGTCAAGACACAAGGTAAGAGGATTTTATCTTATTTTTTATTTCTGTGAGATACATGATTTATTCACCACCCATCAATTTTGTGTGGTGTGTATAATTCCCATGGATGTATTTAATTATTATTATTATAATTAAATTTATGGGTATTTATATATCCTTTATATGATCTTTATTTCATGGGGTTAATGTTTCAAAAGATATCAAATTGGTAAGACATTTTTCTCTCAATTGTTTTTCTTTGAGACACATGTTTTATTATGCACCAACATTATTTTTCAAGGGGTATATACTTACATTTTACATATTATATCATGAATATTCTTATTATAATTATATTTTAAGATTAATTTATTTTAATTTTCTTATATTGATAGTATGATTCCAAGTTACCAAGTTATATGAGTTTATTGAAACAATCTCATTGCTTTTCAAGATTGTTTATGTTTATGATTCCTTTGACGAAATATTATGATCCATCTATCAAGAAAACTCATAAATTGCATTAAAATCTATTTATTCATGATATATTTATATTTTAGTACCATTTTCTACTCATGGGAAAATATATTTATTTCTTTCTACTAATTGTGATAACTTATTTTTTATAATCAGTTCAACCACACTTCTAGTGTGTATATTTATACTATTGATTTTTAACACTTTAAATCCATGTAAATGTTTTTATAATCTTGTATGGTTCTTCTAGAAAATTTTATTTATGACATTTGATTATTTTTAATCAACATTCATATCATTAAATGTATACTCACCACTAATCAAATGAAATATGTGATGATTTAGTGGATTCATCTTTCATATAGTATTTAAACGTATCACATGGTAGGTGGGTGTGATCATATATATTTCATAATTTGTTATTCATAAATATATGGGAAATTTATTTCTAAAATAGATTCTAATGATATAAATAATTTACCTCAAAAATGGGTACCTAGGGGTAAATTATTATATTGGGAGAATTCATAATAACATAATAAGAATGAATTCATTGATAATTTAGAAGATTTGCATCCATTAAAAAAATACATAATTCTCATCCAAATAGATGTCTACTATGTTATCAAAAAATTGATTCTCATGTAAACTTGAATTAAAATCTTTTATTATAGTTGATTCTAGATGGACTAAACCATAATGTCATATATTAAAAGTTCCGGAATTGGTAATCTTCTGGTTTACCATTATTGATTCAACTGTATATAAAAAATTCTTTATAATCACTTTTTATGAATGATTGTTACATATCGAGGAACCCCTTTTACCTAATGTACCCATATGATATTTTTCTAATAATATCTTCAATATATCTCATAGATACTTCAGATATAACAAATAATTAAGAATTTATAATACCATATCAGAATATTTCCACTCTTCTATAGCTTTTAATTAATTTTCCCTACAAGTAAATGTACTTACATGAGCGTATACTAACTCATATATGAGTTCTTTTGAATAATTTAATCAAAATAATATTTATAAATGTTTTTCATCAAGATATATGTACATAAAATCTCCATGATCATTCATTATAAATACTCATATTTTTCATTATAATTTCCAAGAATAGTGGTTGTTGAATTCATAATATAATCATAATGGGTTAGTACCATCACCAAGAATATTATTGTATATTTTGGAACTTATGGCCACAATATTGTTTTATAATACATAAACTTGAGAGTGGATCCCCCATGAATTTAAAAGCTAATGAATGTGGTAGTGACCAATGTGGTAGAATATTTTATATTCAAAACACACACCTCATCACCATAAAAAATAATAACAACATTCTCTACAAAATTAAAGAGAAATAATTTAATCAAACTTCATAAAATCTCAAATATTTATGATAAAATTTTAAGTATGAGTAATAAAATTCATATCAATTTTTTCATGAATAAATTCATAATATTTAAGGAATGATATAATGTAATTACATTCACCTCATGAAATGAATTCATTCGTTGAATTTAATGATCCATGAATTATAATTCATTATTTATCAATAAAAACCATCTTTTATAAACTACTATTTTTTATTGATTATGATGATCATTGTCTTAACAACTTCAGGTGGTAAAATCATTTTCATAAAATACATAAGGTTATCAAAACAGTGTAATTCAATCATATCATTTATGAACTAGAAGAATAATATAATTTTCTTTATGGGATAAAATAAAATGAATTACTTGTGATGATATTGTCAATTCATAAGCACGTGAATAATAAGTTTTCCCTTGATATTGCTATTACAGGAATAATAATTGATAAATGAATATATTATTCAATATAATTTCAAATGAAATTATCTTTATATCATCATTCAAGAATTCATTATTTTACAATTATTGTTAAAATTAATTATGATATGAAAATATTTATTTTTTCTCAAACAACTTATGGTAGTTATATTATTATTTTTTTGTAAACAAATGCAAAATAATGATTATTTTAAAATTTTCATTTTCACTCTAAACATTATTTAAAATATAATAATGTATATTTTCATTCACTTGGGGAAATGGAAAAAATAATTTTCAATAAATATTCTCACTCACTCCAAGGAATGGAATAAAATTATTGATTCGGATTTTGTAATGTCTTCACAATAATAAAATGAATATATAATTCAATAATTCCATCCAATTTGAGGGATGTGTACTAATAAAATAAATATAATCTTCATCATAGTTATTTAAACATCATAATAAAGTTTTAATCCTATAGAGTGTATGAATAAATAATATATATGAAATTTCATGGTCTATGTCATGATTAGTTAACTTCATCTTGAAGTGCAATGGGTCCACGATATTCATTATTGATTACAAAACTTCATCTTGATGTATAAAATGTATGTGATGTTAATTATTCAACCACCTCATGTAGAATCATTTTTCAATTGATGAATGATTTTTGTCTAAACATCATCTACATAGGCTATTAATAAAACATATTCTCTTCAGGGAATGGAGTTAAATTTTTCATCTATGAGTCATTATAGATCTTCATGAGCTCATTATTTTTATCGCAATAAAATATTATCATCCAAATTTAAATTTTTATTAAGCCATTTTGAGGAAAAATGGGAAACCAAAGTTCACAGACAAGACCACTACGTGATAAAAGATCTCACAAAAGTATTAAACACGAGACTTTGGTTACCCGAGTTAGCTACCCTATAAAGTTCCCAATGTAGCTGACTAACCTGGGTTTTTGGGTCCTCTCTAATAAGATCTTAAAGGTGGTTAATAATACTCTCCATTGTCTGGATGAATTCCTCTGAGTTGATTGTGCTCTGATTGAAGCCGCAGGCCAGAATTTGGTCTTGTTTGTCTATCCAGTGCTCTTGCTCCTCGTTGGCGTCAACTTGAAACCTTCTTTCTTAAATTCTTTTGATCTCCTCTTCTAAGACATTGGGACATACAACTTTGTCTAACATTTATTCCTTGGAGTGTATAATCAAATTTAAACACTCCACGGGCTCTTCACTTTCCCCTTTCCTTAGTGCTTTTCTCCCATTTTTCTTCTCCTTCTTGGCCGACCTTGTCTCCATCGGCTTTGGCAAATGTGAGTAATCCTTGCATCCCTTTGGTTTTTTCCCTTGAACCACTATGCATTTTCAAGAATCTCAAACTCCTTTTTTCCTTTTTTTCCTTTGAGGGCTGTGAGGCCCTTTCCCTTGAACGCATTCCATACTGTCCACCGAATATTTATTATAGCTGTCATATTCTGAAAATTCTTCTTCTTGATCAATAAAATAATATGAAAATAGTATATAGTTTTCAAATTTATTTAAAGGGAAAAAATAAATGTAAAGATAAATTACATAGAAAATAATACTCACCTCTCTTAAAATGATTGGAGTTGGTATGAAAGATAAAGATTATGAAAAAAAGGGTAATGTCTAAAAAATTTGGGACATAACTCTTTCATATAATAATCATATTACGTCAATGGTGGGGATGATTTTAAAATCATCATGATAAAAAATATGGAGAATTTGATCATGCTGATAATTTTTTATGAAATCATTCGAACACCGATTGAAAATATGAAGACTTTTACAAGAAGAAATTTAAGACCGATCATTAGAAAATCACATAATTAACAAAGAGAGTGTCAAATTTTTTTGTGGCGATGATGATAAATAAAAATAAAAATATATGATAAATACATGAATCAAAGAAAGGAAAAAAATATAGCCCAAGTTTATCACCATTTCATTAAGATATCATCATATATATAGTGTACATGGAATTTTATCCAGTAGTTGAGAATAATCAATACAATATCTAATCCAATAGTTGTAATTCCAATGTTCAGAGAATATGGAATCTTGAACACTATGAAGGAATTTTATTGGGAAATGAGGATTCAACATTATTATAATAATTATGACATCCATTTAATAATTTTCCATAACATATTTTATAATTTATATATAGAGTAGGTTTTGAGATTCATATGTTGTAATCCAACATGGATTCCACTTTTTGATAAAGTGGGAACCGTAATAGTCCAACCCGGTAGCTACAGACCCTTAATTAATGAAAATATATATTTTGATCCATTTAGTTTCTTCTTTATCACAAGTAGGTTAGTAACCTACATTTTCTATATGGGGACTGAATATGATGTTTTATCACTACTCCGATTGATTTTCTCATATATTTTTTTTAAAATTATATGCGATTAGATATAGTCCTAAAATTAAACTAAGATTCCCAATTATTAGTTCTATGAAAATAATGAAAAAACATATTTTTCATAAGTGATTATTGAGGAATGAAACCACTTACGATAAATTAATGAATTCTCTTATAATCAATACACATTTAAGAGATAATAATTTCATCTTCAATGTTAATTATTGAAATGATCAATATTGAATGTTGTAAAAATATATATTTCATAATGGTTATTCCAATAACATGGAATCCAAGAAAAAAAACATAAACCCTTTTCACTCTCTAAATGTATAACTATCTCATCCATCCTTTTATCAGGTTTGAAAAATCCATTCTTACAAATAATAAACACCAAGAATGAAAACAATAAGAAAATAGGTCATTTCTCAGTGGAAAAAATGCTAAGAAAATAAGTATTCTCAGTTTTTTTTAACACAAAAAAGTCTCATCACTTTTTAAATTTAAAACACATGTTCTCATTCATTCTAACCATGAAACGAGTCAAAATGACATGCATTTAATTATTACATGACTCAAATATGTTGATGGTAATTTTATTATATTTTTTCTAATATTTCATGTGTGTTTTCTTGAAATTCATCATTTGATGCATTTTTTTAAAAAATGTCAATTTTAAATTAGAAACACACATTTTCAATAATTTTGACCACACCATGAGTCAAAATGATGTGTGGGTCATTCTTATATGCTCCAAATGCATCAAAATTCATTTTATAAAGTTTCATGTCAATCTAAGAATATTTTCTCATAATTGAGATGCATTTTTAGTCATTCCAACCAAACTATAAATGATAAAGATGTGTTGTTTTTTCCTAAATGTTTTATATGAATTAGGTAATATTGACATAGAGTTTCAAGAAAATTTAAGTGAAGTTATTAAATTTTTAGTATGTGAAATGCATTTTTTACCTCATAAATTATTAAAATGAAAAAATACATTTAACATCACTATAACCACACAGTGAGTAAGAATGAAATCTTTGTTTCTAGTGTGAGAAATATTTTTTAGTTAAGTTGTGGGTTTTATGAAATGGTGTTTTTGGAAGCAATATTGTGAAACCATATATAGTAATCAACATATATAAATTCTAAAAGATTATGAGATGAACTAAATAAAAAACAGGTGGTAGTGATAATAGAAACTTCTAGAGGAATTGATATAGCATGATGTTTCAGATACGACACACAAGGATCAGTGGAAGTGGTGAAGTTAGTGAGAATTGATTCTGGGTGATGAAAGTGGATGCATAATACTTAAAATTCTTGTGTGGGGTTAATCAGAAGTGGCTATATAATATTAATCTGAAGAAAAATATGAATATAATATTTCATATGATTTGGGAAATTATGAGAGAATATAAAGATTTAATTGTTCATCATATGGATTAGTAGAGGTGGTGGAGCCCAGTTTGTAATCTTGATCAAATGGAGGTATGCCTACAAAGATCATAATGTTATGCAATTGGAATAACTATTTAATTGTTGTAAAGAACCTCCAAAAATAGAGGGTATATGAAACTTGATTAGTCTGTGAAAAAGTTCTAGAGGTATCAAGTGTCGATTGTTCTTGATGGGGGAACTTCCCCAAAAAAAAATAGATTTTTTGAAGGATTTTTTTTACTCTATGCATTGATGGAGAGTTTCTTTTGTTTCTCATATAGGTTTTCTAGAAGGAGTGCCCTATAACTTGGGTTGGGAAGGGATACCAGAATATGGATTACATTGAAACCAAGGTTATCTCTTATTTATACTTACTTGAATTAATGGTTGAAAATTCCCTTATGTATTAGGACTTTTTATGAACTATGTAATTATTGTATTGTGTGTGTGTTTTTTTTTGTTTTCCATGTGTTTATTTTTTAAATTTATATGATTATGTTAGATATTTTTTAAGGTAAAAAGTGTCCAAAATTAGTAAATGGTTGGATTTCATGGTGATTTGGGTGTGAATCCTCGCTAATTCTTGATGATGGGTTTTCTGGGGTCTCATTGCATATGAATCATCAAAAATTATTATTCCATATTTAATAGTCTGAAGGGGGTTATTATGAATTGCTAGGTATGAAAACTGGAAGTTCTATGAGACACTTTGGTTTTGGATGGTTGGTGGACAAATTCATTCCATAAAAATAGGTATTAGATCTAGGTTTTAATGAACTAGTAACCATTTTATTTAGTTTTGATAGAACCATGGTCAATTTCTTTTAAGATCGATTCAAATATTATTAGGTAATTTTAGTTAAGTATTTTATTTAATCTTGAATGATTTCCCTGGGTGAAGATAGTAGGGGTGCAAGGTGTTTAATTTCAATATCAAATGTATTCTAAATAAAGGATGCCTAAAAGTATGTTCTTTTATTGGAGTGGAATTTGGAGTTATGTTGGAGACTACTGAAGAATTCCAAAATAAATTCCTAACCCCTTTATACTTTTTTTGGATTCAGTGGGAATTATTTTTTTTCAGTCAATGGAATTTTAATTGGGTAATAATTTTATGGATATTTGATGTTGAAGGTTTAATATATTGGAGAAATATTGTCTTCCTACTCCTAGGGAATCTGGATGTTCCACTGATGGGAGTCTAGCTGAACATAGGCATTGGTAGAATGGGAATTCATGACAAGAATAAAAAAGAATTATTCCAGAATATTAATTTTCAGGAAGGGGTATGAATCATGTCTCATAATGTGGATTCCAATACTAAGAGACGAGTCTTGAGATATGATGTTAGAGATAAAAATATTTTCTACTTTGGAATCAAGGATGAAAGGTTTTAAAAAAATAATTCTAGTACTTAGTGTTCCCTTTCAGATATTCATTCCAGAAAGTCCACAAATCATATATCAAAAGAGAAATGGTTATTTTTCTATATTGTGACACTATCCCATTGGAGTTATATTACTCTACATTTTTTTAATGAATCTATAACATGCCCGTGTTGTGGAATGAGTTTACATTGATTATATGGAGTGCATGTTTCTATACTGAAGTTAAAATATGTTGTATGAAAACTCATATAGGGAGCTCTATGGGTGCGGAAAAGTGTGAAAGATGAACTTTGTTTCCTAAAAGGATTTATTAATTCATATTCATACTGGTGAAACAAACATTTAGAATTTTGAGTTTGTCACATAGGATCCTTGATCACATAGATGTGAGAAATGGAAAAAGCCCTTGGTAACTTACGAAATATTAGAACTCGAACATAAGGAGTCTAGGGATTTTAAAAAGTGTAGTCTTGGGAAGTAAAAGATGGTTTCCTTGGCTCTAAATGGGAAAGGTTCTATGAATTTAAATCCTCAAAGGATTTATTTTTTCTTGTAGGGGTAATTGTACTGAGTACCATTATAAAATATCTGGGATAATATTCTAGGTGTTTTTACTAAAAGAACAAAGTCCAATGTTTTTTAACATTCATTGATTTGAGAACCATGGAGGAAAGGAGACCATAAATTGGTATGGAGGTTGAGATTTTGGTAGTAGTCAGGGTTTTTCAAAAGTTTTGATGGAATTATTTCTATAAGATTAATGAAACTGAACATAAAACACTGAAAACTAGTATTACAGAGTGGATGATGTAGAATGTGAATAAGAAGTTCAGAAAGAAAATAGGGACCCATGGATATGTCTTGTATCGAAATTTTATCTATTGAAATATTATGTAACATGTTCTGGGAATGTTGGTACTTGATATTTTTTTATATTTAAGCATATTCTTGGTATTGTGGATTATTGTTGTATCATTTCATTTAGGTTAGGGTATCAGAAGGTACTGTAAGTCTGAAGTGATAGTTTTTTTTCTCACCTAAAAAGTCTATATTAATGAATTTTTGAAGGTTTTTATAGACATGGGATTTCATTTATGATGGTAGAGGTATGTTATGTAGGATCATAACTAGGTTGACATGTAGTGGGATAAAAAGACTAGTTTTCCCTTTATCTCACTTAGCTGTGGTGAATGGAATAGTACCATATTATTTTAGTGGGAATTCAATAGTTTGATGATACTATAATTTCCAAAATGAGTATATAAATTAGGTTTATTTTGATGTTATCTCTAAATATAGATGTACTAGAAATCCTTATAAGTATGGAATCATGGGGGTAGAGTCTCTAAAATTTAGGTTCCAAAAGGATCAGTTCCATGGAGAAGTCACATTTTATATCTTATTATTGAAACATCAAAAAAAATATATGGTTCTTGGGCCTATTTTCATTTCAGTGTACTTCATAGAGGCATTTATAAGTTTTTTATAAAAAAAATTAAATGGATTCAAGGTGAAAAATGATTGGGGAATGTTTTATCATAGGAGGGATTGGATAGCCAAAATAATGGTCGGGAACTATGTTGAAGCTATAAAGGAAGAAATAATACAGGATTCCATTCAAAAAGTGGATAGAGGAATTAGTGTGATCCTTGATAATAATATTCAAGTGGGATTTTTTAGACTTAACCTTTGGAAAAAGTTCTCAATTCGGAGATTGTTAAGTTTTTTTGGGTGAACTATTTTTCTAGTAAAGTGTTAGGTTTTCTAAGATGGGACTTTTAGAAGAAACCTTGTTGAGCCAAATGGAGGAAGTTCCACTAGAACATGGAATGTTCCAAAGTTTAATATAATGTTTAGAATAAGGTGTTAGTGGAAGAAACCACTACTAGAGGATGTGATATAGAAGGATTCTCTGCATGTATCATGTAAATTTTAAATGAAGTTTTCAAGTCATTTTTAACAGAATTTGGGCGTTGAAAGTGGAGACACAAGGCTAATAATTCTTTAATGAGGTTAATATAAAGTGGATATGTAAGATTAATCTAGAGTGGATGATAAGTCTGGATGCTTGCATGAGATAACTCAAGTTGTAGGATGTGTCATGAAAACTTGAATGCGATATGTATAAAAAGATAGAGAATTCAGAGTATATTCTCTTCACCCAATGAAATAGTTATGTTGGAGGATCTCATTCGGTCACCTTGATTAAATGGAGGGATATCCTCAAAGATTTAAAGGTAGTGAAATTAGAATAACCAGATAGATACTGCACATAACCTCTAAAAATAGAGGGTGCGGGCCACTTGTTCAGTGTGTGTGAATGTGATAGAGGTAACATGTAGAAAAAGTTGCCACTAGTGGGACACCAGAGTGGAAGCACTTGTGGATGGGTTTTTCCATTAGAGGCATTGCTGGAGGGTTCCTTCTATTTCTCAATTAGGATTATTGAAAGGAATACTTTATAAATTAGGATGGGTAGGTTTTCCAAAAGGATGTGTCCCTTATAATCCATGTTCACTTATGATTATATTCCATTTAATGAAAGGTTTTAGTCTTCTCCTATGTAGTAAGAAGTTATTTAAAATATGTAATTCATGTGTTGTGATTATTCTACTTGTTTAGTATGTATTTTTTATTTCTTTATAGTTAATTATGCAAGGTCTTGTAAAATACTAGATGTGAATAGAGTTGGGAAAGTGTAGGCCAATATAATGATTAGGGTGTAAATTCTTCCTAATTACAGAAATTGATTTTATAGGGTTTATATGGTATTCAAATATTCTAAAATTCTTTTCATATAACTGTGGTTCCAATGGGGTTCAATCAAAAGCACCAGCACCAAAACCTAGAAGTGTTATAGAACACTTGGGTTTTATATATTGGGTGGATTAATTCATTCCTCAACATGGAATATGGTTCATTGTTATATTTTGAAAACACATAAACAATCATCTTTCTATATTTTTAGTATAATCTAACCATTTTCTAAACTTTTATCATTTTATCCATGTTTAGAACTAAAATATCACTTTTAAATTGAAAACACTCATTCTTATTCATGATAATGACACAGTGAGTTGGAATGACATTAATTTTATACCTAAATTACACAAATACATCAACATTCATCTTACTAGTGTTTCATGACATTCTGAATTTTTTTCCTATAAATTGTGCATACAACACATGTTTTAAACTATATGTAACATTTTATTTGAAAATTTAAATTTTTAGTCATTCTAATAACACAGTGGATCATAATGATGTGTGGTTCATTCCTATATATGGAAAATTCGTTAATGGTTATTTTATTATAGTCTTGTGAATTTCCATGTATTTATTCTTATAAATGATCATGTAACACATGATCTGAGCTAAAATATAACTTTTAAATTGACAACATTTATTTTTTTTCATTCCTACCACATCGTGAGTTGGAATGACATGTAGTTATTTTATACATTCCATATTTGATTCAATGTTTATATCCTATAGTTTCATGGAAATATGATAATGTTTTCTTATAATTTATAATGTGACATGTGTTTTTTTAAATATGATATCATTATAAATTGAAAAAATGAATTCTCATTCATCTTGAACATAATATTTAGATGTCTAGTGGTCCCTTCAGGAAAACAGAGTGGGGGAATGAATTAGTGTGCATGATATTTAAGAAATCATTTTCCTTTTACTTTTTACCCCTTTTATATATGAACTGTTTCAGTTTTTTGGATGAATATATTTTTTATTCATAAACAAAATCACACCCCATGAAAGAAATATAGTAAATGAAGCACAACACATGGTATTTTTCCAAGATTATCTCCCAATATGGGTGAATATATCCTTATTGTGTTCATGTCAATCCATAGATATATATTATCCACTAATAATAATATTTCAATCAATTATAGTGGGTTGGGAAGGTTGGATATCTACATATAAAATTATACTAGCATCTCATCAGTGCTCTTTATAATAGAATTCCACTGGTATTTTTTATATTTTCATCCCACTAGTGTACAAAAACCCAAAACCAACACAATGAGAATGATAACACAAACTCCAAGAATCCACTACAACAAAAAATTGATCTTCCTCTTTGAGACACTATGGTGAGATGATTATGCAATTTGTCACCTCTAATCAAAGTCTTTGATACCCACTGAATATAATAAAAATCCACATAAGTAAATAAACAAAATAATATTATTGAATAATTAGAAGATATTACTTATAATTCAACTCATTGAATGTTTAAAATTATCAAATAGAGTCTTAATTACACTAAAAGTTTTTTTAGTTAATAATTTTATAAATAAATGAAATGTGAAACATTGAAATTCAACTTACTCAATTCTCGTGTAAATAATAATCGCAGTATATATTTCAAAAAAACCTGAATAACTTGGTACACTGATACTCAATTTGGACTTAACATATCCTCAAGGGAATTCCTGATCCTCGTGGTTTTATGACTATCCCCTAGAATCAAAAATTATTAAAAGGTAATGGTTTTTTCATGATTAAAAAAAATAAGGTGTGAAATTTGAAGAAGAATAAAAATTTCATGCATTTTTATGATAAATAATCCTCATTGGGGAAATTACCACAAGTATATATATATAGAAAACCTAAACAAAGAATCGTCCAATAGAAAATGACACAAAATCCATCAATAAAAAGTCTCACAATCCCCATGTAACAATTGGACCATAACCCTTTTCCAAGACCTGGAATAGCATAACTAACAAATGTCTAGTAGTAAAGTTAGGGTGTGAGAAAAATAACTCTGTAGGGTTTCACTAAATATTTCATAACAAGTTTCTATACAAATAAACCATTTATTCTTTAATAATAAATAATAAAAGGCATACAAAGTCATTTAAAATTTTCTATCAAAAAATGATTTCAAAATAATAAGATATTAGATATATCAAAATAGGCTTAAATGGACATCTTTCCTAAAAATAAAAAGGACATGAATAAAATGGTTCTATAATAATTGAAAAAGTAATAATCACATTAAACAAACACTGGGGTGTATGCCCCAATTATAATCAGTTTCTAAATCTAGGATCCTCACACTACTCATTCATTCAACAAAAATCAAGTGTGTGCACATGTCCCTAAGCATCAGGATAATGGGATAAAATCAATCAATACCTCATCCCAAGAAAATCATGTCAAACATGATTTAGTTAGAGTTTTCATTGTCAATCCATTTTTTGGGAGTTAGAGTCTAGTATTTCTTCTCCTAATCATCCACTAACTACTCAAAATCACATGTTATTTCAAAAAATTAATAAAATATTCATAGGAAAATCAGTTAAATTCAATTCAAATCATCATTCACAGTTCAATTGTCCAATTTCAAGTTTCAACATGAAATTTCAATTTCAAAACCGAATCATAGGATTCTATTAAATTCACACCGTTAAAAATAAACATTCATTTAAATCTATTTTTCTCAATGATCAACATAAAGTCATTTCAATCCATCTTTTCTCAAAATCACAAAATATGTTCAATGCCTTTGAAAATAGGTTTTTATTCCACAAATCCCATGCCTTTGATAAATCAATCATCAAAATAATAAAAATTCAAGGTTTATAAAACAATTTAAAATACATTTCAATTCAAGAAGGAAATTTAGGTTTCAATTAGGTTGAAAAGACTTTTATAACCACAAAATTTTATCACATGATCAAGAAAACAACCAAATTGGGAACCTCTAATGGATATTCGATGGAGTGGAAGATTAAGGAGGAATCCCTAGAATCAAAATACATCAATTCATTTTTTAGACCCATAGATAATATGATGATACATTACACTCTAATAAGTAGATAAGATAATAAAGTAGGATTATAAATCAAGGGGAAAAACTTACCGGATAGGAATCAACCACATCCACAGAAACATTGATATAAGAAGAAGTGAGGTTGGAGGATCCATATCACCTCTTTATATCCTGTAAAATCCAAAGGGTTGGATTAGAGTCAAATGTGATAATTTTGGAATATAAAAAGGGGGTTTTGGATTTTAAACTCTATAAAACCAAATACCAAGATGTATCACACAACACCATGGTAAAGACGTGATAAAAGGGATATAGCATGGAACATTGTAAGAGACCCTACCATAGTGGGGCTAGTCAAAACAACAACCAAGTAACACAGTGATATCCACTCTATAGATCCAGAAAACCAAGGAAGATACCATGGTTCAAGAGGAAATTCTATGCTATAGAACCTAACCTCCAATAATGGGATATGATATAGCCTTTTTTCCATGTCGCAGTTGTTACGAAAATGGAATAACCACCAAAGAATCTGTCTCAAGGATCCATTTTGTGGCCAATTCCCCATCTCGCATGTGTGTCAAAAATGGTAAAACCGCCATAGGGATCCATGTCATAATCATCTCATCCGTCATGAAACTATCCTCTCCATGTTTCAACCCTTAAAATCCTTGGTAAAACTCCTTATAAAACATCATATTAGCTCTAAAAACTTTAGAAAATACCCAGAACAACACCCAAGAAAAAGATGATCAGATATAAGGGATAAAATGTTCCCAAAAGATGGTAATGGGATGTTACAATATCCCTATCATAAATTATTTCTACCATTGAAAATAATTTCATGAAAGATTTATGTCGAAAAGATGAGGCCATTTCTCTCTCACCAATATATAATTCTCCCCAGTCTCATAATAATTAGAACCCTACAAACATAACACACAAACCAAAGGTATATACATTCCACAAAGGATCATTATCTTTGAATCAATAATTCAATGTCGTAACTCAATCAGGAATAAATCAGGTTTCATATGAAGGTATTACCAGCTTAGTACATGAGATGGATCATAGAGATACTTTTTAAGACATGATACATGAAACACATTAAGAATCGATGTCAACTATGGTGGGAAATACAAATTTTATCCCACATTTACGATCTTCTCAACAATCTCAAATGGTCCCATGTATCTCGGTGAAATATTTCCCTATTTTCCAAGATTTTGGTGACCCAACTAAGGTGAAACTCTCAGAAAAACCTATTCACCAACTAAAAACTATAAAAGGAAGCTACAATGATCATCATAAGATTTATATTCGTACTAATCCATTACTATTATCCAAATAATCAATTAAATCTTCATCATTGTCTCATGAATCAAGCAAGGTCCAACTTGGTAATCTTCACCAATCTCTAACCAACACAAGTGATATTTACATGGGTAGCCATAAAGGGACTCAAAGGGTTCCATATTAATGGACATATAGTAACTATTGTTATAGTAAAACTCATCTAATTCCAAGTGTCCATCCTAAGACCCACTAAAGTTAAGAACACAAGTACAAATCATATCTTTGTGAATATATATTTATTGTTCTGTATGACCATCCATCTATGAATGATATGTCAAGAACAATCTAAAATGGAATCCCATAACCTCTGGGACTCCTATTCAAAACAAGATAATTGAAATGGGGATCCATATTAGAAACTATACTAGATGGAACTCTTTAAAATATCATGATCTTATTCACATAAAGTCTTACCAAATCCTCAAATTATTTCATATCATAAATGGTGATAAATTGAGTTTATTTAGATAGTCAATCGATCATTAACCATATCAAATTCTTCCCTCAAGGGGTATGAGGAATCCCAACCATGAAATCCATAAAAATATCATCCCACTTTCAAGTTAGCATAGGAAGGGGATGAATCAAACTTGAAGGTTTATAGTGATCGATCTTGACCTACTAATAGATATAATAATGATAAACAAAGTCAGAAATGTCTTATCTCATACTTGGCCACCATAATTTCCAATAAATTTCATAAAAAATCTTAATGGTTATAGGGTGCTCCACCCATTGGGAAAATATATGCCTTTGGTTCATGTGTTATGGTAGCAAGGTTCTGATTCTCAAGAGACATTGGAGCATGTGGAACTGATGAGAGAGCAGTGGCCTCATCTATTTTTATATGGAGTTTTCTTGAAAATATTTTTGGGGTAAAAAATAGTTTTTTATGGGGATATTATAATATCATGTTAATAATATTCAGTTACTTTTAATCCCTTAACATTTATACCCTTTTTATTGGGTTTCATTTTGGGTCTTTTCTGTAGTTTTTGGGGCCAATATTGAGTTTTATACGGAGTTTAACTAAGGATGAGAAGGGTTACAAATGGATAAGATGGTTGTGGTGTGGATGAGATGACTATGGTGTGAAGTATCAATTAGGTTATACCATTTCTAGCATAGATGTGGTATGGGGATTCAGTTGTGAAATAGAGCCTTGTGACAAAGTCTTGGTTGGTTCTATCATTTTCATCACAAAATCAATGTGGATGGAAGGCTACGATGTAGCCCCTTATTAGCAGTTAGGTTCTGTGTCATAGTGTTTCCACCCAAATTGTGTTCTGTTTATGTTATTAATATTTTCATAACTTTTTATATACTCCCTTTACTGATTTTATAGGAAATGTGCATAATTTTGTGAAATATTAATGTATAAATATTAAATATAATTTTTGAGCACTATTGGAATTCATCCCCATTCACGTCTGTTAACTGTTTTAAAAATAACTATCACCCTACTAATAAAAATTTAATAGTTATTGTTTTTAGGATTCCTATTTCGATATAAAACATTTAATTAGAATAAATCATAGGCCAATTATACCATTTTAAAGGTCATATGCTCCACACAAGTACACCTAAAGAAACTGTGAAGAAACTGGACCATTTATAAAGATTGAATTACTTGGCTCAAAATAGAATTTAAAATTATTTTATTCTTATAAAATGTTTGGGGGACAATGTAAAAAGTCTAGGATAAAAATTGCCAGGCCCAAATATAAATATAATGGGCCCAAATGATCCATTTAAACACAGCCCACCATTCTAGATGAGAATTAAAATCAGTACAGCATTCATGACATGTCTCCTGATCAAATCATAAAATCAAGTTGAGATTTTTCAGTACGAAAGAGGAAGTATAGGTGGCGGACTTTTTTGAATAAATCATTAGTATTTGAAGGCATCTTCCCATTTATAAACCCATTTACATTTTGTCCTTCTAAAAGGTCTGGTTTGAAATGGACAGATTAATATTATTTAATCAAATGACCATAACATTGCCTCCATAAGTCAAAATTCCTCCATATTTTGAGATTAGTTGTAACACCCCAGGTAAATAAAGAATATTACATTTTAATATTTATCCCTATTTGTGAATAAAATATTAATATGACTTTAAAGGGGACGCTATGCTCGATGGCGTACGCAATACGCAACAACGAGTTTCTTGGGGATCTTATATTGCACTCTAATAATATTATTTTAAATGGTAGTTAACATGTAGCTGTTGTATAGGCGGGAATGGATATAAATAACTAAAATATGATTATATATGTTTTTAAATGTATTTACATTTATCCAATAAATGATAGAGGCTTAAAATACGGAAAGAATTCAATTTTAGGCATATATGCCCTAGTTTTCACTAAAGGTTCACTTATCGCCTTTTGATGGCGAACCATCATTAAATATAGTTTTGTTCACTCTTATACATTCTATTGGACCAAATAAAACTCTTCTTAAGAATTGGGACATCAAAATTTACTTTGTGTAAATTTTTGGTATCTTTCCGATAATGTTCTTTTTTTTAATGAATAGTGTAAAATGTTGTATTTTAATTCAAAACCTCTTTTTAATCTAATTTATTTATATGATTAGATTATATTTTGAATTGGTTTTAAAGTGAAATTAGAAAATATTTTTACCATTAAATCCAATAGTGGTCGTTGGAATTAATTTCACTTTGAAATCAGACTTAAACTAGTGTCAATCTTTTGATACTTATTGTTTTATAAAAACACGCTATTTGCTCTGACAGCGGGAATTAATTATTAAATTAATTAATGTGACTAATATGTTTTGAATTTTGTAAAATGGACTTCATTTTTGAATTCGGAATATCAAATATAGCTTAGGGTGAAGTTTTGGTATTTTTCTGAAAAACTCCAATTTTTGATGAATAGTGAAACCACTAAGTGGTAATCAAGCAAACTGATTTTTCAGTTAAATGAAAGTTTACCACTAATGTGTATTTAATTTTGAAAATCCGACATACATGGTTGTCATTAGTATGTAAAATGTGGTTCAATGGGATGAAAATAATTTTTTGGTGAATAGTAACTTATTAAGTTTTTAATCGCAATTAGTGGTAATTAGTGTAATTTAAGGTAAAAATGATATTATAAGAATGTGAAAACACCATGACACTTGTCCTACACCTATTGGGTGATTCATGGCCGACCAATACAAGCCATGGGCCAACTTGGGGACCCCATGGATCCACTTTGGTTGGGAAATGACAAAAATAACTTTTATTTAATGTAAAAGTAAAATTGACACAAACATGATATGTTTTACTAAAACAATTTTTAAGTGGGGTTATACAAGTCATATTTTTTATTATAAATATTAATTGGAAAGCTAAAAATATTTCCTACATCATAGTATTTTTTTTATAATTTTTAGACATTAAATAAATTAAATTATTTATGACATAATAATGATGCAGCGATGACATCATTATTTGACGATTTAAATAAAATGGAAATATAATGTACAATCTATGAACTACACATGTCCAAAACTTGTTTTATGAGTGTATTTCGAAGCCTTATCACCTTATCCACGAATTATATCAATATGGGACTTTTTGAAACCGAAACACATTTTCAAATAAAGTAATATTTCCTTACTTTCCAAAAGTGCCCCTCCTCTCCTCCTATAAAAGGCCCCCACCTCTACCTCTTTTCACACACTCATCAAGCCTTTGGCTCAGCAAAACCCTGCCCATTTACTCTCTCTCCATCCCTCTCCTCATCCTAGAGGATTCCCATTGGGCAGAATCCTTTCAAAGGAAGCCTTTAGGCTCAAATCAAAAGGAGTTACACTTTTAAAGGTAATTCTTTCTCTCATGTTCATTTGTTTTATTTTGCTTCTCCAACCCCATAAACTATTTTTAATTATTTATTTTGTAACAACACCAGTATATTAAATATACTAGGATGTTGTTATAAGATTTATTCGAGCTACACTCTCACACAACTACATCAAATGGTTAAAGAACATACGGTTTCCGTGGATGGTGAAATTCTGCCTCCCGAAACGATGATTGTTCAATACTCATTTAACACCTTCAAAGGTGGCCATTATGATGTCACTATTTTTATATATGATATATAATATGTTTATGTTTTCCTTATTCTTCTATATTTTTCATTTTTGTCTTACCTTTATGGCTTCCATTATGGGTATACGCGATATCTTCATTTAAGGAAGTGCGGACTACCGCCCCCTCAAAGTGATTTGATTCGTTAAATACCATATGTGGGATGTATAAAGGATGGAAATATGATATTATATATGATAATATACAGGAATTATAATATACCTTTATATCATTATTATTCCATTCTATAAAATACGAAATAGAAATGAAAGTAGCGTTCATGCGTACGTACGGCTTACCGTCCCCATGAACGATGCATTTCATTTCTTACCTCTAAATGATTATGTAATGTTATAAATGCATGCATGTACTGGATATATATTACATATATGATATATACATCATGAATACAATTCTGGATATAATAAACATTTGGCCACATGAACAACATGTAATTGTAAGAAGTCCACTTTCGACTTAAGAACCAAATATCGGCAAAACAAATATTATTAACTTAAATGATTACATAATGTTTATGACATGGTAATAAGAGGTATAAAAGGAATAATGAACTTTAAAAAGGTTCTTAAGGAAGTAGAAATTAACTCAAGTTTATTATTCAGGATATTAAAGAACGATCGAGTCAAGTCGGACCCGAGGTAAGGGATCCTACAACTCTCTTTCTTTATAAGTACACTCTTTTATGTCATTTCTTTTAAGCTCATATTTCTTATGATTGGGATGTTATTTTATATTAATCGTACTGTAATTTTTATGTTCATGTGATGAGAGACCCTATTATCTCTCATCAATCCATTTTGGAAGTTTTGAGTGGCGCCGTTAGGCTGCCAATCTTTCGTAAGAGATCTAACCTCTCTCTTTCTTTTTAAGTACTCTCCTTTATGTCACTTCTTTTAAGCTCCTATTTGTTATGATGGGGGATGTTCTTTCATATTCCTATTGCTGTAAATTTTGTTGTAATGTGATGAGATACCCTATTTGATCTCATCAATCCATTTTTGGATGTTTTATGTGGCGCCGTTAGGCTGTCGAGTTTTCGTAAGGGATTTTTCATCTCACATTTATTCCCGTGAGATTTATGGTACATTTGCCACAAATTCCATTGAGTGGTGTATGTACTGACCATTATTATACTATTTGTGTAATATAATTTCGTTTATGAGTATTTACATCAATGATATATTGTCCTTATTTAATGGGGTGTATGTTTTGAAAGATACCCAAGTCGGTAAGGGAACCTTTCACCCTCCTCTTTTTTTAAAAGACTTCTTTTGTTGGGTCTTTTAATTTACATATTGTTATGTTCGGATATGTTCTCATATATACTTATTGATGTAAATTTTATTTCCAAGTGATGAGATACACTTTTTTATCTCTCATCAACTCATTTTGATGTGATGTCGTTAGGCTGTCAAGGGAACTTTTTAACCCAATTTCGATTTCTTTGGGTTCAACATGCAGTCATTGAATATGTCATCCATTGAATATATGTGAATGACCTTTTATTGTTTTACACTTAATATACACTTATATTGGGTGTATTTATATTTGTCACACATATTTTTGAGATTGATTTGTCCTTAATTTAAGGATACCTTCTTTATAAGGGATTTCATCACATTTGACATTTCTATTGAGGGTTCATTGTTGTTATGCACCAATTCACTATTATATGGTGTATATACTGTACTTTGCAGTATTATATCATGAATCCATTTATTCTCATGATATTATAAAGTTCTGACTAAATGTTATTCCTCAATTATTGTATTCAAGTGTCTCTAATTTTGGTAAAACCCCTTTAACCGAAATATCGTTTTAAATGTTTTAATTATTTGTTCTTGTTAATATCCATGTTTTCAAAATGGTTTTAAGGATTTATTTATATGGATATTAATGGTTTAAAATTTTAAGCTTCAAGGTGGTATGGGACACTTTGATTCAAAAATCTCTTTATTAAATGTTTTAATGGTTTTGGAAATGGTTTCTTTTTTGGATTAATTATTTCAATATACTAAAATGGTATATTGTGATTGAAATGTGGAAATGTTATGTTTACTTTATGCATGTTTTATGTGATATATTTATGTTATGGTTCATGGGCATTGTTATGAGAACGGGTGGTTACGTGATAAACTAAGGGCGGGTGAGCCCGTTATAGCTCTCCAATGCATTGGGTAACGTGAAGGAGTGAAACGTTAAGGTTTCTCCGAAGAGATTTAGGGAATATATTGTGATGGGTATTCCAAACATAACCAAGAGGGTTACTCCCTACGTAAGAATGTTATGAATGCCTCAAGTTACCTTTTTGTCTTATGATTTCTATGATTTATTCATGGTTTGATGAGGTATGAAAGTGCCTTTGTTTTATGGGTAAAGTATGATTTCATTCTTATGTATATATGAACTCATGTTTCTTTTCCATATTTTTATAACCCTTACTGAGCTTTTTATGCTCATCCCAAGTTTTTGAAATGTTTTTCACAGGTCAAGGGAAAGGTACATGATGTGATGATAGTGTCAAGGATGTGTCAAGAAAGAATCTGTGTTTAATTTTAAATAGGTTTCCGTTGATGGGAAGAATGAAGATTGTCTTTTATGTAACCACTTTGTTTAAATGTGGAATGTAATGAATGTTTCATGATCTAATTCTCTAAAACTCTAAACCTGAAAAGATCCTCAATGTGTAATCTTTTAATAACTCAAGATTAAGTAAGGTTTAAGGCTGGGGCCTTATAGTTGGTATCAAAGGTCGGTTTAGATAACTTTAGAGGTTAGGGTATTCTTTAAGCATAAGTGACATTACCATAATGGTTAGGATTTCAGAAAGAGTCCTAGTTTTAGATAAAGTGAATGAGTAAGTGTATCTTAGTGTTTACCTTCCTCATTAGTACATGATGATTTTGTTGATATACTCACACTGACATTTCTATTTTTAGTGAAAGGATTGATCTAGCAGGCACCAAAGAGACAACAGGTTTGAAGGAAACTGTGGTTGTTCTCTGATTAAGATACTAGATAAAATGGATGATTCAATGAGGAAACTTGTGGTTGTTCTAAACCAAATATCAAGGAGTCATGATCAACCACTTCAACCTTGGTGAGTTCTCTAATGCATCATGTACGAGATGACCAACTCGATGTGGAAATTCAGGTAAAAATTATTAAGGTAACCATTAGGGTTTATATGATACTTAATTTTTAGGTAATTATGGGTTACTCTATGATATGATGGAAAATGAAAGGAATGAGATAAACTTGAGGTTAAAATATGTTATGATTATTCTTGAAGATTTTATCTCATTTTGGGGAATGTTTTAAGAATTATATAGTTTTGGAAAAAGGACAACACATAGACCGTGTGACATCCCGTCGCGTCGGACAAAGCTGCGGGAATCGAAGTCACAACCAAAGTGCGACTGGTATTTATCGCCTACCACTGGACTACGTGAAGTCCCTGGTTAGTTTGAATGATTCTTTCTGGTTATATGATTTTATGAATTAGGAGTAAGATTATTTTGGGTTATTTATGAAAATGATTAACCTGTCATGGAGGATATGTGATTAGGTTAATTACTTTTCAATACGGGACTTTAGGAGCAACTGATGTTGTTTGGAGATAAATGTTACGATTTAACTTGGAAGACTATGTGACTAAATCCTTAAAATGTTTGGGTTTCAATCTTAGATTGGTTTACTTTGAGGAATTTTTATGGACAAATTTGTTTATTGGATGGTCCTCGTTGAACTTTGGATTTTGTTGGACAAATTTTGGAGATTAAGAATAGATTTTCTTTTTATAAAGGGTTATCATTTTATGGATTATCTGACCTTGTACTAACCTTTTTGGTTTTGGTTATGGTTAAGGTCTAATGATATGGGAAGTATATAGTTCTCTTTTGTGGATTAGGTGATTCTCTAGAAGTTGATTATAGTACTCTTAATGTGAACAAGTCTTCCTAAATACTCGTCTTTTGGAGAAAATATGAGTTTGTGTAAGGAATCTAATAAAAGTTTAAAGTCAATATGATAAGTGATTATGTTTCCTTATGAATAAATTCCTCAATAAAAAGTAACTTAAAACAAAAATGTTGTCTATTAACTTTTCCTACTAGGGAATCGAATACCGTTTAACCCATCACAAGTTTGTGATTTTCTCATGGTTAACTTTCTCCTAAACATGTTTTCTATCACTCTCCATCAGAACATGACCCTTTGTTTTTTCCTCCATGTCCATATCTTCATACTTGGAATCCTAGTATGGGTTAACTCGGGTGACCTTTATACTTATCTCTCTTTATTTTAAAGTGTTTGTTTTACCAACTCTTGTTCCGATGTGGGACTTTCAAGGATGTTTCCAAGCGCAATTTTAAAATTGCGAGGACGCAATTCCCAAAAGGGGGGAAGGATGTAACACCCTAGGTAAATAAAGAATATTACATTTTCATATTTATCCCTATTTGTGAATAAAATATTAATATGACTTTAAAGGGGACACTATGCTCGATGGCGTACCCAACACGCAACAACGAGTTTCTTGGGGATCTTACGTTGCACTCTAATAATATTATTTTAAATGGTAGTTAACATGTAGTCGTTGTATTGGCGGGAATGGATAGAAATAACTAAAATATGATTATATATGTTTTTAAATGTTTTTACATTTATCCAATAAAGGATAGAGGCTTAAAATACAAAAAGAATTCAATTTTAGGCATATATGCCCTAGTTTTCACTAAAGGTTCACTTATCGCCTTTTGATGGAGAACCATCATTAAATATAGTTTTGTTCACTCTTATACATTCTATTGGACCAAATAAAACTCTTCTTAAGAATCGGGACATCAAAATTTACTTTGTGTAAATTTTTGGTATCTTTCCGATAATGTTCTTTTTTTTAATGAATAGTGTAAAATGTTGTATTTTAATTCAAAACCTCTTTTTAATCTAATTTATTTATATGATTAGATTATATTTTGAATTGGTTTTAAAGTGAAATTAGAAAATATTTTTACCATTAAATCCAATAGTGGTCGTTGGAATTAATTTCACTTTGAAATCAGACTTAAACTAGTGTCAATCTTTTGATACTTATTGTTTTATAAAAACACGCTATTTGCTCTGACAGCGGGAATTAATTATTAAATTAATTAATGTGACTAATATGTTTTGAATTTTGTAAAACTGACTTCATTTTTGAATTCTGAATATCAAATATAGCTTAGGGTGAAGTTTTGGTATTTTTCTGAAAAACTCCAATTTTTTATGAATAGTGAAACCACTAAGTGGTAATCAAGCAAACTGATTTTTCAGTTAAATGAAAGTTTACCACTAATGTGTATTGAATTTTGAAAATCCGAAATACATGGTTTTCATTAGTATGTAAAATGTGGTTCAATGGGATGAAAATAATTTTTTGGTGAATAGTAACTTATTAAGTTTTTAATCGTGATTAGTGGTAATTAGTGTAATTTAAGGTAAAAATGATATTATAAGAATGTGAAAACACCATGACACTTGTCCTACACCTATTGGGTGAGTCATGTCCGACCAAGACAAGCCATGGCCAAACTTGGGGACCCCATGGATCCACTTTGGTTGGGAAATGACATAAATAACTTTTATTTAATGTAAAAGTAAAATTGACACAAACATGATATGTTTTACTAAAACAATTTTTAAGTTGGGTTATACAAGTCATATTTTTGATTATAAATATTCATTGGAAAGCTAAAAAGATTTCCTAAATCATAGTATTTTTTTATAATTTTTAGACATTAAATAAATTAAATTATTTATGACATAATAATGATGCAACGATGACATCATTATTTGACGATTTAAATAAAATGGAAAGATAATGTAAAATCTATGAACTACACATGTCCAAAACTTATTGGATGAGTGGATTTCGAAGACTTATCACCTTATCCACAAATTATATCAATGTGGGACCTTTTGAAACCGAAACACATTTTCAAATAAAGTAATATTTCTTTACTTTCCAAAAGTGCCCCTCCTATCCTCTTATAAAAGGCCCCCACCTCTACCTCTTTTCACACACTCTTCAAGCCTTTGGCTCAGCCAACCCCTACCCATTTACACTCTCTCCATCCATATCCTCATCCTAGAGGATTCCCTTTGAGAATAATCCTTTCAAAGGAAGCCTTTAGGCTCAAATCAAAAGGAGTTACACTTTTAAAGGTAATTCTTTCTCTCATGTTCATTTGTTTTATTTTGCTTCTCCAACCCCCTAAACTCTTTTTATTTATTTTTTTTGTAACAACACCAGTATATTAAATATACTAGGATGTTTTTATAAGATTTATTCGAGCTACACTCTCACACAACTACATCAAATGGTTAAAGAACATACGGTTTCCGTGGATGGTGAAATTCTGCCTCCCGAAACGATGATTGTTCAATACTCATTTAACACCTTCAAATGTGGCCATTATGATGTCACTATTTTTATATATGATATATAATATGTTTATGTTTTCCTTATGCTTCTGTATTTTTCATTTTTGTCTTACCTTTATGGCTTCCATTATGGGTATACGCGATATCTTCATTTAAGGAAGTGCGGACTACCGCCCCCTCAAAGTGATTTGATTCGTTAAATACCATATGTGGGATGTATAAAGGATGGAAATATAATATTATATATGATATTATAATGGAATTATAATATACCTTTATATCATTATTATTCCATTCTATAAAATACGAAATAGAAATGAAAGTAGCGTTCATGCGTACGTACGGCTTACCGTCTCCATGAACGATGCATTTCATTTCTTACCAATAAATGATTATGTAATGTTATAAATGCATGCATGTACTAGATATATATGACATATATGATATCTACATCATGAATACAATTCTGGATATAATAAACATTTGGACACACGAACAACATGTAATTGTAAGAAGTCCACTTTCGACTTAAGAACCAAATATCGGCAAAACAAATATTATTAACTTAAATGATTACATAATGTTTATGACATGGTAATAAGTGGTATAAAAGGAATAATGAACTTTAAAAAGGTTCTTAAGGAAGTAGAAATTAACTGAAGTTTATTATTCAGGAGATTAAAGAACGATCGAGTCAAGTCGGACCCGAGGTAAGGGATCCTACAACTCTCTTTCTTTATAAGTACACTCTTTTATGTCATTTCTTTTAAGCTCATCTTTCTTATGATTGGGATGTTCTTTTATATTAATACTGCTGTAATTTTTATGTTCATGTAATGAGAGACCCTATTATCTCTCATCAATCCATTTTGGAAGTTTTGAGTGGCGCCGTTAGGCTGCCAATCTTTCGTAAGAGATCTAACCTCTCTCTTTCTTTTTAAGTACTCTCCTTTATGTCACTTCTTTTAAGCTCCTATTTGTTATGATGGGGGATGTTCTTTCATATTCCTCTTTCTGTAAATTTTGTTGTAATGTGATGAGATACCCTATTTGACCTCATCAATCCATTTTTGGATGTTTTATGTGGCATCGTTAGGCTGCCGAGTTTACGTAAGGGATTTTTCATCTCACATTTATTCCCGTGAGATTTATGGTACATTTGCCACAAATTCCATTGAGTGGTGTATGTACTGCCCATTATTCTACTCTTTGTGTAATATAATTTCGTTTGTGAGTATTTACATCAATGATATATTGTCCTTCTTTCATGGGGTGTATGTTTTGAAAGATACCCAATTCGGTAAGGGAACCTTTCACCCTCCTCTTTTTTTAAAAGACTTCTTTTGTTGGGTCTTTTAATTTACATATTGTTATGTTCGGATATGTTCTCATATATACTTATTGATGTAAATTTTATTTCCAAGTGATTAGATACACTTTTTTATCTCTCATCAACTCATTTTAATGTGATGTCGTTAGGCTGTCAGGGGAACTTTTTAACCCAATTTCGATTTCTTTGGGTTCAACATGCAGTCATTGAATATGTCATCCATTGAATATATGTGAATGACCTTTTATTGTTTTACACTTAATATCCACTTATATTGGGCGTATTTATATTTTTCAGACATATTTTTGAGATTGATTTGTCCTTAATTTAAGGATACCTTCTTTATAAGGGATTTCATCACATTTGACATTTCTATTGAGGGTTCATTGTTGTTATGCACCAATTCACTATTATATGGTGTATATACTGTCCTTTGGAGTATTATATCATGAATCCATTTATTCTCATGATATTATAAAGTTCTGACTAAATGTTATTCCTCAATTATTGTATTCAAGTGTCTCTAATTTTGGTAAAACCCCTTTAACCGAAATATCGTTTTAAATGTTTTAATTATTTGTTATTGTTAATATCCATGTTTTCAAAATGGTTTTAAGGATTTATTTATATGGATATTAATGGTTTAAAATTTTAAGCTTCAAGGTGGTATGGGACACTTTGATTCAAAAATCTCTTTATTAAATGTTTTAAATGGTTTTGGAAATGGTTTCTTTTTTGGATTAATTATTTCAATATACTAAAATGGTATATTGTGATTGAAATGTGGAAATGTTATGTATCCTTTATGCATGTTTTATGTGATATATTTATGTTATGGTTCCTGGGCATTGTTATGAGAACGGGTGGTTCCGTGATAAACTAAGGGCGGGTGAGCCCGTTATAGCTCTCCAATGCATTGGGTAACGCGAAGGAGTGAAACGTTAAGGTTTCTCCTAAGAGATTTAGGGAATATACTGTGATGGGTATTCCAAACGTAACCAAGAGGGTTACTCCCTACGTAAGAATGTTATGGATGCCTCAAGTTACCTTTTGTCTTATGATTTCTATGATTTATTCATGGTTTGATGAGGTATGAAAGTGCCTTTGTTTTATGGGTAAAGTATGATTTCATTCTTATGTATATATGAACTCATGTTTCCTTTCCATATTTTTATAACCCTTACTGAGCTTTTTATGCTCATCCCATGTTTTTGAAATGTTTTTCATAGGTCAAGGGAAAGGTACATGATGTGATGATAGTGTCAAGGATGTGTCAAGAAAGAATCTGTGTTTAATTTTAAATAGGTTTCCGTTGATGGGAAGAATGAAGATTGTCTTTTATGTAACCACTTTGTTTAAATGTGGAATGTAATGAATGTTTCATGATCTAATTCTCTAAAACTCTAAACCTGAAAAGATCCTCAATGTGTAATCTTGTAATAACTCAAGATTAAGTAAGTTTTAAGGCTGGGGCCTTATATTAGTCGAAAAAAATTATTATATACAACTTTTAAGAATGATATATTATGATATTTGGCTGTCTGAATTATAAAAATGGCGATTAAAGTGGAGGGATATATTGGGAATGCAAACAATCCACTTCCTTGGGCTATAAATACATCCCCCTCCTCTCCTTCAAAAGAGTTGGAATCTCAGAATATAGGAGCATATATTGGCACAACAAAAGCCTTTAAAATGGCTTTGGAGGACCTAATATACTCATGTTTTTACTTGATATACCCTTCATCCCCTCTTTGTTTCCTTTTAATTTTGTGTTCTTTATTATTGTAATCTTGTAAGTCTGTTCTTTGTAATTCTGTTTTAATGCAAGTTTCTTATTAAGTATCTCTTATTCTCATCCAAATTATATAGTTTAATATTAATGTTCTTAAAATATTATAAATATAGTTGAATAATATTCCTTTATTTTTCTTTCTCATTCATTCTAAAGTTCGTATTTAATTATCACCATCGTTTGTGAGCGTGATCGTCACACCAATCTTTTATTATCCTTTTCTCTTTCTTATCTTATTAATTTATCATCATAATAATTATAACAATATTACTAATCATATCAATGGATGAGTAAATATCTATTTGGGGTGAGTTATAATTTAGTTATGTTAAGTGATTGAGAGCTTTTGATCGATGATTATTCTTTAAATTAACATTGGGTATGTTGGACTTAACATGTCATGGATTAATGACTTATTTTTTTTAACGTATAGATTACATTGATTATTGGAACCATAAATACACTACCACAATCAATTAATGAATGAGATTATATTCCTAGTTAAGTTAAGGCTTGGATTAAATCCTTAACACTTAGGACTCCCAACCAATGTCAACTTGTGACATGGGTGTTAATTTAAAGCAATATAAAGCAAGGCTCAAGGATATCACAAGCTTAACTACCTAATGATGAACTCACCCCAATCTTTATAAATTTGTTAAATAAATCTCAATCAATCAATAATTTCATAATCTCTTCAAACAAACCCCCCAACCAGAATACAATCAACCAAAAACAATCGACTATTAAAAAGTATCATCACTGAGAATTCGACCCGAGTGCTGCTATACACATTAGCAGAGAACCAAAAATTTGAACAGTCGATAGGTGACAATTAGTCATGCTTTCTTCCATTCCCTGGTTTTCCATATTTATGGCACGTAAAATTATATGTTTCTCATATGCTTGTTTGAATATCCCCACTGCATCATGGTCAATTACTCTATGTCATGATCTAGCCCTTTTTCATCACATCTGTTATGTGGTGTTGTGGGAAATGCCATGGTATTTTTTCTAGAGTTCAAAATTATGAAATCTATTTTATATTCCAAAATTCTCCCATTTGACCCTAGTTTAGACCTTTAAAATTTGTAGGATCTCAAGAGGTGATTTGTATCCTGGAACCTCTCTTCTTCTTAGATCGAAGTACCAGTGGATATGATTGATCCATCCCTAGTAAGTATTTTTCCCTAATTTATAATCCTCATTTCTTCTCTTCTCACCTTCTTATAGGGTGATAGATCCTAATGTTATTAGTATATCTAGACTGTGATTTTGTGGATTATTATTTTAGGGATTCCTCATTAATCTTCCTCACCATCGAATCTCGGTTGGAGGTTCCCAATTTAGGTGTTTTCTTGATTCTATGATTAAATGTAGGTGGATCAATAAGGATTTTCCATATAATTGAAACCTCATTTATTTTCATGAATTTAAATTTACATTCAATGGTTTTTAAAAACCTTGAATTATGATGATTTTGATGGCTAATTTCAAAGGCATGATATTTTTGGAATAAAAACATATTTTTAATGGCTTTGAAAATATTTTTGATTTTTAGAAAAAATGTATTGAAATGATTTGATATTGATTATTTAGAAAAATTACTTTAAATGAAATTTTATTTAGAATGGAATGAATTTTATGGAAACCTTTTATTTGGTTTTGAAATAGAAATGGCATGTTGAAACTTGAAATTGGGCATTTGAACTATGAATGATGATTTTAATTGAATTGAACTGATTTTACCATGAATAATTTATTGATTTTTTGAAATCAAATGTGATCCAGAGTGGTTAGTGGGTAATTATAACAATCATTATAGGACTATAACTCCATGAAATGAATTGGATATGACCCCAATAATTAAACCTAGTTCGGTATGATTTTCCCTAGATAATGTTTCAATTTATTTTATCTTATTAGCCTAACATGTGAAAAAACATGATCCATATTGATTGATAGAGTAGTGAAAGGATCCTAGTGTTAGAAACAAACTAACGTTAGGAAATATGACCACGGATCTTATTTGATGTGATTATTGCATTAAAGTGATTATAAAAATATTTTATTCAATTCCTTTATGTTTTTCTGAAAAATGTTCATTTAATACTTTTCTTATATATCGTATATCTAATTTTTTTGAAATATTGTTTCAATGAAAATTTGAAATGAATTATAAATACTTGTTTTTATTTAAATTCAACCAAAAATGGTTTATTTTTATTGGAACCAGTTATGGAACATTTAGTAGAACCCTACTCGTTTATTTTTCTCAAAAAATACCTTTACCTTTGAGAATTTGTAGATTATGTTATTCCATGTCTTGGAAAATGGAACGTGCCACATGGAGGTGGAAGGTATGATTGATTCATAGGACCTTTGGTGATATGGGTGGCTGGTGGAGCTATGGTTCACTTGTTACATGAGGATTTTGATACTTTTTCTTGATAGATGTTTTGACCTTTTCTTTTGGAAGATGATTTTTATTAGTTTTCTATATATCTTCTTGAGATAATTTTATTTTTTAAGAGTGTTAATCATACATACTATGTATTTTTTTTTCTTCCACTTCATTACCTTGTTTTTTTGTTCTCATGAAAAAATTGTTCCCTTTGAATTCTTATTCATGCTAGGCGCTGGTCACAAAACCATGGAGATTAGGAATTCCATTAATTTTATGTCAGTTCTAACTCAGGTATATGTGTTCTAGGCTATATGAGTTGGTTCATGATAGTATGTTTTTTATTTCATATATTTATATTGAATGGAATTCATTTTATGCATGGTATTATCAATTATTATTCACTATTATTTTTACAGATCAAACATGAAAAAATGTTTTTTATTTTTTCTTCTTACTTATGCTTCACAAATAATTAATCTTATCTTATTATTCTCATGAAATTGTTCTCATGAAAGTTAACTACATGGTTATTCTTTATTTAATGAAATAATAAATCAATATTTATTTTTCACTTCTAGTGCTTGAATCAAATTCATGAAATCGTAGTTCTTCGTGGACATATTATCTAATTATATTCATGCAATATTTCTTCTCATAACACATTTTTTCTCAATCTGTCTTCTTTATTGTACAAGTATATCATGCTACTCACATCCTTCTCAATATCTTCTCACATCATCTTCATGATTCCTAAAACATATGCTACTTTAATGTTTCACACAAAACTTCTACTAACCATATGAAAACTTTATGCATTGTATGTTTTTTATGAAAAATGTAGATAAAGTTTACATAATACAGTATGCTAAACAACTCTTCTTCCATTTCACTACTAAATAGGCTTATCTACCTTTATGAAAATATAGAATATTGTCTGAAACACTTATCTAATTTTATCAGATTAATAAAGAAGATAGTATCTCTTGATACCTCTGAGTTTATGTGAAAAAAGAGGCATCTCCTCAACTGCTTTTCATCAGTTAATAATGCACGGCAAACCCTTTTTGACTAGTAGTGATTATCTGAGTCTTATTTGGGATACCATGGGAACCACCCCCTTCCAGCATCCTTCGTGTTTCATCTGTCATGAATTATCAGCTTGAACTATGGGCCTACATGCTCATTCCTACCTATTTAGGAACTTCAAGGCCATTATAGCCTCATATCAATGTTTTCTAGGATGTGGTTAATCCTAGTTCCTACCTTATTAGTGGTAGCACATGGGTCCCATAGTTAGCAAGATGGATGGTTATTATTTGTTACACTCTCATATTAAAATAGTTTCAAAATACTCACATACATGCTAAGCCTAAATATTCAAATTATCATCAAATATCATGTTTATTTTAATTCTTAAATTATCAACTCTTTTTATTTATAATATAAAAAATTGATTTTCATATTCTTTCTAAATCATGGAATTTAATTATAAATTATAAAACACTTTGAGATAATATCAAATTCTATAAATTAATTTTAGAAACCAATGTTAATTCTCCTAATGAAATTTTCACATGACTTAGGCATTTTGGGACCATATTTGTAATCTTTACAATTGAATGTTACTTTGTTTATAGAAATTACTATTTTCCTCAAAACTTCTTTTCCCACATAAAAAAATTCTCAAAGAATCATCAATTGGACAAAAATATATTTAAACAAATCCCACTTTTTTATTAATTTTTTCATCCATGGGAATTCCATTAAGTGAATTATTCAACTTCACCCAACACACATTGACATTTTTATTAAAAAAATACAAAATACAAAAACAATTGGGTTTTTTAATCCCCCAGTTGTATTTGTTTTTCAATAAATTGAACTATTACATAAATGTTTCATAGATAAATATCAGTATGTCTATAAAAATATTAAATAATTATTTTTATTTTTTAGTTATTTTATAACCCCATATTGATAACAAATTAAAAGGTTAACAAGTTGGGAAGATTCTACCCATCTTCTAAAATTTTTTCATCATCTCAATTTCTTTATTCTCCCCTTTCATTTTCTCCATTAATTTATTCTCTTCCTTATGTAATAGAAATAATTTAAAAAAAATAAAAATAAATCTTCTTGAGAGAAGGATAACATCACATCCTACCTGCCAATGGTCTATCAATTAATCAAATCTAATTCTATATGATAAATGATCAGTGTAGAAAACAAGAGTGAATAATCAAGAACACATTATCCATTAATTTTTCTACACACGATACTAAAACTAAAATATGATTTTAGGGGTTTATCAAAATGATTTTCAAATAATTTCCTAAATTCATATCAAGAAAAAGATTAAAACATTCAAGTAAAATAATATATTTCCCCATTTTCTTTAAATTTTATTTTTTTTAATCAAATAATCAGAATCTCCTCTTAGAATTCAGAATTATTTTACACATAATGATAGAAGAACTTACCTATTCAATAAAAAGAATCAATTTATGGAAATTAAAATTTTTAAATCATCAAAAATATCCCTTTCTCAAACTATAAATATGCATGTGATGCTAATTTAGATATTTATATTTTAATTTAGATATATATATATATATATATTGTGGTTGTTCTTTAAAACTTTATTTACCTATAAAGATAAAATTCATCCATATTCATTATAATAGTTGGTTTTATTCAATAATGTACTTTAGGAAAAATTTTGAAATCAATTGAAGTGTTTCTAAGAGACAACACGACACTGATTAAAATATATTACTCCATGATGTATATCTTCCTCGATACCATATAATTTTTCATAGAATTAATTTATTTGGGTATTCTTATAAATATATGTCTTGCCTTAAATTTCATACATATATAAACAAGAAAAAAATATACATGGGTATAAGGTTCTTCTTCAATTATTTTCAATTAGAATAGTTGATATGAGATTTATTTCTCAACCTAAAAACTCTTTTCATTTTAGCTCAAGATATATAAAAAATCTTAATTATTTATCCTTCTTTGATTTTCTTGATTTTATAATATATAGAAAATATTAAATTTTTGATCTCTTTATCTTTTATCTTAGATGGAGTAAGCATATTTACATTATAAACTAATTCACATTCATTCTTCTATTTCTGATCTTACTTCATATCTAATTTCATATAATCTATAAATATGATTAAAAAATATTTTGGAATATAATAATTTTTATTCTTGTGTGTAGACTCTTTATTTGTAATAACATTCTTAAAAAAATAATTTCCTTGTTATTTTATTTTATTCTTCAATAATTCCTCCTATCATTTAATCAATTTCATGAATTTGTTAGCTTCATGCCCAAAAATTTTTAAACTTCCAAAAAAATTCTCAAATTTATCTGAGTTATCCTTTTAAGAAAAAAATATAATTAAATTTTAGTTCTTTATCTTGGATGTAATGAACCAAATCAATCCTTTTATTTATTTTTTGATATTGATCAATTTTTCTTCTTTATATTGCTATCATCAGCATCGATATTAATTTCCATTTTGAAGAGGTCTATTATGTTTCCCTTCCAATAATAATAGAAACATATTTTATTTGATGTAGCATCTATTTCTATATTATTCTTAGGTATATTTTTCTTTATAGGTTTCTTGAATATCTTATTCTTATTAAATCCCAAGTAATACCTATTTTATTTTGTTCTTTTCTTGTACATTTGTTGTGATAAATTCTTCTCATTAATATATACATAGTGCATGGTTGGAATATTCCAACACTCATCATAAATGTGACCACTTTTATTTCAATAATCAGAATCATCTTCAAGATATCCAAATATGTTCATGAATGAGATATTCATCTTCATCTATGTATTAGGATTTATTTATGTTGGATTTATCTTCAAAGCATATCTTCTCCCTCTTAATATTGGTGTTCTTTAATCGTCAGGAATTTAAAATTTATGCCAACAATCAATGGACTAATTCCCAGACTTCTAACATAACTAATAATAGCCAAGAAATATAGATTTCTTATTTTGTGATACAGTTTGGATGGCTCAAACATTTTGTTGTTTTTGGACAATAGAACTCCTCTTTTAGAATTTCTATGGGGAATATGAATTCTTAACCTTTTTCACATCCAAATTTTATGATATGATGGGTTTTAATTAGTCTTCTTCCCCCATGTTTGGCTAGAATTATTTTTGCATCTTGTAATAGTAGATGAAATAGTATTAGTATAAACAAAAACTTCAAGGACAAGGGTTAACTATTTCAATAATGTTGTGGTGGATTTATCTTTAGATAATTTCAATCTCTTATTTCAACTAGAATGAGTATTTTCCAAAGAAATAATCTTATTAGGAATATTTTGGACACTATTTATTCTTTTATCACTTTTTGAAGCTTTATATTTAGTGTTCACCATATTTCGAAATTTTACATCCAAATCAAAACATTTTTGATTTAGAGAGTTCTTCTAGCATTGATTTTATTTGAATATATATTAACACTCTTTCTAGGATATATTTAATTATTTCTACTTCATATATTTTTTTTATTTGAATTCAATTTTATTATACTTTATGATGAAGAAATATTTTTCATCCTTAACTTTTTTCCATTTATCTTTCCACTAACTTTTCATCATCTTAATCTGATCTTTTTTCATTTGATTTCACTCTAATAAATAATTATCTATCTCTTTTATTTTATTTTCTTCAACCTATATTCAATCTTCTTCAACTTTAATTGAGGTTCTATGTAGTTTATAGATTGAACATAAAAATTCTATATAAAATGTATAAATAACATCCTTCTCACAAATAGATCTCATTATTTCATTATCAACTAGAGTAAAATTTGGAGTAATAAAAAGGGAAGTGGTAGATACCCTCACCAAAATGAATTATTTATGAATTTCATAACTTTTGAATAATTGGTTTGGGAACCTGAATGATAAAGGTATGAAGATTATATAAAATAGTGGCATACATAAGGTAGATAATTCAGACTTATAAAGGTTCTATATTTTCAAACTTGGGAAGCAATAGAAAGTGTATTTAAATATTTCCAGAATAACAATAAAATTTAAGAATTTATAATTAGTTCATAAATTTTTTTGGTGGTTTACTTCATAACCTTTTTATAGGAAAATAGGTACTTTGTTACCTTTATTGATCATTTAAGAAGAAAATAATGGGTACAATTTCTAAAATAACAAAGTGAAGTGTTTTGAATCATTGTTCATTGGATGGATATGGTGGAAAGAGAAATTGAAATAAATTTAAAGTTACTGAGGTCATACAATGGTAGTGAGTATACCAAAAGGATTTTTTAGAACTATTGCAAGAAAAGAGGAATATAGAATGAGAAGATTGTTCAAGGAACACCTGAAAAAAATGATATATATGGGAGAATGAATTAAATTTTTATGAATAGGAAAAGAAGTATGTTGCTACATTATAGAATGTATATGGTGTTTATGGTTGTATTAGTAAGAAAAATAATTTACTTAATCAAAAAAAGTCCTTCAGCACTAGTTGGGTAGAAATTACTAGAAGAAATTTATTCAGGAAAAGTTTTTGAAGTATCTCACCACAAATTTTTCAGAAGTTTATTATATATGATTATTGATAACAAAAAATAGATAAGGCTGAAGGTAAATCATGATCATGTTTCTTAGTAGTCAATGGTTATGAAGACTTTGGATTTCATATTTTTTATGATTAAAATAAAAAAAATCTTTGAAGTTGAAATGTTATATTTATTAAGAAGATCCTGTGGAAAGATCAAAACTTGAAGTGGAAAGAAGTTCAGGATAAAAAATCAATTGTTTCTTAAGTTTATTTGAATGGTGGTTCTAGACTATCACATTTTTATATATTTATATGTATCTCAATATAATGTAAGGAAAATATTTCACATTAATGTTATGATTGTAGTATAGAAAGTTCATAAATTTATCCAAAATAAGATATATATAAAATCTTGAGAACTGGGGAAGAACACTCAAGTGTTTTTGAAGGAGATTTTTCATAAGGATGAGTTCTATAAGAAGATGTTTTGGAGGTTATATTTCTATAAAAAGATGAATCATAGGTTAATTTAAGAATATATTCAATGATTAGGTAGTCGATCAAAATGTATGAAGATGATATAATTTTTTTACTTTTAACAAATATAGGGGAACATAAGAGTATAGAAGAAGTTGTGATTCTAAGTGATTCCTAAAGTTATTAATTATAAATTCAAGTGGAGTTGGTCTTTCTAAAAGTGAATAACAATTAAGAGCTAATGGAACTTCCATAAAGGGAATTTTTTTTGAAAATAACTGGGTAATTCATTTAAAAGAATAATATGATGAAATGAAATGATATAAAGCTATGTTTGTTGTGATAGGTATTCAATATAAGGAAGTTATTAACTTTTATGATATATTATCTCTGGTGGTAAAACATAATACCCTACGAACTGTTTTTAAGTTTGGTTGCTTTCAAAAAAAATTACCTTGAACAATTGGATGTGAATATGACTTTCCATCATGGGGATTTGGAGAAATAAATTTATATGAATAAACCTATGGTTTTTATGGATAATCATAGTAAGGTATTAGTGTGAAAACTAAGTAGGAGAATCTTTGTTCTGAAATAAGAACCAATGGTTTGGAACTATAAGTTTGATTCCATAAAAGAAGAAAAATGTTTCTTATAGAGTAACTGATATCACTATTTTTATCATAAGGAGTTTAATAGAAAATACTTTATAATATTTCTTTTTTATGTGGATTATATATTTTGGTAGTTCGAATATTCAGTTGATTCGAAAGTTAAATGATGACATGTCTAAAAAGTTTGAAATGAAATATCTTGGTAAAGATAAGAAGATAATGGGTATGAGGATTGAATGTGATAGGAAAACAAAGGGATTGGTTTTATCACAAAAGGATTAAATTAATAAGATTATTGAGATATTCTTAATGACTAGATACAATCCAGTTTCAACTCCACTTATTGGTTACATTAAATTATTGAAGAAGAAACACTACAAATAGAAGAAGATAATAAGTACATGTTTAATTTTCTGTATTCCTCAGTAGTTGGAATCCTAATATATGTTATAGTGTATACACAACTAGATATTTCACATGTATTGGTAGTGGTCATCTAATTTATAGAAAATATTGGAAAGATTTATTGGTAAGTGGTAAATTGGATTATTCAATATCTTAAAGGAATGTAAGTAATAACTATTTTTTGGTGATAATGATCTATTACTGGGGTTTGATGATACACATTTTGGGGATAATTTTAATTCCCATATGAGAAAAACAAGATATTTTTATACATTTAGTAAAGTAGTGGTCAGTTGGAGGTCCTAGTTACAACATTTGGTAGAAATTTTTAAAAAAGATGTAGAATATATAGCTATAATAAAATAAATAAAGTAAATGGTATGAATAATATATTTAGTTGAAGAACTTGGTCTTAGTCCAAAAAATCTCAAATTTGATATTTATAGTACAATTCATTTCCATAATAATCATATGATTTATTATATAACTAAACACATTGATCAAATGTAAAATTACATTCAGAAGATACTAGAAGATGGTGAGTTGGAATTATTGAAGGTAGTTGGGAAATAGAATACAATAGATAATTTTAACAAGTTGTTTAGTCAGGAACTACTAAGGAAACATAAATACTCAATAGGAATTTGAATAATGGAAGGAGTTGGAGGAACATTGTTTATAGTAGATGTTGAAGGTGATGATAAAGTCTTTATTGAAGTAGTCTTCAGGTGGGAGATTGTTCAGAATATAAAGCCTACTTTAGTTGATCAGAAGGAGATGGCCAAAATAATTTATTCTATATGTTCTCCCCTTCATTGAATTTGAAGTAAAGGTATCATTTTTCTTCAATCATTATGAAATGAGTTTTTTGGAAGTATGATTCTTTGGATGGGGCTTCTTTTGATGTTCTTAGGATCAACGACATAATTCTGAAAGTTTTTATCTTATAATTACATAAGATGGTGTGTTCAGTTTGTTTTTTTTTGGTTTATCAGAGGTGGTGGTCACACTGATGATTGATATAGGAGATAAGTATTGGGAACAGTGAAATGGATAGACTCTCAAACTATTTGGATATTACTGTAGTTGGTTGATTGGAAGATACTCTTTATAAATAGGGGTAGGGTGGCCTATATTTTGTGTATCAATAATTATGATTACATTATTTAGTAATCTTGGTGGATCATTAGTCACTAAGTTGTAATATTTATTAAAAATAAATAAAATTCTATAATGCTTATCCAATGGAATTAGAACTATCAATCTGAACCATGTAAAATCGTATTTTTCTTTAATTGCTTACTTTTACATTACATTACATCAATGTTGAATATGTTGGAGTGAATAGGGATGAAATGTGGTTCTATAACATAATGTAGTGATTTGGGAGAAAATTGTTTCTAAAATGTTCTAGAATATTATGTTGGGGGAGTTCCTATAAGAATCTAATTCTATGAGGTAATTCCAAAAATGACTGCTTCCGGTGGACTATTAGTGGGATAATGTAGTCAAAGGGATTCTCAACTAAAGTGGATAATGATTATTTCCCCAACATAAAAACATTGAGTATACCAATAATAATTATATCATTAAATATAAAAAGAGAAAAATATAATTTAAAGATAAAGATAAAAAACAAGTCAGGTTAGGGATTAATTAGTACTCATGTTGAGAAATTGAGCTTTCCCTTATATGACTTCTTATAAAAGGATGACGCAAATAAATTTCTTAAGAACAGAAGCCTATGGTTAAAAAAATGACTCGAGAAAAAGTAAAATGGTTTGGATTTCAATAGTAATTCAAATTTGTAGATGGTTCTTGAAGGGATGGTGGAAGTCCCCTTGTATAAGTGGATGAAATTTTATTTGTGTAAATATAACTTCTTAATGTAATGAGATCACATGATTCACATGGAAAGTGAGAATGGATGTGTAAATTATGGAGAGAAGGTGATTTTTTTCAATACACACATCAACCATTCATTTTAATACATTATTATCAAATTAAGGTCTTTTGACCATTGATTTCGTACTTTTACCATTTTTCCTTTACTGCATTAACTAATTTTTTCCTAAAAAAATTATTTTTATGCTTAAAAATTAAATGGAACTCATTAAATAATTTATAAATTCTGATTATAAATACAAAACCCATTCTATTGTATATAATTTGTAAAAATGATATAAATTAATTACAAAATAGTGATTGTATAACACATTAATTATATTTTTTAGATAAAAATATAACTTATCTTCTAAAATTTCATATATATATTTTTAAATTAAATATAATATTTTAAATGTATAATTTTATATATATATAAAATCTTTGTTCAATAAAATGGTTTCAAAAATTTATAAATTATGCATATGTTCTAATAGTGTCATAAAAGTCATCGTATTCTTAAAAATTGTAGTTTGTACTATTCACCTAAAAATCAATCTTTTAAGAAAAATCCCAAAAAATAATCCTAAGATAATAATGTTTTCTAAATACAAAAATGAATTTCATTTTTTAAAATTCAAATTCTAAAATTTAGAAATTTAACTTTTAAATGAAAACATAAAATAAAATGAAACATTGTTTTTATAGAAAAAAATGACTTTTTAAATAATAATTTTTCTCATCATTATTTTATATCAATTACTATTTAAACTAGTATTATTATACTATTTCATATCAAAATATATTTTTTCCTTATCTAACTTTAATATATCTAGTTCTTTAAAATAAATCGCATAAAAAGTTCATTTTAGAAGAAATAAATTTAAAGTATAAAATAGTCTTAATAGTTATTTTTATACACTAATTTAATTTTAGTAATGAATTATTATTAAAAATTCCCTTTATTTTTCTTCCTAAATATTTTACATAACATGGTTCCCATTATTTATACTTGATAATTTAATAATAATTTTATTCATGATTTCTACTTAGTTTGGTATTGTGCATAAAACAAGGTACTGAAATAATATTTATTTAAAGGAAAATGTATACAAAATCATAATGTATTACAAAAAATGATATTGAAATTTTTTTTGAGTTCTTTTGGGTTTTATAGAAAATGATACCAAAATAGGTTTAGGTTTTTTATTTTTAAAAATTGGTTTCAATGGAATTGATTCCCTCAACACCCTTATGATTTTATGAAAGGTGTTGAGTGAATAAACTCCTTTACCTCATCTAAGTGACATGGAAAAGGATGTAAAACACAAATATGAATCATTGGGTCCAAGATGAAGTTCCACATAACCTTAATAATTCCTCCATGTATATCAGAGGAAAAAAACTAGTGGGGAGGGCCTGGAATAGATATTGGGGAGACTATGCTCTCATATAATAGTATAAATAATGTAGAAATAACTAAAAAATAAACATCATAATAGAAATTTGAGTACACAACAAAACAATAAGCATAATTCTATATCATAATGATGTTGTAATATAAAACATACAGATGATCACCCATAGGGAAAATCACTGGTAAAAATTGACTAAAATAAAATATAAAAGAGGATATACCATATATATATGCCTCAATGTAATCCCAATCTATATATACCCTTCAAGATATTCTCGCCCAAACCACAATAGATGTTGTTATCTAATATGAAAGGGAACATAGGGTCTGCACACCCATCATGATTCCCATATAGGGTGTGAGTATTAACACAGTAGGGTATCATCAAATTCCCTTAATATATTCTATAATATATATTGATTCACGTGAAATAAATACATCATTTTGCAATTAGGAAATCAAACATGTATACACATATGTTGGGTCCTTGGTGAATGACTCTACCTGATCCAGTTCCATGCAAGAGGAAGTGTCATATGTTTTCCCAACGTACTTGACCAATTGTTCATCTATCCATTTCCCCATTGGTGAGATGTTAATGAATTCATTTAAGGTAAAAACACACTCTAATTTAAAGTATTATTTCACACCCACATTTAAGAGAAATCACTAGTACCCACAAGTTGACCCAATATCCAACTCTTGGGAATGCCACCACATCATATTTCAACCCAACATATGACTTTGTGCAGGACACCACATCACATCTTGACCCAATATCCGGCTCTAGGTAAATCACTCACATCACATGATGACATAATATTCCACAATGGGTATGGACATCACATTTTCCACACTCCCCCTATAAGGGAGAGACTTTCCCATACAACTCGATCTGGTCATTCAATTGTAAAGATAGATAAACTATATGTGTAATGCACAATGATACAATGTGGTAGTTCATAATCATGTCATATTATGTAATAGTCATATAGCCAACACACATCCACATGTGAATCATGTCAAGTATAAGTATCATGGGATAACCACACACATTACATGTGAATCAAATCAATCGTAGGTTTCACAAGCTACACACACAAAAATAGAATAAAATCAAGCATAGGTCTCATAGGCTACACACACACAATAATGCACAAATCATGAACAAGGAAACATACCAACACATGACTCACCAGATCAATGCATCTAAACCTATACACCACCTAACATCTTATATTCGGTGTTTCACATCCCTCTCAATGGGGAATCCACTAAGGTCATCTTGCCTATCTTGGTCTATAATAACCAAATCTAACTTGTTTTTGTCACCCATGGTAACCTTAAAACACATAGTCTCACTCAAACCTTAGCCTTAACATATTGGGTCTAGTTCCAAAGAAAAATCATGATTCAAACTTAGTTATCATCTCACATATCATTCAACAGAGTCTAAGGAAAACCGATTGTCTGTCTTTGTTTCCATCTCATATCTCTTGAGGGAGACTTCTTAACCCATATCTCTAAGTAATCGCCTATTAAATATAAACATTGGATCCCAAAGCCCTCATCTCACTCTAGTACATCATGAGCCTCTTACACTTGCATCACTAGCCCTAGTAAACACATCCTAGGCTACCTAAATCTCACTACATACCCTGAGACCTTCTAAGGTATCTTTTTAATTACAACGGTATCATCTCCATATGATAACCTAGTCAAAAGTCACTACCGATTCACCCTAAGTGATCCAAATCACTCATACTAGGTCTAGTGGATCACTACCACCCCCATTATATAGTATAAGGGTATCTTGATCCTTGGTAACTCTACCCAAACCCATACAGCATGAACACACACATGCACACCCATACATAAACACACATATGGTTTTGTATCATAGTTCCACCTACCTCAATTAGAGTTATAACCATCACCCAACCTATGAAAGCTAATGCCTAGATTTGTTAATATTCTTCCAAGTTATTCAAATACCTATCCAAGTTTAACTCTCTAACAAAGATCTTATCATGAATCACAAGGAATTATTAACTAATTAAAACAATTATAATTTATTAATTAAATTAATTCAATGTGATTCCATCTTCTCAAGTAGCACTATTCACCGCTATCACATCAAGATATCGACTGAGTGCATCTTTTAGGTCTTTGAAACATACTCTTCATCAACATTGTTAAAAGACCAAAAATTTAATTTCTAATAAATTGATAATTCCCTCTTATTCAATCAATATATTAATCGAATTTAGTAGACATTAAAACATCATAATATTTACTTCCAATGGTGATAAATCAATGTCACAAGACATCCTCAATGCATATCAAATTAAATCCACTTCACCCTCAGAATATTTCACCAAAATAATGTGAAATTTTCATTGAATATATAATCCTAAATAGAACCAAGATGATATAAGATCAAAGGAGAAATCATGAATGAAGTAAAATGATGGAAATTACCTATATTCACCAACAGATCTCACCCATAATAATCACACTTCAAGAGGAACCAAGAGATGGAGGAGAGGAGGAGATTCTAGGATTTAATCCCTCTCAATGTCAACCAAGGTAGATAAAACTAAGAGGGGACTTGGGGTAAATGTGGAAAAAAGACACCCACTAAAATGTTGTCCACTACGTGCCATCGGCAAGCCAATCAAGGATGATTGGTGAGCCGATCAGAATTCCTAGGTAATGAGCCATCCCACTATCTGGACAGTGATCCCTACAGTACTCCCAAACTATGGGTAAGACAACCAACTAGATGTTGGTGGACCACTGGTTAGTCTATGGTGGCTAAAGTGAATTTACTACTTCAACCCATCTACTAATTTTTCCCAAACATTAGAGTTATTTTCTTGAGTTTTACACTATAAACAAAAACACATACTTAAGATTTATAAACCATTATAATTCTAAATCAAACCCATTTTTTCAAAATTAATTGTCCAATAAATGGAAATTATCAAATTTATCTTGGAATTTACAACTCATAACAATGTTCTTCATTACAAAATTCCCATCATAACTCTTGTCATCCTTGAGAAGATATGAAAATTATCAAACCACATCTCATGAACTACTCAGTTTCAAAAAAATAAATAATTTGAAATGTTCCTACATTTAACACCAAAATCACTTTCATTACACAAAACTAACGACTTGGGAACACTATTCATAGAAAAATGAGACACCAGCTCATTTCCAACACAAATACTGAGATGGTGTTCACTACACCCTTATCTTCTAATGCTCATCAATGTCCTATAATAGATCATCCAGATGCTTATGGTCCTCTTCCCCATAAGGATCCACTAGTGGACACCAATTTCAAGATATAGTTCTCCCCATCATAGAAATTTTCTACCAAAAATAAACTTCAAATGGTAAAATGTCCCACTACCAATGTCTAAACAACACTTATTATGTGGTTTCCAGACCATTTTGTTGTATTCTTGTGAAAAAATACCAACCAAAAGTCATCTGGTTGGGTCATTACAATACACATGGTTTCACCTACTGATACATCACCAAGAAACATGATGTTTATTTATTAACTACCAATGGCATCCCATGGCCACCAAATATGAGCACTGAAGTCCAAACCTAGCACTCATTGTAACTTCTTGGTTTTATCACTGAAATACTTTCCCCAACATTCATACTTTCACTATGCACACAACAAACCTATTATCTGACTCGGCCTTGGATCATATTTAATCACCATGATCTTGATACCAACACACAAAATCCACCAATAAATTCATCCACATTTTAATTCTAGTATTTACCGAGGTACTAGATTACATCAAATATAATGAAGTTCAACACAAAAGTGACACCTCAATAGTTCCTTAACTTTTCATTCGATGCCTCTAAGATCCTTCTGAAATGGATATCATTTACCCACAATCGATGTGATGCTCAACATCATAAAAGTATCTTCATCATTACTGCTAAAATCAAACATTGATCTCTACATTTTAATCACTTCCCATCAATGAAAATAGTGACTAGGTATATTTATCCCACTGCTAACTTTGCACTAACTAAAAACATTGATATTCACCTATTACCAACTCACCAAGAATGTTATTCTTGATGTTTCCAAAATTCATCCAGAATGAGGGCCACATCATCCAACTATCCAATGGTGCACTCCACACTATATGGATCCCATTATGTTTCTCCATGAGTGCCAACCCCAAACAGGTCACAACATCACATTCAAAAAACTCTTCTGGATCCACTCTCACTCAACCATGATATCCATATAACAATATCAAGGTTCCACCTAGAATGGTCATGCCACCATATAAAATATTCTACCAAAATCCTCTTCACTATAGGAACATTCTAAATTCTCACTGAGAGAACCTGTGCCATCAGGTTTGTGTGTCTATCACGAACCCATCCATGACATAAATCTAGGTGTAATCCCAAACCAAAACCACTATAGAACTACTACCATAGTTCTTATCTATTTAATAATAACTAAAAGTATATTTAATGATCTATGAGAGATTTGATTACTAATTTATAGCACTCTCAGGCACTACATATACCCAACACACACCCTCTCTCGCACTCCAAAATCTTTTCCAAATGTCTCACCAAATCACACTCATCCCCTCAAGTAGAGTAATCAACCAAGAACCCTCCCACATGTCCTAACTCAAGTTAGTACTCTTAATTATTGAATAAAATTAATACACACTACTACATAAGATGACCGCACAACATTAATCCATCTCCAATGAGTCATGTCTCATTGAACCCAAGATCACACACCTAACCAATTAAACATGTTCATAAATATGACATTTCCATATAAATAGGATCATCCTCATTAGAACTCTTCAAATTAGAATCTTTCTAAGTATAATATTCATCATGAACCACCCATCACATGGGTGTCAACTAAAAACCATTGAGCATCTTCCCATGCTATTGAACTTCTAGGTTCTACCACATTTGATCCTCTTAGTCCATACAATGAGAACTACATCCTAAAACTAATGGCCTATCATCCAATGAACCTTACCTAAATTATTTACCTTTATTTCAAATGTGATCACACACTTCAAGACAAGATTCCATGACATATCCCTCATGTCATCCTCTAAAACCCATTTATATTTTCCACTTCCTCGGACAACCATAATTGTATTTTGATCATTTCTCAAATAGCCAATGTCTATGTCGAACATGTGAGGGTTCCATTTCTAAGACATCAAATTCATTCATATACCCTATAAGGGTTTCCATGCATCCCTGGATGAAAGGGACTAAATTCTCCACCATAGATCATCCAACACCAGATTCACCTAATCATCTATCAAAATAGATTTAACAAAATTACACATAAGAATATATAAATATCATATGAGTATTATGTTACTATGCAAAAACATTGTCCTCCTGAAAATGGGTCATTATTTAAACCACAAAAATTTCAACTCCATTAATAAATTATATTTAATAATCAGCTCAATCATAATAATGAAAAGTATGTACAATGAACTTATTACCCTGATAACCAAAAAAACCCAATGAAAAAGTGTCTATGAATCACTAGTTTGAGGTTCATTAAAATTTATGAAATATTAAGAGACCACTTGTCTACTAATACCTAATTCATGGAAAACCCCACCTATAATTCCACTCAATAACACCCCAACCCAAATCACTGATTCTGATGTGAAGTGCGATAGATCTCAAGAACATTTACCTATATTATAGTGGTTGTTGACTAGAATCAGGGACTAGAATAAATTTTTGGGAGACAATGTACTCATGTTATAATATAAATACCATGGAAATAAATAAATGATAAACATAAAAATATCAATCAGAGTATACCGTACAATAGTAAACAAAATGTTATATCATAAAGATTTTGTAACATAAATCATAAAATTGATTACCCACTAGTTCTATCAATGGTATACAGATAATAAAATAAAATGTACAGAACCCATAGCATATATCTGATTCTCTACGTAATCTCGGTCTCCATATACCCATTAAGCTATTCCATCCCAAACCACTATACTTCTTATTCTATAACCTAAAAGGAAACATAATTTCTATATGTTCAATAAGATGTATGTTCAGGGTGTGAGAATAAACTCAGTAGTATCTCAGTATGTTCCCCTATATATATGCATATGAATAGAAATAAAATATAGTAATAAACAAAAACGTAATCATACATTTACACACCTATGTTGGGTCCTTATTGACTAGATCTACTTGATTCGACTCCATGATAGAGGAAGTGTCGTATACTAGCCCAACGTAATCAGTCAACCAGTCATTTGTCCACATCACTCTTAAAGGGATAGTCACACCTGCCTTTATGGGAAAGGCATGATCCATGACTAGGGAGTAGTTCGTGATGGGATTTAAGGGAAATCATTGGTACCCACAGGATAACCCAATATCCAGATCTAGGCAGGCCACTACATCACATGTCAACCTAGAATCTGGATCTAGGTAAATACATCACTTCACAAGTCAAAATAATATCCAGCACTAGGGAAATCCATCACATCATCAAAAATCCCCCTATAAGGGAGCGTCAATCCCATATGACTCAACCTATTAATACAATTATAGTGATAGAGAAACTATTCCTATAATGAACAGTCATATGATAAGGCAATTTGTAATTATGTCATGAAAAATAAGATTCATATAGCTAACACACATATACATATCTATCTTTTCATTATATGTCTAATGATTTACCCAAACACACCACATATGAATCAAATCAATAATAGGTCTCATTCCGTATGGACGCACACCACATGTGAATCAAATCAAACATAGGTCTCATATACTACAGACACACACCAATACAAGAATAAATAACAAGGTTGTAACCCAACACATGTCTCACTAGCTCAACTCATCTAGGCCTAACCACCAACTAACCTCTTATTTTATGTGTATCAAAAACTGTTTAACAATCCATTTACCAAGTTCATCTATCTTATCTTGGTCTCTACTAACCAAAGATAACCCGATGACATCACCCATGGAGATAATATATCCCATAGGCTCACTCTAACTCGAGTCTCAACTTACAAGTTCTAGTTCCAAACCAAACTGAGGCTCATCTCACCCTTCATCCCAGAGAGTCTTAGGAAATACCATAACCTTTCCCTATTTTCAACTCATGTCACCCGATGTAGATTGTTTAACCCATCACTTATAGGAATCACCTCTTTAATATAAAAATATGGTATCAAAGGCCTCATCTTACTCTAGCACATCACGAGCCTCGGACACATACATCACTAGCCCTGGGAAACAAATCCCTAGCTACTTACATTTGACTACCTACCTTGAGACCTAATAAGGTCTCTCATCAGTCACATCAGTATCTCACCCAATTGTGACCTAGTATCCAGTTAATAATAATTCACTGTAAGTTCTCTAGAGCACTCACCCTAGGTCTGGTGGCTCAATTCCACCACCATTTTCTATTTTATAGGTCTCTATGTCCTCAGTAACCCTACTCGAACCCATGTAGCTATAACACACACAAGCACACTCATTTATAAACTTGTGTATAGTTTTGTATCATTCGGGGATCCTACCTCAATTAGAGTTATCATCATCACTAATACCATATAGGCCTCTACATATAATTTTCATGCTTCATCCATGTTCTTTACATCGCCAACTAAGTTTTTCTTGCCACCTGATATCTCTTATAGAATTAAAAGGAATAATTAATTAATTAAAAAAATTATAATTAATTAATTAAATCAATTAAATGTGATGTCATCACTGGAAGGCTCACTTTTCAACACTATCATTTGAATATATCAATCAATCACACCCATAGGGTCTTTGATACATCCTCGTCATCAAACCTATTAAAATCCCTAACATATGATGTCTATTCCAATAATAATTTCCTCCAATTCAATAAAAATATTAATTTATTTCATCATAAATCATAACTTCATCAGATATGATTTCAATAACAAGATATCGATGTCATGAGACATCCTCAATGCATGAAAAATCAAATACCCTTTTCCCTGAAATGATTTACCCAAGATCTGATGAAATTATCATTAAATATTTAATCAAAAATAGATCCTAGAAGAGAAGAGACCATGAAAATGAAAAAACTTACCCAATTTATCCAATAGAACTCTCTTATAATCACCCCACTTTAATAGGAAGAAAGGTAGGGATCATAGGAAGTGAGTCTTGTTGTTAGGATCTCTAACGATTGACCATGTGAGATAAATCCCAAGGGGTGGTCTCGAGGTAAAAAGAGAAAAATGATCGCTACTTAAATACTTCCCAACACATGCCACCAGATGACCAATAGAGCACCAGTCAGCTAGTGATTCCAACAAAATGACTAGGCTATGATCTATCACACTGTATGTCTAGTGAGTCCAGCAACACTCGCATGATATTGGTAAGCCTATCATTTATCCAGTGATGGATCACTAGCTAGAAGGTGGCTTCAGTGGCCACCAAAATGCTCTGTACCTTATCTGGATTTCTCTCAAACACCTTATGTCTTCCCCAAACATCAATCCATGTACAAAAATACAAATTTAAAATATCTAAACCTTCATAATTATAACTCAAACCCTAGTTCTCAAAACGACTTATCCACTGAATAGAAAAGCTTAATTTTTTGAAGAAATTTACCACCCAAAACAATTTGGTCTATTTCCAAGGAATTAAAGGGGGAAATTCCTTTTGTGTTTTATTTAATTAAGTGTATTATTACCCCCAACACCTTTCACTAAATAAAAGGAGAATAACCCTAGGAGTGGTAACACCTTTTTTGTCACTCCTTATAAAACAAGACCACATTTATCTCTTCTTATAATTAATTCAACCCATTTGCTCTGGTATTGCATTCTAGTTTCTAGAAGGTCTCTTTTGATTGCTTTTAGTGGGTGAAAAGTTTTTCAATCTTTATTTAAAAGTATTTTTCAAATTTATTTTAATTTTTTTATTTATTTAGTTGTTTAATTAATTAGATAGAATTTATTAATTAGTAATATTAATGTTTAATTTGATTAATATTAGTAAAAATAATTGTCAATTATTTAGTGATAAGACTTTAAATATTAGTAATAATTATTGTAAATAATTAATAAAATTTATTAAAAAATAACAATGTATTTTTTTTTATTTTAATTAGTTAATCATTAGTTTTTCAGTATTAGTAATAATAATTCTAAAACTAGTTAGTAATAATATTTTTAATATTAGTAATAATAATGGTTAATTTGTTAGTAATAATATGTTTATTGTTAGTAATAGTAATGATTATTAATTAGTAATAGTTATTAATAAAAAGTAATGTAATTTTTAATTATTTTAATTATATAGTAATTAGATGTTTAGTATTAGTAATAATAATGCTCAAAATTATTTAGTTACAAGATGTTTCTTATGAGTAATATTATTGGTTAATTAGTTAATAAAAAGATGTTTATTATTGGTAATATTAATTATTAATAATTAATAATAGTTATTGACAAATAATAATGTAATTTTTTATTATTTTAATCAGTTAATAATTATTGGTTTAGTGTTAATAATAATAATGATTATATTAGTTATTTATGAGATGTTTAATATTCATAATAATAATTGTTAATTAGTTAGTAACGAGATATTTATTATTAGTAATAATAATGATTAATTAGTATTAATAGTTAGTAACAAATAATAATATAATTTTTCATTTTTTTAATTAATTAATAATTTTATATTTCGAATTCTTAATAATAATGTTCAAAGATTCATGTATTCATGAAATATTGGTAAAGTAAAGATTGTGTGGTTTTCCTATTAGTGAAATCCTTATCTAGATGCAAACAAGTGGATGTAGACTTCAGATTAGATGCACCTAGGGTAACATGTAAGGTATTGGATAATTAAAATTAATGGAATGAGTTCTCATTATAAGTTATATTGATGTATTACATCCATAACATGTAAGGTTATAAGTAAGTAAAATTGTGATTTGGGTCAGACCTTAGTTCATGATTTTTGGTGTTTCCAAACAATTTCCGGTTTTTGAAAATATATCTAGGTATTTTCATATCTATAAATTTTATGTATTATAATGGAATAAAAAATATATATTAAATATGAATTTAAAAATGTTATTCATGAATGAAAAATAGATATGTACTATATATTTCACAACATGAAATATGTTATGTATTGGAGTCTTCAAAATGTTAATAATATTATGCATAAAAAAATTTGTATGGGTGAAGAGATAGTATATGTATTGAATAATAACAAAGGGAAATATCATACGAGGAAAATATAATGCATATTAAAAACATATTACATATTATAGGAAGTTATTATGTATGGGATTTTTCTTAGGAGAATATGTTATATATTGAAAATATATATTACGTATTATGCATTCTATTATAGTTGGTGGAAAATGGGATTTTCTTTAATACTTAGTACTTATTTCATAAATAATATAACTACTATATCCTAAATTTTACTAAAAATAGAATTGTAATTACTTTTTTGAAGTTTTTAATAGTTATGTCATTTTTATGTATAGAGTTGTAGGAAACTTCAATATTCATTAAGTAGTAAATACATGTTTCATGTGAGGTATTAGCGAGTCATGAGGTTCAATGGGTCATGGTCCGTAGAGTGCACAACTATCATCACATTCCACCACCAAATTCTATTACCACATACCTATAATGTACTAGTTATTAGGGTGTTGTTGTATCTTATTTTACATTTATTGATCATCATATAATTTCTTCCCTCAGTAGAATATTGAGACCCGAGACTCACACTTTCTAGTTTCTTGAGGGAGAGATGACCATCGCGCTAGTGTACATGGAATTTATGCTTTGACTTATTACCCAAGGTGTTGTAGTTAGAGGGCTTACTCATAGAGACTGGTCTGAGATTGTACATTGATTTATTAGCCTACACATTGAGGGTTCTCATATAATTACATATGTAGATTTTCCATCCATGAGGTGTCTTGACATGTACTTCACACAATTACCTAACAATGTTAATGACTAACTATCATGAATCATGTGCGTGGATATATTTTATGACTCATTAGAGGTATATTATGAATTGATCACTAAATTATTCAGGTTTACAATATTTATATAGCACTACTTGAGTACATCGATCAAGTTGGGAGATATGGTTGGGATTTTTCATACATAAAATATACATATGGATCATTATACACTATATGTAAATCAAATCACTATGATTTTGGGGGTTGTTTCATTCTACTTCAGAGGTGGGAATGGGAGTACATCCCTCCCTTAACCCATATTATTCCTGGTCCAGATCATCACATGGATGTCCTATGTGTTGATCTATGTGGATGGTGTTATGATCATTCATATTTGCTATTTTATGATGCTAATATAAAGTATATTTTATTTAATTTAATATTAGTTAACACTTTACATATTGTACATTATATTTGGAGTTAGGAACACCGTCATGTTAGGGCACCAAGATATAATGTGGCATCATATCATGTCATATTAGATAGTTTACAACCTACTTATGTTAGTATATATATTCAAATTTTGAGTAATAAATTTCAAAATATTATACTTTTTTTAAATTTGATAAAAAAATATTTTAACAGCTGCCATCTATTAATTTGGATATCATGGTATATATATTGGGGTATCTTTGACCAGATTCTTGTATATTGCATTGATGAAATTGTTGATATCACGGTTGTAGTGACTCTCATACAATTTCGTAGTATTGAGTGGCACAAACCTAGTAGGGTTATGTGTTAGTTTGATTAAGTTCAACATATTCCATCAACATCAAGAAAATTTCTAGTGATTTATTCCTTGAAGATAATAGGGAGGCATGATGTCATCTAGAGGTGAAATCATGTATAGTATATTGACATATGGGAAAAAATGTGACATTTAATTTTGAGGTAACACCTATGATGCGAATCCATTTATCAAAACAGATTTAGTATTCATCATTTTATATACTAAAATCTATATTATATCTTACGAGACATAGTATAAGGATCTTGTATCTTGTATGTCAACAAATTTTCAATATGTGTTTTATTGTATACATTTTATTAATTCTATTTGATTTTTTTACAAAATTATCTACTACATCATATTATTCATATTTTTAATCCAGAGGAGCACATGATATTTAATCATGAATGGGTACCATGTTACGAAACATGAATTTTTACATTCACCTGATATTTTACATGATAGTATATTTTATCTCCCGCTAAAGGGAGATGATTTTTTTCTTTGCATCCTCCTCTTAGAAATATTTATGTTTATGAGGCATGATGACGATGATGTATACCACGTCAGGATGCACGTGAGGCCTCACCCATTCCATCAGAATTGAAAACATGTCTAGTAGTTGATACTCAACCTATTTTTTATGTGTACTAGTAACAATGGGGTATAATTATCCTATTAGGATATCCGAAGTATGTGTTTGGTATAAGGACTCGACCGTAAATATTACATAATCTTGAATTATGTTAAGAATTCACATAGAGGATATTTTTAGGTTTAGAGTTTTAGAGAATTAGGCCATAACTATTACATAAAAACATGAATATTGCATGTAAACACTAATAATCAGTATCCACTTTTCATAAAATAAAAACTCCTAAAAAGAAACATGTCTAGTTCCATGTTTTAGAATGCATGAATTTTCCTTGTCCCTATTAATCTTTAAGTCCGGTGGAAAACATTTCAAAAACGTGGGATGAGCATAAAAAGATTAGTAAGGGTTATAAAATAAGGAAGGAAAACATTAGCCCATCAATAAATACAAAGCAATGAAACCAATACTTTTCCAATCATAACATACCTTATGAAATCATAAGATTTATGAATAACACACAGAAATCATAAATCATAAAGGTAACTTATGGAATACATAATATACTTACATTGTTGCTATTACAGCTACATAGGGAGTCACATTTGGAATACTCATCACCGTATATTCCCCAAATCTCTTAGGAGAAACATTAACGTTTACCTCCATCACGTTACCCAATGCATTGGAGATCTATCTCAGGCTCACCCGCCCTAAGTTTATCATAGAACCACCCATATACATAAACAATTCCCAATAACCATAACGTAATCATAACACATAACACATTAATAAAGAAAAGATAACATTTCCACATTCTAATCACAATATATCATATCAATATATTGAAATAAACAATTCTTTACCAAACAATTTTCAAAACCATTTAAAACATTTAACAAATAGATTTTTGAATCAAAGTTTCCCATACCACTTTGAAGATTTTACAGGAATTAACATTTTAAAATAGTAATTTACATATAAATAAATCCTTACAACCATTTTTAAAACATGTACATTAATGATAAATATTTATAAGAATAAATATTTAAAATAATATTTTAGTTAATGAGTTCTTAACTAAATAAGAGCTGCTTGAATACAAATATTTGAGGAATAACATTTAATCAAAACTGTATAATATCATGAGAATAATGGTATTCATGATATAATATGCCAAATAATAGTATATACACCATATAAAAGTGAATTGGTTCATAACAATAATGAAGTCTCAATGGAATGTTAATTGAGACGAAATCTCTTATAAGGACGATATCCTTAGATTTAGGATAAATAAATTATATAATTATGTGTGAAAAATATAAATACACCCAATATAAGTGGATATTAAATGTAAAAATATCACAGGTCATTCACACATATTCATAGCATGACATAATCAAGAAGTAGAGGTTTAACCCAAAGAATTGAATTTGGGTTAAGAAGTTCCCTTACAAAAATTCGGCAGCCTAACGACGTCACATAAAATTTCAGAAAAAGAGTTGATGAGAGAAAAAAAGGGTATATCATCACTTGGACATAAAATTAACTTCAACAAGGATATAGAATAATATATCCCAAAATAATAATATGTGAATTAAAAGACATAACAAAAATAAGTCTTTTAAAAAGAGGAGGGTAAAAGGTTCCCTTACCAATTTGGTAACTTTCCAAACATACACCCCATGAAAGAAGGATCATACAATAAAGATATAAATACCCATAAATTAAATTATATTACACAAAGATTTAAATAATGGTCATTTCATACCCCAAACAAAAGTAAATGGTGGAAAATATATCATGAATCTCATAGGAATAAAAGTGAGATGAAAACACCTTACCTCGTTGTAATCAATCGATTCGTATGACCAAAAGACAACAACCACCAAATTAATTATATAATTCCATGAATATAAATGGAATCATGATAATATATATCAAATTTCATTACATAATACACAAAATTCAAGAAATAAGTGGCGAACAATTGAAATCTCACGGACATGAAAGTTAGATAAGAATCCCTTACCACGCGTCCGACTTGACTCGCTCGTATGTTCCTTTTTCTCCCTGAATGATAAAATTAAGTTAATTTCAAATTACTTAATAATATTTTTCAAGTTTATTATTCCTTTTATATAACTTATTACCCAGATATAACAATTAGTTAATTTTTTTGAGTTCATATCAGACAGTTTGTCGATGTTCGGAACTTGAGTAAAAAATGAGCTTGTTATAAATATAAATTGTCCATGTGGTCAAAAGTATATTATATTCAAAATGATATTCATAATTTAGATTTCATATATATCATATATATATCCAGTATATATATTTATTTATAATAGTACATAACATTTGGATATAAGAAATGAAATTCACTGTTAATGGAGACGGTAAGTCGTACTTACACATGAACGATGCTTTCATTTCTATTTCATATTTTAATGGAATGAAAAAATAATGATAAATGGGTATATTATAATTAAAATATAATATATATGTTATATATGTTATATAATTTCATAAATTATATCCTTTATATGTACCACTTATGGCATGATTGATTCATATCATTTTAAGGGGGTGGTAGTCCGCATTTCCTCAAATGAAATTATCGCGTTTACCCATTATGGAAACCATAAAGTTATGTTATAAATGAAAAATACAGAATCATTTAAACAATATAAATATAATATATATCACAGATAAATAAAGTTCCATCATAATGGCCACCATAAAATGCGGTAGGAGATAATAGAATAATCATCATTTCGTGAGGCAGTAGTTCGTCGTCAATAGAAACAGTATGTTCTTTACCTATTAGATAGAGGTGTGTGTAAGTGAAGCTATAATGCTTATCATAAAAAGATAATAGTATATTTATGATACTGGTGTTTTTATAAAATAAAGTAATCAAAATATTTTAGCAGGTTGGAGAAGTAAAATAAAACAAAAGAACTTAAGAGAAGACGTTACCTTTAAATCGGGTAACACCCTCTGGTTTGAACCCAAAGGGTTTCATAAGTGCTTTATTCCTAACGTAAGTATTATAGGATTAAGAGAGGGTTCTTGGGAGTTTATTAGAGCATATTTATGACAATCCAAGGTCTTGAGAAGTGTGATAAATGGGTAGGAAGTGAGGGCTTTTTATAAGGGAGAGGAGGGGCTCTTTTGGAATGTTTGAAAATGTTATTTTATTATATAATGATTTTCAGTTTCTAAAGGTCCAAAAATAATTTAAGTAGAATATAAGGTGGAACATGTTCTAAATAAAATCATCCAATAAGAATTGGACAAGTTTTGGATATTTTTTTAATTTTTATCTTCTTATTTATTTAAATTGTTCATTAATGACGTAAACACTGCATCATCATTGTCTCATAAATAATTGTATTTATTTGATGTCTAAAAATTATATAAAAATTACCATGATGTAGTAAATATTTTTATATTTCTAATGAATATTTATAGTCATATATATCAATTATATAACCCCACATTAAAATTGTTTTATTAAAATAATACATGTTTATGGCATTTTTATTTTTACTTTAAATAAAAAGTTATTATTGTCATTATCTTACCCAAGTGGCTCCATGGGGTCCCAAAATTGACCCATGCATTATCTTGGTCGTACATGAATCATCAAATATGGTTAGGAAAAGTTTCATGATAATTTTTTATTATTATAATATTATTTCTACCTTAAATTACCCTAATTACTTTTAATCGCGGTTAACAAAAGTCAAAAGTTACTATTCACCCAAAATTATTTTCATCCCATTGAACAAAATTTTACTTACTAATGACAACCATGTATGTTGGATTTTTTAAATTCAATTCACATAAGTGGTAAAATTACGTTTTATGCTAATTTGGAAAAGCACTTAGAAGGTGGGTAAAACGACATTAAAAAGTTCAATAGAATTTTATATATCTAATCTTATTATAAAATTACTTAAATGAATTAAATTGTTTTAATATAGGTATTATGTATCTATTTTTACTTAAAATTAAATTTAAATTTAAAAATAATTTTTTAATTTAAAATATGGTTTTAAACAATAATCTAGTGTTTTTCACAATTCATCAAAAATTTAAAGTATTCAAAAAAATACCAAAAATTAAATCTGAGCTAAATTTGATATTAAAAATTCAAAAATGATGTATATTTTACCAAATTCAAAAAAAAATAGAAGTTTTATTAATTAATTTTATAATTAATTCCCGTCGTCAAAACAAAAACATGTTTTTAAGAAATAATAACCTTCAAAAGATTGATACTTATTAATGACCAATTTCAAAGTGAAATTACTTCCAATGGACAAAATTGTATTAAATGGTAAAAATATAATCTATTTACACTTTAAAACCAATTAAAAATATAATCTAACCATATAAATAAATTATATTAAAAGGCGGTTTTGAATTAAAATACATCATTTTTTCACTATTAATTAAAAATGAACATTATCAGAAAAATATCAAAATTTAATCCAAAGTAAATTTTGATGTTCTGATTCTAAAGATGAAAATTATTTTGTCAAATAGAACATATAAAAGTGAGAAAACCATATTTGAAATGGGTTCTCCATCATAAGGCGGTAAATCAACTCTTTAAATAATATTCGTGTATTTATTCTTAAAATTAGATTCATTCACATTTTAAGCCACTAAATTTTATTGGGTAAATGTAAAAACATTTAAAAAACATGTATAATCATATTGTAGTTAGTTTTGTTAATTCCTGCCAATACAATGGCTAGGAATTAAGTACCAATTAAAATAATAATATTATATTGTTAGTGTGCAATGTAAGATTTCAAGGAAACCCGTTATTGCATATTAGGTACGCTATCGAACATAGAAACGCCATTAAAGTTAAATTAATAATTTATTTACAAATATTAATAAATATAAAAATTTCATATTCCTTATTAACCTAGGATGTTACATTCTTCCCCCCTTTTGGGAATTGTGTCCTCACGATTTAAAAATTGGGCTCAGAAACTTCATTGAAAGCCCCACATCGGAAAAATAGTCAATAAAACTATCACTTTAAAAGAAATAAAAAGAATTAAAAAATTCACCTGAGATAGCTCATATTATGATTCCATGTAGGAAAACATGGATATGGAAGAGAAACAAACCCTCAAGGTCTAATGCAGAGTGATAGAAAACATGATCAGTAGAAAGTTAGCAATCTAAAAACCATAAACTTGCTATGGGTTAAATGGTCTTTGATTCCCCTGTAGGAAAAGTTAACGGACGATGTTTTTTGTTTTAATTTAATTTTCATAAATTTGAGGGATTTATTTATGAGCTTAACTAAAAAGGTAAGGAAATATACTTACTTGTCATGTAGACATTCATACTTTACTAAATTTCTACCTCAAACTCATCTTTCCTCCAAACGATGAGTATTTAAGACAACTTGGTAACATCAGAAGTTCTAGAATCAACTTCTAGAAAATCACATAATCCAAAATGATGAACTATATTTTTCCCTTGTCTTTAGAGATTAACCAAAACCAAAATGGTTAGTACAAGATCAGATAATCCCCAAAGAAGATAAAACTTTATAAAAATGAGTACTACAATTAATGTCCAAAAATCAACAAGCAATAACCAAAGGTTAACAAAGACCATTCAAAACAAAATTTCCCTTAAAATTCTTCAAAATAAAACTACCTAAGGTTGAATCCCAAAACTTAGAAGAATTTTGTCACATAGTCTTCCACGATATATCTTAACATTTATCTCCAAATAACATTGACTACTCTTAAAGTCTCATACTAAAAAGTAACTAACCTAATCACACATTCTTTATGATAGGTTAATCATTTCAATGAATAAACCAAATCAACATATGTCCACAATAAAAACATATATTCTTACAAAATAAAATTTCAACCATTACTCCACAAATGAAATCCCATAGTATTCTATTTTACTTAGGCATATAGTGTTCCCAAATGTGTGAACGTCTTCCAAAATATCATTTATCACCAATCAACAAATCATTTTCCTATATTAAGGATATCCATTTGATAAAACATTAGATCCCAAAATCAACTTAATCTTCATCCATAAAATCTTTTAACTAAAAAATAATGAGGCATACTAACCAGGGACTTCATTTAGTCTAGTGGTAGGTGATAAATCTTAGTCTCACTTTGGTTGTGGGTTTGATTTCCATAGCTTTGTCTGACATGATGGGTTGTCATGCGGTATGTGTGTTTTCCTTTTTTAGAAACTATATAATTTTATAACATTCCAAAAACGAGATAAATTCATCAAAAGTAACCATAACATATTTTAACCATGAAATTTATCTAATAAATTTCATTTTGAATCCAAAAAATGTATTAACTTATAATTGCCTCAAATTCAAGGATCATATAAACCCAAATAGTTCTTTAAAACTTTATCCAAAAAATAAAAGATAATTATTCCTGGATTAAAATTTTCATATATCAAACTTTTGGGTTACACATACTATAAAAAGTCTCTTAATGTAATCCCATCTTCAAAAGAGCCTTAACACTTTTAAGCATTTTAGCATCCTAAAATCTACCATAACTCTTGAATCCCTTATATGTTGACTTCTTACTCATTCAACATTCTTCATGATCCATTAACCATTCCTTTCTAACTTATTTTGAAATACTTCTTTCCAATAAACCAAATCATAAATCATATCCTAAAATTCAATAATATCAAAACATATGTTATGAAATAATCCATACCATTCATTGGTCTTTGTCAGTTTCTTCATCCTCAATTAAAATGGCATTAGGTATTGGTAAAAAAATATTTGTATGATCCTGGTGATCCCGTTCTTGAAACTTCTTCTTAGGACATGAGTTTGTATAATGACTATGAACACCACATTTAAAACATTCAATTGATCCCTTAGAAAGAACTTATTTCCCTTTCCTAGAGTCAACAAGATTCTTCTTTTATCCATAGAAGGTTCTTGCTTTATGACCTTCATTTCCACATCTATATCATCTTCCCGTCCCTTTGAAACATTTTCCTAGTTTTTTCTTTCCAAATCCTTAACACATAGGTTTTTGAACATACTTACCTTTATGATTATTACCTGAACTTCCATAGGGATTTGTTTCTCTCATATATGTTTCCTTATAAAAATCACCATGGTTCAGGTGGTTAATCATGACTCCAGATAGTTGGTTGAGAATAACCACAAGAGTTCTAATTACAGCTCCCATTCCATTCAATTTCCCATTCATAAAACCATCATAGTTTTCTTCACATCCACTGTTACTTTGGTTCTCGCAAGATCCATCCATTTACTAAAACCAAAAAGGTCAGTGTGATTATATCAGTAAAATCATCATATAATATCTTATGAAGAGGGTAAATACTAAGATATAATTATTCATGTTATCTTAAAATAATCCACTTTATCAAAAAAAACAATGAATTTTTCTGAAATCCTAACCATTATGGTAATGTCACTTATGCTTAAAAAAATACCCTAACCTCTAAAGTTATCTAAACCGACCATTGATACCAACTACAAGGACCTGACCTTAAACATTACATAACCTTAAATTATGTCAATAATTACCATTGAGGATCTTTTCAGGTTTAAAGTTTTAGAGAATTAGGCCATAAATATTACATAGAAACATGAATATTACATGTAAACACTACTACTCATTACCCACTTTTCATAAAATAAAAACTCCTAAAATGAAACATGTCTAGTTCAATGTTTTAGATATCATGACATTTCCTTGATCCCATCCTTGACCCTATTATTCATTAAGTCATGTGGAAAACATTTCAAAAATTTGTTATGAGCACAAAAAGGTTGGTAGGGGTTATAAAATAAGGAAGGAAAACATTATCCCATCAATAAATACAAAGTAATAAAACCAATACTTTTACAATCATAACAAACCTTACGAAATCATAAGATTTATGAATAATACACAGAAATCATAAATCATAAAGGTAACATATTTAATACATAACATACTTACATTTTTGTTATCACAGATACATAGAGAGTCACATTTTAATACCCATAATAGTATATTCCCTAAATCTCTTAGGAGAAACTTTAACGTTTACCTCTGTCACGTTACCCAATACATTGGAGAGCTCTCTCAGCCTCACCCGCCCTAGGTTTATCACAGAACCACCCGTATATGTAAACAATTTCCAATAACCATAACATAATAATAACACATAACACAAGAATAAAGGAAATATAACATTTCCACATTCCAATCACAATATATCATATCAAGATATTGAAATAAATAATGTTTTATCAAACCATTTTAAACATTTAATAAATAGATTTTTTGAATCAAAGTGTCGCATACCACTTTCAAGATATTAAAGGAATTAAAATTTTAAAATAGTGTTTTCCATATAAATAAATCTTTATAACCATTTTTATAATATTTACATTAATGATAAATATTTAGAATAATAAATCTTTAAAATAATATTTTGGTCAAGGAGTTCTTAACCCAATAGAAGATGCTTGAATACATATAATTGAGGAATAAAAATTAATCCAAAATTTATAATATCATGAGAATAGATGTATTAAAGATATAATATGCCAAAGGATAGTATATACACAATATAAAATTGAATTGGTTCAAAAAAACAATGAAGTCTCAATGGAATGTAAATTGAGACGAAATCCCTTATAAGGACGGTAACCTTAGATTAAGGATAAATCAATTTCATAATTATGTGTGAAAGATATAAATAACCCCAATATAAGTGGATATTAAGTGTAAAAAAATAATATGTCATTAACCCATATTCAAAATATGACATAATAAAGAAGTATAGGTTTAACCCAAAGAATTGAAATTGGGTTAAGAAGTTCCCTTACAAAAAAATCAGCAGCCTAACGACGTCACATAAAATTTCAGAAAAATAGTTGATGAGAGAAAAAAGGGTATATCAACACATGAAAATAAAATTTACATAAATAATGATATATAAGAACATATCCCAACATAAGAATATTTGAATTAAAAGACATAACAAAAATAAGTCTTTTAAAAAGAGGGTGAAAGGTTCCCTTACCAATTTGGTAACTTTCTAAACATACACCCCATGAAAGAAGGATCATACTATGAAGATGTAAATACCAATAAATTAAATTATATTACACAAAGAGTTCAATAATTTTCATTACATACACCACACAAAAGTAGATGGTGGCAAATATAGCATGAATCTCATGGGAATAAAAGTGATATGAAAACACCTTACCTCGTTGTAATCAATCGAGTCGTATGAACAAAAGACAATAAACACCAATTAAATTACATAATACCATGGATATAAATGGAATAATGATAATATATATCAAATTACAGTACATAATACCCCACATTCAATAAATAAGTGGGGAACAATTGAAATCTCACGGACTTGAAAGTTAGATAAGAATCCCTTACCACGTGTCCGACTTGACTCGCTCGTATGTTCCTTTTTCTTCCTGAATGATAAACTTAAGATAATTTCTACTTGATTAAGAATATTTTTCAAGTTTATTATTCCTTTTATATCACTTATTACCCTTTCATAACAATTATTTAATTTTTTGGAGTTGATATTAGACATTTTGTCGATGTTCAGAACCTGAGTAAAAAATGAGCTTGTTATAATTATAAATTGTCCATGTGGTCAAAATTATATTATATTCAGAATGATATTCATAATTTATATTTCATATATATCATATATATATCCAGTATATATATTTATTTATAATATTACATAACATTTGGAGATAAGAAATGAAATGCACTGTTCATGTAGACAGTAAGCCGTACGTACACATGAACGCTGCTTTCATTTCTATTTCATATTTTAATGGAATGAAAAAATAATGATACATGGGTATATTATAATTAAAGTATAATATATATGTTATATATGTTATATAATTTCATAAATTATATCCTTTATATGTTCCACTTATGGCATGAACGAGTCATATAATTTTGAGGGGGTGGTTGTCCGCACTTCCTCAAATGAAATTACCACGTTTACCCATTATGGAAACCATAAATTTATGCTATAAATGAAAAATACAGAAGCATTTAAACAATATAAATATAATATATATCACATATAAATAAAGTTCCATCATAATGGCCACCATGAGAGGTGGTAGGAGATAATTGAACAATCATCGTTTTGTGAGGGAGTAGTTCGTCGTCTACAGAAACAGTATGTTCTTTACCCATTAGATGGAGGTGTGTGTAAGTGTAACTCAAATAATTCTCATAAACACATACTAGTATATTTAGGATACTGTTTTTATATAAAATAAATGAATAACAAAATTTAGGGGTTGGAGAAGTAAAATAAAACAAAAGAACTTAAGAAAAGATATTACCTTTAGTAACTCCCTTTGGTATGAACCAAAAGGGTTTCTTAAAGTGCTTTTTGCCTAAGGTAAGGCTTATAGTATGAATATAGGGATCATAGGAGTCTATTGGATCAGATTTTGGATGATCCAAGGGCTTGAGAAGTGTGATAAATGGGTAAGAAGTGGGGTTTTTTTATAAGGGAGAGGTGGGTTTCTTTTAGAATGTTTGAAAATATTATTTTATTATATAATGATTTTCAGTTTCTAAAAGTCCAAAAATCATTAAAGTATAATATAAGGTAGACCATTATCGAAATAAAATCATAAAATAAGAATTGGACAAGTTTTGGATATTTTTTTAATTTTTATATTCTTATTTATTTAAATCATTCATTAAAGACGTAAACACTGCATCATCATTGTGTCATAAATAATTTCATTTATTTGATGTCTAAAAATTATAAAAAATTACCATGATGTAGGAAATATTTTAATAATTATAATTAATATTTATAGTCAAATATATCAATTAAATAACCCCAAATTAAAATTATTTTAGTAGAAAAATACATGTTTATGACATTTTTATTTTTACTTTAAATAAAAAGTTATTAATGTCATTATCTTACCCAAGTGGCTCCTTGAGGTCCCAAAATTGACCCATGGATTGTCTTGGTAGGAAATGAATCATCTAATAAGTTTAGGATAAGTTTAATGGTAATTTTATATTATTATAACACTATTTCTACCTTAAATTATCCTAATTACCTTTAATCGCGGTTTATAAAAGTCAAAAGTTACTATTCACCAAAAATTATTTTCATTCTATTGAACCAAATTTTAAATAATAATGGAAACCATGTATGTTTTATTTTTGAAATTCAGTTCACATAAGTGATTAAATTACGTTTTATGTAAATTTGGAAAAAAAACATAGAAGGTGGGTAAAAAGACGTCAAAAAGTTCAATAGAATTATATATATATAATATTATTATAAAATGACTCCAATTAATTACATTATATTAATATAAATATTATGTATCTATTTTTACTTTAAATAAAATTTAAATTAAAAAAAAATTATTTAAATAAAAACGTGGTTTTAAAGAATAACGTAGTGCTTTTCACTATTCACCAAAAATTGAAAGTTTTTAGAAAAATACCAAAAATTCACTCTAAGAGAAATATGATATTCCGAATTCAAAAATGATGTCTATTTTACCAAATTCAAAAAAAAATTAAGTTTCATTAATTAATTTTATAATTAATTCCCATCGTCAAAACAAAAATGTGCTTTTTAGAAATAATAACCATCAAAAGATAGATACTTGTAAATGTCCAATTTCAAAGTGAAATTACTTCCAATGGACAACATTGGATTAAATGGTATAAATATATTCTATTTACACTTTAAAACCAATTAAAAATATAATCTAACCATATAATTGAATTTGATTAAAAGGTGGTTTTGAATTAAAATGCAGCATTTTTTTACTATTTATTAAAAAATGAACATTATTAGAAAAATATAAAAATTTCATCCAAAGTAAATTTTTATATTCCTATTCTAAAGATTAAAATTATTTTGTCAAATAGAACATATAAAAGTGGAAACCACTAAATTTAAAAAGGGTTCTCCATCAAAAGGTGGTAAATTGACCCTTTAAAGAATATTAGAGTATTTATGCTTAAAATAAGATTCATTCAAATTTTAAGCCTATAAATTTTATTGGGTAAATGTAAAAACATTTAACAAACATGTATAATCATATTGTAGTTAGTTCTGTTCATTCCTGCCAATATAACGGCTAAGCATTAACTACAAATTAAAATAATAATATTATATTGTTAGTGTGAAATGTAAGATTTCAAGGAAACCTGTTGTTGCGTATTGGGTATGCTATCAAACATAGAAATACCCTTAAATTAAAATTTAAAAAAATTACAAATATTAATAAATATGAAAATTTAATATTCTTTATTTACCTGGGATGTTACGTTTGGTGTAGTGGATCCAAGCTTGTATTAGATGTCATTTCCAATTTCATCAGTATTTCTGACTTACACTTCATAAACCTAGTGGATTATTTATGGGATGGAAGTTTCATCTATTTACACAGTTGAATAAGGATCAGGTGGACCATTATCACACAAACACCTAAAGATGGGTCCATAATCAGCTCTAGAAATAGCCATTGTGAGTGCTAAGAAGTGCAGACAAGAAAAATGCCAAAAAAACTCATGACCTCTATCAATGCTAACAAAGAAAATGATAATTTCTGCATTTATTGTTACTAAAATAAATCACCGATGAAGGTGGAATTTATCAGTGATTTTGTTAGTCCAGAAAAATCACATACCAGCTGCATCAAAACTGAATCCATGTAACAACACTAACAGAAAACCAGAAATTAGCATGTATATAAAAAACAGTTTAAATATTTCAATTAAATGCAATAGAATACAAATATTAAATATCACCATCATTTTAATTAAAAGATTATATTAAATAATTTCATACAAAATATTTTCACTAATTGAATATTTATAATTATTCAAAAAAACAACCCAATACAAAAAAAAATCTTATAGCAGGTTTTTTCAAGCAATAAACTGAACCCTGTACAAAAGTGTGTCCCTCTAATAAAATCAATATTTATTTTAGTATAAATATACAATAAAATAAAATCATTATAATTATAATGTTACATAATCAACATATGATAAATTATAGTGTTAATTACTAAATATATTAATGCTACTATTAGTTCTTCTATTAATTATAATATCGATGATTATATTTCTAATTATATTATTAATTGTAAATTATACAAATAATTAATAATTATATTATGAATTATGAATTACATTTTTAACTAATAATATATATAAATAATATTGTGAACTTCTGAATATATTAATGTTATTATCATTTATTAATTATCTTAATTACTTAAATAGTTGTTAATACCTTTATAATTAATTACTAAAATCTCAACTGCATTATTAATTAGTTATTATATTATTATTTATATTACTATTTATTAATGATATTACTTAGTTATTTTTTATTGTTAGTTATTTATATAATTAATTATGTTAATTATATTATTAGTAATTATATATTTCACACCAGACGTGATCGTGGTTCCCGCATTCTACAGGGGGTCTCCATTCACGCTTCTCTACACTCTTTTTAAATATAAATAAATATCCTAAATTCTGAAAACAAAACAAGCATGTTTGGTTGGTTTAGACAATGTGACACATGTTTTAAACTAAAATGGAACTTTTATATTGAAAATATACACTTTGAGTCTACCGGCCACATCGTGTGTTAGATTGACATGTAGTAAATTCCTACATGTTAAAAAATGAATTGTGTATTGTTTTCATAAACATTAAAGATAATAAAAATTTTATTGTTTGTTTTTTGGATATTTGAATCATGTTTTAGTCTAAAAGGACACTTTTATATTAAAAACACATACTTTCATTCATACCATCAACATCTTGTGTTAGATTGATGTGTGGTCGATTCCTATACATCACAAATACATTATGGATCATTTTTATAAATTATTAAGATAATCCAAATTTATTTTATCATTTTCACTATGTGAATCATATTTTAATCTAAAATAACCCTTTTATAATGAAAATAAGAACTTTGATTCATACTAACCATGTCGTGTGTCAGATTGATGTACGATCGATTCCTAAAAATCAAAAATGAAAAATGGTTTATTTTAAAAATTATCAATATAATATGAGCTCATTTTCTTAGTTTTTTCTATCAAAATTGGGTTTCAGACTAAAATAACACTATTATATTGAAAACATGAACATTAAGTAATTATAGATACATCATGTGTTAGACTAATGTGTGGTCAATTCCTACACATCAGAAATTAATTATGGATCATTTTACTAATTTTTGAAATCAAACCAAGCTTTTTTTCTTACTTTTGACAATATGACATGCGTTTTAAACTAAAATGACACTTTTATACTGAAAACACACACTTTAAGCCATACCTACCACATCATGTGTCAGATTAATGTGTGGTCAACTCATATAAATCAAAAATTAATAATATATTTTTTTACAAAGTATTAGGACTATTAGATCTCCATTTATTAGTTTTGTAAATATAAATCATATTTTAGTCCTCAATGACACTATTATTTTTTAAAAACATGCAATGTGAGTCATACTGGCCACATTTTGTATCAGATTGAGGTGATTTTGACTCTTACACATTAAATATTAATTAATGATCATTTTACTAAAGTATCAAGGCAATCCTAGATTGTTTTCTTAGTTTTCACTATTTGAATTGCATTTTAGACTAAAATGATACTTTTATAATGAAAACAAGTACTTTGAGTCATATTGGGCACATCATGTGTTAGATTTATGTGTGGTCAATTAAAACAGATAAAAAATAAATTATGGGTCATTTTCATAAAGTATCAAGACAATATGAGATAATTTTCTTAGTTTTGGCTATTTGAATCACGTTTTTGACAAAAATGACACTATCGTATTCAAAACATGAACTTTGAGTCATATTGTTCACATAGTGTGTTGAGTTGATGTGAGGTCAATTCTGAAATGTCTAAAATAAAGTATAGATAATTTTTATAAAGTTTTAAGACAATATATGATTTTTTTTCTTAGTTTTGACAATCTGATGTGCATTTTAAACTCAAATGACACTTTTATATTAAATACACGCACTTTTATTCATATTGGCTACATCATGTTTTATATTGATGAGTGTCCAAATCCTACCTTCCAAAAATGAATTATGTATTTTTTTACAAAATACTCAAGACAATCAGAGCTATTTCACTCAATTTGGGCAATGAGAATCATGTATTAGACTAAAACAACACTTTTATATTGAAAACATGCACTTTGAGTCCTACTATCTAGGTCATGTGTCATATTGATGGGAAGTCGATTACAATGAATAAAAATGAATAATGGATTGTTTTCCTAAAGTATCAAGATAATCCAATCTAATTTTCTTGGTTTTGGATACATGAAACACATTTTAGACTAACATGACACCTTTTTAATGTGAAAAAAATCACTTTGATTCATACCAACCATGTAGTGTGTCAAATTTACATGCGGTTGATTCATACATGTCAAAAATGGATTTTTGATCATTTTAAAAAATTATTAAGACAGTTTGAGTTTTTTCTTGATTTTTTATATTTAAATCATGTTTTAGACTAACATAAAAAAATATTATATTTAAAACATACACTTTTAGTCATACTAGCCACATCATGTATTAGAATGAAGTGAGGTAAATTCCTACATGTTAAAAATGAATTATGGATCACTTTCCAAAATTTTGAAAACAACCCGATCTTGATTTCTTAGTTTTGAAAATGTGACACACATTTTAAACAAAAATTACACTTTTATATCCAAAACACACACTTTGAGTCTTACCAACCATCTCATGTGTTAGATTGAAATGAGGTTAACATATAAAAATAAAATATGGATCATTTTCTGGAAGCAACAAGAAAATACAAGAATGTTTTATTGGAGTTTCTTATCTGAATATTGTTTTAGGCCAAAATGACACTATTATATTGAAAACATGAACTTTGAGTCATACTAAATATATCGTGATTCATATTGATTTGTGGTTTATTATTACATTTCAAAAATGAATAATTGATCATTTTAATAGAGTATCAAGTAATTTAAAGCTCATTTTCTTAGTTTTGACAATCTGTCACCCATTTTAAACTAAAATGACACTTTTATATTAAAAACACACAGTTTTAGTCATACTAGCCACATCATGTTTCAAATTGATGTGTGGTCAATTAATACATGCCAAAAATGAATTATTTATCGTATTCATAAATATTCAATTAAGAATAATAGTATTTTATAGGAATTGGATATGTGAATCATGTTTTAGAATAAAATAATAATTTTATATTGAAAATATTCACTTTGTGTCATATCGGCCACATCATGTGTTGTATTGATGTTTGGTCAATTTCTACACATAAAAAATTAATTATTGACCATTTTCCTAATGTATCAAGATAATCCAATCTTTTTTTATTAGTTTTGGTTATGTAAATCATGTTTTAGACTAAAATAACACTTTTATATTGAAAACATGCACTTTGAGTCATATTAGCCACATCATGTGTCCAATTGACGTGTGTTCAATTAATAAATGTCAAAAATGAATTATGGATAATTTTACTAATATATCATGACAATCTTACCTCTTTTTATTGGTTTTAGATATTTAAATCATGTTTTAGAATAAAATGGAATTATTATGTTGAAAACATGCACTTTGAGTGTTACCGACCACATCTTGTGTCAGATTGATGTGAAAACAAAACCTACACACAAAAATGAATTATGGATAATTATACTGATGTGAGAAAGAAAAATGATATTTTTCTTGGTTTTTAAAATGTGACAAGAGTTTTATCCTATAATGATAATTTTATATTCAAAACATGCACTTTGAGTCATACGAGACATATAATGTTTCAAATTAAAATTCATTCAATTTAAATATGTAAAAAATGAATTATGGATCATTTTTTAAATGTATCAAAATAATACAAGATCATTTTCTCCATTTTGACTATCTGAATTGAATTTTAGACTGAGATGATAATATTATATTGAAAGCATGCACTTTGAATCATACCAACCACATAGTATGTTAGACTAAAAATTATTTTTTTTTATTATTTTCATTAATACCCTTTTAAGGCCTTAGGGGTAACCCAACATGACTTAAAATACTTAAGACATCAAACTGTTCACCAAAAATCCAAAATCCAAAAAAATAGGGTCAATTCAAAAACCACCTCGTATGTTAGATCAATGTGCAGTTAATTCATACATGTAACAAATGAATTACAAACTTTTTTCATAAAATATAAATATAATATAAGATTTTTTTCTCAATTTTGGATATGTGAATTATGTTTTAGACTAAATGACATTTTTATGTTGAATTCACTCACTTTGAGTTATATCGGCCGCATCGTGTGTCTAATTTCTTTGTGTTTAATTCTTGTATACCATAAATGTATTATGTATCTTTTTCATAATGTGTTAAAAAATATGAGACTTTTTCTTCATTTTTTGCTATGAGAATAATTTTTTAGACTAAAATGACACTTTTATATTGAAAACACACACTTTGAGTCATACCGGCTGCATCACATGTCATATTGACATGTGGTTGATTCCTACATATCAAAAATCAATTAAAGATAATTTCCCTAAAGTATAAAGAAAATAAAATCTCATTTTGTTGGTTTTAGAAATATGATTTTTATTTCAGACTAAAATGAAACTTTTTTAATGTGAAAACAAGTACTTTGATTCATCCTAGCCACATCGTGTGTTGGATTTTCATGCATTCAATTACTATAATCCACAAATGAATTATAGATCATTAAACTAAATTATCAAGATAATATGAGATCATTTTCTCAGTTTTGGATAATTGGATCACATTCTATACTAAATGAAACTTTATTAATGTGAAAACATGTACTTTGAGTAATAAGATTCACATTGCATTTTAGATAAATATATGATCAATTCTTACACACCAAAAATGATATATATATCATTTTCCTAAATTATCACAAAAATATGAGTTTATTTCTCAATTTTTTCTTGGTGAAACATGTTTTAAAGTAAAATCACACTTTTTTAATGTGAAAACATTCACTTTGAGTCTTTTTGGTCACATCTTGTGTCATATTGATGTGTGAAATATTACTACACATCACAAATGAAATATGAATCATTGACAAAATTAAAAATTGTTAAATTGAACTATAAATTTCATAAAAGGTAATAAACTACCAATATTATATATAAAAAATATAAAAAAATTGATAAATGAGATAATTACCTTGTATAGATCAACCAACCTATCCAAATTTTCATCTTCCAGCATCGGTTCAACTTCCTTCGTAGTTAATTACCCAAATATATTTTAAGAATTGGGTCAGGATATGGGTGAGGAATATCTATTAGTATTTATAGTATATTTCATTGTCTAGTATTTGGTTGAATCGAATGTGAAAGAAAAGGAATCCATCTTTTTTCTGCATCATGGAGGTGTATGTGACTGTAATGAGGCCCTTGACATTTTTAAAAAGTCATAAAAAGAAAAAAAACACAAAATAAAAATGAAGAGATTAGGAAAATAGAGGTATATTCCCCATATAAGGGTCCCTAATATCAATGTTCTTCCATAAAATGGGAGAAGTATTCCATTGAAACCCCTCCAATTTTGGGTAAGGATTATTTTTTTATTAATATTCAACCTTGTTTGACCGCATTACATCGACACATGGAAATTTCATCTTCAATGCGTTATTATAAACTAAGAAAAAAAAGGAACAAACCTTGAGTCACACACCACTACACTTATAGGGGTAAAATTCATCTTGATAGTTGGTAATATGTCATGAGATAAATGGGTATAAGGATCCTTAAACCATTTTCCTCTCTTTATTATCTAATATCTGTCCTCAAATTACAATCTATCATGAGAAAAAGTGGCTTTATACATGTTACTTGCTCTACTATTATCTATAGAGTGTAACCCTCAATTATACATCTCCTTTAAAAATATTTTAAATATTTTGTTACTTACATGGTAATCACCAAAAGTTTTTTTAGTTTCTTGTAAACATATTAACCCCTAGAGGAAGGAAATTAGTGAAAATTTGAAAATAAATGCATTATCAATTGGGTAATGAGTATATACCCATTAAAATTATTTAAAAATTATTGTAACAGTAGGAAGATTTAAGTACAAACTTAAGATTCATGTTTAATAAATGTATCTAAAAGGTTGAATTAAAGATGAACTACATCTATAGAATAGTTTGTTGTATTTTAATGTTTATTACTTATTTTAAGAGGTTGTTACCCTAATATTATATCATATATCTCTTCTTTCAAATTCAGAATATTCTAAAATTATTTCTTATCAAGCTGTGAATTTTTATAAAGATGTTTTTTATGATTCACCTATAGATTCCATGTATAATATTCATGGATATATCTCCTTATAAGAAAACAAAATAAAGGATTTTACTAGTGGTTTTCCCTGGATAGATCCTTAAATAGTTTACCCCAATGAGTTACAAAAGTTTAAATACCCTCAATCAAAAGATTCATATGGTTTTTATCAGGAATATGAATCATAGGTGGGGGAGGATCATCAACTTAAAAGGCTTTCTCAATAGGGGAATGAAATATGTTATCAGGTAAAAAATTATTTTTAAGGATAGTGAGATCGAATCTAGAAAAAAATCTAGATGAAAATTTCAAATATAGGATTATAATAAAATTATAACCCAAAGATTTCAAATACTACATGAATTTTATTTTAGGATAAATAATATCTATTAATTATGATACTAATGATTTAAATCCCAAATGAATGTATTTTATCATATTATATTATATTATATTATATTATATATATATATATATATATCCTTATGAAATTTTTTCCAATAATATTATTGAGGTGACACTCCAAAAACAACACCTTTAATGCGGAAATATTTTTATGGTCACTTCAAAGCTACTAAAAGCAGTTGTTCTTCAGGTGCAGTTAATGATGAGTCTTGTGTATAAAGAATATAAATATTATATGAACATAAATAGATAATTTTATATAATACTGTTATGAAGATTAAAAAATCACTATTATGTCATACTTAAACACGATTCACATACTACTTGTGTGTTTTTTATTTATTTATTTATTTATTTATTTATCACAGAAAAAAAAACTCATTTATTTTTATTAAAATTTTAAAAAAGGAAAATGTATGGTTTTATATCACATAAAATTTTTACTATATATTTAAAATACATACCATAAATATCAATCAGAACATGCATTTGAGTTGTGAACTCAATGAAACTATTGAAAATTGACCTGTTGGGGTTAACTAGTTGGCCACTTTGATTCCATCCAACCTCAAAATTTATACCTTTTCTTCTTACCTTAATAACTTTAGTTAACGTGGTGATGCTACACTGATCCAATTTTTTCATCGACAGATTATTGATCCCCTACCAATTCGTTAATTTTTTCATCAACGGTGTGTTTTTCCTTAGTATTGGTAACATTAACATGTGTAGAATTTAATATCTTTATGATCAGGTGAACATTTAATTAAGATTTAGTAAATGTAATAAAGAACACGTAATATTATGGAAAAAATAAAAAATATATTAAAACCCACTTTAACTTATTCATTGGACTCTATTTTTTTCTTTAAAGGATGAAGGGATTTAGCTCCTCCAACGAGTATCCAAATCCCCTCCTTGTGGTACCCTCTAATGTAAATTAAACTATATACATTGAGACCTTTATAAAATTATTGCGATCTCTTAATGAAAGTTTCATAGTCAATTGATTTTTCATATGACCCTGTAGTTGTTTTAGTCACCAACAGAACAATTTACCAATTTATATTTGAAGAAACTAGGAAATAAAATACTTTCACTACTTGTGATTCCATTATAAATGGTTCATCCATATACACTTCTAGAAGGTGGGTAAAAAGACGTCAAAAAGTTCAATAGAATTATATATATATAATATTATTATAAAATGACTCCAATTAATTACATTATATTAATATAAATATTATGTATCTATTTTTACTTTAAATAAAATTTAAATTAAAAAAAATTATTTAAATAAAAACGTGGTTTTAAAGAATAACGTAGTGCTTTTCACTATTCACCAAAAATTGAAAGTTTTTAGAAAAATACCAAAAATTCACTCTAAGAGAAATATGATATTCCGAATTCAAAAATGATGTCTATTTTACCAAATTCAAAAAAAAATTAAGTTTCATTAATTAATTTTATAATTAATTCCCATCGTCAAAACAAAAATGTGCTTTTTAGAAATAATAACCATCAAAAGATAGATACTTGTAAATGTCCAATTTCAAAGTGAAATTACTTCCAATGGACAACATTGGATTAAATGGTATAAATATATTCTATTTACACTTTAAAACCAATTAAAAATATAATCTAACCATATAATTGAATTTGATTAAAAGGTGGTTTTGAATTAAAATGCAGCATTTTTTTACTATTTATTAAAAAATGAACATTATTATAAAAATATAAAAATTTCATCCAAAGTAAATTTTTATATTCCTATTCTAAAGATTAAAATTATTTTGTCAAATAGAACATATAAAAGTGGAAACCACTAAATTTAAAAAGGGTTCTCCATCAAAAGGTGGTAAATTGACCCTTTAAAGAATATTAGAGTATTTATGCTTAAAATAAGATTCATTCAAATTTTAAGCCTATAAATTTTATTGGGTAAATGTAAAAACATTTAACAAACATGTATAATCATATTGTAGTTAGTTCTGTTCATTCCTGCCAATATAACGGCTAAGCATTAACTACAAATTAAAATAATATTATTATATTGTTAGTGTGAAACGTAAGATTTCAAGGAAACCTGTTGTTGCGTATTGGGTATGCTATCAAACATAGAAATACCCTTAAATTAAAATTTAAAAAAATTACAAATATTAATAAATATGAAAATTTAATATTCTTTATTTACCTGGGATGTTACGTTTGGTGTAGTGGATCCAAGCTTGTATTAGATGTCATTTCCAATTTCATCAGTATTTCTGACTTACACTTCATAAACCTAGTGGATTATTTATGGGATGGAAGTTTCATCTATTTACACAGTTGAATAAGGATCAGGTGGACCATTATCACACAAACACCTAAAGATGGGTCCATAATCAGCTCTAGAAATAGCCATTGTGAGTGCTAAGAAGTGCAGACAAGAAAAATGCCAAAAAAAACTCATGACCTCTATCAATGCTAACAAAGAAAATGATAATTTCTGCCTTTATTGTTACTAAAATAAATCACCGATGAAGGTGGAATTTATCAGTGATTTTGTTAGTCCAGAAAAATCACATACCAGCTGCATCAAAACTGAAGCCATGTAACAACACTAACAAAAAACCAGAAATTAGCATGTATATAAAAAACAGTTTAAATATTTCAATTAAATGCAATAGAATACAAATACTAAATATCACCATCATTTTAATTAAAAGATTATATTAAATAATTTCATACAAAATATTTTCACTAATTGAATATTTATAATTATTCAAAAAAACAACCCAATACAAAAAAAAAATCTTATAGCAGGTTTTTTCAAGCAATAAACTGAACCCTGTACAAAAGTGTGTCCCTCTAATAAAATCAATATTTATTTTAGTATAAATATACAATAAAATAAAATCATTATAATTATAATGTTACATAATCAACATATGATAAATTATAGTGTTAATTACTAAATATATTAATGCTACTATTAGTTCTTCTATTAATTATAATATCGATGATTATATTTCTAATTATATTATTAATTGTAAATTATACAAATAATTAATAATTATATTATGAATTATGAATTACATTTTTAACTAATAATATATATAAATAATATTGTGAACTTCTGAATATATTAATGTTATTATCATTTATTAATTATCTTAATTACTTAAATAGTTGTTAATACCTTTATAATTAATTACTAAAATCTCAACTGCATTATTAATTAGTTATTATATTATTATTTATATTATTATTTATTAATGATATTACTTAGTTATTTTTTATTGTTAGTTATTTATATAATTAATTATGTTAATTATATTATTAGTAATTATATATTTCACACCAGACGTGATCGTGGTTCCCGCATTCTACAGGGGGTCTCCATTCACGCTTCTCTACACTCTTTTTAAATATAAATAAATATCCTAAATTCTGAAAACAAAACAAGCATGTTTGGTTGGTTTAGACAATGTGACACATGTTTTAAACTAAAATGGAACTTTTATATTGAAAATATACACTTTGAGTCTACCGGCCACATCGTGTGTTAGATTGACATGTAGTAAATTCCTACATGTTAAAAAATGAATTGTGTATTGTTTTCATAAACATTAAAGATAATAAAAATTTTATTGTTTGTTTTTTGGATATTTGAATCATGTTTTAGTCTAAAAGGACACTTTTATATTAAAAACACATACTTTCATTCATACCATCAACATCTTGTGTTAGATTGATGTGTGGTCGATTCCTATACATCACAAATACATTATGGATCATTTTTATAAATTATTAAGATAATCCAAATTTATTTTATCATTTTCACTATGTGAATCATATTTTAATCTAAAATAACACTTTTATAATGAAAATAAGCACTTTGATTCATACTAACCATGTCGTGTGTCAGATTGATGTACGATCGATTCCTAAAAATCAAAAATGAAAAATGGTTTATTTTAAAAATTATCAATATAATATGAGCTCATTTTCTTAGTTTTTTCTATCAAAATTGGGTTTCAGACTAAAATAACACTATTATATTGAAAACATGAACATTAAGTAATTATAGATACATCATGTGTTAGACTAATGTGTGGTCAATTCCTACACATCAGAAATTAATTATGGATCATTTTACTAATTTTTGAAATCAAACCAAGCTTGTTTTCTTACTTTTGACAATATGACATGCGTTTTAAACTAAAATGACACTTTTATACTGAAAACACACACTTTAAGCCATACCTACCACATCATGTGTCAGATTAATGTGTGGTCAACTCATATAAATCAAAAATTAATAATATATTTTTTTACAAAGTATTAGGACTATTAGATCTCCATTTATTAGTTTTGTAAATATAAATCATATTTTAGTCCTCAATGACACTATTATTTTTTAAAAACATGCAATGTGAGTCATACTGGCCACATTTTGTATCAGATTGAGGTGATTTTGACTCTTACACATTAAATATTAATTAATGATCATTTTACTAAAGTATCAAGGCAATCCTAGATTGTTTTCTTAGTTTTCACTATTTGAATTGCATTTTAGACTAAAATGATACTTTTATAATGAAAACAAGTACTTTGAGTCATATTGGGCACATCATGTGTTAGATTTATGTGTGGTCAATTAAAACAGATAAAAAATAAATTATGGGTCATTTTCATAAAGTATCAAGACAATATGAGATAATTTTCTTAGTTTTGGCTATTTGAATCACGTTTTTGACAAAAATGACACTATCGTATTCAAAACATGAACTTTGAGTCATATTGTTCACATAGTGTGTTGAGTTGATGTGAGGTCAATTCTGAAATGTCTAAAATAAAGTATAGATAATTTTTATAAAGTTTTAAGACAATATATGATTTTTTTTCTTAGTTTTGACAATCTGATGTGCATTTTAAACTCAAATGACACTTTTATATTAAATACACGCACTTTTATTCATATTGGCTACATCATGTTTTATATTGATGAGTGTCCAAATCCTACCTTCCAAAAATGAATTATGTATTTTTTTACAAAATACTCAAGACAATCAGAGCTATTTCACTCAATTTGGGCAATGAGAATCATGTATTAGACTAAAACAACACTTTTATATTGAAAACATGCACTTTGAGTCCTACTATCTAGGTCGTGTGTCATATTGATGGGAAGTCGATTACAATGAATAAAAATGAATAATGGATTGTTTTCCTAAAGTATCAAGATAATCCAATCTAATTTTCTTGGTTTTGGATACATGAAACACATTTTAGACTAACATGACACCTTTTTAATGTGAAAAAAATAACTTTGATTCATACCAACCATGTAGTGTGTCAAATTGACATGCGGTTCATTCATACATGTCAAAAATGGATTTTGGATCATTTTAAAAAATTATTAAGACAGTTTGAGTTTTTTCTTGATTTTTTATATTTAAATCATGTTTTAGACTAACATAAAAAAATATTATATTTAAAACATACACTTTTAGTCATACTAGCCACATCATGTATTAGAATGAAGTGAGGTAAATTCCTACATGTTAAAAATGAATTATGGATCACTTTCCAAAATTTTGAAAACAACCCGATCTTGATTTCTTAGTTTTGAAAATGTGACACACATTTTAAACAAAAATTACACTTTTATATCCAAAACACACACTTTGAGTCTTACCAACCATCTCATGTGTTAGATTGAAATGAGGTTAACATATAAAAATAAAATATGGATCATTTTCTGGAAGCAACAAGAAAATACAAGCATGTTTTATTGGAGTTTCTTATCTGAATATTGTTTTAGGCCAAAATGACACTATTATATTGAAAACATGAACTTTGAGTCATACTAAATATATCGTGATTCATATTGATTTGTGGTTTATTATTACATTTCAAAAATGAATAATTGATCATTTTAATAGAGTATCAAGTAATTTAAAGCTCATTTTCTTAGTTTTGACAATCTGTCACCCATTTTAAACTAAAATGACACTTTTATATTAAAAACACACGGTTTTAGTCATACTAGCCACATCATGTTTCAAATTGATGTGTGGTCAATTAATACATGCCAAAAATGAATTATTTATCGTATTCATAAATATTCAATTAAGAATAATAGTATTTTATAGGAATTGGATATGTGAATCATGTTTTAGAATAAAATAATAATTTTATATTGAAAATATTCACTTTGTGTCATATCGGCCACATCATGTGTTGTATTGATGTTTGGTCAATTTCTACACATAAAAAATTAATTATTGACCATTTTCCTAATGTATCAAGATAATCCAATCTTTTTTTATTAGTTTTGGTTATGTAAATCATGTTTTAGACTAAAATGACACTTTTATATTGAAAACATGCACTTTGAGTCATATTAGCCACATCATGTGTCCAATTGACATGTGTTCAATTAATAAATGTCAAAAATGAATTATGGATAATTTTACTAATATATCATGACAATCTTACCTCTTTTTATTGGTTTTAGATATTTAAATCATGTTTTAGAATAAAATGGAATTATTATGTTGAAAACATGCACTTTGAGTGTTACCGACCACATCTTGTGTCAGATTGATGTGAAAACAAAACCTACACACAAAAATGAATTATGGATAATTATCCTGATGTGAGAAAGAAAAATGATATTTTTCTTGGTTTTTAAAATGTGACAAGAGTTTTATCCTATAATGATACTTTTATATTCAAAACATGCACTTTGAGTCATACGAGACATATAATGTTTCAAATTAAAATCCATTCAATTTAAATATGTAAAAAATGAATTATGGATCATTTTTTAAATGTATCAAAATAATACAAGATCATTTTCTCCATTTTGACTATCTAAATTGAATTTTAGACTGAGATGATAATATTATATTGAAAGCATGCACTTTGAATCATACCAACCACATAGTATGTTAGACTAAAAATTATTTTTTTTATTATTTTCATTAATACCCTTTTAAGGCCTTAGGGGTAACCCAACATGACTTAAAATACTTAAGACATCAAACTATTCCCCAAAAATCCAAAATCCAAAAAAATAGGGTCAATTCAAAAACCACCTCGTATGTTAGATCAATGTGCAGTTAATTCATACATGTCACAAATGAATTACAAACTTTTTTCATAAAATATAAATATAATATAAGATTTTTTTCTCAATTTTGGATATGTGAATTATGTTTTAGACTAAATGACATTTTTATGTTGAATGCACTCACTTTGAGTTATATCGGCCGCATCGTGTGTCTAATATCTTTGTGTTTAATTCTTGTATACCATAAATGTATTATGTATCTTTTTCATAATGTGTTAAAAAATATGAGACTTTTTCTTCATTTTTTGCTATGAGAATAATTTTTTAGACTAAAATGACACTTTTATATTGAAAACACACACTTTGAGTCATACCGGCTGCATCACATGTCATATTGACATGTGGTTGATTCCTACATATCAAAAATCAATTAAAGATAATTTCCCTAAAGTATAAAGAAAATAAAATCTCATTTTGTTGGTTTTAGAAATATGATTTTTATTTCAGACTAAAATGAAACTTTTTTAATGTGAAAACAAGTACTTTGATTCATCCTAGCCACATCGTGTGTTGGATTTTCATGCATTCAATTACTATAATCCACAAATGAATTATAGATCATTAAACTAAATTATCAAGATAATATGAGATCATTTTCTCAGTTTTGGATAATTGGATCACATTCTATACTAAATGAAACTTTATTAATGTGAAAACATGTACTTTGAGTAATAAGATTCACATTTCATTTTAGATAAATATATGATCAATTCTTACACACCAAAAATGATATATATATCATTTTCCTAAATTATCACAAAAATATGAGTTTATTTCTCAATTTTTTCTTGGTGAAACATGTTTTAAAGTAAAATCACACTTTTTTAATGTGAAAACATTCACTTTGAGTCTTTTTGGTCACATCTTGTGTCATATTGATGTGTGAAATATTACTACACATCACAAATGAAATATGAATCATTGACAAAATTAAAAATTGTTAAATTGAACTATAAATTTCATAAAAGGTAATAAACTACCAATATTATATATAAAAAATGTAAAAAAATTGATAAATGAGATAATTACCTTGTATAGATCAACCAACCTATCCAAATTTTCATCTTCCAGCATCGGTTCAACTTCCTTCGTAGTTAATTACCCAAATATATTTTATGAATTGGGTCAGGATATGGGTGAGGAATATCTATTAGTATTTATAATATATTTCATTGTCTAGTATTTGGTTGAATCGAATGTGAAAGAAAAGGAATCCATCTTTTTTCTGCATCATGGAGGTGTATGTGACTGTAATGAGGCCCTTGACATTTTTAAAAAGTCATAAAAAGAAAAAAAACACAAAATAAAAATGAAGAGATTAGGAAAATAAAGGTATATTCCCCATATAAGGGTCCCTAATATCAATGTTCTTCCATAAAATGGGAGAAGGATTCCATTGAAACCCCTCCAATTTTGGGTAAGGATTATTTTTTTATTAATATTCAACCTTGTTTGACCGCATTACATCGACACATGGAAATTTCATCTTCAATGCGTTATTATAAACTAAGAAAAAAAAGGAACAAACCTTGAGTCACACACCACTACACTTATAGGGGTAAAATTCATCTTGATAGTTGGTAATATGTCATGAGATAAATGGGTATAAGGATCCTTAAACCATTTTCCTCTCTTTATTATCTAATATCTGTCCTCAAATTACAATCTATCATGAGAAAAAGTGGCTTTATACATGTTACTTGCTCTACTATTATCTATAGAGTGTAACCCTCAATTATAGATCTCCTTTAAAAATATTTTAAATATTTTGTTACTTACATGGTAATCACCAAAAGTTTTTTTAGTTTCTTGTAAACATATTAACCCCTAGAGGAAGGAAATTAGTGAAAATTTGAAAAAAAATGCATTATCAATTGGGTAATGAGTATATACCCATTAAAATTATTTAAAAATTATTGTAACAGTAGGAAGATTTAAGTACAAACTTAAGATTCATGTTTAATAAATGTATCTAAAAGGTTGAATTAAAGATGAACTGCATCTATAGAATAGTTTTTTGTATTTTAATGTTTATTACTTATTTTAAGAGGTTGTTACCCTAATATTATATCATATATCTCTTCTTTCAAATTCAGAATATTCTAAAATTATTTCTTATCAAGCTGTGAATTTTTATAAAGATGTTTTTTATGATTCACCTATAGATTCCATGTATAATATTCATGGCTATATCCCCTTATAAGAAAACAAAATAAAGGATTTTACTAGTGGTTTTCCCTGGATAGATCCTTAAATAGTTTACCCCAATGAGTTACAAAAGTTTAAATACCCTCAATCAAAAGATTCATATGGTTTTTATCAGGAATATTAATCATAGGTGGGGGAGGATCATCAACTTAATAGGCTTTCTCAATAGGGGAATGAAATATGTTATCAGGTAAAAAATTATTTTTAAGGATAGTGAGATCGAATCTAGAAAAAAATCTAGATGAAAATTTCAAATATAGGATTATAATAAAATTATAACCCAAAGATTTCAAATACTACATGAATTTTATTTTAGGATAAATAATATCTATTAATTATGATACTAATGATTTAAATCCCAAATGAATGTATTTTATCATATTATATTATATTATATTATATTTTATATATATATATATATCCTTGTGAAATTTTTTCCAATAATATTATTGAGGTGACACTCCAAAAACAACACCTTTAATGCGGAAATATTTTTATGGTCACTTCAAAGCTACTAAAAGAAGTTGTTCTTCAGGTGCAGTTAATGATGAGTCTTGTGTATAAAGAATATAAATATTATATGAACATAAATAGATAATTTTATATAATACTGTTATGAAGATTAAAAAATCACTATTATGTCATACTTAAACACGATTCACATACTACTTGTGTGTTTTTTATTTATTTATTTATTTATTTATTTATCACAGAAAAAAAAACTCATTTATTTTTATTAAAATTTTAAAAAAGGAAAATGTATGGTTTTATATCACATAAAATTTTTACTATATATTTATATCACAACATTGTTCCACATATATATATCAATAAGAACATGCATTTGAGTTGTGAACTCAATGAAACTATTGAAAATTGACCTGTTGGGGTTAACTAGTTGGCCACTTTGATTCCATCCAACCTCAAAATTTATACCTTTTCTTCTTACCTTAATAACTTTAGTTAACGTGGTGATGCTACACTGATCCAATTTTTTCATCGACAGATTATTGATCCCCTACCAATTCGTTAATTTTTTCATCAACGGTGTGTTTTTCCTTAGTATTGGTAACATTAACATGTGTAGAATTTAATATCTTTATGATCAGGTGAACATTTAATTAACATTTAGTAAATGTAATAAAGAATACGTAATATTATGGAAAAAATAAAAAATATATTAAAACCCACTTTAACTTATTCATTGGACTCTATTTTTTTCTTTAAAGGATGAAGGGATTTAGCTCCTCCAACGAGTATCCAAATCCCCTCCTTGTGGTACCCTCTAATGTAAATTAAACTATATACATTGAGACCTTTATAAAATTATTGCGATCTCTTAATGAAAGTTTCATAGTCAATTGATTTTTCATATGACCCTGTAGTTGTTTTAGTCACCAACAGAACAATTTACCAATTTATATTTGAAGAAACTAGGAAATAAAATACTTTCACTACTTGTGATTCCATTATAAATGGTTCATCCATATACACTTCTACACCAAAATTCACCTTCATAAATCCCAATTCATCAACTTTAACAAAAATCCTATCATCAATTCATTTTCAATGTAAAACCAACACTTGAAATATAATATAATACAACTCATATGTTTTTTTGATGATAGAGATGTATGGAATATTCCAATAAATTAGATTTCTATTATTAGAACTAGATACGTGCATCAATTTCACCTAAAGTGTAACCCTATTGTTTTTCATTGTATAGTTTTCATCTTATTCCTTCATAGAGAATGTATAACCATTAATTTTATAAAAATTGTAAGATAATATATGTATATATATATATTTGGTACTCTGGATAGCCATCAAATTCATTTAGTAATTGAATTTGGATTTATAGATAACTCCTTATAAATATGATCTCAAGACCAACCTATATAATATTGATTATATGTATTTTATATACATCTTTGATCCCTTATTATATTCAAATGTATAAGAATTACTTCATGAGATTCAATATATGGAGATACCTCTATGGTATTATGTAAAATGTAATGGTGAGATTTATCTAGCTCTGTAATATTAATTATAATATCTTCACTTTTAGAAATCCCTTTGCCCATAAGAAATCCCCTGTGATGAGATGTTGGGAGGCCAATTCTATCCACATTTGATTGGTTATCATTAAAAAATTCAACAACTTGTTTAAAAATATGTATCTATATAATACAACCTTATTTTGACTTTGGTTATTGACATTAAATTCTAAAATATTAATAAAACAATAAATGGGGTACATCTATCTTTAATTTTTAGGACTATATAGATGAACTTATCAAACTATGTGAACCATCATATGGACCATTATATTAATGAATTATGGTGGGAGGAACGTCTCCAATTCACAAAATTTGACTCTAATTTCCTTATTCATGATTGGAAACCTTTCCATATCTATAAATTTATTATTTATATCTTTGAAAAATAAGCAAAGTCTGACTAATGTATTTCATATATTTTTAGTCCGAGTGATACATAAAGTTTCATGCATTAAATCTTACATCAAAATATGACATTCATGTGATTTTTTCCCCTTTAACTTCAAATTATTCATTAATATAACAATCTTAATATTTGATACTTTTACACTATTAAATAAGTTTAAAAATTGAAATTTTTCTTAAATAAATATATTTTAATTTGCTAAAGGAAGAAAGGTACATATTTCACCCTTCACTAGTGTTAACTCTTCCCTTATCCCCATGAAAATATTGTCCATCCTAGCCTTAATACCATTTTTTATCATAAATTTAGTGACATTCTAATATCACTATCACACACATATTTTTCTATGTTCATTAAATCAAGAGAATTTATGATGTATAAACAATTCATCTGTGGTAATTTAAAGAAAAATGTTCACTTTTTTCATCCTAATTTCATAAGGTTTTTCGAAAGCGGTTTACTAAAAATAATGTACATATATATTAGTTTCTTAAAATGTTTATCACCCATTAATGGAGAGGGTTTTGTACCTGGTTATATATTTCCATCAAATTTTTTTCATCTAGGATCCGTATCTGTGATAACCAGATCCCGGTGATAGCACAGCCACCCCGCCTTAACATGGTCGTCGGGTCCTTGCACACCAGGTACCCCCAGTTGCCCCGCAGACACATGGGGCCCGCCCAAGGGTCCACCCACATGCCTGAGCGGGTCATATGACTAATATGATAGTCCCCACAGGCCAACACATGTCCTTTCCAGTGTGCTTTGTCCTCACTCACACACACCCTGAGAAACTTCCCAGGAGGTCACCCATCCTGATCACTACTCCAGGCCAAGCACGCTTAACTATGGAGTTCTAATCAGGCAGGCTCCCGAAAAGGAAGGTGCACCTTGTTGACATGAGTCATATCATTTAGTCATTTAACCCTTTATCATTTTTGGGGATGTTACAATCACCCCCCCCCCCCCTTTATAGCACAACGCCCTCGTTGTGGGCCCTACAACTCAACCCAGGCAGTGCACCGCGCACTTAAGGCTGGGTTCCTCCTCTGATACCAAATGTGACAACTAGGTCCCGGTGATAGCACAGCCACCCCGCCTTAACATGGTCGTCGGGTCCTTGCACACCAGGTACCCCCAGTTGCCCCGCAGACACATGGGGCCCGCCCAAGGGTCCACCCACATGCCTGAGTGGGTCATCTGACTAATATGATAGTCCCCACAGGCCAACACATTTCCTTTCCAGTGTGCTTTGTCCTCACTCACACACACCCTGAGAAACATCCCAGGAGGTCACCCATCCTGATCACTACTTCATGCCAAGCACGCTTAACTATGGAGTTCTAATCAGGCAGACTCCCGAAAAGGAAGGTGCACCTTGTTGACATGAGTCATATCATTTATTCATTTAACCCTTTATCATTTTTGGGGATATTACAGTATCTATATCATTAGGGTAAAAAATTGTGATGTTATAAAAACACAGTCTTCGAGGAATGTTTCAACCTAACAGCGTGCATACCTTCATCACAAATGGGACACCCCAAAATTCCTTTAATATTATATCCTAAAAAATATCCATAATTAAGAAATAAATTTATCATAAAACACAATCTCAATGTAAACTCTTCACTTCTACGAGCATCGTAAAATTTTTCACATATATCCCACATGAATTTTAGATTTTCGATCAGTGGATCCAAACAAATACCAATACCAATATCAATTTGTTTTGGTGTAGACAAAATAAAATAAAACATAATCTATTTTCTATTAAAGTATAACCACAATATAATTTTATATTTTACAAAAATAACTCACTATATTCTTTGAGTATTACCATGTCCACAAAAAATATTTATTCCATCTGTAGATAATGCAAGACATATGTTTCTCAACTCTTTAATAAATTCATGATACTTGTAATCAATTTTCTTCTCCTAAGTATAGTCTAATGAGTTAAGTAGTTTCCCATATTCAATTCTAGGATCCATGTGCCATGTTAATTTTTTAGTGGTTTCTTGACATAAATATATATGTTTATACATTGGAATGGTGGGAAAGTGCTATACAAATTTTGAAGGACTTGGTTCAACTTTCTAATATCGATATGTTCCACACTTAGGTAATTTTCTAGGTGATTAATTTTCCTTGAGAAACAATATAAAATCATTTGTACATGTTTTATTTTTCATATATAACACTAATTAAACATAGAATTCATTTAGCATTATATATTTGACAAGGAAGACCATTTTGTTCTAGTAGAATATCATTTAAGAGACCAAGAAGTTATATAAAGTTGGTGTTTCTATATCCACATCCAATATTGAAATTATACAACATGAATACTACTGAAAACTTTGTATATTTAGTACAACCGATATAAAATAACATCTTTTTATAGCAATTTAACTTATCAAAAATTTTGGATAATATGGAAAGTCAGCTTTAATTTCTATTGTTTTTTCTTCCATGCAATCTTCATAATCATTTACACTAGTATTCATATCAAATGATACATAAATCATAATTTCATCTTAGTTGGTTTTTAAATTTTGTTTATACCTATATCTAGTCCAAAATTTATAGCTTCAATATATTTTGTGACAAATCAAATTTTCTTCCAACACTTATAGACTAATTTTCAATAAATAAAAACAACATAAATATAGACAAAGGATTTGAGAAGGTTCGTATGAATGATCTATTGAAAAAGTGATGAAAACTTTAACTCTTTCATCATACTCCTTTTTTATACAATTACCATCCATCTATTTTTGATTCATATCCATCCAATTAGGTTCAAAAATATATAGTTTTGACAACAAAAAATACACACAAGGTATGTATATAATGTATATATATATTGATATGTAAAATATGTATTACAAATTGGGTTTAAATATAAAATTGTGTATATGTGTGCATCTAAAGATTTTTTTTGTAAATATATAAAGCTTGTGTTTTAAAGAATTATATAATATTCATAATCAAGGGATAAAGTTATTGATGCTTCAATGAAATTTGATTATTTTACTATGAAAAAAGGCATACTCACTTTGGACACTCAAGGAAGAAATTCAAAAAATTGTAATGAAAAAAATGATAGAAATTATAGTTTTGTTGAGAAATAATATCATATCATTAAAATAAATAGTTTATTGATGATGTTGTTTAATTACTATACCCTTAAAAATTTAGTTATATATATTTTATGTATATATTTAAATACATATAGAATCATTTAAATTTATTTTATTTTATTATAAATATGTTAATATATACATATATACATAGATACATAAAAAAACAAGAAATACCCAACAAATTTTTTTGAAGGGAATCCTTGAATTCCAAAATACCATGATGAGAGGGAACCTTAGAGGTATAAATTGAAAACCCCATGGATCTAAGAATCAAATTCCTCAATATACATTGAAAAATATTATTGAAATGGGGGATTCAAATGTATAGTTTCAGAGATCAATTAGAGGGAAAGATGAACTAAAAATCCTGAACTAATGGAAGCATGATTAAAAAGGGGTACAATGAATCATGTACCTTCTATTTTGGGAGGGTTGATTCATCCAATAAATTTGTGGGGGAGTGGCGGAAAAGGTTGAGTTCTTAATTATCTTGAATGGAATTTGTGATTGGGGTTTCTCTTACAATTGATTTTAAATGATCAAAAAGAGTTTTATTAGTTATTTCAAAAAAGGACTAATAAAAAAAATTTAAAATAAATTAAAAATATATTAAATGAATAAATATTAAAAATGAATAAATTATAAAAAATTACAAAAAAAATTATACTTATTAATGAATAAATAATATTAAATGTATTAATGCTAAAAATGAGTAAAATTATATAATTAAACATGAGTAGACTTAAAAAAATATTAAGAAAATGAATAAGTTTTATTAATTATGTAAATTATTAAAAAAAATAAAAATAAATATATATTAAATTGGAAATGGATACATATTAATTATGTACAATAAAACAGTATTAAAAAAATAAATTTTAATGAATAATTATGTATAAATAAATATTAAAAATTGATGAATTTTAAAAAAAATTAATCAAATAAATATTAAAAAAGAATAATTATAAAATAATTAAAAATAATAATTAAAATTGTGAAAAAGGTCAATCCAGAAGAAAAATCCTGTGAACTTATATTAAAAGTGACAGAAAAAAAAAAGAAAACATGCAAGAAAGAGATTGGACTGGGACACACCAAGAGACATTCCCCCATCCAAAAAAGTAGATTACTATTCAAAAAAAGAAGAATAATTTCCATAATAATAGTCGGACTCATTAGAATCATTAGTAGTTTCCCACTTCAACTATGAATTAACTTGATTAAGTATCCCAAGAATCCCTGCCTTAGACCTATCCTACTCTGGAATGAGCTTGATCATTGATTCCTTGGAAGATCGGGTGGATGCATTCCATGAAAAATTGAAATAATACTTTAATGGCCTTCTTTTTAGAGGATCTAGAGTCAACCCTTCATTAATAAACAATTTACCCTTTCCATTTCAAACAATATATTTAAAAGAAATAGGGTTACCTCTTCCTATAGATCGAAGATGAGTGGTGTCCAATAAAACCATTGTCTTCTCTTTTTCACTTCATCATCTGAGACATTACTCCATTTACTAGGTAGTTCTGAATACTTGAATAAATTCTAAATCTTTTGATAATAATCCACCCTCTAATGAACACTATCTTCCTATGGAACATTTTCGGGGAAATCTGTGGCCAGTGGATGCACAATAGAACCTTGATCAGTGGGTTGTGAAGGAGCAACCATCGGTACAAAAAATGGGAAACAACCTCAAGGACAGTCGCATTTGTAATGTAAAATTTATAGGCACCTAGAAGTACACGTGAATTGTCCCTAGAACCATGAACCTGCACATCATGATTCCACATTAAAGATTAAGGGATATCAAGAGGAATCTGTTTCACATGTAGATGACCGTTATGAAGGTGAGATGCAACACCAAGATGAATAACACCATGAGCCTGTCCAAAAGGATGTCCCAGACCTGAATCCTATCCAGAAGGGAGACCATGAACTAAATATCATCTTGTAAAAGAAATTTATGCATTAGTTTCATTAGGTTGAGAGATAACTAGATCCTATCTAGAAGTAAGACCCTGACCCTCTCCCACTTCATCATTAGGCCGAACAACCTTTCCCTTCTTATAGAAATCCTCTTCCAAATGTCCACTAAAGTTACATAGGTCACAAGAAAAATTACCCATAAAGTTGGATCTCATATGAAATTCACCTTACAGTAAAAACAAAAGTATGGGACCTTTTTATACATAATTGTCCAATAGAATTCATCATTAAGAGATGAGAGGCAGATAATGTCAACATGATTTGAGGAGTGGTCAACTTTCACTAGCACACGTTCATAATGACCAAATATGATGTTATCAATTTATTTATAAATTTTAATCAAAAAATAAATAGAAATCGCAATATCATAAATTATTCTTTGGTGAAAAAAGATCCAATTAAGACCATAAATTTTTACCTAGACGTAAATAGAAGAGTTTCTTTGATCAAAAGGATTGAAATTGTAATCCCTTTATTTAATGTGAAAACAGCCCAACTTGAAGGAAATTGATCCAAACACCCATGCCTTTGCCTTTAAATCCTCTAAAGGGAATAGTAGATGAAAGAATCCCTACCCCCTCGAGATATATCTCCTGGACATAAAACCCAAAAAAGATGATAAATGAAAAACAAGGTCCTCCATCCTCCATGGATTAGAACTCGATGAAAGAATAAATCATAAAATAATATAATATTTACCTAATTTCATATACTTTGTGATGAAATCCTCATAGGTAATGACGCGAGCAATGTTTCCCTTCTTAATAATCCATCATGAATCTGTATCCTTAAATTGATAGAATGAGCAGCTGGAAACATTAGATCCCTTTCATGTAGCAAGGCTACCCTGGACATCAATTGTGGGGATGGGGATTGCATATAAAGAATCCTTGCTCGAGGAAAGGCCACCTTGGACATCAATCAAAGGGATAGGGATTATAACATAGGCATTCATGCCTGTCGTTATGCCACCCAAATAAAATTAATCAAGCGGGGGTCTAAGAATCATAGCTGAAGCATCCCGAGTCAAAGACCCTCTAGAAACGAGATCGAAGCCCAAATAGTGTGTAATAACCATGGCTACTTAGAAAACCTAAAAGTTGCCGGAATCACCATGAGGAGGCTCCCGAGCTCCAAACCACATCATTCCCCTAACAAGAATAAAAATAATTAACATTATTAACGAATAAATAATATTATATCAATGAATCTTACAAAATAGTGAAATTTAAAAATTTAAAAAATAAATAGATTGCGAAAATATCAAAAAAAGTAATAAGTGTTATCAAATAAATATATTATTAAAAAAATTAAAAATTATTAAATATTAAAATGAAAATCCATGCATATTAATTATATAAATTTCAACAATATTAAAAAATTTAATGTTTATGAATAAATGTGTATAAATAAATATTAAAAATGTATAAAATTATAAAAATATTAAATTATTAAAATTTAAAAATAAATAAATTACGAAAATATTAAGAAATAAATAATCTTATTAATCACTAAAAAACACTAAAAATGAATAAATTAGAAAAAAAATATTATAAAGTAAAAAATATTACATATTAAATAAAAATATAAAAATGAATAAAATTTAATCACCAATTAAAAACATAATGTATTTATTTTTAATTATTAATAAATAAAACTCTATATTTCATATTAAAAAAATTATAGAAATGCTATTTTTACGTGTTTGTGTCTATATAAAATTTTAATAATTATGTATATGTGTGTGTGGAATTAATGTATGGATAACATAAGTTTGATATATGTAAAATTAAAAAAATGACATATAATATGTTATTAATTTTCTATCACTCAATACTAATTAGTAAATATTTTTAATTTAAATTAATTTTTAATTGTTTTATAAACCATTATTTAACTAAATATAAGACCTATTAAGTGTAAATACATATTTAGACTTATATAAATCATATGTAAGGAAATATTCAATATATATATATCAATAGAAATATATTTCTATATTTAAAATGCTAAATATATTAATTAATAAATATGAATAAAAAATATTTAAAATGAATTAATTATAAAAAATTAATGAATACAATTTTTTTTATATAGGTTAGGATGGGACCCATGGGCCCTACCTATTTACTAAAAAGGATGAATAAAAACAAAAAATGGTGGGGTTAGATGAGGTGGAAACATCCCTCATTAAGAAATAATAAATACCAAGCCTAATGAAAAGGCTACCAACCAAGACCACGACAACTACCTCTACCATGGAGATTTTGGCCACAACAGCACATATTAAACCTTTCCAAGGCTCATTATCATCATCCGAGGATGATGTATATGATCTACTATAGAGACTGATGTACCGACCATTTTTCTAGAGAGGTCCTAAATATCAAGATTAGTGTTGGACCTAATTTTCTTCTCAATATTGATGGATTAAAACATAAATATTTCAATATATTCATGAATGTTGAGAGAACCACACTCTAAATTTGTAAAAACAACTTCAACTTGTAAGTCGAACCATTATTCTACTTCCTTGTCGAGGACTTGAGTCGACCTCTTATCATATAGCTCCTCTAGAAGGATTTTGATTTATGAATTAATTTCCTTTGCCTCCTAACATTCTTCAATGGTGGCTTTTCCAATGTTTTCATAGATAGATATCATTTAATCAGAGAAGTGTGAAGGATATAAAGAGTTTTTAGCATGGTAAACACTCTTAATCAAGCCTTGTTCGTATTGGAAACATTAAATGTCAATCAAAAATATGTAAAAATAAATTTTAAAAATAAATTTTAAAAATAAATTAAATTACAAATATATGAAAAAAATAATTCAAAATGAATAAATTTCAAAAATATTAAAAAATTTGTTAACGAAATAATAGTAATAAAAATGAATAAATTAAAACAAAAATATATACTCATAAGTAATAAATCATATATATTAAATAAATATATAAAAATGAATAAAATTTTATAATTAAAAACATTATATATTAAATATGAAATATTAATAAATAAAAATCTAAAATGATAATATTAAAAATAAATTATCTGTGTTAGTATGTTTCTATATAAAATTTATTTAATTTCATATATATTCATGTGAATTAATTATGTATATATACACAATTCTGATATATGTAAAATTTAAAAAAAATGACATTAATATAAAAAATTTTATTAAATGTCTATTAATATTAATTAGTTAATATTGTTAATTAATATTAATTTTTCATTAAATTATAAACCAATTTTCACTAAATATATGAAATATTATCTGTAAAAATGTACTTATTATTAAATAAATCATATTTAAGAAAAATTTATATATATATATATCAATATCAATATATTTCTATACTAAATATATATTTTTATAATATATAATTTTTCTAAGAAGATCACCTTTTATCAGCGCTAAAACATGCACCGATAAAGGTCACCTTTATCAGAACTAGATAAAAGTTTTGATAAATAGAACCTTTAGTCGTGCTAAATAAAAGCACTAATAAAGGTTGTAATTTCATCAGTAATTTTTTATTGTTGATAAAGATACCATTTATCATCGCTTTTATATATCACTAAAAACCCAACCCTTTATCAACATTGATAATGGGTACCATTCAATATTCATGATTTTCTAGTATTAATATCGATACATCAGAGGTATCATATCCCCCTCCTCCTGATGAATCATAAACATAGTAATATATGGTCGAGGTTGATGTACATGAGGAAGATCTCCCTCCAGGTCATCAAACATCACCACATCATGAAAATCTATGATCTTTATATGAGTGCCACATTCACAATTCAGACTGTGCGATTGGCCTCTATTAGTGACTCAAATGAAAATTAATTATACTCATTAATTTTAGATGTTTTATATGACTTAAATTATTTTATATTTGATTGAATTCTATATTTTAATGATAATGTTGAAATTATATTAGAATCATTATTCAATAAATTAAAAGTGATAAATATATTTTATAGAAATTCACTTCTATAGAATATAGATATTATAATTTGTGTTAATTATTATATATATGCTTTCATTAATACTATTCATTTTTAAAAATATTTTTTTTCTGAAAAATTGTTCAAATATATGTAAATAAAATTATTTTTTTATAATTAATCTATCTATTTTTAAGTTTGGATTTTTTTTAAAAAATGGTAAATGCATTAACACATGTATCTTTGAGTCCTGAAGAATTGTGTTGGAACCCTCAACACACCCCATAATTGAAAATATTTAAAACATAAACCCTTTTTTTAAGATCCCATTTGAAAAAAAAAATATTAATAAATTTATATAAATATTATATTTATGTTATATTTATCTTATAATACATTATATTAATTTTATATCTATGCTAATAAATATTATATTTACATTTATAAGTGTTATTTTCATTATAATTTTAACATAATTATAACATTAATTTGATATTACTATTTATTTTTTATTATTCTTCATCGTTGTTAAGTAACCTTTATTATTTTTATTTGTTACTAATTATTGCTAATTAATGATAGTTATTATTTATTATTGATACTTATTAGTTGCTAATTAAAAATTAAAATTAATAATATACTAATTTTCATTAATTACTATTAACTATTATTAATATTTTTTATAACTTATTATTTTCATTATATACATACACACAATAAAATTAGAATCTGGTAATTATTTATAAGTAATAATTATTAAAAACCAATAGAAATTAAAATAAGTAATTGATTATATTTCATTACCTATCTACAAATTCATATTAATTATTATTATTTTTTATTTTATAATTTTTTATTTTTTATTTTTTATTTTTATTTATTACTAACTTTTTTTAATTATTAATAACTATTAACAAAAAAAATTAATAATTTATTAATTATCATTAATTATTATTATTAATTTTTTTATAAATTATTATTTGACTATATATAAATATATATTCACGTGTAACTTTAAAAATGAAAAAGAAAACAATTATTTTTTATTAATTTTTTAAAGAAAGCATGAGTGTATTAGAAGCATCTTATATTAAAATTTAAAACAATTCTTGAGAGACCACATTGTGTCCAACCCCTAAGGTGTTATGACCTCCAATGCCTTTGAGACCTATATTTTTTTAAAAAAATCCTATACTAATTTCTAATATTTTCTCCCAAAAATCCAATATAAAAAACCACTTTTTAACTAAAAAACAACTTTGTTATGAATTTTATCTTTCATGCATTTTTATGTTTTTATACACTAGATATTTTAGTGTTCTTATATATGAAATATTTTAGCATATTTGAGTTTTAATAATCTGGGTGTAACTATTAAATTTAATATAATGTCTTTTTTAGAAATTAAAAAAGTTAACCAATTAAATAAAATTTAAAAACAAATATGGGACCCATAGGATACATATAGGTTTATAACATATTTTCCATTATAAAGAATTCTTTAATGCTTCTAGATCATAGTTTTTTTTAATTCATTGGTTAATTTGCTGTAACATTTATCTCTCTATCTCTCTCTTTCAACTTTAATTTATTTTACCACCATAATTAAATATTATTGGCTTATACCAAATGATATTTTTGAGAATTTTTTAAATGTATCTAGAATACTTGGCTACATTTGGTATGAAAAATATTTAATTTAATAAAATAAATAATAAGATAATAGTCAGAAATCATATTTGATACTAGGTGAAGGGAGTGTCATTCAATCCTTTAATGGAATAAAAAATTCTTTCAATTTGGATAGGAATTTCACCCTTTTGTTTTGTTAGATGTAATATTATATGCCTTTGAAAAAGAATATAAATTATTTTATTATTATTTTATTATACTATTATAATATTTCACATATTTAATTAGAGTCCCATTATATTTCCACCATCTATACCATTTTCATTTCAAATGGAAACACTTCGGTCTTATCAAACATATTTGAATAGGTATTATAGTAATTTATTTGACAATTTAGCATCAAATTTAATAATACGATTAGTCAGAAAAACAACAAGAGTTTCATGAAAGATTATATTGAATAAATGATGTCAATAACATATAGGTCTGTTGGTGGAGGGTATAAGTGAGCTCTTAGTGAACTCGGATTCGATTGCAGAGGGAACCACAATTCTATATATTATGGGGAGGGGTGGTGGGTTTTCACATCATGATAGGAACCACATGGATGAATCCACTTTCAGTGACATGTGCTAGCTGGGAAACCCAGGGGCATTATCACAACTACTAGTTGAGAGGCATCTAGGGGAAAGAGATAGAATCTATTGATCCCCTGTATATACTATAATTATTAATATTGAATTATAGGTTTAAACTATAAATAAATATCAATTATGTGATATATATTTCAATTTATATAAAAATATTTATTTTTAATTACATCTTAGATAATACTAGAATGTTCTGGGTTGGTAACCATTACATTTGAGCTACACAAACCCTAACCACTTTTATTTTTCAAAACTTGAACTTGTTTTTAATTTTTTTAATATAAATCATCCCAACCTTATCCTAATATATTTTTAAATACTTGATTAACTACCAAGATACATTCAAAAATGTATTTAGAATTTAAAGTTTAAAAAAATTATTTTGATAAATTAAAAATGAATGATTATAAATTAAAGAAATATATTTTATAATTTTATAAGGTTTTTAAGTTAATAAAATGATCATAATTAATTTAATCATATTTTAAATTAAAATTTATTTATGAGAAAAATATGAGATAAAATCAAAATTGACAAATATATCTTCTAATGTTATTATTATTTAAAATATTTTATATGATAAATTAATAATAATCTATTTAATCGGGTAAATATTGGAAATAACCTAACATTATTACCCTAATCATACTCGTTTATCAATCATATTTTAAATTCACTACTCTATACCCCTATAAAAACAGGATTAATCACTATTTAAAATCTACTTTATTAGAAAATTTTAATGGATATTCATTATCATTCCTGCATATTATGAACCAATATCATCTCCACCAATTAAAAAATACAGTTGAACTTTCTAAATAAAGTGTCATTATAAAAATTATTTTAATTTTATTATACTCATTGTTCGAATCAAATTTTGTCTAAAAATTTCAACATGATTTTTGGTATAATATATAGTTATTCAGAAAATGAAGAAAATTACATTTAATGTCATTCTGATCACACCATGAGTTTGAATGATGATTTAGGTTTGTGTGAGAGAACTATTTTTATATTTAAGTGTTGAGTTTCCTTAATGGTACTTTCAAAAGATACCATGTGAAACCATATGGAGGAAATTCCACCAGTATTTATAAATTATAGAAGATCGAGAGCAGAACTAAAAGAAAAACATAAAGATGTAGTGAAAATAACTATATTTCGAGGATGTGACATAGGAGGATGCTTTGAATATGACACACACGTTTCAATGGAATTGGTGAAGTCATCCAAAACTAATTCTTGGTTATCATAGTGGATATGTGTGAATATAACATCTTGTGTGAGGTTATTCATAAGTAGATATGTCAGATTAATATTTCAAGAATAAAGAATATGTACATTGGAACAGGAGTCAAAAAATACAATGGATATATTTTGGAATCTTTCATATGATTTGAGAAAGAAGGGGAGAATCTGAAGGGTGAATAGTTTACTGGATGGATTAGTAGAGGTGGTGGGTCTCAACTGGTGACCTGATCAAATAGAGGGATGTCCATAGAGAACATAAGGTAGTAAAACTAGAGGAATGAGATGGATATTTCAAAGAACCTCTACAAATATTGGGTACATTTCACTTATTTAGTGTATGTGAAAGTTTCATAGGGATCAAGTGGTGACTCTTCTCACTAGTGGGAAATCCCCAGTGGGAGTGGTTTTGGAAGGAGTTTTCCACAATATTCATTATTAGAGAGTTTATTCTATTTCTTAGGTGGGGTTTTTAAGAGTCCCTTACAAAACATGTTTGGCAGGGTTATCAAAAGGTAGTGTCCCTTGTAACTAAGGCTCTCTCTTGTTTATACTTCCTTGAATGAAAGGTTTTAATCTTACCCCATGGATTAGAACGTTTTATAAACCATGTAATTATTATTTCAGTCTTTTTTTGTTTGATTTTACTAATTAAAATAACCCTTTTAACATCACAAAAAATGGATTTTTACAGCGCTAAAAATCACTGTTAATCACAACTCTGATAAAGGGGGCCCTTTTTCCCTGCTAAAAACACTAATAAAGGACTAGTTGGCTACAATGTGCTATTAATATAACAGCACACCCAGTAAAAACCATCAACTTCAAACAATTATATATACATTTAATGTGAAACTATGAATACAAAAAACCCATTTTATATAAAAAACATTGCTATATACATTTCAAACAATTTTTTATATAATTATATATACAATTATCCAAAAAACATTTAAAAACCTTAATGTTTCATATTTTGACGCTTGTGATCCCCTCTCAAAACTATCTTCCCATGGTATCAGTTGCTGAACAAATCATCTCAACCCAAGAAAAATGTTCTTCCTATATAAGAAAACAAATATTATGTTAGTAATACTATAAAGAAATAAATTAAACATTAATATGAAAGAATATATTAATAAAATGTCAATATTTAATAAAAGAGACACATTTAGAGTTATACCAATCACACCATTAATCGTATTTAGGTGTGGTTGATTCCTACACATCACAAATGACTAATGGATCATTTTTCTAAAGTATTAAAATGACATGAATGCGTTTTCTCGGTTTTTAGTTTGTCACTTGTTCTTTTTTCAAAAATAAATGTCAATTGTAAAAAAAAAAGACAATCTTAGAGTTATGTCGGTCACACCATACATCAGATTAAGATTTGGTTGATTCTTACACATCAAAAATGAGACATGGATCATTTTCTTAAAGTATCAAAACAATCTGAATGTTTTTTCTTGGTTTTCAGTATGGCATTTGTGTTTTTTTAGTAAAATTTCATTTCAAACTAGAAGCATGCATTTTGAGTCATACCAATTGCATCATGCATCAGTTTCACTTGAGATAGCTTCATACACATCACAAATGACTTATGAATAACTATCATAAATTATCAAGACAATCAGAGTGTGTTTTCTTAGTTTTTATTGAGTGAAATGTTTTGAACTAAAATTCCAATTTTATACTGATGATAGACACTTTTAGTCATATCAGTGACATCGTGAGTTGGATTGAGGTATGGTTGATTCCTACATGTCACAAATGACTCATGGATCATTTTTATAAAGTATCAAAACAATATGAATTCATTTTCTTAGTTTCCAGTATGTCACTTGTTTTTTTTTACTAAAATTAATGTCAATTGTAAATAAAAAGACACACTTGGAATTATACCGATCACACCGTGCATCAGATTGAAGTGTGGTTCATTCCTACACATCAAAATTGACACATGGATTTTTTTCCTAAAGTATCAAAACAATATGAATTTTTTCTTGTTTTTCAGTATGCTAATTGTGTTTTTTACTAAAATGTCACTTCAAACTACAAACAACATTTTGAGTCATACCAGTCACATCGTGCATTGGTTTTACTTGAGACTTCTTTATACACGTCAAAAATGAATTATTAATTAATTTCCTAAATTATCAATAAAATTGGATTGTGTTTTATTGGTTTTTATTGAGTGATATGTTTTGAACTAAAATTTCTATTTTAAACTAATAACAGACACTTTTATTTATACCAGTCACACCATATGTCGGATTGAGATGTGGTTGATTCCTACACGTCACAAATGAATCATGGATCATTTTAATAAAGTATAAAAATAATCTTAATGTGCTTTCTTAGTTTTTAGTATGTCACTTTTTCTTTTAACTAAAATTAATGTCAATTTAAAATAAAAAGACACAAATAGATTTGTATCGGTCACATCGTACGTTGGATTAAATTGTGGTTGATTCCAACATGTTAAAAATGACTCAAGGATAATTTTAATAGCATATCAAAACAATATGAATGTGTTTTATAGTTTTTTGGTATGATAGTTGTGCTTTTCAACTAAAATGTCATTTCAAACTGAAAACATGAATTTTTAGTTACACTGGATGCATCATGTGTCAGTTTTATGTGAAACTACTTTATACACATCAAAAATGACTTATGAATCGTTTTCCTAAATTATCAATACAATTGGAGCATGTTTTTCTTGGTTTTCAATGAGTGACACGTTTTGAACTAAAATGTTGATTTTAAACAAATAACAGACACTTTTAGTGATACTAATCACACAGTGCATCCGATTAAGGTGTGATTGATTCCTACATGTCAAAAATAAACCATGAATCATCTTCCTAAAGTATAAAAATAGTTTGAATATTTTTTCTTGGTTTTGAGTATGTCACTGGTTCTTTTTAGAAAAATTAATGTCAATTTTAAATAAAAAAGTCACACTTTGAGTTATACCAGTCACACCATGTATCATATTGTGGTTTGTCTAATTCATACAAATCAAAAATGACTCATGGATCATTTTCTTAAAGTATAAAAACCATATAAATACTTTTTATTAGTTTTCAGTATTCCAGTTGTGTTTATTTAATAAATTGTTATTTCAGACTCAAAAAAATCCCAGTTTCATTGTGCATCGGTTTGAATTGAGACTACTTCATATAAATCACAAATGAATTATGAATCATTTACCTGAATTATCAATATAATTGGAGTTTTTTTCTTAGTTTTCAGTGAGTAAAAAGTTTTGAACTAAAATGTCAATTTTAAACTGATAACGGACACTTTTAGTCATACCAGCCACACTATGAATTAGATTGAGGAGTGGTTGATTCCTATATGTCATAAATGAATCATAGATCATTTTCTCAAAGTATAAAAACAATAAGAATGTGTTTCATAGTTTTTAGTATGTCACTTGTTCTATTTACTAAAATTAATGTCAATTTTAAATAAAAAGACACACTTGGAGTTATACCAGTTAAATCATGCATCGGATTGAGATGTGGTTGAGTCCTACACATCACAAATGACTCATAGATATTTTTCCTAAATTATCAAAATAATATGAATGAATTTTCTTGGTTTTAAGTATGCAAGTTTTATTTTTTTACTAAAATGTCATTTTAAAATAGAAACACGCATTTTGATTCATACCAGTCACATCATGAATCAGTTTTACATGAGAATACATTATACACATCACAATTGACTTATGAAAATCTTTCCTTAATTATCAAGACAATCAGAGGGAGTTTTATTGGTTTCCAATGAGTGACATGTTTAGAAATAAAATGTCAATTTTAAACTAATAACATACACTTTTAGTCATACCAGTCTCACTGTGCATAATATTGAGGAGTTTTTTATTCCTATATGTCAAAAATGAATTGTGGATCATTTTTATAAAGTATCAAAATAATACAAATGTTTTTTATTATTTTTCAGTATGTCAATTGCTCTTTTTAATAAAATTAATTTTAATTTGAAATAAAAAGACACACATAGAGTTATACCAGTCACATTGTGCGTCAGTTTGATGTGTGGTTGATTACTACACATTAGAAATGACTCATGGATCATTTTAATATAATATAAAAACAATCCAAATGTGTTTTCTTAGTTTTCAGTATGCCAGTCTTATTTTTTACTAAAATGTCATTTTAAACTGGAAACACACATTTTGCGTTATACCAGTCACATCATGAATCGTTTTCACGTGTGAGTACTTCATATAAGTCACAAATGACTTATGAATTGTTTTAATATATTATCAAGATAATCATAGGGTGTTTTCTTCATTTTTTGTGAGTGGCGCGTTTTGTACTAAAATGTTAAATTTAAACTGATAAAAAAATTTAAATCATACCATTCACAACATGTGTTGGATTGAGGTGTGGTTGATTAATACACATTAAAAAGGACTCATGGATCATTTTACTAAAGTATCAAAACAATCTGAATGAATTTACTTTGTTTTTAGTATGTCGCTTGTTCGTTTTTACATAAATTAATGTCAATTTTAAATAAAAATACACACTTGGAGTTATACCAGTCACATCATGCATCGTATTGTGGTTAGGTTGATTTATACATGAAAAAATAACTCATGCATCATATTTATAAAGTAACAAAACAATCTGAATGCATTTTCTCAGTTTTTAGTATGCTAGTTGTGTTTTTTTATTAAATCTCTTTTAAAACTGGAAAAACACATTTTGATTCATACCGGTCACATCATAAATAGGTTTGATGTTATACTATTACATACATGTCAAAAATAACTTATGAATAATTGTCCTAAATTATTAAGATAATCAGAGTTAATTTTCTGGTTTTTTACTGAGTGACGCATTTTGACTAAAATATCAATTTTAAACTAACAACAGACACTTTTAATCATATAGGTCACACCATGCATTGAATTAAGGTGTGGTTGATTCCTACACATAAAAAATGACTCATGGATCATATTACTTAAGTATAGAAACAATATAAATGTTTTTTCTAGATTTTCAGTATGTCACTTGTTCTTTTTACTTAAATTAATATTAGTTTTAAATAAAAAAGAAACACTTTGAGTCATATTAGTCACACCGTGTGTTGTATTGAGGTGTGGATGACTCATACACATCATAAAAGACTTGTGGATAATTTTACTAAAGTATAAAAACGATATTAATGTTATTTATTAGTTTTTAGTATACTAGTTGTTTTTTTACTAAAATTTCATTTCAAAATAGAAACAAGAATTTTGGGTTATACCTGTCACATTGTGCATCATATTTATTTGAGAATTATTTATTCCCATTTCTGAATCTATGACCTAAATTATCAAGACAATCTAAGTGTGTTTTATTATTTTTCAGTGACTAACATGTTTTGAACTAAAATTTCAATTTTAAACAGATAACGGACACTTTTACTCATACTAGTCACATTGTGCATCATATTGAGGTGGGGTTGATTAATACAAGTCAAAAATAAATCGTGGATCATTATAATAAATTATAAAAATAACCATAATTCATTTTCTTAGTTTTTAGTATGTCACTTGTTCGTATTTACTTAAATTAATGTCAATTTTAAATAAAAAGACACACTTAGAGACATACATGTCACATCATGTGTCTTAATGAGGTAGATTTTACTACTCCAAATCACAAATGACTCATGGATCATTTTCCTAAATTATCAAAATAATCTGAATGTGTTTTATCAGTTTTCAGTATATTACTTTTTCTTTTTACTAATATTAATGTATATTTTAAATAAAAATAGAAACTATAAGTTATACCAGCCATAGTGTGCATCATATTGAGGTGCAGATGATTTATACACATTAAAAATGACTTAAAAATCATTTTCCGAAACTATTAAAAAATTCTAATGTGTTTTCTCAGTTTTGGGTGTGCTAGTTTTCTTTTTTACTAAAATTAATGCCAATTATAAATAAAAAAAGAACATAGACTATGTTACAATAGTAAAGAACATATAATATTATGAGAAAAAACATAGTTTATTAAAAAAACATTACGTTATCATTGAATCCTAAGGTGTAGCTTAAAAGTCCTATTTGTCACAAGCATTAGAATATTAAAAAAAACCTCCCCGAATCAAACAAAGGAATCCACCTATATAAGAAAACAATTATTATATAATTAATACTAAAAACAATTAAATTAATCATAAATATGAAACAATCCACTACTTATATAGAAGTCACATATCCATTCTATTTTTATACACTCTTCCATTAGGTAGGTTTCTCATTCATTTATAAACTAACCTATATCGTTTTGTGAATATGAGTCTTCTCGACAGTCATAATAGTACTGGAAAAATAAAAATACACAAAGGATTAAATAAAATTTTAAATTAAATAGTAATTATCTTTGAAATTACCTCTTTGGGGATGCTAGTTTTTTGGTGGAAAATGACCACTCTCGTAAATTTACAAACATAATAACCACAATATTTTCAATTTATTTATTTTGGACATTATGGAAACATTTAGAAGAATAAGTATATTTTTTTATATGTGTTTGTATATTGAAATCTTATTATATATTCCAGGATATGTTTCTATTCATAGAACTTCTAAAGGTCCTCAATCTTAGCCCCTAGACTCATTCCTTATTTTTTACAACATTGAAGAACCTCCATATCATAGAATAATACTCATTAAAACATAATCTCAATTATACAACATTATGTTTAGTTATAAAATGTGGGATTTAGTGCATTAAAAATTGAAAAATTCCATCATGTGTGGTTGGTTTGTTGGATATCCATGCATTGCATCCAAGAAATAAATCTTTGGAGAATCCAAATTCACTAAAATGATAATCCATTGTTACCTAAAAACACAAAAAAGAATAAGTAATGAACGAAAATAAAATGTATTTGGTATGATTAAATTGTATAGTTTTACCCATGCTTCATTGTTATAAATAATAGTCTTTCATCTAAAATTTTTCTTTCAATAAATTTGACCAGGCTTATCACTATTTCATATTTTTTTATGGAATCTATGTTTGGTTATTTTGTAGCGGATATGTTAGGACTAATGAGTTCAAATTTTTTCTTGGGGAAATACCTTCAGTTTTTTTTTATATATACATCTTACAAAAATATGAAATTTATTTAGTCATAATTAACATTGTATATTAGATTTTGTCAATCAAATCATGAAAACATACCTCATATATACATTTAAAACTAAGGTGTCTAGACAATCATAGTCAAGGATTTCACTTAAATTCTCAACACTAATGAAGTCTTGAAATTCATTTATATATATATTTTCTTCAAAATAAACAATGTGACTAAAACCATTTTTTACTTTTTATCCACATTAACCTTAAATGATAATAAATGAGGATATAGAACGGGTGGGGTAAAGGTTCTTTTAGTGGATATTTTTTATCATTTGGTTGATCCTTTAGATGTTTTTGAGCAAGTCTTTCATTTAAACCCATTCTTTTTGTCCGTATATAATTACATTCATCAATTCAAAACTTTTTTTATTAATTTTTAAAATTTTGTCTTCAAAAATAAATTGGAAATGAATACCTCTTTAACGACATGTTTTTTACAAGATGTGGTGAACATGCGATTAATGTGCCAACAACTTGTTCAACCTTATAAATATCTTCCTCGTAAATTGGAATAGGTAGATCGATGCTCAGATCATGGGATATGCAAATCAAAACTCTAACATGACCTGTTGGAAGAGGTCTATTATGTAACATGGCCTTTTGGATATTGAACACCATAGCCCTTTATACAAGGAAATGGGAGGGTGTTGATAGATATAAAATAGTCATTATCATCCTATAGAATATCAGTATAAGAAAGGTATTAGTGTCTATCTAATTCGAATTTCATAGAAAAAATTACTAGAACATTGATTACATAATCTAATATATTGTTTTTTGGGGAATGTCTTGCCTCAATGCTATTGGGGGTGGGGAGGGATCTTCACATGATGGTTGTTCTTGAGTTATTTTTTATATTTACTTCCCCCCATAAAAGTTTCTATCAAATCTCTCTTCCATTGTAATTGTTCTTCAAGGGTATCTATTATTTATCTCATCTATTTCATTTATTCACCTTGTTCCTCCTCTAGTTTTTTTTAAATATGTTTGGGGTGTCACCCCAAAACCCATTCCTATGATGCATCCATATTGTTCTAGCCACTTTAAGGCCACTGATGGTAAGTGGTCATTTGATACAGGTGTTGTTTATTCCTATGACTATGTTAAGTAAAAAATATAGGAAAATAAGTAATCACTGTAATGTAATAGCAATTTAAAGAAAATCAAATTTTTATTATGTCTTACTTACACATGTTTCCCACACTTTTTGTGTGTTTTCATCTATTAGTATCTCATTTTTACTTACACATGCCTACTCCCATAGCACACAGAGTGCAATGGAAGTGGATTCATATTTGGATTCATCAATCTGTATATAAATAGAGGAACATAATTATGTTTTTTTTCATGTCACATAAAATTATTATGGTAGATTTAAAATATGTACCAATTTTTTTTCAAGTGACGCAAACCCCCATCCTTTCTTTACAGTAGAGGTATGTTGGTTTTTCTGCCCATTCCTTATTTCCAGAACTCAATTGTTGTTTCATAAATAAAAAATGATAAACAAAGTGATGAATCCATGTATATTCAAACAATGTATTACTAGCCACAATGTACTTGAAAAGACACATCTGCACGACGACCAGTAAATTCATCCCATGCTTCTTTAGTTTTCAGGTGTGTATAGATAAGAAGTGGTTGTGGGTTTATTTTCCCTTCTGAATCTTTAAGATAATGTCTTGTTAGAATTATGTGCAAGCCTCTGTGAATCCTTCTAGAAAGCATTAATATTTATTTATTATGGGATTCACCTACTATAAATTCACTCAGTGAGGCATAATGAAGCGTAAGTGAATGTTTCATTATTTTATTTTTTAGTAAAATACTGGAATGATATCATAATGTTACCCTAATATCTTCACACGTCAGTGTATTAAGCCCGACCACAGCATGGTGCCACTAATCTATATCAATCAGAATGTGTTGCTGAGTGATGATTCCAATGCAACTATTGAACATGGAATTGTTGTTGTTAACATGTTTTCCCCATACATTCCATGTGAACTTGTATTTGGTGACTTTAATTTTCATCTTAATGATTTTTGTTTACACCGTCATACTATGGCACCCATATTTTTTATGATTTTCTAGTCCTTCGCCTACCATTTACTCAGAATCAACATCATCAATATGTTCCTCTAGAGAGGAGGCATCTCCATGTGAATATGCTAACTGTACCTCTGTACTAGGAGTATCAATAGGTTGAAAAACTTATTGTTCCTCAGGATTTAGAGCACCATCACATGTAGAAGGTCGTTGTTCCTCTACACTGCGAGAAACAGCAGGTTTAGAGACATATTGTTCCTCAATATTGGGAGCACCATCATGTCCAAACATCTTTATCTAGATAATTGGTTTAACATTTAAGTTATAGTGTATAAATGAAGTATTTAATAGATAATAAAATGAGGTAACACGGTGAATATTACAAAAAAATATAACATGATTATTAAACTCTTTTTTTAAAGATGAAAGGATTTGACCCCTCTATCAACTATCAAAATCCGTTCATTATGGTTTCCTCTGACATAAAAATATCATCTACATTGGGGCCACTACAAAATTATTGCAACATCCAAATGAAAGCTTCATTATCAATTGAATTTTCATCTAACACTTCAGTGGTTTTGGTCAATAACAGAACAATTGACCCCATTTGGTTTGTTGTATCTAGAACATAAAATGCTTATACTGCCTATCATTCCATTATAAATGGTACATCTTGGTATCCTTCCTTACCAAAATCAACTTTCATGAAACCCAATTCCTTTATTTTAACATCACTCATGTTATCAACCCATTTTCATTGAAAATTTGACACCTGGGATTTTGTATAATCTAACTCCCATAAATTTTTTTGATGATGCCAAAGTATTCCATATTTACATAAATTGGATTTTCATCCTTAGTACCAAAAACATGCATTGCTTCAGCCATAAGTGTAACTACACTATTTCTCATGGTACTATCTTTATCATGTTCATTTCTATAGAATATTTAACCATTAATTACATAACCATTGTAAGATAATACATAATAACTTGGTCTTATGGATAGTTATCAAAGTCATTCTGAAATTGAATCTGGATTTTCATATGACTCCTTAAAAATATGGTCCTAAAACCATCTTATAAACTATTGACTATGTGTATTTAATATCCATATTTCATCCCTTAATGGATTAAAATTACTAATAATTTATTTATTGGTTCAAAAATATGGGGAAACCTCCAAACTATTATGAAAAACATAAATGTGGGACTACTCCTGATCTATAATACTGATTATTAGAACATCTCTTCTAGAAATTCATTCACCCAAAAGCTTCCCAATGTGATAAGATTTTATTATACCAATGCTTTCCTCCCTAGAAAAGTATTTGGTACAAAAATCAATAGCTTAATTATCAATATATCACTCTGAAATACAACCCTCTAGATAACTTCAATTTGTTACATACCCTTTAAAAATCATCACATGTCGTTCAATGGGGTACATCCATCTATAGTATAGAAGACCACATAGTTGAATCTCTCTCACCAAGTTAACCATCAAATGAACCATCATATCAAAGAATGTTTTCAGGAATGACATTTCTAATTTATATAATATGATGGAAATTTCTCATTCCAAAGTGAGAAATTTAGTTGGGTCTGTAACTTTGATACATATAGATTTGAAGAAGAAATAGAGCTTGGCTATGTATGATAGACATTAATGGGAAAAATGAAACATAAAACTATAGGAATTAGATATTTTATCAAAACATGGAATTCATGTGATTTCAGACCCTATAACTTTAAATCGATCATTGAAATGGTGTTCTTGATATTCGATGAATACCCCTTTGGAACCTTTACATCATTAAAGAAGTTTCAAAACTGATATCTCTTCTTTTTGGAAAGTGTACAAGTAGCTAGAGGAAGAAAACATTGTTTTTCACCCTTCTCTAGTACCAACTCTTCTCATATTCCCATGTCAACCATGTCCAACCTATCCTTAATTCTATCCTTTTTTAGGTTCATTTTTAAATGTGTCGATTACATTATCACATACATTTTTTTAATAATGAATAACATCAATAAAATATTTGTCATATATACAATTCTTATAGGGTAATTCAAAAAAAAATGATCACTTGTTGCAACTAGTTTTCATAATGTTTTTTGAAAATTATTTACCAAAATTAGTGTTCACATATTTTAATTTCTCAAATAGTTGATCACCTATTAGTGGAGATAGTATTGTACATTCTTATGAACATCCATTGAATGATTTCATCCAATATTGTTACTTATGTCATTGGGGTAGAAATCTATGATATCCTAGAAACATGGTTTTTAATGAATGTTTCAGCCTAATTGACTATGTACCTTGTTTTCAAATAGGATGCCCTTGAGTTCCTTTAATTCTATATCCTGAAAAATTTCCTTAATAAAGAAAGTCATTTATCATCCCTTAAAACAAGTCTCTCAATGTGAAATATTAATTTCTGTAAGAATCATATAATGTAACACCTGAATCCCACAATAATTTCAAATCCTTGATCAATGGAGCCAAATAGACAACAATATCATTTCCCAGTTGTTTGGGTCCTAATATAATCATAGATAACATCATGAATTTTTATTTCATGTATAACCACAATGGTAAGATATAATTTACCAACATAATCATCCATGTACTATGAGTGATGATTTGAAAACCAAAAGGATTCACTCTATCTATAGATAATGAAAGATAAAGGTTTCTCTGTCCATTTCCAAATTCAGGATACTCATGATCAATTATATTATACTAAGTAAAGTCTATCAGGTGATGTAGTTTACCATATTTAATTATTTTATCTACATTCCATGTCAATTTCCCTTCAGTCTTCTCACTTACATATTGGCTCCTAAACCTCAGAATGATTGGAAAGTACCATACAACTTTCATAGGACCAGATTCAATATTCTTGTATCGAGAATCACAACACTTTGGGCATTCTATAATTTTTTTTGGTCCTTTAGAAATAGTATACAGTCATTCAGGCAGGTGTGTATTCTTTCAGAGATCATACCCATCGAGTGTAGCATTCATTTGGAATCATATTTTTGGATTCAGAGCTCATTATCTTCTGGGAGCATTTCATTCAAGATAGAAATTAGTTCTGTAAAATTTTAATCACTCCATACATTACCTACTTTCAAATTATACAACTTTAGTGAGGTTTAAAATGTCATATATTTAGTGAAAACATCACACAATATCATATTTTCACAACTCTTTAACTTATAAAACAATTTTGGTCAATCACAAAGTTCATATTCAACAATCCTTGTAATATCATCAATATGATCTTTATCACAATTCACATCTCTAATCACATCCTCAATATGGTCTTATTTATTTTCCACACTTGTAATCATATCGGATGATTCATAAAACACAGTGATATACCATCCACTAGCTACATTCTATTTCCCCTCGTGTTTATTCCAACATTTATAACTACAATTTATTCCATGATAGATCAAGTGTTATTCCAACTCCTCTGGACTAATTAGTCTTAAATAACAACATCGTAACCATAGAAAAAGGATTTTAGAAGGATCATATGCATAATCTTTTGCAGTCTTTATGAACTCTTTCACTCCATATTTATACTATTTTATCAGATGTTTGGCATCCAAACATTATTTATTCATATCCATCATATTTGATTTGGAAATATTAATATTTAACAAAAAAATAAACAAAATTGTCCATTCAAATAAGGGTAAATATTTGAATGACAGTTATTATTGCATTTTGTTTCCTGATACACATCCCCTAAGAAGTAACACCAAACTAGAAAGAATATTTAATTGTAGAGGACTCCCCTAATTTAAACTATGTGTGTGATTTTAGATTAAAATTTGGTTTAAGAGTTTCAATGGGGTTAAAAATTAATTCAAATTTTTTGGGGTTGAGTTCATGATAGATATTATATGGGTAGGATAGAGTTAGTGACATTATCTTTCCATGGTGTTATTTTCAATCAACTTGTCTTCTCTATATAATGTAATGGTTTTCCTAATTATATAAAAATATAAAACTAAAATATTATGGAAAACTACATTTCTTATGTCCTTTGAAAATAATTTATAAAATCACACATGAAATCCCATTAAAAAACCAACCATTTACACAAATTCCTATTTATAATAACACACCCTTTTTAAAATAAACCAATCAATTCCAAATACTCTTTCAAAAAACCACAATTCCATTTTTTAAGCATTAAAGAAAACCTCATGAACCAATAGTCTTAATCATTTAAAATGACATAAAACACTCTATATTTTAAAATTTTTCATTTAAAACTTCACACATCCCTTGTTAAAATGAAACCGGTATTAAATACACTTTCAAAATATTCACATACCTTTTTGAAATTCAATCAGGTGAGTTAGCAAACACTTGGAATGCAACCGAAGTCCATGTAAAGTGTTTAAATTTATTTTAAATTTTTTAAAACCAAAAAAGGGTATGTTTAACACATTAAATTTTTCAAGAAACATTTAAAAACACTTGACTCATTTTAAAATATCCACATATGTATTTTCATAGACATAAATCTTAAGAGAGTAACTTTATAAGAAATATATGAATAAAAATAACCAAAATTTTATAAAATATAAGTATATAAAACGTTTACATATGATCCAAAATATTAAGGTAAGCCAAAAATAAATTTATTTTCAAGAGAGGAACTTTATAGTAAATAACTTAAAATAACAACAAATGAATATTGTCTCTTTATGACCTATGGTGACCTCTACATCCCATTATCATTATATATTTAACAAGTGACTATAGAACATCACTATAGATGTTTGACCCTTTCCTTTTACCTGTATCATAGACATCTAAGTCTATAGATGAACCAATGTGTATATGTATCGTGCGATCAAAGATCCTAGTAGGATATCATAAAATATTCCATACCATTCATTTTTTAAGATAGAATAAAAATTCTAGTTTTAGGAAAAATAATGAAAATAATTTTATTACACAGGGTTGAGTAAATATAACTAAAAAACATTTATTTCTTTTAAAGAAAATATAATTTACCAAGATACAACCACAAGATAAAATAATAATAAAATATCAATAATCTACCATTAATGGGTACCTACCAAATATTTGTGAGTTAATGTATAATATCATATAAAAGATAATAATTTATGTCATTCAGACATCAATTTTGATTCATTGTGTTCTTACCAGGCTAGGAAACTATGAATCATGAGCCTCCAATATTTTTACATTGTTAGTGAATCATTATAACTATCAAAATAAGATAATATTATACACCATTATAGTAATAAAACATAAAATATATTCTACCTATCTAGTAACATGCATTTTAATAATATAAGTGGTGTAATATAGTCAACCATTCAGTAAGATTTAATGTTTTTACGTAACATATTCAGCCTCTAGGTTAGTATATCTATGTTGTGGAAAGAGTTTTAAAATTTAAAATTGATAAAAAACAATTTTATTGAATATTTTATTAATAATAAATGGTATAATATCACCACATTTTCTTAACTATGTTCATTCATGGAATATTATAGATTAGATCATTCGTTTGAAAATTTGATGAAAATTCCAATTTTACCTTATAAAATTTCACTGTAGTATTTCGAACATAAATAATTTTATTTGAATTATTTTAACATAATATTTTTAAAGTGTGTTCATGAATTAAGTTATTCAACTTTAATTCAGGACATATGAGCTAAATTATTCATTTTATGGGACTTAATAGGTCATGAATTCAAAGTTGGGCTGGGCTCGCCAGATTGGACATCAGTACTGTATTTGGGCCATAACGTTTTCATACATACTTGGATTGCACCCAAATATTTATAGAAGATCAAGGACCCATTTTCACACAAATAATCCTTCTGGAAGGATAGATGGTTCATGCATCTTTGTGGTCAAATAGGCGGTGCAATTTGGATTAATTTGTTTGGCCGAATTTCCCCATTCACACTGGAAACCCCTTTAACACTAGACTCCCCTCCACTCTATAAATTGGTGTTTTTATAATTTTAAGGGGTTGGGATGTGAATTAGGTGATTTAAGGTATAGGATAATTGGTTTCACTCAAATTATCCAACCATTCTAAGAGGTTTATCCCTTGAAGAAAGGATCCCCTCATCAAATCCTTCTTCTTCTTCATGTTGTAATGTTTTAATTTGCGTAATAAACTTATTTATTATTCTTTTATGTATTCTCTTTTCATATGTTTTGTTAAAATTTATTATTCTCTTAATCTTCCTAATTTTTCTGGAATCAAGATTAAGAACTATATTGGGTTCTAATCTTTCTAAACCTTTGCACATGCAAAACGTTTCTACGATGATTACACCGCCCAGTAGTTTTCGTAGTAATCGGTCAACCTCTATCCTTATCCACTCATTTATTTTGAATTAATGAGATAATTTAATTTATATAATATTATATATTAATTTATTTTTTAATTTAAATGAAACTAAACAAGCAATTGAATAGTTAACACAAAACATGCGAGGTCGGGAATTGTGTGAATTGTGAGAGCGCAACCTTAACCCGTAATACAAGACCACATGGGATCAATTTTTGGAGTTACAATATAATCCACAAACTTAATTAATCCTCATTTCCCAAGTGTAAATGTTATCTAATTTACCACTAACCATAATCTAGCCTTAGGACATTAATCAAAGCAGGGTGTTGTGATTGCATATTTCAAAGAAATCCTAGGGTTTAATTAATTTCATCTTGGTGGTTAAGTTAATTCTCATAAGGTTCGGGGGTTAAAAAATTAGGGGATAATAATTAAGTGGATATTGATTAAAATGGTAATGGTAAATAATTAAATGATGAGGTATAGTTATATCTATTACGTCTTTTAAAATATTTTCAAAAAAACATCTTCTTGTTGGGTCTTTTTAATCGACATTCATTGTAAAATTAAAAACAAAAAAATGCAATATTATTCTAGAAAACGTATTCTAGTTTTATAAATGATAACCCTCCCAACCCCATTATTTCAATTAGTGTGTTTAAGTTATTTTATTTTATTTTCAAAATACCTTTATTAATTTGTTTTAATTACTGCCTCTTTAAGAGACGGTCTAGGTCAGCCACCCAGCTGCACCTAAATAACCCCAAAATTGAACATCATTTGAGAGCGCCCATGAAATTCCATTTCAAAAATCCCTCAAGATGTGCTAATACATTAATATAACAATGTCAACCCCATTTTAAGTATATCTAATTCATGTGTATAATAATAACATAACCAATCCCTCAAGAAGAGTAATTATCATCATGTAGATAGTTTTCCTTTCAATTAATGAATTTGGCCGAGGTATAACCTTGATAGTACCTCAGGAATATAATATAAAAATGGAATCATTGGTTAATGTAAGTAATAAAACCAAAAATGGACTCAAACAGTCTACATATAATAACCATTTTATGTTATAACATGTCAAGAATTATATAAATTATTATACTATGTATCGATATCGACCACCCCCAACACGACTCCTCACACACAACGATAGTCTCGTAGATAATACAAATTACTTTAGGAAACCAATCTCTTATTCCACAAATTAACCCACAAGGAAAAGTTTTCGGCTAGCCTAAATTACAACTCAACACTCTCATTAAAGCATCACATATCATCACAAAAGGTTGACTAATATCTCTCATTTTTTACCAATGAATAGTCACTCATCCCATGGTCCTCTCGATATTTTTGAATATAGATAGAAGCATTATAATAATAATAATCTAAAATAAATGTAACATGTGTATATCATTCAACACATAATTAATAGGTATTAATAAATTTTTCATAAACATATGAATAGTATTGGTTACCCGTTAAATCCTCTACACTCTCTTATCCATACCCACATATCACATAGTATAGAAAACAAACATAAAAGCATAGATAATGATAGATTCCACATTCACTCTACTGAAAAAAGTTCTATCATTGGAAATTGTAACCATATATATATATGAACAATCAACTATAATAAGTAATATTAAAACATATGATTATAGATTTAGAGGAAAGAACCAGTAAACAGATATAAAACTAATACTAAATGAGTGTGTTCCTTTAGTCTCTATGATAGAAAAGTATACCCAAAAATGGTACAATGCTCAAACACTCTCTGATATTTCGAACACTAAAACCCTATAATTAAATTTCACAATCTAATCATTCCAAATAAAATACAAATATACCTTATATTTGGAGGTCGGGTGGCAGTAGTAGGGTCTAGCGGCAGCAGAGGTGGTGAAGGAGGCCGCGGAGGGGTTCGTAGCGGATGTGGGTTCATGGAGGAGGAGGGTTTCGCAAAGGAGGTGGGGTTTGGCATGCAATGGAGGTGGGGTTCATAGCAGAGGTGGGATTCACAACGGTGGATTAGGTATTCACGGTGGCGGAGGAGGGGTTAGAGTAGAGGAGGGGTCGACGGTAGAGGAGGGGTCAATGGAAAAAAGAGGAGGAGTCGGCAGAGGATTCAGTAATGGTAGGGGTCCACTTCCTTGAGATCTTGAGGTGAACGAGAGAAGAATCCAATTGTTAGTCTTCATTTATAAAACTGGGTAAAGATTTTATAAGCGCTAGTCATAAAGCACTGATGAAGGGATGGTTTATCAGTGTTAAAATAGAAAGTGCATGTAAAAAATGCCTTTCTTAGTGCAGGCGTGACGCTGGTAGGCGGTGACGCAGGCATGACGTAGGCTTGATGACCTAGGCAGTATAATGCAGGCATGTTGTTGCACTAGGCCTTTGGGCCATGTAGTGGGTTTCATTCCGATTAAGCCTTTGAGCCATGTAATGAATAAAATATGGCTCGATGGGTGAGTTATCCCTTGGGAGGGCTATGGTCTGTCTTTCCATAATATGTGTGTGGTGTGTGTGTGTTTAATGTAATTGTACCCCCAAGAACCTAATTTATAAAATAAATATATTTATTGTAATTATATTATTATTTAATTATATATATATAATTGTATGTATAAATAAATAATTATTTATTTATAATTAAAATATTATAATAAAAATATATTTATTTATAGTTATAGTTATAATTTTATATATTTATTTATTAAAATAATTATAAAATTATAAAAAATATATTTATTATATTTATTATATTTATAATTCCATAAATATATATAAATAATATATTTATTATAATTTTATAATTATTTAAATATATTTATTTATTTAGAATTATAATTATAAAATTTTTTATTTATTTATAAATATTTATATATATTTATAACTTTATAATTATAATAAATATATTTATTATAATTTTATAATTATTTACATATATATATATAACTATAAGTAAATATTTTTATAAATATTTTTATATAATTATAAATATATATATATATATATATGTAATTATAACAGATGTATTTATTATAATTTGATAATTTTTTAAATTTATATATTTAGTTATAATTATAATTATAAATAAATATATTTAAAAATTAGTTATATATAATTAAAATTTTATAATCATAAATATAATAAATATATTTATTATTTAAATATATTTATTATAATTTTATAAGTATTTATGAGAATAGATTCATATGGTTATAACATGAATGAATCACATGCCTAGTAAAGTATAGAGATAATAATAATTGAACCATCACATATGGACAACATGAATAATAATAATAAGGGTGTAATATATAAATGAACATTAAATCATGATGAAAACATAACATATACACGACAATTATACTCACTCGTCAATATATTTATTAACCAAATTCATTGGAAACATATATTTATTTAAATATATATATATATAATTATAATTAAAACTATATATATTTATTTATAATTATAATCATAATTATATATATTCAAAAAGTATTTATATAGAATTATAAATATATAAATATCAATATAATAAATATATTTATTATTTAATAAAATTTATTATAATTGTATAATTATTTAAATATATATTTAGAATCTTAAAAATACTTTGTTTTAAAAATTATATATATATATATATATATATTTGAATTATTAAAAATATATGTTAATTATAAACATATGTTTTTTATTTAATATGTACAAATAAACATTATTTTTTAATATAAATATAATAATTTTATTTAAATTAAAAATACTTTTTATTATAAACATTTATCCGTGCTAATAATAGCACTGATAAATATAAATATTATCAGCACTTTTTTATCACTGATAAATGGTTGGTTTTTCAGCAATTTTACCTATCATTGATAAAGGCCCCCTTTTATTTGTGTGCTTTTCTTACTGCTGATAAAGGCCAACACTTCCCTTACAGTGATCTATGGTAGTGTTTCCATGTGTTTTTATCATTGTTTATGTAAGATCATTTCCATGAACAATAATAACCAGAATCGGGAATGGGTGGGATATCATGGTTATTATGATGTGAAACCTTTGTAATTCCAGATGATGAGTTTGCATGGGTGTATTAGAATTTGTATCTTCCAAAATTATTGTTCTGCATTTAGTGTCCTAAAGGGGTTCATTCTGAGTCACTATGGGACACTTCGGTTCTGGATGGTGGGTGGGCTAATTAATTCCCCAACAAGGGGTATCAGAGCTTGTTTGTAAAGAATTGGTGAGAAATTTATTAGGTTTGGATAAAACTATGGTCAAGTGGTTTTGAGATTTGTTGGAGGAATATTAGGTACTTTTGGTCAAGTGGTTTACTAAGTCTTGAAACAATTTCTTGAGTGAATATAATATCAGTGTAATTGACTTCCTTACATTACCAAATTTATTTTAAACGAAGGATGTCTTACAGCATGTCATGTTATTAGAGTGGTATTTGGAACTCGATTAGAGACTACCGAAGACTTCTAGAATACATTCTTAAACCAATTATATTTTTTTATTTAGTGGGATTTTATTGTTTCGTGTGGATAAAATTGAAATAGGGTAATATTTTTATTGAAATTTGATGTTTAAGGATTCAAATTTTAGTGAAAGTCTGTCTTTCGACTCTTAGAGAATCTGGATATTCTATTGATGGGATTATACCTAAATAGAGGTGTTAGTAGAATGGGATGTTAGGAATAAAAAATGATTTTTTCTAGAATATTATTTCCTAGAAGGAGGAGGCTTCATGTCCCATATGGTGGATTCCAATACTGGGTGACCTATCTCAAGTGATGATGTTAGAGACAAAAACATTTTTTCATTGGAATCATGAATGAAAGGTTTTAAAGAAGATTTATAGGACATAAATTTCCACTTCATATTTTCTTTCCATATGTTATATGAATCTTGTATCTTAAGGGAAGTGGTTGTCTTGATATATAGTGTCACCATCCCATTTGAGTTATATTATTCTTGGGCTTTAGAAAGAGCATGGCACATGCCCATTCTATAGAAGGAGTTTTCATTTAATAGCTAGAGTGTGGGTTTTTGTATTGAACTTCATAGATAGTGTGTGGAAACTCATACATGGGGATCCATGGTAGTGTAAAATTGATAAATTTGGACTTTGTTTCCTATAAGGATTTCTTAATGATCATGCATTCTGGAGAAACAATCATTTTGAATTTGGAGTTTATCATATGGGAGTCTTGATCACATGAATATGACAAGGGGGTGAAACCCCTTCTTACTTAAGGAATACTAAACTTGAACATATGTAGTATTGGACTTGCGAGGAGTGTGGTCTTGGGAAGTAATAGATTTCGTCCTTGGTTACAAATGGAGAAGTTTTTGGGAATAGAAAGGTTGTCTAGTATAGTTATTCTCATAGGGGGAATTGTACTAAGTACCTTTATAAAATATGTGGCATAAGAGTCTTGGTGTTTTTTCCTTAAGAAAAAATTCCAATATTTTTTAACATTAATCAATTAGAGAACCATATAGGAAAGAAAAATATATGTTGGTATGGAGATATAGAGGTTTGAAGAAGTGTGAGTCTTTCTGAAGTCCTGATCAAATTTTGTCTAGAATATTAATGAAACTGTACTCGGAACCCTAAAAATTGGTCTTATGGAGTGGAAGATGCATAATATGAATAATAAGTTTATAAAGAAAATAGATTATCCATGGATATTTCATGTTTTTAAATTCTATCTATTGAGATGTTATGTGACATTTTTTGAAAATGGTGGTACAAGATATTTTGTTTATCCTTAATCATACACCTTCTATTGTAGATCAAAGTTGTTCCGTTTCATTTGGGGTAGGGTATCAAAATTTAATTGATGTCTGGAGTGATATTTTTTTATAATACTACTTTCAATGTCATTGGGAATATTATACATGACCACATTGATGCAAGTAAATAAGAGGTACATCCCAAAGTATTAGGCATGTTTCTTTTCCAAGGAGTGGGGTTGGAGACTTCAGTGATTTTGACTCTGTTATAATGACTTATAAATGGTTTTTAGAGTACTATAATTTCCTTTCTGATGGGGGAGGTATATTGTGAAGGATCAAAACTAGGCTATCATGTAGTGAGATAAAATGACTATTTTTTGGCTCTGTCTCACTAAGAAATGGTGATCATGATAGTGAAAAATTATTTTTTTTGAGAGTTTGATTGTTTTATGATATGATACTTTCTATAAGGAGTTTCTAAAAAAGGTTGGTTCCAATGGTATCTTTAAATATAGATGAATTGGAAATATCTATAATTATTCAATCTTTGTGGAAGATTTTTAGGAATATAGGCACCAAAAGGATTGATTCTATGGATAAGGAATATTTATTATCTTATTATTGACACTTCAAAAAATTCAGATGGTTCTTGGGCCTCTTTTCTTTAGAGGAAACATCATAAATTCATGTATAAGGTTTTATAAAAATGGAATTTGAGTAATGTTCTATGTATTTTGGGGGAGTTTTTATCTTAGTATATCCTAGATAATGGTAAACATGGTGGGGAACTATATTGAAACTATAAAGGAAGAGATAATAAAACATAAATTTTGGAAAGTGTCTAGAGGACTTCATGGGATCCTTGAGAATAGTCCTAAAGTGGTATATTTTTAGGTCTAAACTTTAAAAACAACTCTAAAGTTGGATATTGTAAAGTTATTTTGGGATAACTATTTTTCTAGTCAAGTGATGGGTATTTAAAAAATGACATTTTAGAAGAATCCTTGTGGAACCAAATGGAGGAAGTAATACTAGAATGTGGAATATCTAAAAGTTTAAGAGAAAGTGTAAGAATAAGGATGTAGTGTAAGTAATCGCTTCTAGAGTGTGTAACATAGGAGGATGTTCTGGATGCAGCATGGATGTTTCAAAGGAAGTGGTGAAGTTAGAAATAACTGATTCTCAGTGGTGAAATTGGAAATATAAGACTAACAAGCCTTTCATAAGCTTAATATGAAGTGTCTATTTAATATTAATCTAAAAAGAAGGATAAATATAGATTTTATAATGGGATTGAAGAAGTTTTAGGATGTGTTCTATGAACTTTCATGTTATATGGGTAAAGTGGTGGAGAATTTATAGTATGCACTATTCACCATATGGACTGGTTGGGCTAGAGGAGCTTAATTAGTCACCTTGATTGAACAGTGGGATATAATCAAATATTATAAGGTGGTGAAAATGGAATAAATAGATGAATACTATATACAATCTCTATAAATAGATGGTTTTGTTCACTTGTTCAGCATGTATAATAGTTTTATAGGGAATACGTGGAAAAAGTTCCCACTAATGGGACTTACCAAGTTGTAGTGCTTGTGGATGGAGTTTTAAAATAGAGGCATTCCTAGATAGTTACTTCTATTTTTCATGTAGTGTTATTGAAAGGATACCCTTATAACTTAATATAGGGAGGGTTTCCAAAAGGAGGTTTCCCTTGTAACCCATATTCTCTTTTATTTTCTATTTCCTTGAAATAATATTATAGTGTTCTCCCATGCAGTAGGACATTGTCTAAACCACATAATTCATGGGTTGTGCTTATTTCATTTGTTTGGTTTGTGTTTTATCCTTATTATGTATTTATGGAATATCTTTTCAAAGAATATATGTGACTAGAATTGGGTAAGGGTGGACTGACATGAATATTAGGGTGTGAGGTATTACCAATTCAAGACATTGATTTTGTAGAAGATTTATAGTATTAAAATGTTCTGAAAATACTTCTCCATAATTCAGGTTCCAATAGGGGTCAATGTAAATTATTGGTCCCAAAACCCTAGAAGTTGTATGGAATACATTGGTTCTGGAATTTGGTTTGCTTAATTTATTCCCCATCATGACATATGGTTTATTCTTATATTCAAAAAATGCATAAACAATCATTTTTCATGATTTTGAGCATAATCTAAGCATGTTTCCTTGAATTTAACCATGTGATCCATGTTTTTAACTAAAATTTCACTTTTAAAATGAAAATTATCTTTATCACTAATTCTAATGAAATAATGAGTTAGAATGGAAAGAATTTTATTCCAACATCACACACACACATCAATGATCATTTTCCTAGAGTTTTATGAAATATTAAGTGTGTTTCCTTGGAATTGATCATGCAGAACAAGTTTTGAACTGAAATGTCACTTTTGAATCAAAGATATGAATTTTCTATCATTTTGACCACACTTTGAATCAGAATGGTGTGTTATTTATTCCAACATATGAAAAATTCATTAATTGTTGTTTTCTTAGAGTTTCATGACATTTCGTGTGTGCTTTCTTAGAATTGAGAATGTAACACATATTTTGAGCTAAAATATCACTTTTAAATTGAAAACATTTTTTTCATTCTTACCACGCCATGATTTGGAATTACATGTACTTATTTCATACATTCTAAAAAATGAATCAATAGTTATTTTATAGAATTTCATGAAAACCTGAGCATGTTTTCATAGAATTGATCATGTGAAATGTGTTATGAACTTAGATGGCACTTTTAAATTGAAAAAAAAATACATTATCATTTATTATAACCACACTAATGATACATACAATGGATCATGTAGGTACCCTAACAGGGGGATGGAATCAATTTACACAAGTTTTACAAAATTTGTTTTCCTTTTCTTTGTACCCCTTTTTATATTCGAACATCTTCACCTGTTAGGATGGATGGATCTTGCCTGTTCAAACACAATCACACCACATGAAAGATAAAATGTAAATGAATCATAAAATATGGTATTTTTACAAGGTTCACTCCCAATATTGGAAACTAATTCCTATCTCTATTTGGGTCAATTCTAAGACATATATTCTCCACTAATTGTATTTTAATCAATTACAGTGGGTTGGGAAGGATTGATATCCACTTATCAAATTATAGTATAATCTCATCAGTGCTCTTTATAATAGAATTACACCAGTTTTCTTTATACTGGAATTCCACCAAGGTACACAAAAACAAAACCAACATAATGAAAAAGATAACACAAACTCCAAGCTTCCAGTACAATACAAAACTGAGCTTTCTTTTCAAGACACCATGAGGATCTAATTCTACACTTTCTAACATCCACTAAAATATTTGACTTCCAATGATCATAATAAATAAAATTATATGCAAGTCAACCCAACACTCTTTGAATCAGTATAATATATTACTTATACTTCAACTCAATGAATGATTAGAATGATCAACTGAATGCTCTTCAATAAACTATAATTTTTTTCTTCCTTGATTGTCTAAATAAATAAAAGATAAAACATCCAAATTCAACTTACTCTATTCTCATGAAAATAATGATCATATTATATTAACCATTTCATGCATGTTTATTGCATGACCTTTATTTTATGCATAGTATCATCAATTCTTCTTCACTATGCTTTTCACACTTTCATAAATGATTTTAATTTTTTCTAGAAAATTTTCCCTCAAGGGTTTTTTAAAAATTAAATGGGGTTAGGTTATTTTAGTGTGGGATGTGGGAGTGTGTACTTCCATATGAACAAGTGTTATTTGGAAAATTGATTAAATAGCCACTTTGTGTGGTAATTTTACACAGTTTCAGGAACACCTCTTCAAGTTGACTTCTTATGTAAATAATTAAGGTAAGAGTGCCACTTCACATGGTGCGCTTCCTATAATGGAACTCCCAAAGGGTTCCACTTCATGTCACGCTTTACTAGTGGTTTCCTTATAAAAGGTGAATCCCCCCACCATCACTCTCCATTCATCCTAATGATGCTCAATATCCCCCTCTGAACCCCTTCAAATGCTCCATTACCAGGACTCAGGGATGCCCCTCTCCCCTCCCTCATTCAAGTGTCGCCCTTGGGTGGAATCCCTTACACCCAAAGGATTTTGAGGTAATTCAATTTGAATTTTTATTTTTTTAATATTTTAATTTATTTATATAATTATTTATTAGTTAGTTTATAATTATTAATTAGTTAATAATTATATAATTTTAATTAGTAATTAATTTATTAGTTAGTTCATAATTACTAATTAAGTAAAAATAAATTAATAATACTCACTAATTAACTATTAATAACTTATAATTACTAATTAATTATAAGTATTAATTAAAATTTTTAATATGATTATAAATTCTTATAATTATCACTATGAGTAATAATTAACAAGTTTAATTAATAAATAATTAGTAATTAATTATTAACTAGTAAATATAATTATAAAGTAATATGAATAATAATTGAAAATTAAAAATACGTTTAAATATAATAACTAAATAATTATATATTTATTTATAATTAGTAATTAAATAATTAATAATAAAGTATAATTAATAAGTAACTAATAATTACTTAAATTTAAGTAATAATTAACTAATAATAAATTTCTAATATATATCTTAATTAAATAATAATAATTTATAAATATAAAAAAATATGATTAGTTAAGTATTAAATAAAATAATAAAAGTTAATTAATTAATAATTAAATACTAATTATATGATCCACATTCTCATTATAAAATACTGAACATACCTTTAGGAAGATTAAAAATTACACTACGAAACATTAATGTCATCTTTGATGATATAGGAAAACATTCAAAAAAAATAGTAAGGTAAAGATTGTGTGGTTATCTGAGAAATGAAATCTCTATTTGGACATTATAAGTAGATGTGCCTCTAACACAGATGTACCTAGGGGTAACAATACCTAAAACGTTGAATTAGGCTAGACTCAATCTGGAGTTGGTTCACAAAAACAGGCCCTAATGCACACCAGATTTGACACTCCTAGTAGATATTCTTTAGATGATTTTCATTCTCTTTATAAACTACTAAAATAACTTTAGAAAGATTAAAAAATGTACTAATAAACATTAGTATCATATTTGAGGATATAAGAATACATTATAAAATTTTTGTAAAGTGAATATTGGGTGAGATTCCATAGAAATGTTGAAATATTAGAAATTCATATTTTTTCTCTAATAAGATTTAATTAATAACGATGTTTTATTTTAGAGAAAAAAATATATATGCCAATATTTATTAAAACATTCACATAATTTAAACTGAACAATGATGCAGTTATAGTACATGACCATAAAGATTTTTGAATTTTGAATAGTGTACCACTTTGGAATTCATTCAATAAAAAATTTATCGAAGGTTAAAACTGATAGAGAATTAAGTGATAGAGTCCATCATACACAAACATATATAATTTAATGATAGGTTGTAGCATGTAGACTATCTAGTAACTAATTATGATGACTGGGAACACATATTTTCATTGGTTAAGTATCAACTAGAAAATCAAATGATAGTGTTTTATGTTAGAATAACTATAATGGAAGTTTCATCGATATTGGAAGTTCATATATCACAACTTCATGATACAATGTCAAATCCTCATGTTATAAAACCTCAATAAGTTCCATCATAAATGGTTGTTTTTTCATCATATATTCATTCCACCATTTCATATACTGAAGTTGTGATGTCACGTCAATTAAGTAATGTTTTCATGGATAGTCACCCAAAAAATTTATATGTGATGGTCTATAATTTTGAGGATGATGAAAATTTAGAATAAGAAGACAATGAGTAATTTGAAGAATATCATCATGTTGAATAACATTTTTTCTCACTCCTAAAAGGTTTAGTTGACTTTGAACCATCCTCCACCATTGGAATCATGGTCAACCATAGGAATGACACGCTTTCCATAATTTGACTAGCCAATTATTACACTAATTAAAAGTTTTATAAGAACTATTAGTTGCGCAAATAGAGTGTCAGATAAAGATTTTATATATATTAGGAGAGAGTTTTACAATAAATAAGAAATAAAAATGTGATAAAATAGTATCAAATTGAAAGAAATTATAGTTATCTTTTAGAAGAGTCAAAGAGATCTCATTACTTGATCTGGTGTGACAAATATGATCCAGATTTTCAAATGTTTTTGCGAGATATAATTGATAATAATTTTCATTCTTGGAACATTAAAAGATTTAATCCACACACATGTGTGAACCTAAGCTCATCATAGGATCACTCATCATTATATGATGATTTTCTTTCAACTATTATTACTGAAATGATAAGATCATGTCAAGACATTTTGGTCATTTTGGTGGTAGAGAGACTCAAATAGATTTTGGGGTAAAAAAATATCTAATTGGGAGGAATTGACGATATAATTGAAGGATATTGTGAAATTTTATGGTGACTGGGATGATTTTTATCAAGTTTTACCACAAATTATTGAACTTTTACACCCCAAAAATCAAGTTATCCATCAATTAATTACTATTGAATACGTGGAAGTCTCATATTTCATGCATAATTTCAAGAATTTTCTAATGATTTTTTATGTATTTCAATAGATATTCTATTATAATGTGTTTTTTATTGAAAAATGTTAAATTACAAATAAATAATGAAAATGGGTTTAAAATAAATGAAACTGTTTAATTTTGAGTTTTGTAACTTAATTATATATTATGTTGAATTTTATTTATGTTTTTGAAATGATTTATATCAATATGTTTATAAAAATAATGTACCAAGCCTAGAAGGCCCTCAACCATTGCTAGAAATCCACTTATCTGAGGCTGAATAGGCCCAGTTGGCCCGGAATAACACACGGAAGGGCCTGCTTGGGCCGGTGAGGGTGTATGGCATGTGAAGGAGCTATAGGTGCATAGTTTGGACCTAATCCCATGTGGTTCAAGTTGTGTGTCTCTAATTAATGTTTGTGGGTGATTGTGTACATTGTAACCCATCCACGCTATAGGCATTTCAACCGATGGCTGCATGATTTGATTAATAAGTGAATAAATCCTCTAATATTAAAACCAATGCGGGACACATTTTTATTAGTTATTTTTCACACATAATAAAATAGCACTACTTCACTGGATTCATGAATCTTCTACCTAGGAAACCCCCATGTGGACAACATCACCACCTTCTACCACTCAAGGTCACCACTATTGTAGCTGCTATTGCTGGGAAACACCACATCTGATGCCTAAAACGCTAAATCTTTAGCTTTTAAACCACTTCCCATGCCTAGGAGTACCATGAATGACCTCGATGAGCTATTCTGACCACACTAAGGCCTTTTTCAAAGGAAACTATTACCACTCTAGATAAATTATCTTCTTTTAACCACTCTGAACACTATAGGGGTTGAGGAAACACCACTACAGAGAACATCTGGGCCTCTAACGCAACTTCAACATCACCCAAACCCATGCACACCATGAAAACTGAAGGAGGACCCATTAAACCCTACTATTCATGTTGGAGAAAAGGAAACACCCATGTTTCTTAGGTGTATCTTTGAAAATATAAACCTTGATTCTCCAGGTTGATTCGTTTAAAAACATGAAGTGAATATCCCAAAGAATTAGGGAATATTTTTTTGAAAATGGAAAATACCGACACATAAAACCTTTGACTATAAATGAAGAGGCATTGATTCTTTTAATAGGGATACACCACTGAACTGAGGAGGAATTTCTTCTCGATGACTACTATTCCATTTCTTTTTTTAATTTTCTTTAGTTTTATACTTATGTCATTTTAATTTCTTAAATTCAATTCATTAATTTTTTTTAAAGTGATTCATCCAAATTATTCTTATTCTTATTTTTATTTACCTTCTTCTTTTTCTTATTATTCTTTTCTTTATTTTATTTTTTTCCATCTTCTTCCATTGTTTTATTTTATTTTATTTCTTCTTCTTCTTTTTATTTTTTTTATCTCATTATTCTACTATTTTTATTTTATTATTCTTTCTCTCTTTCTCTCTTATTAATTCATTTTCTATATTATTTTTTTGTTAATATTCTTCATTTATTATTTTTATTTATTTTATTCTATTCTTTTAATTTTATACATCTATTTATCTTCTCTCATTTCAACATTGTGATCTCTTACTCTTGATAATTTGAGGCTGGTCTAAGGCTTGAATCGGGTGGGGGGTTAGGTGTTCTTGAATTATTTCTTAAATTATATTTTTTATTTTTGGTAGATGTGAGTGACATGCATGTGTTTGGTGATTATTCCCTATGACATGCAACTCAATTATATTTCTATTATTTTATTTTATTATTCTCCATATCTTCTATTTATTATCTATCTACATGATGAAGTTGATCCAATCAATGGATGTAATGGTATATGATGGAGATGGGATCTAGAAGAGGATGTTCTCCCAAATGAGGTGTTCCATAAAACTTGATTACATGTGGATATGGAATTTATATTTCTTAACCATTCCATATTTCACATTATAAAATAAAAGGATAGTAATTCATGCATGATAGTTCATGATTGGATTATCAAATTTAATTTAAACAAATAAAAGAGAATAATGATATAATTAAAAACTAAAACTAGGACCAAGTTCTTTCTTTTTAATCACATTTTATTTATAATTTCATGTTATTTTAGTTTAAATTTTCATTTTTTATGTCTTTTAATAATTTTAAAAAATAAAATAAAAATACAAAAAAGGATCATTGATTTCATATAATTATAAAAAAAACAAAAATAAGTAGTTTAAATGAATTTTATTATGTAAGTATACTAACTAAGAATCTTCTCAAGTGATATGACGCTAGTCAGCCACTTTTCTACACTAAGAAAAAAATTTAAAAAATTATTTTTCCAAACTCACGATATGTATGCATCAAATCTGGCATTGTTTTTATGGATCCAATCATTATTTTTCCTATTTTTTTCTTTCTAACACATTATATAGTTTTCATTAATTTATATAAACCATAGAAAAATTATTTTCACATGATTTTTTCAGATTATTATTATTCTTCATGTACTAACAACTAATAGGTGAAAGAATTAGCAACTGAATCACCATAATCTATAGAAGATGGAGTTTAACTTTTTTACTAGATAGATCAAAGGAGCTGGAAGAAAAATCATTATAAAGATGAAATTAAACGACCTCATCCAAGAGCTTAAAGATACCCTCAAACAACCAGTGGTTGAAGTGATTTCTAGGGAGTTAAATAAACTCTTTGAATACTTTCTAGAGTTTTATCAAGAAATATACAAGCCATGAGAAGAGACCTGCTTGTTTCCTCCCAACATTTATGAAGAAATACCACAAGTGAAATTCCAGGAGTAAGTGTCCAAAAATAATATCAATGATGAAATTAAATGAATGGAAAAAAATTTACAATATCTACAAGGGAAAATGGAGTGGCTAACTGAGTATTTTAATATATCCCTTGGGCAACATAAACCTGAACCTGAACCTAAAGATGGGCCCCTGGTATTCTCTGATTTTTCTGAGGATATCTAAGAAGTTGATTCTATGCTTGAGGAGTATACATAGTCTAACCATCTGAAGGATTAGATCAAAACTAAACATAAAGAGATAGAGTGTATTCATGATGAGTAATACTTTCCTATTGAGCTACATGTAGGAGATCAAAAAGATCTGGATGACTTTTAGAATGAGTGTGAGGTACAACTTGATATCCTTATTCATTAAAAATTATAAGAGACATCACTATTTCATATCTCTCTATCTATGGAAGAATACACCACCCAGGTGGTGAATGTTTAAGAGAAGATGGGGGATCTTGACTACCTACCTCCATCCACTGAGATCTAACTTCAGGATACATTTACCACCAAATAAGTGATTAAAACAGAACCAACTCAAGGATATGATCTTTTTTTGAACTCTTTCTTATCTGATTTTATTAAATCTTATTTAATTAACACTCCGAACTTCTTAAAATTTCTATATTTGAAAAATCATTATTTTTTCTTAGAGTAATATTAGTAAACTACACCTATAACTATTTAGGGACTCATGGAGTTCCCTAATTTTGATTAACATGCATATAAGGAACCCCATGATGAAATCCATGTTACTGAGATTGAGGAAACCAAGATAAAGGATGGTTATTTTGAAATAAAAATTGTTTCTTATTGATAATTTATATTTAAATTTTATTCAAGTAAAAATACCTTCTTCATTTCCCTTTGACCATTCAATTCATGTAGCCCAAATTGAGAAAGCACTAGACAAGAAAGAGAATGTTGCACAAGTATCAATCAAGGAAGAGGAGGATCCATACTCCATCCTACCTATTCCATTCAAATTTTACATAATTATAAAGGTTAAGAATTTGGTATACTTTATCCATGGATCATTCCTCACAAATAAGGAAGAGGTAAAAATCTAGGAAATGCCACATTTGGTGGTCCAATTCTAAGACGATCCATCCACCGTCATATTATGGATAACAATTGGTACTTCCCTATGGTGGAAATAAAAATCTAGGTCCCACTTGGGGGATCATACCAAATTCTATCATTAATTTCTTTCTAGTATTTCAATTTTATCCTTATAATTAGTTTAGTATGGGGCCCCACTCCCTCTATAATTTTGAGCTTTAATGACACGATCCTTATATTTAATTGATTAATTTACTTTTGTAGGACCATGATGGAACAATTCATCCCTTAAATATTAAATGAGGAGGATTAAAAGATTAATTTAAAAAGTGATTTCACTTTTATGATTATATTTTAAAATATCTACATTTTTTTCAAAAAAAAACCTATTTTGAGATTTAAACTGAAAATTGCATGCACATGCTTTAAATTTATGCTCTACTTGACTTATCTAGGAGACATGAGTTTTTTAGGAAATATGTTATTGAAACATCCTGATAGTACTTTTAGGTATTTCTCAACCCTATTTTTAATCATTATTTGGTTGGGTCTCGTTTTTGGGTGCTTCGGGTGAAATTTTAAAAAAATTGGAAGGATCTTGGGTTGTGCCCAATTGGCACACAGTTTTCCCAAACTGTGTTCCCTGCTATTGCAAACCATAAAAACACAGGTAGTGGGAATTTTCACAGTTTGGAAAACTATTCAACTTCTAAGTAGAAACCATTCATCCCACAATAAGGTCACACGGTTAGGGTTCATAGTTTGACAAACTATGTGACTTTTCCTAGATAACTGTGTGTAAGGGTTTTAATTATTATGAAAATTAATTTTAAAATTCCAAAACCCCCAGTTTAAGTTACTTTATGAGACCATTAAACCCTAACTAGATTTATTATTCCTTGGAGGCTCCCTATAGGTTATTTTGAATCCTCCAAACCCTTTCTAAATAAGATTAAAGCTAGGTTAATGTTGTTCAATCTCTCCCTAGTAAGAGTTCTTTCTCTGCTCCTTATTTCCCAATCTCTTCCTATCTCTTTCTTAAGGTTTGTTAGATCTTCATGTTTCTGGAGGATCTAATATCCTTTTTTTTAGATCTTGAATCTAGGTTTGACTCTTATATCTTCATTTCCAACATGCTTCATTGTATTTTCTTATTACGAACATTGTGATCTGGGATCTTGTGATCCCAAGGAAGGTGGTTCTGTATAAGTAGGCCAATTGATTAAACCCTAAATTTATTGATTTGAATTAAAATAATTTCAATATAAAATTTTAAAATCCTACTCAATGTTAATTGGTATTAGAAATTGATTTTTCATTTGAAATTGGGGAAAATTACCAATTCCAGTTAATTGGGGCATGATTTGAATTTGATGGAAATTGTGGAATTTGATTTTGTGAAACTGAATTATGAAATTGTTTTTGAGAAAATGGATTAAACTGTTTTGATAAGAACCCAATGGTTTTATCCTGAAAAAAAAAGGAATCAATTGATTAAAAATCCATGTATTTATTTTTAAAGATAAATTGGATTATTGAAATGGAAAATTTAAAAATTGAATTTTTAATGGTTTTGAAATAATTTTCCCATTATTGATTATTGTTTGAGAACATGAAACACTAGGTAGTTAGTGAGGTATATGGGAAAAATTATAGGATGGGAATGCCCTAGTAATTGATTGAATCTTTAAAACTCTAACATAAACTTATTGGTACATCTTATCCTCAGTAGGATTTCGATTAGTTATCTCTGACTAGTGTCTGGGGGATGTGTGTGAACATTATCATTATCATTTTACAAGTGTGTGAGGATACCATAACCTAGAAGTGTTATATCTCTTGAAAGTTAAACATGTTTCTCATTTGTGATTATTTTTATATATATTTAATTGTTTGTAAAACAAATTTACATATTCCTTTTGAATTTATATTAAAAAAATTTATATAAAATGTTTATAAAGCCATTTTTTGAAATATTTCCATAAATTAAAATGAATATTTTATTTTATTTTAAATATAAAATTGTATTTAAATTTATGATTTATTTAAAAATGAATGAATATATTGGTTTATTTTATTGTAATCTTATTAACGAATCTTTGGTGAGACCCTATTTAGATTTTATCTCACACCCTGCCTTTTACTTTGGGCATTTATAGATTTTCTACTTCCATGTCCAAGAAAGGGGAAAGCACCACTTGGAGGAGGTTCTTGTTGTTGATCCTTGGGACATGGAGATTTTTTCCCATTGGTACAAGGGTTGTTTATATTTTAGTTTCTGGTACTTTTTGGTTGTACTTTGGGTTTATATACCTATTTGACTTATAGTATTGTTATCCCTGTGGAGTTTTCTTTTGATCATACAAGCTTTTATGTGTTTTCTTCTATTTTTTGTGTGGAAAACACATTCCCACCTTTATCTTATATGATACTAGGTTCTAGCCTCCAACCCATGGGGATAAAAAACATCATTTGAGCTATGTCAGGATCAGATCGGTTATCAGGTTACCATGGTATCTGGGCTAGTTTGTGAAAGTGTGGTATCATAGATATAGGTTAAGCATCTTTTCATGATGTCAGTACATTTTTTGTAATATTTTCAATACTTAATAGGTATTTTCGAGTGATTTTCTGGCCAAATCTCACAAAAATTAATCTTAAGTCACAATGGGTGGTTTGGTAAAGACGCCTTGAGGATTAGTTCTTGTCTTTTCCCTGATTTTTATTTGTTTATATTGAAATACAAATCTTGTTTATCTATATGATGGGATTAATTTTCCTTATTTATCTTGTTTAATGTGAATATAAGTATCCTTTATGATGTCTTAAATATTTTCTTTTAATATTGTGTCGCATAATTTTTCCAAGAAGATGTTTGACTAGGATCTAGAAGGAAGCAGCTGATGAATCACAGCAAGCAAGTCCTCTTATGGATTCGAATCTAGAAGAAGTTGTTATGAATGATGTATAATATTTAGGACAATTATCTGTACCCATTCCCATTCAGGCTCCAGTTGTGAAACCTCATATGGATGAACTTAGGATTCATGATCAGAAATTTATTCTCCATAATCCACCGGTGTTCCAAGGCTCAAATGGTCCTCAAGAGGATGAGGATTGGTGAGAAGGGTTGATCTTTTATTTGATTTCTTAGTTGTGTATGATTCTATCAAGGTGAAATGAGACACCTTCAAGCTATAGAGACCTAGTATGAGATGGTTGAATATGATGGTGATGGTGATGGTGATGAAACATGGTGGATTGGAATGGAAGGAATTTAAAGCTCTTTTCACTGACCAGTTCTATCTAGAGTCGATTGTGTTGGCTGAGGCTATAGAGTTTTTCAAACTTGAATAGGCTGACTGGACCATGATAGATTTTGAAAATCACTTTTTTAATCTTATTTAGTTTTCACTTAAGATATTATTGAATGATAATATTAATACTCAATGGTTAGATATTGGGATTTGACTGGATATTCATTCTTAGGTTTTCTTTGTTGGACAAAAAATCCACAATATAACATTGAGGTGTTTTTGGGTTGATTATGTTTGTTGACAAAGTATGTTTCCATGGTAATTTTTTGTGTTCTAGATAGATTATTCAAAATTTATGTTGATAAATATCCAAGACAAAGTAATGGATTCTCTATAGGCGGTATAGAAAAGTGTGAATATAATGTGGCGTTGTTTCCTAGTGTTTTCCAAATTTTTTGGGTCCAAAATCTGGAGGATGGAAAAAGGCATTTTTGGAAAGGAAGTAATTTCATGTAAAAGTAAAAAATTTCACACAATAATGAAGGTGAATGGTAATCTTATGCACAAGTGAAGTTTCAGGATCATCTTATAAAAATAAGAAAAACTAAAAATAGAATGCAAGATTTGTTTTTTGCACGAAAGACGATTTTCATGATAAGAAGTTTATTTGTGCAAAGTGGAAGGTGAAAAAGGATCTTATGTACAAAAAATGGTGTCAAATTTGAGTTATTTGGATGTGGATTTTCAAGATCAACACATCAAAATATGGAAAATGTATGAGCTATGCACAAAAAGATGAAATTACATGAAAGGGTCTTACAAGCCAAATATGATGTCAAAATCAGGCTTATACATATGGGGAATATGTGAAAGGTTCTTGTGTGTATAGCTTAAAAAATATATAAATATGTGTCTACCCATTTCATTTCAACAACTCAACCCATATTGAAAAACAAGGCTTTGAATCACGTAAGAGGTGTGCGCAAAGGGAGTTGTACACAAAGAGATTTTCAAATAATAGAATTTCCATGCAAAGAGTTTTTCAAAAAGGAATAACTGAAATATTTTTTGTGAACAAGAAAAGAACTTATGTTTAAATGTCTAAGTAAATTACATGTAAAATATATGAGTTGTGTGAAATAGTAAGTTCCAAAATAATCCAAAAGCTGTGAATAATTTTTAATATTCACGACCAATAAAAAATGTTGTGTGCAAGGTGATAGAGTTACACACAAGTAATCCAAGGGTTGAATGAAATAGTATGTTTAATGATAAACCAAAAGTTTCACAAAATTTGTTAGTTTCATGACCAAGAATAAATGTTGCGCATAAGGTGGTAAAGTTTCATTCAAGACATCCAAAGGTTTCATGAAAGGAAAAGGTGTGTGAACCAGAAGATATTAGTCAATAAATCTTTGGTAAAGTGTTATTCATCAAGTTGGTGAAAGTTAACTTCAACATAGCATCTATCTAAAACTTAGGATATATTCATTATTGATAATGAAGGCACCCACATGTCCATAAACTATGGGTGGATACTTTCTGAAGTTCTGAGAAAAGGATGAGTAAGAAGGTGACCCTTTCTACCAACTGTGATCCATATAAATAGAATCACGGAGTGGCCCTTGCAAATATAGTGAGATATACCTAAACTTTATAAAGGTAGTGAGCCTGTTAAGAGAAGTGATCTATCCTAAAACTTGAATTGGAAGTGAGCCTTATTAAATTTTGTACATCATCACATTTACATTGTATGCTCCTTGAATGTAGTCCAGTGAGGGTAAACCAAGTAAAAAATGGTAGTTATTATGCCTTCTTTACAAATTTACTTTCAATACATAATCAACAGATAAATAAGGAAATAAAAATATCTACATAAACACTTACAAGAAAATAAAGTGACCCTTATAATAAAGAGGTCAAGATCCAATGGGGAAAGAAGAATTTTAAAAAGAATACACTGATTTACCCCCCCCCCCCCAATCTTAGAGTATATAATACACTTTTGGGCCAAAAATTATTATTAAAATTATATTATTATGTTGAGTTCATGGATAGAGTTTTGATGTTTGATATGGACCAAGCTAGAAAGTCAGGATTTACAGGAGTTCCTTTTTCTCTCAATGGAAGTTATATGAGTTCCCATAAAGGAAAGAGGAAGCATGATGAGTCTCATTTGTGGATCTTGATAGCATGGTTCTTCTAAAACTCTTTTAGTTCCTAAAATAGGACCTTTGATTTTCTACCAGTGTGGAAATTTTGCGCACTAAAAATGGGTTTTCACTGAGGCACCCAAGGTATGTTGTAAGATCCCTACCATATCTGGATATTTCTTAGGCTCGTTTAGAGCTATTTTTTTTAGTATAACTTTTTTGGTTCTTAACTTGGGTATGTTTGGGTGAAAATTAGAAAAATTTGGAAGGAAGAGTGCCTTTTCGTGGTTTTCGTATGGTTTTCACATGGTTAGACAAATTGTAAAACATTGGTTTCATGCTTTGTTCATGGTTTGCGCAGGGTTAAACAAACTATGTAACCTGTTGCACTGTTTTTGCATTGTTTGTGCATGGTTAAAATAAGTGTGCAGCCTGGTCACATGTTTTGTGCATGGTTAAACTATGTGTGCAGCCTAAGTGTGCAACATTGCATGGTTTAAGCGCATGGTTAGTACTAAACATGCAACATTACCTAAAAAACCTTCCATGGGAAAATTAAAGTTAAAAAATTTGATTATAAAATCTCCCAAACCCCTATATTAACCCCAAATCAACCCTAGATTAACCCAAATAAAATTTTATCATTTTGGGAGGCTCTTGATGGGTTTCTTGTGGCTCCTGACCTCTATTATTGGTGATTTCAATCCTGGTTCTCCAATTTGTATCTCTCTAGGTATGTGTTTTCCTCCCAATTGATTTCTCGTCTCAATTTCATTCTTCTCCCATTCTTTTGGTGGGTAGTTATCCTCTATTTTGTTGTATCTTGATCTATATTTGTTGTATCTAGATCTAGATTTGTTGAATATTGATCTATTCTTGTTGAATTCAGATCTAGATTTAAGAGATCTTGTTTATTTAACCATGGATTTAGGTTCCAGATCTAGACTGTGTTCTTCATCGCGTTCTTGATTGATTCACTTCAAATTGGGGATTATCTATTGGTGATTGTTTATCAATGTTCTTAAGGTAGGTAGTCTATAAATCAAATCACAAAGTCTTAATTGAAATTATTTTTATGTAATTGTATAATTTCTATTATATTTTTATCAATTTAGTTCTTTATTGAATTAATTAATTTATCAAAACAATTATTTAAGGGAAATGTTCAAATTGGGGATATTGGGATTACAATTTGTGAATAATTAATTATTGAATTAATTATGGGGGAATTGAGATTGTTGGTTGGGGATAATTAATTTTTGAGATTAATAATTAGAATATTGAATTCATTGAGATAAATCAATTAATTAATGAATTAATTGAGGATATATAATTTTTTAAGATGGTATAATTAATTGTTGAATTAATTGGGGTTATTGAATTGTTTAAGATATAATAATTAGTTGATAGATTAATTATGGGGTTATTGAAATGAATAAGTTGGAATAATTAATTGAGAAATTAATTATAGGGATTTTTATGACTTGCGGATTTGATTAATTAATTGATAAATTAATTAAGGTAAGTAATGTGATTATTAAATTATTGAATTAAATAATGGTATTAATTAGTTGAAAAATTAATTAATAGTAGTATTGTGATTATTTAATTTTAGACTTAAATAATGGGATTGGTGGGATTAATTAATTTTTTATAAACTAATTAATTTGAGTAATATAATTAATTAATTATGAATTAATTAATGCAATTGTCATCAACAATTAATTAGAGAATTGATTGAAGGGATTGAATGTGATTAATTAATTTCGAATTAATTAATGAAAATGACATGAAAAATTAATTACTGAAGTAATTTAAGGGGATTGAATGTGATTAATTAATTTTGGGATTAATTAATGGATTTGTAGTGGTTAATTAATTGGTTAATTAATTTACTAGGATTGTTGCGTTAATGTAGTTGAATGACAAAGATTAATTAATTGATGAATTAATTAATTAGGATTGTTGTGTTAACGAAAATGAATTAGTTAGATTAATTAATTGATGAATTAATTAATGGGATTGATGTGCTTAATTAATTATGTAATTAATTAAGGGGATTTATGTAATAAATTAATATTTGAATTAGCAATGAAATTTATGTGATTAGTTAATTGTTAAATTAACTAGAGTAATTTATGTGATTAGTTTATTATTGAATTAACTAGAGTAACTAATGTTATTAGTTAATTATTGAATTAATTAATTTATTTAATATGATTAATTAACTATTGAATTAATTAATATTATCGATGTAATTAGTTAATTGATGAATTAACTATAATGATTTATTTGATTAGTTAATTTTTGAATTAACTAGAGTAATTGATGTGATTTGTTAATTTATAAATTAACTAGAGTATTTGATGGGATTAGTTAACTATTGAATTAATTAATGTATTTTATGTGATTAATTTATTATAAAATAAATTAATATTATCGATGTTATTGGTAAATTACTGAATTAACTAGAATAATTTATGAGATTAGTTAATTTTTTAATTAATTAATTTAATTTATGTGATTAGTTAATTGTTTAATTAACTAATAGAATTGATGTTCTTAATTACTTTTTGTGTTAATTAATATATTTTATGTGATTAGTCAATTGGATAATTAATTAATATAATTGATGTGATTAGTTAATTTTTGAATTAACTAGAGGAATTGGTGTGGTTAGTTAATTTTTGAAATAACTAAAGTAATTGATGTGATTAGTTAATTGTTGAACTAACTAGTGAATATATATGATTAATTAATTGTTGAATTAATTGAAGGAATTTGATCTAACTAATTAATTGCTAAATTGAATAATAGATTTGGATTAATTTATTTATTAATTAATTAATATAATATTATAATGGTTAATTGTTATAAGAGGATTAATTTTGATTAATCTTGGTAGATGTGATAATGTGAAAACATGTGATATTGAGGTGCATGTGATATAGTGATATAAGTTAAATGTGTGATGCATGGTTTGCTGTTTCCAAATCCCATGTGAGTGGGACATTTTATGCTATTTCTAAAGCCAGTAGTGTTGAACTATTTGATGAAATGTGTATGAGACATGGTATGCTATTTTCAAAGACCATGAGAGTGGGACATGGTCTATTGTTTCTGAAGTGCATAGTGATAAACTTGTGTGGGACATGGTCTGATGTATACGAAGCCCATAGGGTCCTAGGCATGACGACCTAGACCCAAAATATTGGCATTGAAATATTGTTCCAATTAGATGTAATATAAATTGAAATGAAATGGATAAGGAAACCCCATTTTTTAAGGAATTTTGAAATGATAATGTGAAATAGTTCAGACTCTGACGTAGGCCAAAGAAGATATTAAGTTACGGGTGTTCTCAGGAACCCAAGGGTTTATGTGGTTAAATAATAAATATTTGATAATGTGATAACTATTTAATTATAAATTGTACTTATTTATTTAGACAACTTCATACACTATTATAGATTGGATTTGTTTTAGACACCATTGGTGGTGGCCTACTGAGTTGTAATCACACCCTACTCGGGCTACCTGATCAGTACCCGAATAGATTTTGTGCTCTCTAGATATGAATAGGGGAAAAGGCCCTGTGTTAGATGGTTGTTTGGGATAGACCATGGATGAGGGAACTAGAAATTTTTTAGGAACCACTTGGGAGTTTTTAGTGTATTTACTTTTGAGTTTCATTTGAAACGTTGCGTGAAATTTATCATGACGTATTTATAGTTTGATTTTGATATTGTATCTCATGATTGGTCATCTTTTGATCTTTGTAATGTTTTATTTATGGTTATATGTTATTCAGTTATTATTTAATTATTTTACTCTGGTTTATTACTCTGATAAAGAAAAAAAGTGGGTATAGTCTCCCCATGACTTATATTAGACCCACACTACTTGTCAAAAGGCTCTAGTATATGGGGAGGCACGCATGAGGTCATTTGACTAACTGGTTCAGGGAATCAGTGCGTGGAACCCGATTCAAGATGTTACAAAGTGGTATCAGGGAAGTTTTCTTTTCTTATTTGTTTTTATTACTATTTGGTAAAGGTATACAAAAGCCTATGAAGATTCAGGTCTTGGTTATGAGCACATTTATGGGATTCTCTAACCCATGTATGGGGGAGAACCCAATTACCCAAGGTGGGATTATTATTACTTTTTTTTGTTGTTACAGTTGAATATTATTTCACCTTGGTTAATGAACTTATTGTGTGATGTGATTATTATTTCATAGATTTGTTGATGTTTTATGAGTTTTGACTCATGGATTAATAATGCATGATATTTGAGTATTCATGCATCATTCTAGGAACTCGGGGTTGTTTTTTGTACATAAATAATTTTAGAAACACTTGGGAAAATAGGTTTTGGGAAAGTTATTGAACATGAATTATTTTTCCTAGCTTGTAAAATTAGATTGAAAAAGGTTCCTAATGTGTAATTGTTAAATATTATAAAATTTTTCAAGATGAGAACAAATGTGTGTCTAGTGAGAAACTTTAATAATGAGAATGAGTATACCCTTATTAACTAGGACCTATGTGTATGATGGTTAAGGGTAGTGATAGTGCCTCAGTTTTGACTGTGTGGCGGGAAAAGGTGAGAAAGACTTGTTATGTATTTTTGTAAATACCTCTTGTTAACTGTATTAATTTTCTGAAATGAGAATCCTTTTTTAGATTATTTGGAACTTGATGTGGGTGGTTTGGGTAGTGAGAATTCCCTAGTTTGACAACTAATTCATAGGTTGTATGAGGGACTGTCTGGATTTGGATCGGTGTGGTGAGATGTTATCAAGTAGGGAAGCCTAATAATTTTGATATATTAAGGTGTTTCCATAGTGGGAGTAAACATTTATGATAGATTATTTGTGGTGGTGTTCATCGATTACTTCTTAGTGTGATTATAATTAGTGATTATCATGTCCCCTACCTTGACATCGTCCTGAGTATGCGGAGAAAGATTTAGATTTACGCCTAGCTACCTAAATTTCCATATGGTTGGATATAGAGCCTCTTAGAGGTTGTAGTTATGAAATAGTATATGTGGATTTCGATGGTGTGAGTTACACCATCAATAGTTTATAGATGAATTTATCAGGAGGGACCTAAGGTCAATGAATGAAATGAGACTTGGGCTGTGGTGGTTGAGTGGCTTGACAAGAAATGTTAACAATGATCTAAAGGTGGGGAGAGATATGTCAGTTGTAGGTGGGTGGAGAAATACCATGGGATGAAAGTGGTGGCATCATAATTCCAATGAGGAATATAATGGGTGAATGTTTAAATTCCTCATGGAAAGGCTAGGTGGGCCTTGGAGGTGAGGTATGTATGTCTATTCCATGAGGTTTTTGATGGGAAGTATAAGTGCCAATGTTGTATGGTGTTCTTATGGTTCATAGGAAAAGTGAGTTGGGAAACGCATCAAGTATGTTGTGGAATTTTAGCTTCAGGTTGATGCACCCTTTGAGGAGCATCTTATACGTGTATTGAATCGTAGTGAGAATATGTTGCGGGGAAAGACCATGTCGATATTTCATGTATTGTGGAAATATGGATGGGTTAGGAGGAAACTTGGGAGAGAGAAGAAGATAAGAGGATAGAGTGGCCTGATCATTTTGAATCATAATCTTAGGTATTCTTAGGATTACAGCTCGAGGAAGAGCTATAATAAGGTGGGGATATTGTAAGATCCTAACCATTTCTGAATATTTTTTGGGATCATTTAGAGGTATTCTTTTTCCATGTTTTGAGTATAACTTTTTTGGGTATTAACTTGGGTGTTTTGGGGTGAAAATTGAAGTATTTTGGAAGGATGAGAGGATTTTAATGGTTTTTTCATGGTTAGAAAAAGTGTGAAACATGGGTTGCATGGTTTTCACATGGTTTGGGCACGGTTAAACAAAGTGTGAAAATTATTTCATGGTTTTCACATGGTTTGAACATTGTTAAACTAAGTGTGAAGTCTGGTCACATGGTTTGAGAATGGTTAATCTAAGTGTGAAACCTAAGTGTGCAATGTTCATGGTTTAGGCTCATGGTTAGTATTAATCATTCTTATTCACTCAGAAAACTGTCCACATGAAAATTAAAGTAGAGAAAATTAATTTTAAAATCTCTCGAACACCAAATTAACCCCAAATCGACCCTAGATCAACCCAAATAGAATTATCTCATTTTTTAGGCTCCTGGAGGGTTTCTTATGGCTCCCAACCTCCATTATTTTATATTTTAATCTTGTTTCATAGATGTGAATCTCTCTGGGTATGTGGTTTTTTCCCAATTTATTTCCTGTCACACTTTCGTTCTTCTCCCATTCTTTTTGTGGGTCTTTATCTTTTTTTTTTGTATCTAGATCTATATTTTTTTAATATAGATCAAGGATTGTTGGATTTAGATATATATTTAAGAGATCATTTTTTTTAACCATGGATTTAGGTTTCAGATCTAGACAGTGTTCTTCATCACATTCTTGATTGATCTATTTTAGATTGGGGATCATTCGTTGGTGAGTGTTCTTCACTATTCTTGAGGTAGGTGGTCCATAATTCAAATCCCAAAGTCTTAATCGAAATTATGTGTATGTAATTGTATAATTTCTATTAGATGTTTAGAAATTTCATTCCTGGTCGAATTAATTAATTTTGTGTATTAATTAATTAAAGGAAATGTTCAAATTTGGGATATTGGGATTATAGATTGTGAATAATTAATTGTTTAATTAATTGTGAGGGAATTGAGATTATTTATTGGGGATAATTAATTGTTGAGATTTATTATCCTAATATTTAATTTAATGAGATAAAGTAATTAATTGATGACTTAATTGGGGATAGAGAATTTATTGAGATGGAAAATTTAATAGATGAATTAATTTGGGTTATTGAATTATTTAAGCGGGAATAATTAGTTGATGAATCAATTATGGGGTTATTGAATTGAAAAGGTTGGAATAATTAATTGAGAAATTAATTATGGGGATTTTTTGATTTTGGTATTGATTGATTAATTGATAAATTAATTAATAGAAATATTGTGATTATTCAATTGTTGAATTAAATAATGGGATTAATTAATTGATAAATTAATTAATGGAAGTAATGTTATTATTTAATTTTTGAGTTAAAAAATGGTATTGGTGGGATTAATTAATTAATGTGAGTAATTTGATTTATTATTTGTGAATTAGTTAATATAATTGATATCGGTAGTTAATTTGTGAATTAATTGAAGGGATTGAATGCGACTAATTAATTGTGAGTTAATTAATGTAAATTACTTGAACAATTAAATAGTGAAGTAATTGAAATGGATTTAATGTGATTAATTAATTATAGTAATAATCAATGGATTTGACCTAGTTAAATAATTGGTGAATTAATTAACTGGGGTTGCTGTGTTAATGCACTTGAATAACATATATTAATTAATTTATGAATTAATTAATGGGATTAATTTGATTAATTAATTAGGGGATTAATTAATGGGATTTATGTGATAAAAAAATTGTTGATTTTGTAATGAAATTGATGTGATTAGTTAATTGTTGAATTAACTAGAGTAATTTATGTGATTATTTAATTGCTGAATTAACTAGAGTAAATTAAGTGATTATTTAATTGTTAAATTAATTAATGTATTTTATGTGATTAATTCATTATCAAATTAATTAATATTATCGATGTGATTGGTTAATTTCTAAGTTAACTAGAATAATTGATGTGATTAGTTAATTGTTAAATTAATTAGAGTAATTGACATGGTTAGTTAATTACTAAATTAACTATAGTAATTGATGTGATTAGTTAATTTTTGAATTAATTAATGTATTTGATGTGATTAATTAATTGTCAAATTGATTAATATTATCTATGACATTGGTTAATTTCATAATTAACTAGAATAATTGATTTGATTAGTTAATTATTGAATTAATTAATGTTATTTATGTGATTAGTTAATTTTTTAATTGAAAAATAGAATTAAAGTGATTAATTAATTGTTAAGTTAATTAATTTATTTGATGTGATTAATCCATTAACGAATTAATTAATACTATTGATTTGATTTGTTAATTATGGAATTAGATAGAGGAATTGTTGTTGTTAGTTATTTGTTCAATTAACTAGAGTAATTTATGTCATTAGTTAATTATTGAATTAACTAGTGGATAGACATGATTAATTAATTGTTGAACTAATTAATGGAAATTGATGTGCCTATTTAATTGTTAAAATGATTAATAGACTTGGATTAAATAATTTATGAATTTATTAATGAAATATTATAATGGTTAATTGTGATAAGTTGATTAATGTTGATTAATATTGGTATATGTGATAATGTGAAAACATGTGATATTGAGAAGAAAGTGATATAGTGGTATAAGTGATATGGGTGGGGCATGTTTTTCTATTTTCAAAACCCATGTGAGCAGGATATGGTCTGCTATTTTTTAAGCCCGTGGTGATGAACTTTTTGATGAAACCTGTGTGGGACATGGTCTGTTGTTTCCAAATCCCATGAGATCGGGACATTGTCTACTATTTCAGAAGTGTGTAGTGATAAACCTATGTGGGACATGGTCTAATGTTTCTGAAACCCATGGGGTCCTAATAATGATAAACTAGACTTGAACTATTGGCATTAGACTATTGTTCCAATTATCCATATTATAAATTGAAATGAAATGGATAATGAAAGCCCATTTTTTAATGAATTGTGAATTGATAATGTAAAATGGTTCAGAATATGACATGGGATGAAGCAGGTATTGAGGTACGGGTTTTCTCAGGAACCCAGAGGTTTGTGTGGTTAAATAAAGAATATTTGATAATGTGACAATTTTTTGATTATTCATTGTGCTTATTTATTTACGTAGTTGCATACACTGTTATAGACTGGATTTTTTTAGACACTATTGGTGGTGACCTACTGAGTTGTACTCACACCCTAATCGAGCTTCCAGATCGATACCTAAATAAAATTTGTGTTTTCTGGATAGGAATAAGGGAAAGGGACCTATGTTAAATTATTGTTTGGGATGGATTGTAACAACCCGAGATTTTATAAGATACATTCTTTTTAATTTCATTCATATCTTATGTTGTATAATACACCAAGATTATCTTGTGCTACACGCAACACCGTATTAGCTTGCAGTATACGCAACACTATTCTTGGCTTTTGTTACACACAATTTCAAGTTCGTTTGATAGAAGTTATTCTACGCAACATTGAGTGTGTGTGTGTGTGTGTCTATATATATATATATATTCAATGTATAAATAAAATATGGTTGGATTCTGTTATACGCAACAACAATGGAGTCTTTCACTACACGCAACCCTAACTTGGCTTGCATTACACGCAATCGCGACCTTCTTCGATAGCGTGTGTTGTACGCAATATCGGGTTTCACTAAACAATGATATATGGTTATAATATTATTATGAACTAGCAGTTATGAATAGTATTAACTAAATTTTGAATTTTATAACATTATTATTCATCTTACATATTTTCTAGAACATGGTGTGAGAACAAAATAAATTTTTCGGGTAAAATAAGTATTTTTCAAAAAATGCAGTTTTGCCGCCTTTTGATGGTGCACCCACATTAAATATAGTTTTTGACATGTTTATAAGTTCAATTTGACAAAATAAAATTCTTCTTTGGAATCAGGATATAAAAATTTACTTTGGATAAAATTTTCATATTATTCTGATAACTTTCATATTTTAATGAATAGTAAAAACACGCTATATTTTAATTAAAAACAACTTTTTTCATCGTAATAATTTATATGGTTAAATTATAATATTGAATTGTTTTAAAGTATAAATAGAATATATTTTTACCATTTAATATAATGTATGTCATTATCATTGATTTTACATTGAATTCATAGGTTAAATCAATTCAATCTTTGGCAATGTTTTAACTTTTAAAACCTATTCGCTTAACAATGGGATTAATTTTAAATTAATTACTGCAACTTCGGTGTTTTTAATTTTGAAAAATTTATTCCATATTTGGAATCAGTGGGTCCAAATTATGTTAATAGGTTGCTTTTATTTTTTTTTTTTATGAAGATTAACTACGGTAATTTTTATTTATTGCGGTTAAAGGTAAATAGGGTAATTTAGGGTTAAAAGAATATTATAATAATTCAAAATTACCTTGAAACTTGTCCTAACCTTATTGGATGAGTAGTGTCCGACCATGGGCATCCTTGGGCCGATTTTGGGACCCCAATGAGCCACTTGGTAGTGAAAATGACAATTTGGATTAATTAATTTAATGTAAATACAAAATTGACTTTAACAAAAAAAACTTTTAGTAATTAATTTTTATAAGGGGTTATATAAGTTATATTTTAGAATATAAATATTATTTGGAAATCTAATAATATTACCTACATCATGGTATTTTTTTCAAAATTTTTAGACATAAAATAAATTAAATTATTTATGACACAATAATGATGTAGTGTTTACCTCATTAATAAATGATTTAAATAAATAAGATTATAATGATTAAAATATCATACAAAACCTATCCAATTACAATTGGATGATTTTATTTCTAATATGAGTCATCTTATCTTCGAAATTAATATGTTTTGGACCTCTTAAAACCTAAGATAAGTTTATAATAAAATAATGTTTTCACACCTTTCTAAAGTGCCCCTCCTCTCCCTTATAAAAGGAGACCACTTCTATGCAATTCCTCACACCTCTCAAGACTTTTGGATCATCCAAAATCTGCCCAAATAAGCTCCCTACATCCCTATCTTCCCCCTTGAAGCCTTAAATTAGGCAGAAGACTCTCCAAGAAGTCCTTTTGGTTCAAACCAAAGGAAGTTACCAAAATTAAAGGTAACAGTTTCTCTTAAGTTGTTTTCTTTTATTCTACTTCTCCAACACCTAAACTCTTTTTAATCCTTTATTTTGTAACAACACCAATATCGTAAATATACTAGGATGTTTTTATGAGAAGGATTCGAACTACACTTATACACACCTCCATCTAATGGATGAAGAACATAATGTTTCTGTGATGGCAAACTAACGCCTCACGAAACGATGATTGTTCGATTTTCTCCTACCGCCTCTCATGGTGGCCATTATGATGGAACTGTATTTATATATAATATATATTATGTTTATTATTTCCTTATGTTTCTTTACTTCCCAATTATATCAAGCCTTTACGGTTTCCATAGTCGGTAAATACGATAATCTCATTTGAGGAAGTGCGAACTACCGCCCCCTCAAAGTGATGTGATTCATTAATATCTTATGTGGGATGTATAAAGGATGTGGTTAATGATATTATATATGATATTATAATGGAATTATAATATAACTATGTATAATTATGTTTTAATTCCATTAAAATAAGAAATAGAAATGAAAGTAGCGGTCATGCGTACGTACGGCTTACCGTCTCCATGAACGGTGTGTTTCCTTTCCTACCTCCATATGTTATGTACTATTATAAATTCTTGTATATTCTGTATATATAATGAATTTATATGATATATAAATCATTATTTACATTTTTTAAGTAAGTAAATCATGATATAAGTAATAATAACATCAAGAACAACAAGTCCAAACATGTACGATAAATAAGATGATTTTACCCAAAACGCTACTTTAACATTAATTTACAAACGAATCGGTAATATAAAGTCATAAGTGAACCATATATGATATCATAGCAATGAATATGATTCTGTAATAAGTCAATGACATTATTTAAATCATTATACAGGAGGTTTGGATACATACGAAGCATATCAAACGTATAGCAAGGGATAACTTTTCCAATCTCATTCTTATCCGAGATTGTTTATTTGTAAGTAATTACTGGGGTTATTGTTTTCATCCAAGTCCATGTTTTATAAAAGTTTTTTTATGTATGTTTAATTTACTTTTTACCCATTTTGTCTTTTACTACATTATATTTAAGGAATCTTTCTTTTTTTTACGTTACGAGGTACTTTTTGACTTTTCCGACAAAATTACGAGGAGAATGTTTTTTTTCCTTATACGGCATGAAAGGATTTTTACGGTTTTATAAAGCCTTATTTTAATGAATCTTAATCCAAAATATGTCATGATTATTTTCAAAAAAATCTCTTTCTTTTAAAATTTCATGACGTTTTGTGAAAAGAAATTGATTTTGAAGAAGAAAGGATATTTTCCTCAAGAATTCATTTCAAGTGTTTTATCAAAACCATTTTTCCATCTAAGATGACATTATTTTATATGTGTTTGTTTCAAGTATAATGTCCCTATGATTTACATGGTTTCACTTTTCTTATGTTGATATATCCATTTGTTTTATATGGATTATGTGATGATGGGATGATGTTTATGAAACCCATTTTATTCTTTGGGTTATGATGAATGTTTCAAGTTTATTTTGTGGCACAAGTAAGAATGATTTCATTTTGAGATGGGTGGGACATATATCTCCCTCCAATTCATTGGGTAAAGATTTATATCTCATGAGATAGACATGGATGGAAGGGTAAGTTAATCTGGTTCAGTGTTACAGGACTGAAACGAGGAGTGAACTCGATTCAGAAAGGGACTTTGTCCACTAAGATGGTCCCGGCAGCAATTCCTTGGATACTATGGAAGTCATAATGTTTTTCCACAATTACAAGTTTTATTCCCATGCTATTTTATCAGGATTAATTTTTCTTTATGATTTATTCCTTACGTATTGCCATGTTTTATTTCATTGCTCAAGATCTTGATGTTTAAACATTGTGTTCATGTTTTTAAGTTCAAATGTATATGGTTTGTTTTATTTTATCCATGCTTACCCTTACTGAGAATTTGAGATCACCCTTTATATGTTTTCTTTTCCCCAGGATATAAATAAAGGTTTTAGGTAAGAAAACATAAGGGGAAGATCTTTATGGGAGATGTTGAAGATCTTTCACCACGATTAGAAGATTATGTTTCGAGTTTCCAAAGACACTAAAATATTACGGTCCTTTAGTTTTGAATTTTGTTATGTATTAAGTATTATGAAAAAGTAATGTGTTGTCCATTTACGTCAAGCTTCGGGTATCTACAATTTGTATCAGAGGAAAGGTTTAGTCAACCTTTGGAAACTAGGATGCGAAAACATTAGTGAGATCCCTAGGGATATTTCTATGGTATATTTAGGGATTTCCCTAAGGATAAGTATACGTATAGGATATAGTCCTAGAACTACTGTAACGATATTATAATTTAACCTAAGATGTAAGATATTGAAGGTACTCCCCCTTTATAATGTTGTTTTCCCTAGCATGGTATTTGCTTCTCACACTATTGTTTTTGGGTTTTAGACGATGGCTGGAACCTGAAGGAACTGTGTTGATCAATGTAATGGACAATGAAATGATTGTACTCCTAACCAAACCAATGTCATGGGATATGGAGTGCACAATATTATTTCTATACTTACACAAGCTATGAATCATTCTGGACTTCAAAATGAGTAGAGAAAGGAGCAACATTCTGTTGAATCCTTCATGAGGAAGCGTCCACCTTCATTCAGTGGGTCTTCTGATCCCTTAGTGGCTGAACAATGGATCAATACTACTGAAAAGATATTTTCAGTTCTACAATGTTATGAGCATGATAAAGTCATCTTAGCAGTATATCGTTTGGAAGGTGATTCTGATCAATGGTGGAATCTTATCAAGAATATGAGGCCAAGAGATAAAATTGAGTCTATGGAATGGGACGAGTTCAAGAAATTGTTTTTCAGTAAGTACTTCCCTTGTATTCTTCAAAAAAATATGGAAAAGGAGTTTCTTGAGCTTAAGAAGAAGGATGATGAATCTGTTGGTATATACGAAGTGAATTTTACAATACTTTCAAGGTATGCATCTCGCATTATCATCCAACCTGAAATTAAAGTTGATTGATTTTTCAGTGGCTTAAAACCAAGTCTTTGAAGGGAATTAGCTATAAGAGACTTCAGTAGATATGAAGAAATTGTGCTTTGTGCTATCAAGGTAGAACTGGAAGTTGGTGTTACGCATCCATATCATGGTTTTGACAAGAAACAAAAGATGGAGTTCAAGGAAAAATCTCAGAAAAATGGTGAAAAGAAGGTGAATGTTTCTTTATGATCAAAGTGTGGAAAGAAGCAAGGTATAGATTGTCTAAAAGGTACTAGAAAATGTTTCAAGTGTGGAAAAGAAGGTCATTGAGCAGCTGAGTGCCGAAGTAATGGGAAAAAGGTTTAAAATGACGTGAATAGAGAAAAGACTTTAGAGAACGCTCCACCAACACTTTAATGCTTCAAGTGCAAGGAAATGGGTAATTATGCTAATCAATGCCCTAATCCAAGGATTAATGATGATCAACGTGAGCAACCTCTTAAGGCAAAGGACAAAGGGAAGTCACATGCGATCACTATCAGCAATGTTGAGTATGACAATGATGTGATGGAATGATTATGTTTTTATGTAAAGGGATTCCAAAATAATGTTGTGAATCTCATTTATAGTATTGTGGAACATTGGAATATCTATATAATGGTTTATTGTGATTTTCGATAATTGTATGGTACCGGTAACCATGAAAAGTGATTCAAATATTTTGGAAAGCAGATGATATGCGCATAATGAAGGGATAAGAAGATAATGAGATGTTTGATTGTATTCATGAGCTAATGATTGATATAAGGACTAAGTTATATCATGGTTTGAGTATATAGAATTTTGAGGATTTTGGTATGTGGAAAGTGTTAACTTTTAACTGCATTCATGTTTTCACTAAGGTTCAATGGGTATTCATTCTTCAAGAGAATACATGATTAAGGTCTTCACATGTTTGTAATTTGACGAAAAAGATATATCTTATGATATATGGGGGATAAATGATGGCATTCACGTGATTGTTATGTGACATTTCAGGTAATCATTTTATTTATACCATGAGCTTGGACCGAAGTATTTTAGATATGCATAAAGATTGGAATGGATTATGTTGGACATAAGTTAGTATTTTTTAAGTATAGAATTCTTTTTGATATTATTGATGGGATGTTATAGTAATGTAGTTTTAGAAAAAGGACAACCTGCAGGATGGGCGACAGCCCATCGTGTCGGATAAGGCTGTGGGAATCGAACCCACAACTAAAGTGCGACTGGCCTTTATCGCATACCAATGGCCTACAGGAAGTCCCTAGTTAGTGGAAAGTAGTTTAATTTTATTAAACGTTATGATAAATAAAGTATAAGTCCATTTTTGGAACTATATACGATTAATCTCACCATAAGATGGACTTATAACTTTTGCTAACCTTTTGTTTGAAATAGATGGAATGACCCATCATTCTATCACATGATCTGCTAACACTTCACCAATAACAAACTCAACTTTATTTCTTTAAGAGATGAAGTGTAAATTGTTCAATTCACGAACAATAGTGAGATTGTACGAAAATCATGTAAGTATTTCTTTTAATTCATCAACTTTAGGGAAATGATATTGAAAACCAAAAATGTTATCCTAGTGCTCTTATATCTGATGAATCAGATGGTACCTTAGATCATCACAAATTTATGGCTTTGTGATTGTTGGCTTTTTTATAGCCATGTTCTCTACCACTCTCCATCAGAACTTGATGGTTAGATTTTTCTTCCATATCCATATTTTGACCTATGTTATCCTATATGGAAACCCAGTGATGAGTTACTTTGGGTAATCGTTACATTTCATACTTTAGTTTTTAAAATTAAGTTTTAGTATTCCTTTTTACGATGTGGGTTTCTATGAATAGTAAATGATTTATAACCCTGATGAATTTCGAGGGCGAAATTCATATTAAGGGGGGTACAATGTAACAACCCGAGATTTTATAAGATACATTCTTTTTAATTTCATTCATATCTAATGTTTTACGATACACCAAGATTATCTTGCACTACACACAACACCGTATTAGCTTGCAGTATACGCAACACTATTCTTGGCTCGTGTTACACACAATTTCAAGTTCGTTTGATAGAAGTTATTCTATGCAACATTGAGTGTATATATATATATATATATATTCAATGTATAAATAAAATATGGTTGGATTCTATTATACGCAACAAAAATGGAGTCTTTCACTACACGCAACCCTAACTTGGCTTTCATTACACGCAATCGCGACCTTCTTCGATAGCGTGTGTTGTACGCAATATCGGGTTTCACTAAATAATGATATATGGTTATAATATTATTATGAACTAGCTATTATGAATAGTATTAACTAAATTTTTAATTTTATAACATTATTATTCATCTTACATATTTTCTAGAACATGGTATGAGAACAAAATAAATTTTTCAGGTAAAATAAGTATTTTTCAAAAAATGCAGTTTTTTCGCCTTTTGATGGCGCACCCACATTAAATCTAGTTTTTGACATGTTTATAAGTTCAATTTGAAAAAATAAAATTCTTCTTTGGAATCAGGATATAAAAATTTACTTTGGATAAAATTTTCATATTATTCTGATAACTTTCATATTTTAATGAATAGTAAAAACACGCTATATTTTAATTAAAAAGCACTTTTTTCATCGTAATAATTTATATGGTTAAATTAAAATATTTAATGGTTTTAAAGTATAAATAGAATATATTTTTACCATTTAATATAATGTATGTCAATATCATTGATTTTACATTGAATTCATAGGTTAAATCAATTCAATCTTTGGCAATGTTTTAACTTTTAAAACCTATTCACTTAACAACGGGATTAATTTTAAATTAATTACTGAAACTTAGATGTTTTGAATTTTGAAAAATGGATTCCATATTTGGAATCAGTGAGTCCAAATTATGTTAATAGGTTACTTTAATTTTTTTTATATTATGAATAGTAACTACGGTAATTTTTATTAACTGCGGTTAAAGGTAAATAGGGTAATCCAAGGTTAAAAGAATATTATAATAATTAAAAATTACTTTGACACTTGTCCTAACCTTATTGTATGAGTATTGGCCGACCATGAGCATCCTTGGGCCGATTTTTGGACCCCAATGAGCCACTTGGTAGTGAAATGACAATTTGGATTGATTAATTTAATGTAAAGACAAAATTGACTTTAACAAAACTCTTTTAGTAATTAATTTTTATAAGGGGTTATATAAGTTATATTTTCGACTATAAATATTATTTGGAAATATAAAAATATTCCCTACATCATGGTATTTTTTTCATAATTTTCAGACATCAAATGAATTAAATTATTTATGACACAATCATGATGTAGTGTTTACCTCATTAATAAATGATTTAAATAAATAAGATTATAATGATTAAAATATCATCCAATACCTGTCCAATTCCAATTGGATGATTTTATTTCGAATATTAGTCATCTTATCTTCGACAATAATGTGTTTTGGACCTCTTTAAACCGAAGATAAGTTTATAATAAAATAATGTTTTCACACTTTCCTAAAGAGCCCCTCCTCTCCCTTATAAAAGGAGACCACTTCTATGAAATTCCTCACACCTCTCAAGCCTTTTGGCTCATCCAAACTCTTCCCAACTAAGCTCCCTACATCCCTCTCCTCCCCCTTTAAGCCTTACATTAGGGATAAGACTCTCCAAGAAGTCCTTTTGGTTCAAACCAAATGAAGTTACCAAAACTAAAGGTAAGAGTTTCTCTTAAGTTGTTTTCTTTTATTCTACTACTCCAACACCTAAACTCTTTTTAATCCTTTCTTTTGTAACAACACCAATATCCTAAATATACTAGGATTTTGTTATGATAATTATTAGAACTACACTTACACACACCTCCATCTAATGGATGAAGAACATAATGTTTCTATGATGGCAAACTAACACCTCACGAAACGATGATTGTTCGATTTTCTCCCACCGCCTCTCATGGTGGCCATTATGATGGAACTGTATTTATATATAATATATATTATGTTTATGATTTCCTTATGCTTCTTTACTTCCCAATTATATTAAGACTTTATGGTTTCCATAGTCGGTAAATACGATAATCTCATTTGAGGAAGTGCGGACTACCGCCCCCTCAAAGTGATGTGATTCGTTAATACCTTATGAGGGATGTATAAAGGATGTGGTTAATGATTTTATATATGATATTATACTGGAATTATAATATAACTATGTATCATTATGTTTTAATTCCATTAAAATAAGAAATAGAAATGAAAGTAGCGTTCATGCGTACGTACGGCTTACCGTCTCCATGAACGGTGTGTTTCATTTCTTACCTCCATATGTTATCTACTATTATAAATGCTTGTATATTCTGGATATATAATGAATTTATATGATATATAAATCATGATTTACATTTTTGACGTAAGTAAATCATGATATAAGTAATAATAACATCAAGAACAACAAGTCCAAACACGTACGATAAATAAGATGATTTTACCCAAAACGCTACTTTAACATTAATTTACAAAATAATGGGTAATATAAAGTCATAAGTGAACCATATATGATATCATAACAATGAATATGATTCTTTAATAAGTCAATGACATTATTTAAATCATTATATAGGAGGTTTGGATACATACGAAGCATATCGGACGTACGGTATGGGATAACTTTTCCAATCTCGTTCTTATCTGAGATTGTTTATTCGTAAGTAATTACTGGGGTTATTTTTATCATCCAAGTCCATGGTTTCTAAAAAAATTTATGTATGTTTAATGTACTTTTTACCCATTTGGTCTTTTACTACATGATATGTAAGTAATCTTTCTCTTTTTTATGTTACAAGGTACTTTTTGACTTTTCCGACAAAAGTACGAGGAGAATGTTTTTTTACATATATGGCATGAAAAGATTTTTACGGTTTTATAAAACCTTATTTTCATGAAGATTCCTCCAAAATATTTCATGAATATTTTCAAAAAAATCTCTTTCTTTTAAAATTTCATGACGTTTTGTGAAAAGAAAATGATTTTGAATAATAAAGGATATTTTCCTCAAGAATTCATTTCAAGTGTTTTATCAAAACCATTTTTCCATCTAAGATGACATTATTTTATATGTGTATGTTTCAAGTATAATGTCCCTATGATTTACATGGTTTCACTTTTCTTATGTTGATATATCCATTTGTTTTATATGGATTATGTGATGATGGGATGATGTTTATGAAACCCATTTTATTCTTTGGGTTATGATGAATATTTCAAGTTTATTTTGTGGAACAAGTAAGAATGATTTCATTATGAGATGGGTGGGACCTATATCTCCCTCCAATTCATTGGGTAAATATTTATATCTCATGAGATAGACATGGTTGGAACGGTAAGTTAATCCGGTTCAGTTTTATAGGAATGAAACAAGGAGTGAACTCGATTCAGAAAGGGACTTTGTCCACTAAGATGGTCTTGGCAGCAATGCCTTTGATACTATGGAAATCATAATGTTTTTCCACAATTACAAGTTTTATTCCCATGCTATTTTATTAGGATTAATGTTTCTTTATGATCTAAGCCTTACATATTTCCATGTTTTATTTCATTGCTCAAGATCTTGATGTTTAAACATTGTGTTCATGTTTTTAAGTTCAAATTTATATGGTCTATTTTATTTTATCCATGCTTACCCTTACTGAGCATTTGAGCTCACCCTTTATATGTTTTCTTTTCCCTAGGATATAAATAAAGGTTTTAGGTAAGAAAACATAAGGGGAAGATCTTTATGGAAGATGTTGAAGATCTTTCACCACGATTAGAATATTACGTTCTGAGTTTCCAAAGACATTAAACTATTGTGGTCCTTGAGTTTTGAATTTTGTTATGTATTAAGTATTCCTCAAAAGTAATGTGTTGTCCATGTATGTCAAGCTTCGGGTCTCTACATGGATCATGGATGAGGGAACCATATGGGGTTTCGGACCTACTTGGGAGTTCTTAGTGTCTTTAATTTTCAGTTGAATTTGAAACTTGGAATTTATATTTTCATCACATACTTAATGGTCATTTTTGATATTGTATCTCCAGTTTGGGTCATCATGTGATATATGTTTTGTTTTTTTTCTGGTTATATGTTATTCAATTATTATTTCATTATTTTCTGCTAGTGTATTACTATAATAAGGAAAACAATAGGGTATAGTCTCCCCATGACTTCTATTAGACCCTCACTACTAGTCGGTAGCCCCATGCGTATGGGGAGGCATGCCCGAGGTCATGTGACCGACCTGTTTGTGGCACCGGTGTGTGGAAATCGGGGCGGGATGTTACATATGTGGTTCCTATGGATGATCAGGTCACTAACAGAAGTTATATCTTATATTTTTTCTCCATATAGTGGCACGAGATCATCAGTGACAAAAAATTAGTATGGTGAAATCAGATGCTTCATGAACTAAGGGGTTCTACCCATAGGCATCCAAAACAAATCTTCTTCACATAGTGGAATAGTCACCAGAGGAAGCAGATATAGGTCCAGCGACTGTGAAAGGCACCATCACAATTACATCATCTTTGGTGACTACTTTATTTGATATTGGTGCATATCATTCATTTATTTCAACTCTATTTGTGAATATGATAAATATTCTTATGGATATTTTATCTTATGTGATGAATATCACTACACCCCTTAGAACAAAGAGTGAGTATGGTCTCTATTCTCGTAATTGGGTTTTATCTTTATCAAAGATTGATCTTTCTTGGGATTTTTGGGTTATCGATATGGAACATAAATAAGTCATATTTAGGATGCATTGGCTCATTTATAATAAATCCTGAATTGATTACTATCTTTAGTGGGTCTCCTTTATCACGCCTGATGGAGTGTTCCATATCTTTCAAGAAGAATGGGACATGAGGTCGAGTAGAGATGAACTTTCTTATACAGAGTTCAGTAAAGTGATATCTATGTTTTCTTTTGATCTAGAGTGAGAATATTTGAGTGATGATATCCATCTAGTTTTCTTTGAGTTTCTCGATGTTTTTCCTTCTGACTTCTCTGGTTTTCCATTGGTAAGAGAGCTGAAGTTATCTATTGACTTGGTGTCAGGTACCCAGCTGGTATCTATTACTTCTAACCGCATGGAACCAACTAAGAGATAATAGTTCAAGACTCAGTTGGATGATCTTTTAGAGAAAGGATTCATATGATCTAGTGTGTCACCTTGGGTGGAAGCTGTTCATTTTTATAAGAAATATGATGTCTCAATTTTACTTTGTGTTGATTACTGAAAAATCAATCGAGTTACGGTAAATAAAAAGTATCTATTTCCATATATTTATTATCTAATTGTCCAGTTAAAAGGGCTGAATTGGTTTTCAAATATTGATCTTTGGTCCGATTACTATCAGATGAGAATAAAAGAATCTAACATTCAGAAAACCACCTTTTGGAGTATATGTGACCTTTTATGGGTGCCTTGTCTTTCCATTTGGTCTATCCAATGATCCTATAGTCTTTATGAAATTTATGAATATTACTTTCCATGATTATCTTGATACCATCATGGTTATCTTTTTGGATGAAATACTTATTTACTCTAAGTCTAAGGAGGATGATATCCATCCTCTGATATAAGTTCTATAATTTTTGATAAATCACTGACTTTATGTCAAGCTATTGAAATGTAATTTCTATATTTTAGAATTGAATTTCACTGTACACATGGGGTCATAAAATGGTATCTTATTTGATCCTGATAAGTTGAAAGATATTATTACATGAGAACAACCGTATATTTTTTTCAATATTTGGAGATTCTTGGGTTTAGCTAGATATTATCCCTGGTTTGTAAAGGACTTATCAGAGTTGGTTGTATAATGAATGCTCTAACTCAGAAGGGAATAAATTTTTCTTGGGATGAAAAATGTCAGAGATATTTTTTAAGTTGGAAACTTCCAACTCATTAGGTGAAAGGATCATCGGAAGAATGGAACTTTATGGATCTTTTTGAACAATTGAATATAGAAGTTTGGGAAATACGGGTTGAGGTTGTTTTAGCTAGTGTTCATTTTACCTTCTATCTTATCAAGATAATTATTTAGAAATAACAACTTGATGATGAAATCCATATCATTAGAGACTCTCTTTATAGTGGGAATACTATGGCTAAGTAGTATTTCTCCTTAAAGGGTATTCTGTGTTTCTAAAATCGGTACGTGGTGCCTTTTCCTATGAGAAAATTTATTATGGGGTATTTCCATAATTCCTAGTGGGTTGTTCACTGAGGAAGCATGAATATGTTCTATGAAATGCAATGATGATTCTAGTAGATGTGTATGAGATTGGGCATTAATGATTTTGTTTATAATTATTATATGTTCCAGTAGGTCAAGGCTAAGCATCTGAGACCTTCAGGTTTGCTTCATCCACTTTCAGTTCCAAATTGGAAGTGGGATGGGATCTCTATGGGATTTTTTATTGGGTTTCCACACAAACATAAAAATAATAATTTTATATGGTTTGTGATTGATAGGATGAATAAATAGGATCACTTAATTCCCATTTATGATTCAACTAGAGTTGAGGAGTAGGGAAATATCTATGTGAAATATATTGTTAATTTTGATTGAGGTTCATATCTTATATTCTTTGATAGGTATCCTCAGATTACTTATCTCTTTTGGATATTCCTTCATAAGGTAGCGGGATCTCAGGTTCATTTGAGTATAGCATATCATCTGCAGTCGGATGTCCAGAGAGAAAGAGCTATATAGATACTTGAGGATATGTTTTGAACCTATGTTCTTAACTTTTGTGGGGATTAGGAAAACCATTTGGGATAGGTTAAGGTTTCTTATTAAAATATTCACCAATCCACGATAAGGATGGATTCTTTTGAGGCATTGTACATTCGGCCTTGTAAATACTTGTTTTGTTGGTTAGAGATCAGTGAAAGTTCTTTGGTTAGACTGAGCTAGGTTCATGAGATGATATTAAAGATACAATTGACTTTTTAGATAATTTTGATTTCATAGATCAGATATAAGTCTTATTCTAATTTTTTTCATAGATTGTTGGAATTTTTAGTTGTTGGTCAGGGGTTCTTGGAAGTTTCACCTCATTTAGGTCCTCGATATCTTGGGAGGAAAGGGAAACTTTCTACTTGTTTTTTGGGAAATTTGAGGTTGTTGAGAAGGTTGGAAAAGTGTCTTATAACTTAGAACTTCTTCCATATCTAACATCAACATATAACTTGTTCCATGTATCTCAGATACAAAAGTATCTTTCTAATATATCTCATGTTATGAGCTGGAGTGATCTTGATGTTGAGCCTGATTTATCTATGACTGAGGATCTAGTCCTGATAGTTGATTCTGAAACCAAGGTACTTCATGGGAGGATGATACCTTTGGTTTGAGTGCTATGGTATCATGGTTCTCATGCTCATGAGCCTTGGGAGAGAGAGACACTAATGAGAGAGGATTGGCCTCATCATTTTTATATAAAATATTTTTGACAAGATTTATGGGGACATAAATTTTCTATGGTGGGAAGGTTGTAACATCATATTACTATTTATAGGTTCTCCTTGAAACACCTTTTAATCATGATTTTTTTGGGTCTCATTGGGGTTTCTTCAAGTGAAATTTTGAAAATTTTGGAAGGGTCTTGGGTTGTGCAAGGTTGATACATGGTTTTTCAAAACTTTGCACCCTCCTAGTGAAATTCGTGAAAACCAAGGAAGTGGGAGTTTTCATGGTTGGTGCACAGTTGGAAAAAACTCCATCGACGATGCTACATCTCATCTTTACTAGCCCAGAACTAAACCCTCAAACAACTCTAGGGCGGTACAAACCTTAACTATCCTGGGAGTTCCCAACAACCTGAAGACACTCTATCTTTTAGAACTATAAAACTACCCCTAATAGACTTCTACTACCTCTATAAGAAAGAAACACACAAAAGAAACTGAGAATAACTCATTGACAACTTTGGGAGGCTTTTTGGGCGGCATTCTCATAACAACACGAGAAACACCATCGAAACAGGCATCAAGACAAAACTCAATAAAAGCAATGACACAAGCCAAGGGAGATAGTCCCATAATCCAAACATATACAACACAAGGAGAAATCACTTTTCGAAAACCGTTATTTCTTTAAAATTTTCAAAACTCACCTGTGGCACTTTATGAATCGTCACACGTGCGTTCATTCAATCCCGCTCACATCATCTGTGAACAAGTGCCCCCACACACTTTCCATACCCACGCACGTGTGACCCTCCATAAGGAGTGCCAAGGATCAAACACTTCTTTTACTTACCAAATCCAAACACATACCAAGTTTTTTTTTCAAACTGATACACCTTCTCTTTAAAAACCCACTTTAGTAATTTCAAAAACAATTTGGAAGAAACACTTTTCCAAAAAAAAACAATTTCACTTTTAACGCACACACAAATCAACTGAGACTAAAACAAAACAGAAGTAGTAATAACCCACTGGAATGAGAAAATAGTGCATATGCCTGACCTAGCGACATGGTGGTGAGCCATGCCCCAGGTAAAGCATAACACTAAGAGGACCTTAAGCCGGACACTTGGACTCCACATGGGTCACCACCCCATGTGAGTCTACAAAGTGAACTGATTTGCCTCTATTGGCATCCCTCAATCCAAAGAAACCAAAGATAAGAGACTCAAATCCCGTACTAACCCTGGTAACTCAGTTTTCATCACGAGCGGTGGTGATCAGGAACCGACCCGTAACCTACCTCATGAGCTCCGACAGTCCTAATCTCCTTCTATCAGACATCCCAAATAACAGAGGGCGCTCTGAAAAGTGAGGTTCCCTAAGGGTCGACCTGCTCTGATACCATTTTGTCACGAACCAACCCGGGTCAACCCTAAACCGATCACCCGAGCCGGTCCGCGACATGACCCGAGAGGCGTTCCCGATCCTCCCGGGCTGGCGACAGTGCTAGGGCATCAACAGTGAGAAAGTGGGAACGATTTATCCCAATAAAAAAATAAATAATTAAAGCAGTAGAAAATAAACAGAGCAGTACAAAATGAATAAACAAAGTAAAGTAACTAACAAGAACAAAAAAAATAAAACTAACCGAAAGAGACAACCACTATCACCGTGTGACCTCGCAGGTCACTCTCCAACTCACGACCAAACTTCACCCAAGGGGAAAGAACCGAAGCTGTAACCTGTACAAACACTAAAAATAGAAAAGAACTATAGGCGTGAGTATTAAAACTCAGTAGGCTAGCCCGATATCTATTCCAACGCAATACCTTTAAATAAAGAAATTTACCAATTACAGGTTTGAACTAAATATACAAAATATTAGTTTTCACACACATGCACTTTCATTTCTAAAACAAGTATCAATCCCTTTCCCATTTTAATTTAAAAACAAGTTTAATGTTTGGAAGGAATAGATCCATTTCATTTTTAAAACATTTTTCTACGTACAATTTAAAAATCTAGACTTCAGTTATTAACCAAAGGAAAACCACACATAGCACACAACACACACCAAGGGAAAAGAGAAAAGTGGCGCACATAGGCCAGCAACCGAACTAGACCTCTCAATTGTCCACCACACAAAAATACACACTAAAGTAAACATGGGTCAAAACTAGGAGATCATGAACAATCCAGAACGTACTATACATTTGACTCATCCTGAAGGCATGCCCTAACTCGATGACGTCATAACGCCCTAACGCCCGGCATAGCCCTGCATGGCCTAACCGAGGGGCTCAATCCCCATAGCAGCAATAACTTAGTATTCCCCTGTTATGGGGCCACTAGCCAGTGCGTAATCTAAACTAGTGCAGCAATCGTTCTCAGAAGATTCACTCACTATGTCAGGTTCCCATGTCAACACATGCAATAAACAGGGGTCCGTCCACAATGTAAATCAATCAGTCATGATGCACAAACATCACATAAAGCTCACACAATCAACACACACCAAAAGTCACCCCTGAGTGGGTTTTCCAAAATAATTTATTTTATTAAAGTGTCAAACGGGCCTTCACCAATTTTAAAGAAAAACCTCGTTTCTCAAGAAAACCCGAAACACTTGTTCAGAAGAAATAATTTATCTTTAAAACCAAAACCACATTTGAAATTCCGTAAATTATGTTTAAAGTCCAAGCTTGCATTCTTTCAATGTTGGGTGTCCTCTCGTCAATAAAATGTCCCAACAATTCGGTATAAAATAAACGGCTCTTTTCACACTAGACAGTCATTTAAAATTTTATTATCTAATATTATTTCTCAATCATTAAAATTAATAAAACATCAAGAAATTAATAAATTCTAAATAGGTAAGTGAAGTGGGGTACCTACCTCAAGACCCAGGTGCGACGATGGCGCGAGCTTGGAAACTAGGCGCGACGATGGCGCTCACTCGGAAACAGGCGCGATCATGGCACTCACCCGGAAACAGGTGCAATGATGGCGCTCACCCAGAAACGCCCCGCGTGGGTCCTAGAACGTCAAGCCGACCCAAATAAAAATTAATTAATAAAAACTCTCATCAACCCAAGTTAAATATATATATATATATATATCAAATAAAAATATCAAAAGGAGCATCAAATAAAAAGGGGAAACATATCGGGGGCTGCAAAAAGAAACGGAACGCCGGAGGGCGTCGGGCTGGAACAGCGGAAAGCGCACAGCTGGACGCGGTTCGAATAGGGGGTGCGGCAAGGGTCGTCGGACAGCAGCGATGCGAGGCGGATGATGGGAAGTGTGTGAGTGATCTGGGCAGCAGTGGGCAGCACGCTGGTGAGGCGGACGGAAGCCAGGGTGCCGAGCAGCTGCATGGCAAGGCGGCGCTACAAGGGGGGAGGGCTCTGCCGGAGTGCGTGACAAAGTCAGTGTCGTGCTGGCCGGAAGGAGTGGAGAGGAATGCCACCAGTGGTTCATGCCAAGCAAGGAGGACGGCTGGACCGCGGCAGGGGGCTGCGGAGGGCACACAATGGGGCGGCTGGCGGAGCGGGAAGGCTGCAAGGAGGTAGGTCCATCCGGACTCACAGTGGGCGGGCGTGGAAAAAGAAGGAGAGGGATGTGCAATGCGGGCTGCATCATGTGCGTGAGGGGAATCTGGATCGCTGCTTGCGGGGGGGCTAGCGTGGGACTCACAGGGGCAGATGAGGGCGCTCTTGAAGGAGAACCGGGTGGGGGTCGAGCTGGCCACGGTTCCTAGGTGAGCAGGGGGAGAAAGCCGGACCAGGAGGGGCCTTCTAGTCGATTGGACGCTGGATGCGGGGGAGGCCAAGCAGGGAGAGAGGGGCGTCACTGTGGAAGGAGGGTTGCGGCCAGGATGAGGGGTCGCGGCTTTCTGGTAGGAGGAGAGGGAGCACTGGGGGTTGGGTCGTGCAATGCGGAGATGCAGCAGGGGCAAGGCGAGGCGCTATGCAGAGGCGCGCAACGGAAGCGGAGCCGGACAAGGAGGTAGCTGCTCACGCATGGAGGAGTTTCGGTCGCTGGGCTGCTGTGCAGGAAGTGGAGAAGGGAGCGCTGGATAGGGAGGGCAGCCCGACTGGTCGGCGAGCAGGGTAGCGAGGCTGGCGGAGGAAAGGTGCTGGCGGAGCGAGCAGGATGCAGGTGCGGAGAAGAGAAGAGAAAAAAAGAAGAAGAAGAAGAAGAATAGAGGCAGGGGAGTCGGCTGCTGGAGAAGTGCAGCAGGGAGCGGGTCGCGCGGGAGAAGAAGAGGTAGGGGAACATCCACATGGAAAAAAAATAAAAAATAAAAAAAATTAAAAAATAAAGAATAACGAAAGATAAAAAGATAAAATAAAATAAATAGAAGAGTAAATAGATAATGGAAAACAATAATAATAATAATCTTAATAAGAATAATAATAATAATCTTAATAATAATCTTAATAATAACAATATTATAAATTATTATTATTATTATTATTGAACATTTTATAAAATTATTTTAAATTTTATTTATTCATTTAAATTTTATTATTTATTTAATTAGTTGAGAAACCGCGCACTCACTAGGTCCGAACACATGATCAGACCGAATGCGTGGTGATCGCGCACCACCCCGGACCGAATGCGCAGCGACCGCTAGCAGTGCGGTGACTGCGCACTAGCTAGAAACCCACCGAAAACATCAACGCTTCAACAAAAAATCAATCCTGGACCCAACGCAACTCTACCCAAAGTCACGGGGCCGAGAAAATAGTAAAAACATGGGCGTCCGTGGTCGGGGTGTGACAATTCTCCCCACCACAGACACTTTCTGCCCTCAGAAAGTCACCAAGCCAACAGTTGACACAACATGATTTCATTCCCAGACAAAAATCATAGATAACCGAGAGCTTTGGAAGGAATAGATCCATTTCATTTTTAAAACATTTTTCTACGAACAATTTAGAAATCTAGACTTCAGTTATTAACCAAAGGAAAACCACACATAGCACACAACACACACCAAGGGCAAAGGGAAAATTGGCGCACATAGGCCAGAAATCGAACTAGACCTCTCGATTGTCCACCACAAACAAATACACACTAAAGGAAACATGGGTCGAACCTAGGAGATCGTGAACAATCCAGAGCGTACTATACATCTGACTCATCCTGAAGGCATTCCCTAACTCGATGACGTCATAACGCCCTAACGCCCAGTATAGCCCTGCATGGCCTAACCGAGGAGCCCAATCCCCATAGCAGCAATAACTCAGTATTCCCCTGCTATGGGGCCACTAGCCAGTGCGTAATCTAAACTAGTGCAGCAATCGTACTCAGAAGATTCACTCACTATGCCAGGTTCCCATCTCAACACATACAATAAACAGGGGTGCGTCCACAATGTAAATCAATCAGTCACGATGCACAAACATCACATAAAGCTCACACAATCAACACACACCAAACGTCACCCCTGAGTGGGTTTTACAAAATAATTTATTTTATTAAAGTGCCAAATGGGACTTCACCAATTTTAAAGAAAAACCTCGTTTCTCAAGAAAACCCGAAATACTTTTTCAGAAGAAATAATTTATCTTTAAAACCAAAACCACATTTGAAATTCCGTAAATTATGTTTAAAGTCCAAACTGGCATTCTTTCAATGTTGGGTGTCCGCTCGTCAATAAAATGTCCCAAATATTCGGTATAAAATAAACGGGTCTTTTCACACTAGACAATCATTTAAAATTTTATTATCTAATATTATTTCTCATTCATTAAAATTAATAAAACATCAAGCAATTAATAAATTATAAATCTAAAGGTAAGTGCAGTGGAGGACCTACCTCAAGACCCAGGCGCGACAACGGCGCGAGTTTGGAAACTAGGCGAGACGATGGCGCTCACTCGGAAACAGGTGTGACGATGGTGCTCACCCAGAAACAGGCGCGACGATGGCGCTCACCCAGAAACGCCCCACGCGGGTCCTAGAACGTCAAGCCGAACCAAATAAAAATTAATTAATAAAAACTCTCATAAACCCAAGGTAAATATATATATATTAAATAAAAATATCAAAAGGAGCATCAAATAAAAAGGGGAAACCTATAGGGGGCTGCAAAAAGAAACAGAACGCCGGAAGGCGTCGCGCTGGAACAACGGAAAGCACGCAGCTGGACGCGATTCGAATAGGGGGTGCGGCAAGGGCCGCCGGACAGCAGCGATGCGAGGCGGCCAATGGGAAGGGTGTGAGTGATCTAGGCAGCAGCGGGTAGCATGCTGGTGAGGCGGACGGAAGTCGGGGTACCGAGCAGCTGCAGGGCAAGGCGGCGCTACAAGGGGGGAGGGCTCTACCGGAGCGCGTGACAAAGTCAGCACCGTGCTGGCCGGAAGGAGTGGAGAAAAATGCCTCCAGTGGGTCACGCCAAGCAAAGAGGGCGGCTGGACCGCGGTAGGGGGCTTCGGAGGGCGCACAACGGGGCGGCTGGCGGAGCGGGAAGGCTGCAAGGAGGTAAGGCCATCCGGACTCGCAGTGGGCGGGCGTGGGAAGATAAGGAGAGGGTTGTGCACTGCGGGCTGCAGTATGTGCGTGAGGGGAATCTGGATCGCTGCTTCTGGGGGGGTTGGTGGTGGACTCACAGGCGCAGATGAGGGCGCTATTGAAGGAGAACCGGGTGGGGGTCGAGCTGGCCACGGGTCCTGGGCGAGCAGGGGGAGAAAGCCGGACCAGGAGGGGCATTCTGGTCGACTGGACGCTGGATACGGGGGAGGCCAAGCAGGGAGAGCGGGGCGTCACTGCGGAAGGAGGGTGGCGGCCAGGATGAGGGGACGCGGCTTGCTGGTAGGAGGAGAGGGAGCACTGGGGGTCGGGTCGTGCAAGGCAGAGACGCAGCAGGGGCAAGGTGAGGCGATGTGCAGAAGCGCGTGACGGAGGCGGAGCCGGACAAGGAGGTAGCTGCTCGCGCATGGAGGAGTTTCGGTCACTGGGATACTGTGAGGGAAGTGGAAAAGGGAGCGCTGGATAGGGAGGGCAGCCCGACTGGCCGGCGAGCAGGGCAGCGAGGCTGGCGGAGGAAAGGTGCTGGCAGAGCGAGCAGGATGCAGGTGCGGAGAAGAGAAGAGAAAAAAAGAGGAAGAAGAAGAATAGAGGCAGGGGAGTCGGCTACTGGAGAAGTGCAGCAGGGAGCGGGTCGCGCGGGAGAAGAAGAGGTAGGGGAACATCCGCGTAGAAAAAAAATAAAAAATAAAAAAAATAAAAAAAATAAAGAATAAGGAAAGATAAAAAGATAAAATAAAATAAATATAAGAGTAAATAGATAATGGAAAACAATAATAATAATCGGGCTAATAATAATAATAATCTTAATTATAATAATAATAATAATCTTAATAATAATCTTAATAATAACAATATTATAAATTATTGTTATTATTATTATTGAACATTTTATAAAATTATTTTAAATTTAATTTATTCATTTAAATTTTATTATTTATTTAATCAGTTGAGCAACTGCGCACTCACCAGGTCCGAACACATGATCGGACCGAATGCGTGGTGACCGCGCACCACCCAGTACTGAATGTGAAGCGACCGCTAGCAGTGCGGTGACTGCGCACTAGCTCGAAACCCACCGAAAACATCAACGCTTCGACAAAACTTCAAACCTGGACCCAACACAACTCTACCCAAAGTCACGGGGCCGAGAAAATAGTAAAAACATGGGTGTCCATGGTCGGGGTGTGACATTAAGGGATCCATAAGAAAAATCATAATAGAAGAGAAATTCAAGGACCTCATTAAGGATCTTAAAGAGACCCTCAAACAACCGATGGTTAAAGGATTTTCCGGTTAATCAACTAAACTCTAGGAATACTTCCTGGAGTTTTATTAGATTATATCAAAACCACAATAAGAGAACTCCTTATTTCCTCTAAAAAATCCAAATAAATACCCCAAGTGAAATTATAGAATAAAGTGGATAATAATAATCTCAAATATTAAATTAAATGGATGGAATAGAAGGTACATGATTTTCAAGGAAAAATGGATTGGACAACTAAGTATTTTAATGTATCCCTCGAGCAACATGAACCTGAACCTGAAGATGAGCCATAGGTCTACCCTGGTTTTTCTAAATAAATCCCAGAGGTTGAGTCCATGCTTGAGGAGTATCCATAGCACAAACATCTAAAGTATTAGATTCAAACTGACCATGAATAACTAGAGTGGATTCTTGATGAGTAAGACTTTCCTACTAAGCTATGTGTGTGAGATACACAAGATCTGAATGAATTATGGAATGAGTGTGAGGTACAACTTGGTCTCCCCATTCCTAAAAAATAAGAGACACAACACCATTTCATATCTCTCTATCCATGGAATCAAACGCAACCCAAGTGGTGGAATCTTAAGAGAGGATGAAGGATCCTGATTACCTTCCTCCATCCACTTAGATCCAACTTCAACGGGCACTGAAAAATAAAGAAGTTATTAAACTAGAACCAACTCAGGGATAAAGTCATATTTTGAAATCTTTATTTTCATATTTTATTCAGTCTAATTTGTGTATCATTTTTAACTTCTTTGAATTTTCAGATTAGGTCAATATTTATTTTTCCTTAGGTAAAAATGGAAAAGTACATCTTCAACTTTTTTGGGACACATGGACCTCCCTGATTTTGATGAGCATTCATTTGTGGAATCCCATGAGGGAGTCCATGTTTATGAAACTTAGTAAACCATGATACATCTTGATCATTTTAAATGGTATAATTCTATTATATATAATTCATATCTAAAAATTTTTAAGTAAAAAACCTGATTATTATCCCTTTGATCATTCAATTCATGAAGACCAAATTGAGAAAAGTACTATACAAGAAAGAGAAGGTTTCACAAGTATCAATAAAGGAATAGGATTATATATACTTTATCATACATCCTCCATGAATGTTGTACTTATTTTTTAAGGGATAGGATTTGGTATAATCTATCCATATATCATTCCACACTAAGAAGTAAGAAGTACAATCTGGGAAAGGCCTCGTTTGGTGGTTTAGGTCTAATAAGATATATCCACGATCAAATTATGTATAATAGCTGGTACTACCATATGAAGGTAGTAAAAATATAAGACCCCCTTGGGGTATTATACAAAGATTTATCTTTACTTTCCTTCTAGAATTTAAATTTTATCCTTATAATTAGTTTAGCATTCATTCCCACTCCCTCTATAATTTTGAGCATTAATGACATGATCCTTATGCTTAGTTGATTAATTTACATTTGTTGGACCGTGATGGCATGAGGAAGCCCCCAAATAGTAAAGTATGACTATTAAATGATTAATTTTAAAAGGTATTACACTTTTATTGTTATATTTTAAACTATCTATATTTTTTTCCAATAATCTATTAGGAAATTTAAACTAAAAATTCATGCATGTTCTTTGAATTTAGGCTTTAATTGGATTATCTATGTGACATGATTTTACTAGGAACTATATGATTTCATGTTTTATATTTAAATGATAATGATATTGAATGAATAAAATGGATAATTGAATGATTAGAGTGAATAATGGATATTAAAATGAGGACTTATGATTTGAGGAATTAATTGATTCATGTAAATGAAATTTACCTTCCATTTTTCATGATTTAAATTTATAAAATTCATGTGAATTGATTTATTATTTTTATTCTTGAAATAAGTTATTGTCCCAATATCATATGTCCCATTACCAAGAGGATTTATAGAACAAATACTACTTATTTATCTTGAGAATGTTTCTTGAGTGATCTTGGTACATGTCACCTACTAAAACTTACATTTGAACTTGTTAAAGCTATTATTATGCAAAAAACATTTAAAATGATTTAGGTGTTTTTGAAAATCCCTTATCCTTGAATACCACCTTTACATTAATCCTTGTTTATCCTATAGATACCATGAATGACCATGTTAGGGATGAGCCATGTTTCAATACATTTTTATTTATTTGTTCCCTCCTCTTAGTATTTGCATTATATTTTTAAGTTGAAGTATGGGTTTGAATGGGGTCATGGTGGAAGGGATAAAATAAATTGTAATGAAATTTTTTTGGTGTAATAATGTTGGTGTTGAGAATGGTTTTTGATTTATTCATTATAATTTATTATTTTCCCCACTTAAAAGAAAAAAATAAAATAAAATAGGAATGGGTTGTGACTTGGAAGAATAAAAAATCACCATTACGGGATCAATGATTTTTATCATATGTGGTTAGGTGGGGGATGTTAGGTTTATTCTGAGAATGAATTTTGAAAAAAAATGTAAAATTAATTTGAAAACAAAAATAGTATAAAAGTAGGAGGTAAATAAAGAGGGATTAAATAAATCTGTATGGTTTATTTAATCATGACCTATACTTTGAGTTTGGGGAAAGTTGGAGTTGTCACAATTTGAAGGGAATATTTTCATTACACTTTTACTTTTTATATCATGATTTATACGTTAAGAGAAACCTACTCTTTTAGACTTAAATTTTAAACATCTAATCCCACCAACCTTAAGCCTCAGAGTCATTAGAACCTTGATTGAAAATCTATCATGACTTTATACACCTTTTGTCTTTAAAAAGTTGAAAATATAGTTCCTTTACAATCCTATGGAAAAGAGAATAACTCTAATTGATATAAGAATAACTCTATTTGAATTATATCATGAGTTATGATAGAAAAGATTCAAAAGTAAGGTAAATTATAACATGGAATGTTTAATAATAATAAATTGTGAATCCTGAATGGATGAAAGGATAAGTTCAACCAATTTAAAATGGGAAAAAGTAAAATATAATAGTTGATTGTTTCTTTTTGAATTGAGATGTTGAATTTATATTTTTTGTGTATTTTTGAAATATTTAGTTAACATTGATAATAATTTAATTTTATTACTTGAAATTTTAATAATTGTAACATTGGTTCCCTCTGATTTTCAATGTTGAGATTTTATACTTAAGGAAAATCATATTTTAAGTGTGAGGGTATTTGAAATACTCATATTTCATGCATATTTTTAAGTGTTTTCTAATAATTTTTTGATGTATTTCAAGGGATATTCTCTTATAATACATTGTTTTATTTAAAAATACAAAATTTAAAAAAAAATGGGTTTAAAGTAAATGAAAATGTTTAATTTTGAGTTTTTGAATTTAATTATATATTTTTTTTGAATTTTATTTATGTTTTATTAAATGGTATATATCAGTAGGTTTATAAAAAAAGTTCCAAATCCTAGGAATCCCTTAACCATGGACATAAATTCACTTATCTTGGCCTGACTAAGATCGTCCATCCAGGCATAGAGTACAGGAGATACCTCATAGGCCGGCGAGCGTGCATTCCCTATGGAGTGTCCACATGTGCATAGTTGGGGCATAAGCTCGCATGAGTTGAGTGGTGTGGCTCAAACCAGAGTCTATGGGTGATTATTTATGTGGAAGTCCATCCCCACCATAGGTTTTGGAACTAATGACCACATTCTTTGATTGATAATAAATCACATCCTCTACTCTTGAAACTGTTGTAGGATGCATTTTTATTAGTTACTATTCATACTTAATAAAATAGTGTTGATTCACTGGCTTCGCGCAACTCCCACCTCAGAAACCCCCTTGCCTCTAATATTTCTGCCTTCCACCACTCAACATCACCACTGATGTCACTGTTATCACTTGGAAACACCATGGATGACACCTACAATTCTTGAGATTGATCTCTTGAACCACTTCCCATGGCCAGGACCTCCATTAGAGACCTTAGAGGCATATTTCGACCACACCAGGTCCTTTTTAAAAGGAATCCATTCCCATGCTTGATAAATGAACTACCTCTAATGACTGCGAGGGGTGGTGGGGTTGATGAAATTCCACTATAGGGAACCATTTTACCACTTTCACTACTTTTATATTACCCAAACCCATACACACCAAGCACTCTGGAGGATTCCCCATCAAGTATTTCTATACATGGTGGGAAAAAAGGAAACACCTAAGTTTCTCAAGTGTATATTTAAAAATATACACCCCGAGTATTGGAGTTTATTTTTTTAAAAAGTTGAAGGAAATATCTCATGGATTTGGGGAATATTTGTTTGAAAATAGAGAATATTGAGGCATGAAACATTTTCCTATAAATGAATAAGAATAGCCTCTTCCAAGAGGGACACACCACCAAAGTGGGGAAGAAGTTCTACTCAAAGAATTCTATTTCATTTCATTTTTTAATTATTTTTCTAGTTTTATTCTTATTTAATTTTAATTTATTAAATATAAATCATGAATTTTTGTTTTAGAGTGATCCACCCAACTTCCACTTCTTCTTTTTCTTCTTATTATTCTTATTCCTTTTATTTTCATTATGTCTATATTATTATTTTTTCTTATTTTTATTTCATTTTTTCTTCTCATTCTTCCGTAGTTTTTATTTTATTCTTCTCCCTCTCTCTCTCTATTATTCTTCCATTTTCAATTATTTTATATATTCTTATTCTTTATTTATTATTTTTATTTCTTTTATTATCTTTTTTTATTCTTATTTTTCTCTTCTATCTTTCCAACATTGTGATATTTTACTCTAGATAATGGGATGCTAACTTGAGTCTTGTCCTGGGGGAGGTTATGTGATTTTGAATTCTTTCTTAAAGTTTATTTTATGTTTGGGGTAAATGTGAGTGACATGCATGGGTGTGACAATTGTCCCCTATGATATACAACTCAATTATTCTATTATTTTATTATATTCTTTTCCCACTCTTACATTTATTATCTCTTCATTTAATGAAGTTTATTCAGTCAATGGATGAAATGACATATGATGAAGATGGGTCCTAGAAGATGTCACACTCTCAAATAATGCGTGCTATCAACCTTGATTATGGGACAATGTCGAATTTAGATTTATTAGGAATTAGATGTTTCACATTAATAAATAAAATAATAGTAATTCATGCATGATATTTCCTAATTTTATTATCAAAATTAATTTAAACAAATAAAATTGAATAATTATATAATTAAAAACTAAACCTAGGACTAAGATCTTTATTTCTAATCACATTATTTTTAGCATTTCATTTCAGTTTATTATAAATTTTCATTCTTCATGTATTTTCATTATTTTATAAAATAAAAAAATCCAATCATTTATCATTGATTTTATTTAATAAAAAAAATAAAAATAGGTTTTCTAGATGAATTAGATTAAGTAGAAAAAATGAGAATGTCCTCAAGTGAGATGACCCTGGTCAGCCACTATGTTGTACTAAGAAACAATTTAGAAATTTTCTCTTTCCACATCTCACAATATGCATGCATCAATATTTTAACTAAAAAAACCAATTTGATCAGTATATGGTTGTGTTTTATAGATTGTTTTGGACATTTTAACCATGTGTGGCTGATTTTAGATGTTACAAGAAGTTTATACAGATTGATAGCACATTTCTATATGAAAATTATACCAAAACATTATTGATTTCTCCCACACAAGATGGTAATTTATCCCCCTATACCTTTGTCATTTTTTATTATTGAGAATGAGAAATTATCATCATGGATTTGGTTATTGGATTTCCTTAGAGAGTTTTTTATAGGTGCGGAATGGATTTGACTTATTTTAGATTGTCATAGAGTAATTAAAGTGGATGTACTGTCTGAGGATATTTTGTAGAGACCACCCTATGCCCATCATCGATACTATATTTGAAACATTTCTAGTAATGTGTGAAATAATTTTTAAAGATGATTACATGGAGAAAGAAATCATAAAAATTGGTATGAGTAACATCTTTTATTTTAAAAATAATTTTCATAATTATTATCATATGTGTTCAGATTAGTTCTTGTTTGTATACGAGCCTTAACAGAAAAAAGGATGGAGGAGTGTATCGAATATATTCACTAAGATAATTTGGAATTTTATGATTACATGATGCAAATTAAAAAGCATAAATGGTTATCAATATATGATTATGTGAGGATGTGTGGAAATATGAAGATCAACATCATAGAATTTATAAATGGAGTTTTCAAGGGAGTTTGATAATTTCCCATCTCAATTAATTAAGAATGTTAGATTATATGTTAATTAGAAGAGATAAAATTTTAATATAATATTAGTATAATTCTATAAAGATAAATTATAGGTTTGGTATGAGACCTTTTATCGCAATGTAAATTATTTTATGGAATGAGAAAAGCGGCATGAAGAGGGTATGAATAGAGGGATGTGATATGGTGACCATTTCCATTACGAGGTAGATAGAGATATTCGGGAGGCTATAATATTTTGAGTATATTCATTTGATCATATAGAGAAAAGATTTCATCCTATTGAGCTCTATGATCATATGACTAGTAGCAGTGGTCATGTTCTAGTCATTTTATTGAAGCAACATTTTTGTGATTATGGAAACTTTCAAGCATTACAATATCCCTGCAGACATGTGATCACAAAATTCACTTATGTATGCTTACCTTGGGAGAAGTTTATTGATATAGTTTATCAACTATAGAGTATTAATTACAATTATAGTTATGGATACCTATTGGTGAATATCAAAATTTAAATATGTCAGATGGCATCCCCACGCTTTCACTAAACATGACTAGGTAGTGACCAAAAGGGGGGCCAAAGTCAAATGGTATTCAAAATGAGATGGATTGGCCCAGTGAATGGGCACCTACATGGAGTTATAGAATATATAGACAGTAAGGTCACATGAGGACATGTTTCCCTAGACATATAGGGAAATCATCTAATAGTTAAAATGATTGATCTACTCAATCAGTTAATATAAAAGTTTGTACATGTAATTAATTTTTTAATTATCATCCTTTGTTGGTCAGAGTGGAACAGTCAAAAAAAGGTTGAATTTAATTTCCAAATAAAAAATTTTGTAAAAAAAATTAAAAGAAAATCCTAAACATCCTATTAACTAAAATAGTAGAATTATAAATTTTGATATTTCAAAAAGGTGATCAATGGTTTGATCATAACTCAGTTATAAATAAGTGTGAAAACCCTTTATAAATTTTTAAACAAATTTACATGGGTATTCATATGTTTCTCTATTGTTACCTATAATATTATATCTCCATTTATCCATAAGATCATATTTCACTTGAAAATTACTCCATCTCAACATAAAAATTTTGTCACTTGAAATAACATACTTCATTTTTAATTAAAAAAAAGAAAATTAAAAAATATTTTATACCAAATCATAAAACTAGGTATGATTTAAATAACTATTAACATGAATATATTACTATTCATACATTCAAATGGAGTAGCCTCTGTTATCTACCTAGCAGTCACATATGTCTTGTGATGTGTTGGTGCAAGGACAAATTCGACATCTTGCTATTCAGAGAGAACATCATTTTCATCGTGATGTACATCCAATAGCCATTTTTTCATACCCTATACGTGATAGATTTTATAGAGTCTCCATATGTGACTTCAAGACCATTAATAATAATTTTATTGGTGCACTAGTTGAGAAATGGTGGCTAGAGACACAAACAGTTCATCTCCTTGAGGGGTAGATGACCTTTACTTTAGAGGACATCGCCTACATGCTCGGTCAATCCATCTATAGATAGTAAGTTATGGGTAACACTATTGTTGACTCGTGTGCGGTTATACACTATCTATTAGGCTTTGACATCATCGGAATGCCACATGTCTTCCATGGTTCTATTTTTTCCATGGGGTGGATTGATGAGAATTTCACCATCATTCCTAATGATGCAAATGAGGAGATACGTATTTGGAATACATGTGAATATATTATGTGACTGATTGGGGGCATGTTGTGTGTATACCACTCCACCACATCATTACACATGATATACATATTATTACTTTAGAATATTTACCAAATGGGTAGATATAGTTGGGGGTTTACTATATTATTGCATTTTTATAGATTTCTCTATACTGGTTGTGGTGAATATGTGCAACATATTATAGGATGTATGTATTTGGTACAGATGTGGGCCTGGAAAAAAATTTTATGCATCACTCTTAGAGTTGTATCATAACTTCCACAACACCTATTTCAAGACTATTCTAGGGGAATATAGTATGTTTACACCATTAATTCGATTTATTTAGTAATTTTATTAATTTACTTTATAAAATTATCATATATATATTATTTTTAACCAGGTGCATTCATGATTAGTGTTATGAAAATACTCCAAGACATAGTGTGCATATATTTCGACAAATATTTAATGTTATATATCCCACTGATGTAAGTTAATAATTAAATTTTTTTGAAGAAAAATTAAATATGTTATTACTGTTTTAAGATATTTCAATGTTATCTTAGTAAGATTATCATTCCGATTTAGGAATTATTTTTTGAGTTGACATTTTAGGTTTCATGGAACCCATATACAGGATTTTTCTACACTTTTCTTCCACTGTACTACATAGTTATGGTTGAATATCATGGTGTAGTTGTTCCACTCTTCAACTTCCACATCATTAGGTGGAACCAACCAAACTGAGTCATGTGATAGTTTGTCTATATATAGAAGATCCCCATTGCACCATGACAGGGTGATGGGTTACATTCCATTATTCTTATAGGTAGAAAAATGATAGATTGGCCATGGCTTCATGCACCTTATATTGAGTTTTGGGAAATGCATTCCTAATATAGTATCTTTCAGCATGGATATCCAACATCAAGCTTTTGGTCAGATGATCAGGGGGTTATGAAGATTGGTACTAACAACACATGATCATGTACCTTACAAATCATGGGATAGGAATTTATCATTTAGTATGTTTATTAGAATTTATTATAATATTTATTACATGTTTTGTATTAATATGAATGTTATTTCATTTTAAATCAGAAGTCCTTGATTGAATTTTACATATAAAATATCCTCAGGAGAAGAAATTTATTAGGCAGGTATAGTTTAGTTAGATCTAGTGTCTCTCATTGATCTTCTCCATTTCATATATGAGAGTGTCTATAATGAGGATCCACTATAATATCTTGATCCACAAGCTCTAGTTAAGGAACTTAGGGATGATGATGTTCCTCTTGTGGCCATTGAGGATGATGAACTCCCATCACCACTTCCAGTTGGTGGACATAGATGAGGAAATCAGTGAGGGAAGAGGTGAGGATATACAGAGCGACATCTGGGAAAGGATCTTACAGATGCTACTGCACCATATAGAGATGATCATGTACAACATATTGAGGATATTACACATCTGGGAGAGGATTATGTTCCACATATTCCTACTCAAACATCAAATATATAGTATCAATATTAGATAATTTCATTGGACTATGACATGGGTATGGTAACACAGCCTGTGGTGACCCCATTCAGCATTTCTGTTAGCAATGACCTCTTTGATATCACACTTACAACATATTTAAGAGCTTTTGGGCCATATGAATCCACATATGTTGTTGGAAAGTCATCTACATATGATGTAAGGTATTCCTCTACATATTAGCATGAGGAGGTCCCCAAATACCTGTAATAGGAGGAACCCATGCTTATAGCTAGGATTCTGGAGAGATAGAGACATCACACACAGAGTGGGCGTGAGGTTCATACACCAGGTTATGGTACTAAGGGGTATCAACATTTATTTATTTTTGTGTCAAATTATATATTTTTAGAAACCTATTTATTGATAAAATTAAATTTTGTTTTAGAAAAATAAATTTAAATTTAAAAATATAGTAAAAAACTAATTTACATGAACTATTAATAAATAACAAAAAACTCTCAATAATTTTAAGTTTCATTTAGATTGTACTTATAGTTCATTTATTATAATATTTTCAAGTCGACTACTTAAAACATAACATTTTTACTTATAAATTATTGTGAAATTCATTTCACTACTAGAAATAAGATCTATACGTTCAACATTGATTTATTCTATTTCTACATATCTCATTTTTAGTAGTGAAAGGAATTTCAAAAAATTATAAGTACAGATGTTATGTTTTTAAACAATGATATTTTATGCCATTAAAAATATTTTTTATTATATTTTTTTAAGTTATTTTTTATTTCAATAATTCATTATATGTTTAGTCAGGATGAAAAATTTCATTTAGATTGTATTTATACTTTATAATTTATAGACTTTCAAAGTCACATGCTTGTAACATTATTATGTTTCATGAAAGTGACTTTGAAAGAATATAAGTGATAAATTATAAATGAAATATAAATAAAATTCTTCGCAATTACTAAAAGTATAATAAATTATTGAAAAATGAAAAGAAAATCATAAATATAGTAAACAAAAATTAATTTAAATGACACAAACTTTTTTTTTAAACATTAAATTTACGGTTTACATAATTTATGGGTGTATTTCTTATTAATTATTTTATTATTATTTAAATTACTATGAAATGTTATTAATTATGTTATTATTATTGAATGTTATTAGTAACATTATTAATAAATATTAATATGAAAATATTTATTTACAAATATTTATTTACAAATATATTTTTATAGATATATTAATAAATAAATATTTTTAAATATGTTTCAGGTTTGGGAACACTGAAATCGGGTTTGGATTGGGTTTGAATTTTAAAAATATTACTTGAACCCATCTGAATTAATAATCATGTAATAATTTTAAATTTAATTTTATTATATATATATATAATTATATAAGTATTATAAAAAATCATATATATTTATAATTAAATATTCATATATAAAAATATTTTTAAATATATATTTATATTATATATATATCAAAATTATACTTTTTAATTGGGGGAGATGAACACCACATAAAGTGGTGTTCTCTAATTCACCCAAAACCACCACATGAAGTTGTGATTTTGGGGTTCCAACAACCAATACTAATTCATCTAGTCCTATCACCTACTATTTCCCAAATTAAACAAACCCTACCCCAATTTAATTTAAAAAAATATCTCAGGAATCAAATTTTTCCATTTTTTTCTTCTTTCTAATGCTTCAAAAATCTTTAATCTTAGACGATTATTCTCATACAAGTGAACTAAATGGTTCTTCTTTACTTTAAGAAACACTATATTAATATTGATTTTTTACTTCTATTTCATGAATAAACTTCATTAAATCATAGTGTTTTGTGCACATCTCATCTCATTATATTCATGAAATAGTTCTTCGCATAGTTTTAGTATCCTAAATGATCAGCCCACTGGTGTAGTAATAATATCGAGATAAAATAAAGTGAAAATGTATAAATAAATTACACAAGATGTAATGTATAAAATCCCGCAAAATGAAAGGAGAAAAAAAATCATTGGAAAATAAAAGGATCACTATGGGTAAAAGTGGGTACACACTCCCTCAAAATTAAAAGTACAAAACCCTCATAAATCACTCTCTTAACTATATGGGGAATTTTCCTCACAAAATACCACACAAATTGATGGGAAGCTGATTTTTGAGTGCTGGTGAGATGTTAAAATGAGAGGAGGCTCTTTCCTTTTATATGATACTTCCATCCCTAACCAGCCCCTCTATCACTGATCTCAATAGTTGGTGGGGTTAGCCACCCACCAAACTTTCCACCACCTACCCTCCATTTGAAAAATCAAGGGGGATTTTGTCATTCGTCAAATGAACAACTGTTAACATATATCTCACTTAGAGATTTGATTGTGAACCAATCACATCTCTAAAAATCCATTCTATCTACCAAACATGTTGCTCATGTCTCTAGGAGGCCACTTGAGGATCTACACCATCTGAACTTTTCAGAGTCAATCACCATTATCAAGAAATCTTCCAGATGTTTTTTAGTGTGAATTTTCTTCATTTCCACCCTTCCTTCCACTAGAACATCTTATACAAAGAGATATTTTTCCTCAATGTGCTTCATTATAGAATAAAAAGATGGATTACTTGTAATTTGAAAGGCACTATGACTGTCAAAAAATAATAGAATCTTATCCAATCAGTGTTTAAGCTCCTATAATAACCTTCTTATCTAAATCCCCTCTTTGCAAGCCTATGTGTCGACCATGTAATCTTCCACTATCGTAGATGAAGCCACAACTAACTAAAACTTTTAAATCTAACTCATAGGTCCTTGTACAAGAGTAATCACATTACTATTAGTGGATTTACTCTGGTCAGAATCACCTAAAAATCTAAATAAACCTAGCCTATGATATAAAAATATGATCCTCCATAACATAATGCAGTATCTAAGGTGTCCTTGATGTATCTCAAGATCCTCTTCACTGTGATCCAATGCTCTCATCCTATATTTTACATGTACTAACTAACTTCTCCCACTACATGTGAAATGTATGTTCTAGTACAAACCCTAGTGAACATCATACTCTCTACTACTGATTAACCTGTTTCGCTGCTAGGACTCATCATAGAGGATAACTTGAAATTAATAGAAAGCAGGGTAGATATTGTCTTATAGTATTTTATGTTAAACTATTTCCGGAATTTCCATAAGGAACTATTCTATGATAGCTAAATATTCCGATTATTTCTATCTTAGTAAATATTTGTCCCAAGAATCTTGTTTTTTGTCCCAAGTCCTTCATATTAAACTCCTTATCCAACTGTGTCTTTGCCTCTTAGATATGATCTTCATTGGGGCATGAAACCAACATGTCATCCACATACAACAGAATAATGATAAAATCATTAACATTCAAACCCCTGAAATGTGAACAAGGATCTAAATTAAGACTGATGTATCCAAGCCTCATGATATAGGAATAAAATCTCTTATACCAATACCTCAACACCTGCTTGAGACCATATATATATATGTTCTACCTGGAAACCAATTTCTCATTTCCTTCTTTTGTAAATCCTTCTAGTTAGATCATATAGATCTCTTCATCAAGATCACAATGAAGAAAATTAGTTTTATATCCAGATTCACTAGATGAAAACTATTTTTAGAACACATTTATAGAACTATCTTATAAGTAATCATCCTAACAATAGGATAAAACATTTCATTAAAATAAATATCTTCCTTCTGAGTATATCCTTTGACCACCAGTCTTGAATAATATCTTTCCACCTAGTTCTTTCCATGCTGTTTGATATTAAAGACACATTTTTTTATAGTCTTCCTTGCATGAGGTAAAGGAACAAGATCCAAAGTATTATTCTGGTTTAGGGATTCAAGTTCCTCATGCATCACCTCCATCTATGAGGATACATCTAGACTATAGGTTGCCTCCACAAAATAAGATGGGTCTCCATCCAATGTCAATAACTAGTATGAAAATTTTATTTTAGTGACATAATATGATTTTCATATTGGTTATCTTTTCTTCCTAGTTGACCATTATGTTCCAGAATCAATCGTTAATTGATCATTGTTCTTTGGTAATGCCTTAGAAGAAACTAGTTCTTCCTTGGATCTATCCTCCACCACAACTTTTGTAGTTTCTAGATTCTCTTTCCCCAAGTAACCATCAATTATCAATTTCACCTTGTATTATACAAAAATGAAATCTATGTAGATGATAAGTTTGTGGTAAGTGGGGTCCCATAAACAATACCCCTTTATACAATCATCATTTCCCAAGAAGATACATTTCCTAGATCTAGAATCCATATTTTATACTTCCTATCTATTAAAAATGCATATATAGGACTTACAAAAGTTTATAACCAAGAATAGTCAGAATTTTTACTAGTACACATCTCCATTTATGTATTTAGATCAATCACCATTAAAAGAGAATAGTTTATCACATAACAGTCAGTATTCACTAATTTTTTCCAAAATGTTTCGGTAATTCCTATAGTCATAAAAATTTCTCTTATTCTATCCAATAGGCTTTTCTTCATCTACTCTACCACTCCATTTTTCTAAAGAGTGCATACCTCCATGAACTATCTATTTATTCCTTACTAAAAAAAAAAGTATCAAACTCATAACTTATATATTCCCCTCCATTTTCAGTCATCAAACACATGATCTTTTTTTCATATTCAAGATCCTTATATTATTTTAATGTTTTGAAGAGTTAAAAAACAACTTTTTTTCTCTTGATTGGGTACACCCAACATCTTAAAAAATAGTCAATAATGAATGATACAAATTACTTTGATCCTATTATGGATGTAACCGGTGCTTTCCAAACATTGGAATGGATCAACACTAAGATGTCCTTTCTTCTCATTATTAACATCCCAAACATTATCCTATGTTTATTTCTCAAAACACAATGCTCACAAAATGGTAAGGATTCCTTTGTAACACCTGGAATCAATTTCTGATCAACAAGAATCTTTAGGCCTCATTTTGACATATGGCCTAGCTTTTGATTATAAAATGTTTTCAATGCTTTTATCATGGTAGTTGATGCAACAACTATCTTCACCTCCTTGTACATTGTACCTATAATCGTGTATAGGTTCTTTGAGATATTCTATAAATTCATCACTATAAGAGTGACCTTCAAAATTATCATCACTAAATTCTTGATGCGGGTCTTGTATATGATACCATTAAATTTTTCCAAAGACAATATGTTATTCTCAGTCTCTTCACATAGAGTACTCCTTGGATGGGTTAACTATATCATCATGAATCTTCAGTTTAATGGTACCAACCCCAATAATATTTAGGGTTTTATAGTTACCTAGGTACACAAGTCCTTCTAGGATAGTTTCATACTGATCAAACCATTCACATATAGATTTCATGTTCTATCTTTCTCTTGAGTCAATTATCCATGCATCGTTGAAATCTTTCACGCTTCCAGTAATCATCTCCACTTCCCTGACTAGTATATATCTATTCCCAAAATCACTATACAAATTTCTTTGAGATATATTTTCACTAATATTTTTATTCCAACAATCCTTATTTATGTTCCCCTTCTCACTATAATTTTAATATGTGACATTCTTCTTATTACTCCTTGATTTGGACATTCCAAGATTTTGGATCCCACCAGAACCACACTCCCTCATCCTTCCTCTATCCATTTATAGATCCTCTGCTTTGTGTGAAGTTATCTATATGTCCTCATTTTTCATGAACCAACTATCTTATTCAATAATTTTTTTCTAATTCAAAAGATATACCATAGTCGCAATCATAGAGCAAATGAAATTTATGAGAATTATTAATGCCTAAAAAAGTGAACAGCACCAGCCTAGAACCTTCCTCTCATAAATATTTTTAGGGCCATAATTTTTTTTTCTACTAGTGTAGTGATAATAGAGATATAAAAATAAAGTGAAAAATAAAAAAATAAATTATACCAGATGTAACGTGGAAAACCCCTAAAATGAAAGGGGTAAAACCCCATGGGAAAATTGAAGGATCGCTATGGGTAAAATTGGGTACACACTCCCACCAATTTATAAGGAGAAAATAATCATAAACCAGTCTCTTTAATATGTGAAAAATATTTCTCACAAAATAACACACAAATTTATGGGAAATTTATTTTTGAGTTCTAATGGGATGCTGAAATGAGAGGTGGATATTTCCTTTTATAAGATTTTTCCAACTATTCCCAACCCCTATCTCATTTTTCTCAATGGTTGGTGGTTTTATCCACCCACCAAATATGCCACTACCTTCCCTCACTTTAAAAAAACAAGGGGGTGGTTTCATTCATCAAATGAAAAACTCCTGACACATAGAACATTGATTTTGACTTCATATTTTTATTTCTTAAAGAATATCATATTTCTATATTCCTTATCACTATATTCTCACTTAAACTTCATGATGGATCAATATCATGGTACTTATTCATGAAACACTTCCATGGAACATACACAAACTCCACACACTACACGTTAAGTATGAAAACTATATATGTAGTTCATGTGATATAGTAAGAGGAACTAGTATTCTTTCTTCACACTACTAAACAGGTGAAGATCCATTCATGTAATTATATAACATTTCATGGATCACTTATCTACTTTTATAAAAATAATACAAGAGAGAGTATCACCCAATACCTCTTAGTTTACATGAAAATAAAGGATTCTAATCAAATAATTTTATTCCTCAGTATCACTTACTCTCTGGTTCAATGAACACTTAGTTCACATAGACAATGAAGACCACAGTGGGTATTTATAAACAATTTCCAATGACATTCTCCACCACCGCAAATTCTATGCACACCTAATTCACTCAATTTTAGTGCACAAAATACTCTAAAAAACTCAATGGTATCATGTATTTGAATTCATGAAACTCCCACTATCATCATGATATTTTTCATTGAAGAACACTAAAAACAACATCATATTTTTTACTTACCTTCATGTTCTTCACCTAGCATGCATACATGTTGGGTGTTGTTCTATGCAAGGTAGTACTCATTCACAGGTAGGATTCATTGAGTGTAAAATTTGTTCACATAATCCAAAAATATGAAATCAAAAAAATATGTTTATTAATATGATCTTATAAACATAAGACAATAAAAATAAATATATTCAGTAAATAAATTCCAAAAAATAGATAATTAAAAATGATTAACAGTAATGAACACATCACAATAATAGTGGTTGACACATATCAATTCAAGCCTGTAATTTCTTCTCATAAAAAATAGAAAAACCAATCTATCTAAACCAATTATAATAACCATAACTGAATCAGGAGAAATAAATTTTCCATATTTTCATATGACATTTATACAACCTAGAACTATATTTCTTGACATATAATGAACAATTACAACAATCTAGAAAAGTAATAGTAGAATGAAGTGAAAGACCAAAAATAATAATACTTAAATTTATTCTTTATCAAAAAAAATTTAAACTAGAATTGAATTAATTTAAGAATAAAACCAATAATCTGTAATATAACAAGGTCAAAGAAAAAAATACGGAAAGAAGTAAACAGGACATATGGATGTAATGTGATTCGTACAATTGGGCCTACATTAATGGGGTTGAATCATCAGGGCATTTACTATTAAAGAATAAATAAGATTAAAAGGGGTATAAAAACATCAGCATATACAAGAATCAATATTCAATAAAAAATTATAAATACCAATATGATAACCCCATTACAAGGGGCTCAGATTTACCCATTCAAAACCTTCATTCCATCAAAGCCCTGGTCAAATCCTCCAAAGAGAATCTACCTCAATATCAACATCATAGTCTATATCTATTATTGTTGTCCAAGATAGAAGACATTCACCTTCTCGCCAGTTCTCTGCTACAATGTCAGCAGGATAAGAAACAATCCATAATAACCAAGAACATATAGCACCAAGTTCAAGAAGAACTATTTTCCATGCATGGTAATGTTATTTATTCTGTTTCCATTTTCTAGGGTTTGATGAAACTATTAAATCTAGTACTACAACTTGATTTCGATGCAGTTGAGGTTCATATCCCTTAGTGTTCAAGATCCAGAACTAGTTATCTCTATAATCTACATGATTTAGGTTCAAGAACCCATAACCTCTGCATGATTCATCTTCAATTTCAGGTCAATATGATGCTAAAAGGTTTCTTCTAACACAGACCTTCCATGGAACACTATTCCTCCATCACTGAGTGGAACCAAGTCCCAAAATCATAATCTCTCTCATCCAATCTCTCTCTAGTAAAGATGAGACCCCATTTTAGTGTCTCTCCTATGACCTAACCCTTTCTAAACTAAAAGAAGTTATATCCCCTCTCTCTATCTCTCTCTCTCAACCAAGATAAGTTTATTTCTTTTGGTGAAGAGGCACTCTGAAAACCCTAATGAGATGAGTTACTAATAAGGATTCAAGAAGGAATTTAAAGGAACACATATAAGATGTGAGGCATATCTTCCTAAAATCTCAACAAAGGAAACCCTGTAAAAGGTTTAATAAGTGGATCAATAAAAAGAAATACAACATAAATACCAGCATATTAAAACACTATAAAATAAATTAAATTCAAAGAATATTAAAAATATGATGCATAATTAACAAAAATATGAATATAAAATTCATGATTCTCCACCTTGGAAATTAAAATTCATAAACACAATCTAATATGAAACGATACTACAAATCTTCACCTTTTAAATTAAAATCTAACCTCATGATGATTCTTCCCCACATACAACCATTAATTTTGGAATAAAAACCTAAAGAAGAAACAACTATATGTATGACCCAAAAGGTCCCCCTAATGTGGATCAACATGAAACACGCCGCCCAAATTAAAGATGTTATAAATAGCTACTAAAAATTCTTAGAATTTAAACAATTATAAATGTAAACTGAATATGTACCTGCACATACCTGAGTCACCCTCTAGGATGATTCCATTGATGAATTCAGACACTAATAACTAGTACCTGCAACAAAAGTAACAGACCTAGAAATACCCATTATCTAAAACCACGGAAAAATAAATTAAGAAATTCACAATGAATATAACCAAAAAATCTAGTTAAATCATGTAATGAAAAGAAGAAAAATTATAAAAAATGATAAATTAAGCATAGAAAAAACAAAAAAGACAAATTCTCCACCTACACCATCATCGAGACACTACTCAAGCCAAGACATGTTGCACTGATAAACACCATCAAGAAGAATTTTAATGTAGAAAAATTAGAATCCTAAAAGTGGATCTAGATTCTCCACCTAGGGAGATAACTCTACCTAAAACAAGCCATCAAGTGATTTCCTCTAACCGGGAACCACTATAGACCACATATATTCCCAAGGGACCTAAGGAAAAACTCTAATATGTGAGACACACTGGTGATACAAGGGAAGAAATATACTGATCAATAAATAACCCATCCTAGTCTAGATTCCTAGTGACACAAGGTTCTTATTTCCTAGGTACCTATACCAAGACACTAAGACATTAAATTATAAAGACCAAAAGAGCCTGGTCGCCAATCAAGCGTCTAACAATGATACAACACCCAATATTACCCAAGCTCAATAACCACTCGTGATAGGAAATAAACCAGAGTCACAACCAAAAACAGGACACAAAACAGAGGAACAAATAAGAAAACTAATTACTGAATCAATATCCTAAGACAAAAATGAAAAAAATGGAGACAAACAGACTGAATGACTATACCATGCACATCACCTCCAAATAGGATACTCTCACCTAATCTAACCTCAAAAAAACCCCTCCTACTCTAGAACCTAAGATACAAACCATACAACTCTGAGCTACATAATTCCAAAACTAGGGTATAGAAAATAGGGATACATAAAGGGAAACAATAATAAATATCATATTATAAAATTACATCCAAAGAGAGAACACAACCTAACTGAAAAATCATTAAATAATGTTGTATAGTAAAAACCACTTAACAAATCATATAAAGAAATGAATATTTAATTACAAATTTTTATGACACAAATTTTTTCCTAATTTGGCTCTAATACTAATTGGTTGGGGGTTGTGTTGTGCAAGGCATTCCCCAATCACAAGCTAGAGTCAATTGGTTATAAAATTGGTTTGAATAATCCCAAAATATGAAATCAAACAACTATGTTTATTATTCCAGTCTTATTAACATAATCTAATAAAAATAAATACATTCATTAAAAAAATTCAAAAAATAGGGAATTATAAATGATTAATGGTAGTCAATACACCACAATAATAGCGGTTGATACATATCAATTCAATCTTTCAATTTCTTCTCATAAAAAATAGAAAAATTAATTTTTCCAATATGATTCTAATAACCAGAACCGAAATAGGATAAACCAGTTTTAAATATTATTATACGTCATTTATAGAACCTAGAACTCGATTCCATGACATATATTTAACCATTACAATAATCCAGAAAAGTAACAACAAGATATAGCTACAGACCAAGAATAACATTGATAAAATTTCTTCTTTATAAAAAAACAGCAAACCATATTTAAATTAATTTAAGAATAAATCCAAGAGTCTGGAAGATAACAATTAAAAATAAAAAAAATAAAAAAAAATAGTGAAAGGGGAAGAAGGATGTAACATGCTTCATCCAATTGGGCATATGTGCAAGGGGTAGAATCATTAGGGATTTAACAATGCATGAATAAAAAGGAGTATAAGGATCAGAAAATAAGTAGCACAAAAAATAATCTAGAATCAATCAAAAATTATGAATACCAGGTTGAGAACCCCCCCCCCCCAACTTGGGGAAAAACATTACCAGGTAAAAACCTTCACACCATAGAAGCCTTGGTCAAATACTTTAAAGGCCATCTGACTCAATATTGAAACTGTAGTCCAAATATGTTGTTTCTATCCAATATAGAAAACAATCAGCATTCAACCACTTCCCTCCTACAATATCAGTAGTCCAAGAACCATGCCACGAGAACCAAGAATGTCGAGCACCAGGTTCAAGATGAATAATTTTTGTCTGCAAATGGTGAAACTATTTGATCTATTTTCATTGTCTAAGGTTTGACTCCACTGTTAAATCTAGCATCATTGCCTGAGTCTAACATGGTCGAGGATGATACCCTCAGCGTTCAAAATCTAGAACTTGTTATCTCTATCATCATCACACATTAGGTTTGATAACCAGTGACCTCTACATGATTCATCTTTAATCATGGGTCAAGATGATGCCAGAAGGACCCTACCAAAACCAACCTACCGTGGAATACCATTTCTCCATCACTAAGAGAAATAAAGGCCTAAAACTAGAAGATCTCTAATTCAATCTCTATCCGAAGAAACTGAGACCCTATTTTTAGGTTCTCTCATATACCCTCTCCCTTTCCAAACTAGAAGAACATGCATACCCTCTCTCTTAGCCAAAACGAGTTTCTCCCTTTTAGTAAAGTGGCACTCTGAAATCCCTAACAATATGAGTTACTTATAAGGCTACAGGTAGGTATTCGAAGAGGCATGTGTACTGAGTGAAAACACTTAGGCATAACCTCCTAACATCTCAACAAAAAAAAACTTACACAAACTTAGTAAGTTTCTCAATAAAAACAAATCCCATAAAAATACCAATATATTAAAACACAATAAAATAAATACAATACAAGGGATATTAAAAAAATCTTTCTAATGAAAAAAAAATGAATATAAAATTCCCAATTCTCTACCTTATTAATTAAAATTCATAAAAACAATTTAATATGAAACAATACTACATATCTCCACCTTTAAAATTAAAATATAACCACATGAAGATTCATTACCACATATAACCATTATTTAGGCATTAAATCATAAATAGGAAACAACTATAGGGTATAACCAAAACGGTCCCCCTAACATGAATGAACTTGAAACATGCTTCAAAAATTAAATTCATTCTAAATAGATATTACATATGCTTAGAATTTAAACAATTATAAACATAAAATAGAACATGTACCTAAACTTACATGAGATTCCCTATAAGATGATGTAATCAATGAAGTCTCTCACTAACAAGTACCTACAACACAAAAAATATACATAGAAACACCCAACCTATAAAACCATAGAAAAACAAACTATGAAATTCACAAATAATATAACCTATAAAACCAGTGAAATCATGAAAATAAAAGTAGAAAAATAATAAATAACCATACGTTAATCATAGAAAAAATGAAAATGTATAGTCTCCACTTGGACCCATAAAACCAAGGATAAAACACATACATTGTCCCTGGGACACTACTCAAACTGAGACGTGTAACACTGGTAAACACCATCCAGAGTCCATTCGATGTAGGGAAATTGAATCATTAAAGAGGTTCAATAATCTCTACTAAGGGAAATCACTCTGCATAAAATAATCCAATTAGAGAGTTCCTCTAAAAGGGAACTTTGGAAAACCACATGCAGTCCCAATGGTCCTAAGGATAAAATCTAATATACGAGACACGCTAGAGATCTGAGGGAAGCAAGATAATGAACAAAAAATAATCCATCACAATCTATATTCCTGGAAAGATAAGGTTCCTAAGTTCTAGGTGCCTATACCAAGCCACTAAGAGGGTTAAATCAAAAAGTTCAAAAGATATTGGTGGAAACCAAGCATTAAAAACTAGAGAAACACCCAACACTTCCGAAAAACAATCTCCACTCATGACATGAAATAACTTAGAGACACAACCCAAAATAAGACAAAAAAACAAAGGAACAATCAATAGAAATAATTACCAACTCAATATTCAAAGTAAAAAAAGTATAAACTAGAGACAAATAGACTGACTGAATCTACCATGAATATCACTGCTAACTATGACACTCTCACCAAAGACAACCTCACACAAACCACACCTACCATAGAACTTGAGACACAAACCAAAAATCCAAGCTACAAAAGGTCTCTAATATATTATATAAAATAGGTATACATCAAGGGAAACAACTATCAATAGCATATTACAAAATTATATCCAATGAGAGAACACAAATTAGCTGAAAAAATCATCAAATCATATTGCACAGTGAAATTCACTAAAAATCATATAAAGCAACAAATAATTGATTATAAATTCGGAAGATATAAAATTATACCCAACTTGGATCTGATACCAATTGGTTGGAGGGTTGTGAAGTTCAATTATTTCCCCATTCATTATCCATGATTTATTGGTTATAAATTTGGTTCGCATAATACTAAAATAGAAAATCAAACAACTATGTTTATTATTCAGGTCTTATTAACATAAGAAAATAAATAAATAAATATTTATTAAAAAAAATTCTAAAAATAGGGAATTAAAAATTATTAAAAGTAGTGATAAGATCGCAATAATAGTGGTTGATACATATCAATTCAATATTCCAATTTCTTCCAATAAATAACAGAAAAACCACTTTGTCCAAACCAATTCTAATAACCAGAACCAAAACATGAGAAATCAATTTTACAAATCCACATATGTCATTTTTAAAACCTAGAACTGAATTCAATGACATATAAAGAACCACTCAAACAAGACATAAAATTTACAACAACATTCATTAACAGACCAAGAAGAACAATACTTAAATTGATTCTTTATCAACAAAAAACTTCAAACCATATTTTAATTAATTTAAGAAGAAAACGAAGAATCCAGTAGATAATAAGTATGAATAAAAAAATATTGAAATTAGTAAAAGTTATATAATTATGTAACATGATTCAACTAATTGGGGTCATGTACACAAGTCGGAATCATCTGGGCTTTCACTATTATAGAATAAATATGAGTACAAGGAGCAGAAAAGAATTATCACAAACAAGAATCTAGAATAATTCAAAAATCATGAATACCAGGATGATACCCTCATTACCAAGGGCTCGACATTACCTAGTTGGTACCTTCATGTTGTTGAATCCCTATTTGAATCTTCCAAATACCATATGCCTTCAGATTGACATTGTAGCTAAGATTTTTTATTGTTTTCCATGATGTAAAGGCAATCACCATCTAGTTAGTAATCTTCTACGATATTAGTGGGCTAATAACTAGGCCACAAGAACTAAGAATGTATAGTAAAAATTTTAAGAATAGTAACCACTTTATATGAATGATGATGTTGTTCGGGTTGTTTCCACAATCTGAGGTTCTATTCCATTGTTAAATATGGCACTGCTTCTTGATTTTGATGTGGTTTAGGATCTTATCCCTCGACATTCAAGATCTATAACTTATTATCTTCATTATAAATACACTGTAGGTTTTAGAACTAGTGACCTCTACTTGATCCACCTTCAATCATGAATCAAGATGATTCTAGAAGGTCGTTGTGAATGTTGACCATCTATGGAACACTATTTATCTATCGCATAGAAAAATTGAGTTCCCAAACTATGCTCTAACATCTCTCCAAAAAAATCGAGTCCCCATTTTCAAGGCCACTCCTCCACCCTCACCCTTGTTGAATCAGAATAACCTATATCCCCCTGCTCTCTCTCTCTCTCTCATCCAAGTAAATGTTTTCACTTTTGGGGAATCAGTTACCTAAAAACCCTAATGAGATGTGTTACTAATAAGGATATAAGATATAATTCGAAGGGGCATGTGTGTGGTGGTAAAACTCTTAGTAGTAACTGCCTGACATCTCAATAAAGAAAACACTACACAGGCTTAACATGTGGCACAATAAAAATAAAACCCACAAAAATACCAACATATTAAAAAAACACAAAAATAAATGTAATTCAAGGAATATTAAAAATTAATATTTAATTAACAAAAACATGAATTTAAAATTCACAATACATTTCCATGCATGATAACCTACTTCCAAGCTTGAAGAACAATCATAGATAATATAGTGTAAACCCATTCTTACTATCAACTCCTTATGATGATTTGTAGAAGACCACAACAAAAGATCCAATAATATAAAATACCACAATAACCTCTTCTCATTTAATCAAAATAGGTGTATAAAACCCAATCTTCTTCGAGGAAGATGTCATAGAACCCTCAGACATCAGAAGGAAGAAAATATACTTCATCATCAATCAAATGGATCAAATCAATCTCATCAAATGACCCATGATCATTATATATGTTTTTAAGAAAGAGGAATAGTATCCTTACATTGCAAGATCCAAAATCAAATATAATTATTTCTTTTGATTGCTTAATAATACACCACAATCCCTTTGGTGACCAGTTGGGAGTATCTGAGTCCACTTCAGGCTACCCATGGAACAACCCTGTGTTGGAACTCTCTGTGTTGCCTCCTTCAATAATGCATGACCTAACCTATGAATTGGAATTTATTTTTCCTACCTATATATATACTCTAAGTCCATTATAACCTCATGTCACCCTTTTCTAGGTAGTGTGGCTACACATTGGTCACATGGTAAGCTAGATGGCTGGTCATTTTTTGTTGAACTCTCTCATTAAAAGAGTTAAAAAATACTCATATATATACTAATAAAAAATACACAAATTCTTACCAAATATCCTATCTATTTTAATTAATAAATTATTTAACTCTCTTTATTTACAATCTAGACAATTGATTTTCCTGTTCTTCCTAAATTTTGGTGTTCAATTATAAATTCCAATACATTTCAACATAAAATATTATTCACTAAATTATTTTTAGAAAACAATGTGCATTATTCTAATGTAATTAGTGTCGTATTTGGTTCCCAAGAACCAACTTCATTTTACTTTATGATAACAAGTATTCATTGTTTTGAATATTTATAAAATCCTTATCATGTCATGAATGTTTTTTTGTATTACATAGTATATCATAATGCCCTATGAGTATTAATCGCATTGAAAGGTCATACTAGTTCCCTACAATGATAATAACCCAAAAGTGTAGTGATAGTATTCTTAAATATGTATTTTATATATCCAGATGAAGTCATTTTCAAGAAACAAATGATATATGTTATCAGGAGTGGAGACTCATAGGACTTTGAGGCACCTTCTCATGGTGTATGCCTATGGTAATTTCCATTGTATAAAATTTTGAGAACAACACCAGCCAATAAGAAATACACATTTATGTGTATCATTAAAAGTTCCGATCTATGTAGATTTTTATTGATCATTATACTTTTAGATTATTATTAATGGATATTACAAATCACATACTTTGATGTATTGACAAAAACCATGACCACATAGGTTCACGATGAAGTAGGATATGTTGGGTGTGTCACAAGTAATATTTCATTAATGAATAATATGAGAAAGTATTTATCCCTTATCTTATTTAACATATTTTTATATCTTATACCATTTGATGTAAATTATACAGACTAAATAAATCCATGGCTATGGTGCTTTGTAGGTAAGTTCAATTTCCAAAAATTTAAAGATAGAGACATGGAGGTCATAGGATGATGACACTATCCTGCAACCTACGTGATTATATATATCAAGATAAAGGGATTATATTTCACTGTAAGCATCCGTATGTGGCTTTATGTCATTGTGACATTAACATCTTTCTTTATGGGTGCCTTAGTGTGTTGTTAGTCGCTAACCTTCGACTTTCGTCTACCTCGCCAAATGCCACTAATAAAGAGGAATAAATGGTCACAAACTAAATGTATCTAGAACCTCAGTTAAATAATAATATTATTTATTATTTAATAAGTTGAATAAATATTATTTCTACTCATGGTTTAATAACTTTTCATGTTTTCTTGATTCCATAGATTTTCTCATCATTTATTCGAGAGAATATTTTATGAGATGAATATTTAATAAGTAACTATTTCATATTTAGTGAAAATAATATTTATTTATTTATTAGAGAATAATCAAATGATACTTATTTAATTAATAAATATTCATTATTCAAGGGCTGATAAATATTGTGGAGAAATGGAATACTGATTTTAATGGTTTGGTGAGAAATATATATATTGAAAATTATTTGAATAAATAATATTTAATTTAATTAATGGCTTTAGTAGATGTTAAGAAATATTATTATTATTATTATTATAGAAATCAGGTTCTGTAGAGATTAATAACAATAATAAGGAAACAATTTCAATTATTATGTCATATCCCTAGTGTTATATAAACTAGATTATATTATTTTTTTTCAAGGAGAAAATTCATTCATTGTGCATAGAAACATCCATAAAAGATTATATCAAATCCCTATAGATCTCCATTATACAAGAACTATCTCAATAATAGAGAGAGATCCTCGTTCTCCATCAACTATTGAGTCAATAGTGGTCAAGGAGAATCATTTGGAAGTGATTTTAGGGGTGATCAAAGGTGAACTGCGCAAGTATTATGATCTGTCGCACTGGCACTCACAGATTCATACGATGATATTCATAGGTTCATGGAACACATGTAGACCACTAATAGAGGGAATCTATGCTTGATTCATGAAATTTATTGACAGTACGATGTTGAGAAATTTTCAGATGCATCAATGAAGAATGAATTCATTACAAAGTATTTCTTAATTTTTAAAATTAATTATAAATAACATGTGATGATCCTACACTCTGATTTCGGTGTTCTCTCATCTAATTAATCATTGATTCAACTCCTTTGGTCACAACATTTATTTCTAACGTACATCTCATATTAATTATGGATTATGAGAAAAATCTGAGTTGGATATACCCCATTTTGTGCTTCTACTGCACCTAGAACATTTATGTGGTATTAGTGGGGTAGCATAATTATTTATAATTATTTTGATATAATTGATTGATTTACACATTTATAATTAGTTTTCAATTCCATTTTAATAATTATTCAAATTTAATAACAAGATCTACTCTTCTTCCTCTTCATCCTCACAAATATAATCAAATAAATTAATTTTATGAATGAAATACATTCCAAGAACTCATTCATATGTTCCAAAGAATCTAGATGGGTAACAAAATAGTAAATAACATGTAAATTGGATGTACATGTCATGTACTAGTTTTCAATGCACTGAATTAATTCAGAATTAATTTTCATGTACATTTATTACATGATGTTTGTATTTAATACCCCGCATGTTGACCGAGCCATCCTGGAACATAGTTGTTTGGACTACATGCCATGTGACTATCATACACAACTTGTAGTTCATTAGTCATAGATAGGTCATGTATTTCCTTACATGGCCTACATGAATGGTGACTGTGTAACTCGTATACCAAACACTGTGTATACCATATACACACCATGTACTCCATGAATTTCCAGGGCATGATTACACGTAGAGTCCTTAGGCATGTGTCATGAATAGTTGGTGAGAAAAAATATACATCATGTGGTTGGATTATACATGCCATGTATATTAAAAAATTATATAGAATTAAAAAAATAATTATACTATTTAAAACCTATCAACGTGTGTTTTGTATGGTCATTAATTTGATAGTACATTACATGTAACAGGTTATATGTGTGTGTGTGTGTGTATTAAATGTCTAATTAATTTTTGTGTAATGTTCCAAACTGCATATCATGTATAAGTAATAGTACATACATTACTCTATATGCATTGAAACATAACACGCTATGTAAATACCATGTGTTCTGTGTTTTCATTAAGTTGATATTATATGCCATGAAATTATGTGATAAGTCATGTATGATAAATATCACATGAGTAAACAGTATGCCATTATAATATAAGTTGGGTATTTTGGGCGGGTACTCACCCTATTGCCTCCAAGGTACAAGTTTTGTACCTAGTTAATTATAAATAAATTTATTTAATTTATTTAAAATTATTATGGAATAGAATCTTAGGAAAATTTGGTTGAGAATTAAGATAAAATAATTGATTAATTAAAGATGATAATTAATTTATTTGAGTGTGATTTATCTTAAATATGAATGCTTATAATTGAATGATATTTTATTAAATGTTTAATTCATTGTATGTATGTAGATTATCATGAGAATTTACTGGACCTTTATATGTTATTGGTTTACTTTTAATTTATTTTTAAATTATATTAATGGTTGGCGCATCATCCATCCTCTCATTATCTAAGGGCATATGATCCCATGGTTTATTTTATGTAAACCACTTAACTAATCTTTTGGTTCCCCTCACAAGAGAGTGAGTAAAATCATATATAATGGATGGATATCCCAAGATAGTGGAGATTATTCAAGTTTGGATCTAAGTCAAAACTAATCTGATAGAGATACATAGGTTGATACGTGGAAAGATACAACATGAACCACAAAAACGTTCAAGGTTTTTTCCCCTAGGTCAATGGTTATTTTATCATCTATAAGATAAACTAACCATTAGTAAAATCTCATGATCATACCACTTTGTTATTTTATTTCTATCAAGTTTTATGGTTATTTAATTGTGTATTTTTTCATGATCACGTGAATTAATGAATTAACAAGCATGCAAGACATAACTAAATTTAATTGTATTATAAGTTAAAATTATTTAAGACATGGTTAATCACTTAAGTTAATCCACTTAATATTAACAAGAATGTAAAAAAAGATAAAATGGGAACTTAATTTATAAAGATAAAATCCCTCAATAATAAATATTAAGTCTATGGCCTTCCACTACTTATGTTAAAATTGAACCATAGTTCAAAGTGTTCAACCAACCAAAGTTGGGGTGCTTTCAATTATTGGGAAATTATAACTTGAATTTTTGGGTTGAATTAACTTAGTTTACATAAAGGAATGATTTCCAATGTAGGACTTAATGTAACTAAGGTAAAAATTTTGATCAAATCCAATTTAAGGATTTCTAGATTAGGGATTCCACTTAACATATCATGGAAATATAAGTTAATGTAGTTGGAATTTGGAAAGACTACCTAAAACCATTTAAATCACTTAACTAACCAAATTCTGGGTGATGATAATGGGAATATGGATCCTTTCTACTAGAATATCCAAGAAACGGGATATTCTGATTACAATGGTGAGGGGTATTGGGTTTTGATAAAATAGTGGGAGATTAATATAATATTTCTTTATCTAAATTTTTCAAATAAAGTAATAAAATTATATTTTTCTTATTTATAAAAATGAAAATAAATATTAAATCAACCATATCACTATGATTCATACTTTATAAGGATAAACTTCCCATGGGAAAAAATTTCCAGTAATGGAAAAGGTGCTTACGCGTTATCCTTTACCATGAATAGAAATTGTATATGTTGGAAGAACCTATTATTTAAGTGCTTGTTAAAAAAATACTGAGGAAGAGTTATCTATCAATGATAATCATTTGAATGGGTCCATAAATTTTCATTGTTTCATGATATAATCCATGGAAAAATGTTTTTTTAAAGTAATATAAGGACTTATATGCCTATAGCATGATGTCTCACCTTCGAGATCCCCATCAAGAGAAGATAAGACAAGAGAGATATTATATCTCTAATTCTCTATTTAAAACTAATCTTAGAGAGCCTAATCTATCTAGGAAATGTTTAGTGATTCTTATTGGCTACATTAAACACTTAAACATCTTAGGGAATAAATTCCCAGATGAGTTTCACAAAGATATAATACTTTAATCACTACCCAATTCCTTCTCTAGTTCAATTTTTTTAATTATAACATGATAAATAATTAGAAGAGTCTTTCAAAACATATTAATATGATTTAGAAAGTGAATAATGACATGGAATGTGACAAACCCATTGTCCTGATGATGAATAAGAAAAGTAAGAATAAGGAAAAGGGTCCCAAGACTCTTAAAAAGTCTAAATCTCCAAAGAAACATCCTTTAAAGAATAGTTTGATATAGGGTTAGGGAAAGTAAAAGGAAGTGGTATGTTTTTCATGTGGAAAACAAGGCCACTAGAAGAGGAAATGTACCCAAAATCAAGGGCAATCTAATATTTTGTTCACTATTAAGTATAATCTTTCAATATCTACAAATTTGGTATTAGATATAGCTTGTGGTGATCATATATTTATTCAAATATGGGAACCAAGTAGATTTTGAAATATTTCTAGAGGATTGGTGGATTTGAAGGCTTCCAATGGTGTGAGGTTGGATGCTCTAGCTATTGGATACTACCCCCTTTTATTTCAAACGTGAAGGATATTAATTTAAGAAAATGTTATTATGTAAAAACAAATACCAAGAACATAATTTTTTTATCATTCATAGATAAATATGGTTTTATTTTCAAATTTAGAAATTAAATTTATTTCTTTTATAAAGACAAAATATGTTACGGTATGGAACATTTAAATAACAGTCTATGTATTAAATTACAAAAAACAATGTATTTTCATTTGATAACAAATCATGTTCATGCATCTTGTATAACACCCATATATGGAATCACCATACTGGTTATGTAAATGAGAATATTTTGAAAAATCTATATCAAGATGGTTATTTAAAATATTTTATGCAAAAACCACTGGAAATATTCCATGCATTTTTTACAAGGCAAAATGACCAAACCACCATTAGGTGGGCAAGGTAAAAGGGCCATAGAGCTTCTAGGATTGGTACATACTGATTTGTATAGACCATTATTATTAAAATATAGAGTTGGGTATTATTACTTCAAAAACTTTACTAATGAATTAAGTAGATGTGGCTATGTCTACTTGGTGAGGTATAAGTTTGAGTCCTTTGAGGAATTTAAGGATTTCAAGAATGAAGTGGAGAATCAACTTCAAAATAAGATAAATAATATTTTATTGGATCGATATGATGAATATCTTAAATAAGAGTTTATTGAACTTATAATAGAGTTTGGGATTCTATCTTAACTCAATTATCCTTACACACTATAGTGGAATGGTGTTAGTAAAAGGAAGAATCGTACCTTTCTAGACATGGTATGGTCAATGATGATTCATGTTGGTCCTCCATTATAATTTTGGGGACATGCATTATAAACTATGTTATACACAATAAATTAATTTCCAATTAAATAAGAAAATGTAATTCCAATATAGTTAAAAAGTAGATATAAACCCATTTTTTCACATACATGTGTATGGGGATGCAAGGAATGTTTTACGGCCTTCTCAGGAAAAAAAACTAGAAACTAGAGAAAATAGTGTATCTTTATACAATATCATAAGGAAAAAAAAGGGATAATACTTATAAAAACCTTATATGAGATAGTGATTGTCTTCATACAACTCGTATTTTATGAGAGGGAAGAAATCCTCAATAAGGATAGTGGGAAAAATATTGAATTTTATGAATTTTATGCTCAATATATACAAGAGTTGCTACAGGAATAGATTTTATAGGTCCCCATGGAATAAGAAGTTCCTAAAACATAGGTACAACATAGGATCACCATATATGTAAAATAAACATAGAGATATGATTTCTTATCATCAAAGAGGTTAACTCATTATAGGTTGACAATAATGAACCTCTCTTCTAGAAAATGAAGTAGAGAGCTCAAAAGTTTCAAGACATAAAGAATCCATTAATTATGAAATGTATTCCATGTATTAGAACCATGTTTTGGTTATATTTTATATTTCATTTAATGTAAATCCTATTGGGTGTAAATGGGTATTTAAGGAAAAACTTGACATGGAGGGTAAATTAAGTACCTATAAATAGAGGATTGTATCTAAAGGGTTTAAAAAAGTTAGGGTATTGACTATGATGAAACCTTTTCTCTAATTTCTATGTTTAAATCCATAAAAATTATAATTTCTATAGCAACATACCATTACTATGAAATTTGTAAGATGGATGTCAAAATAGTTTCCCTTAATAGGAACCTTTAGAAAGATTTCTATATGAAAAAACTATAAGGGTTTTTCAATATAGGTGATGCCAAAAGATATTCAAGTTTTATAGATCCCTTTATGGATTGAAGTAATAATATAGATCATAGAACATTTAGTTTTATAAATATATAAAGAAATTTTTCTTAATTAAGAATGAATGTGATTCATGTGTTTATAAGTGATTTAGTGAAAATACGGTCGTTGTCCTAGTAGTATATGTTGATGTCATATTACTCATTGGAAACAACATAGCAGTCTTAAAGCCTATTAAGGACTGGTTAAACAACTGTTTCTACATGAATGACTTAGGTGAAGCAGCCTATATTTTAGGGACCAAGATCATTCGTGATAGATCCAAGAGGCTACTTGTACTAAGTTAAGGTAAATACATTGACTAGATACTAAATATATTTAGTATGGAACAATCCAAAGGGTATTGGTTCCAGTGTCACATGGTATACATAATTCCAAGAAAATGTGTCCTCATATGAAATAGGATAAAGAGATAATGAGTAATATCCCATAAACTTAGGCGATAAGATCAAACATTTTTTTCCTATTAATGTACTAGAATTAATGTTTCCTATGCATTGAGCATGGTAGGAAGATATCAAGTTGATCCATATGAACAACATTAATCTCTTATTAATTCTTTCATTAAGTATCTAAGAAGAACTAAGGATATGTACCTAATTTATAGAGAAAATGAGGAGCTAGTCATCAGGGTATATATTTTTTCTAGTTTTAGAAAAGATAAAAAAATATATGAAGTCATAGTCAGGAAATATTTTTTGTCTCAATGGGGGAGTTGTAATAAGGAAGAGTACAAAACAACTAGTTATGTCTAATTCTACAGTGAAGTATGAGTATATAGTGGCCTATTAAGTATCCAAATAAGTTGTTTTGGATACAAAACTTTGTCTAAGATCTAGATGTGGAACCTATAAGTAAATATCCTATCACATTATATTGTGATAATACTACAGTGGTGGCTCTTGTAAAAGAGATAAGGTCACACCAATGGACAAATCACATAATCTGGAAGTTTCACCTCTTGAGGGTTCTTTATCAAAAGGGTGAAGTTTTAGTAAGAAGTGTTTCCACATAAGATAACATAGTGGACCCCTTGACTAAAGGCCTATCTCAGCAAAATCATGAGTATCATGTGAGAACTAGTGGACTGAAGTTTGTTAGCAGTTGTCTCTAGTTCATGTGGGATTCTGTTAGATTTAATTCTCTAGAACTAACTTTTTTGTACTTTATGATAACATATTTTAATAGTTTTTAATATTAATAAACTCTTTATCACATTATTATTGTTCTTCTACATTACATTGTATGTGATCATGTCCTAAGAGTAGTTGTTACACTGAAATGTCATAATAGTTCCCCATTGTGATGAGAACCCAGAAGTTCCAAGATAGTAGTCCTAAATATATATGTTTTATAGTTGGATGAAATAATTTTTAAGGAATAAATGATATATTTTTTCATGGTTTGAGAATCGTAGTAATTTAAGGAACCTTCTCATGGTGTATGCCCTTGATAATTTCTAGTGTAGGAAATTATGATAACGATACCCACTAATAGGAAATCCATATTTTTATGGGACATTGGATGTTCCTATCTCCAGATGTGAGTATTAATCCTTATAATTTAATATTATTATTAATATATATTATTATTCACATATTTTGATGGATTGAAAAAAATTGTGATGACATATGTTCACAGTGAAGTAGGATAAGTTGGGTGTGTCGTGAGTAATATTAAATTAATGAATAATACAAGAAAGGATGTCACCCATCTATTATTTAACATAAATTGATATATTAGAACCTTTAATGGAAATGATATAGCCAAAATAAATCTGTTTTCATGGTGTTTTTTGAGAAATATCAATTTTTATAAAGTCAAAGAAAGAGACATTGATCACATAGGTTGATCACACCAACATGTAACATGGTTAATTAGATATATTTTGATAAAGGGATTATATTATATAGTAAGAATACATATGTCATTTTATGTAATTTTGTGTCATTAAAACATTAAATTCTTTCTCTATGGATGCCTTAGAAAGTTTTAAGATGCTAACCTTGGACTTTGGGCTTCTTTTCCTAATTCAACTAAGAGTCCAAAATGTTCACACACTAAATATATCCAGAAACATAGTTAAATAATAATACCATTTATTATTTAATAGGTTGAATAAATATTATTATTGAATGTGGATTTATAATTATTCATATTTTCTTAATCACATATATTCTATCACCAGTTATTCAAGAGAATATTTTTTAAATAGAATATTTAATAAATACTTATTTTCTATTTAATGGATATAAAAAATATCTATTTATTAGAGAATAATGTTGTGGTTTTTATTTAATAAATAAGTAGTCAATATTTAAGGGCTGATATATATTTTGGAGAAATGGTAGACTGATTTTAATGGTCTAGTGATAAATAATATGCATTGAATGTTTTTTCAATAAATAATATTTAATTTAATTTGTGAGCTTAGCACATGTCAAGAAATAATAATAATAATAATATTATTATTATTATTATTATTATTTTAGACATGGGGTTCCGTAGGTATTAAAAAAACAGTATATTTTCAATTATTATTTTCTAACCCTTGAATTATATAAACCCAATTATATTATTTTCTCTAGGGAGCCATTTTATTTTTCATACACAAGGACATATAGAGAAAATCCTCTCGAATCCTAAGATATCTATCTTCTCTAAGAATTCTCTCAATAATGGAGAGTTATCCTCCTCCACCTTATACTCTCGATTCCAAATAGATCAAGGAGAATATTTTGGAATCAATTCATGGGGAGATCAAAGGTGAATGCCGCAAGAATTAGGATTTGACGTGCTAGCACCCAAAGATATCTACGGTGATGTTTAGAGGTTCTCAGAACATATGTGTATTACCTATAGAGGGAATTTATACTTTATTCCTACAACATAATGATGGTATAATGTAGATATTTTTTAGATCATTCAATGAATAAAAAAATCATTTCCAATTAAGTCTTAATTATTAAATTCATTATAAATAATATGTGAAGATCTTGCACTCTGGTTCTAACATTATCTAATTTAATTAATATTTGATTCAATTCCATTGGAAACTATGTTTATCATCAATGTAAATATTATATTAATCATCAATTATGATAAAAAAATTATTTGGAATGACCCATTTGGTGCTTCCACTACATCTAAAACATTCAATTAGAACATGTATTATGAATTTTAAGACTATATTTAAAATCTTCACTATTGAATTTTTCTTCATCTAAAGAAAAAAATATTTTTATCTAAACTTATTTTCCCATTAAAAATAATTCTCAAAGAATTATCAATTTTAAAAAACTTTTTTTGTGATACTCCCCCCTTTTGTGATTATTTTCATCATCCAAGGTATAATTCATTAACTGAGTTATTCCACTTCACCCAATATATGCTGACATTTTATTGACAAAAAATAATAAAAACACAAACCATTAGGTTTTTTCAATCCAAACCTTTGTATTATTTTATCAACACCATAAACTTCTACATAAATATTTCATAGATAAATGTCAATATGTATCCAAAACTATTCAATAATTCTATTTTAGTAGTTCTTTTCTCTCCCCCTTATTGTAAATAAATGAAAAGGTAATAAGTATGAAAGATTAAAATCATATTTTGAAAAAATTTGATCTTCTCAATTTTTATATTCTACCCTTTCATTCACTTTTTTTTTCTTCCTTCCCTAAAAGAAATTATTTCAGAAAAAATAGAAATAAATCTCCTTGAGAGAAGGATAAAATCGAATATCCCCTATCAATGATCCATTATTTAATTAAATCTAAGTCTCCATGAAAAATTCTTGGTATAGAAAATAATAGTGACTAATTAAGACCAAACTATCCATTAATTTTTCAGCATAGCATACTAACACTGATATATTATTTTTGGGTTGATCAATATTATTTTTCAACTAATTTCTTGCATTCATCTCAAAAAGTATATTAAAAATATTCAAGTAAAAGAAAGTATTTCCCATTTTTCAATCCACTATACATTTTTAATTAAGTAATAATATTCTCCCCTTCTAATTCATAATTATTTTTCACATAAAAAAAGAAGAACATACCAATTTAATGAAAAACTTTAATTTTTAGAATTTTAACAACATAAATCATCGTATATATCCCTTACCTGAACATCAAATATTCAAGTGATACCAATTGAAATATTGAAATTATAGTTGAAATATATACATCTAGTTGTTGTTCTTCAAAATTTCATTTACTTATAGGGATAAAATTCATCCACATTCTTCATCATGGTGTGTTTTCTTTGTGAATGAACTCCAAGAATAATTTTGAAATCAATTAAAGTGTTTCCTAGAGACAACAAGACAATGACTTAAATATTATACTCCATTATTGGTATCTACTTGGATACCATGGAATTTTTCATAGTATTCATTTCTTCGGGTGTCCCCTAGAATATATGTCTCACCTTTAATTACCTTCATAGAAAAAACCCAAAAATATACCTAGGAATAAGGTGGTTCTTAAATGATTTTAAATTAGAATAAAATTATTGAGATTTATTTCTCAACCCAAAAACTCATTTCAATACAGATTTATATATATTAAATTGCTTCATTCATTCTCCTTCTTTGATTTTATTTATTTTAGCATTTATGGAAAACCTGTACTTCTTGATCTCTCCATATTTCATCTTATATGGAGTAGAATTCCTCACATTAGTAAGAAATTCATTTTAATTCTTCTATTTATACTCTAACTTCTTATCCAATTCATATTGATTTAACCAAATGATTAAACATTATTTATTAATATTCTCAATTTTATTCTTTTTTTATACACTCCGTATTTTTGAAAACATTCTTAGAAAAATAAGTCACTGGTTGTTTTCTTTTTTTATTCAATAATCCCTTATGTTTAGGAATCCATGCCATGAATTTGTTAGCTTAATTTATGAACATTTTTCTCCTTCCACACAATTTTTCAAAAATATTTGATTTATCTTTTTTATAAAATATCTCATAAAATTTAGGTTTTTCATCTTGTATATAATTAACAAAATAAATCCTTTTATTTCATTATGATATTGATTATTTTTTTTCTTTATCTTTCTTCCACTAACCATGATATTCATGGTCAGTTTCTATAGGTACTTGATATGGACCTTATTACCACAATATAAACATCTATTCTTTTATTTTTCATCCTTTTCATTATTCTTATTGGATGTATATTGCTTCACAGGTTTCATGACTATCTTCTTCTACTTATAACCCAATGAAGTCTTATATAATTTTGTTCTTTTATTTTTAATTTTTGGTGTTATATTATTATCATTGACATATTCATAGTGAATGGTTATTATATACCAAAAATCATAATAAATGTTACCAATTAAATTGAAATAATCACAATAATCTTCAATACACCCAAATCTTTTCTTGATAGACATAATATTCTTTATCTATGTATTCTACTTCAATTCTGTAGGATTTCTCTTCATAATAGATCTGATCCCCCTTAATATCAACCTTCTGTAATCATCATGCATTGAAAATATATTCCAATAGTTAATGGTCTGATGCCCAAACTTCCAACATTTCCAATAGTGTAATTCTTTTTGATTTATTCTTTTGTTATTCAATCTGTATATCTCAAACATATTTCTATTTTTGGAAAACACAACTCCTATTTTGGCCTTAATACGTGGAACATGAATTTATACTCTTTTCTATAACCAAATCTGATTATATAGTGGGTTTTTCAATAGTCTTATTCACCCATGTTTGACCATAATTCATTTTGGATCCTGTAATAGTAAATGAAATAGTATTAGTACAAACAAAAACATATGGGATGAGGGTTACCTTTTTCAATGAATTTGAAGTATATTTATATTTAGATAATTTCAATCTATTCTTTCCATTGGAATGATTCTTTTCTGATTAAAGAAACTTATTTGTAATATTTTTTATGGTATTTATTCTTCAAAGTGTTTCTAAATATTCATCTCTAGGTTTTTATAAATTTCTATATTTTAAATACAACTAATAAAATTCATATTTAGAGAGTTACATTGGTCTTCAAGGGATTTCACTATATAATAACATTATTTATAGGAAGTATTTAATTATGTATCCTTTATATTTTTCAATTTTTCTACCATTTCAAGACACTTCGGGTTGAGGAAATTTTCACATCCTAAACTACTTTCAGTTTGTCTTCCCATTGAATTTTCATCATTTGAATATGATATTTATTCATTCGATTCTGATCTATTACACAATTATTCATATCTTTAACTTTTGTTGTCTTCAAACTCTAGTTGGTCTTCTTTAACATTCAAAGAGATTTTTTTTGTTTATCCAAATCATGGATGAATTCTGTAAAAACTTTCTCAATAAAATCCATCTCACAAATAGACCTTCGTAATTTATCTTCAACTAGAGTGAACTTTGGCATAATCATAAGGGAAATGGGAGCTACACTCACCATAATGAATCCTTCTGGAAGTTAATAACTTTTGAATAATCGGTTTAGGAACCTCAATGAGAAAGGTATAATGATTCAACCAAACAGAGGCATACTAAAGCTGGATCATTCATAATTAAGATGCTTTAGGATTTTTATACTTGGGAAGAAATAGAATGTGTATTTTAATCTTTCCATAAGGACAAAAAAATATAGTATTTTAGACTTAGTTCATACAGATGTTTGTAGACCTTCCCGGGTACCTTCTTATGGGAAAAATATATACTTTTTCACATTCATTGATGATTCCACAAGAAAAGAATGGGTTTACCTATTGAAACCTAAAAGTGGAGTTTTTGGAATTTTTGTTAAATGGAAGGATATAGTGCAATGAGAAACCAAAATAAATTTTAAGTGTTTGAAGTCATACAATAACGGTGAGCATACTGAAAGGAGTTTTTGAAACTACTTCAAAAAAATTGGAATATTGATTGAGATGACTATTTTAGGTACACCTAAAAAAATTGTGTATATGAGAGAATGAATAATACATTGATGAAGAGGATAAGAACAATGCTTCAACATTATGGAACGTTCAAGGTGTTTTGGGAGAAAACTGTAGGAACAATAAAATAATCAAAAAAATCTATTGGTACCATTTAGATAGAAATTATAGAAATAACATTGTTCAAGAAACGTTTTAGAGGTTTCTTACCTCAATATTTTCATAAGTTTAACCATTATCCATGTTGATAGTAATGAAAGAGATATTATTTAATATAAATCCAAATAATTTTTCTTTATAGGATATGGAGATGAATAATTTGGTTTTCATATTTAGGATAATGAAAATTATAATATTTTTAGTATTCAAAATTTTCTATTTGACAAGAAGATCTTATGTAAAGGTCAGAAATTGAAGGGGAAATAAGTTGGGGATAAAAATTTCAATTTAGATCAATTTTATCTGAATGGTGGTTCTAGAGGATCACATGTTCCCAAATTTTTATATTTCTATGAATCTAATGGATGGAAAAATATTAAAAAAATTATTTTCATAGGGAAATGTAGAATGTTTTTAAGTTCATCCAACATAAGATATAGAAAAAATATTAGGAACTAAGGAAATGAAATCAAGTGTTCTAGAAGGATATGTTTCAAAATGAGGAGTTCTAAAAAGATAATATCTATAAGTTATAGTTTGAGAATAATTCAAATCATTGGTTAATTTGAGAATATATTTAGGGTTCATATAGTTGGTGAAAAGGTTTGGAGATGATACGAGTTTCTTACTTTTAATGGATATAGTATAACCAGAGAGTCTGGAAGAATTAGCAACTCTAAGTGATCCCAGAAGGTGGGAGTTGGCAATACATGAGGAATTAGATACAATAAAAGTTAATAACATATTGGAACTAATCAAACTACCTCCCAAAAATAAAAAACATGAAAATAAATCGGTATTTCATTTTAAATAATAATTTTATAAAAGGAAAAGGTATAAATATTGGTTGGTTTTGAAATGGTTTCAGCAGAAGAAAGGTATTTACTTCTATGATATATTATATTAATTTATAAAACTACTACAATATAAACTATTTTAAGTTTAGTTTCTTTTGTAAATTTTTACCTTGAATAAATAGAGGTGAATATGGATTTTATTCATATGGATTTTGAGGAAGAAATTTATATGAATCAAACTATTGGTTTCATGGACAATAAAAATCAAGTGTTGGTGTGAAAATTAAGGATGAGATTCTATGGTTTGAAACAAACACCAAGGGTTAGGAACCAGAAGATTTACTCCTTCATAAAATAAAAAGGTGTCTTATAGAGTAATTTGGATTACTATTTGTATTGGAAGTAGGTTATTAGAAAATAATTTATAATAACACTTTATTATGTGGATGATATATTGTTATTAGGCTTGAATATTCAACTAATTTGGAAGTTTAAGGAGGAATTGTCTAGAAAGTTTGAAATAAAATAACTTCATGAAACTAAGAAGATCCGGGGCATGAGGACATAAAATGATTGTAAAATTAGAAGATTATTTTTATCACAAAAGTACTGAATTTTTAATATCATTGTGATAATGATAATGAATTGATGTATGATGTTTTCAACTCCCTTCACTAGTTACTTCAAACTATCGAAGTAAAAATCACCATGAATGGAATAATAAAAGAAGTGCATGTTTAATGTTCCATATTTATCATTAATTAGAAGATTTATGTATGCTATGGTGTGTTCACGCTGAAGTAGTTCTCATGTATTGGTAATGGTCAACCATTTTATAGAAAATCTTGGAAATATTCATTGGGAAGTAGTAAAGTGAAATATTTGGTATCATAAAGGAATATAAGGAATAAATATTTTTTGGTGATGACAATTCATTTCTTGGGTTAATTGATGTAGGATTTGGGGGTGAATATGATTCTTGAAAGAGTATAACTGGATATGTTTACACTTTTAGTGGAAATGGGGTTACTTAGATTTTTAGGTTACAACTGATGATATAATTTTCTACATTGTCTGAAAATTATATAGTAGTAATAGAATCAAGAAAAGAATTGGTTTGGTTAAAACATTAAGTTAAATAACTTTTTTATCATATGAATTAACTTATCTACTATGATATTTATAATGAAATTCGTTTGGCTAAAAATCATGCGTCTTATTAAATAACTAAAAATGATCTAAAGTACCATTACATCTAGAAGATACTTAAATTTGGTAAGTTGTAATTATGAAAGGTAATTGGGAAGTGGAATCTAGTAGATATGTTTACTAAGTGTTTCAGACTTGAAGTAATGTGGTAACATAAATCCAAAATAGGACTTGGGTTAATGAAATTATATAGAAGAATGTTATATTAAATTGAAGTTGAAGGTGATGCTGAAGTTTTCTTTGAAGTAGTCTTTAAGTGGGATAATGTAGGGAATGTAAAGCGTACATCAGTTTACTAGAAGGAGATGATAGTAAGGTGTGGTTATGGAATTAATTCACTTCATTGATGTTTTAGGAGAGTTATTGGTTTCCTTAAAGAATTCAGGAATGATTTTTTAAGAAGGAGGGTGTTTTGGAAGAGGCTTCTATGGATGTTCTTAGGTTTAGGAAGTGTCAATCTAAGAGATTTCAACTTATACTTGAGAAATATGGGATATTCAGTTTTCTATGTTTTTTTTATAATAGGTGGAGGAAAACTTAAGATTAATATAGGATATCTATAGTGGTAATGGTGAAATGGATGGACACCCACACTTTTTAGAGGTTGGTGCAGCTGGATGACCAGAAGCTGCTCTCTCTAAATAGGGTTGGGGATACATGTGTTTTGTGTGTGGATAATTCTGATTACATGATTTGGAAATCCTAGTGACTCATTATTCACTGAGTTGTAATATTTGTTCCATTTAAATTAAATGTAATAAATTTTCTCCCTTGTATATAGGACTTTCAGTTTGATCCATGTAAAACCATAGTGTCCTTTACTTACTTACTTTTAATTTACGGTGTTTTAATATTGATTTTGTTGGAATATAATAGGATGAAGAGTGGTTATATAACTTAGTGTGATAATTTTGGTGAAAAAAATTCAACCATGTTCTATAACATTAATTTGGGAGTGTTCCTTTAGAAATCATATTTAGTTAGGTGATTCTGGAATGACTTCTTCTAGTGGACTGTCGAAAGGACAGTATAATTGAAGGGATTCTCAAAAAAAGTGGATAATTATTATTCCCCCAACATAATAATAGTAAATATTACAATAATAATTATTTAAATTCATAATAATTGGAAAATTGGATGTGAAATATAAATATAGAAAACTACTAAGGTTAGTTAGTGCTCATGTTGAGAACTTCAGCTTTCCCTTGGAAGAATTTTTATAAATGGAGGACTTAGGAAAATTACTTGTAACAATAGGCCAATATTTATAGAAAATGACTCTAAGATAAGTAAAATAGGAAATTTTTCAGGAGGAATTCAAATTTTTAGACTCGCATTCTAGGTCCTGTAGAAGGCCCCTTTTATAAGTAGAGAAAATGGAATTTTTGTAAATATAAATTATTAACATAATAAGGGAAAATTTTTCACATATAAATTGAAATCCAAAGTGAATAATAATGGATTGGTGATAAGTTTTGGTTAATAAATACCAAAACAGTTAATTTGAAGACATTTTTTCATATATTTAGGACTTTTACCATTTGATTTCTTAGTTTTACCATTCTAGTTTTTACCATGGTAAAACAAATTCCCTAATAAATTTATATTTATTCTTAAAAATAAAATGGAAATTATTACATAATTTGGAAATTTTGATTCTAAATATTAAATCCATTTTATTAAATATAATTTCTTTATGTGATATAAATTATTTCAAAAATAATAAATTTACAACACATTAAAAATAGTTTTATAGAGAGAAATATAATTAACATTTTAAAATGTCAAATACAGGTTTGTTAATTAAAATTAATATTTTAAATGTATAATTTTACTTATTAAATTAATATTTTCTCAATAAAAAGTTTTCATAAATTTATAAGTCCTGCATATATCCTAATGCTGTCATAAAAGTCATGGTATTTGTAAAAATTGTATTTTTTACTATTTACCTAAAAATCAAACTTTTAAGAAAAATCCATAAAATTCATCCTAATATAAAAATTTTCCTCTAAATCCAAAAAACTAAAGTGAAATTTTTCAAAATTTAAATTCTAAAATTTAGGAATTTAACTTTTAAATGAAAACATAAAATATTATAAAAAATATATTTTTTTAGAAAAAATTTATTTTTCAATATTAATGGTTTTCCTTATTATTTCCTATCATTTAATAATTAAATTAGTGTTAATATAATATTTCACATAAAAATATATTTTATTTTTATTTAACTATAAAATATTTAGTTTCTTAAAATAAATCACATAAAAATCACATTTTAGAAGGAATGCATTTAAAGAATAAATTGAAATTAATAGTCATTTAGATATACTAATTGAAATTTATTAATGAATTAGTGTTAAAATTTCCCTTTATTTTTATTCCTATATATTTTTTATAATACAGTTACCATAATTTATATCTACTAATTTAATAGTAATTTTAGTCCTGATTTTATTTTAGCTCAGTGTTGTGTGTGAAAAAAGATAATAAAATAGTATTATTTAATAGAAAATTTATAAAAGAATCACATGGTATTGAAACTAAAAGGATATTGAGACCTTTTTTTGTTTTTTTTTTGTTTTTTAGAAAAAAATAGTCAAAATAGGTTTAGGTTTGGTATGTTTAAAAATGGGTTGTAAAGGCATTTATGCCCTAAATTCCTTCATGATTTTCTAAAAGGAGTTGAAGGAATCAACACCTTTTCCTTAGATAAGTGATATGGAAAAGGTTGTAACCCCCCAAACCAAATCACTGGGTTCGAGCTAGAGTTCCACAAGACCTCAATCGCACCTCCTTATACACTAGAGGCCACTGACTGGCGGTGAGGGTCTAGAATAGATAGTGGGGAGATTATGCAATCATATTAGAGTTTAAATTCAGTAGAAATAACTAAATAGTGAACATCTTGATAGATATCATAGTGTGTAGTATAAAAATAAACACATTGTTATATCATAATGATTTTACAATATAAAACATACAATTAATCACCCAAAGGTCTGATCATTGGTAAAAATAGACTGAAAGAAGATATATAAGAGGCTCTACCACATCTCCAAGTCTCAACCCAATCTCAATATCCATATACCCATTGAGCTCACCCAGTACAAACCACTGTACATATTGTGTTGTAACCTGAAAGAAAATATAAGGTTTGTACATATAGTAAGATTCCCATGCAGGGTGTGAACATGAACTCGGTAGGTTCTCACCAAGTTACCTTAATATATTCCCACATATATATGTATATTCATAGGAAAGAAATACAGCATGTAAAAATAAATTAATCATACATGTACACACATATATTGGGTCCTTAGAGACCTATACTACTAGATTCAACTCTATGTCAGAGGAAGCATTATTTGTTGGCCCAATATACTAATCCATCCAGTCATCTACCCACACCCCCTTTAAGGGATAGTCCTTCCCTCCTTTAATGAAAAAATACACTCCACCTCTAAGTAGTAGTACACACCCTCATTTAATGGTAATCATTAGTACCCACATATCAACAAAATTTCTAGATTTGGGGAAACCCAGCACATCATATGTTGAACCAACATTCGGCTATGGGTTAAGAAACCACAACACATGTTGATATAATATTTGGATATAGGGAAAGGCATCACATCACATGTTGACCTAATATCCCACTATAGGGAAACAAATAACATCATCCAAAATATAACTCTAAGGAAGAAACTATCCCATATGGCTCAACCTGGTCACTCAACTGTCTAAATAGAGAAACTACACATGTAACACACAATGCTAAAATAAGGCAGTTTCTAATCATGTCATATTAAGAGAGATTCATATATCCAACACACTTCCACATGATAATCATGTCAAGAATAGGTATCATGGGCTATTCTCAAAAACAAAATGCATATAAAATCAAAAATAGGTCTCATATGATTCATATGTACATAAAATTATATTCAAATCAATCATAGGTCTCATAGGAAACACACACACACACACACCAATGCATGAACCACAAATAATGCCACATCTTAACACATGGATGACTGGATAAACACATCTAGACCAATCCAACTACTAACCTCTTATTCTTAGTGTATCACATTCCACCCAATAGATAATTCACCAAGGACCTCTATCCTATCTCGGTCTCTGGTAACCAAAGCTAATTCATTGCCATCACCCATGGAGATATTAAATCCCATAGTCTCACTCTAACCTTAGACTCAGATTATGGGGTCTATTTCAAAACAAAAAACATAACCCACACTAAAGTATCAACTCACATATCCTTACAAAGAGTCTATGGAAAACACATAACCTTTCTTTAATTCCATATTATGCCACCTGAGGTATACTAGTCAACCCAAATCTTAGTGGAATCACTTCTTAAATATAAATTTCTAAACCTGAATTCCTCATCCTTCTCTATCATGTCATGATCCTCTCACATCTACATAACTATCCCTATGTAACATCTAAGGATGCATTAATTTCACTATATTCCCTAAGACCTACTAAGGTCTATCTCTTATCATAGAAGTATCTTCACTTTTGGGAGACCCCATAACTAGTCAATACCAATTCACCATAAGTGCTCTGGAGAACTCTGCCCAGGTTTGGGGGATCAATGCCACACCCATTGTTTTGCCTAAGGGTCTCATGGATTATAGTTAATCTACTCAAACTCATGTAGAATGAACACACACATTCATACAAATACATATGGTTTTATATCATAGGGACCACCTACCTCAATTGGAGATATCATCATCACCAAGCCCACTCAAGCATCCACATATCTTTTTCAAGATTTGTCAATGATACTCACATCCCCATCCAAGTTCGCCTCACCACATGAGATCTTATATCGCATCGCAAGGCATAATTAATTAATTATAACTGTTATAATTTACTAATTAAATCAATTCAATGTGATACCATCACTAAAATGATCACCATTCAATTCCATCACATTGAGATATTGATCAATCGCACATGTAGGGTATTTGGCACATCCTCAGCATCAACCTGATTAAAATCCATAATATATTATGTTCAATGCATCAATAATTCCCTCTAATTTAATCAAGATATTATTTTAATTCATCATACATAATACCCCTATCATATATGCTTCCAATGACTAGAGATCAAGGTCACGGGACATCCTAAATGCATGTTGAATGAACTCCCCTATACCCTTAAACGATTTCACTTAAATTATATGAAATTATCATTGAATATTTAATAAAAAATATATCCCAAATGAGAGGAGATCAAATAGGATACTAAGAAAAAAGTAAAAGGAAATAAATTACCTAGATTTACCAATGGACCTATCCTAGAATGATACTTCTTCAATAGGAACTGAGGGAATTGAGGATGAGAGGTTGCCCATTTGGCCCTCTCAAGGTTGACCAAGTGAGATAAATCCTAAGGTGTGGTCTCAAGGTAAAATAGAAAAATTGGTGACCACTTTAAATCTTCCCAAAATGATAAACTAGTGAGTTTGTGAACCATGAATTTCATGGTGATCCCAATATAATGCTTAGGATATGGGCCAACTCACTGAGTAGCAAGTCATTACACTAGTGCTCACAAGCTACTGGTTTTCCTACTAACTAGTAGGTGGCTACAACAGCCACCAGACTACTCCAACCCTTATTTGTCTTTCTACAGATCACTCGAGGTATTCACAAAGCATCAAACCATGTACAAAAACACAAATTAGTACATATAAACCTTCAAAATTACAACCCAAACCCCAGTTCTCAAAATGGATTGTCTTCTAAATTCAAAGGATCAAATTTCCCTAGGAATTTACAACCCATAATGATGTGGCTCATTATAAAGGCATTGAAGGGGGAAACTCCTTTTATTTTTTGTTTCAATAAAGGGGTTATCACCCCTAATTGCTTTCACTAAATAAAAATAGAAAGGTATTGGGAGTGGTAACACCTTTTCTATCAATCCTTTTAAAACTAGACCACCCCTACCACTATTCTCACAAGTTTTTCATCCCATTTTCTATGGTACTGAATTATACTGTGTGGAATATCTCTTGTGATAGATTTAAAGGGGTAAAAAAATAAATCATCATTTTAAGGTATTTTTTCTAGTTTACTTTAATTTCTTATTTATTTAATTGTTTAGTCAATTAGATGTAAATTAATAATTAGTAATATTAATTTTTAATTAGTTAGTAATAAGATGTTTAATATCAGTATTAATAATGGTCAATCAGTTAGTGATAAGATATTTAATATTTTTAATAATAGTTATTAATAATTATTAATAATTAGTATCAAATAATAATTTAATTTATTGTTATTTTTAATTATTTAACTATTAGTTATTTAGTAAGATATTTAATATTAGTAATAATAATTTTTTTTTATTTAGTAATAATATGTTTATTATTATTATTAATAATGATAAATAATTATTAGTAGTTATAAAATATAATAATATAATTTAGTGTTATTTTAATTAATTAATAATTTGATGTTTAGAACTAGAAATATTAATGTTCAAGAATTCTCGTAGTCAAAAAATCTTGGAAAGTAAAGATTTTTCTATTTTTCAAGTAGTGGCATCCTTATCTAGATACAAACAAGTGGATATAGGATCTGACTCAGATATACCTAGAGGTAACATGTAAGGTCCTAGGTAATTAAAATTCCTAAAATTATTTCTCATTATTAATGATATTGATGTATTACAGTCATAACATGAAAGGTACTGGGTAAGTAAAATTGATTTGGGTTATACCATAGGTTGGCCTTTGGGGTATTTTTCTAAAAAATTTATGTAACGCCCCAACCCCTCTAAACTGGAGGTGGTGCATTACTTGTCATATTAGAATGGTTAGAAGGAATGGAAATTACTAAGGAATGATCAGTTTTGTAGTTTTTGAAGAAACTAGATACATATATGTAACTCAAATTACATTGGAAAAGGTTACAAAATACAATACATAACAAAAATTAAAAACTACATCCACAGGAACTCAATAAATAATCACCTCTTCATCACTTGTTGAAGGTAGATAATGAAAGGGTTGATCTTATATTCTCATTAAGGGTTATAAATAGCAGAATAATGAATCAATAATAACTGAATTGTAAACAATTTTACATAATCAACATGGAATGGTGAATAAATGAAAAACTCACGCCATTAATAAACTGAGAATGAAACTGCAACCATAGATTTTTTCATAGTGAAAACCTTCATGGATAGTAATAACTTGATAATGAATAAAGGGAATTATTTTTAATTGGATGTCATGTATCTGGCACATGATACCATAGTACCGTTTAAAATGGTTTAGTTCTATGGGTAGAAACCCATCTGATTTTTGGAAACAAACTCGAAGGGTTTGTTGCCAACTGATTTTTCTCATGAGACCTACCGATGCATCGAGGGACTATAATGGGCCCCACCAAACTCTTCATGTCCAAATAATTCTTTATAAATAAATTCAACACAATAGAAATATTTATTTACATTATCTGTATAGAATTGAGGATACGAATTCATCAATATTTCCACAGTCAAAACAACATTCAAAATAAATACCGTATGTAAAATGGTATACAGCTTAGAAAATAATCATATCCATGATATGAGAATATGTAAATTTAAATGGAATATAATTTCAATTGAAAAGTGATATAAAATGGGAATTAGGTACACCATATAAGAAAGAGTAGCTTCACAATACTAAGCAAGCCACAATGAAGTGAAAATTGATACAAATCTTGTTACCACGTTGTAATCAATTGAGTTGTATGACCAAAGTTTAATGACAACCAAATTAATCATAGAATACCATGAATATAAATATAATCATGATAATATATATCAAATGTCACTACACCTATACCACATATAATAAATAATAGGCGAATAATGGAAATCCCACAGAATTGATAGTGAGATGAGTAAACCCCTTACAAACATTTCGGTATGGTAACGAGTGTTCTTGTGAGGGCTAAATGAGAATTAAATGGGTATCCCATTATTTATATATCATAATGGAAGTATTGGGGAGGTGAAAAAACATACCCCATCATTAGGTATTAAAAATAAAAGAGCACAACATAGGGGGGATTCTTGAACAAAAGTGAGAGAGAGGATCCATTACCTTATGCTCAAATGTGTTCTTGATTGTTCTTAACGACATAAATAATAAGATTTTGCTTCATTAATTAATAATTACAGAACCTCATAAACATTTAATTAATTTTTTATTACCTTATTGGGTTCATTAATGACATTTTTTATGGGTTTAAGAGATTCAATTTTATTGTTTTGGTAGCATCTTCTTCTTTGGTTTTCAAGATCTGTTTACTTGTATTCATGAATGGATGTTGGCTTGAAATGTGGTTAAACATCCAGAATTGTTAATATAAATTATTAGTGACATTAAATAGATATAAATAATATTATAATGATTATGTTTATATACCATAAGTATGAATCATTCTATGAGTTAATAAACGCTTGTATTTTTCTTTGCGGTTTTGTGCACAATAAAATTGTTTTGTATTATTATTCTATATTATGAGTGTGTAAGGATTCCAGAACATTAAACAAGATAAAATAAATATATAATTATCTTTTTCAACCATTGAAAATGTTTCATGACCATTTTTGAAGATAGTAATGCAAATAAAAATCCCATCTTCCTTGAGTGTGATAAATTAACACATCATGGACGGCGTTTGCATTTATTGTATAAAAGGAGGGGAAAAGAGAGATTATGATGAAATATTACATTAGCATAATGAAAATCCAGTCTATGTAAAGTACTAGAATTATCATGGAATTTTGATGAGGTTAGGTGAGAAGAGAGAATCCAAATAATGGAACTTATAAAATAAATTGAAAGAAAAGAGAAGAGAGGTTCACCTCTTGAGTACTCCTCCTTGAGAAACTCCTTAAGACCTTTATTTTTTGCCTTTTCGTGAGACCATCAGGTCTTGGAAATGGGGATAGGGCTTGGGAAGAGTTTTTGGCAGAATTTAGGCAAGTATTGAAGCTTGAGTGGTGTGGGAGGAAGAGGGGGTGAGGGGTGGTTTATATAGTGGAGGGGAGGAGAGTCTTCTTAATATTATAATCATTAATTTATTATTTCTCCAAAAGACAAGGAATAGTGAGTCTTCCATGACCATGAATAGTAATATATGCATGTGAGTTAAATATTTGGGTGCTTACATCACTCATGATACTATGAATAGTTAATATAAATGATAATGTATTTATACGGTAAATTAATGTATTTTACTATTCACCAAAAATTCAAGTATTTCGGAAAAATCCCAAAAATTCACCCAAACCATTTTTCGACATGTAGAATCCAAAAATAAATTCCATTTTTCAAAAATAATTTTCAAAATATGATTAATTAAATATTTAATTAAAATTATTATTTAATCGAAAAATATAAACACTTAAAATATTCATCATTATTTTTAAGGTTCCTAGATTTATTTTTTATATTCATGGGTATGGATACCATTCATAAAATTCATATTACTATTCATAAGGGTAAGTTACTATTAATAAGGGTGGGTTACTATTCAAAATGGTAGGTTATTATTCACTGAAAATTAATTTAATTCTATCACACTCTAAATATCATTTTGAACACAACAGTGTATGTCAGATTTTCAAAATTCAAAATGCATAGCTAGAAATTTTAAGTTTAATGGCTATGTTATGACTATCTCCTATAAATACCCATGTTTTGTTCCATATAGTCTCATTGATTCATGAAATATATGCTATATCTAGAATGTATTTAATAAAAACATACCATTAGATGTTTGGGGTGTCACATTATTCCCTCTTTAGGAAATTTCATCCATGAAATTTTTCATTTATAAAGCCCACCAAAAAAATGTGGGTGGTTCTTCTTCATAACATCCTCAGGTTCCCATGTTGCTTCCTCCATATTCTAGTTTCTCTGAAAAACCTTTACTAGATGAGTTGTCTAATTTCTTGATATCAGATCCCTTGTGTCAAGAATCCTGATAGGATTTTCATAGTATGAAAAATTAGGTTCCAACACTATTTCTTCATAGGTGAGTACATGTGTTGGGCCTGGAATGTATTTATTCAAAAATGACATGTGGAACACATCATGAACTTTGGAGAGATTTGATGGCATTGCTAAATGGTAAGCTACAGCTCCGATTCTTTCCAAAATTTCAAATGGTCCTATGTACCTAGAGCTCAGTTTCCCTTTCTTTCTGAACCTTAATACACCCTTCCATGGAGATACTTTTAGAAAGACATGATCTCCCACTTGGAATTCCAAATCCTTTCTCCGGTTGTCAACATAACTCTTATGCCTACTTTGGGATGACTTAATATGGGCTTGGATTGTCTTTACCTTTTTCATGGTCTCTTCAATAAGTTCTGGGCCTATAAGTTTCCTCTCACCAACTTCATCCCAAAAAGTTGGAGTTTGACATCTCTTCCCATATAATGCTTCATATGGAGCCATTTGAATACTATAATGGAAAATATTTTTGTAAGAAAATTCCACCAAAGGCAAGTATTGATCCCACATACATTGCAATTCAAGAGATCAAGACCTCAACATGACTTCTAGAGTTTGAATAGTCCTTTCGGACTATCCGTCAGTTTGGGGGTGATAAGCAATACTCATACGAAGCTCAGTATTCAAAGCCTTTTGGAGAATTTTCCAGAATTTTGATGTAAATCAGGGATCTCGATCAGACACAATAGATAGAGGTGCACCATGAAGTCTTACAAATTCATTAATATAAAGTCTTTCTAGGTGCTCAAGTGGTAAATACTCTCTTATAAGAAGTAAATGTACTGATTTTGTGAGACCATCAACAATTACCCATATTTAATCATTACTTCTAGCTGTCCTCGGTAGTCCGGTGACAAAATACATCATAATGTTATCCCAATTCTACATAGTAATAGGTATAGGTTGCATCACACCTCTAGGATGTTGTCTCTCTACCTTCACTTGTTGACGAACTAGACACCTTAACACATATTTAGCAATTTCCTGCTTCATATTATCCCACTAAAAATATTCCTTTAAATATCTATAAATCATTGTGCTACATGGGTGTATAGATAAATTTGAACTATGAGCATCATCTAATAGTTCCTTTTTTAGCTCACGTACTGATGGAACGCATAACCTCTTCCCAAATTTTATAACTCCTTCATAAACAAAATCTTCTAACCTCCCATCCTTGAAAACATTAATTTTCTTTTGCAGATATTCATCATCAGATTGAGAGATTTTTATCCTCTCTAGTAAAGATGGTTTATAAATCATTTGAAAGAGGAAATATGTTCCCCCTTCTTTAAAAATTCCCATATCCATCTTTAGTAGATACATGAATATAGGATATCTTTCAATCCTCATTTGGGTCAGGAGTCCGTGATCTTTCCTTCTTAATGCATTTTCCACCTTATTTTCCTTTCCTGGGTGGTAGTGTATTGAACAATCGTAATCTTTGAGTAACTTGAGCCATCAACTTTGCCTCATGTTGAGTTCTTTTTATGTGAAAATGTATTTCAAACTCTTGTGGTCTATATAAATCTTGCATCTCTCTCCGTAAAGATAATGCCTCCATATTTTCATAGAAAAGATTATGGCTGCTAAATCAAGATCATGAGTTAGATAATTTTACTCATTATTCTTCAACTGTCTTGAGACATAAGAAATAACTTTATCATTTTTCATAAGGATGCAACCCATTACATTATTTGATGCATCACTGTATATTGTAAATCCATCACGTCCATATGGAAGAGTTAAAATTGGAGCGTTGACCAATATTCTTTTCAATTCTTCAAATAATTTTGTACATTCTTTTTTCCACACAAACATAACTCCTTTACATGTGATCTTGGTTAGTGTGTCAGCCAATCAGGCAAAATTCTGAACGAAATGTCGATAGTAACCTGCTAAGCCAATAAAAATACGTACCTCGGTTATGTTTATTGGTGTGGGAAAATCTTGGATTGCCTTTGTCTTTACAAGATCAACTAGGATTCCATCCTTAGAGACAATATGGCCTAGAAAATAAACTGATTGAAGCCAGAATTCACACTTTTTAAACTTCCCATATAATTCATTTCTTCTAAGAGTTTTTAGAATAACCCGCAAGTAATCCCAATGGTCTTTATAGATTTTTGAGTATACTAGGATATCATCAATGAATACCACAACAAATTTATCAAGATATTCCATGAAAACTCTATTCATTAAATCGATGAAAATAGAGGGCGCATTAGTCAGTCCAAAAGGAATCACTGTAAACACAAAATTCCCATAACTAGTTGGAAATGTTGTCTTCAAAATATCTTCCTTCCTCACACACAGTTGATGATATCTAAATCGAAGGTTAATCTTTGAAAAGTATTTATCTCCATGAATTTGAAAAAATAAATCATCAATCCGGGGAAGAGAATAATTATTCTTTATTGTAATAGCATTGATTTACCTATAATCAATGCATAACCTCATGGATCCATCTTTATTTTTGACAAACAATATCATGGCTACCCATAGAGAAACACTAGGTCGAATAAATCCTTTATCACTCAACTACTCTAGTTGTTTCTTTAGATCCTCTAATTCCACAGTGGCCATTCTATAGGGGGTCTTTGATTTAGGTCTTTAACTAAGAATTTAGTCAATATAAATTTCAATTTCCTGCTCTATAGGATGTCCAGGTAAATCTTATGGAAATACATCAATTTATTCTTGAACTATATACACATATTAAATTTGAATATTTATTTCCTCACCCATAGATATTGGGTTCTCTTCCCCTCCAAGAATTTCATTCAATAAAGCTATAGGGGGTGGGTCTAGATAAGAATCAGATAGAGAGGTATCTTCTCTAAAGATAAGAGATTCTACACCATTTTCCAAAATTGTAACTTCCTTATTTTTACAATAAATCTTTGCATCATAATTTGAAAACTAATTTATACCAAGAAATATATCAAAGCCAGTCATTAGTATGATGACAAGGTTAGTAACTAAATAAAGTTTTGGTGTTTGGAGGGGGGCTAATCGACATGCCTTTGTTACAATGATACATCCTCTAGGAGTTTTGATTGAAAACTCCTTTATTAAATCAAATTGGACATATATAATTTTCTTGGAAAATTGGGAAGATATAAATGAATGTGATGATCCAGAATCAAATAAAGTGTTGGATAAGTTTGAGGAAACAATTAAAGTACCTGCCACCTCATCATTTGGGACTTCAACCTCTGTGGTTATAATCACATAAGCACTCCCTTGCTCTCTTGACTTTTTCTGAGTCATGATTCCTTGGTTCTTAGGAAACTCATTTTCATAGTGTCTTATCTCTCTACAATTGTAGCATTGAACATCATAAAATTGTTTCTTCCCCTTGTATTCATGAGATAGAGAACCCTTTTCTTTACACTTATAGCAAACTCCCATGCCTTTTAAGCATTTCCCAAGATGATTGTAACGCCCCAACCTTAGTTACCCAAATTTGGTGCATTATTACATAACATTGGAATTATCACAAAAGATCAAGTCTCGAAAGACCGATTAGTTTAGTAGCCTTGAAACACTAGATACATTCATAAAGTTTACATTACATCATAAAGTGAAAACTACAACAACATCTTGTCTCCATACTCATATCCTTATATATTATCCCTTCAGGTCATTCATAAAATACTTCTTCACATCTTGGGAAAAATAAAACATAGAAAGGGGTGAGCTCAAATGCCTAGTAAGGATAACAATATAGCGGAAACGTTTATAAATAAGCATAAACATTTAAGGCAATGTATAACTAAAACAAAAGCCTTTTAAAATTGAACTTCATTATAATATGGCAGAAATAAAATGAAATAATTCCATTTACTTATTCACATGGAAATTATACTAGTCTAATAATCATATGCAATATCAATAACCACTTTCATAATGATGTAATGCATAATGCCAGACTATCATAACCACATAGTCAAGGCCTTGTGCCAAGACTAAAAATAAGATTTTTTCAAGGCCTTGTGCCAAGACACTAGTTTGTCTCATGAGACATGCCGATGCATTGAGGAGCTATAGCGGTCTCTACCCATCACTTATTAAGTCCAATGCATTCCTCAAATGAAGAAGTTTAAACATAACATAAACTTTCGTATTAAAACTAGCATACGAAATGTCAATACTTTATCCATAAACCATGAATGGTAAAAAAATAACACATCCACAGTCAAAAATATCACAAAACCATTAATACAATATGGAAGTTTTGTATCATAATAAATCAACTTCAAAAAATCTTAAAATTCATCAAAGGATGTTGACATAGATAAAATCAAAACTGTTTTAGAGAAATATCTCTTTTTTTTAATCATTTAAAAGTCACATAATTATAAAATAAAACATTTAATTTTAAAATATCCTTATAATATTGTAAGGTAAGAATCTAATATTTTATAATGGTGGAAAATATCCACACCCGACGTATAAGTTAAAAAAAAAGACATTCTTACCTTAATTCTATTGAAAAGGTTAAAATGGACCTTGTTCGGAAAACGACAGAAAGATTCATTTATAAAATTATTATAAAAAGTAAAACAAGGGTATAAATGACTTTAACCCATAGTCTATAAAATAGTAAGAATGTTTTTAAATACATTTTTAAGAAACATGGATGTGGATGATAAAGAGGTCCCAGTAGATAATTACGTATAAACAACCTCGGATAATGAAGAGATTGTGAAATAAAACCTTACCTTGTGATTTTCCTTGGTTGAGGGTAGGTTAACCTCCTATATAATGGTTAAATAATTGTTATTAAATTATACAATAATCATATACATTAATATGATATCATATATGATCTTTAAAATTTGATTTGTTAATAATATCTTAGTATTATCATCGTTTCGGGTGTTAACAGATTCATTTTCCTTTATATTCTTTGTTATGTGAGCCGTATTTGTTATGGATGGGATGTATATTATTCATATCCAAAATTATATCATGTCCCTAAAAATTATTTTTAATCATCAAATGAAATTTATTCTTGAATGGATATGATGGGGAATGAATCTCATCGTGTTCGTGGAGACGGTAGTCCGTACGTACGCACGAGCGACAATATCATTATTTTCATATTAAAATAATATATAATTGGATTTTATATCATATATAAAGAATAATTATCATTTTATATTTATTACATACATCAATTACACATAATTATCATACCCATCCAAACAATAATGTTTTGAATAACAATTACACCACGACGTGGAGACGGTAATCTGTACGTATGCACGTATGGTGAAATGTCATTCAAAGGATGGATAGAATACTGAATATGGATGTACCATATTTATAATAACATAATATTATATATAATATACTAGAGTTATTATTTTAGAATGGAAATAACAAATAAATAAGAAGTTGAAGAAGAAAGGAACTTGAAAGAGGGTGGTGAAAACATTACCTCTTCTTTGGGTTCTTCCTTTTGATTTGATCAAAAGGGCTCCTTAGGTTGGATTTCTAATCAAAATAATGCCTCTAGGTTGAATTGAGGGAAGTTGAGAGAATATTTTGGAAGGGTCTTGCCGATCCAAAAGGCTTTGAAGGTGTAAATTAGAGAGAAGGGGGAGTGCCCTTTTATAAGAGGGGTGAGGGGAACCCTTGGAAGAGATGGAAATATTATTTTATAATAAATTCATATTCGGTTTATAATGGCTCCAAAGTGGATTATTTAAATGTTATGGTGGGGATGGGTCGAAATACTTTCACCCAATATATTTTTGACAGGTTTGGGTCACTATATTAACCTTATCATTTATATTTAACTCTTAGTTAAATAATTTGAAATTTACCATGTCTCTTTGTATTTTTATATTATATAGTTAATAAACTTACTATATACCTCCAAGAGACCCCCAAGTGATCCATTAATGATACACCTATCATTATATAAGTCCTTTGGCAGAACCTTATATTTTTAAGAATATAATATCAATTAATAATATAATATTTGTTTTAAAAACTCTTTTATGTCAATTTTGACACTATTGAGTATTTTGTTTTTGATAATTTCATAAAAGCATTATTACTTAGAAAAAGAATTATATAACCAATTATAATATGTCATATGAACTTATAAAATTATTTTAATTCATAAAAAGTCTCAAATTACATTTATTTTGATATTTATAATATCAATTATTTTAATATTTCATTAATTAGGTAATTACTGCATCACCATTGTGTCATAAATAAATTAAATTATTTAATGTATAAAAATTATAAATAAAATACCATCAGTTAAGAAATATATTTATATTTCTAATGAATATTTATAATTGAATTTATCTTTTGTATAACCCTATATTAAAAATCTTTTAGTTATTAAACTTTCTTTTAACTCTTCTTTGAATTAAATAATAATAAATGTCCTAATCTAATCCTAGTGGACCTAAATGATAATATTTTATTCCTAAGGTTGTTTTTGGTCGATATAAACTTGTCCAATAGAATTAGGACATGTGTTAAGGTAATATTAATATCATTTTTACCCTTAATTATCCTATTTACTTTTAACCGTGGTAAATAAAAGTAAAAAGTTATTATTAATCAAAAATTATTTTTATCTTATTTAACCACATTTTACTCCTTTATATTAACCGTGTCTCTCAGAATTTCAAAATTCCACTCACAGAAGCAGTAAAATTAAGTTTTATTTGAATTTCCAAATTCTCTTAGGAGGTGGGTAAAAGACGGTGAAAAGTTCCATAAAATTTTTATATATCTAAAATTATTCTAAACCAACTTAAATGAATTACATTGAACTTATATAGGTATTATGTATCTATTTTGACCTTAATTAAATTTAAATAAAATAAATAATTATTTAAATAAAAGTTTTCTTTTAAACTATAACTCAGTGTTTTTTCACTATTCATCAAAAATTGAATGTTTTCAGAAAAATACCCAAAATTCACCCTAAGCTAATTTCGATATTCCAAATCCAAAAATGAAGTCCAGTTTGAAAGATAAAATTTATAAAATTTCCAAAAGCGTGTATTACTATTCATAACGGCTAGTTTGATTGGTTGTGGTGTGGGTTAGAACTCAAAGTTGTGTACAACACACGCTACTGTATTATTCAAAGAGAAGCGTACCGTGGAAGCTTAGGGTGTTACATTCTCCCCTCATTCAAATAATTTTGTCCTCGAAATTTCTAGAATACTACCACATGAAAAGACTTGGGTGATTCTTCATCATAAGTTCCTCGGGTTCCCACGTTGCCTCTTCCATTTTATGGTTTCTTTATAAAACTTTTACCAGACGAGTCGTCCGGTTTCTCAGTACTTGTTCTCTTATATCAAAAATCCTGACGGGCTCTTCGTAATAAGACAGATCGGGTTCCAGTTCTAATTCCTCATAAGTGAGTACATGCGTTGGTTCAGGCATGTATTTTCTCAATAGTGATATGTAGAACGCATCGTGAACTGTGGAGAGACTTGGCGGCAGTTCCAAACGGTAAGCTACAGCCCCAATTCGTTCTAGAATTTTAAAAGGTCTGATGTACTTTGGACTCAATTTACCCTTCCTACTGAAACATATAACTCCCTTCCATGGAGGTACCATCAAGAAAACATGATCTCCTACCTAAAATTCCAAATCCTTCCTTCAGTTATCGGCATAGCTCCTCTGCCTACTTTGAGCTGCTTTGATGTGGTTTTGGATTACCTTTACCTTTTCCATCATTTTCTCCAGCAGTTCTGGGCCTACAATTTTTCTTTCACCAACATCATCCCAGCAGGTTGGTGTGCGACATCTCTTTCTGTATAATGCTTCATATGGTGCCATCTGAATATTGAATGGAAGATATTGTTATAGGAAAATTCTACCAGAGGTAAATATTGATCCCACATACCCTGAAAGTCAAGTGAGAAGGATCTCAACATGTCTTATAAGGTTTGAATAGTCTGTTCTGATTGTCCATCAGTTTGAGGGTGGTAGGCAGTGCTCAAACAAATTTCAGTATCTAAGGCCTTCTGAAGACTCTTCTAGAATCTTGAAGTAAAATGGGGATCATGATCAGAAACAATCGATAGGGTTACTCCATGAAGTCTCACAACTTCATTAATATATATTATTGTTAGACGTTCAAGTGGTAGATCTTCTCTTATAGAAAGAAAATGTGCTCACTTGGTAAGACGATCAACAATGACCCATATTGCATCGTTCCTTCTAAGAGTCTTTAGTAATCCCATGAAAAAGTCCATCGTGATATTATCCCATTTCCACTCAGGTATGGGAAGAGGTTTCATGACTCCTCCAGGCTGCTGCCTTCCAGCTTTCACTTGTTGACAAACCATACATCTTGACACAAAATCAACAATCTCCTTCTTCATGTTGTCCCACCAAAAGTGTTCCTTTAAATATCTATACATTTTGGTGCTTCTAGGGTGTATAGAGAAATTGGAACTATGAGAATCGTCCAACAATTCCCTTTTTAGATCAGGTATATTGGGAACACAAAGTCTCTTCCCAAATTTCAAAATTCCATCTTCATACACAAATTCACTCAATCTCCCATCATTGATAGCTTTAATCCTCTTTTTAAACTCTTCATCATCGGTCTGAGAACTCTTTATCCTTTCTTGTAAAGATGGTTTGGAAACCATTTGAAAAAGCATTGATGTTTCACCTTTCATGGTGATTCCCATATCCATATTTACTAGATCCATGTATATAGGATCCTTTTCAACTCTCATCTTGTTCAAACTCCATGATCCTTTCTACTGAAAGCATATTACACCTTATTTTCCTTCCTTGGGTGGTAGTGTATCGTGCAATCATAATCCTTGAGTAGTTCAAACCATCACTTTTTCCTCATGTTGAGTTATTTCTAGTGAGAAAATATACTTCAAACTCTTGTGATCAGTATAAATCTCACATTTCTCACCATAGAGATAGTGTCTCCAAATATTCAAAGCAAATATTACAGCTACTAACTCAATATCATGAGTAGGATAGTTTTTCTCATGAATTGTTAGCTATCGTGATGCATAGGCAATAACTCTATCATTCAGCATAAGGACACAACCAAGCCATTTCTTCGATGCATCACTATAAATAACGAACCCACAATTCCCCGATGGTAGAGTCAATATAGAAGAATTGACTATCTTCTCTTCAGTTATTCAAAACATTCTTCACACTCTTTTGTCCAAACAAATTTAACCCCTTTACATGTGAGATTCGTTAATGGGTTAGCCAATCGGGAAAAATTCTGGACGAAACGTCGATAATAACCTGCTAAACCAATAAAATTGTGTACCTCGGTTATACTCATTGGTGCTGGCCATTCTTGGATTGACTTGGTCTTAGAAGGATCAATGGAAATTCCATCCTTAGAGACAATATGGAGAAGAAAATAAATCTCCTGAAGCCAGAATTCACACTTGCTAAACTTCCCATATAATTCATGTCTTCTCAGAGTCTAAAATATAATGCGCAAGTGATTTTCATGATATTTGTAACATTTGGGGTATAAAAAGATATCATCAATAAATACCACTAAAAAGTCATCAAGATATTCCTTGAAAACTCTGTTCATTAGATCCATGAAAACAGAGGGTGCATTAGTCATCCCAAAAGGCATTACTATAAACTCGTAATGCTTATACTAGGTTCGAAATGCTGTTTTCAGAATGTATTCCTTCTTCACACACAACTGATGGTATCTAGATCAAAGTTCAATCTTTGAAAAGTATTGAGCTCCATGGAGTTGGTCAAATAAATCATCAATTAAAGGTAGAGGATACTTGTTCTTTATTGTTATAGCATTGATTTCCCTGCAGTCGATACATAACCTCATAGATCAATCATTCTTCTTAACAAAAAGAATAGGGGATCCCCATAGAGAAACACTAGGGCTAATAAATCCCTCATTACTCAATTTCTCTAGTTGTTTCTTCAGTTACACTAATTCCACAGTGGCCATTCTATAAGGGGTCTTTGATATGGGCATTGATCTAGGAATTAAATCAATGGAAAACTCAATTTATCATTCTAAAGGATATCTAGGTAAATCTTATAGAAACACATCAATATATTATTTCACAATAGGTACATCCTCTATTTGAACATTCCATTCCTCACCTATAGTTATTTCATTCTCTTCCTCCCCGATAATTGAATTTAGTTGGCTACTAGGGGTGGATCGAGATAAGAATCAAGTGGTGGCGATTCTACTCTAAAGATAAGGTGTTCTTTATCATCATCATAAAAAATCGAAACCTCCTTCTTCTTATAATAAATATTCGCATCATGGTCCAAAATCCAATACATACCAAGGATTATATCAAATTCAATCATGAGTATGATGATGATATCAACAGATAAAGAACATTTATATGCCCTAATGGGGACGGATCCACATAACTTTATAGCAATGATACATCCCTTGAGAGTTTTAACTGACAACTCCCTTGTTAAATCAAATTGGAAATATCTAAATTTCTTAGAAAACTAGGAAGATATGAAACAATTCAATGATCCAGAATCAAATAAAGCATTGGATAAATGTGAGGAAACCATTAAATTACCTGCCACCACGTCTTTCGGAGCTTCTACCTCAGCATTAGTGATAGAATAAGCTTGGCCTTGATCCCTTGGATTTTTTGAGGTATGTTTCCCTGATGCTTAGGAAATTTATTTTCATAATGTCCCATCTCCCTGCAATTGTTGCACTGAACATCAATAGCTTCTTTCTTCCCTTTGCAATCACGAGCTTGGTGGCCTTTTTCACCACATTTATAACATACACCCATTCCCTTCAAGAAAGTACCAGGGTGTTTCTTCCAACATTTACTACTGGATTGATATTCAACTTTTCCCTTATTCCCCTTATTTCCATCTCCAGAGTGATCAGCAGATCTCTTCTTCTCTTGCTTTTCTTTAAAGTCATAAGACTTAGAGAATTCATTTTCTGTCTTGATAGCACATGAGACAATGTCTTCGTACGATGGGAAGGATTGTGAGACAAATTCTCAATGAAGAAATGGTTTTAACCCATAAAATAAATGATCAATCCTACTCCTCAGGTTATGTATATAATCTGCTACATGCCTCACTAACCTTGTAAAGTTAGCTTCATACTTTACGACATTCTCATCCTCCTTTTGTCTCGGACTCAGCAGTTGCCTTTCCATATCTGCTTGATGGTCATGAGGAAAGTATTTTTCTAAGAAAATATCTTTTAAATCTCTCCATTCCATATTTTATACTTCATCATATTCCTTTGTGTTTTGTATCAATGACCACCATTGATCAGCATCTCCAGTGAGGCGATAAACTTCCATGATAACTTTTTCCCTTTCACTACTCCTCAAAGCTTGAAATATTTTCTTTAGGGAACTTATCCATTTCTCAGCTACTAATGGATTTGTACTCCTGTTTAATGTTAGTGTTTTTGCCTTATGAAGCAATCTAACATTGATCCTCCATGTTTCGGATCATTGTGCTCCACACGGGTAAGGTTATTATTAATAACCTGAGTGAGTTGTCCCAGTATGGTGATTAGTTGATCAGCACCAGTTGCATCACCAGCTCCACTATAATTATCTTGAACAGGATGGAAATCCCTACATGGAGTGTGTGCATTGATACAATTTCCATTTCTTCCACTAGGCTCCATTTCTAAACAATGGCATAAACTAGATCAGTTTATGAATCAAAATACATAATTCCATACTTGTAAAACACTTAACATAAATTGAACTGTTTATGGATATAATCCATAATCATAAAAAAATGTTTTCTTTGAGGAAGTATATGCTCATAAACCCTTAATAATGGTTTGTAAAGAAAATGAGAATTATCCTAAGCATATCCTCCGAGAGTGTCCTAACCAAGAGTCCAGTAAGGCCCGTTATCGTGCACCAGTTCCCGTTCGAGTCTAGATCAAAGAGGTGTTTTTGGGTTTTACCCATAGGTACATCTGTTCCAGAGCCGCCTCTACCTGCTCATATCTAGATAGGGATGTATTGCCCAGAAAACTCACTAAATCTCTACAATACCAAAATTCTAGTAAGTTCTTCTATATTAATCCTCAAAGTCTATCTTAGGGTTATGTGCTCTAATCAGAGTTTATCAAAATATAGCTTCCAAGGTTTGTACTAAACTTCCTCTGATACCAACTATAACGCCTCGAACCCAATTACCCAGAGTCAGTGCATTATTGCATAACATTGGCATGATCACAAAAGATCAAGTCTTGAAGGACCGATTAGTTTAGTAGCCTTGGAAACACTAGATACATTCATAAAGTTTACATTACATCATAAAGTAAAAACTACAACAACATATTGTCTCCATACTCATATCCCCTTATACTATCCCTGCAGGTCATTCATAAAATACTTCTACACATCCTAGGAAAAATAAAACATAGAAAGGGTTGAGCTCAAATTCCTAGTAAGGATAACAATATAGCATAAACTTTCATAAATAAGCATAAACATTTAAGGTAATGTATAACTAAAACAAAAACCTTTTAAACTTGAACTTCATAATAATATGGAAAAAATAAAATGAAATAATTCCATTTACTTATTCACAAAGATATTCTAATAGTCAAATAATCACATGCAATATCAATAACCACTTTCATAATGATGGAATGCATAATGCCAGACTATCATAACCACATAGTAAAGGCCTTGTTCCAAGACTACAAATAAGATTTTGCCAAAGCCTTGTGCCAAGACACTAGTTTGTCTCATGAGACCTACCGATGCATCGAGGAGCTATAGCGGGCTCCACCCGTCACTTATTAAGTCCAATGCATTCCTCATATGAACAAGTTTAAACATAACATAAACTTTCGTATTAAAACTAGCATACGAAATGTCAATAATTTCTCCATAAACCATGAATGGTATAAAAATAACACATACACAGTCAAACATATCACAAAACAATCAATACAATATGGAAGTTTTGTATCGTAATAAATCAACTTCAAATAAGCTTAAAATCCATCAAAGGATGTTCGCATAGATTAAATCAAAACTGTATGATAGAAATATCTCTTTTTTTAAATCATTTAAAAGTCACATAATTATAAAATAATACATTTACTTTGAAAATATCCTTATAATATTTTAAGTTAATCTTTTAATATTTTATAATGGCAGAAAATAGCCACACCCACCGTATAAGTTAAAAAAGACATTCTTACCTTAATTCTGTCGAAAAGGTTAAAAAGGACCTTGTTCGGAAAACGACAGAAAGATTCCTTTATAAATTTCTTTTAAAAATTAAAACAAGGGTATATATGACTTTAACCCATAGCTTATAAAATAGTAATAATGTTTTGAAATACATTTTTAAGAAACATGTATGTGGATGATAAATAGGTCCTAGTTGATAATTACGTATAAACTACGTCGGATAATGAAGAGATTGTGAAATAAACTCTTACCTTGTAATTTTCCTTGGTTGAGGGTAAGTTAAACTCCTATATAATGGTGAAATAATTGTTATTAAATTATACAAGAATCATATACAATAATATGATATCATATATGATCTTTAAATATTGATTTATTAATAATATCTTAGTATTATCATCGTTTTGGGTGTTAACGGATTCGTTTTCCTTTATATTCTTTGTTATGTGATCCATATTTGTTATGGATGGGATGTATATTATTCATATAAAAAATTATATAATGACTCTAAAAATTATTTTTAATCATCAAATGAAATTTAGTCTTGAATGGATATGATGGGTAATGAATCTCATTGCGTTTGCGGAGACGGTAGTTCGTACGTACGCACGAGCGACAATATCATTCTTTTGATATTAAAATAATATATAATTGGATGGTATATAATATATACAGAATAATTATCATGTTATATTTATTATTTACAAAAATTACACATCATTATCATACCCATCTAAATAATAATGTTTTGAATAACAATTACACCACGCCGTGGAGACGGTAAGCCGTACGTACGCACGTATGGTGACATGTCATTCAAAGGATGGATAGAATACTGAATATGGATATAACATATTTATAATAACATCATATTATATATAATATACTGGATTTATTATTTTAGAATGTAAATAACAAGGAAAGAAGAAGTTGAAGAAGAAAGAAACTTGAAAGAGGGTGGTGAAAACATTACCTCTTCTTCGGGTTCTTCCTTTTGATTTTACCAAAGGGATCCTTAGGTTGGATTTCTGATCACAATAAGGCCTCTAGGTTGAATTGAGGGAAGTTGAGAGAATATTTGGGTAGGGGTTGGCCGAGCCAAAAGGCTTTGAAGGTGTAAATTATAGAGAAGGGGAAGTTCCCTTTTATAAGAGGGGTGAGGGGCACCTTTGGAAAAGCTAGAAATATTATTTTATAATAAATTCATATTCTGTTTCTAGTGGTTTAAAAGTAAATTATTTAGAGGTTAAGGTTGGTATGGGTTGAAATACTTTCAACCAATATATTTTAGACAGGTTTGGGTCACCATATTAACCTTATCATTTATATTTAACTCTTAGTTAAATAGTTTGACATTTACCATGTCTCTTTGTATTTTTATATTATAAAGTTAATAAACTTACTATATACCACCAAGCGGGCCCAAATTTGTCCATTAATGATACACATATCATTATATTAGTCCTTTGTCTAACCCTTATATTTTTAGGAATATAATATCAATTAATAATGTAATATTTGTTTTAAAAACTCTTTTTTGTCAATTTTGACACTATTGGGTATTTTGTTTTTGATAATTTCATAAATTCATTATTACTTCGAAAACAATTTATATAACCAATACTAATATGTCATATTAACCTATAAAATTTGTGTAATTCATAAAAAGTCTCAAATTACATTTATTTTTATATTTATAATATCAATTATTTTAATATTTCGTTAATTAGGTAATTACTGCATCACCATTGTGTCATAAATAAATTAAATTATTTAATGTATGAAAATTATAAATAAAATACCATTATGTAGGAAATATTTTTATATTTCTAATGAATATTTATAATCAAATTTATCTTTCGTATAACCCTATATTAAAACTGTTTTATTTATTAATCTTTCTTTTAACTCTTCTTTGAATTAAATAATAATAAATGTCCTAATCTAATAAAAGTGGGCCTAAATGATAATATTTTATTCCTAAGGTTTTTTTTGCTCGAGATACACTTTTCCAATAGAATTAGGACATGTTTTAGGGTAATATTAATATCATTTTTACCCTTAATTACCCTATTTAGTTTTAACCGTGGTAAATAAAAGTAAAAAGTTAATATTCAACAAAAATTATTTTTATCTTATTGAACCACATTTTACTCCTTGATATTAACTGTGTCTCTCTGATTTTTTTAATTCCACTCACAGAAGTGGTAAAATTAATTTTAATGTGAATTTCCAAATTCTCCTAGGAGGTGGGTAAAAGACGGTGAAAAGTTCCATAAAATTTTTATATATCTAAAATTATTATAAACTAAATCTAATGAATTAAATTGAACTTATATAAGTATTATGTATCTATTTTGACCTTAATTAAATTTAAATAAAATAAATAATTATTTAAATAAAAATTCAGTTTTAAACTATAACTCAATGTTTTTTCTCTATTCATAAAAAATTGAATGTTTTCAGAAAAATACCAAAAATTCACACTAAGCTAATTTCGATATTCCAAATCCAAAAATGAAGTCCATTTTGAAAGATAAAATTTATAAAATTTTAAAAATTGTGTATTGCTATTCATAACGGCCAGTTTTATTGGTTGTGGTGTGTGTTAGAACTCGAAGTTGCGTACAACACACGCTACTGTATTATTCATAGAGAAGCATACCGTGGAAGCTTGGGGTGTTACATGATTCTTTCTACAGTTTTCAAAAAATGGGAATTTCTTCATTCTCATGTTCTTTTTTGGTGCTTCAGCTTCCCTTAGTTATCAGAGTACCTCTTCTTATCTTGGTTTCCCTTGAACAAATTTGATCTATAAAATTCCTTCTCTGTTTTGATGTCACTTGATACAATTTCATCATATGATGAAAATGTTTGAGAAGTCAGTTGCCTTTAAAGACATAGATTAAGACCTTTAAAGAAATGATCAATATTGTCTTCTGAGTCACGTACATAATCTATGGAATACCTAGCTAGCCTTGTGAAGGTAGCCTCATACTCTATAACACTATCTTCTTCCCTTTGCTTTAAGCCAAGGAATTTCTTCTTCATTTTGGTTTGTTGATCACAAGGGAAATATTTTTTGAATAATATTTCCTTAAAAGTCCTCCATTCCATATCTTCTATTTCTTCTTCCTCCGTGGTATTCTGAATCAAGGACCACCATTGATCAGTGTCTCCCTTGAGACAATATACTGCCTGTACTACCTTTTCATTTTCATTGCATCTTAATGCCATGAATATCTTTTCAAGGTACTTGATCCATTACTCAAAAACCACTGGATTAGTAGTCCCGTTAAAATATGGGAGATTCTTCCACATGAAACGATCCAACACAGGTGTGTAATTGCTATTTGTTACAACCTAAGTAAGTTGTACCAATATGGTCATGATCCGATCTACTCCAACATTGACTGTATTGACTTGCTCAATGGGGAGGTCCCTACCCTTCCCACGAGTATTGATTCCCCTTATTCCATTAGACACTATTTCTAAATAATGGAACACACTAGATTATGGTATGAATCATAATTTGTAATCTTAACTTAACAAAATACTTAGCATAAATTGAGATCCAATGCATGACTAATCCCATAATCAGAAAAAAAGTTTCTTTGAGGAATAATTTACATTTCAATCCTTCATAATGGCTTGTAAATAAAATATGAATTATCCTAAGCATATCCCCCAGGAGTGTCATAACCAAGTGTGTATCAAGGACTGTTGTCGTGTACCAGGATACCCCGGGTCAAACCCGAAACTCCTTGTCAGAGCTTTCACTCCTAGGTGCATCTGTGCCAGAGCCACCTCTACCTGCTCATATCCAGATAGGGATGTATTTTCTGGAAGAATTCAAATAATCTATTCCTTACCAAAATACCAGGATATTCTTGTATTTTTATCCTCAAATACTACCTTAGGGATTTGTTCCCTACTATACATTTTCTACTCTAGTTTACAAGTTTTTTGTTAAACTTCCTTTGATATCAATTGTAACGCCCTGACCCCTCTAAACTGGAGTCGGTGCATTACTTGTTATATTGGCATGGTTAGAAGGAATGAAAATCCTAAAGGAGTGATCAGTTTAGTAGTATTGAAGAAACTAGATACATATATGTAACTCAAATTACATTGGAAAAGGTTAAAAAACAATACAGAACAAAAACTAAAAACTACATCCATATGAACTCAATAAATGATCTCTTCTTTATCACCTATTGAAGGTAGACAATGAAAGGGGTGAGCTCAGATGCTCAGTAAAGGTTAAAAATAGTGGAATCATGAATCAATAATAACTAAATTGTAAACAATTTTACATAATCAACATGGCATGGTGAATAAATGAAAAATTCACGCCATTAATAAACTGAGAATGAAACTGCATCCATAGATTTGGTCATAGTGAAAACCTCATGGATAGTAATAAATTGATAATGAATAAATAAAATTATTATTAACTGGACATCAAGTATCCGGAACATGATACCATAGTACCATTTAAAACGGTTTAGTTCTATGGATAGAAACCTGTTTGATTTTTGGAAACAAACTCAAAGGGTTTGTCGCCAATTGATTTGTCTCATGAGACCTACTGATGCATCGAGGGGTTGTATCAGGACCCACCCACAACTTCATGTCCAAAGCATTATTTATAAATAAATTCCACACAAGATCAATATGCCTTTACATTATCCGTATAGAATTGAGGATACGGATTCATCAGTATTTCCACAGTCAAAACAACATTCAAAATAAATATTGTATGTAAAATGGTATACATATTAGACAATAATCATATCCATGACATGAGAATATGGAAATTTAAATGAAATATAATTTCAATTTAAAAGTGATCTCAAATGGTCAGTAGGTACACCACATAAGAAAGAGTAGGTGCACAATACTAAGCAAGTCACAATGAAGTGAAAATTGAGACAAATCTCGTTACCACGTTGTAATCAATTGATTCATATGAAAAAAAGTTAATGACCACCAAATGAATCATAGAATAACATGAATATAAATATAATCATGATAATATATATCAAATGGCATTAAACCTATACCACATATAAGAAATAAGAGGCAAACAATGGAAATCCCACAGAATTGATAGTGAGATGAGTAAACCCCTAACAAACATTTCGGCATGGTAACGAGTGTTCTTGCGAGGGTTTAATGAGAGGTAAAGGGGTATCCATATATTTATATATCATAAGGTAAGTATGGGTGAGGTTTGAAAACATACCCCATCATTAGGTATTAAAAATAAAAGAGCACAAGAAAAGGGGGATTCTTGAACAAAAGTGAGAGAGAGGATCCCTTACCTTATGCTCGAAAGTGTTATTGATTGTTCTTAACGACCTAAATAATAAAATTTAGCTTCATTAATTAATAATTCCAGAACCTAATAAACATTTAATTGATATTTTATAAACTTATTAGGTTCATTAATGACCTTTTTGTTGGGTTTAAGAGATTCAATTTTATTGTTTTGGTAGCATCTTCTTCTTTGGTTTTCATGATCCGTTTACTTGTATTCATGAATGGATGTTTTTTTGAAATGTGGTTAAACATCCAGAATTGTTAATATACATTATTAGTGAAATTAAATAGATATAAATGATCTTATAATTATTCTAGTTATATACCATAAGGATTAATCATTTTATGATTTAATAAACGCTTGGATTTTTCTTGGCGGTTTTGTGCACAGTAAACTTGTTTTGTATTATTATTCCAAATTATGAGTGTGTAAGGATTAAAGAACATTAAAAAAAGATAATATATATATATTATGATCTGGTTCGACCATTTAAAAGGTTTCATGACCAGTATTGAAGATAGTAATGAAAATTGAAAACTCATCTTCCTTGAGTGTGATAAATTAACATATCTCAGATGGTGTTTGAATTTATTGTATAAAAGGAGGGGAAAAGAGAGATTATGATGAAATATTCCATTAGAACAATGAAAATCTATTTCATGTAAGTTAATTAAATTATCATGGAATTTTTATGAGGGGAGGTGAGGAGATAGCATCAAAATAATGGAACTTGTAAAAGAAATTGAAAGAAAAGAGAAGAGAGGTTCACCTCTTGAGGAATCCTCCTTGAGAAACTTCTTAAGACCTTTATTTTTTGCCTTTTGGTGATACCAGAAGGTATTGGACATAGGGATAGGTCTTTGAAAGAGTATTTGGCATAATTTAGGAAAGTCTTGAATCTTGAGTGGTGTGGGAGAAAGAGGGGGTGAGAGGTGGTTTATATAGTGGAGGGGAGGAGAGTTTTCTTAATATTATAATCATTAATTTATTATTTCTCCACAAGAAAAGTAATAGCGAGTATTCCATAAAAAGAATAGTAATATATTCATGTGAGTTATAAATTTGGGTTCTTACATCACTCATGATTCTTGGAATAGTTAATCTAAATTATAATGTATTTATACGTAAATTAATGTATTTTAATATTCACCAAAAATTCAACTATTTCAGAAAAATACCAAAAATTCACCCAAACCATTTTTTGATCTGTAGAATCCAAAAATGAAGTCCATTTTTAAAAACTAATTTTCAAAATATGATTAATTAAATATTTAATTAAAATCATTATTTAATCAAAAAATATAAACACTTAAAATATTCATCTTTATTTTTAAGGTGCCTAAATTTATTTTTTACATTCATGGGTATGGATACCATTCATAAAAGTCATATTACTATTAATAAGGGTAGGTTACTATTCATAAGGGTGGGTTTCTATTCATAAGGGTATTTTACTATTCGCCAAAAATTAAGTTAATTCTATCAGACTCTAAATATCATCCTGAACACAACCGTGCATGTCAGATTTTCCAAATTCAAAACGTAGAGCTAGCAATTTTAAGTTTAATGGCTATGTTATGACTATCTCATATAAATAAACATTTTTTGTTCCATAGAGGCTCAGTGATTCATGAAATATAGGCTATACCTATAATGTGTTTAAGAGAATCATACCATAAGATGTTTGGGTTGTTACATTTTAGGTTTTTAAAAATTTGGCTAAGTATTAGGATATCTATATATATTATGTATCACAATAGAAGAAGATAGATATATTACATATGAATTTAAAAAATTTGTTCTTCAATGAAAAATGACTAAGTTCTATATATTATGCATGAAATAAATATGTTTTGTTTTGGAGTTTTCAAAAAGTTAGGAATATTACATTTAGAAAATTATGTATAGGGGGAGAGATAGTACTTATTGAATTTTCACCAAGGAAAATATCATACAAGGTAAATATCATACATATTGAAAATATATTATATATTAGAGGAAGATATTATGTGTGGAATTTTTTCTAAGAAAAATATGTTATGTATTGAAAATATATATTATGTATTGTGCATATTATTATAGTAGGGGTAAATAGGTTTCTTCTTCAATACTCGGTACTTAGTTAACAAATAATATAAGAATTATATCCAAAATTTTACTAACCATAACATTGTAATTATATTTTTGAATTATGTAGTATTTATTTCATTTTTATGTGTAGATATAGAGGATACTTCTCTGTTCACTGAGTAGTATAAACATGTTTCATGTGAGGTGCATGTGGGTCATGAGTTTTGACGGGTCCATGTGCATAGAGTGTAAAACTATCATCACATTCTACCACTATCTATTATTATCCCACACCTATAATGTTTTAGTTTTTATGGCATCATTGTATCTAGTTTTACATTATTGATCATCTTATCATTACTGACCTCACAAGAAGATGGATACCACAGAATCACACTTTCCTATTTCTTAAGGGATAGATGACCATCACCCTAGAGGATATGGAATTTATGATTGGTATTATTATTTTGGGTGTTGTAGTTATAGGAAATACCCATAAAGGCTGGCTAGATCTTTTAGATCAGTTGGTAGGCATGCACATTGAGGTGGATGAAATAACTATATATGGAACTTGTCTGTATATGAGATGGATTGACATGAACTTTGTATATTTACTTGATGATTATTATGGGAAGACTTTCATTAATCATATGTGTGGATTTATATTGTGACTCATTAGAGGGATAGTGTGAACTGATCACTCAATCACGCATATTCATATGATGTATTTGGGGATACATGAGGTCTTTGATCAAGCTAGTAGATACAGTTGTGTTGTGAGAGTAGTCATTAAAATAGATTAAGAGTCAAGTGCCAAGCTACCTGTTCCACTTGATGATTTCAATATTCGTACGGTCGAAAAATATATTGAAACACTCTTAACTTGGACTTTAGATATTGTAAAAAAAATTCAACAAGGATGTATTCAATTCTAATTTATTTTTCAAGAAAAAACTTTTACAATTAATGAAAAAAATTATAAACTAATGAATTATTTTATAGATGAGTAAAGGGAGGGGGTGTAATGGAAGGTCAAATGAAAAAAAAATATAATGGATCAACCAAAAAATAAAAAATATCTTTGCAATGTAACTTTACTATGCTTGTTTAACTTTAATATTTTCTATAATTAAAGGTTCATGTAGATACAAAGTTAAAAAATGGCACTACAACCATAGTTGATTATGAAGAATAGATATACAAAGAGTCCATTACATACTATATTGGTCTTAAGAATGTAAAATAAATCCTCACACATGAATATCTCAGAGTCTTAGTTGTAAATGTATACATGAGGTTTTTTTTCCGGATTTTTTTTGTTTAATAGTTGATTTACTACGTTAATTATGACTGAATACTATTCATATTTTTTCAGGCATATATATGAATACCAATTGAAGGGAAAACCCTATGAATAGAAATTTGGACTCATTAGTCCTCGTATAACTTCTACATAATAATTCAATTTGGAACTAAATAAATTTGAAGTAATAAATAAAAAATTATCCTTAATGTTGGAAAGAAAACTTACAGACAATATACTCTTTATAATACCCACGATGCAGTGGTAAAACTATACTATTTAATCATATCAAATATATTTTCATTCATTTCATTACTTATTTATTTTTTTCTTTTTTAGGAAGCATTGGTTACTCATTGTAGTCTATTTGGATAATCCAAAGATCTATTTTCTGGATTCAATGCATGGATACCCAAAAAACAGTCCACACATGATGAAATTTATCAATTTGTAATACACTACATGCAACATTTTAAAACTAAACTTCAAGTTATAAATTTTATATTATGTTTTAATGAAAATTATTTATTTATAGGGTGTTGTTTAAAATTCATAAAAATCATGGCATGAGTATAGTACATGAATACAAGGAGTCAATCAACTTCTACAAGTGGAAAAGTATTAGGGTATATATAATAATATTTCACTATAAAAACATATATCAAAACAAATTACTTATTTTTCTTAATTTTTTTAAAGTTTTTGAAACAAACCAATTGATAATATTTTGTTTATTATGTTTTCAAATTTATGAAATATAACATATACCATGAACAAACTGGCATCTCCAAAGAGGTATTTTCAAAGATAATTACAATTTCATTTAAAATATTTATTAGTCATTTTTTTATTATATATTTTCGGTACTACTAGGACTATATAAAATCATTATATTCTCTAGATAAAATATAATTTTTTACAATTGAATGGGTAACATACCTGGTGTCAGAATGTATATAGAAATCATAAAGAGGGGACTACCTACTACTTATTTAGTTGATTTTATCATCATTTTATTTATTTATTTAGTTAATTTCCTTATAATTTTGTCTTATACTTTAGTAAAATGATCCATAATTAATTTGTGACATGTTGGAATCAACCACACCTCAATCAAACACACGGTGTGTCCGGTATGGCTCAAAGTGCATGTTTTCTATTTAAAACTAACATTTTCATTAAAAACACACATCACATACTCAAAACTGATAAAAAATGTATTTTGATTATTTAGAAAAATGATCCATAAGTCATTTATGATGTGTTGGAATCATCCTCACCTCAATTCTATATACAGTGTGACTGATATGACTCTAAGTGTCTCTTATCAGTCTAAAATTGACATTTTAGCTCAAAATGTGTCACTCTGAAAACCAAGAAAACACACTCAAATTGTATTGATAATTTATAAAAATGGTTCAAACATAATTTTTGATATATATGAGTCATTCTCACATCAAACTGACACACGATATGATCGTTATGACTCATAGTGCATGTTTTCAGTTTAAAACGACATTTTAGTAATAAACACAACTGACACACTCAAAACTGATACAACACATTTAGATTATTTTAATACTTCATAAAAAATATATATAAGTCATTTGGGACATGTAGGAATTATCCTCACCAAAATATGATTCACAGCGTCACCAGTATGACTCCAAATGTGTCTTATTGTTTAAAATTTACATTTTAGTAAAAAAAGACAAGTGATATACTCAAAGCTAAGAAAATGTGTTCGAATTGTTTTGATGCTTTTTTAAAATTATCAATAATTAAGTTTTGAAACTTAAGAAATAGATGCACCTAAATCTGATACATTTTGTTCCATGTATGACTCAAAGTGCCTGTTTTCAGTTTAAAATTTACATTTTAGTTCAAAACATCTATCACTCACTGAAAACCAAGAAAACATGCTCAAATTGTCTTGATAATATAGGAAAATAATTCATAATTAATTTTTGATTTGTATTAATCAATATCATGTTAAACCAAAACACTATGTGACTGGTAAGACTCAATGTATATGTTTTCAATTTAAAATGACATCTTAGTAAAAAACACAAGTGATACACTCAAAACAATGAAAATGAATTTATATTATATTTTATAATTTATGAAAATGGTCCATATATCATTTGTGAAATACAAGAATTAGTATTTCCTCAATTTGATGCACAGTGTAACTGATATGACTCCAAGTGTTTCTTTTTATTTAAAATTGACATTTTTGTAAAAAATACAAGTTACATAGTGAAATTTCTATTTAAAATTCCAAAAGTGTCCATTACCCATTTAAAATTTCCATTTTAGTTCAAAAAGTGTGTTAATCAATAAAAACCAAGAAAAAAACATGGATTGTCTTGATAATTTAAGAAAATTATTCAGAATACATTTTTTAAATTTAAGAATCTGTCTTACAACAAACTGACACATGATGTGATCGATATAACTCAAACTGAATGTTTTTAGTTTAAAATGACATTTTAGTAAAAAACACAGGTGACATACTCAAAATTAAGAAAAATTATTCATATTATTTTGATACTTTAGTAAAATTATGCATAAGTCATTTTTGAAATATAGGAATTAGCTACTCTTCAATCTGGCCCATGGTGTGATCGATATGACTCCAAGTGTGTCTTTTTATTTAAAATTGAAATTTTAATAAAAAAGACAAGTGAAATACTCAAAAATAATAAAATTCATTTAGATTGTTTTAATAATTTAGTAAAATCATCCATAATTAATTTTTTATGTGTAGTAATCAGTTGAACCTTAATCTCATATACGGTGGGCTTGATATGACTCAAATTGTCCTTTATCAGTTTAAAATTGACATTTTAGTTCAAAAAGTGTGTCACCCATTAGAAACAAAAAAAAATATACTAATATTGTCTTGATAATTTATGAAAATAATTAATAAGTCATTTTTTATGTGTATGAATTATTCTCACATCAAACTGATACATGATGTGACCAGAATAACTTAAAGTGTGTGTTTTTAGTTTAAAATGACATTTTTTTTAAAAACACAAGTGACATACTCAAAACCCAAAAAACACATTCCTATTATTTTGATACTTTCAAAAAATTATCCATAAGTAATTTTTTACGTGAAGGAATCATTTTTACCTCAATTCGATGCACGATGTGATCGGTATGACTCCAAGTGTGTCTTTTTATTTAAAATTGAATTTTTAGTAAAAAAGATAAATAACATACTCAAAACTAAGAAAATGCATTTTTATTATATTGATACATTATGAAAATGGTCCATAATTAATTTTTAAGAAGTAGGTATTATCCGCACCTCAATCCAATTCATGTTGTGTATGTTATAACTAAAAGTACATGTCTTTGGTTTAAAATTGACATTCCATATGAAAACACATGTCATATACTCAAAACTGATAAAAAACATTCATGTTGTTTTGATACTTTAATAAAAAAAATCATAATTTATTTTTGACATATAGGAATCAACCAAACCTCAATCGGATACATGGTGTGTTTGATATGACTCAAAGTGACTGTTATTATTTTAAAATCGACAATTTAGTTCAAAACATGTCACTCATTGAAAAATGATAAAATTCACTAATATTGCCTTGATAATTTAGGAAATGATTCATAATTCATTTATAATGTGTAGGAATTATTCTCACATAAAACTGACACATTATGTGACTAGTATGAGTTAAAGTATGTTTTTTCAGTTTAAAATGACATTTTAGTAAAAAAACACAAATGACATGCTCAGAAATGAGAAAATGCATTCGGATTGTTTTAATACTTTAGAAAAATAATCTCTAAGTCATTTGTGACATTTAGGAATCAGAAGAACCTCAATTCGACTCATGGTGTGACCGATATGACTCTAAGTATGTCTTTTTATTTAAAATTTATATTTTAGTTAAAAAGACAAGTGACATACTCAAAACTGAGGAAACACATTTAGATTATCTTTATGATTATGTAAAATTACCATAATTCATTTGTGATGTGTAAGAATCAACCATACCTCAATTTGATGCATGGTGTGACCGTTGTTACTCAAAGTGTCCATTATCAATCTAAAATTGAAATTTTATTTCAAAAAGTGTGTCACTCAATGAAAATATAGAAAACAAGATTGTATTTTGTTGATAATTTAGGAAAATTATTCATAATTCATTTAAGACATGTAGGAAGAGTCCCACCTCAAACCGACAGATGATGTGATCATTATGACCCAATGTGCATGTTTTTGATTTAAAATGATATTTTAGTAAAAAACAAAAGTGACATACTCAAAACTAAGAAAACATATTTGGATTGTTTTGATGCTTTAGTAAAATGATGCATAAGCCATTTGTGACGTTTAGGAATCATCTGCACCTCAATTCGACGCACGATGTGACCATTATGACACAAAGTTTTTGTTATCAATTTAAAATTGACATTTTATTAATATATTATTTCATACTTATGTTTAATTGATTTATTTATATCATTACTAATATAATAATTTTTTCCTTATTCATTGGATTCTTTTCCTCAGATTGGGGTGGTTTGTTCAGCAACTGATACCATGATCGGGATTTTTGAGAGGGGGTTGGGTGCCAAAGATAATGAAACCATGGATGTTTATGAATGTTTTTTATAAATTTTACTTGATAATATAACTGTACAAAACAATGTTTGAAATGTCTATAATATAGTTTTTTTTATATTTGTGATGTAATTTTTATTTCAATTAAATTATTAAAATTATATTAATTACGTATATGTGTGTGTAAAATTAATGTATATATAACACAAGTTTGATATATGTAAAATTGAAAAAAAAACAAATGATGTTTATATAATAATTTTTTAAATTTCTATCAATCTATACTAATTAGTAAATATTTTTAATTAAAATTAATTTTTAATTATTTTATAAACCATTTTTTACTAAATATATGACTTATTAAGTGTAAATACATATTTTTTATAATATAATACATATTTAAACAAATATTATATGTGTGTGTGTGTGTCAATATAAATATATTTCTATATTGAAATTTTTTAATATATTAATGAATAAATATGTACAAAAATTTAAATATGAATAAATTATAAAAAAATAAAAAATAATTAACATTATTAATGAATAATTAATATATAAATGAATTAATGTTAAAAATGAGTTAAATACAATTAAAAAATTAATAGATTGAAAAATACTGAAAAAATGGATAAGAGTTATTAGTTATATAAATTTTAAAAAATTAAAAATGAATACATAATAAAATAAAAATTATTACATATATTAAATTTGTAAATTATAGACATATTAAAAACAATAAATTTTAATCAATAAATATGTATAAACAAATATTAAAAATTAATAAAAAATAAACAAAATAAACAAAATATAAATAAAAAATGAATAAATTAAAAAAAATATTTAAAAATTCAGTAATTTAATAGATAATAATAAAAATTAATAAATTAATACTAAAATATATAGTAAAAAGTAATAAATTGTATATATTAAATAAATATATGAAAAATGAAGAAAAATTTAATAATTAAAAACATAATATATAAAATATTAAACATTAATAAATAAAGATCTAAAACAATAATATTAAAAATTATTATTTTTGTATGTGTGTTTCTATATAAAATTTAATTAATTTCATATATGTATGTGTAAATTAATTATGTATATATGCACATGTTTCATATATTATGAATTGAAAAAACAAATTACATTGATATAACAAAATGTTATTAAATGTCTATTAATATTAATTATCCTATATTTTTAATTAATATCAAATTTCAATTAACTTATAAATTGTTTTTCAATAAATATATGACACATTATGTTTAAATAAATATTTGTTTTTATATAAATCAAATTTTAAAAAATGATATATATATATATATATATATATATATATTAGGTTCTTGGGGTACAATTATAATTAAACACACACACACCTCACACATAGGTCAGAATGGTAGGCTATAGCCCCCTTAGGGGATAACTCATCAATCAAACCTTATTTATTCAATACATCGCCCATGGGCCCAAAGGGCATGAAGCTCATTACATGGCCCATAGGCCCAGTGGGCATGAAATATCATTACATGGCCCATAGGCCCATAATATTGAACCAAAGGCCCATTGGTGAATAGTACCACTACAGTACCTAGTCTCTTATAGTACTAGCTATAGTGCTGCCACCGCTATAGTTCCTACTATAGTGACCACCATCACTATAGTGCCATTGTTTCTAAAATTCTACTGCTACTATAGTGCCGCTATAGTACCGCTGTAGTGCTGCTATAGTACCCACACTCCATGGGTTTTGAACCCCCAAACTCGATGTAGTATTATGGAATGCTTACAACTAATTCAAACCCCAACTAAAAATGTTATATATATATATATATATATATATATATATCAATATAAATATTTTTATATATTAAATATTTTTTTATAATATATGTTTTTTTCTAAGAATATCACCTTTTATCAGCACTGAAACATGTACTGATAAAGGTCACTATTATCAGCACTAGATAAAAGTGCTAATAAATAGAACCCTTATCTACGCTAAATAAAAGCACCGATAAAATTGATAATTTTGGAAGTGATTTTTGTAGTGATGATAAAGTACCCATTTTCAATGATTTTATTTATCACCTATCAAACCACCCCTTTATCAGTATTTTTTAGCACTAATAAAGTTCACTTCTCTATATTCGTGATTCTCTAGTAGTGATATCAACATATTAGAAGTAGCAGATACAGCTCCTCCCAATGAATTATAAATAGAGCAACAGATAGTCGAGGTTCATGTATATGAGGAAGATCTCCCTCCAGGACATCAAAATCCACCACATCATAGAGATTGAGGATCTTGATAAGAGTATCTCATTCACACTTTAGACTGTAGGACAGGCCCCTATTTGTAACATAAATGAAAATTAATTACACTCATTAATCTTATATGTTTTCTATGACTAAAATTATTTGAGATTTTATTGAATTTTCTATATTAATGATAATGTTGAAATTATTTTAGAGAAATTATTCAAAAAATTAAATGTACTGAATATATTTTTAGTGAATTCACTTCCATAGAATAGAGAAATTATAATTTAAATTAATTTTTATATATATTCTTCATTACTGGTATATGTTTTAAAAAAAATATTTATTAAAAATATTTGAATATATGTAAATAAAATTATTTTTATAATTACTATAAATATCTCTACATTATGGTTTTTGAAAATCGTTAAATACATTAACACGTGTAGCTTTTCTTCCTTAGGAAATGTTTTGAATCCCTTATGTAACCCATAACTAAAAATATTTAAAACCTAAACCCATTTTCATTTTTTTAAAATAATATTGAAAATGACTCCTAATAACTTTATATATATCTTATTTTTTTGTTATATTTATCTGATATAACATTTTATTGATATTATATCTATGTTAATAAATATTATATTTAAATATATAAGTGTTATTTTCATTATAATGTTAACATGATTATAACATTAATTTTATTATTTACAGTCGATTATACTTCATCGTTGTTAATTAGCCCTTATTATTGTTATTTGTTACTAATTGTTTCTAGTTATCACTAACTATTGTTTACTATTACAAATTATTAGTAACTAATAAAAAATTAAAATCAATAATATGTTAATTTTCATTACACAATATTAATTATTATTAGTAATTTTTTATAACTTGTAATTTTCCATTATACACACATAGATAGGAAAGTAAGTCAAAATATAATTATTATTTATAAGTACTAATTACTACTAACTAATAAATATTAAAATAAATAATTTATTAATTTTCATTACATATTTATAAATTGATATGAATTATTATTAATAATATTTTATAATTTATTATTTATTATTTATTATTTTTATTTATTGCTAATTATTGGTTAATTATTACTAATTATTAACTGAAATAATAAATAATAATAATGTTTTAATTATCATTAGTTACTATTAATTATTATTAATAACTTTTTATAAATTATTTTTTCTCAATATATATATACAAGTCACTATAAAACTTAAAAAAATAAATTGTTTTTTTATTATTTTTTTAAAGAATGTGTGAAAGTATCTCAAGCATTCTGTATAAATTTTTAACATAATGAATGAGATACCACATTGAATTAAACCCTAGGCGTTATGGTCTTCAATGCCTTTGATACCCAGATTTAAAAAAACATACACTTCTTTCTTATTTTTGTCTCCCAAAAACACCATATAAAACCCACTTTTTAACTAAAAACAACTTTGTTATGATTGTTATTTTTCACACATTTTAATGTTTTTTCAAACCGGATATTTTTTTGTTGTTAAAAAAAGAAATATTTTTATAGATTCAGGTTTTAATGATCTAGAAATTACTATTTAATTTAATATAATGTATTTTTTATAAATAAAACAATTTAAAAAACCAAATAAATTTTGAAAAAAAATATGGAACCCCCATGATTCATATAGGGTTATAACATATTTACCTTCAATAATTATTCTTTAAAGCATTTGGAACTTATTTTTTTAAGTATTTGATTATGTAGATGTAACAATTATCTCTCTTTCTCTATTTTGAAACTTTAATTGATATGACCACCCTAATTAAATTTTGTTGGCTTATACCAAATGACATTTTTTAGAATTTTTTAAATGCATAAAAACATTTGGTATTCAAAAATAATGATCTTAAGAAAATAAATGATAAGATAATAGTCAATATCAATATATTTGATACAAGGTAGAGGGAGTGAAATTCAATCCTTTAATGAAATCATAACTCCTTTGAATTTTTATAGGAAGTTTACCCTTTCAGCTTTTTAGATGTTATAATATATCCATCCAAAAAATAATAGAAATTCTTTTATAATTTTTTTTATTATACTATTATAATATTTAATATATTTAATCAGATTCCCTTTATATTCTCATCATCTATACCATTTTTATTTCTTTCAGAAACACTTTAGACATATCAAATATATACGAATTGGGATTATATTAATTGATTTGATAGTTGAACATAAAATTTAATACTATGATCAGTCGAAAAAACATCAAGAGTGTCACTAATTATTATCTAGATTAAATGATGTTAATATCTTGTATTTCAATTGGAGGGGGTTGTCGATGCATTCCTAGTGAACTCATATTTGAGTGCATTGTGAAACACAACTCTACCTATTATGGGGATGGCGGTGGGTCTTTTCATCCTGATAGGAACCATGAAAATGAATCAAATTTCAGTGATTTGTAATGGTTGTTCCACCTAATGGAATTATTGCAACTGTTGGGTTAAAGGCATCTGGGGGAAATAGATGAAATTTGTTGATCCCCTCTATATATTATAATTATCAAGATTGAATGATAGGTTTCACCTAAAAAAATATCAATGATGTGAGAGATATTTTAATATATACCATCATATTTATTTTCAATTAAATCATAGATAATACTAGAACATTCTTGGGTTGGTACCCATCACATTTGAGCTACACAAACCATAACTTGTTTTATTTTTCAAAACCATAACTTATTTGTAAATTGTTTATTTTAAAAATCCATTATCCTAAACTTATCCTATTTTATTTTGAAATACTTGATTAACTACCATGATCAATTTAAACATGTCGTTTGAATTTAAAATTTTAAAAATTATTTTGATAAATTTAAAATGATTGAGAATAAATTAAATAAATATATTTTATAATTTTATCATATTTTAAAGTTAATAAACTGATAACAAATAATTTAATTAGATCTTGAATTAAAATTCATTCATGGGACTAATATGAGATAAAATCAAAATATATAAATATATATTTTGATGTTACTATTACTTAAAATTCTACATTTGATAAATTAAAAAAATTAATTTAATCGGGTTCAGGTTTGTAAATTCCCTAACATTATTTATAAGGACCTGACCTTAAACAATACATTTTCTAGTGATTTTATACTAGAATTCACATTATTACATTTCCAAATATCTTTTTGATTTAGAGTTTTATAGAATTAGGTCAAAACTCACACATAACAACTCAAATATTACGAAGTAGACACTTCTACTCAATATCTGTTTTTTCACAAAAAAACTTTTATAAAATAAAACATGGTTTCTTTTCAAGAACAATATTCACAATTTTCCCCTTGATCTCATCCTTGTCTCTATTCTTCCTTAAATCCTATGAAAAATATTTTAAAGCTTGGGATGAGAAAAAAATCCTATTAAGATAAATAAATTAAGGGAAAATGTTGTTCTAGTGAAAATCCATAAACAAATTCATAAAAACATGCCTTTTTATTCAGAAAACGGAATAATCTATTCAAAAATATCAATATCTTACTTCTTAAAATCAATCAATTTTCATTAAAACTCATTAGAAAGAATCTAAAACATATATAGGTAACTTCAGACATCATATTAAATCTCACACTTACAAAATATATTATGGGATTACCCATAGCTATCTAAGCCACCCCATGTTAGGGTGTAACGGGCATACCAAGTGCTATCTAGTCCACCCCATGTTAAGTTGTAACGGGATTTCCCGACGCTATCAGGGACACCCCATGTTTAATGATAAATTAACATATAATCAATAATACATTTTTATTCTTGTATTTTTTATCATATAGAATTTTAAAAACTCTTTTAAACTCAAATAAAATTACTTTTTAATACCAAAATATACTTTCCTCCTTTTAAAGATGACATTTAAAATTGAAACGCTATGCATATAATAAATAAACCATTTTCAATGAAAGAAACAAGAAGATATATAAAATAATAATCAAATCATTAAATTTTCATTATGGTGGGAAAATCCTCTCATTATATATAAGTTAAAAAATATATTCCTTCCATATTTTTTTGAAAAAGTCACAAATTACCTCTTTCAAAAAACGATAAAAAAATACTTTCAAAATATTTTGAAAAAATAAAAACATTAGTATAAATTAATTTAAACAATTTTAATAGAATATTAAAAATACCTTTTTTGTAACAAATTTTAGAGAACATGGACATCGATGAAACAAAAGAGTTTTAAGGATAACTTTAAAAAAATAATTTTTTTAAAATAAATTCCCTTATAAATATCATGTTGTAAAAATGGGAATTAATCAAATGAATAAAATTTGTGTTTCTAAAATAAATACAAATAAAAAAGTTTAAATAAAATATAATATATTAAAAATCATTTCACACATAATCTTAGCATGATATAATCAAGAAGTTTAATTTTAACCCACATAATGGAAATTAGGTTAAGAAAATATCTTACCTCACGCTTCCCTTTAATGGAGCATACTTTGACCTCTAGTATAATGGTTTAAAGAATTTAATTAACTCATTATATAACTATATTAATATTTATTATACCTCATATGATTCTTTTATAAAATCTTATGTACCTTTCATTAATAATATTTCTTGATTTTCATTGTTTTGGGTGCATTTATTTCATGGTTTCATGATCGGTTCTCTTGAGTATAATTACGGATGTTCTTTTAAAATAGTAATAAAACTATGTAAGTGTAATTAAATGTTATTAATGAACTTATAGTATTTTAAATGGTCCCATATATCATTTTTTTTCTAAAATTATGATTATTCATTAGATAAAACATTAATGATAAATGTTTTGTTTATTTTGGCGGTTTTTCCTAACATCATGAACTAGTTTAATATTATTTGATATTATATGTCTATATAAGTTAAAGAACATTAAATAGGTTATAATATACCTATTTCAATATTATTTAACCATAATTAAACTTTTATGACCATCCATGAAGACGGTAATGGAAAACAAAAAAAACATTATTCACAAAGACGGTAAACCTGCATAATTTGGAAAATATTTTTGTTTCTTTGAATAAAAGAAGATGAGAAATGAAATTGATATGATATATTTCATTATAAACATTAAAATAATGTATATAAATTGATTATGGAGTTATTATTCCTTTATGGATGAAGTAATTATGGATAAAATAGAAGAAAAAAATAAATTAAGAGAGGTACTTTGAGAAAATTAACTCATGAATATCACCTTCTTGAGAGATCCTTAAGGGCCTTGGATTTGGTATTTTGGTGATACTAGTAGTATTAGAATGTTGTTATAGTGATTAGAAGAGGATTTTGTAGATATTTTATTATTTTAAATGCTTTTTATGTGAAATGGGGTGGTGAGAATTGGTATTTATATTTGAGGAGGGGTGGGTTTAAGTGATTAAATAGTGATTATTTTATAATTAAATCCAACCACATTGAGGTGGAATAAATTTCCACTAACTTACATGACAATAAATGTTTTAAAATATGTTTAGGGTTTATAAATACCTCAAAAACCATTAAATTTTGTATTTTTTTAGTTATTTTTAGCCTTTAACTTTTAACATTAACAATTTTCATTATTTTACCTATACCGTGGCAATTTTTTTAGCATGGTAAATTTTTTATACCTAAAAATGAAATTGAATTTAAGAACTAATTTGAAAATTCTTATTCCAAATTTTTAATCCATTTTACCAAATTCAATTCACAGAATTATAAAAATTAGATTTAAAATTAATCACATAGACACAATGAAAAAGTGGGTTTTTTAAAGTGAAAAGTTCAAAAGTTTGAAATTATTTTATATACAATTTCAATTTGAAATTAAATCCAATTACCTAAATTGATTTTATTGATTTGTAATTTTACTAATTATACTTTAAAAACAATTTAAAATATAATTCAAATATATAAATAAATTATATGAAAACGTAGTTTTCAATTAAATTTTTTTATAAATTTCACTTTAAGATAATTTTAATATTACTATTTCAAAAATTAAGTTTATTTTTTCAAATAAAATTTATAAAAGTGTTAAAATTTAGTTTTAAAATAGGTGCATCTTTAAAATGCGGCAAAATTTCCTTTTTGAAAAATATAACATTTTTATGTTTAAAATAGGATTTATTCTTATCTTAATATTATAAAACATATTAGATAAATTTAAAAAAATTATTGAATATATAACATATATATTTAACTAATTTATTTTATAAAATTGCTTAATTTAATTTATTAATATGATATTACACTATGGGCATAAAAATATTTTTTTATAAAAACACACCCTTTATATTCAATTGGTTTTTATTTTTATTTATAATTAATTTGTAACTGATGAAATAATTTTTAAAACATTTTTAAACTATATTTTAATAATTTAGTTAATATAATTCATTCTCTCCATTCCAACAGCTAGGTAATAATTGTCACATTTAAATAATAATATTTAATCGTTTGTTTAAGCTTGATGTGGTGTATCTTGTATGATATTGAGCATTGTGTTTATTTTTAAAAAATCATTATGTTACACCCCCCCCCAAATAAATTTCATCATAAAAAAATTGAAATCAGTAACAGTAACACGGGTTTGACTTCTCAAATTACCTTTTTTGAAATCCCACATCGGAAAAAGGTTCAATAAAACTTCCATTTGAAAAAAAGAAAGGAAAGTATGAATGTTTCCTAAGATAACACATACTATGTTTCCATATATAAAAAAGGACATGGAATATAAAAAATAATGTTCAAGGACTGATATATAGTGATAGAGAACATTTTCCAGAGAATTTTACCACTATAAAACCATAAATCCATGATGGGTTAAAAATCCATTGATTTCTCAGTAAGAAAAGTAAATGGATAATGATTTTGTTTTAAAATTATTTTCCTAAAATTGATGAATTATTTTACTACCTACACTAAGAACATAAGGAAACATACTTACTTGAAAAGAGTAATTTCATCCTTTAATCAATTTCCACCACAATCTTAGCTTTTCTCTAATCAATGATCATTTAAGATGAGTTTTTATACCTGAAGAATCAGAATAAACTCCTACGAATAACAAAATACATAAAAGTAAAACTATCTATTCCTAATGTCTTTAGGGATTAACCAAAATAAAAATGGTTAGTATAAGATATAATATTCAAAATATAATTAACTATTATAGGAATAAAAACTACATTAATATCCAAAATTCAATAATAATTCCCAAAGTTCAACATAGACAATTCAACAAATAATTATCCTTAAAATTCATTGAAATATTCCATAATAAAATTGAAACCCAAAAATTGGAAGGATTTGATCACACAGTCTTCTAAGATAAATTTAATATTTATCTTCAAATAATATCAATCACTCTTAAATTCTCATACTAAAATGTAATTTCCCGAATCACATAATCTTTGAGACATACTAGTCACTTCCATAAATAACCTGAATCACCATAAATCATATATGTTTCCAAAATATAACTTATCACTTATTTCTAAAATAAAATCCCCTAGTATTTATTTTACCTTAATCATATAAGATTCCCAAAATAGTGAAAATGTTTTGAAGTAACATTAATCACTTAATAACCAAAACACTTTCTAATCTCATGGTTATCAATTCAAAAAAACATATGTTCCCAAAATGAATAAAACCTTTATCCATAAAATAGTTTAAATAATAAAAAATCATAATAACCAGGACATCACATAGTCCAGTGTTAGGTGATGCACCCTTTTCACCCTTTGGTTGTGGGTTTGATCCACACGGCCTTTCTAGATATGATAGTTGTCACACGGTCTACAAGATGTTATTTTATAAAACAATATTACTATAATCCTTATAAAATTTCAAAATACTTAGAAACATACTCAAAGATAACCTTAATATATTTACCCTTAAAGGCTATCTCACACCTTACATTTTTCATCCCAAAAAAGTGATAAATCATAATTTTTTCAAGATAAAATATCATATAAACCCCAAAGGTTATCCATAAATATTAAAATTATGTCTAAAAAATAAATTCATTATTCCTCAGATAAATATTTTCATGTAATAAACAGAAGGGTTACATTCAGCTAAAATATTTATCAAAACTTGATAAATTTTTCCTAAATTTTATCTATTACTTAAAACATAAAAAATGGGGGTTCCTAAGCCTTTAAACATACGGTCATCCTTTGAAAAATATCAGGCTCCTTGGAGCTATCATTGCTTCTCCAGATGACCCAACATCAACTGTAGTAGTAGTAGTAAATGACTTTGATACACCTTTTTGTTTCCAATGATAATGATTTCCATTCTATGAAAATAACTTTGGACATGCATTAGCATAATGACCAAACTCATTTCATCTAAAACACCTCACTATTGTATGGACATCAGTTACCCCATACTTTGGATATTAATGACTCTTTTCTTTGCTGTCACGAATCCTGTGACCAAACTGACCACACTGAAAACATATTCTAGATCCTATAAAACATTCCTTGAAAAAAATTCCACACTTAGAATATTTTTGGTGATTACTTATAAACTTATTAGTTGGATTCTTCTCCATTTTCTACCACCTTGAACATTTCTTACTCTTATCATCTCATGGCATATAAGTGTTGGAAAACTCCATCTCAACTTTTTCAACACAATGATCCAGCTTATCATAACTTTTAAATTATTTTGAGTCCAAAGATCTTTGTATACTTGGTTTCAATCCTGATTAAAATATATTAATTTTATAATCAATTTCCTGAATAAAATATGTAAAATACCTTGACAATATTTTGAATTTTTCTTTATATGCATCCATTGAATCGTCATTTTTTTTCTTTAATTCCAAGAAATGTTTCTTCATCCTAAGTAGAACAACCTTAGGAAAATATTTCTCAAGGAATATATTCTTAAATTTTTCTAATTAAATGGAATCAATATCATCTTTCTCTCTAGTATTATTAACCAAATACCACCATAATTCATCTTTAGATTAAAAATAATAAACGATAAGACTTACCTTTTGATGTTATCAACATCCCACGACTTCAAATATCTTTTCTAGGGAATTGATTCATACTTTAGATACCACTAGATTAGATGATCCACTAGATGATGGGGGGTTTTCTTCATTAAATGATCCACTATAGAAATGTTCCTTCATAGCTGATTAGGTTATTCTCTAGCATGGATACCACTACCATTTAGAGCTTGTGTCAACTGATCCATCACTGAAATGGAATATTATGTTCTTATTTTTAACATCTAAAGATTATGATTTGGAAGGATATTTTCCTCTCAGTTACTTATGAATAAATTCTCCTAGTTTCCTCTATTGAAACTAATTCTAAATAGAAATAGTTTAGATGAAGAAACATGGTAATATTTAAATGTTATATCACTTTATCTTAACCATAAGGTAAAATAATTCAAGTAAAGTTATTAACATTATTCTAACCCCTAAGGTTATCTAAACCTTCCCATGATACCAACTATAAGGACCCAACCTTAAACATTACATATTATATTTATTTTATACTAGAATTCACATTATTATATTTACAAGAATATTTTCAGTTAATACTTTTAGATAAATATGTCATGACTTATAAATAATAACTTAAATATTACAAAGTAGACACTTCTACTAAATATCATTTTTTCACAAAGAAACTTTTTTAAAATAAAACATGGTTTCTTTTCATGCTCAATCTTCACAATCTTATCCTTTATCTCATCCTTGTCTTTTTTCTCTCTTAAATCCTATAAAAAAATTAAAACTTGGTATGAGAACAAAATCTTTGTAAGATACATAACGTAAAAGAAAATTTTAGTCTAGTGAAAATCCATAAAATTTTTTCATTAAAAAAAACTTTTTATTCATAAAAATAAATAATATTTTCAAAAATATCAATATCTTACTTTTTTAAAATCAATTAATTTTCATGAAAAATAATTATAAAGAATATAAAACATATGTAGGTAACTTGGGACATCCTCTTACATCTCACACTTAAAAAATCTATTATGGTCTTACCTGGAGCTATTTGGACCACCCCATGTTAAGCTATAATGGGATTACTCGGTGATATATGGTCCACCCCATGTTAATCTATAATGGGTTTTCCTAGTGCTATCTGGGCCACCCCGTGTTAAGCTATCATGGGTTTTCCTGGTGATATCTGGGCCACCCCATCTTAAGTTGTAATGGGATTTCCCAAAGATATCTTAGTTACCCCATGTTTAATGATCAAGTACCATATAATGAATAAGAATTTTTTATTCTTGTAATTTTTTTATCATAAATCATTTCAAAAAATATTTTAAACTTAAAATAAAATTACTTTTGGATATCAAAATACCCTTTCCTTCTTTTAAATATGGAATTTAAAATATAAACACTATGCATATCATAAATAAATTATTTTCTTTGAAATAAACCTGAATATCTAAAAAATAATAATCAAAGCATTAAAGTGTCATGACGGTGGGAAAATCCTCTCATGATATATAAGTTAAAAATCATTTCTTCCATATTTTTTTCATAAAAGTCACAAAGAACCTCTTTTATAAAATGAAAAAAAATTAATACTTTCAAAACATTTTTTAAAAATTAAAATATGAATGGAAATGTATTAAAAAATCATAAAATAATAGTAAATAACATTTTTTTGAATAATTTTAGAAAACATGGACATGAAATAAAAAAAATATTTTTAATTGTAACTTTAAAAGAATAATATTTTTAAAATAAATTCCCTTATAAATATCATATCATTAAAGTGGTAATTAATCAAATGAATTGAATATGTATATCCATATAAAATCCAAATAAAATAATTTTAAATACAACATAAGATATTCATATGTAATTTCACACATAATATTTTAATGACACAATCAAGAAGTATAATTTTAACCCAAAGAATAGAAATTGGGTTAAGAAAATCCCTTAACACATGCTTCATTTTAATGGTGGGTATTTTAAACTCATTTATAATGGCTTAAATAATTTTATTAACTCGTTAAATAACTATTTTTATATTTATAATACCTTATATAAATATTTTATAACATCTTATAACCCTTTCATTAACAATATTTCATGATTTTCATTGTTTTGGGTGTGTTCTTTTCATAGTTTCATGATCGGTTCTCTTAAGTATAATTATGGATGTTCTTGTAAAATTGGAATAAAACTCCAGATGTGTAATGAAATGGTATTGATTAAATTCAAGGATTATAAATGGTCTTATATATCTTTTTGGTTTCTAATATGAGTATTATTTATTTGATAAAATGTTAATGATAAATTTTTAGTTTATTTTGGCGGTTTTTTCAAACATCACAAACTAGTTTCGTATAATTTAATATTATATGTGTATATTAATTACAGAAAATGAAATAGATTATAATATAAATATTTCAATCTTATTTAACCATAATGAAACTTTTATGACCATCCATGAAGTCAGTAATATAAAACAAAAAATCATTATTCATGGAGATGGTAAACTGACATAATTTGGAAAATAGTTTTATTTCTTTGAATAAGAGGAGATGAGAAATGAAACGGATATAAAATATTCCATTATAAACATATAAATCTAGTATATACATGATTCTAGAGTTATCATGACTTGATGAATGAATTAGGTAGAAAGAAAATAGAAGAAGAAAATAAATTAAGAGATGTACTTTGAGAAAATTACCTCTCAAATATCACCTCCAAGAGAGACCCTTAAGGACCTTGTATTTGGTATTTTGGTGATACCAATAGTATTAGTAAATTTGGAGAGTGAGTAGGAGAGGTTTTGGTAGATATTTTATGAGATTTAAGAAATTTCAGGTGAAATGGGGTGGTGAGGAGTGGTATTTATACTTGAGGAGGGGTGGGTTTAAGTGATTAAATAATGATTATTTTATAATTAAAGCCAACCACATTGAGGTGGAATTAATTTCCATGAATTTTTCTGAAAATAAATGTTTTAAATAATGGTTAGGGTTGATAAATACCTCAAAAACCCATTAAATTTTGTTGTTTTTAGGTATTTTAAGCCTTTATCTTCTAAATTTAAACCTTTTCATTATTTTAACTATACTATGGTAAATCTATTTTTGTATCGTGGTAAATATTTTATACCTAAAAATGAAATTTAACTTAAAAATAATTAGTACCTTATGATTCCAAATATGTAAACCATTTTACCAAATTAAATTCACATTATTGGAAAATTTAGATTTAAAATTAATCCCAGAGGCACAATGAAAAAGTGGGTTTTTTAAGTGAAAAGTTCAAAAGTTTGAAATGTTTTTATATCTAATTTCAATTTGAAATTTATTTAAATGGAATAAATTAGTTTTATTGATTTATAATCAAAATAATTATACTTTAAAACTAATTTAAAAATAATTTAACAATATAAATAAATTAGACGAAAAAGAAATTTTCAATTAAAATTTAGTATTTTTCACTATTCATCAAATTAATGAAACTTCTCTGAAAAATAAAAAAAAAATCACACTAAGATAATTTTGATATTCCAATTACAACAATGAGGTTTATTTTTTCAAATAAAATTTATAAAAGTGTTGAATTTTAGTTTTTAAATAGGTGTGTCGTTAAAAGGCGACAAAATTTCCTTTTAGAAAAATATATATTTTTTGCTTAAAATATGATTTATTCTTATCTTAATCTTATCAAACATATTGGATGAATTTAAAAAAAATTATTGAATATATAACATATACATTTCAATAATATATTTTATTAAAAGTGATTAATTTAATTTATTAATATAAAATTCAATTATGGGCATAAAAATAGTTTCTTATAAAAACAAACCTTTTATATTAAATTGGTTTTTATTTTTATTTATATTTAATTGGTAACCAATTAATTTATTTTATAAAAATGTTTAAACAATATTTTCATAATTGAGTTAATCTCATTCATTTCATCCATTCCAACAACTAGGTGATAATAGACACATTTAAATAATAAAATTTAGTCATTTGTTTAAGCTCAATGTGGAATATCTTGTATGATATTGAGAATAGAGTTTCCTTTTAAAATCTAGTTATGTTACATTATTACCCTAATCATACTCATTTATGAATCAGATTTTCAATTCACTGCCCTATAACCCTATTAAAACCCCATTAACCACTATTTAAACTCTACTTAATTGGATTATTTGAAATGAAATTCATTATCATTCTTATATAATATGAAAAAATATCATCTCCACTGATTGAAACATCTAGTTGAAATTTTTAGATCAAGTTTCATTGGAAAAATCTCTATAATTTTATTCTACTCATGGTTTGAATCAAAGTTAGTATGAAAATTTCCACAATATGCTACCATAATATAGAGTTTTTTAGAAATTAAAAAAAATACATGGTTTTAGTGTGAGAAATAAATTTCTAGTTAAGAATTGGGTTTTATATAACAGTTCTTTAAAAGTAAACCATGTGAAACAATATGAAGGAAGTTCCATAGGCACCTATAAATTCTATAAGAGTAGGATCTAAACTGAAAGGGTAAACAGAAGGAGGCAACAACAACATCTACTTTCGAAGGATGTGACATAAGAGGATTTTATAAATATAACAAAAAAGTTTTATTGTAAGTGGTGAAGTCATAAAGAATTAATTCTAGGTGATGAAAGTGGATACTTATAAATAAGAAGTCTTTTGTGAGGTTGTTTATAAGTGACTATGTAAGATTAATATTGAGAGAATAAATAATAAGGACACTATCAAAGGATTGAAAAATCTATAGGATGTATTCTAGAATATTTCACATTATTTGATAAAGCAGGGGATAATCCTAAGGGTGAACACTAAATGGATCATTAGAGGTGGTGGAGCTCATTTGGTAACCTTGATAAAATGGAGGGAAGTCCACAGAGATTAGAAGGTGGTGAAATGGCCTAACTGTATGTCTATTATAAAGAAACTCTTAAAATAGAAGGTACATGTCACTTATTTAGTGTGTTTGAGAGTTATGGAGTGATCAAGTGGAAAATTATCTCCCTGGTGGGACTTCCCCAATAGAAGTGATTGTGGAAAATGTTTTCCACTACAATAATTATTGCAGAGTTTAATCTATTTATCAATCAGGGTTTCCTAAAGGAGTCCCTTATAACTTGTGTTGGTAAGGGATATTGTAAGGTGGTGTCCCTTTTAATCAAGGTTCTCTCTTATTTCAGATTCCTTGAATGAAAGTTTTTAATCTTCCTGGAGGATTGGGACTCTTTCTAAACTATGTAATTCTTTTGTTGTTCTTTTTTTTGTTTTTCATTTGTTTGTTTTTTCCTTTTCATTGTTTATATAAGATCCTGTTAAAGACCAAAAGTTTCCAAAATCTAAAATGGGTTGTATAGTGTGGTGATTAGTGTAATAATTCTTCCTAATGCCTGATTATTAGTTTATAGGGGTTTCATGGAATTTGGTTCTTCCGAAATTCGCGTTCCTCATTTAAGGTCCTAAAGGGGGTTTTTTTGAATTGCTAGTTCTGAACCCTAAAATTGTTATGGAACACTTGAGTTATGGATGGTGGGAGACCTAATTCATTCCCTAATAATAGTTATCATATCTTGGTTACAAAAAATTGATGATCATTTTATTGAGTTTTGATAGAACCATGATGAAGTTATTTTAAGATAAGTTGTAAGACTATTATGTACTTTTGGTCAAGAAGATTACTATGTCTTAAAATAATTATATGGGTGAAGATTGTAGCATTGAAAGTTATTTCCTTGAAATAAAAATGTATTCTAAATGAGGGATTTCTTGTAGTATGTTCCATTGTTGTATTGGTCTTTGTAGCCCATTGGAGACTGCTGAATATTTATAGAAGAAATTTACAACCCCATTATATTTTTTGGATCCAATAGGATTTCATTTTTTATAGTGGATGGAACTGAAATTGGGTAAAATATGTATTTTCATTTGATATTGAAGGTTTAAAATTTTATATAAATTTGTTCTTCCAACTCTTAGATAGTATGAATATTTCATTAATGGGAGTCTTCTTGAAAATATGTGTTTATAAAACAGGAATCCACGACAGGATTGAAAAAAATAATTGCTTGGTAGATGATTTCCTTGAAAGAGGAGACTGCATGTCCTAGAAGTTGTATATCAATATTGGGATACTTATATCAATACACAATATTGGGGATAAAAACCTTTTTTATTTGGAATTGTGAATGAAATTTTTTAAAGAATATTTCTAGAACTAAAAGTTCCATTTCATATGATCTTTCCATATGGTCTTTGAATCTTGTAGATAAATAAAAGTGGTTATTTTTTATAGAGTTTCACCATACCATTCGATTTCTATTACTCTGGGGTTTTAGTAGTGTGGTTCACACCCATGTTATGGAAGGAGTTTTCATTTAATAACTAGAGTGTGGTTTTCGGTAATAAATTTTATAGATTCCATATAGAAACTTATATAGGAGGATCTATTGTTTTAGAAAAGTGTGAAAGGTATGATTTGTTTTCTAACAAGATTTCTTAATGATCGTGCATGTTGTAGAAATAAATATTTTTAATTTGGATTTTTTTGCATGGGTGTCTTGATCACATGGATGTGATAAAGGGGTGAAACCCCTAGTTACTTAAGGAATTTTTAATCTCGAACACATAGAGTTTGGGAATAGTGAGGAGTGTGGTATTGGGAAGTAATAGATAGTCTCCTTGGTTCTAAATGGAGAAGGTGTTGGGAATTGAAATCCTAGCTAGCATTAGTTATTCTCATAGGGGGAATTGTACCAGGTACCATTATCAAATATGTGGCATGAGAGTTTGGGTGTTTTTTCCTCATGAAATAATTCCAATGTTTTTTAACATTCATCAATTGGAGAACCATGGAAGAAACGAGTCCATGTGTTGGTCAGGGGGTACAGATTTTTGAAGATATGGGAGTTTTTTAGAAGTTATAATGGAAGTTTGTCTAAAATATTAATGAGGTTATACCTGGAACACTGAAAATTGGTGTTACGAAGTAGATGATATATACTTTAAAAAAGAATTTTAGAAAGAAAATGGAGTATCCATGTAGATTTCATATATTTAAAGTCTACCTATTAAGATATTATGTGACATCTTCTGAAAATGGTGGTGAAAGATATTTTGTTTATCGTGAAGAATATGCCTTGTCTTGTGGATCAAGGTTTTTTGGTTTCATTTGGGGTAGGATCACGAAAAGTACTCCAAGTTTGAAGTAATGTTTTTTTGTACTCTCACATTAAAAGTATTTGGGAATGTTGACCATAACCACATTGATTCTAGGAAGGAAAAGGGACATCCCAAAGTACCAGGAATTTTTCTTTTCTAAGGAGTGGTGATGAAGGCTTTGGTGATTCAGACTATGTTCTAATAACTTATGGAAGGTTTTTTGAGTCTTATAATGTCATTTTTGATGGGTGATATTATAAAGTATTAGATTTAGGTTGACATATAGTTGGAGAAAAGGACTAGTTTGTGCCTCTATTTCACTGAGCAATAGTGACTGGAATAGTACAAGATTATTTTATAGGGAATTCAATAGTTTGATGATACTAGACTTACCAGAAGAAGGTTCATACAAATTTAATGGGAGTTTTGGTGGAAAAAAATTGGGGTGGGTTTATTTTAACAGGGCCTAGATAGTGGGAAACATAGTGGGGAATTATGTAGAAACTATAAAGGAAGAGGGAATGGAATATGATATTTAGAAAGTGGTTGGAGGACTTGGTGGATTCCTTTAAAATAGTCTTCAAGTGGAACATTTTTAGACTTGACCTTTGAAAATAAATATCAAGTTTGATATTGTGAAGTTTTTTTGGGAGAACTATTTTTCTAGCCAAGTATTGGGCTTTCTAAAATGATAATTTTAGAATCAACCTTGTGAAACCAAATGGAGGTAGTTCCATTGGAACATGGAAAGTCTAGAAGTTAAAGAGACACTGTAAGCATAAGGAAAAAATGGAATTAACCACTTCTAGTGGGTGTAACATAAGAGGATGTTCTAAATGCAAATGGAAGTTTTAAAGGAAGTGGTAAAGTTATCAGTAACTGAATATAGGTGATGAAAGTGGAAACATAAGATTAACAAGCCTTTTATGTTGTTAATCTGAAGTGGCAATGTAAGATTAATCTGCAATAAAGGATAAATAAAGATACTAGAATAAGAGTACATTATTTTTATAATGTGTTCTGAAAACATTCATGTGATATATTGAAAATAATGGAGGATTTATATTATGCACTATTCATTAGATGGAACAGTTGAGCTAGTGGAGCTCAGTCAGTCACTCTGATTGAAAAGAAGGATATCCTTAAAGATTAGAAGGTGGTGAAACTAGAATAGCCAAATGGATACTATAGATAACCTCTATAAATAGGGGTTCAACTCACTTGTTCAGTTTGAATGAAAGTACCAGAGGGAATGAGTGGAAATAGTCCACACTAGTGGGACTTTTGTAATGGAAGAGATTGTGGAAGGTGTTTTTCACTAGAGGCATTACTATAAAGTTCAATTTATTTCTCAAGTAGGGTTATCAAAAAGAGTCCCTTATAAATCGTGATGGGTTGGGTTTCTATAAGGAGGTGTTATTTGTATCCCATGTTCTCTATTTTTTTTATTTCCTTGAATGAAAGGGTGTAGTGTTCACCCAAGGAGTAGGACATTATTTGAACCATGTAATTCATGTGTCGTGATTATTCCATTTTTTTGTGTGTGTTTTTTATTTATTGTTAGTTATTTATGGAATATATTATAAAAGACTAGATTTGAGTAGAATTGGGAAAGGGTGGACCGACATAGAGATTAGGGTGTGATGTATTCCCAATTCTAGACACTGATTTTGTTTGGGTTTCATGGCATTAAAAGATTTTGAAATTATTTTTCTATAATTGAGGTTCCAATGGGGGGTCAATCCAAATCACTAGTCCCAAACCTTTTAAGTGTAATAGAGCACTTGGAATATAGATTTTGGGTTGATTAATTCATTCCCAAATATGGAATCTGGTTTATTACTATATTTAAAAAATTCATAAATGGTTATTTTCCTAGATTTTTAGGATAATATAAGAATGTTTCATTGAATTTGACCATTTGATCCATGTTTTGAACTAAATTTTCAATTTTAAATTGAAAAAACTCTTTCTCATTCATGATAATCAAAAAATAAGTTAGAAAGACATACATTTTATTCCAATATTACACACATACATCAATAGTCATTTTCTTACAATTTTATAACATTACAAGTGTGTTTGGTCTAAATTGATCATGTGACACATGTTTTGAAATAAAATGTCACTTTTGAATTGAAAATATGAATTTTAAGTCATTTAAAACACATCGTCAGTCTGAATGATTTGAAATTGATTCCGACATATGAAAAATCATTAATATTTGTTTTCTTAGAGTTTCATGACATTCTGTGCATGTTTTATAGGAATTGATCATGTAAAACATGTTTTGAGATAAAATACCACTTTTAAATTGAAAAAATAAATTTTTAGTCATTACAACCACAACATGAGTTAAAATGATATGTAGTTCTTCCATACATGAAAAAAAAATCTTAAATGGTAATTTCATAGAGTTTCATGAAAATATAAGAATGTTTTCTTAGAATTGATCATGTGATATTTGTTATAAACTAAGATGTCACTTTTAAATTGAAAACATGCATTCTCATTCATTCTGACCATACCATTGAGATGACCAATAGATCATGTAAGAAAATTAAGAGGGGGATTGAATCCTTGTACACAAGTTTTAAAAAATTATTATTTTTTTACTTTTTACCCATTTTTATATTCAAACCAATGCATCTGTTAGGATGAATGGATCTTGCCTATTCGAACACAATCACACCACAAGAAATAAAAAATTAAAATAAAGCATAACACATGGTATTTTTACAAGGTTCGCTCCCAAGATGGGTGACTAAACCCTTACTATGTTCGAGTCAAGTTTGAGACACATATTATCAACTAATAACCTTTTAATCAATTACAGTGGGTTGGAAAGGTTTTATATCCAATTCAAAAATTATACTAGAATCTCATTAGTACTATTTATAATGGAATTACACCAGTGTTCTTCATATACTAAAAAAAGGAAGCATTAGTAGCAGTTATTTTTTCTCCTGGTGGTGGTTTATTAACTACCACGTATTTCATGGTCGGTAGTCATTTAGTGTCGGGTTTTTTATCTTTTAGTGGTGGTTTCTATATGTGTTGTTTTTAGAACATATAGCAGTGGTTTTGACTGTATTTAGTGGATGCTTTTTTTAAAAAAATAACCCAAAAATAAAATAGATAAAATGAACCTAACTACCCTTAATATATATAGAAGTGATTATGTTTAGTGTTAATTAATAGTAACTACTACTAATTAGGATTTCTAGTTGTTTATTTAGCAGTAGTTTATGAAAATTGCTGCTAAATATTTCTCTTAAAATTTAATTTTTTTAAAAAAATATTTAACAAAAAATATAAATATAAAAACTTTGACATTAAATAAACTAAAAAATGAATGCAAAGTAAACCCATCATATATACATCATACATCATATATCCACAATTATATATATATATATACATATATATATACACACACATACCCAATCACTATAAGCTCGTTCAACTGATAACCTCAATCAACCCATACCTCAGTCATCAATATATACATATAAAATATATCTAATAATAACCCATGCCTAATATATGTCCACCTCATGACATCCATTCCATCCTTATTCCTCCACATCATCTCATCAACTGGAACTAACAACATCATCTCATCGATTGTAATAAAAAAATACATAAATTAAAAATGAACATAACAAATCATAATTATAGTAGAATCATTGATAAAATTTAATCATACCACATAAACTAAGACCCATCATGACTGAATTATGAAGAAATTCATGGATTAGAATGGTCAACCTCCTACCTAATGTAGACATCTATCACCTACAATAAAAACCATAACATTTAAAAAATAAATGGGAAAGAGAAAAGACATGGAATATATTTAGAATGCTGCACATAATTTTTTTTTTATTTTTTTAATAAAACAAAATAAATTTTGACATAAAAATAATATATCATGAAAAACACCTTGAAAACATAAAATTTATTATTTAAGATATCATTCAACACTTGAAACTGAAATGGGATAAGTATATAACAATATAATTAATTTATAAATAGATGTGAGGTGTGCTTGATATTTATATAATAAAAAAAGTTGTAAAGAATTTGATATGAACACATTTCTTATATTTAAAAAAATAACTAAATGGTGGTTTTACCATGATTTCACATCAATATGTGGTCATTTTCTATGGTTTTGACCATTACACACATGTTTTAGTGTTTTAAAATGCTAAAAATTCTCTTATGGGCATCCTAAGAAAACCATAACTCTAAATGATGTTTCATCGGTTCCTACATTTCAAAAATAAATCTATGGTAGTTTTCCTCTAATTTAATGGAAATCCAACATCATTTTCTTGGTTTTGACCCCTCGACACATATTTTTAGAGGCTTTAGTACCATTAAAAATTGTTTACCGAGTCCTTCTGACCACACTACATGTCGTATTGATGTGTTGTATATGTGTACACATAAACAATAACTTATCAGTGGTTGTACCTTGATTTTATGTCAATATGAGTCCATTTTCAATGCTTTTGACTATTACATTCATGTTCTAGTGTTTTAAAACTCTAAAAATGTGTTTATGGGCATCCCAGGAAAACTCTAACTCAAAATGAAATGTCTTTGGTTCTTGCACTTCAAAAATAAATCTATGACCATTTCACTCTGATTTCATGTCAATACAACATCATTTTCTTTATTTTTACCCCCCCCCCCCCACCCATATTTTTAAAGTATTTAGTGACTTTAAAAATTATTTACCGAGTAATTCTGACAACACCACACATAATATTGACAATTTTTATGGTCTTTCATGTCAAAATTAACTCAAAAGTGGTTCTACCATGATTTCACATCAATTTAAAGTCATTTTATTTAGTCTTGATATTTACATGCACGTTTTAGTGTTTTAAAACACTAAAAATGCATTTATGAGCATCTTAGGAAAACCATTTCTTTGAATGAAACTATATTGTTTCCAAAGTTTAAAAAATAAATTTATGGTCATTTTTCTCTGATTTCATGGAAATCCAGCATTGTTTTCCTAGTTTTTACCCCTCGAAAAAAGTTTTTAAAGGTTTTGGTAGCTTTAAAAACTATTTACTGAGTCATTTTGAAATCAACACATATCAGATTGATGTTTTGTATGCATGTACACCTCAAAAATAACTCAACATAAGTTTTCCCATGATTTTACATAAATCTAAGGTTTTTTCTATGGTTTTTACCATTACATGCATGATTTAGTGTTTTTAAACACTACAAATGCATTTTCAAGCATCCTGGGAAAACTATAACTTAGAATGAAATGTTTTTATTTTCTATATTTAAAAAAATCTATGATCATTTTCAACTACTTTCATGGAAATATGAAATATTTTGCCTGGTTTTGACCCCCCAACACATGTTTTTAAAGGATTTAGTACCTTTAAAAACTATTTAAAGAGTCATTTTGAATACACTACATGTAATATTGACATTTTGTCTATATATAAAGGTATAAAATAACTCTTAAGTGGTTTTATAATTATTTAATGTTAATATAAGGCCATTTTCTAGGATTTTGACTGTTACATGCATGTTTTAGTGTTTTAAAGCACTAAAAATGCATTTACAAGAATCTCATGAAAATCATAACTCATATTGACATGTTGTTAGTTACTACATTTAAAAAATCTATATATGGTCATTTTACTATGATTTAATGGAAATATGACATCATTTTCTTGTTTTTGACCCCCCCCCCCCCACTACTAGAAAAACAGGTATTTGCGACGGGTCATTTGCGACGGGATCCCATAGAAAATGGCATTTTGCGACGGGGGCCCGTCACAAATAGCCCGTTGCGGAAAACGCCATCGCAACAACAATTATTTGCGACGGGCCCGTCGCTAAAGACATTATTTGCGACGGGAATCCTTCCTGTCGCAAATGTTACTCCGTATATTTGTAAAAAACTTTTAAAATAGTAATTGCGACGGGCCTCGTCGCAATTACTATTTTAAAAAAAAATTAAAAACTATTAATAAATTATTTTAATAAATATAATAATAATACTATTTGCGACGGGCATAGTATCCCGTCGCAAATACTATAAAAAAAATAAAAAAAATAAATTATTAATAAATTATTTTAATTAATATAATAATAATCCAATTATAATTCAAAAATAAAAAATAATAAAACATTAATAAATGATTTTAATTAATATAATAATAGAATTATAATTCACAAATAAAAATAATAAATTATTAATAAATTATTTTAATTAATATAATAATAATAGAATTATAATTCAAAAATAAAATATAATAGAATATTAATAAATGATTTAATTAATATAATAATATTAGAATTATAATTCATAAATAAAAAAAATATTAATAAGTTATTTTAATTAATATAAAAATAATGAATTATTTTACATTCAAATATTAAAATAATTCAAATATTACAAAAAAATATAATTAAATTATAATATTATAAAATTTTAATATATATATAAAATTTAATATTATAAAATATAAATAATATTATTATTCATATTAATATTGTTATTTCAAAATATAATATTATTAATATTTTATAATGAGACAGAAACTGCGAATAGAAAAAAAATTCAAATTTTGATTTAACAAAATTTATAACATAAAAACAAACTCTAATCTGAAGGAGGGGGGAGGGGGGTCTACAGATGCTGGTGGAGGAAACTCCATCCCTAAAGCATGAGTGAGTTGGCGCATGTACTCCATCTGCTCTTGTTGCTACTGCTGCCACCGACTCATCTGCTCCTCGTACAGCTGCTACTGGCGTCGACGCTCCTCCTCATGCTGCTGCTGCTGCTGACGCATCTGCTCCTGCTCCTGTCGAAGACTATCTATCAGTGCAGTCTGAGATCGCAACTGATTCTCATACTGTGTAGCAGAAGAAGATGCACGAGCTCCTCTCGAGCTGGACGCCGACATCGCAGCACTGCCATAATAATCTCCGGGAGTCAGTCGAGAGCTGATACAAACTACTCAGCCCTTCTCGAAGGCATATTGGGTGGCCTACATCCATGCCGCCTCATCAAACTGACGGCCAGTGGTCTGATCTGATGACTCGGCCTGACTCTCAGGTCGGGTCTGTGACGTTGCGGCCTCATATGACTCCTGTAGTTGCAATTTAAAATTAAAATTGTGAATATATTATATGCAGTTAATTTTTAAACTTGAAAACAAATAATACTGACCACGATGTGATGTTGACGGTCACCTCTGAGCTCCCCAGTAGCAATATCACTATACATCCTCTGATATACGTCGTACTCCGTAATATTAGGGTGCTCGACAGCCTATAAGAATAAAAAATAAACTGTTATTATTTATAGTTATATAAAATATTTATAAATAATGTACATACTAGATGCTGTCTATGAGTACTGAAAGAACGACTCCCAGCTCGATGAGTCACCTCCTGTCTCCCCCGATTCTGCCTCCCCACCGATGATCTCCTCTGAAAGGCACCACTCAACCAGTGCGCACATAATCCATCTCATACATGGGATGAAATGTACTCTGGTTGGTGTGCTCTATATGACTCGTTAAAATCTGACACTCTTTCTTTCTTCGTGGCAGCTTTTCTTAAATTGTGCAAAAACTGACGAAAGCGATCACACATGGCCACCTCTCATGCCTTGTGGATGGCGTCACGCATGGTATCCTCGATCGGATACCATAAACCCTACAAATAAATCAAAATATCAAGTTAGAAATGAAATAATTTTCAAAATAAAAATTATTTATTTACGTACGTACCAACCAATGGCCGAACATGGCCTGCTACACATCAATGGGAATCTGCTCCCATGTGGTCCACGGCTGAGAGAAATAGTTGCGCAAAATAGCACTGCCCTGTCCGACTACTATATGCAGAAAACTGTAAAAATAATAAACATTTATTATGTGAATAGATTAATGAAATCTTAGTCAAATCCACATATTATCACACAGGTTATCACACCTCTGTGTGCGTGGATCAAACCCAAGACGTGGACGTCGCTCGGGGACGGGGTCAGGAATCATCAATCGTGCAAGACCGCGCCCCCTCCACATACTCCCTGGAGTGCCTGCAGGCTGAGGGTCATCTTCCAGCAACTCATCCGCATTGAAAGGCAGGTCAGCATCCGCCAACTCACGAAATGTGTCTTCGTCCATCTGAAACAGAAAATGTTAATGTTGTTAGAAAATAATTGATAATTACTATTATATATACATATATATATATATATTATGATTTTATATAACAACCATGGAATTCTATCAGTGTTTATCTTCATCATCATCTTCATATATGTCAATGTCATCTTCATATTCCTCCTCAACATCATTGATATCCATTCGAGTTCCAGTTGCTTCATCTCTTACCATTTCAAATTCATATGTGACATCATTAACATCATCGTCATCTGACTCTTAAATGTGGGGTGTCGTCATCGATACTCATGTCTCTTTGTAAAAAAGATTGATTTTGAGTACTCTCTTGAAAAACTTCAATTCTTTGCACATCAGTGAAAGCACATTCACTTTGACTAAACTGATTGTCTCAAATTTTGATTTTTATTACACTCCACCAATCAGTCAAGTCTCTTGATGTAGCACAGTACTTTGCGTAATAAACTTGATGTGCCTGTTGAGCCAATAAGAATGGTTCATTTACTGCGAGAACACTTTTACATTTAATATCGATGATTCCAGGAGTCGGATGAACACGCACGCCTCTCTTTATATCCAACCACCGATATTTGAACATGGTTATGTAATTATTGGTAATTATTGGTAATTATTGGTAATTATTTGTAATTATTGGTAATTATTGGTAATTATTGGTAATTATTGGTAATTATTGGTAATTATTGGTAATTATTTGTAATTATTGGTAATTATTGGTAATTATTGCTAATTATTACTAATTATTGCTAATTATTGCTAATTATTGCTAATTATTGCTAATTATTTCTAATTATTGCTAATTATTGCTAACTATTACTAATTATTGCTAATTATTACTAATTATTACTAATTATTGGTAATTATTACTAATTATTGGTAATTATTACTAATTACTACTAATTATTGGTAATTATTACCAATTATTGGTAATTATTACTAGTTATTTGTAATTATTACTAATTATTGGTAATTATTACTAATTATTGGTAATTATTACTAATTATTGGTAATTATTAATAATTATTACTAATTATTACTAATTATTGGTAATTATTACTAATTATTGGTAATTATTACTAATTATTGGTAATTATTACTAATTATTGGTAATTATTACTAATTATTGGTAATTATTACTAATTATTGGTAATTATTACTAATTATTGGTAATTATTACTAATTATTACTAATTATTACTAATTATTACTAATTATTGGTAATTATTGGTAATTATTACTAATTATTGGTAATTATTACTAATTATTGGTAATTATTACTAATTATTGGTAATTATTACTAATTATTGGTAATTATTACTAATTATTACTAATTATTACTAATTATTACTAATTATTGGTAATTATTACTAATTATTGGTAATTATTACTAATTATTGGTAATTATTACTAATTATTGGTAATTATTACTAATTATTGGTAATTATTACTAATTATTGGTAATTATTACTAATTATTGGTAATTGTTACTAATTATTACTAATTATTACTAATTATTACTAATTATTACTAATTATTACTAATTATTACTAATTATTGGTAATTATTACTAATTATTGGTAATTATTACTAATTATTGGTAATTATTACTAATTATTGGTAATTATTGGTAATTATTACTAATTATTATCAATTATTACTAATTATTGGTAATTATTACTAATTATTGGTAATTATTACTAATTATTTGTAATTATTACTAATTATTACTAATTATTACTAATTATTACAAACTATTACTAATTATTACTAATTATTGCTAATTATTACTAATTATTGGTAATTATTACTAATTATTGGTAATTATTACTAATTATTGGTAATTATTACTAATTATTGGTAATTATTACTAATTATTACTAATTATTACTAATTATTGGTAATTATTACTAATTATTACTAATTATTTGTAATTATTATTAATTATTACTAATTAGTGGTAATTATTGGTAATTATTTCTAATTATTACTAATTATTGGTAATTATTACTAATTATTACAAATTATTACTAATTATTGGTAATTATTGGTAATTATTGGTAATTATTACTAATTATGGATAACTATTGGTAATTATTACTAATTATGGATAATTATTGGTAATTATTTCTAACTAATGGTAATTATTGGTAATTATTTCTAATTAGTACTAATTATTGATAATTATTACTAATTATTGGTAATTATTACTAATTATTACTAATTATTGGTAATTATTACTAATTATGGATAATTATTGGTAATTAGTAAATTATGACTAATTATTGGTAATTATCGGTAATTATTACTAATTATGGATAATTATTGGTAATTAGTAAATTATTACTAATTATTGGTAATTCTTGGTAATTATTGGTAATTATTACTAATTATGGATAATTATTGGTAATTATTACTAATTATGGATAATTATTGGTAATTATTACTAATTATGGATAATTATTGGTAATTATTACTAATTATTGGTAATTATTTGTAATTATTACTAATTATTGGTAATTATTACGAATTATTGCTAATTATTGGTAATTATTATTAATTATTACTAATTATTGGTAATTATTGGTAATTATTACTAATTATTCCTAATTATTGGTAATTATTACTAATTATTACTATTTAGTACTAAATATTGGTAATTATTGGTAATTATTGGTAATTATTACTAATTATTGGAAATTATTACTAATTATTACTATTTAGTACTAAATATTGGTAATTATTGGTAATTATTGGTAATTATTACTAATTATTGGAAATTATTACTAATTATTGGTAATTGTTACTAATTATTGCTAATTATTAGTAATTATTACTAATTATTACTAATTATTGGAAATTATTGGAAATTATTACTAATTATTGGTAATTATTAGTAATTATTAGCATTTATTCTTAATTATTTGAAATTATTACTAATTATTCCTAATTACCATTAATTATGAACAATGAATACTAATAATTTAAATTTATTAAGTAACAAAACAATGTAAACATAATTAAATTACAACTAATTAAGAATAATTGAAACTAATAAAAAATTTAAAATAAATATTAAATTAAAATGATCATAAATACCTTTAAAATTGATCTGAGGTTGATCTCTGATCGTTGTTGAAAACTTCAATATCAACTCCGGAAAAAAAAAATAAACTTAAGAAACGCTGAACTCTAAAAATAGAGTTTTGAGAGAAGTAGAAGATCGAGTTTGAGAATGAATGAAAAAAACGGATGGGGGGGTATTTATAGGTTAGATTATTTGCGACGGGTCTATTTGCGACGGGTATCCCGTCGCAAATACCTTAGCCCTCATTTATTACGGTCAACGGTTAAATAGTTATTTGCGACGGGTCCCGTCGCAAATAATAACCTGCAGACATACTATTTGCGATGAGGGTATATTCTCGTCGCAAATATCTTTTACTTATTTGCGACGGGCAAATTCCCTCGTCGCAAATAAGTTTCTAACGAGACTACTTGCGACGGGATTTATCCCCGTCGCAAATACCCATTTTTCCCATAGTGCCCTGATAAACGTTTTTAAATGCATTATTACCTTTAAAACATTTTATCGAGTCATTTCAACCACAAAATATGTTGGATTGGTTTTTTTCTATGAAAACACTTCAAAATTAACTCAAAATGGTTTTCCCATGGTTTTACATCAATCTGAGGTCATTTTCTTTGGTTTTTACCATTACACATATGTTTTAGTGTTTTAAAACACTAAAAACTTGTTTAAAAGTATCCTGGGAAAACCATAACTCAAAATGAGTTTCTCTGAGTTTATATATTTAATAAATAAATATATTGTATTTTTTACTTTGATTTCATGAAAATATGACATTGTTTGATTGGTTTTGACCCCCGACACGTGTTTTTAAAGGCTTTGGTACCTTTAAAAACAGTTTACCGAGTCATTTTGGCCACACTGCACAAAATATTGATTTTTTTATATGAATACATATAAAAAATTAATCAAAAGTTTTTTTTCCATGATTTAATGTCAATATGAGGTCGTTTTCTAGAGTTTTAACTTTTACACACATTTTCATGTTTTAAAATGCTAAAAATACATTTACAGGCATCCTGGACTAGTTATAACTCTGAATGATGTTTTGTCAGTTATTACATTTAAAAAATAAATCTAAGGTCATTTTCTTATGATTTCATTTCAATATGACATTGTTTTCATGGTTTTGACCCCCCCCCCCCAACACATGTTTTTAAAGGCTTTGATACCTTTAAAAATTATTTATGGAGTCATTCCGACTACACTATAGTTTGGATTGATGTTTTATATATTTTTACATGTCAAAAATAAATCAAAAATGGTTCACTATGGTTTTACATCAATCTGAGGTTGTTTCCAGTGGTTTTGGCCGTTACACGCATGTTTTAGTGTTTTAAAATAATAAAAATGTGTTTTCAGGAATCTCGGGAAAACCATAACTCATAATGATGTGTCACTAGTACCTACATTTCAAAAATCAATCTATGGTCATTTTCCTCTAATTTCATGAGAATATGACTTTTTTTCCTCGTTTTAATCCCCCAAAACATATTTTTAAAGGATTTGGTACATTTAAAAACTGTTTACCGAGTCATTCTGACCACATAGCACATTGTATTGACATGTTTTCTGCAAATACAAGTCAAAAATAACTCAAAAGTGGTTTCCCCGTGATTTCACATCAATATGAGGTTGTTTTCAATGGTTTTAACCATTACACACATGTTTTAGTGTTTTAAACCACTAAAAATGCGTTAATGGGAATCTTGAGAAAACTGTAACTCATGATGATGTTTGATTGGTTACTAAATTTCTCCAGTCAATCTATGGTCATTTTTATCTTATTTCATAGCAATCCAATTTCGTTTTCCTATTTTGACCCACCGACATACATTTTTAAAGGCTTTGGTACTTTTAAAAATTTTCTACTGAGTAGTTCTGACTACACGACATGTCAGATTGACATGTTGTCTATGTATACACATCAAAAATATCACAATGGTGGTTTTCCCATGATTTTATGTTAATATGAGGCCTTTTTATATGGTTTTGACCATTACACGCATGTTTTAGTGTTTTTAAACACTAAAAATGTGTTTACAGGCAACTTGAGAAAACTATAACTTGAAATGACTTGTTGTTGGTTCCTACATTTCAAAAATCAATCTATGTCTGTTTCCTAATAATTTTATAGAAATATGATTGGGTTTTCGTATTTTCACCCACTAGTATGGGTTTTTAAAGGCTTTAGAACCTTTAAAAACTATTTACTGAGTCATTTCGACCACACTGCATGTTAGATTGATGTGTTATATGTACTTACATTTTAAAAATAACTCAAATTTGGTTGTCCCATGATTTCACATCAATATTAGGTTGTTTTATTTGGTTTTTACCAATACACACATGTTTTAGTGTTTTAAAACACTAAAAATGTGTTTATGGGCATCCTAGGATGATCATAACATAGAATGATGTGTAGTTATTTCTTACATGTCAACAATAAATATATAGTCATTTTCTTATGATTCCATGGAAATCTAATGTTGTTTTCTAATTTTGACCCCCCAACATACGTGTTTTAAGGATTTGGTACCTTTAAAAAATGTTTATCGAGTCATTATGAGCACACCGTGAGTCAGATTGACATGTTCTCTATGCATACACATCAAAAATAATTCAAAAGTGGTTTTCCCATTATTTCCCATTGATGTTAGGTTTTTTATATGTTTTTGGCCGTTATATGCACATTTTAATATTTCAAAACACTAAAAAGGTTTTTATAGGCATCCCAGAAAAACCATAACTCGGAATGATGTGACATCAGTTCCTATAGTTTAGAAATAAATCAAAAATAATTTTCCTCTAATTTCATGCTAATCCAATTTTTTTCTTATTTTGACCCCCTAACACACGTTTTTAAAGGCTTTGGTAGCTTTAAAAATAGTTTACTAAGTCAAAACCAAGAAATCGAGCTCATACTGTTTTAAAACATAAGGAAAACAATCTATAATTCATTTTTGACATGTATGAATCAACCACACATCAATATGGAATAGGATGTCGTTAGTATGACTTAAAGTGTTTTTTTTCAATATAAAAGTGTCATTTTAGTTTTATTTATGGATGTTATATGTTTTCTTTGAAAATGTGTGAATGATCTATGGAATTTAGAATTTACCTTGGCAAGATGAGTTATAAGGATGAAAATTTCCTCTGGGATTGTATCAGTCATCCGCTAATATATAAAAACTAAAGTATTTTCCATTGTTGATAGCCATTGATCCAATTTTTTCCTATAATATTCCAGTTATTGCACTTTTTATTTCAACCTTGTAATTTATATTTGTGATTCTCGATCAATGGCACTACCTAAACCCCCATTGGATATAGCAATAATTGATAAAGATTACCTACTAAAGACACTTGATGGAGTAGTCCTAGAACTCATCCCCTATATATGTCCAGGATGCTCCTACCCTAAAATGATTACATCTGCATCATTCTGGGAAACCAATGATAAGTGTGAAGGGTTTGCATCCCAAAATTCTTGAATTTTAACCTATTAATAGAAAAATATTAACAATTATTTTTTAAAATATCTTAACTTCATAATATTATATTATTAATAAATTTTTCATTACTATTTATTTTTATTTTATTACTATAAAAACATAATATTGAAAAATAAATTATAACAACAAACAAGTCTTAAACCCAATTAATTGGGGCCAGATAGATGTATCAAATGAAACCAAATTGGAATCATTTGATCCATGTATTTGGACCCATTTAATTTGGTTTAAGTTTTTTTGTTATTATAATATATTTTTCATTATTATGTTTTTAAAGTAATGAAATAACATTAAATGGTAATGAAAATTACTGACTCCAAAATATTTGTTATGTTCAATTACAAAACTATCATTGGGTTCCCTATGCACTTTAAACCACATCTTTGTTCATCCAATAGAGTGACCAAATTAATTATCCTTTATAAAAAAATATAAACAAGTTAGAAAAAACCTTAACTTATAATAAAATGATATAAATAATAATGGATAAAATACAAACCAAAATTTTTCTTTTTCTTAAAAAACTCTATTACCCAACGATATGAGGAATGAATTCTTTCTCATAATTCATAGTATTTTTTTTAGATAATTCCTAAAAAATATAGCAACATTAATACAAATTATAATTTTATGATGTTTATGTTATTAAGATACTGTAAAATATGCATTTATCTCAAGAGATACATCTCTATTAATATCAACAAACAGCTTCCATTTCTTATGATAAATGACTTCAAGAACTTTCTCATACATCTTTCATGAGCTCAGATATGTTTCATTAAACTCATGACATAATCTATATTTAAAATATCTCCATTTATTACTTAAATTTTTAAGATTATGTGGGTGAGAAATGGAGTGAGGGACATCAAAATGAAAAAAACATCTAGAAATAAAAAACATAACACTTTATAAGTATATTAAAAAATTACTCATATATTTTAAATTAGTTATGAATGAATATTAAATTAATTTTACCTTTACTTGATTATCAAAAACCTCATTTTTTCAAGCTCTATAAATATGCCTCCAATCTTTATAATAATGGGAAATCTCACCATCTCATAAGCAATATTTCTAAGAATCTTCCCATAGATTCTAGTAGCATCACCAGTAGTCACCTTGGACTCATCAAATGTAATGATAATCTTGAATTACTTCAGGTCCCATACATCTATCATGTTCAAATTCATATCCCTTTTATCGTTATCTTTATCTATTTAAAAATTTATTAAATAATTAATAAAATATATAGTTTTTTTACAATGACTTACATACCAGTAATGGTAACTCACCATTATCCCCTAAATGGAGGGGTGACCAACTACTCAATTGCCAGAGGTGAATAGGATGGTATTATACCAACAACATCTGGTGAAATGGATGGTTTTCTAGTAGTCTTAGGTACAATGGAATCACATGTATCCACTAAAGCTGATAGTAGTGGTGGCATGATCATATATTCTGATCAACTAGGATCTTGAATTTTTTTTGTTCTCGTAATTCATACAATTCAAATGGTTTATATATATTAAATTTATAAAAAAAATAGAGACTAAAACATTTTGTTTTAAATAGAAAAATGTATATATGTATGAAACACTTATCAATGAGAAATTATAATATATTTTCATTACCAGTTTATATATTCAATTATCTTCATCTTCATTGTATTTATTATTATCAAAGTCCATTATGATAATTTCTTCCTTTTCACCCTCTCTTATAAGTTCTATTTTTTTGATATTTTCAGGAACAAATTGTTCAATTTATTTTGGTTGATGAGGTTCACTATCAAAAGGTACCAATTGATCTTTATTTCCCATATCATATAAGTCTCTCTGCATTAAGTGTACAACAACACTCAAATCATCAAGTATTTCATCATCCACATAATAAACCATATTCGCTTATGAATCCAAGATAAATGGATCATGCTCTGCACACTCATTGGTATGGATCAAGCGATAGAAGTTAACAAAAGTAAAATGTGACGAATCTTTCATTATACACCTATCAATGTTTTCCCACTTTCATTTGAATAAGACAACTAAAAACTAACCATGATAGTTTAATTCAATTATATCATTCATCTTTTCATAGTATCCCACCTATGAAAATCTATCACTATTTTGATTCTTCAAGTCTTCTTTATGATAAATTTTATGAAACATAAATCCATTAATATTTTAGGTATCAAATCTCTTATCCTTCCTTAGAGAACCTCGATCCAAAAACTTCAAATCGTTTGATATTTTAGCTCGATTGTCAAAATTAATTATTTAGATAAGAAGATATAAGGTTTCACTTTTAACATAGACAAAATAACTACTTTTTAAAAATACGACTATTAGTATATGATTATACGATGGTCAAACCATTCGAAAATCTCTTTATTAATAGCTTTTGTTAATTCTAGCTCATTTTGAGCTCAACCCCTTAGTCACCTCTTTGATTTAAATATCAACTCTTAAATAAATAGATTTTCAATAATACTATTGAGTATCACATATTTATGTGATTTTAGAAACTCCAATAAAGTCACTGCAAAATTTTACCCCTTTCTAATTGGTCATCTAATAGTTGTAAATAATGATGACTAGATTTCAAAATGAGAATTAGTGGATATATTTTCAACATGTCCAACACAATTGAATCTAGTCTTAATTCCATCCAAATACCCATAATAGAAGTGATAATCCAAATTAATATATACTTTTTACTATCATTAAATTAAGGATTTTCTAATGATATATTCAATAATGCAGTTGGTTTATGCTGAATTTTTCAGAAAATAGGTTCCCAAGGTTTCAAAGGAAGAAATGGAGAAAAATGCATATTTTCCTATTACACATTGTGAAACCTAAGTTCACATTGTGTAATATTGTATCATGGGATATCAAATGTCATTAACCAAGTCATGAACCTAGGTTATGAAGAGTGAAAGTGTAGAAGCCAGTACATGTCTCGAATGGAAAATACATGACATGAAATCAGTCAAACTCTTTGAATGAGAAATCCACTCCACAGATGTATCTGTAAGGCTATCACACATCGTGAGTCAGTGGTACATGACATGAATGCAGTAAAACCTCATATCTTAGATGAGATACATGCGATATTTATGTAAGATTCAAAAACTATGGAGATTTATGTGGATTCAGAATTATACGGCGTGAAATACATTACACATCATGTAATTTATCACCTATAAATAAATTATTCTTACAATAGTTTTGGGAGATTAGACAGAAGAATTCTTTTATGATTTTTCTTCCCTTCGAGTTTCCTTATACTCCTTCTCCCTTAAACTCAAATTTCTTCATTGTTTTACTATTTTATTTCAATATAAGTGTCATGTATTGTGTTTCAACATCGCTTTCAATTATTTTTATCATATTCATTTTCATTCATCATCGATTATCGATGAACTCATGCTAGATTCATTCCCACTTTCATTCTCAAGTAAGTATTTAATTTTATTATGATTTAAATCTCATTAATCCCAATTGCATGATCTTCCCCTTTTGTGAATCTAAATCTGAATCATTTCATGTGTGTTAAACATTTAAGTTCAATAATTATCAACATGTTGACCATGGTTTCAATTATTTATTTATCTGCATCCCAACCTACCATGAGTAGCTAAAACCACCTAGGGTAGAGGTATAAAGTAGGGGTTATCTGAACTTTAATAAAATATTTAATTCTTAACTTGGTAACCCTAAGAATTAGTAATCTGGATAAATAACAAATGCTTATTTAATTCAATTGAATGTCCCTAACCATGGTATAATCAAGTGAAGGACCCTATCCTGATTGGAGTATATTAGGCTATGATCAATAGCCTAAAATACTTTCTTCCCTTAAATCCAAGATTAATGCACCCAGGTTGTTACTATTTCCTAATCAAGGAATAGTTAACCACTTAGGTAGGGCTAGTCAATTTGACCATAGTCAACTAGAGACCTCCACCTTCTTCATAGCCTAAATCTTAGGATCCTACCAAGTTAATGTTAAATATCACCCTTTCTACAAATACTCAAAATTGACCCCGATCTATCTCTCGTTATTAAATAAACCATCAACCACCACAGATTAAGTATTTCACAAACTAAAGAAAACTATAAAGGACTCATATGCCAAAGGGTATTAAGACATTGAATCTCAGAAGTTAGTAACACTCCTCTTGGGATCGAACTCATACTTTCACTATATTATTCCTTTTATCAAGTGAAGTTTTGGAAAACCTTAAAAATTATAATCAGCCATAGCCCATGTGAATTCAACAATGATTTTGGGTGCATCAAATTTTGTAATCATTGATGGGGAAGCAATTCTATAATTCCCAAGACTCTGGAAATTAATATTTGAGATTACCTTTCCCTGACCCCTTTTCTTATTTCCATTTTAAGACGCCCTTGCGTCTCTACTTTGTGGTATAGTGCATGTATTGTGGTACTTCGACTCGTTCGATGATACTTGATACAAAAGAATATCTAGCCTTATATCCTGAGATCAAAAGGTTTCTATTTTAACATCCTCTTGTCATAATGGCCAAACAACACAATCAAGTGGGACCCAACCTACCAAACCATCAAAACATGCACTAAGTAATTCAGGGGGAGCACCCGATGTATCAAGAGAGTACCATAATGGATTATGGATTTCCATTAATCTATGTTGGAACCCCAAGAATAGTGTGTCTCCCCATCCAAGATCATACCTTTAAAATCAAACCTTGACTCATTCATACGATCTAGATCATGGGGAAATTCAGTGGACTTCAGAGTGAAGATCCTCATGAGCACTAACTTCCTAAAAGTTTGTGATACCTTTCATAACTAGGGAGTCTCTTTAAAATGAAATCAAACTCCATGTATTCCCATTTTCCTTAAGAGACTGAGCTAAGTACTGGCTTAAAAGTTAATCTCTTTATTCAATTACAAATTGGGACGGTTTTGCCAATAAATTATTGGATAAATAATTTCCACCAATTTGGACTTTGAATCTCCGAAATGATATTCATAACTTCACTCATTCTAATAGAGAATCTAATTGGGAAGTATGTGACTGATTCAAGGATTTTATGAGGATTTTCCACACTATGGACTAGACATGTGGATTCCGTTATAGATATTCTACCAAGGACTCCAACCAGCTACATAAATTGTCATCGATGTAGTCATTGATGGAGGGATGATGTTTAAAACGTTATTATTTGGAAGATCTATTCTTGATGAAGTTTCTTACCATGACATATTGTGTAAAATTGATCATGGACCACCTCATCATGGTATCCACTAGGTGGATGAAAAAACCATATTAGCAGTGCAAGACAAGTGCCCATGAAGAAGCTTGAATCATTTCAAATTCCCACTTCACAACCCCCTTCTACTACCGTAATGGATATAAAATAATGTGAGTTGTGTCATGGCCCACATATTTACCAAGGTTGCAAGGTATAAGTTTAATACTAACATAATGGTAATTACATCAATTACAATCAACAGAACCCACCTTTTCAACAGCAGTAATAATATTACCAGTAGAGGCCTGCTCAGGAAGATACTTATAACAAAGAAGGATATTTTAAATAGTGAAGTGTTCATAAACCGTTTTGGAATCAAAGACCATTGTGGTATCCACCTATGAACCTAGTTCCAATACTTCAGCAACAAATTCAATAACAACACTTAAGAGATAAGTAGTAATTCTAACCCGCTCAGCCTAGACCTCAGCAAAAAATTGCTCTTCCTTAAAGTAACCTGTAAAACCTTCTATCTATATTCGTTAAAAAATCAGATCATAGAATGACAAATCAGGAAATGGAAATGAAAAAACAAAGATATTCTTTTTTGAATCTTGAAGTTTAAATGGGTCAAATCTTGAAGACTTTTTCTGATATATTACCAGGTACCCCACCTGGTAATACAAAGATGTACCCAAGGGAGGAAGATAAATTAGTAGTGCTGATAAGTGGTAAGATACTGGACTTTCAAAAACCAAGTGTAAGTGATTAAAGGAAACATGAAGAGCCTAATAAACAACCACCAGTAGAAGAAGTTAAGAAGACCATACCTCAATAAGTATCACCAAATGAAAGTGAACAAACTCCTGATCAACCAAAGGAACAAGTTTAGGTTTCCCCACCACCATATAATCCACCTATTCCTTTTCTGGAAAGAGCGAGACAAGGCCAACAAGAGGCACAGTAAAAAAAATTCCTAGAGATATTCAAACAACTGGACATTAACATACCATTTGTATAATTTATTGCTCAAATGCATGTGTATGAAAAGTTTCTCAAGGATCTATTATCCAACAAAATTAAATATAAGATCCTGGGGTCATATAATTAAATTAAAAATTATCTTCTATTGTGTATCATAAAATCCCACCAAAAATGAGAGATACTAGAATTTTTTCAATACCCTACACTATTATAGAATGAAAGTTTGGAAGAGCTCTATGTGATCTTGGATCCATCATAAAATTAATTCCAATGAGTGTTTCATATAAGTTATGACTACAATAACTCAAAAAACTAGAGTAAAACTGCAACTCATTGACCGATCAGTGAAGTACCCCTGGGGAATTTCTGAAGATGTATTATTTAAAGTCGGAAAATTTATCTTTCCAACAAAATTCCAAGTTCTGTACATGGAAGAAGAAGGAGATGTACCCATTATAACGGGAAGATCATTCCTAGACATAGGAAAGGCGTTGATATATGTAAATTAAGGACATATGATCTTCCAAGTTGGAGAAGAATAGGTAGTGTTCAACCTGGTCAAAGATGCCAAACAATCAGACAATGTTATTAATTGCAACACCATATCTCTTACCCAAAAAGAAGATAAGTTTATGGAAATTGAAGAAGAAAGTGAAGAGTCTCTCTTGGAGATGGAAGAATAGTATGATTTTGAGTAAGTAAGATTCATTGAACCTCTCACAAGGGATACCTTTCCACCTTTCATTCCCTCCACCATTCAACCACCAAAGCTAGAACTAAAACCTCTACCCAGTACTCTTAAGTACACATACTTAGGAGTGTCGACCTCTCTACCAATTATTATCAACTCTTAACTATCTCCAGAATAAGAAGAAAATTTGATTGAATTTTTGAAGAGATATAAGCAGTCAATTTCCTGGGCAGAGGAAGACATCAACGGAATCAATCCTACTAAATTCAATCACAAGATTATACTTGAAGAAGATTAAAATACAAAACACCAACCTCAAAGGCGGATCACACCACTGATGAGGAAATTCATCAAAAAGAAATCATTGAAACTCTTGGATTCTGGAATAATCTTTTCCATATTAGATAGTAAATGGGTAAGCCCCCTACAAGTTTTTTCTAAGAAATGAGGACTCACAGTAGAGAGAACAGATGAAAAAAATTGATCTCAACAAGCACCATTACTAGATGGAGAGTCTGTATAGACTATAGATGCATGAATACAACAACAAAAAAGGTTGATTTTCCTCTACCCTTCATGGATCAAATGCAAGAAATAGTTACAGGACATGAATTATACTATTTCCTATATGGATATTCATGATACAACCAAATTTCCATCAATCCAGCTGATTACACAAAAACCACATTCACATGCCCATTTGGTACTTTTTTCTACAGGATAATGTCATTTAGAAAGTGCAATGGTCCAACAACCTTTAATATATTCATGATGAATATTTTCTAGGACATGGCCAAAGAATTTCTAGAAATATTATGAATTCCTTCTCAGTCTATGGAAGATCATTTGAGGTCTATTTAAGCAATATAGAATTAGTCTTATAACACTGTGAAGAAAAATTCTGAGTCCCAAATTGGGATAAATTTTATTTTATGGTCGAAGGATGAATATTAATCAGGCATAAAATCTCTAGGGAATGCATAGAATTTGATCCATCAAAAATGAAATCCATCAAGGAATTGCCCAAACCATCAGTAGTGAAGGGTATAAGAAGCTTTTTGGGCCATACCAGATTTTATAGACAACTCATAAAATACTTTGAAAAAGTTTCTTGTACATTTATGCACTTATTTTCAAAATAAGTTTCCTTAGAATTCACTAAAGAATGTTGAAGGTCGTTTAAGATGTTGAAAACAAGCCTGATAGTATCTCCAGTCATCATTTCACCCAACTGGGATAATGAATCTGAGTTAATGTGTGATGCCAACAACCTTATTGTTGGTGCTCTATTAGGATACTGAATTGGCCACATATTTTTTCACATCTATTATATAATCCACACACTAAGTGAAGCTCAAGTAAACTACATGACTATAGAGAAAGAAATCTTATCCATTGTATATGCCTTTGAGAAATTTGGTTCCTATCTAGTTTTGTCCAAAGTGATTTTACATATTGATCATACTTCCATAACATACTTGGTGAATAATAAGGATGCCAAAACATGGATGATATGGTGGATCATATTACTACAAGAGTTTGAGATTGTAATCAAGGATACAAAATTCATAGAAAATTCTATTGTTGACCATCTATCCCAACTTCCAATGTCATTCATCATGGAAGATGAGGAGGTTTACATTGAAGTACATTTTCTAGATAAAACCATTTTAGTGTCAAGGTTCAACCATGGTTTTTTGTTATTTATAATTATCTTTCCACAAGATTAATGCACCATGACATCACATAACAACAAAGCAAAATATTCCTAACTGATTCCAAACATTTCTACTGGGATAAACCATTATTGTTCAAATGTTGTGCTAATGGATTTCTTTGACATTACATACCTAAAATTTAAATACCAAAATTAATCAAAATATGTCATACGTTACCAGTTAGAGGAAATCATGGACCCAAGCACACAGTAGACAAAATTCTACAACTATAATTTTTTTTCCTGTGGTACACCAAGATGTGAGGTAATTCTACCAAAGATGTGATAGATGCCAGCGGATTGCAAACATTGGAAAAAGGAATGAGATTACAAAAAATACCATCATGGAAGTAGAAATATTAAACATTTGCGGCATAGAATTTATGGTACCATTTCCCACTTTATATGTAAAATATTATATTCTATTTGGTGTTGACTATGTCTTGAAATGGGTTGAAGCTGATGAAACTTTACATGACACAGCGAAAGTGGTCATGAACTTTCTGAAAAATAATATGTTTACAAGATTTTAATTTCCAAGATTACTCATTAGTGATTGAGGAACAAATTTCACAAAATAATATATGAAAGGATTACTAGAAAAATATGGAATTAGATACAATACAGGAACTTCCTACCACCCAAAAACTTGTGGGAAAGTAGAACTGACAAATAGGGAGATCAAAAAAAATTTAGAAAAAACTGTAAATTCAAGATGAAGTGATTGGAGACTAAATTTTGATGATTCACTATGGGCATACCATACTCCATACAAAATTCCCATAAGAACAACACCATTCAGACAAGTTTACAGGAAACCATATCATCTTCCAGTTGAACTAGAGCATCATTTGTTTTGGGTGATTAATAAACTAAATTTAGATTCTAAGAAGTATCAAGAAGATAGGTAACTATAGTTAACCAATTTAGAAGAGATCGGGAGGGATTTCTATGAAAATGATAGGATATATAAGGAAAAAAAGAAATTTCATGATCAACGCATTGTTAGGTGTATCTTTATACCAAGGAATAAGGTCGTTCTATTTAACTCAAGATTGAAACTATTACCTGGTAAGATAAAATATCAATGTTCAAGCCCCTTGGAAGTCATTCAAGTCTTTCCTTATGGGAGAATTTAAATCCAGAGAAAGGTGGACCATTATTCAAGGTGAATGGTCAAAGAATTAAAATCTTCCAAGAACCATTTAGAGAAGTCGGTGTCATCATCCTTAAGTTCAATTGATCCCAAATTGAGTCAAGATATCGATGGTAAAGGAAGAATTGACTTATAGGAAACCTAGGGTAGGACATCTTATCCTATGTTAGATTATAGCCTCAGAAAAGTTTCAAATAATCTAAGAGCTAGAGGTTAGGGGTTAATGGTGTGTTCAAAAAAATTCCAATTAACCTTCATGTAACCTAATTATATGAAATGTAACCTTTAATCCAAAAATTCAATTTAAAACACCATTATATGACATGAACCACTGTTACATGTCGCGTAATTATTTGGGTATATTTTTTAAAAAAACACAGGTCGTGAACCTTAGGTTCACGACCCGCACCACCTGACCTCTCACCTCCCTCCTCCTACCTCCCGAACACCCCCTACTCATTTAATGCACAACCTTGGACCCCTCCACTCCCTCTTCCTACCTCACAAACCCCTCACCCATACACCTCCTCCCTCTCCACCTGATTCACCGTACCCTCCCACTCTCAACCATCTGCCTCCCTCTCACTCTCCTCCTCTCAACTTCATGTATGCACCTCACACCTAGCCCCCAATCCTTCTCAACCTCACCTCTCACCCTCCTTCCTCAATGGCATAGACCAAATTCTCATAACCTTCCGACTAATTGTCTAATAGTGACAAGTAGTCGCCTACGAAGAAATAACATGGTTCTAATTCTTCCACCCCTTCCACACCTACTTCACCGCCTACAGTATCCTTTGTTGCACCAGATACCCAACCCGACTTCTCCTCCACCTCAGAGGGATCCTCAAGTGACAAAAATCTCCACCTGCACCCTATAATTTTCTTTTCCAACCTAAATCACTGGGTAAACTTCACTAGGATGTAGGAAAAAGCTGATGTGAATGAACAAAACCTTGTAATTATCTATCATGTCCATGCAGAACATCAGTGATGTTGTCCTCGGGCTTCTCGAGACACTCCATGTAAAATTCTTTTTCAAGGTTTGTAAGGAAACCTACAGGGATATTTTTCTAGAGTTTCTTTAAATATTTTATATATATATTGATAGCCTTTGGTTTTTCCAGGGTGGTAGGCCCCATGATATTTCCTTCGTCGAGTTCGATATAGGCCTCAGTATTTATACAGAAGAGTTTTATGCATTATAGTTCTTCCATACACTTCCTCTAGAGCTACCCCAAGACAATTCACAGCATCTATGGAAGATAATTTCCCAAGACCCTCAGTTATTCCATGACCTATGGATCACAAAATCTACCCAGTTGTGGAGCATAGCTCTATGAATTCTACACCAATCTTTGAAACATGGATGTTTTACTAGGTTTGATTTGCATGTAAGTGTCATCCATGTAGATTTACTTATTCTTGAAGCAGTCATGGGTGGTCCACCTGCCAACATGGTTGCATAGTTCTCTCATTATTACTAGTCCCATGTGCAGTGGACTCATGGTACTTTTATTGGTGGATCCTTCATTACGCACCTATCCAGGAACCTCATTATATTTGATGCATCTCTTCCTCTCACCTCCTTAGGACCCATAGATACTATTGATTTTTCTATGTTGTATAAGATGAATCTTTTAGTTAAGGACAATTATTTGTACCATTGGGCACCGAGTGTGCATGAGGTCGCACTACCAACAGAGGCACCACCACCACCAGTAGAAAACCCACCAATTGATCCATCCACCACTTCCACGCCAACACCACCCATTCATCCTCCTACCTCTACCACCTCATATACCATACCTCTACCCACCCATCCCACCCTAATAGATATCAAAGCTACACAACAGTACATCCGAGAAAACATATGCTATATTTCCACTCATCTTCATCTCCCTTTCATCAAGCCCTCAGAGTTCACCACTCCACCACCACGAGCCTCTACCATCCCCTCCTCTTATACCATTCCCACATCACCCATATCCCACCCCGACTTTCCCCTAGATATTACAAACCCTACTGCCCAGTAGAAGTATTTAGATGAGAAGTCCTGGCGGGGAAAGGGGATAGCCATCGATACCTCCACAGATGTACCTTTCATTGATCCAACTACCAGACCCATAGCCTCATTATGGATCCAGACCCATACACCACCCACTCCAACCCATCTATCCAGTACTACTAATCCACTATCTATCATTGATCCACCTACTCCTACTACTGCCATGGACACTGATCTAGAACTGTATCTTTCATCACCACCAACGGGCGGGTTGATGATGGAGGAGATTTTTTGTCCTAAGGAGGGCTCTTAGTCAGCCATTTTGTTCATTTTTTGGGCTCTAGACTTTTTTTAATAGGTCTGTTCATTTCATTTTATCATTTTTATATGCCCTCATTTTTGTACTTATCATATATATATATATATATATATAGAAATTTATTTTTCATCATTCTTACTTGGATTTATTTTCATTTTTTTAAAAATTTTAAATATCCATTTCAAACTTCTCTATATCCTCCATAGTTGTTGATGGACCCATTACACCATTTTTTATTGTCCATAGTATGACCCAACATGTCGCCGAAATAGAACTTCAACTTCAGGAACTATCCATAGAGATCCATGCCCAGTAACAGCCACCTAGAGCAATGATTCCATTCCTTCCCCATATGATTCATGCTCGATTTTTGCCTGAAGTTATCAATTCTTCCAAGATACCGTGCGATTTGGAGGACACTACCACCAGTAGCTACAAACGCAAGAGGAGAAACTAAGCTGATGGACCCCATTGTATGATGTTTTAGTCCATATGTCTGGCTAATGACATCCTATTAGCACTTTATGGGAGGCAACCCATAGTTTTTTGTTTTATAGATTGAGTTATCATGCTTTAGTTTTTTCCATTTTCATTTTGAGTCCCTTTATAACTTCATTGTAAACATTTAACACATTTGAATAAAAATGGTTATCTTTTCTCAGTTTCCTATGTAACTTCCTATTCTTCGGATTATCAATGTTTTAAAACTATGTACTAATGTTTCATCCATATTAGGAATTATTTTCTTGTATATTTTTAGGTGCCCTATAATTAGCAATAGACAGACCAAGTTCCCTCATGTCATGCCAATTCTTACAGGGAGCTCTCTATTCCCTCAATTTTAAAATTCTCAACATCCATTTCATTTTTTCTATGATTTATATGCTATAACACTCCCATAATAATTTCATGAAAAACATGGAAACTATCACCTTCTAAGTGTGGGGGAGTTTCTTGTGATTTTCACTTTTTATACACCTGAATTATTTTCAGTTCTCACCTATCTAGGAGACATTTTTCAAATTGTAATCATGATTTAAACTTGAAAAATTTTATTCTCATTTAAATGAAAGAAAAGTTTGACTTAGAATTTTTATAATCCATGCTTTGTCTCTGTTTAGATTTTATAATGATTGATAATATTATAAATTTAATTCAAATTCATCATTTTTTAAATTATAATTAATTGAATTATTACTTAGTTTTATACCCGTTGTGATTTCTAGTTTCTTTTTTTATTCTCATTACCTGATATGACTCTAATACCACAATGGAATATTCTTTTATGATCATATTTATTTAGTGATACCTGGGGCATGTAAACCTATTAGAACTTGAATTGAGATATTATTGAAGATATGAATGAATGGGTACAATTTTAAAATGATTGAGTCAATCTTTTTTGAGCCACTATTTCCAAAGAACCACCTGAAATTTTCATTTGTTAGCCTATAGTTTCCATGAATGACCTTATAGGATGATGCCATTACAAGAAAATTTTCTATTTACTACCCTTCTCCTTGAATAATGCATGATTTTACTATAGAATAAGTGTTTGGGAAGAATTCAGATAGTTGGGATGGTTTTATTGTAGATATGTATTTCATTACTCATCAAACTATTTGGTTGTGATCCATGTATACTTTATAGTATTTCACCTCTATTTTTCTCTTTTGTAAAATTTAAAAGAAATGAAAAAATGACATGGGTTGTGTATTATGAAGGAAAAAAAATTTCATTTTTAGACTGATGAATCCCTTGAAGGACCATATTTGGTTAGGGGATGAATGTGAGATTTTTCCAAGACATGAATTTTGAAAAATTAAAATGAAAAACAAAAATAAAGGAATAGGATACCCTTTTTTCACTTACCTAACATTTACATGGATCTAATTTAAGCTGATGGAAGATTGGACTTGATTAGCTAGGAGGAGTCATTTTATAAAACTTGTATTGACATTCATACATTATAATTTAGAGATTACCCTCATTTTGATCTTGATTTTCACTTTTTACCCACCTACCCACAGCGTCAAAGTCATTTGAACACTATTACTGAAGCCCTAATGATTGATTTTTTAGTTTTCTTTATAAAGTAGAGATGATAGAACCAATGTAAGCCTATGGTTAGGATCATGTACTCAGGTTATGAGCATAACTCCAGTTACATTTTTCCCTGAGTGATGAGATAAAATTCATTATGAGGTAGATTTTAAATGGGTATAGAATTCAGGGAACTGTTAAAATATTATAATTAAAAGATTTGAATTTTCATTAAGGACTAAGCTATGAGGCATAAAAAAAATTCTATGCGGGGATGATTCTAGAAACTAACCTTTTCTTATTATACTTAGTTTTATTTTCCTAGATATAATGAATGTTTTCTATTTTAAAATTTTCTTATCTTTTTTAAATCACTATTGCGATCTTTTTTCTTTGAGGTGTTCAAGTGTGGGGGAATTTGACAAGAAAAATTAATATATAATTTTTACTCTTATTAAATTAAGTATTTTCTACTAATATATTTTATAATGAACTTGTTTTATGCTGAATTTTATAGGAAATAAGTTCCTGAGGTTTTAAAGGAAGAAATAGAGAAAAATTCATATTTTCCTATTACACATTGTGAAACTTAAGTTCAATTCATGTAATAGTGTCTCATGGGATACTAAATGTCATGAACCAAATTGTGAACCTAGGTTATGAAGAGTGTAAGTGAATAAGGTAGTACACATCATGAATGGCCAATATATGACATGAAATCATTCAAACCCTTTGAATGAGAAATATGCTCCCACGATGTAGCTGGAAGGCTATTATATGTCGTGAGTCAGTGGTGCATGACATGAATGCAGTCAAACCTCATATCTTGGATGAGATATGCCTGAGATATGCATAAGACATAAAAACCGTGGAGATTTACACAGATTCATCATTACACGAAGTGAAATACATTACACACTGTGTAATTTATCGGCTATAAATAAAGTATCCCTACAACGGTTTTGGGAGATTTGATAGCATAATTATTTTACACATTTTTTCCTTTGAGTTTCCTTTGACTCCCTCTCCCTTAAAATCAAATTTCTTAATTATTTAATTATTTTATTTCAATGCAAGTGTCTTGGATTGTGTTTCAACATCATTGTTAATTTTGTTTCACATCAAAATTGTCGTTCATCATTGATTAACAATAAACTCGTGTTGGATTCATTCTTGGATTCATTATTAAGTAAGTATTTAATTGCATTGTGATTTACATCCAGTTAATCCCAATGGAATGGTCATCCCCTTTTTTGAATCTAAATTTGAATCATTATATGTGTGTTAAACATTTAAATTCAATAATTCTTATCATGTTGAACATGGTTTCAATTATTTATTTATCTTCATCCCAACCTAATTGAAAATTAAATTTTTATTATAAAAACACTTTTGAGTAAAAAAAGTGAGAAACCATGAAATCAACCACAGGGAGAGAAAACAAAACCATTGAAAGAAATATTAAGCCTATTAGAATTGATCTCCCAATATAGTTTCCAATAGAAATTGGTTACCTAAGTTTTTGGTTCACCCAACAGCAGATCATCACACCGGAAGGAAAGCTTGTCCCATATCTGGATGTATTTCTCAAGGTTGATCTTCTCACTATTAAATCCCCCAACAAGATTCATATCCTTCTTTTCAATCTAATAATATTACTCCTCATTGAGGGTCACTCTCAATGACCTCCCCATCATTTTAGCGGCTTCCTCTTCCGATGCATTGAGTGTTAGAACTTGATCAACCCCTTCTTATTCCAAACTCATAAGCAATTCCAAGGATTTCTCAAACACCCCATCTGAATTATGTTGCTAACAAGCGACGTCATTGGTTGTCTACTTTTCTTTTAATTTCTTTTTTGAGCATGTCTCCTTTAGAAGCGGTAGAAAGGAGTAATACTTTGTCACTTTACGCATGCCCTTCCAGTTCCTGTCACTCCTCAAACTTAGAGGTATCTCTCCCAAACCCTCCTCCTCATTATCACCTGCACTAGACTCACTCCTCTTCCCATCCAAAGAGTCCCTAACCAAATCATCCTCAAGCTCTTGCACTAGTTCAAAATGATTACTAAGTGAAATGTTTTCCACATATATACTAGTACTTGTCCTTATCAAGTCCACACCTCCTACCTCTTTTCTCACAATGTTATACCCTATGGAATAACCCTATTTAGGATCAATGGGAGCCACTGACTATCCTCCTTAACTACTGTTACCCCCTAAACACACCACCTTTGCATATTATATTCCCATAGGGGTCTTAGAATCACTAACAACCACTCAAGAATCCTCCAAGTTATCCTCCCTCTCTGTTCATATACTCCTTTGCTCCATAAAAGGTTCCCAAAAAGGATAGGGATCCTATAAATACTTCCTCATCCACTTAAAGATATCATCAACCATGGGATTCCTATTTCAAGGTTCCTTTTGAACTACCTTTTTCAATTTCTCCACATCCATATGCACTTGACCAGAGGAGCCAGTATCATTGGATGCAGGAGCCTTGGCTCAGTCTAAAAACTCCAAACTGACCTATAGATCTGGATTCCTAAGACCACGCCTACAGACTACTAACGAGTGACCCAATATCATATAGACTAAGTAATAATCCACCAAAGATTAATAAACGATAGGTTTACTATATCAAAACTCTTATCCTACTATTATCCAAACAAAATCAGGAGGGGTTTGTGAGCCATCAATTTTCACACATGCACGAGGGTTAATAAGGTGGAAATGGACTTGAGTCTGACTATCAGAGCACAAGAACCTACCTACCAGGTTCCCTATCATACTAAAAATTGGAGGATTCTGGAATGGAAAAGGGATATTAGGAAAGCTTACCCAAATGGGAATCGAGGATGAGTCGTGCTTCATGTAGTATTTGTAAGTCCATTTGGATAAAAAAAATAAAGACTTGTTTTAACTGTGGGGAGAGAATTCCCAAGATTTTGTGAGATCCTCATCCAAAAAGAATTGAATCATAATGTTCTTCCTATCAAGCATACCTATGGTAGTTTTCTCTTTCAAATACCTGGAGCCAAACATGAATCAATCGAAATCACCCATTGAAAGATGATGTTTTGAGAAATGAGCAATTAATGTCTAGTTGATGAGAGTCTAAGCACCATTGAACTCCGTGATTAATATTGGGGGGTTAGGGAAGCCTTTGAATAAATTAGGTACCCTAGGGAATATAGATATTTGAGGGAATGGAGGGAGTAACTCAGGTATGGAAAGGGTTAAAGGAATAGTTAACTACTTAAAGGTAGAGCTAGTCGATTTGACCATATTCAACTAGAGACCTATGCTTTCTTTATAGCCTAAATCTTAGGATCCTAACAAGTTAAATTTAAAGATCAACCTTTCTACAGATACTCTAAATTGACCATGATCCCTCTTTCATTATTAAAGCAACCATCAACCACCATAGATCGAGTATTTCCCAAACTAAAGCAAACATAAAGGACACCTACCCCAAAGGGTCTTAATCCATTTACTCTTAGAATCTAGTTATGCTCCCTATGGGATTGACCTCAGACATTCACTATACTACTCCTTATAGCAAGTGAAGTTTGGGAAAACCTTAAAAATTCTAATATGACCACATCTCGTGTGAATACAACAACCCATGTTGGCGCGTTATGAAGGTCAAGCACTCTTCAGTTGTATAACCTTTAGAAATAGAGACTTTTGGTTGAGTTTTATTCCTCATATATGATTTTAAATAACCTAAGTACCTGATGAAAAAATAAAGAAACATACTAAAAAAATTATGCAGTGATTTGATTAAATTGAATTCACCAATGAAAATAAAAAATAATATCAATGTACCTATCAATTGTATACATCCATCGATAGTGTACCGGTCCACCAAGTTTAGATTCATCAACCAAATGAATCATGAATATGAATAATGAAGGGGAAAATTACATCTCCAGATGAAAAAGTGTCAAAATAATTCTTTTTTTGAGATTATCAAGCTCGATTAGATTTAGAGTTTTTCTAAAAAAAAGAGCTATGAAAAAGGTAAAAAAATAAACTAGAACTACTATTAATTTTTTAGGTAACATATTAAGTAATTACAATGAAAACAACTACTCCGTAATAATATGTGGGTAATGAATTTTCAATCCATGTAACTTTCAGTTTTTTAATTCAATGCACCTTGATATGTTACTTGAATATCCATCTGGCACTTTTATATTCTTTAAAGTTTGAAGGAATATATCTTTCTCATGATTTTTTTGTTGTAAAAATATCTAAAGGATACTTTCCATCCTAATTTTCCTACAAACCATACTTTATATTCATTGAATACAAATCCTTACGAGCATTAAGTTGATCCTTAGATCTACCCTTCTCATTAAGAAATGTAAAAATTGCAATTTCCTTGATGTTCTTCTCAATATGCATTACATCAAGATTATGACATATCAAATTAAACTCCCAATAAGAAAGTTTGAAAAATATAATCTTTTTATTCCATTGTTTTATTCCATCTTCTTCGGATATTGTACCTTGTACCCTTTCCCCCTTCTTAAAACTGGTTATATTTTCCAGATTATTCAGTGAAATTCACTACTTTCCCAAGATTTTTTAACTGGATAACACCTATGGTGGATTTATCAATTCAATATCTCCATTCAATTGTGTCTTGTTAAACCTAAATTTATGATAGAATCAAGAAATCGATGATGACACATAAAACACCATTTTCTACTATGAGGTAATCATTAAGGTTCAAAATCAAAATTATAAACTAGACAAGACAAACCAGAATGAGTATTTCAACTAGATAAATTTCCTAGTCCAAGAAAGTTACTAATTTTCCATATTAAAGCAGCGTGTATTTTTAATAGTTTTCTAAATAAAGCATCATATGTTTCTACACCATCATCACATAATTATTTCAATTCTTTAATTAGAGGTTGAAGGTATACATCAATGTCATTTCTAGACATTTTATTTATAGGAATAATCATAAAAATAATGAAAGAATTATTATTCATACACATACATGGAGGTAGATTATAGGGGATTGAAACAAATTTCCAATTGCTATAAATAGTATATAAAGTACCAAAAGGGTTAAAATCATCAGAATCCAAAACCAAACATACATTCCTATGATCTAAATAAAAATATGGATATAATGAATAAAACACATTTCATGATGTTCAATCTTTTGGATGTTTCATCGATCCATCAGTATTATCTTGAGAATTACACTTTATGTCGTATATAGTCTTAGAATACATGAATAATCTTTGTAAGCATGGTTCCAAAGAAAAGTAATGCAATATATTTAAAGGATTTTTCTTATTATGTTTCTTCCTAGGGTTGCATTGATTTATACTCTCATTATTTTTCATTTAATTCCATCGGACTGTATGACATATTATGCATTCTTCTTTATCAGATGCTTCTCCCCAATAAATTATGAAATCATTAAGGTATGCATGTATCGTTTTATAATCAAGTCCAAGTTTTTTATGACTTTATTAATCTTATATAATTATTTTGGGATCTTATATTCACTAAATGCATCATGTAGAAACTCTAAAATCATGTACATTACTTTTTTAGTAATTCTAAAGGTACACTTGATATGATACAACTTAAATATAAAAGACAACTTAGAATACTTATCACACCCTTCATACATTTCTTGTTGTTTGTCTTCAACTAATTCATAAAAATAATTTTTTTGGTCATCGAAATTCTGATTAAGATTAACCTACTCAGGATCAAATGAATGTTCAGTTGATCTTTTAAAATCTTATACATTGTATCCTGTAAATCCAAATGCATCATTTATCAAATTTCAAACTGAATTCTCCTCTAGTGGTTCACTTTGTGTTTCCTTGAAATAATTATTATTGTTTTTAATTTCCATAAAATTTGATTCACCATGACAAATACAACATACATATCAAGTAGAAAAATATTTAAATATTAAATAATCATATACTTCATTTATATTCAACCATTTCTTTAATTTAAAATCAGTACATGAACGTTTTATTCTATCATCCACTGATCAGTTTTCAATTGCATAATATAAAAATTCTTCCAAACCCTTGGCATAACAAGGTGAGTTTCAAGGTAAATTAATACAACTTTTATACATAGGTATTGGATTTTCACTCTTCTCCCTATAAATTTATATATAAATATATAAATTTTTAATCAAACAAGTGAAATCAAAATTAAACATCGCCCAAATTCATCATGGACCAGGATAGGATCTTGATTCAACATAACAAAAATTCAATATAAAAATTATTAAATCCAATATTAAAAGTTCTCTAATTTTTTTCTTTTTATATTATAAATTTTTATTTTTATTTTAATCTTTGTGATTATCTCTATAGTCAGATCATACTTTTATAATTATGAAAATCAAGATTTTTTGTATCTCAAAATAAGAACACAAAACTATGATATTCGGTGACATTAGTATATTTTAGTCTTACTTGAAAATTATTATATTCATAAAATATAAAATATATTCATGGTAAATGTAAATTCATACCATGGTATAAAATTACTTCAAACTTTCCAAATATGACGCAAATGTATTTATCATAAAAAATATAACTAAAACTATATTTAATATTGACAATAAAATCCCAAAGGTATTTTTTTTGATTAAAACAAACAAAATAATATAAATTTTAATTATATACGTATATCAGATTAAAACACTAGAATATGAAAATAGTAAAATTTTAACATGAATTGTGTGTATTTAAAAAGTGAATTAAAAATAAAATATATAATAAAATCATGTTTTGTTATTTATCCACAGTTGGAATTCAATATATGGGAAAATAAAAATCAAAGGATTTATAAAAATGTACAATAGGGTAGTCGGTCATTATAAATATTTCAGAACATCATTTTTAAACTATGACAACAAAATTACATTTAAAATTTTAAAGTAGCGAGATAGGGATAAATTATTTATTTCAAGGAATTCCATAAAGGTGTCATGTAAACAAAAATTAAACTCAGAAATAAAGACTCAAAATAACTTCCAATACTCAAAAAAAATTACACCCTTAATCAATAAAGTAGTGGAAATACTAGATTAACAATCCAGGGTTAATCTAGGTCCACATTTTAGTGTATATTTCCAAAAAAAAATTATTGTTACACTCAAATGATTGTAAAAAATCAAGCTTATTCATATCCAAAAACATATTTATAATCTATGAAATCCAAAAAAAGAACACTCAATTACACATATCATTATATAATATAATTAAAACCCTTAAAAAAATCCAACATGCATTATATACCTTCAATGAAATAGAGATAAGAGGATCTAAAAAAGGGGGAATAGTGTCTACCATTGTGGATCTCCTTCAAGGAGCAGTGGGGCCCTGTAGGGTCATTTTCGGGGAGCATGGGGTTCAAGGTCATGGAGATCAAAGGTGAGGTAGGGGTGAAGGGTGGTCACCATCGGGGAAAAGTTAAGGAGAGGGGAGATTAGGGCTGGTCACCATCAGGGAGAAGGTTGTTAGGGAGAAGGGGATCATGATCAGTTACTATTGGGGAAGTTCATCGAGGATTGGGGGGTGGGAAGTTCTCATCCATCAGGGAGAGGGGGAGGGGAGATCACCATCCGTTGGGGAGAGGGGGTAGGGGTCATCACTATCCATAATGAAGTCTATTAGGGAGAGGGGCTGGGGATTGGTGGGGAGGGGTGAGGGGATCAGGTTAGGGGTGGAATATTTAGATATGCTACCATATTTCATCCCTTTTAATAGTATGCAAAAAAGGGATTTAACAATGCTAAAAAGTGTTGTTTTACTCATCACCATTAAATGGGGGGACCCCTTTATAAGTTTTTAAAAAATAATTGATAAATGAAATTTTTTATTAGCTCTTTCATTAGCACTGATAAAGGACCTACTACTGTAGTGTGTCATTTGAATAACAACACACTATAAAACTATAAAAAATACACCTATATGTAAAGACACCTATATGAAAATACATAATTTAATTGAAATAAATTTTACATCATAAACACACACAAAAACAATACTATAAACATTTCAAACAATGTTTTATATAATTAAATTTTCAATTACTATCTAAAAACATTTAAAAATATCAATGTTCCATCATATTTGGCACCCGCGACCCCTCTCAAAAAAGCTTGACCATAGTATCAGTTGATAAAAAAATCACCCCAACCTAAGAAAAAGAATCCACCTATATAAGAAAACAAATCTTATATTATTAATACTATAAAGTAATAAAATAAACATAAATATGAAAGAATACATTAAGAAAATGTCAATTTTAAATAAAAGGACACACGTAAAGTCATACCGGTCACATCGTGCATCATATTGAGATGTGGCTGATTACTATACGTCAAAAATGACTTATGAATCATTTTCTTAAATTATTAAAATAATCTTACTAAATTTTCTTAGTTTTGAGTATGTCACTTGTCTTCTTTACTAAAATGACATTTTAAACTGTAATCACACACTTTTATTCATACCAGTCATAGTGTGAATTGGTTTGACATGAGACTAATTATTACATTTCACAAATAACTTATGAATCATTTTCCTAATTTATCAATAAAATTTGAGCTCATTTTATCAATTTTTAGTGAGTAACACATGTTTTGAATGAAAATGTCAATTTTAGACTGATAACAGACACTTTGAGTCATACTGAGCACACCATGAATCAGATTGAGATGAGGTTGATTTCTACATGTTAAAAATTACATATAGATAATTTTATTAAAGTATAAAAACAATTCAAATTAATTTTCTTGGTTTTGATTATGTCACTTGTGTTTTTTACTAAAATGTCAATTGTAAATAAAAAGACACACTTGGAATCATATCAGTCACACTATGTGTCCGATTGAGGTGAGGTTGATTCCAACACATAAAAAATAACTTATGAATCATTTTCCTAAAGTATAAAAATAATATTAATGTTTTTTATTAGTTTTTGAGTATGTCACTTGTGTTTTTTACTGAAATTAATGTCAATTTTAAATAAAAAGATACACTTGGAGTCATACCGATCACATCATGCATCGGATAGAGGTGAGGTTGATTCTTACACATAAAAAATGACTTATGCATTGTTTTACTAAATTATAAAAACAATATAAATGTGTTTTATAATTTTTTCGCATTTCACTTGTGTTTTATACTAAAATTAATGTCAATTTTAAATAAAAATACACACTTATAGTCATAAAAGTCACATCGTGCTTCGTATTGAGGTAATGTTGATACTTACATGTCAAAAATGACTAATGGGTTATTTTCCTAAATTATAAAAATAATACAGATGTGTTTCCATGTTTTTTCATTATGTCACTTGTTCTTTTTACTAAAATTATTGTCAATTTTTAAATAAAGAACACACTTATAGTAATATCGATCACATCGTGTGTTGGATTGAGGTGAAAATAATTCCAATATGTTATAAATGACTTATGGATTGTTTTACTAAAATATGAAAACAATCCAAATTTGTTTTCTAAGTTTTGAGTATTTACAAAAATTAATGTCAATTTTAAATAAAAATAGATGCTTTGAGTCATATCGGTCACAGTGTGTCGAATATAGGTGAGTTTGATTTCTACAGGTCATAAATGACTTATGGATCATTCTCCAAAAGTATCAAAACAATATAAATATGATTTTTTTTGAGTATATCACTTTTGTTTATTAGTAAAATGTCATTTCAAACTCAAAACAAGAACTTTGAGTCATACCGGTTACATCGTGTTTCACTTTGACATGAGAATGATTTCTACATATCAAAAATGACTTATGAATCATTTTCCCAAATTATCAAGACAATCGGAGTGAGTTTTCTAGTGAGTGACACACTTTTTGAACTAAAATATAAATTTTAAACTGATAATGGACACCTTAAGTAATACTGAGCATAATGTGTATTGGATTGAGGATTGAATGATTCCTATACATCACAAATAAATTATGGATCATTTTACTGAATTATCAAAATAATATGAATGTTTTTGATCGGTTTTGAACTTGTCAATTATCATTTTTACTAAAATTAATGTCAATTTTAAATAAAAAGACACACATAAATTCATATCGATAACACCATGTGTCGAATTGAGGTGTGTCTGATTTATACACATAAAAATTACTTACGTATCATTTTTTTAAAGTATCAAAATTATTCGAATGCATTTTCTTAGTTTTGAGCATGTCAGTTGAATTTTTTACTAAAATTTATGTCTATTTCAAATAAAAAGGCACACTTGGAGTCATAATAGTCACACACTGAATTGGATTGAGGTTCAGGTGATTCTGAAAGGCACTTTCATGGGCCCTCTCAAATGAAGTGCAATTTTTTGGGTACTTGGGTGTATCAGAGTGACTGACCAAGGTCATCTCTCAAAGGAGGAAGTAAATTAAAAAAACTTCTTAAAGGTATTCTAAAAATAAAATAAAAGACAATAAAAAACTACTTAAAATGATGAGGTTTTTTTTACCATTTATAAAAGAAGAAGAAGTATGTTGGAATAAGATTGAATTTTTTGTTTCTGTTTTTGAAATGAAACTTGATTAATAAAACACAATAAGAATATGTTTTTTTAGAAAATATTTTAAAAGGCGTAATCAATATAACTCTACCTATTCACTCAATTATTTATAATTATCATTTAAATTATCATCCACTTAAATATAATCCCCTAATTTGTTAACCCTCAAACCCTACAGGAGTTAACTTAACTACAAAGATGAAATTACTTAAACCTCAGGCTAGCTTCAGAGCATGCAATCGCTGCACCCTATTTTCATTAATGTTCTTAGGTTAGCTTATGTTCAGTGGTTAATTAGTGAAAATATACACTCTTGAAATGATGATTAATTGAGTTTATATATTTTTAACTCTAAAAATTTGTCCCTTGTGGCCTTGTATTACTGATTAAGATCACACTGTCACAATTTACACAAATCTTGACCTTGCGTGTTTTTGTGTCAATTGTTCAATTGCTTGACTAGATTACTTTAAATTGAAAAATAAATTAATAGATCATATTAAATGAATTCAATTATCTCATTTATTCAAAATAAATTAATGAATAAGGTAGGTGGTGGATTGATTACTAATAAAACTACTCTTCCAGGGGCGGCATAGTCATCGTAGAAACGGATTGCATTTGCTAATATTTAGAAAGGGTATAACCCAATCTCATTTATACTCTTGAATTACATCCCAAAGATGAAGATTAATGAGTAATATAAGTGAACAAAACAGAGGAAGACATAATAAATTAAATAATAACTAAGGATTTTATTACTCAAACAAAAGTATTACAATAAGAAGAAGAAGAAGAAGAAGGCTTTGTCGAAGGGATCCTTGCTTCAAGAGATACCCTTGTTGAAATAGATGGAAAATTGGAGTGGATCCACTTCTCATCTACCTTCAACTTACTAATTCACGTCCCAACCCCTCCAAATGAGAAAAATACATATTTATAAAGTGGAGGGGAGGCTATTTTACAAGTGGTTTCAAGTGTGAATGAAAAAATTCGTCCAAATATTTTAATTTAAATTTCACCAACTGTTTGACCTCTAAAACACGTGATTAATCTGTCCTTACATGCGGATTAAATGTGTAGAATTTGGTCCTTGAGATTCTCTCAAAATTTGGTCCAAATACAAACTTGTCTAAAGAAGATATGGCCCAAATATAGAATTGATTTCCAAACTAGTGGGTCCAACTCATCTCTGACTTCATGGCCCTTTTACACCCATAAAATGAAAGATGTAGATCCAACGTCCTCAATGAAAGTTTTATCCCATTAAGTTAGAAATATATTTGATAAAATTTAAGTTCAAATAATACATATCAAAATATTCATTTCTGAAATTATACAGTGAATTGCAAAGGGTAACCTAGAATTTTCACCAAATTTTAAAATGAATGATCTAATCCCAAATATTTTATAAATAAACACATTTAACACAATGTGAAGAAATTTTGTAATTTATTATGAATAAAATATTAAAAAAAAAATTATAAACTCCCCCACACTTATCCTTTTACGCTCCTGGGGAAAACCTCATATCATGTATTCAAAAAAATTGTGACAAGATATCCATATTCAAATTTCTCAATCCAAAATGAAAATATAGGCAAAGTAAGAATCCCATAAAGAGTCAATATCAATAAATTTTAAATTCATTGTCTCATAAATTGTTTAAAAACAAAATCTAGTGAAATTCATAACACTAATCATTGCAAAACAAGTCATTGGTCTACCATGACACTAATTATCCACGTGTGTGTATGCCAACCATTCCAAGCTCATAAATCCACCCTTTATTCATTATATTTAGGTCAAGTAAAACAATTCTTCTTACCTATTTTGATTCACCTAACTTGTTCTACATCCCTTTGCAATTTAATTTCAAGACCCTATCACTTAATTATTCTCTAAAGTCAAACCTTAATATCCCGACCTAGATATCCCCATATGTTGTACATTTCATCACCCCCCTCGTTTATTTTTTTTTTAAGTTACACTTGGAATAAATCTCACACTAAACTACCAACCCTTGTTTGATATCCTCATAAAACTAATTGTAATAGTTATAACAAGATCAAAGGTCTATGAAGAGTGGTTTTTGACCTATCCAAGACACAACCTGTATTTTTTTTGGAGGGCGTATAATAGTCAGATAACAAGTACACACACATAGGTCAATTTGGTATAGTAATGAAACTGATCAGAAGAGAAATAAATGTATGGATAAACCAATGATTTTTTTTACCTAACTTGAATATAACTTAAATTGAGTAGAAAAAATTTAACACGTCATTATTGAGTGAAAATTTGTGTGGAGAAATCAATGACACAATTTACCATGAACAAATATCACAAATAATGATGTCAAAATCTAAAATGTTTTACAATGATGCAGTCATTCATATCATCGACGACATCATTTTTTTTAAATAAAACATTAATGATGAAATATTACTTATAATTATAATTCTACCAATGAATTTTGAAAACATTCATTCTCCATATGTTCTATATGATAATGTTACGTGATATATTTGTTTTTTTATTAATTTTTTTTTTTTTTTTGGTTTTTTTTTGGTTTTTTTTTTGAAATTTTTAACCAAAAACTTAATAGAAAATATACAAAAAACACACAAATGAAAATCATAAATATATACCCCAAAATTTTTTCCCCTCCCCCGCACTTAAAATATTGCATTATCCTCAATGTAAACCTAAGAGATGATATATGCACATAAAATATATAATTTTAAATAGGGAAAGGAATAAAAAAGTGAAAGGATTAGGAATAGCCTGATATTATCAAGTGATGATGGGTTCATGTAGTGTGCTATGATCCACTACATCTGTAGGAAGTCCCTCAATGTATTTATTCAAACGTTGCCTACTGACTGTAAATCTCCTTCGAGTGTCCTCTTCTGCGATCTCCACTGCACCATAAGGAAAAACATTAGATAAAATATAAAGACCTAACCATCTGAAACAAAACTTACCAGGAATCGACTTTAGTCTTGAACTATATAGTAGTAATTTCTCTCTAACATGAAAATCCCTTTATTGGATCATTATATCATAATATTCTTTTGATCTTTCCTTGTAGATCCTTGAGTTCTCATACGAAGACAATCGAATCTCCTCAACCTCTTGAATTTGTAGCTTCCTTTGGATTCCAGCTTAGTAAAAATCCATGTTTCATTTATTTATAGCCCAATAATCCTAATGCTCAACTTCTATAGGGAGATGACACACTTTCCCAAAAACAATCTGAAATGGGGAAATACCAATGGGTGTCTTGTATGCTATCCTATAAGCCCAAAATGCATCATCCAAGTGCTTTATCTAATACTTCCTATTCAGCTGCACAGTTTTCTCCAAAATTTATTTCAACTCGTGATTTGAAACCTCATCTTGACCATTTTTTTGGGGTTTGTATGGTGTTGATTTTTGTGTGTGTCACCCCACACTTTTTAAGGAGGGAATCCAAATTCTGATTTCAGAAGTGTGTCCCTTTGTCACTGATGATGGTCTTTGGTACTCCAAACCTACAAAAAAATGTGTCTTGAAAAATTCCACTACAACATGATAATCATCTATCCTGGTGGCCTTGGCCTCCACCCATTTACTCACATAATCAACAGCAACCAAAATGTACAAGAAACCAAAAAAACTTGGAAAAGGACCCATAAAATCAATGCCCCATACATCAAAAATATCATAGAATAATATGGGATGTTGAGGCATCTCATGTCTCTTATAAATGTTTCTCGTGTGTTGGAAACATGAGAATGACTTAAAAAATAGATGATCATCATGGAATAAGCTAGGACAATATAATTTAGAGCCTAAAACTTTCCTAGCTGTCCGTTGGGGTCCAAAGTGTCCTCCACATGAAAGTGTGTGGAAAAAATGCAAAACAGACTCAAAATCATGATCATGAGCACACCTCCTAATGATTTAATCACTACATATGCGCCAAACGTAGGGATCATACCACACATAATAATGAGACTCACTTTTTAATTTTTGGACTTGACGTTTCTTTAAATTTATAGGGATTTCAGATGGAATAAGGTAGTTCACTAAATCTGCATACCAAGGATGCATACCTAAGATGGAATAAAGATGCTCATTAGGGAAAGTTTCCTGAAGTGGTATGTGGTCCAAGGTTTCAGCCTCTAATGTGTGAGTAATCCTACTCATGTGGTCTGCCACCAGGTTTTCTAACCCCTTCTTGTCCTTTATCTCCATATAAAATTCCTGAAGGAGCATCCATCGGATTAGCCTGGGCTTTGCATCCGGCTTCTTCAAGAGGTACCTTAGTGCTGCATGGTCAAAACAATAACTACTTTAGAGCCTAATAAATATGATTTGAATTTATCTAAAGAAAATATGATGGCAAGAAACACATTTTCCATGGTTTTGTAGTTTGATTGGGCTGAATCCAATGTCCTTGATGCATTGTCAATACATGTGAGTGTCCCTCCACCCTCTGAGATAAGACATCCCCAAAAGTGAAGTTGGAGGCGTCACACATAATATCAAAAGGAATCCCCTATGGTGGGGGTTATGATCAGTGGAGTGGTCAGACACTTCTTTAGCTCATCAAAGGAAGTCCTGCAAGAATCATCAAACACAAAATCAGAATCCTTTTGAAGTAATTGTGACATAGGAATGGAAATCTTACTAAAATCTTTGATAAAGAGCCAATAAAATCCAGCATTCCCTAGGAAAGATCTAATATCATGCATGCATGAAGGATAGGGTAAGGATGAAATGATATCTACCTTAGATATATCAACCTCTATCCCATGTTTTAACACTACGTGCCATAATACAATCCCATGATCTACCATGAAATGACACTTTTCAATGTTTAAGACCAGATTCTTCCAAATACAACAATTCAAAACCTGTCCCAAACTAGAGATAGAATAATCAAATGAAGACCCATACATTATAAAATCATCCATAAATACCTCCATGAAGGCCTCAATAAAATCATAAAAAATACTCACCATGTATCTTTGGAAGGTACCAGGGGAATTACAAAGTCCAAATGGAATCATTCTGTAGGAAAATGTGTCAAATGGACAAGTGAATGTTGTCTTTTACTGATCCTCTGAAGTTATAGGAACCTGAAAATATCTATAAAACCCATCCAAGAAACAATAGTGTGTTTTCCCAGAAATTCTCTTAAGCATTTTATCAATAAATGGGAGGAGAAATGGTCCTTGTGATTGGACTGGTTTAGTTTCCTATAATCAATACACACACGCCAACTCTTTTTCACCCTCATTAGAACTAACTGATCTTTCTCATTTTTAATAACAATAATACCACTTTTATTAGGCCCAACCTAGATAGAACCACTGGGAATCTGAAATGGGATAAATTATACCTACCTTGAGCAATTTTTCAACTTCTTTTTTGACAACTTCCAGAAGTGTTGGATCCAATCTCCTTTGTGGCTGCCTAACCAGTTTATCCCCATCCTCCAAAAGAATCCTATGCATGAAAATGGAGGGGATAATACCTGATATGTAAGCCAAGGTCCACCCAATTTCCCGGATGTTCTCCCTAAAAATATTCAAAATCTTTTCTTCATGTTAAAAAGGGAGATTGTTAAAAATTATGACAGGTAATTTCTCACAACTTAACAACTATGATTATTTTATATTATGTGGAAATGGATTGAGTTCTAGTGTAGGGGGTGATGTATGGATGGAGAAATTGAAGGAACTGAAATATGTGAACAATGAACATCAGTATCAGAATATATATCATCAAAATCAGAGAATAAATCATCAAATCCATCAGTATACTAAACAGCCAAGTCCTAATCAGAGTGAACATGATCAAAATCAGTATATGAATCTGTATCAAAATCAAATCCAAGAGAGGATTTTATATCATAAACATGTGTTGAAGTGATATTATACATCAAAATGGAACCAATAACCATAATCTCCCTAAGCATAGGACAATCAAAATCCATGTGGTTTTTACTTGGTGGTTCAAAATGGGAGATAAAAAGAAGAATAATGGTCTTATAAGGGGTACTTCATGAATTCCATGACATTAAATATCATAAATTCTTCTCCAAACTCCATGAAAAGTGTACCCTCATTGACATTTATGATAGTTTTTTTTAGTTTTGGAGAATGGTCTACCTAAGATAATGGTATCACGATAACTTACCTGATCATCCTCTGTGTTAAACACATAGAAATTTGTAGGAAAGATCATGTCTTTTACCCGAACAAGTACATCCTTAAGGACTCCCGCTGGATATTTCACAGCTCTATTAACCAATTACACCACTAATCTTGTCAACTTCAACTCACCAACCTATAAAGAAGAAAATTTAGAGTGAGGCATCACATTTCTGGAAGCTCCAAAATCACAAGGAGCATCAGAAAAGTGCAAATTCCTTATGGTTCATGGGATGTTGAATGTCCCCAGATCCTTGAACTTTGTTGTCATTAATAGAGTTGGTGTAATGAGTGCTAACACATTACTTCCAAGATTGATCCTCTCATTTCCTTTGAGCCCTCTTCAATTGGTACAAAGTTCTTTTAAAAATTTGAAATACCTTGGGATTTTATTAAAGGATTCAAGTAGAGAGGTATTGATCTCCACATACTTGAATGTGTCCAAAACCTCTTTTTTGCATCACCTCTTCAGCCATATTTTTGGTTTGAACAACTCTATTTGGAAATGGAAGGGGTTTAGGAGGAACATCATTAATCTATTTCTTACCTTTTTCTTTCTCCTTTGGTTTCTCTACAGTTGGTATAGAATGGGGATTCTCCGGAGTTAAGGTGAATCTCGGTGGAACAATAGGTTCAGATGTATCAGTTTTTTACTTCCCACTTCTCAATGTGACGGCATTGACATTCCCCTTGGTATTTATAGTAGGTTGGGAAGGTAGATTTCCAAAATTCATACTTACTAATTCATGGAGGGCAGTGTCAATCTGGTTTATTTGAGTCTTCAACTCCCTCAGCTCCGAAAATTGACTCTTCAGCTCATTTTATTGATTAAGAACAATTCTTTTCAAATGGTCATCAGTTTTAAAATATACCTTGGGTGGGGGATTCCCTTGTTTTTATATTTTTTATGTTCTGGCTTCAAATATCCTTTGGGGTTGTTGGAAACCCAGTTGGTAAGGCAGAGGCTGTTGAAAATTTTATTGAAAAGGGGGTATTTGTTGTTTTCTAGAGCCATACCTCATGTCTGATTGATCCTTCTGCCCTTGGTTGTATGTTGGTGAAAAGAGGTTGTGCTTATTTTAGGTATGTGGTTGTTGTTGGTACTGATATGGTCTCTCGGTAAATATGGAAGCAGAATCCTCTGTCTCTTGTAATTGGGGGAAACAGTCAGTTGGGTGGTCTATTTTAGTGAAAATCCCACAAGGCCTCAAAGGAGTAGGATGGGATGTCTTTTGAGGAAAAGAAATTTGTCTCACCATAGATTTCAATTCTTAAAACATAGTATCAATTAAATGACTCTCAAGAGAAGAAGGACTTACATGATATACTCCCCTGACATTTGGGGTAATTTGATCACGAAATTGTTGGGAGTTTTGTGTCATCTTGTCGATCAATGCACGTACCTCTACTGGTATTTTTTTAACCAATTCCCCTCCATACACGGCATCTGCCATTCTTCTCTCCATAGGTATGAGTCCTTTTTAGAAGTATTGGATCATTAGTTTCTCACTGATTTGGTGATGTGGACAGCTTGCGCACAACTTCTTGAATCACTCCCAATACTCATACATTGACTCCATTTATGCTTGCTTGATCCCCAAGATCTCCTTAAAAATAGAAGTGGACCTTTATTCTATAAAAAATCTCTAGAAGAAAATTTGTATTAAATCATTCCAACATGTTACATCTTTAGGTTGTAAATAATACATCCAATCCTTAGCATCTCCATCAAGTGAAAATAGGAATGTTCTTAGTTTGATTTGATCTTCAGATACATTTCTTGGTTTAAGGGTTGAGAAAACCACATTAAATTATTTAAGGTGTTTATTTGGGTCCTCACTATATAATCCATGAAACATTGGAAGAAGGTAAAATAATTCAGATTTCAGTTCAATACCGATTTGAGATTTGGGTATGCAATACAATTTGGTTGATAGTTAATATCAGGTGTAGCCAATTATCAAATGGTTATATTAAGTTCATTTCCATTATTTTCAGTCATTGTTTATTGTTTTAGGTTTGATATATAAGTGTTTCCAATTTTAGTGTTCCCATAATGGAGGAATTCTTCAACTAGTTTAATGTTGAAACTTCTAATAGACTGAGAATGTCAGATTCAAGCTTGAAGGCTACATTAAATCTCAGGGTCAAGATCTAAAAGATCCTAAGAATTAGTTAATTTCATAAATCATATAAAAATAAAAATAAGAAAAGTGGACCATAATAAAAATGATAAGTTTAAGTTGATGATCAAAAAATAAGAAGAAGAAAATAAAAGTAGAATAAAAAATTCAGATTGGATAAAGAAGGAAGATTGAAGATAAGAAGAGAATAAAATGTAAAATAAAATAAATACCTCTAATTGGTTGAAATTATTATATTCCTCCCTAGCAATGGTTCCAATTTGAACGGCGTTTTCATGGGATCTCTCAAATGAAGTGTCATTTTTTGGGTACTTGGGTGCAGCAGAGTGGCTGACCAAGGTCGTCTCTCAAAGGAGGAAGTAAATTAAAACAACTTCTTAAAGGTATTATAAAAATAAAATAAAATAAAATAAAAAACTACTTAAAAATTATGAGGGGTTTTTTTACCATTTATAAAATAAGAAAAATTATGTTGGAATAGGATTGCATTTTTTTTGTTTTTGAAATGAAACTTGATTAATAAAAAACAATAAGAATATGTTTTTTAGAAAATATTTTAAAAGGAATAATCAATATAACTCTACCTATTAACTCAATTATTTATCATTATAATTTAAATTAACATCCAATTAATTCTAATACTATAATTTTCTAACCCTATAATCCTATGGGAGTTAACTTAACCACAAAGATGAAATTACTTAAACCCTAGGCTAGCTTCAGAACATGCAATCACAGCACCCTACTTTGATTGATGTTCTTAGGTTAGCTTATGGTTGGTGGTTAATTAGAGAACATATCAACTCTATAAATGAGGATTAATTGAGTTTAGGGATTATATTTTAAATCTAAAAATTAATCCCTTTTGGTCTTGTGTTACCGATTAAGATCACACTCTCACAATTTACACAAATCTCGACCTCGCGTGTTTTTGTGTCAATAGTTCAATTGCTTGATTAGTTTCATTGAAATTTAAAAATAAATTAATAGATCATATTAAGTTAATTATAGTATCTCATTGATTCCAAATAAATTAATGAATAAGGTAAGAGGTGGATCGATTACTAAGAAAACTATTCTTCCATGGGTGGCATAGCCATCGTAGAAACGGATTGCATTTGCATAGATTTGGAAAGGGTATAACCCAATCTAGTTTCTAATATTGAATTAAAGTTCAAATAGAAAGATTAATTAGTAATATAAGTGAACAAAATAGAAGAAAATAAAATAAATTAAAGAATAACTAAGGAGTTTATTGCGCAAACAAAAGTATTACAACACGAAGAAGAAGAAGGATTCGTCGAAGGGGTCATTGCTTCAAGAGATACCCTTGTTTAAATGCTTGGATAATTGGAGTGGATACACTTATACTCTTCCATAAACTTCCTAATTCAAGTCCCAACCACTCAAAATGAGATAAATACATATTTATAGAGTGGAGGGGAGGCTAGGTTACAAGTGGTTTCAAGTGTTGATGGGGAAATTCGTCCAAATATTTTAATCCAAATTTCACCACCTTTTTGACCTCTAAAAGGCCTGATTCAGCTATCCTTACAGAAGTATTAAATGTTATTAATTGGGTCTTAGAGATCATCTCAAAATTTAGTCCAAATCCAAGCTTTTATGAAGAAGATATGGCCCAAATACAGAACTGATGTCCAAACTAGTGGGTCCATCCCATCTTTCATTTCATGGCCCTTTTACACCATCAAATGCACGATTTATCTCCAATTTCTTGAATGAAAGTTATATACCATTAATTTAGGAATATATTTAAAAAAATTTAAGTTAAAATAATAAATATAAAAATATTTATGCCTAAAATGCTAGAGTGAATTTTAAAGGGTAAAACTGGAATTTTCACCAAATTTTCAAATGGACGATCTAATCCCAAATATTTTATAAAAAAAATATTTAACATAATATTAGGAATTTTCTTATTTATTATCAATAAAATATTCAACAAAATTGTGTTTTATCATATTCTAACATGTCAAAAATGACTTATGGATCATTTTCCTAAAGTATCAAAATAATATGAATGCATTTTCTCAGTCTTGAGTATGTCACTTATACTTTTTAATAAAATTAATGTCAATTTTAAATAAAAAGACACACTTGGAGTCATACCAATCCCACCATGTGTCATATTGAGGTTTATCTAATTTCTACACATTAAAAATGACTTATAGATTGTTTTCATAAAGTATGAAAACAATCCTAATATGTTTTCTCAGTTTTGAGTATGTGATGTGTGTTTTGAACTAAAATTTAAATAATAAAATAAAACATATGGTTAAAGTAATACCAAGAACATTTTGTATCAGATTTATGTATGGTTGATTAATTTTTCGATGTTTTTTTTTTATTTAAACTATCTAAACCAATACAAAAATAGATAAATGTTATATTTGAATAGAAAAGGAAACCACATGCTTCCTAAAGCGTCTCATCCAAAAGCAACATGTTCTCTCTCTTTTAGATTTTTAAAGACAGTTGAAAGAAAAATATGAAATCAAAAAATAATCCACCTATATAAGAAAACAATTCTTATGTTATTAATGTTGTAAAGGAATAAATTAAAAATAAATATGAAACAATAAGTTAATAAAATTTAAATTTTCAACTGAAACCACACAATTTGAGTCATAAAGAGTACACCATGTCTCATATTGAGGTATGGTTGATTTCACCATGTCTTTTTATCCTACGGTGCAAGAACATATTATAAGAGTGAATCATCCTTGTTGATGAAGTCATTTATTCATGATCATTGTGAAAATTAACAAAATAAGTATTAGATAAAAATGATTAGAAGATTAACTAAAAAAATTAGATGAAATGATGAGAAAATCAAATAAATAATATGTAGGGGAAGTCACATCTTTATGATATATGTGTGCATTCTAACATCAGGTATGTTACCCAATCATTTCTAAACAAAACTATTTCATCTTGTGAATACTAGGACTTTATACAATCATGTTGGTACTAGAAAAATATAAATACACAAAGTATTAATAAATATTTTAATTAAAATAGTAATTATCTTTGAAAATACCTCTTTGGGGATGCTAGTTCATTGATGGTATATGATATCCCTCATGAATATACAAACATAATAACCACAATCTTTTATATTGGTTTGTTTTAGACACTATAGAAACATTGAGAAAAATAATTAATTGGTTTTAATAAGTTTTTTGATATCTAAATATTATTATATATATCCTAATACTTTTCTACTTGTAAAATTAGACAGGTTCCTTGTATACATGGACTGTCCTTGTGCCATGATTTTCACAATATTTAAGAACTACCCTATCATAAAAAAAATATCATTAAAAAATAATATAAAATATTTAACTAGAAGTTTAGTTCTAAAAAGTTGGATGTAGTTTATTATAAATTGAAAAACGCCATCATGTGTGGTTGGTTTATGGGGTATCCATGCAGTTAATCTAGGAAATAAATATTTGGAGTATCCAAATTGACTTCAATGATTACCCAATGCTTCCTAAAAAACAAAAATGAATAAGTAATGAAAGGAATGAAAAATATATTTTATATGATTAAATTGTATATTTTTACCCCTATATCATTTTTAATAAGAAGTTTCTTTCATACATTAGTTTTCTTCAAAACTTTTCATCTAGTTTTTCCAAAATTTCATTTATTTTAGTTGATTTTATTTTTGTTTTGTTGGTAGAAGTGATTTGAGTAATAATGATTCCATATTTATGTTCATAAGTTTTTACCTTAAAATAGTATTGATATATACACCTATAAAAAATATAAATTCTATTTAGTCATAATTAACACAGTAGATCTACTATTGGAAAAAAAATCATGAAAACACACCTCATGTATACATTTACAACTGATATTCCTAGTCATTCATACTTGATGATTTCATTTGCATTCTTAAGAGAAATGAAGTCTATAATGGTCTCTCCATACATTTGTTATTCAAAATAAACTATGTGATTACTACCACTCTATAACCTTTTATCTACATGAACCTTCAATGTTATTAAATTTTCATATTCAATGGTCAGGGTAAAGGTTCTTTGTGAAGATATTTTAGATTGATCAGTTGATCCTTTAGATCATTTTGATTCAACCTTTCATTTCAACCAATTCCCTTTGTCAGTATGTAATAACCTTCATTGTTTTATACCTTTTTCATTAATTTTTAATAGTTTAGCATGAAAAATAAATTGGAAATTAATACCTCTTTGTCAAAATGTTTTTTTAAAATATCTGATGGTCATTAAATAAATATTACAATAGCTTGGTCAAATATATTCATTTTAGCATCATCAAGTGTAATAGGTATCGAGGTTAATAGATCATGAGCTCCTCTAATTCTCACTCTCACATGAAATGTTGGAATTTGCCTTTTGTTTAAAGTTTCTTCTTTGATATTGTACACCGTAACCCTCAGAACAAGGCGATGGGTGGGTGTTGATATTGGAGTTGGTTTCCTAGAAACCAACTTATTTTTACTTTATGATAATCCTTTATTCATTATATTAATACTAGTAAACTACTTATCACATCATGATTTTTCTTCTACATGACATATTATGTGATAATTTCCTAAGAATAGATGTCGCACTAAAAGTTCATAGCGGATCCCTGCTATGGTGAGAACCCGGAAGTGTCATGACACTATTCTTGAATATATGTTCTATGGACATATTATATCATTTAAAGGGACACAAATTATATAAGATACCTGGGGTGGGGACTCATGAAACTTTGAGGCACCTTCTCATGGTGTGCGCCCTTGGTAATATCTAGGATGATATTATGAGAACAAGACCCGCCAGTAGAAAATCCACATTCATAAGTGTCATTGGATTTTCCTATCTACGTACATGTGTATTGGTTCTTAGAATTTAAGATTATTATTAATGGTTATTATGACTCCCGCACTTAGATGTATTGATTAAAACTGTGATGACAGATGTTCGCGGTGAGGTAAGATATATTGGGTGTGTCACGAGTACTATTGGATTAATGAATAACGTGAGAAAGGATTTGTCACGTCTATAGAAGTAGATATCTCAGACCCTTTGATGGAAATAATATATCCTAACTAAATACATGGCCATGGTTTTCTAGAAAATTTTTTTTGCGAGAACTCTCAAATGATATTCAGTTTCGGGTTATTTAGGTGTAGCAGGGTGGCTGACCTAGGTCATCTCTCAAAGTGGAAGTAATTAAAATATCTTAATAAAGGTACTTTGAAAATAAAGTAAAATAATATAAACACACTACTTAAAAATGATTGGGGGTTTACTATTTATAAATCTAGATGAATTATGTTGTAAGAAAATTTTATTTTTTTTCTTTTTTTAAATGAAATTTGATTAACAAATCATAATGAGAATGTATTTTTAGAAAACAAATTTTAGAAAGAATATTCAATATAACTCTACCTCTTAGATAATTTATTAATCATTATAATTTAAATTAATATACACTTAATTATGATCCCTTAATTTTTTAAACCTCAAACCCTATGAGAATTAACTTTACCACAAAGATTAAGTGAATTTAAGTCTAGGCTAACTTCAGAACATGCAATCACAGCACCCAGCTTTGATTGATGTTATAAGGTTATATTATTGTCATTGGTAAATTAAGGCATATATATTCTCTGGAAATTAGGATTAATTGAGTTTATGGATTATATTTGAACACTACAAATTGATCCTGTGTGGTTTTGTATTCCCAATTAAGTTTGTGCTCACATAATTCACACAATTCCCCACCTCATGTGTTTTTTGTTAATTGTTAAATTGCTTTCTTAATTTCATTTAAATTAAAAACTAAATAAATATATCATATTATTTTAATTACAGTAACTCGTTTATTGAAAATAAATTAATGAATAAGGATAGAGGTAGATCGATTACTAAAAAGAACTACTCTTTCATGGGCGGTGTAGTCATTGAAGAAACGTTTTTTATTCGCAAGGGTTTAGAAAGGGTATAACCCAATCTCTTTTCAACTCATGACTCCAGCCCAAATATTATGAGTAAATAAGAATAGAATTGAAAAAAAACAGAATAAAATAGAATAAATAAAAGAGGAACTAAGAATTTTATTACACAAATGAAAACATTACAACATGAAGAAGAAGAAAAAGGCTTCGATGAGGGGATCCTTACTTCAAGAGATACCACTATTACAATGGTTGGATAATTTGAGTGAAACCAATTATACTCTGCCTTTAATCTTATAATTCACGTCCCAACCCCTCAAAATTATAAAAATACATATTTATAGAGTGGAATGGAGGCTTGGTTATAAGTGGTTTCAAGTGTGAATGGGGTGATTCTTCCAAATATTTTAATCCCACTTTAACCACCTTATTTATCACCAAAACGTGTGAATTATATGTCCCTATAGAAGGATTATTTGTGAGAAATTTTGTATTAGAGATCCTCTCAAAATTTAGTCCCCATACAAGAACTGATGAAGAAGATATGGCCCAAACACTACAGTGATGTCCAAATCTAGCGGGTCCAGTCCATCTTTGACTTCATGGTCCATTTAGTCCAATAAATTGCATGATTCGGCTCTAATGTCCTGAATAAAAGTTTTATAATATTAAGTTAATAACATAGTTACAAAATTTTAAGTTCAAATAATAAATTTAAAAATATTTATCTCTGCAACACTATAGTGCACTCTAAAGGGTAAAACTGGAATTTTCATAAAATTTCCAAATGAATGATCTAATCCCAAATATTTTATAAATAAACATATTTAACACAATTTAAGGAAATTTTATCATTTATTATCAATAAAATATTAAATAAAAAATCATTTTATCAACTCCCTCATACTTACCCTTTTGCACTCCTTGGTAAAGTATTTTATCATAATCAAGACTCATTCCAAAATCAAAGGTGAGAAAACTTCTAAGATTCATCTAAAATGAAATTCATAATGTCTAGTTTATGAAATAAATTTCATATAATTTTTATTATCTCAAATTTTAATTTGTTCAACTTCATTTGTTCACCCGTGAAACATGTCACAACCTACCTCACATAGAAATTTTCCCTCTTAAATCAAGGAACATGTGAAAGTAGAGTTATTCTCTTTTCCCAGAGTTCATGTAATCTTACCATATGCTTGTCATGATTATAAGTTCTATACCAGCATAAACTAGTGTGATACTCAAGAGGACTTCCAACAGGTTGTTCTGAGGTTCAAGGGTTGGTAGGATTTAATGTATAAAAAGCTGAGGCAGAAGAGGAGTGTTTAATCTCTTAAGTAAAAAACATGTCAAAATTAAGCAACTGTTCACAATGAATGTACACACTAAACCCCCAAAAAAATTATCACTTAAAAGTCACTATCCCCATTGTCTATTTATATGGTTCATAACTGATTAGTGAATAATAATGAATAAACTTCATGTTTTCTCCATTTTTTTATTTTTTTTCTTTTTTTCTGTTTTTTTCTATGTATATGAATATTTTTTTATAATTTTCATTGTAGATAAATACGGAAACATGTGTAGAACAATGATACAATATTTATTGTGAACCTACTTCCCAAGGAAAATGTAGTTACCCTTTATATCAACCTGTAATAATGATTCATTCCAAATAATTTACATGGAAACACCCTCTCCTCCACACTTCCTAAAAGTAAAATAATAATGTGCACAAGAGATGGGTAGGTATGGATAAATTAGCTTGTAATGTGGCTAACTAACAATAATTTCATGGCCTCTAAGGCTTAAGAAGGGTAACATGTCAAGGTGGCCAAAAATATAGGTTAATTGTACAGAGTTATTTTCAATGAACGATGGTCTCTATCATGAATGTAGCACACTTGAATCTTATGGATTCAAACAGAATCAAGGAAAGTTCTAGTTTCTCTACATAACCCAAGACTCTCCAAAAAGTTATTAAAATGAATAATATGCAGTAAATGGCCTATAATGTCTCTTGGGTAAGGGAATAAAATATTTTTCATTGCTAATGAGGCATGGGTTTCAAAAATCCATTAAACAACTAAGAATGATTTGAAAATACAAATTTTAGAAAAATATTCCATATCAACATTCATTTGAAAATAATTTTTCCAAAAACAATGGAATTTTCCCCACAATTTACTCAAGCGTGAAAAATTGTTTGGATATTCTTTTAAGAACAATATTTATTCAAAAACCCAAAATAAATAAAAATAAATCAAAAATGAAAACACATTTTTTTATTTATATTTTTTAATTTAACAGAAAATCAAAAAGAAAACACACACAAAACACACAAATGAAAATCCTAAAAATCTACCCCAAAATGTTGTCCCATATCCCACACTTTAAATATTTCATTTTTCTCATTGTGAACCCATGAGATGAATGTCCACATGAAATAAAGATTTTAAAATAGGACAAATAATATAAAAGTGAAAGGGTTAAGAACAGCCTGATATTCTCAAGTGATGATGGGGTCATGCAGTGTGATGAAATCCATTACATCAGTAGAAATCCCCTCAATGTATTGCTTTAAATGTTTCCCATTGACTATAAATATCCTTCTAGTGTACTCTTATATGATCTCCACTGCACCATAAAGAAAAACATTAGAAATAACATAAGGACCTAACCATATGGAATATAACTTACTGGTCATTAGCTTCAATCGTGAACTATTAAGCAAGACTTTCTCTCCAACATGAAATTCTCTTTTATGGATCATTTTATAATGATATTCTTTTGATCTTTCCTTTTAGAGCCTTGAGTTCTCATATGATGACAATCTAATCTCCTCAATCTCTTGAATTTGTAACTTCCTTTTAATTCCATCTTGGTCCAAATCTATGTTTCATTTCTTTATAGCCCAATAAGCTCAATTCTCAACTTCCATGGGTAGATGACAAGATTTACCAAAAATAATCCTAAATGGGGACATACCGATGGGAGTCTTGTATGAAATCCTATAATCCCAAAGCACATCATCCAAGTGCTTGCTCCAATCTTTCCCATTCAGCTGCACGGTTTTCTCCAAAATTTGTTTCAACTCCTGATTTGAAACCTTAGCCAGACCATTTGTTTGGGGGTGGTATGGTGTTGATGTTTTGTGTGTCACCCCATATTTATGATGGAGGGAATCCAAATTTTGATTGAAGAAGTGTGTCCTATGATCACTGATGATAAAATTTGGAACTCCAAACCTATAGAAAAATTGATTCTTGATAAAGTGCATTACAACATGAGAATCATCAGTCCTGGTGGCCTTGGCCTCCACCCATTTGATCACATAATCAATAGAAACCAAATATATAATAAACAATATGAACTTGTAAAAGGAACCATAAAATCAATTTTCCAAACATCAAAAATCTCAAAATATAATATGAGTTGTTGGGGAATATCATGTCTCCTAGAAATGTTTATAGTGTGTTGACAATGAGTGCATGCCTTAAAAAAAATTTGGGCGTAATGGGATATTCTAGGCCAATATAATCTAGAGTATAAGACTTTCCTATCTGTCTTTTGGGTTCTAAAGTGTCCTCCACATGAAAGTGTATGGAAGAAATGAAAAATAGACTCGAACTCATGATTAAGAACACACCTCCTAATAACTTGATCACTACACATGCACCATAGGTATATATCATCCCAAACATAAAATCTTGAATCACTATTTAACTTCTTGACTTGATGTTTCTTTATATTTTCAGGAATTTTAGAGGCAACAAGTTAGTTAACTAAATCAGCATACCAAGGATGTGTACCTGAGATGGAATAAAGATGCTCATAGAGGAAAGTTTCCCTAAGTGGTACCTAGTCTAAGGTGTCAGCCTCTAATGTGTGAGTAATCCTACTCATTTGGTCTTTCACAAAGTTCTCTGACCCCTTGTCTTTTATTTTGATACTTAATTCTCGAAGAAGGATCATCCATCGGATAAGTGTGGGCTTTGCATCTGGCTTCTTCAAGAGGTACCTTAGAGCTGCATGGTCAGAAAAAGAAACAACTTTAGAGCCCAATAAATATGAATGGAATTTATATAAAGAAAATATAATGGAAATAAACTCTTTTTCCAAGGTTTTTTAGTTTTATTGGTTTGAATTCAATGTCCTTGAATCATAGGCAATCACGTCTGAATGTCCTTCCACCCTCTATGATAAGACAACTCTAACTGCGAAGTTTGAAGCATCGCACATCATCTCAAATAGAATGTCCCATTGTGAGGTTTTTATGATCAATAGAGTGGTCAAACACTATTTAATTACATCAAAGGAAGTCTCGTAAGAATTATCAAACACAAAATCAGAATCCTTTTGAAGTAATCATGAAATAGGAAGAGCAATATTACTGAAATATTTGATGAAATGTTGATAAAATCCTGCATTCCCTAAGAAATATCTCACATAAATCACACATGAAGGATATAATAAGGATGAAATAATATCTACCTTAGATTTATCAACCTCTATCTCATGTTTTGACACTACTTTCCCTAATACAATGCCATGATCTACCATGAAATGATACTTTTCAATGTTTAAGACTAGATTATTCTCAATAAAATGATTCAGAAACTTTCCCAAAATGGATATAAAATCATAAATTTAATACCTATACACTGTAAAATCATCCATAAATATCTCCATGTAGGTTTCAATAAAATCAGAAAAAATACTCACCATGCATCTTTGGAAGGTACCTGGGGTGCTGCAAAGTCTAAATGGTATCCTCTGGTAGGAAAATGTGCTGAATAGACAAGTGAATGTTGTCTTCTCCTAATCCTCCAGAGATATTGGAACCTTAAAATCTCCATAAAATCCATCCAATAAACAATAATGTGTCTTCTTAGCTAGTCTCTCAAAAATTTGGTCAATAAATGGGAGGGGAAATGGTCCTTGTGAGTGGATTAATTTAGTTTCCTATAATCAATACACACACACCAGCTATTTTGAACCCTCATTGAATTAACTCGTATTTCTCATTTATAACAATAGTAACACCACTTTTCTTAGGCACAACCTAAATAGGACTTACCCATTGGGAATCTAAAATGGGGTAGATTATACCTGCCTCAAGTAATTTTTCAACCTCTTTTTTAACAACCTCCAAAAGTGTTGGGTTCATTCTCTTTTTTGGATGCCTAACCGGTTTAGATCCATCCTCCAAAAGAATCATATTCATGAAAATGGAGGGTATAATACCTGATATATCATCCAAGGTCCACTCGATTTCCTTAATGTTCTTCCTCAAAAGATTCAAAAAAAATTCTTCATGTTCAAAAAAAAGATTATTAGCAATTATAATAGGTAATCTCTCACCACTTAACAAGTATGAGTGTTTTAGATTTGGGGTAAATGGATTGATCTCAAATGAAGGGGTGATGTATGTATGGATACATTAAATTATTTAAAATATGTGCACAAATAACATCAGTATCAAAATAATCACCATCAAAATCATAGAATACTGCATCAAAACCATCAGCATATTCAACAGCCAAGTCATAATCAGAGTGAACATGATCAAAATCAGAATATGAATCCATTTAAAAATAAAATCTAAGTGTGTTTTGTGAATTATAAATAGGTTTTTAAGTACTCTTAGACATCAAAATATATTCAACACTCATAATATCCCTAAGAATAAGACAATCAAAATCCATGGGGTTTTTACTTGGTGGTTCAAATGGGATATAATAAAAGTTTAATGGTCCTCTAAGGGGTATTTCATGGAGTAAATAACATTAAATATCAAAGAATAGTATCCAAACTCCAATGGAAAGTGTACCCTCATTAACATTTCTGACTGTTTTTTCAAGTCTCTCTCAAATTATATTTGGTTTTGGGTTATTTAGGTGCAGTAGGGTGGCTGACCTAGGTCGTCTCTCAAAGAGGAAGTAATTAAAACAACTTAATAAAGTTACTTTGAAAATAAAGTACAATAATATAAACACTCTATTTAAAAAGGATGGTGGGTTTACCATTTATAAATCTATATTAATTATGTTGGAAGAAATTTTTTTTTTTTTTTTGTTTTTGAAATGAAATTTGATTAACGAATCACAACGAGAATGTATTTTTTAGAAAAAAAAATTTAGAAAGCGTAATTGATCTAACTATACCTATTAAATAATGTATTAATCATTATAATTTAAATTAATATCCAATTAAATATGATCCCTTAATTTTTTAAACTCTAACCCGACAATAATTAACTTTAGCACAAAGATTAAGTGAATTTAACCATAGGCTAACTTTGGAACATGAAATCGCAGCACCCAACTTTGATTGATGTTCTAAGGTAAGATTATGGTCAGTGGTAAATTAATTCACATATAAAATCTTGAAATTATGATTAATTGAGTTTAGGTATTATATTTGTACACTAAAAATTGATAATGTGTGGTTTTTATTACTGATTAAGGTTGCGCTCCCATAATTCATACAATTCCCCACCTCGTGTGTTTTTTGTTAATTGTTCAATCGCTTTATTATTTCCATTTAAATTAAAAACTCAATTAATAGATTGTATAATTTGAACTAATGTATCTCATTAATTCAAAATAAATTAATAAATAAGGATATATTTTGATCGATCACTAAAAAGAACTACTCTTCCATGGGCGGTGTAGTTATCGTAGAAACATTTTTCATTTGCAAGGGTTTAGAAAGGGTATAACCCAATATAATTTCAATTATTAATTCCAACCCAAATATTATGAGTAAATAAAAATATAATTTATCAAAAAATTATGAAATATAATAAATAAAATAGGAACTAATAAGTTTATTACACAAATGAAAACATTATAACATGATGAAGAAGAAGAAGAAGTCTTCGATTGGGGATCCTTGCTTCAAGAGCTACCCCTCTTAAAATGGTTGGATAATTTGAGTAAAACCAATTATCATATTCCTTTAATATCCTAATTAACATACCAACCCCTCCAAATGATAAAAATACATATTTATAGAGTGGATGGGAGGCTAGGTTATAAGTGGTTTCAAGTGTGAATGGAGAGATTCTGTCAAATATTTTAATCCCACTTGGACCACCTTATTGACCACTAAAAAGAGTGAATTATCTTTCCTTCCAGAAGGATAATTTGTGAAAAATTGGGTTTTCTAGCTCCTCTAAAAATTTGGGCACAATCCAAGAAATTATGAAGACTATATAGCCCAAACACTACAGTGATTTCCAATCTAGAGGGTCCAAACTATCTTTGAATTCATGGTCCATTTAATCTGATCAAATGCATGATTTAGCACCAACGTCCTGAAAAAAATTTGTATCCTATTAAGTAAATAAAACATTTACAAAATTTAAAGTTCAAATAATAAATATAAAAATATTTATCTCCGCAATACTACAGTGCACTATAAAAGATAAAACTGGAATTTTCAACAAATTTCCAAATGAATGATCTAATCCCAAATATTTTATAAATAATCATATTTAACACAATGTGAGGAAATTTTAAAATTTATTATCAATAAAATATTCAATAAAAATTAATTTTATTAGCTCTATAGTAAAGTTCAATTCTGAGAATTCAAAGAATGGGAAATCGAGCACATGGGTTGATGGAACTTGCATGCAACCTGCTTTATTGGAGATATCGGGACAAAAGGATTATATTACTTGGTAAGAGTTAGTATGTGGTGACATGTTGTTGTGACATAAACATCTTTATCTTGGGTTCCTTGACCCGTTGCGAGATAGTAATATTGGAATTTAGGCAAGCCCACTTAATTCCAGCGAGAAAGAGTCCTAGAGGGTCACACAATAAGTGTAGCTAGTATCTCAGATAAATAATTTATTTATTTAAAAAATTAAATAAATATTATTCTAGGTTGTGGTTTAATAATTATTCAATTATTCCTGATCACATTTATTTCATCTCTAGCTATTCAAGAGAATATATTGTAGATAAAATATTTATTTATCGGCGGATAATGTGGTTATATTTATTTAATAAATAAATTTTCATTATTCAAGGCCTGGTAAATATTGAGGATTTTTGGAAGAAAAAGTTATTAGTCCAATGAGAAATAATATTAAATATTATTTGGTTAAATAATATTTAAATATAGCATTCATATTAAGAACATTTCATGGAAATAATAGCATTTCTATTATTATTTGACATAGGGTTTCACATGGAATAATAAATTAAGTAACAGCACTTATGATAATTATTTATTATTACCTGGTGAATTAAATTCCTTGTTATGTTATTATTCTCTATATAATCCAAGGGGTCATTCCACTGGATAATTGATCATAGTGTGTACAACATCCTTGGAGAAAAGTTCTAAAGCATAAAAAAATATTCCCTCTCCAAGAATTCTCTCAAGAACAAGAGAGATCCTCCTCCATCGGATCAAGGATAATGATTTGGAAGTTATTCTCAAGGTGATAAAAGGTGGACATCACAAGCACAAGGATCTTCTATGCTAGCACCCGGAGACTCCTTCGGCGACCTCTGAATATATGTGGAGCACGTGTGGATCACCACTGGAGGATTCCTATCCTTGTATTCAACATCTCAACAAAGCCGCACCTCAGACTCGTGGTTGAATTCATTAATGAAGAAATAATAAACTTGTAGGTAATTCTATAATTTAATTAAATTAATTATAAACAAAATATTTTGATCATCTCTTCTCAGTTCCAGGTTCTCTCCTTTGTCTTTTATCTTTGATTCAATTCCATGGATACTAGAATTCATCATCATATTGATCCCAGATTAATCATTTATTAGGGAAATTTTAAAATTTGGGTACATTCCCATCATGTGCTTCTGCTATGCCCGGAACCTACAAGTGGTATAAGATGGGTCATATTTTCATTTATAATTATTTGAATAATTCTTTGATGATTTACGCTTTGATAATTTAGTTTGTTAATTCATGTTTAATCATTATTATAATCTGAATTTTGAGATTTTTTCCTCCCTTATCATTTCTCGTAGATCTAAAAGAAATAAATAATTTTATTATTAAAATTAAATCGAGGATCTCACCAGGATGTGCTGAGGGTTTCATCCAGATAACACAATAATACACGTCATGTAGTCAGATATACATGCCATGTGTTTGTGTTTAATGCATCAGGAGTGATTTGGAAATTACTCAAGCCATGTGCATTAATGACATGTGGTGTAGTTAATTCTTACACCACTTGTTGACCAGGAAAGACATGCGCATGGTCTGCTGGACTACATGTCGTGTGGCCCACTGTACATGGTGTGTATTCCCTTTGGGTCATGATCGAGTCGTGTATCCCATACATGGCTTTTTAGACTGGTGACTATGTAATGCAGAGTCTACACTGAGTGTGGCCCACTGGAAATGCTTTGTACTTCGAAGATTTTTGAAGTACACCTCACACACTATTTTCCCAAGCATGTACTTTAGATGGATAGTGAGGAGGGTACACGTTGTGTAGTCAGATCTACATATTGTGTACTATTTTCAGATTACGTAGATTTAAAATTTTATTAATATATTATGTAAACTCCTGAGACATGTACCTTCATGTGGGTGTAAAGCTGGGACACAACATGTGATAGGTGTTTGATATGTGTGTGTGTGTGTTTAATTAACAACTATGTAATGTTCAAATATCTTCACATAATGTCTGAGTTTTATAATAATTATAATTTTGTATGCATGCTACATGTCATAAAGAATAAAGTGTATACAAGTATAAATACATGTTGGGTAGTTTTTAATGCGTATTCACTGAGTTTCCTCCAAGGTTTAAGTCATGTACAAGGTTATGAATGAGAATCTCAAGGAAATTTAGAAAATGATTAAAATAAAAAGGATTGATTAATTAAAGATAATGATTAATCGATTCGAGTGTAATTCATCTTAAAAATAATGATTAAATAATTGAATATTGGTTTTATTAAATTTGTAATTAATTTCATGTATGTGGATGATCATGAGTTGGACCAAACCTTTGTATGAGATTAGTTCCCTTTTAATTTATTTATTAAATTAAAATTTTTGGCACGTGTGCCTTCTCCTCATTAATATGTAGGGCATGAGTTCCCATGGTTTATTTTATGTAAACCCCATTTTACCCCTCACCTGTATGTGAGTTAAAAGCATATGTAATAGATGTATCTCCCAAGCTAGTGGAGGTAGTTCAAGTTAGAAGTTGAGGTGAAACTAATCCAAGGAAATACAAAGGTGGACAGGTGGAAAGATGTAAACACAACCCTTAAACAGTTAAAGGTTTTTCTCCCCTAGTTTAGGGTTATTTTATCAACCACTAGATAAAATAACAAATATTAAAGCTAATGATAATAACCTTTTTTTAATTTCTTTCAGTTGTATGGTTATTTATTATGTATGTTTGACGCAATCACATAATTAATGAACTAATAGCCATACAATATGGAACTAAAATAAAAAATGGATTATGCATATATATTATCTACATATGGTTAATCTATTAAGTATATCCCACTTAACATTAACAAGCATGTGAAAAGATAATAAGTAAAAATTTATGCATAAATAAAAAATCCCTCAATTAAATATTAAGTCAGTATAGCCTTCCATAACTTTGGTTATAATCGAACCATAGTTCAAAGTGCTTGACTAAACCTAGTTGGGGTGCTTTTAATTATCAGGGAATTCTAATTTTGAATTTTTGGGATGACTTAATTTAGTTTACATCAGGGGTTTACAGCGCTAGCAGGACTTGGTGTAACTGAGAGGCAAAGGTTAAGGAAATCCAAAATTAAGTATTTCAGTATTAGGGGGTCCACTCAACAGATCAAGAAGTTGTGAGTTAATTCAGTTGGAATTTGGAATACCTACCTAAAACCATTCAAGTTTCTTGACCAACCCTAGTTGGGGTAATGCGAAGGGAAATATGGATCCTTGCTACTAGAATGTCCAAGAAATAGGATATTCTGAAGCCAATGGTGCGGGCTATTGGGTTTCAACAAAATAATGGGATACTAATAGATATTAATTAATTTATTTTTTTATGTTTATCAAGATAAAGTAATAAAAATATGTTCATCTTAATTTGTAGAACAAATAATCAAAATTACACCAAACATATCATTGTGATCCATACACGAGAAGGAAAACCTTCTCATCAGCACTAATTTCCAATAATGGAAAAAAGGAACCTTCAAGTTATCCTTTGCCAGGAGAGGAAACTTTATGTACTAGAAGAGAATTTACCAATTGTTCCTGAAAATGAGGTGTATGATGAGGAACTCTCTATGTATGAGAAACATATCAACGAAACTATAGATGTTTAGTGCCTCATTCTATCATCCATGACCAATGATCTCTTGAAGCAACATGAATAAATGGATGATTATAGCAAGATGTCTCACCTTTAGGATCTCTATCAAAATAAGGTGAGACCAGAGAGGTATAAGATCTCCAAAACTTTGTTCGCTACTAATCTTAGAGATTTTGTGCCAGCAGGACCACATGTAGTCAAGATTATTGGATAAATTTTTTGTTTTGACATCTTAGGGATTAAATTCTGAAATTAGTTTCATACATATCTCATACTATCATCGCTTCCTAAGACCTTATTTAGTTTTATTGTGAATTATAATATGATAAATAATGAGAAGAGTTTATCATATATTATTATTATGATTCACCAAGTTGATAAGGACATAGGGTGTGAAAACCCTTCAGTCCTTATGGTGAATAGGAATAAGAAGGATAAGGAAAATGGGACTAAGATTTATAAACAATCTAAAGTCTTCGAGCACTGTCTGACCAAGAAGAAGAATATCCAGAGGTAGGGAAATGAAAAAAATGCATTATGATTTTCATGTGGCAAGTCAGGACACTCGAAGAGGAACTACACCTAGAGGAAAGGGAAATCCAAAGTTTCATTCATTATCAAGTGAAATTTTTCCATTTCTACACATTGTGTATTAGATATAGCTTGTGGGGATCACATTTGTATTCAAATGCAAGAACAAAGTAGATTCCAGAAAATTTCTAGAGGATAGGTGGATATGCAAGCTACCAATGGTGCAAGGTTGGCTTCTCTTTCCATTGGTGACTACCACCACACATTGCCGGTGAGAATTATTTTGGTTTTACATGGTTGTTATTATGTACCTAGTGTTACTAAGGACATAGTTTCTATATCAAGTTTAGATACATATGGATTTATTTTCATATTTCGAAATAAATGTTGTTACTTTTATAAGGAAAACATATGTTATGGTATGGAACATTTAAATAACAGTCTGTGTGTATTAAATTACAAGAACCAAGTGTTCTAAATTGATAAAGAACCAAGTTCATATGACTCATACAACACCCAGTTGTGTAATCATTGCCTTAGTCATGTAAATGAGAAGTTCTTGAAAAATCTCTATCAATATGGTTATTTAGACTCTTCCGAGCTAAAACCACTTGATAGATGTCACACTTGTTTACAAGGGAAAATGACCAAATCACCATTTGGTGGATAGTGTGAAAGGGTCACAATGCTTCTAGGATTGGTACACACTAATGTGTGTAGACCATTTTTAGTAGAATCTAGAGGTGGATATTCTTACTTCATTACTTTTACTGATGACTTGAGTAGATATTGATATGTCTACTTAATGAGGTATAAGTATGAGTCCTTTGAGAAATTCAAGTAGTTCAAGAATAAAGTAGATAATCAACTTGGTAAGAAGATAAAGAAGCTTTGATTGAATCGAGGTGTAGAATATCTTAACCAAGAGTTCATTGACCTGTTACAGGAGTCTGGGATTCTATATCAACTCACTCCATCTTATACACCATAGTGGAATGGTGTTAATGAAAGGAGGAACCATACCTTGTTGGACATGGTAAGGTTGATGATGGGTTATACAGATCTTCCATTATACTTTTGGGGATATGCATTGAAAATTGTGGCATACACATTAAACCATGTACCAACTAAGGCATAAAATGGGATTCCCTTCAAGATATAGAGTGGAAAAAACCCACTTTTCTACATACACATGTATGGGGATAAGAGGTGTTTGTTAAGGCTTTCTCAGGCAACAAACTAGCACCCTGGGGCACGAATTTTATCTTTATATGGAATCCTAAGGAAACAAATGGATATTATATATACAACCCCTCGAACAAGAAAGTGATTGTTTCTAGACAGGCTATCTTTCTTAAGAGGGATCACATCCTCAAAAAGGATAATGGGAGAAATATTGACTTTTATGAAGTTGATGCTCGAGATACATAGGAGTTGGTACAGGAACAAGTTCCATAGGTCTCCATGGAAGAGTTAGTTCCTAAAACATGAGTACTGTGTAGGATCACAAGAGAGGTAAGGGAACCATAGATATATGGTTTCCTTGTCACCAAGGAAGATGACTCATTATTATTGGAAAATGATGAGCCTATCACCTACAAGGAAGAAATAGAGAGCATAGAAGATGCAAGATGGATCAAAGTTATGAATTCTGAGATGTATTCCATGTATCATAACCAATTCTAGGTTCTGGTCGATGCACCAGTTTATGTAAAGCCTATTGGGTGTAAATGGGTATTCAAAAAAAACTAGACATTAAAGGTCAAGTTAGTACCTATAAAGCAAGGTTAGTGGATAAAGGTTTTAAATAACATCGAGGGATTGATAATGATGAAACCTTTTCATTAGTTTCCATGTTTAAATCTATAAGAATCACACTTTTCATAGTATCTTTCCATGACTATGATATTTTGCACATGGATGTCAAAACTGCATTCCTTAATAGGAACCTTCATAAAGATGTCTATATGACACAACCAGAAGGGTTTGTGACACCAGGTGATGCTAAAAGGGTATTCAAGTTGCAGATATCCATTTATGGATTAAATAAATCATCCAAATCATGGAACATTTGATTCAATGAAGCCATAATAGAATTTTGTTTCATTAAGAATGAATGTGAGCCATGTTTTTTCAAGCAATTTAATGGTAATGTGGTCGTTATCCTTGTAGTGTATGTTGATGACATATTTCTTATTAGAAATGACATACCAGTCGTGCATTTAGTCAAGGAATAGTTTAATAAGTGCTTCTTTATGGAGGACTTAGGTGAAGAAGCCTATATTCTAGGGATTAAGGGCATTCATGATAGATCCAAGAGGATTCTTGGACTAAGTCAAAGTACATGCATTGAACAGATACTAAAGAGATTTAGTATGGAATAATCTGAGAGGGGATTGATTCTAGTGTCACACAGTATACATATTTCCAAGAAAATGTGTCCCCAAACACAACATGATAAAGATAGGATGAGTAAGATTCCATATGCTTCAGTGATAGGATCGATCATGTAGGCCATGTTATGTACCAAACTTGATGTTGTCAATGCACTGAGCATGGTAGGAAGATATCAAGTAGATCCAAGAGAATAGCATTGGACTGCTATAAAGACTATCCTTAAGTATCTAAGAAGAACTTAGGATATGTTTCTAGTGTATGGAGGAGACGAGAAGATTATCATCATAGGATATGTTGATGCTAGTTTTTAGATAGATCATAATGATCTGAAGTCACAATTAGGATATGTTTTTTGTCTCAACTAAGGAGATGTGAGCTAGAAGAGTTCAAAGCATCCAGTTGTTTCTAATTCTACATCAGAGTCTTAATATAAAACAGCTTTTGATGTATCCAAGGAAGCCATTTAGATTTGGAAATTTTTCTAGGATATTGATGTGGTGCCTAGAAATAAAAATCCCATTACATTTTTTTTGATAATACTACAGTGGTGGATCTTGCAAAAGAGCCATGGTCACATCAACGGACAAAGTGCATACTTCGAAAGTATCAACTCTTGAGGGATTTCTATAAAATGGGTGAAGTTACAATGAGCAGAGTGTCCATGGAAGAGAATGTAGAGGACCCCTTGACTAAATTCCTATCTCATCAAAAGCATGAATATCATGTGAGAGATATCAGAATGAAGGTAGTTAGTAGTTGTCTCTAGTTCAAGTTGGGGTCTGTTGGAGTTAGTGCTCTAGAAAAAAACTTTTTTTTACTTTATGATAAACCTTTATTCATTGGATGAATACAAATAAACTACTTATCACATCATGATTTATCTTATACATGACATAGTATGTGATAATTTCCTAAGAATAGATGTCGCACTAAAAGGTCATAGTGGATATCTACTATGATGAGAACTCAAAAGTGCCATGACACTATTATTGAATATATATTCTATGGTAGGATGATATCATTTTAAGGGACACAAATGATGTAGGATATGAGGGGTGGTGACTCATGAAACTTTTAGGCATCTTCTCATGGTGTGTGGACTTGGTAATATCCAGGAGGATATTATGAGAACAAGACCCACCAGTAGGAAATCTACATTCATAAGTGTCATTGGATGTTCCTATCTAAATATGTGTGTATTTGTCCTTATAATTTAATATTATTATTAATGTGTATTATGACTTGCATGCTTAGATGTATTGATGAAAACCATGACAACAGATGTTCACGGAGAGGTAGGATATGTTGGGTGTGTCATGAGTAATACTACATTAATGAATAATGAAAGAAAGGATTTTTTACTTATACAAAATTATATATCTCAATACCTTTTATAGAAATGATATAGACTAACTAAATCCATGCTCATAGTGTTATCTGGGAAATTTCAATTACAGGAAGTCAAGGAATGAGAAATCGAGCACATGGGTTGATAGCACTTGCATGCAACTCGCTTGATTGGAGATATCAGGACAAAAGGATGATATTACATGGTAAGTGTTCGTATGAGGTGATATGTTGTTGTGAAATCAACTTCTTTATCTTAGGTTCCTTGACCCGTTTCTAAATAGTAATCTTGGACTTTAGGCAAGCCCGCCTAATGCCAATGAGAAATAGGCCTAGAGGGTCACACACTAAGTGTAGCCAGTATCTGAGATAAATAATTTATTTATTTAATAAATTGAATAAATAGTATTCTCGATTGTGGTTTAATAATTATTCAAGTATGTCTGGTCTCATTTATTTCATCTCTAGTTATTCTAGATAATATATTGTGGACATAATATTTATTTATCGTCAGATAATGCAGTTATATTTATTTAATAAATAAATAGTCATTATTCAAGGCCTGGTAAATATTGAAGAGGATTGGCAGACCAAGTTATGGGTCTGGTGAGAAATAATATTAAAAATTATTTGGTTAGATAATATTTAAATATAATGCACAAATTAAGCACATTTCATGGAAATAATAGCATTGTTATTATTATATGACATGGGGTTTCACATGGAATAATAAATTAAGTAACAGAACATGTGCTAATTTTTTATTATTACCTTGTGAATTAAATTCCTCGTTATGTTATTATTCTCCATATATTCCAAGGGGTAATTCCACCATCTAACCAATCATTGTGTTCACAACATCCTTGTAGAAAATCTTTCGAGCCTAGAGAACTCTTCCCACTCCAAGAACACTCTCAAGAAAGTGAGAGATTCTCCTCCATCGGATCAAGGGGAACGCTTTTAAATTGATTATCAATGTGATCTAAGGTGGACATCACAAGCACAGGGATCTTCCATGCTAGCACCTAGAGACTCCTTCGGTGTTGTTTGGAGATACGTGGAGCATGTGTGGATCACCACTAGAGAATTCATATCCTTGGATTCTACATCGCAATGAAGTTGCACCTCCGACCCATGGTCGGAGACATAAATGAAGAAATAATAACCTTGGAGGTAATTTTATAATTTAATTAAATTAATTATAAGCAAAATATTTTGATCATCTCTTCTTAGTTCTGGGTTCTCTTCTTTTTCTTTTATCTTTTATTCAATTCCATGGATACTGGAATTCTTCTTCGTATTGATCCTGAATTAATAATCGATTATGGAAATTTTAAAAATTGGTACACACCCATATTATGAATCTCTTGTTCCTAGAACCTACATTTGATAGATATAAATTACAGTCATTTTCACTAGATAAAATATCAGTATAAAAAAGGTATCGATGTCTAACTGATTCACATTTAATATAAACAATTATGAGAATATTTATTACCTCATATAAGATATATCTTTTAGGAGAATGGCTCACCTCAAAGCTAGTGGGTGGGGGTTCATTACGTAGTGTTTGTTCTTAAGTTGTTTCTTCTCTTTTCTTCCCCCCATAACATTTTCTAGTAGATCAGACTACTAAAGAAATTTTTCTTCAAGAGAATATAACCATGACTGCATCTCTTCTATTTGTTTATCTTTATCCACCTATTCTTTTATTTTCTAAAAATATGTTATGGGTGTTTCCCCAAAACCCACACCTATGACTACCATACTATTTGGGCCACTTCAAGTCCACTGATACAAGTTTTTCATCTGATACAGGTGATAATGATTCCTATGTCTAATTCAAATAAAAAATATAGTAAAATAAGTAATCATTGTTATGTAACAGTGATTTAAAGAAAATCGAAATTTTATTATGTCATACTTACACATGCTTCCCACACTTTATGTGTTTTCATCTATTAGAATCCCATATTTTTTTACATGTGCCTCCTTCCATAGAACATGACGTTGAATGGAAGTGGTTTAGGGTTTGGATTCATCAATCTACAAGTAAATAGAGGAACATAATTATGTCATTTTTTCATCTCACATAAAATTATTATAGTATATTTAAAATACATACAAATTTTTTTCAAGTAAAGTGTACCCCATCATTGCTTTACAATAGGGGTACGTTGTTTTTGGTGCTTGTTTCTTATTTTCAGCACTCAGTTGTTGTTTCATAAATTAAAAATTCTTAATCAAAGTGATCAATACACGTATTGTAAAACAATTTATTACCATCTATAATGTAATTGAAAAGATGTATCCTCATGATGTCTAGTAAACACATCCCAAACTTCTTGGCTTGTTAGGTATTTGTACATATGTGGTGGGTGCGGGTTTAGTTTCCCTTAAACATATTTAAGATGAAACTTTGTTAGAATTGTGAAAAAACCTTTGTGAGACTTTCCAGTAATAATTAATATAAATTTATTATGGGATTCATATACTATAAATGAAATCTGTAATGGATAATGAAGAGTAATTGAATTTTTATTATTTTATTTTTTAGTAAAATAATGAAAGGATATCATAATGTTACCCTAATATCTTCCCAAATCAATGTCTTAAGTAAGGGAATATCATGGTGTCATGACTATACATCAATAAACATGTGATTTTAAGTGGTGAGCCTAATTAAACTGCTGGACATGGCCTTGTTGGGGTTAACATGTTGGCCATGCTCATTCCATCCAACCTTAAATTTGATTCCTTTGCTTTTTTCCTTAATAATTTTTTCTAACATTATCACTCTATGGTGTTTTTGTTTTTTTTTTGGGAAATTAGTTCTTTCTCATATACCATTTCCTTAGGTTCAACATCGTCAATATGTTGTTCCTCTAGATTTTTTTTTTAACGTTTGGGGCTGAATGATCATTTTTTTATTATTAAAGAAAAGACCTCTTTTTGGATTGGGTAGAGGGAGGACCATTACATAGCCCGAAATACCAAGATCAAGTGTCCTGAATAAAAAGGTTGAAGGCCTATTTATTGGGCTAAAGGGCCCTTTGGAAAATAGTACTATTGTCGTATGCAAGCTGTTACAGTACCTACTATAATACTGATGCCACTACAGTACCCCCACCGCTACAATGTCATCGCTGTTATAGTACCTCCACTGCTACAGTACTCCTACAGTACCTAATATAGTGTTGCTATAGTACCTTGGGAATTACTACCCTTACCAGATTTGATCCTAGGACTTTTGGATGCCAAAAAGGAGCCTCTACCACTTGGGTACAGGTTCATTGGTAGTTCCTCTGGATTGTTATCATCAACATGTGCATAAGTTTGTTGTTCCTCTGCACTGGGAGCACCAACAGGTTGAGAAACCTATTGTACCTTAGTATTGGGATCATCAATATGTATATAATTAATTATTTTCAAAATTAGTTAAACATTTAATGTATATTACATAAATAAAATAGTTAACGGATAATAATATGAGGTAACACAATGTATATTACAAAATATATATAAATTGGTTATTGAACTCTCTTTTTTTAAAGGTTGAAGGTATTTGACACCTCTATCAAGTATCCAAATCCCTTCATTATGGTCTCCTATGACATAAAAGACCCCATATACATTAGGACCACTGCGAAATGATAGTGATGTCCAAATAGGTCATCCTTAGTTTAATTTTCATCTAAACCTTTAGTGGTTTTTCTCGATAACATAAAAATTGGCCACTTTAAATTTACAGGATTTAGAACATAAAATAAGTGTACTACCTATGATTAGATTATAAATGGTTCATATTTATACCCTTACTTACTAAAATCTACTTTCATGTATCCCAAATCATCTATTTTAACATCACGCATGTTATCGTCACACTTGAATTGAAAATTTGGCACTTTGAATGTTTTATAATCCAAATCCCATATTTTTTTGATTATGACAAAGTATGACATATTTTCATAAATCGTATTTCTTTCCTTGGTACCAGATACATGCATCGCTTTATCCACAAGTGTAAATCCACTATTTTTCATAGTACTACCTTCACCATGTTCATTTTTATAGAACATATAAACATTAATTACATAACCATTATAAGATAATACATGCACACTTGGTCTTCTGGCTAGCAATCAAAGTCATTTTGAAATTAAATTTGGATTTTCATATAACTCCTTAAAAATATGGACTCTAAACCATCATATAAGTTGTTGATTATGAGTATTTGATATCCATCTTTTAGCACTTGATGGATTCAAATGCCTAAGAATTTATTTGTGGGTTTAAACATATGAGGAAACCTCTAAAATGTTATGAAAAATGTAAATGTGGGACTGCTTATGATATGTAATAATGATTGTGAAAACATATATTCTAGAAATTTATTCACCCACAAGCCTCCCATTGTGATGAGATTTCAGTAGATCAATGATTTCCACACTAGACAGGTAGTCGGTACAAAATTCAACTCTTCCTCAATAATATATCGCTCTCTAATACAACCTTCTAGCCAAATTTAATTTTTTACATACTCTTTCAAAATATTCATATACCATTTAATGGGGTACATCTATCTATAATATACAGGACCACATATTCAAATCTCTCTTACCAAGTGAACTATCAAGTGAACCATCATATCAAATAATTATGGTGGGAATAACATTTCTAATTAACATAATATTATAGAACACTACAAAAAAAGTGTCTTATACCAACAGATACTAAATCAGTTATTCCAACAGATACTAAGTTTTGTTGGTATTAATTTCATGTACAAACAATTTTTTTGCTAACATATATATTTTTTGATATTAATTATTTTATACCACCAGATCTTTTACTAACAATAAAATATGTTTCATTATCACACTAATAGTAACAATTTTTTTACCAACAAATGAATCTATTATTATTAACTATCATCATTAATAAATATTTTACCATTATAAAAATATATTATAAAAAATTATTCGCTAATAATTATTATTTTAGAAAATTGAATAAATTTATTAACAACATAATAAAACCAAATCATTTTTTTAATAAAAAAAATTATATATTGAATTAAAAATATGTTTAATTTAATAATATTTATATTTTTTTAGATAAATAAAGTGTATATATATATATGTGTGTTAAAATATATAAAATTTTCGATAATTGAGAATTTTATAGAAACCCTACTGCAATCCATCTACCTACATAAATCACCATCGAACTCTTCAATCTATCCCAAAGCTTCAACTACTAAGGAATGAGCTTTCCTCACTATGGTCAAGTAATTGTATTGTTGAATGAGAGAAATATTATGATGAAAATGGGAGATCATCACCAAAGTAATTGTGAGGATGAACATTTCCAGATTCTTTCTTGAATGATATTATCAAGGTTGGCATTGATTCAGACCCTTCATCGCAATGCCATCATGAATAGAAAGAGACTAACGAAATCCAATGAAGGCATGCCACCAGTTGAGGGAAGCAGTTTAGACCATCGTAAGATTTAGATGCACATAGTCCCCTACTGAGGATATCTTATATCACTTGGGTAACTTTAATGAACAAGAAATACCACTACTATGGACTCATTGTATGCAGCCAAGAGATGAGACCCACCACAAGGACTGAACCTAGGGATGAGAATCATGGAACAGAGGTGTGATGACTTGATCGTATGCCAACACAACACCACAAGAAAAACACTAGTTACTGAAGAAGAAACAACAATTTTTGAAGCTGATCCAGGGAACCAAAAAATAATAGAGTTATCATCTTTTATTTTACGCATATTTATTGTATATTTTGTTTTTTAAATACTTTACATTTGTAATTTTTTTATTTTGAGTTTTTGTTTATTACTTTTATTATGTTGTTTTGTGTAGATTCTAGTGAAACATTGTATCCTTGAGACTGATCTTCTATAACGATGGAACATGCTTTAGGTTTTTCTAATAATGTAATTGTTCTTGTTGCCAATGAAATTGTTCCTACTACATTTATGAGTAAGAACGCTTTAATAGTATGTGATTATTCTTGGTGCCTTTGTGAGTATGTGTTCTTGCTATATTTGCAGGTATATAGACTTCAATGTTCACAATGTAAGTGTTATAAAATAATATACTTGAATATGTACTATCATCTATGAGTTTATTATGCACTAATTGATTTTGTGTATTAGAGACTGAAAACCCATTTTTCACCAAGAAAAATAACAAATTTTTATGATCTATTTATTTATTTAGTAATTTTTATGGAAAGACCTAGCTGATTCAGTTGGTAGTTTGGGACTATCTACCTACCTACTCAAATAATGCAGCTTTTGATGAATATACGAAGGTACCCAACCTCTCTCTCTGTCTCTCTCATATATATAATCACTATTTGATATGGATATTCTTAGTTTATTTGGTGAATTTATGTAATAAATATTTATGTGTCAAAGTATTGGTCAATTTTTTTACAATAGATTCATCATAACAAAATAGTTTGACATTTCTTATTTATCATAAAAAAAATTTCACACTACATAATTATGAAAACATTTAGAAATTTAGAGTTTTATCTTGATAAAATCAACTCAATTAAATACTTATCCCAAACTTTTAGATTGTTTTCTTGATTTTTTTTCATTTCTATATTCATTTTAGTTTGTTCTTAACTTTTATAAACATTTTAAGGGAATTTTATTAAAATACATAATCAATGTTAGCAATATTTTTTTGCTGGTTTTATAAATATGATATATATTTGAATTTTTTTCTTTTTAATGAGAGTTTCCATGAAACATAAATACGATATACATTCTATATAATTATATTCATAGAAAATAAATATACGCATTTGAAACATAACTTATTCCAATCATCCTTTTCTCAACTAAAACCAAAAAATATTATATGATTTCAAACATGCACTCTAAAATAAGAAGAATAGTGCTGATATTTTTTGTTTGAGATGATAGAAAATTAAAGAAGAAATGAATGATGGGATAATAAATGAGGTAGGAGTAAAATGGTAATAGGAGTTCTATTTTTTTGTTGTTCAAGTTTTGGTTAATCAATTATTCCTAATTTAGAATAATTATGAATGGAAATCCAAATATTAAAAGAGTTCCAAATTTTTAGATTTTATTCCTTCATCATAAAGTTCACAAGCTTCCTTAAGTGTTGTCTTTTTTTCCTGTTGATGTTATTATATTTTCATGTGTGAATGATGATGAGGATGAATGCTCATGTGAATGGAATTTTTTTTCAAGCATACCAACATTCCCACACATTTCTTTTTATTATCTTTTCTTGAAATATATAACCATATCATCATTGGATATATATTATGATTCATATATCAATTACCAACTCTATTTTAATTGGATATATATTTAGAATCAAACAACCCATACATACTAAGCAACTCATTTTTTTGTAGTGCACTACAAGGAAAGGAAACAATTATTGTTTTTTAATGTGTTTCACCCTTCCTAAATTGTTTAATTTCTTTTCCCCTGGGGGTGTTTTGGTTTAATTTTAATGGTTGTTTGATTTTTGATTTTATAGGTAACATACATTGATGTGTATGATGATACAAGCTATGAATTTCATGCAATATATTTTCAAATCAAATCATTAGTTGGAAATGTTCCAGTCATAGAAGTTGGTGGTGTTTATCCTAGATTTAGAAAAGGATTGATTTTAGAGTATATATTTCTTTTATTTTACATTTAAAAAAACTTTTGAGAGTCAAAAGTTGTATATGTAGAACATTAACTAGTTTTATACATTTCACTTTAATTAAATATGTATTTTTTTTCCCATGTTTGTTGAATATTATTCAAAATTTTATTAAATATTAGCAGCCTCTCTGATAGATATTATATTTCTGAACAGATGAACCTTTTCTATTAACTTTATTCCTATAAATATGTTTCGATTCACTAAAGTTATACTTGGAATTTTATAACTTACAATTAATTTGATAATATTATCGCTTTAATAAGAAACTATCTTTAAGAATATTTTGTATCAATGACATGTCATAATTTTTATTATACTCTACACTGTGAAATATGGAATCTCTATATGTGTAATAAAATTTCGTGTCTGTAAGAATATTTATTATCAATGACATGTCATAATTTTTATTATACTCTACACTATGAAATTTTTAATCTCTATATTTGTAATACAATTCTATGTCGATAAACTTAGTGTGTTATCTATGTAAAAATGTGTGTGTGTAGTCTATGTGAAAAATCCTTGTGTACAATATATGTCTAACCTATGTGTGATATATGTGCCTCTAAAATCATTGTGTAATATTTTTCTATAAACTCAGTGTATAATCTGTGTCTGTAAACTCACTATGTAAACTCTGTAATCTCAGTGTGTAATGTGTGTGCAATCTGTGTCTGTGTGTGAAAAATGTGTGTAAACTTCAGTGTAAAATCGGTGTGTATGCTCAATGTGTAACCTCAGTGCATAATATATGTGTGCAACATGTTTTTGTGTGTAATTTTTTTTTAAATTAGTGTCTAATCTATGTGTGAAATATGTGTCTTTATGTTCAAATGGTGTGTAAGATTAGTGTGTAATCTGTGTTTACAATATGTGTTTGTGTGTGCAATATGTGTGTAAACTCAGTGTGTAATCTATTTCTGTAAAATCAGTGCGTGATTTGTGTCTGTAAAATAAATATGTAATCTCATTGTGTGATCTTTGTGTGAAATGTACCTCTCTATGTGCAAACTATGTGTAGGAAATCTGGGTCTCACAGCCCAACCACTATCCACTCTAAATGAATATTCCTGCATCTATTTACCATCAGCATTATCATTTACAACCAATATGTTAAAATTGTATTTTCCTTGATTTTTTATTATATTCTTAGGCCTTTTATTCATTATGTAATGTTGGTTAACTCTTTCTATAGGAAACCTGAGTCTCTCATCATGTTTTCAATAATCCCTTACAAGCATTTTGGTACTGTGTTTAACCCAAAGTGGAGTGGTTGTTCACTGTAGCAAGTTTTATGCTCATTGTTGGTTCAGAGTTCCTTGTTGATCATGCTGGATTGGGATGGGATGATCGTCATTTCACCTATGTTTGGCCAAAAAAAATATAGGTCATTCCACAATGATGGATCAGGTTTGGTTCCCATCATAAATTAAATCTTTTGTTGAGTTACTAATTCATAGGACTGAATATCCAGGTATGGAAGCTAATTCTGGGTTCGTTGGGTATGGCTACAAATCTAATTCACACATAAGAAGAAATTTAGGTTTGTGTTAGTGTGTGTTCTATTGGTTGTGACTTGGGGTCAAGCTGACTTGAAGCTGGATTGTATATCTTTTATCCAATACATTATCTTGGTATGTTGTTATTTTTTCCTATATAGGATAGATATTTTAGGTTTCCCAGGTGACATGATGAAGGGGTTTACATGGAAGCAGGATAGGTTATCTTCCGACACTTTTCCAATCCCAATGCACTACACCCAAAACCTAAGTGCATGGAATCCACCATGATTAATTACTAGCAGAATCTAATCATGGGTTTATAGTTAAAATAGGAGTAGACGACCTAGGTTGTTGCTATTAGAGAATCGAACGAAAGCTTCTTAAAGCTATCGAGTTGTGTCAGGGATGATTTTACAGGTATTGTATCAAGATAAAGGTTTTTTTTGTGGTGGACCATTCTATTTTTTGTTTAAATGTTGCAAGTACAGGAAGAAACAAGAAAGTATACAGCACATGATAGTTTCTCTTGTCCCATTCTAGGGTTTACTAGTGTAACATAAATTCAAAATAAGTTAATATTTCCATTTTTATGCATTTTATTGCTTATTTTTTTATTGAAAGGTTAATTATATTTTTTATTTCATGCATAAAATGTATTTGAAACTCTAATATATCTTATTTCCATTATTTTTTCTGCATAAGAAATATCACTCTCTTATTGATATTATGGATAAAGGAGTTTCTACTTCATAGAATATGATATTTTCATGATTGAATTGAACTATTATTTTATTATGAAGGTGTTATTTGTTTTTTCTTGAATAGTAATAAAGAAAATTATTGCATTTTAGGATTCAATGTAATTATTTTTTAATCAATATTGGTCACATTGTTTCTTTGTGTCTGGGATTTCCCATGGAGCTATAATTATTAGTTTGGTATTCTGGCCCTTCACCTTGAATTTTGCACCCACATCAGTTGTCATGGATTCTTTCTTCTAGTGGAACAATCCAATTCCATTTTCATTTGGTGATAAAGATGGTATTATACCTTTCAATAAAAAAAGGTATAATGAGATAGGGGTATTTGTATGTAAATTTGTAGATTTGAGATTATAATATGATGGTGAATTTATTCATACTACATTATTAATTTTCATTCTAATTTTGTTGTTTTTTTTTGTGTTTATTTTTTGATCAGGTGATTGTGGTGATGGATTGTGAGTAGTGGACTTTGGATGCTGGGCATTTTTCATGAACGGGTCTTCAGAACAGTGTCTCTAACTCTTATTGAATGGTGTCTATATTTTATGGGAGTGTATGGTCTATATGATCTTTTATACCCTATGGACATGATGGATGGTGTTTTGTTTATGGTTTCACTCTATTTGTTTTGTCTTGTCCATGTAATACTTTCCCTTGTACTTGTGTTCTTTTTTTTAATAAAAATTTCTTGGGATCATGGATTTGGTTTTGTAGAATCCATGGTTCACGTCTTCTGGGTAGCTACTAATAATATACTTTGGGTATTAGTTTGATATTTTGTAATTTATAAACAAGAAAAAAATTATTGATTATCGAGTTTTCATCATTAGGGCATGATTTTGTGTGTGTGTGTGTGTCTATATATATCTTATGATATATTGGAATTATTGGGATAAATTTTTTACGATATATTTGAAATGTTGAGATATGTTATTTATTTTTTATTTTTTTATTGTTTTTGATGGTTAAGAATAAATATGTAATGTATGATAATTATATTAAGTATATCATATATATTTTTATTAATAAATAAATGAAATTTGTTTACCAACACATATGATAATGTGAGTGTGTCATTTAAAAATGAATTATAAATTAATATTATTTTTGGGTATTGTTAGTAACATATAAGACAATTTTATTAATAACAATACCAACATAATTATAATGTTGGTAATGCTATTATCAATAGATAAATCTATCATATGAATTTGTTGCTAAACCTTTTTACCAACTGATATGTCATCTATTGGTATTATAATAATTATAACAGAACTATTTTATCTGTCATAATAAGTTTTTACAATAGAGTTTTTAAAAACAATTTAGTTACATGACTCTTTTTTTGGTAAAATGTTTTACCAACAAAAAATGAACTTTTACCAACAGATATACCAATTTTGGAAAAATATAATTATTTTTTAGTGGAAATTTCATTTTCCATAGTTGGAAATTTCATTGGTTCTATAACTTTGCTGCATATATCTTTGAAAAAGAAATAGATATTTGATAATGTATAATGGACATTATTGAAAAAAATGAAAAAAATAGTTCTGGGAATTAGATATTGCATCAAAACATGACATTCATGTGATTTTAGATCCTTTAATATAAAATTTCCCAGGATGTGGAGTTAGTGAAGCACCAAACAACATTTCATAGTTTGTTGTCTAAAGTTGGAAAAAGTAGCAGTAGCAGTCTATCCCCACAAGGGAATCCTTTATTGGATCACCCATGGGAAGACTTACCTAGATGATATTACACACACTCATGCTGAGATATTCATTTCATTTTCAACATTCAAATCAATCCTTTAATAACTCCATGAAAAGGAAAAGACTTTTGGTATAAGGATTTAATTTTAGTAGATTTTAGCTTTCTATGAGGCCATGGTTGCAGGAGTTGGTCATGATGGATATCCTATGGGTTGGATGGAGTTAGTGACATGCCCTTTTCATGGTGTTATTATCAATCTATATTATATATTATGTGAAATTATTTGTATCTAGTAGGTCTCTAAAAGTTAATATGATCATATAAATATAGATACCACCCTTTTTCCTTACACATGTTTTCATTTATAAATATTGATACCATTCATCACGTTGCATTTATAAATATATATATACCACTCTTCTTGTCATATTATGCATGAATACACAAATTTAGTTATTTTTGTTTCCATATAGACTCAAGAACCACTCTAATTTATATATTTTGGTATTTTTTTATATTTCTAATATTTTCATTCTAAATAAATTTTTTCTGTCTCTGAATACATGCAATATGAATTCTCATTCAGAATCTACACAGTTTTTTAGGAATATTTATATTTTTAAGAGTAAATAATTATATTCCATATGTATAATTTATTTATTATTTTAATTTTTTCAATATGAATGTGAATTATTAGCATTGAAAAATATGATTCTTTTAAAAAAACCAATCATTAGCCTCTCCTCAACCCATAGATAAACTTTAAAAGTAAATAATTTTCATTCTAGGTTGAAAATATAACTATGAAAGTAAGATGTTCATTTTTCAAAAAACAAGCCACACAAGGTCATCATTTAAATTTATTTTTATCCAATGTAAATAATCCATATCATTCTGATCCTATACCAAAATGAAAATACCCCTACTAAGAACTACCATCCAAGTATATGGGATTATCAGTTCACTTTGATTTTCCTCCATTGACCCTATGTTAGAATAACAAATTTCTTAATTCATAATGCTTCTCTTGGAAACATAAAAGACTTGATTTGATATTGTCCTATCAAAAACCCAAAACCCTTAATTTAAGATACTTCTATTGGAAAACTGAAATCCTTTAATAGATATAATCCTCTAGGAAACTCAAAATCGTTGATTTGAGATTCTCTTCTTGGAAACTAAAAAATTCATGAGTTGAGATCCTCCTATTAGAAACCCAAAAGCATTGAGTTGAGATTATCCTCATGGAAAGAAAAAAATCCTTAAGCCAAGATACTACTCTTCGTATCCCAAAATCCATAATTTGATATTATCTTCCTAGGAAAAAAATTGTTCAGTGGATATACTCCTCTTGGAAACCAAAATCCCTTAAGTCAAGATACTCCTCTTAGAAACTCGAAAATCTTGATTCTAGATACTCCTATTCAAAAACCAAAAGATTTGAGTTGAGATTATCCTCTTGGAAACCAAGAAAACTATGAGTCAAGAAACTCTTCTTGTAAATATAAAGGCTTTGATTTAATATTTTCCTCTTTGAAAACCAAAAAACTTGATTTGTGATTCTCATCTTGGAAACCCAAAATCCTTGAGTTGAGGTAATCCTCTTGGAAACCCAGAATCATTGAGTTAATATACTCCTGTTGGAAATCCAAATTCCTTGAGTTGATATACTCCTCTTATAAACCCAAAAAAAATTTAGTCAAGATACTCATATTTGAAACCCAAAAGACTTGAGTTGATATTCACTTATTGGAAACCAAAAAATCCTTGAGTTGAGATACTCCTCTGAAGTGACCATGTGTTAGCTGCATTTGTTTTCAACTGGAATGGTTTTCATGATGATGAAAAATATATCAATATGGTTTAAAGTGAAGAAATTAGATTTCATGATTGATAATGCATCCATGTAAGTCCAGAAGATGACTAAGGAATTACCATGATTAATGGAACAATTTTTTGATCCTTCTAGCTTGAAGAAATTATTTAGAGAAGTCAATGAATAAGTGGAATATTATCTAAAGATTGATTGTGAGTTGTTTTTAAAAGTATATTTCATGTGAAAATGATTCCTAGAGAAGGAAAATTAATTATATCAAGGGAATAAGATGGATGATTTTAAAAATATATGTCACTAGGAAGAGTGACATGTTAAATAGGAAGTGTTGATAAGGCTAACCATTTTTTGATGAGTTTACACTTAGTATTTTACCAAGTGTGAATATTGAGTTGCCAAAAATGCGGGTCAAGGCTTCCTGAACTGAACACCTTAGAGGCCCCAGACATGACTAGGCTAAGATTTAGGGTGTCCTAGATCTAGCCGACCTATACTGGCTAAGGAGTTGCATAGCCTGCTATCATGCGCATGTGGAGAAAGAAGGTGTCACTGAAGGGTGACACCATGTAGGGGGGCTGGAATGGGGTGGTGCCAGCAAGAGGTTCCCAGAGAAAATTTGATTACTTTCATATAGTTGATAGATAATGTAGATTTATATATTAAGAAGATGAAGGGTGAGTGTATTTTTTATGTGGGATAAATTCAAAAAAACACCATTACCTTGTTAAGAATATGCAGACAAAACATGGGGCACTCAATCATTGATGATACGAAACCGCTTATGCCACTACAAAACCATCTTATCTACCTCAAAGGGTTTTGGTTCTACACACTAAATATCTGGTTAAGTGACCACACAAGTATGTATCCTACCATACATATAATTCTACACTGATCGCAAGTAATTAATTTGAATTGATCGAACGAACAAGATTGAACTGGTCATGCTCTTGAAACCAACTAACCATATGAAGATATTTCTAACCTACTGAATAAAGTAGAAGAACTGAATGCATAATGATCAAACTTATTTTAATCTTCACATGGTCAAAAAAACAAATGTGAGATTGACCTAACATGAGATTCACATAATAGATGAACTGAATACATGTAGTGCAAGTGACTATGAGTGTGATGACTGATTGTATGAGGTTTGAAGATAAACCATGAGTGTTTACCAAAAAGTAAAGAGAGTATTTAAAAAATAGAGGATGAGGTGTGGTGCATAAAATAGGAGCAAACTCCATAGGCAGTCAAGGAACAGATTAGGAGGCACACTAACAAAATAAATCAGTGCATACCTTATATTTGGAGATCGATTTATCGAGAGAGGCGAGCGGCGACAGCGGTAGGTTTTAGCGAGTGGTAGTAGTAGCCTGGTTCTACTAGAGCTTGAATGCGTAGTGAAGAGACGACTCGGTTGGGGTTATTTTTATAAGAACATGTAAGCCTTTTGTCTATGCTTTCAAAAAAGCATTGATAAAGAGTAGTTTTATTAGCACTAAAATAGAAAGTAAAAATAAAACTATTTTTTATCATTTCTATTTCTAGCACTCATAAAGGTGACCATTTATCAACACTAAAAAAGCACTGATAAAACAATTATTTATCAGTGCAAGAAATAGCACTGATAAAAATATAATTTTAATAATATATTAATTAATTTATAATTATAATTATAAATAAGTAAATTTATAAATATTTCTATATATTTATAAATATTTGTATATATTTATAAATATATTTGTATATATTTATAAATATATTTTTATAATTATATATTTTTATATTTTTATATGTATTTATAAAATTATAAATATAATAAATACATTTATTATTTAAATATATTTATTTTAATTTTATAATTATTTAAATATTTATTTATTTATTTCTCATTATAATTATAAATAAATATATTTAAAAATATTTCTATATTATTATAAATATATTCATATAATTATATATATTTATATCAATATATCAATATATATAATTATAATATAATAACTATATTTATTATTTAAATATAATTATTATTATTATATAATTATTTAAATATAAATTTATTTATTTATAATTATAATTATAAATAAATATATTTAAAAAGCATTTTTATATAATTATAAATATATAAATATTAATATAATAAATATATTTATTATTTAAATATATTTATTATAATTTTATAATTATTTAAATATGTATTTATTTATTTACAATTATAAATATAAATAAATATATTTAAAAAGTATTTATATATAATTATAAATATATTTATATAAATATATTTATTTATATTTATATATTATTATAAATGTACTAAATATATTTATTAGTATTTTTTTGAGGTTCAGAGGCCTCTTTATTGAATGGATATATTTATTATTTAAATATATTTATTATAATTTTATAATTATTCAAATATTTATTTATTTATTTATAATTTTATAAATACTTTTTTTAAAATTATATATATTTATAATTGTGTAATTAAATATTTAAATTACAAAATTATTAAAAAATCATTTAAATAGATTAATTATATAAATTTCACACATATTTTAAATGTTAAAACTTAATAAATAAAAACGAATAAATATTATTCATATAAATTACAAAACATATTGAAAATATTACATGTATGGTAAATAAATATATGTATAAATAAATATTACAAAATGATTAAATATATTTTTAACGTTATTAATTAATATATAATAATAAATGAATAAATTAAATTAAATAAAAAACCAAAATATTTAAAATTGAATTCATAACATTTACATAAATTACAAACATACATATGTACACGTACATATCTACAAACATATACATACACACATGTGTATACACACATACACATACATACATACAGTTATACATGTACATATATTTTTAATTATTTAATATCAATATAAATATATATCTAAATAAATATATTCATTTATATATTATAAAATATCTTAAAGAAAATATTATTATATTATATTTATTTTAATTATATACACATTTTGTAATCAATGTATATAAATAAACTATTAAATATTTTGACTAATATAAATTTGATACTTTTTTATATTTTATATAATTATATATATTAATATAATATATATATATATATATATATATTAATATATAAGTATATATAATATAAATATAATAAATATATAATATTTAAATATATTTATTATACCGGGAAAGTTCAGGATCCGAGCGTGCTTAGTCCTAAAAACTTATTAAAGAAAATAAAAGGGCAGACAAACATCAACATAATAAAAGTGGCACAAAAAACACCGCCAAAAAAAAGTGTCAGGATAACACCACCCAAAAAATAGACAGAGTGAAATCCTTAAAAATCAAAGGAAAGACCCTAAAGACCACAAAAAACATGATCATCGGCCAAAGAAAGCAATTGAAGCCCCCTTCGAAACTGGGCAAAAGCCCTATTGTGGGATCTGACATGACCCCCAAGCCCAACATCCCACGAGAGCCCATGCACACCAGAATCACAAATGTCATTGTGCCATAGTTTAAACAAAACTGCCGCAAAATTTAAAAATAAAATAAATATATCGGCGGTTTAGTATAACTGCCGCTATAATATAAATTATATTTAATATGATTTTTTTACCAATGGTTATTAGAACTGTCGCTAATAAACTGACATTAATACTTACCTTTTCTATAGTGTTCTTCACTATGATTTTACCACATTAAACATGCACAAATGATTTTCATTTTTTTCTTCTTGCTTTATTCTTCACAAATCTTTAATCTTAGCTACTTATTCTCATGCATTTGTTCTCATACAAGTGAATTTCATGGTTATTCTTTACTTCACAAAACAATATATTAATATTTCTTTTTCACTTCTCTACATTTCTTAGAATAATAGAAGAGAGAGTTTGGTTTATGTGCAAATAGAGGATTCTTACTCTCTGTTTCGATACACTCTTATTTCATACATAAAATGATAAGCACAGTGGGTATTTATAAACAAGCTCCACCAATTTTCTCCACCACACCTCAAATGCTATGTGAAATGACCTACTTCCCTTGCACGAACCAAATCATTTGCATATGTGACAATGAAAAACTTGAGTTTTTTTATGTGTTTTTCGGATTTTTTAAATGAGTCTAGGGTAAAAATATTTTTAAAAATAAGCTTAAAAGGAAACAGCCATGCCGCTGCCATTTGGTTTAGTTGAAAGGCGGCAAGGGGGCTGCTGCCTTTCAAAAAAAATACTTATTTTAAATATAATTTTTTATATATTTTTATTTTGTTTTGTTTTGTTTGTTTATATATAAAAACCAATAGAATTTATCTACTATTTAATATCCAACATTACGATCATTAAAGCAGTCTATAATTCTGATAAAAACCCTCACCCAGGGCTTCCTTTTATAAGAGGGTTTTCCCTAAAAATCATTCTGCATTTCCGATGCAAGATTCGGGTTCTCTCTTTCCTGTACAGAATTACTAATATATTATTATCAATCATTTTTAATCAATTAATTTATACTATTAATTAGTATTTAATAATATTATTAAACAACTAATTAATTGAAAAATAATTAATAATAAATAATGGGTTTAAATTAATTAGAAATTAAATAATATATAATTAATAAAAATAATCTAAATAATAAAAAAAAATTAATAAATATATAATGTATTATTATTATTATTTATTATCTAAAGAATAATTTTAAATATTTATTAGTAATTAATGTTTATTAGAAATTAATATTTATATATATATAATTATATATACATATATAATTATATATATTAGTTGTTTGGGGTATAATTACATCAACCACGCACAGACCGCACACACACAGGCCTAAAAGGCATGTAAAAGCCCCCCTTCAAGGGATAACCAACCCAACTACCCACTTTATTACATTATGTATATTAGGCCTAAAGGCCTAGTGGGCATATAGCTCATTACATGGCCTGTAGTCCTGAAATTTTGGCCCAAGGAACATTCTGTGAATAATACTGCTACAGTACCCCCAGCTGCTATAGTACCTGCTACAATACTATCACTGCTATAGTACCACCACCACTACAGTACCCATCGCTATTACAGTTACAGTGTTTGTCACCGCTATAGTTTCATCGTTACTGCAGACTGTTGTTACAGCTACAGTGTTCGTCACCACTATAGTGTCATCATTACTATAGTGCCTCCACTACTACAATACCCCTATAGTACTGCTGCAATAACCTGTGCCCAATGGGTTTTGAACCCCCATTTTTCATGTATAGGATTATAGGGTAATTACCACTAACCCAAACCCCAACTACAAAAGTACACCGAGTTTTTAGGCCTAGGGGGTTACAAGGTATTGGTGAGGAATCACCCACCACCATGTACCTTTATGTACTTCCACATCTATAGGCCTAAGTGTAACAACACCTAGGCTTTTGGGCCAGTTCCACACGGGGGTAGAGGGCCCATGAGTGATTTATTCAGGCATCTCAGACATTTCCATATAAAGGACTCAAACCTAGAACCTTGGTGATAGACTCCACAACCGCAACCAACTCAACCATGCCCCCGCTAAAAAAAGTACACCAGTTTTTTAAGGCCCAGGGGGTTACAAGGTATTGGTGACCCATCACCCACCAATAAGTGCCTTTATGTACTTCCCAAGCCATAAGCCCAAGTGTAATGGCACCTCGGATTTCGGACCAATTCTACATGGGGGTAGAGGGCCCATGAGTGATGTATTCAAGCATCTCAATCATTTCCATAGCAAGGACTCTAACCCAGAACCTTGGTGACAGAATCCACAATCACAACCAACTCAACCATGCCCCTACGAGGAAAAAAGTACACTGGGTTTTTAGGGCCAGGGGGTTATAAGGTATTGGTGAGCCGTCACCCACCACCGAGTGCCTTTATGTACTTCCCCAACCATAGGCCCAATTGTAATGACACCTAGGCTTTCGGGCCAATTTCACATGGGGGTAGAGAGCCCATGAGTGATTTATACAGGCATCTTAGGTGTTTCCATGGCAAGGACTCAAACTCAGAACCTTGGTGAAAGACTACACAGCTACAACCAACTCAACCATGCCCCCATGGGAAAAAAGTACACTCGGTTTTTAGGCCTAGGGGGTTACAAGGTATTGGTGAGCCATCACCCACCGCCAATAAATATTAATTACTAATAAATATTTAAAATTACCATTTAGTTACTAAATATAAATAATAATTATTAAATTATTAAATTACTAATTTTTAATTAGTTATTATTATATCAGTATTAATTAATTGACTAATTATTTCTATTAAATAATAATTAATAATAAATATTAATTAAATAATATGATTTAATATTTAATAATATTAATTTCTAATAAATATTAATTACTAACTAATTTTAATTACTAGTAATTATTTAAAATTATTATTTGGTAACTAATTATTAAAAATAGAAATATAATTATTAGTTATTAATTAATTATTAATTATACAATATGTAATTACTTTCTAATAATATTAAGTAAAAATTAACTAATTAATTAATTATTAATAATTATTACTATAAAATTACTAATAAATATTTAAAAATATTGATTAGTTACTAAATATTTTTAATAATGATTAAATTATTAAAATAGAAAATTTTAATTAAATATTATTAAATTATTATTATTTAACTAAATATTTGTTGTTAATTAATATTAATTACTAAATAATATTAATTAAATAATATTATTTACCATTTAAAAATATTATATATATTAGGTGATTGGGGGTAAAATTACAATTAAACACACAAACACACCTCACACATATGTTAGAAAGGTAGGACATAGCCTCCCCCCAAGGGGATAGTCCACCCATCAAGCCTTAATTTCTAATAAACATTAACTATTAATAAATATTTAAAATTAATATTTAGTTACTAATTTATTATTATTATTATTATTATTATTATTATTATTATTATTATTATTATTATACATTATGTAACACCCCGACCCCAGTAACCCAGAGTCGGTACATTATTACTTAACATTGGCATGATCAAAAAAGATCAAGTCTCGAAAGATTGATTAGTTTAGTAGCCTTGGAAACACTAGATACATTCATAAATGTTACATTACATCATAAAGTGAAAAATCACAATAACATAGTCTCCATAGTCCACACTCATATAACCTTCGGACTATCCCTGCAGGTCAGTCATAAAATATTTCTTCACATCCTGGGAAAATAAAACATAGAAAGGGGTGAGCTCAGATGCTCAGTAAGGATAAAAATATAGCGGAAACTTTCATAAATAAACATAAACATTTAAGGCAATGTATAACTAAAACAAAAGCCTTTTAAATTTAAACTTCAGCATAATATGGAAAAAATAAAATGACATAATGCCATTTACTTATTCACATGGATATTCTACTAGTTGAATAATCACATGCAATATCAATAACCACTTTCATAATGATGGAATTCATAATTACAGACTATCATAACCACATAGTCAAGGCCTTGTGCCAAGACTAAAAATAAGATTTTGTCAAGGCCTTGTGCCAAGAAACTAGTTTGTCTCATGAGACCTACCGATGCATCGAGAAGCTATAGCAGGCTCCACCTATCACATACTAAGTCCAACGCATTCCTTGTATGAAAAGGTTCAAGCATATCATCAACCATAACATAATCGTATCACATAAAACATGCATAAAGGAAACATAACATTTACACATTTCAATCACAAGATATAAATACAACACATTGATATAATAAAACCATTTTCAATACCAAAATAAAAGAAAAGTATAACTTGGTATTTATTTTTAATTTAAAAAAAAGTTATGGCTTGTAGAGGAAGCTAAAACTCATATAATGGTCACGGCGGTGGAGAAGTCGTTGTTGCCGCATACGTACGACAAAAAAAACATTCCCTTTTATCATTTAGTAAAACGCTTCATATAAAAAATATTCCTTGTGAATAAACATAAAATTCAAAGGCTTTTATACACTTTATAAAAGAAAGTTGTGTACAAAACAAAATATGCCTCAATGAAATGAGATTGAGATGAAGTCCCTTGCCTCGTGTCTGACTTGACTTGATCGTTCTTTAATCTCCTGAATAATAAACTAGAGTTAATTTATACTTTATTAAGAACCTTTTTCAAGTTAATTATTCCTTTTATATCACTTATTACCATGTTATGAACATTATGTAATTATTTACGTTAATAATGGTCATTTTGTCGATCTTTGGTACTTGAGTCAAAAATAAACTTCTTATAATTAAAAGTTATTCATGTGGTAAAATATCTATTATATAAAGAATTATATTCCTGATGTAGATATCATATATATCATATATATCCAGTATATAAATGATTTTATAATATTACATAACATTTAAAGGTAATAAATGAAATGCATCGTTCATGGAGACGGTAAGTCGTACGTACGCATGAACGCTACTTTCATTTATATTTTGTATTTAATGGAATGAAATCGTAATGATATAAAGGTATATTATAATTCAAGTATAATATCATATATAATATCATTTACTCCATCCTTTATATGTCCCACATATGGCATTAACGATTCAAATCACTTTGAGGGGGCGGTAGTCCGCACTTCCTAAAATGAAATTATCGCGTTTACCCATATTGGAAATCATAAAGGTATGCCATAAATAAAAAATACATAAGAATAAGGAAAACATAAACATAATATATATCATATATAAATATAGTGACATCTTAATGGCCACCATGAGAGGTGTTAAAATAATATTGAACAATCATCGTTTCATGAGGCAGTAATTTGCCACCCACAGAAACATTATGTTCTTTAACCATTAGAAAAAGGTGTGTGTAAGTTTAAATCAAATAATTCTCATAAAAAATCCTTGCATATTTAATATACTGGTGTTTTTACAAAATAAATGAATAAAAAGAGTTTAAGGGGTTGGAGAAGCAAAATAAAACAAAAGAACATAAGGGAAGACATTGCCTTAAAATCGGGTAACTCTTTTTGATTTGAGCCAAAGGCTTTCTTGGGAAGACTTCTGCTCAAATTGATTCTTATAGGAGTAAGAGAGGGAAGTTGAGAGAGTATTTGGGCAGAATTTGGCTGAGCCAAATGGCTTTTAAGGTGTGAATAATGTGGTAGAGGTGGGGGCCTTTTATAAGAGGAGAGGAGGGGAACTCTTGGAAAGTCATGAAATGTTACATTATTATGAAATGCTTTTCGGATTTTAAAGGTCCCACAATGATATATTTAGAGTATAAGGTGATAAGGGTTCGAAATCTACCCATATAATAGGCTTTAGACAAGTATAAGTCTTAGAGTTTACCTTATCTTTTCATTTTATTTAAATCGTTCATTAATGAGGTAATCGTTGCATCATCATGGTGTGATAAATAAATTTATTTATTTCATTCCTAAAAATTATAAAAAAAATTACCATGATGTAGGAAATATTTTTATCTTTCCAATTAATATTTATAGTCAAAAATATGACTTGTATAACCCCTTCTAAAATTTTTTTTAGTAAAACAATACATGTTTGTGACATTTTTATATTTACTTTAAATAAAAGGTATTAATGTCATTATCTTACACAAGTGGCTCCATGGGGTCCCAAAAATCGTCCCATGGTTTTTCTTGGTCGGCCATGACTCATCCAATAAGACTAGGACATGTGTCAATATATTTTTATATTCTTATAACATCATTTTTACCTTAAATTATCCTAATTACCTCTAATCCCGGTTAATAAAACTCAAAAGTTACTATTCACCAAAAATTATTTTCATCCCATTGAACCAAATTTTACTTACTAATGACAACCATGTATGTCAGATTTTTTAAATTCAATTCATAGAAGTGGTAAATTTTCATTTAAACGAAAAATCAGTTTTTTTAACTACCACTTAGGGGTTTCACTATTTATCAAAAAATGATGTTTTTCAGAGTAGTACCAAAAATTCACCCTAAGCTATAATTGATATTCCGAATTCAAAAATGATTTCTATTTTACAAAATTCCAAACATATAAGTTTCATTAATTAATTTTATAATTAATTCACGCTGTCAAAACAAATAGCGTGTTTTTAAGAACCAATATCAATCAAAAGATTGACAATTGTTTATGTCCAATTTCAAAGTGAAATTAATTATAATGACCACCATTGGATAAAATTGTAAAATTATATTCTAATTATACTTTAAAACCACTCAATAGTATAACTTATCACTATAAATTATTTTGATTAAAAAAGTTTTTTTTATGTATTTTTTTTACTATTCATCAAAAATTTGAAGTTCTGAGAAAAATACCAAAATTTCAACACAGGATAATTTAGATATTCTGAATCCAAAAATGAAGTCCAATTTGAATAATAAAATTTATAAAATTTCAAAACGTGGGTATTACTATTCATAATGGCTACTTTGATTGGTCGTGGTGTATTAGAATCTCGAACTTGCATACAATGCAAGCTATTGTATTATTGAAAGAGAAGGGTACCGTGGAAGCTTGGGGTGTTACATTCTCCCCTCCTTCAATAAATTTGGTCCTTGTAATTTGAAATTGTTCTTCTAAAATAAAAGGTTCAAAGTAGAAAATACCTTTGTGGAAAACCCATATCGGAAATAGGGTTAATAAAAATATAACTTTAAAAGGAAGAAAGAGAAGTAAAAAAGGTCACCTGAGATAGTCCATACTAGGATTATATGAAAATATGGATATGGAGGAGAAACAAACCATCAAGTTCTGATGGAGGGTTGTATAAAACAAGATTAGGAGAAAGTTAACTACAAGAAAATCACAAACTTGTGATTGGTTAAACGATCATTGATTCCCTAGTAGGAAAAGTTAACCAACAATGTTTTTGTTTTATGTTACCTTTCATAAATTTGAGGAATTTATTTATGATATTTACTAAGAATGTAAGGAAATATACATACTTGTCATGTAGACTTTTATTCTTTAATAAATTTTTACCACAAACCCATCTTTCACTCAAAAAGATAATAAAACTCAAAAATATTAAATTTATCCTAATCGTACAAGGTTCCAAATATTAACACATACCATTTAGATTAGGAAAACTATTTTGTAATAACCAGGGACTTCCTGTGGTCTAGTGTTAGGTAATAAAGTCCTGTCGCACTATGGTTGTGGGTTTGATTCCTACAGCTTTGTCTGATGCGACGGGTTATCCCCCGACCTGTAGGTTGTCCTTTTCCTAAAACTATAGTATTATAATATTCCAAAAATAATCTTCAGAAATTTTTTAACCTTAAACAATACTATACAAAGTTCAACTTAATCCATTCCAACCTTTATAGTTATCCAAAATACCTATGTCCAGACTTTCTCTAAAAGGTCTCTAAATTCCAAAATCAATTGTAACATCAGATTCCCCAAACAAATTAAAGTTTCTCTTATTGTCACATACTAAAAATATGATTACCTTCATCATATTAAAACCTTAATGAAAACAAAAAGTACTATAGTACAATACTTATATATATCATGTTATTCTTATAACCAGAATATAATCCTTGAGTCCAATAGCTCCAATACATTAATTATTCCACTTCAACTGTAGTAACAGCATAATATTGGCTTTGATCCCTTGGCCTTTTCTGAGGTAAGTTTCCCTGACTCTTAGGACATTCATTTGCATAATTCCCCATTTCCCTTCAATTGTAGCATTCAACATTGATAGCCTCTTTCTTTCCCTTGCAATCGCGAGCATGGTGACCTTTTTCTCCACATTTATAACAAACTCTCATTCCTTTTAGGCAAGTATCGGGGTGATTCTTCCCACAATTATCACATAATGGAAAAACCTTCTTTCCCTTTTTCCCTTTTTCTGTCTCTTGATCCATCATTCTCTTCTTCTCTTGCTTTGATATAAAGTCATAAGACTTAGAGAATTCCTTTTCTGTCTTGATAGAACACAAGACAATATCTTCGTATGATGAGAAGGATTGTGATACTAATGCTCGACGTAGAAATACTTTTAACTCATCAAAGAAACGATGAATCTTACTTCTTTGGTTACGTATATAATTTGTAGCATTCCTCGCTAACCTTGTAAAGTTAGCCTCATACTTTGCAACATTCTCGTCCTCCTTTTGCCTTAGACTCAGAAATTGTCTTTCCATATCCGCTCAATGGTCATGAGGAAAGTATTTTTATAAGAAAATTTCTTTCAATTCCTTTCATTCAATATTTGATACTTCCTCATCATCTTTTGTGTTTTTAATCAAGGACCACCATTGATCAGCATATCCAGTGAGGCAGTAAACTTCCATGAAATTTTTTTCCCTTTTGCTACTCCCCAAAGCTTGGAATATTTTCTCTAAGGAGTTTATCCATTTCTTATCCACTAATGGATTTGTACTCCCATTTAATATTGGTGGTTGTTTCCTCATGAAGCGATCTAACATTGATCCTCCACATTACGGATCAGGGTGCTCCATACGAGTAAGGTTATTATTCATAACCTGGGTGAGTTGTCTCAGTATGGTGATAAGCTGATCAGCACCAGTTGTATCACCAGCTCCATTATAATTATCTTGAGAAGGAGGGAAATCCCTACATGGAGTGAGTGCATTGATATAGTTTCCATTCCTTACACTAGGCACCATTTATAAACAATGGCATAAACTAGATCAGTTTATGAATCAAAATACATAATTCCATACTTGTAAAACACTTAACATAAATTTAACAATTTATGGATATAATCCATAATCATAAAAATGTTTTCTTTGAGGAAGTATATACTCATAAACCCTTCATAATAGTTTGTAAAGAAAATGAGAATTATCCTAAGCATATCCCCCGGGAGTGTCGTAACCAAGAGTGCAGCAAGGCCCATTGTCGTGCACCAGTTCTCATTCGAGTCTAGCTCAAAGCGGTGTTTTTGAGTATTACCCCTAGGTACATCTGTGCTAGAGCCACCTGTACCTGATCGTATCTAGACAAGGATGTATTGCTCGGAAAATACCCAAAATCTGTACTTTACCAAAATTCTAGGAAGTTCTTCTATATTAATCCTCAAAGTCTATCTTAGGTCTATGTGCTCTAATCAGAGTTTATCTAAATCTAGCTTCTAAGGTTAGTATTAAACTGCCTCTGATACCAACTGTAACTCCCCGACCCCAGTTACCCAGAGTCGGTGCATTATTACTTAACATTGGCATGATCACAAAAGATCAAGTATCGAAATACCGATTAGTTTAGTAGCCTTGGAAACACTAGATGCATTCATAAATGTTACATTACATCATAAAGTGAAAAATCACAATAACATAGTCTCCATAGTCCACACTCATATCCCCTTCAGACTATCCCTATAGTTCAGTCATAAAATATTTCTTCACATCCTGGGAAAATAAAACATAGAAAGGGGTGAGCTCAGATGCTCAGTAAGGATAACAATATAGCAGAAACTTTCATAAATAAACATAAACATTTAAGGCAATGTATAACTAAAACAAAAGCCTTTTAAACTTGAACTTCAGCATAATATGGCAAAAATAAAATGAAATAATTCTATTTACTTATTCACATGGATATTCTACTAGTCGAATAATCACATGCAATATCAATAACCACTTTCATAATGATGGAATTCATAATGCCAGACTATCATAACCGCATAGTCAAGGCCTTGTGCCAAGACTAAAAATATGATTTTTCAAGGCCTTGTTCCAAGACACTAGTTTGTCTCATGAGACCAACCGATGCATCGAGGATCTATAGCGGGCTCCACCCGTCACATACTAAGTCCAATGTATTCCTTGTATGAAAAGGTTTAAACAAATCATAAACCATAACATAATCATATCACATAAAACATGCATAAAGGAAACATAACATTTCCACATTTCAATCACAAGATATCAATACAACACATTGATATAATAAAACCATTTTCAATACCAAAATAAAATAAAATTATAACTTGGTATTTATTTTTCATTTAAAAAAAGTTATGGCTTGTAGAGGAAGTCGAAACTCAAATAATGGTCACGGCGGTGGAGAAGTCATTGTCTCCACATACGTACAAAAAAAACATTCGCTTTTTTCGTTTAGTAAAACGCTTCATATAAAAAATATTCCTTTTGAATAAACATAAAATTAAAAGGGGTTTATACACCGTATAAAAGAAAGTTTTGTATAAAACAAAATATGCCTCAGTAAAAGGATATTGAGACGAAGTCCCTTACCTCGTGTCCGACTTGACTCGATCATTCTTTAATCTCCTGAATAATAAACTAGAGTTAATTTATACTTGATTAAGAACATTTTTGAAGTTCATTATTCCTTTTATATCACTTATTACCATGTTATGAACATTATGTAATTATTTAAGTTAATAATAGCCGTTTTGTCGATCTTTGGTACTTGAGTCAAAAATAAACTTCTTATAATTACAAGTTGTTCATGTGGTAAAATATCCATTATATCCAGAATTATATTCATGATGTAGATATCATATATATCATATATATATATCCAGTATATAAATTCTTTTATAATATTACATAATATTTAGAGGTAAGAAATGAAATGCACCGTTCATGGAGACGGTAAGCCGTACGTACGCATGAACGCTACTTTCATTTATATTTCGTATTTAATGGAATGAAATCATAATGATATAAAGGTATATTATAATTCCAGTATAATATCATATATAATATCATTTAATCCATCCTTTATATGTCCCACATATGGCATTAACGATTCAAATCACTTTGTGGGGGCGGTAGTCCGCACTTCCTAAAATGAAATTATCACGTTTACCCATAATGGAAATCATAAAGGTATGCCATAAATGAAAAATACATAAGCATAATGAAAACATAAACATAATATATATCATATATAAATATAGTGACATCTTAATGGCCACCATGAGAGGTGTTAAAAGAATATTGAACAATCATCGTTTCGTGAGGCAGTAATTCGCCACCCACAGAAACAGTATGTTCTTTAACCATTAGACAAAGGTGTGTGTAAGTTTAAATAAAACCCTTCTCATAAAAACATAATATTATATTTAATATACTGTTTTTGTTACAAAATAAAGGAATCAAAAGAGTTTCAGGGGTTGGAGAAGAAAAATAAAACAAAAGAACATAAGGGAAGACATTACCTTAAAATTGGGTAACTCTTTTTGATTTGAGACAAAGGCTTCATTGGGAAGACTTAGGCCCAAAGTGAGGCTTATAAGAGTAAGATAGGAAAGTTGAGAGAGTATTTGGGAAGAGGTTGGCCGAGCCAAATGTATTTAAAGGTGTGAATAAGGTGGTAGAGTTGGGGGACTTTTATAAGAGGAGAGGAGGGGCACCCTTGGAAAGTCATGAAATGTTACATTATTATGAAATTCTTTTTGGATTTTAAAGGTCCCACAATGATATATTTCGAGGATAAGGTGATAAGGGTTCGAAATACACCCATAAAATAGTCTTTAGACAAGTTTAAGTCTTATATTTTACCTTATATTTTAATTTTATTTAAATCGTTCATTAATGAGGTAATCGCTGCATCATCATGGTGTGATAAATATATTTATTTATTTCATTCCTAAAAATTATAAAACAAATTACCATGATGTAGGAAATATTTTTATATTTCCAATGAATATTTATAGTCAAAAATATGACTTGTATAACCCCTTCTAAAAATTGTTTTTGTAAAACAATACATGTTTGTGACATTTTTATATTTACTTTAAATAAAAGGTATTAATGTCATTATCTTACACAAGTGGCTCCATGGGGTCCCAAAAATCGTCCCATGATTTGTCTTGGTTGGCCATGACTCATCCAATAAGAGTAGGACATGTGTCAATATATTTTTATATTCTTATAATATCATTTTTACCTTAAATTATCCTAATTACCTCTAATCCCGGTTAATAAAACTCAAAAGTTACTATTCACCAAAAATTATTGTCATCCCATTGAACAAAATTTTACTTACTAATGAAAATCATGACTGTCTGATTTTTTAAATTCAATTTATAGAAGCGGTAAATTTTCATTTAAACGAAAAATCAGTTTTTTTAACTACCACTTAGTGGTTTCACTATTCATCAAAAATTGATGTTTTTCAGAACAGTATCAAAAATTCACCCTAAGCTATAATTGATATTCCGAATTCAAAAATAATGTATATTTTAAAAAATTCCAAACATATAAGTTTCAATAATTAATTTTATAATTAATTCATGCTGTCAAAACAAATAGCGTGTTTTTAGGAAACAATATCAATCAAAAGATTGACGATTGTTTATGTCCAATTTCAAAGTGAAATTAATTCTAATGACCACCATTGGATAAAATTGTGAAATTATATTCTAATTATAATATAAAACCACTCAATAGTATAATTTATTACTATAAATTATTTTGATTAAAAAAGTTGTTTTTATGTATTTTTTTACTATTCATCAAAAATTGGAAGTTCTCAGAAAAATACCAAAATTTCAACATAGGCTAATTTCGATATTCCAAATCCAAAAATGAAGTCCAATTTGAATAATAAAATTTATAAAATTTCAAAAAGTGGGTATTACTATTCATAACGGCTACTTTGATTGGTCGCGGTGTGTTAGAATCTCGAACTTACGTACAATGCAAGCTATTGCATTATTGAAAGAGAAGGGTACCGTGGAAGCTTGGTATGTTACACATTATATATTTATTATTTATTATTTAGTTATCATTAATATTATTTTTTATGAATTATATATTATTCAATTTATAACTAATTAAAACATATTATTTGTTATTAACTATTTAGAAATTATTTTGTTTAATTATATTATTAAAGAATAATTAATAGTATTAATTAATATTATTTAAAATATTATTAATATAAATTGGTTAATTATAAATATTTAGTAGTAAACATTGACAAATAATTATTATTTATTTTTAATTAATATTTATTATTAATTGATTAAAAATAATTAATAATAATATATTAGTAATTTTGTGCTTGAAAGAGAGAACCTGAATCCTACATTGGAAATGCAGAATAATTTTTAGGGTAAACCCTATTATAAAAGGGAGCCCTGAGTGAGATCTTTTGTCAAAATTCCATACTTCTTTAATGGTAGTAATTACGGATATTAAATATTAGATAAATTATACTAAAAATTATATATATATATATATAAACAAAACAAAAGAAAATAAAATTAAAATTTTTAAATATACAAAAAAGTATATTTAAAATAATATTTTTTCATTTGGGTAAAGATGGGAGGGGCCTTTCTGCCTTTTCCCCTAGCAAAAAAAACCCAAAGGGGGTAGGGGACCTACCGCCTTTGGGACATATTTTTCAAACAAAAATTTTCCTACACTCATTTACAAAAAAAAATCAAAAGCGCATTAAAAAAACTCTGAAAACATCATCATCATTTCAAAAATTGTATCAGATTTCAGAAACTCCTCCATGTGATTTTCCCTTAAAATTCACACAATTTTAGCCCTCATCAGACACCACACATCTTCATGGTATCATGTAGTCTAATTCATGAAACCCCCATTATCACTGTGATGTTTTTCATTGAAGAACACTATAAATAGCACATGAGCCTCAGATCAGTTGGTGAGGACTCTTCAAGTGCATCCAAGAGACCTGAGATCAAATCTGGGTAGAGACATATTTCTAGGTTACTATAGCAGTACTATAGTAAGCACTGTAACAGGTACTATTTGATACTGTAGTAGCTGGAGCTATTCACCCGTTTTAGCCTCGAGTCCTTCAAGGCCTTCAGGCCACGCAAGGTCTTCGAGATAATAAGGATTTTGGGCCACCTTAATGCCTTTGGGACACCTCATGGTCTTCAGGGAACCTCAAGGCCTTCAAGACACATGTAATGCAGATGCAACCAAACATAATTACAAGGAACAAGGCTCCAGATGAGGATTAGAGCAAGAATATTCACTAGAGTAGAGCTAACTGGATATGGAATAATGAGAGGGTATGAAATTGTCATTGGTACTAGGCCTATGCATCTTTGCATAGGATAGCTAGATTACCATTCTTGAGAAGGTAGAGAGCTGACATCATAATATATGTTGGGACACATCTAATACAGATACAATTAGACAAACTTATAAGAAACAATGCTCCAGATGAGGATCAGAGTAGGAGGATTCACCAAAGCAGAGATAACCGAACATGGAAGAATGAGAGAGTGTGGCATTTCTATCGGTACCAGGCATGTGAATCTATGGTTAGGATAGCTATCTGACTATCCATGAAAATGTAGAGTGATGACATCACAATATATGTTGGGGAGGGGCAGTTCCAAGTTGTATATTTGGGATGATTTCCTCTAATACCTTCAGTTCATGTAATTGTCACTAAGCCTACGAGCCATGTAAGGGTTCCCCCTCAACCATTAAAACAGGGATTATCAAAAATAATAAAAATTGAAGGCCTTTGGTCTATTCAGTCCAGGAAGAACACTACAAAAAACATCACAATTTTGACATACCTTTATGTGATTCTCCCAACATGCAGACATTTCCATGCATTAGAACCTGCTTCTAAACTTATAGAACAATCACAAGCAATGTAGAATAAACCCCTTATTACCATCAAATTTTTATGATAAGGTGTATAAGATCATGACATAGGCTCCACTAATATAATGTAACTTGAACTCTTCCTCTCATATCATTGAACTAGGTGGCTCGAACCCTATCTTCTTTGAGGAAGATGACTCAGTGACCTTAGATGTTGGGAGGTAGAAGATGTACTTTAGAATCGATCAGACGACTCAAATCAATCACATCGAATAACCCATAATCGTTATATATGATTTTAATATAGAGTAACTATTGGGTCAAAATCGAATCAACCCCAGAATAAAACTTAGTTATGAAAAAAATAATTGTGAGAATCACCAATGTAAGCGAAGTGAAAAACCAAATAGCATAATAATAAATGGAGAAACCAATTTTAACATGGAAAAACCTTCCTTGTGAAGTATTAAAGACCATGGGGAAACTTTGAGAAAACTCAATATGAATTAGAGAGTACAAAAATACAAATAAATCCCAATACTTGAACAAAAAAATATAGTGTAAAAAACCTATGTGAAAATCTACACCCTGATACACCTCTGTCGCCTCTTTGATAATAGTCTATGACTAAACATCACTCCTCATAGATTAATCTCGAACTTGTGGCGTCATTGCAGCACCTCATTGCACAACCCAGTTTGTCACTGCTCACTGCGGCCCACATCTAGAAACCATTACCCAAGTATCTTCTACTCTTGGGTTGCTACGCACCACCAAAAATGTCTCCTTTATTGAGTCACTATCACCCCTTTAATAGGATACCATATTCCACGTATCTTGTTTGAAATAGATATCTAAAAATATATCTCAAAAATACATCATGAGATATCACTTGTATCTCAATATGGCAGATACACAGCAGAAGGCTCTGACTTGAATTTCCAAAAAAAACTTATCTTTAAATCTAAAAGATAACTACATGCATGCCGAATCCCAAAAATCTCCCCCTTCATCCCACTGAATAATGAGATCGCATCCAAAAAATTTAGTTGTAAATAAAACTATTTGGTATTACACCAACTACCATACTCTGTATAAAATATGAAAGCTCCCCCTACAAAGGAAATCTAAATGTCGAAGTCTTTGTTATACCTATATCTTCACTGCCAATACCAGAATCAATAATATTTTGATCCCCCAAAATTTTGATCACCACATAATCTAGAGAACCTATAGGAATTAACTACTCCCTCTGATCAACATCCTCCGAGCAATCCAAACCTCTTAATGCATCACCATGATCTTTGATTTTCATTATTTCTTCACTAGTGGCACTCTCTAAAGAAAAAGAATCAGGTGTAAGACCTGAAACACCTGACCTCACATGCTTCGGATTCCAAACCTTCTTCATCATATTCAACAGTCTTTGACTCATACGCAATGATCACCTCTTCCACAAATCTAACAAAGTCCTCTTTGCAACTGCATTTGTCACATCACTGCACACCTTTACATACATCCTATAAATTATTTCATCCATTCCACCTCACGCATAAACCATCAATCCTATAGACAAGGTCCATCTTCCACCGCCAAATGAACTCCTGAATCCATCATTATCAAGAGTACAAGTAGATAAAAAAGTATGGAATATACCTGATGCATATCGCACACCCCTCAACATCAGCGTACAACCTGCATTCATAGTGAAAAAAATATCACCAACACCAATGACATCAACAGAATATATGTTTCCCATATTCAAACTAATAAAGTATCCTTCTTAATATGATGAAAAGAAATCCCTCTTCGGTGTAATACGGCATGATACTACTAAATCAACCACCCATTCGGTTTACGGATATTACCTATGGAAATCAACACCAATTAAAAGTAAATCATCCTCACCCTAAAAAAATTCTTACGCTGGTATCCTCAGAATCAGTGTTGTGTTCCTTCTTTTTCTCCTTAATATTTTTCAATTCATAGAATTATCTCTACACATAACCTTCCTGGTCATAAAAGAAGCACATTACCTTTCCTCTTCTCTTTGACTGGCCTCTTTGATTACCATATCCATATTCCACAGCCAGAGTACCACTATTTCCAGAAGATTTTCCATAATTGTTCATTATCCAAGCCTCATTCATCAACAAAGATTAAATCACATCATCTAACTTTAGTGTGTCTCTACCAAATAGCAATGTGGTGATAGGATTATCATATGAATCAGGTAATGAACCAAAAAGAAGCAAATCATTATCTTCTTCTTCCATCTCAATAGGTACTGCATTACCCTTATGATCGATCTTGACTCCCAACAAAGACAGCTCCATCAGAAGTTTGGTGAACTCATTCGGATGATTTCTTAAATCTCTATTTTATAGCATTTGTAAATGATACAACCATTTCTTCAAATACAAATGATTTGTGAGGGATTCTGATTTATACCTTCTTTAAAACACCACCTAGATCTCCTTTAGATCTGTCAGATTTATCACCTCCTGTAGTGTATTATCACCTTAATACATTTGAATCATGCTTGTTACCAACTCTCTCATATTCTTCCAATCATCATCGCTCATCACCCCAAGTTTCTCTAATTTTTTCTTCAACAGATTCAATATCTTCTCATGGACCATAATATTTTTAACTCTTTACTGTGAAAGTGTAAAACCATTTTTCCCATTAAATAGTTTAATGTGGGAAAAAATCCCAGAACATGAATCAACCATATTTAGTCAGCAAGAAAACATGGATAACCTCACCCTCTGATACTAGATGTTGGGTCAAAAGCAAATAGGCCCCAAAATAAAACTCAGTTGTAACAACAATAATTGTGAGAATCACCAATATAAGCAAAGAAAAAAATAAAATAGGAGATTAATAAATGGGGATATGGATTTTAACATGGAAACCCCATCCTTTCATAGGATAAAAAACCACAGGAAAAATCGAGGAAAATTCACTTTGAATTGGAGAGTACAAAAATCCAAGTAAAGCCTGAGACTTGAATTGAATATACATCATAAAAAACCTATGTGAAAATGCACACCCTGATACACCTCTTTCACCTCTCTAATAATAGTCCATGGCCAAAATTCACCCCTCGAAGATCAATCTCAAACTTTTGGTGTCGTTGCATTTCCTTTTTTCACAACCCAGTTTTCCACTTCTCACTACGACCCACACCCAGAAACCGTCACCCAAGTATCTACTACTCTTGGGTTGTTGCGAACCACCAAAATCGTCTCCTTCCTTGAGTTGATTCTTCCCCTTTTATAGGATCCCATATTCCACATATCTTGTTTGAAATAGATATCTGAAAATATATCTCAAAAAGATATCATGAGTTATCACCTGATCTCATGCTGGAAGACACATACCAAAAGGCTCCAACTTGAATTTCTAAAAAAACATATCTTTAAATCTAAAAGATATCCATGTGTGGGATGAACCCCAATTGTAAAAATATCTATACATTGCATGATCCCACGTTGCTGATCTATCTAGATTATCATCACTTAATAATACACTATGAACCGTCTAGTCCTCTTTGGGCTACCACTGGAACCACCCCGCATCGGCACCCTCCATGTTGTCTCCTTCAATTCAAGTCTTCTTGGCCTGACCTATGTGCATACATGCACATGCCTGTCGATGAAACTCAAAGGTCATTATGACCTCCTATAGTATTTTAATAGGCTTTGGTTGATCCTAGTTCCTACCTCAGTAGTGGGTGCACATGGTCTCGTGGTTAGCTAGATGGTTGGTCATTTTTTGTTGAACTCTCTCAATAAAAGAGATGCAGAATATTCATATAAATTCTAATCCAAAAATACTCAAATTCACTTCAAAACTCCTGTCTATTTTAATTATTAAATTATCAACCACTGTCACAGATCGGGGCAAGGGAAAAGCCAAATTTTATCAGTGCTAAGAAAAAAGCATTAATAAAAGCCTAACATTTATTAGCGCTGATAAAGGTAACTTTTATCAGTGCTAAAAAAAGTCTAATAAAGGTATACCCTTTATTAGCACTTTTTTAGCGCTGATAAAGGATATATTTATCAGCGCTATTTTTTGCGATGAAAAAATTTCTTAATAAAAATATTATAAATTTATATAAAATTATTATATTTAAATTCAAAAATAATGTTTATTTATAAACATTAAATAAAAAACATGTGTTTATAATTAATATATATATTTTAATAATTCAAATATATATGTAATGTTTTAAAAAAATCATTTATAAGATTATAATTAAATAAATATATATTTAAATAATTAAAAAATTATAATAAATTTTATTAAATAACAAATATATTTATTATATTTATAATTATATATTTATAATTATATATTTATAATTATATATTTATAATTATATATTTATAATTATATATTTATAATTATATATTTATAATTATATATTTATAATTATATATTTATAATTATATATTTATAATTATATATTTATAATTATATATTTATAATTATATATTTATAATTATATATTTATAATTATATATTTATAATTATATATTTATAATTATATATTTATAATTATATATTAATAATTTTTAAATATATATATTTATAATTATAATTATAAATAAATATATGTCTCTAATGAATTTGGTCAAAAAATATATTAATGTGTGATTATAATTGACACATGCATATGTTATGTATTCATCATGAATATTCATTTATACATTACACCCTTATTTTTATTCATGTTTTCCATATATATGATGACTATGATCTATATTTTACTAAGTATATGATTCATTCATGTTATACCCATGAATCTATTATGTTCTCATAAATACTTATAAAATTACAATAAATATATTTAAATAATAAATATATTTATTATATTTATAATTAAAAAATTTAATTATATATAAATACTTTTTAAATCTATTTATTTATAATTATAATTATAACTATATTTTTTTTTAAATAATTATAAAATTACAATAGATACATATATTCTAATTTTATAAATATATATATATATATATATATAATTATATGCAAATATTTATAAATATTTATAAATATATTTATTTATACTTATAATTATAAATAAATATTTATTTATTTATTTATTTAAATAATTATAAAATTATAATAAATATATTTATAATACTTATAATTAAATAAATATATACAAAAAAATATAAATATATAAAAATATTTATAATTATATATATTAGGTGATTGGGGGTACAGTTACAATTAAACACACACACAGGTCAGAAAGGCAAACCATAGCCATCCCAAGGTGATAACCCGCCCATCAAGCCTTATTTATTCAATACATGGCCCGTAGACACAGTGGGTATGAATCCCATTACATGGCCCAAAGGACCAATGGGTATGAAAGACCTTTACATTGTTCATAGGCCCATAAATTTGGCCCAAAGGCCCATTAGTGAATAGTGATACTACAGTACTCAGGTTGATATAGTACTCACTACTGTGTTTTCGCCACTAAAGTTCTTACTACAGTACCCACCACCGCTACAGTGTCATCATTGCTATAATTCTGCCACTACTACAGTGTTGTTATAATACCACTAAGCCAAACTCCAACTACTATTTATATTTATAATTATAAATAAATATAGGTATATTAAAATAATTATAAATTATAATAAATATATTTATTATGTTTATAACTTTATAAATATATATAATTAATATATTAGTTATGTATATTTATAAAATTATAAATATAAGAAATACAGTAGCGGTGGTGGTACTGTAGCGGGTATTATAGCAGTGGTGGTATTATAGCGTTTAGGGGTACTATAGTAGTACTATTCATAGAATGGGCCTTGGGCCAAAAAATTCAGGCCTACAAACCATGTTATGGGCTTCATATCCCCTGGGCCTTCGAGCCAAAAATAAATATATAATATAATAAAGCGGCTAGTTGTGTGAGTTATCTATTGGGGGGTTATGACCTACCTTTTGGGTCTGGGTGTGTGCGGTGTGTGTGTTTTTAATTTATTTTTACCCCTAATAACGTAATATAATATATATAATTTTATAAATATATATAATAATAAAAATAAATTCTTAACATTATATCTTTATGAGTGCTAAAAAAGCGCAGATAAACTGTGTCTTTATCAGCGCTATAATTTTAGCACTGATAAAGACACCATTTATCAGTGTTTTTTACGGATGATAAAGTACTACCTTTATCATCTCCAAAAAAGAACTCATAAAGATAGGTTTTATCAACACTTTCTATTTTAGCATTGATAAAACATACCTTTATCTATGTTTTTTTAAAAGCACTGATAAAATTCTTCCCCTGATGTTATAAAAATAACCCTAATAGTCTACTTCTATCACACCTTCAAAGATTTCACATATTTATGTCACCATCATCGTTGCTCCCTAGATTCTCCTTTGCCTGCGTCATCACTATCACTCCCTCCCTTATTGTCATCTCTCACGCCACTGTCACTCCCTGCACTACTATTGTCTCTCCCTGCTGGCATCGCTCCCTACCACCATTGTTCCCTACCATTGTCCCTCCCTGACATTATCTCTCCATGAAAGGTAAGCCCATTTTTTCACTCCCCTTCCATAATTTGTTATTGTCTTTATTTGCATTGGTTTATTCCTATCTTATAAGAACACTAATTTTGAGTTGTGATCATCCTATATTTGATCGATCATTAAACATTCATCACCACCAGTAAATTTTACACCACTAATAAACTTAAGAATCTTGGTCAAGACACATGTTGCAATTTTTTTTGGAATAAGGGAATACACCCTTAAAGATCTTTTTCAACTACTTGAAAATTAATGAAGCCTAAATTTCTTTCAACATGTGGTAATTTTGATCTTTCTTTTCAACATGTGGTTAGAGATAAAAAGGTAATTCTTCTCTCTTTTTTCAATGGTTACAGGTTATTTTTCTCTTTCTTTTCAATGGTTGGGTAAATCAAGTGGTGTGGCAGTGGGGATCTTGGGAAACATATGACTCTACTTCACGACCTCATCGTATTTGTAATGAGAAAAACCAGAAAATACTTTAGAAAAAAGAAAATGATCTTTATCAAATTATTGAACTTATTAAGACAGAGATTTTCTTTTGTTAGTATGGTCAATTTTAAAGGTAAATCTCTAAACTCTATCCTTGTGTAGTAAGAGGTCTAAGTTAATAACTGATTGTTTTCATTTAGGGGTAAATTTGTATAGTCCCCTTATAGGTATGACCAGATTAGGTAGTAAGTCCAGCACAAAAAAAAGTATTTCAGTAAATCTTGTAAAATAAAATTTTGGTATATTGAATCATAGTAATATTTTAATGTGCAATTTAATACTAAAAATGCTTATACCAAGATGATATCATTTCACATATTGTTCACCCTATATTTGAATTTATGGATCACTCACTATTGATTTGTGATAGGTTATGTATAGGGATAGTGGTGTTTCTTTTTGGTCACTTAATATTACATGGATTTAAATTATTTTTGTTTTGAACATGTTTCCTTATTATATTTATGCCTATATGAGTTCCCATGTGGGATAAATTGTGTTTTACAAGTGGTTTTATCCCTTTTTATGGAATGATATTTGATGATAAGTGTTTGTGAAAATGCCTAAATTATTTTTTTTTAAGAATTATTTTGGTTTTAAAATCAGTAGTAATCACCTACTTAATGTTTTAAAAATTATTCTTGTGTTAATTGGATTTAAAACCAAGAGTTTGGGTGATTTTAAAGTGTTAAAAATGTTGTAAAATGTTGTTTTATTTTTAAAGTGGTGAGTTAACTTTTATGATCTATATTTAAAACCACTTTTTTAGCCTTGGTTAATTTTTATATCAACATTTTGGGGCTATTTAAATATTTTAAGATTTCCAAATGATATGGATTATTTCAAAAGGGTGTGTTTTCCCATGTGAATTTTATTTTGAAACTTATTGTGTCTTTGAATGTTTTTCAATGGTTGTTTAAAGGGTAGTGTGAATTCCCATTTGTGTTTCAAAGGTGTTTTGATAAAATTTGTCTAAAGAGTATATTGGGATGGATTTTATAAATGTTAAAATGTCTTGAAATTTCAAGAATGTTTTTAAAATATAAGTACCTTTTGAAATTTTATAAAAAATGAGTTTTCATAAAATGTGTGATACCCTCTTAAGACCCTTTGATTCTTGTATGACCATTATAGCTTGTGATCCCATGTGGGGATGTTTATTAATGATGACCTAGGTTGATGGTACTTCTTGGGGTGTGGATAAGTTTAGTATTGATGACCTATTTTCCTTATATCTAGTTCAATTCCTTTTATTAATACAGCCTAGTGATGATGCCCATGACACTAGAATCCTTTTTAGGATCATTTAGGGGGTTTATCTCTCAACTTCTATTATATCACCTTTTATTTATATTATTGTTTGGCACATATTTTCTTATTGTTTTCCCCATGTTGTGTGACTTGACATATCAGTGCTTGACTGTGTAATTTCTTCCTTCTTTGTATGGTTTTCTTTTTATATTTTTTGAAAAGTGATTGTAAAAGGTTTTTAAAGAAGGAAAAAAGGAAAGTGTAATTTTGAAGTGTTTTCAAACTATTTTAATAATGAGTTTAAAAAGTGTTCTCAAATGATAAAAGTTGTAATAGTTTGTATTTTAAACTCAAATAATGTGTGAGTTTTGAAAATGATGTTTTAGGCCACCATACCTAGTTTTATGAAAATGGTTGGTTTTCAAACATGTTTTAGAAAAATATATGATAATTGGAAACCTATTTGAGTTTTGAAATGTTTATTTCAAAAAAAAATTTATGAAATTTTTTAAATCTATATTTTAAAAGGTTATTCGACTGAGAGATATTGGTCGAGGAAAAAAATTTCCAAGTGATTTTTTTCAATTAATGAAAATCTTAGAAAAAGAGTTTTAACATAAATTTATGTGTTACTGCTTATTTGGTAAAACATTATAGAAAATGTTTATTTTTATAATGTATTCCAAAACTATATTTTTTAGGATTTAATATGAAAGTGATTTCTTAGATTTCGTAGGATGTGGTGACCTACTGTACTTTTAGATCATGCCTATATTTCATAGGTTCAGGTTTGTTGTGGCTTATTTCGCTTCCTTTGGATCTTCCGAGAGGGATATATGGTTGTATGGTGACCCTATATAAGTATCTTTTGTGTATTTATTTTTTAAAATATTAATATTACTTAATCAAATAGGATGGATATGAATAAATATTGAAAGGATTTCAATAATATGACAAAAGATTATGAAGATGGGGTAAAAGAGTTCATCAAGTTTGCAAAATATCATGCATATGAACCTTCTCAAATCCTTTATACATGTTTACTTTGTTTTTATTCAAGACTAATTAGTCTATATGAGTTTTAAGAACACTTGATATATCATGGAATAGATCAAAGTTATAAATTTTAGAATAAACATGGGGGAAAAGCAAATGTAGCTAGTGGCTGGGATAACACTGTATTTTATGGATCGTCTGATATGATTAAAAGTGTGGACAATAAAGAATACCATATTAAGGATGGTATTATAGATGTCAATTATTATGAAAATCATATCAAGGAAATGGCAATAAAAGTTGAAGATGAACTTCATGATTGTCCAAAATTGTTTGAGAAGTTAAAGAGTTGTGAAAAAACACCATTGTATGTTGGTTACACTAAATATATAGTATTTCTAGCCGTACTAAAACTATATAATTTGAAAGCAGGAAATAGATAGAGTGATTCCAATTTTATGGAACTACTTTCTCTCTTTAATGGCATTATCCTAGAAGATAATGCACTCCCTATCTAAAAATATTATGTTAAACAAATTCTACGCTCTATGGGTATGATCTATGAAATAATATATTCCTACCCTAATGACTGTATACTATTTTGAAAGGACCAAAAATCACTTACAGAATTCCTAAAGTGTGATATTTCTCGATTAAATAAATATTAATATGGTCATATGAAAGTTTCATGGTACTTTACAATCATTCTAAGGTTTAGGCAATTATATGTATTTAAGGAAAATGTAGGGAAATTGACATGGTATGCATATACAAGAAATAAAGACAGGAAACTTTGTCACTAGGAAGAATCTCCTCATTGTAAGAAAATTGATCATGAGTATCTTAAATTTGGAAATGAGCTGAGAAACCCTCACCTTTCATTATCTATATATGGAGTGAATCCTTTTGTTTTTCAAAGAAGCACGCATAGTACATGGGTGGTTATGTTGGTAAATAATAAATTTCCACAATGGTTGTGTATAAAATGAAAATAAATCATATTATCTATGGTTATATCGAGACCAAAACAACTGGGTAATGATAATGATATTAATTTGGATCCATCGATCGAGGATTTGAAATTATTTTAGGATTCAGGTGTTATATTTTATGATTCTTATATAAATGAAGATTTCATGTTGAGTGCCATGTTGTATGGGATGATAAATGACTTTCCTTCTTATGGAAATTTTTCACTTTATAGCATCAAAGGAACTCAAGGGTGTTCCATTTGTGAACAAGGTACACAGTCAATAAGGTTGAAACATTCATCGAAGACTATTTTTCTATGACATCACAGATTTCTACCCCAACGGCATATGTACCGATCTTGGAAAAAAATAATGGAAGTTCAGAAGAATATACAACACTATCTCTAATAACAGGTGATCAAATTTTTGATAAAGTGAAAGATTTGGACACTGCTTTTGGTAAACTCTTTTCAAAAAACCTTATGAAAACTGGTTGGAGAAAGATATCAATTTTTTTTAAGTACCATACTATAATTATCTCTATGTTATAATTTTTCTTGATGTTATGAATGTTGAAAAAAAATGTACTTGAGAGTGTCATCAACACGTTTCTAAATGAACCCAGCAAAACAAAGGATAGAATTAAGGATAGGTTGGACATGGCTTACATGGTAATATGAGAAGAGTTGCTTCTAGTGAAGGGTGAAAAAAAAACTTTTCTTCCTCCATCTACTTACACTCTTTCTAGGAATAAGAGATATCAGTTTTGCAACTTCTTGAATGACGTAAAGGTTCTAAAGGGGTGTTCATCTAATATCAAGAATATTAGGTCAATGACTAATTAAAAATTAAAGGGTATGAAATCACACGACTATCATGTTTTTATAAAAGATCTAATTCCTATAGATTTACATTTCATTTTACCCAAGAATTTCTATTATTCATTAACCAATCTCTGTTTATTCTTCAAATCTATATGTAGAAAAATTATAGACCCGAAGAAATTTCTGACTATGTAAAGAGAAATTATCATCATATTTTTTGAATTGAAAATTTTCTTACCACTAGAATTCTTTGATATGATGGTCTACTTGATGGTTCACTTGGTGAGAGATATTTGACTATTTGTTATTGTACACTATAGATGGATGTACCCCATTGAACAGTATATAAATATTTTGAAAGGGTATGTAAAAAATCAAAGTTTTCCAGAGGGTTGTATTAATGAAGGATATATTATTTAGGAATCCATTGAATTAAATACTTAATACCTTTATATTATAGAAATATTTGGTCTAATGAAATATCATTGCAATGGGTGGCTTGCGGGTGAATTAATTTCTAGAAGAGATGTTGTCACAATCAATATTAAAAATTAAAAGCAAGTTCACCTTTATATTTTTCATAACATCTAGAAGGTTTCCCCATATCTTGAAACCAAAAAAGAAGTTCTTCGGCATTCTAATCCTTCAAGGACTAAAATATAGATATAAAATACACATAATAAATATTTTATAAGATGTTTTTAGGACCATATTTTTTAAGGATTTAGATGAAAATGCATATTCAATTTAAGAAAAAATTTGATGGCTAGCTAGAGGGCCAAGTGCGTATGAATTATCTTACAACGGTTATGTAATTAATGTTTATACATTCTATACAAATGAACATTATAAAGATTTTACCATGAAAAATAGTGGAGTTATACTTGTGGTTGTAGTGATGCATGTTTCTGGTATTAAATACAGAAAACAAATTTACGTGAATATGTCATACTTCGACATCATCAAACAAATATGGGAGTTGGATTATACAACATTAAAAGTTCCAATTTTTTAATAAAAGTGGGTTAATAATAGTAGTGATATTAAAATAGATTAATTGGGATTCTTGAAAGTGGATTTAAGTAAGGAAGGTTACAAAGATGAACTGTTTATAATGACATTACAAGCAGTACAGGTATTTTATATTCCAGATCCTGCAAACTAGAAGTGGTCAATTGTTCTATTATTGACCAAAACCATTGAAGGGTCAGATGAAAATTCAACTAAGGATTACCCTTTAATTGGGACATCATAATCATTTCTCGGTAGTCCCAATGTAGACAGGATCTTGTATGTCAAAGGAGACCACATTGAAGTGGTCCCAAGTGCCAATTTTACTTCAAAAATATTTCACTCACTGAAAACTAATAAAATGAACTAAAATTGTTTTAATAATTTATTAAATTGATTCATAAATCATTTTTTATGAGTAAGAATATTTCTTATGTCAAACTTATACATTACGTGACTGGTATGTGTTACAGTGTGTGTTTCCAATTTAAAATGAAATTTTAGTAAAAAATAAAAGTGACATACTGAAACCCAAGAAAAAATATATTTTTTTTTGTTACTTTTTGAAAATGATACACAAGTAATTTTTAACATATAAGAATCATTCACACCTCAATCTGACGCATGGTGTGACCATTATGACTCCAAGTGCATCTATTATTTAAAATTGACATCAATTTTAATAAAAAAGAATAAGTGTCGTACTGAAAAATGAGCAAACACATTCGGAATATTTTTATACTTTAGGGAAACAACACATGGGTTATTTAGGATGTGTAGGAATCATCCTCACCTCAATCTAAGGCACGATGTGACTAGTATGACTCCAAGTGCATCTTTTTTATTTAAAATTTACATTAATTTTAGTAAAAAGGACAACTGACCTACTCAAAACTGAGAAAACACGTTCAAATTGTTTTGATACTTTAGTAAAATGATTCATGAGTCATTTGAGACGTTTAGGTTTCAACCACACATCAATTTTATGCATAATGTGATCGGTATGACTCCAAGTACAACTTTTTATTTAAAATTGGCATTAATTTTAGTAAAAAAGAACAAGTGACGTACTAAAAAATGATCAAATGAATTTGGGTTGTTTTGATACTTTATTTAAATGATCCTTGAGTTATTTGGAATGTGTAGGAATCAAACTAGCCTCAATAAAAGTCACAGTGTGAGCGGTATGACTCCAAGTGCGTCTTTTTTATTTAAAATTTACATCAATTGTAGTAAAAAGGAAAAATGACCTAATCAAAACATATAAAATGCATTTTTATTGTTTTTATACTTTATTAAAATGATCCATGAGTAATTTGGGACATTTAGGAATCATCCTCACCTCAATCTAATGCATAGTATGACCGGTATGACTCCAAGTGCATCTTTTTATTTAAAATTGACATCAATTTTAGTAAAAAAGAACAAGTGATGTACTAAAAATTGAGAAAATTCATTCATGTTATTTTTATACATTAAGTAAATGATCCATGATTCATTTGGTATGTGTAGGAATTATACTTCTCTAAATATGAGGCACGGTGTGACCAGTATGACTCCAAGTGCGTCTTTTTTATTTAAAATTTACATCATTTTTTGTATAAAGGACAAATGACCTACTCAAAGCCTATAAAATGCATTAATTTTGTTTTTATACTTTAAGAAAATTATCTATAAGTCATTTGGGATGTGTATAAATCATCCTCACCTCAATCTGATGCACAGTGTGACTAGTATGACTCAAAGTGCATATTTTTATTTAAAATTGACATCAATTTTAATAAAAAATAACAAGTGACATACTAAAAACCAATCAAACACATTTGTATTATTTTTATAATTTAGTGAAAAGATCTATGATTCATTTGAGATGTGTATGAATTATAATAACCTTAATCTGAGGCATAGTATGACTGGTATAACTCTAAGTGTGTCTTTTTTATTTAAAATTTACATCAATTTTAGTAAAAAGGACAACTGAACTACTCAAAACTAAGAAAATGAATTCATATTGTTTTGATAATTTATTAAAATGATTCATAAGTCATGTTTTGAATGTAGGAATAAACCTCACCTTAATCCTATGCACAGTGTAACCAGTAAAACTCCAAGTGTGTCTTTTTATTTAAAATTGACAATAATTTTACCAAAAGGAACAAGTGTCATACTGAAAACTAAGAAAATGAATTTGGATTGTTTTTATACTTTAGGAAAAAAAATAAATGATTCTTTTGGGATGTGAATGAATCATATTGACCTCAATATAATGCATAGTGTTACTGGTATGACTCCAAATGTGTCTTTTTATTTAAATTTGACATCAATTTTAGTAAAAAGGACAACTGGCCTACTCAAAACCTAGAAAACACATTCATGTTATTTTGATACTTTATTAAAAAGATCCATTAATAATTTGAGATGTGTAGGAATCATACACACCTTAATCTATTGTACGATGTGACTGGTATGACTCAAAGTGCATCTTTTTATTTTAAATTGACATCAATTTTAGTAATAAGGAAAACTAACATACTCAAAAGTGAGAAAATGAATTAAGATTTTTTCATACTTTAGGAAAATGATCGACAAGTCATTTTTTATGTGTTGGAATCAACATCACCTCAATACGATGCATGGTGTGATCGGTATGACTCCAAGTGTGTCTTTTTATTTTAAATTGACATTAATTTTATCAAAAGGAACAAGTGGCGTACTAAAAATCAAGAAAACGCATTTGAATTGTTTTTATAATTTAGTGAAATGTTTCATGAGTCATTTTTGACATGTATGAATCAACCTCACCTCAATCTAGTGCATGGTGTGACTGGTATGACTCAAAGTGCCCGTTATCAGTTTAAAATTGGCATTTTAGTTCAAAACATGTATTACTCACTCAAAACAAAGAAAATGTGCTTTGATTATCCTGATAATTTAGGAAAGAAATTAATAAGTCATTTGTGTCATGTAGGAAGTAGTATCACATCAAAATGATACTCGATTTGACCCATATGAATCAAAGTGTATGTTTCCAATTTGAAATGACATTTTAGTAAAAAACACAATTGACATACTGAAAACTGAGAAAATGCATTTGGATTGTTTTGATATTTTAGGGAAATGATCCTTAAGTAATTTGTGACGTATATGAATCAAACACACCTCAATATCATGCAAAGTGTGACCATTATAACTCTAAATGTGTATTTATTTAAAATTTACATTAATTTCATTAAAAATAACAAGTGACATCCTCAAAGCTAAGAAAACACATTTGAATTGTTTTGATACTTTAGGACAACGATCCATACCTCATTTGTGACATGTTGAAAACAACCGAACCTCAATACAATGAATGGTGTGACCAATATAACTCCAAGTGTGTATTTTTATTTAAAGTTAACATTTTTTTAATTTATTTATTCATATTAATGTTTAATTTATTTCTTTATAATATTACTAACATATTATTTGTTTTCTTATATAGTTGGATTCTTTTTCTCAGGTTGAGGTGATTTGTTCGGTAATGGATACCATGGGTGGACCTTTTTTAGAGGGAATAATGGGTGCCAAAGACAAATATTAATGTTTTAAATTGTTTTTCGATAGTAATTGTAAATGTAATTATACAAAACATTCTTTGAAATATATATAGTAGTATTTTTATTCATGATTTTAAATTTATTTCAATTAAATTATATATTTTGTTTACAGGTTACGGGAGGTTGTTACAGTGTGTTATTATACAAACATTACATTAAAACAGATGGGGCCTTTATCAACACTATTTCTAGCACTGATAAAGGCCACCATTTATCAATGCTATTAAAAGTGATGATAAAGTGGTACATTTATCAGCAATAGAAATACCGTTGATAAAAGGGACCCCCCCCCCAACAGCACTGAGAATAATAGCACTTTTTTAGCACTGTTAAAAGCCTTTTTTCATTCTATTAAAAGGCATATCTATAGTAGTGAACTATTTTGATTTCCAATCTCAATAACTTATTTACCTATTCTTTATAAATATTGGAATTCAATTATAAATTCTAAAACACTTCAACAACAAAAAAATTTCACAACATTATTTGTAGAAAACAATGTCACTATAAAAGATAGGGCATTAGTAGTGGTTTTTTCTTGAACTGGTGGTGGTTTAAATTGATGCCTAATAATATAAATGTGGTTATCAAAACCACCATCTATTTCAAATTCAATAGTCATTTAGTGGTAGTTCCTTTAATTTCATGACAATTTTGGTATGTGTTGTTTTTGGAGCAATTAGTGGTGGTTACTAAAAACTGCAACTAAATATTACAATTAAAATTTATTTTTGGTAAAATATTTAATAAAAAACTATAAATATAAAAAAAAGTAACATGAAATAATCTAAAAAATAAATGTATGATAAACCCATCATACATACGTCATACATCCACAATCATATATACAAACATTTATAGTCAGCATAACCTCAGTCAACAGATACCTCAATCAATTCATACATCCATCAACTCATACCTCAGTCATCGATATATACACATAAAATATTTCCAACAACAACCAATGAAAAATATACATCCACATCACAACCTCCACTGCATTTGTCTACCTCTATATCATCTCATTAACAATAACAAAAAGAAAATAGAAATTAAAACTAAACATAATAAATCAAAATTGCAGTAGAATAATTGATAAAATTTAAACATACCATGAAAACTAAGAACCATCATGACTGACTTTTGAAGAATTTAATGGATCATAATGGTCAACCTTCTACCTACTGTTAGCATCTCTCACCTATAATGAAAACCAGAACATTTAAGAAAAGAAATGTGAGAGATAAAAAACATAGAATATATTCAAAATGTTGCACATAAAATTTGTTATTTTATTAATCAAACATAAGCAATTTTAACATAAAAAATTATATATATCGTGAAAAACACTTTGAAAACATAAAATTACCTATTTAATATATGATTCAACACTTGAAATAAAAAAGTGACAAGTAAATATTCTAATTAATTTTTAAATCGATGTGTGATGTTCTTGAAATTTACTTAATAAAAAAATTCTGAAGACTTTGATATCACGTAATGTTTTATATTTTAAAAATAACACAATGGTGGTTGTGTCGTGATTTCACATTAATTTTAGGTTTTTTGCTATGGTTTTTACTGTTACACAAATGTTTTAGTGTTTTAAAACACTAAAAATGTGTTTATAGACATCCTGAGAAAACTGTAGCTCGAAATGACATGTCATCTATAATTACATTTCATAAATCAATCTAAGATATATTTACACTGATTTTAGGGAAATCTGACATCATTTTCCTAGTTTTAAACCTCCTGACACACATTTTTAAAGGCTTTGATACATTTAAAAGGTGTTTACCGAGTCGTTCTGACCACACTGCTTGTTTGATTGTTGTGTAATCTACGCATACACATCGAAAATAACACAATGGTGTTTATCCCATGATTTCATGTGAATATGAAGTCTTTTACTATGGTTTTGGTTGTTTTATGCACATTTTAGTGTTTTAAAACACTAAAAATGTGTTTACAACCATCCCAAGAAAATTGTAACTCAGAATGACATGTCGTCAGTTTCTAAATTTCAAAAACTAAAATATGATCATTTTCCTTTGATTTAAAGGAAATCTGACATCATTTGTCTAGTTTTGACCCCCTAACACGTGTTTTTAAAAGCTTGGGTACCTTTGAAAAGTGGTTTTCAAGTCATTTTGACCACACTACATGTCATATTGACATGTTTTCTATGCGTACACATAAAAAATAACAAAACAGTGGTTTCACCATGATTTCAAATAAATATGAGCTCATTTTAAATGGTTTTGACCGTTCCATGCATGTTTTAGTGTTTTAAAACACTAAAAACATGTTTACAACCATCTCTAGAAAACCATAACTCAAAATGATGTATTATCAGTTCTTGCATTTCATAAATCAATCTAAAGTCTGTGTACTCTAATTTTAGGAAAATATGATATTTTTTTCCTAGTTTTGACCCCCCGAAACATGTTTTTAAAGGCTTTAGTACCTTTAAAAAATGTTTACCGGGTCATTCCAACCACACCACATGTCGGATTAATGTATAGTCTATGCGTACACGTCAAAAATAAGACAAATGTAGTTTTCCCATGATTTCACATCAATGTGAGGTTGTTTCTAATGGTTTTGACCATTACATGAACATTTTAGTGTTTTAAAAAACTAAAAATACATTTACATCCATCCTGAGAAAACTGCAACTCAGAATGACACATCATCAGTTCCTACATTCCAAAAATCAGCATATAGTTTTTGTCCTATTATTTTAGGGCAATTTTACATTTTTCCCTAGTTTTGACCCCTTGACACATGTTTTTAAAGGCTTTGGTACCTTTAAAAAGTGTTTACCAAGTCATTGCAACCACATTACACATCATATTGATGTGTAGTCTCTACGTACACATCAAAAATAACACAACAGTTATTTTCCCATGATTTAATGTTAATATGAGGTCATTTTATATGGTTTTTACCATTCCATGCACGTTTTAGTGTTTTAAAATACTAAAAATATGTTTACGACTATCTCAGAAAAACCGTAACTCGGAGTGATGTGTCTTCGGTTCCTACATTTAAAAAAACATTCTATAGTCATTTTCCACTGATTTTAGGGAAATCCTATATAGTTTTCTTGGTTTTATCCCCCCAACACATGTTTTTAAAGGCTTTAGTACCTTTAAAAAGTGTTTACTAAGTCATTCTGAACACACCACGCATCGGATTTACATGTAGTCTATGCGTACATGTCAAAAATAACACAATAGTGGTTTTCCCATTATTTTTCATCAATATTAAGTCATTTTCTATGGGTTTGATCTTTACAGGAACATTTTAGTTTTTTAAAACACTAAAAACGTGTTTATGGCCATATCAGGAAAACTATAACTTGGAATGATATGTCATCAGTTCCTACATTTAAAAAAATAAATTTATGGTCATTTTCCTCTGATTGAAGGGTAATCCAACATCATTTTCTTGGTTTTGACCCCCTGATACATGTTTTTAAAGGCTTCGGTGCCTTTAAAAAGTGTTTATCAAGTTATTCCGGCCACACCGCACGAGGGATTGATGTGTAGTATAAACATACATGTCAAAAATAACAGAAATACGGTTTTCACATGATTTCATGTTAATATGAGGTCATTTTATATGGTTTTTACTATCAAACTAATCTTTTAGTGTTTTAAAATAATAAAAACATGTTTACGACCATCTCAAGAAAACTATAACTTAGAATGAAATTCCTTCAGTTATTAAATTTAAAAAATAAATCTATGGTCATTTTCCTCTAATTTTAGGGAAATATAAAATTTTCTTTCTAGTTTTGACCCCTCGACACATGTTTTTAAAGGCTTTGGTGCCTTTAAAAAGTGTTTACCAGGTCATTCCGACCACAATTCACATCATATTGATATGTTTTCTTTACATACACATCAAAAATAATAAAACAGTGGTTTTCCAATGATGTCACACCAATATAAGGTCATTTACAATGGTTTTCACCGTTATACATGTGTTTTAGTGTTTTAAAACACTAAAAATTTGTTTACTACCATCCTGGGAAAACCGTAATTCAGAATGATGTATTGTCAGTTCCTACTTTTCAAAAATTAATCCAAAGTCATTTTCCTCTAATTTCATGTAAATATGACATCGTTTTCCTAGCTTTGACCCCCCCCCCCAGATGTATGTTTTTAAAATGCTTTTATACCTTTAAAAAGTGTTTAACAAGTCATTTCGACCACACCACACATCAGATTGACATTTTTTCTATGCGTACACATAAAAAATTAACATAAATGTGGTTTTCTAATGATTTTCATGTCAATATGATGTCATTTTCAATGGTTTTGACCATTTCATGAATGTTTTAGTGTTTTAAAACGCTAAAAACATGTTTATGGTCAACCCTGACAAACCATAACTCGGAATGATGTTTTTTCACTTTCTGCATTGCAAAAATAAATATACTGTCATTTTACTCTAATTTCAGGGTAATATGACGTCATTTTACTATTTTTGACCCCCCCCCCCCCAACACATGTTTTTAAATGTTTTTGTACCTTTAAGAAGTTTTTACGAAGTCATTCTGACCACCCACATGTCAAATTTACATTTAGTCTATTTTTACACATCAAAAATAACACAAAGGTGGTTTTCACATGATTTCATGTCAATGTGAGGTTTTTTCTATGGTTTTGATCTCTACATGAACGTTTTAGTGTTTTAAATCACTAAAAACATGAGTACGACCATCTTGGGAGAACCATAACCCTGAATGATGTTTCTTCTATTACTATATTTCAAAATTCAATCTATGGTTGTTATAATTTGATTCCAGGACAATTATACATCGTTTTTTGGGTTTTGAACCCCCCCCCCCCCCGATACATGTTTTTAAAGGATTTGGTACCTTTAAACAGTGTTTATCGAGTCATTATGAACACACTGCACGTTATATTGATGTTTTATATACACGTACACATAAAAAATAACACAATAGTGGTTTCCCATGATTTCATGTCAATATGAGGTCGTTTTATATGGTTTTAACCATTACATACATGCCTTAGTATTTTAAAACACTAAAAACATGTTTACAGTCATCCTAGGAAAACTATAAATCAGAATGACATGTTGTTAGTTCCTATATTTCAAAAATAAATCTACTGTTGTTTTCCAATTATTTTAGGGAAATATGAAATCTTTTTCCAAGTTTTGACCCCCCCCCCCCCGACATATGTTTTTAAAGGCTTTAGTACCTTTAAAAAGTGTTTACTGAGTTATTCTGAACACACCACACATAGAATTGATGTTTAGTCTATAATAAACATCAAAAATAAAAAAAAATGGTATTTTCCCATGATTTTACATCAATATGAGATCTTTTTCTTGGGTTTTTACCATTACACAAACATTTTAGTGTTTTAAAACACTAAAAATACATTTACGACCATCCCAGAAAAACCATAACTCCAAATGATGTATCTTCAATTCCTACATTTTTAAATTCAATATATGGTCATTTTCATATGATTTTAGGTCAATATGAAGTCATTTTCCTAGTTTTGACCCCCCCCCCCAACACATGTTTTTTAAAGGCTTTTGTACCTTCACATACTATTTACTGAGTTAAAACCAAGCAAACAAACTCTAATTGTTTTTAAACTTATGGATAATGATCTATAATTTATTTTTAACATGTCATAATTAACCACACATCAATCCAACATAATATTTTGTTGGTATAACTTGAAGTGTGTGTTTTCTATATAAAATTTACATTTTAGTTTTATTTATGGAAGTTGTATGTGTTCTTTGAAAATGTGTTAATAATCTATGGAATTTATAATTTACCTTGGTAGGATGAGATATAAGGCTAGAAATTTCCTCAGGGATCATGTTATTCATCTGCTGAAATAAAAAAACTAAATCATTTTCCATTTTTAACCATCATTAATCATGTGTTTTCTTATAAGAGTCTTTTTCTTGCACTTTTCCATTAAATACTACAATTTCTCTTTGTGATTCATGATTAATAGAACTACTCAAACCCCCACTGGATGTATAAGTAAAGGATGATGATTCCCTACCAATGATAACTGATGGATTAGTCCCAAAACCCATCCCCCATACACGTCCGAGATTCCTCTTCCCTAAAACAATTGCAACTGCATCGTTTTGGGAAACTGATGATGATTGTGAAGGTTCACACCCCATAATTCTTGAATTTTAACCTGTTAATAAAAAAATATTAACAATGATTTTTTAATATATCTGAACTCCATAATATTATCTAATTAATAAATTTTATATTACTATTTATTGTTATTCCATTGCTATAAAAACATAATATTGAAAAATAAATTATAATAACAAAAAATTCTTAAACCCAATTAATTGGGGATGACTATATGTATCAAACTATGCTAAATTGGAATTGTTTGATCCATGTCATTGGCCCCATTTAATTTTGTTTAAGGATTGTTATTTTTTATAATATTTTTTTCATTATTATGTTTTTATAGTAATGATATTACATAAAATTGTAATGAAAAATACTTACTTAAACGTATTTGGTGGGGTCATTTACAAAAATATCATCGGGTTTCCTATGAACTTTAAACCAAATCTCTATTTAGTCAAAAGAGTGACCTAATTTATCAACCTTTATAAAAAAATATAAACAAGTGAGAAAAAACCTTGACTTATAATAAAATGATACAAATAATAATGAATAAAATACAAACCAAAATTGTTCTTTTTCTCAAAAAATTATTAGACCTAGTGATGTGAGGAATGACTTAATTCTCACGATTCACAGTATTTTTTAGATAATTCCAACAAAAAAAATAGAAACAATAATAAAAATCATAATTTTATTATGTTTATGTTATTAAGGAACTATAAATATAAAATTACCTCATGAGATGCATCTCTGTTAATATCAAAAAATAGCTTCCATTACTTAGGATAAATGCCTTTAGGCACTTTATCATACATTTTTCGTAATCTCAGAGATGTGTAAATAAACTCATTTTATAATATCTATTTAAAATATCTCTATTTCTTGCCTAGATTTTTCAAAGTCCATGTCGTGAAATGGACTCAGGGACATCAAAATGAAAAAACATTTCGAAATAAAAAACATAAAACTTTATAATTATATTAAAAAAAATTACTCATGTCTTTTAAATTAGTTATCAAGGAATATTAAATTAATATTAACTTTACTTGAGTATAAAAGACCTCATTTTTTTAAGATGTAGGATTATTCATCCAATCTTTATAATTAATGGGAAAACTCACAGTATTGCAAGCAATATGCCCATGAATTTGCTTATAGATTTCAACAACATCACCAGTAGGCACCCCAAACTCATAAAATGGAATGATAATCTTAAAGTCTTTCAGGTCTCATAGATCTATCATGTTCATATTTGTATCCCTTATATGGTTGTCTTTATCTGTTTGATTAATTCATTAAATAATTAATAAATGTATAGCTTTTTATACAATGACATACCTACGAGTAACAGTAACTCACCAATATCCCCTAGATGGAGGGGTGACCAACTTCTCCATTTTTGTAGGTGAATTATACAGTGGTACACTAATGACATCTATGGAAATAGATGTCTCTTTAGTAGTCTTCAGTACAACGGAATCACTCTGATACATAGAAGATGATGGTAGTGGTGGCATGCTCCGAGATGTTGATCAGCTAGGATCCTAAATTTTTTTTGTTCTTGGTATTCTTAAAATTAAAATGGTTTAGGTGTATTAATGTATAAAAATTTAAAAACTAAAATATTTTTACAAAAAAACTGGTAAAATGTATATATTTACGAAATTCTTATCAATGAGAAATTATAATATATTTTCATTTCCAATTTATACATTAAATTGTCTTCATATTTATTTTATTAATTTTTATCAACCTCCATTTTTATAGGTCCTTCATTTTCACCCTATCTTGGAAGTTTTATTATTTCAATATTGTCAAGAAAAAGTTGTTCAATGTTTTTTGGTTGATGAGGTTCACTATCACAATGTACCAATTGATCTTCGTCACCCATATCATATAAGTATCTCTACTTTAAGTGTACAAAAACACTCCAACCTTCATGTATTTCACCATACACATAATAAACCATATTCACTTGTGAAGCTAAGATAAATGGATCATGCTCTGCATGGTCACCATTATAGATCAAGCGAGATAAGTTGATAGAGGTAAAATGAAATGAATCTTCCATTATACCCCTATCAATGTTGACCCACTTTCATTTGAATAATCCAACTAAATACTAAACATGATAGTTTAATTCAATTATATCATTCATATTTCCATAGTATCCCACCTTTACAAGTGTAAATACACTACAATTTTGATTTTTCAAGTCTTATTCACAATAAATTGTATGAAACCTGAAGCCATGAATATTGTAGGAATCAAATCTCTTAGCCTACCTTAGAGGACCTTGATCCAAAAAATTCTAATCATTTAATATTTTAGCTTGATTATCAATATTTATTATCTAAAAAAATATAAGGTGTTACTTTTAATAAAGAAAAAATAACTAAACATTAATAATACAAATATGAGTATATACTTACACAATGGGAAAACCATTCGACAATCTCTTTATTAACAAATTTTTTTAATTCTAGCTCATTTTGAGCTTAACCCCTTAATCACCTCTTTATTTTCCATCATAATTATCCAATAAATGGATCTACAATAACACTATTGAGTATAAAATATCTATGTGCTTGTAGAAACTCTAATCCAGTCAGTGTAAAATTTGACCCCTTTCCAATTGGTCATCCAATAGTTGAAAATACCGATGACTAGTTTTTAGAATGAGAAATAGTTGACATGTCATCAACACATGCAACATGATTGAATATAATCTCAATCCCATCCAAATATCTAGAAATAGGAGCTCAATAACTCTTTGGCTATGTAACCTTCAGCATTAGATCCTTCTGGGTGAGCTTTATTCCTTACATATGATTTCAAATGACCTAAGTACCTAATGAAAAAAAAATAAGAAAAATATTAAAAAAATCACCCAATTATTTGATAAAATTGAATTCACCAATGAAAATAAAAATAATATCAATATACCTATCAATTGAATTCATCCATCGATAGTGTATTGGTCCACCAATTTTAGCTTCTTAAACCAAATGAACAATCAAATGAATCATGGATGTGAAGAATGAAGTGGAAAATAACATCTCTAAATGAAAAAGTGTTAAAAAAATTCTTTCTTGAAGTTTATTAAGCTCAATTGGATTTATATTTTTTCGATAAAGATCTATAAAAAAGGTACAAAACTCAACTAGAACCACAATTACTTATTTAGGTAATGTATTATGCAATTCCAATGACACCAACTTATCCATCAAAATATGTGATTCATGACTTTTAAATCCATGTAAATTTTGATGTTTTAAGTCAATGCACCTTGATATGATACTTGAATATCCATCTAGAACTTTTATATTTTTTAAAGTTCAAATTAATACATTTTTCTCGTAATTTTTCATTATAAAAATATTTTAAGGATACTTTCCATTCTCATTTTCCCAAAAACTATGCTTTATATTTATTGACTCCAAATCCTTACAAGCATTAAGGTGATCCTTTGATTTACCCTACTCATTAAGAAATTTAAAAATTACATTGTCACAAATGTTCTTCTCAATATGCATTACGTAAAGATTATGATGTATAAAACTAAACTCCTAATAATGAAGTTTGAAAAATATACTATTTTTCTTCCATTGTTGTGTTCCAATTACTTCAGATATTATACCTCATACCCTTTCCCCCTTCTTTAAACTGATAACATTTTCTAAATTCTTTATTAACATTCATTAATTTTCCCAATATTTTTTATCTAGATAACACATTTGGTTGTTGTCTCCAATAAACATGTCCATTGAATCATGTCTTGTTAAACCTGTAATTATAATAAGTATCAAGAAATATGTGATGACACATAAAACACCATTTTCTAATATGAGGTAATCGTTGAGGTTTAAAATCAAAATTATAAACTGGACAAGACAAACTAGTATGAGTGTTCCAACTAGATAAATTTTCTAGTCTAGGAAATTCACTAATTTTCTACATTAAAGTAGCATGAATTTTTAATAGTAGTATTGTTGAATAATCATATGTTTCCATTCCATCATCCCATAATTATCACAATTTTTTTATCAGAGGTTGAAGGTATACATCAATTTCATTTCCAGGAATTTTCATTCCAGGAATAATCATCAAAATAATGAAATGAGTCTTATTCATAAACATTCATGGAGGTAGATTATAGGGGATCAAAACAACAAGACAAATGCTATAATTAGTACTTAAAGTACCAAAAGTGTTAAAAGTATCAGAAGCTAATCCCAAACATACATTCCTAGGATTTGAAGAAAAATATGGATATAAATACTCAAAAAAATTCCATGATGTTAAAGATTTTGGATGTTTTATTAAATCATCATTACTATCCTGAGCATCCCACTTCATGTAGTATGCAGTCTTAGACAACATGAATAATCATTGAAATCATGGATTCATAGGAAAGTAACTCAGTACCTTTGCAGGAGTTTTCATCTTCTATTTCTTCTTAGTGTTGCATTGATTTATACTCTCATTATTGTTAATTAAATTCCATATTCTTGCATAAAATATTATGCATTGTTCTTTATAAAACTCTTCTCCCTAATGAAGCATACAATCATTAGGCCATGAATATATCTTAGAATAATCAAGTCCAAGTTTGTGGATGACTTGATTCATCTCATAGAATGATGCAGGGATCTTAGCTTCACTAAATGCATCATGAATAAACTCTAAAATCATGGAAATTTCTTTTTCAGTAATTCCATAGTGAGACTTTATATGATACAACTTAACTAGAAAAAGACAACTTTGAATACTTGGCACACCCTTTATACAATTTTTATTGTCTATCTTCAACTAAATCAAAAAACTCATTTTTTTGTCATTGAATTTTTGAGCAAAATTAACCTACTTAGGATAAAATAAAGGTTATATTGATTTATTAATATCATGAAAATTGTATTATGAAAAACCAAATGAATTATTTAATAAAATTTGAACTGAATTCTCCTATATTGGGTCAATTTGTGTTTCGTTGAAAATATTTTCATTTTTTTGACTTTCTATAACATTCGATTCACCATGCTAAATCCAAAATACATATCAAGTAGGAAACTATTTCAATATCAAATAATCATACACTTAGTTTCTATTCAACCATTGATAAAATTTAAAATTAGGACACAAAAATTATATTCTATCATCCACTGATTGGTTTTTAATTGCATAATCTAAAACTTCTTACAAAACCTTGGAATATCGAGGTGTGTTTCAAGGTAAATTATCCAAATTTTATCCATAGGTATTGGATTTTATTCTCTCTATACATTCAGATATAAATATATAAATTTTTAATCAAAAAGGTACAATAAAAATTAAACATCACCCAACTTCTCCATTGACCAGGGTAGGGTCTTGATTTGACATAACACAAATTCAACATCAAAATTATTCAATCTCATATTAAAAACATAAAAAACACTCAATTACACAAAACTTTATATAATTTAATTAAAACTCTCAGAAAAAATTCAATCAATAGTACCTTCAACAATGTCGGGGGTAGAAGTCACCGAAAAAATGGGAAGAGAATCCTTTGGTGGTCACCATCAAGGAGAAGGGGGAGTCAGGGTCTTGATAGTCATCGGAAGGTGGGGTTGGGGTCATGGCGGTTACTAATAGGATGGTTGGAGTCATATAAGTATCCAATAGGAGTATTGGGGTCACAGCAGTCACCGATAGTGGGGTCGGGGTCACGGAAGTAAATGGTGGGGAGGGATGGGGTCACATCGGTCACTAGCAGGGGGGTCAAGGTCACAAAAATAACTGATAAGGGGGTCATTGTCATATTGGTAGTCGAAAGGGGGTTTGGGGTGACAGTGGTCGCCGAAAAGGGGGTTAGGGTGAAGGTGGTCTCTAGAAGGGGGGTGAGGATCAGGGTGGTCACTGGCAGGGGGGTCGGGGTCACGATGGTCGATGAGGGGAGCGAGAGGAGGGGGTGGAGTTCGGGGGTCACCATCAAGAAGAGAGGGAGGTAGGGGTCATTGTCGAGGGGATCACGAGGTGGGGGTTAGGGTTGGGGGTCACTATCAAGGGGAACAGGAGGTGGGGGTCACCATCGAGAGCTGCATAAGGTGGGGGGTCGGGGTCAGGGATTTCCACTAAGCAGATCAGGTGGGGGGTCACTACTGAGGGGAGAGGTGGGTTGGGGGTTCAGGGTCAAGGGTCACAGAGGGGAGAAAGAGGGGTGATGTGGCTCGAGATAAATGAGGGAGGGGGCTGAAATTAGGGTTTTTTTAATCTGTAGTGGTGGTTTAAATAAATCCTCCACTAATTTTTAAAATAAAAATATATATAGCGGTGATTTTATTAAATGTCCACTATATTATAAAAAATTAAATACAATTTATTTCACAGTGGTTATTAGAACCACCTATAATAAACCACTTCTAACCACTTTTTTTATAGTGTGTGTATTATCCTAATGTAATTAGAACATGTATTATGAATTTTTAGACCTTCTCTGAAATATTTATAATTGAATTTTGATTTTATTAAAGAAAAAACTATTTTTCTATAAACTTATTTTCCCATATAAAAATAATTCTCAAAGAATCATCAATTGGAAACAAATCAGTTTATAAAACTCCCTCTTTTATGATTCTTTTCATCATCTATAGGAAAATTTATTTAGTGGTTTTTTTTCACTTCACCCAACACATATTGACATTTTTATTAACAATAAATACAACAAATGCAAACCACTAGGTTCTTAAATCTCCCCCTTTTTTATCAATTCCTTGAACTTCCGCATAAATGTTTCATAGATAAATATAAATATGTCTCCAAAAATCTTTAATAATTATTTTTCCCTAGAAGTTATTTTCCCTCCCACTTATTGAAAATAAATGAAAAGGTCAATTAGTATGGAGGATTCTACTCATATTCTAAAAAAAATTCATCTTATAAATTTTCATATTCTCCCCTTTCATTCTCTTACTTTATTTTTTATCTTACTTATATAAGATAAATCATTTGAGAAAAATAAAAATTAATATTCTTAAGATAATTATACTAACACTAGAATCTTCTTTTAAGGGTTGATCAAAATTATTTTCTACTAATTTATAGAATTAATCTCAATAAACAGATTAAAAATATTCAATTACAATAATGGATTTCCCATTTTTCAATCCATTTCACTTTTTTCATCAAACAATCAGTTTCTCCCATTATAATTCAGAATTATTTTTCACATAAAGATATGATAACTTTCATCTTCAATGAAAAGATTTGATTTCTAGAATTTTAACATTTGAAATCATTATATATATCCCTTACCCAAACTTCAAATATTCATGTAATGCTAATTGAGATATGGAAATACCAATTGAGATATATAAATATGTTGGTTTTTATTCAAAACTTCATTTACTTAGAGGGATAAACATCATTTATCTTCTTCATCTTGGTTATTTTTCTTCAAGAATAAACTCCAAGAGAAATTTTGATATCAATGGAATTTTTTCTAAGAGATAACATGACACCAATTGAAATATTGTACTCTGTGATGGATATATTCCTGGATATCATATAATTTTTCACAGTATTCATTTATTCAGGTCTCCCCTGGGATATATGTCTCACCTTCAATTACCTGTATATAAAAACTGAAGAACCTTTGTGATAAATTATTTTAACAGAGTTTTTGTATTTTTTGACAACTAACATTTTTGTGTAAGAATTTTTTTGTTATCTAGGAATCAAACTCAGTCCATAATAATGAGTTTTATAATAAAGTTGAAAGCTTTTTAATGTTTAAACCCAGACATAAAGGGGGTAAAAAAATTTAAGAATTTTTTTTTACAGATTTAGAGTATCGAACCGAGAAACATCAAATGAAAAGGTGGTTAGAAATATGAAGTTGTTGATTAAATGAACCATAGGTCTCTGGTTCATCAGTATGATGTTCAAGATTTATCAAACTTGTAATTTGTTAAAAAGTCAGATGTTGCTGAGTGAAGAAGTCATAATGTTGTTGAAGAGGTTTTTTTAAGAAAGGGAAGCTATGAGTTATAAAGTTCTCAAACTTTCTAACCCAGTTAGATAATGATTTGATGATCATGAAGTTCTTATAAATCATGAAACATACTCATGATAAAAGTTTTTGAAGAAATTGAGGAATCATAATGATTGAATCAGTTCTAATGATCAAGACAAAGTATTCATCAGATTCAAGAAATCCGAACATATAAGATCAGATCCAGAAGTTAGAATGTGTGATTATGATGAATTTTGAATAAGTTCAAGGTTACTAAGTAGATTAATCATTGAATACTTTCCATAATTATGGAAAAATAATCATAATGGGATTTCCATCATAATTGTAAAATCCATCGTAATGGAGATTCCATCATAATGGAAAGTCCATTGTTATAAGGATTCCATTAGACTGAATCTAAGAAGGAAAGTAAATTCGTCATAATAAGCTGAGAAATGAAGTTCATTTTAATGATTTGAAGAAGAAATAAAAATCATAATGAGATAAGAAAGAAAGGTAGATCGTAATTCAGTAGATTAAGAAAGATGGATCAAAATGAGCTAAGAAAGAAAGTCATATCGTAATGATCTAAGAAGTAAAGGAATATCATAATGAGCTAAGAAATAAAGTAAGATCATAATGAGCTGAGAAAGAATTCTGATTATGAAGAAGACTCAAAAGGAAAATTCCAAAAGTTTTATGAAGAGTTTAAGAGGTCAAACTTTAAATTCAATTTTTTGTAAATATAGAAGAAATATGAAGAGGATTAAAAAAGTCAAATTTGAAGTTTAAATATGATATATTTTTTAGTTTTGAAATTTGAGTAAGTGGGGGGAAGTTTTAAAGTTTCCCGCTCTTGTTTTTTAGAGTCACCTATAAATATTTTCTCAGATCATTCATTCATTGTAACTTTTCATGTAAGCACAAAAGGTGGATCGTTGAATAATTGGAAGTGAAAGTTCCCATCATACTGAGGAAGATGATATTGAGTATTTGAGAAGTGTTTGAGTTTTGTAGATTGAGAATGAGATCATCTTATTGATTCTATCATATTGAGAGAATCATATCCAGAAAAATCAGACTGAGGATCCAGACTGAGCTTTTGTAGAGAAAATTGAACAAAGTATTTATTATTTTGTTTTGGCTCAATTGGTTTGTAATACAACTTTTTAAACTGATGGGAGATATTATAATATTTATTATCGGGAGATATAAGGTGTCTAATGTGAGTTGGCACAAGTTGTATTCACTTCTTCATAATAGTGAATTTCTATAGACCCACAGGAGTGGCTATGGAAAGGATGTATTTTCTCACACTAAGGCTGAACCTTGTAAATATTTAGTGATTTACTTACTTTCCTACTTTTTCATGAATGATTATTTACTAAAAAAGTTAAGGAAATAAATCTTAACAGGTTATAGGGGTTAATATTTAAAAATTATTGAAACATATAAAAAGTGAACAACTAATTCATCCCCCCCCCCCTCCTCTTAGTTGTTATTCGATCCTTTGGAAATTAAATTGGTATCATAGGGAAAGGTTCCCTTGTTTAATCCTTATCATGTATAATATCAATTCTATCAAAAGTGTAGGAATTCCTACATTTGATAGAAAAAAAATTAAGGATGAAAAAATAGTATGATTCTTTATCTCCTATCTCTTGTCTTGGAAGTTGTTGATATCGCTATTATTGGTTTTCCACCTATTTAGAAAGATGGTACTATGAAATTTGTTGATAATATAAATATATAAGTTGATGGAAATTCTAGAAATGAAATCCTTATGTCCTTATTAGATAATGTTTATTAGAAGGTGATGATACTTAATACCTCAAAAATTATGTGGGAAAATCTAGAAAGTATTTTTGAAGGGAATACTAAAGAGAAGAAAAAAAAGTTAAAAATATGGTATAGTAAGTATGAAGACATCAGAATGAGATATGAATAAACTATTGATGAATACTTCACCAGAGTAAATGAAATTGATTAGAACATCAGAGAATTCAGAGATGTTCTGTAAGATTATACAATTATGAAGAAAATTACGTGAAACTTCCTAGATAGGTTTGATTATAAAATTTACTCTTTAGAATATAAGGATGATTTATCACTTTTTGAATTTCATAATGTTCTTGTTTATTATGAAATGATAAAAGATCCAATGTTTAAAAAGAATATAAAATATGAAATGGCTTTTGAAGCTATGAGAAAGTTGAAAATCCAAGATGTTGAAGATTTTTATCCTTATGACTCTAAAGTTAAAGAGGATAATGAGTTGAATGATAAAATCATGTCTCTTATATCCAAGAAATATCAAATATGAAGAGGAAAGTATGGGGTAAACTTTCTCTCAAATTTTTTTGAGTGTGGTGGAATTGGAAATTTTTCTATGAATTCTCCCAAGAATAGAGTTGGATAATATTGAGACAATTCTGATGAAAAAACTCAATATAAAATGTGAAAAAAATATCTAAATAATAAAACTCATACAAAAAATCCAAAAATAATTTTACTGGGAATAAGAGAAGTATGTTGAGTAAGAAAGATGAATCGGACTCAACTGAAAACAATTCTTTAGAAGATGGAAATTTAAAAAAAATATGAACCTTCATTGAAAAAGTTAAGAAAGTTGAAGACTCCTAAAATAGTGAAGAATAAAGAGGTGAAGAATATTATAGAGAGTATCATCTCAAAACAAATCTGCTTACATGTCTTGAGAAAAAAAATCTCTTGAGAAAGAAATCAGAATGATAAATATAGATTGTAAAGAAGTTATTAAAGGAGGAAATTATGTCAACAAGGAGGATGATGAATACATTCATGAGATCTTAAGTTACAAACTTATAATTTCTTAATATGGAAAGATGGTTGAAGATCTCAGTGAGAATCTAAGAGTTAAGGAAGACAAAGTTAAAAAATTTCAATCAAAACTTCTTGAGACTTCAACAAATCCTTAGAAGTAAAGTCTGAGACTTCTAAAGTTGTTGAGAAGAATCAAATCAAAAATCAGGTGAAATCCTCACCAACCAAAAATAACATTTCACCTAATTTTTCTAACATTTGAGGTTCTAAAAAAAGTATTGGAAAATATTTGGTTGAAAAAGGATGTGAGAAACCTATCACAGCAGAAAAATTTAAAAACTCAACTAGCAGGAAAGATAGTCCATGACCATAGTATGTTGAAATAAGAAAAAGTTATCAACCTCAATAAGGCTTCTACACAGAAAGATCTTACTTCAAAATATTATCAATATTTGATGGATATTTTTGGTGTTGTGAAATCTATGTCCACAAATCTTATAATTTTTGAATAATCTATCTCTTCTTATAATAATTTTTGATGAAAAAAGAATGAATAACTTTACTAATCCATAATAAGTTAGAAAAGAAAAATCTCAAGATGTGAGAAACCTTTCAACAAAAAAAAAATTGAATGATTAGAAGAGGTTTATGGAGGATTTGATGAGGATGATCATTATACCTAAAAATTTATTACACTCTTTCCAGAACAAGTTTCTTATGATGGGAAGAAAATAAAGTAGTAAAGAATAAATTTAAAGAAATATATTTTATTGTTTTGACATCTTTAAAAGAAAGTAAAAGGAATAAACCATGGATACTTGATATTGGTTGTTCTTCACATATGAAAGGTGATATAAAAATATTGAAACATGTTGAAAATCATGACAGAGGAGTAGTTACCTTTGGTAATGATAGTTCCTTAAAAATCATAGGAATCAAAATGGCTGAGATTGAAACAGAAAAGTTGAAATCTAAAGAAGTTTTATTTGTTGATGGGATAAAACGTAAATTACATAGTGTAAGTCAAATTTTTTATGATGGAAAAGAAGAAATCTTCACAAAATATTCTTGTGTTGACAAAAGTATGAAATATGGAAAAGTGATTACAAAATGATAAAGAACTAGTGGGAATATTTTCTAAATAAAAGAATTTAACAAATCGTGTTACTTAAGTGTTAAAGATAAAAATAAATTATGGAACCAAATACTTGGCCATCTTGGACATAAAAACATGAACAAACTTTCTAAATTTTATGTTCTCATAAACCTTTTAGAATTGAAAATAAGAGAAGAAGGTATTTAAATTATTTTTCATAAAGGAAAAATGACTAATAAAAGTCATTAGAGAGTTGAGATTCAATCTACCAAACCTCTTAAACTTATTCATTATGATTTATTTGGGATGATGAAACATAAATCAATAAAAAGATATTTTTACTTTATCACTTTTATTGATTATTTCACTCAGATGACAAACATCATGTTTATGAAACAAAATTCAGAGGATATGGAAATGTTAAACTTTTTCAGAAAAGAAGTTGAGAAACAAATGGGGGTTTATATAAAGAATTTGAGAACATACAATGGTACCAAATTTATCAGTAATTATTTTGAAGCTTATCTGATAAAACATGGTATCAAAAATTAGTATAGTTATGCCTATACTCCACAAAAAAATGGATTATCATAAAGAAAGAATAAAACTTTAGTGGAAATGGGAAGAAGTATATTGGAATAATACAATCATTCAAATTTTTACTGGAAAGAAGCTATTAGTACTATTTTTCATGTTTTGAAAAAATGTTTTCTGAGACTATAATCCAACATGACTTCTTATAAAATGTGTTATAAAAAACCTTCATTGAATTACTTTAAATTTTTTTTAAGTCCATGTTTACTTAAAATAAAAAATCAGGATTTGGGAAAGTTTGATGAGAAAGATGAGGAAGGAACTTTTATAGGTTATTCACCAAATGGAAGAAGTTAAAAATGTTGAAACAAAAGTTTACAAAAGTTAGTGGACTCATATGATGTGAAACTAATTGAAAATTAAAATTCCTTAACAAAAAGTTGTTAAGAATGATAAGGAGGATAAACTGTATATTTCCAAAAATAGCAAAAGTAAGTCAAAACATCCTTATTAAGATTTAAAAATTCATGTGATGAGGAAAGTTTAGTTGAGAAAAGAAAATTTGAAATTTCCTACTTTATAAAAACAAGTTATGTCTGAAAACATTATTGGAAATCAGAAGGCTCTAATTCAGACAAGAAGAAAGTTGAGATTATAAAATCTGACTTCACTTATCTCAAAAGTTGAACTGAGATTAGTTTCAGAAGTTATTAATCACAAAGAATGGGTGGATTCTATGAATGAATATTTGGATCATATTTATAATAATGAAACATTTAAAATTGTTTCATGGCCAACAAATAAAAATGTTATTAGAACCAAGTGGTTTTACAGAAACAAGTTAAATGAACATGGAGAAGTTTCAAGAAACAAAGTCAGACTTGTTTTTAAAGGTTATGCACAGGTGGAAGGTGTGGATTTTGAAGAAAATTTTGACCTGATTGTAATATTATAACCTATTATAATGTTTCTTTTAGTGGTTTTACATCATAATTACAAAGTTTATAAGATGGATGTAAATTCATCTTTCTTAAATAGTGATATTGAGGAAGAAGTTTACATTTAATAACCTTATGGGTTTCTACTTGATGATAATGAAAACAATGTTTGTAAACTGAAGAAATATTTTTATGGGATGAAACAAGATCCACGTGTTTCATATTCAAAACATTAAAATTGTTTTAGAATGTTACATTTTTCTAAAGGAAAGGTCGATAGCAACTTATATGTGAAAGATGTTGACTCTGAAGCTCTAATTGTAATTGTTTATGTGTATGATATATTTTTTTGGGTATAGAAAAGATGTTTTTAAAACATTTTCTGAGTAAATGAAGAAGAGTTTTTAAATTTATATGTTAGTATAATTAACTTTCTTTCTTGTCTTATAATTTCAATAAAAAGAAAAATACATTTTATTGTCTCAAGAGAAGTATGTGAGGGAATTTTTAAACAAGTTAGGGATGGAAGAATCCAAATAAGTGTCTACTTCTATTTAAATGAGAAAAAAGTTGAGTAAAGATGAATCCAGAATAGGTGTGAATCAGAAATACTTTTGAAATATGATAGGAAGTCTTCTTTACCTTATAGGCTCACGGCCTGATATTATTTATGTTGTGACTTTGTGTGCCAGGTATCAAAGTAATCTAAAACAATCACTTATTTTAGAAACAAAGAAAATTTTAAGATATGTCAAAGGAATAAATTCACATGTGTTATTATATAAAATAAATTGTGAGATGAAATTTCACAGTTATACTAATACCAATTAGGCTAGATATTGTAATGACAGAAAATAAAACTTAGGAGTAACATTTTTCTTAGGTGAATGTTGTGTGAGTTGGCATTGTAAGAAACAAAGTTCAATAAATTTGAGTATAGATAAATCTAAATATGTTTCAGCTACTCAGGATTGTACTCAAACGTTGTGGATGAAATTTTAGTTGGAAAATTTGAAAGTAAAATTTTCTAAACCATTGCAGATACTTTGTGATAATTAGAGTGCAATTGAACATTCTAAATATCATTTCCAACATTAAATATCAAAACACATTGATATAAATTTTCACTTTATAAAAGATAAATTTGATGTTGGAGATTTTATACTAGAATAAATCTCAACAAAGTATCAAATTACTAATATTTTTATAAAATACATGCTAAAAGAAAGATTTTTGGAATTTAGGATGAAACTTCAGGTACATACCTCTCCCATGACTTCCTAAAACTCATAAGGAAGTACCCCCACCATTTTTTGGATTATATTGACAAAGGGGGATATAAAGTAACAACTTTATTTTGTAAGAAGTTTTTTTATCTTTATTTTATGAATCTGAAGTTGTGTTTATCATACAATGGGGAGATAAAAAGAAAAGTGGGAGAAAAATAAGTGAGAGAGGAGAATATAAAAGTTAGGAAAGTTTATCTTTACATGGATGAAAAATATTCTTTCTACCAATGGATGTAATTCCTTTAAAAATATTACTTTTTCTAGTAGTGTAGTTTTAGGATACTCTCTTTTGAGAAAGGATGTGTTTTGATAAAATTCAAAAAACTTGTTTTGCTTACAAAATTTGAGTTGTGAAAAAATTATGAGTGTTGAAAAAGTTGTTAATAAGGTTTGTCAACAAATCCAAAGGTGTAGATTGAATAACCTTTTGTGATAAATTGTTTTAACAAAGATTTTATATATTTTGACCACTAAAATTTTTATGTAAGAATGTTTTTGTTATTCCGGATTTGGACTCAATCCATCATAATAGGTTTTGTAAGAAAATTGAAAGTTTTTTAATGTTTAAACCCAAACATAATTGGGGAGAAAATTTTCGTTTTTAAGAAATTTTTTTCCAGATTCAGAGGATCGAACCAAGAAAAATCAGATGCAAAGGTAGTTAGAAATTTTTAATCAAACACACCATCAGTCTCAGGTCCATCAGTATGAATTTCAATATCCAATAGACTCAACATTTGTTATAAATTAATATTTTTTTGAGTGAAAAAGTTGTAATGTTGTAGAAGAGGTTTGTTAAAGAAATTGAAGTCAGGATTTAGAAATTTCTCAAACTTTCTAGCCCAGTCAGATGATGCTTTGTTGATCATGAAGTTCTTATAAATCATGAAACATACTCATAATAAAATCTTTTTAAGAAATGTAGGAATCGTAATGATTGAATTGGTTCTAGTGATAAAGAAAAATTCTTCATTGGATTCAAGAAATTGGGATAGAGAAGATCAGATCTAGAATTAATAATGTGTGACATTGATGAAGTTTGAATAAGTTCAAAGTTTCTAAGTGGATTCATCATTGAATACTTTCCATCATTATAGAAAAATCATCATAATGGTATTTCCATCATAATGATAAAATCCGTCATAATAGAGATTCCATCTTAATGATAATTCCATAATTATGAGAAATCCATCATAATGGGAATTCCATCATTATGACGATTCCATCATACTGACTCTAAGAAGGAAGGTCAGTTCATCATAATAAGTTGAGAAATGAAGTTCATCGTAATGAATTGAAGAAGAAATCCAGATTGTAATGAGTTGAGAAATAATGGAAGATTGTAATAAGCTAAAGAAGAAAGGAAGCTCATAATGAGATGATAAAGAAAGGTAGATCGTAATGAGCTGAGAAAAAAAGGCAGATCATAATGAGTTGAGAAAGAAAGGTAGATGTTAATGAGCTGAGAAATAAGGATAATTATGAAGAAGAATCAAAAATAAGATTCTAGAAGTTTTATAAAGAGTTGAAGAGGTCAAACTTGAAATTTAATTTTGCGTAAATCTTGAAGAAATATGAGGAGGATTGAAGAAGTAAAAGTTGAAGTTTAAATGCAATAGATTTTTGGATTTTTGAAGTATGAGTAAGCAGGGAAAGTTTTAAATTTTTCCACTCTTGTTTTACCAAGTTTACTATAAATAGTTTCTTAGATCATTTGTTCATTTTAACTTTTCATGTAAGAAAAAAAGGAGGAGCATTGAAGAATTGGAAGTGGAAATTCCCATATGAGTTAGGATGATCATATTGAGAATTTGAGCAGTGTTTGAGTTTTTTAGATTAAGAATGATTTTATCATATTGAGTCTATAATATTGAGAGAATTAGATCCAGGAAAATTGGACTGAGGATCTAGACTAATCTTTAGTGGAGAAAATTGAACAAATCCTTTATTCTTTTGTTTTGGCTCAATTATTTTTAATCCAAATTTGTAAACTTATGGTATTTAGTATAATATTTTCTATTAGGATATAGAAGGTTTTTAATGATATTTTGCATAAGTTTCATTTACTTCTTAATAATATTAAATTTACATAGACTCGTGGGAGTGGCTATGGAAAGGATATAGGTTCTCACACTAAGGTTGAACCTTGTACATCTTGTGTGTTTTACTTTATTTTCTACTTTTTCATGCATGATTATTTACTAAAAAGTTGATAAGTAAATAAATATTAATAGGTTCTAGGGGTTAAGTTTTAAAAATTATTGAAACTTATAAAAGGTGAAAAAATAATTCAACCCCCCATCCCCCTTCTTAGTTGTTATTTTATCCTTTGAAACTTTAAAAAAACACAAAATATATATGGGAATAAGGTGGTTATTAAATTATTTTCAATTACAATAATAGGACTAAGATTTATTTCTCAACCCAAAGAATCCTTTCAATACAGCTCTAGATATATGAAAAATCTCCATGCTTTCTCCTTTTTTTATTTTATTGATTTCAGAATTCGTGTGCAACATGTACTTCTTGATCCCTCCATCATTCATATTATATAGAGTAGAATTTCTTGCATTAGAAATCAATGCACTTTAATTATTCTATTCCAAATATAACTTTCTATACAATTAAAACTAATATGTACAGATGATTAAACATTCTTTTGGAATATGCTCAATTATCTTCTTGTGTGTAGACACCTATATTATAACAACATTATTATAATAATAAGTCACTGGTTATTTTCTTTTGTTCTTCAATAATTCCTTCTATCTAAGAATTCATGTCCTTCATTTTTCAGTTTAAAGTCCAAATATTTTTCACTTTCCACACAATTTTTTAGTAATATTTAAGTTTTCCTTTTTAGAAAACCTCTCATTGAATTTGGGTTTTTCATATTGGATGTAATGCACTAAATCAATACTTTTATTTATTCATGATATTGATTCATTTTTCTACTTTAGATTACTTCCACTAACATTGATATTTATGGTCACTTTACAAAGGTCCATGATGTGTCCCATCCTACCACAATATAAACATATTTTCTTTGATGTAGTATAATTTTCAATATTCTTATTGGGTGAAACTTGCTTTATAGGTTTCTTAATTTCCTTCTTCTACTTATACCCCAGGGAAGGCCTATATGCTTTTGTTCTTTTCTTTTATGTTTGTTGTGGTCTATTTTTCTCATTAATATATGCATAGTGCATGGTTGATATATACCAACACTCATCATAACTATGTCCACTTCTATTTTAATAATCATAATAATCTTCTACCCAAATCTATTCTTTATTGATAGATTCTTTCATCTATGTATTATTATTTAGTTCTACAGGATTTATCTTCATAATAGATCTACTCCCCCATAATATTAGCCTTATATAGTCAACATTCATTGAAAAATTATGCTAACTGTTAATTTCCTAATACTCAAACCTCCAAAATCTTTAACAGTAGCCAAAAAATATTTATTTTTTTATAGATTTTTAATGCTTGACGTCTTATTGTTTTTGGATAACAAATGATAAACCTATTTTTTATTACAACTTAAACATGATTTATTACATAAAACTTCACTTGATATAAAAAAGAAGATCAGGTGGTTTAGTGTCTTTGGGTCTTAGGATCATTACATAAAAACTTGAAACATGAAATACAACATCTTTATTGAAAACTTCCTTTACATGACCAATACATTCCGTCGTACTTAGCATTGCATGGGATAACCTGAGGACATGCATAAGAAAAAGGTGAGCTATAAATCCCAGTAAGGGAGTACACATGGAATAACATGAGGAGTACAATACATGTTATAAAATAGGCATATCAATAGAGCATAAGAAAATCATGCACATAAAGGCATGATAAATCATGATAATCATAACATGGAAATGTGGCAACAACACTTAACATGGAATTAGCATGAGCCAAGGCTCATTGCACATGTAGCATGAGTAAATCCTCATTGCACATAAATCACGAGTAAAACCTCGTTGCACTTGAATTAGCATGATTCAACACTCATTTCACATGACGTATCATGATACTATACTTTACCCAATGCATTGGAGCGCTATAAGGGCGCACCCTTCTTAAACACTTCATTTCATGCATAAGTGTGCCACATGGATCATAAAACATGGATTCATAAAACATAATAATTTATTCCACGATAAAGGAATGTGTAATTCATACATGAAACTTTACAATCAATAAGTAAATGTGTATAAAGTTGAATACCCTTGATGGAGAAATGGGCATGGTATTCACTACATAATGACATTGGCTTAGAAAATCGGTGCGATTTCGGCAGCGTAACGGCGTGACATAAGAATTCATAAAAATGGTTGATGAGAGAGAAAGGGGTTACTCATCATATTTACATGTAACGGATAGTAATGAGGTCATATAGATACATTTCCTAACAATTTTAATGGAATTTAGATTCATGATACAAAAGTATTGCTTGAATGTAAAAGAGGAGAGAGAAGTTCCTTTTGGAATTTCAGCATAGTAACGGGTGTACATGGGAGGCATTTAATGAGAGAGAAAGGGTCTCCCATCATTAAAATATAAATAGGTCATTATAAGGGAGGTGATAAACCATACCCCAACATTTATAATTGAAATTAAAAGGGCAAAATAACTTAAAGAAAATTGGACAAAAATGAGAAAGGAAGAAAAAACCCTTACTTGGAAGTGTGCTTCCAAAGGCTAGAGAGAGGCTTGTGAGAGGCTTCTTGGGAGCTTGGGGAACCTTGGGAGGATTATAGAGAGAGTAGGGTAGAGTTTGGACGAACTCAAAGGGCTTTGAGTGAGGAGGAAGTGGGATCTTGGGTGGGTTTATATAGGAAAGGTGAGGGAATTCTTTATTATTTAGGTTTGGGTCCCCTTACATTAAATTAATCCAAACCACAAACCATCCCATGGTTTTTGCCCATGTTTTTTGGAAAAGGGAATAGTAAAATAATATTTTATAATTCCAAAGTCCTAAATTCTTAAAATAATAAGGTTTCTTATGTGGAGGTGAGTCACACTCCCATGGAAATTAATTTAAAAAGGCAAAGTGTTGAATAAGTCTTGAGGGGTCCATTAATGCTTTGAAAATTAATTCAAACAAACCCAAAATCACATTATTTTAATGGTAAGACATATATTTGCCGAAAATAAAGATTATGGTATTTTATTACATCACTATTGGGTCATTATTATGTCATAAAACACATTATATATTTAAACGGTATTTAATTTTTACGCAAAAATTTGACTGTCTCAGAAAATTATGAAAAATTCACCGTTGGATAATTTCGACATCCTGATTCCAAAAATGACATTTATTTTATCTAAATAATTTTCTAAATATGTGAATTTTCACTTTTAAAATAAAAACCGACATTTATCGAAAATTCACGGGTTTTTGACAGAAATGGCTTTCAAACCTTAATAATAATTTTAATTACATTCATAAAATTATAAGATCATTTATATTTAATAAAAAATTAATTTAATAATAATATTATTTTATTAAAATATTATTTAATTCAAATATCCCTTAATTTAATAAAATAGATTTCTTAACTAAATAATAACTAAAAACACCATTTGTACTTTAAAAACTATTTACAATGTATCAAAAATGACTAGAAATTATACTCATTATTATATACAAAAAATAATTTACATGAACATAGTACTACTTATTTGTTACATAACCCCTTAAAACAGCCACATAAGACCTAAGGGTAAGGTGTGCGATGGTGACAGACTCTTGGTGTGGCTTAGATAACATCGCTCGAGTGGTAATTTCAATCAACTTCCACTTTTCTCGTAAACGGTCACGTTCGAGCTTGACATGATGATGCTCATATTTGTATTGGTCAAGAGTGAATCCCAAGGATTCCACCTCTTTTCCGAGCTCCAACAAATGGGATTTGTATGGAGAAATTCTATTGGACGAGGCCATCGCTTCTTTTGTCTGAGTAAATTGGATTTGTTAAAGTCCTATATTTATACTAATCATGTGATCACTGTTCAATGGATATATTAGCAACGGACAAAATTCTTAACATAAAACCAATGAAGTTGACACTTTATATAAACATAAAGAGAAATTTAATTAGATCAAGAGGGATTTCCATTAATGAAACTTTGGGTCGTTACATAACATGGATCTTATTTTGGCCCTTCTATGGGGAATACAAATTCTTACTCTTTTCTACATTGAAATTTTATGATATGGTGGATTTTTCAATAGTCTTATTCATCCATGTTTAAACATAATTTCTTTTATAACCTGTACTAGTTGATGAAATAGTATTGGTACATATAAAAACATTTAGGAAAGGGGTTATGTGTTTCAATGAGCTTGTGGTAAATTTATATTTAGATAATTTCACTCACTTATTTTCACTAGAATGATTCTTTTCTGGTGAAATACTCTTATTAGTAATATTATTGATAGTATTTCTCCTTTAATAGTTTTTTTTAAGGCTCATATTTGGTGTTCTCCAGATTTCTAAATTTTACCTCAAACACAAGACAAATAATATTTAGATAATTCTTTTGGTCTTTAAGTGATATCAAAATATCATCACATTCTTTTGAGGAAGTCTTTAATCATGTCCCCTTTATATTTTTTAATTTTACTTCCATTTCAAGACACTTAATTTTGAGGAAATTTTTCTCATCCTCAACTACTTTCAGTCTATCTTCCCTTTAAATTTTCATCATCTAAATCTGATCTTTATGCATTTAATTTTACTCTAGTATAGAATTTTCTATCTCTTTAGTTTTCTTTTCTTCAACCTATATTTGATCTTATTTATCATTAATAGAGGTTCTGTGTAGCTTCTATAATAAATGGATGACTTTTGTAAAACAAATCTCAATTATATCCTGCTCACAAATAGAACTTTTTAATTCATCTTCAACCAGAGTGTAATTTTTCATAATCATAAGGGTAGTGGGAGATATACTTTCCATAATGAAATATCCAGGAAATTTATAACTTTAACATAATCGTTTTTGTAACCTCAATGAGAAAGGTATAAAAATTCTACCAAATAGAGGCATACTGAAGTTGGATCATTCAACCTTCATAAGGTTTGATATTTGTATAACCAGGAAGAAAAAAAGGTGTATTTAAATCTTTCAAGAAGGAAACTAAAATTTCAGGAGTTAGAATTAGTTTATATAGATATTTTTTTAACCAACCCAGTACCTTCTTATGAAAAACTAGGTACTTTGTTACCTTTATTAATGATTCCACAAGAAAATTATGGGTTGACTTTTTGAAAAATAAAAGTGAAGTGTTTGGAATATTTTTTCAATGGAATCCTATGGTGGAATGAGAAAATGTAAAAAGAAAGTTGAAGTGTATGACATCACACAATGATGGTGAGTATACCAAAATGACTTTTCATAACTATTGTAATAAAAAGGAATCTTGAATGTGAAGACTATTCTAGGTACACCTAAAAAAATGGTGTAGATGATATAATGGATCAGATGTTGATAAAGAGGGAAAGAATTATGTTGCTAAATTATAGAATATCTAAGGTGTATTGGGAGAAATAAATAATAATAATAACTTACTTAATCAATAAAAGTCTTTCATCACTAGTTGTATAGAAATCATTAGAAGAACTTTGGTCTAGAAAAGTTTTGGAAGTTTCTCACCTCAGTGTTTTTGGAAGTTTAGCCGGCATGCATGTTGATAAAAAAAAGTGATATGGTTAAATATAAATCTCAAGAATGTTTCTTCATAGGATATGGATATGAATTATTTTATTTTAATATTTAGGGTGATGAAAATAATAATGTTTTTAGAAGTCAAAATTTTCCCTTTAATGAGAAGATATTATGGAAATATCGTTACTTTAATGGGAAATTAGTTGAGGATAAAAATTTAACTTTGGTTTAAGTTTATTTTAATGGTGGTTTTAGAGGATCACATGTTTTGAAATGTTTATATTTATATAAAACTAATAGAAGGAAATATATTATAGAAGGAAGTTCAGAGGGTGGTGCAGAAAGTTCAGAAGTTCAGGAAATAGATGATATATTAAAAAGAACAGGAATTGAGGAAGCATGCTCAAGTGTTCTATAAGGATAAGTTTTTGGAGGAGTTATATAAGGATAAGTTTTAAAATTTATAGTTTGATAATTATTTTAATCATGGGTTAATGTGATAAGTGATTCAAGGATCCGGTAGTCAGTGAGAAGGTATGGAGCTGATATGATTTTCTTACTTTTAACAAATGTAGGGGAACTAGATAGTTTAGAAGAAGCAAGTACTTTGAGTGATTCTAGAAGGTGGAAGATAGTAACACAGGAGGATTTAGACTCACTAAAAGTGAATAACACCTTAAAGCTAATGGAACTACCACTAGGTATGAATACTCTTGAAAATAAGTGGGTATTTCATTTTTAAGAAAAATATAATGAAAGTAAAATATATAAACCTAGGTTGTTTGTGAAAGAATTTCAGAAGAAGGAAGGTATTGACTTCTCTAAGATATTTTCTCTAGTAGTAAAACATACTGCTATCTGAACTATTTTATGTTTGGTTGGTTTTGCAAATTTTTACCTTAAACAAATGGATGTGAAGATGGTTATTCTTTATGATGATTTGGAGGAGGAAATTTATATGAAGAAACCTATTGGTTTTTTTGGATAATCGAAATCATGGATTGGTTTTAAAACTAAAAAGTAGAATCTATGGTGTGAAACAATCACTAAGGTTCTTTAACTAGAAGATTGATTCCCTCATATAAGAAATTTTTTTCTTGTGAAGTAATTTAGATCATTGTTTTTATCGAAAGAAGTTCAATAGAAAAGAATTTATAATCATAATTTTTTATATGGATGATATGATGTTGGTGGATCTAAATATTCAACTTATTTGGAAGTTGAAGGAATACTTGTTAGGAAATTTTGAAATCAAATATCTTTGTGAATATAAGAAGATATTGGGCATGAGGATTGAACATTATAGGAAAATTTGGAGATTGGTTTTATCAAAAAAGTATTACATTCAAAATATCATTGAGAGATTCAAAATGAATGGATGTAAGTTGGTTTCAAATCCTATAACTGGTAAATTCAAACTATAGAATCATCAATCATCATGAATGGAATAACAAAACAAGTAAATTATTAATGTTCTATATGCCTAAGTAGTTGTAATCTTGATGTATGTTATAGTTTGTACACACTTAGATATTTCTCATATAGTGGGAGTGGTCAACTAGTTTCTGGAAAATCTTAGAAAGATTCATTAGGAACTGGTAAATTTTATTATTTGGTATCTTAAAGGAATGTAATGAATAACTCTTTATTTTGGTGATGATGATCCATTACTTGGTTTTTTTATATCGATTTTAGGGGTGATTTTAATTTTTGAAAGATCACAACTGGATATGTTTACACTTTTAGTGGAATTGGGGTCAGTTGCATATCCAGGTTACAAACAGTGATATAACTTTCTATATCAAAAGCGGATTATATAGGTGCAATAAAATCAAGAAAATAAATGGTTTGGTTAAGACATTTAGTTGAGTAACATGTTTATAGTATGAAAGGATTGCTCTACAATAACACCTAGATGTTTTTATGAAATATTTTCTTTAAATAATTTTTATTCTTCAGTAGCTTGATTTGCATGAAATCATGAGTTTAAATGAACTGTGAGATGCTCTTATTATAAAATTACCATTATATCCTAGTCGTTAGATTATCGGGAATAATTATAACTAACTTAAAAAAATGATTTGTGAATTCATTGGCTATAAATTATTTATGAAAAATATTTTATGTTTGTATTTTTGTGTGAATTACTTTTGGTAATGAAATTAATGTGATATATATGTGTTATATACTTAATAAAATATTTTCTATATTCATCCAATTGATATTTTAGTTATAGGGTATGAATAATACTCTATTTGATGTATAAAAACCTATTTTTTAAAAAAGTTTAATTTTACACCTTTGAATGGAAAAACCTTTTTAAATTAATATTTTTAAACATTAATAATTTTTATATCAAAAACATAAACATGTTATTTTTAAGTGGGATATAAAAATTTACTTTGGATTAATTTTTTATATTTTTCTGATAACTTTCATATTTTGATGAAAAGTAAAAATACGCTAAATTTTATGAAAATAACCTTTTTCATTGAAATAAATTATATGGTTAAATTATATTATTGAATGGTTTAAAATTATAAATATAATATATTTTTAACATTTAATATAATTTAGCTAATTATAATTACTTTTACATTAAATTCAATTGTAAAAACATTTCAATCTTTTGCAGTATTTTTAAAACTCATTTTCTTATTTCAACAATGCGATTAAATTTAAATTAATTATTGCAACTTATGTGTTTTTAATTTTTAAAAATGGATTCCATATTTGGAATCATTAGATCCAAATTATGTTAATAGGATAATTTTATTTTTTGGCATTATGAATAGTAACTTTGGAAATTATTTTTATTATCATAGTTAAAGGTAAATCGGGTAATTAAAGGTAAAAAAATATTATAGAATTACGTTAAAACATGTAAAAATCCTATTGGATGACTAAATTCAACCCTTATAATCCATTTTTTAAAATGGAACAACTCAATGATCACATACCTATGAATATGACATGAATATAATAAAAACTAATGAATGTGACAAAATGTCATAATCTCATTTTATATAAGTATATTAATTTTAATATATAGATAAATAGGAGATAATATCGACTATATATAGTATCTGGAAATATAAAATAATTACCTACATTATAGAAATTTATTTATAATTTTTAGAGATTAAATAATTACCATTAATGATGACACAATAGTGATGTAGAAATTATTTTCTTAATAGAAATATCAAAAAAATGGTTTTTAAAATATTAAATGAAATATCATATGAACTAATTAATGTGATAAACAAATTGTATAGGTTACTATGACATTTTAGAAGTGTATTAAATATTTTTCTTCTAATTTATCTTCTTTTTGGATTTTATTTAAATTCAAATAAATGAATAGTGTCAAAATTTATACTATTAATATTTTATAAATAATATTTTATTAAATTATTTAAAAAAAATTAAAAAATTAAAAATTAAAAATTGATAATTATAAGGTCTAAAATTTCATAAAATATCCATTTATGGTCAATTAAAACCATATAACTAAATATTTATAACAATTAAATATTTAGAATGTTATTACCACAATTAAAATTAAATAGAATAACTAAGTTTCAATTAAAAATATGTGGTTTAAATTTAAAAAATACCTTATTAAAATTTTATTTTTTGATGATATTAAAACCTTATCTCATATCATCTTTGAAATTGGTACATTTTCAAGGTTTTTGGGTTGGTTTTGATTTTATTATAAATTATTATTTATGGAGTTTCCAAAAGTTCCCCTCACCTCAATTATAAAAGGGAACCTACACCCTCACCTCTTCACTTCATTTTGAGCCTTCAAGCTCAAACATATCATACCCTTTTTCCCTATAAACTTCCCTATTTTCATTCTATAGGTTTTTGTCATCTTCAAAGACCAACTCTATTGCACTAAGAAGACATTTAGAGGAAGCATGTCGAGGAAGAGGTAATCTCTTCTACCAATTCTTTAAAAATTATTTCTTCTTATACTTCATCTTCATTAATTGTTTAATTATAAAGTAATAACATCAGTGTAACTCATATACTGATATATTATTATAAATATTAAACAACCATATTTTACCTTATATCCATCCTATGAAAAATGAAATCACCACGCGTGTGTACATACGGCTTACCATCTCCACATTGTGGTGTAATATGTTTTTCACCACCACCTTACTTGAATGGGTATAATGATGGAAATAATAACTATATATTATTATTATAACATGTTACTAATTCTTAAATATTATACACCATCCACTTTAATACCATTCAACAATTTTTAGAATGATATCATCGTTTGTGCGTACGTACGACCTACCGTCACCACGATGCGATACAATTCATTATACATAATTTTAATTAAACCATGATTATAAACATGAATTTAATGAATAAATTTGATATATATTATACTAATTTCATTCTTTAAATGATTTAACTATAACCTAAGAAGTGTAACATGAACTTATCCTCCAAATCTTGTATAAGAACATAAAGCAGTTAATATCTGAATAACGAGTGACAATGAAATGTTACTAACAAATGGATGATAATATAATCATATATGATATCATAAAAATTATTATGATTCTGGAATAAGAAAATAACATTATTTAAATCATTATAAATTAGTTTTGGATACATACAAAGGATATTAAACCTAAGGTAAGGGATAATTTTACAATCTCATTTTTATCTGAGATTGTTTATACGTAAGTATTTACTAGGGTATATTTATCATCCACATACATGTTTCCTAATTATGTAATATTATTTATATTCTTATACAAATTTTTAAAGTTAATTTTACCCATTGGTTAATTTTTATTAAACAGTATGAAAGGTATATTTTGTCGTTAATTGATTTGAGGTACTTTTTTGACTTTTTCGATAAAAGTACAAGGAGAATGTTTTTTTAAAATTATACGACATGAATGGATTTTTATAGTTTCATAACACCTTATTTCCATGAAGATTAATCTACACTATTTCAATATTATTTTCAAGTAAATTATTTTCTTTTAAAATTTCATGGCATTTTGAGAAAAGAAAATCTTTTTGAAAAAGAAAGGATATTTTCCTCAGGAATTAAGTTCAGGTGTTTTATCAAAATTATTTTCCATATAAGATTACATAGGTTTATTTTTATATACCTATTATTACTTTGATTTTATTGTGTTTATGATGCAATTTTTTTTATGCAACCCACTTATTTTAAATGGATTGTGATGGAATGATGTTTAAGAAACCCATTTTATTTCATGGGTTATGTTATGATAAATGATTTATTTTTTTGTGGAACACATAAGAATGGTTTAATTATGAGATGGGTGGGACCTATATCTCACTCCAATTAATTGGGTAAATATTTATATCTCATGATATATACATTAATAGAATGGAAAGTAAATCTAGTTCAGTAATACAGGGCTAGAACGAGAAGTGAACTCAGTTCAGTAATAGACTTTGTCTACTATAATGGTCTTGGAAATGAGCCTTGACTAATATGAAATGATTTTTTATGCTTATGTGTGTATGCCACAAAATTTCATGTCTTATGTTATTACTATTGTGATTACCTTACAATTTTATGATTTATCCCATAACATGATATTCTGACCTTTTATATATAGGATAAGATTTTCAAATGTTATGTTCTTATGATAATGATATGATTGATGTTTACCTTATTTACCCTTACTAAGAATTTGAGTACACCCTTTCATATGTTTATTTTCCCTAGGTCATGAAGAATGGTATTAAGTAAGATATTTCAAAAAGGATTCTAGTTTTAAATAAATAAGTGGGAGACAATGTAGATGTTTTATGAACTAGTTTTTTATGTTTCCCAGTTTATAAAGATACTAAACCTATAAGTTACTGGCATGGTTTTTGTTATTTTATGTAATAAATATTTTTCAATTTTGAAATAATATCTAAATGTAAATTATGTTCCATTAAAGTTTTTATCATAGAAAAGGTATAGCTAACCTTTGGAAACTTGGATGAGATAACCTTAGCAAAAACCCTAAGAATATGTCTAAGTATAGGTTACAATCCTATCCTGGTGTTTTAGAGATGTTCATGAATAACCTAGGATAAAAAATAAATTTTCCTAAATTGAAATTTTATTCTTGAATTATGTGGTTTTACCATTATGATTAGTGTTTCTCACACTATTATTCTTGGTCTTAGTCAATGGTTGGAACCCAAAGGAACCGCATTAATGCTGAATACAATGGGATATGCAATGATTTTCCCCCTGAGAAACCAAATGTTATAGGATATGGAATGAAAAATCTTGTAGCCATGCTCACACAACTTTCTCAAGCTATGAATCATGTTGGACTTCCAAATAACCAAAGGAGGGATAAACATTCTGTTGAATCCTTCCTGAGGTAGCGTCCAACTTCATTTAATGGGTCTTCTAATCCATTAGTGGCTGAACAATGGATCAGTACCACTAAAAAAATATTTTTAGTTCTACAATGTTCTAAACATGATAAATTCATCTTATTAGTTTATCATTTGGAAGGCGAAGCTGATAAATGGTGTAATCTTATCAATAATATGAGACAAAGAGATGAAATTGAGTTCATGGAATGGGACAAGTTCAAGAACTTATTTTCAATTAGTACATTCCTTGTATTATTCAAAAAAAGATGTAGAATGAGTTCCTTGAACTTAAGAAAAAGGATTATGAATCTGTTGGTACCCATGAAGAAAATTTTACAAGACTTTCAAGGTATGCTTCTCGAATTTTTAGCCAACCTGAGATTAAAATTGATCGATTCTTTAGTGTCTTAAAACCAAGTCTCAAGAGGGCATTAGCCATAAGGGACTTCAATAGCCATGAGGAAATTGTTCGATGTGATATCAAGGTTGAGATGGAGATTGTATTAACCCATCAGTCATATGGGCTTGATAAGAAGAGAAAAATGAAATTCAAAGTAAAATCTAAATACCACACTGAAAAGAAGACGAGTTTTCCCTTATGCTCAAATTGTGGAAATAAATGTGGAGGTAATTGTCTTAAAGGGACTAGTAAATGTTTTAAGTGTGTAAAAGAAGGTAATTAGGTATTTTAATGCTAAATTAATGGGAAAATATGTCTAATGATGCGAACAAAGAAATTTCCACACATAATGAACCTTATACACTTTAATGATACAAGTTCAAGGAAATGGGTAATTATGCCAATCAATGCCCTAATCCAAGGGTTATTGATGATGATCGACATTAAAAAACTCTTAAGGCCAAATATAAAGGAAAGTCGTAGGTAATCACTATCGGTGATGTTGAGTATGATAATGAAGTGGTTAAAGGTACACCTAACATCCACTCTAAAGTAGCAAAGGTTTTATTTGATTCTGGATCCACCCACTCTTTTATTTCTGAATAATTTTCTAAGGGTATCGCCATATTACCTCAGTAATTAGATGTCGAGTTAACTGTGAAAACTCCTAATGGAACAATGGTTGCATCAAAAGTTTATAATTCTTCTTTGGTTGAAGTTTGTGGGAAAGTGATCCCTAAAAATCTTATGATCCTCCCTATAGTGGAATTTTATGTGATTATTGGCATGGATTGGCTTTCTCTATATGGAACTCATATCAATTTCTAAGGAAGAGAAGCCACATTTCATATTCCAGATCAATCTATGATCATCTATCGATGAAAATATGAATATAACCTTCTAATAGAAATTTATTCCATATTATGGGTCTTGATTTCTATAAATGAAGGTTATTTATCTCAAATGGCTGGGGAGAAACTCACTATTAAGAATACACCCATTGTACGAGAGTTTGATGATGTCTTTCCAGAGGAATTTTCAGGTCTTCCACCAAATCATGAAGTTGAGTTTTAAATAGAACTCATACTAGGTGCTATGCATATTTTAAATACACCTTATATAATGGCCCCAATTAAGTTGCAGGAATTGAAGAAACTACTCCAAGAGAATCTTGATAAGGGATTTATACACCCTAGTACATCACCTTAGGGAGAACATGTTCTGTTTGTTAAGAATAAATATGGATCAATGAGACTATGTATTTATTACTGAGAACTTAACAAGATCACTATCAAGAACAAATATATTATTCCCTGCATTGATGACTTATTTGACAAACTATGTGGAGATCAACACTTTTCTAAGATTGATCTTTATTCAGGATATCATCAATTAAGGGTCAAAAGGGAGGATATACCAAATACGGCATTTCATACAAGGTATGGACACTATGAATTTATAATTATGCCTTTTGGTATTACTAATTCTCCTTCTATCTTCGTTGATCTAAAGAATATATTCTTTAGAGACTATCTTGATCATTTTTTGGTATTATTTATAGATGATATTTTTTTCTATTCGAAGAGAAAGGAAGAACATGAAGATCATTTGAGAATTGCACTGAAGACCCTGATAAAGAAGAAGATTTATGACAAATTTATCAAGTGTGAATTTTAGATTTCAAAAGTTTCATTTTTGGGTCACATAATATCAAGAGAGAGGATATCTATGGATCTAGCAAAAACAGAGGTTACTAAAAGATGGTCGAGACCAACAACAGTAATTGAGATCTTAATTTTTCTTAATTTGGATGGATATTATCGATGTTTTGTGAAATATTTTTCATGATTATATAATGCACTTACCAAGTTGATTCTGAAAGGATTTAAGTTCATTTGTATGGAGGAATGTGAAGAGAATTACAAAGAACTAAAAAGAAGGTTATCTAGTGCACCTGTACTCACACTACCTAGTAGTGGAGAAAGGTTTGTGATCTATAGTGATGCATCCAAGAAGGGGTTGGGATGTGTTCTCATGAAAAATGATATGGTGATAGCTTATGCCTCACAGTAGTTAAAAATCCATGAGAAAAATTACCCAACTCATGATTTGGAGTTAGATGCAGTAATCTTTGCATTAAAGATATATATGCATTATCTTTATGTTGAAAGGTGTGATATTTATACTGATCATAAAAGTTTAAAGTATATTTTCACATAAAATGAGCTTAATATGCACCAAAAAAATGGTTGGAGTTGATTAATGATTATGAATACTCAATACATTACCACCCTGGGAATACAAACAAGGTGGAAGTTACATTAAGTTGATAAGACCATGCTAGCCTATCCATGATGAGGATCACCAAAGATCCAATATTTATGGATTTGCAAAGGATGGATCTTGAAATTTTAAAGGAAGGGGGAAAATATTATCTTTATTAAATTAATTTTAAACCATCAATACAAGTGAATATTAATTAGGCATAGAAGAAAGTTATAGAGATACAAAATAAGGTGAGAAATGTTCTTGAATTCAACCTTGACTGTGATGAAATAATAAGGTTCAGAAACTTGGTTTGTATTCCTCCCATACCAGAATTGAAGAAGGATCTATTAGATGAGGCTCATATTTATTCATTATCTATTCACCATAGAAGCACAAAGATATACAGGGACCTAAAATAGTACTTCTGATGGGATTCCATGAAAAGAGATGTCACTAAATATGTCTCTTGATGCTTGGTTTGTCAGAAAGTTAAGGCTGATAGATAGAAGTCTAAGGGGATGTTACCACAATTACCCATACAGGATTGGAAATGGGAAAAACATCACTGTAGACTTTATCATAAGACTTTACAAAACATACAAAGGCAATAATGCTATCTGGGTTATAGTTGATCACCTTACAAATTCGGCACACTTCATTGTTATTAGAGATTATTTCTCTCTTGATAATATTTCTAGGATATATGTAAAGGAAGTGGTAAGATTTCATGAAGTACCACTTTCCATTCTATCCGATTGGGATTCAAGGTTTACCTCAAAGTACTGGAGAAGTCTTCAGTATGCTCTCGATATAGAGTTAAGTTTTAGCACTGCTTATCATCCTCAAACAGATGGTTAGTCTTATAGTACAATTCAAACTCTAGAAGACATGTTGAGAGCTCTCTTTATGGATTCCTAAGGTAGTTGGGATCAATACCTACCATTGGTGGAATTTTCATACAATAATATATTTCACTATAGTATTCATATGGCTCTTTATGAATCTCTTTATGGAAAAAAATGCAGAACTACAACTTACTGGGATGAATTTGGGAAAAGAAATCTATTAGGACCTGATCTTGTTGATGAAATGGAAGAAAAGGTCAGATCTATTTAGAAATACATAAGAATATCTCGGAGTTGAAAAAAAGTTATGATGACAACTGAAGAAAATACCTAGAGTTTCAATTGGGTGATAAGGTGTTCTTATGAATATCTCCCTAGAATAGAGTGATGCGATTTGGAAAGAAGGGAAAGTTGAGCCCAAGGTATATCGGTCCTTTTGATATTCTAGATCATGTTGGGAAGGTTAGATTACTGATTGGCACTTCCACCAAATCTCTCTCAAGTTTATGATGTGTTCCAATATCTCTTCTAAGAAAGTAAATACCCGATCCTTTTCATGTACTAATCTCAGAAGATGTGTTGTTGGAGCAAGATCTTTCTTATGAAGAACAACCAATAGATATTATGGATCATAGTGAAAAAGTTCTATGAAATAAGATCACTAGCTTGGTTAAATTTTTATGGAGTAACCACCAATTTTAAGAAGCTACATGGGAACTTGATTATATGATGAGGTAGATTTATCCTCATCTATTTATTTCCAAGTGATGAATTTCAAGGGAGAAATTCAGTTTAAGGGGGGTAGAATGTAACACCAGGATGTTTTTATGAAATATTTTCTTTAAATAATTTTTATTCTTCAGTATCTTTCTTTTCACACTATATTTAGTTTAAAATAATCATTAAATTGCCTTATTATAAAATTGTTATTATATCCTAGCCGTTAGGTTAGCCGGAATAATCATAACTAACTTAAGAAAATGCTTTGTGAATTTATTGGCTATCAATTATTTATGAAAAATATTAGATTTTTGTATTTTTTGTGAATTAATTTTGGTGATGAAATTGATGTGATATATATTTGTTTTATATTTAATAAAATATTTTTTATATTCATCCAATGGATATTTTAGTTATAGGGTATGAATAAAACTCTATTTTATGTATAAAAACCTATTTTTTTAAAAAGTTTAATTTTACACCTTTGAATGGAGAATCCCTTTTAAATTAATATTTTTACACATTAATAATTTTTATATGACAACATAAACATGTTATTTTTAATTGGGATATAAAAATTTACTTTGGATGAATTTCTTATATCTTTCGAATAACTTCCATGTTTTAATGAATAGTAAAAATACGCTAAATTTTAATTGAAAATAAATTTTTCATTGAAATAATTTATATGGTTAAATTATATTATTGAATGGTTTAAAAGTATAAATAGAATATATTTTTACCATTTAATATAATTTAGGTCATTGGAATTAATTTTATATTAAATTTATATGTAAAAACATTTCAATCTTTTTCAATTTCTAAAACGTGTTTTCTCATTTCAATAATGGTATTAATTTTAAATTAATTACTGCAACTTGTGTGTTTTTAATTCTGAAAAATGGATTCCATATTTGAAATCAGTAGATCCAAATTATGTTAATATTCTACTTTTATTTTTGGGCATTATGAATAGTAACTTTTGTAATTATTTTTATTATCATGGTGAAAGGTAAATCCGGTAATTAAAGGTAAAAATAATATTATAAAATTGCCTTAACACCTATAAAAATCCTATTCGATGACTAAAATAGACCCTTATAATCTATTTTTTTAAATTTAATAACTTAATTATCGCTTACCTATGAATATGACATGAATATAATAAAAACCAATGAATGTGACAAAATGTCACAATCTCATTTTATATAAATATATTAATTTTAATATATAGATAACTAAGAGATAATATAGACTATAGATAGTATTTGGATATATAAAATAATTACCTACATCATATAAATTTATTTATAATTTTTATAGATTAAATAATTACCATTAATGATGACACAATAGTGATATAGAAATTATTTTATTATTAGAAATATAAAAAAATGGTTTTAAAAATATTAAAATATATATCATATGAACTAATTAATGTGATCCATGAATTTTTTAGGTTATTATTACATGTTAAGAGTGTATTAAATATTTTTTTCGAATTTATTTTATGTGTGGATTTTATTTAAAGTCAAATAAATGAATAGTGTCAAAATCGACACTATTGATATTTTATAAATAAAATTTTATTAAATTATTTAAAAATAATAAAAATATTTGAAAATTATAAAGTGATAATTATAAGGTCTAAAATTTCATAAAATATTCATTTATGGTCAATTACCACCATATAAGTAAATATTTATAACCATTAAATATTTAGAATGTTATTACCATAATTAAAATTAAATAAATAACTAAGTGACAATTAAAAAGATATGGTTTAAATTGATAAAATAACTTTTACAAAATTTATTGGTTGATTATATTACAACCCTATATCATATCATATTCTAAATTGGTAAATTTTTTAGTTTTTTGGGTAGGTTTTGATTTTATTATAAATTATTATTTATGGAGTTTCCAAAAGTACCCCTCACCTCAATTATAAAAGGGAACCTCCTCCCTCACATATTTACTTATTTTTAGCCTTCAATATCAGTCATCCCCTACCATTTTTTCTTAAAAACTTCTCTATTTTCATTCTAGATGTTCTTGTCATCTTCAAATACCAACTCTAGTGCTCTAAGAAGAGATTTGGAGGAAGCACGTCGAGGAAGAGGTAATCTCTTCTACCGATTCTTTAAAAATTATTTATTCTTCTACTTCCTCTTAATTAGTTGTTTCATTATAAATTAATAAAATAAGTATCACTCATACACTTATATCTTATTATAAATATGAAACAACCATATTTAACCTTCTATCCATCCTATGAAAAATAAAATCATCACGCGTGCGTACGTACGACTTACTGTCTCCACGTCGTGGTGTAATCTGTTTTTCACCGCCACCTTACATGGATGGGTATAATGATGGAAATAATAACTATATAATGTTATTATAACATTTTAATAATTCATAAATATTATACACCATCCACTGCAATACCACTCAACAATTTTGGGAATGATATCATCACTCGTGCGTACGTATGGCCTACCGTCTCCACGATGCGATGTGGTTCATTCTACATGATTTTCATTAAACCATGATTATATGCATGGATTGAATAAATAAATATTATATATATTATACTAATATCATTTTGTAAATGATTTAACTATAACCTAATAATTTTAGCATGAACTTATCTGAAAAATCTTATTTAAGAACATAAATCAGTTAATATCTGAATAACGAGTGACAATGACATTTTACTAACAAACATATGATAATATAATCATATATAATATAATAAAAATTATTGTGATTCTATAATAAGTAAATAAAATTATTTAAATCATTATACATTAGGTTCGGATACATACAAAGGATATTGGACCTAAGGTAAGGGATAATTTTACAATCTCATTTTTATCCAAGATTGTTTATACGTAAGTATTTACTGGGGTATATTTATCATCCACATCCATGTTTCCAAATTATGTAATATTATTTCTATTATTATAAAAAAATTAAAGTTAATTTTACCCATTGGTTAATTTTTATTAAATGTTATTAAAGGAATATTTTTTCATTAATCGATTTGAGGTACTTTTTTTACTTTTCCAACAAAAGTACGAGGAGAATGTTTTTTTAACTTATACAGCATGAATGGATTTTTACAGTTTCATGAAACCTTATTTCCATGAATCTTACTCTACATTATTTCAATATTATTTTAAACTAAATTCTTTTCTTTTAAAATTGTGTGTCATTTTGAAAAAAGGAAATGTTTTTTAAAAAGTAAGGATATTTTCCTCAGGAATTAAGTTCAAGTGATTTATCAAAATTATTTTCCATATAATATGAAATAGGTTTATGTTTATATTCCTATTATTAATTTGACTTTATTTTTTTTATTATGGAATTATTTTGATAAATCCATTTATTTTAAATGGATTATGATGGAATGATGTTTAAGAAACTCATTTTATTTCATGGTTTATGCTATGATAAATGATTTATTTTTTATGGAAAACGTAAGAATGGTTTTATTATGCAATGTGTGGGACCTATATCTCCATCAAATGAATTGGGTAAAGATTTATATCTCATTATATATACATTACTAGAACTTAAAGTAATTATGGTTCAGTAATATAGGGCTCGAATAAGGAGTGAACTCGGTTCAGTAATGGACTTTGTCCTCTTTTATGGTCTTGGAAATGAGCCCTGACAAATATGAAATGATTTTCTATGCTTATTTTTGTATGACATGAAATTTCATTTCTTATGTTATAACTATTGGGATTACATTAAACTTTTATTAATTATCCCATTACATGATATTCTAATCTTTTATATGCAGGATAAGATTTTCAAATGTTATGTTTTTATGATTATGATATGATTGATATTTTCCTAGTTTACCCTTACTAAGAATTTGAGCTCACCCTTTAATATTTTTCTTTTCCCCAGGTCATGAATAAGGGTATTAAGTAAGATAATTCAAAAAGGATTTTAGTTTTGAAGAAATAAGCAGGTGACAATGTATATGTTTTATGAAATAGTTGTTTAGGTTTCCTAGTTTCTAAAGACACTAAATCTATATGATCCTGGCGTGGATTTTGTTATGTTATGTAATAGATATTATTCAATGTTGAATTAATATCTATATGTAAAGTATGGGTTGTTATAGTTGGTATCAGAGCAAAGTTATAGTTAACCTTTGGAAACTAGGATGAGAGAACCTTAGTAAAAACCCTAAGGATATGTCTAAGTATAGGTTACAATCCTATCTTAGTGTTTTAGAGATGTTCATGAACAACCTAGGATAAAACCTAAAGTGTCCTAAATTGAAATTTTATTCTTGAATTATGTGATTTTCCCATTATGATTAGTGATTATCACATTATGATTCTTGGTCTTATTCAATGGCTGGAACCTGAAGGAATCGCGTTAATGCTGAATGCGGTGGACAATGTAATGATTTTCCCCCTGAGCAACCAAATGTTATGGGAGATGGAATTAAAAATCTTGTATCCATTCTTACAAAACATTCTCAAGATATGAATCATACCAGACTTCCAAATGACCAAATAAGGGAGCAACATTCTATTGAATCTTTCATGAGGCAGCGTCAACCTTCATTTAGCAGGTCTTCTGATCCATTAGTGTCTGAACAATGGAACAGTACCACTAAAAAATATTTTCAGTTATACAATGTTCTAAACATGATAAATTCATCTTATTATTCTATCTTTTGGAAGGCGAAGCTGGTCAATGGTGGAATCTTATCAAGAATATGAGAAAAAGATATGAAATTGAGTCTATGGAATGGGACAAGTTCAAGAACTTATTTTTCAATAATTACTTTCCTCATGTTATTTGAACAAATATGGAGAAGGAGTTCCTTGAACTTAAGTAAAAGGATGATTAATCTATTGGTACCTGTGAAGCAAATTTTACAAGGTGTGAAAGGTGTGATTCTGAAATTTTTATCCAACCTGAGAGTAAAGTTGATCGATTCTTTGTTGGCTTAAAACCAAGTCTCCAGAGGGCATTATCCATAAGGGACTTCAATAGCTATGTGGAAATTGTTTGATGTGCTCTCAAGTTTTATATTGATATTGTAGTAACCCATCAGTCATATGGGCTTGATAAGAATAGAAAATTGGAATTAAAAGGAAAATCTAAAGGCCATGCTGAAAACAAGATGAGTTTTCCCTTATGCTCAAAGCGTGGAAAGAAATGTAGAGGACATTTTCTTAAAGGGACTATTAAATATTTTAAGTGTGGAAAAGAAGTTCATCTTCTAGTTGAATGATTAAGTAATGGGAAAAATATGTCTAATGATGCAAACAAAGAAAAGGATACACATAATGCACCTCATACACTTTAATGCTACAAGTATAAGGAAATGAGGAATTATGTCAATCAATGCCCTAATCCAAGGGTTATTGATGATGATCGACATCAAAAAACTATTAAGGCCAAAGATAAAGTAAATTCACATGCAATCACTATCGGTGACATGGAGTATGATAATGAAGTGGTGAAAGGTACACTTACCATCCACTCTAAAGTATTAAATGTTTTATTTGATTCTGTATTCACCCAATCTTTTATTTCTGAAGAATTTTCTAAGGGTATCACTATATTACCTCAAGAATTAGATGTTTAGTTAGTTGTGACAACTCCTAATGGCATAACGATTGCATCAAAATAATTATTCTCCGGTTGAAGCTTGTGGGAAAGTGCTTTCTAAAAATCTTGTGATCCTTCCTATAATAGAATTTAATGTGATTATTAACATGGATTGGATTTATCTATATGAAACTCATATCAATTTCCAAGGAATGGAAGTCACATTTCATATTCCAGATCAATCTATGATCATTTATCGATGCAATGACGAATATAACCTTCCAGTAGAAATTTCTTCCATCTTATGGGTCTTGATTCCTATAAATGAAGGTTATTTATCTCAAATGGATGGGGAGAAACTCATGATTAATAATACACCCTTTGTAAGGGAGTTTGATGATGTCTTTCTATAGGAATTTCTAGATCTTCTACCAAATCGTGAAGTTAAGTTTTCAATAGAACTCATATCGAGTGTTATGCCTATTTCAAATACACCTTATAGAATGGCCCCAATTGAGTTGTAGGAATTGAAGAAGAAACTCTAAGAGAATCTTTATAAGGGATTCATATTCCCTAGTACATCACCTTGGGGAGAACATGTTCTTTTTGTTAAGAAGAAATATGGATCAATGAGACTCTTCATTGATATCGAGAACTTAACAAGATCACTATCAAGAAAAAATATCATATTCCCAACATTGATGACTTATTTGACCAACTATGTGGAGATAACTAATTTTACAAGATTGATCTTCATTCAAGATATCATCAATTAAGGATCAAAAGAAAGGATATACCAAAAATGACATTCCATACAAGGTATGGACACTATGAATTTATAGTGATGCCTTTTGGTCTTACTAATTCCCCTTCTATATTCATGGATCTAATGAATGGAGTCTTTAGAGACTATATTGATCAGTTTATGGTCATCTTTATATACAATATTTTTGTCTATTCAAAGAGAAAGAAAGAACATGAAGATCACTTGAGAATTGTACTGAAGACCCTGAGAAAGGAGAAAATTTATGCCAAATTTACCAAGTGTAAATTTTGGCTTTCGAAAGTTTCATTTTTGGGTAACATAATATCAAGAGAGGGGATATATGTGGATCTAGAAAAAATAGAGGTTATTGAAAGATGGTCGAGACCAACAACAGTAATTGAGATCCAAATTTTTCTTGGTTTGGATGGATATTATCGACATTTTGTGAAATATTTTTCATGATTATCTAATACACTCACCAAGTTTACTCGGAAAGGAGTTAATTTCATTTGGATAGAGGAATATAAAGAGAATTTCAAAGAACTAAAAATAAGGTTAGCCTGTGCACTTGTACTCACACTACCCTGTAGTGGAGAAAGGTTTTTGATCTATAGTGATTCATCCAAGAAGGGGCTAGGATGTGTTCTCATGAAAAATTATATGGTGATAGATTATTCCTCACTATAGTTGAAAATCCATGAGAAAAATTACCCAGCTCATGATTTGGAGTTAGCTACAGTAATCTTTGCATTAAAGATATAGAGGCATTATCTTTATGGTGAAAGGTGTGATATTTATACTAATTATAAAAGTTTAAAGTATATGTTCACAAAAAAAGAGCTTAATATGCACCAAATAAGATGGTTGGAGTTGATTAAAGATTACAACATATCAATACATTACCACGTTGGGAAAGAAAACAAGGTGGAAGATACATTATGTTAACAAGACCATGATAGCATATCCATGATAAGGATCACAAAAGATCCAATATTTATGGATTTTCAAATGATGGATCTTGAAATTTTAAAGGAAGGGGGAAATATTATCTTTCTCAAATGAATTTTTAACCATAAATACAAGTGAATATTAAGAGGGCATATAAAAAAGATGTAGATCTACAAAAAAAGGTGATAAATGTTCTTGAATTTAACCTTGATTGTGATGAAATAATAAGGTTCAGGAACTAGGTTTGTATTCCTCCCATACCATAATTAAAGAAGGAGCTATTAGATGAGTCTCATAGTTATTCATTATCTATTCACCCTGAAAGTACAAATATGTATAGGGACCTGAAAGATTAATTCTAGTGGGATGGCATGAAAATATATGTCACTGAATATGTTTCTTTATGCTTGATTTGTCAGCAAGTTAAGGCTGAGAGACAGAAGTATAAGGGGATGTTACAACCATTACCCATACTAGATTGGAAATGGAAAAACATAACTATGGACTTTGTCATCAGACTTCCCAAAACATCCAAAGGCAATAATGATATCTGGGTTATAGTTGATCACCTTACAATGTCGTAACACTTCATTATTATTAGAGATGATTTCTCTCTTGATCATCTTGCTAGGATATATGTAAAGAAAGTGGTAAGATTGCACAGAGTACCACTTTCCATTATATCTGATTGGGATTTGAGGTTTACCTCAAAGTTCTGGTGAAGTCTTCAGCATGCTCTGGATAAATAGTTAAATATTAGCACTGCTTATCATCCTCACATAGACAGTCAGTCTGAGAGGAAAATTCAAACTCTGGAAGACATGTTGAGATATTTCTCTATGGATTTCAAATGTGGTTGGGATCAACACCTAACATTGGTAGAATTTTCTTCCAATAATATCTTTCACTCCAGTATTTAGATGGCTCCTTATGAATCCCTTTATGGAAAAAAGTTCAGAACTATAACTTACTGGGATGAAGTTGGGGAAAGAAATCTATTAGGGCCTAATATTGTTGATGAAATGGCAGAAAATGTCAGATCTATTCAACAACGCATAAGAGCATCTCAGAGTCAAAAAAAAGTTATGCTAACAACTGAAGAAAATACCTATAGTTTGAAGTGGTTGATAAATTGTTCTTATGAATATCTCCCTGGAAGAGAGTAATGAGATTTGGAAAGAAGGGAAAGTTGAGCCCTAGGTATATCAGTCCTTTTGATATTCTAGATCATGTTGGGAAGGTTAGCTTACCAATTGGAACTTCCATCGAATCTCTCTCAATTTTATGATGTGTTCCATGTATATCTTATAATAAAGTACATACCTGATCCTTTTCATGTACTAAGCTCATAAGATGTACCACTAGAGCAAGATCTTTCTTATAAAGAACAACCAATAGAGATTATGGATCGTAGCGAAAATATTATATGCAACAAGACCACTAGATTGGTTAAAGTTTTATAGAGGAACCACCAATTTAAATAAGCTACATGGTAACTTTAGGATATAATTATGAAGAGGTATCCTCATCTATTTTTTTCTAAGTGAAGAATTTTGAGGGTGAAATTCAGTTTAAGGGGGGTAGAATGTAACACCCGGAAGTTTTTATGAAATATTTCTTTAAATAATTTTTATTCTTTAGTAGCCTGCTTTGCATTCTATCATGAGTTTAAAAAAATCTCAAAACACCCTTATTATAAAATTATTGTTATATCCTAACCATTAGGTTAGCAGGAATAATTATAACTAACTTATGAAAATGCTTTGTGAATTCATTAGCTATCAATTATTTATGAAAAATATTAATTAGATTTTTGTATTTTTGAGTGAATTAATTTTTTTAATGAAATTAATGTGATATATATGGGTTTTATACTTAATAAAATATTTTTTATATTCATCCACTGGATATTTTAGTTATAGGGTATGAATAAAACTCTATTTGATGTATAAAAACCTATTTTTTTTAAAAAGTTTAATTTTACACCTTTGAATGGAGAACCCCTTTTAAATTAAGATTTCGACAGGTTAATAATTTTTATATGACAACATAAACATATTATTTTGAATTGGGGTATAAAAATTTACTTTGGATGAATTTATGATATCTTTCTGATAACTTTCATGTTTTGATGAATAGTAAAAATACGCTAAATTTTAATTGAAAATAAATTTTTTCATTGAAATAATTTATATGGTTAAATTATATTATTTAATGGTTTAAAAGTATAAATAGAATATATTTTTACCATTTAATATAATATAGGTCACTGGAATTAATTTTACATTAAATTCAGATGTAAAAACATTTCAATCTTTTGCAATATTTTTAAAACCTATTTTCTCATTTCAACAATGGGATTAATTTTAAATTAATTACTGTAACTTCCATGTTTTGAATTTTGAAAAATGGATTCCATATTTGTAATCAGTAGGTCCAAATTTTTTCAATAGGCTACTTTTATTTTTGGTCATTATGAATAGTAACTTTGGTAATTATTTTTATTACCATGGTTAAAGGTAAATCAGGTAATTAAAGGTAAAAATAATATTATAAAATAACCTTAACACCTGTAAAAATCCTATTGGATGAATAAATTAGACCCTTATCATATATTTTTTGAAATGGAATAACTTAATGATCACTTACCTATTAATATGATATGAATATAATAAAAACTAATGAATGTGAAAAAATGTCATGATCTCATTTTATATCAGTATATTAATTTTAATATATGGATAACTAGAATATAATATCAACTCTATATAGTTTTTTGGAGATATAAAATAATTACCTACATCATATAAATTTATTTATAATTTTTATAGATTAAATAATTACCATTAATGATGACACAATAGTGATGTAGAAATTATTTTATTAATAGAAATATAAAAAAAATGGTTATAAAAATATTAAAAGAAAAATCATATGAACTAATTAATGTGATCCAATAATTTTATAGGTGGATATGACATGTTAGGAGTGTATTAAATATTTTTGTTTGAATTTATCTTCTGTGTGGATTTTATTTAAAGTCAAATAAATGAATAGTGTCAAAATTGACACTATGGGTATTTTATAAATAAAATTTTATCAAATTATTTAAAAATCATAAAAATAGTTTAAAATTACAAAGTGATAATAATGAGTTCTAATATTTTATAAAATATTTATTTATGGTCAATTAACACCATATAAGTAAATATTTATAACCATTAAATATTTAGAATGTTATTACCACAAATAAAATTAAATAGAATAACTAAGTGTCAATTTAAAAGATATGGTTTAAATTGAAAAAATAACATGTACAAAATTTATTAGTTGATGATATTAAAACCCTATATCATATCATATTCTAAATTGGTACATTTTTGGGGGTTTTGGGTAGGGTTTGATTTTATTATAAATTATTATCTAAGGAGTTTCCAAAAGTGCCCATCACCTAAATTATAAAAGGGCACCTCCTCCCTCACATCTTCACTTCATTTTGAGCATCTAAGCTCATCCATACCCTAACATTTTTCCTTCTCAACTTCCCTATTTTGATTCTATAGGTTCTTTTCATATTCAAAGTCCCACTCTAGTGCTCTAAGAAGATATTTAGAAGAAACACGTTGAGGAAGAGGTAATCTCTTTTACCAATTCTTTCAAACATTTTTCTTCTTATACTTACTCTTCATTAGTTATTTAATTATAAAGTAATAAAATAATATTCACTCATATATTGATATGTTATTATAAATATGAAACAACCATATTTCACCTTCTACCCATCCTATGAAAAACAAAATCACCGCGTGTGCGTACGTATGGCTTACTGTCTTCACGCCATGGTGTAATTTGTTTTTCACCACCACCTTAATTAGATGGGTATAATGATCTAAATAGTAACTATATATTATTATTATAACATGTTACTAATTCTAAAATATTATACACCATCCTCTTCAATACCATTCAACATTTTTGGGAATGATGTCATCGCTCGTGCATACGTACGACCTATCATCTCCACGATGCGATGTGGTTCATTCTACATGATCGTCATTAAACCATGATTATATGAATTAATTGAATGAACAAATATTATATATATTATAATAATATCATTCTATAAATTATTTAACTATAACCTAATAAATATAGCATGAACTTATCTGACAACTCTTACATAAGAACATAAATTAGTTAATATTCGAATAACGAGTGACAATGAAATGTTACTAACAAACGGATGATAATATAATCATATATGATTTCATAAAAATGATTTTGATTATGTAATAAGTCAATAAAATTATTTAAATCATTATAAATGAGGTTGGGATACATACGAAGGATATCAAACCTAAGGTAAGGGATAATTTTATAATCACATTTTTATCCAAAATTGTTTATACGTAAGTATTTACTGGGATATATTTATCATCCACATACATATTTACTAATTATGTAATATTATATCTATTATTATAAAAAAAATTAAAGTTAATTTTACCCATTAGTGAATTTTTATTAAACGGTATGAAATAAATCTTTTTCTGTTAATCGATTTGAGGTACTTTTTTGACTTTTCCGGTAAAAGTACAAGGAGAATGTTTTTTTAACTTATACAGCATGAATGGATTTTTACGGTTTCATGACACCATATTTCCATGAATATTAATCTACACAATTTCAATATTATTTTAAACTAAATTATTTTCTTTTAAAATTTTGTGGCATTTTGAGAAAAGAAAATGTTTTTTAAAAAGAAAGGATATTTTTTTCAGGAATTAAGTTCGAGTGTTTTATAAAAATTATTTTCCATCTAAGATGACATAGATTTATGTTTCTATCCCTATCATTACTTTGATTTTATTATGTTTATGATGGAATTATTTTTATGGATTCTATTTATTTTAAATGGATTATGTTGGAATGATATTTAAGAAACCCGTTTTATTTCATGGGTTATGCTATGATAAATGATTTATGTTACATAAGAATGGTTTCATTATGATATGGGTGGGACCTATATCTCCCTACAATTAATTGGGTAAAGATTTATATCTCATGAGATAGACATGACTAGAATGAAAAGTAAATCCAATTTAGTAATACAGGGCTAGAATGAGGATTTAACTTGGTTCAGTAATGGACTTTGTCCATTATGATGATCATGGAAATGAGCCTTAACTAATATGAAATGCTTTTATATGATTATGTGTGTGTGCCATGAAATTTCATTTCTTATTTTATGACTATTGGAATTAAATTTCACTTTTATGATTTATCCCATGACATGATATTCTGATCTTTTATATACAGGATAAGATTTTCAAATGTTATATTCTTATGATTATGATATGATTGATATTTCCCTTATTTACCCTTACTAAGAATTTGAGTTCACTCTTTCATATGTTTCTTTTCCCCAGGTCATGAATAAGGGTATTAAGTAAGATATGTCAAAAAGGAGTCTATTTTTGAAGAAATAAGTGGGAGACAATGTAGATGTTTTATGAACCAGTTGTTTATGTTTCCCAGTTTCTAAAGACACTAAACATATACGGTCCTGGCGTGGTTTTTGTTACGTTATGTAATAGATATTATTAAATGTTGAAGTAATATATACATGTAAAGTATGAGTCATTATATATACTATGATAGTTATAGTTCAATTCATTTGGCTAAGAATATTATATTTCATTAATGAACTAAACACATTGATCTGAAGAACCGTTACCTCCAAAAGATACTCGAAGATAGTGAGTTGGAATTACATATGGTAGCTGAGAAATAGAATCCATCAGATATTTTTACCATGTGTTTTGGTAAGGAATTACATAGGCAACATAAATACTCATTAGTAATTGGGTGAATGGAAGGATATGGAGGAACATTGTATACATCATAAGTTGAAGGTGATGTTGAAGTTTTATCTAAAATAGTTTTCAAGTAGGAGATTATTGGGAATGTGAATCCTACTTTAGTTGATATGAATGAGATGACCAGATGTTGTGGTTATAGAATTTATTCACTTCATTGAATTTTTTCTAGAGTTATCTATTTACTTCAATCATTTTGGAATGAGGTTTTTGGAAGGAGGATGTTTTAGAAGCTACTTTTTCTAATGTGCTCAAGTTTAGGTGGTGTCATTTCGAGAGATTTCAGCTTTTACTTCCAAGATATGTGATGTTTAGTTTTCAATTTTTTTCTAGTTTATCAGAGGTGTAAGTCACACTGAAGATTAATATAGGATATTGAAAATGGGAATAGTAAAAAATATGGACTCCCACACTTTTTGGAGGTCAGTGCAGCTGGATGACCTAAAACTAATCTCTATAAATAGGGGTGGGGGTACTTACATTTTATGTGTAGATAATTTTGATTACATGATTTAGTAATCCTAGAAACTCATTATTAACTGATTTTTGATATTTCTTACATATAAATGAAATTCTATAAGGTTTCTCTCATAGAAGTATGACAGTCAGTCCAAACCACGTAAAACCATAGTGTTCTTTACTTGCTTCCTTTTACCATACAATGTATAAATATTGAATTTGTTGGAGTAAATATGGATGAAGTGAGTTTATATAAATTATTGCTAGGATTTTGGATTAATCATTTTATACCAATTACAATAATGTTAAGTTTTGATATTTCCTTTTGAAATTATATTTTATTGAGTGATTTTGAAATGACTGCTTTTGATGGACTATCAAAAGGACAATGCGGTGGAAGGGATTCTCAAAAAAGGTGAATAATTATTATTCCCCCAACATAATAACATTAAGTATATCAATAATACTATTTTTAATATATAGTAATAGGAAAATTATATTTTTGAAGAGGAATATAGAAAATAAGTAAGGTTGGGGAGTGGTTAGTGCTCACTTTGAGAACTTGAGCTTTCCCTTGGAGTACTTCATGGAAATAGAGGACTTAGGACAATTTCATATAATCATAGTCCTATAGTTGTGTAAAAAGTATCTAGGGAAAGTAAGTGGGAAATTTTTCCATAGGAATTTGAATTTTTATACTATCCTTAAAGGGTCGGCAAAAAGCCCCTTTTATAAGTGGAGGAAATGACATTTTTGTAAATATAACATCTTAATATAAATAGAGAACATGTTTCACATAGAAAGTGGACTCAAAAGTATAAAATAATGGAGAGGAGATATTTTTTGTCAATAAACACCTCAACCATTCATTTTAAGATGTTATTTTTATATGTTTAGGTCTTTTACCCTTTTGATTTCTTACTTTTACCATTTTAGATTTTACCGTCGTAACTAATTTTTACCTAAGTAATTTATCTTTAAGTTTAAAAATAAAATATACCTTATTGCATAATTTGTAAATTATGATTCAAAATATGAAATTTATTTTATTACATACAATTTTTTAGAAGTGATATTAATTAATTCTGAAATAATAAATGTATAACACATTAAAAATAGTTTTTTAAAGAAAAATATAACTTACATTTTAAAATTTCAAATATAGATTTGTAAATTAAAATTAACATTTTAAATGTATGATATTACTTAAAAATTAAAATTTGTTCAATAAAAAGGTTTCATAAATTTTTAATTCATTCTTATATCCTAATGGTCTAATAAAAGTCACGATATTTATAAAAATGGTATTTTGTACTGTTCACCTAAAAATCAATCTTACAAGAAAAATACAAAAAAATCATCATAATATAAAAAAATTCTTCTCAATCCAAAAATGAAGTTTATTTTTTCAAATTAAAATTCTGAAATTTTTGAATTTTAATTTTAACTAAAAACATAAAATATAATGAAAAAATGTTTTTATGGGAAAAGTGACTTTTTAAATATTAATTATTCTCATTCTTATTTCCTATAAATTACTAATTAAATTAGTGTTAATATACTATTTAATATAAAAAATATTTTATACTTATTTAACTATAATATATTTAGTTTCTTAAAATAAAGCTCATAAAAAGACCCTTTTAGAAGGAATACATTTAAAGCATAATTTGAAATTATTAGTTATTTAGCTACACTAATTGAATTTTATTAATTTATTAATATTAAAAATTCCCTATATTTTTCTTCCTACATATTTTTCATAATACCATTACCACTATTTATATCTACTAATTTAACAACAATTTTACTCATAGTTTCATTTTAGTTTGGTGTTGTGTGTGAAACAAGCTACTAAAATGGAATTATTTAAATTAACATTAATAAAAAATCATAAGGCATTACAAAAAAAGGATCTCGAAACTTTTTTTAGTTTTATTAGGTTTTTTAGAATAAAAAATTATCCAAAATATGTTTTGGTTTGTTATGTTTAAAAATTGGTTGCAAAGGTATTGATTCCATCAATTCCTTTAGGATTTTTTGAAAGGAGTTGAGGGAATCGACACCTTTGCCTCAGATAAGTGATGTGGAAAAGTATGTAACACCCCAACTCAAATCACTCGGTTCAAGAAAAATTTCCACATGACCTCAATGGAACCTCCTTGTACGTTAGAGACTGTTGACTAGCGATGAGGGCCTGAAATAGATAGTGGGGAGACTATAATCTCATATCAGAGAAGAAATAAATAAGAAGTAACTAAATAGTAAATATCATAATAAACAATAGATTACATCATATGATAGTAAACACAATGTTATATCATAATGATTTTGTAACATAAAACCTACAATTGATCACCTACTGGACTAATCACCGGTATAAATCGATAGGAAGAAAATATATAGGAGGTGTTACCATATCTTCAAGTCTCAAAAAAATCTCAATCTCTATATACCATTCAATCTATTCCATCCTAGACCACTATACGTTTTATGCTCTAACCTGAATAGAAACATATGGTTTGCACATACACCAAGATGCTCTTGAAGGGTGTGAGCATAAACTCAATAGGTTCTCAACAATTTCCCTTAATATAAACCATCATATATATGTGTGTGTATTCGTATGAAATAAATACATCATTTATAAATCAAGTAATCATACATGTACACACATATGTTGGGTCCTTGGAGACTGTTTGCACCTATTTCAGATCTATGTCATAGGAAGCATCATATGTTGGCCTACCATACTCAACCATCAATCATCTTCTCACATACCACTTGAAGGGATTGTCACACCTATCATTAATGGAAAAACACTTTTGTTCAGAGTGAGTATCTCAAGAGGGGGTGAATTGAGTACCCAATAATTTTTTTTGTTTAAATTAATTTAAGTAAAATCCCCCAATTTAAATAAAACAACCCAGTTAGTTAAAATAGAAGTTTGATATAAGTTTTGACCTTTTAAAATAATTCTCAAAGATTGATTATGTCTTGATTAAAACAATATATAATATTACTTTAACCTTTGAAATTAATTTACTAAATAAAAAACTTATATAAACACTAATTAAAACTAACTATCAAAGTAGTGGTTTTTCTTGAAGGTAAAAATAGATTCAGTTTTAAAGTACAAAAAATAAGGAAAACAAAACACATAGTGGAAATGAATACCAGAGGTTCAGTATCAAGTAGATACTTGGTCCTATCCACTTGGAAATCACTTGATTCCAAGAAGTTTATATAAAAATAAACTTTTGATCCACAGCCTGTATCAGGTATTATAATAGTCAAGCTATTCAGGTCACTCAGGGGCCTCTTCCATAGTTCCCATGGGAGTACAGATAAAATAGGTCACAACCAAACCACTACCACAACATGTAGGAAACAAGAGTAAAAGGTGTTGAGAATATATTTAAGTATATTCTAGTTTAAAGTTGTATATAGTGTGTGTTTTATAAAATAGAGTATGCACACACTGTTTGTAATGTAAAAATAAATAAACAGGTTGAGAAAACAAAAGATGTACAGGGATAGAGTTTCTCAGTTTGTTATGATCTGCAACACATGACTCTTGAGTGTGATTTGGATTGAGTTTCAATTCATGTTTTATAAATATTCTATAGAACAGAGTGTCGTATATTTATTTGTTCTTGAATATAGGAAGACACTATATATAAGTTGTGATATAGCTTCCTCAATCAAATATATTAATGTAATCTTTCTTCAAGTTCTTGAAATAGTTCCTATCACTTATGCAAGTGAATATCTCTATGTGTGTTCTCTTATGCATCATCACTCTCTACTCTATATCGCATATCCACACAAGGGAGTCTGCTTCATCTTTTAATAGCAGCTTTATGAGTATCCATGTGAGCATATGGATATTATGCTTCCTCATACTCATACCTGACATATTCTTTAATGCATCCCTGTATAAAAATTAATGATAAATCATTAAAATAATTTCAAGCATTAAAATCAATAAAGTATCCATTAAATAAATTTAATTCAAAATAAGCATAAACATTGGCGGTGTGTCTTTTTAATGGTGACACTTCTGGAGGTGTCTTGATCTGGCAGTGACTCTTTGGAAGGGTGAAAATTTCTGGTAGTGTCTTGATCTGGTGGTGAGACTTTATAATGGTGTCTTGATCTAGTAGTGAGTCAGGGCCTGGTGGTGTCTAAGTCTAGTGGTGTGTTATGCTAGCGTTAGGTTAGACTAGCGGTGACTCAACACTTTACCAAATTCTCATTCTAGAGGTGACTCATACTCACAGTGATTCATCCCAGTACTTAGCCGATTTTAGATCCCAATTGTGATTCATCCTTGATGGTGACTCATCCTTAGTGGCAATACATCCTTGGAAGTGTCTTAAGGTGAGGTTGAGACTTCCTTAGTGATGATTCTTTGTTGTCAATGGTTCATAATTAGTAAAATTTCACCACTCTATCTCATAATATAAAATGCTAATAAAAAACATGAAACTCATTAAATATCATAATAATTATGATTTGGTGATCATTAAAACAAGGAGGTCAACAATCTCCCCCTTTTTGATGATCGAAAATCATGGCATTTTATATTAATGGAATCAAAGTTAAATCATGATAGTTTATGCATATGGTATCAAAGATAAATAAAGAAAGAAAGAAAGAAATTAAAACTCATAGTATCAAAGGAAAATGTTTACATAAAGTAGAAAGGTACCAAAGGATAAGAAAGATATCACAAAGTATCAAAGGAAGTTAGATACATATATGGAAACAAAGAAATATCACTATAAAAGGAAGAAATAAATTTATAAATTCCAATGATCTTCTCCCCCTTTTAGGATTACCAAAAAGTACACAATAAAACAGGAAAATTAATAGAATAGAATAAAATAGTAAATGCAAGAGAAACTAAATAAGAAGAATATTATAGGTTCCATTGAAAATGAACTGAAGTTCAGGCACAAAAAGTTATACAAAAACAAAAGTCCCATCAAAGACACAAATTCTAAGAATCAATGGTCTTTGGATTTAGCTGGAAGGTTAAGAGCATCTTTTCTATTGTCCTTATCTGAGGTAGAACCAATGGTGATAGAGGGTCAATAAGGAATAGTGGAAGGAACATCAATGATTATTGAAGGAGGTTGAGGCTCTTTAATGTGGATGGGTCTCAGGTGTTGTATTGTTTGTCTAAGAGTGAGACAAAACGACTGAAATATGAATAGAAAATGCGAATAATGATCTCTAGTCACACCAGGTTAGAATAATTTGGGCTCTATAGCAGGAAGAGACAGATGGGTAGTCACTAGTATAGCCTCATGAACCACAATAGCAGTCTCATGCACATGAAGGAATTGTTTCATAAGGTTTATGAAGTCTATTATTATTTTCCAACCTTGAACCATAGCACTGAAAAAAAAAAATCAACTTCTATTCCATAAATCTCTAAATCATTGGAGTCAGAACCTTTAACTGGTTGACTTATTCCTTAAAGGAATAACTTACCATAGGAATTCCAAGATTTTCTGCCAAAAACTTAAAATGGGTATTCAGTTCATGCTTAGCGTAAATCTTGATAGATAATACTTTATTGCTTTTTTGATGTTGTCCTTGTCAGCTTTCATATCCTTCATGTATTTCCTTATCATCATATGATTATGATCATTATTATGATCAAACTTTCTCAAAGTATCCTTAGGTAAGGCAGAAGGATCATATCAGCATCAAAAATAGGAGGAGGAAGAGGAGGAGGAGGATTAGTATAACTAGATGCTACTGAGGCAATATTTCCACTCTCTCAAGCAAGGAATCCATATAAGCTATAAAAGCAAAATGCATCCCTTACACAACATATCTCAAAGACTCCATCTCACTGGAGATTATTTTATTATCAATTTCCACTTCAAGAATATGATTTATCATATTTGGTTTAATATGTTGAATTACTAATTCAAACAAATATATTGCATCATGTTCACTTCTCTTGGTAATAATTAGTGCTTGAATCTTCAAACCCTTTCCAAAATATGAAACCATATTTTCTCTAAAAATATCCAAGTCACCCTTGGTGGCCATATCCACAAGAAATGTAGGAACAATAGGTGTAGGGGAAATAGTTAGTGTAGGCACTCTAACAGAATCAAACCTCATCAACTCATCCTATGCAATAATATGATCAATCAATGATCCCTCAAAATCTCTTTCTTCTCGAATGGAAGGTCCACCATTATTTGGTGGACTTCCAAAAAACAAACTTCATTCCTCTAAAATAGGGTCAATACATCTATCATAAGGCTTACCAAGAAGCTTAGAAACAAAAGGCATTGTAGCTTTAGACACAACTACGATTGGAATAATAACAGGAGGAGCCTTAATAGTAGTAGCCACATATCTCAATTATATATCAATAGTCTATCCAACAATAGGATAATCTTCCATCTATTCATAAACTCTCTGATTATCCACTGACTTCTAAATAAAATCAAAAACTTTTATCTACTCAATAATAACTTGATCAAACATTAACTGTTCATCAATAATAAATACACTATCAACTACATCAACAGAATAAACCACTTGATGACTTCCATGACTTAGGGATTCCTCCCCCTAAATAGATGACTATACTTCTTCTCTGGCAGTAAAATATTTTTTCCCATCACTACCAGAGTACCCAACAATTTCATTAGGCTCTAGGATAGGGTCAAAAATATCTCTTGGTCTGGAAGGATGGTCTACAGAATTAAACTCATCATAAATATTTTCACTATCAGCTACCCACTACTTCTTTCATGGGTTCCAACTAATTTTCATCCTTCTACATATTATTATAGTGATGAAGAATCCACAAAAATCTACAAAAAATTCTTCATCTTCACCAACCAGACCTTTGGCTTTAAGCATAACAACAATCAACTTGGGATAGATCATAAAATTTGATCTAGAGGTTGGTCTGGTCATTTCCATCAAATGGTGCATGAGGTATCTAAAAAGGTTTATTTTTTTTTTCTTTTCATAAGACATAATAGATAGACATCACGATACCTTAAAGTACAAAATTCACCCTTACATGGTCATAACATGTGTTGGATGAACTTGAAAAATAACCCACATTCACCATCAAGCTCTGAATCAAACGGCTTTCTTAAAACACCATCTCCTATTAACTCTGAAAGGGCCTCTTCATAAACTAAATAATCACTAGAATCTGTAATAGTTACTTGATAATCTTTAAACACACCTTCATGTGGAGATTTAAAAAAGCTATACCACTACCTTAAAGAAAGGGAAATTTTATTACCATTAACTCAGCTTCTTACTCGGTATTCTTCTTCTTCTTCAAAACCAAACTCCACGTACTGATAAAACTGATATACCATCCTAGGATAAAAATTTCTCTGGTTAGAAGATAACCAATCCATTCATCCTTGGTTTTGTATAACTTGAATCACTAAAGACTTACTGGATAACAACCATTCAACTTGAACTTCTTTCTCTGGAATGACTATTGTCTTCGAAAGTTCAGGATTCACTTGTTTTACTACAGCAAGATGAATCAGATCCCCTTTTTTCTTTTTTGTGGGATGTGACTTGTCTAGAGATGATTTATAAGTACACTTCACTTTTTCTATGGAGTTTATCTTGATTGATTTGGTTGAAGACAAAGGTGAAGGAAGGCAAACAGCCAGGAGGTAAAAGGCCACAACAAGTCTGGCATGAGGGAGAGTGTGCATTGAAATTAGACAATTGTTCAATTTATATCATCCAGGATTTAGGTATTAATAAATTCAAAATTGAAATAATAATTGAAAATAAAAATGCGAAATAAAATTTGAATCAAAACAAATAAATTAAATAAACCATAAAAAAATTAAAATCGGCGATTTAAAAACTAATAAGTGAAAAAGAGACAAAGGCATGAGAAAAAATTTCTAGTCGTGACAAATATCACAACGGTGAGAAATTTTTCAATGATGAGAAGTTCAATGGTGATAAGTATTAATGGTGATAAGTATTAACAATGAGACATTAACAATTGTGAGGCACTCAAAATAGTGAGACATTCACAATGGTGAGACATTCACAATGGTGAGATATTCATAATGGTGTGTCCCAGAAAATTGGACATAACCAAAATTCATCATACCTAATTCATGTTTTTTGTAATTCATTATCTCATAATTTAAATTCTTGGTGAATATATCAGTAAACTAATGTTTTGTACCAATGTATTCAAGAGTGATATCACCCTTTTGAAAAAAAAATTATAAATCTTTTGTTAATTTAAAAACTTGATTTGGAAAATGGGTATTTTGAAAACCAGGGTTTTTTTATAAAAACATCCTCAACTATAAAACCATTTAAGAATTCACTCTTGACATCCATTTGATAAAGTTTGAAATCTAGATGAGTTACATAGGCTAGCAGTATTATAATGGATTTGGGGTCTGGATACTATAGAAAATGTATCATCATAGTCTATTCCTTATTCTTGACTATATCCTTATGCAACTAGTCTATCCTTTTTTATTACTATTATTCCTAACTCATCTACCTTGTTTCTAAACACCCATTTATTACCTATAGTTAAGGTTTAATTGGGTTTATCATCAATTTTCCACAATTTATTTATTTTAAATTGATTTAGTTATTCTTACATTTACATTACACAAAATACATCATTATGTGCATCATTGATGTTCTTTGGTTCAAGATGTGACGAGAATGCTTGATGTTTAACCTGGTTTCTAATAGAAACTCTAGTCTACGTACCTCTATTTAGGTCTCCAACTGCAATATCTAAAGGATGTTACTTAAGGTTCCTAATAGCTCTAGAGAAAGTAGGGTTAGTCACTTCAGGTTATTTTACAGGTTTTGGTTCAGGTTCTGAAAATTTATCAGAATTGGATGATTTTTTTGCTTTATTCTCAGTATAATCAGTAGGTTTGAAATTTAATTTCAGATAATATAAATCATCCTCAAGTTTTTCTAAAGAGATATTGAGATCGTGTGGATTTTTCTCATCAAATTTTATATGAAAAGACTCTTCCACTATTATAGTCCTTTTATTAAAAACTCTATAATATTTAATGGAGGTTTAATAACCTAGGAAAATTCCTTCATCACTTTTGTAGTAAAATTTTTCTAAATTATTCTTAGTGTTAAGAATAAAGACTTTATAACCAAAAACTCTAAAGTATTTAACCTTAGGCTTTCTACTATTCCAAATATCAGAGGGGTTATTCTTCAAGATAAGTCTAATTAAAAATCTATTGATTATGTAACAGGTTGTGTTCACAACATCTACCCAAAATTAGATAGGTAAGTCATATTCGTTAAGCATTTTATAGGCTATCTCTTGAAGTGTTCTATTCCTTCTTTCTATAACCACATTCTGTTGAGGGGTCCTAAGAGCAGAGAATTTATTGCTATATCCATTTTGTGACAAAAAAAGATTCAAAGTCTTTATTTTCAAACTCACGGGCATGGTCACTTCTTAGGGACTTAATCCTAAGTCCATTTAAGTTTTCTAGAGATATATAATACTTTGTAAAGTGATATAAATATTCAATTTTGTGATCTAGAAATAATACCCAAGTATACCTAGAAAAATCATCTACTAGTACATAAACATATTTCTTCCCATTTAGACTGGAAACTCAATATGGTCTAAAAAAATCCATATAAACCAACTCAAGAGTTTGAGAAGTTGAAACTTCTTTCTTTAATTTAAAATAAATTTTGTGTTGTTTCCATTTTTGATAAGGGTTACAGACTTTGTCATTTGGGAACTCTAGTTTTGTTATATCCTTGACTAAACCTTTCCAAATAAGCTTCCTATGTGAGTGAATATTACAATGACCTAGTATCCTATACAAAATTCAATATTTTTATGAAAGGAACTCAAGTAGGAAACATTTTGAGAAATTAAAGAATTAATATCAACAACATAAACATTTTCATTCCTTAAAGTAGTAAATACTAAATCATCTTTATAATAAAAACCATTACATACATTATTCTCAAATTTAACATGAAAAACATCATCAAAAAATTGTGATATGCTAAGAAAGTTATACTTCAACCCATAAACAAATAGTACTTTGGAAATTAAAACTAAATTGATGCAACCAATTTGGCCAAGGTCGATAGTTTTCCCTTTAGCATTGTCACTAAAGGTGAAATGACCACTATAAACCTTTATTAGGCTCTTGAAGATAGAATAGTCTCCTATCATATTCCATGAACATCTATTTTCTAAGTACCATAGACTTTTACAAGATATCTTAAAGTAGTTTCTCTATAGAAAAAAATTATACAAGAATTGATTTTGGTACCCATATTTTCTTGGGTCCAGAAGTGTTAGTAATCAAGGATTTAGGAACCCATATTTTCTTAATAGGTCTCTTATAAGTAGATTCTAAGATTTCTGAAATAAACACTTTATTTGGTCCTCTGAAAAAATAATTAGTAATAGATCATTAAAATTTAAATATATGTAAAAAATTTCTCTTTACTATTCTTCTTTGTCCAGGTTGATATATTATACCTGTAAAATATTTTAGAGCAACTTTTTTTCTAAAATTTGAGTAAGATTTTCTCTAACATTTTTAAATCTTTCTAAATTCTTATTTAATTAATCATTGGATAATTTAAGTTTTGTGCTCTCTTTTAACAATTGAGAATTCTTTTCCTTTTCAACAGATAAATCAAATTTAATATTGGAAGATAAATCATGATACCTCTTAATAACTTTATAGTTTTCATTAAGTTCATTAAATGTGTCTTCCAACATATTGTAATATTCAAAAATTTCTTCCTGAGACATGTCATCATCATTATGTTCATTTCCAAAGTTATCATAAATATGTATATAAGATACATTAGGTACCTCAAAGACATTATTCATGAAGCACATGTTGGATCTATCATACTTTTCTTCATGATTAGAGTCAGAATCACTGGATCTATCCTTAGAGGCACTCCATGTGGATTTCATGTATTTCTTATACCTTCAGTCCTTATTGTCATATTTCTTTTTGTATTTCAGTTTTGGATAGTCTGCCTTAACGTGTCCTTTTATATTACATTCATGATAGGTAATTTCATTATCATTATTCTTCCAATACTTATTCCATTTTCCTTTAGTATCATACCTTCCTTTATAATTTAGATTTCTAAAAAAATTCTTCTTTCTGTATAACTTATTAAATATCCTGGATAGATGGTTCATTTCTTCATCACTACCCGGAGATGACTCTCTATAACTTGAACTTTCATCTTGTATATTTTTCTTTTCTATTTCCTTTTGTTTTGATGAATTAGACTTTAAATCTATTGAATTTATTTTTGGATCATCATCCTCTTATCAATTGACTTTCAAATCTTCTTCAAAAATAATTTATTTCCCAATAAACTCCTTGACTGGAAGTTTTATGATGTCATGTGACTCTCTAATTGTAACAGATATGCCTCTCCATCTTTCTGAAATACATCTTAGCAATCTCATAATTTGGTCCTTGTCAAACATTGGATTTTCTAGGGAGCTCTTGGTGTTTACAATTTCATTGAACCTGAGATATATGTCATAAATTAATTCATCATGATTCATCTTAAAAGTATCATATTTAACATTATATGTATTCAATCTCATATCTTTAACATTGGTTTTTCATTCATGATAAATAGAAAGTGTGTCCCAAATTTCATAAGAATTCTTACTAGAATAAATTATGTTAAATTCCTCATCTCTTAAGGCGAAATAAAGGGAATTCGTTTCTTTACAATTTTTATTATAGGTTAACTTAGTATTCTCAAACCAAGTACTTCTAATAGTCTTAGGTAACTCATATTTATCCTCAATGGTAGACCAAATCTCAAAACTCATAATTTTTAGATGCATTTTCATTTTGATATTCCAATGACCATAATTATTTCTATTTAAAAAAGGAGTTCTATTAGTAGTAGAACATTCTTATCTATTATCCTTTTAAAGAATTGAATTTATAACTAACAGAAATTTAAGATCTTTAAAGAACAACTAAAATCACAGTTGAAAAAATTCAAATTTGATAGAAAATCTTAAACCTATGATACCAAATGTTGGTCAGAGTGAGTATCTCAAGAGGGAGGTGAATTGGGTACCCAATAAAAATTTATATTAAAATGAATTTAAGTAAAATCCCCCAATTTAAATAAAATATCCTAATTAGTTAAAATAATATATTGATATAAGTCTTTAACTTTTAAAAGACTTCTCAAAGATTGATTAGGTCTCAATTAAAACAATATATAATATTACTTTAACCTTTGAAATCAATTTACTAAATCAAAAACTTATATAAACACTAATTAAAACTAACTATAAAAGTAGTGGTTTTTATTTAAGGTAAAAATAGATTTTATTTTAAAGTATAGAAAATAAATCAAATAAAACACATATTGGAAATGAATACAGGAGGTTCAATCTCAAGTATAGACTTGGTCCTCTCCACTTGTAAATCACCTGCTTCCAAGAATTTTATATAAAAATAAAATTTTGATCCACAAACTGGATCGGGTATTATAATAGCTAAGTTTTCTAGGTCACTCAGAGACCTCTTCCATAGTTTTCATGGGAGTACAGATAAAATAGGTTACAACCGAACCTCTACCACAACACATGGTAAACAAGAGTAAAATTTGTTGAGAAGATATCTAAGTATATTCCAGTTTAAAGCAGGATATAATGTGTGTTTTACAAAATAGAGTATGCACACACTACTCATAATGTAAAAATAAATAAACATATTGAGCAAATAAAATATGTAAAGGGAGAGTTACTTAGTCTGTTATGTTCTTCAGCTCATGACTTTTGAGTGTGATTTGAACCAAGGATCGATTCATGTTTCATAAATCTATTGTAGAAAATAGTGTCATATACTTCTTTATTCTGGTCTGTAGGAATGCACTGGATGTAATTTTTGTTACAACTTCCTTAGTAAAATGTATTCATGTAACCTATGTTCGAGTTCTTGAAATAGGTCACAGTTCTCATTAAAGTGAATATTTCTATGTGTGTTCTCTTATGCATCACCACTCTAATGCACATCACATATCTACACGAGGGAGTTTGCTTCATCTTTTAATATAAGCTGCATGAGTATCCACATGATCTTTCAGATATTCTATTTCTTCATACTCAGAGATGAAATATTATTTAATGCTTACCTATACAGAAATTAAGGAACAGTCATTAAAATAATTTCAATATTAAATTCAAAAAACTAGCCATTAGAAAAAATTAATTCAAAATAAACATAAACACTGGCAGTGTGTCTTTTGAATGGTGAAACTTTCTGGAGGTGTCTTGATTTAGTGGTGAGACATTGGAATGATGTCTTGATCTGGTGGTGAGTCAGGGTCTGGTGGTGTCTAAGTCTAGTGGTGTGTCAGGCTGGTAGTAGGTCAGACTGGTGGTGACTCAACAATTTACCAAATTTTCTTTCTGAAGGTGACTCATGATGACGGTGAGTCATCCCAGTACTTAGCTGATTTTAAATCCCATCGGTGAGTCATCCTTCACGGTTACTCACCCTTGACAGTAATACTTCCTTGGCGTTTTCTCAATGTGGTGGTGATACTTCCTTGGTGGTGAGTATTTGTTGGTGGTGACTCATACTTAGTAAAATTTCACCAATCTATCTCATAAGATAAAATGATAATTGTAAAACATGAAACTCATTAAATATCATAATAATTATGATTTGGTGATCATTAAAACAAGAAGGTAAACAAACACACTCCACCAATAAGGAGTAGTTCACACCCTCCTTTAATGGAAATCACTAGTACCCACATGTTGATCCAATATCCATCTTTGGGGAAAGACACCACATCATATGTTGACCCAACATCCAGCTCTAGGGAAATCCATAACATCATATATTAATCCAATATCTAACTCTAGGTCAAACCATCGCATCACATGTTGACCTAATATACAACTCTAGGGAAAGTCATCACATCGTCCACACCCCCTACAAGGGAGTGACTAGCCCGTATGACTCAACCTGGTCACTCAATTATAGAGAAAAAGAAACTACACATGTAACGCACAATGCTATAATAAGGAAGTCCATAATCATGTCATGTGAAGTAAGAGTTATATAACCAACACACATCCACATGAGAATCATGAAAAACATAGGTCTCATGGGCTACCCACGCACACCACATGTGAATCAAAGAAATCATAGGTCTCACAGGCTACACACACACACACATGCCAATGCATGAATCATGAATAAGGAAACAATCCAATACATATCTCACCAGATCAATGCATTTAGGCCTATCCACTAATTAAAATTTTATGCTTAATGTATCGCATCCCACCCAATGGGGCATCCACTAAGGTCCTCTATCCTATATCAGTATCAGGTAACCAAATCTAACTTGCTACTATCACCCATGGATGCATTACATCCCATAAGCTCACTTTGACCCTGGCCTCAACTTATGGGGTCTAGTTCTAAACCAAACTCATAACCCATGCTAATGTCTCATCTCATATATCATCCCAGAGAGTCTAAGGAAAATATGTAACCTTGGTGAATTTATATCTCACATCATCTGAGGGAGACCACTCAACCCATCACTCATAGGAACTGCCTCTTAAATATAAACATATAGTTCTAGAGGCCTCATCATGTTCTATCACATCACAAGCCTCTCACACCTATGTCACTAGCCCTAGGAAACACATCCTAGGCTACCCGCATCTCAATACATTCCTCAAGGCCTACTAAGGTCTCATTTCGGTCATAAAAGTATCATATCCCTAGGGAGACCTAGTCGCTGGTCTATATTAATTCACCTAAGTGATCCAGATCACTCACCCTTGGTCTGGATACTCAATACCACCCCTGTTTAATCTATGGGTCTCTTGGTCATTTGTAACTCTACTTGAACCCATGCAGCATGAACACACACATTCACACCCATACATATACACATGTATGGTTTTTTATCATAGGGTCCACCTACCTCAATTGGAGTTATCATCATCTCCAAGCCCATGAAAGCCTCCACATAGCTTGGTTAAGCTTAATCCAAGCTGTGCACATCCCTGACCAAGTCCATCTCGCCACCCAAGAACTTATATCATATCTCAAGGCACATTTAATTAATTATAACAATTATAATTAATTAATGAATTAATTAAATATGATACCCTCACCAGAATTCACACCATTGAATTCCATCACATCGAGATATTGATCAATAGTACCCATAGGGTCTTTGACACATCTTAGGCATCAACACGGTTAAAATACCTAATATATGTCATCCAATCCATTGATAATTCCCACTAGTTTAATCAAGATATTAATTGAATTAATTTAACATCATACCTTAATCAAATACTCTTCTAATGATGAGTGATCAACATCATAAGACATCCCCAATGCATGCCAAATCAAAGTCTCTATGCCCTTAGACAATTTCACCAAGATCTGGTGAAATTGTCATCAAATATTTAATCATAAATATATCCCAGGTGAGAGGAGATCACGAATGAAGTAAAATGAACTAAATTACCTAGATTCACTAATGGATCTCACCTTGAATCATTTTGCTTCAATATGAACCATGGGAGGGAGTTGAGGTGGAGAGTCTAGTCATTTGGCCCTCTAAGGGTTGACCAAGTGAGATAATGCCTAAGGGGTGGTCTCAGGGTAAAAAGAGTAAAATTACACCAATTAAAAACTATCCAGAGTGATCCATTAGCTTGCTGGTGGACCATTGGCTGACCGGTGAGCCCAAAAAAATGCTTATGTTATGGACCAGCCCATCGGTTGGCTAGTGAGTCCAATAGTTCTCGCAAGCTGACAGTTCACCTATCTGCTAGTCGGTGGCAACAATAACCACCAAACTACTCTCACTAGTGAAAATAGTATTTTTAATGTTGGTTAATAAGTGAATTTATTGAAATATATATTTTAAATAAGTTTTTAATGTCAGTTAATAAAAATGGAAGTTATAAATTCATTTTTTTTAAGTTCTTCACATCGGTTTTTTAGAATAACCGATGTGGAAATCCATTTTCATGTCGATTAAATCATAACTGATGTAAAAAAAGCATGGTTTATTTGTTTTTTCACGTCATTTTTCATATAACTAAAATGAAAAGTCATATATGGAATACTTTTTCACATTTTTTATGATTTAACTGATGTAAAAAATGGATTTTCATGTCGTTTGTTCTAAAAAACCGATGTGGTAAATGTTAATTTTTAACTTTTCACATCGGTTATAAAATAACTGATTTGAAAGATAATTTTTTTAAATAAAATAAAACTATTTCTTCCCATACCAATAGTACATTAGTATATAAAATAGAAAAAATAGTAGAATTTCATAAAATAGTAGCATAAACTAATCAGTAACACAAATATTTACAATATCAATTTTCAAGTTTACAATGTATATTACAAATAAACTAAAATCCAGTCAAACCTATGAAATGATTAGCCTATTAAATTTTTAATTGTCTCAACTCTTGTCTAGTATAAGATAAAGGGTCATCAAAATTCTAAAAATTTAAAAGAAATCATTTAACATGTATTTCAAATAAGAGAATGAAAAATTAAAGAAAATTGTTATAAAAAAAATATAACCTTCTAGAACTTCGTAGTTATCTTGGTTTAAATTATTTCATACATAAATCTTAAAACTTAGTATCCAAATTCCTTTAATCCTTGTTTATGACACTATTTTTTAAAATAATGTTTCAATTCAAAATAAAAATGTTAAGTTATATATCAAAAATTTAGTAATTGTAAATGAAAAGTCATATTTTCTTTTACATATTTGATCTTTAAGCTCTTCTTTCTTATTTTCTCTCTAAAGAAATATTATACCCTGTTTGAAAATAATATGAATAAAATAAATTTAAATGTCATTATAATATAAAAAATTATTAAAATATTCAAACTTACATGTTCGATACAATATTAAAATTTTCTTGCACTTCACCATGGATAGAGCATAGTGAGTATAGTGTCTTATCCCTTAGACAAAAAACACCCAACATCCAATGGCGACTGATATATAAGAAAATTTAATCTGAGTGGTTATTATGTTAAGAGATATATAACACTTTATGAGATATATGTTTCATACTTCTGAATATTAAGAAGCATCCAACACTGAATAATTGCATTCTTCTGAAATATTTTAGCAATATAAATTGCTCTTTTAGCATCATTCATTGTCTTCTCTATATGTGAAATAAATTTTGGGTCCATAGATTCATATATTGTTGTTTCTTCAAGTTGTATAAAAATTTTATAAAGAATACTAATACAAAATAAGGATAGGTATAAATTTTTGATAAATTAAAATAATATAAAGATTTTTGTTAATCGACTTACATGGAAAAAACTTGAATTATGTTGATTATTAACTCTTCTCCAGTTACAAACTCCATGATATATTTTCTTAAAATAACTATACTCATTGTACTCCCATAAATTCCAGTTTCCACTCAAATCTCATAAACATCCGATAAAAAATTTGAATATGTTGATAATCTATCAAGAATAATATAAGTTTTATATGAAGTCATGACACTTTTTATCTGTTGTTGTCTATATAGTATTTCTTTACCTTTAAAGTATTCCTATAAAAATAGATAAATATATAAACTTTAAAATGTTATAACAAATTTAACAACACAATGAAATAAATGATATAATATACACATGCCTCTATGGTAATCTGTCAAACAAGTCTAGATGGCCAAACTAATTAATGGTTGATAATTTTTCCAGCTATAATGACCTCGTCTATAGGAAATGGTATTCTTGTTGATCTATCTATAACATCTTATACAATGACCCTATGATTCTCTATCTCTATCTATTAATGATGAATGGTATCACCAATATAATATATCATCCCGTATGAAATAATGTGATTCTAGGGATCATCAACATATAACTCACAATAAATGGTAAGTTGAAGAGGAGGGTTGTAGGAGTGGGATAAGTAGAAGGATTGGGGTCTGCAGGCGGAGGTGGTGTAAGATAAATAGTAGGAGTGAGATCTATTGGCAGAGGTGGAAGAGTGGGATCAGCATCCTGAAACTGTTTTTGCATGTCTGTAAACATCGATTGCATCAAATCTCTGATATTGTCCTCCATCGTCTCATTAATATCCTGAATTATAGCTTCCAAAGATTCTATTTTTTATAAACATCCTCCATTTAAGAAGCTTCATAACATGTAAACACTTTTTTTAATGATATGCCTATCGAGTATCCTTGTACACGATCTGGGTGTTCAAGATTTCCCAGTGTTGTAGCAAAAATATTCGTCTTTACCTCAGCTATGAAGACCCCATGTGTTCTCTTCTCCTTAAGAGATTCATGTGTAAAATATTTTAAAAAACATTTAGTGGATCATAATATATAAATAACTGATTTAACTTATATAAATAAATAAAATAAACATCTTACAATCCTATCAAATACAACCCTCGACTCTTTTATAAAATATTGTCTTTTTTTCTCATTCAAGTCCTCATCCATTTTTCATGTTTAGCGGGGGGAGGAGGGTCAAACTCTATAGAGCCTGAAGACTCAACTCTTGATTTTTGAATTTGGTAAGCTATCATTTGTTCTTCCAATAACATATACCCTCCCTGATATAAAGTATGAGGGTATACATTTCTAGATTGGATCTCTTGATGAGATCTCCTTGATTACTGTAAATTAATAATAAATAAATCATCAATATGATCATTAATATAAAAAACTTATAAAAGGTAATATTGCACTTACCAAAAATGTTTCTTATCATCCTACTTTTAACAAATTATTTCCAGGTATCTTCATCTATAAATGGATATATATCACGTGAATTGTGATGTTGTTCATGGCCAAAAATAAAATCTGATGTGAGGATTTATTTAAAATCCCTCCATCTCCTCGCATCTAATGAAAAATATTTCCTCCCGACTCCTCCGGTATCAGGTATATCATATGTCATCTGATATGAAGGGAGAAATATATATTACTATAAACATTTCATGATAAGTGAAATAATAATAAATGAGCATACCAAAATGGTCTCCCATAAGTGAGATGTTTTCATTCTTCTTCTCCAATAATTAATCAAAATACTAACTTTTCCTTTAGCCTGCACTGTAATAAAACTCTTTAATTGTTTTGAATTTAAACCACTTGGAATATCATTATCATCAAAGTCTACTAGTATCCACTGATCCTGTTTATGGGAAACTAATAATTTTAGTAAACATGTGTTTCCACATTTACCAACCCTCAAACACTTTTTTACCCCTATGGAAGTACATGTCTCTTGTAAATAATGATGGGAGGCTCATCAACAGGAGCATGTGTATGTTCCTCACCAAAGGTATGTGTATGATCCTCTCTATAAGTATATGGTGGATTAGATTTTTGATCTATCATTTTCCTACAAATAAAGTCAACAAATAATTAGTACACAAATATAAAAATCCAACTATTTCATACAAATGTAAATAAAAAGTGAAAAATTATCAAACAAAAATTAAATTAAACTAAAAAAAATTATTCATATTTTTTATAGTTAACTAATATTCTAACAACATTAATGAGATATGAAATGACATAAATGAAAGAAAAAAATCCAAAAAATGGTGTATGAATAGTAAAAATATTCCAACGTATAACACCATTTTTTACATCAAAAATAAAATTACTTGAAAATATGAAAAATTATCTAACAAAAAATAAACTAAACTGGACACATTTTTATTCATATTTGTTATATTAGTTAACTAAAATTCTAACAAGATTAATGGGAGATGAAAACACTACCACAAAACTGGGTTTCCACAGCACCACCCTTTATCAGCGCTTTTTTTAGCCCTGATAAAGGCACCCCCTTTATCATCACTTTTTTAGTACTGATAAAGGGGCCCCCTTTATTAGCGCTTTTTTTAGTGTTGATAAAGGGGGCCCCTTTATCAGTGATTTTTTTATTACTGCTGATAAAGTGAGGGATTTATCAGTGCTTTTTCCTAGCACTGATAAAGTGTATATTTCAAAAAAAATAATTTTTTCTGAAAATAATATATTGATATATAAGTATATTTATATTTATATAAATATAATATATATTTTTTAAATATGTTTTATATAAGTATAAATAGACTGTTACATTTAATATATGATAAATTTAATGAAAATTGCTTTAAAGTTTTTATAAAAATATTATTAATTAATAATTTTCTAATTATAATCGACGAATAATCATTTAATAACAATTTGAAGACACAAAAAATCAAAAAAAATAATAAAAAGATCTAAAATAAGTTAAAAATGTAACTCAAACATCAAGCGGCCATAAATTTTGATTCGGGTGTGTGTTTGAGCTCTACATCATATCAAATCGAAGCCTGTGATGATCTCTACATGCTATAACCTAAGAGAACCTTTTGTCGCATTTTTTGAGGCCAAAAAAGGCCCACAAGGCCTTCAAAACTGATTTTTTAGTCCGCATACCCAAATTTTTTATCATTCAATGGAATTTCAGCCTCGTTTCAGGGAGTGTTTTGACCTTTTTCACATAGGACTGAATTTATTCTGAGGGGTTACATTTATATTGATATTATGGCTTTGAAATCTTATCATTTTTCACTATGTAATGTTACTTATAATCAATTATATAACAATATATACATATTTTTTTATTTATTCACCCATAAAAATTTAATTTTATAAATAATTAATTAATCATATTTACATATAAAGTATATTTCTCAATATATAGGGCTTATCTAAATAAAATAATAATATCCATTTTATTTAAAATACAAATATATTAATATTTATATACCTATATGATGTGTTTGTGTGTGTGTGTGTTTGTATGCGTCTGTATTGTCAAACTGGTATATATTATCTATGTATTATTGTCACACCTGTCCCTTTCCCATTATTTATTTTATTTTATTTTTTTCTTTGATTCGGCTAGTTCGGGTCGAAACCTGACTTAAGATTTCGAGTTCTGTGTGTTTTGGTCTTGATTGTGTCCAGCGCAACGCGGTCGAAGCTGTGCGGCCTCACCTGGGTCACCGTGTGACCTTGTCCGGTCCACCGCATGGCCTGCCCGATGTTCAAGGCAGATAAAAATTACGTGATGATTAATAAAACGATAATGCAATGAATGTTTGAGACCGCGCGACTTAAGCGAGGCACAATTTTGAAACCGCACGGCCTCACCTGGTCCACCGGGTGACCCGCCGATGTCCAATTAATTAAATGACGTTAATAAACAACGAAGAAATAAAATTAAGTGAGATGTAAAATAAAATTAAAACAAAATAATAAGAGTTAGATAAAAACTTAATTGATTGTTTTACTGATAATAGTTATATTATTATTCAGGATATTATTAATTATTATTGTGTCTTATTATTATTTATACTAATGATGATAATTAATTTACTCTATTTATTATTATTGTTTGCATTAGGATATTAATATAATTACTAATATTATTAATCATCATTCTTAATTATTCTCATTAAAATTGTTAACTTTCTATTTGACATTATCTTTTTAAGGATGTAACTTTTATTAGGCTATTGTTGTTATTGTTATTGTTATTCTTATTTTTATTATTATTTTCTTTAAAGTTTTAGTTTAAGAGTAATGTTATTACTAATGTTAATATCATTATTAGTTTTATTTTGTTTTTTTATCTTTTATTTATTTTATTTTTCCCCCCTTTTTGTTTAGGGTTTCATTTTTTTCCTTTTGTTTTCAGTACCCTCCTACCCAGACCGCCGCACCCCCCCCCACCTTCTTCCCCCATTCCCATCGTGCTGAACTCCCCCTCCCATGGCTGCCGGATTCCCTTCCCCTTGTGTGCTTCTCCCCCTTGGATCACGCCGCACTGCCCCCCATGTTCACTCTCCCATTCCCATTGCGCTGCAGCTTCCCGTTCACCGCTGTCACGCGCCCCGCTTGCCGGACAAGCCACACCCTTAAACTCCCTAGTCGTCTTCCCCTCGCGTCGTCGCCCCGGCACCTTGTCCAGTCGGCTCGCATCCCCCTGCCTCACTCCCCCCCATGCCTCGCTCCGTCCAGCGACCGCCGTCCGCCGGCCTCCCCATCTCTGGCCTCCCCGACCAGCTGCGCACACCTCTGTGGAACCCCCCCCATGGCTCCCTACCTGTTCCCAGAAGACAAATCGTAGCACCGCACCTAGGTCCAGCCATCGGACCTCTCCTGCTTCCACCTTCAGATAAGTTTTCCCCCTTATTATTTGAGTTTTATTTTATTTTATTATTAATTTTTCCAGTGGGTATGAGTTCATATTTTAGGGTTCTAACATGAAGTTTTTTATCCAAATTCGTGTTTTTGAGTTCATGTGAGGTTCCTTGCAGTGCAAACGGCACACGATTGATGTTTTGCTCTATAATTTGAAGATATCACATCCTTTTTCTGGAGTTTATACACCCTAGGTAGGTGGTTCCACTCATAATTATTTCTTGATGAATTTATTTGCGTGTTTAATTAATTCAGCATATTATTTAGTTAGTTTGAAGGGTGTGAAGTGGTCTTATTTTATTCTCTGGAAATCTCATATGCATTGATTTTTTATTAATGTGTTCTTGTGATATTAGTGTGATTTTTTTTAGAAACCCATGTCAAGCCGGTTTAGTGTTTTATAAATTGTTAAATTTTTAATTAAATGACATTTGCGGTGCAAATCATGTTTCGATAATATTATGTCGTGTGTTTGGTTCTAAAGTGGCTTTTTAAATAAAACCAAATTTATCATTAGTGAAAACTTTATTTCATCGTTTCTTAGAACTTGTGTTAAACTACTCAAATAGTCTCTTTTTAATTAGTGTAAGTGGTGTGGATTGAACTCTTGATGCGGCGTTGTGTGTGTTTGGTTATGAAAGAAGGTTTGGTTGGTTTTGTGTGTAAATTCATGCTCTGTTCTTCAAAAATTTGTTTATTAAAAATATTAAATGTTTTATTAAATAGTTATTAATGATGCAAGTTGTTTTAATTGGTTGTGTAAGAAATGCAGATTGAGTTTTGGAACATTTTAGTGTGCGTATTATTTCAAATGGCTTTTTTGTGTGCGAATGGTGGTTTTTGGTGTGTGTGATGTATTTCTTGGTTTGAGTGTATGATTATGACATGTGGCATGAACTTTGAATTACTTGAGCACAATCGGGAAGCCTGGGTACTAGGTGGGCGGACTAGACTAGCGTGCTAGTGATACGGGAGTGGCCTCGGCCCAGTTTCACTTAGCTGGACTGACGCTTACAACACTAACTAAACATTGGATGATGATTGGAGACCAATATGGTAGGAGGTGTTTCCCTAACAGTGTCTCGTGCACGGGAATGTATGATATGGTTCACCAAGACGTGAGGTTCTAGGGTCCCATTTCTCGCTAGTATCTTTAGGGTCTCTCCCATGTATTGTGCTCTTCCTTTGCTTCCTACTCACCGTCGGCACACGGTGTGATGTTGGGGTTACCAAGAAAAGTGTGTGTGCATGTGTACGTGTGTACATGTGTTTGTGTGTGTGCATGCATGTGTGGGTGTGCGTGCGTGTGTGTAAGTTAATTTAAGTTGTTTTCCTTTTTGAGAAGTTTCCCCTTAAAAACCGTTTTCATTAAAATCCTTTAAGCACTTATTTATTTTTATTTTGTTAATTGAAAATGTATTTGTCTTTTAATAATTATGCATGGAACTTTTCTTTGTGGCATCCTACTGGGATTTTAGCTCACATCCTACATACACCCTTGGGTGTATGTAGATTCTGTTTCTTCTGTATTCCAGGTTGTGACTTCGTGGTCAGTGATGGTGGTTCAGGTGGCAGTTGGTCTTTTCAGGCAGAGTGGTGCTGATGTGGCCTCTCTTTTTCCGGGAGGTTTGAGTATGGGTTTTAGTTTCCGTTGTCATCTTTTCTTTTTAGTTATTGGTTCGAATTGTAGACTTTTAACCTGTTCATAGTTTAAAGGCACGTTTGGTTGTCTATTTCTAATTTCATTTTATTTATCTGGTGAGTTGTTTTTCTATCTTTTATTTCGGGTAAAATCGTTCACATGTGTTAGTTTTGATACCTGGGCACTTGTGCCAGCCCATGGGGATCGAGAATGCCCTTTGGGTTATGTCGCGGACCGGGTCGGGCGCCGGGTCGGATGGTGACCCGGCCTGGTTCGTGACAAAATAGTATCAGAGCACAAGGTTTTCTCTCTTGGGTCATTTTCTTTTGGGATAGAGTCACGGTAGACTTGAGTTAAAGTTGTCGGGACTCGACGTCCTGGCTACGAGTAAGGTGCTTGGCTGGTACAACTCGTGGCAGGACTCAAGTTACCAAAGTATGTTGGGGTTCGTCTGAGTTTTTGGTCCTCGTGGTTAATCGTGTCTAAGGGAAATGAAAAGGGAGTAAGGTCAGTGGTCTTAGTGAGCTCGCAGGGTCTAGCAAGCCTTGTGGAGCTGGGGACACTGTCCTAAATACTCTTCGTGGCCAATGGCGTGATTGGCGTATGGCTGCCAACCATATGCTCCAATCACCCGCTGACACTAGTTTCCTCCTATATTGTTTCTCGTCTCTTTGTTTTGGATTCGTGGAAATTTGGTTTTTAAGTAAAAATGTTTTGGTCTTGGAAAATTTTTTCAAATGAAGTGCTTTAAAAATGAAATGGTGTGTGAGGTTTGAAAAGTGTGGGTTGGATGTTTTGGTTTTGAAAAATGGAAAGGTTTGGTTTTGATCATAGGCGCTCTCATGGGCAACCACATGCATGAGTGATACGAAAAGGGAAATGGTTAATGGCACGAGTGGATGAGTGCCTGGATGGACATGAGGTGGGTGCCGGTGTGGCACGAGAACATACATGTGCGAGGCTCATGGGACTCCATTGGTGTTTGTACAACCCACTGGGTTTACTTATTTTTCAAAATGTTTTGTTAAAGGAAAAATTTGGTGTTTTAGTAAACGGTGTTTGTGTGGCATGTCCTTGTGTTTTGGAAATGTCAGATGTGAGGCGTTTTGAGCCGAGGATCCTTTCTAAATTATTTGTGTCCCGAGTTTGAATTTTTTTTTATTTGTAAGTTGGTATGTAAGCGTGTAGTTAGTTAATTCTTTTGAAAAGTACATTGGGGAGCCCTTGCAGTGGTTCCCCCTGCACGTTTGGTGTTCGCTTGTGGTATGTCTTGACCATCGGACATGTTTGATTGGGTCCATGGTTCTCCTTCTTGGCTAGTGTATGCCCCAATAAAGAGTCAATGTGCGAATGATGTGTGGCCACAGATAGTTTGTTGTTGGCCGACCCTCCAGTTGATTAAAGTAAGGGCTCTCCCTTTTGGGTGATAGTGCTAAGTCTTTTCCTTTCTCCTTTTGGTTAAGTAGATCCTCTCGTAGTAGGGTGACATATGCGAGGGGAACTGAAGGTATTTTCAGTCTCTTTGAGTGTCTCCACCTGTCGGGTATGAATTTTGGCGTCGCCATGTTTGAAGGTTCCCCCTGGAAACGGTGAAAGGAAATCTAGCGGGTAAGGGTGAAGGCGGTTCAGAATTTTCAGTGTTGACTAGTTTCTTGAAGTGCTTTGTAGTATTTACATCAGCTGAAAGGGTCATGTTCGGTGACGTCTTGCAGTGTGAGGTCCCTTTGATAGTCAACGGTGGTTTGGAAGCGGTAAAGGAGACTCCAGTGGGAAAAAGGTGGAAGCAACCCTAAGTTGTTGGTGCGGTCTATCATTCTAAATGACCTTTGGTCTTTGGTTTGTTTCATTTAAGGAAAGGTTCGTGTTAGGATACTAATTTGGCAGACCCAGTCGTATGAGGCTGTTATGGTCGTTCGCAGGAATCACGTGTTGTTCAAGACACGGTTTAAGGTCTTTCTCAGCGTAAAGTTCCTATCAATAGCAACGGTTATGTTTATGTGACGATTGGTGGTGTCGTGTTCTCATTCAGTGTGACAAAGAGTGATGTGCATGCACCATTTCAACTCTGGTGTTGGTGAATGTTCCGCGTATGATTAGTCAGATGCTGTAATGTGTTGTGTTTGATGGTGTTGCCTCGGGTGCAATATTATTGCGTGTGGCACCAAAATGAGAAGCTCCGCTCGGGAGTCTTCAATGCCTAACTACGAGGCAGAAGATGCTTCAAACATCAGGGCTCCAGCCATAGGCCTCGGAGTGAAGCTGGCGCGTGGTCAGGAACCCCGGGAGTGTATGGGACCCCAACTTTATTTATGTCACCAATACTAAAAGTAGAGGCAGTTTAAATTGTTTCCAAGGTTGTTCCACTACGAATGATCCATCAGGTTGCATAAGGTTTTCGCGACCATGTGGAGGTGTGTTCGTCTCATTGCCTTAAAGTCTTGGGGATTGCGTCCCATTGGATGTAATCATTTTAGTGGTCCTTATGGGAGTTTGTTGAGAAAATCTGTCTCAAATCTGAATAATGCTCATCCAGGAATGTGGAAATGCTGGTTTGTATTGGGTCATGCTTTTGACGCCCGGTAGTCGGGCCCCTCCCTCCTCGCCCCTTGTGGTGGGGTGTTTGGTCACCATCGGGAATTTTTCAAAGTTCTATATCCTCTGTTAGTTCTAGTGGTGGTGAGACCCATGATGGGTCTCGTACAAAGGTCTCTGGAATAAATTGGTGTTGGCCTTTTCTGAATGGTGGGGAGTCCGCCTGGACCTCCCCATGTTGGTTTTCTAGTCTCGCCTTGGGCGTTGGTAGGTTCTTAATGGTGGGGAGACCCACATTGGGTCTCACACGAATGTCTCTAGAATGAATCAGTGCTGGACTTTTCTTTAATGGCGGGGATTCTGCTCGAACTTCTCCGTGTCGGTTTTCCAGTCTCGTTTTGAGCGTCAGTGACTTCCTAATGGTGGGGAGCCCCTTGGGCCTCCCCATGTTGATCTTTTGCTTCTGTTTTTAAATATGGTTTGGTGATAAGTGATAAGAATGTTCTGTGGATGTGGTTTGACCATATTTGTTCATTTTAGCCAAGTGGTGTGGTTTCTGTTTCATAGTGCTTGAGGTGTTTTGGCTTGTGAAGTTGGTTCCTGTGGGTTCAAGAGTTCGTTCTCTAAAACAATCAACTGGAGGTGTTTTAGCTCTTTGGGGCAGGCTACATATATCAAAAAGTCTTTATATGAGTTTCTCTAAGTTTTCTTTAAGTCACTTTCTCTGAGCACGATACTTTTGCCTCTCTTTGCTTGATGTTTGTGGGGATCCCCTTTGAACCTTAAGGGAGATGGTTTTCTGCTTTGACGTTTGGTTCTAGTTGTGGCTTTTCGGGGACGGAAAGCTTTATAGTGGGGAGAATTGTCACACCCATATTTTTCCCATTATTTATTTTATTATTATTTTTTTCTTTGAGTCGGGTAGTTCGGGTCGAAACCTGACTTAAGATTTTGAGTTCTGTGTGTTTTGGTCTTGATTGCGTCCAGCGCAACGCGGTCGAAGCTGTGTGGCCTCGCCTGGGTCGCCGCGTGACCTCGTCCGGTCCACCACATGTCCTGCCCGGTGTTCAAGGCAGATAAAAATTACATGATGATTAATAAAACGATAATGCAATGAATGTTTGAGACCGCACTTTTTAAGCGAGGCACAATTTTGAAATCGCGCGGCCTCACCTGGTCCACCGGGTGACCCGCCGATGTCCAATTAATTAAATGACGTTAATCAAAAATGAAGAAATAAAATTAAGTGTGTCATAAAATAAAAGTAAAACAAAATAATAAGAGTTAGATAAAAAGTTAATTGATTGTTTTACTGATAATAGTTATATTATTATTCAGGATATTATTAATTATTATTGTGTATTATTATTATTTATACTAATGATGATAATTAAGTTACTCTATTTATTATTATTACTTTCATTAGGATATTAATATAATTACTAATATTATTAATAATCATTCTTAATTTTTATCATTAAAATTGTTAACTTTCTATTTGACGTTATCTTTTTAAGGATGTAACTTTTATTAGGTTATTTTTGTTATTGTTATTCTTATTTTTATTATTATTTTCTTTAAAGTTTTAGTTTAAGAGTAATGTTATTACTAATTTTAATATCATTATTAGTTTTGTTTTGTTTTTTTATCTTTTATTTATTTTATTCTTTCCCCCTTTTTGTTTAGGGTTTCATTTTTTTCCTTCTGTTTTCGGTACCCTCCTACCCAGGCCGCCACCCCCCCCCCCCCTTTTTCTCCCATTCCCATCATGCTGAACTCCCCCTCCCATGGCTGTCGTATTCCCTTCCCCTTGCATGCTTCTCCCCCCTTGGATCGCGCCACACCACCCCCCATGTTCACTCTCCCATTCCCGTCGCGCTGCAGCTTCCCGTTCACCGCTATCGTGCGCCCCGCTTGCCGGACAAGCCACACCCTTAAACTCCCCAGCCGGCTTCCCCTCGCGTCGTCGCCCTGGAACCCTGTCCAGCCAGCTCGCATCCCCCTGCCTCGCACCCCCCCCCCCACACCTCGCTCCGTCCGGCGACCACCGTCCGCCGGCCTCCCCATCTCCGACCTCCCCGACCAGCTTCGCACACCCCTGCGGAACCCCCCCATGGCGCCCTGCCTGTTCCCAGAAGACAAATCGTAGTGCCACACCTAGGTCCAGCCATCGGACCTCTCCTGATTCCCCCTTAGGATAAGTTTTCCCCCTTATTATTTGAGTTTTATTTTATTTTATTATTAATTTTTCTAGTGGGTATGAGTTCATATTTTAGGGTTCTAACATGAAGTTTTTGATCTGAATTCGTGTTTTTGAGTTCGCTCGAGGTTCCTTGCGGTGAAAACGGTGTGAGATTGATGTTTCGCTCTAGAATTTAAAGATTTCACATCCTTTTTCTGGAGTTTATACACCCAAGGTAGGTGGTTATGCTGATAATTATTTCTTGATGAATTTATTTGCATGTTTAATTAATTCAGCATATTATTTAGTTAGTTTGCAGGGTGCGAAGTGGTCTTATTTTATTCTCTGGAAATATCATATGCATTGATTTGTTATTAATGTGTTCTTGTGATATTAGTGTGATTTTTTTTGGAAACCTATGTCAAGCTGGTTTAGTGTTTTATAAATTTTTAAATTTTTAATTAAATGACATTTGCGGTGCAAATCATGTTTCGATAATATTACGTCGTGTGTTTGGTTCTAAAGTGGATTTTTAAATAAAACCACATTTACCATTAGTGAAAACGTTATTTCATCATTTGTTATCACTTGTGTTAAATTAATCAAATGGTCTCTTTTTAATTGGTGTAAGTGGTGTGGATTGAACTCTTGATGTGGCATTGTGTGTGTTTGGTTACGAAAGAAGGTTTGGTTGGTATTGTGTGTAAATTCATGCTCTGATCTTCAAAAATTTGTTTATTAAAAATATTAAATGTTTTATTAAATAGTTATTAAGGATTCAAGTTGTTTTAATTGGTTGTGTAAGAAATGCAGATTGAGTTTTGGAACATTTTAGTGTGCGTATTATTTCAAATGGCTTTTTTGTGTGCGAATGGTGGTTTTTGGTGTGTGTGATGTCTTGCTTGGTTTGAGTGTATGATTATGACATGTGGAATGAAATTTGAATTACTTGAGCACAAACGGGAAGCCTGGGTACTAGGTGGGCGGACTAGACTAGCGTGCTAGTGATACGGGAGTGGCCTCGGCCCAGTTTCACTTAGCGGGACTGACGCTTACAACATTATATAAACATTGGATGATGACTCGAGACCACTATGGTAGGAGGTGTTTCCCTACCAGTGGATCGTGCATGGTAATGTATGATATGGTTCACTGAGACGTGAGGTTCTAGAGTCCCATTTCTCGCTAGTATCTTTAGGGTCTCTCCCATGTATTGTGCTCTTCCTTTGATTCCTGCTCACCGTCGGCACACGGTGTGATGTTGGGGTTACCAAGAAAAGTGTGTGTGCGTGTGTGCGTGTGTGCGTGAGTTTTTGTGTGTGCGTGCGTGTGTGGGTGTGCGTGCGTGTGTGTAAGTTAATTTAAGTTGTTTTCCTTTTTGATAAGTTTCCCCTTAAAACCTGTTTTCATTAAAATCCTTTAATCACTTATTTATTTTTATTCTGTTAATTGCAAATGTATTTGTCTTTTAATAATTATGCGTGGAACCTTTTCTCAGTGGCATCTTACTGGGCTTTTAGCTCACACCCTACATACACCCTTGGGTGTATGTAGATTCTGTTTCTTCTGCATTCCAGGTTGTGACTTCGTGCTCAGTGATGGTGGTTCAGGTGGTAGTTGGTCTTTTCTGGCAGAGCGGTGCTGATGTGGCCTCTCTTTTGTCGAGAGGTTTGAGTATGGGTTTTAGTTTCTGCTGTCATCTTTTCTTTTTAGTTATTGGTTCGAATTGTAGACTTTAAACCTGTTCATAGTTTAAAGGCACGTTTGGTTGTCTATTTCTAATTTCAGTTTATTTATCTGGTTAGTTGTTTTTATGTCTTTTATTTTGGGTAAAATCATTCCCATGTGTTAGTTGTGATACCCAGGCACTTCTGCCAGCCTGTGGGGATCGGGAACGCCCTTCGGGTTATGTCGCGGACCGGGTCGGGCGCCGGGTCAGATGGTAACCCGGCCTGGTTCGTGATAATTATAAACATATGTATATACATATTAATATATAATATTTTTAAATATATATAAATATGTATAATTATACTTACAAATACACATATAATGTGTGTGTGTGTGTGTTGTATATATGTATTTATTCATTTATAAACACACACCAAAAAACATATTTTATAAATTTATTTAAAATTGATCATATAAATATATATTAATATACAAATAAATATATTAATATATAAATATAACTATATATATTAATATACGGATATATATATATATATATATATATTAATATGTGGATATATATATATATATTAATATACAGATATATATATATATTAATATAACTATATATATTTATATAAATATATATATATATATATGTTAATATATATATATATATATTAATATATTAATAAACATAACTATATATATATATAGATATATTAATAAATGAAGATAAAAGCAATATGATGGAGTGGTAAAGGCTTAGGTGCACATTCAATAGGTCCTAAGTTCGAATCCTGGAGGAGGCAGGTCGCGCACGTGGGTGGGAATAATTCCTAGCACTATTAAAGGGAGTTGGGGGCGCTGTTAAAGGGGGTGTGGTGGCTAGGGCATGTTGGCTCAGCTAGGGCGTGCTGGCTCGGGTGGGGGTGGGGCACTATTGAAGGGGGCTTCAAGCATTGTTGAAGCCCCTCCCTGAATTGCAAAAATATTTCTTTATTTTTTTAATGTTTTTTTAACTTTTATCAGTGCTAAAAAAAGCGCTGATAAAGGACCCTTTTATCGGTGCTTTTTTTAGCACTAATAAAAGGGACCCCCTATCTTTGCCTCAATTAACAGTGCTTTTCTAGCACTGTTAATGCCCATTTCTAGCACTAATAAAGGCCATATTTGCAGTAGTGAAAGGCATAAAAGAATGAAAAAAATCCAAAAAAATGGTGCATGAATAGTTAAAAAGCAATGATAAAGGCCATATTAACAACACTTTATTTTTTTTTATGTTTTTTTAACTTTTATCAGTGTTAAAAAAAGTGCTGATAAAGGACACTTTTATCAGTTCTTTTTTTAGTGCTAATAAAAAGGACCCCCTATCTTCGCCTCAATTAACAGTGCTTTTCTAGAACTGTTAATGCCCTTTTCTGGCACTGATAAAGGCCATATTTGTAGTAGTGAAAGGCATAAAAGAATGAAAAAAATCCAAAAAAGGTGCATGAATAGTAAAAATGCATTGACCTAATAAATTATTTTTTACACCAAAAATAATATTTTTTTAATATTCTCTTTTATACAATTTTTTTATTTAACATATTAGATTAAAAATAATTTTTTTCAACAAAATAAATAAATCTATGAGTTATGTAATGGTAGAAATGGTAAACTAAACAAAACTAGACTAATATAAACAAAAAATTTAACTTATTAGTTATAATATATGTTTTAATAAAGAAAATAAAACTAAAATATCTAACATTTTATGAAATTTAAAAAAGTAAACCAAAAATAAACATATGTTACCTATAATATTAGGAATGTACTAAAGGATTGTTTTCCCAAATTCCTTCATCATAATCATTCTATATGGCACAAACCATGTCTACGACGTGCTCATCAATATTATTTGTTAATCCTTCCATGGAAGTAGGGAATTCACATAAATTAGCATCTTCATCAAGTTTATCATCACTAGAATACTATTTTTTTCCTTGTAAAATAATAGACCACTAAATATCAGATTGATCAAGAACATAAAAAATTTGTTTTTCATGTGTTTCCATGATAAAAGGATCAATTGTGTCTTCCAATATATTCATATTAACTAGTTTCATTTCAAATTCATCATGTCTGACACTATTGTTACCGATAAACCATTTGCAGTTAAACACTAAAACTTTAAATTTAATGTAATAAACCCCCATATTTCTTCAATGAATCCATAATATGCACTTGATGCATAGATTGGGTTTTTTTTCTTTGGCACTCAAAAAATTCATTGCTTCTACGAACACCAATACACTATTATTCTGAAATGCACTTCTACTATCCTTATCTTTAGTATGAAATGTATAGCCATTAATGTCATATCCCAACCATGTTATAAAATTTAAACTTAGACCACCACTAACCATCTCAATGTTTCTGATGCATATGATTTCCAATCATGTTATCTTTAAACCATGGAAAAAAGTTTTGTTATGCTCATTCAAAATCCACATATCTTTCTTCTTTCTTCTTTAGATAATATTATTTCAACACATTAATATGCAATGTTGTATATGGTTAAGCATCATCTATGTTATTCAAGATGTATAAATGTACCCTATTTATTTTTTCACCTATCAAAGATTTTACTTTCAAGCCATGAATTCCCTTTCCCCCATAATTGACTCATTCATGATGAGATATAGGAAAACTGATGTGCTCCACTACAGATAAGTATCTTGTATAAAACTCTGCAACCTCCTCGGAAATATACTTCTCAATAATGGATGCTTCATGTCGATATGGATTTTTAACATACCCCTTCAATATCTTCATATATCTTTCAAAAGGATACATCCAACATAGATATACAAGTCTGCAAAGATTTATTTTTCACACCAAATGAACCATTAAATGCACTGTGATATTAAAAATAGATGGAGAAAAAAATCCAATTGACAAAGTATAGAAACTGCTTTTTTTCTCCAAATTGATTAAAGTATTCAGATCAAACACCCTATTACAAATTGAATTGAAAAAATAACACATCTTCATGGTAGTCATTTTGACATGGATGGTCAATATTCCACGCAATGCATCTGGTATGAGATTTTGCATCATGACATGATAATCATGAGATTTCATACCTATTAACTTCAAATCCTTTAAAGAAACAAAATTTTTTACATTTGAAGAATAATCCTACAACACTTTGATATCATGAAGACATTGATAAAATCTAATTTTCTCCCTCTTAGATAATGTATAAAAAGATGGGGGTAGAAGTGTTCGTCTTCCAACAGGAGTAAGACCCAACTCCAAACATATTCTCATTGACAGTAAGTCCAATATTGTATTCAACCCATATTTATACTTTCCTTTAATATCCAACAATATTCCAATCAAGTTGTCACATATATTCTTATCTGTGTGTATGAAATCAATGTTGTTTTTGACCTTATTATATCTCCAATATGGTAGCTCAAAAAATATTCACTATTTATTCCAAATATTTATAGCATTAACATATTTTTGTGTCTTTTAAAATGTCACATAAATGTTTTTGACCCTCTTAAAATACTGATAGTGGAAAAAGGTTTTGGAGAAATATCAAATTCTAGTGATCCATTGAATGCATTTTTTAATCTTCGATAAGAGTGATCCATAGAAAAAAACCTTTTATGACTCATGTATAATATTTTTCTCCCATGTTCTAGTTGATAATATGAAGTCAGTTGTTCACAAATTATATAAGATTTATACCCCTTAACATTGTATACATAAAAATTTCCATATGTTGGGAAGTCATTTATAGTGAACATAATCATTGCATATAGTTAAAAATATTCCATTTTATAAGAATCATACACCCTAATACCTTCCTACCATAAAATTTTAAAATCATCAATTAATGGTGACAAGAAAAAATCAATATCGTTTTTGGGCTCTTTTGGTCCAGAGATCATTAAACTCAACATGACATATTTTTGCTTTATACAAAATTCAAGAGATAAGTTGTAAATTACCGATAAAATAGATCATGAACTGTGTGTGCTACTAAGGCTTCAATATAGATTTATTCCATCCATGCACAATACAAGTCTTAGATTTCTAACTTTATTTCTGAATATAGGGAATTGTTGATCAATTTTCTTCCATTGTGGACAATTAGTTGGTTGTTGTAATTTTTCATCACATATCCACTCATATACATGTCATATTAACCTTTTTTCATCATTTGAATTTTCAAATAAATGTTTCAAATGATTAATTATAGGAAGATACCAAAAATACATTGTCATGGGTCTCTGTAACTACTAAATCAGCCTGTGATTTTTTTTCCAACTTATACCATGACGTCTCACATTTAGAACACTTTGATAGAAATTCATAGCCCTTCCTATATAGTACATAATCATTTAGGTAGGCATGTATTTTCTTATACCTCAATATCATCAGGCATAATATTTTCTTCACTTTATAATGTGAATTTGGAAGATCATTGTCTTTAAGAAGAATTTATTTCAACAATTGTAGCAACTCTGTAAAACTCTTGTCACTCCATCCATTTTTTTCCTTTAAGTTAATCAATCATAACACTATTGATAAAACCATAAATTCTGTATAATCCAGATACCATGGGTTTTCAGCATCACCATATAGATGCTCAATTGTCAGTTCTTTCTCAATTTCCTCTAATTCAATATCATGAATCATTTATTCAATTTGATTAGACTTATCATCTTACAAGGCATCATCATGAATAGATATAAAATTCTTCCTAGTTTCACCATGCCAAATCCAAGGGTTCTAACTCAGATTAAAACCATGTAAAATTAAATGATTTTTGATCTATATTCTTTTTAACTTCTTCATATTTAAACATTTCAAGCATGGATAGAAAAACATGTCATTTTTTTAACATTTCTTTTAGAAATTTTCAAAAAAGCATCAACACCTTCCTCATATTCGTCACTTATTCAAAATGTAGTAATCCAACTTCGAATCATTACCATATATAACAAATATCAAAAATTCAAAATAATTTATTATAATTTCAAATTTAATTTTATAAATAATAAGAAAAAATATCCTAAAATTTTTCACAAATAAAAGAAATACAACATATTTTATAAAAACTATCACTTTGAAAATATTTAATTATCATTATTTAATTAAAAAATAAAACGTATCGTGAAATTAGCCTAATCACATAAATATATTCAAACTTGATAATCCTTTATACAATCAAAACCCTCATTCTAATGCAGACTAAAAAATAACTTAGATACATATTAATTAGTAAATTAAAATTATTTTTAACAAGATTTCATAAAATAATCATATAATCAAGCCTCAAAACAAATATACATCAATTAAAAAATATCTCACATGCATGAATAATCGGAACATAAAATAAAAATAGCGAAGAGATGAAAAAAAATTAGCAGTGGAGGGGATGATTCAAGCAACAAGTCGAAATCAATATTCATTAATTAAAACATACCTTATTGCATAGAAAATCAAAAAATAAACACCAACTGCAAATATATATGCGATAGGGGATGAATGGGATGACAATGATAATGGAAATATGGCACAAAGAGATTGAAAGCAGTGGATAGTGATAGCCGAGGGTGAATAAAGATGATAATGCAAGATTAGAGGCCACCAGAGTGAAGAAATGAAGGTTTAGGGCTTCTATGTGAGAAAAATGAGACCACTATCATAAGAAATAAAGAACCAGAAATGATTCCATCTAACTTTTGATAAAAGTATCACCTCGCTCATGCGTCGCACGATACTATTACCTTTGTGTTTAATAAAATAATAAAGTAAAAATTAAGTAATTTAGAGAACACAATAGTATTGTACATAAAAATGAAAAGTTACACAAAACAAAATACATGCTAAGTATATAAGAAAATTTTTAAATTAAATGAAAATGTGTATAAATGAATAATTTGAAGATTTTCACTTAAAAATTACAGATTTCATAAATTAAATAATTTGAAAAGTAACTAGAAAAAAGTAAATGATAAATTAATAAAATATAATTTTGACATGAGAGAACACAACAAAAGTGTTGTGTAGTATAAAGAGTTTTCTAAAATTGAAATTAAATTACAATTCTAGAACATGATAATGAAATAAAACATCAATATAAACTGAAATATAAAGTTCTGTTTAAATGTAAATATAAGCTTGTATATAAACAAAAATTTCATATCTACAACAATAATGAATTTAATGTAAGGAGAATATGAGAAGAAGATCTGGAATATGTGAAATGCTTTAAAGTAATAGTGTTTGTAGCAGTAAAATAAATATATGAAAAGTTAGAGGAATTAGATGACTAATTAAGGGAAACAATATAAATGATTAGAAGAGGTACAAAAATTATACATAAGCACACAGATTGAGAATACATTGTAGCACTAAAAATTATACTTTACAAAAGCTAATTAATCCTTTTTCTGTTAATATTTTCTAGTGTATTGATCAGGAACATGAAAACAATTGCACGTGTTTCCATGATAAAAGGATCAGATGTGTATTCCAATATATTCTGATTTACTAGTTTCATTCCAAATTCATCGTGTTTAAAACCGTTGTTACCAATAAACCATTTAAAGTTAAACACTAGAACTTAAAATTTAATGTAATAAACCCCCCATATTTCTTCAATGGCTCTATAATATGCATTTGATGCATAGATTAGGTTTTTTATTTGGAACTCGAAAAATGCATTGCTTCTGTGAACACAAATATGCTATTATTATGAACTACAATTCTATTTTCCTGATCTTTTGTATGAAATGTATAGTCATTAATATCATACCTGAACCATGTTATCAAATTTAAACTTAGACCACCCACTAACCATCTCCGTGTTTCTGATGCATCTGATTTTCCAAGCACGATCTCTTTAAACCATGGAAAAAAAGTTTTTTATGCTCATTCAAAATCCATAATCTTTCTTTTTTGGATAATATTGTTTTAACACATTAATATGAAATCTTATATATGGTTAAGCATCATTTATGTTATTCAAGATGTGTAAATTCGCCTTCTTTATCTGTTCACTTATCAATGATTTTACTTTCAAGCCACGGATCCCCTTTCCCCTATAATTGACTCGTTCATGGTGAGATGTAGGCAAACCAATGTGCTCCACTATAGACAAGTAGCTTGTACAAAATTTTGAAACCACCTCAGAAATATACTTCTTAATAATGGAGGCTTCAGGTCAATGTGGATTCTTAACATACCCCTTCAATATCTTCATACACCTTTCAAAAGGATACATCCAACATAGATATACAGGTCCATAAAGCTTTATTTATTACGTCAAATGAACCATTAAATATACCATGATATCAAAAAAAGATGGAGGAAAATAAATTTCCAATTGACAAAGTATAGGAACTACATCGTTCTCTAAATTGTTCAAAGTATTCAGATAAATCACGTTATTACAAATTGAATTGAAAAAATAACACACCTTCATGTTAGTAATTTTTACATAGATGGGAAATATTCTACACAATGCAGCTGGTAGGAGTTGTTGCATTGTGATGTGATAATCATGAGATTTTATACCTGTTAACTTCAAATACTTTAAAGAAATAAAAAAAATTACATTTGAAGAATAACCCTAAGAAACTTTGATATCATGAAGACACTGAAAAATCTAATTTTATCGTTCTTGGATAATGTATAACAAACCAGGGGCAGGAATGTTCATCTTCCATTAGGAGTGGGACCTAACTCTAAACGTACTCCCATTTAGAGTAAGTATAACCTTGCATTCAAACCATATTTAGTATTTCCTTAAATATCTAACAATTTTCTAATAAAGCTATCACATATATTCTTCTCTATGTGTATGACATAAATGTTATTTTTGACCTCGTGATATCTCCAATAGGGTAGCTAAAAAATATTGACTGTTTCTTCCAAATATTTCTATCAATACTAGATTTTTATGTTTTTTCAAATGTCATGTGAATGTTTTTCACCCTCTCAAAATACTAATCGGTGGAAAAAGGTTTTGGAGTAATATCAATTTCTTATGAGTCGTTGAATGCATTTTTTAATCTTAGATAAGAGTGATCCATAGACAAAAACCTTTGATGATCCGTGTATATTGTTTTTCTCCCATGTTGTAATTGATAATATGGAGTCTGATGTTCACAAATTGGGAAAACTTTATGCCCATTAAAATTGTATCCAAACAAATTTCCATATACTAGGAAGTCATTTATAGTTAACATAATCATTGCATGCAGTCGAAAATATTCTATTTTATAAGAATCATACACCCTAATACCTTCCTACCATAAAAGTTTCAAATCATCAATTAATGGTGATAAGAAAACATCAATATCATTTCTGAGTTGTTTTGGTCCAGAGATAATTAAACTCAACATGACATATTTTCGTTTCATACAAAATTCAAGAGATAAGTTGTAACTTACCAATAAAATAGGCAATAAACTATGTGTACTATTGAGGCTTCAATATGGATTCATTCCATCCATGCATGATCCAAGTCTGAGATTTCTAACTTCATTTCCGAATATATAAAACTATTGATCAATTTTCTTTCATTGTGAACAATCAGCTGGATGTCGTAATTTTCCATCATATATCTGCTTATTTTCATGTCATCTTAACCTTTTTTCATTATTTGAATTTGTAAATAAATGTTTCAAATGATAAATTATAGGAAGATACCGAAATGCACTATGCCAACATTTGCATTTTGCAGTGTTTTTTTTCATTTAGTGGCGGTTTAAACCGCTGCTAAATCATTCTATGACGATTTTGGAAAACTATCGCTAAATCATGTGTCGACAATCAATTATTGGTGGTTTTTTAAAATCGTCACAGAATGATTTAGTGGTGGTTTTTTAGCGGTGGTTTGAATCGTTGCTAAATCATTTTTAAAAAAAAATAATTTTTATTATTTTCATAATTAATTATTTTTTTACTTTCATAATTAATTAATTAATTTTTATTATTTATTTTCATAATTTATTTATTTATTTATTATTCATTATTATCATGCTCATTCCAATCTCTATGTCCATGCATATACCCATGCTATATATTGAAATTATGCGTTGGGTGAGATTTGAACCCTTTACCTCTTGCTTATTCTCTAAAGACTTTATCACTTCATCAGGCTCTTCATGTGGTCAATAAATCGAATTTAATATACTTATATATATATATTAATTGGAAAAACAAATAATACATAACAAATAGATACACACTAAATAATTATTAATCAATAATGATTAGTCAATAATCAATAATCAATAATCAATAATCAATAACCAATAACCGATAATTAATAATTAATAAGTAATAAGTAATTATTAATATTTAATAATTACTAATTACAAATTAATAATTAATAAATAGAATATAAATGAATAATAAATATATATATATATATAATATGGAAATAAATGGTAAATAAATAATAGTAAATAATAAATAGTAAATAGTAAATAATAAATAATAAATAATAAATAATCAATTGTAAATAATAAATATTAAATATTAAATACTAAATAATATATAATATATAATGCATAATATATAATGAATAATACATAATACATAATACATAATATATAATATATAATATATAATATATAATATATAATATATAATATATAATATATAATATATAACATATAATATATAATATATAACATATAATATATAATATATAACATACATTATATAAGTGATGTATAAATAACAGAAAAATTAAAAATAAATTAATATATGATAAATAAATAATAAATAATAAACCATGAATAAATAAATAATAAATATATAATGAATATATAAAAAATAAGTAATTAACAATTCAATAAATATAAATTAATAATATAAAAATAAAATAATAATAAATAAATGAATAATAAATGAATAATAAACTAATAAAAAAGAAAAAATTAATAAATTAACAATAAATTAATAAATTAATAAATAATAAATAATAAATAATAAACAAGTGAATAAATAAATTAATGAATAAATAAATAAATAAATAAATATTAATTAATTAATTAATTATTATTAATAACTAATAAATTATAATTGATCATTAAGAATTAATAATTCATAATTCATAATTAATATTTATAAATTTATAAATTATTAATAGATTATTAATAATTTATTAATAATTAATTAATTAATAATTAATAAATATTGAATATTGAATAAATTAATAATAAATAAATAAATTGATAAATAAATAATAAATAATAACTAATTAATAATTAATAATTAATAATAACTTGTAATTATAATTGATAATTAATCATTAATAATTCTTAATTAATATTTAATAAATAATATTTAATATTTAATATTCAATATTTAATAATTAATAAATAAATAATAATTAATTAATAAATAATTAATAAATTATGAATAAAAAAATAAATATTAAATTAATTAATAAATAAGTATTAAATATTAAATAAATATATAAAAAATAGAAAAATAAATAATAAATATAGATAATAGATAATTAATTAATTAATTAATATTAAATAAATAAATAACAAATAAATAAATAAATAAATCATAAAATGTTAAGAACCTCTAAAAACCCTAAAAACACTGAAATGACCAAAAAATCTCATCGAGGACTTCTTTTTCAGCGCCACAACCAGTTAAATTGAAGATCATGAAACGAGCTTCGATATGATATGTGGTAATGGATGAAGAGAAACCTAAATTGAAAGTTATAACCGTTTGAATTTTAAGAAATCGGGGTCGGCAACTAAAACCACTTTTTCTTTCAACTTATACCATGACGTCCCACATTTAGGACACTCTCATAAAAATTAGCGTTCCTTCTTATATAGTACATAGTCATTCGGGCATGCATGTATTTTCTTGTACCCCAATCCCCTCAAACATCATATTTTTTTCGCTTTACAATGTGAATTTGGAATATCATTGCCTTTAGGAAGAATGTCTTTCAATAATTGTAGCAACTATGTAAAACTCTTATCACTCCATCCATTTTTTGCCTTTAAGTTAATCAATCTTAACACTGTTGATAAAACTATAAATTACATACAACCCAAATACCGTGATTTTCCAGCATCACCATATAGACGCTCAATTTTCACTTCTTTCTCAATTGCCTTTACTTCAATAACATGAATCATTTCTTCAATTTGATTAGAATTATCATCTTACAACGCATCATCAATAATAGATCTGAAATTCTTCCCAGTTTCACCATGTCAAATCCAAGGGTTGTAACTTGGATTAAAACCATGAAAAATTAAATGATCTTTTATCTCACTCCTTTTCAACTTCTTTATATTTAAACATTTCAGGCATGGATAGAAAAACATGTCATTGTTTGAAACATTTCATTTAGAAAATTCCAAAAAATCATTGACACCTTCCTCATATTCATCACTTATTCGAAGTGTAGTAATCTAAATTCAACTCATTATAATCTATAACAAATATCGAAAATTGAAAATAAGTTATTATAATTTCAAATTTAATTTTATAAATAACAATAAAAAATATTATAAATTTTTTTCACAAATAAAAGAAATACAACATATTTGATAAAAAAATCACTTTGAAAATATTTAATTATCATTCTTTCATTGAAAAATCAAAATGTATCATGAAATTATCTCAATCACTTAAATATATTCAAACTTCATAATCTTTTATAAAATAAAAACCCTCATTCCAATGTTGGAAAAAAACATACCTTAGATATATATTAATCAGTAAATTAAAATTATTTATAACAAGATTTCATCAAATAATCATATAATCAAACCTCAAAACAAATATAAATCAATTAAAAAATACCTCACATGCATGAATAATCAGAACATAAAATATAAACAGTGAAAAGATGGAAAAAATATTAGCAGTAGAGGGGATGATTCAAGTAACAAGCTGAAAATCAACATTCATTAATTAAAACATATCTTGTTGCACAGAAAATCAAAAAATAAACACCAATCGCAAATACATATGTGATGGGGGATGAATGAAAAGACAACGATAATGGAAATATGGTGTAGAGAGATTTCAAGTGGTGGATGATGATACCTGAGGGTGGATGAAGATGGTAATTCATGATTAGCGTCCACCGGAGTGAAGAAATGAAGTATTAGGGCTTCTATGTGATAGAAATGAGACCACTGTCGTAAGAAATAAAGACCCCAAAATGAGTCCACCCTTCTTTTGATAAAATTAGTGCTCCACCCATGCATCACATGAGACTATTCACCTTTGTGTTTAATAAAATAATAAAGTAAAAAAGTAAGTAATTCGAAGAACATAATAGTCTTGTACATAAAAATGAAAAGTTACGTGAAACAAAATACATGCTAAATATATAAGAAAAAATTTAAATTAAATGAAAATGTGTATAAATTAATAATTTAAATAATTTCACTTGAAAATTATAGATTTCGTAAATTAAATAATTTTAAAAGGAACTAGAAAAAAGGAAATAGTAAATGAATCAAATAGAATTTTGATATGAGAGAATAGTGACCTTAGTAAGAGAGCACACAACAAAAGTGTTGTGTATTATAAACAGTTTTCTGAAACTAAAATTGAATTACAATTCTAGATCTTGTTAATGTAATAAAACATCAATATAAACTTAAATATAAAGTTATATTTTAATGTAAATATAATCTTGGAAATAAATAAAAATTTCAGATCCACAACAATAATGAATTCAATGTAAGGATAATACCATAAGCAAATATGGAATAGGTGAAATGCTTTAAAGTAGTAGTGTTCATAACAGTAAAATAAAAAAAATGACAAGTTAGGGGAATTAAATGACTAATTAAGGGAAACAATATAAATGGTTAGGAGAGGTACAAAAATTATACATAAGCACATGGATTAAGAGCACATAGTAGTACCAAAAATTGTACTTTACAAAGGCTAATGAATCCCTTTTCTAGTAATATTTTTCAGTGCATGTTATACAAAATCATGCATATTAAAGATAAGATTTAAGAAGTATGGATACCGAAATTTAATATTAGAGAATAAAATATACACCAAAATTCCACATGATAATTGAATCATTGTGTCACGACCCGTCCCCTGGGGCCCATGTCATGACTACCCCAGGCTCGCCTTCCATAGGCCAGGGGTTGGCGACTAGCACTGGAAAGGCATATCCCTGAAAGTGGGAAGACATTGAATTTAATCCTACAAATACTCAAACCAAGAACATGAAAAGATGCAAACCACGTAGTAAAACTACAGTAGTAAAAGTGTGTACTAAAAGTAAAGGGGCCGGAATACAAACCCAACTGAAAAGATACAACTACAATAGAAAACAGCTCCTGAGAACATCCATCAAGGATCCTACCTAAAGGGTAGGTATAACTCATCTCCACAGCTCTCCATGTCAACCAGTCACATCTGTGTACCACATGGTCCTGGCTCCCTAAAGTCTCATCCAAGTTGTTCGTCATCTACAAAAGACATAATAAGGTGCGGGCAAAGACCATGCAGGGGTGAGTATAACAATACCCAGTAGGGACTTCGATACCCCCGAAGGTCTCTCATAATTCCAAAAAGGAAAACCACAAAGCATGATCTCAATTACAAATCACAAAGCAAAAGACTCAGCTTAAACCAGGTATACAACTCAGAGTTCTGGAATAAAGATGATTAGTCTTAAGCTATATCATTTTATTCTGTTAGGAAGTTTCCACAACTGATCCACAAAGGAGTTGTTCCATTTTCGATCCACACAGGGTCGTATGTCGTTGATCCATGACAGGCCGCTCTAAGGCTGGTTCTCATATGGTCACGCACTGTTAATCCACACAGGGTTGCTAAAATGTTGATCCACACAGGGTCACTTGAATGTTGATCCACATAGGGTCGCTATGATGCTGATCCAAATAGGGTCACAATGATGCTGGTCTAGGTAGGGTTTCTAGGATTTTGATCCACTCAAGGTCTCTATGATGTTGATCCACACAGGGTTGCTCTTCAATTGACAGTTAGCCATAGGATTCTCCACACTCGGTGTGCTTGATTTTTGTAGTATCTGTTCCTCAATATATTGGTCATGCCTCAAATACCAAGATGTTCTACAAAAGAGTAACCCAAAGGACTTCCATGTTGTAAGGGTCTCAATGTGACAGACAGCGTGTCAATTGGACGCTCGGTCTGTGAGTATAGGCATTTTAGTGTCGAGGGCCCGGTTGGATTCGGGTTTGATCCAACCCGATTATACTCCAACTTTCTCCAAAACTCAGTTGGAGTATCTTAAAAGGACCATCTTCTTCTAAGGATTCCATCTCCATATATAGTTTGTTAAATGGATGTATGGTTTGTAAGATACGTCCTTTTAAGCATATATGGGCCGAAAAGGGTTTGGGTCCGGTCTAACCCGGTCGAACCGACCCGACCCGGTTGGATTGACCCGACTCACCCTATCCTGAGCCGACTCGAGTCTGACCCAGCCCGACCTGAACTGGCTGGGCTGGCCTGAGTGGGCTGAGCTGCGGGTTCAGCCCGCTGGGCCACAGACCGACCTGACCCACCTCGGCTGGGTGCGGCCCGCCAGGTGACCCGGCTCGAGTGGCTGGCGCGGTCTGCCAGCCGGGTGGCGGACCACTGTTCCAAACGATAAATCCATTTAGGATATTCAACTGGCAGCGCCACATGGTGTCGCCCTCCAGTCAGCGGGACCCATGGGGTGCGGGTCCCCTTCGCCGTGACTCGAAGCTGCAACTCTTTTCTACGGCACGCGATGGCGCACCGCCTTCCGCCAACGTGATTGGCTGACATCAGTCACCGTCGTCGCCCGCTGGTGCTGCGCCGGTAGAACTTCCATGGGCCACTGGGTGAGTTCCGGTGGTCCGTTTTCCCTTATGAACGTGCCTACAGGCCTCCCGGGATGATGTCGTCACTACGTGGCTTCCGGATTCAAGTTGTCGATTTCAAACTTATCCCACGAAGAAAATGACACAAACCAAAGCGGCGGAGGGTTTGGGCCTTGTTCGTTTGGCCCGCACCCACCGCGTTAGCATCATATCAAGAGGTAGTAATAAACAATTCATAAAAAAGATAAATTTAAACCCATTAAATACTCCTTCAACAACCTCCCACAATTTTTTACGAATCATAAATCAAATCATTTTGGTTGATCAGCATTCATCATGCTTTTTAATAATGAGGAATTGAATCGAGAAAATTACTTGAATTTAATAACAACCCCTACCTCGAAATTGGAGGAGACGTCGCGGTTGTGGGAGAATAATTCATGCTTGATGAAGATGCTGACATTCGTCGATCTCGGATCAATTCCTCCAAAGTTTTAATCCAAGCCTCCATTCTTTGTTGGTAGAAGACACTACGGCACTTCGTCATAGGTTCCTCCCTTCTGTGTCAAAAACCCAAGCTCGAGCCTCATTTAAAAAAGAGGGGAATGGTGATTACCGCATCGAAAGATTAATGAGGTTCATTAATGAATGAACCTCTTAACTCTCAACGGTGTAGTAATGCGAAACCGGTGGGCTGGGGAAGGGCGGGCCAAGTTCACATGGGTTTGAGCCCGCACGGGTTTGTCCGCAAAATCCCGCATATAATGTGAACAAAAAATTTAAAACCCGCCCCGCTCCGCATAAACCCACGAGTTTCCCACGGGTTGCCCGCGGGCTTACCCATATTTACAAAAAAAATACTATTTATAATCATTTAAATACTGTATTTTTTGTCATTATTAAAAGTATTTGTGAGGATAAGTATGAATTAATAATAACTAGAGTTTTAAATGATGTGATGTAACATTTTTTGTGGGTTAATGGTGGCATGCGGTGATGCCGATGTGGTGAAAAACTGTTGTGATAGAAAGTATGTGAGTGATCGGTGATGAGCGATGAATGATAATGTTGGTTGTGTGGTGATGTGAAAAACTAAACTTGTGAATGAATGAAGTCTCTCCAGGTAACGATCAATTTTAGAGGAAGCTATTAATAGTGATTTCACGAGATTCTATTCTATTATCTTAATAAAAAAATAAAATTAAATAATAACAAAATTAAATCGACCTAAAAAATATTATGATTATAATAATTCTTATATAATTGAAACCATGCGTAGGGGTGATGAGTTCCATTTTTTGAGAGATGGTTTGACACGCCATGTGAATATGGTTAATAATTACTATATAAATAATATAATATCATATTAAAATAATAAATATAGGCCTATATAAAATTCAATTGTGAATAAATGGTGAATTAATATGACCATTACGGTGAGAAATCATATATCACCAGTTAACCATGATTTTTTTATTAAAAAAAACTAAAATGTTAAAGAAATATATATTGTAAAAATAATATATTTTTTTAAATCAGGCCCACGGGCAAGCCCTCACCCGCACAGGCTCAACCTGTATTAAACCGCACCCACGCGGACCCAACTCACATTATCCTGCACTCTAAACGGTCAAAATTTTTAGGCCCGCCCCGCCCCACATCCGCCCCATACCTGCAAAGCCCGCAGGCCGCAGACCCGCTTTGCATCGCTACAATGGTGTGGTTACAAAACTGAAGAGTCAATCCATTAAATGGCTTGAAAACTTAGTGGTCCCACCACCACCGCTTAACAAATAGTTGAGTAATAAAATAACATTTTTATATTATTTTATTATTCTTCAAAAAGTTGTAAAACTAACTTTTTCACCTAACAAACTGCGGTCGAATTTAAGCCTCCCTTAAGTGAATCCTGACGCTACGGATTCAACGGTTCCCTCGGATTTCAATTCTGAGCACTGGTTCAAAATATAGAAATCGTCGCCCACGCGTTTACTGAACATACCTTAAAAAATTTCAAAATTCGGTTTTGGGCACACTGGGCCTCAGAATCAAGTGCCGTCAATTTTTTTTGGACTCGTAATAATCCCAAATAAATTAAAATATATATATATATATATATATATAATTTCTGGGTCTTTACATTCTCCCCACCTTAGGGATTTTCATCCCTGAAATCTATAACAAAACTAGGGGAACAAATGGGGGTATTGAGCATGTATATGAGCCTCCTGCTCCTAGGTGCTCTCTTGGAGATTCTTGTGTTGCCAATGAACTCGCACCAGAGGAATCGAACACCTAAGAAGGACCTACTCCTGTCGATCCTCTATCTCCACTGGGAACTCTGAAAACATCGGCCCATCGTCGATGTCCAGCTCTCCCTGGTCGATAATGTGCGATGGATCATGCACGTACCTCCTTAGCTGCGACACATGGAAAAAATTATGCACTTGGTGCATCTATGGGGGAAGAGATAGATGGTACGCTACCTTGCCTACTTTCCTGAGGATCTAAAAATTTATGATGAACCTCAGAGATAGTTTTCTGCCCCGGTCAAACCTTTGTAATCCTCGTCGGGGTGAGACCCATAGGAAGACATGGTCTCCCTCCTCAAACTCCAAGGGTCTTTGTCTCCTATCAGCATAAAACTTCAGCCAGCTCTGTGCAGTCTTCATCCTCTCCTAGATGATTTGCACTTTCTCCATGGTAGCCTATACTAACTCTAGACCCATAATTGCTAACTCCTCTGGGTATATCCAGCATAGTGGTGACCTGTGAAGTCGCTCGTATAGTGCCTCAAAAGGAGCCATGCTGATGGTGGAGTGATAACTATTGTTGTAAGCAAACTCCACCAGTGGCGGTTGGTCCTCCCAACTATGGCCAAAATCAATAACACAAGCACAAAGCATGTCCTCAAGTGTCTATATATTCCGCTCCATTTGACCATCTATCCGAGGATGGAAGGTGGTTCTCAAATATAGTTGATTCCTGAATGCCTCCTGTAATCTCTTCCACAAGCGAGATGTAAAACGAGCGTCATGATCTGAGACAATCGTCGATGGAACCCCATGAAGATATAAAATCTCCTGTACGTAGAGACATCCCAAGATCTCTACTAATCCCTGCTCTCATATGGGTAGGAAGTGGGCCGACTTGGTGAGTTGGTCAACGATCACCCATATGGAATCATGGTCCTTGGTCGTACGTGGTAGCCCTATCACGAAGTCCATGGAGAAACCATCCCACTTCTACTCTTGTATCTCAAGTGGTTGAGTTAATCCTGCTGGTACCTGATGCTCAGCCTTCACTTTCTAACAAGTGAGGCATTGCGATACAAACACCGCCATTGCTTTCTTTATCCCCGACCACTGGTACTGACACTGGAGGTCCTTGTACATCTTCTCCACTCCAAGATGTACCTCCAAGGGGGTGTGTGGAAATCCCTCAACACCTCCTCTCTTAGAATCACTGGCACCATGGTGCGTCCTCTAAAGAGGATGACGTGCTCCCCACCTTCAGAAAATCCATTAGGAGAATGTCCTGATGATATCTGAGCACGTCGAGATTCATAGTCAATGTCCCCATGTTGTGCCTCCCTGACTCGCTGAAGGAGTGGGGGAGTAACTGTCATAGACTAGAGGTAATCTGCTCCATCACTATCCACAAAGGATAACTGCAATGCGGCTAGCTTCTTTGTCGCCTCACTCAGCAACTGTAGATTGAACCTCCTGTTGAGTGCGTCTGCCACCACGTTCCCCTTCCTAGGAGTATAGACTATCTCAAAGTCATATTCCTAGAGAAAATCTAGCCATCGTCATTGTCTTAAGTCTAGGTCCTTCTGTGAGAAGATATACCTGAGACTCTTGTGATCAGAGTAGACTATAAAGTGTTCATCCATCAAGTAGTGTCGTCACATCTTCAAGGTGAAGACCACTACTGCTAACTCCAGGTCATGGGTAGCATATTTCTTCTCATGTTGTCTCAATCACCGTGAGCCGTAGGAAATCACCACTCACTCCTGCATCAGGACACAACCTAGTCTGGTCCTTGATGCGTCGCAGTAGACTACATACCCAACTCCCTCCTCCGGTAGTCTCAAGATGGGGGCACTCATCAGTATTTGCCTCAGCTCATAAAAAATCTACTGGAATCTATTCATCCACATGAAGGGTTGTCCCTTATTTTTCAAAGCTAATAAGGGTGTCAAAACTCTAGAAAAGTCAGGTACAAATCTCCGGTAGTACCCAGCCAATCCCAAGAAACGTCGCACCTTGGTCACACTCCTAGGTGGATCCTAAACAAGCATTGTCTCTATCTTCACCGGATCTACTACAAATCTAGACTTGGAGATAACTTTCCCCAAGAAGTTGAATTCCCATATCCAAAACTCTCACTTTGAGAGCTTTCCATAAAGTCGGTGCTCTTGGAGTGTATCCAAAACTATCTGTAGGTGTGTGGTGTGCTCCTCCTCTAACGATGAGTAAATCAAGTTGTCGTCAATGAAGACCACCACAAAGCGATTGAGGTAAGGCTGGAAGATCCTGTTCATGAGTCCCATGAACACTATCGGAGCATTGGTTATGCCGAAGGGAGTCACCAAGAACTCATAATGGTCATACTGACATTTGAAAGTTGTCTTCGGTACGTCCTCATCTCGTACCCTGAGCTGATGATAGCTTGATCTGAGGCCTATCTTTGAAAACCATCGAGATCCCATTAGCTGGTCTAAGAGATCATCAATCCTTAGCATAGGATACTTGTTCTTCAAGGTCACCTGGTTCAAGCATCGATAGTCTACACAAAGCCTCAGACTCCCATCTGCCTTCTTGGCGAACAAAATCAAGGATGCCCATGGAGAAACACTGGGCCTTATGAACCCCTTTCTCTACAAGTCCTCCAATTGTACCCGCAACTCACGAAGCTCTGTGGGAGCCATCCGATATGATGGTGTATATATCTATGATGTCCCGGGGTACAGGTCGATGTATAAGTTTACCTCTCTACGAGGAGGTAGTCTCAGAACATCATCAGGAAATACATCAACATACTGGTCCACCACTACAAGATAACTCATACTCCTCACATCAACTACTCTAAGGGTAAGGCTAGATAACTGATGTGTGATCGACTGTACCCTCCTCTGAGAAAGTCCATCCTAAGCTGTAAAGGTTCCCTTCTCGCTGGTGAAGTAAAACCTGATCCCATCCTCATAGACACACCACACTTTTCACCTAAAACAGTTAATCTGAGCATGGACTATGGATAACCAGTCCATGCCCAAGATGACATTGTAAGGCATCGACACTGCTATTAGGAGATCCCATCCAAATCTCTCACCTCCTAGATTAAGCTTACACTGCTGGTTCTAGTGTGTAATTGTCTAATCCTCTCCCGTAGGAGTCTCTAATCGTAAGGATCGAGCCTATGGATCTACCAGAATCTTTGAGATCCAAACGAGAGCCATGGAAATGAAAGAGCAACTGGAACATGTGTTTATAAGTACTGTAGCTATAGTGGAGTAGACACATATCATACCTCGAATCATTTCTAGAGCATTGTGGTCATAGTAATCAACTGCCTGGGGATTTTTCTCACCTCGAAACCTTGGAGGCCGCTGCCACTGGAACTCGTGAAATGCGCTCAGTCGGCATGCACCGTCCACCAGTGGAGCTGGTGAAAACTACTTCCCAATGGGTGGTGCTGCTGCTGGTGCACCACCATAAGGTTCTATCACTGTAAGAAGGCCATGCACCAAAGCCTCATTACTCGGTGGGACATCATCGTGAACTCTCTCTGGATTCCTGGATGGATGTCTACATGGAGGCATCCTAAAAAAACAGGTGCGCCACGGTTAAGAAGTTATACCTTGTGAGCTGACTCAAAAGAGATCAAAAGTAAAATATTTACAAAACACACTCAACCAGTGTTTTCATGCACTGAGTCAAAAATCAGAATTCAGGGTCCTGTTGTATGGATACGTCGGTCTCCGCACCAACACTAGACTCCCCAAACTAAAAACCACACTCAAAACACTTAACACTATTGCTCAATTGGAAAGATCAGAGTCTTGGTCCTTCGATAGAACCGACTCCTCTGATACCACTTTGTCACAACCCATCCCCTGGAGCCTGTGGCATGACTACCCCAAGCCCGCCTTCCATAGGCCAGGGGTTGGCGACTAGCACTGGAAAGACATATCCCTGAAAGTGGGAAGACATTGCCTTTAATCCTGTAAACACTCATACCAAGAACACAACAAGATGCAAACCACGTAGTAAAACTGTAGTAGTAAAAGTGTGTACTGAAAGTAAAGGGGTCGGAATACAAGTCCAACTAAAAAGATACAACTACAATAGAAAATTTCTCCAAAGACCGTCCATCAGGGATCCTACCTGAAGGGTAGGTACAACTCATCTCTGCACCTCTCTGTTTCAACCAATCACCCCCATGTACCGCTTAGTCCTGGATCCCTAATGTCTTATCTAAGCCACTCGTCGTCTTCACAAGACACAACAAGGTTCGGGTGAAGCCCGTGCAGGGGTAAGTATAAAAATACCCAGTAGGGACCTCAAGACCCCCGAAGGTCTCTCAAAATTCCACAAAGGAAAAACACAAAGCATGATCTTAATCAAAAATCACAAAGAAAAAGAATCAACTCAAACTGGGTATACAACTCAGAGTTCAGGAATAAAGATGATTAGTATTAAGCTATATCATTTTATTCTGTTGGGAAGTTTCCAAAACTGAACCATGAAAGATTTGTTCCATTGTTGATCCATACAGAGTCGTATGTCACTGATCCACGATGGGCCACTCTAAGGCTGGTCCTCATCGGGTCGTGCACTGCTGATCCACACAGGGTCGCTAGAATACTAATCCACATAGGGTCTCTAGAATATTAATCCACATAGGGTCGCTAGAATGTTGATCCACACAGGTTCATTATGATGTTGATCCACACAGGTTCTCTATGATGTCGATCCACACAGGGTCACTATGATACTGATCCACACAGGGTCACTATGATGTCGATCCACGCAGGGTATCTATGATGTTGATCCACCCAGGGTCGCTATGATGTTGATCTACGTAGGGTTGCTATGATTCTGATCCACCCAGGGTCGCTATGATGTTGATCCACACAGGGTCACTCTTCAATTGACAGCCATCCACATGATTCTCCGCACTTGGTGCGCTTGAGTTCTGTAGTATCTGCTCCTCAAGATATCAGTTATGTATCAACTACCAAAACTCTCTAGAAAATAGTAACCCAAAGGACTAACATGTCGTAAGGGTCCCAATGCGATATACGGCGCGTCAATCGGACATCCGGTTTGTGAGTTATAAGCATTTTAGTGTCAAGGGCCCAGTCAGATTTGGGTTTGATCCAACCCGACCGTACTACAACTTTCTCCAAAACTCAGGTGGAGTATCTCAAAAGGACCATCTCATTCCAAAGATTTCAATGCCATAGATGGTTCGTCAAACGGACGTCTGATTTGTAAGATATAATCTTTTAAGTGTATCTGGGCTGAAAAAGGTCCTGATCCGGTCCGACCCGACCCTCCCCATCCTAGACCGACCCGACTCGGTCCAGCCTGGCCTGCTGGGTGACCCGACTCAGGTGGCTGGTGCGGTCCGCTAGCCGGGTGGTGGTCCACCTTCATGACCGTCAAATCCATTCGGGCTCTTCAACCGGCGACGCCACGTGGTGCTACCCTCCTGTCAGTGGGACCCGTGGGGCGTGGTTCCCCTTCACCGCAGCGCGCGACAGGACATTGCCTTCTGCCAATGCGGCCGACCGAGGGTCGTCCTCCCCTACTGACTATCACGGCTCGATGTTGCGACTAACCTCCGCGGTGCGCGACGGCGCACCACCTGCTTCCACCGCGGTCGGCACCGCCGTCACCGGTGTTGCGCCGGCGGAACTTCCACGGGCCAACGTGCCTACGGGCCCCACGAGATGATGTGGTCACTACGTGGATTCTAGATTCAAGTTTTCATCAATTTCAAACTTCACCCATGAAAAACGTGACAAAAATCGAAGTGGTGGAGGGTTCAGGCCTTGTTCTTTTGGCCCGTTCCCTCTGCGTTAACATCATATCAAGTGGGAGTAATAAACAATTCATCACAAAGATAAATTTAAACCCGTTAAATACTCCCGCAACAACCTCCCACAATTTCATAAAAATCACATATCAACTCATTTTGGTTGATCTGCATTTGTTATGATTTTTAAGAACGAGTAATTGAATCGAAAAAATTACTTGAATTTAATAACAACCCCTACTTTGAAATCGGAGGAGACGTCGCGGTTGTGGGAGAAGAATTCGCACTTGATGAATTCACCAACATGCGTTGACCCAGATCGATTCCTCCAACGTTGTTGTACAAGCCTCCGTTCTTCATTGGTAGAATATGCCACAACACTTCATCATAGGTTCCTCCCTTCCGTGTCAAAAACTCAAGCCTGAGCCTCATTTAAAAAAGAGGGGAAGGGTGATTACCGCATCGAAAGATTAATGAGGTTCATTAATGAATGAGCATATTAACTCTCAACGGTGTGGTTACAAAACTAAAGAGTCAAGGCATTAAATTACTTGACAACTCAGCGGTCCCACCACTGCCGCTTAACAAATAGTAGAAGAATAAAATAACATTTTTATGTTATTTTATTATTCTTCAAAAATCCGTAAAACTAACTTTTTCACCCGACCTACTGCGGTTTAAGTTAAGGCTCCCTTAAGCAAATCCCGACGTTGCAGATTCAACGGTGCCCTCAGATTTTAATTCTGAGCACCGGTTCAAAAGATAGAAATTGTCACCCACACGTTTAGTGAACGTACCTTAAAAAATGTTCAAAATTCTGTTCTGGGAACACTGGGCCTCAGAATCAAGTGTCGTCAATTTTCACAGACTCGTAATAATCTTAAATAAATTAAAAAAAATTATATGGAATTTCTGGGTATTTAAACATTGTAATAGAAAGATTATAATGGGAATAAATTTAAACAAATTAAATAATAAATTCAAGTTAAAAAACAACCTGCTTACAAAATTAGAAAGATTATCCAAACTTGATTATCAATTGTCTGAAATTGATGCATGCAATGCATGAAGAAGTCAGAATTTGTCAGAACATGTTTTTCATCATAACACAAAAGATGAAATGGGAAACTAGTCAAGGGAAATGATGAAATTTGAGAATGGAGGTAAAGAAATTTAATGAGCCAATGAAATTAGGGAAAGTGAAAAAAAAATTAAGATAAACTAACTTGATTATTCCTTTCACTTGAAATCGAAGAAGAGGAAGAAAAAGAAAAACAATTTGGAAGATTTAGCGATGGATGAGCAATTGTTAACAATAAAACATACCGTGGGAAATTTATGTGAGGCATTGTCCAATTGAAAGGTTGAAGATGAATGTATGAGAAAGCGTGAAATGAAGGAACCAATAGAGGAGCAGGTGTGAAGGAAACCCTAGGGAGAAGGTGAAAAAGAAGGAAGACAAGGAAGGAAACCCTAAGATGGAGGTCGATGTAGGAATATAGGAAGTCGGAGGTCGGGAGGTAGAGGTGGTGAAGCCGAGGTGCGAGCAGAGATGAGGAGGTAGGGAAAAGAAGAGGAAGAAGACAAGAGAGGGTCGAGTTTGGAGGAGCAGAAGAAAGGTGAAAAAATGTCGAGAGAATAAAACAAGGGGACAATACATTTTAAAAGATATATCACGTCGGTTATATAATAATCGATGTTAAAAACTATTTTTTATATCAGTAAAACCTAATCAACATTATAAACTGAATTTCAACATCGGGTATTTAGAAACTAATGTGATAAACCTGATTTTCAACATCGGTTTCTAGATAACTGTTGTAGATAATAAACCCAGTGTGGATATCATGTCTGTTATTTTATAACTGATGTTAAAAACATGTCGCGATAAATATAATTTATACTATTTTCTCACCCTTATTCGACTTTCTCATGAACACTTAAGGTCTTCTCTAAGCTTCAAACCATGTAAAAAACACAAATATTGGATGTCTAAACCTTCATAATCACAACCCAAACCCCAGTTCTCAAAACGACATACATACTAAATGGAAAAACTCAAATTTCCCTAGAAATATACAATCCATAACGATGTGGGTCATTAAAAAGACGTTGAAGGTGAAAACTCCTTTTATGTTTTATTTAACTTAATGTGTTACCGACCCCAACACCTTTCACTAAATAAAAGCAAAAGGCATTAGGAGTGTTAACACCCTTTAGGTCACTCCTTATTAAACTAGACCACCCATCCCTCTACTCTCACAAGTTTTTTCCCCCATGTTCTCTGGTGTAGAATTATAGTGTGTGGTGGATCTCTTGTGATTGCTTTCAAGGGGTGAATTTTTTTCAAGCTTCATTTAAAGGTATTTTTTATATTTTAGTTTAACTTTTTTATATATTTAATTGTTTAATTAATTAGATGAAATTTAATAATTAGTAATATTAAATTTTAATTAGTCAGTAATAAGATGTTTAATATCAGTAATAATAATGGGTCACTAGTTACTGATATGACGTTTACTATTAGTAATATTAATAATTAATAAAAGTCAATAACAAATCTTAATGTAATTTATTTTTATTTTTATTAGTTAGTCATTAGTTGTTCAGTATTAGTAATAACAATGCTCAAACTAGTTGGTAATAAGATGTTTAATATTACTAATATTAATGGTTAATTAGTTAGTAATAAGATATTTATTATTAGTAAGAATAACGATTAATAATTAATAATAGTTAGTAACAAATAATAATGTAATTTAGTGTTACTTGAATTAGTTAATAATTGATGTTTAGTATTAGTAGTAATAATGTTGAAATTAGTTAGTTGCAAGATGCTTATTTCTAGCAATAATAATGGGTAATTAGTTAGTAGTAAGATTTTTATTATTAGTAATAATAATGATTAATATTCAATAATAGGTATCAACAAATAATAATTTAATTTAGGAGTGAAGGAAGACCCCCGCTCGACCGCGAGGGCAGGCAGCGAAGGAAGACCCCCACTTGTGATTCAGCATATTCTTCTGCCTGGTTCTTCACAAGCCCAGTTGGGGGGCTAGGGATGGTGGTCAGGCTATCATCCCTGCGATTCTGTTTCGTCGGTTCCTCTTCCATCACGCCTATCAGGTGCATTAATTCCTCTTGCAGGCCCATCATTTCGTGCGATCAACCCTCAAGCTTCCAGTCTCGCTCTCATTCCAGCTTGAGAGATCCTTTGAAACCCTAGAGAGCGTTGTGTGTCGTCCTTCGTGGATCCTCGACACTGTCTTGTTGTCCTGATGAATTTTGCACATCCCAAAGTAGGGTTCCAGTGGAGATCCAGGCAACGAGCCCTGTCCGTGCGTGCTTTCAGATCCAGAATTCAGAGGGCGCTGAATCAAAGCCTCTGTCAACTAGAACCGACCGGTCGGTGGTAAGCTGACCTGATTGTAATTTCTTCATTTTCTTTTCTTGTTTCTTCAAACAATTTGCTTATGTGATTATGTTCTTGATCTGGTTTACCTATTTTATCCCTTCCATATATTTTTTTCTTTTATCGTTTATCATTCCTCTCATATTGATTCTCCAAGGCTTCGTGTTTCTTTCTATTGCCGTCTTTGTCTCCCCTTTTTCTTCTATCTACGCGAACTCAGTGGAAACCCATCGCATATCCTGTGATGGGAATGTCTAGGGTCACAGCTCGTCTTCGTCTATCAATAATGTTGAGGCAAGTATGTCCAACACTGGTAATGGCGAGTGGATGTTCAAATTGATGACACCGGTTGGCTCATAATTTCAACTCAATCGATCGAATTCCTCTCTTGGAAAAATCTTGAGTAGGCTTGTCATTTTCAATATTCTTGAAGAATGGGAAACCACATTACCTCAAGGTGAGGGGGATGACTTCTTTTATATATTGATAAAAAGGAATATATACAAGAGTACCTCGATGTGGGACTCGGAAATACCCAAAATAATAAAAGAGGGTTTAACACTCCCCCTCAAGCTGGACATGTCCAGCTTGGACCATGAGTCCCACAAAAAGAAAGATGACACCAGACAAGACCAGACACACTTCCCCTCAAGCTGGGTCACAGCTGTTGTGGATGTCCAACTTGGAACTGAGCGAGGCCAGGCGAGCCCCTGGAAGACCTTTGGTGAAGATGTCAGCAAGCTGGCCCGCCGTCGGGATGTGGCTAAAGCTGACATGATTGTACTCCAGGTGGTGTCGAAGAAAGTGGAAGTCCACCTCAATATTCTTTGTGCGTTCATGGAAGATGGGATTCGAAGCAATCTTGGTGGCTGCCTGATTGTCACACCAGATGTGAGAAGATTCCTGCTGAGGAAAGCCAAACTCCCGGAGGAGTTGTCGAAGACAAAAGATCTCCATAGTGATGGTATTCATGGCACAATACTTAGACTCCGAATTGGATCAAGAGATTATAGTCTGTTTCTTGTTGCACCAAGAGATGAGGTTGCCTGTTAAGAACACGACAAACTCAGAAGTAGATTTTCGGGTAGCAAGGCAACCAGCATAGTCAGCATCACAGAAGACCTCAATATTCTGATGAGCGTGGTGAGAGTAGCGAAGACCACGGGTAGGGTCTCGCTTGATGTATTTGGAAATTCAGAGTACAACATCCCACTGAGAGATGGTCGGATGCTCCATGAATGGCTCACTTTGCCAACAGCACATGCAATGTTGGGATGAGTCATGGTGAGATAGTTGAGTTTTCCCACCAGTCGACGATACCACTCTAGGTGTGAATACTATTCTGAGGAGTCATAGAAAGATCATTCCCTAGGCTTAAGAGGAGTGTCAACGACGGTGACCTGTGTCATCCCAGCATCCTGTAGAATATCCAAAGCATATTTTTGTTGGAAAAGGAAGATTGTGTCTGGAGAACGGGAGACCTTGATGCCAAGGAAGTATGTGAGAGAGCCAAGATATTTGGTGTGAAAGTGCCGGTGAAGATGCCCCTTGAGGTGGGAGATACCAGCAGAGTCACTCCCGGAGATGATGATATCATCCGCACACACGACCAACAGGATGCTACTGGTGGATGTCATCCTGTAGAATATGGTGTGATCCTTCATACTATGGGAGAGCCTAAAGTTGGTGACGAAGGTGCTGAATCGGCCAAACCAAGTACGAGGAGACTGCTTGAGACCATATAGAGAGAGGCGTAGTCGACAGAATTGGGACCCGTAGCCAGAGTCACAAAATCCAGGGGGCTACTGCAGATAAACCTCTTCCTCAAGAAATCCATGGAGGAAGGCATTCTTGACGTCCATTTGATGAAGCATCCAATGATGATGAGCGACTAAAGAGATGGATAATCGAACGGATGTCATCTTGGAAACTAGAGATAAGGTGTCAAAATAATCGAAACCATATGTCTGAGCAAAGCCCTTGGCCACAAGTCGGGCTTTGAATCGATAGATAATGCCATCAGCGTTCAGAAGGACCATGTAAATCTATTTGATGTCGACCGCCTGTTTACCGATAGGGAGGGAAACTGGATCCCAAGTATGATTGCCTTCCAAGGCCTACAATTCATCTCTCATCGCTTGCAACCACCCCGGATGAGATTTGGTCTCGTCAACTGTGTGGGGAATAAATATCGTCTCTAGAGATGACAGACCTCTGTATGAAGATGTAAATAGAGAATTGTTCATACAAGAATGAGTACCTTTCCGTAGTGCAATGGGCAGGTTGTTCGGTGGTGGTGCAGGAGCATCAGACAAAGTTGGGACAATGGTCTCCTTGGTCTAGATGAGGGGCACATTCGATGGGAGATGAGAGTAGACCGTACCAAATCGGTGATCAACAGGAGGCAGCACCGAAGGAGGATGAATGATGAGTGGAAGACAATCATCGATGTCAGTATCTGAATGGGGAGAAGGAAATGATAATGAAAAACTCTCAACACATGAGACATCACTAGAGGTGATATAACGTTGTAGGTTCAGAGAGAAGCACCGGTATCCGCACTGAGTGCGTGAATATTCAAGGAATATGCATCGGAGGGATTTGGGAGATATTTTGGAGAGGTCGGGACGAGTGTCATGGACATATTAGATACATCCAAATACACGAAGTGGAAGTGGGTGAGGAGGGATAGAGGACAAAAGAGTCTGAAAAGGAGTCTCCCTCTGAAGGATAGAAGAAGGGAGTCGGTTTAGGAGGTAGGTGGTAGTCAGGATAACATCGGTCGAAAATCGGAGTGGCACCTGCATGTGGAATAGGAGGGCATGAGCAGTCTCTAGAATATGACGATGTTTGTCCTCTGCCACTCCATTTTGCTGAGGTGTATCAGGACAAGATGTCTGATGAATGATGTTGTGATTATTTAGAAACTACTGAAAGGAAGTAGATAAATGTTCTCGTCCATTGTCAGAGTGAAGACATTTGATGGAGGTGGATAATTGAGTATGGATTTTATTGTAAAAGGTCTAAAAGGTAGGAAGTACTTCAAATTGATCACGAAGCATGTAAATCCATGTCAAGCGGGAGAAGTCATCAATAAAGGTGATATAATAGTTGTACCCAGAATGACTCGGAACCCTGCAAGGACCCCATACATTGGTATGAACAAGATCGAAAGGATTCACTACATGTGGTTCCTTTCAAGGAGTATATGTTACCCGATGATGTTTAACAAACTTGCAGGATTCACAATGGAAGGATATGTGGGAACTGAATTGGGGGCACATTTTATGTAGGATGAAAGCTAGTGGATGACCAAGACGGAAATGTAGGTCAAGAACACGGGCCAAGGTGGATGAACAAGCTAGATATGGTGGGGTATCGAACATGTACACCCCATTCTGAAGATGACCTTGACCAAGCTCCCGATTCGTCGTCTGCTCCTGAAAAAACAACACCAGAAGAAGTAAAAGTAACAACACAATTTAAATATTTGGTGATCTTACTAATAGAGAGAAGATTAAATAGACTTTGAGGAATATGAGCAATTGAATCCAGGTGAATAGACGAGTTCAAGTGGCATGTGCCAAATCCGACGATGGAGACTGTTGATCCATTTGCAATAGTAATTGTAGATTTATCGATGTACGGATGATAGGTAGTGAACATACCAGAGTCCCCTGTAAGATGTTCCGATGCACCAGAGTCTAGCATCCATGTTGTCGGTTATTGAGATACACAATTGGTAGAGCTGTCTGTCTGAGCAATGGGGGATGGAGAAGAGGACGGTGGCACAGTCGCTCGATAAGATTGTATCCAGTCCATTTCTTCTATCAAAAGTGTCGTTTTGAAACTGGGGCTGGATGAAGGGGAACTGTTGTGCGGCCGAGCCGATGACAGAGTAGGGGATGGAATCTCAGGTGGCTGTATAGATGCATGAATAAAGTGTGGTGTTGTTAGTTGGAAATACCGAAACAACGAAGAGTCGGTGGGCTGGGAAAACACTTAGTAGGGAGGGGGTCGGGACGTCGCCGCAAGAGTCGGGTTGGGAAACTGCGTGGTGTTGGATTGGTGTAGCCCGATCCGGTTGGGCCGAATGCTTGTGGCCCTCACTGTAGTATGTCTGACCACTGTAGAAGAGTTGACCGACCAACACCGATAGGCACTGTAGCAGTGCGGACTTCAGAGTCAACAATCCTGTAGCACTTTTGACTTCTAACCGGCATCCACTGTAGCACTTTTGACAAAACTGGTCGTCGTTCACTGTAGTGACGCGGACTTAATTTTCAAACAGTGATTGTCTTCTCCATTTTATAGCCCATTTTTGGGCTAGGGTTACTACTGAGAAAACTCTGTAATTTTGTGCTCTCGAAGTAGTGAAGTTCTGCCTCTCTGTGGACGTAGGGTTATTCCCGAACCACGTAAATTTGTGTGTCCTGTGTCTATTTTTCTTTCTATATTCTTCTTTCATTTCTCGTTCTGTCGTTGCACCACCCAACGATTACACAAAAACCGGTATCAGAGGGTGAGTTCGGAATTCTCCAACGATGGCTTTGGATGAAGGCAAAGTGAAGATCGATCGCTTCGATGGAACTAATTTCAGTTTCTGGAGGATGCAAATCAAGGACTATCTTTATCAAAAAAAGATGCACTTGCCGCTTCTGGGACTGAAGCCAACAAACATAGAGCAGTCGGAGTGGGAGCTGCTAGATCGACAGGTTCTGGGTGTTGTGTGCCTGACGTTGGCCAAAAACGTGGAATTCAAAATCAGATAAGAGAAGACGAAAGTGGACCTGATGAAATCTCTCGCGAATACGAGAAGCCTTCTGTGGCAAACAAGGTGCACTTGATGCGCCGATTGTTCAACCTGAAGATGGAAGAAGGGAGAATCGTTGCAGACCACATCAACGAATTCAACATCATCATCAGTCAGCTGACATCGGGGAAGATTGATCTTGGTGACGAGGTATGTGCACTGGTCTTACTGTCCTCTTTACCTGACAGCTGGGAAGCAACTGTAACAATTGTGAGCAGTACCTCAGGGAATACCAAATTGGTTCTGAAAGATATACGGGACCTAATCCTTAGTGAGGATGTTTGAAGAAGAGAATCAGGCAGATTCTTTGGTTCTGCTCTGAACGTCGAAGAAAGAGGAAGATACCCACAACGAGACATTCGCAGAGGGTGATCAAGGTCAAGAGGGAAAAGATGAGACAAGGAAAAGGGGGCTGGTCCTACCTGCTAGACATGCGGGAAGAAAAGACATGTCAAAAAGGAGTGAAGAGAATAACGGAAGGGACCTGAAACCAGTGGAGCAAACACGGCGGTTGAAGGAACTGATGACGTGCTGTTGTTGAGTGTGGACAGCCCAATGGAGTCTTGGATTTTAGACTCTGGGGCGTCTTTCCATTCTACATCGGAGAAGGGATTTTTGGAAAATTACATTTCTGGAAATTTCGGCAAGGTACACCTTGCTGGTGATGAGCCCTTGTAGATTGTGGGAAAAGGCGATGCACGAATCAAGACCAACAGTGGGAGCTTGTTGGTTCTGGAAAACGTGAGATACATCCCTGGTTTAATAAGAAATATCATTTCTGTGGGACAGCTTGATGATGTAGGGTTGAGTACCACGTTCACTGGTGGTGCATGGAAGATCACCAAAGGAGCTATGGTCATAGCTCATGGAGCAAAGAATGGTACTCTATACAACATGACAGAAACTTTCATGGACATGGCTGCATCACTCAAAACTGTAGGAGATTCACAACTGTGGCACAACAGGCTAGGCCACATGAGTGAGAAAGGGATGAAGGTGCTGGAAACAAAAGGGTTGCTACCAGAGCTGAAGTCTGTGGATGTTGGCCTATGTGAAGATTGTATCTTCAGAAAGCAGAAGAAGGTGTCTTTTGCAAAAGGAGGCAGAACATCGAAGGCTGGGAAGCTGGACCTGGTGCACACAGATGTTTGGGGGTCTGCACTAGTACATTCCTTTGGAGGGTCACAATACTATGTGACATTCATCGATGACTCAACAAGGAAGGTATGGGTTTACTTTTTGAAAAGTAAATCTGATGTGTTTAAAATGTTTCAGAAGTGGAAGGCCATGGTGAAGAATGAGTCAGGAGCTAAGCTGAAATGCTTGAGGTCTGACAACGGTGGAGAGTATAGCAGCCATGAGTTCATAGAATTCTGTTCTGATAATGGAATTTGGTGAGAGAAAACTATCCCAGGAACACCACAACAGAATGGTGTAGTTGAAAGGATGAACAGGACATTGAATGAATGTGCCGGAAGTATGAGGTTACACTTAGGGTTGCCCAAAACCTTCTGGGCTGACACAGTGAACATGGCAGCTTATATGGTCAACAGAGCTGACCGACCGACACCGACAGGCACTGTAGCAGAGCTGATCGGCCGACACTGACAGGCATTGTAGCAGTGCGGACTTTGGAGTCAACAGTCATGTAGCACTTTTGACTTCCAGTCGGCAGCCATTGTAGCACTTTTGACAAAGCTGGGCATTGTTCACTGTAGCGACGCAGACTTACTTTTCAAACAGTGATCATCTTCTCCATTTTATAGCCCATTTTCAGGCTAGGGTTACTACTGAGAAAACTCTGTAATTTTATGCCCCCGAAGTAGTAAAGTTCTGCCTCTCCGTGGACGTAGGATTATTCCCGAACCACGTAAATTTGTGTGTCCCATGTCTATTTTTCTTTCTGCATTCTTCTTTCGTTTCTCGTTTTTGTCATTGCGCCTCGTGATGATTCCGCAACACGTGGAAGGTGGGATCTGGAAAACCACGGGAGGTGGGCCGGGAGTGCCTAGTAGGGAAGAGCTGGGATGCATCGGGGTCGGGAGCCGTGGAGAGCGAGATTGGTATGTGGCAGAGACCGAGATGCCGCGGGGAGAGGCCGCAAGGAGGCGGGCCCGGTTGAAGTCGGGAGGTCGAGCCGAATGAAGCCGGGATGCGCCGCTGCAGACAGGCCAGGAGGCGGGGATGGGAGAGGCGTCGTCGTGCTGGAGACCGGTCGACGGGAGGCTGTCGTGGCAGGAGGGGCGTCGCGCTGGAGACCGGTCGACGGGAGGCTGTCGTGGCAGGAGGGGCGTCATGCGGGAGGTCGGTCGACGGGAGGCTGTCGGGCAGGAGGGCCAGCGAGGGCGGTTGAGCTAGCGGGGTCGGCGATGGGGGGGTCGCTGGGAAAAACCGCAAAGGAGCCACGGGAGGGCGTTACCCCGTCGGGGAGGAACCCTGTCGGGGAAGTGTGCAACCGCAATGAGGGAGGGCGGGACTCCGTCGGGAGGGATAGGGGGTGTCGGGCCGCGTCGCGACGGAGGGGCGCAGGGAGTCGGGAGCGGCGCAGAGCAGGGGTCGGATCGACGGGATACGGCGTGACGGAGGGGAGTCGGGAGCGTCGTTGGAAGGGAGGTCGACGGAAGGCTGGCTGCGGGGAGAGCGATGTCGCGAGAGTGAGGGGCTGCCTGGAACGAGCTCGAGGGAACCGCGACAAGTGGAGAAGGTAGTGTCTGGCGATGGGAGGAGGCACCGTTCAGGATCGCCTGGAGGGAGGGAAGGCCGTCAGAAACGTGATAGGAGGAAGGGGCCGTCGGGATCGGGCGAGAGGAAGGTGTTGTGGCTAGCTGTCCGGATCACGACGGGAGGGCGCCGGTGGTTTGGGTGCACAAAGCGCAGGGGAGAACTGCCGGATAGAACCGGGAGGAGGGCAGAGGTGGGGCCGGACAGAACCGGGAATCCGCAGGGGAGTTTCTCGCAACCCTAGACCGGTGAGAGAAAAAAAGAGGGAGGGTTCGGGTTAGAAAATACCCTCTGATACCATGTAGAATGGGAAACCGCCTTACCTCAAGGTGAGATAGAGACCTTCTTTTATAGATTGAGAAAAAGGAATACATATAGGAGTATTCCGATGTGGGACTTGGAAATACCGAAAATAATAAAAGAGGGTTTAACAATTCTGAATGCATGGGACCATGGTGACCCACTGATTCTTGTGTTGCGCATAGTATCTTCATTTTGAGATGAGCCTTGCTGAAATTCCTGTGTCTTTTAGATCCCCCTCCCAGTGTCCAACTCCCAATCATATGATCTTTGATAGAGCTAATTGGCGGCACTTGATCCATGTAGTTGCTGTAAAAGTGGGTGCCATAGACCCAACTATACAATACTTTTCGATTACCATATCATGTATACAGTGAACTATGTATGATGTACACTTACCATTATAGTATAGATATTTATGCGTCTACTATTTAATGACAATGTCTATAGATTAATTATCGTATCAAAAGGTGATATCAGATCTCATGCTATAATGAAAAATTCGAGATACCATGACATTAATCTTAAAAATGTCTTATGGTCTAGATATATCATACCTACTAAACACAGTTGATGTTTGACTATCAGGTGTTGGAGATTCATAAGCATTGAAACTTTTTCTTACGTTATTCGCACTTAGTGATCTCTCGTAGGTGAGATCATGAGCACAAATTCGCCGATAGGAACACCACATGTTTCAGGTGTCATTGGATCTTTCTATTTACAAACATGTGTATTGGTCTCCTAACTTGAGATCATTATCAACGTGTGTCATTTGATCGCGTACTTTGATGCAAGGGAAAAACCATGATAATGAAATCATGGCGAGATAACTTGTGTTGTGTGTGTCATTGGTGGTATGACTTTGGTTGAATGTTCAAGATAGAATTTGTCGTTTCTGAGTTGGAAAAGTAATATATATCGGGCATGGTTGATCAGGATGGTAGTACCTTCATAAATTATTGGTCAAGGTAGTCATAGGTAAATTCATTCATATAGAACAAATAATAAAACAAGAAAGGACGATGACACAAGTGTGCGTCTTGCTTTATGAGATATTAAAAGACAAAAAGATTGTATTATATAGTACATGTTCGTAGGTTGATTGTCGTTGTTATGATTATTCCTTATATCTTTAGAGGCCTCGATGAGTTGTTAGATTTCGCTCTTGGTCTGTGAAAATATCATTCACTGCTATCGAGATAAGAGGCTAGAGAGTCACACACAATAACGTATTCAATAATCTGTCCTTTTTAGTTGAATAGGTATATAGAGAATAGTGGGCTCCACCACGGAGTCCGAGGTTTGTCCAAGTTATCGATCACCAATAAATAAATAAATTCATTGTTAATTGGGTTTAATTTATTTATTAAAAGTGTTCACAAGGTATTTAGTGAATACGAGAAAAATATCATACAAACGAATATTATTTTAATATTCCAGATTCGTTTAATATTATAAGGAATTTCTAGTCGAGTTAATGACTCAATTTTATCATGTGATATATTTAATGTATATAACATGTATGCGATAAAATATAAATAATATTTATGACACAGTTTCGTTCGTCGTAATTATTTATTTATTGTTTATTTAGTGAACGTTTTATTTCCGGAGTCGAGGAACCCTTTTGGGTATTTTGAGCGTCCCACTATATAAGCAGGAGAAATGCTCATTTCTAGAGGGGTGTTCATGCCAACGAAATGTGAGCCTCTCTTTCCTCCTGCCTTTTAGAGAGTTTCTAATTGCCGATCCAAGTATGCCTTCGCGGAGCGAAAACAGAGGATCGAGGTGATCGTTGCGACACCGAAGGATTCGTTGGAGTTCTGCTTAGCACTAGGAATTCGACAAACAGCGAGCGCACAGATTCTTAGATCATGTGTGGAAAGGGGTTCGATTTTTGATGCTTCAAGCATTGGTTTCCGCTGATGAGCTGTGGTCGAGCGCCCTCTGATTCGAAACGAGGTGCACGTTTCGATTTATATTTTGTGCTTTGAATAATTCACGTGAGATCCTTGGACCGTACCGGGGCTCAAATCGCTGGAGATGACAAGTGTTTTCGTCCCGACGATAAAAAAAAACCCGGACCACCGGCTTCTATTGCGCACCCCAATACCGACAATTGGTATAAGGGGGATCACTTGAATTTTCTAAGCCAAGAAAATTAAATCGACTTTAAATTTAAGTAGATGACTTCATTTTAGTATCAATGGATTCGACCGCATTTCGATCCAGGCTCAAATGACTAAGTTACAACCATCGGAAATAAATTTTATGGATCATTTGCAGTTGATTTTTGGGTATTAAAAATTGATGCATATTTTATATGTGTTTATTTTACCCAATCTCAAAACTCCATTGATAATTCCGGTCATCAAAAATTATACCGGCAGATGGGTTTATTTCCGTTGAATTGTCAAAATTAATATATTAAAAGTCTATTTTAATAGCCTTTGGAAAATTTTCAAGAGGCATTCAATCATGCTGGTTGCTTGACCTACGGATGATAAATTAAAAAAAAATGAAAGGAGACTCGATGGTCTTTTAGCGGCGTGACTAACTAATTTTTTAAAAAGAGGCTTGTCCAAGAAGCTTCTCGAGCTGCCTCCCTTGACCAAGGGAAGTTGGGGCCACCCCGTGCGTGTCTCCCTCCTCCGTGCTAGGGCATCTTCCCAAGAGCCGCCCAACCTGCCGGCCACCCCCCTTGCAGATGCTCGCAGCCTCCATCGTCGCGGTCAGATCCCGTTGGATCCCTGCCGCCACCTCCGTGTGACTTCGGATCATCGCCCCACGCTGGAGCGCATCCCTCCGATGCCGGTGAAGCCCTGTTGAGCTCGGTCCAAGTCGCCGCCGCCAGATTTGGCGCAAGCGCCTCCTCCGGCTTCAGTGCCCCTCTGGACCAGATCCCTCTCCCGCAACGCCGCATACTAGAGAGGTCGCCGGCGGGACACGCCTCGCATCGCCTCCGGTGTTCGCGGGGCCACCAACGCTATCGGTTGCTCCGTCGAGCCATCGTTCCCTCGTCTCGCCTTCCCACCTCGCCACTGCGGGTCGCTGTCGCGTCGAAGGGCCAGATTTGTTCGCCATGAGCCTCTATGCCGACCTCCTGCGCTGACCATCCCTCTGGTCCCGCCTCCGAGCCAAGCCCCTTCCGCGTCGTCCGGCCACCCTCCACCCGCGCCTTGACCCTATACGGCGAGGTAACCCCTACCCAATATCTATTCGGCCGGACACGGGCCTGCGCGGGTTCAGCCTGACCCGCATCGGCCCTGCTGGGGTTTCCGGACCCGATAATAATTTATTTAATTTAAATTAATTAATTTTCTTTTCTATATTAAATTAAATTAATTAAAATTAATTTTGGTTTAAAAATAACTTTAATGTCGTAATTAATTTAATTTTGATATTAAATTAATTAATTAATTAATTAATTTTTGGAATTAAAATTAAATTAATAGCGGAATGAAAATAATTAAATTATTTGAATTTAAATAGTTCATTTAATTTAATTAACGCCCTAATATTTTATTTATTACAATTTAATTTTAATCGCGCTTTTACTTGTACCGTTGATCGGTCTTGAGCATTGACATTATCTATTTAATTGCGTGCGATGATTGTAATTAAATAAGATGGTCTGCTTATCGTCATTTTTTTCGTTTAATATATATAAGGGTCTCCGCGTCCAATTTATCTGTCTGTATTTTGTTCTCCGAGCCCCCTCATCTGCATGCGAGTATTGTTGTTCTATGAACACGGTACAGACGTATACAACGCCAAGTCGAGGCGAAATCCAGATGAGCAGTGAACACTGGATGGGGATGAGTTGCATGATGAGTCAAGCTACGACTCAGGTATGATTCCCCTAGGTCATGATTGGTCCATTGAGGTTAAATAGATCAATCGATATTAGATGCTCAAGACTAGTCGAGTAATTTATTTTCTTTATGCATTTGTTTATTATTTTATGCATTTTCATTACTACGGGAAACAAAAAATAATAAACAAGAAAAAAATGCATAAAGAAGCGACGAATATTTTTCTATTAATACTTAGTTGTGAGCGCGACAACATAGAATGAACAAGATTAATATAAATGGATTACATTCGTTGAGAAAAATATAAAAAACCCTCAAAGAAATATTAAGTCGCAAAACGCCTTCAATCATTCGAATTTGAACAAAACTGGGTGTTTGGGGTGCTCGTCACTCAAAGTTGAACGTGCCTCCTACTACAGGGGAGTTCTTACGAGAGTGATGGGTTGAATTATTTGAAGTGCAAAGAAGTAACTAAAGTTAGCTTACTGCAACTTTAAATGCAAGCGTTGAGTAAATCATATTTATGATTTTAAAAGCTGAGACTTCACTCAACAAAATGAGCTGCGAGTTAATACGGTTGGTCAGTCAAACACTTACTTTGAACTCTCTAAGTAGTGACGGAACCAAAGCTTGTAGACTATGAGGGAAGGTTCAAGGATCATCGTCACTAGAGTACTCAAGCGACAAAGTATTCCGATTCTAGTACAGAGGGTTGTTAGAGTTCGATAAAATAGTGGGAGACATTTAATGATTTAATTAATTAATCAATAATGTTTAAATCGGTAATTAAGATTCTGCTAGATTTATTTTTGTAGAAAATTATAATTAATACCACAAAGACGTTGCCACAAAGTAGTATAGGCGCTTGTGTAAAGTACTACTGTATCGGAAATTCAAGGTGTTGTGTCTCCAATGCCTGTTAAGCCACCTCTGGAAGCAAAAGTGTAAAAATACTTACAGGAGACTCATGTATGAAGCATATGATGGTTATGTCATAATGATATTATCAACGTCCGATGTGAGTTGTGGATACAACATCGGGACATGGATGGTTTCACATGTAGTCTCATCTTTGAGAAGCTTGTGAGGAGAACGTGAAGTGAGATATTAATGAGTGATGATTACACTCTTTCAAAACATCTCATTCTTATATCATTTCCACCCATATACTTTAGTCTCGTTTAAGATAACAAAATGAACAGTACAGAGAAAAACGGTTCTTCACCTTTTGGGTAAGGATCACGAAGTATATAAGAACTTAAAGAGAGTATTAGTTCTTATGGTGAACAAGTTGAAAGGCAAGATGAAAAAGTCCAATGACAAGAGCAATGTTAAAGATACCTTCGCAATGTCCTTCAAAGAAGAGGTATTAAACGTAAGGTTATTTGCTTTGTATATCGTGAAATAAATCAACGGAAGTTTAAATGCAATGAACTGAAGAAAGTATTCGCTTCTTCTTTAGGTATATTAATCATTTATTGGTAATGTTTATTTAATACTTTTTGGGTATTGAATACAATATGCCTATAACATATGTGTATTTGAATACAGTAACAAAGTATAGAAACACTACAATAAGTAAGGTGTATTCTCCAAGCGGCTGAGAAAGGATGGTTCCTAAGTCAGCGGTGAGAAGCACACAACTTCAAATTGTCAAGTAAATGATTCAAGTAGAACTTTTATTGAGTATAACCAAAACATTAATCTCACGTGTCCAATGGATACTAGGATACTTTATTCTAGTTCAAGAATGAATGTTGTTTGTGGTGTCTCATATTCAACCAGTTGTTCAATTATAAATGAATCATAGCCAATTTTTGATGAATATAAAATGTAAGACTTGTATACTTAGTTGTGGCAAGATAATACTGTTATGTAAAATAATTGAGAGAGGGAGAAAAGAGGGATGAACTCTGTATATTGAAGTAGCAGCAGATCACAATAGCAGAATTACAGCAAAAAACACAGCAGAAATATAAGAAAATACAGAAGGGAGGTTGAAGAGGGAGGAGGATAGAGAGAGTAGAACCCAAGGAAGACCACTTCCAAGAGCCTGGCAGAATCCTCCCAAAGATTGAGCCCCACAACAGCCAACTGGAAAACCTTCAGGATGACCCCCCTTCCTTAACACAACCCCCTTTATTTAAAGGCCCACCCAGCCCTCTCTAACAAACTAACTGCTTTTAGGTGGTCCTTCTCCAGCCAAGAATATTCCCCTCTCTCCTCTAACAGCCCAACAACCTCCAGCCAAGTATATTATCCTCTCTCCTCTAACAAACCAACAACCTCCAGCCAATAACAAACTCTAACACCTGGACAACCCCCTTTATTCCTTACAATTCCCTCCCACCTAAAAACCACCTTGTCCTCAAGGTGGAACAAACTCAACCTTTGCTCGGCTGTGCATTGGGACAACAACACCTGGTGGCGGCTTTGGTGGAGGCCTCAGTATCACTGCATCTTCATTGGAAATCAGCAACACACTTGAGAAAATTAAGACAGCCAGTGCAAGTGGTCCGTAATCCTCTTTGTCCTTCCTTCGGTCCCCAACAACCAGTACAAGATACTCTAATTGCTGTGCAGCATAATAGGTCTTCATTTCACCATAAATCTCAGCCAACCCCTCAAGCACAGTGTCCACTTCTTTAGGCTGTTTTGGTTGTCCAGCAGCTATAGCAGTTTGCCATACACAAAATTCAGTGTTAATTGCATGCGGCTGACAGTCTAAAACAGTCCCCACAACTTGTGTAAAAACTTTAATGGGCTCCGAAACCGATCTCCCGTAGGCATCACCAGCTAAATTATGTACCTTGGCCTTCAAAAGTGAGAAGTTAGTAGCAACAGTTGAAACATAATACAACTCTGTCCGGTGCAGTGGTTCTTGTACCATTTTACCCCCTTTTCTGTCACCATCATCCCATGGAATGTCAATCGGCTTCAATCTTTCCTTAACACGATTCTCATGGGAAGAAGTTAACATCCAATTGAGCAAATTAGAGCAATCAAGGTAGAGGGAGAACTGCTGGCCACATTTAATTGCGGTTGAATAAGAAGTAAGTAGGCCAAAAAAATGATCCCTTGCATCCCAACTGAAGCCCAATATCACCGTGATCCGTGCCTCTCCGATTAAAATAGGTGGATAATGTTTCCAATACAATACAACGTTGTAACCTTTAACACCACAAGCTCCTGATTCTGCTCCGTCTAAGAATATTCCCAAAATGCAAATATAAACAGACCTGAATCTACCTGCTCCAAGACCGTTTGAAGGAGCTGAATCTTCTGGGACAACCCTAATTTCAGTAAAGTTTTGTTGTCTCGTCTTATGGAAGTAACTCGCTCCAAATTCGATCACCAAAAGTCTCATATGCCTTGAATTCAGGTTCCCACAAGACATCATAACCTCTACTATATCTTGGCTAGCATCATTTGCAGCCATGACAACATCAAAATGATGAGATTTTTCTTTTATTTTGCCTACCATCTCAACTGACACAGCAATATGTTCAAGGTCCCCTTGGCTGTCAGCAAAAACTGGTTCAATTTTTTTCCCCAGATCCGCGCTATACATGGTTGCAACAGGCGCTGAAATTGCATACACTGCAATCACCTCTAAATAAAACTCTGCATGTGGAGGAGTAAAACAAGAGTTAAAGGCCAGAGAATATGCAGTGCCCCGACCTTTAGTGGCAGGACTAAAATATGCAGCAGCAGTGGATACCCCTTCCATAGCTAGAGCATTAGATTTATATTGAATGACCTTCTGATACAGTTGTGTTTGATCCTCCAAGTCTCTCTTTCGGCCCTCTTCAGTTTTTGTTAGCAGTCGTCCGTAGCTCCCAACAGCTGCAGGTTGAACTGCTCGTGAACCCTTGTTTCCTGTCTCAACAACCACATTTTCCGTTTTAAACCGCTCGCCCAGCTCATATGTTGACTTAGCTACAATAGAAAATTCATCAAACTTAAACAAACTAAAATTCGGTTCAACGGTTACCACTACAAGCCGTTCTGGACTGTTTCCAAGCTGACCCTCCAGCTCTTCACTGCTGATCCCTTTCTGGCTAGCTTGAAAACTTCTCAAGTTTTCTGTCTCTCCATTCACTGCCATTTGATCCACTTTCATGCTGAAATACGGATTAAATTTTACCTCTTCGGGACTTACCAGTTTGTGTTCAGGCTGTTGCTCTTTCGCAGAGTTGCCACCAAACGCACATACAACAACTTCATCACCTTGCTTCCCCGAATCTGTGTTGGAGTGGGTGGTCTAGAACCAACTACTTTGTACTTTATTCATTAAATAAAAGTTTTATCACATCTTGATTGTTCTTCTGCGTGACATGTCATGTGATAATGTCCTAAGGACAGCTGTTGCATTAAAGGGTCGTAGCGGATCCCTGCTATGATGAGAACCCGGAAGTGCCATGACACTATTCTTGAATGTATGTTCTATGGCCGGATGATATTATTTGAGGGACACAAATAATACAGGTCATTAGGGGTGATGACTCATAAAACTTTGAGGCACCTTCTCATGGTGTGCGTCCTTGGTAATATCCAGGAGGATATTATGAGAACGAGACCCGCCAGTAGGAAATCCACATTTCATAGTGTCATTGGATGTTCCTATCTGCAGACGTGTGTATTGGTCCTTAGACTTTAAGATTATTATTAATGGGTATTACAACTTGCGCACTTAGATGTATTGACAAAAACTGTGACGACACACTGTTCGCAGCGAGGTAGGATACGTTGGGTGCGTCACGAGTAATACTGCATTAATAGATAATGTGAGAAAGGATTTGTCCCTTTCGTTCCATAACGGAAGTAGATATCTCAGGCCCTTTGATGGAATTGATTAAATCCATGATCATGGTAAGGTATGAGCAAGTTCAATTCCGGGAAATCAAAGAAAGAATAATCAAGCACATGGGTTGATGGCAGTAGCATGCAACCCGCTTGATTGGAGATATCGAGACAAAGAGATTATATTACACGGTAAGCGTTCGTAGGAGGTGACACGTCATTGCGGCGTTAACTTCTTTCTCTATGGGTGCCTTCGCGTGTTGCTAGACGCTAACCTTGGACTTTAGGCAGGCTCAGCCTAATGCCACTGAGAAAGAGGCCTAGAGGGTCACACATTAAGTGTGTATGTATCTCAGTTAAATATTAATTTAACAAATTAAATAAATATTATTCCCGACTGTGGTTTAATAATTATTTAAGGATGTGTGATCACATTTATTTTAACACTAGTTATTCGAGAGAATATATTGTGGACGAAATAATATATTTATTAGCGAGTAATGCAGTTACATCTATTTAAGAAATAAATAGTCATTACTCAAGGTCTAATAAATGTGGTGGATAAAAATGGAAAATAAAAGTACACGCCGTGTAGTTTTATGGAAAACAAGTACACGCTGTGTATTAATTATGACACGTCGTGTAGTTTTTCCAGTTGGGATTTTGAGGATTTAATATTGTTTTAATAAATGATATTTATTATAATCAGCGTGAGCGCATGTCAAGAAATTAATAATTCGACATGAGAGTTTTCAATAAGAGTTAATGAAATAAATAAAACGCGTAACGCGTTTATTTATTGTCATAACTCTATTAACCTCAAACCCGATTATAAATATCCTTGCAACCCCAACATTTTGTAGAGCCATTGTTGTGCACAACGGATTTGGAAATACTCTCAAGCCAAAGAGAGAATTCCCTTTCCACCAAGAACGCCCTCAAGTTACGAGAGCAAGATCCTCCACCGGATCAAGGCGGTCGAAGGCGGACATCGCAAGCGAAGGCTCTTCCGCGCTAGCACCCGGAGATCCCTTCGGCGACGTCCGGAGATACGTGACACACCTGTGGATCACCGTAAGAGGAATCCTACACTTGGATTCTACGACGCAACGACGGATCACCGAATCGTGACCGAACACATCAACGAAGAAAGAATTCCAACGAGGTAATTCTTATGCATTAATTAAATTAATTATAATCAACATATGATGATCCTCCTCAAGGGTTTCGGGACTCTTCTTTTCTTTTCGTTCTATTCCGAAAATTCGGCGTTTTATATCGTGACGGATCTCGGATTGAACGTTGTTTAACGTTAAAATTAAAGTTGGGCAAACCCACCAACGCGCTTCCGCTGCGCCCGGAACCTACAAGTGGTATCAGAGCGGGTCATATCGTTGATTATAATTATTTAGTTTTTCGTTGGTAATTTACGCATTTAATAATTTAGTTATTTCAATTCAAGTTTAATCGTTCTGGTAATCTGAATATCGAGATCTATTCCTCCTCCCTCGTTTCTCGTTCACCTCACAGAAACGATTTTTTCTTTTAATTTTGATTAAAATAAAATAGAGGAACTCATCCGGAGGAGCCAAACGTTTCTGGCCGTATAACACCAGAATACACGGCGTGTATTCGGAAGTACACGCCGTGTAGTCTAGGTTCAATGCATTGACTGATCCGCCAAATCAGGCCGTGTATTGGATTTTTTTCTAAGAATTTAAGACACCGTGTGTTGACCAGAAACAGGTGGCACACGGTTTCCGGAATACACGCCGTGTGGTCCAATGAACACGGTGTGTAGTCCCTTCGGGTTAGGGTTGGGTCGTGTACTCCGTACACGGCCTGCCTGGCTGGAAACCGTGTAACGCGGAAACTACACGGCGTGTGTCACACTGTACACGCCGTGTACTCTGAAAATTTCCGAAGTACATTAACACGCCCTGTCCCCGGGTCTGTACTTCGGATGAACGGTGAAGAAAAGTACACACCGTGTAGTCGGAACTACACGCCGTGTACTCACCCAAATTACGCAGATTTATTAAAATTTATTATTATATTATACAAACCCTTGAGACGTGTACCATGGTGCAGGCGTAAAGCTGAGGCACAACACGTGATAGGTGTTTTATATATATGTGTTTAATTTAACATCTGCGTAATAAATGTGAATTCACCGGGTTGCCTCCAAGGTACAAGTTACGTACAAGGATAATTTTAAATGAATTCATTTGTTTAAAATTATGATGGATGAGAATCTCAAGGAAATTCAGAAAAGGGATTTAAAATAAAAGGATTGATTAATTAAAGATAATTAATTGATTCGAGCGTGATTTATCTTAAACAAGAACGATTAAAGAATTGAATGCTAGTTTTTTATTTATGCGTAAATATCGTTGCATGTATGGATGATCATGAGCTAGACCGAGACCTTTGTATGTGAATGGTTTCTTTTAATTTATTTATTTAAATTAAATTTGTTGGCCTGCGAGCCATCTCCTCATTAATATGTAGGGCCTGCGCGCCCAAGGATTCTTTTATGTAAAAACCCTTTTTACCCCTCACATGTGTGTGAGATAAATGCATATGTAATGGATGTAGCTCCCAAGCTAGTGGAGGCGGCTCAAGTCAGGAGCCAAGGTGAAACCAATCCAAGGAGATACAAAGGTGGACATGTGGAAAGCTGTAAACACGAACCCGAAAGGTTCAAGGTGTTTCTCCCCTAAGTCTTGGGTTAGTTTATCAACCGCTAGATAAACTAACCAATAGAAAAGCTCATGATCATACCATTTATTTTATTTCTGTCAGTTGCATGGTTTATTTATTGTGGGTGTGTTGTCACGATTACACAATTAATGAATTAAACGAGCATGCAAGATGAAACTAAAATAAAACCGGCTTATACGTAAATATTATCTTAGACATGGTTAATCACTTAAGTATATCCCACTTAATATTAACAAGCATGTAATCAAAGATAATAAAATGACAATTTACGTATAAGGATAAAATCCCTCAAAATAAATATTAAGTCGGCATAGCCTTCCATAATCTTGGTTAGAATCGAACTATAGTTCAAAGTGCTTGACCAACCCTAGTTGGGGTGCTTTCAATTATCGGGGAATTCTAATTCAAGGTTTTGGGTTGACTTGACTTGGTTCGCATCAAGGGTTGACTGCCACAACAGGACTTGGTGTGACCAAGAGGCAAAAGTTGAGGAAATCCAAAAAGGATTTCAAGATTGGGGAGTCCACTCAGCGGATCAAGGAGCTGCGAGTTAATGCAGTTGACATTTGGAATGCCTACCTAAAACCCTTCAAGTTGCTTGACCAACCCTAGTTGGGGTAATGCGAAGGGCAATATGGATCCTTGCCACTAGAAATTCACGCAACAGAATATTCCGAAGTCAATGGTGAGGGCTATTGGATTTCGATAAAATAGTGGGAGTCTAATAAGTATTAATTTATTTATTTGTCTCAATTTTTGTAATAAAGTACTAAACCTTTGCTCATCTTAATTTGTAGAAACGACAAGAAAATGACTTCAAACATATCATTGCGCACCATACTCGAAAAAGAAAACCTTCTCACCGGCACCAATTTCCAAGAGTGGCAGAGGCGTTTACGCGTCGTCTTTCGCCACGAAAGGAAATTATATGTGCTGGAAGAGCCTATTCCAGTTGCGCCTGGGAAAGAGGCTAGTGATGAGGAATCTACATGAAACACATGGATAATGCCACAGATGTCCAGTGTTTCATGCTATCGGCCATGTCTAATGAGCTCTTGAAGCAACATGAAAACATGGACGCGTATAGCATGATGTCTCACACCTTAAAGATCTCTACCAAGAGAAGGCGAGACAGGAGAGGTATGAGATCTCCAATGCTTTGTTTACCACGAAGCTTGGAGAGTCTGCGCCAGCTGGGCCTCATGTAGTCAAGCTTATTGGCTACATTGAACGCCTGGACATCTTAGGGATTAAATTCCCGGATGAGTTGCGTACAGATCTCATCCTATCATCACTGCCCAAGACCTTCTCTAGCTTCATTGTCAATTATAACATGAGCGGCAATGAGAAGAGTCTATCGGAGCTTCTGACCTTGATTCGCCAGGTAGATAAGGACATGGGGCGTGACAAACCCACAGTCCTTATGGTGAACAAGAAAAGGAAGGACAAGGCAAAGGGGCCAAAGACTTATAAACGGTCTGAAGCCCCCAAGCACCGTCCCTCCAAGAAGGGGAAGATCCAGAGGCAGGGCAAGGAACGAGAGGCAGTGTGTTTTGCATGTGGCAAGCAGGGCCACTGGAAGAGGAACTGCACCCAGAAGCGTGGGGACGCTAAAGGTGCGTTTGTTATCGGGTGCAATCTTTCTATTTCTACACATTGGGTATTAGATACAGCTTGTGAGGCTCACATCTGTATTCAAATGCAGGAACCAAGTAGATTTAGAAAGATCGCCAGAGGAGAGGTGGATCTTCGAGCTGCCAATGGCGCAAGACTGGCTGCGTTGGCTATTGGCGACTACCACCTCTCATTGCTGACTGGGATGATTTTGGTTTTACATAACTGTTATTATGTGCCTAGTGTTACCAAGAACATAATTTCTGTATCTTGTTTGGATATGGATGGATTTGTTTTCAAATTTGGAAATAAGGGTTGTCTCTTTTATAAGAACAACGTATGTTATGGTATGACACATTTAAATAATGGTTTGTATGTATTGAATTACGAAAACCAAGTGTTGGCAATCGATAACGAAACAAACTCACATTACTCATACATCACCCAATTATGGCATCACCGCCTTGGTCATGTGAACGAGAAGCGTTTGACAAAGCTCTGTCAAGATGGCTATTTAGACTCTACTGAGCTAAAACCACTTGATAGATGTCACGCTTGTTTACAAGGAAAAATGACCAAGCTGCCTTTTGGTGGACAATGTGAAAGGGCCACAGAGCTTCTAGGATTGGTACACACGGATGTGTGTGGACCATTTCCAGTAGAAGCTAGAGGTGAATATTCTTACTTCATTACTTTTACTGATGATTTGAGTAGATATGGCTATGTCTACATAATGAGGTATAAGTCAGAGTCCTTAGAGAAATTTAAGGAATTCAAGAATGAAGTAGAGAATCAGCTTGGTAAGAAGATAAAGAAGCTTCGATCGGATCGAGGTGGTGAATATCTGAACCAAGAGTTCATCGATCTTCTACGGGAGTCTGGGATTCTATCTCAGCTCACTCCTCCTTATACACCACAGTGGAATGGTGTTAGTGAAAGGAGGAACCGCACCTTGTTGGACATGGTGAGGTCGATGATGAGTCATGCGGATCTTCCATTATCTTTTTGGGGATATGCATTACAAACTGCAGCATACACATTAAACCGAGTACCAACTAAGGCGGCAAATGGAATTCCGTCCGAGTTATGGAATGGAAGGAAACCCACTTTGTCGCACACACGTGTATGGGGATGCGAGACATTTGTTAAGGCCTTCTCAGGCAACAAACTAGCACCTCGGGGCACGAAGTGTATCTTTATAGGATATCCCAAGGAAACGAAAGGATATTACCTATATAACCCTCAAGACAAGAAAGTGACTGTCGCCAGACAAGCCGTCTTTCTTGAGAGGGAACACATCCTCAAGAAGGATAGTGAGAGCAAGATTGACTTCGACGAAGTTGATGCTCAAGATACACATGAGTTGGTATAGGAACAAGTTCCACAAGTCCCCGTGGAAGATGTTCCAAAAACACAAGTACTGCGTAGGAGCTCAAGAGAGGTAAGGGAACCAGAGAGATTTGGTTTCCTAGTCACAGAGGATGGTGAATCATTATTGTTGGACAATGATGAACCTCTCTCCTACAAGGAAGCAGTAGAAAGCTCAGAAGCTGCAAGATGGCTAGAAGCTATGAATTCTGAGATGGATTCCATGTATCAGAACCAAGTTTGGGTTCTGGTCGATGAGCCAGTTGATGTAAAGCCTGTTGGATGCAAATGAGTATTCAAAAGAAAGCTGGACATGGAAGGTCAAGTTAGCACCTATAAAGCAAGGTTAGTGGCTAAAGGATTCAGACAGCTTCAAGGAATTGACTATGATGAAACCTTCTCGCCAGTTGTCATGTTTAAATCCATAAGAATCATACTTGTCATAGCAGCTTACCATGACTACGAGATTTGGCAGATGAATGTCAAAACAACATTCCTTAACGGGAACCTTCAGGAAGATGTCTATATGACAACCAAAAGAGTTTGTGACACCAGGTGAAGCCAAACGGGTTTGCAAGTTGCAGAAATCCATTTATGGATTGAAGTAAGCATCCAGGTCATGGAACATTCGATTTGATGAAGCCATAAAGGAATTTGGTTTCATTAAGAACGAATGTGAGCCATGTGTTTATAAGTGGTTTAATGAGAATGCGGTCGTCATCTTAGTGGTATATGTTGATGACATATTGCTTATTGGAAACGACATAGCAGCCTTACAGTCAGTTAAGGACTGGTTGAACAACTGTTTCTCCATGAAGGACTTAGGAGAAGCAGCCTACATTCTAGAGATCAAGATCATTCGTGACAGATCCAAGAGGCTGCTTGGACTAAGTCAGGGTACATACATTGACCAGATACTAAAGAGATTTAGTATGGAAAAATCCAAGAGGGGATTGGTTCCAGTGTCACATGACTTACATCTTTCTAAGAAAATGTGTCCCTAGACACAACAGGAGAAAGATAGGATGAGCAAGATCCCATACGCTATAGGATCCATCATGTATGCCATGTTATGTACCAGGCTTGATGTTGCCTATGCACTGAGCATGGTAGACAGATATCAAGCAGATCCAGGAGAACAACATTGGACTGCTGTTAAGACTATCTTTAAGTATCTGAGAAGAACTAAGGATATGTTCCTGGTGTATGGAGGAGATAAGGAGTTTGTCATCAGAGGGTATGCTGATGCTGGTTTTTAAACAGATCAGAATGATCTGAAGTCGCAATCTGGATATGTTTTCTGTCTCAATGGAGGAGCTGTGAGCTAGAAGAGTTCAAAGCAGCCAGTTGTCGCCGATTCTACAACGGAGTCCGAGTATATAGCGGCTTCTGATGCAGCCAAGGAAGCCGTTTGGATTCAGAACTTTGTCCAGGAGCTTGATGTGGTGCCTAGCAGTAAAGATCCCATTACATTGTATTGTGATAATACTGCAGCGGTGGCTCTTGCAAAAGAACCAAGGTCACATCAACGGACAAAACACATACTCCGGAAGTATCATCTCTTGAGGGATTTCTATCAAAGAGGTGAAGTTGCAGTGAGTAGAGTGTCCACGGAAGAGAACGTGGCGGACCCCATGACTAAAGGCCTATCTCAGCAGAAGCATGAATATCATGTGAGAGCTAGCGGGTTAAAGGTTGTTAGCAGTTGGCTCTAGTCCAAGTGGGAGTCTGTTGGAGTTGGTGGTCTAGAACCAACTACTTTGTACTTTATTCATTAAATAAAAGCCTTATCACATCTTGATTGTTCTTCTGCGTGACATGTCATGTGATAATTTCCTAAGGACAGCTGTTGCATTAAAGGGTTGTAGCGGATCCCTGCTATGATGAGAACCCGAAAGTGCCATAACACTGTTCTTGAATGTATGTTCTATGAACGGATGATATTATTTGAGGGACACAAATAATACAGGTCGTTAGGGGTGAGGACTCATAAAACTTTGAGGCACCTTCTCATGGTGTGCGCCCTTGGTAATATCCAGGAGGATATTATGAGAACGAGACCCGCCAGTAGGAAATCCACATTTCATAGTGTCATTGGATGTTCCTATCTGCGGACGTGTGTATTGGTCCTTAGACTTTAAGATTATTATTAATGGGTATTACAACTCGCGCACTTAGATGTATTGACGAAAACTGTGACGACACACTGTTCGCAGCGAGGTAGGATACGTTGGGTGCGTCATGAGTAATACCGCATTAATAGATAATGCGAGAAAGGATTTGTCCCTTTCGTTTCATAACGGAAGTAGATATCTCAGGCCCTTTGATGGAATTGATATAGCCTAAATAAATCCATGGCCATGGTAAGGTATGGGCAAGTTCAATTCCGGGAAGTCAAAGAAAGAATAATCAAGCACATGGGTTGATGGCAGTAGCATGCAACCCGCTTGATTGGAGATATCGAGACAAAGAGATTATATTACACGGTAAACGTTCGTAGGAGGTGACACGTCATTGCGGCGTTAACTTCTTTCTCTATGGGTGTCTTGGCGTGTTGCTAGACGCTAACCTTGGACTTTAGGCAGGCTCAGCCTAATGCCACTGAGAAAGAGGCCTAGAGGGTCACACACTAAGTGTGTCCATGTATCTCAGTTAAATATTAATTTAACAAATTAAATAAATATTATTCCCGACTGTGGTTTAATAATTATTTAAGGATGTGTGATCACTTTTATTTTGACACTAGTTATTCGAGAGAATATATTGTGGACGAAATAATATATTTATTAGCGAGTAATGCAGTTATATTTATTTAAGAAATAAATAGTCATTACTCAAGGTCTAATAAATGTGGTGGAGAAAAATGGAAAATAAAAGTACACGCCGTGTATATTAAATATACACGCCGTGTAGTTTTATGGAAGCCGTGTATTAATTATTACACGCCGTGTAGTTTTTCCAGTTGGGATTTTGAGGATTTAATATTGTTTTAATAAATGATATTTATTATAATCAGCGTGGGCGCATGTCAAGAAATTAATAATTCGACATGGGGGTTTTCAATAAGAGTTAATGAAATAAATAAAACGCGTAACGCGTTTATTTATTGCCATAACTCTATTAACCTCAAACCCGATTATAAATATCCTTGCAACCCCAATATTTTGTAGAGCCATTGTTGTGCACAACGGATTTGAAAATACTCTCAAGCCAAAGAGAGAATTCCCTTTCCACCAAGAACGCCCTCAAGTTACGAGAGCAAGATCCTCCACCGGATCAAGGCGGTCGAAGGCGGACATCGCAGGCGAAGGCTCTTCCGCGCTAGCACCCGGAGATCCCTTCGGCGACGTCCGGAGATACGTGACACACGTGTGGATCACCGCTAGAGGAATCCTACACTTGGATTCTACGACGCAACGACGGATCACCGAATCGTGACCGGACACATCAATGAAGAAAGAATTCCAACGAGGTAATTCTTATGCATTAATTAATTTAATTATAATCAACATATGATGATCCTCCTCAAGGGTTCCGGGACTCTTTTTTTTTTTCGTTCTTCATTCTATTCCGAAGATTCGGCGTTTTATATCGTGACGGATCTCGGATTGAACGTTGTTTAACGTCAAAATTAAAGTTGGGCAAACCCACCAACGCGCTTCCGCTGCGCCCGGAACCTACAATCTGAGCCACGGGACTCTTGCGTCTCCAGCTCCCTTGCCTCTGCCCTCAAGAACAACAACTGTTCTTTTACAACTGATACTAGTTCTTGTATCATGGCTGCCTGAGCTTGCATATTTTGTACCTCTGTAGCAAATTCTGGCTCCATCTTAGACTGAAGACAAACCTACACAGCACTCGGCGCCCACTCTTCAACGTACTGGATCCCCCACGTCCAAACTTCACTGCAGTGATGGCGGTTTTGCAGCGGCGTTCAACTCCCTCTTCCCCAGCAGCAAACGACTTTTTGGCGCGGCTACTCTCCAACGGCGAACGAGCTACTGCTGTGTTCAGTTCTGTAGCAGAGTTCATTCGACTCGGCTCGACGTACGCTCCCTTTCTCCAACGATTGGCTTCCCAACGTTGGTTGTCCCCAACGATATTTGATTCACTGCTGCGATCTGTTTCTCCAGCAGCAGTGGTGTTTCACCAGCAATCGCGTTTCTGCCTCGACCGGTCCTTCACAGCCCGCACGGTGTTCTCTCTAAGTAGTGGTTGCGCTTCTCCAGCTTCCATGATTTTTCCAGCAATTGCATTCTCAACAGCGAATTCACTCTCCAGCGATGAGTGTTCCCCAGCAGATCACACAACAATCTTCCCCAGCGGAGTCGCCAAATTGTTGTGTAAAATAATTGAGAGGGAGAAAAGAGGGATGAACTCTATATATTGAAGTAGCAGCAGATCACAATAGCAGAATTACAGCAAAAAACACAGCAGAAATATAAGAAAATACAGAAGGGAGGTTGAAGAGGGAGGAGGATAGAGAGAGTAGAACCCGAGGAAGACCACTTCCAAGAGCCTGGCAGAATCCTCCCAAGGATTGAGCCCCGCAGCAGCCAGCTGGAAAACCTTCTGGATGATCCCCCTTAACACAACCCCCCTTTATTTAAAGGCCCACCCAGCCCTCTCTAACAAACTAACTGCTTTTAGGTGGTCCCCCTTCAGCCAAGAATATTCCCCTCTCTCCTCTAACAACCCAACAACCTCCAGCCAAGTATATTCTCCTCTCTCCTCTAACAAACCAACAACCTCCAGCCAATAACAAACTCTAACACCTGGACAATGCCCTTTATTCCTTACAAATACTTATATACCCAATAAGGTATTTAGACTCTTTGGAGTTGAAGACCTTAGGTATTATCTAGTTTTGGACAAAGAAACATTTCGAAATAAAGATACACCACAAAGCTTTTCGAATTACTTTAGCTAGAGAGCATGAACTATTCCATGGGTAAGCTAGTGGTAAATACACTTCATAAGATTCATTTAAGTTATTAAGGAATATGAAAGTGAAGTATGGTATATACATGGTCAGAAGATATGAGTTGCTTCAAACTAGTATGTCGAAGAATATCTTGACCAATCATTTATTGATCAATATAATGTAGCGTGGAGTAATTCCTAAACGCACATTACCTTATCCACATCAAGCAATGATGTTTATAAGGAGGATCGATGATGAGCTTTACATGTTAACATTGATCAACGAAATGTAACATGGAGTAATTCCTAAACGTACATTTCTTTAATACACATCAAAGTCATGAGGTAATAAGCATCAATGTTGAGACATGTATCCGTTGTAGATACTTTCATTATTTTTCAAGACATGCATTGCAAATTGTTGGAGCCAATGTTGTTCTTTGCTGAAATTGGAGTATGGTTTGTGTTTGTTGTCAATCCACATTTTGATCAATAAGTTATCAAGACAAGGATTCTTACAGTACAGGCTGAAGCAGGTGTTTAAGGTGACGCAATTTCTTAGTGTTTGCCAAATTTTTGAGCCTCAAAATCGGGAGTTTATCTTTTTGGAAAAAGAAGATTTTATGCAAAGGAATCCGCAAAACATGGTTCTCGGATCGTGAAACACAGTTCGCGGATCGCTAAGGGAGGTACGCAGAATGGGATTTCCGCATAGAAGCACGGTACGCGGACCATGATCAAAAAATTGTTCGCGGGACGTTCACAGTTCACGAAAAGCAAACGATTCGTGAGAGAATTCGTCATTAGCGAAAATGAGGCGGAGTTTTGAGAAGCCACGAAGGGTGCTGTTTGCGGAAACGAGGTGGTGATTTGTGCCGCCGTGTAGGGAGAATGGCGGTACGCGGATTACGTAGAGAGAATGGTTCGCAGGAGCACAGTACGCGGTGGAGATTTGTAAAATCTCGGATTAGCGGATTTTGTGGATCTATTTGCCTATATAAGAAGCACTAACCCCTTCATAAAGGCACGACACTGTGATTAAAAACCCGTGAGGAATTCAGTGAAGTCTAGAGTGGTTTGCGGGAATACAACCCCGTGAAGGAGACTTTGATTAGAAATCTGAGAGGAATTGCGTTGAAGTCTAGAACGGTTCGCGGAGGAGGGGTTGGTCCGCAGAGAAGAAGGCAGTACGCGGAGAGGTGGTTTGCGGAGGCAATATGCGGAGAGGTGGTTTGCGAAGCACTCGCAGTACACGGTGCAGTGCGTTACACGGAGGAAGAAGGCCAGTTCGCATAGCACAAGTTCGCGAACAATCAGTACGCGAAAAAGTAGATTACATCTACAGGGGAAAACGAGACTTCAACACAGCATCTATCTATAATTGAGGATGCATGATTTAATGTCAATCCCTTGAAACAACCTTCAAGTCAATAAAATGAGTTCAGATTCTTCCCAACGCAATGAGCAAGGGGGGGTCAACGGAAGTGATTTGAGGGATGCAGTGTGTTATCCCTAAAACCTTATAAAGGCAGTGCGCCTAACACAGAATGACTGTGCTAAACTTTTCTAATTCACAACTAGTGAAGATTGGTGGACTCTGGTATAACTAACAACCTGTCTGCGTATGCTCCTTAGACTAGCCCATAGCGGTGAACCAAGTAAAATTGTTGTGTGGTCCTTCTGCGAGTGAATGTTTAAATTACTGCACATTACTAACAGTCAGTTTTAACAAGTTCCTACCAACGTGGGAACAAGATCTGTCACTTTAAAATAAAAAGTTGACATCCTAATCCCCCCCTCCCCTCTTAGGGTGTTCCAAGGTACTTCACAAATAACGACATTATCTCATAACCATGTGTCAACTAACATGACTAATGAATATCATATGAGTAACAGAATGATATAAATCCATTATGTCATAAGAACATGTGTTTAGATGCAAAGAGTTGGATATACACAAACTTACATCAAGCAAAACACAATGTGCATCTAAAGTAATTTTCCTAAAGTTTCTTAGGATATTAGAGAAAATCCTAAGATAAAAAAAGGTATAGTCAAGTTAAATACTATATTTCTATAAAAGAGTGCACATCTCTACTTGTGATAGTGGGAGCAAGATTGACTTGAGTTTAGTCAATGCTAGAGATGCATAAATAGTTGGCATTGGAACAAGTTTCACAAGAGGCGTGGAAGATGAATGTTCCAGAGACACATACTGTGTAGGAAGGATAAAATCATGATGATGGTTTTAATACTCACCGCGATTGGTGAGACATTATTCAGTGAGAATAATAATTCCTACAAGGTTGCAGTATATATGACAATCAACCAACATCGACAAGACCAATTAAAATTCAAAAATGGATTCCATGTATCAAAGTAAAAGAGGCTTATTTTTTGAATACTGTGATGAATATTCAAGTGAGATGATACATGGATGCTACATGCATGATACCAATAAGGCTTGATTGGAAATACCAAGTTGTTATGCCCAGATCCATTAGAATTTTACTTGTCATAACTAATTTCTATGATCATATTATTGAGCATTGGATGTCAAGACCACCGATCTTGGAAGGTGTCTATACGACGCAATCAGAAAGGGATGGTGACATTATAAAATGCCAGTAAGGAGTGCAAGCTACTCAAATCCAGTTCATGATTAAAGTAAGCAACATGATCTTAGAACATTCATTTGGAATGAATCTTTGTCATGTGTCTACAAGAGGTTAGTGGGAGTCCCATGGTTTTCCAAGTACAATATGTTTGGTAACATATGGAAAACAACTATTGGTCTTACAATTAGTTAAGAACAAAATGAAAGAATCTCTCTAGTGATTGACTTAAAGTAGCAACCTAAGTTCTAGAGAACAAAATCTACCAAGGTAGATCTAATGGTTGTTTAGACCTAGTCAACCATACATATACTGACATGGTATTGAAAAATACAAGATGAAACAATTCGAGAGAGAATTGTTACCAATGTCACATGGCATAAATCTTTCCAAGAATACATGCATGGGCATAAGAGGAGATTAATGCGGTGAGTTGAAATTCCAGTCACTTCTTCCATGGATCAACCACATATGTTATGATATGTACAAGATCTGATATTGTCAAAATAAACTTAATAATAGGCGAATATTAGTTATATCTAGGAGAACTGCAAGGGATGCAGTAAGAACTATCCAATAATACTAGAGCAAGTGCAGAGGATATGTACCTGGTATGTGAAGAGGAAGGAATACTAGTTTTGAGGGGACACAAACTAGTCTTCCTTAAAACAAAATGATCTAATATCGCAGTCAGGCTAATGGAATGAGCTAGACAAGCTCATACAATCCAATGGTAGTCAGACTTACAAATACCGAGTACGTTGCAACTTCTGAGGCACCCAAGAAGTAGTTATTAAACACAATGATTTGTTCCAGTTCTTGGAATCACACGTAGTATGTAAAGTTTCATCATAATATAAATTGTGATAATTCTACTGCTGGTACTAGCCAAGATGTCAAGTTTTGATGGTGGACCAAGGGAATATACTTGAGAATGCTATCTCTTAAGAAGTTTTACTCAAGGAAATGAGGTCGCACATAGCAGAATAGCCACGCAGCAGAGATGTAGCAGACCCAACAACGAAAGTCGTGGCTCAGCAGAAACAAGATCTTAATCATGTGAGAGCTAACAAGGATAGTAAGTTGGCTTTAGTGCAAGTGAGTTGTAAAAGTGGGTGCCCTAGACCCAACTATACAGTACTTTTTGATTACCATATCATGTATACAGTGAGTTATGCATGATGTACACTTTCTATTATAGTGTAGATATTTTTGTGTCCATTATTTAATGGTAATGTCTATTGATTAATTGTCATATCAAAAGGCTATAGCATATCTCAGCCTATAATGAGAACCTCGAGATACCATGACATTAATTTTAAATGCATCATACTGACGGGATACAGTTGATGTTTGACTATAAGGTGTTGGGGACTCATAAGCATTGAGACTTCTTCTCATAAAGTTTGCACTTGGTGATCTCTGACAGGTGAGATCATAAGGACAAACCCGCCAATAGGAACACTATATGTTTCAGGTGTCATTGGATGTTTCTATCTGCGGACATATGTAGTGGTCTCTTGACTTGAGATCATTATCAATATGTGCCTTTTGATTGCGTACTTTGATACCGGTCAAAAAACATGATAATGAAATCGTGGTGAGTTAGCTTGTGTTGAGCACGTTATTGTTGGTATGACATTTGTTGAATGATCAAGATAGAATTTGTTGCTTCTGAGTCAAAGTAATATATCTTGGGCCTGCTTGATCAGGATGATAGTACCATCATAAATATGTGCCTTTTGATTGCGTACTTTGATACAGGTCAAAAAACATGATAATGAAATCGTGGTGAGTTAGCTTGTGTTGAGCGCGTTATTGTTGGTATGACATTTGTTGAATGATCAAGATAGAATTTGTTGCTTCTGAGTCAAAGAAGTAATATATCTTGGGCCTGCTTGATCAGGATGATAGTACCATCATAAATTATTGGTCAAGATAGTTGGAGGTAAATCCATCCAAATAGATCAACAAATAATAAAGGATGATGACACAAATGCGCGTCCTGTTTTATGAGATATCGAAAGACAGAGATTATATTATACAGTATGTGTTTGTAGGTTGATTGACATTGTTATGACTATTGCTCATCTCTTTAGGTGCCTTGATGAGTTGTAGATTCTGCTCTTGATCTGTGAATATTATTCACTGCTATTGAGATAAGGGATTAGAGGTTTACACACGATAACGTATTCAAGAATCTGCCTTTTTCTGTTGAATAGGTATATAGGACATCGTGAGCCCCACTACAGGGTCCGAAGTTTGTCTAAGTTATCGATCACCGATAAATAAATAAATTTATTATTACAACAATTCGGGGAGGGGGATACAAACAAAGGAAGAAATCTACTGCGCCTACAAGTACTTAGGGAGACTCGAACCTGAGACCTCCCGCGAGACCCCTCAAAGGTGTAACCGTTAGGCTATGCCCCTGTGGGCAATAAATAAATCCATTATTATTCAAGTAAAGAATAATTGAGTTGAATTTATTTTTTAAAAGTATTCACAAAGTATTGAGTGAATATGAGGAAAATATTATCCGAACAAATGTTATTTTAGTATTTTGGGTTCGTTTAATATTAGTGGGAATTTTGAGTCGAGTTAATGACTTGATTTTATCACGTAATATATTTAATATATATTATAGGTATATGATAAACTATAAATAATATTTATGACGCAGTTTAGTTCGTCATAATTATTTATTTATTGCTTATTTAGTAGTTTTTTTATTTCTGGGGGCCTGGAACCTTTACGGGTATTTTGAGCGTCCCACTATATAAGCAGGTGAGAGTGTCATTTTCGGGGGGGCTGTTCATGCCAATGAAATGAGAGCCTCTCTCTTCTCCTCTCTTCTAGAGAGAGTCTTTCTCCAAGTGTCGATCGAAGTATGCCTTCGTGGATCAAAGTCAGATAATCGAGGTGATCAACGCAATGCTGAGGGATTTTTCGGAGCTGTGTACAATCATCCAGAATTTGACAAATGGAAAGCGCGCAGATTCTTGGAGTGTGGTTGGATGATTTAGAGGGGTTCGACTTCGAATTTTTCGAGCAACGAGCTGCAGTTGAAAACGTTACGATTCGAAATGCGGTACACGTTTTGATTTATATTTTGTGTTTTTTGAATAATTCATGTGAGATCCTCGGTCCGTATCAGGGTTTGGATCGCCGGAGACGGCAAATTCCGTCATCAGATTTTTTTAAAAAAACCCCGCCTCACTGGCTTCCGCTGTGCGCTCCGGTACCAACAGTAGTCAATCCTGTTTGTTATTGTGTTTAGATATGTTTCTCAAAACATTCAGGAAAACGATTTTACAAAACATTTTTAAGAATATGAAATTAATAAAACAAAATTAAACAAGTCTTTTAACCAGAGTATCCATGTTCAGTAATTCCTGTGTAGTGGTATGAATAAAATTGTCTCTGATATCTAATGTGATTAAACATTGTGACATTTTGTAGATTCGAGATGAGCCTTGCAGAAATCCCTGTATTTTTCAGATCTGCGGCCCCGTATCCAGCTCCGAATCATACAAATCCATCATTTTTATGTCACTTCTCCAAGGGTGAATGTCTTGGAGTGAACCATATCTCAAATCCGAATGCTGCTTTGACCTTATTAAGGGTACCTGAAAAGGGGAGACTGTAAGCTTCTCCATCTTGCTCCTTCGAGCTTCCATCATGCTTACTCTGCGGTTTATGCTGATGTTGTGGCCTGCCTGGACACGTTTGAATTTTTTTGTGGAAGATGCGAGTGCTTCGATGCATACGAGAAGCTCGTACCCTTTCTCGAAGCATGGTCATGGCAAAAGTCTATGGTTCGGGAAAAGCATGCTTTGCTCGAGAGCAATGTAGAATTTTTCGACTCGTTAATTGTTCTGCAACATGACCCTGTTTATACATTGGGCACTGGCAGTTCAAAAGACCACTTGAATTTTGACATATCCGATGCTCCCTATGACATATATCAAACTGAACGAGGCGGGGAAGTTACGTACCATGGACCCGGCCAGGTAGCCACCCTTGTTTTTATACATGTCTTGTTTTTTCCATTAAAACCTCGGGTTTCCTTCAATATGAAGGAATCCGTCATTTTTGTCTAATGTTTGATCAAACTTTGTATGGGAGCATGTTTGTCTATAGCTGGTCATGTATCCTATCATCAATCTCCGAAATCACAAGATGGATCTTCATTGGTACCTTAGAGCATTGGAAGAGGTGGTCATTCGCATGCTTGACTCAACATTTTCCATCAATTCTTGCCGGATTGATGGTTTTACGGGTGTTTGGGTTGGTATGCTACTTAATCCTTTGATTCCTCTATTCTTGTTTAGATTTTGAGAAGCTTGTATTCTTGTGTTTTCCTCAGGGAACCAAAAACTAGCTGCGATCGGTATAAAGGTGTCGAGATGGATCACTTACCACGGCTTGGCGTTGAACGTGACCACCAATTTGATGCCTTTTCAACACATCGTCCCCTGCGGGATCAGGGATCGACAAGTCGGAAGCATACAAACATTGCTTGGTGGATCCGAGCCATCGAACCAAAGGGAAACAGATGAACTCATCCGACTGGCCCATGAAGGTTTGATCAGAGAATTCTCTGAAGTTTTCCAGCTTCATCTCGTTCATAAGTCTATCCTTTCGTTGCCAAGTTTCTCGGATCATCTTTTCATGAATCCGAATGGAAAGAACGTGTAAAATTGTTTCAGTTGCTCCTCATTTATTATAAATAATGATGATGTTAAGTGGTTCGGGGTAGTAACTGACAATCCTTTTGAGAATGTGATCTCTGAAAGTGCGTGAAGCATAAAAAAATTGACCCAACAAATGTGATGTGATAAAATGAAAGTAATCGTCCGTAAAAAATCTTTAACTTTGATTGGGAATGGAATTCCAAATAATTTTTTATAATAAGAGTAAAATTGTTTTTTCTGAATGTTTTGAGAACTGTAAAAACAATAACAAACATGATTGGCTAAATGTGCTAATTAGCTTTATCAAAGACCATGTGCTCGTTCATCAAGCATTTTCTCCATTTTCTCCGGTTCTCTCAAATGATCAAGTCGGAAATGGAAACCATTTTCTCCAGTTTTCTCAAATGACAAAGTCGGAAACGTGAGGCTTTTTGGACTGTCTAGGCATGCTTAACTAAATAAATACACATTAGTACATAAACTAAATACATAATTGAAGGAAAACAATTATTAAAAAAATATCATGGGCCTCTCTATGGATAAAATCATTATATATCTCAGTTCTGTGGTTATTTTGAAAATCTACCCATCCTTTTGATGTCGATGACATGGATTAAATGAGATCGGTTACATAAATCAAACGCTGTCAATCAACTCTATTGAATACAATATTTTCATTGAAACATGTAACAAATTAATTATACATAACAAAAATATTTCTCATTACCAAAGGTAATAAATCATCCTGTAAAAAATTTAACTAATATATACAAGTGGTCTTCTGCTCTTATCAATTGATTCGACCTGCCATTCGGCAATGGACGCGCAAACTGATACTATCAGTTTTCTATTGTTGACTGATCCAGAGAATGCGCAAGCAGAAACCTCACACAAAGGAGACACGACATGCATCGCTTTCATATCGATTGAACGACCCACGCCTTGCTAGAAATTCACACGGAAGGGAAGCGCCTTGTCGGCTGGTTCTTCACCACCTGACGAACCATTTTAGATACACTGACCTACCGCTGCCTACTCGTTACTCCAAAGAGGCGCACTACTCAATCAACTCATGCAGAACAAGCTCACTTGAACGAGGCGCCCAAGAGCAGGCGCAGAGAGAGGCGCGCTGCCAACTACAATTCAGAGGAGACACGTTCGACTTGCAATTGCCGACTAGTGCGGGACAATGCACACACACATTGCAGCTGCCACGTTCCGCCTGCTTCGTTCGGAGGTGATGCGCCTCCGCCTGGCTCAATTTTCGTCAGACACTTGCACACAGTGGGTTTCACCTCGATCATCCGAGGCGGACAATACTAGCTCACATCCTAAAAAAAGCGAGTGTGAAGCATGATATTTCTATGGATGGAGAAAAAAGGGGAGTTAACAAAGGCGTTTCGATTTTTGAGGATAATATTGGTACCAAGGGATGATGACTGTATCGAGAGATGAGGTGCTCCAGCAACTCAGGCAGCTCTAAGCGACCCTCGCCTCGATCCAACAACGTCCCCTAGACCGTGTGCAAACAATGACTTCTGGAACGACAGTTCGAGAATTCTTCGAAGCTATAGGATGTTGTTGGGAGTAGATGTCGCAACTTGAGGCAGATGCCCAAGAAAAGTTCTTGGACCATCAACATTCTTCTGGGCCGCAGGTGCAACCTGAAGATTGCCTAGAGCCGCCTCCACCTCCTCCCTCCTTCGCACTACCTGCAGTACATCTTAGGATGACTGGCGATTTAGAGGTGCAAGAGTGTTTTGCACCGACTGTCTTATTTGGTGATAATGGTGGATTCAATTATGTAGGATATGACGGTTCAGTCCTAGGTTGGCAATTGGGATGCATCACTCATGAATTTTGTAACAGAGGAGGGATTTGGGTTCCAGCTCCATAGAGAAGGACCACACTGTATTTGCAAGTAAGAAGGGAGATGAATATAGGGGATTTCTTGGCATCCAGGTGCATGTAAGATGTTTTTTCAGGGACTTCAACAATAGAGTCCTCCATTGGCAGTGCTGGGCAACCAACTGATGTTTGGTACTGCCCGACGCATAAATGTATGGAGAAGAATTTGAAAGATCCCCTGACTCGTTTATATACAGGACACCTTTCTTCAGTCTTGATGACAAAACTACTTTTCATGGTGGTGCGAGTGATAAAGACCTAGCTATATGGGAGCAGGGGTAAAAGCATCATTATAGTAGGGGAATATTACTTGTTAGAATGTGGTTAGTATTTTGTTAGGCTGGGACCACATGAAGGTGGGGGGGTCTATTATAAATAAGTAGCAGGGGTGAGAGTAGGAGAGAGAATTAACCTGAAATCGGCTTTGGCTTGGATCGACCTTCTGGCTTAGGCGAGGAGCACTTGCTCTCTCGAAGCGTTTTTCTTCTTCATTCTTCTTCTACTCCACTATAGTTCTATAGTTCGATTCATAGATATATATACAAGCAATCTTATGCTCTTATGATAAACCATAGTCGAATATCCTCGATTTGATTTTTGCTATAGGATTTCCTTCACCTTCGCTGCAGTACTGTCGTACACATGGGTGGCCTTTAGCCTTCCCAGTAGTATTGTCTTCAACCTTCTTCAACCTCGAATATCATCAAAACATCAGTGTCATCATATTGGCCGACTCAAACCCCTGAAAAAACGAGGAGAAAATCATTAGAGGGTGGAAAAATTCGAAACAACCATCCAACGAGAATCGAAGATCAGAAGCTCATTCCCAAACATCAATGTCAGTGAAAGCCACTATCAACAGTCCTTTGAAGAAAAAAGGGGCAGTGGAGGGGAAGACCAGATTCTTCTTTAAGGAACACCCATTTGTTGTATTAATATTTGTCACGCCGCCTTGCATCAAGGCTGTCTTCGATGCTCAATCGGATTGTCTTCAACCTTCCCTCTCGATCTAGGGTTTTAAATAGCACGCAACACTGTATTTTTGGGATCAACATCGTCTCCATTTCCCCACTTGAAATTGGGGATGAATTTATGGCCTATGATTGTGACACTGCGTGTCTTGGTAACGAGGCAGAAGATCAGATGATTTGCTGGAATTGAGTTTTTTAATACAATTTTCAATATTTAGGAGAAATAGTTAGAGAGAGACAAAAATACAATGACACACAAAATATTTCTTGTCTTATGGTTCGTCAGAATTTCTGTCGTGCAGGAATAACAGGCATGACTATGATGGTGGAAGCTGAGAAGGTAGTTAAGGGAGATGAAAGAGGTCAGTGGGAGATGGAGGTCACTATGCAGTAAACGATCAGAGGTGGTGGGATCGTAGGTCGATGAGGTGAAAAACGAAGCTATATTTTTTAGAATCTATGACGATTTTATCCAATGATGAAGTTGAGAAGAAAAATACTGAAGAAGTTTTATTTTGTTTCTTTTTAATTTTTTTCATTATATTTGATATGTGTCAATTGGATGTACATTTACAAAATTGTGATTGTCTATTTAACATTGAATTTTAGGTACCATCATTGTGTCAATGTGAAAATGATGCAATGGATAATGTTTGGTGTTTTTATAAGAGGGAACTTGAAGTGAGGATGATTTTCAAAGATATTTATGATGCCTAAGCATTTTATGTCGGTTATGATGGGAGAATTGGTTTTAGTGTGCGTCGAAAATATACAAATAAGAGTAAGAAGGGAAAAAAATAATTACATCAGTTCTTTATACTTGTAGTAAGGAAGCGTACAAAAAGATTGATAAGTATGTTGTATTTGTGAAAAATGTTCTTTTATAGACAAGGACAAGCTATCATGCTCCTATGACTGTTATTATGTTGTCCTCTGAGAAATATTCATGTAATTTATTTGTATATGCTCACAATCATCCATTGAATTCTATTGATTCTTATCAATTTATGAGGTCCGAGAGAAAGGTGAATGAAGTTTAGGCTGTAGAATTGGAAGTTAATTCTTTGATAGGAATTAGGATGGTTGATTCTTTCTCTTCAGCGACAACTATTGCTGATGGTGAAGACGCTTTAGGTTATACCCGAGTTGATCAAATGAATAAACTTTGATTGAAACGTCAAATCTATTTGATTGCGGGGGACAATGTTGTCATATAAGAGTATTTGGTATGGTAATGTCAAGAAAATCCTTTATTTGTCTACTATTCAATTTGACATGAATGAGCACATTACAGTTATTTTTTGGGTTGACCTGAAAACGAGGCTTGATTTTGAACAATTTGGAGATGATGTTGTGTTCGATGCACATTTAGTACAAGCAGGGAATTCAAACTTCTTTCTGTTTTGTTGGATTTAATCATTTCATAGAAACTATAATTTTTGGTGTGATATTGTTGTACGATGAAACAAATAGTTCTTTTTTTGTGGTTATTTCACAAATCTATTAAGGTGCACAATATGAAGAGGTCATCGACTCTGTTTACTGATCAAGATACAGATATTGAAAAAAAAATATCCAAGGCACATCCTGATACTCATCATGGCCTTTGTACATGACACATTTAATGCAAAATGGTGTAAATAACCTTGGTAACTTGATGAAAGATAGTTCAAGTTTCCTTTGTTCATTGAGGAAGTGCATGTTTGAGTTCCATAATGTGGTTGATTTTGAGGCGGAGTGGAGTACTCTTAGAAGTCAATTTGAAGAAGTTAAATCATCTTGGTTGGATGATGTATATACTCTCTGAGGAAAAAATGGGCTCATTTCTTTATGAAGGGTATATTAACATTGAATTTGTTTACTGATCAAGATGTTGCTATTGAAAAAGAAATATCTGAGGTACTTCCTGATACTCATCACGACCTTTGTACATGACACATTTAATGAAAAATGGTGTAAAACACCCAGGTAACTTGATGAAATTTGGTTTGAGTTTCCTTCATTCTTTGAGGAAGTGCATGTTTGAGTACCATAATGTGGTTGATTTTGAGGTGGGTGGAGGACTCTTAAAAGAGAAGGTAAATCATCTTGGTTGGATGACGTATATACTTAGAGGAAAAAATGGGCTCATTGCTTTATGAATGATATATTAAAATTGGGGATACGTACCACACAATCATGTGAAAGTTTTAATGGTGTCCTAAAAGATTTTTTCGTTATAGATTAAGTGTATTTTTCAATCAATTTGAGAAAGTTTTTTCAAAGTATAGATTTTGAGAAGTGAACTCTGAATTCCAAAGTAGGGGAAAAAAATCAAAAAATTATGTTCCCTTCCATCCATTGGTAAGATAAGCTTCCATATAGATACAATAAAAAATTTACCGAGCTATTTCATAATGAATATCAAATGGTTGGGGCATATTTTGTTAAATCTTCTATGAAATTGAAGTCTCGTACTCAGATGTTTTTTCATGCATGACCACGGTGGTAGGTTATAGTTTACCAACATAATTGGCCATGTACTGTGACTGCTGCTCTGAAAACCAAAAGGATTCACCCCATCTGTAGATAACGCCAGATGAAGGTTTCTTGGCTCGTTCCCAAATTCAGGATACTCGTGATCAATTCTCTTCCACTGAGGAGAGTCTGCCGGGTGACGTAGTTTCCCATCTTTAATTATTGTATCTGCATGCCATGTCAATTGTCCTGCAGTCTCCTCACTTCCATATAGGCGTCTAAAACTAGGAATGATTGGAAAGTACCATAAAACTTTTGTAGGACTAGAATCATCTTTCTTGTATCGGGAAGCACCACACTTTGGGAATTCTTTAAGTGATTTTTGGTCCTTGCGAAACAATATAAAGTCATTCGGGAAAGCATGTATTCTTTCAGAGATCATACCCATCGATCGTAGCATTCGTTTGGCATCGTATGTTCGGCTTGGGAGTTCATTATCTTCTGGGAGCATGTCATTCAGGAGAGCAAGTAGTTCCGTAAAATTGGTGTCACTCCACCCGTTGCCTGCTTTCAAATTATACAGCTTCAATATGGATGACAATGCTGTATATTTAGTGCAACCAGCATACAATGGAATTTTTGCACAACTCTTTAAATTCTCAAACAATTTTGGGCAATCATGAAGTTTATCTTCAACTGTCCTTGTCATTTCCTCAATACGATCTTCATCATCATTCACATCTGTAATCACACCCTCCATACGATCGTCTTCACTGTTCACGCTTCTAATCATATCAGATGATCTATAAAATGTTGTGTTCTCTGAGTCACTACCTACATTCGTTTCTTCCCCGTGTTTATTCCAACATGTATAACTTCGATCTATTCCATGACAGATCAGGTGTTCTTCCAACTCCTCTAGACTAATTTGTCTTGAATAACAACAGCGTAAACACAGACAAAGGATTTGAGAAGGGTCACATGTATGATCTTCTATAAACTTGATAAACTCCTTCACGCCATCTTCATACTCTTTTGTCAACTGATTGACATTCATCCATTATTTATTCATATTCATCGTCTTTTTGGGTTCGATCTCAAACTTGCCTAATATTATGTTTTAATTAATTAGGTAGCATTGTTTGGGTTTTATAAAAACAAATCATGGTACAAATTCCTTTAAACACATGTGAAATCCATATACATGGTGTGACCAGTAGGGTGAACATCGTGTACATATAAGATACCTGATTTAATCTGACATATATCAAATTTATTCCAAGTTAGTCTTACAAAGACTGATTGATGCCTTTGAAAATACATGACATTTAGAACAACTTGAGCTAAAGGCGTGTACTTTAGATACATATTGAGTCACCTCACCAGTTATGCATCACATTTTTGTGGAATACACGGTGTGTAGTCCTTACATGACCACTAGGGGTGTATAGTCTATACACATCAAGTCTCTATGGTATCTATACATGGTGTGAGTGAAGTAAAATACATGTCATATGGTTCTACCATTATTTCATGGCATGTACATGGTTTCATGCTGAAGTATATGTCTTGGAGATACATTGTGTGTGACCTAGGTGCACATGACATGTAACATTTAAAATGAAACTTATTCCAAGCTTGAGTCAAAAGATTAGTCATGTGGTGTAAATTTTGGAGATAAATGTTGTGTAGCATTAAAATCTATATGAAATCCATGTATGGTGAAGCATGTTCCATGTATTTTAAAGTGTCTCATAGAGACCTCTAGAAGTGGTTTTCTAGGATTCAGTGGAATTGCACTAGTAACAAAGTGGTGGTGCCATTCAAATGGGTAAAGTTTGGATTGATATTTAATGGTGGAGGAACTACAACATGAAAAGAAAATGGCATATCAATCATGACAACAACCACAACACCATATAAAAACACAATCGTGATCACAATTGCAACACCATACAAACCAAACAATCAAAATTTTAGATTTTACAAATCATCCCTTATTCAATTTTGTTTGTTAATTCAGGGGTTATCACATAAGTTTTATCATCCTAGGGTGTTCATTCATAAGTCAAGTATACTTAAATTACAAATTTATATATTCCAATGTTCAACAAGAACCAACCAACATTCAATTCATTTAGTGCGCAAATAAGGACCACCAACGACCACGATTTTCAGTGGGGCATTTAGCCCGTACATTTCACATTATAACCATCAATATCAAACAGTAATAACATGCGAACAAGAGGAAACCAATGAGTAACAGGAGAAAACTCACCGCGAAGGTGTCGTTAAGCACACGACAGAGGTGCGTACGTGGCAGAGGAGAGGCGCACAACCGAGGAGATTTCCAACTGAAAAGAAAACATAAAATAGGGGAAACCCATGAGAATAAAATAATCTAAAACCAACTACACCATTTACTACATCCCATAAACCCCAAAAGACAATGCATGCAAATAAATTTAAATTTATTGATAGAAATCACTATCTGATCACTAATTTTTATCCAAACTATAGGTGCAAACAAATCCAAATAGGAATCAGAAGGATCACATACCTCGAGAAAAGAAATCCAACCATAATAGTGATCAAGCATAGAACAATGTGAACTATATGGAACTCAGGATGGGGATTAAGCCATCATGTAATAACTCTAAGAAATTTGTGTGGTGAAAAAAGACCAACATCCTATTAGTATTTGTGGTGCGATATGTTGTACTCAACACCCGATGTAAGGGAGTGTGATTTTCCTATATTCTCAACAATTACCTTTCCATCTTATGTTATCTTCTATAAAGGTGTATTTTAATTTTAACTAAAATGGGGAATTACCTCCCATCCATCAATTTAATTAGGACCATTTGTATAAGTAAGGCATTATTCACATTCATATTTATATTACAAAACATGAAGAAAAACATCTCATATGTCCCATTATCCATGTACAATTTCATTCAACAAAATGAAATACACAATTATCATTCTATATAACATGCAGTAGATGGTGTTCCCTTTCAACCCATTATAGATAATTTCAATTCATTTAATTAATTCATTAAATTAAAATAAATCCATCATGTAAAATTCATTCCTCATGATTATTACACATTCAATTTTACCCAGAATGGAAAATTCACTAATAAGGCTCAAAGGGTCTTCAAAATGGGCCATAATCAACATGGAATTTTCCTATATGGTAAATTCCATTAAGAATCTAGGACAAACACCTATAATGTGTCTTCAATTCCATTTATATACCCTTGTATCAAGGGAAACATCATTTAAAAGCTTTGACATAAGCTAAATAGGTGTTCAGGGCAATTAATAATTTGACATTAAAGGGATAATTTTACTTGGCACACTCAAGGGGTGTCCATAAAAGAGTTCAAGAACATCTAACCCATGAAACAAGATTTAATAGGTGTTTATTGAGGTGCAAGGATTAAATAAAGAACTCAATAATATCAATAACCATTGACTCTTTCAATAACACCTTAAATTAGGATTTTACACAATAGAAAAAAAAATTACCTAAAAATGAATAACAATAATGGTAGCGGCAATGACGGCAAAGGCGGCAACGGCGACAGAGGCGGAGGCGGCGGCGGCGGCAGAGGTGGAGGCGGCAGCGGCGGCAGAGGCGGCGGCGGTCACGACAGCAGGGGTAGAGGCGGCAGAGGCAGCGGGGGTCGCGGCAGCGGGGGCGGGGGCGGAGGCGGCGGCGGCGGTGGAGAAGAAGGAGGACGAGGAGGAGGAATGAGGAGGATGAGGAGGACGAGGAGGATGAGAAGGAGGAGGAGGAGGTCGCGGCGGCGAGGGGCCTGGTTCAGCTTCTGCGAGAGCTTGACCACGTGTAAGCGAGGATGGCCTGTTAGGGTTATTAAATAAAAACCGACAAAACCTTTATCAGTGCTCGTTAAAAGAGCTGATAAAGGTATGTTTTATCAGTGCTAAAATAAAAGATCTGATAAAACATTCATTTATCAGTGCTTTTTAGCGCTGATAAAGAGATGCCTTTATCAGCGCTAAAAAAAGCACCGATAAATGTTACCTTTTATCAGCGCTAAAAAAAGCGCTAATAAAGGCATACCCCTTTATCAGCGCTTTCTGTTTAGCACTGATAAATGGCAGAGCTTCCCTTACCCTATTTTTTGGCAGTGATGGATTTAATTCTACTATAGTCTTTTATAGGGAACCTCATTTTACATCCTGTTTTTGGAGAGGTCCCTATGAGAAAATGGGATGCCATGTATGATTGAGCATGACATATGTTTCTGACACTTTTTGCAGGGGCACGTTGCCTAGATCATGTTGACATTCGATGGCGGTGCATTGTAACACACATTCATTCATTACAAAGGTGAGTGACATTCATCACTTATAAAGAGATGTCTTCTCCTTGATTGAAATGGGGTGATGAGATGTCATTCATTATATCCATGGATTCCTCCTCAAAATTCATTACCTAGTATGAGTCTCCCTTATAGAATAAGACATTGTTCATGAAACTTGTTCCTGGTTCCATCTTTTTATGGATGATGGTTAATTACAATGATTATATCAGGACATTCCAAAGGGTCATTCCAGGGCATAATACTTCGGTTAGGAAAGTATTCACATTAGGAATCAATGGAATGTATGTACACTAGAACATTGGTCACATGTATTCATCGTCGTTAAATGGATTCTCAACGAAATGGAAACCCATGTTTAACTTGTGGTATTCCATGAGTTTAACATCCCACAAGGATATAGGGTCATGATTTAATGTCTTATAGAGATGTAATGGGTGGATCAAAACACTTATAAAGCTGGATTAGGTAGGTACATATCTAGGAGGGATCACATGGAATGTTTACCTGATAGATGGATCAAAACGCCCAATGAGGTCTGACCCAAGTGTGGTGCATCCCATAAAGGTAAGGTTTCTCATTTTGAAGACTTATTCGGACCCCACTAAGGAAAAAATAGGAGGGAAAATAAGAGAAGGTGTACCCCAGTGAGGGGGTCACCATGGTTTACCATTGGTTGGGATTTAACCTCATGGATTCTTCCTACGTACCCTATTTAGAATAAAAGGATCAAAACCCATATATTTAAGAGGTATGGTGTGGGTATTACCCATGGTTAGCTTCCCTTCACACTAGGAATACTCTTGGTTGGATGAGTATGGGTTTTGTGGGGCTTAAGAATTGTCAGATTCCCAGGTTCTTCCAAGAGTAGCAATGAGATGAATGGGACATACGTGCTAAGATGGACCATGTGAATGGCATGATCCACTAGGATGTGGTGGCCTGAGTAAAATTAGGATGGAAATGGGGTAAGTATTAAAGTGGAATGGAATGGATGAGATATAATCGAAGTGAAGATGAAATTGTTGGGCTTGAACCTTGAGGGGCATCCGACGCACCCTAGTTGGCTAGGAATCAATGTCCACGTAGTTATTATAGGGGAATATGGGGCTTATGCATGGTTATCCACCCAATAAAAATGGGACATGTGGTTGGGGATTATGCATGGTTATCCAGGACGTGCACCCCTAGGAGGAGGGAACCAGGGTTTACCAATGGTTGTCATTGAACCTATGGGAGGCTTCATAAGCACCTATTTAGAATATAGGGATCAAAACCTATGTAGTTAGGTGGTTTGAGGATTACACATGTTTAGCAGCCTGGGTGTTGTAAATATAGGGGGATCGCAGGGAGGATCTTTGTGATGTTTAGGTTCTTCGCTGAGGTTAGGGCTTTGTAAATATAAGAGCTCTACGAAGTAGGGTAACCCTTGTTTGTTATAGAGACATGGGATGTAAAAGAAGTTCATTGTGAATGATTAATGTTTCTCAAATCCTGATGTACCATGAAGTTCCTTCCTTCTTAGTGAAGGGTATCCCTACAATAGGAAGGGGTAAATATGAAAAGGGAAAGGGGGTTTCTCAATGCTCTAGTACCTTGGGGGATTCATTTTTCTATTGAATTCGTAGTGATTAAGGGCTCCAAAAAATGGATCTTGGAAGGAGAAATGTCAGGGTAATGATGATTATGAGGGGGGGATGACTATTTATAGGAAAAGGGGGATTTTTAATGCCCAAAGGCATGACATGAATAAAAAGTGATCCTTGTAAAGAGGCACGAGGTACAAAAAACATGTGGAGCTATCTGTAAACATTATTTATGGTGGCCATGGGGCTCATCAGACTCCCCATACCTTCCATAAATACCTCAAAACATCACGAGGACCAGATTCTATATGACGGTGCATCACATGGTTGATTCTTTTGATGATGTACTGGTCGTTTGAGCTTAGATTTCATCTCAAACAGCCTTTCCCTTACTTGAATTATCCTAGGACACATATTTTTCTTCCAAAAAATCCCTCAACGATACCGATTATCTCATGCATCTACTTAGAAATAATTGTGCAAGTCAAACAACAACACATGTGCTCAAATACAAGTTCAAACAAACAAGATACAGAACATTGAAATTTCTTAAAAATGAACCAAGGGGTACACATGTGCTCAAATACTATCTCTGCATGTTGAATCTGATCCCCCTACTTTAATTTCAGAAATATTTATATTTAGGCCATATATCTAACTGAAAATGGTGGATATAGACCATATTTGTTGTTTCCATCCATCATTTGTTGGAAAATGGATTTTGTTGATCCTCGGTGGTTTCATCTTTCACCCCATACACACTACATACCATCATGCCTTCAATATTGATTTGTTTAAAGATCAATAATATGAATCTGGGGATAGAAAACATTGAGTAATAAATTAAGATTTCAATACATCGGAGCATTCTCAATTCACTAAAGAAGGTTGGAGGATAATCAATGATCATATATAGATAAAATAAGTAGTAGGAATTCACCTTTATCCTATTTGTGTACAATCTTCCATCAGGTATGTTGCCCATTTGTTTCTAAACACATCTATATCATCTTCTGAATATGAGTTTTTGCGACAGTCATGGTAGTACTAAAAAAATATAAATACACAAAGGATTAATAAATATTTTAAATGAACTCGTAATTATTTTCGAAAATACCTTGTTAGGGATGCTAGTTTGTTGATGAAATACGATCTCTTTCATAAATTTACAAACATAATACCCACAATCCTTTCCGTTTGTTTGTTTTGGACACTGAAGAAACATCGACAAAAATAATTAATTTGTTTTGATATGTGTTTGGATAGTGTAATGTTATTATATATACTAGGATACTTTTCCATTTGTAGATCTTGTAGGCGTTCTTATCCTTAGGCCCTGGATTTATTCCATGCATTAGACGATATTGATGCACCGCTATATCATAACAGAATACTCATTAAAATATAACATAAATTATATAACTAGATGTTTAGTTTTAAAATGATGCATCTAGTGTCTTACAAATTAACAAACGCCATCATGCGTGGTCGGTTTGTTGGATATCCATGCATTGAATCCAGAAAATAAATATTTGGAGTATCTAAATTGACTGCAATCAGCATCCAATGGTTCCTAAAAATACAAAAAGGAATAAGTAAAGAAAGAAATAAAAATATACTTGATATGATTAAATTGTAGAGTTTTACCCCTACATTGTTGGTATTAAAAAGAATATATCATCAGTAATTTTGTTTTCAAACGATTTGAGCAGGGATGACATTATTGCAGCCTCTTTATCAGAATCTATTTTGTCTTTTGAAGAGGTGATGTGAGGACTAACGAGTCCAAATTTTTGTTCATGGGGAAATCCCTTCATTTTTTTTTCATATATAAGCCTACGAAAAATATAAAATGTATTTAGTCATATTTATTAGAGTATATCAGCTTTTGTAAAATCAAATCATGAAAACATACCTCATGTATACATTTACAACCGAGGCGCCTAGCCATTCATACTTGAGGAGTTCATTTACATTTTCAGCACTAATGAAATCTGATGTTTCATCTCCATACATATCTTTTTCAAAATCAACTATGTGAGTATTTCCATATTTCAACTTTGTATCCACATGATCCTATAATGATATTAACTGTGGATATAGAACAAGCGGGGTGAATGTACTCTCAGTAGACCATTTCAATCAGTTGGTTGATCCTTGAGATAGTTTTGAGCTGATATTTCGTTTTACCCCACAGTATTTGTCATTCTGTAATAACATTTATTGGTTCAGACCTTTTTTCATTAAATGTTAAAGTTCCAGCTTTAAAAATAAATTGGAAATGGATACATTTTTGTCGACATGTTTGTTTACAAGAACTGTCGGCCATGCGATGAATGTTCCAATAGCTTGTTCAACTATATGAATGTTGTCATCGTCATTTGGAATAGGTAGCTCGGCACTCGGCTCATTAGCTAAGTTAATTGACACTCTAAGATGATATTTTGGAAGATGTCTGTTGTGTAGCATGTCGTTTTGCGTATTGAACACCGTAGCCCTCACTACAAGGCGATAGGTGGGAGTTGATAAATATAAATCACAATCATTTTCACCCTATGGAATATTAGTACAGGAAAGGTATCAGTGTCTATGTAAATCACATTTCACAGAAACAATTATTAAAACATTGATTACCTCATCTAAGTCAGGTTTTTTAGGGGAATGACTCGCCTCAAAGATGGTGGGGGGTGGGGCGGGATCGTCCAGCACAGGTTGTTGTTGAGTTGTTTCTTCTCTTTGCCTCTCCCCCATCAATTTTTCTATCATCTCTCTCTGGTATTGTAATTCTTCTTGAAAAATAGATAATTTTTCTTGCAACTTTTCCACCTTTTCATTTTGATCCTCCGCTTGTTTTTGTTTTTGAAAATATGTTCGGGGTGTCACCCCAAAACCCGAACCTCTGACACGGCCATACTGTTCTGGCTGCTTCAAGGCTTCTGAAAGTATGTCTGCATCTGGTGCAGTTGTTGTTGATTATTGTGACTATGTCAGATAGAAAATATTGAAAAATAAGTAGTTATTGTAATGTAATAGCGATTTAAAGCAAATAAAATTTATATTATGTCATACTTACACATGTTTCCCACACTTTTTGTGTGTTTTCATCTATCAGTATCCCCTCTTTATTTACATGAGCCTCCTTCCATAGCACATGGTGTGGGATGGATATGTCTTTCGATTTTGATTCATCAATCTGCATATAAACAGATAAACATGGTTATGGTGTTGTTTTATGTCACATACTAGTAGTAGGGTAGATTTAAAAGACGTAACTATTTTTTCTCAAGTTCAGCGTACCCCATCCTTGCTTTACGGTAAGGGAACGCTGGTTCTGTTGCGCATTTTTTATTTTCAGGACTCAGTAGCTATTTCATAAATAAAAAAATGTCAATCAGAGTGATGAATACAATAAAATGTCAAACAACATATTACCCCACACAATGTACCTGAAAAGTCTTCTCCCCATGACGGTTTCTAAACGCATCCCACGCTCCTTGGGATATCAAGTGTGCATAAAGAGGAGGTGGGTGCAGCTTGATTTTCCCTTCTGTATCTTTAAGATGATATTTCATTAAAATTGTGAGGAAACCTCTATGAATCCTTCCTGCAACTCTTAATACACATTCCTTGTGCAAGGCATCAACTATAAATGCACTCTACAATGGATGATGAAGAGTAAGTCAATGTTTTGGTATTTTATTTTATTTTAATAAATTAAAAAAATGATATCATAATGTTTTCGTAATCTCTTCCCATATTAGTGTCTTCAGTCCGGTGACAACATGGTGCCACGACTGTACATCAATCGACACGTGTTGTCGAGTGACGATTCCAATGTAGCTACTAAAGGTGGCTTTGTTGGGGTTAACATGTTGGCCTCGCTTATTCCATCCCACCTCAAATTTGAATCCTTTTGATTTTTCCTTAAGGATTTTGGCTAACACTGTCAAACTACGATGCTCTTGTTTTTTATGCGCTTTCAGGGTTTCATTTCCTACCATTTCTTTATAAGTAGCATCAATATCTTCCCCCGGAGCACTAGCATCGACAATGGGACCAGCAGCAACAGGTTGAGAAACCTGTTGTACCTCAGCACTGGGACCAGCAACAACAGGTTGAGAAACCTATTGTTGCTCTGCATTGGGACCACCAGCATCTGGTTGAGAAACATGTTGTTGCTCTATAGTGGGACCACCAACTGCTGGTTGAGAGACCTTTTGTGTCTCGGGATTGGGCGCATCAGTATGTGCAGAAGTATTTATCTACAGAAGTGGTTTAATATTTAATTTAGATTACATAAAAACAAAAATGAATAGATAATAACATAACGTAACACAATGTATGTTACAATAAACAAATAACCTGATTACTGTACTCTCTTTTTTTTCTTTAAAGGCTGAAGATATTTGACTCCTCTATCGACTATGTAAATCCCTTCATTGTGGTCTCCTCTGACATAAAAAATGCTGTCTACATTGGGACCGCTGTGAAATGATTTTGAAGTTCCTATAAAAGGGTCAACCTCCATTGAACTTTCATCTGACCCTTTAGTTGTTTTTGTCGATAACAGAACAATTGACCAATTTCGGTTTGCGGGGTCTGGAACATAAAATACTTGTATTGCCTGTGATGCCATTATAAATGGTTCGTCTTTCTCCCCTTCCTTACTGAAATCAACTTTCACAAATCCTAATTCATCTATTTTAACATCACTCCTGTTATCAACCCACTTGCATTGAAAAATTGGCACTTTGAATTTAGAATAATCCAACTCCCATATTCGTTTGATGATGCCAAAGTATGACATATTCGCATAAATTGGATTTTTTTCCTTAGCACCAGGAACATGCATCGCCTCAGCCACAAGTGTAACCCCACTATTCTGCATGGTACTATCTTCATCATGTTCATTAGTATAGAATGTATAACCATTAACTGCATAAGCATTGTAAGATAATACGTACACACTTGCTCCTCCAACTAGCCATCGAAGTCGTTCTGAAATTGAGTCTGGATTTTCATCTAACTGATTAAAAATATGGTCTCGAAACCATCCTATAAACTTTCGATTATGTGTATCTAATATCCATTTTTCATCCCTAGAAGGATTCAAACACCTAAGAATTTCTTTGTGGGTTTTAACATATGGGTCAACATCGAAACTGTTATGAAAAATGTAAAGGTGGGCTGCTCTCGATCTATAATATTGATTGTGACAACCTCTCTTCCAGAAATTCCTTCACCCTCAAGCCGCTCAGTGTGAAGAGATTTCGGTAGGCCAACGATTTCCACACCAGACAGGTATTCGGTACACAATTCAACAGCATCCTCAACAATATATTGCTCCGCAATACAACCCTCTGACCGACTTCGGTTTTTGACATACCCTTTCAAAATCTTCATATACTGTTCAATGGGGTACATCCATCTATAATATACAGGACCACATGGTCGAATCTCTCTCACCAAATGAACCATCAAATGAACCATCATATCAAAAAATGTCAGCAGGAAGAACATTTCTAATTCACATAATATGACGGAAATTTCTCTTTCCATAGTTGGAAATTTCTCCGGGTCTATTACTTTGCTGCATATAGCTTTGAAGAAGAAACAGAGCTTCGTTAATGTATGGTGGACATTCTTGGGCAAAATACAACGTAAAGCTATAGGAATTAAATCTTGCATCAAAACATGGCAGTCATGTGATTTCAGACCCTTTAATTTTAAATCTCCCATTGACACGATGTTCTTGATATTTGATGAATACCCCTCTGGAACCTTTACGTCATTCAGGAAGTTGAAAAAATGATATCTCTTCTTCCTGGAAAGAGTGTAAACATCAGGAGGAAGAAATGTTTGTTTTTTACCCTTCACTGGTGCCAACTCTTCTCATATTCCCATCTCAACCATGTCTAATCTAGCCTTAATTCCATCCTTTGTTTTACTGGGTGCATTTAGCAACGTGCCGATGACACTATCACATAAATTTTTTTTCAACATGCATAACATCAAGAAAATGTCTGTCATATAGAAAATTCCAGTATGGTAATTCGAAAAAAAGTGATCTCTTTTTCCAACCAGTTTTCGTAATGTTTTTCGAAAAGGGTTTACCAAAAGTAGTGTCCAAATCTTTTACTTTCTCAAACAATTGATCACCTATTAGTGGAGATGGTGCTGTACGTTCTTCTAAACTTCCGTCGAATGATGTCTTCCAAGATCGGTACTTATGTCGTTGGGGTAGAAATCTGCGATGTCCTAGAAACACAGTTTTTGATGAATGTTTCAACCTAATTGACTGTGTACCTTTTTCGTAAACGGGGCACCCTTGAGTTCCTTTAATTCTATATCCTGAAAAAATTTTCATAAGCCGGAAAGTTATTTATTTTCCCATACAACATGGCTTTCAAAGTGAAATGTTCATTTTTGTAAGCATCATACAATGTAACACCTGAATCCCACAATATTTTCAAATCCTCGATCAATGGGGCCAAATAAACATAAATATCACTACCCGGTTGTTTTGGTCCTGATATAAGCATAGATAACATGATGTATTTTCATTTCATGCATAACCATGGTGGTAAGTTATAGTTTACCAACATAACCGGCCATGTACTGTGACTGCTGCTTTGAAAACCAAAAAGATTCACCCCATCTGTAGATAACGCCAGACGAAGGTTTCTCGGCTCATTCCCAAATTCAGGATACTCGTGATCAATTCTCTTCCACTGAGGAGAGTCTACCGGGTGACGTAGTTTCCCATATTTAATTCTTGTATCTGCATGCCATGTCAATTGTCCTGCAGTCTCCTCACTTCCATATAGGCGTCTAAACCTAGGAATGATTGGAAAGTACCATACAACTTTCGTAGGACTAGATTCATCTTTCTTGTATCGGGAAGCACCACACTTTGGTCATTCTTTAAGTGATTTGTGGTCCTTGAAAAATAATATAGAGTCATTCAGTCAAGCATGTATTCTTTTAGAGATCATACCCATCGATCGTAGCATTCGTTTGACATCGTATATTCGGCTTGGGAGTTCATTATCTTCTAGGAGCATGTCATTCAGGAGAGCAAGTAGTTCCATAAAACTGGCGTCACTCCACCTGTTTCCTGCTTTCAAATTATATAGCTTCAATATGGCTGACAATGCTGTATATTTAGTGCAACCAGCATACAATGACGTTTTTGCACAAATCTTTAACTTTTCAAACAATTTTGGGAAATCATGAAGTTCATCTTCAACTGTCCTTGTCATTTCCTCAATACAATCTTCATCATCATTCACATCTGTAATCACACCCTCCATACGATCGTCTTCACTGTTCACGCTTCTAATCATATCAGATGATCTATAAAATGTCGTGTTCTCTGAGTCACTACCTACATTTGTTTTTTCCCTATGTTTATTCCAACATGTATAACTTCGATCTATTCCGTGACATATCAGGTGTTCTTCCAACTCCTCTGGACTAATTTGTCTTGAATAACAACAACGTAAACATGGACAAAGTATTTGAGAAGGGCCACATACATGATCTTCTGCAAACTTGATAAACTCTTTCACGCCATCTTCATACTCTTTTGTCAACCGATTGACATTAATCCATTCTTTATTCATATTCATCATCTTTATGGGTTTGATTTCGAACTTGGCAAATATTATGTTTTAATTAATCAGGTATCATTGTTTGGGTTTTATAAAAACAAATCATGGTACAAATGCCTTTAAACACATGTGAAATCCATATACATGGTGTGTCTAGAAGGGTCAACATCGTGTATATATAAGATACCTGATTTAATCTGACATATATCAAATTTATTCCAAGTTAGTCTTACAAAGACTGAATGATTCCTTTGAAAATACATGACATTTAAAACAACTTGAGCTAAAGGCGTGTACTTTAGATAAATATTGAGTCACCTCACCAGCTATGTATCACATTTTTGTGGAATACATGGTGTGTAGTCCTTACATGACCACTAGGGGTGTATAGTCTATACACATCAAGTCTCTATGGTATCTATACATGGTGTGAGTGAAGTAAAACACATTTCATATGGTTCTACCATTATTTCATGGCATGTACATGGTTTCATGCTAAAGTATATGTCTTAGAGATACATTGTGTGTGAACTAGGTTCACATGACATGTAACATTTAAAATGAAACTTATTCCAAGTTTGAGTCTGAAGATTAGTCATGTGGTGTAAATTTTGGAGATAAATGTTGTGTGGCATTAAAATCTATATGAAATCCATGTATGGTGAAGCATGTTCCATGTATTTTAAAGTGTCTCATAGAGTCCTCTAGAAGTGGGTTTCTAGGATTCAGTGGAATTGCACTAGTAACAAAGCGGTGGTGCCATTCAAATGGGTAAATTTTGGATTGACATTTAAAGGTGGAAGAACTACAACATGGAAAACAAATGGCATATCAATCATGCCAACAACCGCAATAGCATACAAAAACACAATCATGATCACAATCGCAACACCATAAAAACCAAACAATCAAAATTTTAGATTTTACAAAGTATCCCTTATTCAATTTTCTTTGTTAATTCAAGGGTTATCATAGAAGTTTTATCATCCTGGGGTGTTCATTCATAAGTTAAGTATACGTAAATTACCAATTTATATATTCCAATGTTCAACAAGAACCAACCAACATTCAATTCATTTAGTGCGCAAAAAAGGACCACCAATGGCCACGATTTTTAGCGAGGCATTTAGCCCGTACATTTCACATTATAAACATCAATATCAAATAGTAATAACATGTGAACAAGAGGAAAACAATGAGTAACAGGAGAAAAATCACCGCGGAGGTTTCGTTTGGCACACGACAGAGGAGCGTTTGTGGCAGAGGATAGGTGCATAGCAGAGGAGATTTCCAACTGAAAAGAAAACATAAAATAGGATAAACCCATGAGAATAAAATAGTATAAAACTGAGTACACCATTTACCACATTCCAAAAACCCCAAAATACAATGTATGAAAATAAATTTAAATTTATTGATAGAAATCACTATCTGATCACTAATTTTTATCCAAACCATAGGTGAAAAAAAATCCAAATAGGAATCAGAAGGATCACATACCTCAAGAAAAGAAATCCAACCATAATAGTGATCAAGCATAGAAAAATGTGAACTAGATGGGAGGGAGTGACCCAAAATATCATCGGGATAAAGATCTATCCAATAGGATAATTTTTAAAAAAATATGAAGCCTCAAGAACTCTATGGATCCCAAAAAAACTTTTCTGTGACATTGACACTACATGTAATACATTTACATGTCGTGTAATCCTCTTGACTAAAAAACAAGTCACTTTTTATTTAAAACATTATATTTTTTATTTAAATGATATGTAACCATTACAAAGTTTGTAAATTTGTCACATTGTGCATCCAATTTATGTGTCATTTTTGGAGGTCATTACATGTCATGTACTCCATTTACACGTCATGTAATTTCTCAGAATATAGTAAAAAATGTTGTTTTGTTTCTAAAAATTCCCTAAAGATCACTAAATTTACCAATACATGTGTCCTCCAAATCCTTTCTCAGCATTCCTCAACCAAAAAAAATCCAAAAAAATGTTAAAACATACCTCACATAAAATGTAATGAGACCAACCAAGAAGTCTTAAAACCACATAGGAATAGAATTTCAAATTTCCCTCGATTTTCTCAACCCATAACATTATTGGTTAGCACAACCTCCCCCATAATGATTATCTTACATGAAAAGACTTGGAGGTTAAACAATATCCATGATTTCACCTTAGATACCATCAAATCAAATGCCACCTTGAATATCAAAAAACCAGTCTCAAAGTTCCCCCAACACTTCCAACATGATGTTCATTCATCCAGGACTATTTTTATTCTTCCCATCATGGGAATATCATTATCATCACCCCATAGAAGAAATAATAAACCCCCACAACCCGTGATCTATATAAAACTGAATGGAATGATTAGAAATTATTGAATTAGTATGAAAATAGTTTTCAATCCCAATTCTCAGATCACTATGAATGGCATCCCACATGTTCAACAATCCACTTATATTGAGGATCACAGTCTCCAATGACCAATGGTGCACTCCTCCCTATATGGATTCCTAGAAATTTATCCTCAACTACTCACCACCACTATCCTTTTCAATGAAGAGTGAATCCCCAAGAACCTCTCATTGGTCCTCATGAAACTTGAATGAAAAACTGGTATCAAACTCACATGAGTCAGATAGAAAAAAAAGGCTAAAACACACAATCAACCGACTATTCCCCTATAGCATGTTAGTCCCAACCAGCCGGAGCACTTTCATTTCTCATCTTCATAATTAAGGCATATTCCTCATACTAAGATAAGACACACGACTACACACCACCTAGGTATTGATCTAGAATCATGCATTACAAATCATACTTTGATCATGTTTCCTGAAGTGAAACCAAAAATAGAAGAAACAACATAGAAAATCATCTAACCACACCAACCTTGTCGGCGGCGGCAGAGGTGGCGGCGGTCACGACAGCGAGGGTGGAGGTGGCAGAGGCAGCGGCGGTTGCGGCAGCGAGAGCGGGGTTAGAGGTAGAGATAGTGGCAGAGGAGGAGGAGAACGAGGAGGAGGAAGGACAAGGAGGAGGAGGACGAGGAGGAGGAGGAGGAGGACGAGGTCGTGGCGGTGAGGGGCCTGGTTCAGCTTCCGTGAAAGCTTGACCACGTGCGAGCGAGGATGGCCTGTTAGGGTTATTAAATAAAAACCAACAGAACCTTTATTAGCGCTCATTAAAAGCGATGATAAAGGTATGTTTTATCAGTGCTAAAATAAAAGCGTTGGTAAAACATTCATTTATCAGCGCTTTTTTAGCGCTGATAAAGAGATACCTTTATCAGCACTAAAAAAAGCGCTGATAAAGGCATACCCCTTTATCAACGCTTTCTATTTAGCACTGATAAGGGGAAATGCTTCCCTTGCCCTATTTTTTGGTAGTGTGAATTGATTGTAAAACTTCTAGAATTGTGTTGTTGATGAGGATTATTCCCATTGATTCATTCTGACATTTGATTATACTCTAATTTTTTTTTGCACATTTTATAATTTTTTATTCTATTCACTAACATTTAAAGTCAATAAATTTAATACTTACAACATAAGTACTTATAATGAACACTTCTTCTTGTGGAAAATTATTTATAACACCAAATTCCTTACACTTTTCCTTAATAATATCCTAGGAGGCATAAATAACCTTATACGAAAATATTTGAAAGAAAAATAATTAAAAAATTAAATAAGTCTTTTTACCAGAGTATCCATGTTCAATAATTCTTGCTTAGTGGCATGAATAAAATTTTCTCTGATATCTAATGGGATTCAACTTTGTAAAATTTTATATATTTGAGATGAACCTTATTGAAATTACCATGTTTTTTAGATCTTTTTCCCCGTGTCTAGCTCCCTCTCCAAGAATGCTCTCAAGAATGAGATATATCCTCCTCCACCAGATCAAGGAGAACACTTTGGAAGTGATTCTCAAGGTGATCGAAGGCAGACATCACAAGCACAAGGATCTTCCATGATAGCACCCAGAGACTCCTTCAGTGATGTTTGGAGATACGTGGAGCATGTGTTGATCACCACTAGAGGATTCTTATCCTTGGATTCTACATCACAATGAAGCCACACCTTAGACCCGTGGTCGGACACATCAACGAATAAAGAATCACCTTGGAGGTAATTCTATAATTAAATTAAATTAATTATAAACAAAACATGTCGATCCTATTTTCTTGGTTTCAGGTTCTCTCTTTTTCTTTTATCTTTGATTTAATTCCATGGATACTAGAATTCATCATCGTATTAATCCTAGATTAATCATCGATTATGAAAATTTTCAAAGTTGGGTACACACCCATCCTGCGCTTCCGCTGTGCCCAGAACCTACAAGAACATGGTATTTAATATAGATAATTGGAAACACTTGATCCATGTATCTAATACTATTTGTTATTGTTTTTAGATATGATTCTCAAAATATTAATAAAAATAATTTTACAAAACATTTTTAAGCATATGGAATCAAGAAAACAAACTTAAATAAGTATTTTAACTAGAGGATCCATGTTTAGTAATTCTTATGTAGTGGTATGAATAAAATTTTCTCTGATATATAATGGGATTCAACATTGTGACATTTTGTATATTTGATATGATCCTTGTAGAAATTCCCATGTTTTACAGATCTACCGCCCCATGTACATATCCTAATCATAAAAATACATCAATTTTATGTCACTCTTCCAAGGATGAATGTTTTTGATTGAACCATATCTCAGTTACAAATACTACTTTGACCTTGTTAAGGGAACTTAAAAAGGGGAGATTGTAAGCTTCTCTATATTTCTAATTTGAGCTTCCATCTTTCTTACTCCATAGTTTATGTTGATATTATGGATTTCCTTAACATGTTTGATTTTTTATGGAAGATATCAGTGTTTCGATGGATATGAGGATCTCATACCATTTCTTGAGGCATGGTCATGGAAAAAGTCTATGTTCTGGGAAAATCATGCTCTGCTCAAGAGCAATGAAAAATTTCTTGACTTGTTAATTTTTATGTAGCATGAACCTGTTTATACACTGGACACTGAAATTTCAAAAGAACACTTGAATTTTTAAATATCTGATGCTTTCTATGACATATATCAATCTGAACAAAGTAGGGAAGTTATGTACCATGGACCCAGCTAGGTAGCCACCCTTTTCCTCATAATTGTATTGTTTTTTCCTCATCTTTTCTTGGTGGTGGAAACTACTATGGCCCTATTTAGTTTCGATGAAAACCTTGGATTTCCTTCAATATGAATAAATCCATCATTTTTGTATAATTTTTGATCAAAATTTATATGGGAACATGTTTGTTTGTACCTAGTCATGTATCATATCATCAATATTTTAAGTCACAAGGTGGATCTTCATTAGTACTCCAAGGTATTGGAAGAGGTGTACATTCACATGTTTTACTCTAAAATTTTCTATAAATTCTCTCTAGATTAATGATTTTATCAGTGTTTAGGTTGGTATGCTTCTTAATCATTTTATTCCTCTATTTTTGTTTAGATTTTGAGAACTCTATATTCTTTTGTTTTACATAGGGAAACAAAAACTATCTATGATTGGTATAAAGGTGTCGAGATGGATCACTTACCATGACTTAGCATTGAGCGTGACCACCGATTTGATATCTTTTCAACATATCATCCCCTTAGAGATTAAGGATTGGAAAGTTAGAAGCATACACATATTTATTAGTAGATGAAATCCATCCAACCAAAGAGAAACATATGAACTCATCAGGCTTTCCCATTAAGGTTTGATTAGAGAGTTCTCTAAAGTTTTCCAACTTCATATCCTTCACAGGTATATTCATTCATTTCCAAGTTTCTCTTATTATATTTTAATGAATTAGAATGGAAAGAACATGTAAAATTGTTTTAGTTGCTCCTAATTTATTATAAATAATTAAGATATTGAGTGGTTCTGGGTAGTAAGCACATTTTTCATTTGATAATCCTTTGAGAATGTGATCTCCAAAAGAGAAGGTCTAGTTAGCATAAAGCACAAAAAAATTAGCTCAACAACAAATGAGACATGTGATAAAATGAAAGTAAAGTAATCGTTCAAGAAGGAAATGATACTGTGTTGTATTATCCAATAATTCTTCATAATAAGAATAAATTATTTTTTAGTGGAATCATTAAAAGGCTAGTGGCTTTACTTGAAAAAAAATATGTAACTTAGATTGATAATGGAATTAGAAATAATTTTCCATAATAAGAGTAATTTTTTTTTCTGAATGTTCTGAGAACCATGTATAAGAACAATAACAACAAAATAGGATTGGATACATGGATCAAATGTCACCAATTAGCTATATCAAATACCATATACCCTCCCATTAAGCATTTTCCCTAGTTCTCTAAAATGACCAGATCAAAAACCATTTTCTACACCACATTAACCCTTTTTTTCATGATCAATGATGCACTTATGTACATATGGAATTTCCATTCTTTGATGCATGTTGAAAATGGTTTTCAGATCAATTGTTATGATTTTACAACCTAAACACATCATGATATGTGGAATTTAGTCATCAAAGGAAGGTCCAAGAAGAGATGTCTTGAACTGGGATATTTAGATGGAAATCAAAGGCTTTTGGACCCTTTTTTCCATAGTGCATGATTACTAATGAGTAATCCAAACTATGCACCCCAACCCAAATAACCATGCACACCCAGGAGCCTCAAGACAGAACTAGTCGCATGCCCTCTGCATGATTTTCTAGACCGTGTGGATCCTCTAGGAAACCATACGGAATGTGCTTGTAAGGAGGCAATGGCCTTTCACATGGTTAACCCAACCACATGGACTAATCCAAGAAACCGTGCATCAGAAATCCCCAAGACATAACCTTAAGCACGATTAGTGCACAGTTACACTAACCATGATACAGTCAACAGGTAGCCACCTACTTTCTATCTACTCTTCCTAAACACCATTTGACCTACTATTTGGACCCCTAACCACCCCTTAACACCAGGGGACAACCAATTAATGATATCTAGAACATTTTAGATGTTCATCATCACCCGGGATGTAATCCATCACTGGGGGTAGGATTTTGAAACTCATTCTATGCATTTTTGGAAGATCTTTCTCTTGTGATTTTTTGAGAAATTTTTCAATTACTTATCAGCTGTAATGAAAACTATAGGTATGAAGAGATTTTTTTTCGTAATTTATTCAATGTTTATATAATTCCTTTTATGTGTTGGGGCCATGGGTAATGGATATTCTTTGGTAATTGAATCCACTTATTTTTTTGTTAGTTTTTTTATCTCTCATAATTCTCCTTGGTATCCTTTCTTTCTCTTGTTGGAAAATCCATATCAGATCAATAACGGAGCTTCCAGGTATCTCTAGGGGAATTATGATGAGTAATCCCGTGACCATTGGGTGAAATAATCATCTCAAAAGGGAGTTGTTTCCCAAAAAGTTTTTAAAACACAATTCTAAGACCAAGAAGTTAATTTTTATTAACTTAATTGGAACTCACTGGACCAAGGGAGTTCCATTAAATTTGAATCCCAGACATGTGAGTTATTATGAACAACACAACATGATAAGCTAATCGATTTTGAAGATATTCATAACCATCCACACCCCTGATGCATTTATTCTATTGATTTTTAAAAACAATTTCAATGTCTTCTTATTTTTAGTAAACCTTAAAGAATTTGGAAATTGAATCACTCAAACATTTGAAAAAAATATCATAACCTTCAAATATTGAATCTAAATTTTTCAAACATCTAGTTAATTAATCATGAATCAAGGTACATAACACTTTAAATATCTCAGTGGATCGACCCCATACTTACACTATACTAGTTGTGAGAGTGGGTAATTCAATTTGAGCCACTGGAAGTAACATTTCGAATGGAACAAAACAAAATTATGGCACCATTTCTAGAGAGAAATTAAATATTGTTTTGTAAAAATGAGTTTTTATTAGTTAAGTGAAAGAAAAAATTATAAATTCCAAAAAATTACACTCTTAAACTCATTTATGTTTTTGGTTATTTTTGGTTTTCCCTTTTACAATTGGTGTGTTGTTTATTGTTGTCTAGAACTGTATGTGCATGATCTGATAGATTACTCATTCCAAGAGTGATGGGTCAGTAGAAACACCTTCATTTGACCCAAAAATTGAACAAAAGATATCCATGTGACATTGAAAACTTGTGGGAGAACACAACCAGAACCCACCATGATGAATATGGAAGAGGAAGAACCTAGTGTTTTCCATGGAGTTGGATTTTTTTTTCACTTGATGGAATAAGAACCAAAAAATCACCACTTATGGTGAACTGAACCACCATCCACCAGAAAACTTTATGGAGTACATGCCACACAACCATCAAATAACACCGACTCAATTTCTTCTAGGTTATGTCTAACAACAGCCACAAAAGTATCTTACACAAGAGAAGATGACATACATGCCTCTGAATCAATGACCCTACTTTGCACAAGAGAAATAATATATGCCACAACCTCCTCAATAATAGTCGTATCCATGTCGTACCCTTATAAAGTATGGGTTTACCTAAATTAATGGAGTGGATACAGGCATTGTTAGGCCTCTAGTGTAATCACAACATTTTTAAATCAAGTTGGACATTATAAAACTCATCCAAAATACAGTTCAGTTTGGGGGTTTTTCAGGTGAGGACCCCAATTCCCATCTCTCATATTTTCTGGAGATATGTGAAACATTTCATTACCACAGAGTGTTATAAGATTATATTCAGCTTAATTTATTTCCCTTTTCCTTAAGGGACAAAGAAAAATATTAGAGGGATACCCTATCATTCTATCCTCACTTGGGAGGAATTAACTCAAGCATTTTTTTTCCAAGTACCCCCTCCAAAATGGTGATGTTAAGAAATGAGATTCATAAATTTCAACGGAACGAGTATGGATATTTGTATAAATCATGGGAAAATTTCAAGGATATGTTAATGAAATTACTTCATCATGGACTCCCACTATGGATGAAAGCTCAAACCTTCTATGGGGGTCTTACAATGAACACCAAATCTATGGTGGATGCAACTTCTAGAGGAACTGTCATGAAGAAATTTTCTGAACAACTATTTTACCTTTTGGAAGATATGTCAAAAAATAGTTTCCAATTGAATTTTGAAAGGTTAACTAAGAAGAGAGGTATGAATTACATTGATTCCACTATGATGTTGGCCGCTCAACTTGATGCCATGTCAAAGAAGCTTGATGCATTGAATTTGAAAACAACTTCAAAAGTTCAAGCAGTAAACCACTCACCTTGCAATGAATGTGGTTAAAACTGTATCATGAGTGAATTCCCAAGGTTAAGTGTCATCCCCTCAATAATTGAAGTGAGTTATGTTTCTATGAACTTAGGACCAAATATGTTCCCTCAATATCAGAACCTTGTATGAAAAGACAATGAAAATATGGGTTGGGGACAACAAAAAAAATTCTCAACCATGACCCAAGAAGCCACCTGGGTATGGCCAACTGCAATACCAAAATCTATATCTGAGACACTAGTAAAGAAATCAATATAAACAAGGATAATTTTAGAAGCAAAGGTATCAAAACCCTTGTCTGACACAACCTACTCAATAACCACAACAACAAAAAGTTGTTCAACAACAACCTCAATAGTCAGAGGTAAATCATTCCAGATAGATCAACAAATAGTAAAGCAAGAAAGGATGATTACACAAGTGTGCATCCTATTTTATGAGATATCGAAAGACAAAGAAATTATATTACACAATACATATTTATAGGTTGATTTTTGTTGTTATGACTATTCTTTATCTCTTTAGAGGCCTTGATGGGATGCTAGAGGCCACTCTTGGTATGTGAATATTATTCACTACCATCGAGATAAGGGAATAGAGGGTCACACACAATAACATATTCAAGAATATTCCCTTTTTAGTTGAATAGGTATATAAGTCACAGTGGGTCCCACCACAGGGTCTGAGGTTTGTCCAAGTTATCAATCACCGATGAATAAATAAATTCATTATTATTTTATTAAAATCATTCATAAAGTATTTAGTGAATACAAGAAAAATATTATATGAACGAATATTATTTTAATATTTTAGATTCGTTTAATATTAGTAGGAATTTCGAGTTAAGTTAATAAATTGGTTTTATCACTTGATATATTTAATATATATTATAGGTATGTGATAAAATATAAATAATATTTATAACACAATTTAGTTCATCATAATTAATTAATTATTTTTTATTTAGTGGATGTTTTATTTTTGGGGTCGGGGAACCCTTTTTGGTATTTCGAGCATCGCACTATATAATCAAGAGAAAGACTCATTTCCAGGGGGCTGTTCATGCCAACGAAATAAGAGTTTCTCTTTCCTTCTATTTTCTAGAGAGGGTCTCTCCAAGTGACGATCCAAGTATGCTATCACAGATTGAAAGTAGAGGATCAAGGTGATTGATGAAATGCTGAAGGATTCATCAGAGTTCCATGATAACACCCGTAATTCAATGAATGATGAGCACATAGATTCTTGGAGCATGTTAAGATGATATGAAGGGGATAAAATTTGGATGCTTTGAGAAATAGTTCCTGGAAATGATCTGTAGTCGAGTGAACTCCGATTTGAAATGAGGTACACATTTGAATTTATATTTTGTGTTTTGAATAATTCATGTGAGATCGTCAAACTGTACCAGGGCTCAGATCTCCAGATATGACAAGTTTTTTTTCCTGATGATAAAAAATAAAAAAACCCCAACCCACCGTATTCCACTATGTTCCCTGGTACCAACAATTGGTATTATATGGATCAATTGAATTTTATGAGCCAAGAAAATTAAATCAACTTTAAATTTAACTAGAGGAATTTATCAATGGATTCAACCACATTTCGATCAGGGATCAGATGGCCCAGTTACGACTATTTGAAATAAATTTTATGGATCGTTTGCAATTGATTTTTGGGTATTACAAGTTGATACATATTTTATACGTGTTTATTTTACCCAATCTCAAAACTACAGTGATAATTCTAGTCACCGAAAATTATACCGGTGGATAGGTTTATTTCCTTCATTGATTGAATTATCAAAGTTAATATATTAAAAGTGCTAGGCAATCGCTGATTGCAGCTGCACATTTCAACGGGGGTGGGATGCCCACCCCAACCAAACCCCTTTTCATTTCCTATAAAAGGAAGTGAAACCCTCCTCCAATGATAGAGTAAAAATAGTTGACAGAGAGTATGTTCTATGATCATCAATAAAATTGTTTTCCTTTTCTATTCATATTTCTCTGCTATTCTAGTTTTTCCCATTTCAAATTTGTTTTCTCAATGCGTTATCAACACGAATGCTCAAAAAGGAGAAATGTATGTTTTTTTATTTACACAACTTGGTTGGATGGTTCCAATTATTTATTCTTTTTATCTCAATTTTACCACCAAATTGGACGGTTTATGTGGTTTATTTTAATTACCGCCATAAAGGTCAATTTTCTGCCTGTTCGCATGGTTTAAATTTATTTATTTTTCTCCACCTGATTGGATGATATAATTAACGAATCAGTACAAACAAGAAAGTTTTAAACATTTAATGCGATATATTGATGTATTTATTTCAAATCCCCATGTGAAAGATTCATTAACCGATTAAGGTGGGATATATATATATATATAATATTAAATGATAATATTATCCTGATTTTAATGTTTTCTAGTTATCATCATTTCAAATCTCAGGAAGCTCGAATTCACCACTCTTGAAATAACTGAAAGTAATTACATGCCATGGACGATGGATGTGAAAATGTATCTTGAATCAATGGATATCACAGAAAAAATTAAAGAAAATAATTTACAAACCCTCTAAAATAAAGAAAAGGAGATGATCTTCCTCAAAAGACATCTCAATGAGGGTTTGAAATACGAATACCTCACAGAAAGAGATCCATACAAGCACTAAACGAGTTTGAAATAAATGTATGATCATTAAAAAGAGGTTGTTCTTCCAAAAACTCGTGATGAATGGAATGATTTATGCTTACAAGACTTTAAAAGGGCCAATGATTACAATTCTTCCATGTATAGAATTGTATCAAAGATCAAGTATTGTGCTATTGGGATTATAGATGCTGATATGCTTGAAAAGACATACACAAAATTTCATGCATCTCACATCAAACTACAACAACAATATCTCTTGAGAAGGTATTTAAAATATTCAGATCTCATATCATCATCACTTATAGACAAGAATAATAGTGATCTTTTGATTAAAAATCATTAGTCTCATCCTACTGATTTAGTAGTATCATTTTCTAAAGAAAATTCTATATTTCATGAAAATAATCATGGAAGAATTTGGGGATGTAATTCTCATGGTGGGCCAGGTTTTTGTGGCAGACGCAATCTAGGATGTGGTCATAACCATTTGCCTGTTCATAATGAATATCAGAATTAAAGAAATATCAACTCAAACACTCCAAGGAATCTTGAAGATTCCTGCTACAGGTGTGGTTCTAAGGGACATTGGTCTTGAGTTTTCCGAACCCCAGATCATATTTGTAAGCTCTATAAAGCATCTCTTGAATAAAATAATAATGAACTACACTTTTTTGGGACATCCTATAAAGAGAAAGAAAAGGATGTGAATTTTAATGAGAATCACAAGCCATCAAATGATGATTTCACATACCTCGAAGTGGGTGATTTTACTTTCTAATTTGATGAGATGATAACTATAAATAATTCAGAAAAATTACAATAGTTATAATATATGATATTTCATTTTGTTTTATATGTTTTATATTTTAGATTTCGTATTATTTTAATTTCACAAGGTGTTTCTTATAATGTTATTCTATTTACTTTGAAACATTAGAATGGATTGATTAAATGAGATAGATATTTTTCATAACGGATAGTAGAACAACACACACAATTATTAAGAATAAAAAATATTTTTCTGATCTTAAATCATCAAGTCCAATTGTGAATACTATATCAGGTCCTACAGATTTGATATAAGGGACCAATAAAGTGAGTTTTTCTTTACCCAATGGGATGATTTTTTTTATAAAAGATGCACTGTTTTCCCCAAATTCCAAAGAAAACTTGTTAAGTTTCAATGATATATACCAGAATGGGTATTATACTCAAACTATATCTTAGAGAAATGAAAAGTACATGTGCATTACTATTAATAAATTTGGTAAGAATCATATACTAGAGAAACTACCAAAATTATCATCTGGATTGCATTATACATATATAAGTGCAATCAAAAGACACATGGTAGTAAAGAATGGAACACAAATTGTTAATCTAGGGCATTACTGATTGGTCCATCCTGGTTCAAGAATGATCTGAAAAATAACTGAATGTTCTCATGGAAATTCAGTAAAGGTCCAAGATATCTTTCTAATAAGAAAAATTCCATGTGAGGCTTGTTCTCTTTGAAAGCTAATCATGAGACCATCTCCAGCTAAATTTAAGGCCAAAATTCCAGCCTTTCTTAAATTAATTCAAGGGGATAAATGTGGATAAATTCATCCATCATGCGGGCCATGTAAATATTTTACGGTATTAATTGATGAATCTAGAAGATGGTCACATGTATGTTTTCTGTCAACTAGTAATGTTGCATTTTCATGTTTTCTTACCCAAATAATTAAATTGAGAGAACAATTCCCTGATCATTTCATCAAGAAATTAAGGCTCGATAATGCCGGAGATTTTACCTCTCAAGCTTTCAATGATTATTATATGTCAATGGGGATTACTATGGATCATACAGTTTCCCATATGTATACACAAAATGGTTTAGCTGAATCACTAATAAAACACCTCCAACTTATTTCTAGACCATTAATAATGAGAAAAAAAGTTTCCAAGCTCTGTATGGGGTCATTCAATATTGCATGCCTTGACATTAATTCACATCAAACCAAGTGCCTATCATAAACACTATCCACCCCAATTGGATTTTGGCCAAGATCCTGACATGTCCCACTTAAGAATATTTGGTTGTATAATATATGTACCAATTTCTCCCCCACAACATACAAAGATGTGACCTCAAAGGAGGATGATAATATATATAGGATAAGAATCCTCATCCATCATCATATATCTTGAACCAAAAACCAATGATGTATTTACAACACGTTTTGCTGATTATCACTTCAATGAAGAAGTATTCCCATCATTAGGGGGAGAAAAGAAACAAATGGAAAATATTTCCTGAGATGTGAAAACGTTATCTTTTATCGATCCTCTCACTCAGTAGTGTGATATATAAGTGAAAAAGATTTTAAATTTTCAAGAACTATCAAATCAATTACCTAATGAATTTACTGATTTAAAGGGAGTGACTAAATCACATATAACGACTATAAATTCACCAGCTAGAATTGATGTCTCGAATATAAAATTACATAATGATGTTACATAAATCTTAAAAACATTCTTGAAGCATGGAAGACCAATTGACACTATGGATAGAAATCCTAGGAAAAGAAAAGGGATGAGTATAATTGAAAACCCCATTATGGTGGCATGTGTTCCAGAAGAAATACATCATTTAAGTGTTCTTAAAGAAATACATGATGAGAATCATAAAGAGAATTCACAGGATATAGAAAACCCTGAAGGTTTGGAAAATAATAAAATCCTTCTTAATTATACTGCTACAGGTGATATATGGAATCATAGTAATATGAAAAATATTGATGAAATATTTTCATATTCTATGTCACATGATATAGAAAATGAATACACAGAACTAAGGTCTATTATGGAATGTCAAAAACACCCCGATTAGAATAAATGGAAATATGTAATGCAAGTTGAATTAAATTCACTTAATATGAAAAGAGTTTTTGGACATATCATGTTCACACCAAAAGTTGTGAATCCTATTGGATATAAATGGGTTTTTTTGCATAAGTTTAATGAGAAAAATGAGATTATATGATACAAAGATCATCTTGTGGCACAAGGTTTTTCTCAGAGACCTGGAATTGATTATGAGGATACATATTCTCTTGTTATGGATGCTATTACATTTTGATATCTAATCATCCTTATATTAGTTGAGAAGGCTAATATGCATCTTATGGATGTTGTTACATCTTATTTATATGGGTCACTTGATAATAGTATATATATGAGAATCCCTGAAGGATTCAAAATACCCAAAGTATTGAAATCAAAAACCAAAGACCTATATTTAATTAAATTTCAGAAATCCATATATGGATTAAAATAGTCTGGGTGTATGTGGTATAATCATTTAAGTGAATATTTGTTAAATAAAGGGTATGTAAATAACCCCACATGCCCATGTGTTTTTATTAAGCAAACAAAATCTGGATATGCAATCATTTCCATTTATGTTGATGGTTTAAATATCATCGGAACTCCAGAAGAGATCAATGAAGTAATGAGAAACTTAAAGGATGAATTTGAAATAAAATACCTAGGAGAAACCTAGTATCATCTTAGATTACAAATTGATCATATGCCGAGTGGTATATTTTTACATCAGTCAAATTACACTAAAAAGGTATTAAAACACTTTAATATGGATAAATTGAATCCTTTAATTACTCCAATGGTTGTTCGGTCTTTAAATACCGAGAAAGATCAATTTCTAACCTGTGAAGAAAATGAGGAGTTGGTTGGTCTAGAAGTACCATACCCATACCTTAGTACCATTGAAGCACTAATGTATCTTGTTAATTATACTCATCTTGATATATTTTTTCTACTAATTTATTAGCAAGATTAAGTTCATCCCCTACACAAAGACACTGGAATGATATTAAACATATTTTTCATTATCTTTGTGGCACTATTGATCTGGGTTTATTCTATTCTAACAAATTTGAAAGGAAGATGGACAGTTTTGCAGATGAAGGTTATTTATCTGATCTGCATAATATGTGATCACAAACTGGTTATGTGTTCACAGTAGGAGGTACTTATATATCCTAGAGATAAAAAAATAGACACTTTTCACAACATCTTCAAATCACAAAAAATTGATAGTATTACATGAAGAAAGTTGAGAATGTGTTTGGTTTTGGTCTATGACTCAACGCATTCGAGTGGAAAGTGGATTGCCTATGGATAGCAGCCCAAAAATTTTATTTGAAGATAATACTGCATGCATCACACAATTAAAGGAAGGATTCATCAATAATGATAAAACAAAATACATACCAATAAATTTTTTTCCTTCACACAAGAGTTAATGAAGAACAGAGATATCAACATGCAATATGTCCGATCCAACGACAATGTTGCAGATTTTTTTATAAAGGAACTACCAAACATTATCTTTATAAAGTTTTTACATAATATAGGGATGTGTAGATTGAGAAATTTTTATTGTAATGTAACTTTTAGGGGGAGTCTATGTGACAATACTCTTTTTATTATTCCGGTTTTTATCCCATTGGATTTTTTTTGGAATTTTTTTAATGAGGCAGTATCAAAACACATATGACATTGGTAAGGGTGTGCATCCAAGGGGGGTGTTAGGAAGACGCGGATTGTGACTGCACATCTCAGTTGGGGCAGGCTTCTCACCCCCACCAAACCCCCTTGCACTTCCAATAAAAGGCAGTGAAACCCTCCTCCAAAGATAGAGTAAACACTGTTGACAAAGAGGATGTTCTGTGATAATCAATAAAACTGTTTTTCTTTTTTGTTCATCTTTTTATGTTATTCTAGATTTTCTCATTTCAAATTTGTTTTTTCAAAAAAAAATTATATTTTAATAGACTTTGGAAAATTTTCAAAGTGGCATTCAATCATGAAGGTTGCTTGACCTCTGGATAATAAAATAAAATAAAATGAAAGGAGACTCAATGGTCTTCTGGCGGTGCGACTAACTAATTTTTTTTTAAAAAAGAGGCTTATCTGAGAAGCTGATCGAGCCACCTCCCTTGACCAAGGGAATATGGGGCCACCCCGTGCATGTCTCCCTCCTCTGTGCTATGAAATTATCCTCCTAGGAGCTGCCCAACCTTCCGAACACCCCCTTGAGGATGCTTGCCACCTCCTCCATCATCGCGGTCAGATCCCGTTGGATCCCTTCCGCCACCTCCATGTGACATCAGATTGTCGCCCCATGCTGGAGCACACCCCTTCGACACCAGAGAATCCCTTCCAAGCTTGGTCCAGGTCGATGCTACCAGATTTGGCACATGCACCTCCTCCAACTTAGTGCCCCTTTGTAATAGATCCCTCTCCCGCGACATCGAAGACCATAGAGACCACCAGTGGGACTCATCTCGTGCCTCCTCCAGTGTTCTCCAATAAACCTGTGATATTTTTCACTCCATCGAGCAAATTTTCCCCCGTCGCAGCATCCAACCTCACCACTGCGGAGTTGTTGTCACATCGAAGGTCCAGATTTGGATTCCATGCACCTCTGTACCGACCTCCCACACCAACCATCCCTCCTTCGGTCCCATATCCGAGCTGATCCCCTGCCGCGTCGTCCAACCACCCTCCACCCACACTTGGACCCTTTACGGTGAGGTAACCCATGCCCAGTATCCATTACAACACCCAGATCAGACCCAAATCAGGTTCTGCCCGCTGGTATAGGCCTTCACGGGTTTGGGAAGATCCCCCCCCACATCAAGGTGGGTCTCCTAGACCTAGAACACCCCACAAGTGAATATTTGTTAAATAAAGGGTATGTAAATAACCCCACATTCCCATGTGTTTTTATTAAGCAAACAAAATCTAAATATGCAATCATTTCCATTTATGTTGATGGTTTAAATATCATCGGAACTTCAGAAGAGATCAATGAAGCAATGAGAAACTTAAAGGATGAATTTTAAATAAAAGACCTAGGAGAAACCAAGTATTGTCTTAGATTACAAATTGAGCATATGCCAAGCGATATATTTTTACATCAGTCAAATTACACTGAAAAGGTATTAAAACACTTTAATATGGATAAAGTGAACCCTTTAAGTACTCCAATGGTTGTTCGGTCTTTAAATACCGAGAAAGATCAATTTTGAACCAATGAAGAAAATGAGGATTTGGTTGGTCCATAAGTACCATATCTTAGTGCTATTGAAGCTCTAATGTATCTTGTTAATTATAGTCATCCTGATATATTTTTTTCTACTAATTTATTAGAAAGATTTAGTTCATCCCCTACACAAAGAAACTAGAATGATATTAAACACATTTTTCATTATCTTTGTGGCATTATTGATTTGGTTTTATTCTATTCTAACAAATTTGAAAGGAAGATGAACAGTTTTGCAGATGTAGGTTATTTATCTGATCCGTATAATATGCGATCAAAAACTGGTTATGTGTTCACAGTAGGAGGTACTACTATATCCTAGAGATCACAAAAACATACACTTTTCACAACATCTTCAAATCATGAAAAAGTGATATAATTACATGAAGAAAGTCAAGAATGTGTTTGGTTTTGGTCTATGACTCAACACATTCGAGTGGAAAGTGGATTGCCTATGGAGAGCATCCCAACAATTTTATTCGAAGATAATAATGAATGCATCACACAATTGAAGGAAGGATTCATCAAGAATGATAGGACAAAACACATACCAATAAAATTTTTCTCCTTCTCATAAGAGTTAATGAATAATGGAGATATCAACATGCAATATGTCCGATCCAGTGACAACGTTGTAGATTTGTTTACAAAGGCACTACCAACCGTTAACTTTAGAAAGTTTTTAAATAATATAGGGATGCGTAGATTGAAAAATTTGTATTGTAATGTAACTTTCAGGGGGAGTCTACGTGACTGTAATATTTTCATTATTCCGGTTTTTATCCAATTGGATTTTTTTCTAATTTTTTTTAATGAGGCAGTATCAAAACACGTATGACATTGGTAAGGGTGTGCATGCGGGGGGGTGTTATGAAGCCACTGATTGCGGCTACACTTTTCAGTAGGGGTGAGATACCTACCCCCACCAAACCCCCTTGCACTTCCAATAAAAGGCAGTGTAACCCTATTCCAATGATAGAGTAAACACTGTTGACAAATAGGATGTTCTGTGATAATCAATAAAACTGATGTTCATATTTTTCTACTATTCTAGATTTTCTTGTTTCAAATTTGTTTTCTCAACAAAAATTATATTTTAATATAATTTGGAAAATTTTCAAAGTGTCATTCAATCATGCAAGTTGCTTGACCTACAGATAATAAAATTAAAAAAAAATGAAAAGAGACTCAATGATCTTCTGGATGTGCGACCAACTAATTTTTTTAAAAAAGAGGCTTATCTGAGAAGCTGCTTGAGACACCTCCCTTGACCAAGGGAATATGGGGCCACCCCGTGCATGTCTACCTCCTCTGTGCCATGACCTTATCCTCCTAGGAGCCACCCAACCTTCCGGCCACCCCCCTTGTGGAAGCTCACCGCCTCCTCCATTGTCGCAGTTGGATCCCACTGGATCCCTTATGCCACCTCCATTTGACATTAGATTGCCGCCCCATGATGAAGCACACACCTCCGACATCGGCAAAGCCCTGTCGAGCTTGGTCTAAGCCGACAGTGCCATATTTGGCACTTGTAACACCTCTATCTTAGTGCCCTTTTAGTCCAGATCCCTCTCCCACGACATCATAGACTAGAGAGACCACCAGTGAGACTCGTCTCATGCCTCCTCCAGTGTTCACTGAGCCACCAGTGATATTGGCTGCTCTATCGAGCTGTTGTTCCCCCGTCTCGGCTTCCCACCTCACCACTATAAAGTCGTAGTCACGTCGGAGGTCCAGATCTGGCTGCCATGCACCTCTATGCTGACCTCCCACACTGAACATCCCTCCTTCGGTCCCACCTCTGAGATGAGATCCTAATGCATCGTCCGACAACCCTCCACCCACACTTGGAACCTTTACGATGAGGTAACCCATGCCCAGTATCCGTTCCAACAACCAGATCAGACTCCAATTGGGTTCTGGCTGCCGGTATAGGTCTGCACGGGTTTGGGAAGATCACCCCCCCACATCAGGGTGGGTTTGCCTCACCCAGAACACCCCACAAGTGAATATTTGTTAAATAAAGGGTATGTAAATAACCAAACCTTCCCATGTTTTTTTATTAAGCAAAAAAAATCTGGATATGCAATCATTTCAATTTATGTTGATGGTTTAAATATCATCAGAACTCTAGAAGAGATCAATGAAGTAATGAGAAACTTAAAGGATGAATTTGAAATAAAAGACATAGGAGAAACCAAGTATTGTCTTAGATTGAAAATTGAGCATATGCCAAGTGGTATATTTTTAGATCAGTCAAATTACACTGAAAAGGTATTAAAACCCTTTAATATGGATAAAGTGAACCCTTTAAGTAATCCAATGGTTGTTCGGTCTTTAAATACTGAGAATGATCAATTTCGAACCTATGAAGAAAATGAGGAGTTGGTTCATCCATAAGTACCATACCTTAGTTCTATCAAAGCACTAATGTATCTCGTTAATTATACTCATCCTGATATATTTTTTTATACTAATTTATTATCAATATTTAGTTCATCCCATACACAAAGAAACTGGAATGATATTAAAAATATTTTTCATTATCTTTGTGGCACTATTTATTTGGGTTTATTCTATTATAACAAATTTGAAAGGAAGATGGACAATTTTTCAGATGTAGGTTATTTATCTGATCCACATAATATGTGATCACAAACTGATTATGTGTTCATAGTAGGAGGTATTGCTATATCCTAGAGATCACAAAAATAGAAACTTTTCATAACATCTTCAGATAATGAAAAAGTGATAGCATTACATGAAGAAAGTCGAGAATGTGTTTGATTTTGGTCTATGACTCAACACATTCGAGTGGAAAGTGGATTTCCTATGGATAGAAGGCCAACAATTTTATTCAAAGACAATACTGCATGCATCACACAATTGAAGGAATAATTCATCAAGAATTATAGGACAAAACATATACCAATAAAAATTTTCTCCTTCACACAAGAGTTAATGAAGAATGAAGATATCAACATGCAACATGTCCGATCTAGTGATAATGTTGCAGATTTGTTTTCAAATGCACTACCAAACGTTATCTTTAGAATGTTTTTACATAATATAGAGATGTGTAGATTAAAAAATTTGTATTGTAATGTAACTTTCAGTGGGAGTCATCATGATTGTACTCTTTTAGTTATTCCAGTTTTTATCCTATTGTATTTTTTTTGGAAAAAAGTTTTTAATGAGGCAGTATCAAAACACATATTAAATTAGTAAGGGAATGCATCCAGGGGGGGGGGGGTGTTAGGAAGCCGATAATTGCGGCTGCACATTTCATCAAGGGTGGGATGCCCACCCCCACCAAACCCCCTTGCACTAACAATAAAAGGCAGTGAAACCCTCCTCCAAATATAGAGTAAACACCGCTGACAAATAGGATGTTCTGTGATAATCAATAAAACTATTTTCCTTTTCTGTTCATCTTTTTCCATTGTTCTATATTTTCTCGTTTCAAATTTGTTTTATCAACAAAAATCATATTTTAGTATACTTTGGAAAATTTTCAAAGTGGCATTCAATCATGAAGGTTTATTGACCTCCGGTTAATAAAATAAAATAAAAATGAAAGGAGACTCAATGGTCTTCTAGCGGTGCGACTAACTAATTTTTTTTTAAAAGGAGACTTATTTGATAAGCTGCTTGAGCCACCTACCTTGACCAAGGGAATATGGGGCCACCTCGTTCATGTCTCCCTCCTTTGTGCTACGACCTTCTCCTCCTAGGAGCCACCCAAACTTCCGAAGACCCCCTTTCAGATACTTTCCGCCTCCTCCATCATCACGGTTGGATCCCACTAGATCCCTTCTGCCACCTCCGTGTGACATTAGATTGCCGCCCCATGCCGGAGCGCACCCCTACGACACCAGCAAAGCCCTATCTAACTTGGTCCAGGTCAACTCTGCCAGATTTGGCACATACACCTCCTCCAACTTAGTGCCCCTCTGGACCAGATCCCTCTCCTGGGACATCACATACCAGAGAGACCACCAGTGGGACTTGTCTTGTGCCTCCTCCAGTGTCCACTGAGCCATTAGTGATATTGGATGCTCCGTCGAGCCGTTGTTCCCCCATCTCATCTTCCCACCTCACCACTGCGGAGTCGTAGTCACGTCGAAGGTCCAGATCTGGATGCCATGCACCTCTGTACCGACCTCCCACACTGACCATCCCTTCTTCGGTCCTACCTCTGACCTGATCCCCTACCGCTCTATCCGACCACCCTCCACCCACACTTGGACCCTTTACGGTGAGGTAACCCATGCCCAGTATCCATTACAACTCCTAGATCAGACCCCAATTGGGTTCTTCCTATCGGTATAGGCTTGCATGGGTTTGGGAAGATCCCCCCCCGCATCAGGGTGGGTCTGCCTGGCCCAAAACACCCCACAAGTGAATATTTGTTAAACAAAGGGTATGTAAATAACTCCACATGCCCATGTGTTTTTATTAAGAAAAAAAATCTGGATATGCAATCATTTATATTTATGTTGATGGTTTAAATATCATCAGAACTCCAGAAGAGATCAATGAAGTAATGAGAAACTTAAAGGATGAATTTGAAATAAAAGACCTATGAGAAACCAAGTATTTTCTTAGATCACAAATTGAGCATATGCCAATCGGTATATTTTTACATCAGTAAAATTGCACTGAAAAGGTATTAAAACACTTTAATATGGATAAAGTGAACCTTTTAAGTACTTCAATGGTTGTTCAGTCTTTAAATACTGAGAAAGATCAATTTCAAACCTGTGAAGAAAATGAGGAGTTGGTTGGTCTAGAAGTACCATACCTTAGTGATATCAAAGAACTAATGTATATTGTTTATTATACTCATCCTGATATATTTTTTTCTACTAATTTATTAGCAAGATTTAGTTCATCCCCTACACAAAGACACTAGAATGATATTAAATATATTTTTCATTATATTTGTGGTACTATTGATTTGGGTCTACTCTATTCTATCAAATTTGAAAGGAAGATGGACAATTTTGCAGATGGAGGTTATTTATCTGATCCACATAATATGCGATCACAAACTAGTTATGTGTTCACAGTAGGAGGTACTGCTATATCCTAGAGATCACAAAAATAGACACTTTTCACAACATCTTCAAATCACAAAAAAGTGATAGCATTACATGAAGAAAGTCACGAATGTGTTTGTTTTTGGTCTATGACTCAACACATTTGAGTGGCAAGTGTATTGCCTATGGATAGCAGCCCAACAATTTTATTTGAAGATAATAATGCATGCATCACATAATTTAAGGAAGGATTCATCAAGAATGATAGGAAGAAACACATACTTATAAAATTTTTCTCCTTCACACAAGAGTTAATGAAGAATGGATATATCAACATGCAATATGTCTGATCCAGTGACAATGTTGCAGATTTGTTTACAAAGGCACTACCAACTGTTATCTTTAGAAAGTTTTTACATAATATAGGGATGCACATATTGAAAAATTTGTATTGTAATATAACTTTTAGGGGGAGTCTACGTGACTGTACTCTTTTTGTTATTCCTATTTTTATCCCATTGTCTTTTTTTGGAAAAAAGTTTTTAATGATGTAGTATAAAAACACGTATGACATTGGTAAGGGTGTGCATCAAAGGGGGGGGGGGTGTTAGGAAGCTGCTGATTGCACCTGTACATTTCAGTAGGGGTGGGCTGCCCACCCCCACCAACCCCCCTTGCACTGACAATAAAAGGCTGTGCAACCCTCCTCGAAAGATAGAGTAAACACCATTGACAAAGAGGATGTTCTGTGATAATCAATAAAACTGCTTTCCTTTTCTATTAATCTTTTTCTGCTGTTGAATATTTTCTCATTTCAAATTTGTTTTCTCAAAAAAAATTATATTTTAATAGAATTTGTAAAATTTTCAAAGTGGCATTCAATCATGTAGGTTTCTTGACCTGGAGATAATAAAATAAAAAAAATGAAAGGTGACTCAATGGTCTTCTGGTGGTGTGAATAACTATTTTTTTTTAAAAAGAGGCTTATCTGAGAAGCTTCTCGAGCCACCTCCCTTCCCTAAGGGAATATGGGGCCACCCCTTGCATGTATCCCTCCTCTATGCTATGACCTTATCCTCCTAGGAACTGCCCAACCTCCCAGACACCCCCCTTGTGGAAGCTCACCGCCTCCTCTATTGGCGCATTCGAATCCCGTTGGATCCCTTCTGCCACCTCCATGTGACATCAGATTTCTGCCCCATGCCAGAGCGCGCCCCTACAACATCAGTGAAGCCCTGCTGATCTTGGTCCAGGTCAAGAATGCCAGATTTGTCACATGCACCTTCTCCAGCTTAGTGCCCCTATAGACCAGATCCCTCTCCCGCGACAACGCAGACCAAAGAGACCACTAATAGGACTCATCTCGTGCCTCCTCCAGTGTTCACCAAGCCACCAGTGATATTGGCTGCTCTGTTGAGCCGTTTTCCCCCCATCTTAGCTTCCCACCTCACCACTGCAGAGTCATAGTCATGTCGAATGTCCAGATCTAGCTGCCATGCACCTATGTGCTGACCTCCCACGCCAAACATCCCTCCTTTGGTCCCACCTCTGAGTTGAGCCCCTGTCATGCCATCTGACCACCCTCTACTCGCACTTGGACCCTTTACGGTGAGGTAACCCTTGCCCAGTATCCATTATAACATGATCGGACCCCAATCTGGTTCTGCCCTCTGGTATAGGCCTGCATGGGTTTGGGCAGACCCCCCCCCCCCGCATCAGGGTGGGTTTGCCTGGCCCAGAACACCCCACAAGTGAATATTTGTTAAATAAAGGGTATGTAAATAACCCGACATGCCCATGTGTTTTTATTAATAAAAAAAAATCTGGATATTCAATCATTTAAATTTATGTTGATGGTTTAAATATCATCGGAACTCCAGAAGAGATCAATAGTGCCACAAAGATAATTACAAATATGGGCATGAGGAGTTGGTTGGTCTAGAAGTACCATACCTTAGTGCCATCGAATCACTAATGTATCTTGTTAACTATACTCATCCTGATATATTTTTTTTCCACTATTTTATTAGAAAGATTTAGTTCATCCCCTACACAAAGACACTGGAATGATATTAAACATATTTGTCATTATCTTTGTGGCACTATTGATTTAGGTTTATTCTATTCTAACAAATTTGAAAAGAATATGGAAGATTTTGCAGATGTAGGTTATTTATCTAATCCACATAATATGCGATCACAAACTAATTATGTGTTCATAGTAGGAGGTACTGATATATCCTAAAGATCAAAAAAATAGACACTTTTCACAACATCTTAAAATCATGAAAAAGTGATTGCATTACATGAAGAAAGTCAAGAATGTGTTTGGTTTTGGTCTATGACTCAAAACATTCGAGTGGAAAGTGGATTGCCTATGGATAGAAGCCCAATAATTTTATTCAAAGATAATACTACATGAATCACCCAATTGAAGGAAGGATTCATCAAGAATGATAGGACAAAACACATACCAATAAATTTTTTCTCCTTCACACAAGGTTAATGAAGAATGGATATATCAACATGCAATATGTCTGATCCAGCGACAACGTTGTAGATTTTTTTTACAAAGGCACTACCAAACGTTATCTTCAGAAAGTTTTTACATAATATAGGGATGCATAGATTGAAAATTTTGTATTGTAATGTAACTTTCAGGGGGAGTCTATGTGACTGTACTATTTTCGTTATTCTGGTTTTTATACCATTGTATTTTTTTTGGAAAAAAGTTTTTAATGAGGCAATATCAAAACACGTATGACATTGGTAAGAGTGTGCATCTAGGGGGGGGGGGGGGTGTTAGGAATCCACTAATTGTGGCTGCACATTTCAGTAGGGGTGGGCTACCCACCCCCACCAAACCCCCTTGCACTACCAATAAAAGGCATTTCCACCCTCCTCCAAAGATAGATTAAACACCGTTGACAAATAGGATGTTCTGTGATAATCAATAAAAATGTTTTCCTTTTCTGTTAATATTTTTCTACTGTTCTAGATTTTGTCATTTCAAATTTTTTTTCTCAAAATAATTATATTTTAATAGACTTTGGAAAATTTTCAAAGTGGCATTCAATCATGCAGGTTGCTTGACCTACGGATAATAAAATAAAAAATGAAAGGAGACTCAATTGTCTTTTGGCAGTGCGACTAAATAATTTTTTTTTTAAAAAGAGGCTTATCTGAGAAGCTACTCGAGCCACCTCCCTTGACCAAGGGAATATAGGGAAACCCCGTGCATGTATCCCTTCTATGTACTATGACCTTATCCTCCTAGGAGCTGCCCAACCTTCCAGCCACCCCCTTGCGGATGCTCGCCACCTCCTCCATCATTGCGGTCGGATCCCACTGGATTCCTTCCGCTACCTCCGTGTGACATCAGATTTCCGCCCCATGCTGGAGCGCACCCCTACGACACTGGATAAGCCCTGTCGAGCTTGGTCCAGGTCGACGCTACCAGATTTTGCACATGCACCTCCTCCCGCTTAGTACCCCTCTAGACTAAATCCCTCTCCCACGACATTATAAACCAGAGAGACCACCAGTGGGACTTGTCTCATGCCTCCTTTAGTGTTCTCTAAGCCACCGATGATATTGGCTACTCTGTTGAGTCGTTGTTCCCCACATCTCGGCTTCCCACCTCACCACTACAGAGTCATAGTCACGTCAAAGGTCTAGATCTGGCTTCCATGCACCTCTGTGCTGACCTCCCACGCCGACCATTCCTCATTCAGTCCCGCCTCTGAGCTGATCCCCTACCGCGCCATCCGACCACCCTCCACCTGCACTTGTACCCTTTACGGTGAGGTAACCTATGCCCAATATCCATTACAACACCCAGATCAGACCCCAATTGGGTTCTGACCACTGGTATAGGCCTGCACGGGTTTGGGCAGATCCCTCCCCCACATCAGGGTGGGTCTGCTTGGCCCAGAACACCCCACAAGGGGTCTGTCCAGCCTCACATGGACCTACATGGACCCGCATTGTCCCTATTGGGTTTTCGGGATGTGAGAATAATTTATTTAATTAAAATTAATTAATTTAATTAATTTAATTTCTATATTAAATTAAATTAATTAAAATTAATTTTGGTTTAAAAATAATTTAATACATCAAATAATTAATTTAATTTTGGTATTAAATAAATAAATAAATAAATTTATTTTTTTGAATTAAAATTAAATTAATAGCAGACCGAAAATAATTAAATTATTTGAATTTGAATAATTAATTTAATTTAATTTATGTCCTCATACTTTATTTATTGCAATTTAATTTTAATCGCACTTTTACTTTACCTACTGACTGGTCTTGAGCATCGATTATGTAGGTCTATTTATCTATTTAATTGTGTGAAATGATTGTAATTAAATAATATGGTCCGCTGATCATCATTTTTCTTGTTTAATATGTATAATGGTTTGTGAGTCTAATTTATATATCTTTATTTTGTACTCCTAAGACCCCTTCATCTGAATGTGAGTATTGTTGTATTATAATGACGATACATAACGCAGATAATGCCAAGTCGAGGTGAAATTCAGACGTGCAGTAGATGCTGGATGGGGACGAGATGTATCATGAGTCAAGCTACGACTTAGATATGATTCTCCTAGGTAATGGTTGGTCCATTTAGTTTAAATAGATTAATCAATATTATATGCTCAAGACCAGTTGGGTAGTTTATTTCCTTTATGCATTTGTTTATTATTTTAAATATTTTCATTACTACAGGAAACACATTAAATAATAAACAGGAAAGAAAATGCATAAAGAAGCAATACATGTTTTTCTATTAATTTTTAGTTGTGGGCGTGACAACATAGAATGAACAAGATTAATATAAATGGATTACATTCATTGAGAAAAATATAAAAAACTCTCAAAGAAATATTAAATCACAAAACATCTTCCATCATTCAAATTTGAACAAAACTGGGTGTTTGGGGTGCTCATCAGCTAAAGTTGAAGGAACCTCTTACTATCGGGGAGTTCTTTTGAGAGTGATGATTTTAATTAACTAAAGTGAAAACAATTAGCCAAAGTTAGCTTTCTACAACTTTAAATTCAATAATTGAGTAAATCGTATTTATGATTTTAGAAGTTGAGACTTCACTCAACAAATCAAGGATCCACAAGTTAATGCAGTTGGTCAATTAAATTCCTACCTTGAACTCTCCAAGTAGTGGCGTAGCCAAAGCTTGTAGACTATGAGGAGAGGTTCAACGATCACCCCCACTAGAATACTCAAGAGACAGAGTATTCCAATTCTAGTATAGAGGGTTGCTAGAGTTTGATAAAATAATAGGATACATTTAATGATTTAATTAATTAATCAATAATGTCTAAATTAGTAATCAAGATAAAATTATTAATCTATTAGATTTATTCTTGTATAAAATAAAAATTAACACCACAAAGACACACTACGATAAATATTGGACAAATCAATGTCATATCCAACACAAATTTCCAAAAGTAGTATAGGTGCTTATGCAAAGTACTACTGCATCAGAAATTCAAGGTGCTAGTGTCTCAAATACCTGTTAAGATACCTTAGGAAATGAGGGTATAAAAATTCTTATAGGAGACTCATGTATGAAACATATGATGGTTATGTCATAATGATATCATCAACATCTGATGTGAGTTGTGGATACAACATCGAGGCATGGATTGTTTCACATGTAGTCTCATCTCTGAGAAGCTTGTGAGGAGAAAGTGGAGTGAGATATGAATAAGTGATTACACTAGCTATGTGTAAATTGAAAGGTGAATCATGATATTTCAAAATATCAAATTATTATATCATTTTCACCCATATATTTTAGTCTCATTTAAGATTAAAAAATGAATAGTATAGAGAAAAATGGTTCATCACCTTTTGGGAAAGGATCACCAAGTTTATAAGAACTTATATAGAGTATTAGTTCTTATGGTTAACAAGTTAAAAGACAAGATGAAAAAGTCCAATGAAAAGAGTGATGCCAAAGAAACCTTCACAATCTACTTCAAAGAAGAGGTATTAAATAGAAGGTTATTTGCTTTGTATATCATAACATAAATCAACACAAGTTTAAATTCAATGAACTGAATTACAAAAGAAAGTATTATCTTATTCTTTAAGTATATTAATCATTTATTGGTAATGTTTCTATAATAATTTTTGGGTATTGTATACAATATAACTGTAACATATGTGTATTTGAATAAAGTAACCAAGTAAGTATAGAAACATTATAATAAGTAAGGTGTATTCTCCAAGCGGCCGAGAAAGGCTGGTTCCTAAGTCAGCAGTGAGAAGCACACAACTTCAAATTGCCAAGTAAATGATTCAAGTAGAACTTTTGTTGAGTATAACCAAAAAATTAATCTCACATGTCCAATGGACACTAGAATAATTTATTATAGTTCAAGAATGAATGTTGTTTGTGGTCTCATACTCAGCCAGTAGTTCAATTATATATGAATCACATACAATCTTTGATGAATATAAAATATAAGACTTATATACTTAGTTGTGGAAAAATAATACTTTGTAAAGAAAAACTATGTGGATTTCAAGGATATAACCAATAAGGTATTTATACTCTTTTGAGTTGAAGACCTTAGGTATTATCAACATATGTAGTTTTGTACAAATAAACCTTTCAAAATAAAGGTACGCCACAAAGCTTTCCTAATTAATTCAGCTAGAGAGCGTGAATTATTCCAAGGGTAAGACACTTCATTATATTCCTTTAAGCTATTAAAGAATATGAAAGTGAAGTATGATACATACATGATTAGAAGATATGAGTTGCTTCAGACTGGTATGTCGAAGAATATCTTGAACATACATTTATTGATTAATATAATGTAGCGTGGAGAAATTCCTAAACGCACATTACCTTATTCACATCAAGCAATGATGTTTATAAAGAGGATCGATAATGAGTCTTACATGTTTGAATTGGGTTTAGTCAGTGCTAGAGATGCATAAATAGTTGGCATTGAAACAAGTTTCACAAGAGGTGTGGAAGAGAAATGTCACAGATACACATGTTGTGCAAGAAGGATAAAACCATGATGATAGTTTTAATACTCACCATGATCGGTGAGACATTATTCATTAAGAATAATAATTCCAACAAGTAATAAGTATATGACAATCGACTAGCATCAACAAGACAAATTAAAATTCAAGAATGGATTCCATGTATCAAAGTAAAAGGGGATTGTTATTTTGAATACTGTGATGGATATTCAAGTGATATGATACATGGATGGTAAAATAATGGTACCAATAAGGATCAAATGGGAATACAAAGTCATTATGCCCAAATCCATTAGAATTTTACTTATCATAACTTATTTATTTGATCATATTATCGAGCATTGGATGTTAAGACCATCGATCTTGGAAGGTGTCTATACTATGCAACCAAAAAGGGACAGTGACATCATAAAATACCAATTAGGAGTGAAAGTTACTCAAATCTAGTTCAGGATTAAATTAAGTAACACAATCTTAGAATATTCATTTGGAATGAATATTTGTCACATGTATACAAGAGGTTAGTGAGAGTGTCATGGTTTTCCAAGTACAATATGTTTGATAACATATGGAAAAAACTATTGGTCTTACAGTTAGTTAATACTAGAATGAAAGGATCTCTCCATAGATTGACTTAAAGTAGCAACCTAAGTTCTAGATAAAAAAATCTACCAAGGTAGATCTAATGATTTCTTAAACCTAGTCAACCATACATATACTAACATGGTATTGAAAAATACAAGATAAAACAATTCGAGAGATAATTGTTACTAATGTCACATGGCATAAATCTTTCCAAGAATACATGCATGGGAATTGGAGGATATTAATGAGGTGATTTGAAATTTAACATGCTTCTATGATGGATCAACCACATATTCTATGATATGTACAAGATCTAATATTGTCAACAGAAAATTAATAATAGGAAAATATCAGTTATATCCAGGATAACTACACGAGATGCATTTAGAACTATCCAATAATACTAGAGAAAGTACATAGGATAATGCACCTGGTATGTAGAGAGGAAGGGATACTAGTTTTTAGGGGACACAAACTAGCCTTCCTTGAAATAGAATGATATAATATTGCATTCAAGCTATAAGGTAATGAGCTAGACAAGCTCATACAAGCTAGAGGTATCCATACCTAAAAATACTGAGTATGTTGCATATTCTAAGGTAGCCAATAAATAGTTATTAAATGAATCAATTTGTTCCAGTTCTTAGAATCACACGTAGTATCTAATGTTTTATCATAATATAAATTGTGATAATTCTACTACTGGTGCTGACCAAGATGTCTAATTTTAATAGAGGACAAACAAAATATACTTGAGGATGCAATCTCTTGTGAAGTTTTATTCAAGGAAATGTGGTTTCCACAGTAGAATAACTACACATCAGAGACATGGAAGACCCAAAAACTAAAGTCTTGACTCATTATAATCATGATCATAATCACATGATAGGTAAAAAAGATTGTTAGTAAGTTGACTCTAGTGCAAGTGAGAGTGTTGTAAAAGTGAGTTCCCTAGACCCAACTATAGAGTACTTTTTGATTACCATATCATGTATACAGTGAGTTATGCATGATTTAAACTTACTATTATAGTGTAGATATTTCTACATCCACTATTTAATGGTAATGTCTATATATTAATTATCATATCAAAATACTATAGTATATTCTAGATTATAATGAGAACCTTGAGATACCATGACATTAATCTTAGATGCATCATACTGACTGGGCACAATTGATGTTTGATTATAAGGTGTTGAGGGCTCATAAGCATTGAGACTTCTTTTCATAAAGTTCACACTTGATGACCATGTAATATAATTAATATATATTACAGGTATGTGATAAAATATAAATAATATTTATGGAAAGTTTAGTTCATCATAATAATTTATTTATTTATTATTTAATAGATTTTTATTTCTGGGGTTCAGGAACCCTTCCAAGTATTTTGAGGTTCCCACTATATAAACAGGAGAGAGGGCATTTCCTAGGGGGATATTCATACCAACAAAATGAGAGACTCTCTTCTCCCACCTTCTAGAGAGATTATTTCTCCAAGTGTTGATCCAAGTACGCAATCATGGATTGAAGTCAGATGATCGAGGTGATCGACATGACTAAAGTATTCATTAGAGAGCTGCACAAGCATACAAAATTCAATGAATGGTGAGTGTACAGATTCTTGGAGTGTGAGTGATCTAAAGGGGTTCAACTTCAAATCCTTTGAGCAACGGTCTTCAACGATGAGTTTTATTCAAACTCACTCCCATTCAAAATGAGTTACACATTTTGATTTATATTTTGTGCTTTTTGAATAATTCATGTGAGATCATTGGTCCTTACTGGGTCTCGGATCTCCATAGATGAAAAATTCCTTCATCCCGACAATGAGAATTTTAAAAAAAACCCGCCTCACTGGCTTTTGCTATGCGCTCCAGTACCAATATCAGTCAATCCTGTTTATTATTGTGTTTAAATATGTTTCTCAAAACATTCAGAAAAACAATTTTACAAAACATTTTTAAGAATATGAAATTAGAAAAACAAAATTAAATAAGTCTTTTAACCAAAGTATCCATGTTTAGTAATTATGGTGTATTGGTATGAATAAAATTTTCTCTGATATCTAATGTGATTAAATATTATGACATTTTGTAGATTTGAGATGAGCCTTGCAGAAATCCCTATGTTTTTTAAGATCTTCCGCCCCATATCCACCTCCGAATCATACAAATCCATCATTTTTATGTCACTTATCCAAGGGTGAATGTCTTGGAGTAAACCATATCTCAAATACAAATGTCTCTTTAACCTTCTTAAGGTCACCTGAAAAGGGGATATAGTAAGTTTCTCCATATTTTTCCTTTGATCTTCCATCATGCTTACTCTACCATTTATGTTGATGTTGTGGATTTCCTTGACACGTTTGATTTTTGTGTGTGGAAGATGCGAGTGCTTCGATGCATATAAGAAGCATGGTCATGTAAAAAGTCTATGGTCCAGGAATAACATGCTTTTCTCAAGAGTAATATAGAATTTCTCGACTCATTATTGTCCTGCAAAATGACCCTATTTATACATTGGGCGCTAGCAGTTCAAAATACCACTTTAATTTGGACACATCCAATGCTACCTATGACATATATCAAATTGAATGAGGCAGGGAAGTTACATACCATGGACCTGGCCAGGTATCCACCCTTTTCCTTATATATGTCTTGTTTTTTCCATTAAAACCTTGGGTTTTCTTAAATAATAAGGAATCCATCATTTTTGTCTAATGTTTGATCAAACTTTGTATGGGGAGATGTTTATTTATAGCTGGTCATGTATCCTATCATCAATATCTAAAATCATAGGATGAATCTTCATTGGTACCTTATAGAATTGGAAGTGGTGGTCATTCACATGCTTGACATTTTCCATCAATTCTTTCTAGATTTATGGTTTTATTGATGTTTGGGTTGGTATGCCACTTAATCCTTTTATTCCTCTATTGTTGTTTAGATTTTGAGAACTCTGTATTCTTGTGTTTTCCTTAGGGAACCAAAACCTAGCTGCAATTGGTATAAAGGTGTCAAGATGGATCACTTACCATGTCTTGGCATTGAACATGACCACAAATTTGATGCCTTTTCAACACATTGTCCCCTACAGGATCAAGGATTGACAAGTTGAAAGTATACAAACATTGATTTGTGAATCAGAGCCATCAAACCAAAGGGAAACAAATGAACTCGTCAAACTGTCCCATAATGGTTTTTTCATAAAGTTCTTTGAAGTTTTCCAGCTTCATCTCATTCACAAATCTATCCATTTGTTTCCAAGTTTCTCTGATCATCTTTTCATGAATCCGAATGGAAATAACATGTAAAATTGTTTCATTTTCTCCTCATTGATTATAAATAATGCTGATGTTAAGTGGTTTTGGGTAGTAACTGATAATCCTTTGAGAATGTGATCTCTGAATGTGAGGTCAAGTAAGCATGAAGCATAAAAAAATTGTCCCAACCACAAATGTGATATGTGATAAATTGAAGGTCAAGTAATCATCAGTAAAAAGTATGCAACTTTGATTGCGAATGTAATTCAATATAATTTTTTATAATAAGAGTAAAATTGTTTTTCTTAATGTTCTGAGATCCATAACTAAAAACAATAACAAACATGATTGGATAAATGTGATAATTAGCTTTATTAAAGAAAATGTACTTGTTCATGAAGCATTTTATCCGTTTTATCTACTGTACCCATAACAGTGAGGTGAGGAGGTAATTTATCCATTTTCTCTACTGTAGCTATGGTAGTGAGGTGAGGTCCTAATTTCGAACCTCCATATCTGAAATGTGAGACTTTTTGGACTGTCTAGGCATGTTTAACTAAAATAAAAGGTAATAATAGACCAAAAAACATGGTTAAAACAAAATAAAATTTTAGAAACATATTATAATTTCATACTAAGATACAACCATTTCATAAAATGAATTTACAAATTATCATAGCACTAGTACATCAACTAAATACATAATTAAAGGAAAATAATTACTAAAAAAATATCATGAGCCTCTCATGGATAAAATCATTATATATCTCAGTTCTGCAGTTATATTGAAAATATGTGCATGTTTTTTATGTCTAGATGAAATGGATTAAATGAGATTGGTTACATGGATCAAACATCATTAATTAACTCTATTGAATACCATATTTTCATTGAAACAACAAATAAATTATACATAATAAAAGTATTTATCATTACCAAATGTAATAAATCATCCTGATAAAAATTTGACTAATATTTATATTGTGACACTTAAAATAGAAAAATGAATAGATAAAAAATACAATGTCATTGGTATATGAAAAATTATTAGAGAGTGACAGATCCTAGGCAGTTAGAAACAATCACAATAAATCAATCAAAAAACAGATGCAACAAATAATTTGTTCAGGAAAGACAAACCTTAGTCGAATATCCTCAATCTATTTTTTTCTATAGGAATACCTTCACCTTCGTTTCAGTAGGTATGACATTTTACCTTCACATTAATATTATATTCAAGCTTCTTCAACCATTAATATCATAAAAAAACCAGTGTCATCCTGTTGGCCAACTCAAATCCCTAAAAAATGATGAGAAAATCATAGGAGGGTGGCAATATTTGAAACAACCATCCAATGAGAATTTAAGATTAGAATCTCAATCTCAAACATCAATGTCAATGAAATCCATTGTCAATATTCCTTTGAATAAAAAAGGGAGAGTGGAGGGTAAGAAAAAATTCTTCTTTAAGGAACACCCATTTGTTGTATTAATATTTTTCATGTCACCTTTCATCAAGTATATATTTGACATTCTATGTAGTATTGTCTTATGTGGGTATCAATCAGGTTGTCTTCAACATTTTTGTAATTTATTTTTTTAATACTCTTTTCAATATTTAGTATAAATAATTAGAGAGAAAAAAATACAATGACAAATGAAATATTTCCCACCATATGGTTCATTGGAATTTCTACTGTGATAGAATAATAGGTGTGACCATGATAGTGAAAGTTGGGAAAGTAGTTAAGGAAGAAAATAGAGGTCATTGGATTATTAGAGGTGGTGGGATTGTAGGTCGACAAGGTTCATAAAAGAGCTATGTTTTTTAGGATCATACAATGATTTTATCCAACAATAAAGTTGAGAAAACAAATACTGAAGAAATTTTATTTTGTTTATGTTAGATTTTTTTCATTTTATTTAATATGTGTCAATTATATATAATTTGAATCAATTGTGACTGTCTGTTTAACATTGAATTTTAGGTGTTTGCATTGTGTTAATGTGAAAATTATGCTATAGATAGCGTTTGGTGTTTATGTAAGAGGGAACCTGAAGTAAGGATTCTTTTAAAAAATCTTCATAATGCCTATGAATTTTATGTCAGTTATGTTGGGAGAATTGGTTTTGGTGTGAATTGACAACATGAAAATAAGAGTAAGAAGGAAAAAAGAATAATTACATCAGTTATTTGTACTTATAGAAATAAAGGTCACAAAAATATTGATAAGCATGATGTATTTGTGAAAAATGTATGTGCAAAGACAAGGACAAGTTGTCTTGAACCTATGGATGTTATCATGTTGTCCTTTGGGGGATATTTGTGTAATTTATTTGTTGATGCTCACAATCATCCATTGCATTCTTCTAATTCTTTTCATTTTATGAGTTCTCAGAGAAAGGTGAATGATGTTTAGGTTGCATGGTTGGAAGTTAATTCTCTGGTAGGAATTAAGACGGTTGATTCTTTCTCTTCGGTGGAGATTGTTTCCAATGGTGAAAACATTTTAGGTTATAACTAAGTTGATCAAATTAATTTTATTCAATTGAAACATCAAAGTGATTTAATTATGGGGGAAAATGTTGTCATATTAGATTATTTGGAACAAAAATGTCAAGAAAATCATTCATTTGTCTATTCCATTCAATTTTACTTGAATTAGAATATTAAAATTATTTTTAGGCTGACCAAAAAATGAGGCTTTATTTTGAACAGTTTGGAGATGATGCTACATTTGATATGGATTTAGTACAAATAGGGAATTCAGACTTCTAGCTGTTTTTATTAGATTTAATCATTTCAGAGAAACTATAATTTTTGGTGTAATATTATTGAATGATGAAATGTATAGTTATTTTTCATGGCTATTTCACAAATATGTTGAGGTGTGCAATATGAAGAGGCCATTGACTCTATTTACTGATCAAGATGTAACTATTTCAAAAGAAATATTTGAGGTACTTTCTGATACCCATCATGGCCTTTGTACATGAAACATTTAATGTAAAATGGTGTAAAAAACCTAGGAAACTTGGTTAAAGATGGTTAAAGTTTCCTTCATTATTTAAGGAAGTGCATGTTTGAGTACTATAATGTGGTTGATTTTTAGGTGGAGTGGAGAACTCTTAAAAGTCAATTTGGAGAAGGCAAATAATCTTGGTTGGACAACGTATATACTCTCCGAGAGAAAAATTGGCTCATTTATTTATGAAGGATATATTAACATTAAATCTGTTTACTGATCAAAATGAATATATTAAAAAATAAATATATGAGGCACTTCCTGATACTCATCATAAACTTTTTAATGAAAAATGGTGTAAAACAACTAGTTAACTTGATGAAAGATGGTTCAAGGTTCCTTTTCTCTTTAAGGAAGTGTATGTTTGCATACCATAATGTGGTTGATTTTGAGGCGGAGTGGAGGACTCTTAAAAGAGATGGTAAACCATCTTGGTTGGATGAAATATATACTCTAAAGGAAAAAATGGGTTCATTGCTTTATGAAGGATATATTAACATTGAGGATACATACCACAAAATTAAGTGAAATTTTTAATAGTATCTTGAAATATTTTGTTCATCATAGATTGAGTGTTGTTGATTTTTTCAAGAAATTTGAGAAAGTTTTTACAAATTATAGATATCAAGAAGTGAACTCTGAAATCCAAATTAGGAAAAAACTTCCATAAATTATGCTTCCTTCCATCCATTGGTTATACAAGCTTCAGATAGATACACTTGAAAATTTATTGAGCTATTTCATAATGAATATCAAATGGTTGGGTAATGTTTTGTTAAATGTTCTCATGAAATTGAAGTCTCGTACTCATATGATTTTGGCATACTGGGGTCTGGAAGAGAGTTTCATATTTTATATGATAACCATGCTAGAATTTTTAAGTGTTTTAGAAAATTTGAATCAATTTGAATATTATGTTTCCATATTTTAATTTTTTTGAGAGATTTGATGTGATCTCTATTCCAGAACATTACATTTTAAAGAGGCAGACAAAAAATATGTGAAAATTTGACATTGGTGAAGTTAATACTATTGATAAAGTGGTTGCTAAGAATTTTTTTAAATCCAAACATTACAAAGAACTAGATCGAATGAAAATGAAATTGGTAACAATGACACATGGATAACATCAATATCCCCATTCCATGTGACAATGCGGGAAATAGTTGCTATACAATGTGGTAAATAGTCTTTATACATTGAGATATACATGATGTACACCTACTATTATAGTGTAGATATTTTTACGTCTACTATTTAATGGTAATGTCTATATATTAATTGTCGTATCAAAAGGTTATAGCAGATTTCAGGCTATAATGAGAAACTTGAGATACCATGACATTAATCTTAAATAAGTCTTACGGTCTAGACACATCATACTGACTAAAAAAAATTGATGTTTATCTATCATGTGATGGGGGATCATAGGCATTGATACTTCTCATGAAATTCAAACTTGGTGATCTCTGGTAGGTGAGATCATGAGGAAAGATCTGCCGATAGGAACACCACATGTTTCAGGTGTCATTGGATGTTCCTATCTATGGAAATGTGTATTGGTCTCCTAACTTGAGATCATTATCAATGTGTATCATTTGATCATGTAATTTTATGCAAGTAAAAAACCATGATAATGAAATCATGGTGATGTATCTTGTGTTGTGTGTCATTGGTGGTATGGCATTGGCTGAATAATCAAGATATAATTTTTTGCTTCTGAGTTGAAAAAGTAATATATATTAGGCCTGGTTGATCAGGATAGTAGTACCTTCATAAATCCTTGACCAAGGTAGTCAGAGGTAAATCCATCCAGATAGATCAATAAATAATAAAGAAAAAAGGATGATGGCACAAGTATGCATCCTGCTTTATGAGATATCGAAAGACAAAGAGATTATATTACATAGTATGTGTTCGTAGTTTGATTATCATTATTATGACTATTCCTTATCTCTTTAGAGGTTTTGATGGGTTTCTATACTTTGCTCTTGATTTGTGAATCTTATTCACTACTATTGAGATAAGGGCCTAGAGGGTCACATACAATAATTCATTCAAGAATATTCCCTTTTCAGTTGAATTGGTATATAGGACATAGTGGGCCCTACCATAGGATCCAAGGTTTATCCAAGTTATCGATCACTAAAACATAAATAAATTCATTATTATTCAAGTAAAAAAATAATTGGGTTAAATTTGTTTATTAAAATCATTCCCAAGGTATTTAGTGAATATGAGAAAAATATTTTATAAACGAATATAATTTTAATATTCTAAATTCATTTAATATTAGCAAGAATTTTGATTCAAGTTAATGATATAGTTTTATCACATGATATATTTAATAAATATTACAGGTATGTGACAAAATATAAATAATATTTATAATGTAGTTTAGTTTGTTATAATTATTTATTTATTGTTTATTTAGTGGACGTTTTATTTCTAGGGTCGGGAACCCTTTCGGGTATTTTGAGCATCCCACTATATAAATAGGAGAAATTATCATATCCAGGGGGTTGTTAATGACAAATAAATGAGATTCTCTCTTTCCTCATGCCTTCTAAAGAGAGAATCTCTCTAAGTTCCGATCCAAGTATGCATTCGCGGATTGAAAGTAGAGGATCGAGGTGATCAATGTGATGCCAAAGGATTCGTCAGAGTTCTGTACTAGCACCCGAAATTCAATGAATGGTGAGCACAAAAATTCTTGGATCATGTGTGGACGATCTAAAGGGGTTCTACTTCAGATGCTTTAAGAAATAGTTTCCTGCAAAGAGCTGCAGTCGACCACACTCCGATTCGAAATGAGGTATACATTTTGATTTATATTTTGTGATTTGAATAATTCACATGAGATCATTGAATCTTACCAAGGCTTGGATTACTAGAGATGAAAAGTTTTTTCATTCTAATGATAAAAAACAAAAAAACCCAGTCCACCGGCTTCCACCGTGTGCTCTGGTACCAATAATTGGTATTAAAGAGATCACTTTAATTTTTTGAGCTAAGAAAATTAAATTTGATTTAAATTTAAGTATAGGAATTTATTTTAGTCTCAACGGATTTGACCACATTTCGATATTGGCTCAAATGACCAAGTTACGACCATTCGAAATAAATTTTATGGATCGTTTGTGGTTGATTTTCAGTTATTAAAAATTGATACATATTTTAGACATGTTTATTTTACCCAATCTTAGTGATAATTCTGGTCACCAAAAATTATACTGGCAGATGAGTTTATTTCTTTCATTTATTGCATTATCAAAATTAATATATTAAAAATTCTTTTTTCATAGATTTGATTTTTTTTCAAAGAGGCATTCAATCATTCAGGTTTCTTGACCTGCAGATAATAAATTTAAAAAAACAAAAGGAGACTCAATTGTCTTTTGGAAATGCAGCTAACGATTTTTTTGAAAAAAAGAGGCTTGTCTGAGAAGCTTCTCAAGCCGCCTCCCTTGACCTAGGGAAGCTGGGGACACCCCGTGTGTGTCTCCCTCCTTCGTGCTACGACCTAATCTTCCCATGAGTTTCCCAACCCACCGGCCACCCCCCTTACAGATGATCCCACCTCCTCCACCATCACATTATAATCCATATAGATCCCTTCCGCCACCTCTGTGAGACATTGGACCACTGGCCCATGTCGGAGTGAACCCCTCCAATGTCGGCGATGCCCTATCGAGCTCGGTCTAGGTTTCTACCACCAGATTTGGCGGAAGTGCCTCCTTCGACTTCAGTACCCCTCTGGATCAGATTCGTATCCCGCGACATCGTTGACCATATAGGCCGCTATCAGGGCCTACCTCATACCTTCTAATGTGTTCTCCAAGACACATGCACTATCGCTTGCTCCATCGAGCCGCCATTCCCCCATCTTGGCTCCCCACCTCGCCTTTGCAGAGTCACTGTCACGCTGAAGGGCCAGATTTGGCCGCCATATGCCTCTGTGTTGACCGCCCACACCGATCATCCCTCCGATCCTACCTCCAAGCTGAGCCCCCTCTACGCCATACTTCCATGCTTTGCCAACTCTTGGACCCTTTAAAGTGAGGCAACCCCTACCCAGTATTTGTTGTAGCACCCATATCGGACCCCAACCTGTCGGTATAGGCCTGCATAGGATTGAGCAGATCCGCCCACATCTGGGCGGGTCTACCTAGCCCAAAACAGTCCACAAGGAGTCTTCTCGACCTGACATGGGCCTTTGCGGGTTTGTCCTAACCCACATTGGCCCTGTTGGGGTTTTGGGACCTAAGAATAATTTATTTAATTAAAATTAATCAAGTTAATTGATTTAATTTCTATATTAAATTAAATTAACGAAAATTAATTTTGGTTTAAAAATAAATTGAATACTTAAAATAATTAATTTAATTTTGGTATTAAATTAAATTAATTAATTAATTTAATATTTGGAATTAAAATTAAATTAATAGCAGATCGGAAATAATTAAATTATTTGAATTTAAATAATTCATTTAATTTAATTAACACCCTTATACTTTATTTATTGTAATTTAATTTTAATCGTGTTTTTACTTTTACCTGTTGACCGATCCTAACCATTGACCATGTACATCTATTAATCTATTTAATTGCGTGTGATGATTGTAATTAAATAAGACGGTCTGATCATCATTAATTTTATTGTTTAATATGTGTAAGGGTCCTTACATCCAATTTATCTATCTGTATTTTGTACTCCTGAGACCCTCTCATCTGCATGCGAGTATTGTTGTACTATGATGATGGTAAAAGATGCAGTTGATGCCTAGTCGAGGTGAAATCCAGATGAGTAGTGGATGCTAGATGGGGATGAGCTGCATCATGAGTCAAGCTACGACTTAGGTATGATTCCCCTAGGTAATGGTTGGTCCATTGAGTTTAAATGGATCAATCAATATTAGATGATTAGAACTAGTCAGGTACTTTATTTCCTTTATGCATTTGCTTATTATTTTATTCATTTTCATTACTGCGGGAAACACATAAAATAATAAACAAGAAAAAAATGTATAAAGAAGCGATGAATGTTTTTCTATTAATTTTCAGCTATGAGAACGACAACATAAAATGAATAAGATTAACATAGATGAATTACATTTATTGAGAAAAATATAAAAAACCCTCAAAGAAATATTAACTCACAAAACACCTTTCATCATTTGAATTTGAACAAAACCGGGTGTTTGGGGTGCTAATCAGCCAAAGTTGAAGGTGCCTCTTAATACTGGGGAGATATTATGAGAGTGATGAGTTGACTTAACTGAAGTGAAAATAATCATCCAAAGTTAACATACTACAACTTTAAATGCAAGAATTGAGTAAATCATATTTATGATTTTAGGAGATGGGACTTCACTCAAAAAAATCAAGGAGCAACAAGTTAATGCAGTTGGTCAGTCAAATGCCTACCTTGAACTCTCCAAGAAGTGGTGTAGCCAAAACTTATAGACTATGAGGGGAGGTTCAAGGATCATCACCACTAGAATACTCAAGCGATAGAGTATTATGATTCCGGTACATAGGGTTTCTAGAGTTCGATAAAATAGAAAGTGACATTTAATAATTTAATTAATTAATCAATAATGTCTAAATCGGTAATAAAGATAAAATTATTAATATTATAGATTTATTTTTGTATAAAATGATAATTAATACCACAAAGATACACTGTGATAACTATTGGAAAAAGTCAATGTCCTATCCAACACAAATTTCCAGAAGTAGTATAGGCGCTTGCACAAAGTACTACTATATCAGAAATTCAAGGTACTAGTGTATCCAATACCCGCTAACCCACCTCGAGAATCATGAGTGTAAAAATGATTACATGAGACTCATGTATTAAGTATATGATGGTTATGTCATGATGGTATCATCAACTCAAATGTGAGATGTGGATACAACATCGAGACATGTATGGTTTCACATGTACTCTAATCTCTGAGAATCTTGCAAGGAGAAAGTGAAGCGAGATATGAATGAGTGATGATTACACTGGCTATGTGAAAATTGAAAGGCGATCCATTATATTTCAAAAAAACCAAATCTTATATCATTTTAACCCATATACTTCAGTCTCATTTAAGATTAAAAAGTGAACAGTATGGAGAAAAATGGTTCGTCACCTTTTGGGTAAGGATCACCAAATCTATAAGAACTTACAGAGAGTATTAGTTCTTATGGTGTTGAGATACAAGATAAAAAAGTCCAATGAAAAGATCGATGTCAAATACACCTTTGCAATTTCCATAAAAAAATAGGTATTAAACAAAAGGTTATTTTCTTTGTATATCACAAAATAAATCAACAGTAGTTTAAATGCAATGAACTGAATTGCAGAATCAACTATTCACTTCTTCTTTAGGTATATACACCATTTATTGGTAATTTTTCTATAATAATTTATGGGTATTGAATAAAATATGCCTATAACTTATGTTTATTTGAATATAGTAACCAAGTAAGTATAGAAACCTTATAATAAGTAAGATGTATTCTCCAAGTAGCTGATAAAGGATGGTTCCTAAGTCAGCGGTGAGAAGCACACAACTTCAAATTATCAAGTAAATGATTCAAGTAATACTTTTATTGAGTATAACCAAAACATCAATCTTACATGTTTAATGGAAAATATGATAATTTATTCCAATTCAAGAATGAATGCTGTTTATGGTGTCTCATACTCAACCAGTAGTTCAATTATACATGAATCATAGATAATTTTTGATAAATATAAAATTTAATACTTATATAATTAGCTATGTAAAGATAATAATTTTTCAAGAAAAACTATGTGTATGTCAAGGATATACCCAATAAGGTATTTAGACTCTTTGGAGTTGAAGACTTTAGGTATTATCGATATATTTAGTTTTGAACAAAGAAACCTTTTGAAATAAAGGTATGTCACAAAGCTTTCTGAATTAGTTCAGCTAGAGAGCGTGAAACATTACAAGGGTAAGATAGTGGTAAATATACTTCATAAGATTCCATTAAGTTATTAAGGAATATGAAATTTAAGTATGGTATATACATGGTCATAATATATGAGTTTTTTTGGACTGGTATGTCTAAGAATATCTTGACCAAGCATTTATTGATCAATATAATGCAACATGGAGTAATTTCTAAACACACATTACCTTATCGACATCAAGAAATGATATTTATAAGGAGGATTGATGATGAGTCTTACATGTTAACATTGATCAAAAAAATATAGCATGGAGTAATTCTTAAATGCACATTTTCTTAATAAACATTAGAGTCATGATGTAAGGAGCATCAATGTTGAGACATATATCCATTATAGATACTTCAATTATTTTTCAAGACATTCATTGAAAATAATGACATTATCCCATAAACATATGCAAACTAACATTACTAATGAATATCATATGAGTAATAGTACGATATAAATTCATTATGTCATAAGAAATTGTGTTTATATGCAAAAAGTTTATTAGGATATAAACAAACTTGCATCAAGAAAAACACAATGCGCATCTAAAGTAATTATAATAATGTTTATTAGGATATTATAGAAATTACTAAGATAAAAAAGAGATAGTCAAGTTAAAGAATATATTTCTATAAAAGGGTGCACATATCTACTTGAGGTAGTGGGAGAAATACTGGCTTAGGTTTAGTTAATGCTAGATATGCATAAATAGTTGGAATTGGAATGAGTTTCACAAGAGGTGTGAAATATGAATGTTCTAGAGACACATACTACAAATAAGAAATTTTTATTTATCTATTCAAAGAAAATAGGCAGGGGAGCCTACAAGAGTACAATCAAGGGGGTCTAAAGTAATGTAACCCAAGAGAATCTTCCCAAACAAAGTTTGTACCCTCCATAGGAAAAGAACCAAGATTAGAAAAGATGAGAACTCAGTCATTATGGGAAACCTTTGAAGTAAGAAAATCCTCTACTACATTGCCCTCGTGACAAGTGTGAAGGATGGTTATGTGATTATTAGGAATGTATGGGGTGGCTATTAGTGTTAATTAAGGGATGGGGCTGTCCGTATATAGCTATTGGGGATAGGAATGTGTGGTGTGGTGTGGGATTATAGAGTTTAGAATAAGCGAGTGGGATGTTGGGGGGTGTCCAGGTGTGGGCTATACATGGGTTGTTGTGTTTCCACCTATTTCTAGCTGTTGATATCTGTAGTTGGTAGGGTGTTTGTTGGATTTCCTAGTGAAGTATTAAAGGAGGGACCATATGGAAGGGAGGGGACACAATTTATTTACTAAAAAACAACTTGGAAGATGGACCTTGGGAGGTCAAGTCTGAGCTATGGAAATAGGTCTTCTCTGAAAACTCCTCTTTCTTCTTATTATTCTTTTCTCCTACTCTTTCTTTTCCTCCTATTGTGTTTCTTATATATTTTTCTATTCCTATTACTGTAATAAAAAAACCTATTGTTCTATTGTTCAATTATTTCTACCTTATTTTCTGTTGTGCGGACATTGTTAGGCAAGAGTCCTAACAATTTTGGTGCTTTCATTGAGAGAGTCTGCATGTGATGCTACGGACGCATTTGATGCTGGTTGATTGTTGAGAGAGACAATCACTAGAGGGTGATCATAGAGAAATAAACTCAAGGGAATATGATCCTACTGTACTAGGTCATTTATTATTTTCTCATGTGGAAAGTGATCATCGTCAGGAAAACTGATATCGCTATGGGGACACAAACATCACAGCGAGTCATGATATTAGAAGCATATTGGAGTTTCTGGAACTATGAGACGCGAAAACTGTCGAGGATGATAGTCACTAATCAATCATTTGACACTGTAACCCTCAATTTCTATTTAAAAAAATGTGAAGAATTTTCCATTCTCCCTCCTACCTATTTTCTATTGTACACCACGGTTTATACACATTCACAGGGGTGAACACAGGCTGAAAAAAGACTAAATCCAATCAGAGAAGCTATGTGATCATCAGAGCTGGTAGATCATCAGTGGAAGACACATCATCTTACATAAACTTTTAGTCATGCTTATTATAGGATGAAAACTAGAAATGGATGATTGCTAGGATGATTGAAGATAAATGATTCAATTAGCTGCTGAATAAATGATGCATGAACAATTGGCTGAGGTGAAATGTCAGACTTCATTTATAGAAATTTTTTCTAGAAGATAATCTGATATCAAGAAGTTGTTGTGAAAGATTAAGAATAACCAGTAGGAACAAAGAGAGTAAGTTCACGAGTCAACCAACCAGTTTAATGTTGGAAATTTGGATAATGGACAAGTTTATCACCAACATGTTGTTGTTGGGCATAACAAGGATGACATAGAAAGTTCTTCTAGTAGTGGAAATAGGGAATCAGACATTGGATGTAATCTAGGTGTTAATCCAACAATTGTTGTCACGATTTTGGATGATAGATTGATGTGTGCACATGCATTTGAGATGCAGGAGTTTCAAATGATCATGGAAGAGTTAAACAAGTAAAATATAGAGTTCATGAGCCAGACACATGAGGTACATAACATAGTTTAAGAGGAACTTAATGCGATGCATGGGTCGAGTGATAAAAATGATTTCATTGGTATTTCTGATCGATTGGAAATTTTCGGACAGATGCTGTGAACTAAGGATGAGGTAGAGAGTTTGGAAACTAATTGTTCTGGATAGGAAGGATTCGACAAGAAGTAGTTGAAGCTGATAAATAGGAGGGATTTGGTTGTGACAATGAGGTATAGATGAAATCTAGCCCAATACTTCTTAAATAGGTCATTCCTGTTCTGAGAATTAGTGAGGATGAGTGAGAGGGGTTTACCAATGAGGATCTGGGTGTTGGATTGACTGTAAAAGATATCAGTCTAATAATTATTCCAAAAAAACATAATTTCTATAGTAGATTGGTAAAAGGGAATTCTGTTCATTTTTTTTGTTTCCTAGGAGTTTGACAGGATAATGAGAGCTACGTACCTATCCCTAATGACAATAATTTTGCTGCTGAATCTAGTTTAGAACAGTTTGAAAAGGTAAACTCTTGTATGAATTTTAGTTTGATTAAGTGTGAAAAATTTCCTATGAACACTGAGTTGAGAGATAAGCCTGAGGCCAAGGCTTCTCATGAGTTGTACGATAAGATTATTCTAGTTCCCAAGGCCTAAGAAAATGTTACTATTAGGAACTTAGGAGTTCAAGGATCTTTTTTTTCACTGGTTGATCCTATTGTTTGGTTAAGTCATGTAAAGAAATATTCTATCCCATAGAAAGTTCATCAAGAATTAAAAGTTCCAATTAAAAAACTTAAAGGTGTTAAACATACAATTTTGAAATAATTTGCAGTAGTGTTGAAAGGGGAAAATAAGGAAGTGATTACATCTGAGCTTTTTATGTGGTGAGTGGAGGAAGTGGATCCATGTGGGGATTTAGCTGATGTAGATGTCCGAATAGTCATATAGAACGACACTAGTTTAAAATCTATGTTTTTGTTTCTAGAACCAAGGGAATACCAAGTTGTATTGATCATTAGGCCACTTCCAAAGCCACCGCCGGGGGCTTCCATTCTAGTTTTGAAGAGTCTGAGCTATGTTTTGGATGACCACCTTGGGGACAAGGTGTATTTTCAAGTGGGGGTAATGTTAGGAATGTGTGGGGTGGATATAAATGTTAATAAAGGGGTAGAGCTGTCCCTATGTATCTTCTAGGGATAGGAGTTTGTGGTGTGGTGTGGGATGATAAAGTTTGGAATAAGTGAGTGGGATGTTGGGGGCTATCCAGGCATGGGGTGTACATGAGCTGTTGTGTTTCCAACTATTGACAGTTGTATCCAAATGTTGTTAGATATTGATAGCTATTGACAACTATAGTTGGTAGGGTGTTTTTTGTCTATCCTAGTAGAGTATTAAAGGAGGGATCAGTTAGAAGGTATGGGACATGATTCATTTACTAGAAAATAGCTTTGAATCTGTTGAAATCTGGACCTTGGGAGGTCAAGCCTGAGCTAAAAAGAGAGGTCTTCTCTGACAGCTCCTCTTTCTTCTTCTTCTTTTTCTTTTCTCCTACACTTTCTTTTCCTCCTATTGTATTTATTCTATATTTTTATGTTCTTGTTACTATAATAAGAAAACCTATTATGCTATTGTTCAATAATTTCTACCTTATCTCCTGCCGTGTGACCATTGTTAGGTAAGATTCATAACAATGATGATGGTTTTAATAATCACCATGATCGGTGAGACATTATTCATTGAGAATAATAATTCCTACAAGTAAGAAGCATATAAAAATCAGCTAACATCGACAAGACCAATTAAAATTAAAAAATGGATTCCACGTATCAAAGTACAAGGGGATTGTTATTTTGAATACTATGATGGATATTCAAGTGAGATAATATATGGATGGTACAAGCATGGTACCAATAAGGCTCGATTGGAAATACCAAGTAGTTATGCCCAAATCCATTAGAATTTTACCAATCAAAGCTATGATCATATTTTTGATAATTAGATGTTAAGAACATCAATATTAGAAGGTGTTTATATAACGTAACCAGAAAGGGATGATGACATCATACAATTCTTATAAGGAGTGAAAGTTACTCAAATACAGTTTAGGATTAAAGTAAGAAACATGATCTTAGAACATTAATTTGGAATGAATCTTTGTTTGTGTCAACAGGAGGTTAGTGGGAGTGCCATGGTTTTCCAAGTATAATATGTTTGGTAATATATGGAAAAATCTATTGGTATTGTAGTTATTTAAGAACATAATGAAAGAATATCTCCATAGATTGATTTAAAGTAGCAACCAAAGTTCTAGAGAACAAAATATACTAAGTTAGATCTAACTGTTTCTTAGACACAATCAACCATACATATACTGACTTGGTATTGGAAAATACAAGATGAAACAATTCAAGAGATAATTTTTACCAATGTCACATGGAATAAATATTTCCAAGAATACATGAATGGGAATATGAGGAGATTAATGTGGTGAGTTGGAATTCTATACACTTTTGTGATGGATCAACCACATATGCTATGACATGTACAAGATCTGATAGTGTCAACATAAACTTAATAATAGGTAAATATCATTTATATCTAGGAGAAATACAAGGGATGCAGTCAGAACTATCCAATAGTACTAGAGAAAACACAAAGTATATGTACCTGGTATGTGGAGAGGAAGGGATTCTAGTTTTGAGGGGACAAAAACTAGTCTTCCTTAAAACAAAATGATCTAATATCATAGTAAAGCTAAGGGAATGAGCTATAAAATCTCATATAAGACAATGGTATCCATACCTACAAATATAGAGTACATTGTATCTTATGAGGCAGCCAAGAAGTAGTTATTAAATTCAATAATTTGTTCCAGTTCTTGGAATCACACGTAGTATGTATAGTTTTATCAAAATATAAATTGTGCTAATTCTACTCCTGGTACTACCCAAGATGTCAAATTTTGACAGTGAATAAGGAGAATATACTTGAGGATGTAATCTATTGAGAAGTTTTACTTAAGGAAATGAGGTTGCACATAGCAGAATAGCATGCAGTAGAGACATGGAAGACCCAACAACTAAAGATGTGACTCAGCAGAAATATGATCTTAATCATATGAGAGCTAACAAGGATTTTTAGTAAGCTGACTCTAATGTAAGTGAGTGTTGTAAAAGTGGGTGTCCTAGAACCAAATGTACAATACTTTTCAATTACCATATCATGTATATAGTGAATTATGCATGATGTACACTTACTATTATAGTGTAGATATTTCTGTGTCAACTATTTAATGATAATGTCTATAGATTAATTGTCGTATCAAAATAATATATCATATTCTAGACTATAATGAGAACCTCAAGATACCATGGCAATAATCTTAGATGCATCATACTGACTAGACGCAATTGATGTTTGAATATAAGTTGTTGGGGGCTCATAAGAATTGATACTTCTTCTCATAAAGTTTGTACTTGGTGATCTATAGTAGGTGAGATCATAAGGACATACCCACCAATAGAAAAACCACATGTTTTAGTTTCCATTGGATGTTCCTATCTGCAAACATGTGTATTGGTCTCCTGACTTGAGATCATTATCAATGTGTTCCATTTGATCACGTACTTTGATGAAAGTCAAAAACCATGATAGTGAAATTGTGGTGAGGTAGCTTGTGTTGGGTGCGTCATTTGTGGTATGAAATTTGTTGAATGATCAAGATATAATTTGTCTCTTATGAGTTCAGGAGGTAATATATCTCAGGCCTACTTGATCAGGATGATAGTACCATCATAAATCATTGTCTAAGTTAGTTAGAGGTAAATCTATCCAGATAGATCAAAAAATAATAAAGTAAGAAAGGATGATGACATAAGTGTGTGTCTTGCTTTATGAGATATTGAAAGACATAGATTATATTACACAATATGTTTTCATAGGTTGGTTATCATTGTTATGTCTATTACTTATCTCTTTAGGTGCCTTGACGAGTTTCTAGATTCCACTCTTGATCTGGGAATATTATTCACTACTATTGAGATAAGGGATTAGAGAGTTACACATAATAGAGTATTCAAGAATATGCCTTTTTTCGGTTAAATAGGTATATAGGACATGTTGAGCCCCACTATGAGGTCCGAAGTTTTTCCAAGTTATTTATCATAGATAAATAAATAAATTAATTATTACAACATTTTAGGGAGGGGGTAATACAGAAAAAGGAATAAATCTACCATTCCTATAAGTACTCAGGGATACTCAAACCTGAGACCTCCCAGGAGACCCCTCAAAGGCATAATCACTAGGCTACACCCATGTAGGAAATAAATAAATTCATTATTATTCAAGTAAATAATAATTGAATTGAATTTATTTATTAAAATTATTCACAAGGTATTTAGTGAATATGATGAAAATATTATACGAATGGATATTATTTTAATATTCTAGGTTTTTTTTATATTAGCAGTAATTTTGAGTTGAGTTATTAACACAATTTTTTCATGTAATATATTTAATATAAATTATAGGTATGGGATAAAAATATAAATAATATTTATGAAAAATTTTAGTTTGTCATGATTATTTATTTATTGCTTATTTAGTAGCTTTTTATTTATGAGGGCCGAGAACTCTTCAAGTTATTTTGAGCGTCCCACTATATTAGTAGGAGAGAGGTTCATTTCTAGGGGGGACTGTTCTTGCCAAAAAAACGAAAGACTCTATCTTCTTTCACCTTCTAGAGAGAGTCTTTCTCTAAGTTTCAATCTAAGTACACCTTCTCGGATCAAAGTCAGTTGATCAAGGTGATTGATGCGACGCTAAAGGATTCATTGAAACTCTGTACACGCACCCAGAATTCAACGAACAATGAGTGCATGGATTCTTGGAGCGTTGTTGGATGATATAGTGGGGTTCGAATTCGAATCCTTCAAGAAAATTTCCTTATCAATGAGCTACAATCGAATGCCCTCTGATTTGAAACGAGTTATGACAAATTCCATCAACCCGATGATGATAATTTTTTAAAAAACCCACCTCACTAGCTTCCACTATGATCTCTGGTACCAACATCCAATACAAATAGTAGTCAATCCTATTTTTTATTGTGTTTATATATGTTTCTCAAAACATTCAGAAAAACAATTTTACAAAACATTTTTAAGAATATGAATTTAATAAAACAAAATTAAATAATCCTTTTAACCAGAGTATCCATGTTCAGTAATTCCCATGTAGTTGTATGAATAAAATTGTATTTGATATCTAATTTGATTAATTTTTTTGACATTTTATAGATTTGAGATGAGTCTTGTAGAAATTCCCATGTTTTTCAAATCTAACTCCCTGTATTCAGCTCTGAGTCATACAAATCCATCATTTTTATGTCACTCCAAGGGAGAATGTCTTAGAGTGAACCATATCTCAAATAAAAATTCTGCTTTGACCTTGTTAAGGTCATATAAAAAGGGGAGACTGTAATCTTCTCCATCTTTCTCTTTCGAGCTTCCATCTTACTCAATCAGTAGTTTATACTGATGTTGTGGCTTTCCTGGACATGTTTGATTTTTTTTGTGGAATATGTGAGTGATTTGATGCATATGGTAAGCTTGTACCCTTTTTGGTAGTATGATCCTAGTAGAATTCTATGGTATGGTAAAATCATGCTTTGATCGAGAGCAATGTAGAATTTCTCAACTCGTTAATTGTTCTGAAACATGACCCTGTTTATACATTGGGCCCTGACAGTTCAAAATACCACTTGAATTTTGACATATTCAATGCTCCCTATGACATATATCAAACTGAATGAGGTGGGTAAGTTACGTACCATGGACCTGGCTAGGTAGCCACCATTTTCCTCACACTGTTGGGGTGGAGCCCGACACTGCAGCGGAAGCAGCTGCAAAACACACAAAAGATTCACCTGAAGGCCATTTATCACCTGAAGGAATTTTATCACTTGAAAGAATTTTATACATCACCTAAAAACCTTTTACAATTCACCTGAAGGATTTATCTCTCAATACACCCAAATGAATTTTTGACATACTCACATGAACCCACTATTTTGATGTACCTCCGATCATCATAACCAGGACACGCTGTTCGATCTCTACATCCAAGAGGACTTTCGATACATGGCACCACCATCATCTTATCACACATGCTTTCATTATCAATAATTGACACACCATCATCAGCGTCTTAGTCTCCTCTACTTCATTCATCTTAATCATCTCATTGTTCACCATCATCGGCACTTAGGTAACTGCAATGGTGGCACCCCCTTGTTCTCTCTTGGAAGCTACATCATTATCATCACATCTTCAAAACATGCTACCAAATCCTCTTATATAGACACCTAGTACATATCTCTAATTAATGTAGTAAAAATTCATTATTCCATCAATTAATATTTATAATAACTCTCCATTAATGTTGGGAGAAAATCCTCCATTAATTTTGAGATAAACCCGTCCATTAATAATTTTATCTCTCTACAATATTCAAATTTTAAATCAGAAATCCCAAAAATCTCCACCTTGACTTAAAATTAAAATACTCCACATTCATCTCCACCATATGGTTTAGTGTGATTGTTGGCTCCACCAAGATCTAGATGTCACCCAATGAACGGAAAACACCACATGACACCTATGGCTAAGTAGACTTTCGATATTCTAGCAACACTGCTAATACTGCTATCATTTTCTAATGACATTCTTCTAGACATCTGATAGACCACCTAACATGAGAAAGTACAACTATATTCCACCATAATCTGACTGCCACCAACAATGGAACATGCCTGATGACTCCAACTGGTCAATCAAACTTTCAATATCCCAGAAACACCTCTGGTACCATCATTATATTCCTGTAACGTCCTTTGAGTTCTTGAAAAAACTACTCCAGCAGATGCCTACCACCATGTTATATAACTAAACACTTAAACCAATACATTTGATAACACTATTGTGGTGGTGCCCGATGCTGTAGTAGAAGCAATTGTACAACACACAAAAGATTCACCTGAAGGCCTTTTATCACCTAAAGGAATTTTATCACCCCAAGAAATTTTACACAACACCCAAAGGCCTTTTACAACACACTTGAAGGATTTATCTCTCAACACACATGAAGGCATTTTTGACATACTCACATGAACCCAACATTTTGATGTACTGTCGATCATCACAATCAGGACACGCCGCTTGATCTACGCAACCAAGAGGGATTTTGATACATGGCACCGTCATCATCTTTGTGCACATGACTTCATTCGACATCATTGACACACCATCATCAGCATCATCATCACCTCTGCTTCATTCATCTTTATCATCTCATTGTTTCTCATCATCGACACTTAGGTAACCACAATGGAGGCATCCCCTTCCTCATTCTCTCTTGGTGGTTACATCTATGCTGTCACATCTTCAAAACATGCTACCAAATCCTCTTATATAGACACCCAGTCTATATATATAATTAATAAAGTCAACATTCACTATTACATAAATTAATATTGAGAATAACTCTATATTAATGTTGGGATAAAATCATCCATTAATGTTGAAATAAATCCCTCAATTAATAATTTTCTCTCTCTACAATATTCAAATTTTAAATCATAAATCCCAACACATACATGTCTTATTTTTCCATTAAAACCTTAGGTTTCCTTCAATATTAAGGAATCCATCATTTTTTTCTAATGTTTGATAAAACTTTATATGGGAACATGTTTGTTTATAGCAGGTCATGTATCCTATAATAAATATATGAAATCACAAGATGAATCTTCATTGGTACCTTAGATCATTGGAATAGGTGGTCATTTTCATGGTTAACTAAAAATTTTACATCAATTCTTGCCGGATTGATGGTTTTATCGGTGTTTGGTTTAGTATGCCACCTTATCCTTTTATTCCTATGTTATTATTTAGATTTTGAGAACTCTGTATTCTTGTGTTTTCCTTAGGGAACCAAAAGTTAGATATGATCGGTATAAAGGTGTTGAGATGGATCACCTACCATGACTTGGCATTGAACGTGACCCCCAATTTGATGCCTTTTCAACACATCACCCACTTCAGGATCAAGGATCGACAAGTTAGAAACATACATATATTTCTTGATGGATGAGATCCATTAAACCAAAGGAAAATAAATTAACTCATCAAACTTTCCCATGAAGGTTTGATCAGAGAATTCTCTGAAGTTTTCCAGCTTCATCTCATTCACAAGTCTATCATTCCATTAACAAATTTCTCAGATCATATTTTCATGAATCTAAATGGAAGGAATATATAAAATTGTTTCATTTTATCCTCATTTATTATAAATAATGTTGATGTTAATTGGTTCCAAGTAATAATCAAAATTTTCATCTGATAATCCTTGGAGAATGTGATCTCTGAAAGTGAGGTCAAGTAAGCATGAGCATAAAAAATTGACCCAAAAAAAATGTGACATTTGATAAAATGAAAGTCAAATAATTTTTATTAAAAACTATAACTTTTATTGAGAATGGAATTAGAAATAGTTTTTTATAATAAGAGTAAAATTGTTTTTTTGAATGTTTTGAGAACTATAACTAGAAACAATAACAACAAACATGATTGGTTAAATGTGCCAATTATCTTTATATCATGTGCTCATTCATCAAGAATTTTCTCCGGTTCTCTCAAATGATCAAGTGGAAATTGAAACCATTTTCTATGGTTCTCTCAATTGAGAAATTCAAAAATGGAAACCATTTTCTCCTATTCATTCAAATGACTAAGTCGGAAACAAAAACCATTTTTTGCAGCAATCCAAATGTGAGACTTTTTGGAATGTGTAGGAATGTTTCTCTAACTAAAATAAAAGGTAATAATAGATCAGGAAACATGGTTAAAATAAAATAAAATTTAAAGATAATATTATAATTTATAATTTCATAATAAGATAAAACTATTTTATAACATGAATTTCCAAATGATGAAAACACTAGTACATCAACTAAATACATAATTGAAGGAAATTACTTACTAAAAAAATATCATGAGCCTCTATCATGGATAAAATCATTATATATCTCAGTTATGTGGTTATTTTGAAATTTTTTACATGATTTTGATGTCTCGATAGCATGGATTAAATGATATCGACTACATAGATCAAACATCACCAGTTAACTCTATTGAATACCATATTTTCATCGAAACATACAACAAATCATTTATACATAACATAAATATTTCTCATTACCAGATGTAATAAATCATCCTGATAAAAATATGACAAATATTTATAATTGTGACACTTAAAAAGAAGAATGAATAAATAACAACTATAGAGTCATTGGTATATGAAAATTTCTAAGAGATTAAAAAATCATATGCACTTATAATCAATCACAATAAATCAATCAAAAAATAGACAAAAAAATAAATTGTTCAGAAAGACAAACTGATAAAGACCTGACTATAGGAGAGAAGGGGTAAAAGTGACATTATAGTAGGGAAAGTTTAGTTGTTAGAATGTGGTTAGTATTTTTTTAGGATGGGACCACATGGAGGTGGGGGGTTATTACAAGTAAGCAACATGGGGGGTGAGAGGAGGCAAAGAGAATTAACCTGAAATTGGATTCGGCTTGGATCGGCCTTTTGGCTTGGGCGAGGAGCACTTGCTCTCACAAAACATCATTCTTCTTCATTATTCTTCTTGTACAATATAGTTCTCTGGTTCGATTCATAGATATATATACAATTAGTATTCTTCTCTTATCAATCCATTCGACCCATTGTTATGCATTGGACGTGCAAACTACTACTACCAATCTTCTACTGCTGACTGATCTAGAGAACGTGCAAGAAGAAACCTCACATGGAGGAGATGCGGCACACACTGATGCTAGATTTCATATAAATTGAACGAACCATTCCCTGCTAGAAATTATCATGGAAGGGAAGAACTCTGTCGGTTGGTTCTTCACCACCTACAGTTGCCTCCTCATTACTCCAAGGAGGCTCACTACTGAATCAACTCACATGGAAAAGATCACTTGAACGAGGTTCCCAAAAGCAAGCACACCGAGGGGATGTGAATGGCGACTACAGTTAAGAGGAGATGCACTGAACTTGTGATTTCCAACTAGGGTGGGATGACGCACACACACATTGAAACTGATTCATTCAGTCTACTTCATTCGAAGGTGATGCACCTCCTCTTGGATCCATTTTCATCAGACAATGACTTTAATTAAAACAATTAATTAAGATGAGTCGATACTAGGTTGTCGCTTGGGGTGGATTGGATGAATTTATTTCTTAGAAAGTTTGAGATCAATAATTCAAGATGAATCTAAAAAAACAAGATAAATTCACAACCTCATTCACCAATTTAGTTCTTACAAAATTCCAAGGCTAATAAAAAATTCACTTAGAGGATAAATTTCATGATCACTCCAAGGAATTGGATCATACTAGCACTCAAAATGTATCATCCTTAAACTTGGAGAAGATGAAGAAGAGAGTAACTCATTGAATGGAAGTCTTAAAATGATGAAATTATTTAAGAATTTAAGAACATAAAATAACATCTAATCCATACCCTTGTTACTCCCTTGGATCATACCATAAGAGGGTTATACCTCCATTGATGTTATTACATCAAAGGAAGCAAGAAGTAGAATTATGAGGGGGGAATTTAAGAAGAAAAAAATTGAAAATGATCACTCCACCATTGTGTGAAGAAATCCACAAGGGTTGGTGTGAAAAAGTTCACACCTTGATTCAACGATATCAAAGTGATATGAAGAATGAAATAAGAAGTGAATATGAAGAATTTTTTTTAAGAAACTAAGAGGAATAAAAAAAACTTACATGGAAAAAAATGAAGGTGCGATTACAAAATGAAAGCAGGAAATTACAATTGAAAGAAAAACTTGGATTGAAAGGAAAAACATGGATAGAAAGGAAAAACATTAGATAGAAAGGAAAAACATGGATACTAATTCACTTCACCACCATCTACATATAAAGGAATATTTAGAGCCTTAGGTCTACCCACCATCAATACATTCCATCCCCATTAATTGAGAGATTCAAAAGGAGGGTGAAAAAATCAAGGGAATTTTGACGTTTCAAAGTTGACCAGGAAAATCATCCAGATTCACCCCCCTTGTTGATGTGTGAATTTGTAACTGAATATGGCTAAATAAAAAGGGGTATTATAAGGAAAATATATTCTTCCATGTGACCTCTAATAGATGTAAAAATTTTAGGAAAGTTATACCATTTGTTTGGATGTTATGATTGATCAAATGAGGTGACTTTATGGGCATTCAAATCTAGCCCACCATTTAAATGCCAACTTGGTCTCCATTTATCTCCATGAAAACTTCAGAATTAGCTCCAAAAACAGTTAAATTAAATGATCCCCATAATTTTATCTTTATAAAGTTAAAATTTTAGCTTCATTGAGCTTAGATTATGGTCCCCACTTTTGTTTGATTGGCCTTAGGCTCATTATGCTTTGTCCAAAAAATTTCCACATTCATGCCCAGAAATATTCAGTTTTCCTTGAGATTCATCCATTGATCCTAAAAGATAAAATGTTCCAAACAAAGTGATTCATAATATCCATTGACTGGGCCCAGATTTTAACTTTAAACATGAATTGCATTTGAGATGAGAAATGAAGTTAAATTTCTACAATGCATTAAAATTGATGTTTATGGACTTGAAACACATGAAAATTAAGATATAATCAATTAATATTATCCCCTTTCAATGGATAATCACACCCCCAACTTGAGTTTTTTTAGTCCCGAGCAAAAAGTATCTCAAAAATATGAAATTGAATTCCATTTTTCAAAAAAAAAATAACAAACATTGCTCATAAAAACATCATTCAAAATAATCATGAAACCTTTAAAAATCATTTCACATAATATTTTTCTACAAGAATATCCCAAGCCCAATACCATTCCTTTTTTAAAATTCATCATCACATTTTATCTAATTTCAATTAATCATGATGATTTGTTGTGCATCTCAAAAGACATGGATCCCATTTTATTGTTCAAGGGGGGAAAATGGAAGCGCTAGGTGGGAATCACAATAAAAATTAAGATGAGTATCCACTTTTATTGATTTTTTTGTTTTTTTATTGTTTTCTTGAACCACAATAGATATGAAAAGACTAAATCTGGGAAAGAAAACTATGGAGTCACGATCCCCAAGTGTTGGACGCCACATATATTGTCAAATCCATTATCTAAAATAGATATATAAAGCCTAAGTCTAGGCAAGACAACTATGGAGTCATGATCCCCAAGTGTCGGACACCACAGATTCAGAAAAAACATTTCTCTATGTGGTCATTATTTCATTTATTTAGGATACTAAAATGAAACTAAAAGTGACCCCAAAAACTATACTATGATTAAAGGGACCCAAGAACTCAAATTTACACCCAAGATCCAATGGATGTGCATCGTGACATTTTTATTAAGAGGATGGAAATGTAAAATTTGAAAAATCACATCAGACAACTACACTTTCAGAAAACTATGCTCATGAACTTGAACATGCATTCAAATCATAATCAAGGCATTCAAAATCATTTGAAATTCAGTTTTCATGTTTCACAATGTATATTAATTAATTCAAGGATAATGAATTGAGTTTTTTTAATTGATTTTTTTTTATCATAAAAGCCCAATAGTTTTTTTCAAAATCCCATATTTTCATTCCCCCCAACATAGAATGAAACTTCTCTCAGTTTTGAAAGAGAAGAAAAGAGAGATAAGAGAATTTGGAATAAAGAGGGGAGATGTGATTTGAAATTAAACCATGGAATAAAACCACCTATTTTATAGTTGATGAACCTTCAATAAGAAATTTATTACTTTGGATTCATTTCATATGTAGAATCCTCAATGATGATTGATGGCTGGGTTTGAACTTTAAAAAGCAAGGGTTTTATTTGGAAACACTAAAATACTGTAGCTACTTAATTTCACAAACAAGATCCATTAGATCACATTGTAAACCCCAAGGGGTTCCCTTAACCAAAATAAAAACAAAAACACAAAATAAAATAAAATAAAATAAAATAAAAATGCAGAAGCTGGATTGTCTCCTGGGAAGTGCTTATTTTAAAGTATTTAACTCAACTTGAACCCCCCAACTTATCCAATTCCAACTTTTAACAATTTAATAAACCCATATTTATCCACTTCATTAAGATTGAGATTAACTATTTTTTTGAAATTTGTTTCATGTAAAATCAAATTTTCTAAAGTGAGTGGTAAAATCCAAGGAATGTCAGTAATGGTCGATCAATTTTATTATGTAGTCTTTCCTAAGACATCAAGGATCATTCCTACATTATTGGTTTCATAATATAGATGAATTAAAACTTCAAGGTCTTGGTTGTACCCTATAAAGGGATAATTTATTGGGTACAAAAGGTTTATAATTTTTAGGTTGGGTTGATTGAAATTTACTAAAGAAGATTGGAAATTTTAATCAAAATAACTTTCTTCTTCAAAAAATTTAGAAAGAATTGGTTCCATTTGAAAATATGATTCATCCAAAAATTGGAAATTTGAATGTCCTGAGTGGGTATATACTCAATGTATGTTATTTATCCCAATTTTCAGTGATCAGTGGTCCTAAAAAATCAACCGTGGATCCATATTCAGAATATTCAATCCATGATGACATATTTACCTCTTTTGAAACCAAAAAATCAATTTCCTCCTGATTTAAAGAAACATCAACAATTCCTTCATGTTCTTAAAGTCCCATAGATTCAAAGGTTTTTTCTTAAAAATATTTATGAGAGGCTTGTGGGTAACTAGATTCTTATATCAATTTTGAGGAAGGGATAGTTTGAGTGGTAATGGGGTCTACAAAAGTTTTAATGTTTTTAGTTTTAACCTCAAATATGAAACCTCGGGATTCATTATCTTTATTTGATTACTCAAATTTTCAATAAATGTTTGAGGAATATAATGGGTAGGATGTTGAACATTATGGAATTCCCTAAGAATTATCCCTTCAATCACCATTGAGAGGGCTGTAAATTGATCTTTTAAACATTCATTATCCCATTGATTGTATATCTCATCGTGTGTGGGGTAATCATAGAAGTATTGTTCAGAGAAATTACTTAGGTTAGTTCTTTCTCAATTTTGATTTTTCATTTAATTCCAGCTAGGATTTATAATGGGGAATGGTTGATAAAACTCTATTGGAGTAGATGAAAATGTGGATATGAGATTCTTTGGACACATAGAAACAAAAATGAAAAAAGATAAGAGAAATGGGGGTGAGAAAAGAGAATTTGGGGTGAGAAAAGAAAGATAGAATCTAAGGTACTTACTTGGGTCCCCAGCAATGGGGCCAAAATTTGGTTTCACCCAAATTTACCCCATAGGTATATACAATTATTGTAGTATAGGTAGAGATCAAATACACATAGACTGAAGAAGTGAACTTGATACACTCAAATTTTATGGACGGATTGTCTATGAAGTGGTCAACTTGGGTGTTGATTTTAATTGAATAATTAATGATTTAATTTAAAGAACCAAAAACACGCACACAAAGACTTGAATTAAAATAATTAATTATGATGATTTGATCGTAGGTTGTTGCTTCGGGTGGATTGGATCCATTTGTTTCTTAGAAAGTTTTAGATCACTAATTCAAGATGAATCCAAAAAAGGAGATACATCTATATCCTAATTTACCAATTTAGTTCTTAAAAAATACCAAGGATAATTAAAAATGCACTTAGAGGATCAATTTAATGATCACTCCAAGGAATTGGATCATACTAGCACTCATAATGTGTCATCGTTAAACTTGGTGAAGATGAAGAAGTGAGTAACTCATTGAATGGAAGTCTTAAAATGATCAAATGATTTAAGAATTTAGGAACATAAAATAACATCCAATCCATACCCTTACTAATCCCTTAGATTATCCCATAAGAGGATTATCCCTCCATTGATGTTATTCCATCAAAGAAAGTGGGAAGTAGGCTTATGAGGGTATAATTTAAGAATAAAAACATTGAAAATGATCACTCCACTATTGTGTGAAGAAATTCACAAGGGTTGGTGTGAAAAAGTTTACACCTTGATTCAATGGTATCAAAGTGATATAAATAAAGAAATAATAAGTGAATATGAAGAAAAATTTTTATTAAGAAACTAACAAGAATAAAAAAAACTTACATAGAAAAAAATTAATGTGCGATCACAAAATAAAAGAGGGAAATTACAATTGAAAGAAAAACTTGGATTGAAAAAAAAACACGGATAGAAAGGAAAAACATTAGATAGAAAGTAAAAACATGGATTCTAATTCCCTTAACCACAAACTCATTATATAGGCCTATTTAGAGCCTTAGTTCTACCCACCAACAATACATTCTATCCCCATTAATTTATAGATTCAAAAGGAGGGTGAGAAAATCAAGGGAATTGATGAGTCTCTGAGTGACGTCAAACTCTCAACTCTCTCATTCTAGGGTTTCCCTAAAGGCGATTTGGAGGGGGAGGCCCATGCTTCGCCTCATCTCCCCCTTTCTATGCTTATTACTCTTCCTGTCCAGTGCTTTATCGGTGTTTCTTATCACTTGGTGATGGATTCAACTACTAGATTTGGAGGTATTGGTGAGTTCAAGTATCTCTAGTGGCACCCAAGTCCAATTAAAACTATAATCTGGCTTCAAGTACCTTTGAGGCTCTCCCAATCGGTCTGCGGTGGTGGTTTCAAAGAGGCTATGGGATGTACTGTCCGATCAATTGATGGTGTTTTAGGAGGAGTGTCAATTGATGGTTTTATTCTGGGTCATGGTGGTTCTTTAAATATGTTGTTCGTTAATGGCATGGGATTTGGGGTGTTCTCCTCTGGCGAAGTTCTGTCAATGAGGATTTCTAGAAAGGTTGAAGGTTCCATTATTGGTCCTTCATTCTACAATGGACTCAATTTGCTCAACCTCTACTCTGGCTTCTATTTCTATCACTCCTCACTTGGTCAATCTGGTGTGATGGTTACCAGGAGGCTTTGGGTCTTACTAGTGGAGCTACCGACGGGGTTCTAGGAGACGAAGGGATTGAATCTCTATGGAGGCTTAAACCGATCAACTCTGCCCTGGCCTCGAGTCCCACCACCCCACCCCAGGTCGGTTTGGTACAATGTTTCTTCAGATCTTTGGGAAGTAGTGTTCAGGTGGCCAATAGTTTTCCAATAGGTTAATGAGGGTGATTTTCGTGCTGGTCTATGGTGTCGATTTATGGTGAAACGATTCATGAAAGATGTCTGTGAGTTTGAAAAAGTTGATTTAGTGATTTTTCATATGGTTTATATTTTTTGTTTCTTCATGGTTGTTGTGAAGCGGCATTGCTCGAATTCGGTAGATGGAAATATCTAACGTACTGGTGTGGTGATCATCGGCAATGAGGATAGTGGTGTTTGGTCGACGTTGATGAGCGGTAAGATAGTGATGGGTCCAGCAATGACGACATTGGTGGATAGTTCACCAGCATCCTACTTTGATGGGATGATGGTGACACACGATGTCAGGGGTTCGAAACGAGGTGGAAACATGGCGTGCAACATTGGTTTGGTCATGATTTCACTTGAAGTTTGAATATTGAAAATTTAAATTATAATATGTAAGGTTCGAATACCGCACTATTGAACTGGTTTAAACTTGGACATTTTGTTTGTACGATTATCGGTTACCCTTAAACTAACATTTTAGAAAATTGAAAAAAGGCTTTGGATAGAAAATCAAGGGAATTTTGACATTTCAAAGTTGACCAGGAAAATCATCCAGATTCACTCCCTTGTTGATGCATGAATTTTTAACTAAATATGGATGAATACAAAGGGTTAGTAGAAGGAAAATATCTTTTCCATGTGTTCTCTAATATTTTTCAAAATTTCAGGAAAATTGGACCATCTGTTTGGAAGTTATGATTGATCAAGTGAGGTGACTTTATGGGAGTTCAAATCTGGCCTACCATTTAAATGTCAACTTGGTATCCATTTATCTCTATGAAAAATTCAGAATTAGCCCCAGAAATAGTTTAATGAAATGACCCCCATAATTTTATATTTATACATTTAAAATTTTAGTATCATTGGGCTTGGATTTTGGGCCCCAATTTTGTTTGACGGGCCTTAGGCCCATTATATTTTGTTCATAAAATTTATGCATTCATGACAGAAAATATTCATCTTCCCTTGAGATTAATCCATCGATCCTAAAAGATAAAATCTTCCAAAAATAGTAATCAATAATATCCAAAAATATCAAATTCAAACAATTAATATAATTAATTATACATGCATATGATTGATTGATCCTGAATTTTTAGTTTAAACATGAATTGCATTTGAGATGAGAAATGAAGTTCGATTTCTATAACGAACTAAAATTTATGATTATAGACTTGAAACACATGAATATTAAGATATAATCAATGAATATTATCCCCTTTTAGTGAATAATCACACCCCCAACTTGAGTTTTTCTAGTCCCGAGCAAAAAGTATCTCAAAAATATGAAATTGAATTTCCATTTTTCAATAACATTTTAACAAACACCGATCATAAAAACATCATTCCAAACAATCATGAAACCTTTCAAAATCATTTCCCACAATATAGGTCTACAAGAATATCCCAAGCCCAAGCCCATTCCTTTTTCAAAACTCATCATCACATTTCATCCAATTTCAATTAAGCATGATGTGTTGTGCATCAAAAAAGACATAGGGCCCATTTTCTTTTTAAAGGGGGAAGAAATGGAATCACTAGGTGGAAATCAAATTAAACCTTAAGATGAGTATCCAATTTTATTTATTTATTTTGTTTTTTTTGTTGTTTTTTTGAACCAAAATTGATATGAAAAGGCTAAATCTGGGAAAGAAAACTATGGATTCACGATCCCCAAGTGTCTAATGCCAAAAATATTTTCAATTAAATGATCTAAAATATAGATATAAAGCATAACTCTGGGAAATACAACTATAGATTCATTATATCCAAGTGCCGGATACCACACATTTGGACAAAACATTGCTCTATGTGGTCATTATTTCATTTTTTAGGATACTCAAATTAAACTAAAAGTGACCCAAACCCTATTCTATGATGAAAGGGACCCAAGAACTAAAATTTCCACCCAAGATAAAATGGAAGTTCATTGTGGAATTTTTATTAAGAATATGAAAATGTAAACTTTGAAAAATCACATCAGACAACTGCACTTTCCAAAAACTATGATAATGAACTTAAACATGTGCTCAAATCATAATCAAGGAATTCAAAATCATTTGAAATTCAATTTTTATGTTTCAAAATGTATATTAATACATTCAAGGATAATGAATTTATTTTTTAATTGATTTTTTATCATAAAATCCCGATTTTTTTTAAAATCCTAGATTTTCACTCCCCCAACTTAGAATGAAACTGCCCTCAGTTTTGAAAGAGAAGAAAATAGAGATAAGATAATTGGGAATAAATAAGGGAGATGTGATTTGAAATTAAACCATGTAATAAAAACACATAGTTTGCAGTTGATGAACCATCAATAATAAATTTATTACTTTGGCTTCACATCACATGTAGACTCCTCAGTAATGATTGATGGCTAGGTTTGAACTTTAGAAATCAAGGGTTTTATTTGGAAACATTAAAATGATGCAGATACTAAATTTTAAAAACAATATCCATTATATCACATTGGAAAACCCAAGGGTTTCTCTTAACAAAAAAAACAAAAACAAAAACACAAAAAAAAATATATATATAAAAATGCAGAATCCAGGTTGCCTCCTGGGAAGTGCTTATTTTAAAGTATTTATTTTGACTTAGACCCCCAACTTATCCAATTCCAACTTTCAACATTTTAATAAAATCATATTTCTCCACTTTAACTATATTGAGATTTATTATTTTTTTGAAATTTGTTTCATGTAAAATCCTATTTTCTAAAATGAGTGGGAAAATCCGCGGAATATCAGAAATGGTTAATCGAGTTGCTTCTGTAGTCTTGCATAAGACATCAAGGATCATTACTACATTATTGGTTTCATGATATGGATTAATGAAAAATGCAAGGTATTGGTTGTACCCTATAAAGGGATAATTTATTGGGGACAAAAGTTTTAAAATTTTGAGGTTGGGTTGATTGAAATTTCCTAAAGAAAATTGAAAATTTTAATCAAAATAACTTTGTTCTTCAAAAAATTTTAGAAATAATTGGTTACTTTTGAAAATATTATTCATCCAAAAAATTAGAAATTTGAATGAACAAATTGGGTATGGACTAAATTTCTATTATTTATCCCAATGGTTCAGTGATCAGTGGTCCTTAAAAATCAACTGTGGAGGCATATTCAGAATATTCAATCCATGATGACATATTTCCATCTTTTGAATCCAAAAAATCAATTTCCTCATGATTTAAAGAACCATCAAAAATTCCTTCATGTTATTCAAGTCCCCTAGATTCAAAGGTTTTTTTTTTCAAAAAATTTATGAGAGGCTTTTGGGTAACTAGATTATTCTATCAATGTTGAGGAAGGTATAGTTTGAGTGAGAATGGGGTCCACACAAGTTTTAATATTTTATAGTTCTAACCTCAAAGATGAAACCTCAAAATTAATTATATTCATTTGATTACTCAAATTTTAAATCAATTTTTGAGGAATATAATGGGTAGGAGGTTGAACATCATGGAATTCCCTAAGATTGATCCTTTCAATCATCCTTGAGAGGCCTGGAAATTAATCTTTTAAACATTCATTATACCATTGATTGTACATCTCATCTTGTGTGGGGTAATCATAGATTGTTTGTTAAGAGAAATTATTTAGGTTAGTGCTTTCCCAATTTTGATTTCTCATTTGATTATAGCTATGGTTTAAAATGGGGAATGGTTTATGATACTGCATTTGAGTAGATGAAAATGTGTATTTTAGATTCTTTGGACACATGGAAATAGGAATGGGAAAATATAAGAGAAATAGGGGTGAGAAAAGATAATTTGGGGTGAGAAAAGAAAGATAGAATCTAAGGTACTTACTTGGTTCCCTGACAATGGTTCCAAAATTTAGTTGTACCCAAATTTACCCTACAATTATATGCGGTTTTTGTACTATAGGTAGGGATCAAATCCATAGGGACCAAAGAAATAAACTTGAGACACCAGGATTTGATGGACGGATTGGCTATGAAGTGAACAACTTGGGTGTTGATTTTAATTGAATAATTAATGATTTAATTTAAATAAACCAAAATACACATGTAAAAACTTGAATTAAAACAATCGATTATTATGATTTGATCCTAGTTTTTCATTTGGGGTGTATAGGATGAATTTGTTTATTATATATTTTGAGACCAATAATTCAAGATAAATCCAAAAAATGAGATAAATACACATCCTCATTCACCAATTTAGTTCTTACAAAATTACAAGGATAATAAAAAATGTACTTAGAGGATCAATTCCATGATCACTCCAAGTAATTGGATCATACTATCACTCAGAATGTGTCATAATTAAACCTGAAGAAGACAAAGAAGAGAGTAACTCATTGAATGGAAGTCTTAAAATGATGAATTGATTAAGAATTTAGGAACATAAAATAAAATCCAATACATACCCTTACTACTCCCTTGGATCACACCATAATATGGTTATCCATCCATTTATGTTATTCCATCAATGTAAGTAGGAAGTAGACTTATGAGGGGGGATTTAAGAAGAAAAACAATAAAAATGATCACTCCACTGTTGTGTGAATAAATTTACAAGGGTTGGTGTGAACAATTTCATACCTTTATTCGACTGTACCAAAGTGATATGAATAATGAAATAATAAGTGAAGATAAATAAAAACTTTTATTAAGAAACTAACAATAATAAAAAATTTACATGAAAAAAATGAAGCTGTGATTACAAAATGAAAGTGTGAAATTATAATTGAAAGAAAAACATGGATTGAAAGGAAAAACATGGATAGAAAGGAAAAAAATTAGATAGAAAGAAAAAACATGGATGCTAATTAAATTCAACACCAGATCCTTATATAGGAATATTTTTAGCCTTAGGTCTACCCACCATCAATACATTCTATCCCCATTAATTGAGAGAGTCAAAAGGTGGGTGAGAAAATCAAGGGAATTTTGACGCTTCAAAGTTTACTAGGAAAATTGTCCAGATTCATACCCCTTGTTGATTTGTGAATTTCTAATTAAAGATAGCCGAATACAAAGGTGTAGTATAAGGAAAATATCTTTGTCCATGTGTCTTATAACAACTGTGAAAATTTCAAAAAAATTAGACCATATGTTTAAAAGTTATGATCAATCAAGTGAGGTGACTTTATGGGTGTTCAAATTTGTCCCACCATTTAAATATCAAATTGATCGCCCTCTATCTCCATGAAAAATTCATAATTTTCTCTAACCATAGTTGAATTAAATGATACCCATAATCTTATCTTTCTACAGTTAAAATTTTAGCTTAATTGGGCTTGGATTGTGGGCCCCACTTTTGTTTGATGGGCCTTAGGCCCATTATGAATTTTCTAGAAAATTTATGCATTCATGCCCAAAAATATTTATCTTACCTTGAGATTCATCCATAGATCCTAAAAGATAAAATGTTCCAAACAAAGTGGTAAATAATATATCAAAATATCAAATTCAAATAATGGATATAATTAATTCTAAAAGCATATGATTGATTGGGACCAAATTTTTACTTTAAACATGAATTGCATTTAAGATGAGAAATGAAGTTCAATTTCTATAATATACTAAAATTGAAATTTTTGGACTTAAAACACATGAATATTAAGATATAATCAATGAATATTATCCTTTTTCAGTGTCTGATCAGGATCAATCAATTTTTCTTCAACCTTCCCTCTTGATCTAGGGTTTTAAATAGGATACAATAATTTATTTTTAGGATCAACATCATCTCTATTTCCCACCTGAAATTGTGGATGAATTTATGTCCTATGATTGTGACATTGTGTGTTCTGTAAATAAGGATAAAAATTGGACAATTTTCTGGAATTTAGTTTTTTAATACAATTTTCAATATTTAGGAGAAATAGTTAGAGCACGAAAAAAATACAATGACACACAAAATATTTCCCACATTATGGTTTTTCGGAATTTCCGTCATGCCGAACTAATAAGAGTGACCATGAAAGTGGAAGATGGAAAAGTTGCTGAGGGAGGTGATGGATGTTAGTGGGTGATGGATGTCACTCTATGAAGTAGACGATCATAGGTGGTGGGATAGTAACTTGATGAGGTGAAAAACATAGCTCTATTTTTAGGATTTTACAATGATTTTATCCAATGATGAAGTTTAGAAGACAAATACTGAAGAGGTTATATTTTGTTTCTGTTTGATTTTTTTTCATTATATTTAATATGTGTTGATTGGATGTAAATTTTCACAATTGTTACTATTTGAAATTTAATTTTTGGTACATGTAGTTTGTTAATGTGATAATGATGTGGAAGATAATGTTTGGTGTTTTTGTAAGAGGAATCCCGAAGTAAGGATGATTTTCAAAGATATTCATAATGCCTATGCATTTTATGTCGGTTATGCTGGGAGAATTGGTTTTAGTGTGTGATGAAAATATGAAAATAAGATTAATAAGGGAAAAAAATTACATTAGTTCTTTATACTTGTAGAAAGGGCACAAAAATATTGATAAGTACGATGTATTTGTGAAAAAAGTTCACGTATAGATAAGGATAGGTTGTCGTGCTCTTATGGTTGTTATTATGTTGTGCTATAAGGAATATTTGTGTAATTTATTTGTAGATTATCACAATCATCCATTTCATTCTTTTGATTCTTATCATTTTATGAGGTCCTAGAGAAAGGTGAATGAGGTTCAGGCTGCAAAGATGTAAGTTAATTCTTTGATAGAAATCATGCCGATTGATTCTCTCTCTTCAATGGAAACTGTTTCTGATGGTGAAGAAATTTTATATTATACTCAAGTAGATCAAATAAATTTTCTTTGATCGAAACATAAAAGTTATTTGATTGTGTGGGGTAGTGTTTTCATTTTAGAGTATTTGTAATAGCGATGTTAAGAAAATACTTAATCTGTCTATGCCATTCAATTTGACATGAATGAGTAGATTATAATTATTTTTTTGTTTGACCCAAAAATGAGGCTTGTTTTTGAACAGTTTGGAGATGATGTTGTGTTTGATAAACATTTAGTATAAGTAGGGAATTCAAACATCTAGCTATTTGTTTTTGGATTTAATCATTTCAGATAAACTGTAAATTTTGGTGTGATATTATTGTATAATGAAAAACTAGTTATTTTTTATGTTTATTTCAAAAATATATTGAGAAGAAAAATATGAAGAGGTCATTGACTTTGTTTACTGATCAAGATGCATCTATTTAAAAAACAATATCTGAGGCATTTCATGATACTCATCATGACCTTTGTACACAACACATTTAATGCAAAATGGTGTAAAACACCTAGGTAACTTGATGAAAGATAGTTTAAGTTTCCTTTTTTTATTGAGTAAGTGCATGTTTGAGTAATATAATGTGGTTGATTTTGAGGTGGGATATAGGACTCTTAAAAGGTAATTTGGAGAAGGTAAATCATCTTGGTTGGATTATGTACATACTCTCTAAAGGAAAAATGGGATCATTACTTTATGAAGGATATATCAACATCGAATCTATTTACTGATAAAGATGCAGCTATTGAAAAATAAATATATGAGGTAATTCCTGATACTCATAATGACCTTTTTACATGACACATTTAATAAAAAATGGTGTAAAAAACTTGGGTAAATTGATGAAATTTGGTTCAAGTTTCCTTCATTCTTTGAGAAAGTGCATGTTTTAGTACCATAATATGGTTTATTTTGAGGTGGAGTAGAGGAATCTTAAAATATAATGTAAATAATCTTGTTTGGATAATATATATAATTTGAGGAAAAAATGGTCTCATTGCTTTATGAAGGATATATTAACATTGGGGATACGTACCACTCAATTATGTGAAAGTTTTAATGGTGTATAAAAATATTTTATTTATCGTAGATTGAGTGTTGGTGATTTTTTCAATAAATTTGAGAAATTTTTCAAAGTATAGATATCAAGAAGTGAACTATAAATTCCAAAGCAGGAAAAACTTACACAAATTATGTTCCCTTCCATCCATTTGTTAGACAAGCTACAGATAAAGACACTCCAAAATTTATTGAGCTATTTCATAATGAATATAAAATGGTTGGGGAATGTCTTGTTAAATATTCTATGAAATTGAATTCTCGTACTCATATGTTTTTAGCATGTTGGGGTCTGGAAGATTGTTTCAAATTTTATATGATAAACATGCTAGAATTGTAAAGTTTTATTGCAGAAAATTTGAATTGGTTGGAATATTATGTTGCCCTATTTTAAAATTGTTTGATATACTTGATGTGATATCTATTCTAGGACATTACATTTTGAAGAGGTGGACAAAAAAGTGTGAAAATTTGACATTGGTGAAGCTGATCCGGTTGATAAAGTGGTTGATAAGAATTTTGTTAAATCCAAACATTAAAAAGAACTAGATTGAATGACAATGAAATTGGTAACAATGACACATGGATAACATCAATATCCCTATACCATATGAAAATGTGGGTAATAGTCATTATATGGTTAGGAAATATGTTAATATTAAAAGGAAGCCAACTCAAAGAGGAGGAGATCATGTGAAAATCTTTTTGGAGAGAATGGACCACAAGGCCTGTAAATAAATAGAGATAATGTTGTCAGCTCATCAGTAATGATGGTATGATATATTTTTTAGCTGTCTTCAGTATAAATACATTATTTTGTACATTTCATTGTCTGTATTGTTTATGTCATTTATTTATTGGGTGTTTCTAATCAGATGAAAAGTGATGATGTGTTTGTTGTGGTAGATATTGGTGATAATGGATGTTTTACTTTTTGTTATTTTTATTTAAAAAAGTGATGATAATGTATGTTGAATTTGTTTACATCTTTCAGGAATGACTTCCAAAAACATTGGGACTATGATTTTGGAGGTGTGTCTCTACTGGAAACGTGTACAGTGAATTTGTTCATAAAATGGTGTTTTATAAAAGAAGGGTTGTTGTTTGAAATATAGATTTATGAGTTCAACTTTGATAAAATAATTTATTTTATGCCATATTTATTTTTTAATAGGTTAATTAAATGTATTTATATCAAAATAAAAAACATAATGTGTAAATTATATTCCTAAAAAATCAGTATTTCTTAAATGCATGTTTATATTCTAATTACAAAACACTAATATTTTCTTCCCTTCTAGGTGTCATTTGACATCTCCAAACTTTTTCTTGTAGTGAAGTTAGTCTCAGTACAACTTTGTCTTAGATGTGTCAGAATTTTTTGCAACATTTAGAGCCTTATATCATCTATGTTGGGTTGTGTTAATGAAGTTGATATGTCCAAAAAAATGTTATTCTGCTGATCAAATAACAAATAACAATTCTGCAAACTAAACTTTTAGGAGATTTATATAAAGATTTTTCAACTCATTGATCAGTTAATAGTTTAAATTTCTTTACATTATGTTTTGAATTCCCAATCAATTAATCCACATATTATTTATAAAAAATAGTTTTAAGTGTTTCAATTAGAATACAATAAAGTTGACATATTTTTTCCTAGAGGATTATGTAAAAACTTTAATTATTACTACTTAAATGGAATCCTATATATATATATATATCTACCTCTCATTCCTGACTTTGATTGCAATGAATTGAAGTATACAAATATATTTTCTTCTATATCTAGAATGAATAATGTCCCATGTAGGTTTACTTTATTGATAATAAAGAATAAGAATTGATTTGATTGTACAACTTATTGAATTGGGTTATCAATGGGGCTTTTTCTCATTGATTCATTATGATATTTGATTATAATCTATAAAAAAATGTGAACATTTTATAAATTTTTATTCTATTCATCAACATTTAAATTCAAAAAATTTCATACTTATGACACAAGTACTTATAATGAACACCGCTTCCTGTGGAAAATTATTTATAGTACCAACTTCCTTACACTTTTCCTTAATAATATCCCAGGAGGCATCAATAACCTTTTGTGAAAATATTTAAAAGAAAACTAATTAAAAAATTAAATTTTTATTTTAGCCAGAGTATCCATGTTCAATCATTCTTATGTAGTGGCATAATTTTTTTATGATATCTAATGGGATTAAAATTTGTAACATTTTATATATTTGAGATGATCCTTACTGAAATTCCTATATTTTCAGATATTTTTCCTTGTGTCCAGCTCCCAATTATACATATAATTCATTTTTATATTACTCCTCCATGTTTGAATGTCTTGATGAGAAAGAACATAGTCTTTGATAGAGATAACTAGTGAAACTTTATCTATGTATCCAATCTTTTTTTATTGTTTTTAGATATGGTTCTCAAAACATTAAGAAAAATAATTTTACAAAACATTTTTAAGCATATGAAATCAAGAAAACAAAATTAAATAAGTCTTTTAAGCATATGATCTATGTTCAATAATTCTTATGCAGTGGTATGAATAAAATTTTCTCTGATATCTAATGGGATTCAACATTCTGACATTTTTGTATATTTGAGATGAGCCTTGCAGAAACTCCCATTTTTTCTAAATCTATCCCTCCATGTCCATTTACCAATCATACAAATCCATAAATTTTATGTTACTCCTCCAAGGATGAATGTTTTGGAGTGAACCATATCTCAGATCTGAATCATTCTTTGACCTTGTTAAGGGAACTTAAAAAGGGGAGATTACAAGCTTCTCCATCTTTCTCATTTGGGATTACATCATGATTACTCTTCGATCTATGTTGATATTGTGGCTTGCCTTAATGTGTTTGATTTTTTATGGAAGACGTAAGTGATTCGATGCATACGAGAATCTCATACCATTTCTTGAGGCATGGTCATGAAAAAAATCTATGTTCTGAGAAAATCATTCTCTTATCAAGCGAAATGAAGAATTTCTCAAGTCATTAATTATTCTACAAGATGAACCTATTTATACAATGGGCACTGAAATTTTGAAATACCACTTGAATTTTTATATATCTGATGCTTCCTATGACATATATCAAACTAAAAAAGATGTGGAAGTTATGTACTATAGACCTAAGTAGGTATCTGTAATAACCCAAAGTTTTATCAATAGAATTTCATTTTTATAATAATGCCTTAAATAATAATAAAATTAGGAAACACAATGCCACATCATTCTTAAATGAACTACTATGTTACCTTTAAACATAAATTTTACACTTTTTTTTGTTTTGAATTTCGAAAATATAACATACACGATTGCGATAAGTAAGATATTTGGAATCTGATAGGACAAACTTAATTTTTGGTGAATAGTAACTTAACCTTATGAATAGTAATCAAACCTTATGAATAGTAATATGACCCTTATGAATATTAAATCCTCTAAAATAATTGTAACCTTACCCATGAATGATTAAATAAAACTTAGGCATCTTATAAGTGACAGTTTGACCATAGTAAAAGAATTGGTATTTTTTGTAAGTCATAAATAATTAATTATAATTAATTAATTAATTTAAAAGAAAATTAATTTTCCTAAAATGTTTCTATAAATTAACAATTCTATGTCTTCTAGTTTTAAGATAATTTTATAAGACCTTATGTAATTTTTGAAAGCATTATGAAATCAACTTTAATTTTAAAATATGTATTTTTCAAGTAAATTATGATTTTAATTAAAAAATAAATTAATCACATTCAGAAAATTATTTTTGAAAAACAGAGTTCATTTTTGGATACACATTAAAAAATTTTTAGGGTGAATTTTTGAGATTTTTCTGAAATACTTGATTTTTTGATGAATAGTGAAATATGATAATTTACAAAATAAGTTAAATTCATGAATTATAAATTCATGGGTGATGTTCTTATGATGTAAGAACATATGGTTTATATTAAAATGATAAAATTAATTTAATTGTAATAATCACTATTACTTGTCATTCAGAGAAATAATAAATTAATGAATATTATATTGGGAAAACCCCTCTCCCCTCCACTATAAATACCACCCTTCACACCCTAATTTCCTCACACCTCTCAAGCTTAAATCCTTGTCTAAAATATTCCTAAACATATTACCTATCCCATCCCACATGTCCAATATCTTATGGTATCATCAAAATACCAATCCTAGGTTCCTTAAGGAGGATCTCAAGAGGAGGATTTAAGAGGTAATTCCTCTCTCTCTTTTCCTTTAATTTCCCTTCAATTTCAAGTTATTTTCTTAATATCTACCCACCTATCCTCATAAAAATTTTATGGTAACTCCAATATCTCACATATAATAAAATTTTATTATACTAATGGGATTATATATCTTCCAATCCCCTTCTCCACTTCTTTTTTTAGAAAGGAATTTTTTTTCGTGAGGTCTTAATTTATCAGCTTCAAGAACATGTTTTTGTTTTCCTTTAACACCTTCAGATATGGTCATGAAACCATTTTTATGGTTGAAAAAGATTATGTTATATGTATTATATCCTATTTAATATTCTGGATCTAACTTATGTACATATTACTAAATTATTAAACAAAATAAGTTTGTTGTGGTCGAAAAACCACCCGAATTAACCCAAACGATCATCATTAAATTATTATATAATGATTCATCCACATGTTATATAATTTAATTCATTATAATATCATTTAAACTACTTTAATATCATTAATAACATGAAAAATCAGTTCTGGGTGTTTATCCATGATCTACACAAACTTCCATTTATGAATACACGTGAACTGCTCAAGAAAACCATAAAAACGAACATTTCTGAACAATATATTTAAACTATATAACTCATCCAAATAACCATAAAATAACTTAATGAAACAAAAATGAACTATATTCATGTAAAAAAGGTTCTTTAATTGTTAATTAATGAATCTAATGTGGTTATACTGGACTTTAAAGTGAAAAAATCCTTCACATACAAGGTAAGGGGAAATTCTCGAACCCAACTTTCTTTCTTCGGGTTCTCCCTCTTTCACTCCATTTTTGTATAGTCACTCTCTAGAAATCATTTTTTCATCATTATATTAAACTTTATTGGATATAAATGTTTTCCACTGAATTTTATGCCAAACAAATGTTTTCTAAAAGAACCCTTCTTTCAAAAACACACCTTTTACTTCCCACTCAAGGTTGATGGTTTTTGTATCAAGTATGTTATTCCCTATTTCTTTTGGGAACAAAAGTTTATGAATGTATTATTATGAGATGAAACCCATTCCTTTCCAGGGGTTATTTATGTTCATTTTTGATATATGATCTATGTGTCATGCATGATAATGATAATGTTAATATGAGATGGGTGCATCCGGAATTATACAATGCTCCAATGCATTGGGTAAAGTGATGAATCTCATGAGTTAAAGTGAAATGATGTGTGAAAAAAGATTCTAGATTTGTTCACAACTATGTGTGGTAGATGACCACTAAGACATGATGTTTAATTTTTATGCATTTCCACATTTCTAATCTTTTATTAATGTTTCATCTCATGATTTTGATGAAGATGTTATGATTATTATCACCTCATGCTATAATGTTCTTATCTATCCTCTTACCGTGATTTTAGCTCACCCCTTTTTGATGTATATCCTCAGATGACTACATGTACTAAGGAGATGTAAAGTTCTAATAAGAATCTAGATAATAAGTAATTAAATAAATTTTTATGCTTGATGTTGTAAATTTTAAGTTTGGTCATAGTTTTCCCAAGTCACTAAACCTTTGGATCCTCGTGGTGTAATACTGTTATGTTTTTTATCTTTATAATTATGTAATAGTAATGTAAGAAAAGGTAGGGTCACTATATTTGGTATTAGAGGAAAGGTTTAGTTAATCTAGGAATTAGGATTAGTGAACCCTAGAGAAAACCTCTAGCTTGAGACTAAGTATAAATATGCACACAAGAAGCTTTATATAGGGATCCCGTAAGTTATGATTTTAGTGCAAATCATACAAATGAATAAGTTATTCATGACTTGTTGACTTATGTTTTTTTAAACTTTTCTATTTTAGAAAATGGTGGGAACTAGGAGAAACCAAGCCAACAACCCATGTGAGGGTCAATGCAACGATTGCCCAAATGAAATCCCCAATGCTTTAAGAGGAGGAGTTCAAAACTTCATGGTAATGCTTACCCAACTATCTCAGGTTATGAAAAATAACCAGAATAATGGGGAATGTCATCCTTCACTAAAGAGGGAGCAACTGGCTATCGAGTTTTTTTATGCAGCAACAACCAATTACGTTTAGTAGATCTTCTGATCCACTAGTTGTGGAATAGTGGGTCAACTCCATGGAGAATATATTTTATGTACTTCACTGTTCTGAGATGGAGAAGATGACATTATACATTTTTCTTCTAGATGGAGAGGCCGATCAATGGTGGGATTTGATTAAGAAAACCAATCCAAGTGAAGAAATTGAAGAGATGGAATGATACGACTTTAAGATCATGTTTCTTAATAAGTATTTCCCATGAATTATTCGTATAAAGATGGAGAGAGAATTCATAGAGCTCAAGAAAAATGAAAGAGAATCTTTCACAACATATGAAGTGAATTTCAAAAGGCTTTCAAGGTATGATTTGGGTTTTGTTATCAACAATGATAGAAAAATTGATATATTATTAAGTGAATTAAAACCACACCTTAAAAAGGATCTTTCAATTAAAGACTTTGGGAGTTATGAAGATGTTGTTCGATGTGCTCTCAAAGTGGAGATATAGTTTTAAGAATGGTCCCATGACTATTTTAATAAGAAATGAAAGATGGATTTTCAAGTCAGAGGATCTAACGATAAATGTGGGAAGAAAACTCAATGACCCACATGAAAAAAAATGGGAAGTTATATCGTGGAAACTTCCTCAAAGAGATGAGGAAATGCTTTAAGTGTGGGAATGAAAGACACCATGCTCAAGAGTGTTGAATATACATGAGAAGGAAGAAGAATTTGGTGGAAGAAAGGAGAGAACCACCCTTGGTTCAATGCTACAATTGTAGGGAGCAAAGGCACTATGAAAGCCAGTGCACTAAACCTCGAGTCCTCGAGGTTAATCAGTGTTAGCAACCACCAAAGCCAAAGGAACAAGGGAAGGATTATTGCATCACTATTGTGGAAGTGTAGACAGATAATGAAGTCGTAAAAGGTATACTTTCTATTCAATAAAGAATGGAAAAAGTTTTATTTAATTTTGGTTCTATGCATTCCATTATATCTTTCAAGTTTTCTATAATTATATAATTGAAGCCCCAAAACACTACTGGAAATTGCACCTATACCCACGGTTTGAAACCGTGGGTATAGCCCTTGAAACCGTGGGTATAGGGTATACCCACGGTTTCGCCAACCGCGGGCTGGAATGCCGTCGCAATAGCCCTATACCCATGGTTTTTAAAGAACCGTGGGTATAGACCCAGAAATTTTTATATTACCCACGGTTCATTGAACCGTAGGTATATATGTATACCCACGGTTTTATAACCGTGGGTATAGTTTTTTTGCAGCTCCGGTATATATGTATACCCACGGTTTTATAACCGTGGGTACAGTTTTTGCAGCTCCAGAATATACCCACGGTTCACTTGAACCGTGGGTATATATGTATTCCACGGTTCTATAACCGTGGGTACAATTTTTGCAGCTCCAGAATATACCCACGGTTCACTTGAACCGTGGGTATATATGTTTCCAGCGCCAGAATATTTCCATGGTTCAAATGAACCGTGGGTATTTGCAATGTCCCCCGCATCAACGCAGGCCAGCAGGCTCTGCAATTCTACCTGAAGACAAAATATAAGAACAAAATATAAGAACAAAAAGTATGCAGCTTGCAATTGAGAAAGTTCCGCCAAGTTCTGTTTTCCGCTTAACAAATTTCTGATCATCCTACATGGAACAATGTGCAAGTTAAAAATAAGTCTAATTATAGGCATTGAAAACATTACATGGCTATAGCTTGAAACCGCAGGGAAAAATGAAGCAATACAGATACTACCAGCACAATGGGAATAATGGATATTGCATTAAAGATGTTCAACAAGAATAGTGATTTGGAGACAGGAATTTCATAATAAAAGAAACTTGCAAGCTGCACAGCATAAATTAAAATGCATTAAAACATCAATAAAAGCCATGGAAATGAAAACATCTAGCAAAAATTTGTGCCAGCCCCCTCCTGCTAGCCCCCCCCGCCAGCTCCCCCCCTGCCCATTGCTTGTCCCCCTGCCAGCCCCCGCCCCCCCTGCCCCTGCCAGCCCCCCCCCTTCCCCCTGCTTATCCCCCTGCCAGCCCCCCCCCTTCCCCCTGCTTGTCCCCCTACCAGCCCCCCCTGCCACCTGCTTGTCCCCCTGCCAGACCCCCCCTGCCCCTTGCTTGTCCCCCGCCAGCCCCCCCTGCCCACTGCTTGTCCCCCTGCCAGCCCCCGCCCCCCTGCCCCTGCCAGCCCCCCCTCCCCCTGCTTGTCCCCCTGCCAGCCCCCGCCCCCCCTGCCCCTGCCAGCCCCCCCCTCCCCCTTCTTGTCCCCCTGCCAGCCCCCCCCTTCCCCCTGCTTGTCCCCCTGCCAGCCCCCCCTGCCACCTGCTTGTCCCCTGCCAGCCCCCCCCTGCCCCTTGCTTGTCCCCCGCCAGCCCCCCCTGCCCACTGCTTGTCCCCCTGCCAGCCCCCGCCCCCCTGCCCCTGCCAGCCCCCCCCTCCCCCCTGCTTGTCCCCCTGCCAGCCCCCGCCCCCCCTGCCCCTGCCAGCCCCCCCCTCCCCCTGCTTGTCCCCCTGCCAGCCCCCCCTTCCCCCTGCTTGTCCCCCTGCCAGCCCCCCCCCTCCCCCCTGCTTGTCCCCCTGCCAGCCCCCCCTTCCCCCTGCTTGTCCCCCTGCCAGCCCCCCCCCCCCTCCCCCCTGCTTGTCCCCCTGCCAGCCCCCCCCCTTCCCCCTGCTTGTCCCCCTTCCAGCCCCCCCTGCCCCTGCCAGCCCCCCCTGCCAGCCCCCCCTGCCACCTGCTTGTCCCCCTGCCAGCCCCCCCTGCTTGTCCCCCTGCCAGCCCCCCCCCCCCCGCCCCCTGCTTGTCCCCCCACCCAGCCCCCCTGCCCCCTGCCAGCCCCCCCACCCTGCCCCCTGCTTGTCACCCCCCTGCCAGCCCCCCCACCCTGCCCCCTGCTTGTCCCCCTGCCAGCCCCCCCTGCTTGTCCCCCTGCCAGCCCCCCCTGCTTGTCCCCCTGCCAGCCCCCCCTGCCCCCTGCTAGGCCCCCTGTCAGTCCCCTGCTAGGCCCCCTGTCAGTCCCCTGCTAGTCCCCCTGCCCCCTGATCTGATAATCAAGTTTATCTGATCTGATAACCACAACATCTTCAGCACTGCCAGATTCAGGTTTAACAGGTACCAATTCACCAATTCTGACATGTTTAGCAGCATGAGATAAGACAGGAACAGACTGAACCACATCAGATTTACAGACCATGTTTAGCACCCCTTCCCCTGCTGGACACCCCCCTGCTGGACACCCCCTCCCTCTGCTGGACAACCCCCCCTGCTGGACACCCCCCCTGCTGGACACCCCCCCTGTCGGTCAGCATTGCTACAGTTGCGGGCCACAAGCATTCGACCCAACCGGATCGGGCAACACCAATCCAACAAAATCCTCATCCGCGACAGTTGCAGGCTACAAGCATTCAGTAGGGATTAATGGAAGAAATCAACATTAATGGAAGCATGAGAAAAACTCACATGATCCTAAAACTAGAAGGATTTATGTGAAAGGGGTGCCCCAAGGCAAGGTATGTACTGGAAATGCTTGCAGGGACAGTCCAAGCAGCAAGGTGATTTGGAGAAAGAAAAATCCTTGGTGGTAAAGCTGTCCAAGGAAAAACAGGTTGTGTTTTGGGTTGTGAAGAAGAGAACAAACCTAAAGAAGTGGAGACACAATCCATGGGGTAAGTGTGCTCACAAAGCATATATTTTAGAGCTGAAAACAGATCTGGTTTAGAGCTGGAAGTTGCATGCAGCAATGGTATCAATTCATGCTAAAAGTGGACACCCCAGGACAGACCCCCCCCCCCAAACCCAAACCCCCCAGGACAAACCCCCCCCTCACTGGACCCCCTAGACACCCCATGGACAGACCCCCCCCCCAAACCCAAACCCACTCCCCACCCTTGACACCCCCCTGCACCCCCAGTACCACCTGCACCCAGCCCCCCCCCCCCCCAGGATATTATTTGACATTACATCTACAATTGGCATTCCCATCAAAATGGATAGAGCAACTGAGGAGGCACATTATGGGTATTTTGCTAGAATAATGTGCATTTTGCTAGAGTTCTTCTAGAAGTGGACCTTAATTCCACCCTCATTGATCGGGTTGTGTTATCCACAAATGAAGATGACTTGTTTTTGAAAATTGAGTATGAACAACTACCTCCCCCCCCCTGCCCCCTGCTAGCCCCCCCTGCCCCCCGCCAGCCCCCCCCCGGCCAGCCCCCCCCCCCCCCCCCGCCAGCCCCCCCCCCCCCCCCCCCCCCCGCCCCCCTACCAGTCCCCCCTGCCTGGACACCCCCCCTGCCCCCTGCTAGCCCCCCCTGCCCCCTGCTAGCCCCCCCTGCCAGCCCCCCCTGTCCCCCAGCCAGCACCCCCCCTGTCCCCATGCCAGCCCCCCCATGCCCCCTGCTTGTCCCCTTGCCAGCCCCCCTGCCCCCTGCTAGTCCCCCCGCCAGCCCCCCCCCCCCTGCCCCCTACCAGTCCCCCCTGCCTGGACACCCCTCCCCCTGCTTGTCCCCCCTTGCCACCCCCCTGCTAGTCCCCCCTGCCCCCTGCTGGTCCCCCCCTGCCCCCTGCTAGTCCCACCCCCTGCTTGTCCCCCTGCCAGCCCCCCCTGCCCCCTGCTTGCCCCCACCCCCTGGCCCCCTGCTTGCCCCCCTGCCAGCCCCCCCCCCCCCCCCCCCCCCATGCCCCCTGCTTGTCCCCCTGCCAGCCCCCCCTGCCCCCTGCTTGTCCCCCTGCCTGCCCCCCTGCCCCCTGCTTGTCCCCCTGCCAGCCCCCCCTGCCCCCTGCCAGCCCCCCCCCCCCACCCTGCCCCTTTCTTGTCCCCCTGCCAGAGTTCTTCTTTATTGGTTCATTTCTTGAAGCATTCTTAATTGAGTTTGTAATGTTCATGTTATATAGCATCAACGAAATGGTATTTTGGTTAGATAACAGGGATACAGGCTGTTCAAAATAGTTCATATTATCTACAGATTTAGCACCAACAAAAGTTAAATTAATAGAATGAAGAGTAGGTGTACCTGGGTCCTTTGAATCATCTATATTCTGCATCTTGATAGCGTCCAGATCTAATGGAAGGGGCCTCTGCCCGATGGGTTCAAAATGTGCCTGCATTAGCGTGGGGTCTTGTACAGAGGTTGTGCTTCCTTTTGTATGTTTTATAGGTTCCAGTGTCAAGGTACCTTGTTTATCAATGTTAGTGTGTTTTGTTTGTGCCTTAGCCTAAAGAGACTTTAGACTAATATGAGGATTCCTATTTTTTATAGGACAACCAGTGGTATGAATGACGTTTAGATTAGTGGAGAGTTTTCTGGTTTTTATAGCAGTGCCAGTGGCATCCAGAGTTTTAGAGTCATAGGTGTAGTGAGCAGAGGAAAAAGAACCTAAACCATTTTTCTGATTGTTTGACTCATTTATTATCTCTTGGTTTGGTGTGAAATTCAGTCAAAAGCAGACATTGAATTTCTATCACAACGGGCTGATCCGGTTCAGATGACATGTGCAGAGGATGAGGATGATCTGGTTCGGACAACATGAAAGGATGTTTTCTTAGAAGATTTAAAGAAATGAATGCTAATCTGTGATGAATAGAGGATTGGATGACCCCTGATATACCTAATTCGGTGAGGTTTGGAGATCTAGAAATGTGTAGGAATACCTAGAGGAATAAAATATGCCAGACAATTCCAAACCAATGTTTTCAGTTGAATTGAGCTTTTGTACCACCTGCTATGCACGTTTTGTGGAAAGATGGATGAGAGGCAGCGCTGAGAGGAGATATAGTTTAGGAATGAGGAAATACGAAAAATTATAGAGCTAACCATTCAATGTTTCTCTAAGGAGGAGTAACCGCCGCAGGGTGTCGTCCTGGAGCAGGGCCAAATCACGGCGTGACCGCGGCGTGACCGCGGCGTGACCGCGGCGTGACCGCGGCGTGACCGCGGCGTGACCGCGGCGTGACCGCGGCGTGACCGCGGCGTGACCGCGGCGTGACCGCGGCGTGACCGCGGCGTGACCGCGGCGTGACCGCGGCGTGACCGCGGCGTGACCGCGGCGTGACCGCGGCGTGACCGCGGCGTGACCGCAGCGTGTTGGCCCGGTCCAGCGACATCCACGGGGCAACATATTCCACTTAGTTTCAAATAGGATGATATGGATGGCATGAGAGGATGTTTTCTCAGAAGATTTAAAGAAATGAATGCTAATCTGTGATGAATAGAGGATTGGATGACCCCTGATATACCTAATTCGGTGAGGTTTGGAGATCTAGAAATGTGTAGGAATACCTAGAGGAATAAAATATGCCAGACAATTCCAAACCAATTTTTTCAGTTGAATTGAGCTTTTGTACCACCTGCTATGCACGTTTTGTGGAAAGATGGATGAGAGGCAGCGCTGAGAGGAGATATAGTTTAGGAATGAGGAAATACGAAAAATTATAGAGCTAACCATTCAATGTTTCTCTAAGGAGGAGTAACCGCCGCAGGGTGTCGTCCTGGAGCAGGGCCAAATCACGGCGTGACCGCGGCGTGACCGCGGCGTGACCGCGGCGTGACCGCGGCGTGACCGCGGCGTGACCGCGGCGTGACCGCGGCGTGACCGCGGCGTGACCGCGGCGTGACCGCGGCGTGACCGCGGCGTGACCGCAGCGTGACCGCGGCGTGACCGCAGCGTGTTGGCCCGGTCCAGCGACATCCACGGGGCAACATATTCCACTTAGTTTCAAATAGGATGATATGGATGGCATGAGAGGATGTTTTCTCAGAAGATTTAAAGAAATGAATGCTAATCTGTGATGAATAGAGGATTGGATGACCCCTGATATACCTAATTCGGTGAGGTTTGGAGATCTAGAAATGTGTAGGAATACCTAGAGGAATAAAATATGCCAGACAATTCCAAACCAATTTTTTCAGTTGAATTGAGCTTTTGTACCACCTGCTATGCACGTTTTGTGGAAAGATGGATGAGAGGCAGCGCTGAGAGGAGATATAGTTTAGGAATGAGGAAATACGAAAAATTATAGAGCTAACCATTCAATGTTTCTCTAAGGAGGAGTAACCGCCGCAGGGTGTCGTCCTGGAGCAGGGCCAAATCACGGCGTGACCGCGGCGTGACCGCGGCGTGACCGCGGCGTGACCGCGGTGTGACCGCGGCGTGACCGCGGCGTGACCGCGGCGTGACCGCGGCGTGACCGCGGCGTGACCGCGGCGTGACCGCGGCGTGACCGCGGCGTGACCGCGGCGTGACCGCAGCGTGTTGGCCCGGTCCAGCGACATCCGCGGGGCAACATCTTCCACTTAGTTTCAAATAGGATGATATGGATGGCATGAGAGGATGTTTTCTCAGAAGATTTAAAGAAATGAATGCTAATCTGTGATGAATAGAGGATTGGATGACCCCTGATATACCTAATTCGGTGAGGTTTGGAGATCTAGAAATGTGTAGGAATACCTAGAGGAATAAAATATGCCAGACAATTCCAAACCAATTTTTTCAGTTGAATTGAGCTTTTGTACCACCTGCTATGCACGTTTTGTGGAAAGATGGATGAGAGGCAGCGCTGAGAGGAGATATAGTTTAGGAATGAGGAAATACGAAAAATTATAGAGCTAACCATTCAATGTTTCTCTAAGGAGGAGTAACCGCCGCAAGGTGTCGTCCTGCTTGTCCCCCTGCCAGCAACAGATGGAAAACATATTCAGCACAAAAGTGATCGGAAATGCCAACCAAATGAAAGAAGCTAGATTAAAACCAATAACCAACGAGCAGGAAAAAAAAATTGGACATTCAGAATGCATGTGTGTTCAATGATTCCAATATCTAAAGTGTGTTTCAGCTAGACTCTTAACTCAAAGAAGAATTCACATAGATGAGTCATGCATGAATAAGCTCAAATGATGTGTTAGATTGGCACATAGATTTGTCAGCTCACCTTGATAAAGATCGAATGGCAAACCACTGATTGGTAATCATACTTTAATTTGCTACAGTCTGTACATGCAACAAATAAAACCATGAATTATTATTAATGAATATATAAGACTCATAAGCAATGAAATGTCATATAGAAATTTTGTTATTACTACATGAAAATAAAATACTAAAGTGCAGATTAAAATGCAGAATAAAAAGCCTGAATATGTTGATAAGAAATACCAGTCAGTTTCTTCTCCATGCTTGTAAATTGAAGGCATTCATTCCATCAGCCCATGCACATTCACCAATATTTTGGTTCATCGCTATGCTGGGATGAGAACAATCAAAGTATGTCTAGCAACTCTTAGACATGACCCACAAAAATCAATATACAGTGGAGTCAATAGTTAAAACATATCACCTGCATTCATATGTTGGATGAAAAGGGGGTCAACTCCATGATTTTACGACCAATAACCTGCATTCATATAGTGTGTAAATGCAAATGAAAAATGATGCATGGTAGGGAGGTTTATTCCACAATTTTAGGAAAACATACCTGTTGTAGAGATCTCGCACTTATTAGTGCAGGATTCCCACTGCCCAGCCCTCCCCCCCACTCCCTACTGCCCTCCCCACTGCCCAGCCCCCCCCCCCACTGCCCAGCCCCCCCCCCCCCCACTACCCACCCCATCCCCCTCCTGCCCAGCCCTCCCCCCACTGCCCAGCCCCCCACTGCCCAGCCCCCCCCCCCACTGCCCTCCCCCTCCCCTCCTGCCCAGCCCTCCCCCCACTGCCCAGCCCCCCCCCCCCCCACTGCCCAGCCCCCCCCACTCCCTACTGCCCTCCCCACTGCCCAGCCCCCCCCCCCCCCCCCACTCCCTACTGCCCTCCCCACTGCCTAGCCCCCCCCCCCACTGCCCAGCCCCCCCCCCCCACTGCCCACCCCCTCCCCCTCCTGCCCAGCCCTCCCCCCCACTGCCCAGCCCCCCCCCACTGCCCTCCCCCTCCCCCTCCTGCCCAGCCCTCCCCCCCACTGCCCATCCCCCCCCCCCCCACTGCCCAGCCCCCCCCCCACTGCCCACTCCCTCCCCCTCCTGCCCAGCCCTCCCCCCCACTGCCCAGCCCCCCACTGCCCAGCCCCCCCCCACTGCCCTCCCCCTCCCCCTCCTGCCCAGCCCTCCCCCCCACTGCCCAGCCCCCCCCCCCCCCCACTGCCCAGCCCCCCCCCCCCCCACTGCCCTCCCCCTCCCCCTCCTGCCCAGCCCTCCCCCCCCACTGCCCAGCCCCCCACTGCCCCTCCCCCCTCCCCCTCCCCCTCCCCTCCCCCCCTGCCCAGCCCTCCCACTGCCCAGCCCCCCCTCCCCCTCCCCCCCTGCCCACCCCCCCCACCTCCCCCTGCAGAAAGTTCATGAAAAAACAAGGAGTAAACAGAATGGCATGTGAAAATTACCTAAATAACTGACAAATAACACCCCTGATGAAAACATAATCCAAAATGCATTTCATTGCATAAAGAAATTCACATACAAGCAGTCCACCAATACAAAAAAAACATTAAACTCCAACACACGTCTCTCTGCTAAGTCAAAAATGGAGGGGATTAATATCCCCCCCATCGCCATCACTGTCATCCTCATGTCCAGCATCATCATCATCAGCAGCAACATCGACAGCAACATCATCACCAACCGCACCGTCAGCATCATCATCAGCAATCTCATCACCAACAACATCATCAGCAACATCCTCGTCAGCTCTATCGCCACCACCGTTATCGCCACTAGGACCCTCATGGGAATCACCCGAGGCATTATTTAAAGAGCGCATTGATGTCATACATGAATGAAAAGTGGCAGCAACCTCTGATGGTAGTGACTGACTCAAAACTGACAGAGCTTTCATGAAATGTTCATTCATCAGCTTACTTTTTTCACGCTCCTCTAATACTATTTTCTTTGTCGCAGCTAATTCAGCACGCGCACTTTCCAACTCAGAGGCCTTAGAGGAGTCTGATGATGACCAATACCTAGAGGGGACAATGTTTTTTGCCTGGTCTACAACGGACTCTACCTGGATGCTCCACACCTAACACCTGACTGAAATGATCATTTGGCCCTAAGTTGTCAGCTTCCTTCTCATCCATGGCCTCCAAGGCAGACTGTTGAAATTATAAACATATTAAATTATGAATTTCGTATAAATGTTTGAAATATAAATAAACAAACTTACAATTTTATCTTGTGTTTGTGAATTAACTGCAGTTCCATCTTTTTTTTCCTACTGAAGCAGAATAATTTGGCACGAGGTACAGGACCTTCAATGCCCAAATCAGCTTGCTGCATATAAGAAGTGCACAAATTTGAATTACAACCATATATGATAAATGAAAAATATTGGATTGAAGTGAGTTGCAACAAAGACCCACAAACATTGAGGTAAAGACATGGACTAACCAAGGGAAAGCATGAATAAGTTATGATGACATGTTATAAATAAGGACATTATTTTAATTCAGATTAACGTACCAGCCGCTTCTCTTTATCGGGCATTGTAGTGTGCCCCAATGTGTGTAGATATGTCATTTCATCTTTGTTTTTTTTGTTTTTCGCTGACACTTCCTAAGAAACAAAAAAACAATACAAGTAATAAAAATTAAATTTTATATAAAAAACAGTAAAGATGGGTAGTACCTTATACTGTTCAGTATTCCAATGTGCGGTCATTTTTTGATATTGACTTTTTGGACAGTCAGGGTTTGTGGGTACACCCTCTAACTCAGTACCCACTCTGCTCCTCCAACCAATATGTAACTCATACTTGTATGACCGCCAATACTCTCCAAGATCACTCAACCTAGCAGCTTTGGCAGCTTCACCGTTAGGAAAGTTAAATCGACTCTGCAACAAACATGTTAAGTCATATAAATACATTACTAATATCAATATAAATTTATAAAATTTTCGTACCCATATCTGCGCCCATGCCCTATCCTTGATGTCGGCACTGATATGTCTCCATGAGACCGGTTCCACCAGAACGATATCATGATATTTGGCTAAAGTAGCCATGAAACTTCTACACTCCTTAGCATTTTTACCTACCATTTGATTTTGAGAATTGTAATCCACCATAATCTGAGTTTCACGATTCCAAGCATCCCTCATTCGAGTGCGCCCACGTCGCCTACTAGAAGATCCCACTAAATAAGATAAGAGGTGACAAGAGAAGAGTTAGGTGACAATACAATAGAAAAAAAGTGAAATGCTATAATTTGAAACATTTATAATAAAAAAACCTGATGCAGGCTCCTGAATAGGCTGTGAGGCATCCGTAGACTGTGCTGGATCAGCATCCTCCGAAGGAAGTATCTGTTCCACAGCATGCTCCGGCTGATCTTCATGAACAGGAGTGGAAACTGAAGGAACAGACTCAATATGTGTAGGATGGATGGTAGGAAAAGGATGTGGCGTAGACATGTCAGAATATGCATAGTAGGTCTGGGGATACATGAATGGATATGAAAACTGTGCAGGTGAGAACATCGGTCGAGTCGACGTGGACATGGAATGGGAAAAAGAGGGTAAACGGGATGATGATGGCGGCATGTATGGGAACATCCCAGGGGTCTCAAGCGGAGGGCGGACATGTGTGGTAGATGGGATG